>CM076285.1:4135000-6803409 GCA_038380795.1 Pyrocephalus nanus | reverse complement strand
CCCCAACCCTAACCCTAAAAATAACCCTAACCCTAACCTTAACCCTAAAAAAAAACCTAAAAATAACCCTAAAAATAACCCTAAAAGTAACCCTAAGCCTAACCCCAAAAACAACCCTAAAAATAACCCTAACCCTAAAAATAACCCTAACCCTTACCATAAAAATAACCCTAACCCTAAAAATAACCCTAACCCTAAACCCTACCCCTAACCCTAAAAATAACCCTTAAAAAAACCTCTAAAAATAACCCCAAAAAAACCCCTAACCCTAAAAATGACCCTAACCCTAAAAATAACCCTAAAAATAACTCTAAAAATAACCCTAAAAACAACCCTAAAAATAACCCTAAAAATAACCCTAAAAATAACCCTAAAAATAACCCTAACCTAACCCTAAAAAAAACCCTAACCCTAACCCAAACCACTACCCACACCATAACCCTAACCCTAACAAGTACCCTAACCCTAACCAGTACCCTAACGCTAACCAGTACCCTAACGCTAACCAGTACCCTAACCCTAACCAGTAGCCTAACCCTAACCCGTAGCCTAACCCTAACCCGTAGCCTAACCCTAACCAGTAGCCTTACCCTAACCAGTACCCTATCCCTAACCAATATCCTAACCCTAACCCTAACCAGTACCCTAACTCTTACCCGACCCAGTACCCTAACCCTAACCAATATCCTAACCCTAACCCTAACCAGTACCCTAACTCTTACCCTACCCAGTACCCTAACACTAACCAGTACCCTAACCCTAACCAGTACCCTAACCAGTACCCTAACCCTAACCAGTACCCTAACCCTAACCCTAACCAGTACCCTAACCCTAACCAATATCCTAACCCTAACCCTACCCAGTACCCTAACCCTACCCAGTACCCTAACCCTAACCAATATCCTAACCCTAACCAGTACCCTAACCCGTACCCTAACCAGTGCCCTAACCCGTACCCTAACCAGTGCCCTAACCCTACCCAGTACCCTAACCCTAACCACTACCCTAACCCGTACCCTAACCAGTACCCTAACCCTAACCCTAACCAGTACCCTAACCCCACCCAGTACGCTAACCCTAACCAGTACCCTAACCCATACCCTAACCAGTACCCTAACCCGTACCCTAAGAAGTACCCGAACCCTACCCAGTACCCTAACCCTAACCAGTACCCTAACCCGTACCCTAACCAGTACCCGTACCCTAACCCGTACCCTAACCCTACCCAGTGCCCTAACCCTACCCCGTACCCTCTTTCCAAAGCTTACCTGGGCAGCATCTGCAAATAGAAAAGGCACACGCTCCATCGCTGAGCCCTGTAATACTTTGGCATTACTCACAAGGCCAGCCCGAGACCCCCAGCCCAGCACATGCGGCCCCACGCTCAGCTCTCCCATTCCACAAGCACAGAGGACATGGCGCTCTCCCCCCAGCACAGCACAGCACGGCCTCAAACAAGCCCCAGCTCCCCCATTCCATGAGCACAGAGGACACGGCGCTGTCCCATCCCCCCCAGCCCGGACAGCACCGCGCAGTCAAACACCGCCCCAGCTCTCCCGTTTCACAAGCACAAAGGGCACGGCGCTCTCCCCCCACGCAGCCCCAGACACGGCCCAGCTCCCCCGTTCCACAAGCACAGAGGACACGGCGCTCTCCCCCCCTCAGCCCAGCACAGTGTAGCCAAACACCCCCCAGCTTGAATGTCACAGATCTCCTTTCCTACATCTGTGCAGATGCCACACATGGGTACCTATCCACGTTTTCTCAAGCCTACACAGAACCAAGATTTCCTCACCCTCCATATCCCGAGGTGAGTATTCTGGTTAGTTAGTACAACGAGCCCCCTCTCCTTGCAAACAAGGGACCATTTTCCCTGGCAATTTCTCTAAGGGTTAGGATTTCTTAAAACGGCTGTTGTGCCACCAAACCTGCTTGGGATCTTTCCCAGCTTTTGGCTGTCCGTGGATTTAAAAAGCACACACTCTCTTCCATCTTCCAACAGCAAAACCACAAAATGCTCCTGACCCACAGTGTAACCCTAAGGATGGGCACCCCCACCTCATCATTCTGACAGAGCCGTCCAGCACCCCCAACCCACACGTCGGATCTGAGTAGAGCAGCACAGATATGGCAACACCAAGAGTGGAAACAGCAGCCCCACTGATGGGATTCCCGCAGCAGGAGACACGCACAGAGGGACACCTTTGGCCTCATACAACCAATACTGATTTTCCTCCAAATCTGTTCCCCAAAACCATCCGCTCACAACACTGTGCCAAACAGCATGTGGCAATAAAACTTTGATGCCTTCAAAACAGCCAAGTTGTTGGGTGCTTGCTATTTGCTTCGTCTTACTGTTATTCTTCCTTCAGAAATTCTACCCATAGCTGTTATAGGCTACTCCTTCAAGCATTGCTCTCCCTGGTATTACCATCACATTTACACAGGCAAGGAACTTAACAGCTCTTCTAAAATTATCCAGCTGCCAAGTACAGCCACAAAAGAAAAGCAAAAGGAAAAGAGGGCTCAGGCAGCCAGAGAGCTCTGCAGCTGGCACCGGGCAGCATCACACTTGCTGAAACATGTCCTTTTGCACAGAGAAGGAAACAGGCCAATATTAGGGCAAGTTGTGCCCTTCCCACAGTGCCAAAAAAATCACACGCAGAACCGAGTAAGGCTCGAAGATGAGCTGGGGGAAACAATGGCAAAAGCACACAGAACAGGAAATTCTCTTGCTTCCAAGGTAAGACCAATCATTCCTCTAGGAAAAGGGAAAGAGGTAACAGTTTATCCAGCAATGCATAACTTAGAAAGTGAGTTTAACAAGTACCAGCAGGTTTTGTGCACAGAGAAAACAAAACTCAGTAGGTTTAGTAATAAAAAACTCAGTGTAAAGTACTGTCTGCTTACAGCAGTAAGCTTCCCACAGTGGTTTCAGGTGCCTTCCTTTGTAGCGCAGCCCCAAAGTAGAAACTCCTCTCGACTGCTCCTGAGACAGGCAATTAATTGGAACTTTTGGTGCTCAGGAAAGCTAGTCCCTCCCCTAAGTCCTGGCTCACCTGCCCGAGCACCTAGAGTGCTTATAATCCACCTCGCTCCCTGGTTTGCATGTTCATATCCAGAAAAGAAACCTCCAAGCTCTTCCTCCAGTCCAAGCTGCATCTTCCCTACACCCCCACACTCCCCTACCTGTTCATGTGCGCTGCTCCCCTCTCCTGCGCTGCTTCCTGGCACACGGCTCGTCCCTCGGCCCCTTTCTTGAGCGATGATCCAGGTACCTCAGGTGCTTGCCCCGGCGAGAGAGACTCCCCAGGATTGACTGCTCCCCTGCAGAAGCTCCCTACAAAAAGTGGCCCAGATAATCACCCAGCAGAGCCCACCCCTCGTCATTCTCACTGCCCACACCTGGGGCTGTCCCGCCCCTTTGTCATCCTCACTGCCCACACCTGGGGCTGTCCCGCCCCTTTGTCATCCTCACTGCCCACACCTGGGGCTGTCCCGCCCCTTTGTCATCCTCACTGCCCACACCTGGGGCTGTCCCGCCCCTTTGTCATCCTCACTGCCCACACCTGGGGCTGTCCTGCCCCTTTGTCATCCTCACTGCCCACACCTGGGGCTGTCCCGCCCCTTTGGCAGCAGAGCAGGAATACCCCTCAAAAACAGGGGCCTTGACACCTGGAGCATCAGAGGAGGGGAGGTGGGAGGGGAGACCCGGAGAGAGAACAGCAAGGGGTTTGTTCAGGAACAGGCTGTATGTCCAGCAGTGATGGCAACTGCAAACAAGGGATGCTGCAGGAACGCAGGGGGGGAGCACGGGCCTGGCTCGGATGGATCCCTTTGCCCTTTGCTCAGGGACCTCAGCTCCACCCTCTCTGAGAGCAGCACAAAACTGCTGCAGGGCAAGAGTTCATTTAGGCACAAGTCAGTGATGCAGCCGCTGGGCAAGGGGAAGAGGGGAGAGGAACTGACACCAAAATCACACAATCACCACTTTATTGGGACATTACTGAGCTGCAACACAAATACATTCACAGCAGGCCAGGGCAAGAGGTGCACACAGGACCACCAACACAGCAGCTCTTCAAGTTGTGGAGCCAGGGGCTGCCAGTTGGGATCCATCCTGGGGGACTGGAGAACACTCAGGCATCAGGGCCAAGTCCTACCTGCTCACTGCAAGCAGTTCAGCCCCAGCAGCTGTGGGAATTTCTGCCTCTCTCTCCAAGAGTATTTGGGACCCAACAGCTCATTACAGTAGAATTTTATCTTCATGAATATTTTACAAAGTTGAGCTTCAGGAGAACGGAGGCACTTTTCATTATTCCGTGCTCTTCCAGTGCTGCACTTGCCGGGATTCTTTGGGCAAGAGGAACCTTCCAGAATGCTCCAAACCTTCACAGTCCAGTTGTTCTTCTTGCCACCGCTGGACCAGCTCAGTGTCCCTGCAGAAAGAGAAAATTCAATGATTCTCTCTGAAACCAGAACCTCCCCTGCTTTGCTTTCCCATTCCATGTTTTGTTCCCTACACTACTGAGGTCCTTCCAGGCCTTGCCAAGTGGCAGCCAAGGAATCCAACCCAAGAACCTGCCAGGGAGCAGCGTCTGTGCCACAGCAACAGCATTCCAGGCCTGTCACTGCCAACCCTCTGCTTCTCCCAACAGCTCCAGTGGCACCACAACTTGTCCTGAAGGCAGAGAGGCTCCTGTTAGGAGCACCACAAGCCATCTATACTGTAGCACTGGAATTCCATCTCCTGGACAAGCTGGGAGAAGAAGGGAAGAAACTAGGACCTTAAAGGCAAATTAGGAGCACCTGTTCATCCACATCAGCTCCCATAAAGGTACTGAGTCAACACTTCAAAGACACAGGACAGCAAGGGCCAACACCTTGACAATCACTTCAGTTTTCAATTCATAAAGCCAAACTAAAGTAAAGCTTTTCAGACACTTGGGA
This sequence comes from Pyrocephalus nanus, assembly GCA_038380795.1. Taxonomy (NCBI): domain Eukaryota; kingdom Metazoa; phylum Chordata; class Aves; order Passeriformes; family Tyrannidae; genus Pyrocephalus; species Pyrocephalus nanus. The sequence goes on along the minus strand of CM076285.1, from coordinate 6,798,459 downwards.
AGACTCAATCCCATTGTAACCAGTTTGTGGGACTTATTCCCAGCCTCCTGAGGTTCATTTCCCACCTCACTTGTGGCTGCACTAGACCTGGTTACACACACACACATAAAAGGAGCTGCTGCAACTTGTCTAGTTTCCTGCTTCTCCTTGAAACTCCTCGAGTTGTTTGCCCAGCTCTCCAGTGTCCATTCCTTTGCTCACTGGACTAGTTCACAGCCCCAGGGCTGCCAGGGCCACCCTGGGCTCTCCCCTGCCCTCATACTGAGGGACCTTTCCCAGCCCCGAGTCCAGCCAGCACTGACCAAGCTGCTGGGGGCTGCAGTACTCCCCGCTCCTTCCCTCCCTCTGCTCTAGCGTTTTTCCCTGTGGGAAGAGGTGAATCAGTCTTTTTAACGACCCGATGGCCAGAGGTGGGGGAAAAACTATCAGCATTCCCTAAACACCTCCAGCACTTCCATAGCCATCTGCGACCAGGGGCAACCTGGCCTAGGGGAAAGTGTCCCTGCTCAGGGAGTGGGGCTGGATGAACTTTAAGGTCCCTTCCAACCCGAACCACTCCAGGATTCCATCACGATTCCACCTTTTCTCCCTGCATTTGTTGTGCATCGCTTCCTCTCTAATTCACAACTTTATCTCCAGCCTATTGGGAACACTGTCCGTGATACAATCCTAGATGGGGAAGATCTACCAGGGGGAATTCTCAGCAAGAACATCCTCCCTCATTCAGATTGTTCCCATGAGCAAGTCAAGTCCCAAAGTTGAAAACACCAGCATGTTCTACTCCATCATCATCCCTCACTGCTTTGTCTAATTTTAGAAGACTGAAGCTCCCTGTTCTGGCTTCTTAAACATGCTCCAGCACCAGCCCTTTCTGTCTCATCCATGGAGTGTTTCTACCAGCCAAAGGTACTCAAATACCTAACTACATATCCAGGTGTCTTCCTAGGATTTCTCCTGCACTCGCTTACAACTTTAGGTGAATAATTACCCTTCTTCTGCTGCAATTCTCCTGCCCTGGCAAGTGTTAAAACACAGGCGGCCCAGTGACAAGTGCTCTGAAACAGCCATCCATTCCACCTGCAGAAATTCTCAGGGCCACCCTTGGAAACCCTTTCAGCAAGGGCCCCGGAAAAGCCAAGGTGAGCTGTGCTTACCTGCAGGGCCAGGCAACTGAGGGCAAGGCGGGGACCGAGCAGAGAGCAAACACCTCCAGCTGCTTCTCACTCCAGCCCCCACAGCAAGTGCGGCGAAGCCCACCGGTCCAAGGTTCGTAGGAGAGCTTGAAAAGAAATTAGGAAACAATTAGTTGACAGAAAAATCCTTCTGCACTCCACACTGGAGAACGAGTCCAATTGCTCACTAAGAGAATCACCATATTTAGAACAAGTGAATCCTAGAACCCTACAGCTTCTCAAATGTATTCACTAGCAGCCAAAGAAAGAACTGCAAGCAGCAAGAGAGACGTGGCAAAGAAGCCTCTGCCTTAAAAGCCAAGAGAAATAACCCCCCAAGCCCAAAGCAGAGCTGCTTCCGGTCATGGCGCCGCCATCTTATTTGTAGGCTGTGGGACTTCCGGTAGGGCGCCGCCATCTTATTTGTAGGCTGGAGGACTTCCGGTAGGGCGCCGCCATCTTATTTGTAGGCTGGAAGACTTCCGGTGGGGCGGCGCCATCTTGGTTGTAGGCTGGAGGACTTCCGGTCAGACCGTCGCCATCTTATTTGTAGGCTGGAGGACTTCCGGTAAAGCGGCGCCATCTTGGTTGTAGGCTGGAGGACTTCCGGTAGGGCGTCGCCATCTTGGTTGTAGGCTGGAGGACTTCCGGTCAGGGCGTCGCCATCTTATTTGTAGGCTGGAGGACTTCCGGTCATGGCGTCGCCATCTTATTTGTAGGCTGGAGGACTTCCGGTCATGGCGCCGCCATCTTTTGTGTGGCCCGCTGTATTTTCGGGCACAGGCGGCACCATCTTTTGTACGGCATTCCGGTCAGGGGGGCAGTGCTTTTTTTCCGGCAATGCAAATATTCCGGTCGGGTGTCACACACGCTTTCTGGCCGATTCGCCCTGTTGGGAGCGTCGCCATCTTGAGTGTGGGCTTTGAGGATCTTACGGTGAGGGTGTCGCCATCTTGAGTGTGGGCTGTGACGACTTCCGGTGAGGGCATCGCCATCTTCAGTGTGGCCTCGAGAGTTTCCGGTCACGGCGTCCTGCGGGGCAGAGAACGTTTAGGCATATTTGGCTTTTCCTCGTTCCCCCGTGCTGACTGTAATGGCACAGGCTCCGGGGAAAGCTCAAAGGGGGCATGTCCCACTCAGAGCGACTCACGGCAGGATAAGCGGGGCAAAAGTACAATAATCTGGCCAAAGCCCCGGCCTGCCGGCCCTTCCCTTGCTGCCGGCGCCAGCCGGACATGCCGCCAGGGAACGGGCGCCTGGCCAGACTCGCTGCAGCAGCGCAGTTCCACGGGGCTGCATCCGGCTCGCCGTGCGGCTTTCCCTGCAGTACCGCGCGCCGCCCGCAGGCGGCAGCAGCGATCCTCGAGAGCCCCCTGGGGAAAGGGAGAGCGGCCGGCAAAGCCACGACCCAGAGCTCTGCCTGCCGTCCTCGCACTGGCACGCGCCTTGGAGCTTCATTCGTCCTGCTTTCAAAGCCCCCCCTCCTTCTGTATCCTGCATTTCTTACACTACAAGATCCTGGATATAATAAAGTAGAGACGGAGCTCTCTTTTGAAGTCAATGTATATGTCAGTTAGTATTTCAATAGATAGAAAAAAAAGAGAGATGGTAACTTTTAAATTTTCAGGCATTTTTGGGCTTAGCCTCCCTTTTCGGGGAGGACTCCATATGACCCCTCTCATCCCCCACTCACCTGCTGGGCATCGGGATGCCCCTGATGACCTCATCACCCCCGGACTCCCCCACCCCTTTTTACTCACCCCCAAAGGCAGAAATAAAGAGAGGGAGGGTGGGTACAAGATGGGGAGTTCAAGGCAGAGGGAAAACAGGGGTCAAGAAGAGGAGAGGAGGAAAGGGGTGGAGAAAAGAGAGGAGAAAGGATATCTGGGGGTGCACAAAGTTGGGGGGCAAAGGGGCTTTTCTGACGCACCCAAGCTTGACAGCTCCTCCCCAAATCCTCTCCCTTCTGCTAAAGAATGTCCTGCATCCACCAGCACAGGACATACACAAATCCCTCTGGGGGTCTGGAACATGACACATACCCGCAGGGGTGGCTGTAGGGTTGCAAACAAGATGATAGGGAGGCTTTTTTTTATTTCAGAAAGTCAACAAATGCCTCCAAAAGAAGGGCCTTGGGGGCAGTGGCAGCTCACTGCACTATGCTGGACTCCCCTCATCCCCTTCCTCAGCTCCAGGAGGATTTGCACCTCCTCTGAAGGTGACAGTTCCCTTCAACTGGTTTTCTTTCTAGCTTTTTTTTCCCCAGCACCACACTGGTCAAAACGGAGAAGAGAAAAGCAAGAAAAAGCCCCCAGAAAATCCCAGCATGCCTCCCAACCCCTTACAACGTGCAGCTCCTCACACTAAGGCACGGCTACCCCTCGTCTGCTCAACTCATTTTGGGGTTACTCCCAGGGGAGCACCCCATCACTGCAGCCTGGACAGCACAGCCTGAAGGCTCCCAGCTGGGCTCCAACACCAGCTCTGCAGAGCAAACACGGTGTCCGGGCCTCACGGGAGCCTCTGAGGTTTTTCCAATGCTGCTCCCATCGTAGCGTGAGCTGAGGTTCCAGCGACCCCCTCGTGCTCTGCCTAAGCCACAGGCAAGACTGCAGGAAAAGAGGAGTCAGAATGGGAATGAGAGAGAAGAAAGACAACTTTGGGCTATCGGTCCACAGGGAGTAATTGTGCCCTTTTTAGCCCTGCTGACAAAGAGCTCAGAGGCACCATGCTGGTGTCCTGGGGCAGAGAACTTCACAGACCTGTGTTATCCTCTTGCATCCTGGCTCTTGGGAGTCCACCCACCACTCAGCTCATCCCAGTGCTGCTCTGCCTGCTCCAGGATTCTGTCCCCCAGAGAGGCCACTGGTCCCACACACAGGCCCCCCAGCCAGCCCCACCCCCTTGCTTGCTGCCAGCAGCCAGACCTCCCCACGTCCCCAAATGCAGAGCCCCTTCCCTAGCATGGCCTGCTGCCCTCAGCTCCCCAAAAAGAGAGGCAGGAGAGCCCCCATCTCTGTTCATTTTCCCAGCAGGTTTTCCCTCTGTATACAGCAAGATGTAAAGACAAGACCAAGAGCTTTTACACAAAAGAAGTAGAGAAGTCTGCTTAAGAGTCCAGCAATTAGTGCCCCAGTGGTTGAAGCCAAGAGGATAAATCCACTGGGATTTATCCACTGGAAACAGGAGTGGCTGACAGGATGATTTATGGCACACTCAGAGCTGCAGAGCTGGAGCCTTCTTTCTGGGCCATCACAGAAGTTCTGCCTCCCTCAAAGTCACAACACAGAGCAGACCCCCCCCTCCCATTGCTTCTGCAGCAGCACTGCTCCTACCAGCCTGCCCAAGGGTAGGAGGGTACACTTGCCCAGGGAGCAGGGATCAGGAATCTTTGTTCATCTTGAATTTTAAAGTCAGACTGGCAGTGGCGGGTATTGTTTGGTTGCGATTTAGGTGCTGTTTTACGTAGCTTCTTTTCCTTTGTAAAAAAATAAATTTTTTGATGCAATTTTGACTCTAAACAAGGGGGCAACATTTCAATTAATTTTTCCATTGCAACTGTTTTTTTCATCCACTGGGTGGCACATGACCGGGAGGGTCACAGGGAGGCTCATGATTACCACCCTTTTCTCCACGCATTTTCCACCCCTTTACCCTCGTATTTCCTGCCATTTTCCCCCTCAATTTAAGGCCTTGAAATGGTGCCAAAGAAGGGGGTTTCCTCGATTTAATCCTTCAAATAATGGAAAAGGAGGTTTGTCCCTCAATTCAAAGCCCTCTTCCCCCTTTTTGATGCACTGGGGAGGGACTGGGATGCACTGGGAGGGTCTGGGGATGGACCGAGGGGACTAGGAAAAAGTGGACTCAGATTTAACAATGTTTTTATTTTTAACAATATTTTTATTTAATTCCAGAATTTGTCAGTGTTGGGATCCCCACCTGGTTTGGGGTCCTCCATCCCGAATGCCCCAATTTGGGTGGACCTCCACCCCATTAGCAACCTCCATTAACAAGGCCGGGGAGGTAGGATTGTACTGGGGGGGAAAGGGGGCCTGGATCTCCCTTTCTTCCAGTGCCCCTCTCCCCAAACCAATGTGGTTCAAACTCATTTCACAGAAATTTGTGGGCAATTTCATTGAAATCGGGAAAAATTGACATGGTGGGGAATCCCACAATATGGGGCTGTGCCACCCGCATACTCAGGAGACCCCACCCCTATGACATCACTTCATGGTGGGGAGGGACCGGCGGGACCCGCGGTGGCTCCTCAGGAGGAGGCGGAGCTGTGGGGGAGGGAGAGGTCAGTGGGATCCCCAAATCCCAGTGTTTGACACCAGAAGAGAGGGGTGTCACCTGAAGGTCCTGGGATTCCACAGTTTCAGGGATTGTGAAAATGGGAAGAGTGAATCAGCAGGATTTGGGGGTAAAGCAGTGGGATTTAGGGAGTTAAAGAGCAGGATTTGGGGTAAAAAGCAGGATTTTGAGGTGAGCAGCAGGATTTTGGGGCAAAGCAGGATTTCACAAAATATGCTAAGTTTGAAGGGACCAACAAAGATCATCTAGTCCAATTCCTGGCCCTGTTCAAGAGGAGAGATCCCAACAATCACACCATGTCCCTTAGAGCATTGTCCAAACTCTGTTTGCACTCTGTCAGCCTTGGGTCTGTGACCACTGTCCTGGAGAGCCTGATCAGTGCCCGATCACCCTCTGGGGGAAGAATCTTTTCCCGATAACCAGCCTAAACCTTCCCTAGAACAGCTCCAGCCATTCCCTTGGGTCCTGTCACTGGTCACAGAAGTAAAGAGACTGGTACCTGCCCTCCATGAGGATGTTGAACAGCCCAGTGAGGTCTGACCTCAGTCTGAACAAACCAAGTGCCCTCAGCTGCTCCTCATAAAGCTTCCCCTCCAGACCCTTTCTCATCCCTGTGGCCTTCTTTGGATGTTCTCCTTACTTAGTGTCTTTTCTATATTGTGGTGCCCAAAACTGCCCCCAGGACTTGAAGTGAGGCCACCTCAGTACAGAGTAGAGCAGGACAATCCTCCCTTGACTGGCTGGTGATGCTTTGCCTGATGCCCCCTAGAACACAGTTGGCCCTCCTGTCTGCCAGGGCAGTGCTGACTCATGGCCAACTGGCCATCGACCAGGACCCCCAGATCCCTTCCCTTGAGCCTCTCATTCCCCAGTCTGTACACAAAGCCAGGGTTGCCCCGTCTCAGGTGCAGAATCCGGCACTTGCCCTTGTTAAACTTCACACAGTTGGTGATTGTCCATCTCTTTAATTTGTCAAGATGTCTCTGCGGGGCCTCCCTGCCCTCAAGTGACTCAATAGCTCCTCCAATTCAATGTTATCTGCAAACTTAATTAGTCTCCCTTCCACTCCTGCATCCAAGTCATTGATGAAGATGTTGAAGACCATAGGGCCCAAGATGGAGCCCTGTGGAACCCCACTAGTGACAGGTCACAGTCTGATGTCACCCCAGTCACTGTCACCCTCTGCCTGACCCATGAGCCAACTCCTCACCCACCACATGATGTCTTTATCCAGCTGTGGGCTGGACAGTCGTTCAGAAGGATTCTGGGAGAGATCGTGTCATAAACTATACTGAAATCCAAAAGGATTATTTCTCCTGGCTTTCCTAGGTCAACTAAGTGGGTTACCCTGTCATAGAAGGAAATGAGGTTCAACAAGCAGGACTTTCCCCTCATGAAGCTGTGCTGGCTGTGACCAATGCGAGGTAAAGCAATGGGATGTGGGGTACAAAAGCAGGATTTTGGGGCACAGCAATGGGATTTTGGGGTACAACAGCAGGATTTGGGGTAAAACAGAGGGATTTGGGGTAAAAGAGTGGGATTTTGGGGTTCCAGGAGTGATTTGTGGCATTTCCTTCCCACCAACGGGAGGTTTTTGGATGCAGCAGGGTGCTGGGGGGGTGCTGGGTGTGGGGGCGGGGATCCAGGGGTCCCACCTGGTCTCCGGAGGGCCCAGGGGGCAGCAGCCCCTGAGGCACGTCATGCTCCAGGTTTCGGGCACTGGGGTCAGCCCCCCAGGCCAGGAGCAGCCGCACGAGGGGCTCCTGGCTGGGGGTTCCGGGCAGTGCTGCTGCCATGTGCAGGGGCGTGTTTCCATGGGCCTGGGAGACATGAGGGGCTCAGGGCACAATCTGACACATCCAGCCCCTCCCCAGCCCCTCCACAGACACCCCAAAGCCCCCCAGGGCCCTTCTGATCCCCTTGAACCCTCCCAAAGTCCCCTCTACCCCCCCAGAGCCCCCCACAGACACCAACCTCCCCCATCCCCCAGTGCATGTCTAAGCCCAGGGGGAACATCAGAGCCCCCCATAGTGCCCCACGTACACCTCTGATCACCCCCTCTTAGGGCCCCCCATAGAGCATCTCAGAGCTCCCTCCAGCCCCACAATTCCCTCAAACCCCTCCAAGCCCCCCAGACCTTCATATTGACCAGGCGTGGGGCCATGCCGGGCTGGCGCAGCAGTAGGCGGGCCAGGGCCAGGTTGCCACCCTGCACGGCCAGGTGTAGGGCTGTCAGGCTGCTTTTGGTGTCCTGGGAGGGAGACAGGAGTCGAGGAGGTCCCACAGGGAGACCCACCCGCCCTGCAACTTCCCCCTGACACCCTCAGACCCCAGTGCCTGGGAGCTCAGGTCCACCCAGCCCATGGGGACCTTGAGGCAGGACACAGAGGTCTTTGGAGGGTGGTACAGGGTCCTAAGCATGCACCCAGGGGGTCTGAGGGACACCTGGACATCTGAGGCACACTTGTGTATCCTGGGGGTGCCCATACCTGGCTGCTGCTGTCTGCCCCCATGTGCAGCAGCAGTTCAACACAGTGGAGTCGGTCCTGGAGGGTGGGAATGGGGGATCCCCCCACAGGAGCTCCCACGGGGGTTGTGCCCCCCCGCAGTGAGGCATTGTGCGCTAGGACAGCGCAGTGCAGGGGCGTCTGGCCTGGGGAATGGAACAAAGGGGGTCAGGATGGGCCATTCCCAAACAGAGTCCCCCTGGAATTGGAAATACTGCCAGGGACTCCCCAAAATACACACATCCCCAGATGCTCCCACATCAACTGGGACCCCCAAACTGGGGACCCCCAGCACCACAAAACAGGTATGTCTCCACCATGAACCTCCCCAAGAGGTATAGAAAAAAAATGGGGATTCTCAAGGACCCACAACTCCCCTATGTTGAGCTCCCCTCAAGTGGGACTCCCCCAAGACACCCTGACATTGGGGACTCCTCAGGAACACCTTAACCCCTGCCAAATGTGGACCCCTCAACTGAACCCCCCTCGTCTCTCCCAGAGAAGGACTCTAGGACTTCCCAAGAGCCCCCCTCACTCCAAACTCAGGGACCCACCCCGAGCCCCTCCCTCGCCCTGGGCCCCCCCCAAATTTACTGACCCTCAAAGTTTCTGGCCTCCACATTGACAGGGACTCCCGAGGACATCATGGCCTGGAAAAGTGGGGGGAGAGATTTGGGGTCCCCCTGCACACTTGGGACCCCTCTGGGAGCATTGTGGAGTCTACCCTGGGGGTCTGGGCTCCCTCCTGGACACCTGGGACCCCTCTGGGCCAGTTCTGGGGGCTCCCAGACACATGGGACCCTTTTGAGGGGTTTGGAGGTCCACAATAGCAGGGCATCAGATGCCTGGGTCCTACTGAAGTGATTCTGGGGTCCCCCATGGGGGTTTTGTGGTCCCAGACAGACACCTGGGATCTCCCTGGGCTGCTTTTGAGGTCCCACAGGACACCTGAGTCTTTTAGGGGCCTGTTTTCGGTTCCACCCCAAGGGTTAGGGTCTCTCCTGGACACCTGAGACGCCCCAGGGCAAGTTTTGGGGTCCTCCTGGGTCCCTTTTGGGAGGATTTTGGGGTCCCCTCTGGTTGCCTAGGCCTTACAGGGCTTGGGGTTGCACTTGGAAGATTCGAAGGAGCCCGACGGGGGTTTGGGGTGGTACATGGAGGATTTGCGGTCTCATCTGTAGGATTAGGGGGTGTGGGGCCTACACATACAGGATTTGGGGTTCTCACCTAGAGGATTTCACAGGGTTTGGAGTCTCACCTGAAGGATTTGGAGTCTGGGGTCTCACCTGGAGGACTTTGGGGCCCGGGGAGGGGAGTGTTGGGGGTCTCACCTGTAGGATTTTGGGGAGCCCAGGGAGGGGTTTGAGGTCTCACCTGGAGAATTTCAGGGTGCCCATAGGCTGCTGCCAGGTGCAGGGCCGTCCGGCCCCTGTGGTCAGCGGCGTCAGGATCGGCCCCCAGGACCAGCAGGTCCCGCACAATTCCTGGAGCTGCCGCTGCTGCTGCCACCAGCAGCGGGGTCTGGGAGGGCAGAAGGAGCCATCATGGGGACCTGAGGGAATCTTGGGGGGAGGTTAGAGGGTCTTGGGGGTAAAAGAGGTGTCTGTGGGGGTCTGGTGGAGGAAAAGGAAGGGTCAGTGTAGTCTGGGGGAGTCAGGGGTCATACGGAAAACCCAGCACCCCAACCCCCAAATTATAACCTGGTGCACTTTTACTGTTCTGCCCCCCTTATCATCCTCTGTTATTAATTGCTCCTTCATTAGCCCTTTAGTGGCCTCTAATTACCCCCATTATTAATTACCTCTTTTTCCCCCCATCACTCACCCATCCCCTCCATTATTAGGCTATGACAGAACCCGGTGATTAATTACCCCAGAATTAACTACCCCACCCCCATAATTAATGGGGTCTCCCTCCCATAACCCTCTGATCACACCATAATTGCCCTTTTACCCCCGCCATCCCCTTATTGCCCCACGAGGACCCACTTACTGCCCTCATAGTCCCTTTCTTACCCCTTGTGCTGCCCCCTCACCTTTCCCAGGTGCTCCCGCATCTCAAGCCCTCCCAGATCCCGCAGAGCCTCAGCTGCAGCCCGGGCAGGTGCTCGAAGCCCCCCTGCACAGAGCACGTGCAGCAGCCTGAGGGTGGAGCGGGATTAGAGGGAACTCTCTTGATCCTCAGACACTCCCCCCTCCCCGGGGACCTGTCACCCTGGGGCTCTTCCCAGCACTCCACAACTGCCCCTGGGGGCTTCCCAGTACCCTTCTTGCCCCACTGACTCCACCATTGACACCCCAATTGCCTCACCATTATTCCCCCAGTAGCCCACTGTTGCCCCCCTTGGCCCCCCCCACTGAACTCCTCGTTGACCCTCCTATTTACCCCCCATTCACCCCACATTGATCCCCCCATATTGACCCCACATTCACCTCATTTCTCTCCCTTTGCTCTCCATGGGCCCCATTGACACCCCACTGACCCCTCCCCCAACTTCCCATGTCCCCCCCCACTGGCCCTCCTACTGACCCAAATAACCTCCTTGAACCTCGCCACTGCCCTCATTGTGCCCGGGCCATTGACCCCCCATGAAGAACCCCCACATCCCCCATGACTCTTGTACCCTCCCCGGTCCCCCATGGTCCCCGCTTACGTGTCCCCCTCCTCGTCCTGCCACAGCAGCTCCCGGGGGTCTTGGCTCCACAGCGCAGCGCGGGCAAGCGCTAGTTCCTGGGGGTCAAGATCAGGGTCTGGGGTCTCCCTCCCCATCGGGAGGCCCCCAAATTCCCTTCCTGGCATGGGGGGGTGGGTCCAGGCAGGGCCAGGGGTAGCAGCAGCCTAGGGGGGGAAGCAGAGATCAAGAGGGGAGGGCCTGGTCCCAGTTACCCCTCAGGGCTCCAGGGACCTCCCAAATCCTGCCCCAGTAACCCTCCCATTTTCCCCCCATTTCCCTCCCTTTGCCCTACCCCGCTGCCCCCCTTTTCCCCATCTCCCGCACTGCTCCCCCATTGCCCCCTATGGCCCTCCTATTTGCCCCATTCCCCCTCATTTCCTCCCATTCCCTCCCACTGCCCCCCTTAACCTTCCCATTGCCCCCATTTAACTCCCCATTGCCCCCCATTCCCCCATCTGCCTTCCTTTGCCTCCAATTTCTCCCTCATTTCTGCCATTGCCCCCACATTGCCCTTCATTTCCCCCCATTGACCCCCATTTAGCCCATTTCCCCCCATTTAACTCCCAATTGCGAACGCCATTTCCCTCCCATTGCCCCCTCTGACCTCCCTCTCACCTGAAAACCCCCCAGACCATGGGCCCCTTCCCCATGGGCCCCTGCCGGGCTGCTGGGGGGGGACACAGAGGGGACCCCACAAGGCTTGGGGGTCACTAGACGGGGTCTGGGCCAGGGGGCACCTGAGGGAAGACCAGGTGTGAGAGGAGAGATATAAGGGAGGGCTTGGAGTTGATTGGGAAGGATTAGGTAGGACTTGGGAGTGCAATGGGGGGCAAAGTGGGCAACATGGGGAGGATCTGGGAGGCGCAAGGGGGGACTGGGGGACAATGGGGGGCACGGGAGGGTGGCAATTGGGGCCACAGGAGGGGAGTGGGAGGGCAATGAGTGGTATTTCGGGAGGCACTGGGGGGGGGGGTCGGAGGTCACTCACCATCCTCGGGGCGTGGAGGGGGCACAGCCAAACCCTGGAGAGCAGAGGGGACAGTGAGGGGGTCAGCGAGGGGAGGGGGAGGAGGGTGTCACCTGGAGGAGGGGGTGTGACTCACCGGGGATCTCGCCCCTTCTCCGCTCTGCTGCTGCCGCAGCTCCTTCAGCAGTTGCTTTACCGTCTGGGGGGGGGCTGCGCGTGGGGGACCTGAGAGGGGCAAGGAGAGGTTTGGGGGGTTACCGGAGTGCCTGGGAGACCCTTAAAACTCCTGAGATCTCCCCTGAACCCCTGAGACCCCGCCAAATTCCCAGGACCGCTCCAGACGCCCGGTGATCCCCCCCGAACTCCTGAGACACCTCCCCCAAAACCCCCGTGTGCCATCCGAACTCCTGGCCACCCCTCCAACCCGACTCCCAGGACTCCTCAAACCCACGGTGCCCCCGCAGCGACGCGGGAATGTCCCTGTCGTGAAGTCACGGGGATACCCGCTGCGTCACCACCCGCCCCTGCTAGCCCCGCCGCTGCGGGATCCCCCTCACCCCCGCCGGGAGAATCCGGCAGAGGGGACAAGGAAATTCCCGCCCCTCACCCCCGCCGCTTAAAGGGCCAGTGTGTTTGTGTGCGTGTGTGTTCCTCCTGGTCTCTTTAAGAGCCAGTATTCCCCTCCTCGGTTCTTAAAGGGCCAATGTTCCCTAAAAGCGAGTCTTAAAGGGCCAATGTTCCCTAAAAGTAGCTCTTAAAGGGCCAATATCCCCTAAATGAGGGTCTTAAAAGGCCAGTGTCCCCTAAAGGAGGGTCTGAAAGGCCCAGGTGTCTTAAAGGGCCAGCGTCCCCTAAAAAGGAGTCTTAAAGGGCCCGCGCCCTCCCCTGCTCCAGCCTTACCTCTGTGAGGCCGCATTCCGCGGGGTCCCGGGGGCAAATGGGGCCGGGGCGGGCGCAGGGGCCGTTTTGGGGGGGCGAGGGGGAGGCCCCGCCCCGGAGGGAAATGCCAGCAAAACGCCAGCAGTGTCACTGTTGCGATGAGTGACACGAGGCGGAGCTTCGGGGACCCCGTAGGACCCAATCGAGGGGGGCCGGGGGCAACTGGCCGGGGGCCGGGAGGGGAGTCCCAGGAAGGTACCTTGGCTGTTCCCATGTGACGTCATCGGCACCGACTGGGGACGACAACGTGGGGGGGGTTCCCTAGGGTCCCCCTCAGCCCCTCAGTCATTTTGCGGAGGATCTCTGCCCTGTTTATGGGGCCTCTGACCAATTTCGAGGTGGGGGCTCTGTCCCCCCAGCCCCAGCAGACTACGAGACCCACTGAGACCATGAAGACCTCTAAGACCAAATAAAGGCTGGTGCCTTTGTTTGGGGGGAGGATGACACACTCCGGAGGGGGAGAGGGGGGATGTGTCCCCAGGACCTCGAGTTGGTGAAGGTGTTACTGCTCCCCCTGTGCCCCACTTTTGTGGGGCATGTCTCCCCGCACTCCCCAGTCTAAGGGTGACTTAGTGGAGTGCAGTGCAGACCCCATGAGACAAACATCAAGAAAAAAATAGGGAGAGGGAGCCTGATCAAAGTAGACAAGGAAGGAAACTTGAAAATGCAAAAAGAAGTAAGATGGTCAAGAGAGAACTAAAAAGAGCAAGCTACAATAGCAGTGTGTATATATAAGGAAAATCTTAAAGCCAAGGGATTAATAGAGGAAAAGAGACAGCAAAAAAGACAAAAGTAGATAGAAAACTCAAAATTTTAAAGCTAAGGAACTGAGAGAAATTAATTAAAAAATATCAACAGCAAACTAAGAAATAGGCAGACAAATTAAAAAGAAACAAAAACAAAAACCAAACAAACCAAAAAACCAACCCCACCTTAAACTTTCTGACACATGACAGGACATCTTCAGAAATTTTGCTTGTGAAAGCGAAAACATAAATGTGCACCTACTGATTTGCATGTGTGTCTTAGCAATCAGAAGTTAGCCCAGAAAACTGACGAATGTGAAGAGCATGTACCTCAGTCTTCGTATGGTAATCTCTGATCTGCCTTCAAACACAGTACTTCTGAATTTGGTGGTCTTACAGACAACAGAGTAGTACAATTGTCCAGATTTCTCATTACTGCAGCTTATTTTTTGTGATCTTACTTCACTACTGAAAGATAACTGAGTCCATGTTACCCTGAAAGCCTATAGGTCATGTCACCAATGTTTGTGCCTCTAATTATCTAGCTGGCCATTGTGGGTCAGACAAATACAGTAGAAAATAAAAATCAATTGTACACACAAAGTGGACATTATTGATGAATAGGAATAAAAAGGCCTTGATCTTCAGAGAATATTTCCACGATTGAATGACTAATGATTATTGTGACAGTTGACCCTAAACAAGAAAACACAGTATAGTCATTAAAACTTTTGGGGGATGTTTTGCAGCGAACCTGCTTGTTAAGTTGTTATTTGACTGCATTACCATTTTGAATGAGGCAGTGCATTCCAGAACATGGTGTGCAAACCATTAAATGTTTGCCTTAACATTTAGCTTTTACAGAGCAAGTAAAGTAGTTCAGTCTTACTGAACACTTGGGGTTTTCAAATGTATCTGCTTCAGCATCTTTGCAGGAGCTGGGGGGATGGGAGGTGTCTGTGGACCACTTCAGCAGACTTAGATGATTTTTTAGCAATAGGAGAAAAATGTTTAGAAACATACTTTAAATACTCCATAGAAAAGACTTTTGTTTAGAATCCTAGAAATGGCTGGCTGTAGACTGCTAGTTTGCCAAAAGGATTAAGTACTTCTAGGCAAGCTGCCATTTAACTATAAAATCGGACATGACCTATTGACTGATCCTCAGCACCAAAATTAAAATATAATGATTAGCTTTTTAGAGTGCTCAGCAGAGGAATTTTATTCATCCCTCGCAGGACATTTGAAACAGGAATACACTTTTGCAGAGCACTGATGAGAATCACCTAAAAGAACATTATAGTCCTGTATACTTCTTAACTCATAATGGTCCTAGCGGTGGAGTTACTCATTAATACCAGGCTGTGTCCTTGGCCATTGCACTGCTAATGCCGCCTCCAGAACAATTTACTCACATGGATGGAAGATGGCAGTGGTTCTGACTTTTTATTGGACGTCGCAGATGTTTAGTTTTACACATTTTCGTAAAGAAAGGTATGTTTTAATTTTATTTTTAATTTTCTTCTCTTTAAAAAATGTCTAACTTGTCTATTTGTATACTGATTTGCAAGAGTATTTTCATGTTTAGAAGGCTGCCTTTACATGATGTTCCCTCTATAGTCCTCAGTATTGCAACCAGAAGACTCCAACTTCCTTCTGATTTCTTAACAATTATTTTTCAGGGAGAAAATTAATCCCATTTGAACAGAAAAAGCTATGTTAAACCACCTTTTTCCTAAAAAATACTTAAAGAAAGTTACTATTCTCCTTTTCAGTATAACTAAAATCTGTTGAATTGTACTGTCCGTACAATGAAAAGGGAAATCTGCAGATGTACTGCTTATCCCCAGATATAATGCTGGTAAAGAATTTTTGTATAAATCCTGTATTTTTCAAAGAACTGTGGCCAAAAATAGTAACTCTTGACACTTAGGCCCTTATTCACTATTTCAAATGCAGGTGTCATCGAACAGAGGAAACGTGACCAATTATGCTGATTCTATTTATTTATCATGGACGTTTGCAAATGAAGAGCAAATGTCTGTCTGCACAAAATTGTATCCTTAAGTATATTTTTTAAATTACAAAGACATTTTAGTGAGATACTTTATTCCCTCTTGAGTTCCTTTGTAAAAGCAATTTCCACTGTGAAACAGTAATTTGGCATTACCATAACTTCAGCTGTGATGTGAGACTTGGAACATCCAAAACAGAGGACCAGGAAATATTCCCATACCTTCATAAGTGTCTTAAATATAACATACTGCTCTTACATTGCTATCATGTGATGGTTCAAATGAATCACTAATGCTCTTAAAATCCTGCTACAAGTCAAGGTCCATTAGTTTCCACTGATCTGATTCAGACTGAGGGTGCTTAATACCTCATAGTAATGTGCTTATCAGGATGTCCTTTAAAGTAGACACGGGCAGATGATGCAGTTTTCCATCTTGTAGATGAGATAAAATAACACCCAGATTATCACTGAGCAGTTGGTCAAGTTGCCATGTAAGCTACCATAGTTTTGCCCAGTATCACTTTTTTCGTAATGCGTTAAGGAAGGAATGGAACTTTTATGATGTTTTATACTTTTTTTTCTCTCATACATTTTAGTGTTCAGATGGCAGAATAACCATGGGAGACTGGAATTTCCTTGGAGGCATTTTAGAAGAGGTCCACATCCATTCTACTATTATCGGAAAGATTTGGCTAACGATCCTCTTCATATTTCGAATGCTTGTCCTTGGAGTGGCAACCGAAGATGTCTGGAACGATGAGCAATCAGAATTTATATGCAATACCGAGCAACCTGGTTGCAGAAATGTGTGTTATGATGAGGCCTTTCCTATCTCTCTCATAAGATACTGGGTCTTGCAAGTTATATTTGTGTCTTCCCCTTCCTTGGTGTATATGGGTCATGCCTTATACAGACTAAGAGCCTTGGAAAAAGAGAGGCAAAAACAGAAAGCTCAGGTAAGGGTGGAACTTGAAAGCACCGAATTAGAAATGACTGAAGATCGTAAAAGGCTGGAGAGAGAACTCCGGCAATTGGATCAAAGAAAGCTAAATAAAGCACCCCTGAGAGGCTCTTTGCTCTGCACTTACGTGATACATATTTTCACAAGATCTGCAGTGGAAGTCAGCTTTATGATTGGGCAGTATCTTCTTTATGGCTTTCATCTAGATCCCCTTTATAAATGTCGGAGACATCCATGTCCAAACACAGTTGACTGCTTTGTATCTAGACCAACAGAAAAGACAGTCTTTATATTATTCATGCAATCAATAGCGACTGTATCATTGCTTTTAAATATCCTGGAAATTATCCATTTAGGATTACGAAAAATTAAAATGGGACTCTGTGAGCAGAATAAAAACAAGGATGACTCTGACAATTTCCACATAAACACATCTAAGAAATACTCTGTGATACCGCAGTCTTCTTTTGGAATATCCACCACCCCTCAGAAAACTCTTCCTTGTGCACTTAGCAGTTATACCTTTTTAATGGAAAAGCAAACTGACACTACTCTCTACCCAGTTCTAATTTCTCCCTCTGTGTTTCAGTCTGTGCAAAACAATCACACAGAAAGCAGCAGTAATCACACCCACTGCAATCAGGAAAATAAATTGCCAAAGAAGAGGCCAACTACAAATGCTTCAGAAAATCAGACTCAAAATGTCAGCATGAATAATAACGAGGGTTTTCTTGGCGAGCTTGGGACTGAAGTGCATGATGCACAAAAAGAGGACGAAAAGGAACATTTCCTTGTTGTTACTCAGAATGCAGATATGGCTTCAAACATGTGTTTGAGAAGCTTTACTGACATGCCATCTCAAACTTCACTGCAACCCAATACAATTTTTCCTTGTACCAGTTTTAGGCGACAGCATGGAATTGGTTTGTCTTGGAACTGCTCAGCAACAGTTGAGAGTGCAGGAGCTTCAACAAATTCTCTTCCAAAGACGAGCAACAGAAGACAAAGCAGTTTCAGTGCAAACAATGCCCAAACTCCTTACAATACTGATCTAAAAAATTTTAGCCGACCAGACACTCCTGACTCTACAGAGGAGGTGAGCTCAGAATCTACACAAAGTAGAAACTTGAATAGTCCTAAGCTTTACTCTCTGTCCAGGCAACTGTCACTGTCAAGTAATGCCAGCAGCAGGCGTGCCCCTACTGATCTTCAAATATAGTGGGAGTTAACCCATCAGTGCTGGAATAATTACTGAACAAGGAGACATAAGAAGACCTGTGTGTAAGGGCAGCTAAATCATTCAACTTTACCCAGCTTTTTCACACAAATAAAAAAGTTGTGTAACCCTTTGAATGGTATCTAAGTAACTTTTAAACAGTCTCTTTACTTCTTTTGTAATGAAAATGTAGCATAGACCTCAGTGTATAAACTTCTACACTCCTTCCAGCTAAAAAGGAAAACATACATCCTTTAAGTCCACATATAAAAAGTCTGGCATGACATTTTTAAACTGAATAAAAGTAGAAGAAAAAATTTATAGTCTAACAATATATTTTGCAAAGACCAGTAAATGAAATTAGGCTAAAGGTGGCACTGGCGCTCTCAGGAGAACTTATTGGTAAACATGTTTCCACTTAGTCTGAGAATTCAGACTTTTCATAGCTGTCTGAAAGCAGAATGTCAAACATATCCCACTCTTCAAACTGTGTTAAATACAAAATGAACAAAACATTTGATATATAGATCACCCGTTCTTTGACTCTGTGGCACACTTTTTTTTTCAGTGTATCACCACTGACTTCCTCAGCAGAAAAATCAAAGTGAATTTCTTTTACTATTAGAGTTCAATACACTATTACATTTTTAAAGCATCATGAATTGCAAACAAGCTATGAGCTTAAATTTTGACATTTTGCATAATGCTAATAAGATAGCAATTTTTTTGTCAGAAAACAAGTTACTGAAATTTATTAATCAGAAATTTTGAATTTCACAAACCAGAAGGCTTACTATGGAAAATAGAAAAACAAACAAACAAACACAATAACACAAAACAATAAAAAAAAAGAGAGAGAGAAAAAAAAGTAAATACAGTAGTATATTCCTGCTTTCATTTACAATTACAAAAGGCATATAAAAGGTTTATCAAATTGTAAAACTATTCCCTTTCTGTTGTCTTTCCCTCAAATTGTGAAACTTTTAAATCAAACAATGCTTATACTTGTTTAGAAGGAGCATTTTTGTTTATGCTTTTCTGGGGGGTAATAAAACATTAAGGACATTCATTCACTTGTTGCTCTGGTCCATATGGTGTAAGTAAAGTTCCAAGAATACCTTGAAATAGTAAAGGAGACAAAGATGAACAAAATACTGTTACATTTATAATAGAGGTTTCTATGTATGAAATACATTTACTTGAGTCACACAGAACTGACAGGTTGTAAATACTTGGTGAGGTGGTCACAGCTGAGATGCATTAGTGTATACACGTGGGTTTTTTACTAGTGGATGTAACTTACTGTACATACACTGGAAAAATATTTTATGAGAAGTATCATCATGATGTTCCAGCATAATTAAATTCTTAAGGTGCATGGTCACTGTGCTTACCAGACAGTCATGCTTCAGACTGGCTGAAAAGCTGTGCAATACTAGAAAAAAGGAGCCAGAAAACCTAAAAAGCTCTTTTGGCCCTGTCCATGTACGAAACACACATTAGTATTATTCCAAGGATTCACTGTTTCTTTCAGCAGGTATCCTTTTCACCTCTTATATCATTCTGTGTGTGTACATAAATACATAATTCTGTTTACAGTGTAAAATTTAACATTGTGTAATATACTGAAATGCACATAAATGTATAGCCTGATTTAGGCCAGTTAATACTGCTACTTTAACTCTTTATTGGCTTTAACTCCTGCATTTCTTGATGCATAAGATTCTGTGGGTGGTAACTGTTGATGCTTGTTTTGCATTTAATGTCTGTAATAAAAAAGCTTAGTATTTTATGCACTCCTCTCCCACTGCCAAATAATAGAAAGTTAGCATTTAGATGCTTACATAGGGGATATGACCTTTGCATTTCTGTTGTTCAAGATGAGCTACAAAAGAATTTGGTTTTCTTCTGCTGAGAGCAGAATTTTATTAACTTTTTTTCTCTGGACAAGGGTCAAATATTTCATTTAATCACAGCACCTTGCCAACAGAAAAGTGTAACTTAATTCTAGTGAAAACTGAAGACATTGCAGAAGAGCACAGAGAAGAAGTGTGAAAAGACTAACATCACAGATGCAAGATCATTTGGCTGTTTCTTTTTTTTTTTTTCACTTCTATAATAAACAGATTTTACCTGTCAGTGGATACCAGAGACTTTCACAGAAATAAACAGGTATAACTACTTCTGTGTTTTTTTAAGCAGGCTAAGGCAAATGAATTTCCTTATGATGCAAAAATTTCACCACATCTCACTCTTTGGAGCCCCTCCGGTGGGTACCTACGCAGCTGCTGCTTGCTGCAACTTTCCCCTCCTGTGATTGTCCTGCTCTGGTCTGCCCTGAGGCTTCACCTTCAATATTGTAGCAGTTTTGGTCACTGCAATACAAGAAAGATATTAAGCCATTTCAGAGTGTCCAAAGGAGGGCAACAAGATTGTTAAGGGCCTTGAGGGGAAGCCATGCTTGGAGGACACTGAGGGGAGACTTCATTGCAGTTACAGCTTCTTTGGGAGAGGAAGAGGAGGGGCAGACACTGATCTCTGCTCTGGGGGAGCAGGGACAGGACCCCAGGGAATGGCCTGAAGTTGTGTCAGGGCAGGGTTAGGTTGGATCTCAGGTAAACGTTCTTTCCCCAGAGGGTGGTTGGGCACTGAACAAGCTTCCCTGGGCAGTGCTCATGGCACCAAGGCTGCCAGAACTCAAGGAGTGTTTAGATGATACTCTCAGGCACATGGTGTGACTCTTGGGGATGGTCCTGGGAAGGGCCGACGGTTGGAATCGATGATCCTTGTGGGTCCCTTCCAGCTCAAAATACTCCGTGATCCTGTGATTTCAGCGCGCTGCAGTTACCCCTCGAATCCCCGGCAGGACAGCTCAGCATTCCGGCCGAAAGTCGCGGCACCCCCAGCCGCCCGGAGACACGTTGCCCCCAGAACCCTCATGGCCCAGCGCGGGGCGAGGCTCGAGGGCGGTGCCGCGGCTCCGTCGCTCCGGTAACGGCGAGGAAGCGCTGGCGCTGTTAAAGCGCAGGCGCAAACTGGGGTGGGTGCGGTGTGGGGTAGATGGCGCACTACAAGGTAGGAGGCAGCGCTGCCGCGGGTGCGGTGTTGTCCCGCTTCCCGCTCGGAGCGGCGGGACCGACACCGGCTCGGCCCTTCGTGCCGCCTCCGCGGCGGAAAGTGGGGCCGGCCCGGGCCAACGAGCCGCCTCGGCAGCTGAGGCGGGGCGCGCCGCCGATCTGACCGTGTGGGCGTCCTCTCTCAGGCCGCGGACTCCAAGCGGGAGCAGTTCCGCCAGTACTTGGAGAAGTCGGGGGTGCTGGACGTGCTCACTAAAGGTAAGTCTCCTGTTCCTGAGGGGCCAGCGGGCGGTTTTTGCGGCTCTGCCCGCACGGCCCGGCCCGGCCCGGCCCGGCCTGGCCGTGTTGTGGTGGCCCGTCGGGCAGCCCGGCCGGGCAGCCCCGCCGGCTCCCGCCCTCGCCGGCCGCCTCTTCCTCTCAGTCGACGAGGGGGTGGCAGCAGAACTCTCCTGGAAAATCTCGGTGCGGCGTGGCCTGGAAATGGAATCCGAGCTGGGCGGCGAGGGAGGGCGGTGGGCCTCTGGTAACGCGCCCTGGGAGTTACAAAGCGTTAATTCCTGTGGGGGTCGATTGTTAGAGGTGCGTGTGAGATACAAGGCGGTTTCTCTCCACGTGTGGTTGTGTTGGAGACCTCTCATACTCTCGGACAAAGTGCTTCTTTCAGTGGGTGCTTTTGGTTACTTTTTTGGGGGCTGTTATTCTGTCAGAGCTCTACAGAGAAAGTAAATGCTTGAGGTGAAATAACAGCAAGTGTTATTTTAAAACCCACTTTAATAATTCTTTAAGACCCTTTCTTGAGTAGAGCTTAGTGCTTTTTCTGAAATGAATGAAACTTATGTTTTGGAGAGTGACTATCAGTATCAAAATGGGGAAAATGATGCTAAACTTGACACATATGACTTGGCATCTTTGCAGTCTTTTTGAGAGCCTTCCAATAGTATGTGGCAAAAATCTGTTTACATTTCTAATTGAAAATATGCTGTTTAAAGAGGGAGCAGCAGATCTAGGGTGTCAAGCAAATAGGTGTTGCATTAAGACTCTAGGCCTGGTGTGTGAGTACCATTTGATTTTTCTATTGCAATACCATCCAATGCAATGGCAAAACAAGCCTTCCAAGCACTGGGGCATCCTAATTTTGTTTTTAATTTAGGAGGTGCGTATCTTAAAACCAATTTGACTATGCAGTTTGCATATCTGGAACTGGTACATTGCCCCTGTAGGGAGTGGAGAATGGTTATGTTTGGGAACTTTTTGAGTATTCACATGACTGAGTTCTCCATGTATATGACTACTTTTATTTAACCTGTCAGGGTATTGCTGCTTGTGTTTGACTTCTGTGGCCATTAGGGGCCCCATCCATAAAGATTATCAGTGTCACCTACTCTGACAGTAGCCGTTTAGTTTTGTAACTGTAGATGTTCGATGGAGGTTTGCTTTTATGATGAAAGTTACAGAATTGCTGATGTCCTGTGGTTCAAAGAAGTGGAAATAATGATACATGAAGGGAGTCTCAAAATAGTTAGTATTTCAGTCTTGCTGATGAAAGCTAATACTAGTGTTGCATGTGGAATGTGTAAAAATTGTCCAGGCCATTTTGTATTCTGTGCTGGACTAGCCAAAGACTGAGGTTATGGATCAAGAAAACTTATATTTAGCTGTTACTAGGTGGAATGCTCTGTCTACTCCTGTACAGCAGACCTGTTGTTTATGTCAAAGTGTACAGGTGAAAATCATGTTAAATGGAAAAATGTGCTATAAATGTCGTTATGCTTTCTGACTGTTGGTATGTGTTCTGAAAATTTACGAGTTGCATGAACTTCTTGCAATTGATGACTATTTTCTGTTTGCAGTGTTGGTAGCCTTATATGAAGAGCCAGAAAAACCAAATAGTGCACTCGAGTATCCTTTTTCTCTGCTGTGTCTTGTTTGTAGAGACCTTATGTGAAACAGCAGTACTGCTTCTGACTCATAGGTGAACTGGAAAGGCTCATTTAGAAGCCTTCCCTGGGAAACATGGCTTTTATCTATGCATTTTGGCTAATAATTGACTTCTTACAAGCTAATGGAGAGTCTGACAGGATGCAAGAGAACTGGGCTTATCAGTATGCCAACAATTACAAACCTAAGGTATTGGCCATTACAGAGTTGTAGACCTGCAGCATTTGAGTGCAGTGTCTGTGGCTTCTGAAGTTTACTTCTTCACATTTCCTTTTTTTGTTTTGTTGGTTTTTTTTTTTTTTTAATAAGAAGAATTTGTACTGATGTCTTGCTTTTGGTTGTGTATTTTGTTGTTTTTTTTAATGGAGTATAGCTATGAGTTTAAAAACCTCTCTTATTTTTTAATTTAATTCTGTAGGACGAAAAGCACTGTAGTAATCTCAATGGTGTACCGTGATTTTGGTCATGTGTACTGCAGGGCTAACTTCAACGTGTTAATACTGAAATGTGGTTACACTATATAACTGAAGAAATACTTAACGTCTAAATATCAGCTTTCTGAAGCATCATCTGGGAGCTTCAGCTCCTGAGAATCCAGAATTAGAGGTACTTCGCTTGGAACTGGCAGAGATGAAACAAAAATATGAAGCTGTGCTGGAAGAAAACAAAACCCTGAAAAGCAAGGTAAAATCTACTTGGTGTTACTCTGCAGTTCCATATCATACAACAAAAAAATACTTTAATACTTAGAATACAGCTTTCTTCCATTAGAGTAACTGATAAATGTTGTGTTGTTTAGCCTTGTGGCTGAGAAATGCTGATAGAATTCATTGTAGTTGAGGTGTTTGTTTTTTTTGTTTGTTTGTTTTTTTATGGGATGCTTCTTTTAGAATATAACATGTAATAATACTAAACTTGGGATTTTATTTATTCAGGGAAAGTCTGTATTATCAAGTCTAATACACTCTCATTCAGTCCTGTCTGGATGTGTTTGTCTGATATTATGTAGCTCATGCTTCCATGAGAGTTTTGAAAAACTCAGGTAACTTATCCATTATAAAAGTTTTCAAAAGGCAAACCGAAAGAGTAATGTTCTATATCACTTTGTCACTTGGCACAGAGGCACACCATTGCACATGGCAGGATGTCACCAGTGGAGGATATTAGACCTTAGATATTAGGGAACAATAATATGTGCTTTTTATCTAAAACAACCCTGGTATTTCTCTATGTGCAACAGCAGTGAGTCTGAAGTGCAGGCAAAGGCAGGGCCATTCTTTAATGGGTTTGCAGGCTGTCTGAAAGAGCTTGGAGGTGTGAACAGCTTCCTAAAAACACTGAAGAAAGAAACCTTTGAGGTGCTTAATACTCCAGTGGCTTATATGCCGCTGCAGGTTTGCATGCATCTATTGGAAATGGATGGTGGCTGTTATATGTGAATATAACAGAGTTTTTTACTAGGAGACAGCCACCCCACTTTAGGTCTGGGAGAAGGGGTTCTTGGGCATTACCCCTTTATATTTCTTGTCTGGAGTACCCTCTTGCTGTTCTAATAATTCTCCTCCTCTTCTGTTACCCACTGTGAGTTCTCACAGCTACATTTGTTATTTCTTCCTAGGAAATATGGCAAACAGCAGAATTTTAGGGGAGTAGCAATAGACCGGCAGTTCACTTGGTGTTGCAGACTTAAAAATGCAACCGGTAGTAAGACAGACAGATGAAAGCAGAGTAATCTGAGTCTTTGTTTAAAGAATCCAAGACTTGTTCCAGGAAAGTAAGCCTTTCTGTAATCGTGGGTTCATTTGTGCTTTCATGTTATTCATCTTTCAAATGATAACTCTTACTTTACATATTTTCCAGTGTAAGTGGGGGTTTCTTTTCCCCTTTCTTTCTTCTACTGTGTAATGCCCATCATTCTGACATCCTTTAGAACTTCACACAGAATGCGGAGAGAATACTACTGTTTAGCTTTCTTTTAGCAATCATCTGAAGATCTGTCTCTTTCCTTACATTTATTGCTCAGAATGTCGGGTATTTGTGTGTGTGTGCTGAGGGCAGGGACAGGAAGTCGATAGTTAGGCTGTAGGTAGAAAACTGACTTTGGATTGTGTACTAGCCATCTGTTGTAGTAAAACTTAAAAGAATGAAAAAATGCTATTTTTGCAGTTTTTATTAGCAGCAGAGTGGTGCAATTTAGTGTTGCTATTTTTAATGTACTTTTTTATTTTTAAGCCACTCTGCAATTTGCAAAGGGAAGGAATCTTAACTGAGTAAACTGAACCGGCATATCTCAGAGAGATGGTCCTTTTCAACTGTTTTTGAAGCTTGAGCTTTTCTTTAATGTCACTGGGGTCAAGTGAACACTATATCTTTCCTTGGAGGTGACTTTATAAGTAAAGGTCATCTTTAGTATAAGTGCATAGTTGCCCAAGCTGTGCTCTCCAGAAAGCATAATAGAAGCTAGGATGACTACAGGAAATGGTAGTTTGGATACTGTTGCAATGAGAATAACTGTTTCATTTAATCATATTTTAGTGAAACCGTAGCTTATAGGTCATCATTATGAACTGCTATCTAAGATGCGAAGTACCTAATGAGTCCTAGAACAAGAAGCAGTGAAAAATTAAGGGCAAGATCTATGTGCTTTTAGAAGGCCCCCTTGTTATGGCTGCATGGTTTTACAGTGTGTCAAATGGATGTTTTGAGAGAAGGGTTACTTTGTTTCCTCACTTGAAAATGGACTTGAATGAAGATGAGTGAGTTCAAGTGCACAAAGTAAATGGAGCAAGGCCAGACCAAACATTTTCTTACATTTCTTAATGTAGCGTGTTATATGAAATGTTGCAACTAACTAAGTTCCTTTCTTTAAATCCACAGCTGGCTCAGTATGAACCACCTCAAGATGAGAAGCATGGTGAATAACAGTAGTTTCTCCTTTAATGCCTTGACTAAATAAAGGGCTTCCTGAGAACTCTGGTCTTTATTGTGTGTGTGTAAACTCTGCATTGTTTACTTTGTTACTTCATCATTTTAAAGAAAGAAAGTGCAGCATCATGAGCATGCAGCTACAGCAGCAATTGACGAGTTAAGCATACTGGCCAACTTTCTTTCTGTGTTTAGGAAAAGATGACAGTTACGATGAACTTCTAGACAACTGTGTCTGCCAACTTTGTGTAATTTTCACGTCACACTCAATGGCCCTGTTTGAACTGCTGATCTCGGTTTTCTTTCAACTGAAGGGGGTGACATGGCACAGATGGACTAACTAAGCCAAAGCAGGACCTTCAAGTTACATTCAGTGTTGCTAAATGCTGAAGATGCAGTACCTACTGAACTTATACTGCAATTTGTATGAGGTGTACCTATTTCCATGCAGTTCGTGTCTCCGATCCTGTCTCAGAAACTGGGCCTCGGGAAGTTTATCTAGATAACGACCTGGACAGTTCTGAACATAATACAAAAATCTTGCTTTTAATGAAAGTCCTGTGTAATTACAGTGACATGTGTAAGAGTACAATGGGGAGAGTTCTGCTTTCTTATTCATCTAACTGTGAAAAGAAAATTTAGGCAGGGTAGAAAATCCAAGTAGGGTAGGGTATGTGACTTGTGATTTTTAATTTTGCCTATGTTCTGTCTCCCATTTCCCTGAATTAGCTTCATGACTCTTCTGAAATGCAAAGTAGACCTTTATTAAAAAAAAAGAGATACATTTTAAAAAGCTGCAATTTTTTCCAATCCTAAAACTAGGTACTTTAAAGGCTGCTGATGATAGGAAAAATAAAGGGGAAATGAAGTTGTCCTATATGCTAGATTTACTGGCTATTAGTTTAACTTCCTTATTTTTAGGATAGGTTTTGCAGATTGTCTTGCAGACAGGATAGGATGGATTGGAACTTTTGTAAAGCTAATCAAGGGCTAATGAACATAATTATTGCTTACTTTACTACTGTATCTAAGGTTGATCTAAACAGGCCCGAAGAGAGGTAAAGGAGGGGAAAATACTGTGTTAAGTCCCTAAAGCATTAATTAGAAAAAACCTACTGTGTACCAACAAATCAAAGGAAAAAAAAAGGCAGGAAAAAATGTTCCAACCTCTGGAACAAAGGAGAGAGAAAGCTCACTTGTAACGTAGAACATATCCCTAGCATTAAGTTGCACCATGTGGCGATAGGGAGAGGATAATGCTATAGGAAATGTACAGTTGAACATGTTCTCTGATTAATGGGACTGGCATGTCTTGCTAAAGAAGCAGCAAGATGGGTAAAGGTGTTAGCTGAGCCCATAAAACAGGGCATGAAGGACTCCGGAGTCGAGATGTTGGGTGCCAGGGCAGTAATGCAAACTGACATTTTTCATAACTGTATTAGTTCCCTTCTGAAAAGCAGTTCAGTTCTTGCGAGTCTTAATTTAGGATTGTAATGAAATAACAGTAACGAGTTAGATAAAACATAAGTTGAGCTGCCTGCTTGTGCTGGGCGGTCAGTAGAAAATGGACTGTTTATGTAAAGAACCTTGCTAAAATTAATGACTGTCTAAAGAAGAGCCTTGCTTTACAAGGTAACGTTTGCTTAGAGGGTGTTATAAGTAAAATGAAACTGAGTTGAAATATAGTAATAAAAATTTATTGAAGATTTATGGAAAAGGCAAATAAGCAAAACAGCATGCTAGGCGGCCGGGGAGACTCCTGCCCCACTCACAGCACGCAAGCGCAGTAGGCAAAACCAGTAATTTTTATTCCCTTATCAGTTTCCCTCCCATTGTCACTTGCTGTCCCCCTATTGGATCCGAGCTTTGCAGGTCTGGTTCTGGTTGGTTTTCCTACAGGCCCCGTTTCGATTGCCAGGTGCTTTCCTTTTCATGGTTTTAATTAGCCTTTAGTCCTTGAGGCCTCTGCTGCAGATGTCCATCTTGGATACTCTGTATCATTTTTTGTTACTTTATGTGTGTGCTCTGAGACAATGAACTTTTTATAAAAGTAAGATACAGAAATATTTATTTAACAAGGCACAATAGTTTGTCTTTCTAGCTTAAGAACTGCAAGCTGCATGCTTATCAGCTTACAATGCTGATAGATTAATGAACCATTCTATAACTTAGTCTTCTAACCATAACAGAACAGTGATTATAATAACATATATATATATAAAAGAATATAACATGCACTTCAATTTAATGAGTAAATTACTATTACTACTAATTTGATGAGTAAATTTAACTACTACTACTTATTACAAGGGGGTGGCCTGCCCTACCCCTACTGGGGGCTGGTGTTACGCCTTAAGCGAAGCAGAACCTGCAGCCTGTCTCCACACCAGGGACAGGGCACGGAGGTGCTTCGTGTGGCTCCCTCGAGAGCGCGGCGAGTCCTTCATGCCAGGTACCCTCCGGTTTTGCCCCGCCCATGCTCTCCCGGTAGCCCGCCTCCCCCCCCCCCTCCACCCCCTCCTGCTCTTCGCGGGCCGTGCCCGCCCGGTGCGTCGCTCCCTCCCTCTGGCTCGGCCCGGGCCGTGCTCGCGCGGTGCCCTCACCCCGCCTCTCCTGCTCACGTGCGGCAGGGCCGTCAGGTGACTCGGGTCGTCTGACCGGGGCCGTCCCACTTCGCCGCCTCTCCCGGGCCAATCGGCGGCTCGGGGCTTTGACAGCGGCCAATCCGTGCTGGGCTGGGCCGTGTCGGGCTGGGCCGGGCGAGCGGGAGGAAGCTTTGGGCCGGGCGCTGGCGGGCAGCGGGCTCAGGGCGGACATGGCGCTGCAGTTCGGCGGGGCGGGCGCGCCGGGCGCGGCTGAGGAACCGGCGTTGGTGGGGGGCAGCTTCGGGGCCGCGGACTCGTTTCCCAAGGACTTCGGCTACGGGGAGGAGGAGGAGGAGGAGGCGGAGCTGGAGGGAGGCCCAGGGCCCGGCGGGCCCGGCGGCGGCGCGGGTGGACCCGGCAGCGGCGCGGGCGGGGCGGACTCCAAGCCGCGGATCCTGCTTATGGGGCTGCGGCGCAGCGGGAAATCCTCCATCCAGAAGGTGAGGGGCCGCCGGCGGCTCCCCGCTTCCCCGCCCGAATTGTGTCTCTCATTTGCTGTGCTGCTGTTCTGGGCATTCCTGCTTTTTATTGTGGGCCCAAGTGGCGAAGTTGAAACGACAGGAACCTCCTACCTAAAGACGCTGGCTTTCTAGAACGGAGTCTGATCGCTTGCGCTAGAGAAAAAGGTCGTGTAGCATAGGTTGTAGCCTTTGCATTTCTTCACTTTTAACGCTTTAAAAGTCAACAAGTGAAGATGCTAGCGTGAAGTTTGTCGTGAGGTGTTTCTTACAGCTGTGAAAGCACTGTGAGCGGTACAGGTGTGCGGTGTTTAGCGTGCTTCCACTTGGAACACTTGAGCTTTGTTATGCCTTTTGATGCTTTGAAAGAGACTTCTGCTTTTGTATAAACAGGACAGACTCTAGTTCTCCCTAGTTACACTAGGCCGAGTAAACGAGACTCAAGGAGGAAATGCCTTAGAAGTTGCAATGCCTTAGGTTTGTTGGTAGCTTTGTGAAGTCACCAGTGTTTCTTAATAAAAGTAAGATAAATTTTCATTTGCCACGTAGCTCAACAGAATTGTAGTGTTAAGAATGATCCTTGTTCCTCAGTGCAAATTTTATGTTCGTGGTTCCAGCTGTGAAGTTTTCAGTGGTATTTTTATGGGAAGATGTTACTAGTGAAATGCGTGGTTCTCAAGCTCTAGGCTTAGGGGCCTCAAACTTGCTTCAAATGCAAGTGTGAAGACCTATCGAGATTTCTGTAAAGGCTTTGTGGAGGGAAGCCTTTTTTGGACATTGTGGTATAGCAGGTATGAATTTGCTTCTTTTTGCCATCTTATGCAGACTGCTTGGTAATCCATGCGCTGCAGTAAACCAATGAGTTTTAAACTGACTTCAGACTGTATGTGTTAGTGAAAAATTCTGAAGTACAGTGGCAGACCAGGCTGTCATTGCTTTTTAGTCTTGTCAGTTATTCCTCATTATTTAGGTCAAATGATCTCACTATATGTGCAAATGCAGTGATTTCACTGAAAGTCTTTTCTAAGGCTTTTTAGTCATGTGAACGGCACTGATTGTAGACTCTAATTAGAGATCTTATCATGTTATCTGCTGTTGAAAAACCTCCCAAAAGCTAGAGGGAAGCAGCAACTCCAAATTGCAGATGGATTTTAAGACTTTTCAGGTGTCTTTATAGATGTACCTTTTGGACTTTTTTATGGCCAGTGCTGATAGTCTTCAGTTCTCTGAGGACCTATTCAAGTAGCTGTATAGGAAAGGAATAGTGTGATGCTCAGTATGTAATAAGAGGACATAGGATTTATCTTTTGCCCATTGTTTACTGATCTGGCTTAGGAATTAGATAGAAGCTGTGATTCTGATACACATTGTGATGCTGCCTGAGTAAACTAACTGTGGCAATAATTTGAGACATTCTTGTAATATCAAGAAATTTCTCATCAGCAGTGTTCCTGCTCTTAGATCTGTCTGGTTCCAAAATGTCCATAACCGGACCAACCCTTCTGTCTGGGCACTACTTGTTGATCACCTTGCAAGGGAACAGGGATATGCAAGATAAACACTGTATCAGGGAAAGTATTGGCTTTGTGATTGTCTAGAAATTTCTGTGAAAAACATCAATTATTAAACCATTTCAACCTTCCACTGAGAGCAATATTAACAGGACACCTCTTGCAAAAAAAAAAAAAAATTATGGTGCTGTGGAGGAACTCTTTTTCGTTTGGACAGTTGGGTTTTCCATACTGATATAACCTCTGAATACTCAGCAGCAAATTGAGGGTAATAGATTTTGGGAATGTGATGACTGTTTTGGTTCATAACAAAAATATTTGTGCAGACTTGCATAAATGGACTTACTGTACTGTCCCTGTGTAATAGGAACCTGGAAAGGGTTCGGATGGGGGACACCAGTCTGATGAAATGTGCTGCTTTGGGAAGAAGGGAAAATGGAAATGATGGTACTGCTTCCCAGAGACTTATCAGCTTTAAACTGAATTTACTAATTCTGTCCTGCTTCTGTGGGAGATGCTGAGTTCAAAAAGAAATTTTGATTTCAGAATGCTTTAAAACTATGCTGCAAACTATGCTGAGGAATGCAGTACAGCCTCTGTGTATCTAGAACTGTTCTTACTTTTCCATACAAATGTTCTGCTGTTTAAAACCCTATTAAGACCATGGCCTCCTAAACCTTCTCTTAGGCTTAAAAATTTAGGCTGACATATTACTTTGAACCTCACTAAACAATCCATCAACTATACTGGGTGTAGAGTTGTTTGTCTTTCAGGTTTTTTTGACAGTTTGTTGCATCAGGTTTCTAATGGATGACTTCTGTAATTGTATGAAATATCTGATAAAAAACGAATTACCAAGTGCTGTATAGGAAATATCTTTCTTTTGCAGTCCTAGTGTTTGACCACATTATGTTTGGAATAACTTTCGTATTATGTAGTTGAGTTGCTTTAGAACAGTGCTCAGTGTTGACACTGACTGCTTTTGCTACAGGCTGCTTTGCTGTGGAGTTACATGCTAGTTCTGTTTGTACAGGGAAGGGCTAAAATCCTAATGGGGCTTTTTGAGTTCTAGCAATGACTATGTTTTTCACCCTGCAGCTAAACTGTTTACTGAGTAGTGTGAAATCTTTCATAGTTTCTTTAGGGAAGTTTCACAGAAGTTCCGCCTGACCATGAGGAAGAACTTTACTGTGCAGGTGACTGAAGCTCTGGAACAGGCTGCCCAGTGAGACTGTGGAGTGTCCCTCACTGGAGTTACTCAAGAACCATCTGGACACAATCCTGTGTAATGTGCTCTGGGATGACCCTGCTTGAAAAGTGGAGATTGGCCCAGATGACCCCACTGTGTTCCCTTCCAACCATACCCATTCTGTGATTCTCTAATTAAAAGGAGAGGGTCAGCAAACTTAACTCAGTTGTTAATAGATGGCACACTACCTAGCTATTCAGGTCTCTAAAACAGAGATGTTATTTTTGTACACTTCTATTGTAGTTTAGGAACCATCTGATTATGTTGTGTTATAACACTTGACACCAGACTAAAAGCGAAGATTCCTTTAGGAATTTCTAAGATTCTAAGGGAAAGGTCCTTAAAAGCTTCTAGTTGCTTAATTAACATATTTGCTTCATACCAGATAAGAATATAATAGAATTTGAACATGCTGTGTTAGACTTGCAAGGAAGAAAGAGTAACTAAGTCTTTAGGCATTGGACTTGTGAAAATGTTTAACTGTATTCAGTTGCTTGGTTTGGGTTGGGGGGGTAGGTCATTTCCTTAGCTGATGCAGGAAGCTGTCTATATACCAAAACAAAGCTGTATGCCTTAGAAGGGATAAACCTATTTTTAAGATTTAAGTCACAAAACTTTAACCCATTTCTTCTAATAAGGTAAAGTCTAGACTATTATTTGTGTTCTTTTAACAGGTGGTGTTTCACAAAATGTCTCCCAATGAGACACTGTTCTTGGAAAGTACCAACAAAATCTACAAAGATGATATTTCCAACAGTTCGTTTGTGAATTTCCAAATATGGGATTTTCCTGGACAGATGGACTTTTTTGATCCAACATTTGACTATGAGATGATCTTCAGAGGAACGGGTGCTCTAATATATGTTATTGATGCCCAGGTAAATACAAATCACTAAAAATCACAAGGAAGTTATATTTTTACTTTTTGTGTGAGAGGAGTTGAATGAGAAGCTAGTAATTCATATTTTTAGATATGTTCATAAAACATCTGCTATGTATGAAGGGATGCATTGGCAATCTGACTTTTGGTGTGTGGTTTTATTTTTGTGAAGTGACTGGAACATATGCTACTGGTCGAGAGAGGGGAAAGGGGCTGGTGCTCTGAAATTACCTGCAATAATAGTGAGAACCTGCTCTGCTAGGTGGATGGAATTATCCCTTCCTTCTGCTGTGGAGTTCGTTTAATAATAACACACTTCTGACCTCAGTTTGTAGTACTAATACAACAGGATATCTGGCAGTTTTTAATAAACCTAGAAATTGCACCATGGGACATCACTGCTTGCCTATTGCTGGAGCTGAAATGTAACCCATCTTTTGCTCTGAAGTCTAGTTTTGTGTAGCTGAGCCTGGGATAGCTAATGAAACTTAATTGACATAACGGAATCTAAGCTGCTTGGATTTCTCACACTTCAGGGTATTCTCTCTCTCCTCCCAGACTTCTTATTAGTTACAGAATTGAAGTTCTTGCACTGAAATATTTTGTTCTTGTTCAGAATCTAATAGTTATCAGAGAGAAAGCTTTATCGTTGATTTCTACCAAAACTGATTTACAGGATGACTACATGGAAGCTTTAACAAGACTGCACATTACAGTTTCAAAAGCCTACAAGGTCAACCCGGAAATGAACTTTGAAGTTTTTATTCATAAAGTTGATGGTTTATCAGATGACCATAAAATAGAAACTCAGAGGGA
Source organism: Pyrocephalus nanus (assembly GCA_038380795.1). Lineage (NCBI taxonomy): Eukaryota > Metazoa > Chordata > Aves > Passeriformes > Tyrannidae > Pyrocephalus > Pyrocephalus nanus. The sequence goes on along the minus strand of CM076285.1, from coordinate 6,765,447 downwards.
TATTCATCAGAGGGCTAATGATGATCTTACGGATGCTGGGCTTGAAAAACTTCACCTTAGGTGAGTTAAAGACTCTGGCATATGTGATTCTGCTGTTGCTGATATGCATACAGATTAATGGCTTTTAGATGTGATACTGGACTGACTGGAGCGAGGTCTGATTACTTTCTTATTATTTAGCAAACTCTTGTTAAAAAAATACACCGCTGAATTTATGGACATGCTTTAGCTGTTAGACTGACTAAAATAAGGCAGGCTACTGCATCAGATTTCAGTGAACAGATTATTCATAAACTCGATGATAATTCAAGGCCCTTTTCAGTCAGCCTAACAGGCCAAATTTGTACATGTGGCCCGTAGGGGCAGGGAAAGGAGAGGGGGGAAGGTCTCTGCCTTCTAGTCCTGGGTAGCACTGACTTTTCAGCGATTGGTTTAAAAGCTTCATCTGTTACTTGAGATTTGGCTCACTTATAAGCTATCTTCTACAGACACCTTTAAAACGAGCCATCTTTTCTATGGGTTTACTGCTCTTTTGGTTCTTGTGGAGCCAGTATCTTGATGTTAGTGTGAACAAAGTGGAAGGCCAGGAACAGGACTTGAAGAAACCAAATTAAGCATTATTTATACCATTGTAATAAGCATTCTGTAGGCAAAGTGTGTTGTGAAAGAATGTTCAAATTTTTATCCTTGGTCTCCCATCTCTAAGGGATGGGGGAAATCTGTTTCATGGTTACTCTAACCACTCAGAAATTAGGTTCTTTGTGCGTTGGTCGGACATATTTGTGATAAAGGCATACCAGCCAAGGCATCAGTCCTGAATGTTGGAAAACATAGCTTTAACATTTCTATTGCAATTCTGAAATATTCTTGAATCTTCTTTTTTTTTCCCTTCCGTTGCCCTCCCTCCTCATCTCAGCTTTTATTTGACCAGTATCTATGACCATTCAATATTTGAAGCCTTCAGTAAAGTGGTACAGAAGCTCATTCCACAACTGCCAACCCTGGAAAACCTACTTAATATCTTTATATCAGTAAGTGTTAATCTAACAGAACTTTGAGTGAAATATGCGGAATAGTAAAGCAAGTCCTGCCAAGGAACGCTGGTTAGATCTGCCCTTGGGAGATTTGGGTGGCACTCATGTGGGTATACTCTGCTGACTTGGATGTCTACATTAGAAGCTCTCTACCACAGCTAAATTGTACTGGTGTGTGCGCTGTAGGAGTTTCTCTCAATGTTGACAAAGTGTAGTTTGACTGGTTATAACACTTGTTAGGGAAGTTTCCTGCAGGATATATTGATTAGTTTGCTAAGGCACTTAGTAGTCTAATGTAGCAACAGATACATTTGGTAATATGAACTGTCTATTTCATATTGCCTGTGAGACTTTTCCCTTTATTCTTTTAGTGTTTGCACTTCTTATAAAATTTGTGATATAGAAATTTGCTGCTGTATACTTTAAATCAAATATCACGCTCAAGACAAGACTGTTTCGTTTAAATCATGCCTGTTGCAGGCATGTGGCCAACATGGAAAAAACCAGTTATGACTGAGAGGAGCGGTGTGCTCAGACATGTTGCCCCATGCTACCCTATAATGCTTGTTTGCTCAGTTTGGTAGAGGACTGGCCCAGTGGATAAAGGGCATGCTCACCTTGAGCAGTGCCATGAGGGTATGGAGTGTGATCTTGATGCCAAAAGGGTTGTCTGGATGTCCTCAGGACACTGTCGTTGGTACTGACACTAGCTAGAAAGAGGAGAGAAGGAATGATTCTGGGTGCATAAATAGAAAAGAACCTTTGCCAGTGGTGTACATGTGGTAACTTGGTGAACTACAAAAGACTTCTGAACTTAGTATCAGCACATGCACTTTGCTAAAGTGCTCAGTTACGAATGTCTTGGTACTTTTCGTACCCATAACTGCCATAATGTGGTACTCTTCATGGATTTTTAAGTTCAGAAGCTGACTTAGTTGCTCTGCACGTTAAACTGTGTGGCAACTGCCTCACACAAAAAGTGAACTGCCAATATACTACAAGCGTAAAACTTAAGTGTCAGCATACTACTATGAAATATCTCAGATGCCAGTCTGTAAGGTGGATGTGAATGTATGGCTCTTCTGGAATTAACAGAACTGCAGAAGAGGTAAACTGCTGAATGTGGGTTCTGGAAGCATAATAAAATGTAACCTGAATCAAGATTTGTTAAATAATAAGCTAAAAAGAATTACACAAGAGTCCCCAGTTTTATTTTTGTCAACTATGTAATGTTCATATGTACTATGGGAACAAGGGTATTGTATTTATAAACTATATGCTCTAAATCTTCAATCTGTCTTAAGTCTCTAAATTGCTTATGTTTAAACCATTTTCTGCTATTAAGAATGTGAAAGTTATGAATTCTACTTGAGATTTTAAAAATTCATCCAAATTCTTTCTCTTTCTGAAGAATTCAGGCATTGAAAAAGCTTTTCTCTTCGATGTAGTCAGCAAAATCTACATTGCAACAGACAGTTCCCCTGTGGACATGCAGTCATATGAGTTGTGCTGTGACATGATTGATGTAGTGATAGATGTTTCCTGTATATATGGGTAAGTGATGAATACTCTTAGGAAAAGAAAAAAGTCCTCAAATTTGTAGAATAGGTTGCAAACTGTGCAAGTAGTGCCGGCTTTGTCATGCAACAAGATGCTATTGATTGGTCTTTAGAGCACATTGGTTCTTTAAGTAATTAGAATAAAGCCAAATGATTTGGCAGCTGAATTGAGCATTTCTACTCGGTTTGTTTCCCACCGCTCATGGCCCCAGACAGCTGTCTGACATTTGTTAAAGTTGTGTTTCATGTAAAATGTAAACAGTGCTGTATCTTGTTTGTCATGGTGGGTGCAAGTATGTTAATACTTGCAAATAACTGGGGTGGATAACATGCCGTGGCTTGTAAGTGTAACTTGCAGTGTTACTGCTTTGAGACTTGCTGCTATCTAAACAGAATGGCATATGTGACTTTCAACGAGGGATGCCCATAGTGCTTATGTCTCACAATTGACAGCAGAATTATACTTCACAATGTATTTTTGAAGTGGTTATGGAGAAGCAGTAACTTTTTTTAGAACTGGGGTTATAGTCTGGAAAACACAGTGTTGCCAAGAAATACCTCAGCATTTAATGGTCTGTCTCCTGATAGGTCGATCTAGGGTTGTGTAGCTGTTTTGGGCTTTTTTGGTTTTTTTTTTCAGGAGTGCATAGAAGTAGTTTGCGATACATCATTTACTTCTATAGTGATTTAACTAACACTAATAACTTGCAGATAGAAAGCAGCATGCTAATCTTGTCTTGTAAATGCAGGCTGGTTCAGCTTAAGACAAAAAAGTGTCCTGCTGCCTGTTGCGCCCTCCAACCCAGCCTCACTAAGGAAGCCTTTGTATTAATTTACCAAAATTAATTTCACTGAGATGCCACTACACTGACGTCAAAAGAATGCATGCTGATAGCTTGCTCTTAACTGCTCATCTAAGGCAGTATCTAATGAAGGCCTCTACTCTGTTTAGGTGTAGCTTTCCTGAGAAACTTAAGGTGTGATAATGGTCTTAGTCAATGATAGTATTAAGACCTGCATTGCAGGTTCTCCACTTGCTCAACATTCAGTATGAGTAGTATTCTTCTAACTATATTTAACAGGTATTTGTCTTGAAGTTACATATGCATGCCTATTAGATTATGCCTTGGGTTAACTGTTCTTTTTTCAGGTTAAAAGAAGATGGCACTGGAAGTGCTTATGATAAAGAGTCAATGGCAATTATCAAGCTCAATAACACAACAGTCCTGTACTTAAAGGAAGTAACAAAATTTTTGGCGTTAGTTTGCATTCTTAGAGAAGAGAGTTTTGAGCGCAAAGGTAAGGACTTCCCCACCGCTGACAAACTTTTATCTAAGGTTTTTTGTCAACTACAAAATATTAGTATGAATTTACAAGTCACCTTGATTTTTGTGTAAGTAAATTCATATAATTTCTTTGGGGAGGAATTTTCTTATTTCTTAGAGATAGGAATAAGAGGTCTTATTTTTAATTTTGTGAATCATCTCTTTAATTGCTGTCTTCCTGATGAAATTATTTGTGTAGCTAATGTGAGTTCTGTCACTACCATCTGCTCTACTGGAATCAGTAGAATGGAGTAATGATCTCCTTACCTGCTGTTTAATTATGAGTATACACGTTGCATTTGAAATTGATACCTTTTTTTAGAAAACTGTCTAAATAAATACTAGCATCAGTAAAACTTTGTTAAGTCTTTTGAGCCCGAGTTAATACTAAAATAAGTAGGAAAATACCTATTGGTTAAATGTAACATTTTATATTGATTTTGAAGCTCTGTTTATGTAAATATGCCAACCTGAACACAGTTTTTCCTTTCCCTTCCCCCTCCTTATTGATAGGTTTGATAGACTACAATTTTCATTGCTTCCGCAAAGCCATTCATGAAGTCTTCGAAGTAGGTGTTGCCTCCCACAGAATCTGCAACCATCAATCAAGTACCTCAAATATGAAAGCAGTGACTCACAATGGCACACCTAGGAACGCAGTCTAGAGGAAAGCTAATGACCTTGGATAGACTTGTCAGCTCTTCACTCCAAAGTTTTGTGGAACAAGAGAAGAATAGTCTGAAAGCCTGAAGTATGTTTCAGAGGAGAAGAGTGGTGCTCACTGTGGAACAGCAGCTTGTAACTGATGTTGGACAGCTGAAACTACTGTAAAAATATCTTGAGGCCAGTGGAGTTAGAAATGCTGGTTAAAACCAGCTCTGTTGCAAATGCAGTAGTTTTTCAGTTTGGAATCCTATTTTAACAGTCTGTCTCTGACTGATTGCCTGGTCAAAAGTTAAAAACAATTGAGTTGAGTTTTGTGTGAAACACTGAGTAGTCACTTGCTCAACTGCTTTTATTATTATTATTTTAAATTAATCTGTAGAATATCCACTTTTGCTTAAGTTTACCCTTTTGTCATGCAAAAAAAAAAAAAAAAAAAAAAAAAACCAAAAATTAATGTAATTAAGGCTTGTGAAACTCAGACTTTTTGCTTGCTGAGGCTGGTCTCACAAATCATTCCATTAAGTAGCTCTTGCTGGTCTGCTCATAATATTCTTGTGAATTCTGTGTTTCTTAAGTGGATGCAAGGTAGAGCTCTGTTCTAATGATTATGTGTTTGTTTAGAGAACTGACCTGGGGCTTTATTTTAAGAGATAGTGATACTTCTCTTTCAGACCACACTTCTTGGTATGTCCCCTTTGAGGGAAGGGAAGTATTAAAATCAGAAATAAACTACCTGCTCCCTTTTGCAAAAACATAGATGCCATAAATCTGTGTGATTAATCCTATTTATGAAACAACTGCATGGCTAACTGAACTGAAATGTCTGCCATATGTTGAAATAAAGCAACCACTTTCAGCTATTCCCAAGCAAAGAAAAATGACAAAGTTATTGACTTCTGATGGTGAATCTCTTTCCTCTCTGACTGATAATTAAGACAGTTCCTAGGAAAATGTCTGAGGGTGTTATCCATGCATGGCAATTAAGTATCGGTCTGCCATAACCTACTAATAACACTGGACTTTGAAAGCATGTTGATTCTGTACTGTGACAAACACCTTCTTGTTTGTCACCAGGCAATCTGACTAGAACTGTTTTTTTCTGATTTTGTGAATACTTACTTTCATACTATGGGCAGTATATCTAAATTCTTTAATTTATTGATATTGGTATTATTACAGTAGGTGTCATACTATACATCAACCTTGCTATGCAGTAAGCTCAGCCACTGGACCATAAAGATCTTGCCTCTCTTTACCTGTCCCTATGTATGTATAGGTGTCGCAAAGCCATTGGACCGACTATACACGTGCCACTATAAAATTTTGTGCAAGAAGAACTAACTGTAAGCAATCTCTGCAAGTACTGTATTTATGTGGTCAGAAGGAACCATGGAAATGCTTCTGTGCTTATAGAAAGAACTTCAACTGAACTATGTAAATATGAATATACATGCATTAACATTAGGGTATATACACGTACTGAATAAATGGGGTTTTTACAGCAGGAGACTTTGGAATTCAAGTGCTCTAGGTCAGTTCTCTTAAACCTAGGCTGAGCCCCTTTTTGTTAATGGAACTGTAGAATTGGTTTTTTGAGGAAGTGCTGCAGGCTTATAAGATTGGGTTTTGTAGTTTGCAAGCACTGTCGCAGTGTTCTAATGCTAAAGGTAAGAGAAGAAGTTTTTGGCAAGATCACGGGAAGAATGAAATAATTCCCATTTGTGCAGTGAGTTTTCCATGTTCCAAGTACATGTGTACGTTCTCTTTGTTTTTGCCCCCTACAGGATTTTGTGTTAATAAAATGAAAAAAAAAAAGGCACTATTGTTTCTGCTTGTCTTTATAGACAAAGGCCTATAAATGCCTGTATATTAAAGCAAATTTTTAAAAGCCATGTTATCTTTATGGTATATTTTAAAATAGTTAAATACCACATTCCCATGTGAGACTTTAAAAATTTTAGTTAAGCTTAACTTTCCTCTCAATTAAAGCTGAATCCAAAATGAATACTCTATTTTGATGACTCTGGATTGTAAAGGCATATAAATGATTACATGACTTGTCCTGTTCTTTTCATTAATGGTGAGCCTTAGACTATGTTCTGAAATTCTGCCATCTGCTGTGCATGTTGTGGTGGCTTTCTGTGCTTCAATTTGTTTCAGGGTTTTTTTTTGTTTTGGGTTGGGAGTTTTTTGCCAGCATTACCTTACTCTGAAATGGTTACATCTACTAAAGGTTAATGGTAGCAGGTCAAAACCGAATACTGTCATTTTCACTATTACCTGCACAATGTTAGCTTTAAAAGTTAAATTTGTCCTTAGTAAGGAGCACAGTGCTTTTTTAGTTTACTGGAACTAGTCTTCCTAATTAAGTCAGATGCTGCTATTTGAGTAGAGGGTTACTAATCTGTTGCTGCTTTACTGAGGCAGTTTTTGGTTTCTGCCGAAATCTTTATGGTGCCACGGAGGAGGAAGGATAGGAATTAGGCTTTATTTTCTTCCTTGTGCAGGGATTTGTTTCCCCTTCCTGTGATGACCTGCTGCAGGGAGAGATCGTGGTAGAGATAAGGGGAGGCAATATCACAGTCTCTCCAGTAAAAGAACTGAAACTATGAAGGAAACCATCAACTACTGCTTCACCTTTCTGCCTAGTTATTTTTCCCTTTTTCCTCCTCTACACCTGTTGTGGTACAGATACTCTGCAGTTGTTTTGCAAACAACTGAGGTTGCGTGGTTCTGAGGGGAAAAATGATGCGGACAGGGGAGGACATGGAGAAAATGGTGGTCTGCCTGATGGGAGAAGGAATGAAAAATTTGTTCTGTTGAAGAATAAAGCAGCCCCTTGCAAGGTACCTTTCAAAGCTGTGTTATCTGTCACCGAGAGTTGCTGAGTTTCCTGTTGGGAATCCCACCAGCTGTAGCACAGGAGAGGGATGGAGAGGAAGGCCGAGCCTGGGGAGATGTGCAGAATAGTTAAAGATGGCGTCTCTCTGAGGTCCTGAAGGGTTCAATCCACCCATCATTTGGCTGGAAGACGGTGTTGTCTTTCCTCTCTCCCTCAGACCTCCCCCTCGTTACTAAGTCCCTAGTTTCCTGTCTCCCCTGGCAGTGTGGGGCTGCGATGGGGCACGGTTGGGCTCTGGGCAAGCTGCGGGTGAGTGACTCTTGGGTTGCACTCATCTGAGGGGAAATGCTTGTTCTGGCGCTTGTCCTGGTGTGGCCCAATGTGCCGAATGCCAGGAGTGCGCCACCTGGCCCAGACAGTGTGCGATGTGATGGGTTTTGGGAGCTGCTGGTCGCTCAGAGTGGGCATGGCTCTGCACCTGTCTGTGCATGGGCTTTTCTTGTGTACCAAAGAGTTTGTGTTCTCTTTGGTGCAGAATAGCGGGTTTTAGCTTTTAGCACCCACTTGCAGTAGACAGCACTCTGGTAACGTGTCTGCCAGAGGGCTTCTAAAAACGCTTCTTTTTGCAAAGCCATCTTCTTCACTTTAGGTCTCAAGCAGATCTTGATCTGAACAAACTCCCCTCTCCCCACCCCCTGGGAGCCCCCGAGCTCCCTTATTGCTGCACAGTCGGACAGTCAGAGGTGTTTGCAGTTTTTCCTTGGAGTCTGAATTAACTTTCAGAATGGCAGAGGAAATGAGCCTTCTTTAAACTTTTCTGTTTTCTCAAGTGCTGTTGCTGTATCCCAGTGGGTTTGGTACATTGAGAATGTTTAGGTCTCTGAGAGGGTAGAAAATGAAACTTAACAGAAAGGAAATTCATCCAGATAGAGAGAAAGGCATTACTGATTAATTATTTGATGCACCCCACAATCTTCCTGCTTTGTTCTGATAATTCTGAAGTGATAATTTGGTTCTTCTGCACATTTTTCTTCATCCATAACATCTCTTCTGAAACAGGCAAACTATTAGAGCTGTATTTACCTTTCTCGCTGCCAGATACTGATCTGAGTAAACAGTAAGAATTATCTGGAATCCTTTCCCACTGGGCTATAATCCCCATACTTATCCAATTTTCTGATGTACCAAGAAATAGGTACTAGCAAAGATGCTCCACTTTGAAATCCCGCCTCTGTGTCTTTCTGTAAAGGTTTACAATTTCCCAGTTATGGACTGCTATGGACATTATGGCCATAAATGCTGTTTAACAATGCTGTCCTAAGGAAGCTCACTGCTACTTCAGCTGCCTTTTTGTGCTGTGTTTTGTTCTGCACCAAAGTCAGTCAGTACAGGAGAAGGAAATGATGAGTACAGTACTGAAGGTAAGAAACTAAACAGAAGTGACATCTCTATCCCTAGTTATGGATCGGTGCTTTTAATTATGTAGACTTCTATGCCATATAGTGAAAATCATTTTACTGTAAAATATGTATTTTCTGTGTAAGTTAAAAATACATACTTTCTATATAAGTTATCATACTAAAAGAAAAAATTGTCACTTTTGGGGTTCAGGGTTATTGATTAACTGACTTACGATGAAGTACCAAGTAAAATGAAACTCTGTGATGGGTAACGGTGATGTGCATCCATTACACCTTTTCTGGCTTACAGTGAGTGAATTGGTTATTCGGTGTTACCTTGTGATCTAAATACAGTTTATTTTTCTTGCCCTCTAGATGGCGGTCTTGTTCTCTTTCAAAGAACCTATTATACAGAGTCTGGTAGTGCTGTAAGGGAGAAAGTTTATTTAATTAGTCACAAGTTTTATGTTTGCATATTTGCAGTGTAATGTTTATGAGCGAAAATGTTGATATGTGTCTGTAACATGAAAACCTGCTGTGAACAACTATGAGCTGATGTCTTCTGCTGCTGGGCAGGGGGAGGGTAAGTACTAACTCGTTTCAGAGAATTGCAAGTATTCATTGCATCAAAAACCTGCTAATTTATCATTCAAGAAAAGTTATATAAATGATACTTTAATTGCCAAACAATAGCTTAATAAAACCACATCTTCATGAATAACCCATCAGTGGTGTGGAGTGAAAACTTCCTGAGGTTTTCGGTTCTTCATTGTTAACAAAGCTAAATTTTTTGTTTCTTCAGGTTCTTCATTTATTTGGCTAGATAAAGCTGCTTAACAGAGGAATAAGTGAGTCCAATGTTTGCTATTCATCTGACATTATTACTTGTAAGTGAACCAACTTAGAACAGGATCTTACTAACTGCTGTGTGTAAGTACAGAGAGGCAGAAGGATCTATTGCCCAGTTTTCTGAATTGTGGTGAAAACATATTATGTGTCTCTTTTGTTTCTACCTGTCTTTACATATATATTTTTCCCTGCTTCTGAACTACTGAAAGTGGAGTTTTCTCACTAAGTGTCACACTGAACGGGAAGTGCTCTCCTTTTTACTGCAGCACTGATCTTAGAGTCTTTAGAAACAACTGTCTAGTTAATTGCTGTTAAATACAATTGTGAAGGGATGATAGCTTACATGATTTATCATTGATTAAATAATTGCTTTCTGGAAAAGACTCTAATAAGTTAACGCTTCTGAAGGGGAGACCTTAAGATTATTAAGCATCCTTCTGCTGTCTTGAAGAGAGATAGCAGTTTCTGTAATTGACAATTAGCACAGTCTGATAGTAACTTTGGTTAGAGGTGAGTGGTTAATCTGCTTCTCCTGCATAAAACAGACAAATGCAGGGTCCTGCACCTGGGGAGAAATAATCCGTATGGGCTGGGAGTGACATGCTGTAAAGCATTCCATGACCTTACCAGTCATCCATAACAACTCCTATGTCATGCAGATTTTTTGTGAAAAAAAGTAAAATAATTTGTATCCATCACATGTGCTTGTGCTACGATCACCATTTCCATGACATTACTATGCTTTAATAAAGTCTGTCAACTTAGCCTAGCTGGCTAAGCCTAAGATGGCTCACAGCACATCAGTCTTAAAGAATGCATGAATCTATTAGTGAATAAGTTAACTGTAATTTAACACAGAATTACATCACAGAACTCTCTAAGGGACAAAAAGTATCCTCTGTAGATTGGAAGAAGAATGTGGCATCCTATTTATTAGGATATGATAACATCTGAGGATGTGATAAAAATCTGTGTCTTAACTTATTCTTCCACTTATTACTCCACCTTGTTTTAAGTTTTATGACTACCTCATACCAGAAGGTTATTAAACATGAGCATATGGCTTATGTGCTGGTGGTAGCACTAAGTTCTCTCACTGCAATGCACCCAGCATTCGGAGGAAGGAAAAGGAACACAAAAGAACAAATTAAAAAAAAAAAAAAAAAAGAGAAAGAAAAAAAGAAAAAAAAGCTGTAAAATTATAATGAGGGAGTGTGCAGCCCCTCTCAGCAAGCAGCTCACTAGAGCAGAAGTGTGGCCTCAGTCACGGCACTGTGACTCATTATTAGAATCCTTTGCCTAGAGGCTTGGAGCAGTGATGCAGGAGAACTTCACGCTGGGAAGCTGATAGCTCGTTGGAGTGACTGTGGAACTAATCAGGCTGCTGAGGGCTCGCGTTTGTTTCCTGACAGACACATTCAGAATCAAACATTCCGACTATCGGGTTCCATGCATTTCTGTGAGGGCACAAAGCATCCCAGCTTATTCGGTATGAAATGTTGTTGTTGTTGTTGCTGCAATAATAAAAATTATTATCATTATTACCAGCCTTAGTTCTCTGGGGAATAAGAAAATGTCCTTTTGGAACTGTTGCAGATCTGACATTTTGTTTTGTAAATTATTTCTCTGACTTGGACAGGGCAGGATGTTAATTTTCAACATTAGAATGATATTTTCTAATCAGCCTAGGAAAGGCATTACTAGAATGAATATTCTTCTGGTGCTACTCTCCAGTGACAGCACAAGAATTATAATATTAGCCTAATTCTAAAAATTTTCTACCTTGTGCTCATCTTCTATTCCTAATTGTTTCAGTATCTTTGCATAATGTGACTGCCACAAAGCTCCTTTTTGTAGTGATAAAGGTACTCATCCTTGGTCACTTTATACCACTGCAGATTCTTTATCATAATATCTAAAAGGCTCTTGAAGTTTGAAGAGTGTTCCAATGCCTTTATGTTCTTTACCATATGTTTTCTTAGTTATTTGTCTGGATCTATAACTGTTCATAAAGAGAGCAAAATTTGATGTTAAGTGGAAGCACAGGAGGCCTTCAGGGAAGAGAAGACCAAAGCCTGAGACAGCCAAAAAAGGTGGGTTCGCAGTAGGCTGTCATTTCAGCATCGTAGTTCTCATATTCTAGCACAACACGATGTTCTGTCCCTTTTTTTTCAGTGACGATGCTGGAAAAACTTACCTTGCATTTCTTTATTTTGACATGGGGAGTCCAACCTTAAACATCTCATTTTCATTTTACCATGTAAAGAAAATGCCACTTGACCAAAACTGGGCTCTGCAACAGTCTGTTTACTAAGTTGCTTTAACTTGCAAATAGAAAATACCAAAGAAAATGATAGGCCTCAGATTCCACTTTGTTAAAGATTTGGATGTCTGACTTCATTAAACAGCCAAGGCAGGTTAGTCCTTTTTTCATACCAAATACAGGAAGGAGAAAGTTCATTTATACCCAGTATTGATAGGCAGGAGTTCAAGTGCAGTAGGACTTTGACCAGTGGAAACTTAGATACACAGGGAATTCAGGTACCCTTCAAAGCTGACTGCCAATTGAGTAGAGCATTTGGGAATTAGGGTGATAGGTCCTACTTCTAAATTTTTTGCCAAATGGTTCTTAAGACTTTTGTATTTCCTTTTTCTGAAGATATAAGAGAAGAACATGTGGTTCTCTATGCCTGTGTACATGACCAAACAAATAAAACTTATTTATGCTCACAATGTGGTTAGGAACAGCAGTTATGGGTTCCTGGGGTTTTTAATTGTTCAGCTTGGAAACGTAAACTGTCGAGATTGAGTACATTGTTTTCTAAACCAAGTGGTCAAGACACATGCTTTTGCTATCTCTTTTACTTTATTGATTATATTTGAAATTTACTGAATCCAGAAATGCTTTGAAAGCAAGAACTATAAGTTGAGATGTGATTAAACTAGAGATAGGAGGGAGTGTCTGCGGCTTTGGTTTGCTTCATCTGGCTGAAATGAATTTGAAATGTTGGATAAACTTTCACCCTCATACATTCCTGTGACAACCTATTTGCCATAAACAGCAGTTATACAGAACTATGACTTTAACCTCCCTGTGGCTAGGTTTGAAATATGAGCAAGATGAAGACCTAGATTTGGATGTGTTTTTATGAATTTGCATCATTGCATTATAACTCTTTAGAAGCAAACGGACTGCATATGTCGATTCAGATGCATACAAGTCTGAACCTAAAGTATCTACATAGTATTGGGTAATAATTTTAATGGTTTTGAGTTTGGAAAAATGTTATTTCTGTATGTATGTACTTCATTTTGTTTGAAAATTTTATTATGCTTTGGAATGGCCACTTACCAAGGCATTGTACTTGGCTGGAAATTATTTGTGCATTTGGACTTATGGAGTGTGAAATAGTAATTTGTGAGCTCTATGGCTGGGATACTTGCAAGTCATTTGCAGATTTCAATACATGTACTGAAGAAATTTATGGAAAACTTTAAATTCAAGGATTTTGACTTTAAAGACTTTTAGTAATTGTCTCTGCTTTCAGTGTAGTGAAACTGCTGGTTCAAGTGGCTGGTTCAAGTAAAAGCAGTTACTGGAATATTTTGTTCATCACAAATAGTGCCCTAAGTAAAGTTAAATAAGGAAAATAAATACAGTTTTAAAACTAGGCTTAATGCAAATACAAAGAAACTGTAATTCTGTATAACTTGGGAATACAATATCTGTCATGTATGGTGTTTTCTAGGTGAATGATGTGAAGCTGCTGTCAAACCTCACATTTCAGTGACAATCATCTGATCTAATTTCCGGATCTTGATAATGTTTTGTTACTTGATAGAATCTAACCACTACTGACCATAGCACAGAAACTAAATGACAAATTTTTGCTCTTTCTTACCTGCACACTCTTCCTGGACACATCTTGGTTGATTTCTGTTTCTTTGCATTGGTTTAAATTCTCTATAATTAAGAGAACAGTATAGGCAATGTCTGAGCTGCTGTTTTCCTTTCATTGTTGTTTTTTTGTGAAGGATTATACTATAGGCTTTTGTTTGTTTGTTTTATTGTTTGTTTTGCTACTGGCTTCTCACAGCAGGAGAAATGGTAAATGTACTGTTTTCTACCATCTCTTCACTGTATTCCCTACCTGAATTTTCTACTCAGTTTTTCTGAAGAATTCCTTGTTTCATCTCTTAAAAAGGCATTCATAAATGATGGTTTAAATGTGTTTACAGTGCACGTTTTAAGTATCTAAATGGCCATAGCATTAATTAGGGCTTTTAGATTTTCCTTCTTCTCTATTTATTCCTTTGGGCTAATATGTTGAGTGAAAATATGAATGCTTTAGTGAAGGGCACTATGGTCAAAGAACATTATCTCTTAGTTTAAAATATATACTGAATACAGCTGGAATGTGAGGCTTGTTTAACATAATATTCCAGTTTAGTTATTGCATAACAGAGTAAGAAATCCCAGAGGAATTTTTTTAGGAAGGTAAAATAGAATCAGATACACTCCTTATTATTGCAAAAGTTCCCTTAATCACATTGTTTAAAATTTGCAATACATTGTAATGCATATTAGTAGTTTTTCATTTTCAGCTGTCAGATAATTCCTTTTGCTAACTCTAGATAAATAGTACTCTCAATACTTTTGGTTTTAGTTATAGATGATTTATATCTGACCAGACAGCTGATATAATAAAAAAATATTGTGTTTTCCACTGTGTTGCGCTTAGAAGTTCAAATGTGTTAATGCAATTTATTTGATTTGTAATATTTTATAAAAGTTTCTTCAACTAAAATTCTGTTAGTGATTTTTGTTGTCAAAGGTTATGAAAGGAAATGAAATGTTCTTTGAGCTGTAATGACAGCAGATGGTCATGGTCTAAGCCAGAGAAATAGAAATAGTCTCAAGGTCTCTTTTTTGTTCCGGTTTCGCGTGAAAACTATACATTATCAAAAGATACTAGCTGTTGTAAATAATTGCCATTAAAAGAAGTTGCCTCTTTTCAGGGTAAGTCTTTTGAGATAAGACAATTCACATTTTAGTAAATTAGAAGGGACAACTTATCTTGTGAAAATCTGAGTTACTTGGCTTATATTTAGATGCTTTTTCTTATCTTGGTTTAAAACTTAGGGGACTGGTATTTCTGTGCTTCTCTAGCTTCAAAATGTTTACAGAAAATGAGTGACCGCTGCATTTTGAAGGCAGAGCGTGTCCTTCATTCTAGCTTCTCCCTGTAATGTTCAGTGGCTAAAATAGAATCCTGCTGGAGCCCTGAGTCAGAAGGGCTGACCCAGCAGAGCAGTGTGTGTGACACATAATGAAAGGTTGAACTGTCTGTCTCTGAGGTGGCGTAGCAGATCAAATCACAGAGGATCAGGCGGAGATGTGTTGCCTTGCTCTGAGTGACAGAAGTTAATAATTAGTGACAATGATTGACAGATACACTCCATCTGCCGCTCTGACGCCCGGGAGCAGTTATTCCACAACTGTCTGCAGGCACAATGAACTCCTCTGGGAGAGAGGGATGGGCTGTGATTGACAGCTGCCTCCAAGAGAGACAGGCCACTGACAGGAAAGTCACTGTCAGCAGAAGTGTTGAAGTCTCCCCCTGTTCCCTGGAAGTTTCACTGACTGTATACATTTATTCTCTTTCATTTATCATGTCAGGTGGGGTTTTAAGTATATTATTAGCCAGTCGTTTTCTTAACTGCAGGGGGTTTTTTTCCAGTGATAATGTAGAGATTCATACACAGTGAGACAACTTCACCTATCTGTGGCTGAATGATACACTGCAGACCAGTCGACTGACATAGCTATATCTAATTAATTTGTCTTTTCATTTGTTGGGAAAGAAGAAATACTGCATTGTTTTCTCTGTATATTGATATTTTGAATGTTCATGTAACAATGTTGCTCTTTTTATATTTCCAAATGCAGAATGTTATTTGGAAATGTCTTATAAGTCTGTGGTATTATCCCTTTAGATTTGCAATATTGTAGTAGAAATATAGGTTGGTTTTGACAGAGATAGTAATCTGTGGTTCCTAGATTTTAATAACATGCAGTAAACTCATAACTATGAATTCTAATGTAAAATTGTACTTAAAACAACAGAGACAAGCCAAATTTATCCTGCATTCTGTAAGGAATCTATTCTGCAGGTAAGAAAATGTATTGTAGCATTCTTAACATATTCATTTCATCACTGTACCTAACTATAGATTACTTGAAAAGTAAGATTAGGCTTTTGAGGGTTCAAATGTTAGTCAAATTACAGCATAGCTTGACATGGTTTTGAAGTATATTTTTCAAATAAGGCATTTTAAAATTACTTTTGAGTTGTTTCATGTGTAAAAATTAAACAGTTTGATAGAATCACACTTTCTGACATTTCTGCATAGTTATACCAGCGATCTGTTATACACTGACACTAATTTGGTCTATGTTTATAACAACATAAAGCTAACAGTGCTACTTTTTTAGCAAAAATGCAAGTGAATCAGAAGCAAAAGATTTGCACAAGCTTTCATATCAGCTGATTTTTATTATTCATATGTGAGAAGGCAGAGGCTGCTATGCTGTTTGACAGAATCGTTAATTTTGAGAAGCCTGTCTTGGCAGTATTCATGAATATTCTTTTTTGTTTGTTTTTTGAATCTTGTAGGAAAGGACTTATACCCAAGAGTAGTTAAGTTCCTAGCAAGTCAATATGAGAGCAGATAGTCCTCTCTTCTTACTGGTGATACCTATTTCTGAGTGCCCTAAGCTCTTCCTTACATCATTCAACTACTAATAGGCTGTGGAACAGTATTATGATCAAATGCAAGGAACACGTATATAGATTTGCTGCCAAAAGATGAGCAATCACTGAGTTTACAGTGTAGAGTTTATGTCAATGGGGGCAACAAATTGAATGTTTTCCCTCTATTTAACTGTTAGTTTTGGGGGACCTGACTTTTCCTGTTTGTTTTTGTTTGTTTGTTTGTTTGTGTTTTTCTTTTTTGTATTTTTGTATTTTTGTGGGTTTGTTTTGTTTTGTTTTGTTGTTTTTTTGTTTGGTTTTGTGGGGGTTTTTTGTTTGGTTGGTTTTATTAGGTTTGGTTGTTTGTTGTTTTTTTTTCCTCTGTTTTATTTTGTTGGGTTTTTTTTAATTAAATTGGATAGAGCTTCGGATCTTAATTTTTGTGCTGAATTTGTTTGCAGTTAATTAAGATGAAAGCAATCACTGGGCAGGGAGGCATGACTACTGTTATTTATGAAACTAAAAACTCTATTGAAAGGTATCATCATCACACTCCCTCTGCCATTCTGATATGGCTCTATTCACTTCCAAACTTAAAACAGCTTACACTTGAATATCTGCACTGGATTCCTCTGAGTTGCTCTTGCTTTATACTGTGGTAAATAGCAGAATCTAATACTGTTTCTCTGTATTTTGTGCTCTGAAGGTATCTATAAGACATGAACACTTATTAATATTTTTTTTTTCCCTTCTGGTGGTAGCAATTTCAATAATTGCTCATTTCCTTAGAGGTACTAAGCATAATAGAGATCTTCCTTGAGGGATCAGGAATGTTGTGCTGCTTTCTCCTGGTTGCTTTTTCAGAATAAGTCTTGCGTCATATGCCGTTAGAACGGTGGTGAGAAAGTTCTTTCTTGGATAACATGAGTGTTCTACAATACAAATGGGTAATGACTTTTTGGATTACCATAAACATCAAGAAAGTACATATCTAAAGATGTAGAAGTGACTGCTGGCATTTGGAAAGAAATTCCATGGTTCAACTTCTTGGTAATTCTTTTGTTTTGTTTCAGGAATGTCTTGTCTGTCATCAGGCTCTGGTTATTTTAAGTAATGATAGATGTAAGCGCACAATTGCTGTCATCCAGTTTTGGGAAACAGCACTTGAGAGAGTAGCCCTGTTTGCCTTCCAAACCATTATTTAGGTAAATTAACAAGAAAATTCAATGTTACAGTAGAGAAATAAAATTCAGCATACAAAGTTATTTCAATTACTGCAAAATCTATAAGAAAAAGTTCTTATGCTATATAACCATATAATATGTGAAAACTCAGGCAAATTTGTTGGGTCTATTTTAAGGGGGGAAATAACATTACCCTTTCATTAAACTGTCTTGATTTTCCAGAATGTTTTATTTTGGACTGTCAATGGTCAGTTCAAGTGTCTTTTCCCATTCCAAATCATTCCTTGAGTCACAATTTGAATTAAAGATCCAGAAAGAACAAGGGTAACTGAGAGAGTTGCTTTGATCAAGCTGAGGGGCAGAGACTACAACTTGGAGACTGAAGCTTTGGGCTCTTTGAACACATACTTTCAGTCTGAGGCTTCATTTGTAAAGTTCACTTTCCATGCCTGTTAGCAGTGAAAGTCAAATCTTGTTGAGTGTCTGTTTGCTAGCGCAGCAGGAGGTACATCAGTTGTCTGAATAGGGCTGCTGTCGGTTCAGCTGACATGTACAAGAAGCAGCATGCCTTGCAGAAATGAGTGTGTGATAACTATACAGTGAACAAAATATTCTTAAGGCATTAGGAAACTGAACATATCTCACTGTGTTATACTTCATCTTCACAATTCAAAATGACACATTTTTATAAGTTCAACAGTCGTAATGGAATACATGTGTCTGGCCCTGTGAACATAACCCTTTAAAACCCCTTAAATTTTATTGAGTGCTTTGCAACACAGACCTCTATAGAGACAGTTTTGAAGGAGAGGGCGAAAAAACCCTGCTCTGCTAAAGTGTGGTTAGAAAGAAGCTTCCCCCCTGCCATGTTTGACTCACAGAACTTGAAGTACTTAGTGGAATGAATAAGTATCAACTGAGAGGGTTTTTTTCCATCTTCATCATTTTGTTTCCTTCTCTTTTTTTGTTTACACATCCATTCTAGTGTGTGCCACCTCAGCATTATTATTACTTCTGAATTGATGTCCTTACCAGCAAGCTGTAATCTTTGTCTTATCATTAGCAGCCTGCTGTGAATCTGTTCTTCAGTTGATGGCCATTGATTCAGTAAGGTACATTTTCTCAGTAATACTTTCCCCTTGGGGTGTTACTTTTTTCTCTTTCACATTGTACAGTAATTAACCCTTTTGGCCAGTATGCTGAGATCACCTCAAATGCTACACATAATCCCCACAGGGATGTGAGGAAACAGATGCTATCAGCACTTTATCATTTAATTATGATTACAGATGTTTTTGCACTCAGGAGAATTGCCTATCTTGGCACTACATGTCTCACCCAGTCAGTCAACAGAATGTGAAATATGTTTCTGGGTGCTTTTGCAATACCATATTGAATTACCTCCTGATGATCGGACGAAGCAGATCAGGTATTTTTTCCTACAGTCAGAGCAGTGTTGAATTACCTAACTCTATGTAGAAATGATTTACTAAATTATTATTATTGTTGTTGTTATTATTTTAAAGTCCCAAGTTACATGAGGGTGAACCTATACAAATATGGCTATAGCATTTATATATTTTGGGGAGCTGAGTGATAGCTTGATTCATCCCTTGCATGGTTTTTTGCCTCTGATTTTGTCTCTTTAAAACACATTTTAATGTTGTTCTTTATACTGGTCTGTGCCAGACTACAAATATTTAGAATTTTAAAAAAATATTTTGTGAAGATTTTCTGGTAACTCTTCGCATCACAATAAAAATGTTCCCAATCCAAGGTGTATTTTCTTCAAATGCTTACATTTGCAAAAAGTCCATGGGTGCAAAATAGAATCAGTTTTGAAATCTGTAGTCTCTCAACTCTGTCTCAGGAATGAATCACTTTCAGACTAATTTTTTTTTATTGATCAGGATGAGAGTAAAAGAAGAATAATTTATTTACCTAGTCAGCTGAATTGGGAATACCTATTAAAATCCCCTGTGTTTTCAGGTAAGATGTTAGATTTTTCTGTGAGATGAAAGGGACAGGGCCTGCAGCAAAGCTGTTCTAATTGAAAATAAAGATGCACATGAATCAAGTCAAAGACACCTCCCCTATTGTTAGTTTTCCCATACAGGGAAGGATTGTCTCATTGAAAACAGGAAAAGCACACTGTTTACTAAGAGGAGCCTGATTTATGGCATACAATGGCTGCCATGTTTATACCTCCTTGGGTTCTTCTGCCACATAAGAATACTTCAGCTGTCGTGTGATGGCACCTCTGAAAGTGTGTTCTCTTGAAAAAGAGTACCTGTGATTGCCCTTATTCAGTTTCCATTCAGTTTTCTTGTCTAATTGTGTGGTTACAGATAGATCATAAAACAACATACCTTTGTCCGCAAAATTGGCTTCACGGTTATGTTAAGCTGTGCATTAATTAGAAGCATTGTCATACTGACGATATATATTGTCATTCAATCCTTGGTCTTGTGGGACTTTCATATTTCCAATCATTAGGCCAACGTTTGTCTGACTGCCAGGGATCTATTTACATAAACTGTATGAAAGTAATTTTAGTATTAATTATTACAGATTTTTGGAAAGGACAGAATGTTTATATATGAAAAATATTCTTTGACTGGGAAACAGAAATCTAAATTATGTCTGAGATTGATTTTTTTCATTGTTGTTGTGTTTCTGGTTGGTTAATTAGTTTTGTCCCTTAAACTCTCTTAGTACAGCTGTCAAAGGCAAGTGTATGGCTCTATTGTTCTTCATTAGTATGTCAATGCAGGCTAGGAATTTGGAGCTACACAGAAAAACAGTGATGTTCCCAATGTTAGGTGAACCAGACAGTTGTTAATGAGCTCACAAGGCTTCTTGAAGACAAAACCATCACCATTTTGATGTTTAAAATAGACAAGCCTGGTGTTATTTAGCAGATAAAATTTCTGGTATTCTGTATTTCTGTTTGTTGAACTCCTGTAATATTGGGATGTTAAGCTGTTTTAAGAACTAGTAGATTTTATGATGTTCCTTCTATCTTTCTGCCTTTACTGTACTAATATTTTATTTCTGGTTGAGTGACTTAAAAGCTGTAAAAGTAGACTTTACTAATTTTAAAAATAATTCTTTTCACCAGCCCTTTTAATCAAGAAGAGACATATGAAGTACCTGGTTATGGTTCCGATTTCATTTACAAGTCATTGGCCCTACTTCATTCAGTATAAGCCGTAATGTAGAGGTCATGGAGATGAAATAACATATTTAAAAATTATAATGATGCAGATAGAATGGTAGGATTATATTACATTTCTGCAATCTAAAATTTTTGACTAATGTAATGAATCAGGATTTTTTTTTTGTTAGAAGATAGAGGTCTTTGACCTTTCTTTGACTTGATTAACTGAGATGGTAATTTTGAAATTGACGGGACTGGTATTTAATTTCTTCCAGTGTTCTGTTTATAGTTAAATACTAACACTTCTAATGACCGTTTTAATCAGCCCAATCTAAAACTCTCTTATTGTACTTTTTCAAACAGCATTTGAAATATTGGTAAATTACATATTTTATTTTGCTATTTGTGGACCTAATTGTTTTGTTGCTGAATGACTGAAGACTTTGCCAAAGGCCAAAATTAAGAGGGAAGATGAAGAATGAAGCTTCTAAGCTTTGGTTAGAAAGGCTTACTTAGTATTGGCAGACAGAATGTTCAAAAGTTGCATCCATGAAAGCATTGTCCATAATACTGGCTGCTTTCTAGTTGTACCAAATCTTTTGGAACACTATAGATGTGGTTTGTTAGAAATAAGTATGCACCAATAGCACATAGGACGTGTATGTATAGTTCCTATTTTCAAAACACATGGATATGAATGGTGGGATTCAATTACCCCAATGCAAGACCCTAATAGAGTTTTAGGTGCTGCCAGTGGCAGGTCCTTCTCCAGAGGGATATGGCTCTCTTCCATCCTGTATTGTGTGGGATTACTGAGGGGATCTGAAAAGTTCCAAGCTTAGACTCTGTAGTATCAGAAGTTAGTTACTTTTCATGGTGACTTTTTATGCTGTTACCTGCTCAAGCTGATATACTCTAATGACATTTCCTGGATAATGCTTTAATTCCCCTGAAACTGCCTGAATGCAAATGTCTGCTGCAGCTTCATAGTCAGGTGCACTTTCCTGTGACATCCTTGGATTGATTGTTAAGGAGCAGTGTGCCAGTTCTGGGTTGGGTGCAACGTGCTTCTGATTCCAGGGTGGTCTTGTTGACTTGCCTGGTGTTCGTCTTTGTTGAGAGCCTGAACCCACAGGAGGTTGAGAGGTGCTGTTGGACCAGTTGCATGCTGTGGTTCAATGCAGGCTGGTTTCACCTCCTCACCTCCCTCATAATAATGCATGGACTGAAGTTAAGTGTGCCCTCACAGCTCTCCTGGAGGAGCTACCCGCTCACCTCTTCTACAGCATCAGTCACCCCCTCCTTGGCTGGGAGGTAAGTTGTTAAAAAGAACACTTCTTCTTCTGCCGTTACAATCCACTTAGTGACATAAGAAATGTCACTCATGATGATTAACATTTTAAAGCAGTAAATCTTGAAGGTCAGTCTGAAACAGAGGACAGGGAATGCTCATGGCTTTCCTTCCCTGCCTACCTCCCAAGAGGAAATGTATTGCATGAAAGTAGTGTTGGCAAGGTAATAATGACACCTTGCTTTTCCATTATTTTCCATCACTAAAAAGGGTAAAAATTATTTGAGACACATTTCATGTAAATATAAAATAAATAAACAATTATATTTATGCACTATATATATATGCACTACTTTGACTTATTACCATATTATCAGAAAAGAGCTGATGCTTAAATCAATGCACCTTCTTCTAAGAGTGTCAGATTGCTCTGTAGAACTCATTAATTAGACTATTGAAATGATACAGTAAACATGAAGAAAACTCAGTACATAGGAACAGGGGATTTTTTTTTTGATAGCAAAAAATGCCCCCTCTATAGAACTCCCATATTACAGAAGTCCTCCCTCACAGCACACATCTTACTGCCTCCCCTACCCCCTAAGTTTCTTGCTAAGTGCATTCTGATGCCACATTGAAACATAAAACAGGAAGAATCAAGCAGCCACCAACTATTTATACGCTAATATTTATCCCCCAAGCTGAAGCAGGCACCTAAAGCCTATTTCTGCTACTAATGATGGCTATGCTTTAACCTCTATGGAAAAAAGAAAAGTATTTTTCCTTCAGAAAACAACTCAGTTTCTGTAGGATGAAATGTAATTATCTGTTATCAGATGTCCTTAAAAAATGGAAGGCCTATTTAGGCTGGTAAAAATATTGAAGGCCTAATTCCACCATAATTGCATTTTAATTTGAGTAAATCACAGCTCTATTGTTACAGGACATTTTGCTGTAGGAATGAATGTGCTAAGAAGTCCATCTTAGCTTTTTAAAGAAACATTTCCCGTTCTTTTAGACATTAAGTTAAATCTTTACAATCATCTAACCTTTTTGTGACACAAAATTTTACTTCCTAAGTGAGAAAACAATGGCCATTAGCATCTAAAAGACTTTGTATTAAGAAGCAGTTAAAACTTAATTGATTTAGGTATTCTCTGCAGAATATGTTTTGGCTGTTGGATTACTCATTTACTTTAGAAAGCTAGAGTTTAATTCATTACTGTTTTCCATTTAAAATACTTATTTAAAATGCTAGACAAAGTTGGTGGAAAGTCTTGCTGTAACTAGGTCTGTGAATCGATGCTGGCGATCATGTGAAGAGTAAAGATAAAGGCAGGGGAACGCAAGGGGTTACTGTTTTCTGTTATTAACAAGTACATTTACTTTTCTATATAAAATTGCTTGTTTATCAACATTTTTACCGTTGTAGTTCACATAAATGAATGATATAATTTTAGCATACTCATTTACATTGATGATTTTGTACTGTCAGGGTGGCTTATACAAAGCTATTTTGCCAATAGGTATCTCAGAAGTCTTTTTAAAATGTTTAGCTTTGCTTCCTATTTTCTATTTCACCCTACTCTTATTTATCATAATTTTTGTTCTACAGGATCAGATGAAAAACTTTGTGTCCAGGCTTCATTATGATGCCCAGTGTGATTGCAAGTTATTTTTACCCAGCATTCACTAGCATAGGGACTTATTATACTGTGACACGGTTTCATTAGCCCTGAAGCTGAACCTTATTGATACTTGTATTTGAATGCCAAAATCTGAAAGAAAAAAATTCAGCTTTCTCTCACATCAGAGAAAACAATATATAAGGCTATTTCCCCACCTGTTTGTCTGCCCTGAACTTTATTGTTTATTATAGTAAGATCTTTAACTTCAGATAGTCTCTCCTTTTTAGCATAGAATTCTAAATTTATCACGTTACTTGCTCTGTGTTTTCACTTTCTGGCTTTTAACTGTAGTCAAAATAAACTGGAAAACATTGTTTGGTTGCTAGTAATGCATAATAAAATTGTAAACCTCTTGTAACCCACTTAAAACATATCATTGTGGTTATACAATCAATCAAAATTCAGCTGTATGAGATTTGTTCTCAATTTTGTGAGAGGTGCACTAATGAAAGCTCTTTCAGAACTATATAGGTCATATATAGTGGAAACGCCTCTATATTTGCAGAATAATGATGATAATACTGGGGAAGGAATAACAATAACAAATTGTTGAGACAAGTTCTGCTACCTCAGGTGGAAAAGCAGCATTGAGAACTTAAACATGTGACTATTGATGAAATGTTTCTGCTTTCAGATTTTTTTTTAAAGAACTTTAGGAACATGGTGAAGAAAGCTACACAGCACTTTGTTCAGTAGGATAATTTACTTTCTTTGCACATTTCTTTATTCTTACCTTCCATTCACCTTTCACTGAAAATATGATGTCATACTTTCATTTGCTCCATAGATTATCTTCTCCAAGTCAAACTTGTGGTTTTAAACACTGACCTACACTGATTGTATTCAGACTATTGATAGGCTTAAATGTCTGTCATATTGATACAAACTGAAGCAAAACATCCTTATACCTGCTTTTAATATGTTTGAGTTTATGGCAGTAGGAATGACAAGGCCAAGGCCCCTAAGAAGAGCTAAGTCTGCTCCTGTCAGATTTGCATCCAAACTCTTATGCTTTCTGGATGGTGTTGCCCATCTGTATATAGATCATGTACCAAATTATAGATATCTTGAAATATGTAAGTGGAAGAAGCCTGCTTTTGATACATGGCAAACTGACAAGTACAGCCTGGAGATTGTCTTCTCTAAAATTATCTCTAGAGAGTGGTGGTTGTCTTTTAACCAACAACACTTGTTAAACTTGACGCTAAAAAAAAGTTCAAATCTCTAAACAGAATAAAAAGATTCTAGCTCTACAGCATGTAGGATTAGTACTGTCTTATTTTGCAAGATATAATAAATAGGATACAATGTGGTACATACATGAAACAGTCATCATTCAGTTAAAGTCCAGTTATTGCAGCACTGAAAACAATAGCAGTGACCAGCCTGTATAGCCATGGCATGTAGCCATACGAAACAGACAATTTAAGGTAAATCAGCTCCCACTTAAATGATTGTAATAGGCATCCTCTGAGCAGCATTACCTCTGGGAGTGCCATTCATCACAGTGTCATGGAAAATTGTAATGAATAATAACACCTAGCTATTCTACTGTTCTATTCTTATGTATTAGGACAAATTCAAATGTGTTCTATTCTCATGTATTAGGACAAATGATGTGTCTGAGCACTGTAGTGTTTTGGGTTTTGTTTGGGGTTTTTTTTTTGGTTGGTTGGTCTGTGTTGGGTTTTTTTTTCCCCTCCTCTACCTCTCCCCACCCTATCAAAAACTACATGTCTATAATGTGTGCAGAATGAATGCTTCTTGCCTAGAAGGTTTGTGTTTGAGAGGTAAAGACTATCTCTCCGTAATTCTAATCTATGTTTTCTCTGCAGTTACTGTCTAGTGCTAGTGTAGGTGATACTTATTGAACAGGAAAGTGAACAGAAAGAAAACTGTTATTCTGTAAGGAGTGTGGGCTTTGGCCCAAACCTTAGCAAATGTGTAAGAATGCAAAACTGCAACAAAAAAAAAGTTGTTAGGGCTCTAAAAATAATTTTACAGTTTCTGTTCTCCTTAATGCTGATGGCTAATTTTCGCTGCTCTCTAGCAGCAATCACTATTGTCCCTGCACCTCTTGTGTCAGACACTTAAACCTGCACCTCAGTGTTTTTTGACAGAGATGTCCCTGGAGTCAATCTCACTGTAGTTACTTACCTGTGACACCAGACAATGGCAGGGTTTGAAAGGTACAGAGGGGCTGGCACGTTCTTATTCTCTTGGTTGTTCTGAGTCTCTTTTATCCTTTGGAGACATAAGATTCCAAGAAATGAAGTCCTTATCTCCAGGGCTAGGCTGCCCTTCTCTTTATGATGAGCTGGGGTCCTTTAGTTTGATACTCAAGTGTTGCTATTCATATACAATGTGAACCAGATATATATCTTAGAAAAGTTAATATAATTTCATACTATGAAGACTAATAGGTATGGTAGTTAAGGACTGAGATTTTCCCAACAGTTGGAAGCACACACCTGCCCTGTAAACTGGATTTTGCCTGTTGTGTTCTAAATGAAACAGAGTACTCTCAAGCAGGTTTTTAATGGGTTCTTAGTTTTATTTAAGAATTCACTCTCTCTAACTTCCTACAGTAAGTCAGCTGAACTTTTTGCGCAGCTGCAGCTTCTGCTTTACCATGAGTGTGATGATGTCTTGGTCCCAGCTGGGTAAAGTAAATTTTTGCAGTAGCCAGGTGCAGGCACGGCCAGAACCTGGAGGTTATTCTGTACCACTTCACATCATTTTCTAGGAATTGTGGTAGCATGGCTGTGGTCAGGTCAAATCGCTCTCTCTCTTTTGTACGGTTTTTTTATTAATATTGTAGCTGTTACTGTTCAGATTTTTGAATTGTTGCTGTTTCCAGTAAAATGTTCTGATTTCAACCCATGATCTTTGCCTTTTGTGCTCCCAGTTCTCCTCTTCAGCCATCAGAGGTTTCAGTGGGAGCACTAAATTGGAGAATACCATTCCTAAACCATGACAGATGGCCATTTCATCATCTAAGGTGTGTTAATAACATTCACATAGTCATTATTCCATTAATAAGACCGTTATAACCATTGAATAGCAGAAATTTACTTTAAGGAGCAAATATCACTTGCAAGTGCACTGTTACAGCTGAATAAGCATATTTCTTCACTTAATAAAACACATCTTCTAAGTATTACTTTAATTTTGATGACAAATGAAAGGAGTAAGCCATTAACAAGCCCTTTAAAAGCTACTGACTACATTAATACCATCTGTAAATGGAAATAGCACTTTTTAATCAAGTATTTAAGGTTATATACTCACTAGTAAGTGCAGCTTTGAGCATTAATACTGAATCTTTCTGTACTGTAATGAAAGATTAAAGTAAGAATATAATTTCAAATGGCTAATTATGCTGTTTTATAGGTCAAATTATTGAACCAATGTGAAGCTACTCTTTTATTTTTTTTTTTCATATTTTTTCATTCTGATCATAAATGGGGGCCACTGTGATTACATTGCATTAAGGGGAATTCAAAGAACAGGAGTAAAATGGTAAGGAATTTTCTCTAGGATGACCCTGATTAAACAGGAAGGGTGGACCAGATGACTCACTGTGGTCCTTTCCAATCTGACTGATTCTGTGAATTATATTCATGTCTTAGAGGAGCCCACTGGCTCCCGTGCTAGAACTATTTTTTCCCTCTGAGAAAGGTGCATCCCATCAGATGTCAGTAGACCAGGCGTTGAGTAGATTTTTTAGCAGAATTAGTGGGTAAGCACTCAGGTTGCCCAGGGAACCTGTGGCATTTCATAAAAACCATCCTGGAAAAGGTTTGATCAATGTGATTGCACTTGAAAGTTGTCTCTGCACAAAGCAGGAGATTTGAATATATGACCTCCTGGAGTTCCTACATTCTAAAAGGGTTTCTTTTGTATTTTTGTGAGCATTAGTCTGCATTTATTGAATTGAAGTGTCTGTGTGTAAACTTCCGGAATCTTTATGATATTCCTGATGCTCAAATTCAATAATTTCCTTCATTCTCTTTCTGAGAAGTTGGGAATGTTGTTTCAGTTTGTTTAACTGCAGGCCCCCCCCCCAAAAAAGAGGAGGGGAGAGTTTCAAAAACCTAGAATAAAAATAACTAAAACCAAACAAACAAAACCCATGAAATTCTACTGACCTTGGTGGTGAATAAGTGCAGGGAAAGAAATGAAGGCAGGCAGAATAAATATTTCGATGCAAATGAGTGAAATATGTTTTACTGCAAGGGATTGGATCAAACACAACTTGGATTACAAGTGCCAAAATGATAGGTCATTATCACAGCATGGCTTATTATTTTTGTGATGAGGACCAGTTGTTAAAACCAGAAGTTAAAAAAAGAAATGGCCCTTTTAAATGCTGCTACTACTACTAAATAAATAAATAAATAAATAAATAAACCTCAAATCTTCATTCACGAAGCCTAGCCATGATGACTGACTGATGACTAATAATAAATAATTGGTTATACTGAAACTCCTTTACCTTTAAGGCATTGATTTAAAGCTGCAGTTCACAGTAATTCTCACCTTTAGTGGAAATATGAGGTTTTAGTACTGAGAAGCTTAAAAAAAAAAAAAAAAAGAAGAAGAAAAAAATAAAGAAATCAGTAATATAATGCTTTTTAACATTTCCTGAAAACTAGAATTGCCTGAAAAATCCTTACTCCTTAAATCCAAATCATAACTTGTACTTCATGACACAAGGGTTGATGTGTAACTGTAGCAGAGGTGAGTCTGCCAGATTTGTTTGGAAAAGAAAGTTTGGAAAGTATGAATCCAGGCACAGTTTGCCTTATTTAAAATAGCTGGATAAGGGCTGAGTAAATGGGGAGCGTGTGAACATTTAACTAGAGATGCTGCTATGAAAAAACCTTCCAGACAAATGATCTACTTTTCTAAACCTAGCCTTAGATACTGCACTTATGATAGTGATGTAAAAGGTTGGTTTGGTTTTCATGATGTGAAAATTTAAATGTGTGATAAAAAAATTGCCTGTAAAGTAGTTATTATATATTATAGTTTATTTTAAAAGAAGAACTAACAGGAACTGCCCATAATAACAGAAAATGTGAATTTAAGATGATGAATAATATACAGAGAGTTTTATGTGTAAATATGCTCAAAACTGCTGGGGATTTGATAGTTTTTAAAATATTTTTTTGTTTTTTCTTTAGCATTTGGATATTTTGGGTTGGATTTTATTTATCTTTTTAAATGCTCCTAGCTAAAAAGTTCTGAAGCTGATTCAATTTGACATCTTAGTCATGAAACAAATGTTTGAATAAAACAGGCTCAGGGGAGATAAGACAGCACCAACAGTTAAATTTACCAAATTTGCAAAAAACATGTGTGTTGCTCTGTGAAATTATCCGAATTTCTGCTCGTAGTAAGCTCTTTTCAAAAAGCATAAATATATTTAAGCAAAAATAATAATAATATATGGTCCAAGAGGTAAAAAGATGTCAGCTTTTTTTTCTTATTTCCCTCTTAAAATAGGTTAGGTGCTGCTACTTTTTCCAAGAAGTGTTTTCCATCTCACAGATGATAAGACAGGCTAGATTTTTCTCAAATGTTTCTTCTTTAGGTAGAGAGTAGTGTGAAATGTGGCCAAAAAAAGTCCAGGTACAAGAGACTGCTGCAGAAATTTTGTCATCCTTAAGTTGTCAAGCTAGTTGGTCATTATTTGTTGAGCAGAAATAAGCAAATGCAAGATGGAAATTGTTTTACACTGTTCAGTGTAGACCAGCATCCTTCTTTGTGTTAGTGGACCTTTAAGATTTGTTATCACAATTAGATGTCTAACAGACAGCAGTCCCATTGCATCACTTCTGAACAATAAAATACCATTGTGATAAATTATCATCTACACTGAAGTTCCCCTTCAAACTTAAACCTTTTCCTTTCCCTCTCCCTACCAGATACACAAGCTCTTGGGTCCATATATTATTCATTACAATCAAATAAGACACAGTGGTGGCTCAGTAAACCTGCTTTTCATATAGGAATTGATTTTATTGAGTAACGTGCAGTGCAGACCCTGCTTCCAGCAGCCAGGGCTGAAATGAGCAATTCTCTCATTGTAATAATGTGCCTCTGTCATCTCCTTATTATCAGCATGATAAAAGATGAAATATTCACAGATGCTGCCCTCCTAACCTGATCACAGTTTGATATTTGAGCTTTGGAAATGAGTTTTATAGGCTTTAATATACTCCTTGGAGGAGTGACCCCTGAAATTTAACATTGTTACAGAGCGGATATTTAAAAAGCTGAGAACGCAAATTGCATCAAAATGAAAATATTAAGGAGTATTACGACTATACCTAGTGGGAACTCGCTACTGCTGAAACTGAGGATGCCATAAAGCTCAGCATACTGATGTCAAAAACACCAGAAAAAAATAATAACAGCGCAGGCACCTTGACTTCAGTTATTTTATACATAGGGCTAAACTAAATTACTGGAATGGGTTTTTTCCTATAGGCTGGCTTTCCAGGAAGAAAAGGCACATTATTCTTAACTTCATCTGCAGCACCCTTCACAGTTCTTTTAAAATGCACATTGTTTCTTTTCAGTGCAAACACCAATAAAAAATACTTAAGTGTAGTGAAACCAAGGATTACACTTAAAAAAAGAATAAGGCAACATCACTAGATGGAACATTTTGATTCCATTTCCATTGCTATCAGTGTTTTGATGGAAAAGTTTCTACCAAAGTTTGGAACCTGAAGAGCTAAGGAAGTTTCCTAAACCTGAAAATAGAGAAATGTACAACATGTATTAAAGATCTTTCACTCCAAATACTAGTTTGTTAAAGTTAGGAAATAGCAAATTTTAAATCCCTGGAGAGATGATTTTACCAGAAAGAAGAACATGTAATTTATTAATTTACATAAATCATCAGTTAAAGGATAAAAAAAAATGATAAATTATAAGGAAGGGGATGAAATATTTAGGTCTATTTTATTACGTTTGCTTAGATGTGCATAAACTAAAGAGAAAAAAATCTTACAGAAGATTCTGCATTTATAGCCACTGACTTTCTCCTGATTACAGTGATCATTAGACAATCCTTATATGAGAAAAGGAGACTGAAATGTGAATAAAGCAAGTCATTCAGTGGTGTGGTGCTCAGTGTAAAAAATAGGGTGGTGATGGTGGAAATATTTCTTCTTTCTGTGGCGGAAAGGAGAAGGGGATTCCTATTGCGGTTTTGTGGAATTTTTGTTTGTTTTAAATGGAAGTTTTTCATTACCTTCTGGAATTCTTGTTGACTTCAGTATGCTGGCCTAAGTGCACGAGCGGCATTTTTTTTTTTTTTTTTTGGTTCATAATTAATTATGCCTTTAAGGGCATTATTTAATTTATATTTACATCTTCGCTTTTTAATCTGTCTGTGTACTGAAATATGCTTAGTTTTAAGCCTATTTACAGTTTTGAGTTACACATATGTGGTAGTTTGGACATCACCAAGTCAATGTGATTGTAATATTCTCTACACTGCTCTAGCCAAAGCTCTTGCTAAATTGAGCTCAGCAGGAGCAAGTCCAGTGACCTCATAAATAGTGGAAATGATTGCAAATCAGAATTCATATATGTCCCTGTCTCAGTGGGTAACTGTATTCCCCACAAAGAAAGCAATCATCTCTTTCAAATTTCTATTTGCCCTTTCACTCCGTTATGTTTGAAGATAATCTGGAGAGGGAGATCTTGCAGTCTTACAGAACTGTTGCTGGAAATCTAAAATAAATGTCCTGTGTCCAACAGTACTACTTAGAGATGTATGTTTCAAACATTACCTCTACTGTAATGAACTTGTGGCATCATGTATTATAGTTCCTTAGCTGGGTTTGTCACTTTTTGGCATTTTTTTTCTAAATTAATTTTTTTATTTTATTAGAAATAGGATTTCCTTTGGTTTTCCATACTATTCTGTGATCTTTCTTGTTAGTATTCATAGTTTGATATTGAAACCATGGAGATTTAGCAGCAGTTTTCTTTCAGAAACATGCTATACAGTCATTTTAGTTCACGTGGGTGCTTTGTTTGCCAGTCCGCTGAAAGCTGAAAGTAATTCCTCTTTTAGAATTACTAATAAACATATTAAGAATTCTTGCCTCAATTTCTGTACAGTAGCATGAATCTTGTAAAACAGGAATCCAGTTCTTAGTATTTTTTTCTGTTTTGTCTTATTGAGAACATAAATAGCTAAAATTTGTTATGATTATAGACACCCTAAACTGCTTTATAAAAGTAAGAATACATCCAGCCTCCTATCCTGGCTGTGGGCTGAGAAAGCAGTTGCACTTGGAGTTTCATACATACCCCAATAAGAACAAGAAGAAACCTGACATAGAACTGACAGTATTTGTGAAAGGTTAGCTTTTCCCTTCCAATTTTTAGGCAAGGAATAGAGGGAAAAAGGTAGTAAAAGCATAGAATCACTCAGGACAAAATAGATTGCTGACCTTTTATGCTTGTGCTCAGATCCTGCATAGACTTTTTAGCTGTCTGTGTATTCACGTTTTAGTTGCTTTTTGTCTGATGCTGTAAGTAGCCAGAAGACACAAATAATGTGAGTTACATCAACTCCAGCTGCTACTGATAATTAAGCAGCTGTATTTAAGATTTTTTTTTTTTTTCATATCACACTTACCTAGACATACTTAGCAAATCAAAGTTAGAGATGGACATAGTCTCCCTACTGGTATCTTGAACAGGTCCTTAGAAAATGCAGTCAATATTAGATAGGTGGAGCAACCTGTTCTTTGTCTACACAGGAGCTCCTTTTACAAATGCTGCTGTGTACCTACCTATTGATCACAATTCCTGGGAGTACTTTCTATTCTGAGACATGCATTTCTTTGGGATCGGAGTTATATTTTGGACCATATTCTTTTCTTGTTCCAGGAGATAGTGATCTCCAGTGGCAGTAGTCTCTTGAAACAGGATCTTCTACCCAAGAAAAAAATTATATAGGGTTTTGTTGTTGTTTCTTGGTGTGTTGTTTTGGTTTGGTTTGGTTTGGTTTGGTTTTTTTTTTTTTTTTTGCTAAGACAAAGCCTATCACTACATCAAAAAAAATTATTACTGAAAATTAGGAATAACAAAGTATTCCACAAGTGCTTCCTTTCTGTTTCTTAAGGTACTGCTTTGGTATTCTTAAACATTATTGTTGGTCTGAAAAATCAGAAGGAAAGGGGTTTCTGCTGTCATTACGAGGTACAAGTCCTCTCTTTATCTGGCAGTAATGTTCCCACCTTTTTGTTGTCATAGCCATATTTATTCCTATCGTCTTGGCATATGCTGAGGGCAGCAAGAACTTTTGTACCAGTCTTGTTCAAAGTTGGCATTTTGACCACAAATGCATTTTAACCAAGATAGTTACCATTTGTGTAAATAAAACTTCCAGACTGATCAGTACTATTGCATGATCTGCTGGAGCTCTTTTGACTTTTGGCACAGTCCTGGCTCTACACAGCTTCCCTGTGTTATGGCATCTCAGTAGTTTGAAGAAAGGAAGGCAAAGCAGGGGGAAAACGAACAAAACAAACAAACAAAAAAGTAATCAGTGTGAATATCAAAAGCAAACTTTCATATGTAAAATTCCAAGGCATGAAGGAGAAACACCTTCTGCATTATAGAAACTAGGAAATACACTTCAGACTATCCTGTAATTCTCAAATTATGTTTGCTGACTGATGTCTATCTGGCACGTTGTGAGCTTCATTTATTTTTTTATTTATTGTTAAATGAAGTGGGTTTCTGTATGACTTTGGATTACAAGCACCAGGCCTTTGTTTTAATTTTCATTCTTTGTTAGTTTTGGCATTTGTAAACTGTTGTATGAATCATGGATAGCCAGAGTTCAAGTGCTGAAATGTATTACAGAAATGTCTAAGAGTTGGTGTTAATGGCAATAAAGTTATTCTGATAGAAGACATATTCTATTTATTATGTCTTATGGGGTAAATTCCCTACAGACAGGGAGAGCAAAAAGCTTAGTCTGCCTAGGAACTCTCATTCTTGAGGCTCTTTGTCCTGAGAGACATAGTTAATGTGGAGGGTAAACATGTAAACCAAAAACTAAACCCCAATCAAATCAGCAGTTAATCTAAGTAAAGGAAGGAAATAGATGGTAAGGCCTTTTGGGAACGGAAGAGATGGATATTTGGCCCTGTCAATACCTTGAGAAAATCAGTGCCCAGTTCATTCTTGCTTGAGTGTTCCAGAAAAACTGGATGAAGCCTCTGTCTCTCTCTGCAAAGTCAGCAGTGGTTCCTGTTGAGATCTTTGTTGAAATTTGTTGCATGCTCAGATCTCTGGCAGGCTACTCAGTCTTTAGTTGTGGACAACTGTAGTGACATAGGTGAAATTACAATTTTTTTGTATGCATTCTCCATTATGCAGAGCTGTCTGTGCTGAAACAGGATCAAAATCTAATCGAGGATATAAATTCTGTCATTTAAAAGAGCATCGTACTTGTGACCTGTTAACTATAGGCAGCTCTTTCAGTTATGTATAGGTGTATTTCTTTTAAAAGAACATACACTTCTTAGTTGGAAGGGAACTTGAGAAGTCAAATCTCTACTGAGAAGTGAAAATTGTTTAAGTGAACATAATCTGTATTTATGACACAAAGTAAGCCTGATCACAGATATTTTATTCAGTGCAAGATTATTAACTGCTGAAATATCAAACAAGAGGTCTGGTATCTGAGTGCGTAATTTAAGAAAACCACTTGAAGCATGGTGTTTACATTACAGGATTAGATTACTGGCAGTTTGCACTAGAGGGAGCCAGTCTTCAGGCCAGTGCTTTAGTGAAATACAGTTTGCAGGTGGGTTCGGTGGAGTAGAAACTGAAGCATGTAGGGGCATAGTTGCAGAAACTGAAACATTTAGATGCACATTTTTTTCTCACTATGTCTTTATTTTGCAAGTGGGAAGCTTGGTTATTTTAAAGTCCTGCTGAAGTTGCCCCTACACTTGGATGATCAGGAGGGCTTTGTGTCCCTCTTTTAAGTATGACAGCAATACAGAGCCCTTTTACTGGCTTCTCCATGAAACTTTAGTTGGCATTGTCCTACCTTCGTAATTTGCAATTTAAAAACATATAAAACCAACTAAATAAATTTATATCTAATATTGAATTTTCATTGAAATTATGCATGAAGATCATTTAACTTGAGTTGCAAATGTTCTTCACTGTTTTTTCTAGCAAATGATACAAATTTTTATTTGCCTGGAATTCTTGTCAGTTCTGGCTACCTGTAATTCTGGATGCTCAAAGCACTAAAAAGACAAAGATTTCATAATTTTTGCAGATAGTCTAATCCCATACTTCCCTGTTATAGCCTTAGCAAGTTTTCCATAGTATTGAATCTTATTTCCCATGCTATGATCTGAACCATTTATATTTTGCCTGGTTCAAATTCCCCCTATGTTAAAAGGGGAAGAGCTTGTTTCTCTTTATGTACTAGGCTTTTACACATTTGAATACATTTGAATACACTCTGTCTTCTCTAGATTTTGTGTTCCAGTGTTTTCAGTTTTTCCCACTGTATCTTGTGTTCTACATATCTGTTTGTGCTTTTTTGCTTTTCTGTTGTCTGTACTTATTTTATAAATGAATATGTTAAGTATGGTACCTATAGGTTAATTTTGGATATTCCAGCTAAGGCCTTACTATAGAAAATATTGAAGGCTTTACAACTTGACTTGTCATCCTTGTGGAGGCCCACACTAATCTAGTGACATTCAATTTTTAGTTCATGTGACATAAAGGCAAACCTACAGCCTTATAATGTGCCAAGACAGTCTATGTAAGTGGACTTGCCATCTGTGATATTATAACAGGGAGCCTCAAACTGAATGAACCCTGCACATGTCCTTGGATGTACTACAATGAAATGGAACTCTTTTCTGCAGGAACAAGCAGTCCTTCCCTTTTTTCCATTCCACTGTGTATGGTTCAGTGTACAGCTGTGGCACATGTCCTTTTTGTCTTGCAAAAAATATTAAACATTCTTCATTTTGATGAGAAGCTGGCAGCTGGTTGAATTCTAAACCAAATAGGGAGAGTTAAAAGTGATAAAAAGGGGTTGCTGTGTACGTGTGCTTGTAGTTGCTTTGCTGGCATCTTGATCTGGCTTTGCCTTTTAGCTATAGTGCAAGTTTCTCTGTGTGCTCTGTCAGTTCTAATATTGCCTAAAACAATAGCTGAATTTATTATGTTACTTGTACCTCTCTTCTCATTTCTACCTGTGGTGACTTCTCGATGCTTCAGGTCATATGACTGAATTCTTTAAAGTCTTTTATTCTTGTCTGTGGTTTTAAAGATATATGAAAGTTTCTATCATTCTTTGCTATTGAAAGCAAAAAAGATCTCGTCTGTCCATAGAAAGCTATGGAAAGTTTACAGATCACCTGCACCTAGATAAGAGATTGATCTCATGTAAAAGTTTCAGTTTTGCTAATCAGGCTAGCCTGAGGGAGAGCCTAGTCATCAATGTGTTTCTGCTGTCTGGAAGATCTTGAGAGTAAGTAATTACATAAATAAATGATATGTGATCCATATTTTAGAAGACCATAAGTCAAGGAATGTTGTCTGGCTGCTGGATCATTTCTTTGGATCTCTACCTTCAAATAAATGTAATGGAGAACAAGCTGTTGAGGAGTGAATATGTACTACTAATAAACAGCAGCTCTGAGTATCAGACAATAAGATGTTGAGTGCTGAGTCTTAGAATGACTGAAACTGCTGTAATCTAACTTCAAAATGTAGATGATTCTTCTTGCAGACATTGGACATATTTAGGCAGTGGTTCAACTTCGAACAGTAGATGTTTAACAGCCTGAAGAGGCTGTGGCTAGAACCAAAAATTTGCAGGGAAAACAGGGCTTAGGGTTATGGAAAGAGGGTTTGATAGGACTGGCGTTATTTATATACAAATATACTGGGCGGTTCTTTCTGTTACTTCTCCAGTTTTCCTTTATTAATGGTGGAGATGTTCAGAGCATGCACACAGTGACAGGCTGGGCAATTTCTACATGAACCACTGGTTTAAAGCTGCCTTTTGATTTAGTCTGACAAGGGTTCACAGAACACAGTGATAATCTGAGAATGTTGCATAGTCCTTATAATGCAGCCTTGACATACTTAAATGTTCTTGGGTGATGGAAACAGTTTAATTAAATTTCTGTAGCTTACATGAACAAAGACAAGAAAACTCATGTCCTAATCATTCTATCCAAGAGTTCAGGATTCCTTGAGTTTAACTTGCATGGAATTTTCTTACTCTGAGTTTTACATGAGAGAAATTTGATTGGTTATGGTAAATGATTTCTTGTTTCTCTTTTTGTCTTCTCCTTACTGGGGACTGTTCATGTGGGGTTTTTTGGCTCGGAGGGTCACTGGTGTTAAGAAGTGGTTTCTTCTTGGCTTATTTCAGACTCTACAGTAAGATTGATGGTCAGTTATCACCTGGCAGAAGATCAGAGATCTCCTACCTCCAGCTTCCTCTGATCCTGCTCTACAGCCCTGTTGCACTTTCAAAGGAAGATGGTAGTAACAACTCCTCAAGTACGCAGTAACTTCTTTAACGTTGTTAACAGGACATATTGCTTGGAAATAGTTCTAGAAGATAGGCAGACTCTGAAAGTCAAAAGTATTGAACATCTCCATAGAAAAGAGGGTGTCTTTTTCTTTTAATTTTTGAAAGATTCATACCCACAAGTAGAATAATGCACAATTTGAATTAGACTTGGGGCAAATGTCTGGCACTTCTTCAGTTCACAAGAGCACTTTGAAAATGAAGAATGTCAAATGTTGAAAAATGCAAGCGAAGACCTAGATTAATGCCTCAGAATATTATGAAAGAAAAACTAAGCAAGTTAATTGGGCAATTTGAAGGTTTTTCCTACAATTATCTATGCCACTGTTTGTCATTTCAGTGCCATCTGCTGAGGATTTCAATGGATTATATGAATCAAGTATTAAGGTCTACATTTGAAATATCATGAAGAAAATTCTTTTGTGTTCTGATAATGGAAACATTCTATTACCAAATTCAAGCTGGTAGAGTTGCTACATGACTGTCTTCTAATTCACTATCATCTGTCTTGTTCAAAATTCATTGTTTCATGGGGTGCACATGTTTAAATGCCTGCCTAATTTGACCCTTAAAAATTTACCTTGTGTTTGATTTGCACTGTGTCAGAATCATTTTATCCAAAGGTGTATGAAATGCATTACTAAATTTACAGAGCTTCCTAAAGGTTGTTTGCTTATGTCTTCAATTTGAAGTCTACAGTCTGGATCCCACATTTGCTGTACAAATTAGTTTTGTGTTGTTGGCTTGTTTTGTTTAAGGAGGCAGCTACTGTCTCAGCTTATGATCTAAAAGGAAGACAATCGAGAGAAGTTTAGTAAAACAAATTGGTGGGGAAGTGAAGGGACTGAAAGACTCTTTGCTTCTTGTAATGAAAAGCATTTCATTATAACTGTCAATATGAGAATACTCAGTTAATTTCTCTTCATGCAATGGCATTTGAACATAAACACAGCCTTCCTTGTGATCCAAAATCCCCTTTCCTTGCAAACATCCCTACTAAATTGCTTCTAAAAGAATTTAAAGAGTAAATTCCAGCTGGTGAAGCTTAAAATCATGAAGTTACAAAAGAAGAAATGCATGTTGACAGGACTTGCCTAGAGATAGACTATTGCTACTTTCTCTCAAGTTACAGCAAAATTTTCCAGTCTTTCCTAGTCTTCTTTCAGAGTCTCTTGCAAGTCTTATTGTATTGTCTACTCTTAGCCCAGGATTTCAATAATGGAAGAGTATATTTAACAGCAAGTAAAATAATCTAGTTTTGAATTTTAAGCAGGTTGCTGAGACTTTGACCATATCACCTGCATTACCAAACCTTCCTTCCAATTTGATATTTTATGTCTCCAGCTTTAATTTTTCAGAAGTTCCTTTGTTTATCTTTGGTACCTTGTCTAAGTAAGAGAGTGCCAAACATTTAGTCATTTGAGTAGCTGCCAGTGTTTGATCTATTTCTTTACCTATTTGCTGTTTCTTAGTGAACTCATTTTTAATTCAGTTTAGAATTTCCATGTTTATCTGCACTGTATTTACTGACCTTTTATCTGAGATCTTTCTGCTGTGAAGTATTATAAGCTATCTTGAAGTCTAAATACATTATGTCTGTTACTCTGTCCCATCAGTTCTTATTGAGAGTTTTTCACAGAAGTTAATCAGATTTGTTCAGCATGACCTACTGTCTCATGATTTCCCATTGTACCTCTCCCTTTGCATGGGTCCCTTTATCGTTTATGTCACTTATGTCCCTGTTGTAATGACTGTGTACCACATATAAACCCATTTTCATACAGTATTAGTCACCTTTGCTTCCCGTCTGATTTCTGTACTGCCGCTAATGCTTTTTTCTCTGCTTCACTAATTTTAATATTTACCATTGCTCCGTGTTGCTTACTCAAGTCCAAGTCCAGCATATATTAGATGAATAGGATGTGAACTGGTCCTGAATATGTTGGTCTTCCTTTTTTTAAAGTAGGATGAAATAAATATCTGTGTACATAACAGATATCTGATCCATCAAGAGACTTTAAACGGCTTCACAGTCAATGGCTGTAAGCAAAACCTAATCCTGCTAGTTAATATGAACATAAGCATTTGCTAAGAGAACTTAGTTCTTATCAGTGAGGCTAAAAATCCTGATATTCTGATTTAGTGCAGTTTTCTAATACACAACATTTAATTTAATATTGCTACATCAGGACAAGTAATTTCTTCAAAGTAATTTTGAGGGTCCATTTCTTTTGTAATAATATTTGGCTGGAAATTGGTTCTTTGAATCTACCCATTAAAAGTTCTGTTCTGGTTGCTGAACCAAAAATGTTGGTACTAGGATAAGCAGAAACAGACTGGCACTGTCAATCTGTTGACCACTGCCATAGCAGAGTCATTGTATGGCTCATGCAGATATATTCTTTATAAACTCACTATCTGTTTTATGGCTTCTGA
Organism: Pyrocephalus nanus; assembly: GCA_038380795.1. Classification (NCBI taxonomy): domain Eukaryota; kingdom Metazoa; phylum Chordata; class Aves; order Passeriformes; family Tyrannidae; genus Pyrocephalus; species Pyrocephalus nanus. The sequence continues at coordinate 6,725,628 of CM076285.1, read as the reverse complement.
TGTTTCAATTTGCCCAGCTGCTGAAGTTTTGAAATATCGTTTCTTCCCTTTCTTCTTTTTTCTTAATTCTTGCTCTTAGTATTTGAAATGCTTATCAAACCAGGTAACTGCACAATGATTTTTTAAATTTTCCATAAACAGAAAAATCTCTTTCTCACTTCTCAAATATTGCTGAGAAGGAAATCTCTTATTAATGTGTCCAAAATGTCTAAAAGGATAAAAATTGTATCTGTCGTACCATAAGCTGAACTATCTGTACTGCAAAAGAGAGGCAAAGTCATAAAATTACACATTTTGATCTCTTGCTTTTTGATGATTATGTGGATTGTTGGCACTATGTGATGTTTGTGTTTCATCATAGGGTTTTGATGTGATATTTCTTTTGAAAGGGATTGTCAGTAGTGGAACAGAAGTACAATGAAGAGTAGAACACTGCTCAAGGAAGATTGCTTTTCATAATTCTAGTGAGTATTGCGGTATTGTTTGTCCCTCATCTGCTCTTGTCTTGCAGTTCAGAAGTACTTAGAAAATATTTTTGTTATGAGTTAGAAATGACTGAACAGGTACATTTTAATGCAGGAGGCAGTTCTTTTCATTCACAGGGTGTAGTGGGAGGCGAAATGCATGGGAAGCCTATTTCTATGCAGTTTTGTGTTCAAACGTTGGCTGTGTACCTTATGTCATTTTCTGTCTACTTATTTACTAGCATTCCACGATAAAGGCATTATCTGAAATAAGTAGCCATAATAGTGACCATTATGAAGGAAATCCTCATGATTTCTTCCATTGCCTGCACCAGTATCTGCTAAACAAAGTATCGGAGAATGGAAAAGCTACTCCTTTTGGTTGCTGAGTGCTAAATGTAGATATGATTTGATAGCAATTACCTATTCCTTTGTACCATCACTTGTGATACTTTCTTGCTCATTTGTATAGGTTTTGTTTGTAAGAATATGCATTTAATAGAAAATTAGTCATCTGTTACTCTCAGAGCCTGTTTGTATTAGTAGTCCGCAACTGCTCTTACATGGATGGATTGCAGAGACGTGAAACCTGGAATAATTCCTCCCCATAGGCATTGGCTGATAGTTTAAAAACTTCCCTAGAATGTATGGAAAACAATCCATGGTAACAGCAAGTCTTTGGAACCTGCCAAATCAGAGTGTATACCAGAGCGCTCATCTGGGAACTTCAGAGAAGCAAGAGTGGGTTGTGGACAAGTTGCTCTGAGTAAAAAGCCCCGTTGAAACAAACCAAAACAAAATAGACCAAAGCAAAACGAAACCAAAAACCAAACCAAACCAAACTAACCAACCAACCATAAACAGAAGGGAAAAGGGCAAACGAGTGTTGCAAGTGTAAGAAGGTAACAATGTGGGTAAGAGCAACAACAGATCACCTTTGAGAAAACGTTTTGATTTTTCTCTCTACTTACAGAGAGAGATGATGATCTTTGCCTTGTTGTTACACAAAAGTAAATTAGAAAATAGTAGTGTAATAAGAATCCAGTAGTATGACTTGAATTCCATTTCCATCAAATGAAAACCTTAGAATATTTCCTCAGTTAAAACATTTGTTTTACACACAAATTTTATTGTGTGTAGCAATGCTGTCTCTCACAGTCAAGAGTCATTTCTCTTTGAGTAATGGCAAATAAAGGTGAGGGCTGAGGAAATTATGTTATCTGCACTAGGGGATTAAAACATCTGACTGGAAATTTACAGTTAGTATGTTTGGTCCTTTCTCCTGCATGAGGTTTAATATACCAGTTGCTCCAGGTTGTTGACAAGTCCCCATAAACTGAAGACAAATAAGGACTATTTGAGAGTTCAAGTTGCCTTTTGAGTATTTTTAATTTTTTTTTCTGCAAGACCTTTAACGAGTGGTTGTATGGTCTTATGGACTTTTTTTTTTGTTTCTTTTCTGACTGCTTTATATCTCAAACTAACAAGATGCTTTTCAAGGTTTTTTGTTAATTTTTCTTCCTAAAAATTCCCTCATAGAAGAAAAGATTGTCAGATAATGCCATTTGGAAAAAATCCATTTATTTCACTTCCAATCACAAGGTTATTTAAAAATAAAATAAACAGTTAAAACCAAATTATAGCTCCAATGATTCTATGTATTGGATAAATGATGGATATGGGTAAAGCACGGTAGTCTGAAATGTGCAGTAGTGAATACTGTATGGTGAAACAGTTCAGACTTTTAAGCAAGTAGAATAAATACTAAATACAGATTTTCAGATTGCAGTTATAAATCTAGAAGGATGAGTTGAGTTGTTTTTTGTTATCCTCTCAGTATAGGACAACTAGTGCTGCAAGAAAAGCCCAATTGAAGTTGACAGATCAGAGGAGGTGATGGGAAATGGTTTAGAGGAGGTTCCTTTGGCCACAGATTCTAGAGGAATATGTGCAGAACTGGGGAGTTAACTGCAAAAGATTTTGCCTCAAAAAATGTCTAATTTCATTTTTAAAACCCTTCCAGTGGAGGTGAAACTGTCTTGTATCTGCGTACTATTTAACCTCAGGAGGGTTTCGTAATGGACATCAAAACAGATGAATTGTGACAGACACTTCCTGAAGTCTGCGGTAGCCGTTCACACTTGGGGATCCAAGCCACCATTGACCGTCACCATTGCAGGGAGTTTTATGAATTTCTTTTCTAGTATCTGGGTAGGATACATTTGGTGCCAGTGATAAAACTGGATCCTTATGCAAACTTATTGCACTCAAAAAAACCCCAAATATCTCCTTTCAATTTATCAATTTAAATGTAGACTACTTTCATATTGGACATGTTTGATGTATTTAACAGGGGAAAGATAATTTTTAAAAATTACATCTTGCAGCTCAGAATTCACTGGGTAGATTAGATAAACTGTGAGTATATATTATATTTGCTTGGGTGTCTTCTTCAGATTGATCTTATGCTGGAATTTTTGAAATTAGAAGTAATTCCAGGAGTTCTTTCTCAGTTCTCTGGCTATGCTTGAGGTTCTTATTATATTTCTCCTCACCATTTCATATATATTATATATATGTTGGTATTCCTTTGATATTTGATGATTTGGCATATAGAACAGATGCTGAGTTGGAAGGGACCTATCAGGATCAGTGAGTCCAACTCCTGGCCCTGCACAGGACAACCCAACAATCCTGCTCTGTCCCTGAGAGTGTTGTCCGAATGCTCCTTAAGCTCTGCCAGTCTTGGGGCCGTGACCACTGCCTTGGGGAGCCTGTTCAGTGTCTGACCATCCTCTGGGGGAAGAACCTTTTCCTGATATCCAACCTAAATCCACCCTGACAAAAATTGTGTAAGTGCAATCTATCTATCTATCTATCTGGAAACATAAACAGCAAATATTGCCTCCAGAAGAGCACTATGTACTGCTGTAGGCCATGGACTTCTTGTGTTACCTTGAGTAGCTCAGAATAGCATAAAGTCCAGTACCTCAGCAATAATCAGAATATTATTATTAGAAATTATATAGTGTTTATATCTGCTGTAGTTTTATTCTTGAAGTGTCTTTGAAATGTTTAAACTCCTCAGGGTCACTCTATCTATAGAGATTTTGAGATATGATTTTTATTCTGATCAGTCACTGCCTAAAGAGCACATGTTGGTGACTGAGAAACTGGTTCTTGATTCTTGGAGTTTGAGGTGGTAACTAGTGGCCCAGAGTTAAATCATAGGAAGCGCTAATGCACTAACGTCCTAACTAGATGTCTGTCTTAACTACACAAAAACATTTTTCAGAGATGCATACTGTTATTCTGCAGAAAGTAGCCATTCCTCACTGCAGCTAAATGTCCTGTGTTTGGACATAACTGAAATCTGGAGAGTTACACTTTCATTGTAGTGCTAAGAATAAGATGGTAGAGGCCAAAGGTTTAGTAAATCTCTGATGTAAGATGTGCTGAAAGGCCTAACTATTGAAAGGTCTACCAGCTCTTGTGTTCAGATGTTATTTTACTCTACTGCTGTACATGCCAGGGTTCTGTGAGTATTTGATATAGACAAGCTGTTTGGGAAACCACAAGAAAATGATAATGATAATGAACTTCTGATTTTTGTCATCTTGTCTGCTGTTAGCTCATCTGCGAAAGGATGCCAGTGCCACAAAATAATGTCCTGCTCTGAATGCTTATGGCTGCCCAGGCTGCTTGGTCATTTACAGTCAATATATTGATTATCAGTGTTCTGGACAGATATTTCCAGTGCATCTTTAATTAAGGTCGTTCTGTGGTTTGGGTTTTTCTGTCTTCCTCAGCATTCCAGTTATCTGCTGAAATGTTTTCAAACCCAACCTAAGGTTTTCCTAGAGATTTCCATGTTTTGCCTCTTGGACAGAGACACCTATCTTAGTGACAAGTCCTCGTACTTAATTTCCACTTTCCAGATCATCTATTCTCTCATAAATTATTCCTCTGAGTGGGATTGTACTGCCTGACATGAGTGATACTTTTTTAAGGAAAACTAAGCATGAGAATCCTAATGTATTTGGGGGTATATTTCCAAGGTTTTCTTAACATGTTGTTAATTATTCTTACCATTTCTTCTACAAATAGGACTAAAAAAATTGAGACATAGTATTTGTTAAAATACTAGAATTGAAATTAAACTGGGCTTTTGGGTTTGCATTTTGAATTGTTTTTCAACAAATCTGTTTGCATTTTTATTGTGTAATAACATTAGTAACACCAGTGACATAGAGCTGATGGATTTTCTATGCTCGTGGTTGTGAAAGTTTGATTTGTACCACTTCTGATGTAATCTCATTTTACTAAAATTATATATTATTAAATTTCCTGAAAATTACTGGGAGTTAAAATCTTGGTTACCAAAGAAATTGCTGTCTTATAGGGAAAGAATTTTTCCTGAGCATTTGCAAATCCCTTTATGTTTTTCCTTCATAGATTGCTCCTCTCTTCTCTGTTTCCAGTGAGCAGTTTGCTGTGACAGTACCCTTTTGTCCGATTCAGCATGAGATTGATTATTCTGGGTGTTTTGGGGACTGAGTGTGTCTCCAGGCATAAATTCCTCCCTGCATCTTCTCATGCTGCTGCTTTTGGCTCTGTGCTGCAGCAGTGAGTAATCACATGGGGCAGGGCTTGGCATGTTGTGCATGCAACCGTATGTCACAACAAATGGCTTTACAACAACCACCGATATGATCCACAAGGCAGGAGGAAATCTGACCATCGTGTCTGGGCTGAAATACAAAACATAAGGCTACCAGTTGCTGTTATATCTCTTAGGAAGTCAGGAGAAAAAATAGTAAAGCTTCTTTCTCATTATAAGAATAGGCAACTTTTTGTTCTATCATTCTAGTTAGATTCTGCTTCAATATCATAGTTGGATATAATCTTCAATATTATACTTAAGCAATAAAAAGTTTCTCACTACCAGTCTTTCAGGCACTTATCTGACAGAAGATGAGGAGAAAAACAGTGTTTGTTTGCTGTATAAATGGTTTCCAGAAGCATATTAAGAAATTTGGATGTAAGGTTAATGATTAGGGTAGAGCAAAACATCATAGCAACGGTGTCCAAAAGGGGTAAGTGAGCACACAAGTCATCCAGATGTGAAGGTGAATCACTGTTGTAGAAAATTCTTAATCTTGTTGCCAGCAGTGTTTTTTTGTTAACTAATCTTTGGACAATTTTTTGCCTCATTTTTAGCTCTGTGGCAATATAGTGGAAAGTTGGGAATATATGTTTTCTCTTTTGGCCTGTATGACAACAGATTAGCAATTGATAAATACTGTGAAACTCTTGAGAAAACCTCCTGTGGGTGAGACTAACAAAATACTTGCTGTTAGACAATTGGATCTATCTGAACACACAGATTTTCCTTGCAGTGCTCAAAATACTCTTGAAAATATGTTTGTGTTTGGCTGTCACTTGCATTAGAGACAGATAACAGATATATTTTCACCTCTTTTTTTATAACTGCACAATGATTTCACTGCTGTTGCGCAAACTAAGCTGGTGCACTTTGGTTTTGTTCTCTGAAAAGTGACAGAACTGCAGCTCCTTATTTTTTCAAATGTACCTCTTTCATTGCTGCTAGGACAGAAGTCATTATATGCCATGATAGGAGAACAAGTGTGAACAGCTTTTAGTCCAGTAAAGCATTAATGTTGTAAAAGATATTTGCTATGAATTTTGAGCAGTAAAGTTAAATGAAATGAGAATTCTAAGTCTGATCATAGAGTCAGTCAGTCTGAAGTGAGAAAAAAGGAATGTGGCAAGAAACAGGCAGTCCTCTTCTATGGAATTATCTTTAATATGATGGCCACTGTCTTTTCATAATTTCTTTGAAGTAGAGGCTTCATCTGAAGCACCACTTTCCTCTCTTCCACTGTTCAGATTGTTTCATTTGAGGGTGTAGAAAGGAGCTGACGAACTGAGCAACAAGCTCAAATGTGTTTGGGAAGCCAAACAACCTAGACTAATTTTTAGAAAACCTACTAACTACATCTGTCAGGAGAAGACATTGTGGATTTGGGTAAGGACAGGCAATTGAAAGTGATGTAAGCCTCACTCACACTGCTGGTGTAGGAGCTGGTAGACCTGATGTTACTTGAGTCCAGAATTTGTTACAGGACAGACCTCTGTTTTTTTATCTTGACACTCATTCTTTTCCTGAGACGTGAGTAGTATTGGTCAATAGCATAGCTGTTGCTACTCCATGACTTTGTATCCTTTTCCTTGTGGCTTGAGAGGGGATACCAGGATTTCTAAGTTCATGGTGCATCAGGTAGTTATGCTATTGTTCTATAGGAATTAAAAAAAAAAAAAAAAAAAAAGAGAGAAGGATTTGTATACTGAAGAGTTGCTTCACATGTGAACTGGTGTTGTTCACACTGTGGTGAAATTCTGGAAAACTATTCCTTTGAAAGTACAGCTTAATAGTTTATTTTGTAACATTCTTGGCAAGGGAAAGCAGGTGCATAAAATGCATCTTGGAAAAAAAAAAAAACCAATTACAGGTGAACAGCTCCTGTATTACTGTTTTCAATATGTAATGTAAACTTTTACAGTTTGACCTGAGGTAGACTCTTACCTGAGTGCTGCTATGGTATGCCGCTCACGCTTTTAAAAATTAGAGCAAAGGTGCCTTATATTTTACTTTAGCAGACTTTTTTAATTGCTAAAAATTATTGAAGAAGAAAATAAACTTACCTTCAAAATAAAGCAACAGCCTGATAAATAATGTGAAGTCTAGACAGTTTTGCAGTATTTTTCCATTTTAACTGTGCAGTGATCTGGGCACTGAAAAGCTGCCACGATGATTCAAGGTTGAAGGGGAATTTATGTCTTTTATTAGAATTCTTGATCTTATGGAAGGGAACTTTACTGCAACTCCAGTGCATATGTCTGTAGGGATTTATGATTTTATTTAATCCTCAAAGAGAAAAGAGGGAGAGAGAATTCATAATTGGCTTCCTACAGATTAGAAATCCTTCTAGTCTAGGCAAAAGGACGATCTGCTCCTTCATTTTACTTTCATCTCAGAATCTCAAAAGAGTAACCGTTAGAGCCATGATTAAAGAATTAAACTTGATGCACTTTCTTGGCTTTTGTGGGCCAAATAATTTTGAAAGCATTGTGCTTAAGAAAATCATTGGAGCACCCAAAGAGGAACTTTGTTCCTGCTTCAGTCCTTGAATGAAGTATTGGCAGACAGTGCCTACCAGGAGTTACTCCTCTCTGAGGTCTGAAATGTGGCCTCAGACCCTCTTTACTGCCGGCATTGCTCTGCTATTGTGGTGCCTGGGTGTGCGCGTCTCTGTTTGGGCTGCGTCTCCCTGGCGTGAGTGGCTCTTGGCCACAGGCTTCCAGCATAGCACGGGCTCATGGCTGCTGTCACTGCTGGGGCACCCAGGATGGACCTGAAATATTGGTTGGCCAGTGGGTCAGTGAATGTTTTCTGTGTTGATCACAATTTCTGAAACAGCAGTAAAAAAGCATTCTTCTCACGGTATGAGTGAAAGCCCTGTGTGAAACACTCCCACTGACAAAGGCATATTTTGCAAAGAAGGCAGTTGAACATTTCTGGCTTGCAGAAGGGCAATCTGCATGTGTGATTCAACTCGACTGGTTTTCTGTATGGGTTCACAGACTTGGAAATGGTCCTTATTAATGTGTGTCAACACTGATGAGCTGACAGTCATTTTAACTGCGCTGCATGGAGGTGCTTATTATGAATAAATAGCAAAAGTCTTCAGTAACTATAATTAGCTTTTGCAGTATAATAAGTAAAGAAGGCCTTTAATTTTCAAAGCATGCAATCATTTTATTTTAGTCATGCAAATCATGCTTTCTGGAGCCAAATAGTTGTGCTTTGATTCATGTAACTATTTTCTTCATCCATCATGGACACAATTACATGCCAGTTACTGCACTGTGTCCCTACAGAGGGCAGGGCTTTAGGCTTTAGTTAATGTTTCATTCCATGTCTCGGTTCACAGTGAGTATGACTGCAGTCTCTCTGCAACGGTACATTATTTGTATATAACGTGGTGCGGTTGAAGATCGGGCTTCTCTTGTGCCAGGTCCTCAAAAAGATTGTGTTTACGGTTATTGTAAGAAAGTATTGTGAAAATGCAGAATGTTGCCTACATTGGTAAAGGGAGTACCAAATTTAAATTTAGGTCTGCTTGCTTCTACATTGAGACATATTCGGTTCCTGACTATATCACCTGTTTAAGTTGCATGGAGTGCAGGACTTTATTTAATTGAGCTCTTTATAAAATGCTTCTAACTTATCAAGGCTTGTTAAAATTATTTATGTCTATTAACTTTTCTTGAGTTAGCAGTAATTGTGCTCTGCGTGTTTCATATTTCCTGCTAAGCTGTTTCAGGTCAGACAGCACAAAGGGATGGTGCTGAGGAAGGGTTTGCTGTTGAACTCTTGGTCATGCAGAGGATGCAGCAGAGCACTCCCTGCCCTGGCTCCATAGGAAGCATGCAAAGGACACACGCAAACAACAAATAGACTCACTGTGCCTTTTACTTTTAAACAGAAGAGTGATGGTATTTTCTGGATGCTCACAGGAAGTTACTGTAAAACTTGTCACTGGGTGTCACTGTTACTCCACAGGAACCCGGGGGAAAGTGGATTTCTCTGGCCTTGAATTACAAAGGTCTTAAAGGCCCTAAGTACCAGTGGCAGAGGCCCTTAGTACAAGGGTACTTGCTTAGTGCGTATGAACTCGGTGTTTCCTGACATGCCCATGTTTGAGCCCTGAGTGGTATTTCCTGCTGGGTTTTTTGCATTGTTGGCACTTGTGGAGACCTGCTCCCTGTTATTTGTGTGTGTCAGTGTTCAAAAGAGTCTAAATCTTCACATCATACAGAGGAAAACTGTTGCTAGACTACACCTCACACTCTGCTGGAGGACACCTCTGTTCCAAGTTGGTCAATTATGTCTTAAACTGTCCCTGACTAATGTGTTTTTAAAAGCAACACTGATGGTCATTTTTCTTGGCTATTTTTTCCAGTACTTAATCACTCTTCTCATAGAGTTTTCTTAAAAACAAACCTTGATATCCTTTTCTGGAATTTAGTTGTTATGTCTTCTTCCACCTAGCAGGAACTGAGAATTAAACCTTCCTTTCTGATTTGCTTCAGACTCTTAAGGGGTTGTTTTGGGGGGTTGGAGTATGTCTTAAACTTTCTTTTAAGATAACAATCCAATAAATATGTAAATCAGAAGAGTATGGAAGTAGCCATGGCACCTTCTCAAGCAAAATAATGTACCACAGTTCTTACAAAGTAAGAACCATGTCCACTATTAAAATGTTGATTTTATCTTTATTTTAGTAAAGGAGGGGGGTGAATCAAAGTAAATAAAAATTTTTATTTAGTACTTAAAAAATCTTGCTGGTGACTCAAACGTTGAATTGTTTTCATTCAGATGAGACACCTCCCTCCTCCCCCATAGTACTAACTATTTAGCTCTGTTTTTTCCTGTCTTGTTTCAGATTGGGGCATTTTTCCATATCCTGTAGTGTAGTATATCACATTTTGGAAGAGGAATGGAAGAAGATCTCTTTGACTGTTGTGTCGTACTAGAGCATCTAGTAATGTGAACAGTGTCAGGATTTCATTCGGAGTGTCAGCAGGTCAGTTTATCCCCATGGTATTTTTCTGGCCACTCAGTATAGTTGATGAAAATCCTTTGCAAAATGGAGTAGTATTATCAAGTAAGGCTTCTGTGGATCATCTAGTAGTGAGCTACTGGGAACTGCTAGAACTGGGATTTCTTAACTGGTTTGCACCCTGGTTTTGCCGCATGCATATTATGTGAAGCAGCATCAAGAGGCCTGTGCATACCAAAACTTGGGACTCCCTTCTCAAAGGTAGGGTGTTTTGCCTTTTTTGTTGTTTTCCAGACATGTAACCATCTCAATAAGAAGCCACAGATATTTGCTAGTGGCTCTGAGAGTACTTGAAATACTTCTCTATCTGCAGCTTACTGCATACACTATAGCCCTGATGTAATAAATGCAAACACAGAATTAAAGAAATGCTTACAACACCCCAAATTGAAATTTTACAATTTTTTCATGACATCATGACCCCATGATATCACTTCAAGGCAAATTCTTCACTTAAACTGGCATGACAGTGATATCTGAATCTGAGTCTTTATTATAATAAAAGTTTCATTTTCACCTTTAGTTTTAGAATTTCCTTTTTTATTATTATGTAGAATTAGGAAGGGTTGCACAGAAAAGACATGAGTAGTATTTTGAGGTGGCTGGAGGAATTTTAACCACTAGAAAAGAAAAACATTTAAACAAGTTTCTAGGTGTAGATTTTTGGGCAAAGAGGTCAAACGTGCTTAGTTAAATTGCTGAAGTCATTATACATAGTTACATTTTATGTTTTTCTTAAGGTCAGATACTTTCCCGTCATCTTCTGGAACTATGAGTCTTGGATAGGATTGATGAAGCCAGTGCTGTGGTGGTCAACTAATTGTCCATAACACTTGTTGAAAACCTTCTAGTTAATTAAATGCCATGTTTGTTGTTACTCTAAATGGACAGAAGCTTTTATTTCTTCCCTGTTAATCATTCTGCATTTATCAGCACTGGTTGACTCTTGAGATTTCCTAGTTTACTGAGGAAAATTTAAATTATTTTCTCAGAAAAGGGATTAGTACCAGCATTGTTGTCAGTCGCATTGACAGCTGATGCTTTTTTCACAAGCATATTAAACTGACCTCATTAGTTTTTGCATTCAACTCCTTTAAACACAAAAGATTGTTTTTCAGTAGGAGCCAATCACCTTAATTACTTCTGATCAGTTTGCATATTCAAAAGCCGTTGCCTGTTTTATGGACAGCAAAAATAGACACTATATCTTTTTAATAATTTTAAGTGGGTCATTTTCAGGACTGTATCAGTTTTAAATAAATTATTTAAACAATCATATTGTTGGGGGCTATGGGGAAAAGCTTTTTATTAGTAATGTGACATTAGTGGTTTGTTTTGTTTTTTAAGGACAAAAATATTTGTTTATGAAATCACTACCAGCCAACGACTTTAAAGATATGATAGCATATCTCATCTGGTTTCTGGGAATTCTACATACTGTGGGAAGGTAAGAAGCCATTTTTACATGAAAATGCCATAATTAGCAATTTGAGATTCTCAAACTAGAGAGAAAGTAAATCACAATAAGGGATATAAGTGAATAATAAGGGATAAAACTGACAGAGGGTAGGAATAGACCAGATGTTAGGAAGAAACTCTTCCCTGTGAGGTTGGTGAGGCTCTGGCACAGATTGCCCAGAGAAGCTGAGGTTCCTCCATCCCTGAAAGTGTCCAAGGCCAGGTTGGACGGGGCTTAGAGCAGCCTAGGATAGTGGAAGGTGTCCCTGCCCATGGCAGGGGGCAGAACTGGATGAGATTTAAAGTCTCTTCCAACCCAAACCAGTCTGGGATTTGTTTAAATAGAATAGGATTTAAATTTGGCTCTCTGAGAATTTGGCAGTTCTGTGTGTTCTTTTTCCTTGTGGTTGCTCCCATGTTGCTTTAAATTGTCATTTGTGCACTCCGTGAGATTGCATAAAACTCCCTTCAGAATCATCTGTGAATTGAAATTCTTCACAGAGATCTCCAAAGGATTTTCAGTTTAGCATAAAAAAAAATTTTTACAGTAGCTAGTGAATGAAAAATTGATATTAGGGTATGTAGTAATGTTTTATGTTGCTATCTAAATTAAAAGGAGGTTTCTATACTGAAACCTGCTTGATTTTGTATATGCTATAATATATGCAATATACTTCAGAATTATAACTAACAGTGTCAGTAAACCTTAACATACCTGAATGTTCTCAACCTTATTTGCCTCTGGGAAATACACAGTGATCATTTGTGTGTGTGTACTTAGTCTAAGTGAGATGAGATATAGAGTAGGACTGATGGACAAATCCACGCTTTCAGCTTCTGCTCAACATATGTTGAATTTGAATTGTATGTTCAAAAGGCATGGTATAAACTAATAATTTTAATGCTATTCAATTTTAATTAAGAATCAAGGAAGAACATTACTCCATCTTTGATGGATTCAATTTATAAAGCCTATTTGCTTCCTTTTTTTGCTGGATATCATACAGTACTGGGCATCTGAAAACTAATATTATTGAAATATTCATTTACGAAGTATGAAACATCCAGCTCATTTTGCTTGGTATTTGATAGAAGCATACTTTTCAACTACCCAAGGCTGCTATTTTGGAAACCTTTGGTGACAAATGTTATAAATCCCTGTGGAGGGAACTGTTACAATCTATTATTAGTGTGACTAGTAGTCTGTTCATTGATCAGAATGTAATAAACACCTCATCTTGGGATATGTTTAAAGGTCTATTGAAATATCACTTAAAAGAAGTGACTTTGAAGACTTCAGGCAGCTTTGGATAACCCTGGTTTACTTGTGTGAAAGTGTAGGAGCAACGTGGTAAGCTATTGACCCTCGTGCAGGTTTGCAAATACACGCATTTTTCTGCTGAGTTCTCATTGTCTTTAAAACATTATTGTACTCATGGACTTTTTTTCAAACAGAAATGAAACAGAATTAGTGGCTTGAATGATGGTGCCACATGTTAAAACCAAATTTTGGTAGCCTAGAATACAGGAAATGAGATGCAAAATAATGTCTAGAGTTTTGGTTTTTGAAAAATTTTACTTGATTTACACAGGTCACAAAGGAGTAATCTCAAATATTCATAATTAAAAAATAATTTCTGATTTTAGATTCAGACTGACCTGTGGCCACTGCCCCAAAAGGCTTAAAATTAAATGGATATTAAAACAAGAAAACCAAGGAAACAAAACTAAACCAAACAACAACAACAAATCAAGATAATTTGAAAGCCAAGACAAATACCAAAAATTGCTGGATTAGGCCAAAGCCAAATCTGTTCAAGTATTGTGTTCAGTTCTCACTCCATTTCCTGAACTCTCTCTTCACAAAAGAGCTTGTTTGTTGATCTTTTTACTCTCACTTACTGTTCCACAGCACTGAACTATGTTTGCCATCACTTTCCAGAGTATCTGACCTAGTGTTGTTCAGTAGGTGTCTGCAGAAAGGGGTGTATCCTGTGAATACTATTAAATAAAAGCATCAGACTTGACAGTTTCAGCTTGGAGGTTTTTAAATTGCATTGTGACTGTTTACATAACTGCTCAAAGGGGGCTTTTTTCATGTACCTGTTTTCACTCTTTACTTTTGTAATTCTTGAAGCCATGGGCCCTTGGAGAACCCTTATACAGCACTTGTGAGCCCTTGATTGATGAGGAGAAAAGCCCTTTTAGTGAATCATGGGGAAAACATTCCATAACAAACTGGTCTTTTAATGAGGGTCACCACTGCCTTTGCAGTGGCTATAAGGAAAGGGATGGGGGAGAGAGACCCTGTTGTGTTGCAAAACTGTTTGAGAGATACAATGGTGGGGGGAATGGCTCAGGCACAGGCCTTTGTGTGCAAATTTCCCACCAGAGCTAAGCATCTTTTTTTTTTTTTTTTTTTTTTAAATTTAATTAAGCGGGTTTGAAGTCCAGCACTGGCCTAACAAGCACTTCTTCATGAATGAAAGATTTGTCTCTGGCAGGGAGGCAAGGCTCCAAACACTGTCAGCAGCAATTACTGCCAACTCTGGCCACTTGAACAGCTCCTGAGAACAGGAGGGTACTGAGCAGACAGGACAGCCTAGAGGGAGGAGCGCTGGGGATGGTCTTTGCCTGTTTTACAGCAAACTTGTCAGCCATGCACCCAAGATTTTAACTAAAGCCTGGGAAGGATTTGTCTAAAGATGCTCATGCAGCCAGGGGGTTTTCTGGCAGATGTAACACCCGTTGGTATGAGGGAGCTTATAGGAACCTCTGTGATGAGAAGAGGTGATGGTTATTGGGGTGAAGTATAATAATCAGTTATCCCAGAAGTGGTGGAGGTAATTTCACTTAAATTTAAGGGATGCATCCCTGAAGGTTATAGCAATCCCTTTTATGAATCCACTGACCTTTCTTAATTTGTAGGCTCATTTGAATGGAATTTAATGGGAATCTAATGATATTCTTCTCTATACTTCTGCTTTGCTTTGCTTTCTTTCAACACCCATTTCTTGTTGTAGGCTTTATCTTTGGAAAACTGAACTCCATAGCACTGAGGGGAACTTTTCATTTGGTAAATAGTTTAAACCAAACATCAAACCCACAATTTTTTATGTTAAGGGAAAAAGTGCAGCAGCAGTAATCTTGCAGCTCAAATGCAGTCTGCTGCCTGTGCCCTGAGAACACCTATGCTGCTAGTTTTGCTAACCAAATACTTTTACTTTTGGGTAAAAGTTGTTATCCGGTTGATACTCTGCAGGAAAGTTATGCATTCTATGGCATCAGGAGCATGAAACTGTGAATTGAAATTTGTGACAGCATGGTCAGTGTTCAGTGGCCAACACATGCTCCACTTGCAAGTACAGTTTGTACCATGTAGAATATGTGATTATTTATTTAAACCATAGTAAGCTTGCTTATGTAACAGTACCACTAGGTTTCCTACTTGTATGCAGTTCTATTTCACTCTCTAAATTTCCCGAGATTTTTGTGAGGATACAGAACTGTGATGCAGTTCTGCACTGTGTCCCTCCACACTCAGAGAAAACAAATGCTGCCTGAAATTGTTTATTTTTACTCAGATTTATGAATGCAGCTTCTGACTTGTGTTTGTTCCTGTCAGTTTAAAGCTCTGACGGTACCATTTAAAAATTTACAAGTCATACAATGAGCTGCCTGATCATCAGCTTGATGTAGAAAATAAGTTTATTTGGGGCATTTTTGCAAGCACATCAGAGTAAGAAATACAGCTCTGTATGTTAATATAATGCTTTATCTATATAGTGCTTTCAAATTTTTCCAGTTAATGGTTGTAACACCCTCAAAGTGTCAGTCAGGTGTTTTTCACCCAAGGTGAACATTTAATTGGTTTCTTTTAATTCAGTTTTTGTAAAAGATTTTTGTGATAGTAGTTCTTGTGATTAAATCATTATCTAATAAAACAAAAGTTCAAGTTTTTATTTAAAAATGGGGGGGAAATGTGGCAGTGCTTACTAGTATCTTCCCAGAAAAGTTACTGATATGTTTTTTGTAAGTATTAAAAAATTCTTTCAGGTTTCCAGATTTTTTTTCCCTCTCAAGTCTGCACTTATGGATGAATGTCTTTTGAGAGGCCTAGCTGTAGTCCAATTACTATTCTCAGAACAGCAGCAGTGTCAGCGCCTACTCTTTCTTTTTTAAAAGTACTCTTCAGGTATGTCCTCCTGAACATACCAAACAATTCTGAAGCTTTCCTTTTCCACTAAGTAGTGTGTTAAGTCTCGTCCACATAAACAAAGTTTTGGCTCATTTAGTCAATACTCATGGCAGGCAGCTTTCTAGTAGCAGCTATTTCTTTTCTGTGTTGGTGTGCACAATGTTACACTGTGCTTTCTCAACTGATCACTGCTGTTTGAGCTGAGAAACAAGAATTTTTTTTTCACAGCCATGATACACTGTCCATTTTCTTAATCACAAATTTCAAATAATTTAGAAAACTTTTTATTTTCTTTTTCAACTTTATATAACATCTTTCCTTCTTTCTATTTTTGTTCTGTGCTCTGTGTTAATGTTGATGCTCTGCTGTGTAATATCTCAGGCATTGGAGAAGCAAGAAAGCACATGGCTCTCTGTGGGGTCTGAGGGCAGGAGCCTCCTTATTCCCCTGGTCATTCTCAGGGGATTTCAATGACAGAGGAATGTGAGATAACAATTAGCTTCTGTTCCTCCTCAAATGTCTAATCTCATCAGTATATCCAAGGAGCGGAAATTCTAGAAGTGGACAAACTTTTACCTTTTTTCCTTGTTTTGAATAGGTAGATGAGGGGAAAAAAAAGTTTGAGATGCGAGGACTGAAAAGAAGAGGCAAAACTGGGAAAGCCTCTGGAAGCAGGATCATATATTTGAGTAATTTAATCAGTGGTTGCATAGGGTGGGGAAGGAACTGATGCAATCTCTTCTTTTTATGAAGTTTAACTGCTAGACTGCTTTTCATAAGAACAGAAAAAGGTAGGAAGCATTTCTACTCAAATGTGAGAGGCCAGGATTGCTGTATGTATGTTTCCCCTGTTGCAGAGTCGAAGGACTTTTGTCTTGAATACTAACACAGTATTTCTGGAGTGGCAGGATACACCCTCCAAAGCCCAAATTTTAAGAGTTAGGATTTTCACATGTGGAAGAAAGACCAATTAGAGCGCTTCTTGGAATTTCCTAGAGGTTTCAGGTTTTTAGTATAAACAGAGTGAATTACTCAGAATAGTCACTGAATTATTTGATTTTTGTAAATAAATTCTTCTTATAAAATGCTCAGTATTTTGTTAAGTTAAAAATAAAACTCCCACATGTTTCTGATACCTTCAGAAAGGTTTGTGAGATATCATATGTAAAATAGAATTAACTCAGTAAAAAAATATATATATATTATTTCTTTTAGTTATATTCACACTATATTTTTAATTCATGTAATAGATAAAATACTTGAGGTGAGAAAGTGTTCTAATTAATTTGATATGACAGTGAGGTTGTGCCTTGTCAAACAGTCTTACAAAGAAAAACAATTGACTTCTCTTTAGCACAGGCTTAAAATGACTGTGCCTCTATTAACAAGCCTTTATTCTAATAAATATACACAGGATTTATCTAGTTTGACACCTTTTTCCTCATAGTAAGCACATTTCACTTGTGCTATAATTTTAGGTACCTTCTCATCACTGGAAGGACTTAGTAGGAGTTATGGAATGCATCTGTGTTCACAGAGTTGTAAAGACTTTCTCTTTTTTCAAATATGAAGAACTTATGACTTGTGCTAATCCTTTTTATTTTGGTTTACAGCCTGTGCAGAATCAATACAGGACTACTCTGAGTTCTCCAAATTCTTTTTGACAGCTCCTTCAGGAAAACGGATCTAGTCCAGCATGTAATTAATGCTGACGATTCCACTCTGATCTTTTCACTCCTATAATGTGCATCTCTGACTGAGAAGGAGATAATAGACAATCATGTAAGGAAATTCTTGATTATGGCTTGATTGAGCTTGTGTGAGCTCTAGAGGGGTGGTGTTGTCATGGTTTCCAAGTCATTTAACGTATGACATTTTTGCACAGACAAGATGTTAGATAGCCATCCAAAAAACTGTAATTTGGATTATGTCTAATCCCCCTTTGAATGTCAGATTAGGTTTATTTTCATAGAAATTCAGTAACCAGTTCCCATATTAGAAGCTGTAAAAACCATACTGTCTTCTATAAAATTTGCAAAACAGAGGACTTGACTGGGAAGAAAAAATTCTGCCATTCAACACAAGAAGCAGATCTGCAGCTTTTAGCAATGCATATTGGTAAAAAATTCCAAATCTTTTCAGCTTTTAGTCCCCATATCAATAATTGAATTACAATTAAAAAAATAAAAAATATCCTATTACTCTGGAATCAGTAAAATGTGGTGAAAATTCACAATCTCAATATCTCAAACCAGGCTGAAGTTTCAACAAAACACTGTTTAAAATAGGTGGGAAAGGATCTCTGAAGGTTATCTGGTCCAACCCACTGCTCTGAGATGGTCCAAAGTTGATCAGGCTGCTGAAGGGCCTTGTGCAGTTGAATTTTCCTGTATGAGGGGAACTGTAGGGATCATACAATACATTATTAAACCTACTTAATATAGATCCCTTTCAACACAAAGTGTGCACTGTGAGCTTGTTGCTGTATAATTTCTGTATTTTGAGAAATTGGTTTCATGTGTTGCAGTTTACTTAGACATGATTTGAATTCACTCAACTGATGTTCTGGGACATTTGAGGGTAGTATGTATAATCACCAAAGTAACTTAGTGACAGCTCTGCATGAAGACTGTATAGCTAAGTGAAAGTGGAGGAAAGGGGAGGGCACTATGAAACTGGAAAAAACCCACATCCATAGATAAAAGTCCCTAGCTTTTTATATTCCTGACATCTGATTTCTCTAAATAGACTTCAAAGCTTCAATTGTATTTACCTGCAAGGAGACAGTGTTTTGAATATGGCAAGTTTGCTCATTCTGTCCTAATATGTCATTTTACACTGCAATGAGTCTTTGGCCAAGTGATACTTATTTTGCGACAGGATGGTGTCTGCTTAAACATGCCAGGTCTTGCTAGTGTATCAAGGCAAATAGCTCTTGTTGTTTCCCTAATTATTCACAGTGTCCCTAAGCATGAAGTAGCACCTTGCCGTTGGTATTCTCCTTCTTTGCCTTCAGAAAAACCCAGAAGTCTCTTTCTCTGAATTTCGAGAAACTTGATCCAAAATACTGGGGCATTTTCAGTGTCCACAGACATCAGTGTAGTTCTGGAAATATTTTCCAACAGTAATTTTTTTAGAACCAGCAGAGGGAGCACAATAAAAAAGTAAAAACTTACAGATATTTCTATTTGTGTGTAGTCTAATTTAAAAGAGTTCTTCAGATATGTCAATGTTGCAAGTCCGTTTTACTGGTAAGTGAAGAGTGTGGTGAGGTGGGAGAGCATAAATACAGGAAATAGAAAGGCAGGGACAAGGCTGATTTTCAAAACAAGAAATAATGTTCCTAGTTTTCTTAGCTGACATTGAGAATACACAAATAAATGACACTATTTTGTGCTGGAATACTAGATAATCTAATACAGCTGCTCTAGTAATTCAGTAGCCCGTAGAATCCTTGTTAAATCATGACAGAAATGCAATTTTTACTGACTTAAAAGTATGCTTTACTCATTTAATCATTTGATGTGGCTCTCAGTAGGTTCAAGGAAAATGAAAGAGATAGCATGTACATCCTTTGTGAGGAGGAGGTCTTCCGGTTATACATGCACATAGAGCACAGTGAAGACATTAAGTCTGACTGTTGCTTAAAGCTCATGGACAAAATTTTAGCCATATTCTACTGGATTTGTTCCTTTGGTTTCAAAATTTTTCTCAAACCAGTAGTCATTGCCCTAGTTTTTGTTTTGCATTTGAGTGACTCATTAACTGGTACTACTGTAATGCATAAGGAAAATAGGAATGAGGAAATAATTCCTAAAGCAACGGAATTGGTCCTCATGTGTTTCAGTGTTTTAGTCCCTTAAACTATAAGGTTCTTTTTATGTGTCCTTTTGCAGTGCCCAACCATGAGGCCATTGGCATGGTTGGTAGAACTGTTAATAGTTTCTATGCTGTTATTGCCATTTAGCAATGTGACTGACAAACACTCCCAATCCTGCAGAGAATTAGAATGGTTTGCAAGTAGTTATACCTTCTCCTGCTCTTCAGATATTGTTAAATTTGATATATCCACTGGAGGCAGCACCACAAAGTATCACTGTCAGCTGAGTAGTGGGAGAACAGCTATATATGATGAGGACTCTGGTTATGAGTACATCATTTAGACTGGGTTTGATTACTTAGGCTTCCCTAGTAAAGTCAGCATTGTGGAACATGAAAGATGGTCCATTACTTAGATTTTTCTCTTTCTGTCTACATCCAAAATTTACCAGAGTTAACTGAAGATCTGCAGCTATAACAGCTTGTGTTAAACAAATCACGAGAGTGCGTTGGCTCAGCAGTTTGAAATTCAGCATCACTGCTGCTCCCTTCTGGAACAGACCCACTGCTATTCTCTAAGTGCACTGTAAAGCCTTCAGTCGTGATTAATGGTCAATGTGTTGATTGCTTTAATCCAGCATGTCAATTATCTGCCTCTGTAACACCTTCTTTCTACTGTCAAGCTTGTTGGGATCTGTATGCCTGGTTTGGAGCCTGAGGCATTTGGCTTTTTAGCTGTGAAGATAGGATTTGCAAATTAAATGAAAGAATGCTAATCACTTAATGTCCTTGTTTGTTCCTTTTTAAACTTTGTGGACTAGACAGTTAATCAATTATTTTAAATGATTCCTGCAATGCTCATATATGAATATGAGCACCCTAAGAGAAGTCAGTGGACAATCTTGTAAGAAGTTTGTGAGGTAATTATTTCATTTCTTACACAGTCTTAGGAATTATAATACACTGACTGTCTGTGTGCTGATGGTTATTTCAATTTACTAAAGAATCGTAAGTAATTTACGTGTTTTTGTCCAACTGTAGGATGTACTTTTGAAATCTTGCAGTATACTTGAAATTGCTGGGAATTATCTGACTAATTCTCTGATTTTCTAAACTGCATACTAATCATGTGTGATTCTTACAGGTTCTGGTAAGAGCAGTCAGAATACTCCAATGAAATTAGTCCTATGTGAACTTCTGAAGATTATCCAGCTCACCTGGGTTAAAGCAGAGCTGCTGACAGGATTTTTCACTCACAGTGTCCACAAACAGGCAGTGAATCAACTGTTATAGTCTGGAGAGATCCAGTGGTTGGAAAAACTGACCAGATCAGAAGACCCTGAGGCTTTTTTTTTCCCAGCTGCTCAGTGGGATAGTTCACGGTGCATTTTTCCCCACTCGCTCTAAGTCAGATGCTGTTTGCAGCTACCACATAGCTATGCAAGGTTATTGGAATACCATGCCATTCCATCTTCAGTGTGAGTACGCCACTAAAAGTATTGTAATATGAAGGCATTCCAGACACTATGAGAAGAATGTGATACTGTGTACTTCTTGTACATCCAGTCCACAGTTCACTCTTTTTCTACAAGAGTGTCTTGGACAAAGACACCAAATTCATATTACTGGCCCTTCACTGAAAGAATTACCAAGAAAGAAGACAACGCCATGAGTTTCGTAGTTAAATGCATATTGCCTTATCAGGTATCGTCTTAAGAAAACCAGCAGTGACTACACACAAGCTGGGTGCATCAGGGATTGAGGGGAACAGCGTGGCAGATGTGGGCTGTTCTGAGTCCTGTCAGGAAGGAATGATTAATGAACACCAGCTTCAGCTGAGGCTAACCTTTGGAGAGCTGAGCAGGACATCTGCAGAACTGTCAGAGCTTGACAAGGACAGAGCTGAACAACCAATTATTCCACCATCACTAAGGTGGGCTGTCAGTTTAATCCCAGACATTCACTTAGGCAAGGACAGGGAAATTTCTCCTTTACATAGCAGCACTCTGTTGAGACCTTAACTATTTCCATGCTGCTGAGGGGAGCCGTGGGGCAGCATCACATACACAGGAGCTCCTGCAGATTGAGCAAAGGTGGAGTAGTCAGAGACCTCGTCTTAAGCGCTGTTGTGCAAAGAGTTATAGTAGTTCTCTACTGTAACGACACATGAGAATTCTTGTGACTTTAGAGAACTGTGAATTCAAAACTGAATATTCTGCAGACACCCCCGTACTAGTCACTGATATTGTCAAAGTTTAGTTGTGACAAGAAAGACTGGTAATTGCTAACACATTCTGACTGGACCATGGTGAGCTGTGTTTGTCCTCCACAAAAAGGCAGACTGTTGTCCCAGGACGGGTGGCAACAGCTAGTTCAGAGACCTGCAGTTTATAAAGACTACTGGGAACCTTTCAGTTGCCTGACTGGGAGCCAGAGTCAAATCAGAGTGGGAGGGGACCTTCTAGTGCAGAGTTAGCTACAGGCATGCACCTACACAGAAGACATCTGGGTCCTCCCGTTTCTGTTTCACTCTAAAAGAATCTGCTTAATTTTGCACACATTTCACAGAACTGTCACAGATACCCTCAGTGCTACCAGAAAAAAAACAAGTGGGTGGGAAAAAAATGCAGCCTGGGTGCATCTCTGGAGGAAGCCACAGCATAGCCTGGTCTTGTTGATTTTTTTTTCTAAGCTCTTTATGTGCACAATGAACACAAAAAATGTAACTGCCACTGCCATCTCTAGATTCTCCCTGCAAACCTTGATTTTTGCCATCTTTAATTACTTCATAATCTTTTTTTATCTTGGAAATGAGCTAATGTCACAAAATGAGGACATAAAAAGACCTGAAAATTTTGAAGTAGAATTTTCAGTCAAATAGAACAAATCTTAATCTCTTATGGTTAATTTTCTGTCTATGTTTGAGAAGTTTTTACTGAAAAAGAGATGATAAATTCTGTCTGTTTTATACCTGTCTAAATATATTTTCAAGTATATTTCTGTTATGCGGAAATTTTGCTAATGAACTCCTAGTTGATGTTTGGACATTTACAGCAGTGTTCTAGGTAGCAGAGAGCTTATCTGAAAGAAGATCAAGTACTTTTTTGTGAAATTATATTTACAGATTGACTCTGGTACATGTCAGCTTGAAAAAACCAGTATACCTATCATGGTATTAAAATAGCAGAAATATAAAAATATAATATCATATAAAATAGCAGTTTTAAAATAGCAGAAAATGTTGGATCTCTGAGCAGGGCAGCTCTGCTGCGCCAGAAGTTGAGAAAATCTTTTCAAAAAGTCTGCTAAAACAATAATACAGAGACTGATACTTTGACCATACAAATGTTTCTTTACATGGTAAATTTTATCGCTGTGTGAATTTTCGTGTATGTGTAGCATTTACTGCACTGCATGCTTGTTCCTGTTTGGGAAATATAGGAAGGAAGAAACATCTATTGAAAGGATGGAACTGGATGTGCATATACCTAGCAAAAATTTTCAACATAGCATCTATATTGCACAAAAATTTCTTTGAGACCTGGAGATGTGCAAAATTTGTTCTTCGATTTCAAATGGTGTCAGCGCTCTTGTAGAAGGTGGCATTCAGTGTGGTGTGTCAGGGAGGCTGCAAGGGGAACAGGTTTGAATATTGATTATTTGATGCTGAATTGCCACCCAGAAATGTTGAAACAGCATGTATGCAGAACAGTGCTTTCAAAGCTGAGGTTAAGGCCAAAGTGATTACTCTTCCAGCTTAGGAATTAATTAAATCTGAAATTTCAACATTAACTTGCTTTGCCCTGCAAGACTCATTTTGCAGAGTGAATCTGTTGGTTATCTTCTATGTTAGTTCAGGTTTTTAAGGGTTTTGTTTGTTTGGGTTTTCTTCATTTGTCTTCCTTCTGCATTTCCTATCTGGGTTTGCGGAGCACACAGTATTTGTCATGGTCCAGATTGGGCCTTTATTGCAACAGAGTAACAGAAAAAAAATAGCAAAAAATAACGAAATTTTTGTTTTAATTACACTTTATAAAATTAATTGTAAAATCATAACAATTGTGAAATATTATTAATTTTAGCCAAAGTTAGTTGTCTGAGGACATGAGCTATAGACAGATGGTACTTTGGTCTAGACTCCCCACCTTATGGACTCTCTTTTTGCAATTTTTACATTAAAGAATATCATGTAGAACTCAAAAACTCTGCTGCCACTGAGAACAGTGGGCAAGCTTCTTATTAATTACTGCTGGGGAAAGTTGACTTAAACATTCCTAAATGAATAAAGAAAGTCAAATCTATTGATCTACTCCACAGGTTACTTGCTGGCCTTCTTTTCTTTGACAGGAGATGATTAATATAGAGGCTGCTTTCTTCAATCTTGTTAATAAATATTCACTGAGACATCCCACACAGGGATCACATCCTGATTCTGGAGACATCAGGTAGCTTTGAAATGTGAACCTGAGCCACTTGGAGGGTCCTGCCAGTAGAAGGTAATCAATTTAAACAAAAAAAAATTATAAAGTTTGTTTCTTAACATCTAAATCATTAATCCAGATAAGGGGTATTTTCCTTTTCCACAAATTTGAGAAGCACATGGCAGAGGAGGTTGTCTTGAAAGATACAAAACTGTGTATATCCAAATAAAGGAAATATGAAATTGTGTACATTAATGAGGTGTACATTAATGAAGTGAGCTACTTCTAGTAGGTCCCCAGAACGGAAAAGATCATTCCCTTGGTTCCTTCTGTGTAGCACGCTTCTTCCAGATGAGGTAATGCTGCAGTCCAGACATCTGCAATCACAACTTTTAGATGGATTTTTTCCTGGTTTATAATTTTTGTTAAATTCTTGGAATGAATTTTTAGTATGAAGTACTAAGGAAGTGTGCCCTCTAAATTGAGTCCACTTGATTTAGGTCATGACTGCAGAAAAATTTTTAATTGAGTGATGCAAGAGAAGTGTGGTATTCCAAGCTTAGGCAACCTGTCTGAAGGCAATGCAATGGGTCAAACACAATCATAAGAGGCCTTTTCAGCCTGCATGAATGAAAAAGTCAAATCTGTCAGTAAACATCAAGGTGCTTTGGTCTTTTTTTAGTAATTTATTAACACATAAGAGAATTTACTTTTGCAACTAAAATAAATGCACTTGAGAACCAAAATGGCTTTTGGATTATAGCTTTTCCAAGCATCAAACCTAGAATTAATCATTGGGATACAGAAATTAGTTCTTTTCTGGAGGTTAAGCCTGAGACTAAAGGAAATATTTGTTGGTTGACCTCTGGCACCAATATAAAATATAGGGAGAATAGTGATGAATCTCCAAAGCCACTGGCATAGTGAAGTGCTTGGTATTCTATGAAAAAAACATCATGTATTCCCTAAATAGTTCATTTTGTTTTCCAAAGTTCTGAAAAACTCACTTTATTGAAATGCATGTTGTTGCATCGATTTTTCTAAAATACACCTTGTTATCTTTTCTTTGGTAATTGGTGACTGGTAATGACTTTGGCAATTTAACATGTTCTTGCAGACACTTTTCCCATTCCCCCAGATAACTGAAGTCAGGAGAGAGGGCCTGTCTGTCAATCTCTGATGCCTGTCAACCTGCTTGATTGACAGATTTTTGTCCCACAATAGAGACCATTTCTGCAGCCCCTATTCTGTTATTTTCTTCTTTCTTAATACTTGTGGGGGATGGCGTTTGCTTTATAATCTGTGTTTAAAATCCAAACTGGAATGAGGCCAGTTCCTAAGAAATTATCACAATAAAGTCTTCTTAGCTTTACATCAAGAAAATTCTCTGGAGAGTTTCATAAGCTGTGATTCCACCTCTCAAAATTACCTTTGCTCAAAACCTAAGCTTCATTTTTCCTGCAGAATCCCCTTTAAAATCCAGCAAAGAGCCTGTGAGGTCTGCCCAATATGTTTTGATATGAGAAAAATAATTTGTTTCTGCTTTGCTTTATTTGGGAAGTTCTTCCTCGTGGAATAACTGTCATAGAAAATTTTGTGTATAAGAAATGTAGGCAAAATATAGGAGCCTGGGAGCAGGGAAAGGGAGGGATATTTGCATTATGAGGAAAAACTCTGAAGTAGAAAACAAAGAAAATTTCTAAAAGGAAAGTAATGTTATTGTTCATCCCCAAAATTATGCATTCTTACAAGCATTCTAATCACCTTGGCATTAATTAAATTAATTGTGAATTGGAATTGTGCACTAGGATTGAGTTGTGCTTAAAATTAAAGACTTTTTTGATGGAAGAAGTGGATGTGAGAACTATCTGTGGTTTGTCTATTTAAAAACGTTACTTAGATTTTATGAAAAAAAAAAAATTTTGCTCAAAAACTATTTTTAATTGTTTTTAATTTTAAAAAAATAATTTTAAAAATCAGAAACAATTCAATTTGAATATAAAATTGCTGCTACAGTGATTTGTGAAAGTCAGTAAAACTTCTGTGTCAGTTAACTGGCTGTGGAATCAACAATATTGATATCTATCCACTTGGTGTACTTTGGACAGTACAAAAGAAAACTTGGGCTGAGGAATTGTCACACTGGGGTCTGAAGTATTCTGATTAATCACAGTATCAAATGCATCAGTGGCTCTTATATATGCTTACATATGCTCTCCTGGTCTTGGTACTCATGCAGGCAGGGGCTGAACAATTGCCAGGGTGTGTTCATTTATTTCACATTCACTGGTTAGAGGTGGAGGATTCTGCTATAGACAGAAAAAAGAGGCAGATGCTGGACTCAAAGGCTTTTTGTTGGGAAAGGAGTGTTTGGTAAGCTGATGGTTCTTTTTTCCACTCAGGACGATACGTTTAATAAAATTGAGATACTCCTCCTCTCATAACACTGTGTTCATAACAATTTAGTTGGAATGTAAAGAATAAACAATAGCTAAATACCTCTACTAACAAAGAGAATAAACTAATCAGTTCCCCAGATAGAGTCCAATAAGCTGGCATGGAAATTGAAATAGATTGAAATAGTGTGAGTCTGTGGTTGTGTGTAAGAATATCCAACTCTGTTACACAGTACGGACCTTGAGATCTTGAATCCCATTCTTGCTGTATAAATAGCTGAGCATCCTCAATTCTTTAAACGTGTAGAGCACTCAGTAGTTCAAAAGAAATAGTCCTGTTTATTCTCAGTGAAACTGCTTTGATGATGCCTCTGCTGCAGCATGTACTGACCTGTTACCTTTTGGCCATGTGAACTGATGGTAGAGAGGGGCCCACAGTGTTAGAAAAAAAGAAATGACAGATGCAGCTGACATGCTGGGAGATATTTATTTGGGAAGGGCTGGAGGGAGAAGCAATATGGAATAATGTATAATTTTTGGACTTTTTCCTGAGGTCCTTATTGCATGAATGGCTATATAATATATTCTGTGCATAGAAGAGAAAAATACCCCAGCATGAGAGAAAGTGTTTGAGTGATACAACCATGTGCATCTTGGGCCTATTTAGCTGGTTATGTTAGGATGTTGCTAACCTTTTTTTCCAAAGACTTACGAAGACTAGTTCAGGATAAAAATTAACTCATTCCCCACAGTGCTTTCTGCATAAAGTGGCCACAAGCCTCTACATCAGGGAACACAGATAGCTTGTAGGAATGACAGTTTTATGGAACTAAGAAAAACCTCATTTCTACTGCCATTTCCTTTTCAGGGGAATTCTTTCCTGTCCTGCTGAACCATTCATTCAACCTGCTGAATGTATGGTTAAGGGAACGTTGTAATTTTCTAAGCTTCAGAATAGGGGGCAGTAAGGTCACAGTGTTGCTTGAACACTTTTTCTCTATTACTGCTGGAGTACATAGTGTTAAAGTGATGCAGAATGACTGTATGTTTGCTTTTGGTTCAGGACTTAGCTCTCATTCTGTGAGAAGCTGGCTGTTGCTAGAACCTTGCTGTTGCAAGGTGGTGGAGAAGGTGTAGAAATTGTGATCACCCACATTAAAGAAGACCATCCTGAAACATGTGGATGGTACTTTTAAAATGTCTTATAAGACATGTTATGCATTTAAAATGAATCCCATTGTACAAAGAATGGCAGAAATCCAATTTATGCTTTCCCATTTGAACACAGAGAAGAAGCTTATACCATCATGGCTAGGCTTCGCTAACGAAGATTTGAGAGAAGCTTATAGACACATACAGAAATACCCATCATGTGGATTTCTTGCAGTCATGGGACTGAGGAGGCAAAGTCTGGCTTGTGCTGTCAGTGGTACCAGCCTGATGCACCAGGTCTGTGGAGATCACCTCTTGATCCTTCTAGAGAGGGCTACAGCATATGCTTTCTGCACATGTGGAATTGCATATGCTTTCCTAAACTGAACAGGTAAGACAGTTTTAGAGGCCAGATTCTCATCTGTCTCAATTGTCTAGAAAAATAATTCTGCCTTGCGTGGCTGTGGTCTCTAAATTATGTTTGAGTCATCACATTGCTGGTGCTACCAGCCCTTCATTCGCAGATGTTTTCTTTATCTACAGCAATATCTCTTGTGTTATGCCCTGCTGAATTTAATGTGCAATTTCATTCATTCCCCAACCTCCTTTTTTTCTTAATGATTGCAATAAAGGTACTAATTGCTTTTCAGGTTTATTTATAATGTGTCTGTATTCCAAGATGCAGCAAGTGGGAACTCTTGTTTACTCCCTATGCAGTTTGGGGGTTTTTGTATAAGTGCACGAGATCTTTTTTCTTCTGAACTAAGTAGACCCAGATTCTAATTATGCATTGCAGTTAATTCCTGCTGGCCTGGCACCATTTTTGTGAGCTATCTTTGAATTCTTTCTCTTCCTGCTGTGTTGTTTCTGAGATAAAGCAAACAAAAATGAAACCACTATTCTGGGCAAGGCCATACTATTGATTTCGACAGAGCCATTATTATTAGCACTGTTGGTTTCTGTCTAATTCAATAGTTTTGTAGAGTTTTCTTATCATGATGACGAAGTCGTTGCTCTCAACTGAAAACTCTGAAAGGTAGCTGGGAAGAGGTGAATGTGTAATGTTAAAAAGATATAGACATCAGTGGTAAGTAGCAGAGGTATAAGTAAAGCATCTAATTACAGGCACTTGTCATAAGAGGTCATGAAGTAAAGGTCCAGAGATGCTGGGAGAAAGACAAATGAATAATAGCTAATAAGTAAAGATATTCATAGGAGAAAGTATGTGTCTGTACTCAGAATATGATTGGTAGTGGTTGGAGCTCCAGTATCTTATGTTGGAAAGTAATACTTGGTCTAACACAGGCATCTTCAGCATGTCAGCGTTCTGACTTGTGCACAGTGATGGGTTGTGTTATCACTGGATGTGTGTCCCTAGCTCTTAATTATCTACTTAGGTTTTCTTTACATAACCAGAAGCCTCCACCAAATTCCACAAACTGACAGCCTCAGTTCTGAAATAACTGTAAATTGCATCAGTTTAAGTTAAATCAATATGTTTTATAAAATTTAACGTTGGCTAAACAACTGTGACAGTTCATAGCAACCTGAACTTCACATGAACCTATTGTAAGGCACAACTGAAATGTCTGATGTCTTCGTTAGTTTCTCACTGTGCATCATTCTACACTCTGGCTTAGATGCTCTGTGTCTTATGTTAATTTCTTGCAGAATGTGCATTTAGCTGATTGTCACTGTGTGAAATATGATGATCAAACCTGTGATTTTGACAAAATGAATATACTGATAAATTTACTTGTCCATTCTAAGTATACTAATGAGTTGATTTTGGGGGCTAATGAGAACTGTAAGGTCTAGTGGATATTTACACCATTGCTGCATTTTACCACCCGATAATGGGAACACCAATTAAGTTTCTTCACATCTTTAATTGGCAACACCAGAGTCTTTAATTACATTTCGTCAGACAATAAAAATCTCAGAGAAATCAACAAGAAGATGTTGGTGATTCTGCTGGAGTGACCAGTTGCTCTGATAGACACTTTCTTTGAATAGTACACTCCTAAGTAATAAATGCCTGCAAAAGTATTTGAGAACTAACTCTAAAACAGATCCAGCTCAAAACCAGATTTTTCCTATTTTCTTCTCATTTCACATAATTCAACTGTGAAAAGAAAAAGAGACATAGACAAGCTTTTATTTTTTTAGGTATTTTCAGACCATGTTTCAAAAAGGAAATATAACTGGGAAAAAGAAATGTTTCTCTTTGTCATAATAGTCCAGATTTGTAGATAACTGGAATGGTGTTTATCTCTTTTGATCTGGGCATCTAAAAATTAGGCATGTGCTCTCAGGCAGAGTTCTGGGCTACTTGTGTTTTGGAAAGAGAAGGATACCTCCTGAAGGTAAGACATTCTGTCTTAAAGTAGGGTTCCAAAAGGAATGAAACAATTTACCCAGTCCATCTCAGTTGCCTGTTCTCTGATCATTATTTCTTGTGGAGAGCCCATATTTTTGCTGATTCATTATTCTATGTTAGAAGCTGTGTCAAAATACTTTCTGACTTACTTGAACTGTTAAGCATTTTCAGATGGACCTATGTGTCATGGAATAATCACTGTTCTCAGAAATAAAGAGGCAAAAACAACAAAACATGAGATATTTTGGTAGAAAGCCTTGCCTATTTGATTGCTCCCTCAATAGCTGTAGAAACTACTCACCATTTTGGGGGCTGCATATTCCTTTACATGTGCATTTGAAAGATACTGCCAAACACTGTTTCGTCCCACATTCACTGCAGAATTTGTGTGTGCTTCTTGCTCTAGGTTGAGATGTTCAGATTAAAGGTGAAACTAGTGATTACATTCTGTTGTTTTCCCACTATTGGAGTCACCTTTCATTTGAATACCAGTGTTGGACTATTCAGTCATTTCAGTCTTTCTTCATTCTGTGCTGTCCTTTGAGTTCTTTCTACTCTTTTCTCTTTCTTGCACAACAGGGAACAGTGCATTTGGGCAATTACTCATCTATTTTCTCTCCCACAATGAGCAAAATGACATAACAGCTTCTTGTGCTCTGCCTTGTGAATCCTTGCCATATTCTGAGAGATGCTCCAGCTTCTCTGGGCTAGTAGTGGTGCTGAAGAGATTTTTTTTTTTTTTTTTTTTTTAATAACCTGACATGCCTGCCCCTGCCAGCATCTTCAACACTGATCTGGAGGCCAGAGTTCTGCCTTCTCATTTGTGTTGTATAATGAATGGAGTCAGCGAACAGCAACAGCTTTTTGCTGCAGATAGAAAAAGTCTACAATTTCCATACCTCACATCATGCTCCTTTCCCTACTCTCTCCTTCCTCCAATGTTTTTGAGTGTGCAGATGTTTCCTAGTTAGTTATTATTTAAGTGAGCAGCTTCTTGCTAACAGGTTAATTAAAACTTGCTGTCCAGAATCTCTGGGTACAATTTGCAGTGTAATCTGTAGCCTCTAGTGCATCATTGTATCTCTATTAAAAGGAATTCTGTGTAATGATGCTGGGATTTAATTAGTTTCTTTGCCAGTGTTGTAAAACACAGTGATAAATGAGCTAACAGGTCCATGGATCATTATTCTACTAGAGATGAGCTTATTAGCTGATTATGAATCATTAACAAAGTCTACATGGGATTTGCTTATCTAGTTCAACACAATTTTGAACATTCAATACTCTACATTCATTTCTTTCAACTAACAACATTGTATTTAGATTGTAATCTTTGTATGTTTTATTTGGGGATTTTTTTTTCTTTAGTGTTGAATTCTAATTATACTCCAAGTGCTGTGAGAAGACCTGGTATCCATTTGGGATTAATACAAAACTGTATTGGATGATTACACAACTGCACATTTACACAGCTGCATATTTTTTCATTTGATTCTGAGTATGCGTTTATTAATCATCTAGCATTGCCAGAAAGACGGAAACTCAGACTCTGATCAACTTACATTTCTTAATACACTAACTAGAGAAAAATGAAGTACACTGGGCCAACTAGAGCTGATCATATAGAAGGGAGCATGTTCACACCATTGTGAGTTTTCAATTTGGAGACAGGAGTAAGATGTGCAGCATCAGTGCAGTTGTCAGAAATAATGCGTGTTTCTAACACAAAAGTGTCCTTCATGGACACTAATCACCAGAGAGATTTTCTGAGAAGAAAATGTTCAGAAATTTGGTGCTGTGAGTTAATCTTCAAATAAACTAGACAGAATTTCAGAAGATTTTTTCCCCTTCTCGTTGAGTATCTGCAGTTGTTTAAAGTGCATTCTCCCTTTGACCTCCCTGATGCTCAAGTATTTAGCCAAGCCAGTGTTATTTTCAGAAAAAAAAAGGATCCCTTTTTAGATATACTTGAGTACTTTGATAGGGATAAATCTATGCTTCTGCTCTGGTAAATCAGAGTACTGATTTCTGGGTTTTGTAAGGGTCACATAAAATGTGGTTAGGTGACGTGATTCTTATAAGATCATTATTTGTACCTCTATAAGTATATAAAATAGATAAAAGCAGACAATACTTTTAGAGCAATATTTACAAAGCTTTATCTTCTCAAGGTGATGACCTTTAATAGAGGACAGGGCATGGTTCTTAGTTCAGCAGTTCTGTCAAGTCTGAGGCAATCATTTGATTTCACTTTTATACATATGCTTAGGTGTTCAGAAAATTACTGTATGTAGAAGAGAAGTCCCGAATACTATAAGGCTAGGTCAACAACAAGGAGGTTTTTCCAAAGTTTTATTGTTAATATTTTCTGTGAACTGACATTATTCTGACTTTGACTTACTTTAGGCAGTAACATGCACAGATATGAGCGCTATTACAAAGTTTTGATTTCCATTTTAAAGGATCTTGTACTTGCTTTAAGTTGTTCATGTACTGCAGATTAAACAGTAGTGCTAAATGTTTGCATTTTTGTCTCTTGCAAGAGGAAAAGGTTAGGTTTTTCTTTGGTTGATTGGCTGGGGGGTTTATTTCATGATCATCTTTGAGTGGCCAGAGTTAAATTAAAACCCATGTATAATTTATTTTGCCTAGTGTTTTGGAAGTTTTCTGTATAATCCAATTTTTGCCTATCTGATCATATAGAAGAAGATGCTTCTACCTTAGCAGAAGTCATCAGAAGTCAACAGAATAGGTCTCAGGGGACAAGGGGACAAATTTAAACCAAGCCATAGCTAGTTTCAAATAATCTTACTAGAATGATGTGCAAAGAACATGGTGGACTATTCATTTGTCCCTCTACATGAACTTTATCATGGTTTTTAGAGCTCTGTTTAACACAAGAGCCATTATAGACTCAGGATGTGCTTGGGACATGAATTTCACACACATATGCAAGAAAAAAGGGTTTGTAACTGAGTCCAGCTGACAGTCTTGGAGCATTTCATGTTTTTCATTCATGTTTTCATATCCTATTTTTACATAACTATAAAGTATTAGAATCTGAAACAGTACTGTCCTTACCTCAAAGTGGTAAGGTACCTCACTGCAACAGAAATAAGCAGCAACTCTGTTTCAGGCAGCTTATTGTTTAACTATAATGTGATTTCCTCAGGAATCATGGAATCCTACACATGGGTTTTAATTAACTTTAACAGGTTTTTAATGGAGATTTAATAGGACAGTTATTGTATGTTAATTAAATGTCAACTAATTGCTAAGAGGTTTCTGCAATTCCTGAAGTTTACTAATTACCTGATAGATAAATCAATTTTTCACGAGAAAAACTCACATCTGTGTAAGCAATAAATATGCTGGTAGATTATGTATATTGTCATAATGAAATGAGAGGTATGCTGTATTGAATGAGCGTCTTGCATTTGTCCAGTATAGGCAAGAAGAAAGCAGGTTACTCTTGACAGGGTTTTGTCTTGCTGATTGAAACCCAGATGCTGGTGCAGAAGATTCAAGTGACAGGGCCTGTGACTGTAGCAGTCAGCAGTGTCAAGAGCCTGAAGCATCTGTATGGAATGGGACAGGGGCCACAAAAGTAGTCCACATCTCTGCACCCTCCCACAGGGTTTAAAATGAAAATGTGTCCAGTAGGAACTAAAGAAACTCTCAGGATTTTCTCTTTCTTTCAGAACAAAGACTACATTGTGATACTGATTATTGTCCTTTGTGTGTTGAGCATGAGCACTCTGGAAGAGTTTTTAGAAACATTTTTGGCATCCAGCGTGCATTCAGCCCCTTAGAAATGCATCAGTATATTCTGGGTATTGCCGATTATTAATCAGTACTAAGTGTACTAATGAAGAAAGTAACAGTAATCAGCTCTGATTTATGCAAATTAAATACAACCCTCAGACTCTTGGTCAGTTGCCAGGACAGTCTGAAGTGGTGAAAGCAAGGATGACCCTTTGTGTTTTTTAAGAAAAGGAGAAAAGACAAGCTGTTTCTCTAAGAAAAAGGTCTTTACTACTAATGAAAGTATTTCTAGGTCTTTGATGAGGGCCACAAAGATGATCAGTGTTGGAGGACCTCTCCTGTGAGGACAGGCTGAGAAAGCTGGGGGTGTTCAGCCTGGCAAAGGCTCAGGGAGACCTCATAGCAGCCTGCCAGTACTTAAAAAGGGCTTGTAAGAAGAAGGGAAAGCAATTTTTTACACAGGCAGATAGTACAGGACAATGGGGAATGCTTTTAAAGTAAAAAAGGAGAGATTTGGATTAGAGGTTATGAAGAAATTCTTCCCTGTGAGGATGGTGAGGCCCTGGCACAGGTTGCCCAGGGAAGCTGCCCCATCCCTGGTAGTGTCCAAAGCCAGGCTGGATGGGGTTTGGAACAACCTGGTCTAACGGAAGATGTCTCTGCCACAGCAGGGGGTGAAATGAAATGACCTTTGGGGTCCCTTCCAACCCAAGTCATTCTGTATCTCTTTGATTCTGTGAGCTGCCCCATCTGACAGTCTTGTGTAAGTCCTAATTCATTAAGTAGAATACACCTGCTATACAGCTTTTGCAGGTGGATATTGACTCAGGCCTCCTGAGAGATTAGATGATTGCCTTATAATAGAAAGTTTTGATTTCAAAGTGGAACACTTAATATTACTGTGTAATTAACCCTGTGTGGGACTGTAGCACAGAAACGGGAGTGAAAAGTGCCCACCAGAAAGAGGGATTTCTCCATTAATTACATCAAACTTAGTAGAGTATTTGGATATTTTGTTGGGTTTGGAGCAACAGCTAAAGCAGATTCTTATGTGAATTGCTTAACATACTTTTAGGTAAGGGGTATGCTTTGCCCATCCTTAAGAATGGATCAGTTTGACGTAATTTACTTACTAAAATGCAAAGTAGCTAAATTACTTCAGAGTGCAACAAAATGATGAAAGCAGGCTCTTAGAGTACCAAATGACTTCATTTCCTCTAAATTCTGTATTCCTCAAAATTAGAGAGAAACTGAAAGTAAATCCTTCTCAGAAAACAGCAGACTCATCCTGCAGTGGAAAAGAATGATCATGATGAAAAGAACTACTTCCAGCCGATGCCAGATGAAATAACACCCATGACCTCTGATATCAAAGGAAAAGGTGCTTCTTTTCTTGAATGGAAATCTTTCTGGAACTGAGCTTGGGTGGCAGGCACACTCTATGCTACTCTCTTCAGGATTAGTAGATTATCTCTGCTTCTCTCAGTCTAGGAATTGAACACAGCTGCTCTGGGCCCTTTGTCAGGGAGACTTTTTATGTCTTTATGTTCTCAAGTCCCACTTCTCTCCAAAAGCCATAGTACTGTTCCCTTGTAGGAGACAGTAGCTTAGAGATGCATATTGACCAAGTAAACCTCATCAATACTATGGTGCACTTGGGTGACACATTGCTGTCAATGGCTAATCAATAAATGCTTTCTGCTGACTTCTGTGTATCCTGCATGTTCAGTAAATAAATCTGATCCTTCTGAAGATAATTTGGCCCCAGACCTACATAATTTATCTTTGTTTTATGGCTTGACCAGAGAGAGATTTTAAACTTAGTTAGACAGTGTTTCAAACAATTTATTCTTTCTGTCATGTATTTAGTAACTACAGAAAATTATAAAACTTACTTAAGAAATTAGGTTTCAGTAGTTTACTACTTGAAAAAAGTAAACTATTTAGCAGCTTCCAATAGAGAATTAAGAAAAATAATTTCTTTATTTTTCAGATGCATACGTATGGATCTTCGCGGTCTTCCTTGAGCAAAGTGATGTCTGTCCTAACATCTGAGAAAAAAAGACCATTTTGTGGAATGCCTCCAATCTGGCAGTAAGGATTGACATGCTTTTTTCTCTCTTGCCTATTTTGATTTCCAGTGTTTATAATTCATACATTTGAATTAAGGACTATAGCCACAATATTTAATAACTACTAAGATATCTAAGTCTAACCTAGAAAATCTAAGCAATTAATTTCTTAAGATGCATTTTAGTCTTACAAATGTGTCTGTCCTAAAGAACTTACTTTGCTATCCTACACTTGTCAATTGCTGTTGTTATTATTTGAATGGGAGTCTTGCTTGAAATTTTGTGTGTCCTTCATTCTAAGTAAACTCAGTGGTCCAATTAGTTTGATTATGCACTTTAGAGCTGAAAATTCTCTGGTGTTAACATCCGCCTATTCCTCTCACTTTCGGTTCTATAGTACAATTTGCTCTTCTTACTGGTGGTGTGAAATGAGGCTTTGCTTTTCCATCTTTACTGATGACTAACATCTGTTGGAATACTGGATCACTGTGGGTCACTCCCAACTGAACTATGCTGTTCTTTCCAAACAAGAGCATGAAAGAAGTGAAGGTGACAACTGACTTGGGTCACTAACGCTCAGCTTTACCCCATTCTCCCTCCAGGCTCCCTTGCTCTCTCATAGTGCACTGAGTTGCAGTGATGACCATGACAGAGAACTGTCTTACACTGTCTAAGACTGCAACTGTGCTGTGAACGAAAATATCAGTACTGCAGCCTGAAACAGTGATGCATCTCCTTTTCCCTTTATAATTGTGATGCTTCCTGTGGAATAGCATCCTACCTTGTGCAGGGCAAGAGGAATTATGCCTGTAAATCTCTTTAGATGCCAGCTCCCTTTCTAATAGGACAGTAGGACCGGACACGTTAGTTATCACATTACAGATAGGGAAATAAGGTGAGAATGTTAGGTTTTTCCAGGAACTATGTCAGTTTACACAGTTGCACCCTTCTCTCTGGGAAAATCCCTCATTGCATTTATCTGCTACAGAAAAGCATTGGACAGGGTTTTCCTGAGGCCTTAACAATAATTCTCCAGAGGCTACAGATGTCTACCCTGCAGACACAGAAATGATAACAGTACAATGTAGATGTACCTGATATAACTTGAGGCTGTCTAGCTCAGGTACCAGTCATGGTTTAGTTTCTATAGTATAAAGCTGAGTCTGGATTGATTTTTCTTTATGGGATTTCCATGGAGGTTAAATGGCTTAATTCAAGCCACACAATGGATACCTTCATGTACATGAGCCCTATTGTCACACATTAAAGGAATAAAATTGAGGGAGGAGTGGAAGAAGTCCTTGTAATGTGAACTGCTGAAAGGCCTAAGTATCACTTAAGTATCTGAGGTCCAGTGGGACTAGAGTGGTCTTTTAAATCAATGTTGCACCATAAGCGGACAGATCTACAGTGTCTTAATAAATTTAGTGCTTTTCAACGGCAACTATTTACTGTATTTAATTTGTCGTACACTACTTTCCTCCTTAACTGGAAATGTTTCTTAGTGTAATGTAGTAACAATTCCTCCTTGTCCTGAAATAGAGCACTGTCCATGGGCTGTTAGTTAAGGATATGCCATTATGGTGTTCTCACATATTTGGGGCATTAGTAGAATTCTTTGCATCATTTGAAATGCTACTGGATTTAAAAGATATTTCAGACCTTTTAGTTGGATGATGAAAATATCTGTAAGTAAGTCTTTTGGTTTGGACTAATGCCTGTGAGTATTTAGAAAATAGTTGTTCACTTTGGTTTCTTCCATATTGCTTTCCCTGAGTCATTTGCCATTTCTATGCTGCTGTTGAAATTCCACATTTCTTTATTTCTCAGGATTGTAGTGTAGAAACCAGTGAGACTTGAGCAACCTTGATCCCACAGATCTTTTTTCTCGACAGTTTTAATATTGAATTCCTTTGCTTTCTTGTCTGTCTTTTTTTCTTTTTCCCTGGACTGCCAGGTGAAAGAAAACCAATCATGATTCTTTATTTTTATTAAGATTTATGAAGTGAATATTATAACTCACATGTAAGTTTTATCTCTTGCTCTTTAAAAATATTTTAGAATCTACACTTGTCTCTTTTTATTGGAGAATTTATGTATGCACAGGTGCATACATACACACACACATGTTTATCCAGGAACTCCTGCTCCTTTCCTTGCAGTCTCTGTGGAAAATTTATGTCCTGTTAGTATGTTATGCACAACTGTAAGGAATGATTAAGGAAAAATAACTGCATTAGTTTAAGATGCCTGTAAATGTAATTTTGCTAGTAAATACAACATGACACTGGGTACATGATCCACAGTATTCTTGTCAGCATTGTCTTCTTATCTGTTACTGTTTGCTCTACTGTTATTGTTATTGTTCATCATTCAGGCTTTCTGTATGCTGAGCACAGAATAGCTAAATCAGAAACTTTAAACTAAAGTGAGGGCATAAATTCTAACCTCTCTGTATGAGCCAGCCCCCAGTGATTGGTGAACTGACTCTTTGATTCTGCTATATCATAGCTTTCTTTTCTCTTGACTAGGCCATTGTCACATTGCTGTTGACCTCTAAACCCGCTCCCGCCACCCCAAGCCTGAACTCTGGATTAGGCTTCCCAGGGAATAAACTATGGGCAAAGTTGAACTACCAGCTAGAATGAGGGGAAATGGTTCATGCTGCCATAGTAACGTGACCTCGTACTGTCTTCCTGGAACAAAGATGGTTTTCTTGTCATTTTTTCTGCCCCCATGAGTGTTTATGTCCCCCTGCTGTTTCTCTGCTTGGGAGAACAGTAAAGGCTGTACACCATAGAGTAAAAAAAGAGGTTACTCTTTCCTGCCTAAAGTAGGGCAGTCATCTAGGAAACTGGGGAATCAGATGACCAGGATCAAAACCAAACAAACAAACCAACCAAAACAGAGGTGAAGACCTTTTGGTCAATAAACTGAGTTTGGAGTCTGAATTTCATGTAGTCACCTCAAACCCTATGTACTGCAATTTTAACTCAGTTAAGTTTAATTTTTAAGAAATCCTAACTCCACATTAAAAATGTGCTCTGAGCTGCTTGCTGTTGCGAATGACTGAGATGCTGAAGCTATCTTAGCTGCATCTGTGAAATGTCAAATCAGCAACTGACCGTTGCCAATTGCTTGAAACTGTTGGGAAAGAAAAAGGCAGTGAGGTGGAAAGAGGTAAGAGAGCATAAGTCTATGGTCTCCAGCACATTAACTATTACACAGTTTTAGACACCCCATATGAAAAGGATGCGGTAGAACTGGTAATGAACCAGTGAATGACACTGGTAGATAGTAGATAGGGACCTTACACTGCTTTTGAATGAGAAATGACAGAGCAAGCCTGGAAAAGACATCAGCAGAAACAATATGGAGCAGCAGAGAGAGGCTGGAAAAGACTGGTTTGCAATGTTCCTGTCCCTGAGCAACCTGCAGGGTGTTAGGGGTAGTTTTCACTTACCATGAACAAAATTAACAGAGAGAGCTGTACAACTTCTCACATCAGTGCACATAACCTCGGGCTCAAGAAGCCCCCAGGCTACTAAATATTAGAAGATGGGGAAAAATTTCGGAAAAGAATCACCACACAGTAAGCCTCTTTGGCTTTTCCTCTTGCACACTGTCAGGGACAGACTAGCTGGGCTTCATCTTAAAGGCCTCTACAGAGCTCGGGGAGCTGCAGATTTACAACTTTAACAACTGCAATTTAATAAACACAATGCAGGTTCACCAAAGCTCTGATAACTTTCCTAACTTTTGCAATGCGGTGTCAATTCATCAGTGTTTCTGAAAGCAGTTCCTTTGATTTAGATGCAGGAACAATCAGATAGGATCTAATAACCCCTGCTTCAGCAAACAGCAACATCTCAAATTGGTTGTTATTCACTTAATTTGCAGATGTCTTTACATGGGGGGAAGGGTCAAGGGAGGAGGGCTAAGCTATGCATTTCATATCGATGATTATTAAATACTACTCTGTCACCAAACTGAGGCTTTTTCAGTAATGCAAGAAGCATTTACAAGTGGTCTCCAGCATCTTTCCTTTTAAATCTCTTAGGATAGGCCTTAAAAATACCTGATCAAACAATCAAAAAAACACCAAAGTAAAAAAGGAGCTGGACATGGCGCATGACTACATAAAATCATAGGCAGGCTTTGATTTAAGTATCTGTTGTCTTTGGTTAAACACACTATCCCTTCCTAGCCATGTGTTCCCTCCCTGTTAGAGGCTCCTCTACCTTCAGTTAGATAGGAAGAGAAGATTTTTTGACATCTCTCTTCTCTGTATGCAAAGCTGCCTTGCAGAGCAAGGAATTAGTGATTAGAGATACCAGCAGTCAGCTGCTTTAGTGCATCCTAGTCCCTTTGGTCAGGAGTTAAATTCATTAGAATTCTGTGAAAACACCAGTAAGAGAATATGTGGGGATTTATTGGTTCTGTGAACTTTAACAGTTTTTCGCACAAAGAAATTGTGTGTAAAATTATCAGGCTCATTTTCTTTTTCCATTAATTCTGCTTATAATATATATATAAGAGTTGTATTGTTTTCCTGCCTTTGAGCATGGCCTTCAACCAGCACTTCTTGGGCTCCTCCCCTACCTCATCTCCTTTTGCAGCACATTGTGTATTCTCATCAGCCCTATACCCCTTGCACACTTGACATACAGTGTCTAGTAGGCCATTAGTAGTCAGCTGGGTGGAAAAGAGTAAGGAGATATGATTAATTTGCACCAAGAATTTTTTGGAGGAGTAAAGGAAAGTAACCATTTCAAGGACTCTCCCAATGTCCAAGCCCATATTCTGTCTCTGTCTCAGCTTTTGTTCTATCACATTGTCACTTGCCATTCTTTCTTGAAGCCTGTGATAAGATGGAGTATGGCATCCTTCTCCATCCTGAAGCAATGGAAAATCTCCTCTGGGGTTCTCAGAAGAGCAGCTTCAAATTATCCTCTCATTAGTGATGATACATCCCTTTTGCACACTGTGCCATTCCACTGTACTGCGTGAACATTGAACATTAGGAGGTAACTGCCTTCACAACATATGTCATTACTCATTAAGGGACCCATCCTGGATTATGGCTGAGGTTTAATGTCTTGTTAAAGATGTTTAACACTTACAGTTTTGTTTTTAATTTAGGAAGCAGCATGATCAAAGTGTGTCCTGAGAATTTCTCTCAGATTTTGTGAAATTTGCAGGTTGGCCTGCTCAGAAGAGGTAATCCTTAAATTGAATTGCAGCCCTCCAAGGCGTGTTTGGATGTCAAGCACTGCAATGATCTGACATGTTAATGGCTTTGAGAAAACAATGTGTTTCAGAGGTAATTGCTGAAGCAGTAAGTTCCCAGCAATATTCTACTTAAAAGAAATGTGCTGTTTCTCCACTGTGGAGACTGGAACAATGACACTGAACAACTGAATGATACAAGTCTCTGCTTGCCTTTTAATGGTCATTAAATTCTTCTAATACACTGGAGCAGGACCCCTATCACATCCATTGTTAGGAGCTGAAGACAGCACTAGAATCAGATATTGTCTTATGGTAACTGCACTATAGAAACTATTTTACTAAAATAAAAAATATTTTAAAACTCATAGCATAAACCTGAAATGACCTTCCTAAATTAAAAACTCAGCATTTGGCTCTTCCACTGAGAGTCGTCTTCAGATTTACCAGATAAACTCAATCAGGGCAATTATTCATAACAATCCTGTTGCTACATATTCAATGCTAGTCTTTCAATTAACATGCAAAAGAGAGATGGGTAGCAGTAGCCATTTTTCCAGGCAGCTGAGTAGGATGGTGAGCATGGAAAAGATGGTAGATATAGGAGAACAGTCTAGTGAGGATGAATACATAGTGGTAAATGACTGAATCCTCTAGATTTGACCATTTTAATCACTGTAAAAATGGATTTTAGAAGTTGTGAATCAGTCTTTGGAAAGGACTTTTTTTAAAAGAACTAAATCATTGTAGATTAGTGAGCTGAGAGCCAGATGTGTGTACCTGAAGGTACGTGAATCCCTTGAAGGGAGCCTAGAAAAAAGACGGAGAGAGATTATTTACAAGAGCATATAGTAATAGGACAAAGAGAAATAGCTTCAAACTGGAAGAGTTGTTTTGCATATGAGGAAGAAATTCTGTGAGATTGTGGGGTCCTGGCACAGGTTGCCCAGAGAAGCTGTGGCTGCCCCGTCCCTGGAAGTGTCTAAAGCCAGGTTGAAGGGGACTTGGAACAAGCTGTTCTAGTGGAAGATGTCCCTGTTCATGGCAGGGGTTGGAACTAGATGAGATTTAAGGTCCCTTCCAACCAAAACCATTCTATGATCCATGAGTGCACCTTCGCAGGGGCCTATTGAAGCTGCAAGATGTAGTCCTTGATTGTGTAGATTTTATTCAAATGGAGTAGAAGCATGATGTTTGACCAAAGTTGTCGTGCTCTTTGCTGTAGCTTTGTGTGGCAGCTACATCATTTTTGTTTGTTTGTTTTAAAATCTGTGCATATTCAGGTTCATTCCAAACTGTCATCAACCTGCAATCTAGATGCAAAGGGAGGGTTGTAGGGTTAATGCTTCATTTATCAAAACTTCCTTTTTGATAATACATGTGTGTCAGTATACATGTGTATATGTTACAAAATTGGAGAACTTAGCTCCCTCTATCTTGATTTAATGCCATTAAGCATTAACGGTTTTTTAGCAGAGGGACAGCTGCCAAAACCATGTTGCTA
This sequence comes from Pyrocephalus nanus, assembly GCA_038380795.1. Classification (NCBI taxonomy): domain Eukaryota; kingdom Metazoa; phylum Chordata; class Aves; order Passeriformes; family Tyrannidae; genus Pyrocephalus; species Pyrocephalus nanus. The sequence goes on along the minus strand of CM076285.1, from coordinate 6,683,063 downwards.
AGTGTCAGAATTATAGTATTTGTGAATATGATTGGAACTGCTCTGCACAGAGTCTGATATAAGAAAGAGGGCAACAGAAACAAACTGCGGTAGTGCCCTTGAGGAATAATTTCAAGGTCAGTCATTAAAAAATGAGATGGATTTTTCTAAAAATAGAGAACAAAATTAAGGTCATTGCTGCTCTTTTAACAATAAATGCAGTAAGGTTTCAGTCTAATTTCAGTGATGCTCTTAGAAATTCATCTGTCTCTACAGAAAGAACTCTTCAGGAAGTAATCAGTAACAGCATGTGTGAGGCATCAGAAAAGAGGCTCACTGGGTTGACCATAAACCTTCATAGATTTTGAAATCTAGGGAAAAGATGATTGGATTTGAAGTCAGTGGGATAATAGGGAAAAGGGAAAGATGGAAGGAGGGATGGAAAGATGGAAGGAGGGATGGGCTTGTCCCCACAGAGTGCTCTGAACCAAAGGTTGGGAGGGGTTGATGCTATCAGACACATGACCTCTATAAACCAAGAAAAATGCATTTTATTAGATTCTGAGCAATTTCTTCTTATTCAGTGTGGATCTATGTTCTACTTTTTTCTTCTTCCTCACTTTGCATATCCCTGAACCTAAGTGTTAGTTCTTCTACCCTCCAGTGCACATTTGTATTGGAACAATGTAGAGACTCAAAATTATATGAATAAAACAACAGTAAGAAGCACTGAAGTAGAAGTCAGAGCTTCCCCTGAATAACTGTTAACCTTTAGTAAAGTAGTAGTTTTTTAACAGACACAGATAGATACAGTTTCTGTATTTGAGTTTTAGCCACTACTGCTAGTACACAGCATTGCAAGGGTAATTGCAATGGTAATTTTTCTGGGCTAAAATTGCCTTTAATATTATGCACTAGATAAAGAAAATCATAACATTTCCTGAGAATATTTATATTTTTCAAAATACAACTTTAGATATCTTGTTTGCTTTCTGGTTTTTTGAACCTCCTGACTGAAACTGAACTAGACCAATTGGAGTTGGGTTATTTCCTCTCATTAGCTTTTTGTCAGACATTCTGTACTCCCAGTAACTCTCTGCACACCATATTTTAAAAGCACCTTTTTTTTTCTATTGCTCTGTGTGAATTACAAGCTAGCAAAGCAGTGCTACTGCTACAGTTTGGCTGCTTAAGTAGCAAAGGTGCTGCTGCATTTCTATCCTGACCTGCAATCTGACAAACACAGAATGACTGAGGGCAGTAAGCCACATTCTTGCCTTCTCTTAGACTAACTTTCTTAATTATCTCTTTTCTTTGATCTGTGGAAGTATAAGGAAAGAATAGTGAAGAGACTTCTTTTACTGTAACAATATGGAAATATATCAGCTAAAACACCTGCAGTCCTAAAGACCAGAAAAGCTTTTGATTGGTTTTAAGCTTGAGTCAGATGAGATTAATAGGCTATTGGGCAAAAATCTTCAATTTGTCTGGAATGACCCTTGTTGCATGAAGGAGATATTCTTGAGAGACATGGTCTATTAATATTAGCTGTAAAGAGATTTGAAGTGAGGACCAATTCATGAAGGTTTTTGCTTTTTAGAAATGGGTAATCTGATTTTAACCGTATCAAACTCAGTTTAAAGCTCGAGAGAGGTGATGTTTGTTTTGGTTTGAGTTTTTTGTTTGGTTGGGGTTTTTTTGTTTTGTTTTGCTTTGTTTTGGGTTGTTTGTTTGTTGGTTGGTTGGTTGGTTGGTTTGGTTTGGGTTTTTTTGTGGTTTTGGTGGGGGTTTTTTTAATTTCATTTTTTTCACCATTTTGCCTGTGAGAATGTGCAGGATCCCCTGCTTATGAATCTGTAACTGATTTTTATGGAAAATTTTGTGTATGTACTGGTACTTTTTGGGGGGATAGATAATTTGTAAAATTCCCATCATTCTCTTAGCACTCTGAGTTTACTTTAAAACTCTGTTGTAGTTACTCTGGCTTTAGGAAATCAGAAGTCTAATGATTTCCATGAGAATCTAAACATCTGAAGATTTTTGGTTTTATTTTTTATCATGTTTGGGATGAATACTTGAAAAAGGGTTAAACAGCAGCCAGAACAATTCATTGCAAAATCTTCAAAGCAAATCATATTTCTTAATTATATCAAATTAAGGTTATTAAAAGTTAAGTTCTGAACTGAGAGCATTTTCCAGTGAAAGGTGCTGCAACATCATTATTTCTCCCCAAAATGCATTTACTGTACATTTCTCAAAGCCATCAGGCTTGATTGAAAGCTAATGAAAAAGCTGTCCTGCGTCAGTTTATTCCTTGTATCCATTAAGAATAATTACAGCTGAACAATTTTTGAAGCCTGTAACCTTCGCAAGTGTTGCTAATGGCATTATAAATTGCTCCTTGTCCAATGACTACAGTCTGATGCTTAATTCAAAAGCGCTCTGTCAACAGGGCTGATTTGTGTGGTTAATGAGTGCGTTTAAAACAACAGCCTCGGCTCATGCATCCTAATGTTGATAAAAGGATGTGGTTCAATAAAGAGTCTTGTCCGTAATAATTAGCAGCAACAAATGCTTTGGATTAGACTGATCGCAGCATTAATGACTCGGCTTTCAGCCCGTTACAGAAAAAAAAGTTTCCAGTTCTAACTTTTCTGGCCTTAGATTCAACTTTCTAAGAATGGTTCTCTGTAATCCTGTGGTGCAGCTAACAAAATGTAAATCCTTAATACACACCATGCTGGGAGAGTCACTGAGCAGTCCAAGGGTTTTCCTCTATTTTCCTTTAGAGTTTAATATGGAAAAAGAAAATTGCAAATTGATAAAAGATGAGCTTTAAAGACCTGTTACCACCTCTTCTAGGAGAGAAGTCATCACTTAGAGTTTTCTTGGACAAGGAAGTGGATGCATTCCAGGGAAGTATTAACAATTTGAACTCTGGGTATTCAGAAGCTTTACTGCCAATCAGTGCAAGCAAAATAAGACCAATCAGTGACCTGCAATGAGGGGTACCTGAAACTGTGTCCCAGAGGAGCTGTTTACAGGAAAGAATTTACTTATTGAGAAAAAAATCTAAACCCAAAACTGACATGAAAAATTAGTCTACGTGAATAATCAACTGACCACATTGGACGTGGTCTAGAGTTAGCAACCATGAAAATAACCATTCCTTTCTAAAAACTGTTAACTCAGATTGTTTCTTTCTCATCACAGAGCTGTGCAGCAAACTTTGAAACAACTTTTAGATATAATCTCAGCTGTGGCAGTTTTCTCTAGAAGTTACACATTTCTAATAAATTCTGACATGCTATGAGTATTTTGAAATAGTAGTTTGTTGATGTGAAAATGCAGACATCCCAACTACTCCTTTCCCTCTGTGACATATAGTTCATTGCAAAGGGGCTCCTACCCTGTCCCTTCTCAGAAGTCACAAGCTTTCAAAGAACATTAATTTTCTTCCTTTAAAACCAAGTTGTTGCAAACAACCTTCATACTTGAATTTGGTTTGAGTGGTTATTTACTGTGGTTTTCACAGTACTTTTAACTGGGAACAATTACCAGATATTTTGCTTACTGCTGTTTTAATTTGATGTTCTCTGTGGTCAGACAAGTTCCCATAGGCCATTTGAAGGTCTCCCCCTGACACCTGTGAGGATTAACAGATAGGAGAAGCATGGCTAAATTTAAACAAAGAATGATTTATTCATTGTTCATGGCAGGCAGGTGGGCTTCTTTCAATATTGTAAGAAAAAGAGCCACATTCTTCTAAAAATGTGACTGAAGATGCTGCAGGGAACGCCTGGAATATCCTGCTGCAGAAAGGGGTAGATAAAATCTGGACATAGCACTGTAGGAGACAAAGTGCTTCCCCAAGTGGTTCTGGGTGCTGGCCAAGGGAGCAGGCAGGTGAGGGCAGGTGAGGACTGAGCAGGCACTGCCAAAATGCTCCAGCTGATCTTCCCTGGAGCTGGGACACAGCATTGTGCAATCAATAATCGTTCCAAGTACCTTCCTTGGCACATTCTTTTCCCTTAGCAAAAAATGTCCACTAACTAAAGGGTAGTTTTAAAATATTTTTATGCCTATAAAGTCAGTTTGACATGGTTAACTGAGCATCACAGATAGTAACCCATTCATTTAGTCCTCTCTTCTCAAAGTTAGCACTTTGGAGTGGCATGCTGTGGCTAATACTGTACAAATTGCTGGAATGGGCAGTTAAACGCTGAGGTCAGGGGTTAAATGAACATGGTTGTTTATGAGGACACAGCCCGAATCCATTTGCATTTTAATATTCTTTCTGTGAGACAAAAAACCATTTTGAGGACAGCTTGTTTGGAAATCCCATTAACGGGTTATTTATGGGGACTCATGACTGCATGACCCTTAGCCTTGTTTTGTTAAACATGAACTAGACATGAATCAGATGGGTGGCTGGGCTGCTGCTATTGTTTTCTGTAGCATTAAATGTCATTGAATTCAATTATTCTGAATCTGACACTTTCTAAGTTATTACCCTCATAATGCCTAATTTTCTTTTTTCCTTTGTCAACCTTATTATTTCTATCTGCTTTAAAAAGCAGAGACACTCAGAAAAGTCCATTTCCTCTCCTATCACTGATCTAGGTGAGAAATGAGAGCTTATCTACACAGCTCTTAAAAAAAAATTAAGGAAACATCGTTTGCAGAATCTAGAAGATTCCAGCTACTATCATGGTGCATTTTAAGGAATACAGAAATCTAAAATATGTCAGGGTAGTAAAATTAGCTATGAAAAGGTCGGTTAATAAATGCTTGGAAACGGACGACTTTTAACCCTTTATGGCAAGAGTATAAAATGATGAGTGATAAATCAGACTGATGATGTTGTTATCAATCAAAATGTGAAAGATTCTCTGTAATTCCAAATAACAAGGTTTACAAAATAAGTTTCAATTTTATGCTTTTTAACTCAAATCTTAATTGGAAAGGAGATAGTGGATTGGATGACAAACTGTAGCAGAAAGTAATGAAAACCCACTGATGCTTCTTGTGTGAGAGCTGTGCAGTTGAGAGCAGCCTTATCCTTGCTAAAGGGCATGGGAAGTCCTAGGAACCAATATGTCCTATCTTACATATTCTTCTCTGGCTTTGATCTCTTACTGTTCCAGCATCCTTGTGTGCTGGAAGAAGCTAGTATGAGGCCATATTTTGGATTTGTGCTGAAAATAATGTTGATAATTCTCTTCCTTCTTCTTTCCTTCTCTCTTTTCCCTGCCTTTCTTTTCCAAATTTAAAATAGATTTCTAGTATGAAATTCTTCTTTAGTGGTTAATTTATCATTAGCGGAAACTGGTGGGGTTTTTTGTGTTGTGGGTTTTTTTGCAGTATTTTTATTTTTTTGGTTTGTTTTTCTTTTTTGGAGGGGTTGGTTTTTTTTCTTTTTTCTGAAGAAAAAGGAACAATACATCTTTAGAACAAGTTTGTGAGTGTCATGATTTTTCTACTAATTTATACTATATACTCCCCCTTTAAAATGTTAAATTACCTCATTGTATTTCTGAATATCATGTATACTTGGGCCTGAAATTAACCTTGCTGTATAGCTGTCAAAATGACCACAATTTGCTCTATGAAATGTTCTGATTGCATGTGTAATTCAAAGCAATCCTAATCTCTGTATAAACCAGTAGAGACTGCTCAGGGGCAAGATTTATGTATGCTGATTGGGCCTTCAGCTGAGCTAGCAGCAAATACACCTGCCTATTGGAAAAGATGCAGGATGGATTTTCAAACTCCTAAATGCTGAAGAGACAAAAAGAAGAGAAAAAAAGCTGTTCCCCTACACTAAGTTTTCAAGAAAGGCTCAGTTTTTCTTATGCATCTTTGTTTCAAGTTCTGTTGGAAACTGCCTCAGTATTAGGTCTGAAGTGGATATATTCACGTACCAGAATTTCTATTGCAAACATGACTCCTGGCTGTAACTCTTGGTTTGTCCCATTTTTACTCAAGTCTGTGATTTCAACAACAAAGCTGAATGATATTAGGAAAAACCCCTTAATTGGAAGTAGCCCTATCCCGAAGCATTGTTCATAGTTTCTAAGAAATTCTCTCTCTTAAGGTAGTTTAATTATTTAGTCAGGAACCAGGTGGCTCCTTAGGAATGTTTTTGTGAGTATTCAGAAACACTGGGTAAGTCTGTGACTCCCTTCTTCCATATATATCATTAACTAACAAATCTGCTGTATGGCATAGAGATATTTAAATATTTAATATGTTTTATGTAATAATTAAAGCAGATGTGCATGTATGCTGTAAATAAAATACTTTTGGATCATGAAAACTGTTTCAGAAAGATGTATACAAACATGCACTGTAATGGAACAGCTTATGCAAATGTGTACAGATTCCATAATGTGAGGCTCTGCCTGTTTTCTTGCAAAGAGTGTATGAATTAGGGAAAGTTCCTGCATAACTGCATTTGTTGGTTAGTTGTATAGTATTTTAATGATCTGACTTCTGCCACTGTAGGCAAAAATACTGTTCTCTGTTTAATATAAATCATACTGACTTTGAAAATTAAAAAATACATGGCATAGAGTAATTCATTCAAAGAATTTAGACTTTACTTCTGTCTGGATCATATCTGTCAGCAGATAATGATTTACTCAAAGTCATATCTAAGTAACACTGTTCCTTTAAAATATTTTTCTTATATTTTTTATCAACCTTGAGAACGAAACATTAAGTTTGACCTGTAAAGTTTATCTCTGAAATTGCTATCTAACATAAAATTATTGCTGTATTTTACTAAATAAGCCAAAAAAGTTCTCAGTAAGAATTTCTTGCTCATTGAATTCTTATGTTTATTTCCATAAATGCCTCTGTATGGATGGCAATTTTTTTTCATTAGTAAGTCATCCACACAAAGTTCCATAGTTCCAATACTCATGAAAATTTTTCATTAATTAAAAGGAAATAAACAGCTTTATCAAACCACAAAAGGAAAAAAGTTCTCAGGGAAACTCTTTGTATTATTCTAGTTGTTGAGTCTTCACCATTAAGTGACTGGCTTGGAACTGAGGCTAAACTGGCTCGTAAGTGCTATTGCTCCAGAAGTCTCCACAAATCCGGAAGTGATTCTGCATATGGATGAAGCCTCAGCCAACGGTATGGAATAAATGTGCATACTTTATTCATGTTTTGTTGTTATTGAACAGTAGGATTTGCAGAGTTTTCACACCGATTATCTCTAACAGCTTCTTCAGTTAGAATCCCAAAGACAAGACTGTCCTGGTTTTCAAGCAGTGCTGTGCCTCAAGAGCAGACTAAAGTATGGAATGTAACAGTATCCAAGAACAAAGGCCAATGGGATACAGCCTGTCCTAATTTATCCTGCTGGGACTGTATTAGTTGCCTGTGCTCAAGGATCCCAAGACCTGCCTGGGCATCCAGGTCAAGTCAGACAATGTTTTTCCCAAACATTTTTATCACTACAAAAAATTCTTCCTTTGCACAGATGTCTGAATGAGATATTTAATCACCATAATTTTGCAAAGAGCACCCTTTTTGCAGTTGCCAAAAAAGTGTGTTATTCAAGATATCAATACCAGAATAATTGGTGCAAATTTAGCTCATAAACCCTTCCCAGACCCCAAACTTCTTGTTGTGAGTGCTTGCAGATTCACCTGCACATTTGCTGCAATTGGAGTTCAATTCTAGTGAGAATTTGTTCTTTGCCTGTTACTCAAAGAAGAGTCAAAAAAAGCATTTTAAAGGGTATTGGCAACTTTGCTGGTCATTTTCTTCTTTTTCATGTTCTCAATTTTACTCCTTTTAGGCATTGCATGAAAACCAAGCCAAACAGAACTAGGAAGAAACATGCTCTTTCCAAATGAAGCATTTGAACCTCTGAATTTCCATGCATTCTTTTAGACCTGGAATCCTAATAGAATATGGCTCTGAAGTATTAATATGAGTGCTTTTGCTAACGTTCAGAGATCAAAAATACCTATAAATACATCAGCTGAATAATAATAATAATAATAATCTCCTCAGCACTGAAAGCAGTTTTGATACGTTGGTATGAAAGAAGTGTTTTATTTCACTTCTTTAAGCCTCCTTAAGATATATTAGTTTGGTTCATTTGACATAACAAATTAAGTGTTCAGTCAACCACCTGAACAGAAGCTGAAATACAGCCAGACCATTTTTTTCCCAGAGTGGGCTTTTTTATTACTTGTTGGAAGTTTTGCATTTCTTCCTCAAGCCTCTGAAAGTTTACAGAAAATAAGCTGATTTGCTTATCTTCAGTCTTATGATGGGAGCTTCTGATTAAATACATGTGTTTAATAACAGTAAATAAATTCTGACATTTTATTTTTATTCCTGAGTAAAAATGTTCATCATATTGGTGAAAATAAGCAATCACATTCTATTTAATGGTGGAAAAGAATTGTACATAGCACCCTGCAGGAGCTAAGGAATCTATTTTCCTTATAGCAAGTATTGATTTTGCATTAAGAAGTCTCATTATTTGAGATAATGACTGTTGGGTTTCTTAGTTATTCTTCTGGTTCCTAAATCATTAAAACTATAACAGTGAAAGAGCAAACAGGAATGCAAAAGATCCCAAACTGTATTGAAATCTACTACCATTTTGTCTTTAATTGAAATTACAATTATCTTCAAGGCTGACACAGGCTATCAGAAAATTATCCTATTTATTTTGAGCTTATTTGAATAACACATGTATTTTTGCCTATAGAAGCATCACTGAACCCAAATGTATTGATTTTTGGATAACATTAGTAGAACTAATATGTGGACTTCTGGGGGCCTCATTCATCAGGGCATTCCTCTAGATTCTTGGCAGTGTGGTTCCATCCGTGCTGGATTAGGGAAGCTCACCCTGCATGTCTTACAGCTGGAAAATGTAACACAAATCTCTATAGCACGTACACGTGTAAAAATTTGTATTTCACATGCTCTCTCCCTCAAATAATTCTGATGACAGACTTGGTGAGAAGAGGGTCTGTTTGCTTTGCTTTTTGTAGACAGAGTGTGCTATTTTGAATAATTCCAAGGTGTTTCTTTTTTAATGGGCCTGAAGGAAAGTCAGTCCCCTTGTACTCTCCCCTTCCCCCTCCCTGCTTCTCAGGCTGGGGCTGTGTGGGCATTAATGTATTCTCTGTAATGTCAGGGGCTCACTGAATGCACCTTCCCACCACCAGCACAATGAATTATTGACGGAAGGGATATTCCCTGGTGTATACTTTTCCAAGGTTATACTCTCTGATATTAGATATTTATTCAGCATACGGTAGGGATAAGAACCTCATTGCCACATTATGTCTGACACAATCAAGTTTTGGAGAATTTCAACAACATTAGAAGATTTGTATAATATATTCTTTTAGAGGCAGAAGCACAGCTTTAAACAAAGCATAATCCGTGCTGCATATCATTTCCACCCTAATGCAAGGAGAGGAAGCAAGACCATAATGCTGTCAGCATCATTTCCCCTTTGTGTTCAGTTGCAGGACTATTCACCTAATATTCATAATCCATGTATTCATTAAACAGAACAGAATGATGAAAATATTTTAAAAAGAAAAAAATTATGAAATAGCTTTCCATGAAAGTGGCATCAAATTGAGTCACTGCTTTTAGATATAAGATAAAGTATTTGGAAATAATTAAATAGTTGATTTCCACTACCTTTTCCAGTGATTGAACACTACAGTTTCAGTGGTTTTGATGATAACATTATTCATAATTTCTTTGACTAAAATATTTTTTATATTTCTGCTCTCTGTAACAAAAGAATCTGGTGAACACTTCACTCACTGTCACCCAGGCTCTCCTTGTCAGTCCCTTTGTGAGCTGAAGCCTCCAGGGTTTGTGTCCTGGGCACTGGACCTTTTGTGCTCCTCGTGCTGTACTCTTAGACAATAGGGGGGAAAATAAATCTTCTGTGACAAGTTTACTTAAAGGGATACTATTACATTAAATAAGCATATAAACATACCCACAAGTAATATTATTCCTTTGAAAATTTAGGGAAAAGTGTTCTTTCTTTGTACCATTAGTTAACCCTCTCATCTGTTTGCGATGAGGTAATTGTGAAAATCGCATAATTTTTCACATTTCAGACTGTTCTTTTAACAGCACTTTCCAAAAGCTAGGAAAACAAGACAGTTATTTTGCCATTTATTTTTAGTCAACATTCAGTATTTGAATATTGTATCCTGGCCCACTGGGAGACTGGGATGCAAATATTGTTTGGGCTTAAAACAAACAGTACTATTTCTAGCAAATTGTTTCTGGAAATAGGGAAAAAAAAGAGCATATTTGCTAATGAGGAGTGTTTTTAGAGAACATAAACAAAAGTAAACATTTTCATGGCATTAACCTAGACTTTTCCAGGAGAAATTCTCTTTAAATATGGGAACCTCAGATGTCTCTGTTTCTTCATCACCTTTTTATTTCACACAACTTTATAAATTCACTTAATGTAATTATCCTTGGTGAATAATTTGGCAAATTTTAGTGGGGTAATAGAACTAGAGTGGTTTTATAGTTGTCCTTACATCTTATTAAATCAGGCTGTTTATAAGTAATTCCTGTTATTTGTTTATGAAATTCTCTAGTAAGGGAGAGAGCAAGATCTCATTATGAAGATTGAAGAAAACAGCAAATAATGTATTGAGAAAATGCAATTATAGAAAAAATACTGCCTAATTTGTTAAATGACTATTTAAACTCTATTAGTAAATGAGGTTTTGGTAACATTTCACAGCTACATCCAGACATGCAGTCCCCAGTTGGCACATGAATTTCTTGCATATTTCTCACTCAGCATATGAATTCCAGGGAAATCCTTTGGAGTAGAAAAAGAAGCTGTAGCAGTGGATCTGCCAAATCTTTGTACTGCCAAATAAATCTATGTGATAGTCGCTGTTCCCATCCCTGTGTGCTGGGTAGGCAGCAGCTCTCAGGAGTCTTAGTACTTACATGGGGATTTCTCTGTTGCTGTGACTGTGCTTTCAGCTTTTCTATGAATCTGTCTCTATATTAATTAATTACATTGAGGGTTTTATTTGGGGTCAGAGTTCTTTGTTGTTTTGTTTTGTAGTACTGTTTTGTTTGTTGAAAAGCAACCCTCAGCACTAGGGAAAGGTCTCAGGAGCTAATTGGATGTTAATAAACAGAGGAAGATAAATACCTTACTAGGGTAAAAAATGTTCTGTATTTGAAGCCCACTTTCTCTGGTGATTCAGGGGCTTTATCTGTAGGCTTTGCAGGATGCATATTCTAGGATATCATAAAATTGTTACTTAATATTTAAATTAACACACATTGCCCACTTGCAGTTTGGGTTCCATTGTACTGGGCATTTTACCAAGGTATATGTATCTGACTCCCTTCAGCTGAGGAATGTACAGCTTAAAAGTATCTAGCAAAAAAATTTGTAGCACCAAAAAAATGGTAATGCTGAGTCCTTCATGTAGTTCTGCACTAGCTCTTTGTTTTATTAGCTTTTTTATCATTATTATTTCTATTGCTCTTTTGTTCAGGTGTCATCAACACTTTAAACTTTGTTGAGGATTTCTAAAGACAATTCTTGGCTCTCGAGATTTTCTCTGACGTATAAACATTTTGGATAAGACATCCTACAGATTTTTTAGAAAGACATGGAGATGCTGCAAGCCTAAGCATTGGGACACCCCACTCTACCTCTCCTGTCATACCTACAAAACATTCATCATCTACCTTCTATTTTCTATCCTCAGAACTCATGCTACACGACAATGAATAGAGACAACATGCAAGTAAGAGCTTCATTCAGCCACAAATCTTTTTTTTTCCTTCTAATTTACTGAATTTTCTACTCTTCCAATGTCAGGAAATTCCTGTTTGTCAACTGTGTGTTCATCACTGAGCAGCTTTTCAGCACAAGACCTAATAATTGCTTACAGTGTAACCTGTAAATGCTATTAAAAATTCCCACTAAAGATTCTTTATTAAATATATTTCCCCAAGTCACTCTTCAGACAGTGAAAATTCCCTTGTGCTGGAAATGTTATTTATTCAAGATATGCCACTGACCAGGCAACCATTTTACTCCTGTTTTCCTTGCACTAATAATACATTTTATGATTTTAGCAAAGGTCTCTGAGCTCTGAAGGAAGGAAGCAAAAGTATTGTGCTGCTGCCGTAAGTCTCATCCTCAGAGCAAAATTCCTTGCCAAACAGAAGTCATTTAAACTATAATTGAGTTGCAGTTGGGAGAAGTGCTTGCTTCTTAAACTTGAACATCCATAGTTAGCAGGAATAAATAGTTTAAAAAGCCTTGCAGAACAGCAGTAATACTATGCACATACTGGTTTACTTTCTCATTTCAGCCAGTAATGTTTATGAAGCCTTTCTGAGAGGCACCTGAGTTTTAATACTAACTTCATGTCTATGCATCCCAGTGCAGTGTTACAGGCCCCACTGGACTGAATGCACTGCATTGTAATTCCACCAGTGTGCACCGATCATTAGTAATGAGGATACTCTATATGCTTACCGTAACCCTTTCACCTGAAGACCTCCAAACACTTTTCAGGCCCAGGAAACTCTTCACTTCCTAGAAAATACCAAAAAAAGTAAAACAAATTGCCCCATTAACTACTGAAACCATTCTGTACATTGCAGTCATACAAACCCATGTGAAAAAGAAACAGAGGCTTGAGGCCCCAGGAAAGACGTGGCAAAACCAGCCCAAGGAGTTAGTAATTGCTGCTGACTGCAGTTATGTTCCACAGCTAAGAGCAAGAGAAAAATTATTAAATCACTTTTCAAGCTCTTGGTAATCAGCAGCTGATGACATTTTTCTTGGTCTAGGGAGGAGGAGCTTTTGAATTGAAGACGAAGCATGGGACAGGAGAAGCAGTGGCTTTCCTGAGTCTGCAGGAGGGCAGAACCAAGTCAGGATGTGTCCTGCCAAGGAGTGTCTGCCCTGCCTCCACACGTTCAGCTGTGTGATACCTTTCTCTTTGTTCTTTTCTTTTGGGAGGAGGGGTGAAGGTGGAGGCAAATGGAGGGGAAACTATATGAAATAATTTGGATTTCTTGTGTCTTTGGTTGTTTTTTTTTTTTTCAGTTTGTAACTGATGTTCTGTTTCTGGAGAGCATCATATTTGTCCTATGTGTAGTTAGGAGGAATTAAGCTGAGCTCTAATTTACACTTGTTTAACTACAGATGCATCCCCACTGCTATTTGTTTATCTCACATTTACTACACTCTTCCAAATTCAAGTTAAGCACTCAGGGGCTTTTTCTAGTAACACTAATGGAGGAGAATAGACGCATTATATGTGAATAATGTATTATGATGATACAATTTGGGTCTCTTAGCTCTAACCAAGACCAGTCCTGCTTTACATTATTTATAATTTACACACACCTTCCTGAACATTTTTATGTAAATATTTAATATAGAAAGTGAATTAACTCTTTCGTTTGGGAAGTTTCCAGTAAAAAACATGAGAGAGTGTAACAGGGCTTACAAACACCCCTACCCAAAGTAGACAAATGGCCAGTCTTATTTATTTTCAGAATTTAAGAGAGAAACATTACAAATTACAGAGGAAAAAAAGGTATGCTGGCTTAGCACCAAATCTTTTTTCCTTTTCTCCTTCCCAACTGCTCTTATTAAATTGAATGAAAGTTGACTGCAGACAGCAGATGTGCAGATGCTCGGCTGGCAACATTTGCAGCACAGTGGTTTTGTTCTTTACTATTTTCTGACACATTTTGTCTTTTGGTGTTTTGCTCATTTTGTACTAATATATCCATTTGAGAAAGGCAACAGTCTGGAGTCAAATTTGCCCTCCAGACAAATCAGCAAACTCCCTTTCTTGTAGCCTCACAAATGTCTGAATTAGACATTAGACCAACAAAACAATTAGTAATTTCTTGGTAATCTTGATTGTTTGTGTCTTCTTATCTCTGACCCCAAGAAGATACAGAATGACAATAATATGCCACCACCACATGGCAAGATTTATAACTTTCAGTCTTTTAAGTGACAGACTGTGGACTCCCCATCTTCAAGAGCTGAACTTATCATCCATACTGGAAGAAGTCCTGAAAGCTTCCCATGTAGAACCCCCCTAACAGACAAACTGTTGGGTGTTGCCAACTTCCCACTTTCCTTTGTCTTGCCCCTGATTTCGTGAAACATTGTCATATATCTAACGTATAAATAGTTGCTAGTCTTGAACTTGGAGCTTGAAGTAGGTATCAAATTGGACTCACAGTTTTGCAGCAGACCTTTTTTATTGCTGGCTATCCAAGTTTGCCCTTGATGCAGTCCCATATGTGCTCCATTCCCCTTACCTTAGCAATAGAAAATTATGAACTTTGAGCACATAAGGATATAGCAAGAATACGAGCAATCCCTGGCAGTCCTCACTATCCTTCCCTGGGGAAAAAATTTTAAGGGGCACACTCTTCTAGTAGATTTAAGGCAAGTAATTTATTTATGTAAATCTGATTACTTTGAGCATAACAAGTGCATTTTCAGGTGTGTGCAAAAGGACATGTGACAAAGGGTATTTTCAAACTCTAGGTCTGTACTGTCTCCTTTCTAGTGCATCCTTAGTTTTAGTGTGAGATGTTGTCTCTCCTGAGCTGCTGCTTTTACTGTGTGGAAAAATATCATCCTATAATTTGAATTCATGTACCTACAAATTCCCAGCAGGCTCTGAGCCAAAGAAATACACAGGTAAAATAAACATACAAAAAGATGACTGCATTTTGAAATCTAAGAATTGAGTTATATACCTTTTTGACAGCTTCCTGAATCACAGCCCACATCCAAGATGAGTAAATAGGTGTCTGGCCCTTTAACTGGGTTCCATTACATGTAATTAAAGACTCCCAGAATTAAATGGCCTACATGGAAAGTGGCTTTCAGTGGGCTAAATGCCTGAAGCAATCTCCTTGCCTGAGCACAGAAGTGACACTGGCTTGTGGATCAATATCATCTCTGTTATTAATATCAAAAGCACATTACGTTGTTTTTGCCTGGCTGGGCTCCAAGACTTGGGCCCAGCTCGCATCCAGCCATTTGCCTGGACCATAATTTACTTTCGTGAGTTTTTAAGGTATTGTTTTGTCAGGGCCAATCACCATGAAGTTATAAATGAATCTGAGGACTTGCACTCTCTGTTAGTGGCATATGCGGTGAAATTAATTTTTAAAAGTATCATGTCAATTACTCCCGTCCTTGAGTTATGCAAGGGGACAAAAGAGCAGAGCTTTAAAGACATGAGCGATATCAAACAGATGAGGTAACGACAAACAGAAACAGTAGCTTGGGACCAAATAGACATTACACTATCTTTAATTGATGCATTGAATTAAACAATGCTAAAGTTAAATAAATATTGACCACTTAGCAAAAAAACCATTGATTTTTGTGATGTACAACATTTGCATCATATACTGCTCTAGTCTACAGATTTAGGCTGCAAGACTGTCAGCTCTGGCACAGATAGTCTGCAGGACAGCCCGTGCTGTTGCTCAGTCCCTTTCTAGAATTATTGAGGTAAATGTTAGCACTTTCCCCTATTTTTGGTTTCTAAGGCTTGTTTATTTTTGAAGGGTTAAATTCTGAAAGGTTCTTTTTTACTATCAGCTGCATTAGTGATCAGGTCCCATATTTCACACAGGTGCAGTGAATTCTTTGGGAATGGACTGATGACACAGCTTGGGGCACTGGCCATATGTATTCATCAAACATCTGCCTTATCCTTTTGTGGGGAATGACAGGCAGATGCTTGGTTTCTACTGAGTGACAGAAATGTTTCCTGCATTGCAAGGGACACTCCACGATGGCACCTGTGTCCCTCATTGAATAAATCACCCTGTGCTGGAAACTGGAAAGCACTGACACTGTTGGGCATCCTCAAAAGGGGTGACCTTTGCAAGCACTCCCTGTAGCTGCTTTGCTGAAGCTGACATGTTAATGCTCACTCTATTAATATTGATTTAATTACTTAAACGTGCCATATCTTTATGATATAATATGATATTTACTTATCTGGAAACAAACCTGGACAACAAAATAATTTGTTTACAGAGGAAGAATTTACATCTCCGTGTTTGTTACAGCTGTAGAGCAAAACAGGTTTGTGGAGTTTTTTTTCATAGCTAATTTGTAGTTATTTCACATGAAATGTGCCCCTGATTGTGAAACTTATACAAAATGCTAATCACTGGCATTTATTTTGTCACAGAAAGGGGAAGTATGAGGTCTCTTCCTGGCAATGGAAGTATCTCTTTAAGGCCAAGTCTATATGCGTAGTAATGCTGGCTTTGGTTACTTATAGCTTTCTGTGTCTGCAAGGACTGCCAGAACACCAGTTAATAGGTTATTGTTTCAATTAGTACATGATTACTGCTGCTAATCTGTAATTCCTCATTGTTGTGGCTCCTTTTGACTTCACTCCAATTATTAAGAAGCATTTGGATTTTATTTCGATTGACAGGAACTTCAGCCTTCTCCACAGATTAAAGACTGACTGTTGCAAAAAAAATTCGGAAGTAATGAAAAGAACTTTTTTAGTTTTGGGGTTTTTTTTAAAAATTGTCTGGTTGGCTTTTTGTTTTGTTTTGTGGTTTGCTTTTTTTTTTTCTTTTTTGGTTAGTTTTTTAGAGATTTTTAAAATTATATCATAAACACAATGTAAAATTCAATTAAGCTGGAAAATTATAAGGCTCAAGGGGGAGACACTGAATTTTTTACAGAAATAAATCTAAATGACTTTAATTCACTATAAACACAAGTTATAAACACAAGTTTATCTTGGTAAAATGAAAAAAACCCACAAAATAAAATAAAGGAATTATTGATGACAGCAGGATAGGCAAATAGGTAAGGCATCTCTGTACTCCGTTGCACAGCTCTTAGTGTGGAGAGCTGTGCATTGCACTAGTGTGACCTTGGAACTCTCAGTGTTTGGTTCTGATGAGCATATGGCAATGCTGATGCTTGTCCGAACCTCTACTGTTAAGCTGCAAACTGTTTGAAGAGCAGCTGGAAGGATGTGGATGGTGATCAAAACGTTTTGTGTCCACTCTCATGGCCTCAGTTTGCAAATGGGAATAAACCTTCTAAAGCAATAGATAATGAAAAAATATTTTCCAAACAGATATTTGCCCATTTTCCATGTTCAGTGTTTACACTGACTCAATTTCAATTGTTGTTGTCCTTTTTAACACAGTATTGGCAGCTTTAATTGCTATTGAAATTCTCCAGGTCTCTGTCCAAATCTGTTGAAGGGTCGGGGTGAATTTGCCTCACAATGGGGAAGGAACTGACCTGCATGCAGAGTCCAAAGCTGGGACTGGAAGAGCTTAGCTTTTGATGTGTACATCTCTAAATGTGTGAAGATGTGCTCGTTGCCTGATGTTCTATGGGGTTGCCAGTTCACACCAGGCAGTGGGTACAAGTGAACAGCGAGACTTTTACCCTTCCCCCGATGACATTGCAGAGACTTTGTTAAGATGCAGATGCTGGGAGGCATCTTATTAATGTATGAATATATACAGGGAGGATGTGAAGAAAATGGGACCAGGCTCCCCTTGTGATGCCTGGTGACAGGACAAGACAGAGGCATATTCTGTCTTTAGAGTAAGTATTGAAGCTCACTGCAAGGTTCACAGCCTTGCTACAAGGAACATGACCTGCTCCACATTTTCACAGTAGGGCAGAGAGAGTCTGTTTCCCTCCACCCTTCCCAGCATGCAGATGCCCCCAGTTACAAACATGGCAATTTAAAAATATGTAAAATTCATAAATGAGGCAACAGCTGTGTACAGCTTCAGCAAAATGCTAAATTGCTGCATCACTGTGGACTCTAGATGACAATAAACCTTTTAAAAGGTTTAAGCAGACTTTAAAAAAAATTGTATCTGCAACTGCAACTTTTTATGGATGTTTGGTAACTTTAATCATTTTGCAAAATGGCATTCATGGTCATAAATTCTCTTCCAAGTACATATTTAGAGAGAGCTAAAGCTCTACAGTGAGTTGATAGGTAAGTTTTAATATGACAATGCCAAAAAGTCTATTAGATTTATCCTGAGGCAGTGACTGCCCAGTAATTACAAGAGGGCAGACTTAGCAAAGGTTGTGAGTACTAGGAAAGTGACTTAAAGGCTGTTTCATAGGTTCAGAAGATGAACTTGGAAATATTCCCTACCTGGATTTTAAAAGTGATCTTTGAACCCACCTACTTTCTAAAACTTAGTTCAGTGAAAGGCAAGCCGGTCGGGGTAGCTGTGACCTTCCCACTTAAACTCTGGGAACAAATATCTTGTAAATATTCAAGAGAAGTAACAGAATTCTCTTTTCTCATTTTTATTTTAGTTATAAAAATTATATTCCTGTGTCCATATGGCTGTCTTTTTTTACCATGCAGTGGTATACACTTTTTCCCCCCCTAGCACTGGTCATTCAGGGATCTCAAAACACAACTTCAACTTTTACAGTTGCTAGTTTAAAGAGTCATGTTATATGGTGGACTGTTTGAGATATATAGTACTTTTCTCAATGGTGTAGCAAAATCAGGAATGAAATCTGGATTTTCTATCTCTCTTTTGTGCAAACCACAGGCTAATTATGTTTACATCAAATAGGGAATGTATACACCCTTATTGCACATAATGGGAAACAGAATAA
This sequence comes from Pyrocephalus nanus, assembly GCA_038380795.1. Lineage (NCBI taxonomy): Eukaryota > Metazoa > Chordata > Aves > Passeriformes > Tyrannidae > Pyrocephalus > Pyrocephalus nanus. The sequence goes on along the minus strand of CM076285.1, from coordinate 6,664,369 downwards.
GGATTAGGAAGTGCAAAACCTGATACTTGGTGTCTAGTTCCTTTGTTAAGTTGTTCTTTAGCTGTGGACTGATTTGGAGCAAATAATATTGATGGAAATGTATGAACAAGAGTGAAAGGCGGGGGAAGATTTGCCTCCATTCCTGAATGGGAGCTGGTGTCCCTAGTCAGTGTTCATATGAAGTGGTGCCAAGTTGTCAGGATGAACCCACGTACACCTGAGCGTGGACAACTGTTCTGCCATTAGCTCTTCCTCCTGCCTTCTCTGTGTGGGCTTCTCTGTTGGTTTTCTTGCAGAATAATGGGGAAAAAAGACTCCGTTTCTGGAGGATGCCTTGGAAGCTGTTTGCAGATGTTGCAACAATAACGCTTTCTGTTCTGCACTTGCAGTCTTACTGTGGAAAGAATATGAGGGAGAAGCAATCTCAAAGCTTCCTAGTATGAGCTGCTGTGAAAAGCTTAGCAGAAGTCCTTTGCTTTGAAAATGCCTAGCAGATAAACTTAATTAAATCACATTTTACCTGTTCTTGGACACTGGACAGCCATACCTGCATTATAGCAGGTGTTTAATTTCTTATTAAAGCAAATAGGCTTTAGTGTGAAGAGGTGAGTAAAGCCCCTCCTAAAATGAAGTGAGAATTTCTGACCTTTTAGATTGACCCCAAGTCCTTCTGTGCAGGGCTAAGGCATGAACACAGGGCCATTCAATGCCAAGAACTGGAGCAGTGTTGCTGAACTGAACTGGCCCACTCATGCTAAATCAATTAGAGATGGCATTTGTGATTAGTGTCCATGTTGAAAACCTGATTGCTCTTACTACTCATCCTCCTCTGCTACTGTATTCTGAAGAAATTATTTTCTTCAGTACTTGAAATGGGTTTTTTTGGTGTTCTGTTTGTTGGAGATTTTTTAGAAAAGTTCAGTATTCAATGGTTTCACAGGGTGGCCCAGCTAACCGTGGCTTCTTGCTCTAACTACTAAGTCTGTCTTGTATACTTTGGTAAATAAATTTAACATGAACTGAAAGGCAGCAGACTGCTTGTTTAATGAGATAAAGCTTGAGAAGTCAATATCACAGATGAGAAATGCAAATGAACTACCAATGCTTTTGGGACGTTGGCTTTTCACATTTATAAAATTTTACTTTTTATATATAATTTCTTTTATATTATTAGCTCAGTGTGTTTTTTTCAAAGCACTTAAGAATGTTTTCATATTGCATTTTCATAATAGGGGGTTAATAGCACCACTGAATCCAGTTCACTGTCAGTATTGCATCCACACCCGGAGAGGGGAGTCTCTTACTAAAGCTACATGCAGAGGGAGATGAGCACAGATCTTGTTCCAGCATCACTTCTGTATTTAGAGGTTTTTGTGTAGCATTATCACTGTGGGTAGAGATCATGTAAATATTGAGTTACATGTGCATATGGGTAGGACAGCATGTGCTCAACACTGGCTTTGTGTTCAGCTCCAGGGGCAAAGCTCATCTCTGAACACTTGAAATGAGAAAGCCACATTCCTGGAGTTACCTGGGGGAGATGATGTTTGCGGTTATATGCAGGATCATTTGGCTCAGGAGCAATTTCAACTTCATGTGACAATTCGAGGAGACATTTCCAATGCTGTGGAAGAAAAATCATTTTCCTGGGTAAAGAAAGAAAGAATAGGAAAAAAACATATAAATGCATATCAGCGTGAATCAACTTAAATGAATGCTTCCAATATTTTTTAAAGCTTGCTCCTATGAATCAACCATTTCTGAAGTTGTAGTTTATCAAGTAAGAATATTGTTGTTATACATTAGCAAACTGTCTAGTGGCCATTCTGATGATTATTCCATGCACTAGGGTAGCATTTTTAGGTTCAAGTTAACCTTAGTGAAATATATCATGGTTCATTAATGTTTCTTCAACTATCTGATAAAAGGCCTTGGCCCAACAACATTATTACTGTTAATTATTTATAGGATCTTTTTACTAACACTGACTTACAGCCTGGTCAAGTAGCAGCTAAAGCTCATTATGCTCCAAGGTTGAATGTGAATCTCAAACAACATTGCTGCTGAAGGGATTGAATATCCATGTTTTTATCCTGTGTTAATTTCTGTGAGTGAATCTGAAAGAAGGTCACTGAAATAAGGTTAAGTGAAAATATTGTTTCTAATAGAAACATTTGAAGTGTAACACGTCAGCACATGGTTGGGGACAATTACAAAAAATTAAAATCTCTCTCTTACCATTGAAGTCCCAAGTGATAGCTCTTACAAGTGTCTCACCTGGTACTCCCAAAGCCTCAAGTTTTTCATTAAGCTTAACCTAATTTATCCTATTTTCACTTTATCTTTTTGTGCATGCTGTGAAAAAGCATTTCTTCTTCCTTGATAATTAGGTATGTTCTGTATTTGCCCTTTTTTTGTGAGCTTTTAACACCTTCCTGACCAAGCTAAAAGTGCTATTCAGCAATTTTCCATCTTTTTTTTTTTCCAGTTGTCCTTTCATCTTCTTCTTACTTTTCTGTTGATCCTGTTTGGATTCCTGTGAGATTGTTGTTAGTTTTGCAGTGAATATTGGCAATACCTGTCTCTCCAGGTATTTCTGTAGACTGCACATTGCTAAGGCAGCACATCACAAACACCCTAATGCAGTGTTCCCTGTGAGCTAATAAGAAATCCCTACAAGGCTGGATTTAAATTTCTCTGCTCTGTAACACAAGGTGATGCCTCTGCATATGATGACAAGATTTCATTAGCCTTTTTTGTAGCTGTATCATCTTGCAAAACCATATCTAATCTTCAGTTTGCTGTCTCTGCTAGATCTCTTTCAGCACTGCAGCTTCTTTGGATCTGCTCTTCCTCACTGAGACTGTATTGTGGATTATTTTCCCTGGAGGTATTAGTGTATATTTTTCCATATATGAAGATAATAAATGGAAAAAGAAGAGATGAAAATAAAAAACATTTATGCAGCGCAGAAATAGAAGGAGATGCAAAGAAAAGACTGACAGGGAGATAAGCGAAGAAAAATCAAGGAAGAAGAATATAGAAAAATTAAAAAGGAGTTAAATAATCAGAATAAATTAATTAATCAAAGTGCAGATCATGTGGACTAGAATAGCAAAGCAGCAGTGCAGAGAGCTAAAAGAAGACAAGTATAAGCATAATGAAGGATAAGCTGAAATGTAATATATATTTTCAAAATAATGCATTGACTTCTTAGACCTGACTTTTAGCAAGGCTGTCATACTCTGGGCAGTATGAATCTTGTGACAATGGGTTATGAGAAACATCAGATTTTCCCCCTAACAACAGCAGTGATTCTTTCTGTGATCATGGTTTTGTTTGTAATTCAGACCTCCCTCATTTTCACAGTGACTCATGATTTTTATCACACAATGTGATTTAGAAAGGATAAGTGTAATGGCAAAGGTTATAGAAGTCATTGCAAAGAAACACACATTTCTAAGTCCCAGCGTCAATCCACTGGCCCTAAGTTTCTGCAATGCTGTGGTTAGAAGGAATTTTTGTCAATTCTTACACCTTTCTCCATATTGTGGATGCTGTTTTATCATAGGGGTTAATTGTGATTTGTTGACCACTTCTTGCCTCAGATATTTGATCATACATGGCCCATACCATCCAGTCAGAGTCATTGCCTTAATTAAAGATAGTTGCTAGAAATGTTTGATTTGTTGCTCTTTTCCTGGTGTGACCTTGTGAGCTCTCAGGGTTCCGCAGATATAGGAGGGCAGTTGGAGACTACCATTTGGGAAATACTGGTGAGGGGTAGAGAAACCTGGAGCAAGTCCTCTCTGCTTGCTAGAAAAGACTGTCAGGGAGGGGAATGACACTGTCAGCAAATGAAAGTGGCTGGGGGCAGTGCAGAGAAGGACTCAGTTCAGAAGATGAGTTGCTCTCAAAGTGCTGATGTACCAGCTATTGCTGCTCATGGCATTCACACTATTGCCAGGGGCTTCATAGGATTTGCATAGTGTGTGTGGGGATTCCTAGGGGAGAATGACAGAGATCATAAAATGAAAACAAATAATAAATAAGCTCCTTACAGCCCCCACAGGTATATAAATATGACTGTTCATGGGGCACACAGACAAAGATGGATGGCTCTGTGTGTACAGGGGAGGAATCCACAAGGCAGAGAAGCATGGTGTTCTTCTCTCCGCCTGCGGACAATGCAGTCACTCTCTATTAAGGAGGGTCAAGTGACTGTCACTGACTGTGCAATGAGGAGATATAACCTGTGTCGCAGTTGCCAGCCGTTCTGGCTTGAAAAGGTCAGATCCCCTGACACAGGTGGCAATGTCACACGAGGGCCTCCCAAACCCAGCAGGATCCCACCCTGCCAAGCTGTCCATCCTCACTGGCAGCAGGGAAGGCATTAGAAAACAAGCAGGGGAGCTGCATGATTTTTCTTCATTAGAAGATTTTTAGGGACCCAGTCAGTGTCATTACATTGCATAGGAAGAGCAAGGATAGTGAGAGATTTCATGACTGTAGGTGTTGTGACTGTTACTTATTCCACATGATGGGCTACTGTGGTTCAAATCAGACTAAAGCTTAGGAAATTCTTTAACTGTGACCTTTCCCATGACTCAGATCACAAAGATTTTCTGTCAGTTTGCTCTGGGCTAAATTTGAAATTATGTCTTAGAAGTGAAAGACACAGTGAATGAATCAGGCAGATTAAGCTTTATTCTTGGCTCCAGACTTGCAGTACTCTGTTTTCTACAGGAGATAAAAAATAAATATAAAAGGTTGATTTGACATATTCCATGAAATACTTAAGTAATACTTAATTATAAACATTATAAAACAGCACGTAGTTCCGGGCTCTTACATTACACAGCAGGCCATCTTGTACCTCACAGGAATTCAAGCCAATGCCAAATCAGCTCTGTATCTGAATGATGTAAGTTCTCTGTAATCTTTATTGTTTACTTACATAAATATCCAAAACATAGTGGTCAAGAGAAGGAGGATGTTTCTGTTGCTTTCCAAAGAGAAAGGATAAAATTATTGTTACAGTCTTTTAAAAAACACTTATAAATTGGGTGGGAAAGAGAGAAAAATCTGCAATGTCAGTGAAAGTTTAAAAGATATTAAGCTTACTCATTGAAAAATCTAATTGTGACCCCAGTGTGAATGGAGATAAGCATGCAACTTTTCAGCATGCAGCATTATGACATGATACCTTTTAGGGATCTATTTCTATCCTCTCAAGCTGTCTATTCCAAGTAAATGTGAATAGGTCATTCAAATAATAGTTTAAAAAGTAGCTTCACACTGTCTTCAACAGCCTTTAGTAGGTATTGATCTCTTTTTTCTTTAAATATACTTGAACCTGCAACAAAGGCTGCAATGCAATGAGGAAAATAAGTCACATAAACCCTTTAGTGCGGAGATGGAGGCAAGTACTGCTGTTGCATGCACTGGTGCTTAGTACCTGGGGTACCTCAGGTAGAATTGAGAGTGTTCATGGCTCTGACAGTTTGTCAGAACTGTTGTCTCTTGGGACACCTCAGATGTCATGGCAGGATCAGACTTGATAGTCACTTCTGACGATACTCAGTCACAGCTAAAACTGTCAGTAACTTCTCTAGCTGTGGGTATAATTTTTTCCCTTATGCTTCTAATTTCAGCCTGCGAAGTGTGGGGTTTTGGGACTATAAATGATTTATTACAGTGGTCGTATTACAGTATCCTGAAAGTTGCTCCCCCTTTTTTTCTGACTCTGCTTTCTCATTTGAAAGTTTGTTTTGGAAATACACCTATATCCCCATCACCTGATCAGCTGGGTGATACCTATACGTGGAGTATCTGAATTGCCAGTCTGAAAACAGTCTGAAACTCATTTAACAATAGGTAAGACTGTTAAATAGGTAAGACTGGGTTGGAAGAGATCAGGCTGGGGCTCTGAGCAACCTAATCAGTTTCAAGAGTACCCTACTCATTGCAGAGGGGTTTGACTAGATGAACTTTAAAGGTCCCTTCCAGCCCCCTCTCTCCTATGATTATGAATCAGAACATTCTAATAAAAGGAAATGTTTTCAGCAAATTAGGAATCTGGGGTGATCTGAAAACCATGGTTGACAGTGGCTGAACGTGAGCCAGCGTCTGCCCAGATAGCCAAGAAGGCAAATGGCACCTGGCTTGAATGAAAAATAGTGTGGCAGCAGGACTAGGGCAGTGATTGTCCCTCTGTGCTGGGCTTGAGTGAGGCCACTTGAATGCGGTGTCTGGTTCTGGGCCCCTCACAGCAAGAGAGACACTGAGGGGCTGGAACGTGTCCAGAGAAGGGAACAGAGCTCAAGAAGATTGTGTAGCCCCAGAAGAGGTTGAGGGAGCTGGGAGGGGCTCAGCCTGCAGAAAAGAAGGCTCAGGGCAGACCTCCTTGCTCTCTACAACTCCCTGATAGAAGGGTGGAGCTGGGAGGGGTGGGGGGAGGGGGTGTTGGTCTCTGCTCCCAGGGAACAAGGAACAGGACGAGAGTAAATGGTCTCAGGCTCTGCCAGAGGAGGTTCAGATCGGAATCAGGGAGAATTTTGTCACTGAAAGGGTGGTCAGGCATTGGAAGGGGCTCCCCAGGGTGGTGATAGAACTCCCATCCCTGGAGATGTTCAAGGAGCTCAGTGCTCTGGTCTGCGTGACAAGGTCGAGATTGGTAGAGATTGATAATCTCGGAAGTATTTTCCAACCTTCATGATTCTGTGATTTCTTTCATATTTCTCATTCTTTATGAAGGCTTGAGGAGTTGAGGCCATTCAAAGAGTTGAGGCAAGCTGTGAATGAAAGTTCATTTGAGCAGAGAATACCCTGCAAGTATGAAGCAAGTGTTAAGTACAGATGTCTTCAGTGTTTAATTGCCTCTACAATTTTTTTGGTTTGTCTTCTCATTTTTCCTAGGTTGGCATTTTTGTGGATGAATACCACTGAGACTTAAGGACTTGCTATGACTCTCACTCTTACTTATAGGAGTTTTGCCTGCAGCAGTCATATAGTTGAAAAATATAGATCCATGTGACTGCAAAGAGACCACTGAGAAGCCCAGTAAGTAGGACTCATGGCCATTTTGCAATTCCACCTCATTAGACATGTTTTGGGGCTTATGATTGTGCTGTGAGGATAAATAAGTATAAATATTATATTTGCCTCCAGGTTATCTTTAAAAATGTATTTCTCTGTCTCCCTCCCGCTCTTTCTTTCCTTCGTTCTTTATTTTTTGCCTCCAATTTTCAGTGTAGTGTGTCAACTCCTGGTAGGTGAGTTATCAACCCTGTGGTCTCTCAGTATGGTGGCCCAGCACAAGGTATTACATTGTAAAGGGTTGCCTTGTGGTGCCAGTTACCCCAAGTTCTAGAAAGCTAAATGTGCAGCAGTCTGATTAAGTCTATGTGCAAATAGAAATTCATATGACCCCAAAACTACTATTAGGAAAAGTATTGCAAAAAAGTATTTGGCTTGTCCTCAATGCTACATTTTAAAAATATTAAAAAATGTCAATAATTGTCTTTTTTATCATTTGAACAACTCTTGTGAATTATCTTTGAGACACAGAGGAGCAAGGCAGTATGGAAATACTTGGGTAAATACATACCTTAACTAACATTATTGCCTGGATGTTGATCTTTCTTAAACATACAAAGTGCAAATTCTTTTTGTGGAACACACTGATCTCCAGTGGAGTCCATGGAATTGTACCAGTTCACACCAAATGGGAACTATCCATCCCTTTGGTCTCTCTTACCTCAATTCACAGTCAATGTGTTTGTAAAACTGAATGGACGAGTTTCTGAAGAAGAGGTGTTGCTCTGGAGCTCAGAAGATGTCTGGGGAAGCAGTGTTTAGGCGGCTATTGGGTCTGTCTTGTGTGCATGCTGGTGAGTCTCTGTCGCACACTTAGTTGTGGGGCATTGGCATGTTTGGCTTGGTTACTCTTGTGCATTTCCTGATTTTGCTGTCATGACTACAGACACCAGTAGTAGGACAGAGCCCCTTTTAACAATTCTTCAGTGTACTTCATTTGTTTTAGTCCATGTATTTCATTTTTCATTCTAAAATACCACAAGGATGTCATCATCGGCTGGTGTTGCTATGTACGAAGAGATAAGATGCAACAAGAGCAGTTCCTTTAAAATAGAGAGCAACACTAGGCTTTGTGTCACTTTCATGCTTATTTTGGCTTGTTGGTGGTTCTAGGAGAGGATGCCAGGAAATATTTTTGCCTTTTTACATTCATGTTTAGTGTTTGGGGCTTGTCTGTTTCTAGAATGTGGGTGAGAATTACCACGAGGTGGCAGCGTGCAAGCCCATAGTGTCCATTGATTCTGCCACTTCCCTTGCGTTGTTATCAGACTGGAGAACAGTTGGACTGTTATCATTGTAGGTCCTGTACAGCTGGAACTATTCTATATATGTTTTCCAGTAAATCTAGATCTTAAAAGGTCATGCACAGATCCTGAATGATATCTGGCTTTACAAAGGATACTTTATACTGCTATATAGTCAATATATACTCAAGTGAGTATATGAATTAAGTTTGCACATTGGTCAGGAGAAGGACCCCAGTCCTTAAGGATCAGGAAGAGGTTTTTGAAGCAGTGACTGTACAATTCTGTTTCTTCCTATACCAGCCCTCCACATCCATAAGTGCAAATAGCACAGTGCAAAGAGACTGTGCTGTCTTAAACGGAAATGCTCAAGAGATATAGGGCAATCCCCTGTCCATGTGTGTACACACATAGTGAGCAAACAGCAGGAAGAAACTCTACTCATGTTTGTTTCCAAAACATTTTCACTGGGACCATTAAAAGTGCCCTGGAGAACATTGTTCGCATCTCCAGTGAGGGGCAGTTAGTGGGTAACTAGGAAGCAAATGATGGCCAGCTTTGCCGATAAAATGTGCTTTTTGTTTTCCTTTTTTCCAAAGATGTTTATTCTTTTTAATAGTTGTACAATGACAGTAGGAAAAATTGCACCAAAAGCATTAGCTCAGTCATAGTGTGAATTCATAAATACTCCCCAAGGTTAGTCAAAACACAGTGTTCTGGGAAGAAATTATTAATGCTGCAAAACTTGTACAAAGCAATTCTTTATGGCAGGAATTCTGAGTCTGCATGCACAATAAGTAACTCAAGTTTTAACAGAGAACAAAGCTGGAAAGAATTCTGTAGCTCTTCATGAACAAATACTATCCAGAAGGCTTCACATGTCTCTTTTTTCAGTAGCATACAAAGTCTCTGTACATAATGTCCACAGAAAAGACACTGGATATAACCCCTGGCAAGGAATAAGTTACTTTCAGTAGCAGTGCTCTTTAGCTGGAAGCTATGAACACATGAGGTTCATGCTTGGTGCTGTGGGAGGAGTGTAATCAGATTCTGGTCAAATCAGACATTGGTCTTCTAATCACAGAAAGCTTCCTCACAATTTCAGCAATGGTTTTGACTTGGTGAGGGACCCTCAAGGTAAGTAAAACTGAGATGCATCTTGTAGCATTTCTGCAGTGTGCTTTCACTTGTGGTATAGACTGTAACTGTAATGTCCTTTGGTTTTTTGGGTTGGGGTTTTTATCTGTTTGTTTCTGTTCCAAAGTCTCATTTCAGTTTTTAAAACCTCTAAAAAGTAGTGTCTTTTTAGATCCTAATAGTGAAACATCAAGCTGTTTAGATAAAGAAAGTGACAATGTTTTGGGGAACTTCGTGGCACTGCACTGCAATACATTTGCATTTATCATTTTATATTATTTCAAATTATTGTCTTTAGAAAGTCAGAGAACCTGCCCTAGGAAGTTATCTGAGTACCGGTGAGTTGCCTATAAGTCTTGCAAAAGAGGCCATTTGGTTATTTATGTGTGTTGGCTCATGAATTCATGCTGCTAAAGTGTGACAGTCTCATTTAAGCATCTGAGTGTTACCTTCTTTGTGAAAAGCTTTTTCATACCAATTACCACATTTTAGCAGAAATGAGCAAATGCTCAGCTTCATATGTTTTTCTTGAGACCTATACATAATTTTTTAATAGCTTCTTCCCCTCAAACCTTTTCTATTGTACCCTTCTCCTCCTTGGCCCCAAACCTCTTACTTGAAGAGGTTGTTTCTGAGATGATCTTTGTATGAGGTAAGCTTTTTTTTCCAGTTTATTCCCAGCATAATACACCAAGGGGAATACAGTGCATTTGTTATTTCCTTAAAACATAATCAATTACCTGAAATATTCCCTCTAGACCTATAATATTTATTTCAATGTTCTGTCAATAAATGTAACAAGGTTAGTATTCTATCAGATTAGTTGGAAGAATCATTTGAGGGAACTTCTATTTGGTAAGCTCAGTTGCAAAAAGCAATCTCTTTTTGTTATCGAGAGAAACATGGAGCTCTGAGGAGTTGTCCAAAAACAAGTATTTATGTCTCTGCTTCCCAGTTCTCTTGCTGGCACCTGCTCTCTTGCCTTTCTGCTCACTTATTTCCAAATGCCAAATGAAAGCCCACCGGAAGTCTGAGCAATGCTGGAAGTACTAGAGTAGTATTCTGAGTACTGTAGTTCTGGTCCTTGTTTATAGGAAATCCCTGTTGACTTATGTTGTGTGCTAACCAAACCATCATCCCCTATATCTCAGAATCTCATATTCTTGCCAATGGCACTTCTCAGTTTCCATGTCCTCTCAAAGACAGTTTTATAAAAGTAATGCAAAACACATAATGTAGTTTCACCATTTGTTTGTAATATTGGAGAAGAGAGCCAAGCTTGCCTGTCCTGCTGGAATAATCCTTCCTTGACTTTACCAGCTCCTGCTGAAGATGTCAGAGGCACCATTCTCAGTCCTATTGCTGCATGCCTAGCCCTGCTGCTACCAGGGCGAGACAATGTGGAGGTCTAACAGCACAGGAGACACTTGAGAGTCTTCTCATGAGTCCTGTGCAGCTGTATTTATACATTTGGCCCAGAAATGGTGAGATTTGATGCCAGGATTAGAGAAAGGAAAAAAAAAACCAACAACAACAAACCAAACAAACAAAAAAATCCACACCCAAACAGAATAAAACTAAACAAAATATCTTAAAACTAAAATGAGAAACAAAACTGTGAGGATTCTACACCAAATCACATTGTAACACTCTCTAATCCTACATCCCATCGTTTTATTAAGTGCATTTTCAGGTCAAAATGGTTTGGGGGACAGAAAAAGATCCATCTAGCATAGTTTCCACTAATGACACACAATTATTATCAATGATTTCCATTTATTCTGCAATATTTATTGGAAGTTATTGTGACAGATGTAACTATACTCTCTGTTTCTACCTGTCTGCATTATGTTTTACAATCCATCGTTTGAAGGAGCCTTCAGTACAGTCCTCAGTACAGTTTGTTTTCACAGCTCTGAGGAATATGAGGCAGGTACCTGGATTTCATAAAGTCCCATAAATGTGTGGGGAGGAAGGAAACACCAAAAAAATCCTTAGAAATTATGAAATATTTTTTCAACCAGGCTGAGACTGACCTGCTGCATACAATGGTGGTGGCTAAAAGAAAACCGTTTCTGCAACAGAAAAATGATGCCCTGTGAAACAAAAAGAGGGGGGAAAAAACCAAAACCAAATGACTACCTCTAAGTTTAACACTTCCTTAACTAGTGCCACAATTCTGAAGTCACTTGACTAGGCATCAGTACATTTCTGTGTATTTCAGCCCTTTTTTCTGTCATGCCAGCTGCTTGCTTTAAGCTGATTTCTTGATTTCAACTGCAAAAATCACAGCACATGCATTTAAAAGTGGGATGCTGCAGTATTAAAGCAAACACAAAATAGTTGTGCTGGTATTGAAGTGGTCACCAGGCTGCTAATCAGCGTGTAATAGAGAGCATTCTAAATTCAGTTGGTATCTGCTATATGCACTTAAGGAGAACGGATGGGCCTAATTGCCTTGAAGTTTTGCACAAGCAAAACTTGTGTTATTTGTAGGTAGGTGCATAAAATTGCTGGTGCAACTATACAGACTGTGAGAGTATGTAGTGTGCAAGAGAACTGTGCTCTGCGTGTTAACAGGTGATGACACAGCAAATTATATTTGAGTTAGAAGAGCCCTTGCTGGATCATGTGAGAGCAGTTCTATTCAATTTAATTCTGAGCACACAGAGTGCTTTTCCCTTCCTTAGCTGGATCCACACGATGTTCTGACAAGGGCCCACTCTTATGGGAGCAGTTGGCCAAAATTGTTTTTGTAATGTATTCTGGAGCAGCATATACAGAGGTGCAAGAAGCAGCCCAAAGGGGCCAGGGATCAATATAAAGGCTGAATGCAAAATAAATTTCTTTGATTATATATGGTCACTGAAGTGGAGCTGAAACAAGAAAGGGGAGGATAGAGCTAGTAAACAAAAAGCTATTAAAGATGGAAACTGTGCTGATAATACCAGTTCTCCATTTGGAATATAGTCAGAGCTTTAGGGACGAATCCTCTTAACATAGCTGTATTAACAGTAATTGAGAGACTTGGGTATTTTTTGCTAGAAATTTGTTGGATGCAAAACATTTTTTTTTTTTGCTTGAAATACCAGGCAACTTGAGGAATGAAAAAATTATGAGCAGCTCTTGAGATTTATTTATTTTTTGAGATTGCCACTGGTATTTGGAAAGAAGAGAGAGGATGAGGATAAGGAGGAGACGCAGTAATCCAGAATATATCATTTTGGTCATTGCAGAACTACAGTATATACAGGCAAGCTAGTGATAGACAGATTACCTGTTCTACCCTGATCTGATAATTGATTTTTTTTTTCCCCCAAAACTGGTAATAACCCTCTTTAAAATTTCTTTTTAGCTAATCCAAGAATATGATTCATGATGGGGGAAAAAGGGAAACAATTTTCATAATGTCATGATCTTGTGGCCTGCAGAGAACTAGGAGGTCGCACAGATTTGACTACACAGTTCAGGGAGAAAATGTAGAGAAATCACAGCAGGGGTAAAATATCATGTAACTCTCCATTTTGGGTTAATGTTTGACAGTGACCTCCAATGGCATAATGTCATGGTCAGTATTTGATATTGCTCTTCATTAGTCTTCCACAGGCAATTAAGAGTTTGAAATTAAATAATTAGGCCTTTTTTATCAGTGCAGGGTTTTATTTTCTATGTATGCACAATCAGTTACACATTCAGTAAGAGAGTGAAAATAGAGCCTAAAAACACTACAAGCAAAACTTTCTTGAAAGCCCAGATTGTCCTTTCAGATGTTAGTGTTTTCCAGCACATTAGAGACTGCAGTCATGATATTTCTAAGTTGCTTGTGAACCAATTCAGAGGATCTTCCTTTATGCTTTCAAGTGCAGTGTGAATGATAAGGTGACATAATTTTTTAATATTCTACTAGTATGTTAATTAAATTGTAACTTTGGGTTAACTGAATAGTTAAAGTTGTAATTTTCTTAGAAGCTGGTATTCCAACAACTGCAGATATATTTAGCGGAAATGTATGAACTCTGTGTTTGCTAATGCCATTAAAGATAATGGGAAACAAATCTCTGCAGATGTTCTGTGCTACAGGGAAAAAGTGATTTCCCACTGTAACAAAAGGTAAAAAGCCTATTCATTGAAGTACAGTTAGAATTTATTTTTAATTGGTATGAAAGAATCCTTAAATCTGTATACTGCTTTTAGTATTTTGGGCTTGAATTACAGTTAATATTTTGCATAAAAGAGGGAATAGGAGGAGTACTAAAATTCAGAATCTTTGAACGTGAAATGCTGTCTTGATTTCTAGTCATAGTATCATTTCTAATGATTTTACTGTCAAAAAATAAAACAACCAAAAAGTTGTTTGTACCAGCACCAGCACAAGATGACAAAGGTTTTGCTAAATATCCTTTGCATTCCTCAGTGGATGCTCTCCAGGTTTGTAGGTTAAGCATGGGTGTGATTTCAGCATATGACTATGTGGGTAACAATAAAAGAGCTAATAGAAATAAGGGGTTTATAGATTCAATTCCAAGAGAATCAAAACCCTAAGAGTTCTGAACTTAGAGAATAGGGGAAAGATCAGGTTGTGCTAGTTGAAGAGGTCCCACTGATGAGTCTTCTTTCTTGTGAAAGGTGCCAGGTTCACTCTTTCTCTCAGTCCTTCCAAACCTGGCTGGAATTGCTGTAATGAATGTCTAAGTGACAAAAAGAAAAGCAGAATGTAAAAGATGCTAATCAGCCTTTATTCTTTTTAGACATCACATGCAGGACCCAAAGCAAAGATTTTGTGTGGAGAGAGATAGATTTTAATTAAGCATCTTAATAGAGAAATCCTTCTTGTTTTTTTCAGAATAAATTAAGGAAGTAACTTTGATGCAATATCATTTTCATCTAATCAGTAACATTCTGAAATTACCATGTTGTTTTCCATTAGAAATACCATCATCCAACAAATCAGATAAAATTATTTAACATAGCTATATTGCAACCTCAGCTAACATTAGCCTGGGCATGTGTATACACAGAGCACCAGATGGGGAGTGAACTGACAAATGTTTAAAGGGAGAAAAGGGCAGACAGTATCAACAATTTTATATACTCCTTTGAATAAGATGCCCATATCCTATCTCGATTCACTAATAATCAAATAAAGGCTTATAAGGGTTTTGCCCTCTGCATATAGTGAATACTGATTACTGAAACCAATAAAAGGCAAATGTCTTTAGCCCTTTACTTATATGCACAAATTATTAATATCCCCATTAAAAATTTTTACTTTATATTTGTCCTGAATTCAGAGGGTTTTTTTAGATATAAACCAGTGTGTTGACAGAGACATTCCCCTTAGCTTTTATACCTGTGTTTACCATTTTTTAAACATACAGAACAAAGTGCATGAAGATAAATCAGCTTGCAAAGCTAGGGCAACAGTTACAAGTCTGGAATAGGGATGAAATTGCTGCTTCATAACTGTGTCTTTGATAAAATGTGTGTGGTGATTATGACAGTTTTACACAGCTATAGTTTCTGTGGGCAAATTTGCAACACTCGTGTTCCTGACAGCCAGAGACAGGCCACAGTTAACCTTGTGTGTTCAAGTACTATTAATTGCTATTAATATTTACTTTCTACTACAGTAGTGCCTTGAGGTGAAGTCAAGTGGGTACCCTGTTTGTCCAAACTGAGAATTTGATAAAGTGAGCAGGAGTGGGAAGCTAAACCACCTGGTGATAAGTGACTTACTCAAGAGCACAGAGAACAGTTTTGTGACCAGGAAACAAAACACTGCTCACCCAGGTAGAATCTCTCTCAGCCCACAATAACACACTTCTCTTTCTACAGGAAGTTTTCCTAAGAATAAGCCATTCCCAACTGAGGTGTAGGGAGTGTTATCTCTTGATCATCTAATTCTGTCACATGAGGATCTGACAATAAGAAGTAAGGAAGGCAGCACCAATCATGTCCCATTTTTTCACCTACCATAGAAACTGAACTAAAAGTTTGAGATGCATGAATAGGCATTACAAGGAATTTGCAACTTTTCCGCTCAGAACAGACTTTCAGGATCACTTATCATGTTGGTTTCTTTAGTTTGTCTAGGTTTCTGCCAGTTTGAGCAATAGGAAAATCTAAGACTGCCAGTATTTTTTGACATGACTTGAATCCCTGTGTAATAGGTTCCATCAAAAAAAAAAAAAGAGTTGCTTTTATTGCCATCATGGCTGTAATTTCATGTGGTGTCCTTATACACACTATAATTTCTCATGTACAGCTATCAGCAATAACCTTTTTTGGCAACAGAGAGAAAAAAAATCCCCAAAATACAAACTTATCTAACATATATTTGGAGACCTTAAATCCTGTCTAACCACATACAAGACACAAGCTGTGTCTCTCTGATCTCTGGTGTAGTGGAGGATTGTGTTTTTTACTTGTAGGTAGAGCAGAAGCAGCTGACAAGGCTTATGCAAGTAGCATCTTGGAGGATATTCACAGTGCAGCCTGCTCAGCTGGTGCATGCAAGGGCTTGGCATCCTTCGCAGTTCTACGTATGCACAAGAATATAAAATATTTTGTGTTCTTGTAATTCAGCTTTTCTCCTTTGATTCTGAGCACACATAACAGCTTAACCTAATGAGATGTCATATCAAAAAAAACCTTAAAAAGGTGGT
Source organism: Pyrocephalus nanus (assembly GCA_038380795.1). Lineage (NCBI taxonomy): Eukaryota > Metazoa > Chordata > Aves > Passeriformes > Tyrannidae > Pyrocephalus > Pyrocephalus nanus. The sequence continues at coordinate 6,648,225 of CM076285.1, read as the reverse complement.
ACACATCAAGAACAGGTGGGGACTGCAGGACCTGTGAGTCTCAAACACCCAGCAGTGTGTGTTTCACTCCCTGCTGCCTCTCCTACTGCCACAGACCAATTTATATTTTTTGCCTCAACAGGAGATGCTCCAGCGTTGGCAAAAACTTTTAATGATCCTCAGCCTCACATGCTGCTCTGGGAACAAACTCTGGAGAATATAGAAGGTTTTGCAACATATTAGTCCTATGAATAAAAACATGTTTCTCACCAGGAATTCATATTCAGATACTCTTCCACATTTTAGCATTGTGGGTTTTTTCCTTACCTGGAGATGCATTATCCCTTGTTCATGTCCTTTTGGCTTTTTTCAGATATCTCTTTGCCTTATGAACTCTGGTAAACTGTAGTATTGTCAGTGAGATTTTAGATAATTGATTAGTGTGAAGATTCTTCCTAGTTTCCTTCTACTTATGAAGTTATAGCGAGTCCTTTCTAACGTAATAAATACATTATCTGATCTTGAAAATGAATATTGCAATGAGAAAGCTCCAGGTATCAAGTTACTGGCTGAGAGCAGGGTAGCCAGGGAGCCACCCCCACAAATCTTACCAAACCTGATAAATCATGGAGCTTAGGCCTCCCTGACTAGAGCAAATCCTTTCTGAGCTGAACTAGACTACCCCACACTCTGCTTTGGAGTTCCAAGGTAAAATGCATGGAGAAGACAGTATACTATTGGACCAGTAGAGATTCTAAAGAGATCATATGTTAGTTGTGCATGTATTTGCATCAGTTAAAATATAAAATTAGATTAATGAAGATATCTCCTTTGGATATAAGTTGATAACTAGCTTGGTTCATGAGGAAGCTACTACCCCTTGACCAAGAAGCAACCTAGCATCACAAATTCGTCCATCCCTTTTTCTGGAGCATCTGTGTGCAGCAACCTTGGAATCATGAAAAAACAGACTAATTCAGATTGAAAGAGACCTCTAGAGGCATTTAGTTTAACCCCCCACTCAAAGCATGACCAACTCTGAAGTTTGACCAGATTGCTTAAGGTTATACTACAAGGTGCCAAGGGTGCATAACTGACCCAGGACTGTAATGAAAAGGCCAGACTTGGAGTTATGAGAAAATGAGCTTAGATGAAGCTTTACAGCCCAAGGTAGATAGTGCTCAGTATGGATAACAACCTCTCAGTCTTTCTCTACTATAATGTGTCAGGGGAATTAGCCATCTAAGTTGCCAAGTTTTATGTAAGAAGAGGACTTCTAAGATAAGAAGCTACAGAGAGACTCACTTAACAGAACTGAGTCTTAGTTCATTTCATGCCTTGGCTGATATCATACAGGTCGCCTACACAGTGCTATCCTGTTAAGAGGTCTTGCTGAATTTTGGAAGCTCATGTACCTTCCTGAGTCTCTGGCTTCCTCACCTGCAAGTTCAGTCCATTTTTATCCCCTCTGCCTTGGCTGCAGCTCTCCCTAGAGCTGTTTGGGGGGTTTTATGCTTCTTTTTTATGAATGCTGTGCTCAAGCAGTATATGTCTAGCAGACACACAACTTTTGCAGATCATAATGTTCTTTATTTTCTCAATGTGGTTCATTTAGAGGCACTTAAAGACAACATTTTCCTGCAGGTTGCTTGTGAAAGAAGATTGCTCTGGGTAGTTTCTTTATATGCAGCTTATCTTGACTTTTACATGTACGGTTTCACAGTGGAAAGATGCAGACTCAGTGATTGTCAGAAGATTGTGTGTATTCCAGTTTGCATAGGTTTCTCCTTTTCAGCCTCCTTCATTTGTCTAAAGAAATTAAAACTTATGAGTTTAGAAGCTCTATGATACCAGCATGTAATATATATTCCTCTTTTCATTGAATCAGAAATATGTACTCAAACCCCTAGATTTTATTCAAAAATAATGTGCAGCTAAGGGGATTTTGTTGCATAAGATATAGTATCAAAAATATGATCAGTGCCCAGATTGTACACAGTTGCTTTTTACCTGAAGTACATGATAAAAAGAACTTAGTAAATGGCTAGTGCTAGAGTGTGGTGTGCCAGGCAATGTCATGCAGGATTTATTAATGCTAATATCTGTTAAGAAAATACATTGTTAGTCCTTCTCTACATATAGATTCAAATCTTTCCATTGATACCTTGATGTAGAAATAAACTTGAATTTACTTCTGTGGCACAGCAAGCCTTAAAATTTAAACAAAAGTCAACGTGATAAAAAAACTGATCAGTTCAGTGAACACATTTCTTTGCCTTGAACTGAAATGTGCATTCCAGAAGAGCATGTCTTAGGAACTGGAGATCCATGAAAGGAACAGACCTGCTAAAAGAATAGCATTTTGATGAAACAAGCTTATTTGCTTAACAGCTTTCCACTGCAATTAACATATGCGGCAAATGTGTCTATTTAATGTGACAATCTGCTCAAATAACCCTCTTTCAAGAGTGGGATTATATAATCTGGAAATAACAGAGTTACACTGAGATTAAAATTATTGAATATCTTGTTTATCGAAAATGCCAGCAGCACTGTCTCCTCTTTCCCCTGTACTTCATGCTGACTTGTAAATGATGTGCTTGAGCTCTGGTGTCCTTAAATTAATGAACTGTCTGAGAGCACCATTCAGCACAGGACCACTGTTTGGATCAAAAGAAAGAGAAATTGAAAGAAACCCTGGGGAAGTCAATCTGTGCAGCAGGAGATCTGGAAGTATTTGACCTTATCAGGCTTCTCGATCCTACAAGATTAAAAATAAGAGAATGCTAATGGCAAGGCATGAAAAATAAGTGACAACATGTATTGCTGGGGATCAGCTGGTCCCTTGGGCTTGGATAATCAGTGGTCAGCCCATGGTCAGTGGCTCCACTGAGATCACTTTCTCCTGAGAGACATGCTGGGGACTTTCTGACCAGAGTATTGGCTTTTGACTGAGACACTGCACAAAATGCCACACAGAACATCCTGAGCAAGGCATGACTGCATGTCATAGCAGCTGCCTTCAGGGTGGATGCTGTCAGCAAGATTTGGACTTGAACTGCTATTGCCAGGAACCGCCATACTGATGAGAGTGTGAACATGTGCCAGCCAAGCCCCTGTCATTGCCACTGTCTCATTCTGCACACCCCTCTCAAAGGCTCGCTCCCTCCAGCTTCCTAAACAGTGTTTAAATAACACACGAATTGGTTTTACCTCATGTTGGGAAATAGACAAATCAAAGGGAAGGGTGGTCTAGATAATACGTACACAGAAATGAGTGGCCCAGCACTCATCAAGGATGGGAAATTGAGAAGGACGGGCACTCATCAGATGGTAGCCAGTAGAGCACTGCAAGGAGCAAGGAAGGTGATACAAGCTTGTGAGAGCAATAGAGACTTCTAACCCCCAGGAAAAGGCAGCAGGGCTGCTACTCCCTCACCCGGAAAATGGGCAATTTTCGTTACTATTGATTTAATTCAGTTGGCCCCCAGAGTGACCTGGTTTTGAGCTGTTGCCCTGTTGTTTGACCCTAATGTAATTTCTGCATCAACTGAAGGATATGGAAAGGAGGGGAGAAGAGTGCTGTGTACTTCTCCATAGGCTGGTTAGAGACACTGGAACCCTGAACTAAAGTCAAAACACAATTTTCATATCAGAAATCATCTGTGAAAAAAGGCTTTTCTCTGCAGCTGCTTAGAGGGGGAAGCAGGTGAAACACAAAGCTGGTGATGGCTCTAGCCCACATTCCCTTGAAAGGGTTAAGAGTCACAGAGAGCTCAAGGACACTCACTGTTAAACTAAGAGACAGTCTCCAGGTTCAGTTAATTTTAGAACTGAGACAAATTCCCCTTCCCAATACCTCCAAAGGTGGGGAATTTCTGCAGCCCTCTGTGAAGCACCATGACAACAGCCTGCCCACATGGGAGTTCACTGCATAAACATTTGTATAAATTGTGAGGAACAAGCTGAGGAACCAGATCCTTCCCCTTCTTATCTGGAAAAAAAAAAACTTTCTTTGGTCAATGCTCTGCTGGCAGAAGCTCGATTTTAAACACCCTCCAAAACTAATTGTGAAAAATCCAGAGACCACATTATGTGATATTACATGTTTTTTTTCTGAGAGCCTGGGGAAACTCCTCATGTTGTCCCTAACCCTGGAAAACTTCCAGGTGTTCCTGAGAGAGTATAATGAGGCTTTAACTCTGAGGCATTGTGTTTTCAAAAGTGGAGGAGGCTGTTTCCTTTCTTGCCAGAGGATTTGGCAGTCGCTGTGTCTCATTGGGACCATCATCCATTTCAGGTGGAGGATGCAAAGTCTTTCAGTGTGGTCATTGTACTATGGGACATGCAGATGGGTATCTGGGCAACTTGGAAAAAACTTTTACTTACAGCTAGAGGATGAAGAGAGCAAACAAATAATTCCTTTTTCAGTCCCATTCTCCCCACATTTAAAAATGTCTGAATTACCAACTTGTGTTGCCTGTTGCCCAGAAGATGCCAGGTCACCTCTAAGGCAGTAATGTTGTCTCTTCTACATGCTAAACTTGCAGACTATTCAGGCAGCAGCATCCGAATTTCCCTCAGGTGTACTGAACATTTCAGGTGATGATTGACCGCTCTCCCTGATATTTGTATGATTATTAGTTTCTTCTCTGTGTGCTATTCAGCAGACAGCACTGCTCATAAAAAGCAGATAGGAGCAAGTTGGGCTGCTGCCCCTGGTGAGTAGGAGAGAGGATGGGCTGATTGATGACCCTTGGCTGTTTTCTGATGTTGCACTTGTTTTTTATGATGTCATTAGGAGGCTATAGTCACATTAAGGAATCCCTCATGACATCATAAAGGACTTGATATTTCACTAATGTTATTTCAGCAGAGTGGAGCTCTGGCATTTTATAGTCTTTGCTTTCCCCATAGAGTTAGGAGTTGTCTAACTACAACCTGGAAGAAATGCAAAAATAGTCAAATGCCAACTTCAAAAGTTATGGTTGAAGAATGCTAATATATTTGGCTCTTTCTGAGCACATAGCACCTTTAGATGGAGTACATGATGTGTTTATAAAAGATGCCATCAGTGAATCATATCCTCATGCAAAGGAAGAATCACATGTGCCTTCCAATTCTTTTTGGTGCACAGAAACAAAGAATTATGTTTTCTGAACTCTTTTTGGGACAGTGTGAGAGACAAACGTGCCAAAGGACATCACCATGGCACCATTTAGTGTAAGAGGACAGAGTTGTGATGTAATGCTGCAATCAGGAAAATGCTAACAATGGACCCGAAGTTATAATTTCCTAATGTAAGAGCGGAATGTTAAGCCCTGTACTGAAAAGAAAGATTTTATGAGCTTGGCATAGGTGGAGAAAGCAGTGTGAGTGCTGTGCAAGTTGTGCCATAAAGGGGATTGTGGGGATTTAGATTGGTCAGTCCCTTACTGACACCTCCACATGCGAGAGCTCAGCATCCTCATTGCAGCAACACAAACATTCCCCCAAGTGAACCTGCTGTTAGTTAAGGGTAGGGACTGCCTGCCAAGGGAGAAATCAAATTGCAATTTTCTTTACTGCAGTGTTAGGGGATCTCTCTACACGTCTTTATGCTGGTGCCTCCTGCCTTCCTTTCCTAATGCACTCAATAGTATAGAAATATTCTGCATGGTTTCTTAACCTTTCCCTTTTTCCCCAGAGGAATTACACCTTTGGTTTTACATTAATTTTCTTTGAAAGTTCCCAAAGCAAAGGAACTTATTTTTAATCTACATTTCTATGAATTTTGTGCTTTTCTTTCTGGTTGCTCCCAATTTATGGAATAAACAGCAATAATATTTATTGCATTGTTTTCAGATTTTAATTACTTCTTATCTGTGACTTTGGAATGGTGCTGGAAAGCCATCTAAGAGGCAGAGCACCTGAAGCCCTGCTGAATGGCAGTGGGAAATGGACTTTCACCTTGCACAGATGCTTTAAAAAAAATCCTTGCTCTTGACTGCAAAATCTCACTTGAAATTGTTTTAAAATCTGTTGAATTTTTTAGCCATAATGACAGGCAGAAAATTCCAGAAACTGAAAGACTGCCATATAGATATTAATATGAAATGAACACTGTTTTATTTCAAATATATATATGTGAAATATATATATATATCATCATCCATCATCATCATCATATATATACACAAAATAAAAAACTCCCTCTGAGACCCCAGCTGGATTTGCTGGGAGATCCTTTTTGGTCAGAATCCATCTGCATACTAAAATATCAGTAAATTAGAATGAAGGGACGTTCCATCCAGCTGATGGAATGGTAGCTGACTAACAATCCCACATTACAGACTCTGTCCCTTGCTCTTTGCTACACTGACATGAAACTCAGACATTGCATTAGGAGTGAAAGGGCCCCAGGGGTCTGTGGACACTTGGCAATGGGATCTGGTGGTGGTCTCTTTAGTCAGTGACGAGCTCTGCCTTGAGTAGGCTCCATGTGTCATAGGCATTGCTGCTCTGTGCTCAGCTGAACCAGTCCTGGCTGTGGGATTTCACAGGCAGCTGGCAGTGATCCTGAAGGTAGCTTGGGACTTCAGACAGCGGGGGACACAAACCCCTGAAGAAAAAACAGTTTTGTGTACCAACAGTGTCATGTACAGTGAGGATGAATACAAAGGAGAGTTCTCAGAGGAATTTCTGGCACTCAACATTTCCCAGGGTCACTGGTGGCTTTGAGATCCTTTTTTAAAATGTATAAATCACTGATTAAGTGTCTGTTTGCCAGGCTGCACCAACCTGGACATGCCTGGAGATGTCCCAAGGGAGGAGGTGGGAAAGGGGGAGAATTGCCTGAAGCCTGGGATAGTTATCTGTTTGCTTTGAACAGAGCAACTGATCTACCTCTGGGGTTTTGCTTTCACACAAGTTCATCCAGTTCACCTACTTATACTGCTCGTTATTAATAGACTCGTTAGCAGGTTCACTCCACAGCTTGTAGAGAAGGTGTGCACATGGGTGGCACCTGAAGACAGAAAGTATCTGATTATATCTAATACGTATTTGGCTCATCTTCCCAGGTGTGCTGTTCCACAGATAATAAACCAGACAACTTCACAGAGGGAGGTACAGGCACACCCTAGCTGTGGGCTCTGGCTGTATTCCAGCATCAGCTCACAAGTAGGGTACCTGGTAGGAGTACTGGACTGTGGTACAGGACTGTGCCTTCGTATACAAGGGAACACAGGCATGAATGCCATAGCCTGCACAATTGTCACAGGTGACCAGATTTGTCACTGAGCAGTAGGTCTTCAGAGTAGGCATCTGTGTTCTCAAGCGCTGGCACTGAGCTGGCTATGTGTCTATGGACACATCCTTCCTCTGCTGCATTCTCCTTGTCCCTGTCTTGTGTCCACTTATACACAAGCTCATCATGGCACAACTTGCTTTCCCCAGGTGTAATGCAGCAAGCTGTGTTTGCAGCATGGGCTGTACCTGCTCAGGGGACAATGACTGCATAGGTGTGACCTGTGTGTTGGAGCAGAATATCAGCATGACAGAACTCGGGTCTAATGTGTGCATGTGGGGAATGGATCACACACATTGTTCCTGATGAGAGGATGCTCTGGGTCTTCGTATGCACGAGGAGGAGGAGGTCTGTTATGGATCTGAGGCTGAGCTCTCTGCTCTGTGTTCTGTGGCATCTGTGGTCTTCCTCTGGCTGTGGGGCTGAGCACTGATACTGAGAGGTCAGGTGCAAGATTTCAGCTGGAAGCAGTTGGAGAACAGACAGGAAACCGAGAAAAGAAGGTCTCCCAAAACAACCACACTTCCCGACCTCTCTGTGTTATGTACAACAATCCATGGACTTCTTCAGCTGGATGCTACTCTCAGCCTGCTGCACTACATCTGAGCATATAAGGGTGAGCAGTTCATTGGTACTGAATGCTCCATCCTGCCCTCGCATGCAGATAGTGATCTTGATTTTGCTGTTTAGCCATGGGTGCCTTTGAACTCAGACCTAGCAGAGAAGGCTGAATCTTTTCCATCTGATTCATATCCAGGGCTTCTGCTATTTACTCAAGCCTCTCGGGTGGAGACATTGGACCGAAGAGCTTGTGGGAACAACTCCCTTTTAGTTCTAGCTGCAATTTGAAAGCTGTGGTGTAGGAAGAAAAACAGGGTAACCAGCCTGTCTTCAAAGAGATCCTTTCTTCTCCCCAGAGCAAGTGTAGCTCTGACCCCATTTAACATCAGCTCTCTCACAGGGAAGGAGAGGTTGGTACATGCAGTGTTTCAGGCTCAGAGAAGAATTCCTCAACCTGAGTGGAACAGGTACATGTGTTTAATAAGCACTTTCTTCAGTATAATTACAATAAAGGTGACAAGTAATTTTTTTTTCTTTTGCATCTGGACCGCAAAAGTTTCATGGCAGTTGACATTTTTTGCAATGCCAGTTCTAGAAGGAATGCATGCTGCATCCATTGAGTGATCCTTCAGGGAGTTAATGCTTTCACATCTACCTCAGAGTGAGCTAGAGACCTCTGGCAAGAGCAGGACTGCTTCAGCTTGTCAAGATGGGTTCATTAGAATTTTCTTTGCAAATTCAGTGCATGAAATAAATTTGGCTTCCAGCCTGATGACTTGTTTCAGTCACCTATGATTTAGCCTGTGTCTTTAGGATGAGCAGGAATTGTCTTTACTCAGTGGTAATCATGTGATCTTGGATTTTTAAAGCTCACCTTTATTCATGGCAAATCAAACCCCAATTAGTTGATAATATTAAATGCAGTGGATATTTATGTGTTATCAGTTTTTAATGTATCTTACTGATATGTGATTCTATTTGACTTGAACAAAGCACCTTTTACACTCTAGATGAAACAAGCATTACTTTGCTTAACTACTGGGCAGATGATAGCCTGATAGTCAGTCACCTGCCTCTAGAAAGTGTTGCAGTAGTGGACTGGTTTCTTGGGCAATGTCTCTTTGTGCCTGGTCATCAAGGGCTGTCAGCTGTTGGGATATTGTTCTCACACATTCTTGGACGTGAGTTTAGAAAGTATCGTGGGAGCTCTTCAGACTAACTGTGTGGTGTAGTTTTGAGGACTAGGACTGGAATATCCATGATCAGGAAAACAAGAAGGGAATACACATAGATTAATGCACCTCTTCCACCGCCAAAAAAAAAAACCTCTCAGAGTAAGTGCAGCACAATGACTGTATGCTAAATGTTCACAGGCAATTGACTCAGTGGACCTGTGCCTCAGGGCTGCAGAGCACTACATAAACTGTGGTTCAGGAGTTCTTCTTGCACAAAGCAAGTCCCTTTTACATGGAATTTTTAATGCACCCGAATGCATAATAGAAATGGGAGCATTCTGTAAAGGGCAGGAGCTCGACCAGATAAACTTTACAATAAAACAGATATTAAAGATTATTTATAGTGTCATGCTCTCCTTTCTATTTATGAAACCTTGACATATTTATCTTTTATTTGGAAATTATTAGTCCCAAATTGGGCTCAGATGCTACATCTTCTGTTTGAATTATGAGCAAGAAAAAACAGTGGAGCAACAATACCCCTGGAGTGATGGCTTTACATCTTTAATCTAATTAATTTATGACCATTTTCAGGGACTCCCTACTACAGCTCCTGAATGCCTGGAAATCTTGCATTTTGAGAGTTTTTCATTTGATTTTTTTTTCCTCCTGCTAGTGTGGGTCTCACGTTTTCAACCCTGTAGTGTTCAGTACATAGAAAAGATGCTTTAATGTCTAAGTGCTTAGTATGTCAACTACAATTGAATTAATTTCTCCTGGTTTGATTGTTGGTTGTGCTTATCTTGTTCTAGTGAGATGCTTGATGATGACAGGGTAAGAGGTCCCTGTTTGTGGCTTCTTCTGCTGTGTGTGAGACCTCACCTTTGCTTTGTTCTCCATAACAGCAGTAACCAACACAATGGAATGCTTTCCTTAAACCTTGTATCACAGGGGCTGAGTTTCTTTTGAGCTAGTTTTTGTAGGCTTCCAGGAAGTGGTGGTAAATGTGGCATCATGCAATATCTCAGGGGTATCCAAATCCAGTCTATTTCAAATCTGAATCATGCTCCTCTTTCCCTCTTTGGCAAGTGTGAAAGAAACAGAAAACTCCTGAATTAGCATTTTCTGTTTGCCAGTGCCGCGCTCCCTGACAGAAGCAGACTCATATTGGCTCTCTCTCCCGCCCTCTTAATTAATTTTGCTGTGCTGAGCAAGCGGGCTCCAGCAGGCTCGCTGCTGCAGACTGATCTCCCTGTCTGCCTTTGATGTGTCTCCTGGGAGGGGGAGGGCACCCTGGAGAAACTCATCAGAGAGACGTACTATTGCCTATTTTCATGCTGCCTTGGGAAGAGCTCTTCTCTATCCTCTACTCTTGCATTACTTCTCTTTCAACAGCAACTACATTGTCATAATAAAGCTGAGGTTTGTATGGCCTGTGAGCTGTGGGGGCCTGGGACCCACGTGCCTCATCACTGCAGCAGGAGCTGGGGCACGCAGAGCACCGATGACCTGGGAGAGTGTTGGAAGCTGCAGAGCTGGGCTTGGCTCTCGAGGTGCTCACACCCTTGTCTCCAGAGAGTTCACCACGCTGAGTCCACAGCTGATGGCTGGTGCTGGGCAGCTCTGCCCACCCAAGGAGGCTCAGCCTTCACTGAGGAGGATTCCTTCCCTGCCCTTGGATCACACTCCCTCCCACACCTCGTGCCCCGGCCCAGCAAGACTGTGGCCAGCAGTGGCTGGGTAGTGGCCACTGGCCCCCATAGAGTGTGGGAGCTGACCATGGCTGACAACAGTGTTGAACAGAGGCCCTCGGCCAGGGACTGCTCCAAGTAGGGAGGGTACCCAGCTCTGCTGGGGTCAATGAGGGCCACGGCATTGAGGCTCTATTTTCCATGGTGCTATCAGGGAATCTGCTGAGAGCTGGTGACGGGCATGTGGAATGAGTGAGCTCTGGGAAACATTGGTGCCTGTTCCTACGTGTATGGCTGCATGTGTGCAGAGCAGGCAGTGCTGTGCATCAGGCTAGAGCCATGGGGCTCTTGTTTTCACCACACCAAAAAAAGTAATCACAGCTCTTCACTTTTTGCCCATTTTCTCTATCTCGCTCTTTGTAGGTTTTTTTCCAATTTTGGGGGGTTTTCTTAATATTGCCAAGTATGTTCATGGTGGATTGTGCCTGGCTAGATGCCAAGTGCCCATCAAAGCCTCTCCATCTCTCCAGTGGGTAGGGGAGAGAAAATATAATGATGATCTTGTGGGTTGAGATAGGAACAGGGAGAAATTGCTCAGCAATTACAGTCATGGGTAAAACAGATGCAACTTGGGGAACTGAATTTCAAATCAGGGTAGGATAATTAGAAATAAAACCAAATCTCAGTGCCTCGCCATGGTCTCAGTCATGTATTGGTCAAGTATGTCTCTTCTGAAATTAATGCTTCTGTTCTTGCTGAAAGAATACTGAAGGTTAATGGGATTTAGTTCTTTCCCTACCTGTTTACTTTGCAGGAAGCTGCAAAGCTGCTCAGATGGCCATAGAAAAAGCCTAGAGGTATAATCTTGAGTTGGTTTGTTTTATGTTTTTTTTTTGTTTTGTTTTGTTGGGGATTTTTTGTGGTTTTGTTGGGTTTTCTGTTGTTTTTTGTTTGGGTTTTTGTTTGGTTTTGTTTGGTTTTTGGGTTTTGTAGGTTTTTATTTGGTTTTGTTTGGTTTGGTTGGGGTTTTTTTGGTTTTTTTTTTTTTTTTTTTTTTGTAAATTGCCCCAGAAAGCACATTTATAAAAGCTAGTTTCTGGTCTACACTGAAGAGGGAAGGGTTAATTGAAATGCTTTTACTGAAAACCCATAAGACCCTACCCCCCTTGTACGACTTATAGTTACTGTCAGCTATACTTTTGTTGGGCATCAACACTGAGGCAAAAGCTCCCAGGGAAAAATGTAACTACTCAATTACTGTTCCCACTTTCTGCCATCAGACTAGTTCTTTGTGTGTATTATTGATACTTGGGCTGCAAACACACCATACTTTAGTTCAATACAAGGACTGTCCAGCTTCAGCATAGACATTGCCTGGTTTTCATTTTAAAATGAAAGAGAATTCAGAATATTCTGTGATTGTGTGAAAATATTATTTGCACATCAAATATAACACTGCACAGCTACTACTTGGTTAGTAGGGAAGGGAAAGAAAGGACAACAAAGTCTTCCTGCCACAGATTGCTTGAGTCATGAATATTCATCATCTAAGTGAAAAGATCTGGAGTTTTCATAGCAACTCCACCCACCAAACTGAATTAACTGTTACAGCCTTGGCCAGTAAAATGACAAATGAAATGGATAAAAGATGAAGCAATGTAGACTGCGCCAAGCAACTGTTTTCAACCCTGAATTTAACAGACAGAAACAAGAGGTCTCCTGAAGCAAAACACAGTTCTAGGTCTTGTGATCAAATATCTTTAGCAAAAATGTGGAGAGTGTGCATGGTTTCGACTCTGATTGCCACTGCCTAGACACATCTATGTCCTTGTGAGCACCCTGTGGGCACTCTAGCACAGGCTCTTCCTCGGGCTGCATTGTTTTATATAACTGTAGTAATCTGCTCCTGCTAACTCTGCTTGCTTACTATGTCAATTCTCTTGTATTAAAACACCTAAAAATCCTTCACTGCTGGTTTTAATTACAAGTGTGCTAGCTGCTTCTCTCCATGTAATTACCAAAATGAATGGAGAAAGCAGAGACAAGAGAATGTAAATGCTCTTCACACAGAAATGCAATTACATCTGCAGGCATCTTTCCAACTACTCCGTATGTTATGTAAAGTTTGGTGCATGTACATATGAATTAATGAGAATATTTTTGTTTTCCCTTCTTACTTTCACAGTGGATTAATTTCAGACATATTTTATAAGGTATTTGTGATTATTAGGTAGACAGATCAGTATCTCCTCCAGGTACCACATATCTGCCTCTAAAACCAAAGAAAAGAGGTTACATGATTATTTCAGTGTATGTGCACTATAGGCAAATACCTGATGTTGCGTGCTCACTTTGTTGCTGACCTTCTAAAGTCAGTCTAGGTGCAGGGGACCTTTGAATAGCCTCCTGGAAGGGGTGACATAAAAGAAACACCTACACCTGGTTATCGCTTTACTGAGGACTTGACTTCACCGTGAAATTAAATTAAATGTCTGCACCTGAGTTTCTTCTCCCAGTTGGTTTCACTGAAATAAAACCAACTGCATTTAGCAGCTTAAACTCTGTCCTGAGACCAGCTAAGCTGTGCTGTGAGCTCTTGTTAACTCTTCCTAGCCCTTTTGGGATGTGTGATGGGACTCAGAACAAAACCCTGGACTACAGTGGTAGGTGAGTGGACCCAGTCTGCATGTGTGTGATAGAGTGGTTATAACAGCCTCTGAGAGACTGTGCTAGTCAAGCTTTGTTCCCTGTCTCCTGCTAAGGCAAAGGAGCTTAACTGCACCCTTGCATCCCAGTTTTCATATGGAGAGCACTTCCTATGGAATGGCTCTGTGGCATGGGTCATTTCTATCCCTGTTGTAGGACCTGCTGCTCCCTGCACTCTCCCCAGTCCCTACAGAGGATCAGGGTGAGGTGGTTGCTGCCTCCCTTGCATTTCTGAGGATCTGGCCATCAGTCATTGCTCGGCTCCTTGTGAGGGAAGGCAGGCCAGGGCTGCTGTGAGCAGCTCCTCCCTGGTTGTTCCTACTGGGAAAGTCAGAGGAAACGAATCCTAGAGCACTCTCATGCATTCCTCAAAGGCAGCTGCTGCAGCAGTGACCTAGTGTGAGTACAAGAGTGAATGAATTGTAGAATTAGCTAAGCAAAAGAATTTTTTTTGAGATTTGTCACACAAAAAAAGATAAGTTGAGTAAATACTGTCAGGAGAAAAAGTCACAGATATATGTAAAAAAAGGTTTTCTTCGATGCGTTTGACTTACATTTACACAATTTTTACAATCCGTTTTTGAGCAGGAATTTTTACATGAAAAAAGTCTATTCCATGTTCAGTACTTGCAAAAGTGAAGCTAAAATGCTTTTTCAGGAAGCATTTGAACCTGAAAGCCCTCGATGTCTAGTACCTTACAGAGGACTGGGTTCAGGACTGATGACATGTGACTCATGTAAGGCAAACGGCAACTTTACTTGTGGACTGCGGAGTAAATATGATCCACAGAGGGTGTCATAACACCATTAGAAATACAGAACAGCTTGTAGGTAGATGTATCTCCCTGTCTTAATCCAACACAGACGAAGAAAAGTGCATGCTTGAGATACATTATTGTTAGGAGTCATTTTAATTTGTTTTTAAAGAAACAACAACAGTCTCTTTACTGGGTTGATTCAAATATCTTTACACAGGTAGTGCTGAAATAAATTCAAGATATAGTTAAACTTTGAGGACCATAAAATCACAGATCATTTGGATCACTCCAGATAGAACCCAAAATCTGACATCAGTGAAGTCAGAAGCAAATTTCTTTTTGCCGTTCCACTCTCAGAAGAGGTTCTTAAATAGAACAGATAACTGTGCACACAGGGAACATTCTAGTGGTATTGTACTTATTAAAATATTCCAGACCTTAATATACAGTAACATTCTTTTTGAAGAGTGGAACATTTGAAGAATATTCCATTTGAGTGGAAATCAAATGAAAACTGACTTCATGTAAAAAATACTCTATGAGATGCATAATAATATATAAAAACTGGGGAAAACGTACTTAATAAAATACAGGAAGTTACTACCATAGTGCAAGTAAGATTTTTCAGCCTGATGTGCTGTTTGTGCTGCCTCTGTTTCCCATGCTAGAAATCTTTGTTTCTCATTTTTGACCAAATTTTTGGTTTATGTCATGACTCCTCAGGAGTATCAAGAGGAAGTTTTTATGCAAGACAGTAGTTTCTGAGATTTATATGACAAGCCTGGGTAAAATTCAAATTACTCTGATTTAATCCATTTGGAGCTGCTGCACTAAATCACTGTAGCTGACATACCAGCCCACAGAAACCTGGAAGCCGATGATATAAGTTTATCTGCGTATCTACAGGTGAAAACTCAGGCAGCCTTGAATTGCAGTAAGAGGTGTTTGCCTCTGCTCTGAATATATTTGGGGAATGAGCAGGGGCTGCTTCTCTGAGCACTCTGTGAGAAGTCTTACTGTGCTTTTCCTCCTGAAATAAATTGTCCTCAAGGTCATAGTATCTTTCAGAATATACAGCAGAAACTTTCTCTTTTTTTTTTTTTTTCCCACTGACACAGGCCACAATATTATTTATTCAAGAAATACAGATCAGGCAGCCAAAAATATTCATGAGTTACCTATTTTTGCAGTAAGCATCCACTTGACAAGCCTGCACCTGGCCTCAGCCTCCTGACATGGAAGCTGCAGTTGGGGACCTGTGCTCCCTTTTGTTTGAGAAAACCTCTGACTTTCTAGGCCGGGCTTGGCTTACTGATACAAGGAAATAGAAAATGAGGGAGTCTTGCAGCAGCTGTATAAACCCTTTTGACGTGGCTTTGAGAAAATAAGCAGCAGCATCAACCTTTTATTAATCTCATGCCAAATTTACATCTGCTTTTACTTTATTTATAAACTTCGAGGTCTCAGCCATACCCCTTTAAGCTGACTGAGTGTGTTACAGAACAATTGCAAGTCAACAGTGTCTAAAATTGCAAGTAAGGGTATGAATTTTGAAAAATAGTTCATAGAAGCTACTTGTCCTGTGGGCAAAGAGCCAACTGTGGGTCCTGAGTTGTCAGGCTGGCACCTGATGCACCTTTCAGCATCCATTACAGGGACTGAAAAGTTTATATAAAGAAGCAACAAAGAATAGCTGTGTTTCATTCAGATCAAGTGATACTTTCTCCCAGCGGGGTTTGGCTCCCATTCATCTTTGGGTTATCCTTTGAGCTTATACTGTATGGATTCTGTGAATAGGAAGTGGAAGTTTCTGTGGGATCTCTGTAAGTCAAGAACTTAACTTGCAGCATTTACCTGCCACACAGGATTATGTACAGAAAGCTTTTGGCTGGAAGAAATATGGTGAAATGTTAAGGTTTGGTTCCATTCTTGAGCATATTCTTTCTGGCAGCTGCACTGAAGTGCAGCTATTGAGCTTCCCACAGTGTGCTCGAATTGTAAGCCCTTCCTTCTGGCACAGAGGACTGCAGAGACAGACACATTAAACATATTATTCTTTTTAAATCCATTTTCATAATTTTATTTTTGGATGAACCAATAAATAAAGGACTCTATTATGATAAACAGAGTACTTGCAGCAGCTATAATGCACACATTAAAGATGGAGCAGGAGGTTTGAAATGTTTCCATATTTCATAGTGGAGCTTTAGTCAATTCTGTCATCACTGTGCTGAGCCAGATAATGTCTGGGAAGGCATACATGAGAGCTTCCCTGTCCTGTTTTGGGATAGAGGAAAGAGAGGTGCCAAGTTTGAGCAGGTGGAAGGAAGTTGTTGCTGTTAGAACATTCCTGGGCCTGAGTGCATGTGAGGTGAGAGCAGCCCAGGTGTGGTGCTCTGAGTGGCTCTGGACACAGTTGCAGTTCATATGCAGTGGCCATTACATCATGGGGAGGGCAGTTGGGGAATGAAAGTGGTGTTTGGAATGGGAGTGTTTCCAAAACAATACCATGCTCTTTTTCTTTGTCCTCTCAGTTATACCACGTGTGTGCCTGGGAAAGGCAAAGCCTGTGGAAAGACTCCAGTAAATTGTAGGTGTGGAGTGAAATGCCTGAAGAGTAGAGAGGATAGGCAGTGCCAACCCTAGCCACTACCTTATTAAATTTAAGATGAAAGGCCTCAACCCCCTTCCAGTCTCTCTTCAGACAGCCCCAGATTAAAATTTTCAGAATCCTGCAAGCTGCTCTGCTTTGCTCAGGAAAGTTAATAACATTTTCAAATACCTGCCTTATGATGGAGGGGCCCCTGACAAAAGTAGGTGGTTGGAAAGAGATGCCAGATCAGGAGTGAATCAATTTCAGGATGGTGTAACTTCTTCCAGTTGTGAAGCGTCTTTCTCGATCTCTCTTGCCTGCCCTGCAGAATTGGCAAGTAAAGGGAAAAGCCAACCTATGACTTCTCTTTTCGTCATTGGATATCCGGCTCAAATGTGCACAAATTTTTCTTTCTTCCTTGCACTAGGTTTATCAGCTGCTATTCAAAAGCTTCATCTCCTTATCAAGGGTCTCCACCATGCTGCTCCCTTAAAAATTCCCATATTATCACAGTACTGTATGATTCTGTTGTAATTCCTCACTTTGGACAAGCTCTGCTGAAACAGGTCCACAGGCAGAATAGAAAGATCTTTTTCAAAGAAGACAACTTCCTAGTATCTGGGAGAAGTAAGAAGGTGAAATTTTTTTTGTTTGTTTGTTTCCTTCCCAGCCCTTTGCAGCTGCCCACCCCAAGGGATAGCCCAGGGAAGGGCAGCCTCCAGTGTATCGTGTCCTCCCATTCCTCTCCCTGCTCTGGTTAGTATCTGGGCTAATGTGGGTTTGCAGTTCTGTGTGGTCAAGGCTGAGGCCCTGGCTCAGGGGTAGTTCCTGGTGAGAGGCAAAGCACATTTGCTAATGAACAAACTGAGTGGTCGACTTTTCAGAAACACTGCGTAAGCTCATTGTAGAGCTCTGAGGTAATGATTCGTTTCTGCCAGATAAAATAATCTCCTCTCTAGCATAGATCTGAGGTGATCCACCTCATTGAGAGGGGAGGGCCTGGAGATGGGAGATATATTTTTACCTCGAAGTTGCTGTAAGGGGCCTGAGCAGAGCTTGCATGAGTTCTCTGTCAGAATAGCTCATCCCAGGCTCAGTGCAGATGCTGCCATCCAAATGTCACCTCTCCTGGAACAACACTTGGAGAGGTAAAAAGCATCTGTGATCTTTTTCCTAAGGAGTATTAGAAGATCCTCTCCCATGTGTCGGTTGTGTGAGCTGTTAAAAAAGTGTTAGTTTTTTTTTAGAAGAATGAAAATGTCTAAGCTCTTACACAGTGAAATGGAAGACTGTGTCATGGCCATGCTGTCATTTCTGTGTTCAGTTCTCCTGATCTGGCTTATTACGTGCAAAGAAAGCTCTTTCAGAAAATCTCTCTACTGCCCTTTTTGCAAGGAGATTTGATTTTGAAAATAATTTTTATTAAAAATTGAATAAACTAGATAGAAGAAATCTAGTGCCTTCCCTACCTGCTCTGCCTCCCAAACCTGAGATCATTCTCATTTGTGTGTCTGGTTGGGTATTTTTGCTCCCCATGTTCAAAATGCATTTTCTCTCTTGCTCTGTCTGACAAGGTATTTGCATCCTGTGCTTAACAAATGAAACAAAGCCCTCTTTGAAATGCATAAAGCCATCTATTTCAAAGAGGAACCACGGAATGTGGCATGTTGGCAGCACACTTGGCTTGAATTTATCTTGAAATGTTGAGATGTCTTTTGTGTGTTTTTATAATGACATCATTAGCACCTCTAAAGACTATTTTGCTGTCTTCTGGAGAGAAATTCAGAGATGGAGAGGGGTATCTGAGTGAAGGGAAAACAGTCAGGCACACTGCACAGACCAGTTTTCTTGACCCAATAGATCAGCAGTAGCACCCAGCCTGTGGGAAGATGGAGCTGCTTACTAGTCTGCTTCACCCACAAGCACCACGTGCTTTACCCACAGGCTATTTCTTATACATACATAAGGGAAACTCCCTTAAAACAGTCACTTCCTTAACCTTTGTTAAGACCCTATGTAGACTCATCTTTGATGCCTGCAGATCCTGCCAGTTGGCAATGCCTGGCTGTTGCTGAGCAGAGAGTTCTCTTCATGTGTAATGCTGCTGCCTTTCCACTTCCTCCTCCTCCCTTCCCATGAGTACGTCTCCTCCACCTGCTGCATCTTGTTCTAATCTGGTTTGTGAGCACTTTGGGGCAGGGACTGTCTAATTTATAGCATGTCTACATGCCCCCTAGCACCAGGTAAAAGCTATTAATTCACATTACCCTATACTTAAAGAAAGCTTTATGGGATCAATAGAGCTGTGCTATAAATAACACAGCTACAGTGTAGTAACTTCATACTCTGCATCACCTCAGAATAACCCCACAACCTATTACAGAAAGAAAGTAGTTTCCTCAAAGCTATGGTTGTAACCAAACCTGGGGTTTAGTTCTCTATTGCAGTATTTGTTGGGCCTCAGAATCCTTGCCACAAAGACAGACCAGGTTGGGCATGGTGCTGGCAAAATTGATTTGAACTTAAAGAATTCCAGATATGCTAGAAGTATGAAGGAAATTTTCTCTTCAAATCACCATAAGGCTGCATCGCAACTTACTTTAAAGCTTTCTTAATTTCTGCTTTGAAGTTGTGACTTACATTTAACATTTCTGTAGCATCTTTCAGATTAAAATTGATTAGCAGTGTTTGCTCAAATGTTTCACTTGAGAGTTTTTTTTTTAAAATTCCTACATAGGTGTCGACTGAAGAGAAATGGTTTGGAGTAAGTAGTGTGGTAGCTGCTTATTGACAGTCTTACTCTGGTGCATTAGACTGTGAGGCTGCAGTGCAACGTTCTTTCTTGGTATGCACAGACAGGAATTCTGCCCTAGACGTGTGTGCCCTGTGAGCTACAGGCTATGGCAGGGCCTTTGGCAAGTGGGAACACTTGTGGTCAGGGCAGAGGGACAATCCTTGAGCATGGGCTGAGAGCTTCCACTGTCACTTGGCCACAAACAGCAGCAGCAGCAGCAGAAGCAATGAATTGGGGAAGGATTTTATCATTCAGCCACCAAGAGCATTGCCATAGCAGGTTGTTGGTTTTGGGTTACTTGCCATATTGACTAGTACTATGCAGCTGTGGCTCAGTATCACCTCATCTCGGGTTATTTTTTGCAGACTGCCAAGGGCTGTCTTGGTGTGACATTATATCCATGTTATTAAACATATATACCCCAAGACAGTATCACAAAATTACATTCTCTGAGCAGTAAATTCTAAGACAGACCAGACAAGTATGTGAAAAGACAATGCTGTAGAGCTTTTAGTGATGATATTAGACCCCAGACCTTGGGCAGTGTTCTCCCAGACACATTTCACACTTTAAACCAGGACAAGACACTGCATGCAATTATACAAATGCATCGCTGTACAGCCAGTAGCTGGTGGTAAACTATCTGTGCAAGAAGCTGCCTTAAAAAACTCTAATGAGAAGGCATTTATCCTTTGCTTTGCCTCTCTGGAGAAGTAAGTCCCATAAAGCTTTAGCAATACTGTCTGAGCTTTGCAGCTCTGCAGTGGCCTTTCAGAAGTTTGTGATTACTGGACTGATACCTGCTCCCCTACAACACATTGTACCTGGATGGGGACCTGAGAAGCCCTTGCATCTCTGTGCAAACTGACTTTCTGCCAGGTGATTTTTCATGTCAGAAGGTCTCCTCCCATTATGTCTTGCTTAACTGTAACCTCATCACGATGAGGAAGTAAAAGCCCATGCTTGGTTTGAAGTTCCTACAAGTACAGTCTGATTAACTGCCTCGGAGAAACCAGCTAGGAACTATTTTTCTGCTATGACCTCTTTCTTTCAGGGCTTCACAAGCTCCTGGCACAGCTTTCACATCCAGCCTGAAGAGTTAGGGGTGCTTTTAAAAGCGGCAAAACCAGTGGCAGAGCCCTCGAGCTTGCCCTTCCTTCTGATACTTGGCAGCCAAATTAAAAGGGAAAAATTGCAAGGAGAGTACCTTTATATCCTGACTTGAGAGATCAAGAAAATGGTTTTGCTTCTGCATTGTCTCCAGTAGAACTGGGAATATCTTGGCAGTTGACTATTGTTTTTGAAGGTGTAGTATAAACAAATGAGTCTTTAAAAGTCAAGGGGACATTTATCTTGTGAGCATTGCTGCTACCCCTTCCACAGGCATCATCTGAGACAAGCTGTTCATGTGTGGGAAACGCTGTCTCTGCTGCCTGGGATGTGTTACATGTCAACTGCAGCTGATGCCTGGATGGAGCTATGCATACCAGCTGCACGTGTAATTCATCTTTAATAGTATATTTATGATACAAACTGGGTCTTTCTGTCTCTTTTTTTTTTTCCAGGCTATTTTTTAATTGCTCAAATGGCAGGGCATTCATTATTTCCACTAGATGACTACATTGGTTTGTTCTCTAGTAGATGTTTGAAAAAGGAGTGTAGTGGTTTACTGTCTACTGAAAGTGGCTAATTAAGAATTGTATTTCTCAAATTAGTATTTGGAGCAGTTTCCCTGCACTATCATGTGAAGAAAATTATTTTAGTAATTTTCCCAAAAGATGCTAAAGCTGTAACATAATGCAGACTTTCCTTATAGTTTCTTATAGGTGAAGGCTGTTGGTAGATAAGCCTTGATTTGTGATCTAATTCATCTGTGCTTCAATAGCAACTGAAGTGCAACTGACTTGTGAGTTAATTTTTTTTTTTTTTTTTGTGATTATACTCCCTCCCAGCTGAAGGATGTACATGCCACTCAGTATTATGAAAATGTGTTAGGAACAAACTTGAGTACTTGAGAAGAAAAGCACGAATAATGACTAGTGTGTTGACAAAATCATTGTTATTTGGTAAAATCACTCAGTAAAGGACTGTGTTTAACAACAGTCTTAGCAACAGAATAGATAGATCATAGTTTGACTTGCATTATAAGTATGCTGCTGACTGCTTTTCTTCTCACACTTTGTGATAAGAAAATTGCTGTGACCTAACCTCTGAAGTGTCCACACTGTCTTTTAAAACATGAACTAAGACCCATTATTACACAGAAATTCAAGAAGTTTTTACAGCAAGTGTCCACTTCATTCCACGCTTTATTAGTTATCATTCAAAATCCTTTCTCTCTGATCTGTCCTTTTCAGACACTCTGAGTGACAGCCTTCTCTTGAAAGCAAATAATTTCCTCTGTCAAATGAAGGGAGAGTCCTGTGGGGAACTTTTCTAGGATGAGCAGGACTCATCCCCTGCTGTGCCCTTCATTTTCTGAAAAACAAACCATGTTTCTTTAAACAAAATGGCAACATTTATGCTCCCAATTCTGCTTACCCCCTGGCCTGGGCTTTGTAAATGTAAGTGCAGATTATGAATGCATGTGCAGTGTCTGATATTTCTAGGAAGAATACTTTATAACTGAAATCTCTCTTCTCCTGGGGATGAAAGCAAAACAAATTTAAGGATTAAATCACACAGAGGTATAATCCCCAAGGGAAACTTACTTTAGTTATTATGATTATTTTACGATGTACGCCTCAGTACAGCAAAAGCTGTGTGAATACCATTTCAGTGGGGAATAATTTTTAGTCTTACAGCCTATAGTACATTATAATGCATTTCTGGGAGCTTGATGAATCATAACTGCAATCCTCAGACTTCTTTGCTTTCTTCAGTTATTTTGATACTCCTAGCCTTCTCCTCTAAAAGAGAAAGAGCATAAGATTCATAAAAGAAAAGCTTAAAACAGTTTAGTTAGGCAGGTTTTAATCATGTATTAATTACGCATCCCTATATATATTTCATGGTATGCAGTGTTTATGCATTTTATGGAAAAGTAATAGGGTGAACCATTTCAGAGAGTCCAGTGCTGCTTTTGTATTGGAGTAAGACTCGAGTGATCAAGCCAGGTCAGCTTCTGTGCTTATGCTGGACAAGTCACCTGGGCAAGGTGTGAGATGTGGAGCGTGAGGTCCTTCTGCACACAGGGGCTGCACGATACTGCTTGCGTGGTGTGCCTTGAGGCAGCAGATCAACCCCCAGAGCCCTCTGTGGACCCAGTATTGGGTACAAGACTCTACTGATAATTGTCCTTTGCATCCCACTGTGTCCAGTAAAGGAAATCTACAACTCAGCTGTTGGGAAATGGAAGTTCTGGGATTTCAAACTACTCTTTTTGGTTGGTTGGTTGGTTGGTTGGTTTGGTTTGGGATTTTTTTGTTGGAAGATGCAACTGAAGCTGGTCCTCATGTTTGAAAGAGTATGCAATAAATGAGATTGGCTAAAAGTAAAATGGAAGGATGTGGTCACAATGTAGCAAATGGTAAAAGTCCCAGGTACAATGACTGGCGAGCCACTGCTGTCTGGTGGTGTTTAATAGCACTGTACCAAAGAGAAGCTGGATGTACTTCCATATCAATAGCAAATGAACTACACCAGAAAACTGCTATTTGGTTGTGTTTCCTGTCTGCATAGCCAGACCCTTATCCTGCTGCACATACCATCATTTTTCACTGTGAGTGTATCCCAAACACACAGCATTTATAGATACTTAACTAAAGAACAGACTAAATGACTTGACCAAGGTCACATAAAGAGTCTCTCAGAGTAAGAACACAAGCCCAGGTCTCCAAAACCTTGGTCTGGTGCCCTTACCATGACATCATCCTTCCCATGAAGACTGAAAATCCATATTGGTTACATCGTTGCACTGTATACAACTGCCTCTAGAATACTGTGCCCCTTACAGAGCACTTCATTACCAATAAGATATTGATTGACACATTGGAGGGAGTTCAGAGAAGACTAACAAAAATAATTAGAGAGTGGAGAGATTGACTGGAAAGATTGATTTATGAGAGAAGATTAAGTGAGATAAATATGTATATCTTGGTTCACCTGCAGCATGGTGCGTAAGTCTGCAAATATTTAAAGGGTGTAAACAATCAGGAAGAACTACCAATACTGGTCCAGTCTATTTGCAATTTGGTGATGTCACATGCTGTTGTTGCACAGAGCTTTCTCAGAGTATGACTGGGCTGCAAAGCCTGCCTCTGAACATCCTCAGGGGAAAATGGCTCTTGGAGGTATGGGATCAGTGTGACAGAACAACAGGATACTCCTCTGGGCCATGGCAGTCACCGGGGAGCGGGCAGAGGTGTCACTCAACAGGGTCATGGACTCTGCCATGCGTGAGTTTGGTGTGTGTTTTCTGATCTGGAACAGCAGGATCTTAAGTCAGACTCATAACAAATTTGTGACACACTGGAGAGGAGGCAGAAGAATTGTGTTTAATATCACTTGTATCAGTTAATGTCAGTTGCCATGGTAACTATGGTGCTTGATTATTATGGAATAGCAGAGCAAGCAGCCAGGTAAAGATTGTGGAAGTTCTTAGTAAATCTGGATTGGATCATCCCACTTTTGATCAACTATAGAATGAGTTGGAAACAAGCTAGTTCAAATAAATCCCAAATTAACATTTGAAATTCAATTTTTTTCAAGAAGAAAGTGGATTTCATACTAATAATAAACCCTCCCTGACCATGTAGCTGTAATAGGTTCAGGTGACATTCAGTGTCTGTCCTCAAATAATCATGGTCCTGAAATTACTGGATGTCATTTCTTATCTGGAACAATTTCCACATGTCATTCTGTGAATATAACAGGCAGGTCTTGTTGTCGTCCTTTAGCAGGACAGGGATGATGTTCCCATGTCCTGGGGCAGCCCATACCCAGTTGTGCCCATTGGGGTGATAGATTGGGGTGGGGAGGGGGGAGGATGTGGTGTGGATGTGTTTTTTTCCATAAGCATATCACTGTGCAAAGACAGGGTGCAGATCTGTGAGTATGTGCATGGGAATTAAACATACCTACAACAGAATTACATTGATGTGTGCAGCTGTGAGACAGAAAGATGCTAATGCATAGCTATATGTACAGAACTTTTCAGGTGAGCTTCCCTGCCCTCCTTTTCTTCCTGTGCGTGTAGAAGAAAAGCCACAGCTTGTTCTCCCATTACAACCACTGGCTTGTGCATTCCCCTTCTCTTTTCTTTTCTTTTCTTTTCTTTGCAGGCTCTGTTTGTAGTTATACAGTCAGGTCTCCACAGAGTAATTTACTGGCAGAATCTCTCCCAGAATCCAGCTTGAAACCAAGCTGTAAAAACAGCTGAGAGTGTAAATAATTCATGCAGACAATATGACTTTTTTATGTAAATTCGGTGCATTAACCCTCTATTATAATGATGGACGACAGATATGGGCGACGTTGCCTTGGTAAGAGCTAATGGATGGCCGCCATAAATTCACTGCACATTTTATTGTGTTGCTGGAAATTGTGCCTTCAGGCAATGCTGTTTACTTTTATGTAAAACTCAGGGTTCCCTAAATATTACAAATATTTTACATCCGACTCCTCAGCATTTGGGCACAGCACACAAATCAAGCTTTCTTCATCTGAGTTGTAATTAAAGGTTTGGGGTTTTTTCAGGGACAATTATCTAAAACTATAAAGAGAAATATTTTTTCCCCTTTAGAAGTTCAGTCATTGATGTATTAACAAAACCTTTGAAGAAAGATATTAAATAACTGCAACGTATTACTTTGCATTAGGCTATATGCTGTATGCATACATAACAAATTTGGAAATAGTTTCTTGTTACGTTTTTTATTTTTTACCATTTCTTGTGCTTAGTTACACATAAAAGATTCTTTTTTTCCCTGCACATATGCTTCTCTCTATAATTCATATCTGTTTTATCACTGTAATTCTCTGAACAGTGTCCTTGAGGAATTCTGTCTCTCAGTAAACATGGAAACTTCAATTAATTTCAGGGAATTTTAAATAAAGAATTTTTCGTTACTTTTTGGTTCCACGTGTTACAATTTTGCACAGACCTTTAGATGAATTGGGATGACCCAAGTGATTTTTCCCACACAGAATCGTTTCAGTGAAACAGAAATGCTGAAGTATAATGTTTGCTCCATAAGTTTTTTAATACATAATTATTATTATATGTATACAATTAGTTCACCTTAATCAAACATTCAATTTAGCCTCACAGTGCACTGTGGCTTTGCAAAAACTAAAAAAACACCAAAACAGCCATATGTAGAAAAGGATCCTATTGCTTCTGGGAGTGTGCCCAGGATCCCACTTGTAACAAAGGGAGGCAACGTCAGGAACAACGGTGTGTTTGTTCCTCAGCATGTATGCCAAACACCAGTCAGCCAGAGGACCCTGATGACTAGAACAGTATCTGGGGAAGCACCTATGTGGGAGTTTTTGAAATCTCTATTGGAATTTTTGAGGGAAATTGCATAGATTAGCTGTGGTAAAGATGTGTTCTCTCATTCTTCGTTCAGTGGAATGTGCTGGTTTTGGCAGTTTTGTTTTGATATCTGTATGAAAAAATGCTGCACAAAGTTGAATATGAGTGACTTCAACTGAGCTAGCTCCACAGAAATGCATTGCACCTTCCAAAATCCCCCAGTTCCCTGAGGTCTAAATAGGAGGCATACCATAAGAGAGGTAAAAAACACTGAATAGGTGAGGAATGCAGCAACTCTGCAGGGGAAGGAAAAGACTAACAAAATTAATCACATGTAGTATTAAATAAAGGCTAGCATATAAACATATAAACCTATTTAATAATTACTTTTATTTTGTATCCTGGATATGCATGCTCCTTTCAACTCTATTAGGAATGTCACAAGATAAAAGTACAAAAGCTATAACTAAGGGCATTTATTTATTTTTGGTTTTCAATATTGACCAAGATTCCTAAATTTGGACTTTCAGATTTTGCACCTTATTCTTCTGATGTGCTTTACTGCCCTAAAGCCACTTTTCAAAATTCATAGCAGCTTTCACATGTTCTGATGCTTCTTAGGACCAATTCAATCTGAACAATGGGTGTGTGCGCAGTAAGAGCCAGGAAATGTTACACAGGAGATCATAAGCTTATTCCCCAGTAACATTTTGATTTGTAAAGTATTCCACTGCACAACATACACACAGGAGAGAGCATTAAAAAGCATTAGAGACCACAGACAGAAAGGTGGCTTTAAATACAGATAGGCAGCGAGGCCTGGGATATGGAAGGACACACTAAATAATCAGTGGAAATGTTATAGAAAGCATTTTCAATGTTTTACTTTATTGAGGCATTTAACAAATCTCTTCTTGGAAAAAAAAAATCCTATAAAATATTTTTCCCATTGTTTACAGTAAAGGTATTTATTGTAATTCATGCACCAAGAGAAGGCCAGTTTTCCAGTCTTGTTCCTTATCCAGTTTCCATGCAGAGCAAACACAGACATGGAGTGTTGGGAGGAGTTCTAGGGCAGGTTTGATCTGTTAGAAGGAGGTATTGTCTATACTCCAGGACATATTATCCAATGTGATCCTGCTCCCTCTTCCGTAGGTAGAGCAGAGTATTCATGGATCTGTGCATCAGCACCATGCTCTGGTTAATGACATGCAGACCTTAAGGCATCATTCTGTCCAGGTATGCAGTTTGGTGGTCAAATGTTCTGAACTCTTGAAAGTTAATGCATGGCTGTCACTCTGTCTCCAATGGTTTGCTTCGATGGAATTCATTGCAAGCATTAGAGGACTTTGGTGGCACTGGGGAAACAGCACTTTCCTCCCTGTGCTGGGTTAGCAGCTGTGTAACTATGATCTCAGAGAGGATAAAAGGAAAGGGAGATGTATTTTGAAATGGAAGCAGTGCTTGAAAGCAGATGGGCTTTCTTGTAGGATTATGAAAGGAACATTTCTCTTCCTAGTGATGAAAACATCCCTGGATCAGTCCAAATAAAATCTGCAATTATAGATTGCTACAAATGGGAGTCCATAAAGAGCCTTCCTTAATTTCCTCCAGAATAGTAATGCTCTTATATTCTTTAAAGAATCATAGAATGCTTTGTGTTGGAAGAGACCTTTGAAGATCACCTAGTCAAGCTCCACTGCCATGGGCAGGAATATCTTTCACTAGACACTGGAATAGGTTTCCCACAGAAGTTGTGGATGCCCCATCCCTGGAGGTGTTCAAGGCCAGATTGCAAGCAACCTGGTCTAGTAGAAGGTGGGAACTGAGGGGTGGAACTGGATTATCTTTAAGGTCCTTACCAATCCAAACCATTCTGAGATTCTGTGAACGGGATACGTTCATATGCTCTACATACACTGTGGAAGAGGTTTCACTCTGGTTAATTTAAGGGTTATGAAACAAATGACGCCTAGATTGGCCCACCCATCTCTCATCTCCAAATGCAGCATTGTCAATAGAAAGGTTTTTGTTGGCCCGCTTCTTCTGTTTAATACATTTAAGTACTGCACTCTACATATGAAGAATAGTAATGTTACCAGAAAGCATTCAAAAACATATGAATGAAAATATAAATGAAATGTGTTGACAACTGCTGAAGTAAAGTTTTTGTCAAGTCTCAAGAGTTTAGCCATGACAAGCAGTATTAACGAATTGAATTAATTAAAAAGCATTTCAAGATGAAACAGGGCCTATTCTATGTAAAATGCTCTATACATTAGACAAGCATTATGGAAATCACTGCTTTGTACTACACTGTAATGCAGCCATTTATAAAAGCTTCTCAAGATCCATGGATAGCAGTAATTTGGGTTTAGCGTGTCTTTGAAATTCATTGAATACAGCATGTGCTATTTAAAAGCATGAAATCTGGATGGTTCCGCTGCTATCAACGTTCATTTGGCTTGGAGAGGGAAACAGGAGCTCAGTGTTACTGGAATGGGCGAGTGGGCCTGGGAACAGGGTGGGACGATGGAGGACCAGAGGAGCACTGGCAGAAGCTGGTGCTGATATCTTTAAGGAGCAGGCTATCTGGTAGTAACTCAGGGTCCTGAACTGGTCAGAAATGGAAATTGTGTAACTAAGAGTCATTTCTCATTTCTGCTGTTCCACTCCTCTCTGCTGTAAACTCCTCTCCTTCATGGACCAGGCTTGTTCTTCAACATATCTTCTCCTGTTTACGTTGTTTTTGTGTCCTCTCCAGGAGTAATTCGATCAACTGTGACCAATGGCATTACAAAATACCTATATTACACATCACGAATCACTACGACAGGTGGAATAGTCGTCCGAGTGTGTGCGATACTGTTTGCTTGAGCATCTGGCCACGGCCTGGCCATGAGAAGCCAAGTGTGAGTCAGGAGCAGGAGAAGAGAGATGGGTGGCAGCCTGGAGCAAAGAGAAATTCTGCCTCACCAGGCCCAAATCAATCATAAAATAGGATTCTTGGCAAGAAGTTTATCTCAGTGGGAAATGTCTATCTGTTTGCACAGAAGGAGAATTTTTACTTGGGTTGAGTTAGGATTGTAACTTGGATTTGGATGAGTAGTGTAACAGCACCCACACACAACACCTTAAAATTATATATCTTTAAAATATTATTAAGTATCTAACATATTCATAATAAAAATATGAAGGGTGAAACATGAGAAATTGTGAAAAATAATATGATTTCATACATGCATACTGAAGTTGATTTCATTTTATGTGTCTTAAGATTTGGATTTGAACAGATTATTTCCAGTAGATGCACTTTTAGCTATCTGTTTTATAATTCATCTGGATCTTAATAAAGGCACTTATATCCTTCAAGGAGAACTAGCCAAAAAACTGGTGGTAGACTTGAAATGTTGTAATATATTAATACCATTCAATCAAGAATATGGCTGCTCAGTACAGAAGAAAAAAAAAGGTTAGGTTCCTCAAGCAATGTGGACAGAGATTTAAAGGATGGTAAATTTTGCTGCTGAGCTACTGAACATAAAAATTTGTTTAAGACATTGCTTGGAATATCAGTGAATCTGATAGGCAGCCTCATTGGTTAGCACAGGGGATAATTCATTTGGCCCTTAGTGTGTTAGGAAAAGAGCTTCCAAAATTGCATCCCAAAGTACTTTGGGAGATTCATCCCATAAGCAAGTAGGAATCTGCTCTGTAGAAAAAATAAGAGAACTTGTTCTACTACTTCACTATAACGTGCAATATGTTTCCACTTGTCACAGGTAACATTTGCATTTAGTATCTGCATATAGAGAACTTCTAAGCTTGCTTATACCTGCCAAACAGGCCCAGGTAGCATTTGTGCCTGACCAAAAGTAGTCTTTCCCCACTGGCTGGATGCTGTGCTGACTGGAGAGCAGTATCTGCCAAACTGCGGTCATGTATTTTCTATTTCCCTTCAGTTTCTTCTTGCCAACTAGACTCCAAGAAGGACCACAAAGCCTTTTCTATGCAATCATGCTATTTTTAAGGGCTGAAGTAGCCTGGTTTTCTGTCTAGAGTGCCTGGCGCACTCTCTGTCGGGCAGGGTGGCCAGATGAAACCACGAGTATGCAGGGCAGGTGGGGTCATGGAAGTAAAGGTCTAGGATGCTGAGCAAAAGCTGATTGCTGCTGACTGATGGTTTACATTGAAGTGTCCTATAGTGGTGGGTGGTGTTGAAGACACGTATTTGGAAGAGCCATATATTGTAAAACTGTCCGTGGGACATATGGCTAAACTGAGCCTGGGCTCGCAGTAGACACAGATGTCTTAACCAGCTGCTTGCATAGACAAATGGTCATCTCATGAGTTGCTTAACCAGATGATCCTAGAAATTACTTGAAGATATAAAGCTCAAGACAAATGCTGACTCTTTCCATTAGCAATAATATTTGTTAATTTTTAAATGATCAGTCTGCATAGAGATACATATTTGTTCCTTGTTGCTTTTCCACTTAGCAAACAGTTTGTTTTGACTGTGATTCAGCTCAGTTCTGTGCTGTTGGGCCATAATGTGTAAGTCAAAATATCCAACTGTTTCCTAATCAAATTTTTACAGCATTTTACAGTAACTTGCTCTGTGCACAGGTGGGAAAGTAAATAAAATAGGTGAGGAAGACACTTGTGGGAGAAACAGCAGTAAAAAGGGCAGACTGGCATGGTGATAATGGAATAAGAAATACCTCTTGTAACCTTTCATTATAGAGAACAATAAACATCTCTAACCAAGACAAGATCAGCTGTAATCAGATAGAAGGGAAGAAAATTGGTGTTCAACTCTCTTCTTACTGCCAGAACCTCAGAATGGAATTGCAGAAGCCCTGAGACATTTAGTCAGACATGATGCCCTGTATTTCATTTAGAGTTTTAAGAGTAGCAGAAGGAGTCTTGTGATTGGAAAATTATTTTCTCTGAATCTTGCAAAGGATGGCTGGCTTTGAAACAATTTCTAAAGCACAAATTGGGGAACAATCTCATAATGCACTTCTTTTTTCAGTTACAGTTGAGAATAGCATCTGCAGTGGTTAAATGAACATGAGTATTAATCAATTCAAATGATGTAACTTACCCAGACTATGTAACAATTACTATTTGAATTATGTTTTGCAAGTAGTGATATAGTTGGACTTCATCCCAAAATCCTGGCTGGAACCTGTATCTAATCCCAAGTGAAGTAATTTTGTATTCTCAGTTCAGCATGCAGTAGAATGGTAATCAGAATTGTGGTAGCATCACTGAACTGCTTATAAGGCGCTGGAATTTAATGAGTGTTAAATAAAAACAAAATAAATCCTTGTAGTCTTCTCCAAGGAAAAATTACTCTATTTAGTGAGACAGAAGGTAACACTTCAAAACCCAGGGCACCACCCAACTTTGCATGCTTGAGAGAGGGCAAGTGGGTCTTCTAGACAGACACAGCCTCTCTCACACACATCCTTGTGAGAAGAGGGAAGGCCAAGTGCTTGCTGAAATACAGGCAGGAAGGGTCTGCTCAGGGGCTTTTCTGATCTTTAACTTCATGATGCTATTGTATGTTTCTTCAAAGGAGCAAATAAGCAGCCTTGCCACACAAACTTGAAGGTAAAGCATAGAAGAGTTACCAGTTCTAAATAGTTTACAACCTCACAATAATACAACAAAAGTCTAGTCAACAGCCTTCAAAACAGGATGAAGATATTCATCAAATATGATGAGGCGCCAATTAATTAGCATTGTTAAGTGGTAGTTACACTTTTGTTACTATTACCATTTTGAGATTTAACCAGCAAACCTAATGGGGCTACTTCTAGAAGATGTTAATTAGATATGGCAATTCCACTTACCCATACGGCCTCAGCACACAACCATCACACATCAATATTTAATTTAATTACTGATGTTGTGGTGCAAGTCACATCTGATTTAGCAGATAAATATGCTTAATTAATAATGAGATAAAACACTTACAGTATGTCACCTATTGTCATTTGAGCTTTGTTAGGTATAGTTAAAACAGACACACACAAACATGGGAGAGGCCATGACATGGTGCTCTGTGTCTCTGCATGATCTTTATCCTTCAAGTTACTTGAGCTCACACTGCTTCGTAAATACGACAAAGAAATCTGCAAGTTTCCAGGACACCAGTCTCCATAAAGACACACTTGTGTCTTGAGTAATTCATAATTTACTTCATTTATTATTGCATCATTAAAAAAGTGAACATCCATCTTGGATTATATGTAGCATCTATAGAAATTCATTTTATCAAGTTTGATCACAGTATTCTGATTTGTGTTGATGTGTCCTGATACCGAAGCCAAGTGTGCAAGAAGTCATTCTGCTGTAGCATGCTTTGGAAGTCAACCTTCTTCCCATTGGCACTGGACATCCTCTATTCAGAGCTTCCTGATTGTTGTACTACAAGGTAGAGTTCTAGAAAAATATATGCAGAAAGGTTGCTTACCACTTTGTAAAGCCTATGGGAAGAAAAGGACAGACAGCCAGGCCTTGTGGCTGGTTATGATGATTGACCATATTAAAGCAGCTTCCAGATGGGACAGATCCCTTTTTTGTAAGGGACTTTATAACCTGGACTGCCAGTCTTAGCACCAAAGACTTACAGTTAAATTCAAAACAAGTGAATAAACAGGTACCACACAATGAGTCCACCAGATTTGCTGAAATAAAGGAAACTACTCCTGCTAACTTTTTAAGGAAGATGAAAGTCTTAGAGGGTCCTCCTCTGTTTGCAGTGTCGTTTGTAAGCCTGTGTTTCCAGGGGTTCACAAGCTAGCATTAGAAGTTTGTGTGGGTTGAAACTTGCTATTCAAGATCTTTGCCTGGGGGCCATTTGGTTTGATGTGTTTGACAAAATTTTAAGAGCTCCTAAGTTAACTGTGCCAAACAAATAGTTTCCTAGAGGCTGAGAAGGTTTTTGAAATTTCCTTCAGGGAAAATTCCCAGTTGGCAGAAAAACCTATGAAAGCAAGAGCAACTCACAACATTTTAACCTACTGAAACACATATTGCTCTCAAATCCATCTGCAGTCTTATTTTCTATGTTGTATTTAACTATTCTCATATTAATATTGAGAGTAATAGTACAATGGGAACCTATTGGGCCATCAGGAATGATTAATGAAGGAGACCATCTCAGGATGGTCTGAGAACTCCTTTCAGAAACACAAAGAGACAACCAACAAATCAAGACTGGGAAAGACTTCAGCTGTCCAAGCCTGCCTTAAAACCCACTCATCCAGAAGAAAACACATGGGAGAATGAGAGGGGAAGACTAGTGCACAAATCATCAGCATGTTACTGCTAACAGGCAGACAGAGTTGGAAGTGCCAATGCTTGCAAGTGAGGGAGGCTCTTCTTCAAGGATTATAAAATAGGATTGCTGTTTTTTTCAGCTCCATAACCCAGTATTGTACGTGGTCACCATGGCTGGCACTGTGACCTATTGGTATGATGGATGTATTGCAGATTTTCCAAAGGGTGTGACTGAGATGTGGAATTCAGCCATGCTGAGCTCACACCTTCTGTCAGCTGCCAGAAGTGGGAGAGGCATTCTGGGACCTGTTCCCTTTAATTACACTCCCTGGTCTTGACAAGCAAATGCATCCAGAATCAGAGAATGGGGGGTGGAGGAATTTGTGGAACCCATAGCTCCACCATCCAAGCCTAACACTGAGAAGTGTTGTGTTAGGAACACTTTCCTCATGAGACCAGCAGCCTGGATGAGTAGCCAAGAAATGTATGGGAGATGAGAACTAATCCTCTTTGAGAAGAACCTGTAATTTTCCCCCAGGAGAAAAATAGTGCTACAGCTGGAAGGACGGGTAAGAGCAGCACTGCCTCCAGCTCTGTCTGAGCATACTGCAAATCTACAGCTTGCGCGGGAATGCTGGGGCCGAACATCACCATAACGTACAGGGCAGTGTGTGCTCATCTGGAGAGTGCAGGGATAACAGCATAACTCACGGGACTGGCTTTCAGAGAACATGTAACACAGGTTATCCCAATATCGTGGGTATGCCCTGGACAGAGACAGGCTGTGGTAGTTGTTACCAGGATCAGTAGTTAAAATGGAGGTGTAGCATAAAATGAAGCTCTTTTAATGGAGTTGCACAGGTTGAGGCTTTAGCAGTTATATTGATATGTGCTTAGCAGTTATATTCATATTTGAGGCACAAGAGTCCTGCTTCACCTTCCTTACAGGGCTTCTTTGGTAAATATTCAATTCTTCCAGTTTTATATTGTCATAAGGAAGTTTTCTAGGTTCTCCTGTGACTGTGTGTGCCATGAAGTATACCCATGAGCTGAGTGGTTTAGAAAACTGGCTGCCCCTTCATTGAGCCAAAGTTATGTAGGAAAGTATTCTTATTCTTTGTCTCTTCTTTCCTCTCCTTCCTTCCAAATTCAAACCTGTCCTCACTGGGGAACAGCTGAGCACTGCTTGGCCCAGACTAATGATTCCGGTGAGCACATTTAATGCTTGTAGCACTTACATGTGTGAAATTCCCCCGTCCCTCTTTCTGTAGAACACTCCTTCTGTGCAGGGCCTATGGCTGTCCTTATGGCACAGCAGCAGCAGCTACTTAGCACAGGCAGCTGAAATACTTCTCACCTGCCCATCCTGCCTGACTCTCCCAGGCTAGCTGTTGACTGTGGGAGATGAACTCAATCCTCCAGCTTTCCTTGCCATTTGCATGCTTTCTAGAGGCTTGCTTTTGTATTAAAGTGACTGAATCCAGTCTCAGGATTCGGAAGGGCAGCATGTCACTGGTGGTTGCTAGAAGCAATTACTGCAAATTAAGATATTCACCCAGATGACATCCAGCAAAATAGGCTGAAGCAGATTAAAGATTAAAACAGTCATTTGACAAGGAAATAATAGTCACCTTGTCCTTTCAGTACCTAACTGTTTTTGTCTGCTGCACTTTAGAGTACCACCCAATATTCTCCCTGTTCTGATCATTTATACTTGGACATGTTTTTGAGAAGCCACAGCTTATTTAGTCCCCCTTTCCTGTGAATGAGTAGTTTAAAAATGTTTCTTCCAATGTTCGTTATTTTGCACTTGTCTATACTAGTTAGGTAATGGAGCTCTGTTGCAGAAGACTCACATCTGGATATGGCAATCAGAACCAGATGTTCACACCCTAGGCCAGACACAGCTGTTTCTCTGGAGCTGGCAAGGGATGTATAGAACAAGTAAATGCAGAGACAGCAAGCCTGAAAAAAATCTAAGGTAATCAGGCTGAATATGCCTGGAGTTTTAGGCCATCTGGAAGATTGCCAGAAGGCTATTTATTTTGATGTCTACACCTGCTGAATGGGAATGCTTTGTGTGAACTGAAAGCTCGAAGTAATACTGTCTCTCTCCCTTTTTCAGCACTCCACTCCCTCTAGGCAGTGTTGCTTGCTTGATAAATTGTGCTCTACAACTTAAGTTTGTTTTAAAAGAAAACACAAAAATAAAAACAAAGAAAACAAAACAAAAAACCCCAGCAAATCAAACCAAACCAACAAACAAAAAACCCCAAAACAAACAAAACCAAATCTAAAATGTATTTCCTGGCTATCGATGAGGGTAGAAGGAAAGCTCTGCAGCACTGGAGAACAGAAAGGGAACACATATTGTTACAGACTGCCCCTTGGAGAGTTGTAGGCAGTGTAATGTGCTTAGATGCCTTGTGAACCACTGGAATGATTTTCTTTGTCCTATTTATAGTGAATTGGGAGAGAAACTCCCACAAGCTTTTTTTCCCTACTGTTATGTGCACACTTACCTTTCTGTGATCAGTGTAACAGGTTGATCCCATGATGCCCCATCTGGCTCAGCCCTGCTGGCTGCAATGCTCTCCTCACCTGCCTTTCTGTCAACATGAAAGCTGCTATGGCTTCCATTCTACAAAAAGTATTGGTGTTGATGGTGGTAGCACATTCCTACAGTTATGAACGTTTGGTTACGATAATTTCTCAGGTTCAAGAGAGGATTTTTGGACAAACAAACCCAAGAGGATCAGAGATAGAAGGACCACTATCTTAAAGCTGATGACAGGGTAGAGGTATTTCATAAGATGCTGGCTTCCCCAAGCCTCTGTGCTGCTGTAAGGAAATGAGAACATCTCACAGGTGAGAAAGCAGTTACCTTAGGGAGTGATGTTTACTGCTGCAATAGTAAGCTTCTAAACACACAAAAATCTGTCTTCTCTTGCGTTTGGTTTTTACCAGTACTTTCCTGGTAATTGTACTGATGCATTCAGTATAATTCTCCAAGAAACTCTGTACTCTCACACTCTCCACAGCCATTAGCAACATAGATTTTGCCACTCTCCCCAGTGTGTGCTGAGCAGTAACCCTGCTGTAGCTGATGTGCAGCGTATGCAGCTGCACTGGTGATGATTGTGCCCACCGCTGTCAGTACCATTCTTGGTTCTCAGATGCGCAGCAGACAAGCATGTCCTTTTTTGCTCATGCATGTGGCAGTTCTTCAAATGTTATTACTGATATGTAACAGGTTTGGTGGGGATAGAGTTAATTTTCTTCACAGTAGCTCATATGGTGCTGGCTTTTGCACTGAGATGAAAATAGTGCTGATAACACACTGATGTTTTAGTTATTGCCAAACATTGCTTACACAGCAGCAAGGCCTTTTCTGCCTCTCAGACTGCTCCTTTTCCACGAGGACGATGGGGGTGGGGGTGGATGAGAAGCTGAGAGGGGACACAGAAGACTCCAGCTGACCAAAGAAATATTCCACAGCATATGACGTCATGCTCACAACAAAAGCTATGGGGAAGAAGGAAGAAGCAGGGGGGACATGCAGGGCAATGGTGTTTGTGTTCTCAATTCACTGTTAGGTGTGCCAGAGCCCTGCTGTCTTGGGGATCACAAACACCTGCCTCACCCATGGGAAGTCAGGAATGAATTCCTTGGGTTTTTTTGTTTGTACACACAGCTTTTGCTTTACCTCTTAAACTGTCTTTATCTCAATATATGAGTTTTCACACTTTTCTGATTGTCTCCCCTATTTTGCTATGGGGAAGTGGGTGAGGGACTGCGTGGTGCTGAGCTGCCTGTCAAGGCTAAACCATAGCTTGTCGCAAAGACAATGAGCAATTCAGTGGGCTGTCTGTAAATGCACAATAGTTCTCCCTCAATTTCCGCTTTGCAGAAGGATACAGTGGACATCCTAAAATCCTTTTAGAATATTTGCTTCTTAACCTGACCCGATAACTCTTATCACAGAGTATTCTGAGTTAGAAGGTCCCCACAATGTGTTATGCTATGATGCTTTGCCAGAGGAAGAAGTCACAGTTTTTCTTTGATAATTTGTTTGGTGTCCATTAGCAGAGACATGAACCTACAGAGAGTACTCGAGCTGATACCTTTGAAGGACATGATATTTTAAAACAAATAAAAGATCTACTGTGTGTTATAAGCAATAATCAATAATTAAAAGCCTTGTTAAAACATTGCTGAAGAGTACTTCAGAAGAAAAGCAGTTATACTGCATTTCATGCTTAATTCAATGTCAATTAGCTGATTGTTAACTTCCCTCCAGCTAAATCTTGTTCAGCACAGAGAAGAGAAATCAAAAGCATTCTGGCTTTAACAAGCCTAGTGTTTCAATCATTCATCTCTGCCCGCAGGCTCAAAATCAATGTCAACAGACGTTTCATTGCAATGTTATCAGCCATTTCTGCATGTCACTGTTTTCTTGGCTGCCCTGATTGTCCCTGAAAACCATCTGTGGGAATCAGAATTCATCTTGAGCAGAAAACCAAACAGACCGCATTTGCTCTTACCCAACTCCTGGTAGGTTCCCTTTCACGGAGATAACACGGGAGATGGTGTCTGTCCGAACTTCCCAAACGGCTCAGAGCGCTCCTGTACCCTGGAAGAGCGGGGGGGTCGGGGTAGCCCTTCAGCACCGCAGACAGCGCTGGGAGCAGCTCTGCCCTGCCGTGCCCTGCCCTGCCACGCCCTGCCCTGCCCTACCACGCCCTGCCCGGCACGGGGCCGGCTCTGTGAAGCAGTTCCCTTCCTCAGCCTTCTTCCTCCTCCTCAACCCTCCTAGGCCTCAGCCACCAGCCCAGTAGCCAACTCTGCGTGCACCGGAACAGCTTTAAGGGTGTCAATGTCCCTTGAAATACGCAGGGATTGAGGGGATTTTAGGCACAAAAGGTTTTCTACTTACATATGCTTGAATTGCCTCTAGAAATTTGTGTCAAAAAATAACAGGTCAGCACCTAAAATTTATAAGGCATCACAGACATTCCCATTTGCTTCATAATGATATTACTAATTGTGAAATTCACTTCTTTGAAAAGTGTCAAGAGCAAGAGCTGGGGTGAAGTCTGAATTTGAAGTGGTGTTTGGGTCTTGCCTAGCTTCTACGGAACTTATATTGATAACAGGCTGCTTTCTACCTGAAACCAGGGTGTCTGATTGCTGCATTTACACTGCAAGCAATGTAATATGGCATGTTACACTCAGAAACAACACGGGAGTGATATTTCTTATTTCTTTGCTGTTTCCAGACCTGGTCCATGATGCTTCAGGTTCAGCTCACACTTTTGAAAGAACTGATTCACTTTTGGGGTCTGTGGTTTTCTGCCTACTTGCTTCAGGAACAGGGGGCACCAGTGCAGTGCCTGGTGAGAAAAGTGGACTCACTATCATTACCCTTAACAGACAAATTTGTTCTTCAGCTTGGAGAAATTACTTTGTTAAATGATCTAAATGTCCTCACCAAGATTAAGAGAAACTTGGCGTCTGTCCAAGTTTTGGCAGCATTTGATCACTGTTGTTACCAAGGTAAATAGGAGCCAAGCCAACAAAATTAAGGTTATTTCCCCAGCTCAGAGATATTTGCAAACACTGACACAATGTCCACGGATCAGATAGAAGTTGTGGAAGTTCAATAACTTTAATAATGATCAGGAGGCCCATTCTGTTGCTCTCATTTATATCATGTTGTTGTGGAAGCATCTACAGACAGGCAAAATAAAAAACAGGTTTAGACAAGCTCACACAGTTTACCACTTGTGTCTGAAGAGCTGATCTAAAGGTTTCAAGCATATTTGCTTCAATGGCTAACACTGAATTTCTGATCCCATTTTCACATTTTTGCTGCAGGTTTTATGACTACTTTTGTGATATTTCTTTTTCAACAGAAGTGGTTTTTCTCTTCATGAAACACTGATATTCAGTAGATCATTTTACAAACATTCCTTCTCTGGAATGGTGTGACACTTGATAGTTTTTCTCATATTTGTTTTCTAGTGCAGCATCTCAGTTCAAATTGTGACTGCATGTTCTTTCTCAGGAGCTGCTTCTGGTGTTAATAGAATAGTGCAGAGCCAAGCACAATTCCAAGGATGGGAAATGGGTGCTGGGACTGACAAATGTCACCAGAACATCAGCAATACTGATGAAGTTACACAAATTCTATTGTCAGCATTCCATTTCTTCTTGATTGTGTCTCAGAAACAGCTAAAATCAGGGTTTTTTTCAAGAACTTGTGCTCAGAAAAAGTTTGAAGTGCAACAGTGCAATAAAAATGAACACCAAACTAGTCTAAAAATCAAAAATGTCTTGCTGTCATCAGTGCAGCCAGCAGTATGCTCTGAACTTGGTACTGCATGGGCACGCATCTGTAGGCACACATCTCTGCCTTCATGCAGAGATATCAATATGAGTATTTGTTTTTCTGGTATGAAAAAGACAGAACCACTCCCTTGTGGAGAGGCATTCATGTGTTGCTGACAAGAGCCATCCTCTCTTTTCAGGTTCTAAGAAGTAGTGCTTTCACAATGCAGGAAGGCGAGCCTTGGGTCCTAGGATCTTTTTCTCCTTTTTAACCTAAATTAGCTGAGAATAAAGAAAAAAACCCCATTTTGGGAAAAATTCCGGGGGGGGGGAAAAAGAGGAGAGAAAAAAATCTTAATCTGAAAAAACACAAACTTTTAAAAATAAAATAATATTCTCCTATTTAGATTTTTCAATTTCGGAGACTTTTAGGCTACAAAAAAGTGTCCTTTCATATTAAGAAAATTGCCTTCCTTCACTTTCCTGCAATGAAGAAAGTTCTGTTCCTAATGATGGGAGAAATTGAGTGTAGCTGCTGAGTAGCTGGAGTGGGGATCCAACTATCAGTGCATCACCAGCTAAATGTGATTTGAGATGCAGTTTGCTTTTCTATACCTCAGATCTCAGGGCTAAACCACAAACTGTACATGACACAACTAAATTAATATTTAAAAATAATTACTTGCAGCCTGAAGGTAAACAGAAAAAGGGTAAATAATTGATAGCACTGGGACTGCCACACTGTAACTCTGCTGAGCGTTTATGATATGCTGTGAAGGTTCAAAGGGATTGCTCATCTACTGCCTCTGAAAGAGGGTTTTTGCTAATCATTCCAGGGCTTGTTTTGTCAGCCAGCAATGTTTTCAGAGTTTGAAGCACCAGAATAGAATGCCAGCTTAATTTAGGTGAATATGTAGTTTAATTTACTAACTTTCATTGCAAGATTTGCATTGTAAATGATAAGGTGATTTTCATATATATATTTATTTATTTATTATTTAGTTACTTATTTTTAAATCCCATGAACATCTAAAGGGAAATTTCATGTGGTCTGCTGCCAAGGACATAGAATAACTTGCTTTTAAGGAGTTCTTACATAACATGCCACCCTATGACAATACCTGTCTGCAGAGCCTGGTGATGCCTGGATAGTTGCTAGCTCTTCACTTTTCAGTTGCAAATATCCCTCCTTTTACAGCCCAACAAGGGAATAACCAGTGTTCAAAGTGACAGATGCCCATAAATAAAGGTCAGCAATTTCAAATTGATTAATTTTCCAAAACTTCTTGCACTGATTATTATTATATGTGCTGCCTCCACACAGGACTTCACCGTTTTCTGGTGTTAAAGCAAAGGATAAGCAAACACACAGGCAATATGTGTGGGCAGTCAGTAGCTGCAGGTCTGCTGCGTAGTTAAATACAGTGCCATACACCTCTGTAGGGAAGGGATCAAAACTTCAAAAAGAGAA
This sequence comes from Pyrocephalus nanus, assembly GCA_038380795.1. NCBI lineage: Eukaryota > Metazoa > Chordata > Aves > Passeriformes > Tyrannidae > Pyrocephalus > Pyrocephalus nanus. The sequence continues at coordinate 6,607,105 of CM076285.1, read as the reverse complement.
CAAAACTGTCTGTCAGCAATGCCAGCTGGACTGGGTGAGCCAACAACTCCCAAAGTGTTATTTGCAGTAGATATCTTAGTGCTGGGGATGAAATGTGCCCACTCAGACCTTCAGCAACTCTTTTAACACTTTGTACTTCCTCACACTTTACTTTCATGGCTTGAAAATGCAATCTAATCTTTTGTTTAGATTTGGGGGAAAAAATCCATACTAAGGTGTCCAAGCATGAGAGTTATTTAAAAGCACCCTAATTCTTATACTCCACTGAAGAGTAGCGAGGCTTTCAGTGAAATCTGGGAGAGTTTTTCCAGCTGATAGGCATCTGGAAATGAACAGTAAGAATGACTAAATAGAAAACATGAAAACATGTGGAATCTTTGACACTGAAGATATGTCAGAAGAATCTTGTCTGTTGTTCAAGAGTATCTCAGTCCTGTCTCTCTTCCAGCCCTGTTAGTCCAGGTCTAAACAACTGAGAGACAAAGAAGTTGAGCATGGTGTCTCGAGCAGAACATGCAGGTCTGTGTATATGGGATCCAAGCTCAGTGTTTATAGGAGGAAAGTGAGGTTGCCAGTTTTCATACTTTAAAACTGCTATGGCAAAATTTGGATGTCCTAGCTCCACAGGTCCTCACTTACCTGAGAATCTCCATTCTCACTGATAAAAATAGTACTGTTTCTAGTCCTCATGGTTTCGGAAGAGGACCTAAAATTAGTGTGGCTGTCTACAGAAGATGACATATTGCTGATATGCTTTCATTCCATCACTGCAGGGAAAGGGAACTCCTGCTTTTTCATCCTTGGGGTTCTCAATGGAGGGAAAGGCAAAACAAAAAATAATAATAAAAAAATCCTACTCTGAACTCCATTCCAACATTTAGGTCACCACCCTTCTCCTTTCTTCCCCACGCCCAAGACCACACACTTGCAGTTGCACCTCCAGGCACACACATCTGCCTGCCAATGCAGGAGGTTACAATCTCATTGCAGTTCTGGTTATCTTTCAAAGAAAAATGTCCTAAAAGAAACCCCAAGAGTTTGGTGGTGCAGCCCTACCCCTTGCCACGGAGCATGGCCACACTGGCTGCTCACAAGCTGTGGAGAGAAGGGCTTTCTTCTCCTTAGGAAAGCGGCTAATGGCTTTTATAGGAAGCAGCAGCTGAAGGCAAGTCATTGCTGTTAAAGCATTTGATGCTCTAAGGGAATGGGAGGCATTGAGACAGACTGGGGCATTTCTGGCCAGTACAAAATCACTGGGGAATTTCAGGGTTTTTTCTCTGAAGTTATGTTAGCTGCAGGAGTGTTTCATGATACCCAGGCCTTTATTGTATTACCAGCTTGAGTAACAGGAAAATGGGTATTCTTTCTGGAACACTGATGTCTTCATTTTGCAGGACTAGTAACATTATTTTAGTTTAAAAATCTCTGGGAATATCTGCTTGGCTAAACACTGCACTGGTTTATCTTTAATGAGGGATAAACTGGCATTTCTACAAACAGTGGATGGTATTGCTAATGTGAATTTTGTTTGACTACGAGGTTTCTGCCAGGGTAGTATTTTGGTGTATTATGAGGTTAGACCTGTAGAAAGAACAATAGTGAAAATAACTACTGAGCACTGATTGAATCAAAAACTAAAAGCTATCACATTAAAAGGAACTTGCCTTGGAAACATTTGGTCTTTCAGAGATGTGTGCCAGAAGTCCCAGTGAAGCTTCCCAGAGAATGCAGTAATACATGCAAAAAAGAGATTTTGCTAGTGAAATACCCCACTTGTGAACTGTTCATGGGTATAAAAAAAATGGATCTGAGGTCTTGCCACCTGAGTTCCCTTCCTCTCCCTCAGCAGGTTATCAGCACGAAAACAGGAAATGAATTGGACACCATTAATAAAACATGAAGCTTTCGTGTTCAAGTTCTGTGCTCTGTCGTTCAAGTGTAGAATACACTGTGTGAGAAGGAAACAGAGGAGTCACATCCACAAGTTCATTTACTCTTTTTAACTACACAGCAAACTTTGGCTTAGACTTGGAACTAAACCATTCTTTTCTCCCCCTGAATTTATGTAAAAGCTTTTAAACCCTCACACACAAATCCTGAGGGACTGTTACTGAACTGTGAGTAGTCTTTCAGAACATAAAACATTTTCCTAATAGATTTCAGCAATAATTGCATATTACCAATACTGTGGGGTTTTTTTTACTCAGAAGTGTCTTTCGCTATAATGTAACATTTTGGACCTTGTTTTCCTGCATTTTCTTTTGGAGCTGTTTGCGTAGCACAAATTTTCTCCACTGGAATAGATGTGCTTTTTTGCCAGTCACTTATGTTTGTGATTTTAGCAACATCCCAACCCTTGCTTTCTTTTGGGGGTTCATTTACTAGAGGAGAATTTATGATTCAACCGTCTCATAAAACTGTTGTTTTTCACCAAAGAAAAATTATTAGCCTCAAAGAACAGAGGCCTGTATGATGTAGACTGAAAGACACCCCCACCCCTCTACCACCAGCACTGCCACCTTTTCTGTCTTTACTTTAAAATCATCTCATGAAAGCTTATGGTTCTAGCAGCAGTCCAAGGACAAGAGCTTACAAACTTGTTAGGAAAAAGTCATGGGAACAAAAGTAGAAGACCCAGTTCAGCCAGACAAAGAGGCCTTCTGCAGCTGTAATAAAGGCTTGGTTTGCTCTATGGGGGAGTTTAATTGCAAAATATTTAGCATAGGTGAATCATAAGAAGCCTAACTATAGGAAGAGGTTAACCACAGATGTAGGAAAGATTCATCTGAGGCTACAATAAACAAGTTTTTGGTGGGAAGGAACCAGAAGACTCTCTTCAGCTGTGGACAGACCCACTCCCGAAACTCAAAGGTCAAGTTGGGAGTCCAAAGCAGGAATTCTTCTCCTGACCTTACATAGTTCTTTTAGGAACTAACTAATTACAAAGTCAGGTGGAAAGATAAGATGTTTATTGCTAGCAGGAATTTTTATCAGGCTGCCGTAGCTGGGACCACCTGGCCATCTCCCATAGGAGACAGTGCTTCACAGTAAGACCTACCACAACTGTAAGTGTAACCTGGAGATTCTTAGAACTTCCATATTTCTTAACAAACTACTATATTCTCACTGCTAAATAAATATGGAAACACTGCTTCCTAAATCCTGTCAGGAACAAGAGGCTCTGGCCTCAGAGATTTTATGCCAGGTCAAAATTCCTTCATTTACTTCTGTGTAGTCTCCAAAATAACCTGCTTGCCAGATGTGCCTCTTGCTTAATTCCTCCAATGCAGAAGTAAGACCTCAAACTGGGGGGAGAAATCTGGACAATCTGGGAGACAATCCATAATCAGCAAACTTACAAATTCAGTGTTACAGTTCAACTAAACATTCAATTAAATATTTTTCTTGGCTGCTGTCTACAAGTTTGATGGTAGGAAATTGGATTTGACTCATTACGATACAAAGGGGCAGCTTGGCACATTCTCAGCCAAAATCATTAGTCCACTAACAGAGTAGAATTAGGTTTTCATTCAAGTTTTTGTTGCCATTTGGTTTACTTGTTTTTGTTGTCTGGCTCCATCCATAACAAGTGCAGCCAAGCTCTAATTCTCAACTGAAGTTATTCAGTCTCAGGAAAGATAGGCCAGGCACTTCACTGAAAAACATTCAAAGTATTGGTGAGATGACTCCTAATTGTGCAGAAGCTTCTTTAGTAACATTTCTATTTCATCACAAATTTTGTTACTTGGGGTTTAGGTCATACAATTTGTTTTTCTACATTATTTCATCCATCCTATTCAGGAAATACCTTCTGTTTGAAGTTTGTGGTCACTGAAAATAGACATTATAAACATCTGTGATCAGTGAAGAATAATGCAGCTGAAGGCTGGCTGTTTGGGATCAGCTGAGTGGAAGTCTGAGTGATCATGATCAACTGAGTGGAAGTCTAACTGGATGTGTTCATGGAGGGGTGCCTTGATATGATTGAGGGAATGTGAGACAAACCATGATTTATGGAAAGTAATCAGTACTGGATCTGGAACAGGAGTCACTTAGCTTAGATTAAACTACAACAGCAATTGATGCTTGCTGCATATACATTTTTTTCCTGGAAAAAAACAGTCACCCCTCCAGAATGTTTTCTAAATAACACATCTCTTCTCTTTTTTAAATATTAGTATGTTAAATGTCCAAACAATTCTTCCTGAAAATAATGCCTTGATTACGTGACCAGAGCCCACTCATTTTCCCAGTGGAGGCACTGAGTACCCACGGCTGCTTAGAAGCCACCAGCAGAGACTAACTAGGGAGGGCTGGGAGGGACTGCTGGGTCCTGCCAGAGCCTCAGAGCCAGGCTCTTTGCTGCAGTCAGTCATGGCAACTTGCCTGCTAAAACTGCATCTGACTTCCATGTAAGTATTTTCTGTGACTGCATTTTTAGTCCTCTCCCATAAGAGTCTCAGTCATTTTTGATAGCTTTTTTTTTTATCCTTGCATCTAGCCTAAACTTTCCCTTCTCTAGTTCCAGGTCAGTGCTTCTCATGCTGGTGTCTCGTGCCCTTCCCTCTCCTCATCCTGCTGCACATTCACATTAACTGCAAGGTAATTAGGGACAGATCCTGTCCCCCAAGTCTTTGTTTCTCCAGACTGTAGCTTAAATTCTACCCTCCTGCAGCAAAAGCAACTGCGTTATTCAGGTTTGGTCCTTCTGGGTCTACATTTGCTGTTGTATCTAGTTCTCAGCACAAAGTTCTTTGATATTAAAATGTTGTAATGGCAGGAGACCCTGGTTAAGCAAAACCAGAACCAGCCTTCCCTCCCTCCCTCAGGGGTTTCAGGTTATTAGCAGGGCTTTGCTCAGCTGAGCAACAGGGTTCCATCAGGTCTCTGCCCGCATTCCTGTCTTACAGCTTCACAATTCTCATACTATTTTAAAAAGCAGGAACAAAGTAGCTCATATGATCCCAGCAGATCCTCAGCCTGTCATGGCCACTGATCTTTTGACGTTATAGGCTCACAAAATCCTGCTGTCCATCTCTGTCCCCCAAGAGGAATGTGTCTGTGAACTAGATCCTCTGTGGAGTCACTTTGCACCCCACTAGTGGCATGGCACTGTGACTGTGAGACTGGACCCTGCCTACCAGCCCCCCTTCTGTGTCTCTGGGACTTCTTTGCTCAAAGTTACCTGCTTTAAGCTCATTATGCAGCATTATATCAACTGTTTTATTGCAATAAAAATGAATTTCATCATCTGGAAAGTCAGTATCTCAAGTGAAGAAGTCTTTTGGACTTGTGTGGCACAACCTACTTTTAATAAGCCTCTGTTACACAGTGGATGTTAGACCTTATTCCCAAGTGTTTCACACTGTTTACTCTACTGTGTCATGTGGAATTGATACCAGGGTGAATGGTTTGCAATCTCTTGCTTCTCCCTTTCTTGGTCATTTTCACAAGGAGTGAGGTTGCTTTATGTGCTCATTGCAAACCCTCCAAAACTTGTGCAGGAGTGTTCCTTTTGCTGGGAATCCTGCCAGAGCTTCATCCCTGTCCTGTGCTCTTCTTCTTGGTATGTGCACTGCTCAAATTACATCAACAAAAGGCACTAGATCCATGACACATCTCAGACCTGTAGCAGGGACGGGAAGTGGCATTAGAGCCGGACAAAGAGTTTGGTGCTTTAGAATTAGGTCTTGGTTTAAGATCTTTTCATTTGAAGGCCTCTGGCATTTTACAAGCCCTCCTCTGAGTTTTTCATCCTCTTTCAAGGTGCTGTAATAAACTTCCTTTTCAGCTGGCTCAGCTTGTAGTCTGTGGGGGGTCTCTTGCACTGTGCACAGGTGTTCCCCGAGACATGGACTGAGCATCACCTGGCTTACCTGATTCCCCTGGCAGAGGGGCTGCTGGCCTGTGCTGAGAGGATCTGGCAGCAGTGTCTGAAGGCCTGAAAGTTTCAGGTCCCAGATGCCACCTGCCACACACACTGCTCTGCTGGAGTTGTGCAGAACCAAGCCTTTGTGCCCAGTAAGCCAACTGGGTGGTGAGGTTGAGGAGTGCATAGACTTGATGCAGTCCAAGACTTCCATATCTGCAGCTGCAGCATAACCTAGAGAGGAAATCCAGGAGGCTGCATCTCCCTGTTCCACTTACAGCCTGGCCTGAGATGCCATCCTGGGGCCAGAGCCACGGGGTAACAGTGCCAGCACCAGGGAGAGGGCTGGGATCTGCTTTTTCTGTGTGCCTCAGGATTAGCTCACCACAGCCACGTATGTCCAGATCCTACTTAGTGGCATCTGAGCCCAGCACCAGTCTGTGCTGAGGATGGTCTCTGCTGGGTGGCTTTTCTTGCTGGGGGTGCCAGGGGCTCAGCAGGGCCCCCAGTCCCTGGGCAGAGTCTGCGGAGTGGAGCAGTGATCAGAGCTCCTTAAAAATGTCTCCCTTGGAGAGCTTCCACCTGCTGCAACAAAGGTGCCCAACCACAGGAGAAGATGTCATTGCTTGTGTCTTGGCTTACCATATCTAGGACAGTGGCCTGACAGGTAGTTACTTGGGCATAATTTCTGACATGAACTTAAGATATCTGGAACTGAAGGTCAGACTTCAGCATCTTCCAGACAATCCCAGTGGCAGAAAGCATCTGAGGAATCCCACACTCACACCCAATTTTCAAGGCTAGCATTTCTCCCAGCGTACACAGCCCTGCCCAGGAGGCTAGCAGAGCTACATTATCTGGAGTTTGAATCTGGACATGAGGAGGCAGGTGCTGGAGAAAACAGGCAGGCACATGAGCAGTCAAAGGCAAGAGCAAGCATTTCAGGTCTGCACACTCAGCACACAGCACCCCATCCAAGCTGGGCTGGGAATGTTGAAGAAGGGAAAGAGGGAACACCAAGAATGTGTTGCAGGGCTTCTGCCAGACTGAGCACAAGGCAACACCAGTGTCCATATTGGAGACAGGCATATGAGAGATGGGGAAGGGAACTTCTAACAGTGAGATTCAAGGATCGAGAGGAAAAGTACATGGAAAAAACAAAGCATAGTGGGCTGCATTTCCTGAGGCTGTGATGAGAGACCCTCTGCCCCCACAGTGGCAGACAAGGGAGCAGCACCCCAGACAGGGTGTCCCTGTGGATGCCTGGCTGCAGCCAGTGCCTGAAGAGCAGGACTTGGACTGGCACCCCCTGGGGCCTCTGCTTGTGTATGAGTATTCCTCTACCTAATGGAGACTCATCAAGGAGAAAGATGATAGAATTTAAGTGGAGGATCTAAGGGTTGGCCTGTGCTGGAAAGGGGCTCAGGCCATGGCCAGGAAATGTCAGGTACACAGCAGGGGAGGTGGTTACTGTGCTGGGAGGTACTGCCAGCACAAATCTCTTAATAGTCTTTCAGTCTCAGCAAGGCCTTAAAATCAATCAGAGGATTAAATAAGCAAAGCTCATTTTGTGATACATGATCCAGCTTTGTGCAATTGGATCTAACGTTTCTCAGGCTCTCCCAGATGATGGGGCTCACTCGTGTGCCACTCATAGCCGTGGGTCCGTGGAGGAATGGCAGCAGCTGGTGGGGAGCAGGGGAGACCTGACCAGGACAGCTGGAGGGGTCAGCATGGCATAACCTGCTCAGGAGCAGGGATGCCAGAGCATAACAGCGCAGCAGGGCTTGTGCCAGTCCGTCCCTTCCCTCCCACCAGTGTCTCCTCTTAACTCCTAATTCTTCCTGCAGAAGCTCTCCGGAGGCACCTTGAGCCACCCTCTCCTTCTCATGAGCTACCTTCTTTGTATGGCTTCTGTGACACTTTTTTCTGTTGCGCTGTCCCTTTTCTCTTACGGTGGCGGCTCTCTGGCTTCAGGGCTGACCCTTCTCCTGCCATGTGCACTGGTAAGCCTCATCCACAGTTTTTAAGCTGGCACCAGTGAGGGAAATGACAAGTCTCCCTTAAACACAAACTCCAGCTGCTGGCAGATCAATACTTTAATTCATTTGATGAAAACAGCAGCAATCCACCCAGCTGACACCTGGCAGCGTCTGTTCCCAGCCAGGTGTAGGGCTGTTTGAACAGCTTCTGACAAAGCAGTTTCCTTTCTCTCAAGCTGAAAGTTACTGCTAGTAACAACGTGTGCATGAGAGTTTGGCCAGGCCCGGACAGGGCCTGCATCCCCCAAACATACCGTGGCTGCACAGCACTAGCTGATCTGGATGTCGCAACTGTACTTGCTAAGCAGTCATAATGCCAAAGTGATGTGAGGAATCCTGAAATATCCCCTCCAGAACACAGCATTCTTGGTCTTCCGGCAAAATTTTCCTCTGCCCTTTTTTTCCAGACACTTCTGCAATCTGTGGACAGGTTGGTTTGGTCTTGGTGCAACATAACGCGAAGTGATCCCTGGCTGCCGGGTTATCCTGCTCCCCATAACCGTGATGACTGCAGAGCCTCACAGCTGTGGCCTGTCAGCCACTGGGAGCTCATCTATGCAAATCTGCTACAAGAAAATGAGGTCTATAAATAATGGACACCTTGGGCCAGCACATCGGCAGAGGTAATCTATTGCCTTGCCCAAAATGTATTCGGCTATATTTCATGCTTCCATGTGAAAGTTACAAGGAATGAAAAGCACCCAGGACAAAACCCAACCTCTACTCACCTTCTGACCTAAAAGAAAGAGTGGAGGCAAAACGTTCCTTACCTGAAACTGGAACTAGTGTGCCAGGAAGCCATCCCTTGGACTCTGTGCTGAGGGGTGCTGCAAGAAACACTTCTGCTGCTTCTGCCTCCTTTGCAGTGCCTGCCCACCTCCCCACTTGGTTGTTCAGAAGAATGTGAGAAAGCTTATTGACACCATTTGCCCAGCAAAGGGCTAGTTTAGATCTTAACAAACCCCAAAATGTTCCTCAGTTTTGCTGCCTTTAAATCTTTCCAAATGGAATTCATTTGCCCCACAGCAGTCTCAACTCTTGCAAGAGAAGGCAATTCCGTCCTGACTGCTGCTTTGGGTCGCCCAGTAGTCTCGTGAATACAGGCCACAGAAGTCCAGTTAAATTATTCAATTCTTTTTCTCTTCTAGTTGATGAAGAATTTATATACCTGGAAAATATTCAGAAATGTGAATCAAGGCTGATCTGGGGTATCAAACAGCATCTATAGGAGGCACAGGTCCATAGACTGTGATTCCTCAGTGTGGGAAGATGTGACTGTGGGACAAAATGTGAGCAGTCTCTGGAATCATGAATAGCATGAAGAAGTCATGCAGAGGTGACTTGTTCACTGGTTCTGGTTCTTCAAACAGAAGAAGGTGGCTCTTTGGACAGCGTGCCATTTATCTGCATAAATCTTTGCTGCAGAATGTTGAGCATGCTGCAGGTTTACACTAAAAAAAAAAAAACCTGGACAAAGTTGTAAAAGGGAAAAAAAAGCTAGAGGCTATTGAATAACAAACCTCACTTCTGTCATGGGAGATATCTCCCTGCAAACTGTCAGGCCCTGGGAAAGTGTTCTGTAGAGGCATCAGTGCGAGCTTTGTGCTGTCCTGACAGTCCTCCCTGTGCCTCTGCTGCTGGACAGGATATCTTTGCTCTCACCTCCTATAGGCATTTGATGTTATGTTCCTATGCCTCTCCTCCTCCATGATTTCCACCCACATCACCTTTTTCTAAAACTCACAGATTTAGTGTTACAATTAAATTCTGCACTGAATATATTTTTGCTTTGAAAAGTGTCCAGACAATTCTTTCTGTAAGTGCCTTCTGGCTACCCACAGAGCATTCTAAAAAGGATGAGCCTTTAGATAGGCTGACAAGTCATATAAATAGTAAATACATGGTTCTGAGAATTGAAGTTTTCCTGGGAAGCCTGAATCTCTATTTCTGTGATGGGTTGGTTATAAAATAGATTATTTGCATCTTATTAGGTAGTTCCATCTGTTGATAGAAAAATGTTCTATTGCATAATGTTTCTTTTGCTCCTGCTTCAGTTCTCACTATTGCCAGAAATACTTTTGGACCCCCAGAACAGTCTGTTTAAATAGTCAGCTCAGAGCCAGTGGCACTTTGGGGTGCTCAGTGTGGTGGGTGAGCTTTGGTGGGTCCCTTGGCAGGAGCCTCTGCCCATGGGCCACTGTCAGCAGCACCTCAAGGACGTCCTCTGTCGTAGAGCTCCTGCCTCTTCTGAGAACGGTTTATTCCAAGCTTGGATGCAAATCTCAGCTCTTCTTTTTCAGTATATGTAGCTTTATTCACTTTTTGTCAAGCTTGACCAAAGGACAGAATCTGGGTTTCCTGCAGTTTCCTGAGGTTGCTTTGCAGTGCAGTTGCCTGCAGATGTTTGACCTTGAAGATACCAGAGGAAAAGGATGGTGTCTGCAAACCCAAGTGCGCTCCCATCTTGCTCTTCCCATATTTCACTTGTCCATCTGCACATGAGCTGCTCTGCTTCTGGAGGGTGAACTGGAAAACAGCAGTGCCAATAGTAATCATTTGTTGATAGAAATTCACATCGCTAAAGAGCTCTGAGAACTTTAATTACTCGAAAGTACCCCAGGGTGCACTGTTTCTAGCAGTTACTGGGAATAGATTATCCTTACATCTACAACAAAGAACCTGGAAACTGTGTTCACAGGCAAGTAGAACAGATACCTGAATGTGCAAAATGAGGGGAGAGTGTTGACATGAATGAAAAGAAGAGGGAAATATTGCACTCACTGCCTGATTCTTAATCCTTAAACTGTCTTACTATAGTATTGTGAAAGCAAGGAGGAATAAACCTAATACCACAGCTTCTTGCCATCAAGAAGCTATGTATTAATACAGTACTGCTAAGGTAATTAACCAAATCAGGCTTAGTCCAGTGCTGAAAGGGATTTCTTTCCCCCCAGGGATAAGCAGATGTCTCAATCTAATTATATAAGTTATTTAATCAGAACCAGAGGTTGGGTATGTAATGAAAATAGTACCTAGTGTGGAGGGGAGCAGTTGCAGCTCTTGAAGCAGTGCAAGCAGAGGGGATTCCACACCAGTGCAATTTTTGATGTTCTGCCTTGTTACTATACATAACTTTAGGATCTCGGGATAGGAATTTGAAAGAAAAAAATTACTTGTGAAAAGAACGCATTCTAGCAAAAGTCAATTTCACTGCCTAGTATGGAAAGGAAATTCTCCTATAAATGTCATCAGTGCGCCACCCACCCACAATGCTGACACAGGAACAAACAGCTGTTTTGTCTGAGGCAGCTGATGGCTCTGTGTTACCATTTTGTGAGCCTTGCCTCACCCAGATAAGAACTGTGACAGGTGCCTAAACCTGCCCATAGTCTGATGGAGCTGACAGTGGGGGTGCAGTTGCGAACTGGGCAGGCTTGCAGGAAGGTTCTCACTGTGTTCTCGCGAACAGGCAGAGCCCCTGAACAGATGATTCTTAGGATATACAGGTGTCTGAAAAGCAAGTGGAGTATCATTCCCACTTGGGAAGCCTGTGTTGCTATCACCAGCACCGATGGAAAGCAAGTCTTCTGTGTTGCTATAAAGAATTTTGTTGATAAGCTTGTAAGAAATATTGACCCAAAAAAAGCGGGACTGGGGAAGAAAGTGTTCAAAACAGTAGTCAGAGTGAAGAGATGACACATCATTGCACCATGACTGGAGAGAAATACCAGATCCTGAGGGCCTGTTGACTGCAATGGGAGTTTGATGGCCCACAGTGCAGTTAAACAAAATACAAGAAATACAAGTCGTGGCACAGATCAGAGCTCAGATGAGACAGTCCTGTAACCAGTCTGAGAAGTGCTGGGCCCTCGCCAGTGAGCTATTTGCAACACACAGCAACAAAGCGAAATTTGACTTTGAACTCTGCTATCCTAAATCCATAACACCAGTTGCATTTTCATATGCTGTATAAATAATATCATTTCTTTTATCATCTTGTACATATTCCACACCAAATACGCAAGCAATCTCCTTGTGAATAAAAAACTGCTGCTTGTGCAGAGTACGGGGAGTTATGGCCTCAGAACCCAAGCAAAGGCATGTCTTTAGTGTCACACCAGGTGGTGGCATTTAACTTGTTCTTGTAACAAAGAAGGACCCACTCCTGCCTTGTCAACTGTGCAGTCTAGTGGGATACAGACAACCTCCATTCAGTCTTCTGATTCTCTGAAACACAAATAATTTATGTAAAGGAGATTGAGGAACAGTTCTTTTCTGAGACTTGTCTGCTTGCCAGCCTTGCGGAGCTGTGACAGTCTCTGCTTGTGAAGATTTCTCTTCTACAAGAAAAACTGTAAGTGTGATACCTGTCATTTCAGATGTGACGATCTCTCTTCGAAAATTCAATTAACAAAAGTCCATTTAGCTTGAAAGGTGAATGGCTCAGGGTTTTCTTTACAGGGAGCAGCAGAATGAAAGTTTGGGATCAGACAAGGGAACAAGGATTTGATAGTAACTACAGAGTATGGCCTCTGGGTGCATTGTTGCTGGGACCATCAGAAATCATTCTCTGACGACTATGCATCTCCCTAAGGCAGGTACTGATGGGGAAGAGGAGCTGTGTTTGGAGGCCCAGCCCTCCTGTCAGTGGCACTGAGTGTGGCCATGCTCCAGGTTGAAAGCAGACATGGAATTAATGTCTCCTCCCATCCAAGTCTGTGGAGAGCTTTTTACAGGCGTCAGTGGCAACAGGATCAGAGTAGAGTCTTAAGGCTCTTCCCCTGAAGCTTAGAGGAGCTTAATGGAAAAAAACTAAGTTGTAATTAATTGGCTTCTGCGTCTCCTGCAGGAAAGAGTTAATGAAGGCAAAGCTTGTCTGGCCAAGGGGCTGGTACGGCTCCAGTAGAGCTGTGACTCACAGATGGAACATCCTGCCAAAGCACTAAACAGGTTCCTCATCCTCAGCTCCTCCTGTCCCAACAGCAGTAGTGTGAATTGGTTCAGCTGGTCCATGTCTAGAAAGGTTTGCCCCTTACAGCACCTGCTCTTCCCACTCAGCTCAGTGCTGTTTGTTGGCACTAGAAAACATTATCTGCCAGGTATGACCTTACACATCCAGCTGTGTTACGGTGTTTCAATGGTGCGGACCCCTCATAAGGGCTCCTTATGAGACTAAAGGAAGTACAGGTTAATAGAACTATTTAAATGATTAAGGAAATTTCCAAAGGGAGGGCAGAAACCCAAAGGTTGCTGGGAAACAACACACAAGGGGAAGTTAATGGGTGAGTTGGTCAAAGATGAGCCTCGGAACTGATCAAGTTTGATATTTTCATCACTGAGCTTGGCTCAAAAAGAGATGAAGAAATGAAAATTTTTGATGGCATCATCATTACAAAGCAGCATGTGGTTAGTGAGACGCTGTCCCAGGCATGATCCTCTACAGCAGTTGTTCATGACTTCCCTTTCTCTGGAGAGAAAGGGATCAGCAGCATCACCTCTCTGCAGCTGAGTTCCATGTCCCTGTTCCCAGTGTGAAAAGAGCCGGGCACGTGGGGTACTCAGTGTGCTGGGGTGCAGGCAGGGACAAGCAGAGTAGTCTGAAGGCTGATGCCTGATTCCTGTTCTCCAGAAGCACATAATCACCTGAGAAGTGAATTTCATTAAAATGGATTTTTTCCTTCCTTCTGAAATCGCCCTGTGCCTCAGTTAACACAAAAGGACTGATGACATGTCACCAAAAGTGTAAGAATTATGACACAGTGACAGTGCAGGCAGAAGATAAGAAGGACTCTTGGTTTTTATATTGATCTGAATTATATCACTTTGAATTCATACTAGCAAAGCATAAATATATGGATTACCACTAGTATAGCAGATCAAAGCCTGAGGTGGAAAGTTTAAACAAAGCATAATTTGCAGTAACAACAAAATTACAGGGATTCATCCCTTCATCTCCCAACCCTTGCACCTTAGCCTTGCCACAAAGAAAATTTCTCCCTATTCTTCTGCACCTGTACATTTCTCAAAACATCCCAGTTTGAGAAGCCAACCTGGGAAGCATGGTCTGTCAATATGGAACGATCAGTTCTGTAACTGCACATCATTAGAGTAATCAATGTGCAGTGGGGTGAATAAAGGAACACACGTCCTACACCAAATATGATTGGAAAATGTAAAAATGAACCATTCTTTGCGCAATTCCCCTTTCTCAACAATCGCTCTCAGCAGATTGCTCTGCTGGCATTCTGTAGAGTCGCTGCTCCCCAGCAGGGACTGGGAGGGACAAGCACGGGAGAGTTCCCGAGTCTGACCAGCTGTGGGTGTGGTGATTCCTGAGATCCCGTTACCTCACTCCAGTAAAATAACAGCTGCTTCCTTCTCCAGGTTGGAGATGATTTTAGATTGACAAGATCAAGTGACACCACAGCCACAGAAACCTTTATCTGCCGAATGCATAATATTTCTTGCTGAACCCCAGCCAAACTCACCCCCAGGTCTTATCAGTTCTAAACTGAGTACTTATTCATGTAGTTGTTTCATGTAAAATGTAAAGATCCTCATTAAATGGAAACCTTAACCCCAAAGTTTCATCATTAAGGTGGAACTGAGCTGGGAACACACAGAGTGAAATTACTGATCTTCTGTGTTATTTTGGGAAGAAATGTTCAATGGCTCGGGCAGCTGGTGCAGGCTGGGGCTCAGCCCTCCTGTTACCCCTGGCCTCATCTGGGGAGTGAGTCTGGGTTTAAGGTGAGAAGTTTTTCTGCAGAGCGAGGAGAGAGTTCCCCGGGCTGAGGAGACCAAAGCTCTTTGGAGTGCAGGGAGTGCCTCAGCCCCCACCGGCAGAGGGAGAAGGGGACGCTGGACCCTGCCCGACCCCTGCAATCCGGAGAAATCCCATTTCTGCACAGTGCCTGCAGCACCACTGCAGCTGGACGGCAACACGGAATCTTTGGATACAATGAGTTTTGTGCACAAAACTCCATAGAACTTGAATGTTGGCATTCACTGAGGGTAAATACCAACATTTCTGTGCTTCTGTTCTCATTTATATTATAAATGCTAATCAAAAAGTTTGAAGCAAAAGACACACACAGAGAATTCAGAATGCACAGGCAGCAAAGCCATTTCTCTGAGGCTGGAAATGAATTCTTCAGTATTTTCCCTTTCTTACTTTACTGAATCCAATATATATTGGGGCTTCACTGTAGCATTTTCATATAATAATCAAATCATAGATTCAACCAGTTTGGAAAAAAGCTCTGAGATCATCAAGTCCAACCTTTTTGTTCCTAAACAAGGGGTCTTTGCAAAGACAGGGTAAAATTAAAGAAGGTAAAAAATCAGAACCCAAAATTTGCACTTCTGGATAATCAGCTTTTCAGAGACAGCTTGTTTTCCACAGTGAAGAACAACTTTTTTTTTAATTCAAAACCTTCAGCAATATTAACATGCTTGTTGCAGATCCATACCATGTTGTACTTTGACAGCAAAATGCCGCATCCATCACATGAGAATATCAGCAACTGTCCAGTCATCTTGAGTATGAATAAAATGCACAACCCACCGGTTCAGTGTTGGTTCACCTGCTTTCTAAAGCTGCTA
Source organism: Pyrocephalus nanus (assembly GCA_038380795.1). NCBI lineage: Eukaryota > Metazoa > Chordata > Aves > Passeriformes > Tyrannidae > Pyrocephalus > Pyrocephalus nanus. The sequence continues at coordinate 6,591,589 of CM076285.1, read as the reverse complement.
TGTACACCTCAAAGCATGAGTACAGACTGCTTGTTTCATTATGGTACTTACTGGACATACAGGATGAACCAATATTGTATTTGTGAAAAAGAGAGCTGGGAGAGACATGATGCAGAGAGACCCTGCAGTACCATGCACGTGCTCAGAATCATGTGGAGTCACTTGGAGAGATGGGCATCTGCATGTGTTCATGTCTGTGCACATGCACAAACCCTGTTGGAGGTGGAGGAGGGTGAGGGGAGCTGGTGGGCTATCCCTGCTTCCTCCTGAGTGTGTTAATCCTAAAGGCTGTAGTGCGTGTTGGTGGATGTGTGTGTACATTTTACTTCCCTTTGTTTTGTTTGGTACTGTTAATCCCCTGGGGCGTATCTCTGCACTGAAGAACTTTAGAGCTGATATAGCTTTTTAAAGTGGGGATTATGTAAATGCATATTATGGGGCTTTCATAATAGGGATTATTTGTCAAATACATTTGAGTGCTTCCTTTGGAGCCATTAAGGTCTGTTGTGTAAACAGGAATTTAGTAACTGCCTAATCTAAATTTCATTGATTCAATAAAAGATCACAACAGCGTATTTTGATTCATTTTGGTCTTGTGAGAAGATCTTTCTGCACAATATTAAAATAATTACAGGACTGTATATGACTAAAGCTAATCATAGTGAGCATACGTTGCACATCTGTATTTACTATTCTCCATGATTTATTCTCTAGTTCTCTTCCTCTCTAGTTTTATGGTTAAATTCACTGCTGTCCCAGCCACTAACTTGTTAACTGTCACTCACTAAATTAAGAATTCTACAAGTTTAGATGAGCAAAGCAAAAATAAGATTTGCCCAAAAGGTATAGCCATCCAAAAAGTTGTAAAAATTCTGTGCTCTCGTCCTAGATGAAGGGCATTTAGTCAAAATGCAAAAAATTCTGGGAAATGCTGCCTCTCCTCAGGGCAGTTTCACACTTATAGGCAAAGTCTACTCTGAGAAAAATTGATTCTTGGCCTCCTTTCAGCTGACAGGTAATGCTGGTGTCTTTCCTTGCTGCAGAAATGGTGCAGACCTTCTGATCCAACGTTTGATCCAGTTGTTTCAACTGGTGTCTGAGACAGGCCTGGACACAAGCAGAAGCTGGTTCACTCAGTGCAGAACCCAGATGTGATGCAGTTTCTCTGTGACTGGATGTCCTGATATGGCATGGTCCAGAGTCACAGACCCCTCCCAAGGAACAGCAAACTCCTGTTCCCTGGTCAGGGGAACAGCAGCAGAACAGCACTGCATTGCCAGCAGCCCCCTCACAGCAGCTCAGGCTCCACTCTTCCCCATGCCAAGCCTCCTCCTTATTCCAGTTCCCCCATCAGCCTCAGATCCAGCTGCATTAGGCAGGTTTTGATGCTGTCACAGTCACATAGAGAATGAATCATATTGAACATTGCCCATGGGGTTGTTTATTCCTTGAAGAGAGAATGGACCGCATGCCAATATCCCCGGTAAGGCGTAATGAAGGAACTAGCTTTTGCTAGGAAATCAGGATGCCCTCCCTCAGGGATTTGCTGGATGACACAGCTTTGAAAAAGCTATGTAAAAATAAGAATACATATAATAAAAAAAAAGGAAAGACACTTTCAATATACTGTAATCCTGGCAGGGTATTTCAAGCTGCACAACTCTTCAGTTCCAGACCTCAGCAAAGACAGGGACACCAGGAACACCAATATGCATATCCAACTTGTGAAGTCAGTGCTTATACAGACATCTTAATCCTTTCTGTCCTCTTCACTTAGGGTCAGCCCCCTACTTTGCTTTTACCTCCTTCGCTTTTACCTCCTTCATGCTGTTTAATAAAAGAAAGAACTTTGCCACCTGGCTTTCACTTCTAGAGTTGGGAGTTGCAGAGGAAGGTGTTAAATGGGAATATCTCATCTTCCTCTGCTGTTTGCTGTTCCCAGTCTTTAAATTCTACTTTTATTAAGCAGAACAAGCCCAGAGCACAATCTATACAAAATACCTTGGTTTACAAAGATCATTTGATCAAGTATAAACCACTCTACTGTGCAAATGGTCTGTGATGGAGATCTCAGTTATCACACACAATGTATTTTCTCCTTTGGTGACTTCTGAAATACATAAAACAGATGAAAGTTTGAAACACAATCCAGTCGTCAACCTTTGGAAATGGTTCATTCTATTAAGGATTTACTGATTTACACATAGGTTATTTTGCATAAAGTTTGAGCTGGACACATTTATTCATCGTGATTCCCTTAAAACGGATATAAATATCAAAAGCAATTGGCTACCAAAAATTTGAATATTATAGCACTGCATCATGGAGAGTTGACATGAGTGACTCTAGGTCGGAAAAAATATACAGAAAACGCTTAACCAAGTATGATATTTTACAGCATATCACTGAATCATCTAAAAGGGTTATATTCATTACAAGCGTATGCACTGTGTACAAATGATTGCTTAGGAAAAAAAGAAAGATAACATTATTCTCCTAATGAAATATGCTCCATGATCCATGGAAGCTACCTCTCCTGCAAAGTCCACCCTCTTTCTAGGGCAGTATACCTGAAAAGAGACACTGGGTTCAGTGAAAGGAACCAATTACACATCATTCCACAGTCAAAAATGCACATGTTCAATCCTAAACTTGTCCCCAAGGACAGTGTAAAGCCCAGCCTGCCAGCAGCAAGGTATATGGCTCTTGTAGCTGGTCTTTCTGAGATTCAGCAACACCAGATCCAGCAGCTCCCCAGGCCCTTGACTGGATGCTGAGCCCTCACCATGGGCCAGCACAGATCCTGCAGCTGATCTGGTTTGGTCCTTGGCTGCCAAAGAGCAGGAGTGGTTCCTGCTGGGCTGGGTGTTGCCACCCACCCACTTCAAGCCTGGAGGAGGAGATGAACTTTTCCAGCCCTGTGTGTTCCCACCCGACCAGCCACTCCAGGAGCTGGGTAAACCAGGAGAGGGGTCGGTGTACACCAAATCAGCGATCACAGAGTGAGTGTGGGCAGCGTCTTCACCCCACAGCACCAGGGGTTTGATTCACCGGCACCTGGAGGGCAGCGCAGGCAGAGGTAGGCCCTGTGCTGCACACAATTGTGGGGTGTTGCAGCATCCTGCTTGGTCCCCCTAAGTCAAGAAGCCAACACTGGCTCTTCTGTCTGCTCTCCCCATGGTCCCAGCAGGGTTGGACTCTCCTGAGTCCAAACTAGTGCTTTGGTGCTCCGAAAGGACAAGTACCTCCAACATGGAGGGAAAGGATGGGGCACACCTTCTCACAGAAAACCTTTCAGGAGGCTGCAGTTACTGTCCTTAACACTGCTGAGCCACCCTGCCCAGGCAGCGAGAGCGGAGGGTATCTGCGTGTGGCCATTGACATGTTAGACTCGTACACATATTGATCTGATGGTTCATTGTTCACCCAAGACCTTGGCAAAGGTCACTGTCTCTGCTCCCATTTTACAAATGGAGCACAGAGAGGAAGATTAATTTTTAGAAGTGATTAATGCTCCTAGTGCCCACCCTGATTCACTTTGGGCTTCAAGCCCCAGACGAAATCTGGAGCTGGCTTAATTAAGGCATCCCTTGCCTCTCTCTCAGCACTGCCAGACACGTCTGTTGCTTGTTGTCATTGTCTTTTCCCATTAATTCCTCCACCCTTTATCCTATGCCAACCCCCAAACCGGCTCAGAGACTTGCCTCTGAGGCAGCATCCAAGACCCACATTTTCCTTGATGCCCAAGCAGTCTCAAACCCTCAGTTCTTGGCCCTCGGTGCTCTACTCTAAGAAGCGTTTGAAGGAGCTCCCACCTTTCAAGGGTCTAAGTTTACCAGAAGGCTCAATCAGGGCTTTTAATGTCCCAAGTTGTTCTTGATTACTACTGCGTCGAGCGGCTAAGCACCCGTGGCCTCCCCGCACACCGGCTGCGGAAGGGCCACGGTCCTCCCTCCTTGCATCACCCGGAGCCCCCCGGGCCGAAGGTCCCACGATGCCCCCACCCCGGGGCGAGGCGCTCGCGCGCGGCCCACGCGGCCGCTCGGCATGAATGAACCGCCCTCCGCCAATCGGCGGCCGCTGCGCCTCGGGGCTGCCCCGCCGAGCGCCCCCGCCGGCCGATGCGGCCGGCCAATGGCAGCGCGGAGCGCGGGGCAGTGCCCAATGGTGACGCGGTGTGGGCCACCCGCGGCGGCAGGCGGGCCAATGGGGCAGCGGGGGCGGGGCCGGCGAGCGGCGGCCCCGCGCCCCGGCGCGCGGCTCTAAAGCGCGGCGGTAAAGCCGGCGGGGGCACTCGCTATGGCTGCCGCCGCACAGTACCTGCCGCGCTCTGCCGCGCTCATGCACCCCGACGGCGACCGCCTGCACCAGGGCACCACGTACCGCGAGGTGCAGAAGATGATGCACCACGAGTACCTGCAGGGGCTGGCCCCCGCCGCCGGGCACGCTGTCGGGCTGGCGCACCACCAGTGGCTGCCCAGCGCCGGCACGGATTGGGGCAGCGGTGGGGGCGGCGGGGGTGCGCACCTCCCGCCCGCCGAGCACGCCAAGGGTGGCCCGCCAGGGCCCCGCGAAGAGCTGTCCGCCGCCGCTTTCCACCACCGCCCGCATCTGGTGCCGCAGCCGGCGGCGGGCGGCGCGGCGGGCGGGTGGGCGCAGGGCGGCGCGCACCACCTGCCGCCTATGTCCCCGCCGTCGGGGCAGCCGCTGCTCTACGCGCAGCCCTACGCGGGCCTCAACGGGATGCTGGGCCCGCCGGCTCCCGCGCTGCACCACGGGCTGCGCGACCCTCTGGGCGCCGAGGAGGCGGGCGGGCACGAACTGGCGGCATCACCGCCGCCGCTGGGGCCGCCCGAACCGTCGGACGAGGACGCGCCCAGCTCTGACGACCTGGAGCAGTTCGCCAAGCAGTTCAAGCAGCGGCGGATCAAGCTGGGCTTCACGCAGGCCGACGTGGGGCTGGCGCTGGGCACCCTGTACGGGAACGTCTTCTCGCAGACGACGATCTGCCGGTTCGAGGCGCTGCAGCTGAGCTTCAAGAACATGTGCAAGCTGAAGCCGCTGCTCAACAAGTGGCTGGAGGAGACGGACTCCAGCACGGGCAGCCCCACCAACCTGGACAAGATCGCGGCGCAGGGCCGAAAGCGCAAGAAGCGGACGTCCATCGAGGTGGGCGTCAAGGGCGCCCTGGAGAACCACTTCCTCAAGTGCCCCAAGCCCTCGGCGCACGAGATCACTTCCCTGGCGGACTCCCTCCAGCTGGAGAAAGAGGTGGTGCGGGTCTGGTTCTGCAACCGGCGGCAGAAGGAGAAGCGGATGACGCCGGCCGGAGTCCCGCACCCCCCGATGGAGGACGTTTACGCACAGGCGGACACGTCACCGCTGCACCACGCGCTGCCCGGCGCCGTGCAGTGACTGCCCGGGCCCCCGCGGTCCCGACGGCGGCTCGGCGGGCGGCGGGGGACGCGCTTTAATTTATTCTCAGACTGGCCCGGCCGCCCGCTTCGCGCTCCGCGCTCTATTTATTCGCCTGCCGGAGCCGCCGCGGCCGCCGCAGCAGTAGCCAAAGGTTTGCGATCTCTAATTTATTCCCCTCCTCGCGCGGCCAGGGGGACCCTTCGACACCATTTCCCGGCCCGTCTCTATTTATTTCTAACCGTGCGCGGAGCTCGCACCCTCCCGTTGGTGGGTTCGGTCCGGTCCCATCCCCTTGGGTTTCGGTTTTTGTTTGTATCTCTATTGCAAAACCAATGTAGACTGCGAGGGTACGTTTCTATTTATGTTATAGTAAATATTTTATTACTTACATAAACCATTTACCCAGGAACCGGTCTCGTGTCGTCTTTGCAGGCTGCGCGCCCGGCCGGGAGCGGGGCGGCCGCCGGGGCCGGTGGCGTTGCCTTCGCGGGGTCTCCCTGAGCCCCCCGTGCCGCCTGCCGAGCCCCGTTCCCCAGGTCCCCGGTGCCCCGGTTCGCACCAGTGGCGCTCGGCGGGATTTGCCCTCCCGGTAAAGGGCTTTGCGGAGCAGAAAACAGCCCGCAAGTAACTTTCGTCCTGCACATCGCAGAGATAATACATGCACACTGGTGTGGCTAAGTAGATTCCACTCAAACCGCACTCTCGGGTTGTCCGATGCCAACAGCTTTCCCTTCCATGGTTTCATGCCCGAATATTTTGTGGTTATGCCAAGAAAGGCTGAAAATTTAGTTTTTACACTCTGAGTTCCTGGAAGAATGATCCTGCATCTCTACTTTAAACCTTCTCTTGCAGCATCAAGAAAAATTACATATGTGGATTGTGTTTGACTTTGCAGGTTCCTGGATTCCTGCGATGTTGTGTCTGTTGGGAGAACTTTTGAAATATGGGCCCATACAGAGCTCTTGCACTGATGAAATACTTCATCGAAATCTGGTAGTAAAGGACCTAATTCTTTCTTTTTAGTTGGCAGAGAATTTACCAATGTTCTCAGACACCTGGCACTTGATAGATTCCCCACTTAGTACAAAACATGTGCTGTGAAAACAGCAGCTTTTAAAGGGATTTTCTAGCAAAAGCACTGCATCCTGAACAACAATTTACGTATACTTTTTTAATAGATGTAAAAATTTATAACATCTCAAATGTGACTTACTCTTTAAAATTTATACTTAAAAATTCTTGTCTTCATTGTGGTTTGATTTTCTTGCATTTTGTGCCTCGGGTGAGTGCGAATCTTACTTGTCTAAGCAATGATACATTTGCCATTGATAATGTTATAACTTACTGCATTCTCAGTGTCTCTTAAAATGTAGGTATTCTACATCAGCTAATATAGGACTATCAAATTCTCATTCAAAATTTATAGTAAACTGATTTTTGAGATTTTAAAATAAAGTCACTTTAAGCACTTCTTTCATCAAGTACTCTGTAAAGGAATGTTTCACTTTATGGTACAAACAAGCTAGCAAATGCTGCAGGTTAGGATATTAATAACTTCCCTTGTCATGCAGAGCATAATAGGAAATCTCACTTAGAGGATTCAGTGTGTAGTGTGTGTTTTGTTAGCTTTTGTTTCAGACAGCTTCCTTTTTTTGTAATGAGACTGGTTTTTATAGAGGAGCACAGAATTTTAGGGCTGGTGTAGAGATCCTGAATTCAAGAAATTTTGCTGTTTTTACTGAATATTTGCTAATTTCCAAATAGCTGAGCAGATGTAGTAGCTTAGATGATACATTGCAGTAAAAAAGTAAAGGAGGCTGATGATTTAAGGTTTTGAGACAATGTATCATGACAGCATTTAAATTAATTTCCAACTCTGAAAATTTGTCTTTAGCTGTTGTCTTGTGTGTTCCCCACACATGTACCCTTGTGTTTAGTGTTTGGTCATGCTGTAACTGCAGCCTTTGCTTAACAATTTCTGTGTGACAGCCAGGCTTTAAGGGAAGAAGAAACAAAATCATAAATTAACAACAGAGGGGTTTTTGTTTGGTTGTTTCTTAAAGAAAACAAACTCTTGTTTGCACTGAATGGCTAATTGTGCTGCTTTTCTATACTGAGAGTCATTTCAGTAGCCTCTTCAGTCTGAACTAACCTGAATGGCAAACAGGATTTATATCGATACTCAGAAGGGAAGGGTCAGTTTTCACATTGTGTTCTCCTAATGGATGAGATGTGCTGTGAGTGCTGGGGAGGATGAGCACCCTTGGGTTGTTCGGTGTGTCAGATTGTATAAGGCACTGGCAGCCCCACTGCATTATCTCTTTCATGCTGTTGAGCAGCAAAAATAAAATACCCTGTATATCTCATTTTTGCAGTGCCTCAGTTCTCAGCTGTTCTAAAAATCAAATGCCCCAAAGGTTTGCCTCTCTTAGAATAACTTGTTAGTTTTCCTGGTCAGGGATTAAATAGCAATTACTGGAGGGAGACTTTTTTTTTTTTTTTTTCCCTGGTGGTTGTTTCTCACTAAGGTGAAAGTGTGAGCTCATACTACTACATCAGTACTAAAGCACAGGGAAGGTAGGACTGTAGTGTTGGTACATGAAAGAAAAGCAGATGTACAAATACTTAGTGCTCAAACAAAGTCAACAGTAAATATAGAAAATAGGAAGTGTAGATAAGGAACAGGAGTTAAGTGTGTTGCCATTGTGAGAGGGGTTTAGCTCTGTGCTGATGGGAAATCCTTGCACTAATCCAGAAGTGCTCTGCTGCTGAGCAGTGCCTGGCCCCACCAGATGCTCTTCAGAGTAGCTTTCGCTCTTGTATTCAGGCTGTGCTTGGTCCCAGTAGTGGCACTGAGCTCTACCGATTGCGCTTGGGGCAGGTGCTGCAAGTGTGTCATCCATCAGCAGGAGCTGGAGTGACCTGCTTGCCTTGCCCACAGTCTAGAGGGGCTGGTGCCTGGCTGTTCACCCGGAGCCCAATTCTCAGGCTAGTGAGGAGAGCTAAGGTGACGAGCAAGGGGTCTCTGGCCAAGTGGGACAGTTGGCACCAGGCAAACGCATCCCTGGTGTGGGCTCAGCCCTTCTGGGCTCACAGAAGGGCATAAGCTGTGTTGTGCTACCCTTGCTTGGGCAAAGAACCTGCCCATGTGCTCCGGGTGTGTGGGAGGGCAGCTGCGCTTCCCAAATACTGTCATCTTATAAATTGGTTATTGGCAATTTTAGGACACTGCTGTTTTCTGTATGACAGACAATACTCAGCAGGGTACCACTTTTTCCTTTTTATTTTTAAAAAGGTGGATGGTTGCTGCTCAGCTTTCCTATGTGCTTAGGAGAAGATTGTGGTGTTCCAGTATCCAATTCTTTCCAAATTTCTTCTCTTAGACTATTATTGCTGCCACTTGCGAGGGCGAGGAGTGCTGTATAACAACTGCAGAAGTTACTACTTCTGCAGCATAGCAGTTTGCCTGATGAAACAGTCACTCGTAATTAGTGATGCCATGTTCATCTTACACTTTCCACTGAATTTGGTCTCTTCTGCCTGCTGCCCAGCCGGAGCCTGATCCCATCACAGTACCACAATGTGACTGTCCCCTAATGAGCGAAAGCAGCAGCTGAAATGCTATGATCTCCTTACATGAACATTTGGTGCATCAGTATTAACACTGTGGAGTTTTGTTTCCAATTCTGCCTACCCCTGCTTGCACCCTCTCTCAGGAGAGATTTCAGCACTGTCTGGTTAAGCAAAGCTTTTAATTCTATGCTAATGTTGTTTCATATATTTTACTTTTATGCTAATTCTACCATTGGTCGGTCAGAGCTGGATCAGCCCCAGGACAGCTCAGAGCTGCCATTTCACAGGTACTGGATGCAGGTTTGGATCCTGCCCCAGGGCAGAAATCTACAACTCTGGAAGTGCTCCTCCTTAGCTGCCTTGTATTTTTCTTACAGTTGAGTTGTTTGAAATGAGCACGTCCTGGCTGGTGACTCGGAGCTGGTACTTGTGTGTGCTGAGGATGGGTGCATGGCTCCCATGGGCTGCTTCCCTGTGTCCGATGGGAGCAGATCAGCCCCAGGCAGGGGCAGGAGCAAACTGAGGTGGGGTGGGAGGTGTTCTGGTTTTAAAAGGTGACTAAATATCCACAGGTGACAATGTCTGGTCTCACTAAGATCAATATTGCTGCTCTGGGAGACCTGGCCCAACATACCTTCCCGAAATGGGAAGCTCCAGAGAACAGATTTTCTTCAGGCATACACCGGCAAGTACAATGTCAGCTCTGAGCAGCAGCATCTCTGTTTTACATGTATGTGCCTGTTAAAGTCTCTCATGTGAACCCCCACCGTGCATTGCTGAGCTGATTTATGGGTATTCAGCTTCGCTCCCACTTGTGATTTGTTGTGAGCGTAAGGTGTGCATGTGTGCACACACAGCACTCGAGATATGGCCAGCTGCACTTCCTTCGTATTCTCCTGTGTTCTTCAAGGAAGCTCTGCCCACGGAAGTTCCCCCAGTTTCAGTTTGAACTAACAAGACACAGCATCCATGCTGTGCATGGGGATTACAAGGTTGCAGAGGCAGCAGCGTTAAAACATATGATGTTATACACAAGATCTAATGCTCGTGTTAGATCAGACCTCGTGAATATTTCATGTTCCTTGATATCACATTATTTTTGGCATTGGGCAGATCAGGTGTTATTTCTTGTAAGCCTCGCAAAGGTGTTCTGGTTACATGGGTACCCTGGTTCATACACTGCTGAGAGTCCTTGCTGCAAAGAAGAGTGCTGTTCATGCCAAACTTTAAAAATATTTCTTTATTTTCCTCTTTCCCACCTTCCTTCTCAAGCATTCCGCCTGATCAAGGCGTCTGTGCAGCACCACCAGCACCCAGGCCCTGTTTCTTCCTGGACATTGGCTTCTCTCTGCTCCACAGGTGCAATCTGTTTTTTATCACTCTGCCAGATTCTCTAGGGCCAAAATGCTCAGCAGTCACTGCAGCTACAGAACAGTATTTCCTCCAGAATGTGTCCAAGCTGGCTCTTCTGTCAGCGTGTTTAAGGAAAGGGGATGGCTAACTGAAGCCGCTCGCCTGTCTCTTAGGAGCTGCACTCCAAACAGCTGCGTCCTTCAAAGTAAGTGAATGAACAAGTGCACAAAAATCTTCTTGCAAATGTCACATATATGCACAAGAGTTGCCAAGTCCTCTGTGGAAATGCCTGCTCTGCACTGGGGGATCTGTAGAAGATATGAGAGAGCCAATGGACAAATAGGCATCTTTTTGTTTCATTGTCATTTTTTGGGTTTGTTTGGGGTTTTCTTTTCTTTGGAAATTTGTCCTGTGTTTTTCATTACCAGGATGTCTCTGTGTAGTAGTACCTATCACTCACACTAAAGGCTGTGCAACTTTGAGATTATGCTGGATCATAAATCTGGAGCCAGACAAAATGCTGGGAAACTAATTTACACATTTGCTGGACTGGTTCTAAAGAGTCAGGCCATTACATCAGATATTTACATCACATCTTTGTTTTGGGGGATTTTTTTAGTATATAATAAGTTTTAAATTGGAGTTTTTTTCAGTCATGTTTAAAGCTAGCCTGGTGACAGACAAAATAAAACAACAGAAGGGTAGGCAGAGAAGGAGCTGCAGTACATGAGGGCAATTATCAGATGCGCTACAATGGAGACTTTCCTCTAAAATGCTGTTGAAGCTTCTGGATTTTACTCCCAGGTCCCTTGTTTGTTTTCTTGAGGTCTGTGAGAAATGTTTTGGATTTTTTCCCCCAGTGTTTTTACTTCTTTTGAAGTGATGTCATAAATCTTTCCTTAACTTGCAAGGGTTAATTTATATGGATTGCTGAGGGACTTCATCAATAAGAGCTGCAGCAGTGTGAGATGCTGTTTGTGCACACAGTGAGGGGTGCAGAGGGATTTCTCAGTGTCTCTGGTGAAAAGAGCATTCCCGTGTGCTGGGCTCGGTGGTATGGTGTGGGTAGACCTGTGCTGCAGGGACTGAGAGCTGCTCCCCTGCTCCCCCCTTTCACTGCTCTGTGTATGGGCATGTTCCTGGTCTGGGAAAAGAGCTCTTGACTCTGCTACCCAGGGCTGTTGAGAGCAGGACAGGCTGCTCCATGTGTTGAGGATAAGTGCTGTGGAAGGGCATTACCCACTGCTGGAGCTCTCTCTGGGAGCCGTAGATCTCCGATGAGCGCAGCCGAGCCATCTCTGCAGCTCCCGGCAGACTCGCAGCAGCATGGGATTATTTTTATGCTCATGGCCTGTGGTGTGGATCTGGCAGAGCTGTCTGGAGGGAGCACTGACATGCTGAGATGGCTGGATATTGGCCCCTGCCCTCATCCCTGCCAGATGGGGGTCTGGGTGCAACTCTGAATTTCTCTTCTTCAGGACCACGGTCCATGTCCCTTATGCCTTTGTGTCCTCTGCAGAGCTGGGAGTGCCAGGAGCTCATGAATACTCAGTGTTCAGTTTTCATCACATCTTTTCCAATGCCTTGATATGGGCTCAGGTGTCAGAGCATTTGGGAGCAAAAGGATGAAAATTGCTGCCAAACCTGACTTTACTCTTGCTTCTCGTACCACCTCCCATGGTGCTCCCATTGATGAGTCTGGCCCTGTGCTGTAGGGTCACAGGATGAGACAAGCAGTTGGGCTCAGGGAGTGACTTGGACCTGACAGCTAAAAGCTGCCTGTCCCAGAGGACCGTGCAGTTCTGCACCTTCTGCCTGGGGTAGGGGCTGGCTCTGCTGCCAGGAGGGCTCTCTCCTTCCCCAACCCTTGCTCGAGGAGCAACCTCACAGGCTAGCCCAGCCTTGCAGGTGTTGGGGACAGGAGCAGGTCAGTGTCATTAAGAGGGAGAGAATTGAATCAATACCTGGAGTGTTTGATATTCTGCCTAGTGGAACACTTGTTATGTCTTTAATTACTATTTCTAAAAGCACTATGGAATGGAAAGCAAAAGGCAGAAATAAATAGCAAGGGGTGATCAATTGGGCATGAAACCCTTGTTATTGATCACCTTTAACCCCTGCTTAAACTAATGACAGAGCTACCATTTAACCGTCCCCAGGCACAAAGTGCATCAATTGTACAAGTGCCACATAAATCATGGTGGGCTGCGGTGCACCGCGAATGGCCCCTGGGGACAGCCTGCCCGTGGGGAGGGCAGGGTCCCTCTGTGGCTGCAGGGGGGCACCACCAGGACCGTGCTGTGCTGCTGGGGCATCCCCTGAAGGTGTGCTCAGGTGAGCTGCTGCTCCTTGAACTGGTGTTTCACACAAAAAGACTCCCAAGAGCAAAGCTGCATCACAGCTCTGAGGGCAGCATAGGACTGTACAAATTACAGTATTTCCCCTCCATGTCTCCTTCCATCTCAGCAAGTGTTTGAAGCAGCAGGGATTAGGGAAGGAGTGACACAGGCACAGAAATTATCACCTTTTCCAGTATGCCTTCAACTGGCTTCCTGACTCATCAGCCATGCTGGAATTGCCCATTCTGGTTGTTATAGGGGTAAAAAAAATGTAAAAATCAAGATGTACAGTGGGCAGCAGAGTGAAGTCAGCACAGCCTTTCGAGATAATAGCAATAATATTCATTAACATTCAATTTACAAATTATCCCTTGAAACCTCCCAGCCTGGAGATTTGCCAGTTTTGACACACAACGATGTTGTCTGATTTGTTTCCAGCATGGCAGCATTTCCAATGCTGTGCTGGACATATGGCATCACAGAGCCATCAGCTGTAAGTCCTACCATGTGCAGGGCAAGGGCTGTGCCTGCCTTTTCACGGGAATGTCTGTTTATCTTTAAAACAGGATGCTGCTTCTGCAAATGCAGTTCCCCAAAGAATTAAGAAGTGGTCTTTGTCTTGATGTTCCCTACTCTTCGTTTTGGTGAAAGCAGAGGGCTTTTGGGGAAGCTTTCAAAAAGCTGTGTCCAGAGCTGTTTAGGAAATATACTCACTGAGCCCTGGGGAGGGAAGTGAGGGGAAAACCTCGGTGTTTTGGAGGAGTCCCAGTGAGCAGTGTGTTTATCTGTTTACCCCTCTTGGAGTGCTCTCAGGATCAAGGAACAAGGGAAAGGTCCCATCTCGTCTGCTGGTAACTGGGTTGCATGATGCTGAGCACATACTTGGCCTGCACCTGGTATGGCTGTGCATGTCCCTGGAGGATTTTCTCAAGAGACTCTGAATTAATACACACTTTGCCTTTGTGCTGCCATTTGGAGGGTTTCTACTGAAACCTTAAAAATCATTTGGGTATCCTCATCCATCAGCTATTGGAAACATTGTTGATAACACAATCATTCCTCCTCTGGTCATTCTGTTTTTTCTGCTGCAGATCCTGTAATTTGTTACTGCTGCTCTCCTGAAATGTTTAGAGATTATGGGAATCTCTCTGGGTGCAGCACAGGAGCATTGCAAAGGCAGCCGAGGGAAGGGAGTCCTCTGCATCCCTCACCACCCACACCTGCAGCTGCAGCATGTGCCCACAGCTGAGGGACAGTCTGACACAGCCCTTGGGAGACTGGGCAGGCTCGATGTCTCCTCAAGTTCTGATCAAGACTGGGGCTCTGGTCTGTGCCAGGGTGCCCCCACTCTGGAGTGTCACTATTTTGGGTCTCTGAAGCACCTTGTCCCCTCAGCTCTGGGTACTGCATGGAGACCTGAATGATATGGGGTACCCCAGGCATGTCTGCTGACCCTGGCGACAGGGCTGCTGTGGGAGAAGCATGAGCCAGCAGAACTCCAGCTGTCATGGCCCCCATGGTCTCCAGGGATGAGGGCTCCATCTCTGCCCTGGGCAGCCTGTGCCAAGGCTTGTATTGATACACGCAGTGCTGCTGCTTCTCCATGAAGGAATAAGCCATAGGTGCCATTAGCTTTAGGGTGGTAGTTTGCTTCCACTCTCTAGGGGGTCCTAAGACCCAGGAATCTGAGAGCAGAGGGACAGTGACTGCTGTTCCTCAGAACCCTCACTGGGCCCTGCTCCTGCCACAAAAGATTCACACGGACGCTTGTGGTGGCCACAGGGGACACCAGTGTCTGCTGGTCTGGCAGAGGGAGCATCTCAGTGTACAATAAAATCATCTTCCATGTCAATCCAGAGGGGCAAAGCTCCCCACTGACAGCAGCTGCACTAAGAGTTTGGCATGGATTTGCATAGATGAAATGATTTCTCCTGCCATTCATTCAGTCTTTCTGTCTGCCAGCTTCCCTGCTCCTCTCTGGAATCTGGGGTCCACACAGGGAGCATTCAGCCGACCGCAGCTCTTTACTGAGCGTTGCTTTGCACAGATGTCCCCAAGCAATTCCATGAATTGTTGCTCTATAGACACTAAGCTGTTTGGGAAAACATTTCGGATAACTGTCCTACGCATTGGGGCGACTGAATTAATGGCATTTGAATGGTCAAAAAGATAGTGTGAATTGGAAACAATGCTGTCCCTGTCACAGGCGGCAGGAGAATTCCAGCTGGTATTTTCATTGTTAATTAGCAAGCACAGGGTGCTGTGTGGCCTGAATACCTTGGAAGGGGCTGGAGAAATCCACAAACCAGCCCATCACTTCCCCTTCTGGACTTCCCAAATGCCAGGAAAGGAATGTTTTTCAAATTGCCTTTCAGAGCTCCTCAAGTGAGACACTGTACCTTGGCTGTGGGGAGGGAAGGAAAGGGACAGTGGGTGATAGTTGCCCAGGTGTGTGTTGCCCGAGAACCATGACGTTCACCAAGTTCTTGCATGCCAAGGTAATACCTCTGCCTGAGAATGCCCCCAAAGGTGAGAGCAAGCAGCTGTTGAGTCCCATGCAGTGGCAGGCACTGCTTCAAGAGGTGCTTGGCAGTCAGGAGAGCTTTGCTGCATTTGGGCTTGGCAAAGCACAGCCATCCCAACCATACATCATCAAGAGGAATGGGCACTTGGGTAACACATTAGAATAATACATCATTAGAGCACCGTTGCTATGGTGATATATTAGGGCAATACATCATTAGATACCTTCCACTGATGATGTATTACTCCAAACATGGCTCCTGCCAACACCAGCACAAGGGCCACAGGGGAAGCCTTGTCCTTTTGCAGAAATTCTCCCCTTTCCCTAAGGAAAAACATCCCAGCATAATGGCTTCATTGAGAGGACACTGGGCAGGGGCTGGCCCCTCTCTCCTGAGGCCCTTTACTGTGACTTGCTCCATGCTGAGCCTCATGGTGTTTTCTGGAGACCTGTACCTGCATTTTAGTGCGTGTGGGCAAAAGGACCTGCCAGTGCCTGGTCCCAGCCCTGCTGAGCTACAGGGGCTGAGGCATTCATGGGCGTCTCCTGCATGGAAGGCAAGACCCTTCGGCGAGGGGGCTGCTCTGAGTCTGTGCTGCACATGCCCATCACACTGTGCTCTCACACAGAGACTGAGTCTGCATGGTGTCATGTGCTGGTGCCCAGGCTCATAGCAGAGGAGACAGATGGACCCAAAATGGAGCCCAGGGCAAGGGTGACTGCTGCTGCTCACCTTCCCATGTGCCGCATTGTGCTGTCAGCTGGGCTCAGTTCCCTTGGAACACTTTTCCCATGCTCTTCCCCTCAGCCCTGAGGGACCCTAGCCCCAGCCTGGAATGACACCAAAAAGTTGAGCCCAGGAGAGAGGTTCCAGCCAGCTGGGTCCTCAGCACCCCTGGGGTCTTTGCAGGGCTGCACTCTTTTCAGCTCAGCAGGCTAAATAAATTGCTTCAGAGAGCAGACTGGTAAAGCAGGTTGCTTTCACTGCAAAGTATGCAGCGTGCATCAGATATAATTTGATTTTAATTAGTGGACAAGGAAGTAGCATAGTTAATAAAGTACGCACTGTCTTTTACAGGGATGCCAGTGCTGAATGCCTGGAAAATGCAACTAAATCAGAAAGACAGCACAAGCTGAGCTTAGGCTGACTGTGCCTAGGTGGTGGCATTGTAAATAGAGTACAAGGAGAGATCCCCAACCCCTGTGATGTCCCATGGTCAGAATCATAGCAGAGAAGCAGTTTCTGGAGCTCTTGCTCCAGAAGCCACATTTGGTGTGGAGATGCCCCAGCAGCCTCAGTCAGTGTTGTGTGCCATCTGCAACTAGGGGCTTTTCAGCTGGCTGCTGAGGAAGCACTGCCTCCCCTGCCTGCCCTGAGCTTGAGCACTGGGAAAGGTGCAGGTGCCCATTGCTTCCCCCCCTGTCTTTTTTCCGTGCCTTGAGGGGCCTCAGTGCCTGCACCCTTTCCTTCATAGGGGACAGCTGTGACAGGGTTGCTCCTGGATCTTCCCATCTCCAGCACTCCTTAGGGGATGCAGGTTCACAAGCAGCCTTGGATGCGGCTGCTTGTACACAGAAGCTTGTGTTTGCGTAGCAGGTCTTCTGGGCTCCACTCCCAGCAATGTGGGCTCGTGGTTAGACCACTTAAGAGCCAGGCTGCCCCCACATCACCCTGCAGATGCACACTTCCTTCCCCTGAAATCTCTGTGGGAGCAGAGTCTGCCCACAGAGGGCAGAGGGGCAAGAATAAGAGGTTGGTTGTGCAGACTTGAAGTACGATAAATAATATCCCCTGGAACTGCCTTGCTGCTGGTTCCCAGTCATCACAACAATGTGTGAGACAGTTTAGGAAAGCAAGCCTGTGTCTGCCCTTGATGCCAATGCTTTTAAGGTTTCAGTGTACTGCCCCACTCTCAGGTACCATCAGCAGTGCTCTAAGCCAGGGCTGCTTTTAGCTTCTCAATCAATTGGATTCAATGAAGTAATAATGTGAGGCTATGGGTAAAGCAGTGATTGCTTATCCCTTAATCAGCAAATTCTCCCCAGGTAGGGCAGAGGGGTTTGTATCCCCTGGATGGAAGTTGGGGTGCAAGCCCCTGGTGAACCCTCTGCCATTGGGACTCCTGGGAGAGAGAATGAGCCGAGGTGGGGCTGCCCAGCATCTGCTCTGGCAGGAGCAGCCACCCCAGGAGGCCAAGGGACTGTTATTTAAAGTACTGTTTTCACTCTGTCCTCAGTGCTATGTTCCCACTGACACATCTGGGAACAAGTGTTTCAGGGAGGCTGTGGGCATCTTAGAGAAGCAGAGCTGTCTCTGCCGCTCTCTCCCTGCTCTGTGGCCATGGGATGCATGGGGCACCTCAGCTCTCTGAGGCCAGACCTGGCTGTGAGGGATTTCAGACATCAATAAACATCACTGTCAAAAAGGACAGGAAAAGGTTATTTATCAGAAAACAGGCCAAAAAGTAGGATTGCAGCAGGGGTGACATGTGCTGTGGCCATGCTGCTAGGGCTGCATCCCGTGGTGGCTCAGGGGGGTCAGAGCCAGCGCTGCAACCCCACATCACTGATCACCACGACTTGTCTCGGCAGCCCCACGCCGTGCCTGGGGCCAGGCTGGTGCCACCAGCCATGACAGCAGCCCGATATTTCTCTCGCTTTCCCTGGTGCAATTAGGACTCTGTAGGAGTGACAGTCTCCTCCAAGCGAGCCAGTCTTGGCGGGAGCTGAGGTTGCAGAGCGAGCGCAGCTGCCCTGTAGTGTTCCCCCAGTCCCTGGGCTCCCAGGCTCAGGGAGCTGCTGTCTCTGTGCGGAGACCTGGGGCTCTTTGGTCTCTGCTGGGACTGCAGGAAACTGGGGGTGTGCGTGTGAGCATGCGTGTGTATGACATGGGGGGGTATTTGAGAACGGTCTTTTACAAAACAAGAGCAGCTGACGTTATTAATTTTCAAGATAACACCAACAAGAACACTGAGTAGCTGTTGAATTGTTGATTATTCTCTGGTGACTGTAGTAAAGATGTTCACATGCCATGTTCACCTGTGGCCTTGTGCTCTGCTGTCAAGGGTGATGCACAGGCATCCTCGGGGCTGTGTGCGGGACTGGCTGCAGCCTCGCTGCTCTCAGCTGGACTGAGCCTGGCAGACAGGGGGGCAGGATGCCCCAGTGCCACAGACCTGGGCTTGGGAGCAGCACAGGGGACAGGCACAGGATATCTGGTGGTACTTCTGACGCCGGGGTTGTTCCTGGAGGAGCATATAACCCACTAAGGCCTCAGGGATGCCCTCAGCACATCCTTGGCACAGCTGGGAGGTTTTGCATCCTTCAAACCTGTCCTGACGCTACAGTTCAAGCTTTAGCCCCAGTGCTCTACCCTCCCTCTCCCATCGTCTACCTCTGATTAGAGCCCTCAGAACAAACTTGCTAATGTCTTTCCCAAGCTCTCGCCCCCACACTTTTGCCATATAAATCACTATAATTAAAGCGTTTGGAAAATGCTTTGGGAGCCCAGACAAGCATCCCCACATGCTACACACCCAGCTCAGCAAGCCCGACTTCCTGCTGCACCCACCCTGCTGCCCCAGGCACTGCATCCCTTCCCTCCCAAAACACCCAGCAGGACAGGAGAGAGGACCGTTCCCAGGCTGTGCTTGCCCCAGGCTGCCTTCGGATCAGCACCTGGCTGAGCAGAGCACCAAGCAGAGAAGGGCCAGAGAGATGGGACAAGGCCCCTGCCAGCCCCTGGCACCACAAGGCAAGGCCTTCTGTGAGGGGAGACAAGGGTTCCTGGAGGAATCTGATGTTCACACCTCCCTGTCACCAGCTCAGAGAACCAGTGCTCTCCCCTCGCTGCTGGCACCTGGGTGTAGAGAAATCCAGGGAGAAAGCCCTGTTGCCAGGGCATGGAGGGCATGGAGGGCATGGAGGGCAGGGCACACTTCACCTGGCACCGGCCCTTCTGCTAATCACAGGGGAATGAGCCCCCAGGCCAATCCACAGCCCCCTTCTCGCCAATGTGGAGGAGGCAGTGGAGGTGGGCCCTGGTGGAGCAGGCATGGCTGGTGGAGCCTGGGCAGGAGGGCAGGGCTGCTCTGGGGACTGGCAAAGCCTGCCAGGATGGCCTGGGCACCATGATGTGGTCACAGCTTTCCCCCCAAGCACAGCTTCATGGGGTAAGAGCAGGTCCCATCCTGCCCTGAACTGAGGCATGAGGAGCCCAAGAGGTTTTGGCCCATCTGTTTAATTTGGAGGAGAACAGTCCTTCAGGAGCTGGTGCAAGCCAGCACCTGGGGAAGAAAGGCTGTATTTCAAGCTGTGGGCACCAACATCCATCAGAGAGCCCCTGGAGTGAAGATCAAAGCAATTACGTGAGGAGACAAAGGCAAAAGCAAAGAGAAGGAGCAGAGCAGCAGGCAAGGAGACCAGAGCTGTGAGGGAGTAGTGCAGGCATGCAGTGGCTCTCACAAGCCCCAGGGACGTGGCCAGGCAGACACAGCAGCCCAAGCAGAGCAGTTCCTGGCAAGGGGTAAGCTTCTCAGGACACTGATGTCCATGCACAGTGTGGCTCCTAATCTCACCATCCCTGGATCCACCATCATCTGGTGGCCTGGCCCCCTCCTAGTCTTCCTCCAGTGACCCCCCATGACCACTTCTGACAGCATCCCCAGGCCCTTCATCCCCACTGGAGCCCCATTGTTCTCTGCCTAATGTCCTCCAGCAGGTCCTCTACCTGTTTGTCTACCTGTTTTCCCACTGTGCTCAGCTGGTACCAGCTGTGCCCTGTGCCAGGAATATTTGAGTCACACGGACTTTCCTGTTCTGTTCCCAAGAGCCCTGCTGCTCCCTGGTGCCAGCACTGCTAGCCCTGCCGTGGCAGCCCAGATGCTAACCCACAGCGAGGGCATCTCCCGCCCAGCACCGCGGCTGCTGCAGCTGGTCCAGGGTGGGGAGCTGAACACAGCAGCCTGTCCCCACCATTCAGCTCCAGAGAAAGGTACCGGTTCCCCTCCACCCCTCTGCTGACTGGCAGTAGCTGGTGTCTGGGCTGCAGGCAGCACCTTCTGCCAAGCGGCTGCTGTCCCAGCAGTGCCAGATGATCATCCCAGTCCCTGCCCACCTGCATCAGGATGGCCGTGCAGGGGCACTGCCACATCCCCTGCACCTTGGCGCTCTCCCTTTGCTTTCCCAGGCACCCAACAAGACCGAGACCTGCACATGAGGATCTGTAACTGTCCTTGAACAGTGGCCCCTGGGTGCATTTCACAGGCTGACAGAGCTTGTCACTATGGGAAGGTCTGTGGTTTGCTGCCACGTTTCCTTCCCCAGCAGAGAGGGTTTGGCAGCCCTGCTCTCTGTGCAGACAGAGCTCAGCCCCACTCCCAGATCCTGCTCAGCATGTATTTTTCACCTTTTAATGAAAGCAGCTGAACTGTCTGAAGTTGCCTCTCAACTCTTCTCTGGGGGTTGGATTGCCAAGAAATGATTGACGCATTTAATAGAGGCAGTGGGTGCAGAGGAATTTGGCAGGAGCCCAGGCTCATGATACACTGCCGTTCCTGATCAGGTTTTCTGAACTCCTGCTCTCTCAGAACACGCTGTCCTATGCAAGGGTACTGCACTCTGGCTGGGCATCTGTGAGCTCAAGAGCCCTGGGAACAGGGCAGAGTCTGAGCCGTGGGGATGGGGGGGAAAGGCTTGGGGTAGGGATCAGGTGTGCAGGGGCTGCTGCACATAGCCCTGAGCACAGGCCAGGGACGCTGAGCCTCTCTCAGTGCCTTTTTAGGTTTTCTACTCCTTTGAGCTGCAAGGGCTTTGTCCCCACTCTAGGGGTGAATATTTAGAGCAGATACTTGCCTGGTTTTGCATATACATGTTCATGTGTGAATCTGCATGTGAGGGTTTTTTCCTTACATTTCCTGGAGAGAAACCCCCTTGCCATGCATGGACTAGTTTGGGACCAGCCCATACAGATTGCATTCAGCACACATACCTGTGCATGCATGCTCCTAAACACACTTGCATGCACACGTATGTGCTCACACACACCTGCAGGTGCTCACCCTGCTCCATGCCCCACACCTGAATGCTGGCACAGGCCCTGTGACACCCACATGCAATGCAGGTGTCAGTCATAATGAACCCATCACTTGGCACTAAGTGAGAGTTGCTACAGCCTTTCCTTTGCACAAGAACACTGTGTCAGCCAACTCCAAGGTTTAGGCCAGCACAGTCTGAAAGTTTTCCTCTCTGCAGCCTTCTGGGAGGTATCAGAGGGTGACCCTTGGCCATTTCCTAAGCTCAGGAGCAGTGTTAGGAACAAAGGAACAAAGCCAGCTGTCAGTGCCTGACCACGGGGTCTGACCTCAGTTTAGCTTTGTCCCATTGAAAGACACCATGAAGGCAGTGCTAATATTATTAATATCTCTCCCTTGGGTATTTTCAGAGGGACACCCATTCCAGATAGTGATTTCCAGGAGCATGCTAGATAATGGGTTTCTTGTGCATTCAGTGCGCACACTGCTCATCCCCTGGAGCTTCCCTTTTCCTGCAGATATAAAGGGCAATTTGTAGAGCTTACCAAGGCTTATGAAAATATCATTGTGAAAGGGTGACATAAGCACCTGAACAGAAAAGAATAGGAAATATTTGTCTCATTAAGCAGAATCTTGTTTCCTCTTCCATATGTCCTCCCATAGGAGTATAACAGTCATTTATTATCATGTGTGGAAAGAAAACCTCACTCCTTGGAGAATGTGCCGGTTTCTGCAAAGCCAGCTCTGCTCTGAGGCGGGCAGGCTGGGAACGAGCATGCCTGGTGCTCAGAGGCCTGGCACATTCCTTCAAATAACACCAAAAGAGCAGCATTATCTGAAAGCAGCACAGCCTGAGCCCCATTTGTGTGGCCACAGCCAGTGTGGGCTGGAACACAGTGCAGGCTATTAGCATGTAATGAACACAACAATTACTCTGTAAGGGGGAGAAAGGGTTAGGGCCAGGCAGAGTTTTAAGAATAAAGGCTTGTTTGGGAGAATTATTCACTAGGTCCCTGCTGTAGGTGGACGGCAGCAGATTAGAAGGAAACATTATCTCTCAGGGCAAGTTCAGAAGGACAAATGAAGCCAAACTGGCATGGGATGAGAGTCTCAATACATTATTCTCTTTGCTCTACAAATCTGTGAGAACAAAGTGCTCAGTGTAAATGCTCACCAGAGGCTTTTCTACCCCTGTAGGACCACAAAAGTTCAACATGAGACGAAGGGCCACGTGTTGGCTATTAGTCCACTACAAAGAGTATTTGAATTTAGAATTTAGAATCTCATAAAAAGATCATTGTCTGCATCCCGGACATTTGTTTGTTTGGGCAATATGGTCTGAAAAAATGTGCCCCTCTGCACAGCTGTGTGCCTCATCAGCCTTACCATGGCTGGCCCACCTCAGGGGCTACCTCAGGCCAGCCAACCCCCAGCCTGGCCTCACTCTGAGGACAGTCCCTGAGCCTCAGCATCAACACCAGTCCTGTCATGTCTGAAGGTGAAGAAGGATTGTTGCCCTAAAGAACATTTGGCCTGATGGCTTTTGTTGCGGCAGGAGGTTGCACCTTGCCCAGGGGCCTTTGACCCAACATGGAGTGAGGCACAGGTGCCCTGAAACCTCCATCAACATTTCTGGCTCTGCTCTATTCACGTGTCTGTAGTTTATATATTCTCCAGGTTTAAGGCAAGGAAGAAGTTTATGTCCAAGTGAAAATGCCAATGACCATAGAGGTCTTGACTTCCTCTGCCCCAGGGGCCACAATCTGTATCTCAGGAATACTCAGGAATTTTTCTCCTCAGCACTTCTCTGCCATCAGGAAGCCCTGGGCAGGGGGAAACCTCCTTCCTAAGGCTGCTGTGGCTCAGCCTCCCCAGGACTGACATGCCAAAACCCAGCTAGAGCTGCTGAACTTGGCCTTGGCGCTCTGAGTGAAGTGCAGTGGATGGCAGCATGCAGGCGATCAGAACACAGGATCTGACAGTCCCTCCTGGACTTGCAGCCTGGAATAAACAAAATCATGGACAAGCATTCATGAGTACATCTATGACACTTCTGGGTTGTAAGCTGCTTGCTGCCTTCCTGGTTTAGAACAATTTTGACAAAAAGCATCCATATGATTTTGATATAGTTAAGCCCATGGCCAGGCTTTATAAGACACTTGGCAATCTGTGGGACAGTTTTTAGAAGCATTTTGTTTTGCATTAGGATTGTCTTCCAGATAACAAGATCATCAGCTTTGGAGTGAGTCAGTTCTGGGAGGAGGGTTTTAAGGACCTTTGCAGCAGGAGACAAGGGACTCAGTAGGGCAACCCCAGGTCTGTGGCTGCCCCAGACGTGGATTAGAACAATCTGCATCTCCCCAGATCTGTTTGTCCTCCCAGCCCTTCAAGACAGCCGGCCACTGCTTCCTCCAACTGCACAAGGAGCATGTGCATTTAAGTCTAAAATAAAGTTAGAATATATTATCTATTCACAAAGTCATTGTAAATATTAAAGAGCTCATGAGGAGAAATGTCTCTGATGATGTCCTTTTAGGAGTGTGGGAGAAAAATCCATGCAAAGGCACTATTGAGGGATACGGTCAAAAGGCAAGCGATGCTTTGCACTTGTTCAAAGCCACAGGGTCAGCAGTCTTCCTGGGACTGCAGCAGGAAGCAGCTGCCCACCTCTCCTCAGAGTCAGCTAAAAGGTCATTTCAGTAAATCCACAATTTAAATAAAAGAAAGTAAATCCCAGAGAGAGCTATTTGAAAATGAAAGGCATCAAAGGTGTGATAGAGGTGTATGTCTGAGTGGCAGAGGGCCTGGAGAGCTCCAGCTTAGAGAGAGAGTCTCTGTGCAGTTCAGGGAGAAGACAGGTACCCCAGGTTCTTCTGAGTGGGGCACCACCAAGCACCTGCCCCAGCAGGGATGAAAAGGTAGCCCTATTTCCCTGCCCATGGGCCACATAGCAGCCTGGGCCCTGGGAACCCCTCCTGCCCTGCTCCAGCAGTGCACCCAGGCTGGGGAACTGCGTCCCTGCTGCTACGGCAGGGATCGCAGCCAAGCAGAAAGAGGCATCTCTGAAGAGGCTAAGACGTGGGAGAGAGTCAAGGCTTTGGGGGACTCATCTCCTCTGCTCCCAAGCTGTCCCAGGAAAGGATAGCTGATCATTAAAAACTCTGAGGAGATACTTTTATTGGAAAGGCAAGCAAAGCAAAGCAGCCCACGGTGTTATGTAATGCAGCTCTGTTGAAACAGTGCAGGAAAGTTGCCTTGTGCCAATAAATCAGGCAGCAGCCACGGAGGGAGCAGATGTGAATCACACCTTGCTTCATATGCCCTGCAGTGTTTTCACTTATTGTTCCAGTTTTAAAGATTAATGGCACTCAGAGATGAGTATTATCTACGCTTCCATTTTATACTCTTTATCAGAAAAGCTTTTTTCAGCATAATTAGCATGGATCAAATTTTCCAAGTGACGTGGCAGACATGCTGCTGTTCTTTGGCTGCTGAGGATGCCTGGAACATCCCACTGCCCCAGCTAGACACAGCACCCTGTAGCCTTTAAATATGGAGGGAGAAGGGGCCCTACTGAGATGACAGCTGCTGCAGCGCAAAAATGAGGATTCCCTGACCTGGACTGCCAGGAACCCCCCTGTTCTGCCACAGCATCCCTGCAGAGCCCAAGGCTGTGAGGAGCTGACAGCCTCTCTGTTCCTAAATGGGAGGGGAGGAGGTTCTGACTGTGGTGGGTAAGCTGTGGGCAGGTGCTGGTCCTCACCAGCCTAGCCAGCAGCAGCCCTGAAGCCCCAGTGCTGGTGCACAGGCAGATCTCTGCTCTGGGCTGCTTCATGTTATCGGGGCACTGGTGCCTGGTACTCAGCAGGAGATCAGAGCACGGACTATTTGATGCCTGGAGGAGTAATGGAGGTGGGTTCCCTGTACCAGGAGTTCAGCCTGGCTGTGGGGCAGGAGGGCTGGGCAAGGGTGGAGGTGGAATGGGAGATCTGGAGGAGATGGTGGCTGGGGAAGGGAAACTTGCTGGCATCTTCCAGGGCTTATCCAGGGCTGCCAGCGTGTGCATGTGGCTCATGCACATTTTCTGAGCTGTGCCCCTCACAGGGCTCTGTGTGAGAGGTGCAATGGCCTGAGCTGGGGAGGGTTGTGTCTGCCTGCAGGGGGGCATTGGTGGGGAGTAGGTGGGCTGTGGGTTCTTCTGTTAGGCTGCCACTGGTCTGGAGAAGCCCAGGGAGCGCAGTGCTGAGCTCCCTTCTACATCCAATCAGTCCATGATCATTTCTATCATGAAGATAAACTGGCCATTGTTGCCAAAAATAAATGTTAGTGTTCCAAATCCACACTTCAATAGCACCAGCTCATTAGAGATGCGTATCATTTGGCTCCAGTCCCACACCTTCCAGCTCGTTATAAATATGCAGTTGCTGCTGGCTCTACCCCAATCATCTCTGCAATCAGAGCTTTTAATTAGGTTAATTAAATTGTATCAAACCTCGCAGGGACGCAGTTCACTGATGCTGATGAGGCAGCCAAAACAGACCTTAACTCTAGCTCTAATGAAGGCCCTGCTGCAGCTAATGACAATGCATAATAAATTAGTGCTTCCCTAGAAAGGTGCATCAGGGCTTATGCTTTGGTGAATGATGATCTATATGCACTATCTCACTATTGCAGTCTTTAGGTCTGCCAAGCCAGGGACATCCTGGGAATATGTTTCACTAAATAATGGGCTCCTGCCTGCTCGAAGCACTGCTGCTCACCTGGGTTCTCTCAAGGCACTAACGGCTTCAGGTGTAGAACTGTGAGGCAGCAAAGCAGATATTTGCTTCTTTCACCTTGCCCAGCACTGGGTCCACACTTGATGCCTGGCATCTTCCAACAGAGGCAGCAGCAGGTATTTATTTATTTGAAACCCTCTGTAATGGAATTTGGGCAGGAACATTCTGTTTGAAGGGAACCGAATGGCTGTGTCTGAGCATCTGGCAGCAGGAATGGGGACAGTACTGTCTGCCCAGAGTTCAGACTTTTACAGCTCCCACACTGCTCCTAATAGGGTGGGGAAAGGTCTAGGTGGCCAAGGAGCCCATGGAACAGAGAGGTTTAGGGCAGCCATGCTGAGCATCAATTATTCATTCCTGATTTACATCCTGCTCTTTTAACTCCCTGCTGTGAAGCTGCTCAGGCTTGAGTGGAGGAACTCCACCACCCTTTTCTCCTTGGTGCCCTTGGGCAAGACACCTCAGCTGAACCTGGCTGTAGGGTCCTAGTGACAGCAGGGCCCAGGCAGCCAGTCCTGCAGCTGGAGACCACCACCTCCCTGGTGACCCTGGAACAGCAGCATCTGGAGGGTGAGTGGGAGCTGCCGGGCTCTTGGTGAGCGGGACATAACACGTGGTGCAACACCTGTGAGTGTTGGATGGGTGGGATCAGAGCCTCCTCTGCTGATAGAACCCCTGTTGGAGACCTCCAGAGACTCTGGGGCTCCTTCTGGCTGCCACAGCACATGGCCACTGATGCAGACCCTGCAATGGCTGTCCTGGGGGGCTTCTGAGCCTCCCTAGCCACGTCAGCTTCTGTTGCCATGCCCCAGGCATCCCACTGTGGTCTCCAGCCTAGTTCAGGTTCAGAACATGAGGCCTACAGGAAACCACCTGAGAAGCCTAAGGGCTAGTGATGGTTCTCCTGCTAGTAAAATATATTGTTGCAGCTGCCTAGAGATAATCCTGCAAGCATTTTAATGTAGTCTTCTATTAACTTTTATAGACAGTCATTATCAATTGAGTTCTTCAGCTTGAACAAGGAATTACATGAAATTATTATACAGCACAATATCATTCTGAGTCACCTGAAACCTAAGCTGTGAATCTGTGGGGTATTTTGATATCTGTATGATATCTGTATCTTTCAAGCTGCAGGGAATCTCCTTGATAGAGAACCTGTTGGTTCAGCCTTTGATGCTATAATCAACACAAACAAAAAATAGCTGTGGGCAGTTTCTTGTGGCCATCCCCATGAGGGCCCAGCTAGAGGATGGCAGAGCCCATCGATGTCTCACTTCAAATCCTGCACTGTGACCAAGTGGGCTGGGTGTCTGGTTCAGTTATAAGGTATTGGCTCTTTCCAGACCCTTGCAGAAACATTTCAGTGGTTTAGGATGAGGAAACCAAGCCAAAGGTTTTGGGAGTCAAACCAAGAGCAAGGTCTTTGAGAAGATGTGTTTTTTTTCCTGGACACCATCGGGAGCTCTGCAAGGCAGTAGGTGTGAATCAGCTCTGTCTGCTAAGGCAGAAGTTCAGAGATCAGCACCCACCAAATCCTTCACCACTGCAGGCAGGAGTAGGTAAAACATGTTTGTGCATGAGAGCTGGCACCTCCTTGCAGTCTGTTGTGGCCACAAGGTGATAAACCACTCCACAGCCCATGGGATTTGTACCCAGGCTTTGGTGGTCAGGGTCCAGGAAGAAGCCTGCTCAGTGTGACATCACAGACATAACAGTGCTCTGGTTTCCCTTTGTTAAGACATTCATGGCTTCCCAGGGAAAAGTGACTCGGAGCAGGCACCATTTTTCTCCCCAGTTCCCATACAGGGAACTGCGAGGCTGCGTATCCTGTTGGAAGCTCAGTGAACACCACTACCCCCAGGATGAGAAGTGTGGCCCTTGACCAGTGACTGCTCAAAGCCTCACAGCTGCCCACTGCATCCCATAGAACCTCACTCCTTACTGGGAAGAGATGCCTCTCTTCCAGGGATTGGGCCACTTGCAGCCATCCCAGCACTCACTCTGAGCGGGACAGAGGCTCACAGAGCACCGTTGGCAACAGACAAACCCTGGGCCTGGACAGGCTGCTGCTTTTCGATCCCTGCCACAGTGACTCCTTCAGGGTCTCCCGGAGGGACTGCTGCTTTTCTCTCCCATCCTTTCACGTAACGCTCTGGATGCAGGTAAAATTACTCAAAGACAATGATCAGGTATTTATCTGTTTAAATCTCAAAGATATTTCCCCTCCTCGGATAACAGCCGGTGCGGCGGGGCCCCTGAGGTGCGCTTTAGAACGGCTGAAAGGTGCCGAGACCCCGCGCTGGGTCGTGGGGTTTGGGGGCGCAGCCCCCTCCGTGTCCCGCGGCGGGGCGTTGGCGCCCCCTGCTGGCCGAGCCCGACCAGCGACTCCCGCCGTCCCAGGCACTTTTCACTTTTCCCAGGAAAAAGGCTCCGCGGCGTTCGGCCCTTTGTGTGTTCCCGTGAGGAAGGACGAGGCGAACCGTTGTCCCGCGCGGGTGTTTGTTTTCCCTCCCCGATCAGCCGGCGGTTTACAGCCGTTACACAACCTGCACGCTCTAGGTTCTGCAGACTCCCTGGCTGCTTTCCTGGGAAAATTTACCCCAAAGTTGTTGCCAGCTTGTAAATCTTTGCAACGGCAGAAGCCGTTCAAGCTCAAGAATGGAGCTGCATTCAAGCACGTAAAAACTTCACATTTTATCGCTGAGAAGATGGGAAAGCTCCAAAGTGGGAAGAACCTAACAAGTGCATCTTTCCCTTCTTACCCCCTTCCAGACCACATGCTTATTGCTGGCAATACAGCAAAAAGAGACTAAAAAAGGAATGCTCACACCAAGGCTCTCTGGCCATGCCTGGGCCACTCAGGATGTGTCTGCATTTCCCCCATCCCTGGCACTACAGCTGGCACAAGGGAAATGCAGGGGGCAAATCCTTGTCCCACACTTGGCTGCTGCACTGTCTCTCCCTACATAGAATTTTGGTCTTTTTTTGAACTGAGGCAACTCTGGAGGCACAGCATAGGCACTGCCTGACTTCTGCACACAGTGGAGTAGTGGGAGAACAGGAGGCATTGGAAGATGCTAGAGGAGTGACTAGAGTGTGATTCACCTTTAACCTGCATAAAAAGACAGCTGAAAAAGCTGATCTGAACTCTCAGGGGTTTGGACAGGTCGTGGTCACACTCAGAGCTGATACTGTCAATCCCAAAGTGCCTTCCCTGTCCCTGGGCTGTGCCCAACCCACCACTCCCGTGCTCCACTCCGACCTTGACTGGTCACAGATTGTTTATGGTGCATCTTACCAGGACACTCAGACACCTCTAGTGGCTCACCACCATAAATACCAAGAGAACAAGCTCTGATTTATTAATCAGTTAGTTAGATACAACACATTACAGCTACCACAGGCCCACAGTAATTTGTTTGAACAAACTGCTGGGCTGCAGGGAAAAGCAGGCTAGCACCAGCCCTCCTGCAAGGGGAAAGCCTTCTCCTTTCTGACCGAAGACTGTAACAATTATTCGATGGAATGGCTAACGCTTCCGCTGAAACTTGAATTTGTAAATAGCTGGACCAGTTGTTGTCTCTTTCTTCACCTTTACTTTATGAGTTTTGTCCTGGAAAAAAGAACAAATATTTGCTAGCATGCAAGAAGGAAAAAACCCCACCCACTCCCATATTGATCAGTCCCTGTCTGGGTCTGACCATTAGTGAAAAATGGTCACTTTGCACTGTTTAGGAGGGAATTATAATTTCTTCTGCTCTTTCCCCCTTCAGGCTGTCAGGCACAGTCTGATTTGCTCAAAAGCACCAGTGAACAGGAGTCTCCCATTAAGACAAGTAATTTTTGTGGTCATTTGGATTTTTAAGAGTTTCTTGTAACCTACCAAAATGGTTCCCTGCCTCTGACTCCTGAAAGTATTCATTTAGTGCTTGAGAAATGACTTGTGAGCACAATTTCACAGTTGAGTCTTTGTCCTTGCTGACAAGGTAAGATTTGGAGTAGCAGATATAATTTACTGGAATGCTTCATCTTCTTGCTTTTTCCATACTAAAAGAGGATTACTTATCTTAAGGAGTTCTCTGGAAGTGTCAATATAAAACCAGAATGAAGAAACATATACAACACACACATATATATACAGAACAACATATACAATACCAGCCCCAATGACCTTAAGAGAAAAGATTTGCAGAACCAGAACCAAAACCCTCACCAGGAGATCTTTCCGTGTCTGAATTTTCTGTGAGATGACAAACATGGCCTTCTCCCTTTCAATGCGCTGCCTCAGGAGGTCATACTGGTTCTTCCTCTGCTGGGCTAATTTCTGTAGGAAAAAAAAAAAAAAAGGCTGTTTTAAGACAGGGATGGTCTAAATCTTCTGAATTTCAATGCTGAGCACAAGAGAACATTAAACTCCCTAATTAAAACCCTTTATCCAGAGGAGAGGGAAAAAATAAGGTCAGACCAGAGATCAATTCCTGAAGTGCTTAGAGACTGCAGAGGCCCATCAAAATGCAACTTGTTGGGTCATGTTTGCCTAACGAGAGTGGATGGCTTTCCCAGCACAGAAATGGTATTACTGCAGGTGTGATTTAAGTAATTAAATTCAGGAGAACAGATCTCAACATGCTTAAAATATGACTCAGACATTTAGAAGAGAAAACTTGTCAGTCTATGACTTGTCCAACTGCTTTAGTGACAAGCCAAACTGAGACAGTTGGCAGGAGGCAAGGGACCACAAGGTGTTTGTTATCTGACATCTGAGTCAGAAAAAACAGGTTACAAATTTACCAGTTGCCAATTTTAAGACAACTATTTTTACCTTACACCAACTTAGAGACTGTCCAACGGATCTGAAACTAATGGAACAGTATCTACAGTCTTAAAGCTGTGTAGCTACTTCTAGGACAAAACTGCTGTGATACTAAAACATCAATAGCAAAGCTGACTGCATAAGCAATTAATGCTGAAGAATCATGAAACAATTCAAATTAGGAAAAGGAGAAAGTGAGAATATAGCTCAAATTCCTTTAAGAAGGAAAGGGGGAAGACAAATCTCAAGTCACTTTGGGCTCTGAACCAAACTGAAAAATACTGTAAGATCAGAAACCCAGCAATAGAAATATCTGTGTTGGAATGAGCTTCTTCAAATACCTATTCAGGTGTACAAGGGGTTTTGTGGAGGTATGAGGGAAGACTTAACAGTGGATGCTAAAAAAAATCCCACTTAAAACTGCCTCATCAGATCCACACCACTGTTCTGGCCTGTACATCACAACTTGTGATATATAACCCACCATGGACTGGAATGCACTGACAGAGTTCTCCTTGTCAGTCCAGATTTGACTGCAGGCTCCAGGCACTTGGTGATTAAGTGACATCCACTTAATTGTGTCATCAATAAAAGTTCAAGACAATAGAACAATTTTGTTCTCCTCCACAACAGTGCAATGAATCCTCTTTAGTGCTTTTTATATAAGAGATGTAAAACATGAAGAGCTCTGTAATACAAACAGTGGCAGTACCTTTAGGTGGGCAGGATCAGTAGCTCCCTTTAGTGTCTCTCTCTGCAGCGTTGCAATGGTTGGTCGGTTGTACACTCTGTCTATGAGCTCGGGAACAGTGTCCAGCTGAGTGGCAATATCAAACTCCTGAACTATAAATAAAGGAAAAAAATTTAAGAATATACTCCCATGGACTCGTTTGCTCAGCAAAACTTCCATACATATCGCTACAGTTAGCTACAGGAGCCCCAGCAACATGACTCCCGCAGAACTGACATCCCAACCAGTAACTAAAAGGGATTTCTAGAGCACCTGAATTCTTATTCCGGGGGAAAAAAAAAAAAAAAAAAAAGCCTCTTTTTATGACAGCACACAGTAACACGTGACAGAACTAGTTCTCTGTCAGCCCCATTCAAACCTCACCTTCGCGCTCAGTGTCCACGAAGAAGAGGTGCCGGGCCGGGGCGCTTCCCGCCGCGTCCAGCAGGTGGAGCTCTGCCTTCAGCCGCTCGATTTTCTACGGAAAGCCCAAGTTTGGTCGAATTCGGAGCGAGGAAAATCACATCTCCCCCGAGGACATTTCTGTCTGTTCCTAGAGGCTACAAACACCTGAACTCCTCCTTCCTTTTTCATCTTTGAAAACACATCTGATCTATATTTACGACATGTCTTCAAGACCTTTCCAGGCAAAGGGTCACAGCGATTCCTGCTGTTACCCAGCCAAAATGCACACATCCACCTGCAGAATGGAGCATTCTACATGGCTAAGGGAACAATTGCCATGTGACCACCAGAAAAAGCACGAAGGCAAGTCCAAAGCTGGCTTGCTTTGATTTTTTATCTGCAGTGACAAGTTGATTTTGATTTGTACATCAACATCAGAATACACAAGATTTTCAGAAGGGGACCATATTTCCATGGATTGCTTGCCTACCATATTCCAACAACCTACCTGAGATTATTCTCCTCAACTGCGAGACCTTCCCACCCTCCATAATTTCCTGACAGAAGGGTGGGGCCAGGTAGGGGTCAGTCACTTCTCTCAGGTAACAAGTGACAAGACAAGAGTAAATGGCCTCAAGCTGTGCCAGGGAGGTTCAGGTTGGGTATTTTCAGGAAAAATTTCTACCCTGAAAGGGTGGTCAAGTAGTGTAACAGGCTGTCCAGGAAAATGGTGGAATCATCATCCCTGGAAGGGTTCAAAAATCATGTGGCTGTGGCACCTGGGGACACAGGTTAGGGGTAACTACGGCAGTGCTGGCTGAACAGTTGGACTTGATGATCTGAAAGGGCTTTTTCAACATCAGCAATTCCATTATTTCCTTATGAACATGCAAAGCAAGGGTACACGTTTAATGTCTGAAATTTACATAAAAATCACCATGTTTTATAATAATTCAGATGTCATATTTGATATTCATCACACCTTTAGGTTCTGTATCTAGCACTTCACTGACATTTCCACTGTCCTTTCCAGTATTGTACAAATCAGACTTCATTAAACGAACACAATAACCAGCAAAAACAACTCTGTAAGAAACAATTCCAAGGAAACTAGAAAACACCAAAAAAGTGAGGTATTACCTTGGCTTCTGCCACTCTTTTCATTTCTACATATTTAATATCCTGCGTCCTCATCAACTTCACCTGCTCCAGGGTCACTTCATCTTTTGGCTGCTTTATTACATGGACTCCATCCTACAACCAGACAAATACAGCACTTACCCACAGCCCATCCACCTGGAGTACACTGTGGGACCTAATAATAACAGCAGAAGAACTTCTTTGTGCTTTGCCCCTCATTTTCTTCAAAGCCTTCTACAGGCACCAAACTAATGTTGCTAATTTACCTCCTAATTCATAAATTAAAATCAAAACAAGATGGGGGGAAAATGTTACTTAGAGTAACAGAGCATTATCCTGCTTGAAGGCAGTAGAGCTTCTCACTTTGAGCTCTGCACGTATCATTTTGAAGTAGAACTCATCGGGGTTCTTGTCCAGAGCTTTCTTCTGCAGCGCCCTGAGAGCATTCTGCTTCTTGTGGTAGTCACTGAGGAGAAAAAAAAAACAGCAATCAGGAGTTAGTTGTTCATCAGTTTCTCGGTGTTCACAGCCCCGATGAAGGGCCAAGTCCCTCCCAGCGATGGTCAGAGCTCGGAGACAGCGCAGGGAACCGCTCGGGGCCCGGAACGGCCGCACTTACTGCGCGCGGAGCCGGTAGTCCTTTTTCTTCTCCAGCAAGCCCAGCTTCGTCCGAGAGGCGGGCTAGGAAGAGACGGGAGCGTGAGAGGAGCGGGGAGCGGGAGGGGGCCGGGAGCGCAGGCGGTCCGCGCGGGGCCCGGAGCACTGACCTGGGCCCGCTCGCGGTGCGGGCGCTGCCGCGCCTTGGCGGCTTTCCTGAAGGCGGCCGACATGGCTCCGGCGGCTCCGGCGGCTCCGGCGGCTCCGAGGGCCCGGCTCGGGGGTCACTGCCGCTTCTCAGGGCCGCGCGGGGACACGCGGGCCGCTCGCGCCGGAACGGGCGGGGCCAGGGGGGCGGTGCTGTCTCCATGGCCACGGCGGGAGCGCGCGCGCGGCCCCGAGCCCATGGGACGGGCTGTAGAGGACGTCGCCTTTGCTCGGAACTCCCAGTCCAACCCATTGGAGGTGCCCCGGGACGGGGCTCATCCCGCTGCGAGTGGGCGGGACCACTCCGCTCGCCCCGGTCAGGGCGGGGCAGCCCCTCCCGCCGCCCCAGCGCTGTGCGGGGCGGGTGCCGGTTGGGCCGCCCCCGGCCCCGCCCCGGGCCGGGCTCCGCCCTCGGGGTTGGGCGGCATCGCTGAGTCGAGGCCAGCCGAGTCCAGCTTAGCCTGCCCATCGCCGGGGCGCAGAGAGGAGGACCGCGGTCCCGGGACAGTGACCAGGTGAGCTGGGGCTGGGGCTGGAGCTGAGGCCGAGGCCGAGGCCGAGGCCTGGGGTGGGAGCCGCCGCCCAATGTGGCTCCGGAGGCCCGAGGGAGTCAGGCGGGGGTGCTCCGGGGGGCTGAAGGAAAGGCGCCGTGTCCCCCGTGCCGCCTGGGGTCGCGGCATCCCCCGGGAACGGTGGTGGTACCGGCAAGGAAAGCTCCGCTCCGGGCTGCCCCGCTCACACCGATTTCCGAAAGGGAAAAACCAAAGTCTTCGAGCCATGGCCCTTTCTCAGACTGAAGTTGAGAGCTTGAGGTCTATTTTATGAAGAGAGCGCTGAGACTTTACCCAACCAACAGACCCAGGAGTAAATTATAACCAAATACTCAAACGTAGCACAGGAAAATTTTCAACACATCTCTAGCGGTTGCTGTTTTTCCAGAGAGTCCCAGGGTAGGTATGGAAGAAGATTGCTTTGTGTGTGTGTGTGTGTGTGTGTGTGTTAGACAAAGACTCGGAAGTCACAGTTTGGGTCTCGCATTAAAAAATAGCTCAGGATCCTTTGAAATTTTTTTTTTTTTTTTGCTCACCCACAGTTGTGTTTCACATTGTGTTTTCTTACAGGTAACGTTTTTAATGTTCTCTTTATCCATTTCCAGTTCTAAACCTCTAGTTACATTAATCACTTTGACTCCTTCATGAGAACTCGTGGAAATGTTGGATACATGTTCCAGTGTGCCTGGGCGAAGCGTGGTGGCAGGAATTTTTCTCCACAGACTCACAGCACAAATGGATGGCACATGCCGGGGTTATCTTCACAGGGCAGGATTTGATACTGAGGTCTCTGTACTTAAATCTGAATTTGCTATGTTCACTGTTTCTGAGTTTTGAAAACCATGAAGAAATCTTTCCAAAGTGGAAAACCTATTCTAGGAGCAGAGGGAAGGGCAAAGCTCTGGTGGATGCAGTATCCTGCTGGCAGCACAGGCCTCTGAGAAAGAGTGCAGGGACAATCCTTTTGCTTTTCTGACTCCTCTACCAAGCATTAGGAATCTGTGGCTCTCTTAGCTACCCAGATCCTGAAACTGCCACATTTCCCTAATTTCTTTTGCCAACATGTGGTTTAACTTCCTGATAGGCAGGAAAGCAGGAAAGGGGAACTCTGGTATTTCTGTCTTATTTTTGTGCCATCCTTTTTCCTTTTCCTAGGATGCAGACCATATGGTTCTCTTGCTTTTTTTGCCGTCCATTTCTTTAGAGGCACAGAGTTTTATTCTTACCCAGGTGGGTCTGTAATCTTGTACATTTTTAAGAATGGTGGCATAGCTCAGGAGACAAAAATATAGGCAATATGGTTAGTTGTGGTCACTAATTATAGCAGATGCTCTACAGGAAGAGGTATGTTTTGGAATAAGAACTCCTTAAACCTGTGTGTAGAGAGTGGTGGGACACACCGGAGGCAGGGTAGAGTTCGGAAATAGCCAGAATTCCCTAGTAGGAAGCCCCGTGAACTGTTCTGTGATGCAGCCTTTGCTGGTCAATCAGTTTCCAAGGGTTCTGAGCTCAGTGGTGTTCTTTTCTTGTTTTGGACCTAGCGGCTTTAAGATGGAGGTGAACCCTTCACTGATGGAGCCAGAAAAAACTTCTCTGCAGGCAGGTGACCAAAATTCCCAGTGCACTAACTTTGGAAGCACTGGGTTCTGTTCACAGCCAGGACTTGCTCTGTTGCTTGCCAGGTGAGGTTGGATGCTTTCTCCTGTGTTCCTAATTGTGGCTGAGCTGGTGCTGTTACACGGCCAGCTGGTGTTTGAAATGCCAGCAGGAAAATGGAACAAATTGATTACTCTCAGTGCTCAAAGTGATTCCCCCCCACCCTCCCTGAAAAACAACTTATATGATAATTGCCGCACCGACACACAAGATTTTGTTAGTGGCTCACCGGGATCCTGGTCGATGTCTGTGGGATTTTTGCTGCCCATAAGTAGCATGAGGCTGTGCTTGAAGAGCCCCATTTGCAGTAGTAGCCTCAGGACAGAGACAGGAGTTAAGCCTTGTTGCTCTACTTCACCTTCTGTGTGATAAAGAAGGGTTTACAGAAAACTGCGGGCTGACTGGTCTCAATAAAAACCAAACCTCTTAAGTGGACAAACAGCTTCATCATTCCTTGTAATTGCTCAAATAAGAAACTGTTTCTCCTCCAGTGCTCAGTATTCAGTAGCCCCGGTTGGCATGGGCTGTTCTCAGAGTGCCCAGGTGCTCTGGCAGGAAGGTGCTGTTTGCAGTTTTGCTCAGAGTACAGGCGGTTACACCTCATTCCTCAGGAGACTTTGGCAACTTTTGCTGACATAGGTGTCATTTCTATGGCCAACCTAGTGAACTTCAGAACTTGACAGTGTTTTGCCTCTGTGATGGCATCAAAATCAATTTAAATGTTTTACTTCATAAAAACAAAAAACAAACAAGGGGTGGACAGCTCTAACCCCAGATACCAGCTGTTTATAGGAAAGAGAGACTAGGTGTTGTGGGGCAGAGAAGCTTTACTAGCAGTATTTAATCTTCAGATTACTACCAAGAGTTTAGGGTTACTTTTAAAGTGAGTGTGCAGGCTGGGCGGTTGCAGGCGGAGGGGCCCAGCTGCACAGGCTGTGCTGTTTCTGTGGGTCCCACAGCTCTGGCTGCTCTCTGGAAGCTGCTGCCACAGGCCCTGTCCTGCAGCCACTTGCCAGCGAGGAGGGGCCGCTTCCCACAAAGGCTGGGCTGTGGTTACTGAACTCTGTCCACTCAGAAGTGGTGGAAAGGAAAATGCTCCATTCTGTGGAGATGTAGTAGCTGAGAAAAGTCCTTGGTCTTTGTTTCATCTCTTCCTTCCGTTTTGTTCTGGTTTTGGCCAGGTGTAAAATACAACTGTCAGCAATTTACAGGGAGGGGGGAGTGTCAGTTTTCCCGTTGAAGAAAATACCAAGGGTCTGATTGGGAAAGGAGAAGTTGAAGAATGCCATATGGCTTCTACCTTCCTGTATTTCGCCCCAGAACTGCCTCCGCTGAATGACCATGTTGTGTCTGTTGGTAGTTGCTAAATGGAGAACAGTTACAATAAATGATTCTGCCCTTACTCACAGGGGCCCACCAAGAGGATAATATTACTCTGTGAGGTATCAGAAAGACATGTCTATAAGGGCTAAATTAATAGTTAATCAAGAGTTATTTAGAAATGTCTTGATACAGAATCGAAATAGCAATGGAATAGAAATCCTGACATTTATGTTCTTTTAAGTGCAGTCTAACTTGGCTTGATTTGGCCTGTGGTCATCTGACTGGTAACATTAACTCATTTCATTTTTTACTTGCCTCTGAATATATTACTGTACATTGTCCCAAACTTGCAAACTGCAGACTTCTCAAATAATAATAATAAAAAAAATTATTAAATCAGCAGCATGGATAAATATTAACTCTGGACCCCTCTGATTAGTGTAATTGCCCGAACAAGGATTTGTTGATGCTTATGCTCAACCTGCCCAGAGCCAGTTCTGTTCAGGAATATAAATTATCTTCCAGCACCAACCTGGTGCTGATGCCAAGGACATGATCTTGACTGCTTCCTAACTTAGCTTTGAATGTCTGAGCTGTGAGGAATGTGCTGTATCTAACCTGGAGCTCTTGGCAGCCACCAATGTCATTAATCCAGTGAGTGGAGAAGCCAGCGCAGGTGACTGGACAGCTGGAGCTGTTTTCTCTACACACAAGGGGCAAAGGAACCTCTGAATAGCTCAAGGAAATGCTCAGTGTTGTTGGAACAGTCACAGATCTGCTTCCCTAGTGCTTCCTTCAGCACATGTTACACTCGACCCTGCCAGTGCTACAGACCAATAGGAGTCAAGTCATTGTCCCCAGTGGCAGATTAAACTGCTTGGCCATTGTTGAGAGTCCAAGATTTTTCTCTCTCACCCTGCTTGGATGTGCAGCCAAAGTAAACATGAGCTAATGAAAACTGTAGAGATAACAGATGCAGACTAGTTATGGACTAACTGTAGCACAAAGATGTGCAAGTTTTGTTGGCAGCTTTTCTGCTTTAGTTTTGAAGCTCAATTACCTGAAAAAGAGGCGGTACAGATCAGGTATCACTTCCTCTCTACTGCAATAGGGGAACTGTATTTATGTGTATCCTTGGAATGAGAAAGGCATCTGTTAGGCTGCTGAAGATCTAGTGCCTGCCTTGCAAGGTAATTCCTCACCTGAAAGCTGGAAGTGCTGTGGCAGTCCATGCAGCTTCAGAATGTTCTCCTGTGTTTCCCTTCAGTCCATTTCCTTGTTGGCAATAAATGTGTTTTCAATTGACTTTTTCACTTACTCAGCACCTCACCTGTGAGGGTCATTGCTGTGAGGTAGCACTGAGATCCACAGTCTGCTGGGGGGGTGGAAGGAGGTGAGATGCCTACATGGTTCTTGGGAGTGTCTCAGCTCATGGTAAAGGGAAGAATGAGATTGGGAGAGGGTCAAAAAATCTTTCTGTGTGTGGAGCCATTGTGGAGTGACAGGGGTTGGATTGCCCCTGTATTCCTGTGGTGCAGTGCTGTTGGACACTTGTGTTACAAAAGGTGCTACAGTGAATAGCTGGAGAAGTCTCTTAATTGTTTGGGAATAAAGCTACTTTAAAGTGCCTATATGTTGCCAGCACACATAATTACTGTGTGTCTGGAGAGGGCTGACCCACTGAAATCCTTCTGCAGTTGCTTTCTTTGCTTTCCCTTTCCTGAGGCCTTTGGCTCTGGGGGAACAGTGCAGTCTTGCACCCTGTCCTTCAGCCCCTTCTGCAGTGGAATGGTCAGTGGTGACCAAAAGTTTAGAGAGGAACTGAGGGCTGAGAGTGTGATATGGCATTAAAGGATTAATGGCTGCTGGGCAATAACTACCATAAATGATGCAGACAAGTCCAGATCTAGGAACAGCTTTTCCTCTTTCATCCCAAGCCAGTCATGGCTCATGCTGACAGCACACCTGGAAATGAGGTAACCGAGTACTCTGCCCACATTGTTCAGATCTGCTGGGGCTTGGGCACAGACATAGGATGTGTTTGCCCTGCTCCTAGGCAACCTTTGTTCTCCTGCAGCCAGGAAGTCTCACTGATGAGATGAGACAAGACGGGGTGCTTCTGTTCGTTTCTCAAGAAGAACGCTGCTAATCCACCTGCAGTGTGACTTCCCTGAGAAATTCCCTTTCCAAATGTGGAGATCTTGCTGCTATTGAGGTATGAGATAGAAGCACTTCCAGTGCTGCCCGAACATGTTATTTAGGTCAGTTGCAAGGAAGATGGCAATGTGAATCAGAGAAGGAGTTGAAAGAGAAGGAAAGTCATGAGACAGCACTTTGACATCCTCTGCCAATGCGGGGGTTTTCTTTGCCATGTTAGAACACATATTCATTGTCTTGTGCTCTCAGGACACTCCTGGGACTGAGGAGCTGGACTGGGAATGAACAATAGGGTTGCAAAGATAGACCTTGCCTTTCTCACTCTATTAGCACCCAGTTCATGGTGTATGAGCTAATCTCACTTTCAGATAGAGAGAGAGAGCGCAAGAGAGAGCAACGTCTCCTCTTTATCCCTCTGGAAAACAAGATATATTGGGATCATGGCTCTGACTGCCTTCATTTTGGGTGAATGAGTCTCCAGGAGATGCTTTCATGGAGGCATAGTCATCGTGATGGGGGTGGAGCACTGACAGAGCAACTCCAGGGATGTTCCCTGGTGATTGGCACATTGTACCTGGCTCGGGGAACATAGCAGAGCCAATGGCCTGAGTGCCCTAGGCCAGCATTGGGCTGAAGGGCTGTCAGCAATGGTGGGAAACTTCTGAAAATGTCCCCCTGGGTAGGGCCCTGCCCCATACTGTTTCTCTTCGCAGAGGCAGCAGCCTGAATTTACCCGTTGCTCTGTAGAGACCTGTAGGCTAAAACAAATTATTTTTACACAGTAGAAAACATTGGGACCAACCTTAACTGATAAAGCAATTTGCCAACTTTTAGCTTCAAGGTCCCCAGTCCCTCAGGGCTTTCCAGCGTAATGGCTTGGGTCCATTTCCCAGAAAGATTCTTTGGATGTGTGCTCTTGGCAATACTATAGCTCATTACTAGCCTTTTTATTTTTCCAAGCGCCAGCTCTTGTTAGCTTCGTTCTCACAGTATTGTTTTCTTTCTAGAAGAAGCTTTTGCTGGCTCTTCTAAACTATGACATGGGAATTGCTTACTAGTTTAGATATTTTTTGTTTGTTTGTTTTGACCCAAAGCTGCACTTTGCTCCCCTCTGTAACACTGCCAACATAATTTCCAGTCTCTTTTAAGCATATGTTTTGCAATAATATCTAAACTCTTGGCTACAAGTAACTGCCTTACAAAAAGATTAGTATCTTCTAACGAAG
Source organism: Pyrocephalus nanus (assembly GCA_038380795.1). Lineage (NCBI taxonomy): Eukaryota > Metazoa > Chordata > Aves > Passeriformes > Tyrannidae > Pyrocephalus > Pyrocephalus nanus. Next base: position 6,550,764 of record CM076285.1, on the reverse strand, counting down.
GAATTGAGAAGCAAATAGTGAGAACAAGAGCAATATCTTCAGAGCCTGTAAGACTATCCTGACCTTTCCCAAAGGCCTCAGCCTGGCCCTCAGTGTTTAGGTGACGGCAGAAATCAGTGTGGACTTTGATTTGCAGAGGCTTCTGCCTCGCCACCGTGTTTGCGGGAAATGTGCTCAGCACATTGTGGCCATCTGGGCTTGACTGTACTATTCTGATAATCCCCAGGGAGCCTTCTCCAGCAAAGCTCATCCCTAATGGAAGTCCTCTTTGGCTGACCTTGCAGGAGGCTAGTATTAGCAGTGTGGATTTTTGAGATTTGACAGCGATATTCCTCATAGGAAGAAAATGGGCTTGGGAAGTGCTTTGTCCTGGGCGGGAAGGAAGGTGCCATTCACCAGATGTCCAGCTGGGCACCCAGGTGGTATTACACAAGGAGGTCAGTATTAGTGTTTTCTGAACTTCGTGAGGAAGTGCTACAGGAATGCAAAGGCCATCAGAAAACCAACTGGAAAATTGCCTTTGCTTTAGATGGAAGAACCAGATGTAGCGGGGGTTGAACCTGGAGCCGAGTGACAAGCAGCTGCTTGCAGAGGAAGGCGAGAGTCGGGTGAGGGGGTCCCGACAGGAGCTGGAATCTTCATCTAGATCTAAATGAAGGTCTGCTTTCAGAGGAACTGAGCTGGCTTTGCCAGAAATCAAAAGAATGGCTTGGTGCTCAGCATCCCTGGAACTGAGAGGCCAAGATACAGGCTGCCAAATTCAGAAACAAGGCAAGAACGAAACCAAACCCCCTCCCAGGCTCTGTTCTGGGACTGTAACTGCTCTGCCTCAGATGTTCAGCATTTCAGGTGTGGAAGGGTATATCCCAGTTTGAGTGGCCAGTCCCATGGGCTGTGCTGTCCTTGAGTAGCAGGTTGTCTGCATTCCCCTTTGCACTGTGCGTCTTCCAGTGTGTGTGCTTACAGTCCTGTTTTCGCTTCTCAATCACTCTGTGCCCTTGATCCACTCACATGAGCTGCTGAACCTGTGACACTAATTTGTCTTCTGCTCCCTCCTGCCAGTCCCTGGCCAGCCCTAATGAAAAGTCTCAGCTCTTTTCTTGGCCTTTTGCACTCTCCAGTTGTGCACTGGCTAGAGCTCACTCAAGGCTGCTTGTGAATCAAACTCCCAGGAGAGTTTGTGTGCTGGTGCCACAGAGGCTTCTCTCCACATCTGTCCTGTTGCAGTTTGTCCCTGTGTTGCCCAGGCATAAGGGACTCTCCTGCCTCTCATGCCGTCCCATCTCTGCTGGCCAGCGCTTGTCAGCCATGCCCTTGAGAAATCTTAGTGGAGACTTAGACCTGGCAGATGGAGGCTGTTACCTCATTCCACAAAAATGCTTTGTTATTGAGAAAATGGAAACTGTCTGAGGTTTGGGAGCCGAATAGAGTCACTGGTGTCTGCTTTAACCGCAGTTTGGTGGTGACTGCTCAAAGTTCCTCTCTCTGAGCATTCTCTTTTCCTACACCCATAATCTTGAAACCATCGGAGAGCTGCAATGACTTAATTCATTAGCTGAGCAAATGCTGAATGCTGTTGCATATTCTGCAGAAACTTTGCTAAAACCTAAGCATCTTCCAGCAAAAGAAAAATGATGAGCCAAGAAATAACCCTTTGCAAGCTGTTGGCCAGAGAAGTGATTCCTGTGGATACTAAGCCAAATTTAACCCTTTTTACAATCTCATCTGTGCCTCTTGTTTACTTGGTTTTGAAAAGCTGTATGAAGATTATGCAGGAACATCTTGGAGAGAAAAGGCATACTTGGAGACTTATGCCTTGTAATTCTTAAACACAGGTATCTGAACCCCAGTTCTGAAGAGAAACTTCTTTTCACCAGTTATTTTTAAAAGCAGTTTGCAATTTTCAGAATTGTGGATTTAGGAGTATAGGAGAAAGACTGAAGGTAGGGATGAAGTGTTTGCAAGCTCATTTTCATATTACTGTGAATAATGACCTGGGTTAGTCCAGAAGAGCATTGACCTAAGTACAAGCCTTGTTTTAGTTAACAGATATTTGTGTGCATTTGTGAAACTGGCGTCTGATACCTCCTGTTGAGAACACTGCATAAGCATTGTTCACCAGCACCCTAACAGAGCTGAGAGCAGCAGCGCTAGCTTTTTGGAAATAAAAGGAACACTTTATTTATGTATTTTTAAGCTAATTAATCTTGGTGGGCCAAATAAATGTCTTCCAGCTGCTACAGATGGATTTCACATGACTAAATATTTTGGTGCTTAGAAAAACCTAGAATACTGGAACCACAAGATATAAAGTATTTAATTATTACCCTGGAATGTAAATATGACCTTGATATTTTGAATTTGTTTGCCCAAATTTCAAGTGTTCTCTTAGAAATCCATCAAGTAACACAATTCTGACCTTGTTATCTGTAAAGCAGAGCGACTACTCAGCATCTTCTCCAAGTTTATTTAAATATCAGAGTGGGTTTCAGTAATAGGAATTTGCTGAACTGGAGAAATAACTCCAGCTGCTTAGGCAGAATCCAGAACTGGGGTTTGAGCTGTAATGGACTGGTTCCATTCTAGGTCCCCATTTTCAGTGGGTTTACAGTGTAACCGTAAAAATCCTTTCCAGGCTGAGCTCTGCATCCTGAGGTATTTGGGAGATTTTTTAATATCAAAGGCAAATTGTAAAAACAATTAACATTTGATTTTCAGACTGTATATTACCGGTTTAGAGCCCGTTCTGGCCATGTGTTGTTCCTGTCGCTGTAAAGCAACATTATTTCTTAAATGGTCCAAGCCCACAAGATTTCCCTCACATATGTCAGACATAATTTCTGTTGTGGTCTGTGCAGATGTAGGTTGTACACAACCAGCATGTATATTCAGTGCTGCTTGTGAAAAATGTCTTTTTAAGGTTCTTCTAATGAAATGAAAGAAATTGAATCATGTAGGATGTGTATCTGAAAGGCCTAACCTTCAGCGTGGCTGAAAACAAAGATTTCTCTCTGAGATCCACACCTGATGGCACCATTCCTGGGCATTGCTGAGATGGGAAGATGACAAAAAAGGAACAGCAACAAAAAACGTGGCTCCTGAACTGTCCCTGAGTGCAAGGATTGCTTTTGTCAGCATTGTGAGCCCAGGTGCCAGCCTAAACTGCTGACTTCTGTCTAGCTTTTGACATCACCTCATTACCCTCATTTAAGGAAAACATGGCTTTTTCCCATCTTAAAAACTAGCCCATTTTGAACTGGTATGTAACTCTGGTGCTGCCCGACTCCAGTTCCACCTGCCAGCTCAGCCTGCTCACTGCTAAGACCCCAAGTTTAAATAGCAGGAGCAGCTACCAAAGGCATGGTGTGGGTCAAAAGATCCGGAGTCTGGATTAGCTGTACTTTGTAACAGTACAGCACTGTATCTGTCTGTTAGAGAGTTGGAAGGGACCTTAAAGACTATGTCTCTAGCTTCCTTCTTCCTCCCTTCTTCCCTGCTTCTCACAGAGTTTGGGTTGTGCAATCTCCAGACACGCATCTATAACACGCATTAGTGGGGGTCACAGGCTCCACTGTCAAGGATATGTGCTGCATCTTGGAAGGAGAAGAAAGATGGGACTTGGATCTTGGTTCCATTTTTAGTTCTGCAGGCCTTGCCTTGTGCCAGAACCCTCTGAGGTGCAAATCTCAGGAGAGAGATAACATTACTCCCTGTTCTTCAGGTGTTATGAGGGTAAATAATGTTTTTGCTGTTAGGGAACTGAGGAAGCCACAATCTGATGAGAGGTGCAGGATATCAGCTCTTTGGAAACTAAACACTCCTGCATTGATGAAATAACGCTTTCAAGTCTGTGATAGCTTTGAGTTTTAACTTTAGAAGACATAGAACAGAACTTTGAGTAAGAATGGAAGAAGGCAATGCAGAGATCTTGAATAACTGGGCCCCAAGTAGATCACCCTGTTTGAGTCACGCTGACCCTTTCCCCCAGAAATCCACAGTTCTGCTGCTCACCTTGTTAGCACCTGACTCAGTAAGTCAGGCTAACAAGGACATTCATAAGCTTTTCACTTACTGTTAGGAGTGTTGCTTATTCCTTTCTTTTAATTTCTGTCATAATGACGCTGAGCAATAGAAAGGGTTTGGAAGTGAAATATCTCTACACAAAATTGGAATTGGAATTCTTATGTCTCTTATGAAAATTTAAAGTAATTTGTATTGCAAGTGTCTGATTCCCAGTCACAAGTAGTGACATTTAAACCCCTGTAGGAAATGCAATCCCTGTGCTGATGTCACCCTCGGTTTATGACATGACTGCTTTTTTTCCTGGACAAGTACTTGACTCTTTTGCTAGTGAAATGATGATTTACTCTGGCTGGTGGCACCTGCTGTACCTGACCGTGGGGTGAAGGGTTGGGGAGGCCCCCGGGCAAAAGGCTGCTCCATTGCCTTCAGCAATGCAAGGTAACACAACTGCTTTAAACTTATATCAGCGGAGGAGGTAGGGAGGGTTGCCAGTTTGGGACAAAGAGATTGTAAATGAAGCAGTTTTGTTATGATCAATGAGAGAACAGAGGGAGGCTTTTGGGGGCATTGATGGTGTCTCCTTGAGGTGAAGCCCCTGATCCTCTGGCTGCCTGAGCATGCAAACAGCTTTGGGCAGTCTTTCCCTCGAGTAAGAGTGCAGGTTGCTGCCTCTCCTGTCACTGAACCAAGTGGAGCATCTTCCCTGCATTGCCTCATATCAGCTGCTTCAGGGGCTGAGACAGCAGCTCTTCATGGTGTTTACCTGGAAGTCGCCAAGAGAGAAGCCTCTGTTAGTGAAAATTCTGGCTATTCAGTTCCTTTCCAACCTGTGAGAGATGTGTTTCATATAGATTTCCTTGGAAATCTCAGATTGGAATGAGAGAATGATGCTCTGTAAGGGAGCCACAGACCTGGATCAAGGGTCTCTGATACTGTTACTTCTTTTCTGTTCAGGTGGGGCTTTTTTTTCTTTAAAGGAACAGTTTTTCCTCTCTTTCTGAGTTTTTAAGCACAGTCCATGTGCTTACCGTGTGTGTCAGCAGCAGCTCTAGCTCCAAGACAGATATGTCTAGTGGGCAGGGGCATGGATGTTGAAAACTCCATGTTAGCTGCGTGATATAAAGGCATTCATACATTTTGTGAGCACTTGTGCCTCTTAAAAAAGCTGTTTCCACGTGATCTTTCGGATGCGGTACAGTTTTCCCTTTCATGAGTGCCACCAAAGACTGTCTCTGCACAGCACAAACAGCAGCGCATGTTGCATCTTGCAGTTTTCTTTTTAGTACTTGCAAGTGGTTATTTCTTAGAGATTTTATGTGAAATATGTGACAATTGCAACTGATGACATCTATTATTTAAATTGTGCGGTACTTTAGTGTAATTTTGAAAGGTGCCAGAGTGACTGGTTTGAAGATAACCAGCTCTGTATTGTGAAAGTAAATGACACCTTCAGTGCTGGCAAGGCAGTGGCTAGAAGATGATGTTCCCTTCTCAACGATCCCATCTGTCCCCATTCTGCACTTTCCTGTCCTGGCGAGGGCTCAGCTGTGCTGCCCTTGAGAGAGGGCTGTCTTGTTTCATGAGGGTTGCAGCTGGCACACACATCATCTCCCGGGCAACAAATGATCCTAGTTTTTGTTTCAGAGCACCTTCAAGCCGTTCCTGGGATGGTAACATGAGACAGTTTGTCTTTGCCAGGATTCAGTCCTTCCCCAAATTTAGAAGCTGCTCACATGCTGCGGGCTGTGGGCCTGGCATTGCCTCTGCTTGCAAGGGACACGGGCAGCTGTAAAAAGCACTTTATAGGGAGATTGTCCTTATTCCTTGGGCAAAGAGCCAGCGCAGGTGGAGAGGCCCACAGTTAGTGATTGGACTGTGGGAGAGAGTGTGTGCACTCGAGTATCACTGCAGAGTCTCCTGTCACCTTCCTGGCTTTCTCTTTCTTCTGCTTTCTGAGAGCCCCAAAAGGCACAAAGCTGCCAGGGCTCTAATGCACGTTACCTCTCTCCATCAGTAGATCTGCTTATATGCAGGAAACCCAACTGCAAATGTTCATGTTTGGGAGAAAAGGAATCAAATCGGAAAAGGGAATATTTTGACCAAATTTGGTGAAAAAATTCACTTTGCCCTTTAAGTAATAGGCATGCATTAAATAAAGCATGTCTGGGTTATGTGTCTTTTCCTGCTACTGGAAGTTAAAGTTGCTTTGTTTATTGAAAAAAAAAAAAGCTGAAGCTGAGCAGAGCCTTAATAAGCAAAACAGCTTTCAGGCTTGCTGGGGAGACAGGGAATAAGGCATTGGGCTCACACCATACACGTTGGTTTTCAGCATGCGAGCACAAAACATGCTCACTGGCACTGCATCCACTGCTTGAGGCAGCCCCTTGATTGCTTTTGTGGGCAAAACAGAGGTATAATCTCATAAGTACCTTTTTTTCAGAACTACAAAAAACTTTGTAAACGCTAAATTAAATTATGTATCTATCACCTCAGAAATAAGAATGGCTTCATCCTCAATTTAAAAAGCAGCTGCCTCTAAGGGAAGGAAAAGTGCAAACTGCAGCATAAGGCTTGAGTTGTGAGAGAACATTAGGGAAATAAAGTGGAATTACATTATTTTGCAGTGATATCTGCACTGAGATGCACAGGACCCAAGAACTGGCAACTAGAGCAGTCAGATTATGTTTTCTGCGTATAGGCTGTGATGTCTGTTTGAATTGCAAGATTCTTGTGTACTGAGGAGATCCAAGATGAAGGTACATGGCCTCAGTGTGCAGTTAGTCATTTCCTGTCATGCTTTCATGCTTGAACTCTGGTGTACTGGGTATGATCTTTATTTCATGGGGCTAAGAGATTTTGAAATACTATTGCCAGAATACTGGGTTTGTGCAGTTGGATAAGCAGTGAGGCATTATATGGCTGTGGGTTACATGGGCATAAACTAATTCAGTCCCAAATTAAACTTTAAGGGCTAGATTATAAATGCTCACAACATGCTTATTGAGCACAGTTGCACACCTGTTCCTTGCTCCTTTTTAAGAACTAACAAGAGCAGCCCTCTCCCTGGACTTCAGCTCTTGCTCCTCTTATCACACTGAAGCTCCTGTGATCAGTCACACTGGGCTGGGGAGAAGTTTCTGATGTGTTCCTGTTTTGCGCCTCTGCTCTTAGGCTTCCTCCATCAGTTAATGGTGTGTTTGAATGCCCAAATGGTTTCAGTTCCTGACTTCCTGTTGAGTGCACAGAATTTGCTTACTTTGTACTCATTTTGAATAAGATTAACAGCTGATATCTTGAACAAACATTCCACTTTAATGTCAGAAAACTGACACAGGCTGCCTGCTCTGAGTGCCCCCAGATAGCTCTGCTGCTGTTAGCTGCACCTCCGAAGGGCCAGGATTTTGTTCAGAACCTGAAATAGCTTATTAACTCTTACAGATGTTTAGTAATAAATTTTTAACTCTGAAGCCATTCCCTCCTTTCTTCCTGGGCAGGGTTTTTAATTTTATGGTTGTGTAGTAGGAACTCTTCAGCTTCTTTCTCTGACCCTGGTAGAATTAACTTTCCCTAAAGAAAGTAAGTCCAGAGCAAGGGCTGAATTGTCTCTTGGGTCTCTGCCTGCGCTGCCAGGACCTCAGGAGTCCAGCCTGGCGGTGGCTGTGCCTGGCACTGTGGCTGTTTGCCATTGCTCACCTTGGTCCGGGTGTGGTGTCTCTGTCATAGCTATGCAAACAGGGCAGGGCTTCCTGCAGGCACTTCCAGGCAGGCTGGGGGCTGGCAGCAGGGGAGAGTTCCTTAGTTTAACGGTGAAATCAGACATCTGTGGGACAGGTGTGCTTTTGGCACTTGCCCTTTATCTGTATGCAGAGCTGTCAGGAGGAGTCTTGTGATGTGGTTTTGCTTTTTGGATGGGGTACCTCAGAGATCTGAACAATGGGAAATCCTCATTTTGCCATTTTAAGACTATATTAAAATCATGCAACAATTTCGGTCTTGTGGTTTGTCAGATGCTTTAACAGATTCTGCTATTTCTTCCAAAATTGTGGGCATTTTCAGGAAGCTGCCTACTTAGCTGAGCAAGGGTGCCTCTAACAGCACTTATTTCATTTGAATGCATAGTGTTTCCTTACAGCAGTGCCAGCCTTTTTTCTCAGTCTGCTGAAGAGCCCAGAGCAGCCTGTGACTGCTCTGGGCAGGAGGGTGTCCTGCCCACACTTGGGGAAGTGCCTGTGGTGCAGCTTGCTCAGCAGAGCTTGGTGTATGCACATCTGTAAACTTATCGCCCCAGTGGTGCAAGAGGAGGCTGTGGCCCCTACACTCATCTGATTCATTTATCTCCTGCCTTCAAGGCTGACTTTAAGAACCAAATTTTCCCTGTGTGTTTGAGAAATGACCTGCAGCATCCTCTGGTTATTCTGGTGATGGGAAAGCTGCCATGTGAGGCCTGTGGCTGTGCTTATGGTCCCTGCAAGGACTCTGCTCCTCACCATGCCAGAGCCCCCCTTCATACTTGAGATTTCAGAGCTGTCCCAGGGGAGGCTGAGGCTGGAAGGCAGCTCGGAGGTGAGAGCTGAGGGCAGGAAGTGACTCAGTGGTGCTTTGAGCAGGCGGGTGAAGGCTTGATGCAACACAGCTCCTGAGGGTGCCCCATGCAGGCTTGGTATGGCTGGGTCACCCTGAAGGAACACTGTGCAGCTCTGCCCAGCTGCCTCTAGGTCAACATCACCGGAGCTGCTCTTCCACCTGCAGCAGGTATGGAACAGTGCTGGTGGGTTTGGGAGCAGAGCAACAGGGTGTACAGACAAGGAGAAGCGTGAGGAGGTACAGAGAGACCCCCACAGCACCCTAGAGAGCTGGCCCGCCACTCCTCAAGAGTGCCAGGACATGCAGTGACCCTGTGCAGAAGTGCTGTCAGGAAACACAGAGTGAAAATGCTCTCAGCGTAATGGAGGGGCTGGAGCTGTTCCTCAGAACAAGCAGCTGGTTTCCATTTTAGGGTCGGCAGCAGGCAGAAACAATTTCATGCAGATTCCAGGACCCATAAAGGTTCTGGAAAGGCAACAGGAATAAAAAGTGTTCTTCTCCTCTGCTGACCTTGGAGCGCTTTGAGGACTGTCTTCCAAAGCCATGTCCCTGAACAGTTTCATCCTTACATGGGGAATACTCGCCTGCCCCAGCAAGGTTGTGCTTTTTCTTCTGCATGTCTTTTTAGGTGTGAACTGCAACTGCTTGTTGCTGTGCTCAGGCAGCCCCAGGGAGGTGAGAATAGGCAGGGACCTGACAGACAGTCAGAAGCAGATTTATTCCTGTGTCCTGAAAAGATTAAGTGTTTCCCTAGGAATAGCCTGATGGGTTGCTCTAGGATGACTCTGTGGAGCAGCTGGTTGCGACCTGACAACAAACAACAAACTGGTGTGAAGTTACACAAGGTTAGAGATTCACCACACACACATACACATGACTGCGTGCTGAAGGAGTTGGTTGTATCAGGAACTGTCTGAAAAGGCCAGTTAAGCTCTTCAGTGATTGTGTGGAGCAGAAAGCCAGGCCCTGGACTGTCTGTACTGCCTCCTTTGCATAACAAATCCCTGGTTTACCAGCACTAAAATTAATGTAATGATCTCCTGGGGCTGTTGCTAAGCCTCAGCCATCGGCTACAGACTGGGGTGTCATTGGGTGCATGTCACTCTCTAATTAGAAAGTGGACTTTGCTGTGCGTCCTTGACAAATTGCTGACCTTTCCCATACATGAGGCTATTCTGAGCTCTGCTTCAGACTGATCAGATTTGCATCCGGGAGCATTTTGAATGTTGTTTGTGAGTGGAGCTCTTGTTCCCAAAGCTGTTTGTTCATGGGCACAGGAGAGGAACTGAACTTTCTTTGCTCCATAAGCACAACTATATCTGTCAGAGGGTAAGCGTAGGCAGCTGGCAGGCATATATCTGTGTTTATTTTTGCCCTCCAACAGCCAGTAAGACAGCTGAGCAATATCCCACATCCAGCTCCATCATCCCTGTGTACGAGGGACCTGCTTCAGCAGACCTCATCCCTCAGCTCCACAGCCATCTGGCAATGGCCAAACACTCTATTTGCAACTGCGAGCCCATCATTTTAGAGCAGCACCTTGGTTAGCATTTGAAGGCATTCCTGACATCAGCCCAGCACACAGCTGATGTTTACAGGGTGGTGCAGGATGAGCACATGCTCATTAGCACTACAGCAACAAGCCTGTATTGTACCTTCTACATCTGAGCCTCTGTTAAAAGGGTTTTTAATGCATTTTAAAACTCCACCTCTTTCCTTCACGTATGGAAGCAATTTCCAGGTTCCTTATTACAATCACAGTAAGAATTGCGGGCTTTTGTACTATTTCTTTTCCTTCACTTCTTTTGTGCCCCCTTCCTCTTCCCGGTGCACTCAGTCTCGCAGTGCCACATCCGCAGGGGCAAAGATGCCGCGTTTGCTTTGGCGCTGCCCAGGGCTTTGACACCCCTGCCCAGCACTGCATGTGAGGCCAGAACGAAGGGAGCAAACAGCTTATCTAATACAAATAACCCTGAGCAAACTTCCTGGGCCTGTTCTTGTTCTGTAGAAAAGACGGTGCAAAGTCTGCTCCCATGTGTACTCACCGCAGCCTTGGCCACATGAGGCTGCTGGGCCTGGCTTTGCTGCAGCCCGGGTATCTGCCAGTCTAGCCCTCTCCTGGGGCAGCCTGGGGTGCAGCACTCAGCTTGTAGCATGCAGTAGGCATTTGGAGACTTTGTGGAGAAACTACTCAGAGTGGAGGCAAGCCCGATCCACTGCTTCAGGGTCCTTTTCGTTCTCAGAGGGCTTATGTTTCTTCCTCTTCTGACAGTGTCAGGGTCAGGGCAGCAGGGCTCAGAAAGCTGAGTCCCTGGTAAAACCTCAGCTTTCTCCATTCAGGTTGCTTTTCCTTCCCTTGTGTTTTCTGATGTCCTCTGAGCCCATATGACAGGACTACAGAGCTAAAGCACAGACCATTGAGCAAACATGGAAGCTGCCTGCACTGGCAGTGCCACAGCTCCTAGGGCAGGAGTGGCCCTTTTATTCAAGACACACCTTGGAAAGTTTCCTTCACTGGGGCTGGGAGGAGGAGGAGGAGGGTTGGGAATTTCATTTTGTTCTTCGCCAGAGAGAAAGGTCCCAGGTGGCTTCAGGGAGTGAAGGCAAGTGGACTAGCAGAGGAGGCAGCAGTGGGTGAGAAGCGGCCAGGAGCTGCGTGGGGGATATGGGAGCTGCTGCCTCGTTAGGGGAGCACCTCATGGGGTGTCCCAGAGGGAAGGGACATGGGGGAGCCAGCCCAGGCTGGGAGCAGAGCTGGGGTAGCAGGTCCAGTTCAGCACCCTAGCACCTGTCTGGCTTTGCTGTCCAAACCACCTTGTGCCTGCCTCACCTCCAGTAACAGACTGGGCATTGCTTTGTTCTGTGGGCAGCATATGGGGCTGCCAGTCAGGGCTCTGGGGAGGCTTGGTGGCCTCAGCCTATGCTGCTCACAGGGACCCTCTGCAGAGCTGGTCCCACAGCCACGTGTGCAGGCCACGCTGGAGGGCACGGATCGGGCAGTGTCCGGGGCGGCAGCTGGGAACCAGTGTCTGAAAAGGGATTTTGTTACCCCTCAGTTGGTCACGTAGCCATGTGGGAGCAGTGGATTTATTCTCCGGCAGTCCTATCGGCACATACCAGAATTGACAACAGCTGGGAGCTATGTGGCTTGACCAAGAATAGCCCTAGGGAGCTCTGGGCTGTGAGTCAGAGCTTTCTGGATCTGCTCCTGCCCTGGAGGCAGCCTCCCAACCTATGGCAAGGGAGCCTGTGGGGAGGGGGAACAGGGGCTGACAGGGAGCTCCCTGCCCCTTAAATGCTGAACTGGAGATGGAGCCATAATTGCTCTTTCTGAAGTGGGTGGGTTCACAAAGAACACTGCAGTGTGGAGTGCTCTGCAGCTGATGGCTCAGATGTAATTCCATGGGCTTGTCTACACTTGACAGCAACCTGGGTTAAAGAAGGCTGTGATTTTGCAAGTGGGAAAACTCCATATTTAGGAATGACCAGGTTAAACTAAACAGGAGGAATGTACTGTTGTCCTGGAGTTAGTGCTCCAAAGAAAGCAAAACAGTTCCATAAACCTGTTGTCTGTGAGGGAGACAAGGGGCAGGGAAAGATGTCTGGTCTCTTGCATGCAAAGCCCCAACAGCTCTATTGCTTGTGGAACATGCACCTGCCCTGACAGCTTCTCCCTGGGAAGTGTCTGTAGCTGGAGCAACATGTGCAGAACGGTTTGCTGGGATGAGGCTCTATAGCTAGGCAGTGTGGGGTGCCCAATTCCTGCTTCCCTGCGGAGCAGCTGCTTTAAAGCTCTGGAGAAGTTCCAGGGTTTGAGCTGCTGGCAGGTCCTCAGGGAGAGCTTGCAGCCACTGGGAGGAATCCTGCCATGAGCCATGCTGGGGAAGGAGCGTGGCTTTCCGAAGGGCAGCTGGGCAGACAGATCTCCTTCAGAGTGCGTGGCTCTCTGACGTGGCAGTGGACACACACTCACGTGGCCTGTGTGTGGTCTTTGTTTTGATGCCTTTCAAAACTTTTTATGCAAAAAATTTCTCCCTTTTGGTCCTCATTTACACTTTGCTTCCCAGGATAACAGTGAGGAGCTCAGCTGTGTGCTGATGTGTCCAGGTTTTCTGAGTGGTGCTGAAGTGCTTCATTGCAGGCCCTGATGTCTGCAGCTCTTTGGGAAGCTTATGCAGCCCCAGAGCAGGAGCACAGTGCAAGTCTGCGCCCTTTGGCTTAGTGCAGAGACTCGTGGTCCTTGCCCTCTGGAGGTGGCAGGGTGGCACAGGGACATCTCAGGCAGTGTGGCAGTGTAAGCTGACACTAACCCACACCTGCCCTGATCTCAGCAGGTGAAGGAGGCCCTCAGACTGGCACCATGACAGAGTGCTTTGACTGTGACAACTGCAAGGAGTCCTTGTATGGGCGCAAGTACATCCAGATGGACAACGGCCCATACTGCATCCCATGCTATGATGCCCACTTTGCCAACACCTGCGATGAATGCAAAGAGCTGATCGGCCATGACTGCAGGGTGAGTACAGGGCCCTCAGCCAAGTAGGTGACTTCCCAGGGCTATTGGTCCCCTCCTCATTCCACTGTGCTCCCAGGAGCTGTACTATGAGGATCGCCATTACCACGAGCATTGCTTCCGTTGCTTCCGCTGCGACCGCTCCCTGGCTGACGAGCCGTTCACCTGCCAGGGCGAGGAGCTGCTGTGCAATGACTGCTACTGCAGCGAGTTCTCCTCCAAATGCATTGCCTGCGAGAAGACTGTCATGCCAGGTAGGAGCAGGCAAACTCAAGCACTGCAGTCCATTCCCGGTCCCTTGGTGTCAGCTGGGGCTGCAGGTCCAGTGCAAAAGCAGCGAGGAAGAGAGCTAAATCTCTGCTCTCCTGCCCTCCTGTTACTGCACACAGAGGGCTGGGCCCTTTGCTTGTCCAGCAAGACAGCAGGATTCAAAGCTGCAGTCGCCACAGCAGTCCCATCTGTCTGCTACCCTTTTTCATGGGAAAGTGAATGGGGGAGGAGATAACAAATGGTTTCCTGGACATTTTCTGCTGTGTGCTGACAAGAAGGAATGACTGAAGGTGCATGAGTGTCTCTGGAGATGGCCTGAAGCAAAAGCATGTGTCTTTGCTTGGCCATTCTGGCACCATCTTCAAATGTGGGTTACATCAGGCATTTCTGCCACGGCCTGTGTGCAGGTGTGGGTGTTCCCACAGCCCTCCCTTGTGGCTGGGGTGTGGGCCAGGGGCCCCCCTCTCCACCTGCCCATGGTTCTGAACTGCCATGGCAAGGGCAGGCACAGAGCCAGATGTCCCAGACCACCTTTCATCCTGCCCAGCCCCCTGTGTCCCCACGTGTGTGTGTGTGTGCTGCTCCCTTCTGTCACTGCAGGGCTTTCTCTGCAGGGTCCCGTAAGCTGGAGTACAACGGACAGACCTGGCACGAGCATTGTTTCATATGCAGCAGCTGCCAGCAGCCTATTGGGTCACGGTCCTTCATCCCAGACAAGAAGGATTATTACTGTGTCCCCTGTTATGAGAGCAAGTTTGCTCCTCGTTGTACTCGTTGCAAAAAGGTACGTATAGCCTGACAGCCTGGAGTCCCGAGTTCTGAGACAAAGAACTCCCCTCTCCTGCCTGAGCCCCACCAGAGGAGGGTTCAGGTGCCAGCACCCCAGCTGGGCTGTTTCCCTTTGCCTGTGTGTCATCAGCATGCACTCTCTTCCTGCAGACCCTGACAAAGGGAGGAGTGACCTACCGGGATGAGCCCTGGCACAAGGAGTGCTTTGTCTGCACAGGCTGCAAGACCCCCCTGGCTGGGCAGCAGTTCACCTCCCAGGACGACAACCCATACTGCATCAAGTGCTTTGGGAACCTCTATGCCAAGAAGTGCAGCGCCTGCACAAAGCCCATCACAGGTGAGCAGAGCAGCTCTCTGAGGAACCCCATGAGGGGAGAGCTCTTTGTTGCAGTGCTCCTGGGGCCACTTGTCTCCCTTTGTCTGCATCTTTCAAAGTGGTGAGCTGTGTCCCATGGGAGGAATTCCCTCTGCCCACAGGTAAAGGCTCCCAAAGTGACCCCTCAAAGCATTATCTCATGTCTCTAGCTTGCCTTGTTTGATATTGGTTGCCATGTCTTGTGGAAAGGTTGCTCACAGATCAGGAAAGCCTGGGACTTCCAGCCATACCTGGAGCAGCACTGGGTGCAGGGGAGTCTGGACCTGCCATACCTGCCTAAGGCAGGAGAAGTAGAGGATCCTCTCCTGCAGAACCCCCTAAGAGAGTCTGGCCTCCTTCCTGCCCTCCCCCACTTGACCATCCCCCTTGCAACTCCCATTCTCTTGCTGCTGGGAAGGCAGGAGAAGCCATGAATCAGCTGGTGACTCAAAGGATGATTCTGGCTGCGGGCAGCTCCCAGGCACCCACTTCCCCTCTGGTCCTTATCAGTTTGTTGCAGTCCTGGGCAGAAGAGGGTCACAGCCCACCAGTCCAGCCACTGCCAGCAGAGGAGGGAAGCTCCTGCGGAGCCTCTGCAGGAGCCTCGGCCTGGGCTGGTGGCAGGAGGACTCTCTCCAGCTTTCCAATAGCGCTGCCCTCCTGTGTCCACTGTGGTGGTGCAGCTCCATTCCCTGCTCCTCCCAGGTGATTCTGGTCCAAATATCTCAACCCTATAAAGTCTGCTGTGAAATGATTTTGGTGTTCTTCCCCCCACTAGGAGTGGAGATTTGCATTTCAGATGTCCTTGGTCCTGGGGGGTGTTTGGGTGCCATCACCAACGTATGTGAAGGCCTGACCCAGAAATGAACAGGCCAAGGCTCAGTCTGTGAGGAAAGCTTGGCCCAGTTTCCCCAGGCGCTCTGACACTGCTCTCTTTGTCCCTCCTGCAGGCTTCGGTGGTGGAAAATACGTCTCTTTTGAGGACCGTCACTGGCATCACAACTGCTTCAACTGTGCCCGCTGCAGCACTTCACTGGTGGGAAAGGGCTTCATCCCTGACAAAGATGAGATCCTGTGCCGTGACTGCAGCAGTGACCTATGAGTCTCCGAGGACACCGCGGGGCAGGGCTTCCTCTGTTCTTCAGGGCCTCTGTGCCAGATCTCCCAGCAGCATTTCAGGGGCCAGGCACAAGGCATAGGAGATGGGGGCTTGGCCACGAACCGCGATGTGTTCAGGGGGTTCCTGTGCCCCCTCCCTGAAGGCTAGAGTACGCTATGCTATGGCTCTGTGCAGAGTTGAAGCTAAATAAAATTGAAAAAGGAGCTTCAAGACCCCCATTATTTACTCTTTCTTTTTGCTTCCAGTCTGACCAGGCACGAGCTGAGCCCAGGGCCCCAGCTGAGTAAAGGGCAGCTTCAGCACTGGGCTGCATCTGCATGCTGGCAGCATGTCTTTGCCCCCCAAGCACGGTGCTGACTTCCCTCTTTTCCCCATGTGGTTCCCTCACTCTGTGTGACACAAGGCAGTGGCTGTGCAGGGGGCATGCAGCTCAGCTGTGCTGGGTTAGGGCTATTACCACCACCACCACCATACATGTGGCTGACCTGAGCATGAAGGATCCTCTGCTCCATTTTGAAGGACTGAGGATGCCAGGCTGGAGTGTTGGCAGATCTCTGGAATTCTATAGCACCTCACCGTTTGCAGGCCAGACCCTTTGCTCAGTGCCTCTGTGGAGGTGCTCTCTCAGCTGTGAATGAGGAGCTCAAGTTGCTCATAGGTACAGGGTGTTCTGCCCACCCCCACCTCCCTGCCCCTTTCCCATCCACCTGTGCCATGACCTCCCATGGCTGCAGTGGCTAAGCTGGAGCTGGGGCTGTTGGCCCACTGCTGTTCCCCTGAGACGTGCCTAACTGAGCCCCTGAGAAGGGTGTGCTGAAGCCTGAGAGCAGTGAGGGCTTTATTCCTACTCTATCCCTTTCATGGGGATCCATGGCACAGGCACTGCTGTACAGAGCCCAGCTGCCTGTGGCACTGGGAACACCAGATACCTCTGTTAATTCAGGGAGGGGAGTGTTGCCCACAGGCCGTGGCTGTTCTTGGGAGCTGCTGGGAGTACTGGGAGGGAGGGTCTGTGGGAGCACAGAGCTCCAGCATGGAGGGCAGCAGGGTGCCCACAACCTGCTCCTGCCAGGGCTGCCTGTGTCCCCCTGTGGTGAGCATCACCTGTGGAGGCTCCCCCCAGCCACACCCACTGTGTCCCAAATGAGAAGCAAAGCAAAGGTGGCATCTGAGGAGGAGCTTTGCATAGCCCAGGTCCCTGTGCTGGCCCTAACTGTGCAAAATAGGATGTCTTGAGCCATCCTTGCCCAATGACTGAGTGGCCCCACTCAGGCCCTTCAGCAGTAGGATGCCCGTGCCTGCCTTGTCTCTACATCATTCTGCTTCTGTCTTGCTGGAGCACTTAAGCTAACCCTGCTTTCCTGCTTATCAGCCATGTGCTTTTCTAAAAGCTTGTTCTTGTGGGGTTTTTTCCTTTTGTACTCATTTGTCATGATTATCTGTCATTTTGTACCAAACTACAGGATGAAGGGGCTAGCCCCCCACCTGGGCTTCACTTAGGAACAGAAAATGTTATGCATGTTGAAGTGTTATTAAATTTGTATTTAGATCCTTGTTGAACTCTTGTTTGGAAGCTTTAATGCCAGTAAATTGGAGTTTGTGTGTTTGCTATTCTGAGGAGCTTGGAGCTGTCTCCAGAAGGAATTGCCTTAAACTTCACCCTCCTTTGTATTTCCTACAGCTTTTTACAATAAACTGTTTTAGTGACACTTGCTCTCCTTTGTCTCTCAAACAGCAGTCACAGGCCAGAGCACTGTCTGAGTTGGTGCTGGGCTCTGCTCAGCCTTGTCTTGCCCCAAATCCCATCCTGGGGACAGCCAACCTCCACAGTGCTCGTGTCTCTCTTCCCAAACCAGAGCCCAGCATCAGCTGCACCAGTCCCATGGTTATGGTAGAGGAGAACAGCAGCTCCCTCCTCCCACTGTGGGGCTGTGGTGGGTTCCTGGGGCTGGAGCTGCCTGTCTGTCCGTGCCTGCTGTCTGTTTAGGCAGGCAGCTCTGCAAGACAGGCCCTAGCAGGACTTAGGCACTGCTTGATGCCTCAGTGCCCCCAGGCTGGATCTCTGCGGTGCCGGCCCATGTCCCGTCCTGCAGAGGAGCCTCCCTGCCCTGTGGTGGGCATAGCCCAGGAATGTTGCTGGAGCCTTCAGCGAGGTGTCTGTGGTCCCTCCTGGCAGCCTTCCCTGAAACACTGTGTGCTCATCACTCATGTTTATCAGCCCAGGAACCATTTATTCCCTAACATATAAAGCTATTTTCCACAGATTCCTGTACATTTACCAACAGCTGCCATGGCTTCCCCTGGGCTCGCCTGCCCTGTTCCCCAGCGCTCTGCTCAGGCCCCTTGCGCGGGGGCAGGACAGGCACGGCCTCCAGGGTTCTGCTTGGGCCTGTGGCAGTGGCACATTCCTGACTGCCTCAAAGGCTCCCGCTCTGGCAGCTGACGGAGTTTTTCATGCAGGGTTTTTGTTGCTGTTCCTGCCCTGTGACTCGCGCTGGGCTCTGGTGCCGCTGCGGGGCCTCAGAGGGTGAGCGAGCAGCCCCAGCCTGGAGGTTTCCGGCTGAGCTCTCCAGCAGCAGCACCACAGCCCGGGGTTCCTGCAGCACCCTTTCCAGGGATTAACCACAAAAGGTTTCTGTACAAAGGGCCCCTGGGCTCCTCTTTCAGTCATTCTCCAGAGCCTCACGTTTTTAACCAAAAAAGGAAATGACCCAGCTGCACATAGCGCTGGAACATCTGGATTTTATCCCTGTCATGAATGGGTCATGGCTGTGCACAGCCCAGCGCCTGATTTACAGAAGGGGAAGGGTGATGTCATGCACAAACATCCCCCAAGACTCCTGAGTGCACGTCTGAAACAGATGTGGAAATTTTATTAAGCACAAGGAGCAGTGCGAGGGGGATCAGACTGGGGCTGCTGTGCTGGGGAGGGAGGAGTGGAGGAGCTGCTGGGGGTGCAGGGGCAGCACTGGGGGCACAGGGCAGTACTGGGGGCACAAGGCGGCACTGGGGGTACAGGGGCAGCACTGAGGGTACAGAAAGAGGCCTCGGCATTAACCAAATGAGCCTGAGCTGTGCTCTCCTGCACCACCATTGCAGGTCAGCCCTGATGGGCAGAACCAGATCCAAGCCACCACCTGGGGGTCCTGTGCAGGGCCAGGAGTTGGGCTTTGGTGATCCTTGTGGGTCCCTTCCAGCTTGGGCTACTCTGTGATTCCATGTATTTCAGCTCCCAACCCCTGTGGTTGCCCCAGGATGGAATGGCACCTTCTGGACCAACCCTCTCCCACGCAGGGGCTGGTCTTGTCCCACCTTGACTCTTCTGATGCCAGCAGCCCAAAATGAGGAGGCCATGTGGCTGGATAGGACATTGCTGGATTTCAACTCCTTCCCTTTCCAGGGATGAAAGTTCATGCAAAGGGAAATGGAAGAACACTAAGTTCAGAATCTTATCTCTGGTTTTTATTTTTAGACAGGCATTCATGAGGAAGCAGTGACGTACTTTGGGGTAGCCTGTAGTGAAAGGGGGTAATTAAAGACAGTATTCTTACCTGCAACAACTTTGTCTGCCATTAATTAAGCCGAATTTTGTTGTTGTTGCTTTTGGCTTAAAGTAATTTATCGCACATGGCAGAAAAATATGAATAATTTATTGGCGAGTTAAAATTTAATTAGAGCTTTGCATTTGGCAAAGTGCGGGCAAAGTGTGTGATATCGCGGCGAGGTTGCGGCCCGACGGAGGCATCGGGAGGGGGCGGCCCGGCCGGAACCTCCGTGCGGGGTGCGCGCGGGGCCGGAGACTTCCGGCGGGTACACACCGCGCGCCAGGGCCTTCCGGCGGCGGCGGCAGCGCGATGGAGACGATCCTGGAGCAGCAGCGGCGCTACCACGAGGAGCGGGAGCGGCTCATGGACGTCATGGTGAAGGAGATGCTCACTAAGAAGTCCACGGTGCGCCCGGGGGAGGCCCCACGGGGCCGCGGGGGAGGGGGGGCGGTCGCCGCTCGGGGCCGCGCTCACCGCCCGCCTCTCTCCCGCTCACCGCCCCTCTCTCCCCGCAGCTCCGCGACCAGATCAACTCGGACCACCGGACGCGGGCCATGCAGGACGTGAGTGCAACGAGAGCGGGGGTGGGCCGGGCTCCCGGCAGCGGGCGGGGCCCGCCTGGTTAACGGGCCCTGCGGCGCTCCGGGCTTTCCCTTTGTCCCGCAGAGGTACATGGAGGTGAGCGGCAACCTGCGGGACCTCTACGACGACAAGGACGGGTGAGTGTGCCTGGGGACCCTCGTGTCCTGCCGGTGAGGAAACTGGCCGTCCTTTCAGTCCGTATGAACACCTGAGGAGTAACGCAGGTAGCGGGTTCCGGGGACTGGATGCAGGGCAGGCCCCGAGTGCACACGGGACGGTTTGTTATTCCCGTGTTTCGTGTCGTGGAGAGGCTGTGGCTGCCCCGGGGGTTTGTCAGGGGCCGCGGCAGGACAGGGGAATGTGGCCCTAAGCCTCTGAGCTGTGTGGGCTGGGAGGTCCCACGGGAGTCAGAAGTTTGCAGTCAGACACTGCAGCACAGACCTGGACCAAGGCTGTGCAAGTGTCACCTTGTTTTCCCTGCCCTTGTCCCTGGACTGTAGCCTGCGGAAGGAAGAGCTCAGTGCCATTTCTGGGCCAAATGAATTTGCGGAGTTTTACAACAGACTGAAGCAAATTAAGGAATTTCACCGGAAGCACCCAAATGAGGTGAGTAGTTACCTGCTCCATAGGAACAGGTGAGTTGGGGTCTGTTGGGCCTCATCTCTGCAGGAAACAGACTTTTTGTTTTCTCCAGTTTAATTGCCTGAACACACAGGTCCTGGGAACACCTAGCTGCTACCTGAGCAAAGCTGCTCAGGGCCAGGCAGCGTGTGAGTCGGAGCAGTGCTGGTCACTCACAGTGTTCCCTGCTTGGGAGCATCCTGCAACTGGCCTGGGGTTGGGGCTCGCTTTTCTCATGCTGGATAAAGGCACACCTTTGTGCAAGACAGCTGAAAAAGTGCTTTGGGTTCTTTTTCTGTTCGCAGTTTCATTGTTTGCCACCTCCTGGGGTTTTATATTAGTTGTTCTGGTACAGATGCTGAAGTAAATCACTATGTGACTTGTGTCTGCCCTTGCAGATCTGTGTTCCCATGTCAGTGGAGTTTGAGGAGCTGCTGAAGGCCAGAGACAACCCGAGTGAAGAAGCTCAGAGTAAGTGTATAGTTTGCTTGAGATCCAGCATAATCTAATGGGTTGTTTGATCTGTTTTGTACATTTCAGGGCCTCACTTCCCTTTTATGAAACGACTTCTGAAAATTGTTCTTCTGTCATTTAAATTCTTCTGAACTGCTGTCCCTGGAATGTTCCCCAGTGGTGCTGCTGCTCCTGAGGAATGTTCTGATGCTTGCACAGAGCAGCAATTGGGGCTGATCAATGAGTGTCCAGGGTGTTGTAATGCCTTCCTTAAGCATAAATGAGTTCACAGCTAATCCTTTTCCAGTTCTAAGGCAGTTGCATAATAAGTAGGAAATATTGAGCTCATGATAAAGCTCTTAATGATCTTTCCTACAGATCTGGTGGAATTCACGGATGAGGAAGGGTACGGACGATACTTGGATCTGCATGATTGTTATCTCAAGTACATTAACCTGAAATCATCAGAGGTGAGAGCCTGCTGTGTCTGGGCACCTCCAGTGCTTAGTGTGGTGGGGTCTAGGGATCCCCAGGCCCTGCACAGGCTGGGGCTGCTATGTTCTGGGACCTGGATGTTAAATTTGGCTGTGTATGAACTCTGACTCAGCTTTTCTTTTCTTAGAAATTGGATTATATCACTTACTTATCCACATTCGACCAACTCTTTGATATTCCTAAGGAGAGAAAAAATGCTGAATATAAGAGGTAAGCCTGTTTGCCTGCTTCCTTTATGGCAGTTGGTGAGAAGGAATTTGCTTCTGAAGTATTCAGCTGCTGAGATTATGATTAACTCCCATAAATCGGGTCCCTGAGCTCAGTTGTGTGTCTGAGCCCCAAGCAAAGACATAGTGCAGCAGAGATGTGGAGAGCCACATTCTGCTCTGAGGAAGGGCCTGACTGTACCCTCGTAACTGCTGTGCCCAGAAATTCTGTGAGGAAAACTGTCCTGACCTCAGTCACCTCCCTCTGCAGCACTAGAGGGTAGTGACTGTCCAAAGATGTGGGTAGAGGGTGATAGTGAATTACCTCTGCTTGTGCTTCCCCTGCCAGGTACCTTGAAATGCTTCTTGAGTACCTGCAGGATTACACAGATCGAGTGAAACCGCTACTGGACCAGAATGAGCTTTTTGGGAAAATTCAGACGGAGTTTGAGAAAAAGTGGGAGAACGGCACATTCCCGGGCTGGCCGGTGAGCAGCTTGAGCATGGGGGATGTTCTGTGTTTTTGAGGTGTTTCTGTGAGTTATTTGTTTAAAGTCATTGCTGGGGGTGACCCTGACAGGGCTGCAGCTCTGTGTCACCAGGCTGCAGGGTAGTACTGACCTGAATTTGAAACCCAGTGCAACTGGTTTGAAATGAACCTTGTTTCAGGTTGGCATATATTGCATCTTTACTATTGTTCAATTTTCAGTTTAGTGAGGGGATTTTTCTCTGTGAAATGAACTGTTTCTCTGGAGGTTAAAATATTCTATGGCCTGAAGCCTTGTGGGGTGTCCTGCAACTCTTGCATGTGGTTTTCTTGGTAGAAAGAGACCAGCAGTGCCCTCACCCACGCCGGCGCCCATCTGGACCTCTCGGCCTTCTCCTCCTGGGAGGTGCGTTTCCAGTGTTCTGCACTTACTACCATATTTGGAGCAGGGGGAAGCTCAGTCATTTGATTTCTTGGCATAATTTTAGTGCTTTCCTCCCTGGCTCTGTGCTTTCTGGGTAAAACTTTGATGATGCTAATGATTTAATTTCTCCAGCTGGGGGATGTAGCTTGAAGGACCTGGTTAGATTTGTCAAATGCCTCATTTTCCAGTGAGGAGGGGTGCACCCTTGACAGTCCTTTTTGAATACTTTTCATCAGTTTTTTTTCTTCTTTCATGAGCTAGAAGTGGACTATATCCATATTTTATGTGTTGAACAGATCATCTCTTATGGTGTTTATTTAATTGAACAGGAATTGGCCTCCTTGGGACTGGACAGGTTAAAATCAGCTTTGCTGGCCCTGGGGCTGAAGTGTGGTGGGTAAGGTGCAGTCTTTGTTGAGTTCCTTTCAGTTTTTGAGGTCTTCCTGTCTCACACTCCTTTCTGGGATACTTATTTGGTCATCTCTGGTGTACTAGTATTATCTTAGTGATGTTTGAAAGATAAAACATTAAGAACCAAGCAGCAGGTACTGAGATCTGCTGCTCTGACCAGATCCTCTACTGGAGTCTCTGGTACAGAAGACTTTGACTTGAGGAAGGAAGGCAAAGATAATAGGAATTATCTAATGATCTCATAAAAGCTACGTTTAGAATTTTGTTGCATGAATTCAAATAGTTCTCGGGAAATGTAAAACTACGGTCTGGACTGATCCCCTCCCTGCTTCTTGTAGGACTCTGGAGGAGCGTGCTCAGAGGCTTTTTAGTACTAAAGGCAAATCCTTGGAAGCACTTGACCCTTCCTTGTTTGCTAAGAATCCAAAGACAAAAGGAAGTAAAAGGTGAGTTCTTAGAGATCATTCTGAGGCTGGTGATGTTCTCTCCTCTTGGATGAGGGGTATTCTGTAATAGCCACTCTTGTGTAGTCGTTACAGAGATTAGAAGCTTTTTGTGTCAGACCAAATAGTGCTGAACCAAATGGAAGATATCAAAGCTGAACTTGTGCATTTCATAAAGTTACTCTATCTATTTCTAGAGACACTGAAAGAAATAAAGATCTTGCATTCCTGGAAGCTCAGATTTATGAGTATGTAGAAGTTCTTGGGGTAAGGATTTTATTTTTTCTTTGAACTTTCTATGTCAGAGCTGTCAAATAGTGACTGGAAGGTCATCCACATCTTTACCCAATGCTTTCATAGCACCACATCACTGTGGTGCACCACATCTATTTTGTGCCCAAGTCACATGGTATTGCAAACCTTTACTTGTTCTGCCTTGCTGCTTGCCTTTGGCTTGGGGGGATTGTTTTCAGCAGAGTGGCTACTGCTGCTACCTGTCACCACGGAAGTGCAAACAGTGGTACAAGGTTTTTGGTTTTGGCAAGTAGGAAATGCTGGGGTACTAAAAACTGAAGTTGTTTGGCTGAGTAAGGTCGGAGTTCTGTGCTTCATACTGGTCTTCCATTCCCTCCCTCTGTGCCCTGAGAAAGTTTCAACTTTGTTGCTGTCACAGTGTGTGAACACTGCCTTCTTTTCTCCAGGAACAGAGACACCTTACCCATGAGAATGTGCAGCGTAAGCAGGCGCGGACCGGGGAGGAAAGGGAGGAGGAGGAGGAAGAACAGATCAGTGAGAGTGAGAGTGAAGATGAAGAAAATGAAATCATTTATAACCCTAAAAATCTGCCTCTTGGTTGGGATGGCAAGGTAACCGAGACTGTCAGGCCTGGAGAAGTGGGAGAGGTCGCTGACTCCACTCTGCTCCCTTGCTTGAGCTGCTTTGCCACGCAACCTAATCCTTGTGTATCCTCATCTTCTTGTCTCCTCGCTTGCAGCCCATCCCATACTGGTTGTATAAGCTCCATGGTTTGAACATTAACTACAACTGTGAGATCTGTGGTAACTACACCTACCGAGGGCCCAAGGCGTTCCAGCGGCACTTCGCAGTAAGTGATGTTCACTGCAGGAATAGCCCTGCTGCGTTCATACAGTCCTTGTAGAGAATCACTTGGGAGTCCCTGGGTAGCAATTCTGCCCCTTCTGACGGGTCAGGGCCATGCAGTGGGATCCATAGGTTGTGTAGGGCACACCGAGATCTCTTCTGCTTATGCTGAACAGTCACTGTCTACAGGAAAAAAAATACTTTCATAGAAGCTTTTAGGACTGGTAGGTTTGTACTTTGGTAGTATTCATTGCACCCTGTCCAGGTGTTAATGTCATTGTGGTCTTTGGTGGTGTGGAGGACGTGGCATTCCCTCTCATGCTGACCTCTCATCTCTTCCCCTGCAGGAGTGGCGACATGCCCATGGGATGCGGTGCCTGGGCATTCCCAACACGGCACACTTTGCCAACGTCACACAGATTGAGGATGCAGTCTCATGTAAGTAGTGAACAGGGAACATGTGAGAGAACACCACCTTTTCTGAAGGGGTGGGTTTGGACATTGGTCTCGTGTCCCATCCTGAACTATCACTTTAAAGCCTTTGCTGCAGTTCTGTGCCTTTCAGTAATCACACAGAAATTATAACTTTGTAATGGATGTTAGGTACATTCCTGAACTGCTGAATTGTTTTAGAGGAAGGGGAGAAAAAAAGCTCATGTATGTATTTTACTGCATTAAAAATGTGTATCTCAAGGGAAATGGCATCAGATCCTGTTTGTGTTTGCAGTGTGGGCAAAGCTGAAACAGCAGAAGGCTTCAGAGAGGTGGCAGCCCGATACAGAGGTGAGCAGTGAGAAGTGTTCAGTGCCTCCAGTCCTGTGTCTGTGGGACCCTCCCATTGCCAGGTGGGAGCAGTGTCCTCGCTTACACTAGTGCCTTTTCCTAAGCTTCTGTCCCAAGCTATTTTTCAACAGTGTGCAGGGCAACAGTGGGAAATACAGCCTGTAATGACTCTGGCTCTGGATGAGCTCTTTCTCCCTGGATCTGCTGGCAGATCTGTTGCCTGTCTTTCTGCACAGAGGTTCTGGCAGGGGTGCTCATGTGTAGTGGCTTCTGCTGGAGCTAAAATTCGAAGGCTGTGCCCAGTGTCTCTAAACTGTTATGTTCCAGGAGGAATATGAAGATTCCAGTGGGAATGTGGTGAATAAAAAGACCTATGAAGACCTGAAGCGCCAAGGGCTGCTGTAGCTCTCCCCAGAAGGATCCCACATCTGTGGAGTGAGTGGATGTGGCAGCAGCTCTGACTTCTTCAGTTTCTGGATTTTGTATGTGCATGAGTATAGATTACAATGATACTTTATAGAGTCACTTTGTAGTAAGCCCCTTGTGAAAAGCAGACTTGTGACATTGTTTTATATTCTAAAGTACCTTGAAAAATAAACTCATTTTAATTTAGGAAGTGCCGAGAGACTTGTCTCCTTTCGGAAGGAAGAAGTTTGATTACAATGTGTTTGAAATGCTTTTTACACAGTTAGAGCTTTCAGAAACAATTCCTTCTTTCACTCTCACTCTGATGGAAATGTTTATGGTGAGGGTTGACTGAAGCCTGTGGACTTGGACACTGTGTGCTGACAGGTAATGGTACTGTTCTAGATCTGATTGTGAGCATGTGGTTTTCTTTGGGCTCCTTTGCAGAACATACTCACCTGGCTTAAGGGCTGCTTTTACCTTGGGTCTGTCTGCCTGGGGAGCTTTGGCCACTGTGTTTTTTCAGGGAATTACCAAATGAGCTAGGTCAGGTTGGACTGTGGGGACGGTGCATGGTGAGTTCTCGGGCACTGCTGGTGGCTTGAAGGACCTGGTAGGTTCTTGTGCTGATCCTTCTGTGGTGCAGGAGGATGGAGATGGGAAAAGGTGATGCATTTAGAGGTGACTGCTGTGACTTCAGCACCCTTGGCCCCCAGTGCCGTGCTTGGAGTAGACTGTACATACCCCACAGATTTGTGCTGCCTTGGGAATTGCAGGTCCATTGTGCAGAGGCCACGTGTGTCACATATGACAGTGGCAGTCCTTGTGCCACCCAGCCCCTCTGGTGTAGTGGTTGCTCATGTGACATCTCCAGCCTCGCAAGCCCTTTCTCTGTTGCTGTGCACGGCCATTTGCGTCTCTGCTGCTGTGGAGCCACAGGGGACACTTCCCCTGGGTGGTGGCTGGGAGGGGTGGGGCTGGGCTGTGGGGCCAGTGCCACAGCACCTGCTCAGAGGTGCTGCAGTGCTGGCAGCGGCTGCAGGTGCAGGAACAGACAGACAGGTGAGTCAATGCCATGGGCTCTTCTTCCCTGGGGGAAAGGTTCTCCTGGGATGAGGCCACGTCAGATGGGTTCCTTGTTGGTACCTCGTCTGCTTTGGAGCTGGGCTGGAGTGGCACTGGGCTCAGTAGGGATGTCCACAGCCGGTCTGGGTGGTGGCTGCCACGGTTTGGAAGGTGAGAGGTGCCAGCTGACATTGTCTTCTCCATCACTCTGAGCGAACAGCCTCAGAGGTCTGCACAAGCTTTGGCCGCTCCAGGTCCTGGGGGAATGGTGGCTCAGCCTAGGTCATAAAAAGGAGGGAAGTGTTACAGTTTTTGGAGAACTTGGCCTTGGAGCCTGTTTGGATTCAAATCTCTACCGTTTCCTTAGAGAAACAGGTAAAGATTTGGAATGAAAGTAGAGAGCCAGGCCACATCTTCACTTGCAGCAGCATCAGTAAACTTGTGTGGTGGCAGGTGTCACTGTGTCACCCTGCTTCTGCAGCTGCCTGCAGGGCTGTGCTGCCTGCGAGGCCCAGGGAGGGTTGTTGCCACACCAACAGTGCACGCAGCTCCCCAGGGCTCCTGTTCCCCGGCAGCGGCCTCAGTGAGTTTGGGGAGTCTCTCAGAAGGGAACGACTGGTTGTCACTGGGGCTGAGCCCTGGAGGTAGGGCCCAGAGCTGTGCTGGGGTGTAGCAGAAACCCCATACTGGGGTGTCTGCCCTGCACCTCGGGGGGGGCAGCTCTGACTGTGTCCTCCTGCCAGGTCCGGGTGCAGCCGTGGTGGATGACGATGGCCTGTCGCCGATGGCTTGTCCCGCCCGTTCAAGGTAACAGGGGCTCTGGTGCAGCACCAAGAGTGTGTCCAGCCCCCATCCCGGGCCTGTCCCTGCCCCAGCTGTTGGGGCTGTGCCAGAGGCCTCCCTGGGACAAAGGGTAGCCACTGGCCTCCTGGGGCTATAAGAGGGTGGGGAGTATCTCTGCTCACTTGTTTCAAGGGTGAGCTGCCTTGCTGCTGGGGAGGCTCTTTGGGCTATGGGTAAAGTGGGCAGCAGAGGTGGTGGTCTCAGCCATCCCCATTCCATTCCAGGCCTGCTGCTCTGTATCTTGGCTCTGCACATCCGTCTCCAGGACTCTCTTGCCCCAGCAGGTGAGCTCTGTGCCCAAGGGAAATATGGGGGCCTGTGGGAAGTGTGGTGCAATGGGGACTTCGTGCCTCTCACCTCCAAGGTGTGTTCTGTGGGACTGAGGAACCTTTCCTTGAGCTTTTGCCCCTGGAAAAGTCTGTTCTTCCCAGGCAGCATGGCTGGAAGAGAGAGAGGCTGTTGTAACATCTCTCCATAGTGCTACTGCAGGGGGCTTCTGGCTCTGACCTGCTTCTTGGGCTGCCCAGTCAGTAGCTGCAAACAGACTCTGTTTGGGACATCCTGTCACTGACTGTCATCCACCTCCCAGCCACAGTGGGACAGATGTTCCCACAGGTCCTGCTGGACCACGCTGTGGCTCAGAACAGAACACAGGGCTTGCTGAATGTTTTTCCTTGCTTCTTTCACCAAAGGCGAACTTTGTATCTTTCAGAGCACAACACAGTTGCCAACAGCACGGTGGTGACTGCCAAGAACACCTTGTTGGTTGCTGCGGCCACCAAGAACACCTTGGTGACCACCAAGAATGCCTCATTGGTGGCCACAGCTGTCAAGAACACCACCAAGGATGCCGCAGTGGTGGCTGCCACCAAGAATGCCAGAGAAGTGGCCGCTAAGAATGCTACAGTGGTGGCTGCCACGAGGGATGTCGCAGTGGTGGCCTCCACCAAGGATGCTGCAGTGGTGGCCGCCACCAAGGATGCCAGAGAAGTGGCCGCTAAGAATGCTACAGTGGTGGCTGCCGCCAAGGATGCCGCAGTGGTGGCTGCCAAGAATGCCAGAGAAGTGGCCGCCAAGGATGCCGCAGTGGTGGCTGCCGCCAAGAATGCTGCAGTGGTGGCTGCCACCAAGAATGCTGCAGTGGTGGCTGCCACCAAGAATGCTGCAGTGGTGGCTGCCACCAAGAATGCTGCAGTGGTGGCTGCCAAGAATGCCAGAGAAGTGGCCGCTAAAAATGCTACAGTGGTGGCTGCCGCCAAGGATGCCTTAGAGGTGGCCGCCAAGAATGCCTCGGTGGTGACCACTGCCAGCAACACCTTGGTGGCTGCCACCAACACCTCGGTGATGGCCACTGGCAATGCCTCAGTGACCACCAACACCTCTGTGGATGGTGCACAAGAGACAGTGGTAAGGAAAGTAATGGAAAGAGGGGCATTGCTGGGCCATTGCAGCCCTACAGGCAGTTTCTCGTCCCCAGCTGGTCTATCGTGAGAGCCAGAGTGCCACAGGAGCATCTCCTGGCGAGGAAGGGGAGCCCTGTGGGCAGAGGGGGGTGGTCCCTCCAGACAGTGAGGCTGTGGCTGGGGACAGCCCCGTGGTGCTATGCAAGGAGGCTTTGCTACATGGTGACACTCTGGTGTGTTCTCCCTCCAGCTCACCTGCCAGAGCTTTCAGTGCTCCGGGGAGAGGTGTTACCAGGATGAAGCCCATTCCAACAGAACAGTCACCTGCCATAATGAGACTTACTGTGAGGTATGGCGATGCAGGGGGGCTGCAATAGGGTAACCTTTCCCCTTCTTTATCTGAGCAATCCACAGTGCTCTACTAAGTCTGTGTCCATCTCCTGTTTCCCTTCTTGCTCAGGCAGTCTGTCAGTTATTTCTGCTTCTTTGTAATGGCACCTCTTCACACTCATTTTATCCTTTGACTCTGCTGTTGCAGCTATATCGTTTCTCCAGCACAAACTACACAGCTGGGTGCAGCAGCAGGTGTGGTGTGGGGCTGTGCAGGACCAACGGCAGCGAGAGCAGGCAGCAATGTGCCCTGGAGTGCTGTGCCACTCCGCTGTGTCTGCAGCTCAACGCCAGCGCCTACGGTAAGAGCTGAGCTTTGCTCTGCGGCACAGAAGGGGCACAGGTGGGCAGAGCCCATTACAGAGGGGCTGTGGCTGCATCGCCGTGTCTCCTCTGCCTAGGGGCTTGCTCTGTCCTTGGAGCTGGGTGAGGGACAGAGTGGCCCCACCAGCTCTGGCTGCAGTATGAGCTGCACTGGGGAATCTGTCCCTGTGTTGCTGTGGAGGGCCCTGTGGGGGCTGTGTGCGGGGTGCAGCCTCACAGGGCTCCTTGTGTGTCTGCAGGCGACCTGCCACCCACCACTGCTCCACCAACAACTGCCACCACCACCCACCGACCTCCCTCCCAAAACGTAGGTACCACCTGGGCAGAGGCTGCTGCAGCCATGGGGGCTCTCTGGGAGCTGTGGCTGCTGGGACAGCTGAGCTCCCACCTGAGCAGGAAACAGGGAAAGGTCCCTCCTGCATCTGCTTTATGAGGTCAAATCTGCCTCTGGAAGGGGAACAAATCCTAAATGGGCATTGCAAGTAAAAGATCAGTAAGGAGCCTGTCCATCAGGCCTTATCCCTAGCCCAGCACTTGCATCAGCTCAGGCAGTTTGACTTGACCACATTGCTGAGCCTTCCTGCAGCTGCAGGGAGGGTGCAGGATCCACCGAGCTCTAAGCCCTTTCCTGAGTCTAGTGGAGGGGAAGGTGCTTATCTTTGCAGAGCCCTGTTAAGAGGAAGATAAAGGAGGCTCGAAACATGTTTGTTCCGCTGATGTTTCAGTAGTTTCATTTGGTTTCAGATGGGCTACTGATAGTCTTATTTCTCTGCATCTAAAATGCCTTCCTCTCCACACGCACGTCTGTCAACCCATCCCAACAGAGGGGGGTGGGAGAGGAGCCCTTGGGAGCAAAGGGCTGACTGAAATGCAGTGAGAGTCTGATGGATATATGGTGTTCTCCCCTGGTCCTCTCTCATAGGGAAAAGTGTGCACAGCATTCTCCTGTCACGGGGATGGGTGTTTCAAAGGCAGGAAGACCATCACTAGATGCATCTTGGGGCAGGACTTCTGTGAGGTAAGGCCTGGGGCTGCAGAGCAGGACAGCTCCAGATCTGCCATTGTGTTCCTGTAATGAGAATACCAAAGGCTTGGCATGACCCCTAGGCTGATGTGTCTCTTCCTTCCAGATGAAGAAGACGGGCTTGAATTACATGGCTGGATGTAGCAAAACCTGCAAGGCTGCCAAACCAGTCTGTGCCAGTGGGATGAAGGCTGCCTGTTACCAGGAATGCTGCCCAGCCATCCCAAAAGCTAGCTGTCTGAAACTGGATGGCAAAATTCATGTCAATAGCGCTGAGCAGGTGATACTGGCCCCACTCTTGAAGGTCATGGTATGTGGGGTGGTCCTTCTCCTGAATTACAGGGCCTTCACTTCCCTCTGGGGGTAGGCAGCAGTCAAGATGCTCCGCAGCCTGTCCTCCTGCAACAGAGCTCTGCAGCAGCGCTCGGTAGGATCCTTTTGCTCTCTGACTTCAGCCAAGGCCACTATCACACACTCTCTGTCACATCCCTGTCACACTCAGAAAGCTACAGCGAGGGATTCTGCCCTGCCCCGCCCCAATCCTGTAGGCCTGAGAGACCCACAAACTAACTGCAGATCCTGAGAGCCATGCAGTGTGTGCCTCCGTGCTCCTGGAATAAGGGACCAGGAACGAGAAGGTGTTAGGCCTCCTTAAAAATGAGAAAATTCTGCCTTGACTGAAGGCACAGGGGCTTCTCTAGTCAGTGACCTGCTTGTGGTGCAGCCTTCCTGGACGCCCTGTGACCTGTATAGTTCTGAACAGTTTAGTTCTGAACAGCTCTTGCCTGGGTGAGTAAATGGTAACTCTATGTTTTGTCTCCAAATCCTAGGCAGGAAAATGGGATTACTCTAAAAGTATCTCATGTTTTAGATGATCCTGTTTCACAGCTGTGGTTCTCTGTTGCTAAAAGCAGAGCTCAGATGTGAGCCTGTGACGTGAACACCCCCAGTGCTCCCCCCCAGCCTGTTCTTGCAGTGTGAAGAGCTGGTTGGGCAGAACTCCCTGGAGTCAAGGGCTGCCACTTGTGCACATGCTCACGGCGCTGTCCCCTGCAACCGCTCTCCTCTGCCACCACTGGCTCCTTAGAGAAAAGATTGCAAAATATTAAAATCTGTGTCTCAGCCCTCTGGTCTGTGCTGGTGTTTTGAGTGTGGCTGAGCATGGCGTGACCTGTGGGAGGGTGAGAGGCCTGGGCTGGGCAGTCTGGGCCCCCGGGAGCCTTGTGTGCTCTTCCAGCAGGAAGGCTTTGTGCTGCCAGCCCTCATAGAGCGCTCCCAGCCCCGATGGGCACTGCCAGCTTCAACAGGCACTGCCAGACCTGATGTGTTGCTGCCTGAGCATTGGTGGAAGCGGATGTGGGGCTGGATGGAAAACGCTGAAAAATATCTGGCCCTTCCTACCCTATAGCCCCTTTTCTGGTGTGGCAAAACCACAGGACGTGTTTTTAGTTCGTTTCAGGCCACAGAGTCAGTGTACCCATGGCAAGTGAAAACAGTCTGAAAACTAGAGTTCTTCTATGTTAAAAACATCCCCCAGCACCCTGTTTCTTGGAAGGTTTGGTGCTTACAGCAGGTATTTCAGACTGCTTTATCATCCATTATGGGCAGCTGCTGGAAGGGGGAGGTAGTACAGAGCTGTCACTGACAAAGACCACTCAGATTTTCCGTCTCTGGACCTATGTCCCCTGTGTCTGTGCAAGGAGCTGATTTAGGCCAAACTCTGTTTTTACAGTACAAAAGACTGGTGACATTTTACAGCATCTGCTCCCACGCTCTGTACTAATTTATTTGCATAATAACCTGGCAGCTCAGAAGTTGGCTTCTGTGCTGGGTTGTCTTGAAATTCAACAAAAAATAATTCAAGCTGCTACTTAAAAGAGGACATCTCAGGATTTTCCTCGGAAATTAACTTTTTCCACATCTGCCGATTCCAGGGTTTTCTCCTCTCCCTCTCCCCTTCCTGCCGGGGGGGGGCCAGCCGCAGGCCGTGCCTCTCCCGCCGCTTGCATCCCGCCCTGCAGCATCCGCTCGGCCGCCGTCCATCCCCTCCCGCCCCGTTATTTCCGGCGGCTCCGAGCCCCGCCCGCGGCCGGTCCCGGCGCGGAGCGATAACGGAGCGGCGCCGGTGCCGGCCCCGGCTGGAGGGAGGGGAGTCTGGGGGCGCCGTGTCGCATCGTGTCGCATCGTGTCGCGACAGCCGCACTGAGCGCGCCGCCGCGGGAGCCGCCGGGTCCCGGCCCCGGGGAGCGTCATCCGCGCTGCCGGGGCGGAGATGGACCAGTCGGTCGCCATCCAGGAGAGCCTGGCGGAGGGCGAGACCTGCCGGATCGTATCCTTTGATGGGCCCCGGTGGCGCGGAGCCGTGCGGGGCGGCGGGGCCCCTCTCCCTGCTCGCTCCGGTTTGTCCCCGCCGCTCTCTGGCGGTGTCCCCGCTCCCTGCCGCTGTCCTGCCGTTCCTTGACCCGCGGCCGCAGGCGGTGCAGGGTCTCCTGGCCGCAGGGGAGAGCGTGGAGAGCCGGCTGCTGGGCCTGGTGGAGCATCGCGGGCAGCACGCGTGGGTAGCGGAGCGGGGCGGACATCTGAGAGACACGGGAGCTCTGCGGGTCCCTCATGAGCCTCGGGAGCCACCTGAGAACCTCCTCCCATCCCAAGGGCTTTTCACCCGGGGCGGTCTCGTAGGGCAGCGATTTGAAGGCATGATGCCTTGATGTTAGGGGTGGTCACTAAGAAACCCCAGGTCCATGAGCTGCTCTGCTGTGCTCTGCCAGTAATGTGAACACGTTATTGAAGTGCTGGGGTGAGCAGATGGGTGTGTACGTGGTTGAGAAGTTACTTTGGGGTTTGCATGAGGCTGCGCTAGCAGGTGCTGCTGGTGGGATGGGGTCTGTGTGTGCCTGCAGATGTGCCAGAACTGAGGAGTCTTTGCCTCTGTGTCGGCTCTGTGCTTGCAGGATCTATGTGTACACTCACCGGCGGATGGCCATCACAGCTGAGGATGTCTGGCTGGAGAGAGTAATCCCCGTCACAGATGGGTTTTCAGTGGAAGAAGGTACTGACACACAGTGATGGCTCAGTGGCCACGTCCAAAGAAGAGGATGGAGGGGTTTGGAGTGCATACTTTGCTGTTCTGCTTCCTAAAGTTTGGAATCTATTCTGCCTTTTTTCTTTAGTTTGTAATCCCTGGTGACACTTGTGTGTCACATGGCATTCCTGGCAGGGCTGTTCGAGGTTTGGAGCACCTGTATCCCACCAGGCCCCAGCCACGGCCCCTGCCTGGCAGGTTCGCTCTCCTGGCTCTGTTCCTGAAAGGAGCATTTGGGGCTGGAGGAACTTGCTGAGCTCGCTGACCTCAAAGTATCAGCACAGCCTGCAAATCTGTTGCTTAGCTTTCAACTGAACTTTGTTTTACTTTTGCAGTTGTACTTGACAGTGACCGTCACGTCATTGGTGAGTTCTGTGCATGATTTTAGTGCCTGTGTCACAGGCGCTCTGGGCCCTGTGCCAGCTGCAAACAGTGAGGCAGGACTGGGGGCTCTTGTCCTGGGGGGGAGCTTGACAGGGTGGGGATTTGTGTCCTGCTGCTGTTGGGGCACTTGCCATGCTGTTGGCCATGGTTACTTAGTGCTAACAAGCATCAGCAGACCCATTCAACCAAGGCAATGATTTTTCCAAACACTTTTAAACTTCTGCTGGAAAATTAATTATTGTCACTGAACAAGAAGAATAAAAATTATTATAAATGGTCATCTTTATATTTTTAAGTGGCATTCTCATGGGGAGATGTTGCCAAAGGCTGCATGCATGTGTGCATTCACCACTGTAGAGTGGAGAAACGCTCGGTTTCTGAAGGCTTGGCAGCATGACCCACAGGAGCTCTTTCTCCTGATGTTTCCAGGCTCTGACGTGACTGTCCAGATCAGCTCAGCAGACGACCGGCTGACCGTGCGGCTGCCCTTCGGCTCCCACACGCGCACGTTCCTGCAGGAGCTCAGCAGGTGCAGCCCAGGTACGAGCTCTGCGGGTGCAGCTGTGACGGGGACGGGCCCGACGGTCCAGGAATGTTGCGTTCGCTCGCCTCTTCTGCGTGTGCAAGAGCAGCGTTGGCCTGTGCTGAACCTCGCTCAGCACTCACCCCTCCCGGAGCCGTGACGATTCCCCATCGTCGGACGGCTCGGCAGCGACAGTCGGTGTTTTTTTGAGGGCAGAGGCGGGCGCTCTGGGCCGAGCTGAACGGGCTCCCGGGGGCGGGCCGGGGCGGGCCAGAGCGGAGGCCGGGGCCGGGCCGGGCCGGGGGGCCGGGCTGGGGCGGCCGGCGGTGCCGAGCTGCGGCGATGTCCGCGGGCGGGCGGCCCCGCCGAGGTGAGCGCAGGGACCCGCCGGGGCGGGCGGGGAGGCCGCGCTGCCCCGCCGGCGGCTGGCCGGGGCGGCGTGGCCGGGGCCGGGGGCGGGAGGCGGAGGGGCAGCGCCAGGCTCGGCTCCCGCTGCCCCCGGGGCAGTTCCGCAGCGGGCTCGGAGCCGCCGCCGGGGTCTGGCGGATTTGCGACCCGGTTCCTGCGCCCAGCTCGGCTCCGCCGGTGGGCACGGGCTGCGCCGGCCCCGCCGCGCCCGGGGCCGTTTCCTGCTTTGCAGAGTGGACGTGTGAGAAGATTCCGAGCTAAAGCAACTCCTGGAAGTCAGTATGGGACTCAAAACCTGAATGTTGCCATGTCTGCTATGTGCTGCTTTGTTTAGGCTGGGCACCTCTCACTGCATGAAGACTAATTCAATTCTCCCCTTTGGACACTACATATGGATCCTGCCTTATCCAGGAGATAGGATATATTTTCTTGCTCTAAAGCAGTATAGTATAATGTCACTGCACATTCTTAACAGGAACGCCTTTATTACTGCTTAAATCTCATTTAACTGCAATTCCTGTCCAATTGAGACCTGCTGTAATCTCTGCACATAGCTCTGTGTTTCTGTGCTCAGTTCAATTATTGAACAAGGTTATTATTCCTTCAGAGTGTTACCCTCTGAAGATACCTCTAGCTACAGCAATCTGTGACTAGATACACATTTATTTAAAGGAAATAGCCCTTTTCCAGGGCTAATCTCTTTCTTAGGAGAATCCTATCTAAAGCTGATTTCCACCCATGAGGTTAGAATGCAAGGTATCACGTGTGACTATGATCTTTGGATTACGTAGCAGCTATATCAGCAGCAGGCTCACACGTCTTTCCATTCTGCACTAATGCCTTCTGCATGCTGGTGAATGGCATCATCCCATGTGGGTAATAAAGCCTGGGATTCTGCTCGCTTCATGGCACAAAAGTAACCATTGTCCACTGAGGTGAAAGTTCAGGTTGGTTCCTGTCACTCTTGAGGGACATTGCATGGTCATTATGGGGAGAACTTGCAGAGGTCCAGGGACTGAGCTCAAGGCCCATGGAGAAAATGCTGTGTCCCAGCTTCCCGGGCCCATGCTTCCCAGGGCATCTCTGTGTGCTCCTGGTCAATGCTGCATGACTTGGGCTGTGTGATCTGCAGCGAGGTTTGAGTCGTGCTCTTCTGCATCAAGCTCAGATAAATCCTCTTAGTCTATTCTCAGAGGGTTCTTGGGCAGAAGAGGTTTGTCAGGCTGAGAACTTGGCTAGCTCTTGTCAGCTGGTTTGTATCCCGAGAGCCTGGGTGAAGTACTGCAAGTTCTATTTCTGGTTTGCGCTCTTGTCCTGCAGAATGTTCTGTGACATCAATAACATCTTAAATTTTTCTGGGTTGTGCTTGAAGGAGAAGCTCAGCTGAATGCCTAGAATCTGACAAGCTTAACAATTTCTACATCATTATTAGATTTGTGTGCTAAGGAGCATGATCTTAAGATTGCTGTTTGTGCATCTTAAACACAGAAACTCACTCCTAGAATCCTCTTTTTTAACTGTTATTTTGCCACTTGTAGGAGCAGAATATTGTAACTGAAACAAAACACTGAAAGACTGGTCAAATTTTGCTAACGTAGTGTTATGTGGTTAGTGTCACACCTGTGGTGAGTTAGATTTGTGTGGTAGCAGCCCCGTCACTGTTTTAGGAGTGCAGTTTGCATTAAGGCAGATGTTTCTGCTGAGGTTCAGTGGGTCCATGGGATGACTGTACTGCCCAGCCTCAAGGGGGAGACAGCTGTGCCTTGCTGGGTATTTGCAGATAGGTAGAAACCCATTAAATGGTACTGCGATGTTTGTTTGTTTCCCCTTTTTCTTCCTTACTTTGTACTTCCTGCCTTGCTTCAGAAAGGAAAAATCTGTTATTAACATACATTTTTCAGATTCTCGGGGTAAAACCCTGGATTTTGTGCTGCTAAATCCTGCTTTGGCTTAGCTGTGTAAGGGACAGCCAGCAGCAAGCACTCCTACAGCAGGCAGCAATGGGTTCTGTGAGTT
Organism: Pyrocephalus nanus; assembly: GCA_038380795.1. NCBI lineage: Eukaryota > Metazoa > Chordata > Aves > Passeriformes > Tyrannidae > Pyrocephalus > Pyrocephalus nanus. The sequence goes on along the minus strand of CM076285.1, from coordinate 6,513,692 downwards.
CTTCCTCTGCAAGGGAAGTTGCATCATCACAGAACAGTTGGGCCAAAGTGAGCTAAAACTCTCAGATAACTGAAAGAGAAAACGCAGGGCACTTTGTTTTTCCACACAAATCTAAATTATATTCTGCCCACAGATTTTTGCCAGTGTTTGTATAATCATGTTGATAAAATGAAGAACACTTTGTGTTTAAAGTGAAACTTTGTGGGTTTTTTTTTCCAGAAGTGGTTGGCTCTGAAGGTATCAAACAGAATGGAAAAAGGGCTGCATTCAGTGAGAGCTGCAGCCACAACACCACTGACAGAAGCTCTCCCAGGTACGAGGTCTTGGGCGGTGAGCAGCTGAAGGGAGCTGTGCACATCAGCTCTTCGTGCAGAATCGAGTGAGGAGTGACAGTGGTGGCAACATTTCTGTGCCAGTTTAGCTGTCCTCCCTCCTCAGAGGGTCTCTGTATAGGGCCAGCAGGTGACCTCTGCACCCCCACATTGCAATTGTGTAGCTGTGTTACCAGGTCCATCAGCCGTGGTGGGTCAGTGCACAGAGGAGGGGGGTCTAGAGCAGAAGTTGGCAACTTTTTGAGATGAGAATCTGCAGATTCGAGTTAAGAGAGAAAAAAGTTCAGCATAAGCATGCTATCAAAACATTAGTGGAAACTTCATCCCAGTCCCTCAGAGACAGCCCTGCTAGTCCCCTACTTGGGTATACTTTGACTGTTCAGTGGGACAGGACCTGCTAGCATTGCTTGTTTTGAATTTAGAGAACTTTGGCTTAGGGCCACTGTGTCTCATAGATACACTCTTAGTTACAGTTTCATTTTCCCAGGACTTTGTGGACCCTGCTGCATATCCTTCAGAGTCTGTCTGTGTGCTGTCCTTGGCATTGGTGTGCAGGTTCTGACCTTAAATTTATACCATCCACTTGCTGGTGGGAACTCCCAGGCTGTGGCATTATTGTTGTTGCAAAAGGAGTTTCAGAGCCAGGAGACACAAAGTAAAATCATCTCTACCTCCACCCACTCTGGGCAGAGCTGGAAGTTTTCCACAGAAGGCTTTTTAAACAAACATAGTTCTTCATTCTCCAGCTGAGGTCAAAAGGGCTGAGCGAGGCACCAGGAAATGAGATTTCCATCTCCTTGCTACAATAAGCAGGGAAACTCTACAGGTTTTGTATCAATATCCAGGTGTGAGTAAGGCCTGCTCTTCATTGGCAGGCTGCACCAGAATAGGGAAAACCATTTGTTATTTCAGTTAGTTAAACTGGTTTTGTCTCAAGGTCTGAACCTTGCTAAGAAATGCTCATTTCAGTCTTCTTGGCTTATCCCAGATACTATCTGTCTTTAGTGAATAGAAAGAAAAATGTGAATCAAGGACTCAGTGACAGAAATAAGTCAGTTAGGCTGTGTGGATAGCCTGGGATTCATCTGCAGTTTTGCTTTCATTTGCAGGCAAAACAAACTCAAGCCTGAAGTAAGAACTGAACAAGTCCAGCCTTCCCACATCATGGCTTCGAACAAGGCCTCATTCTTATCAGAACCAAAGTTTGGACTAAGAGATACTATTGTTAAATCTCAGCTTGCACAAATGGAGGATTCCTACACACACATCCAGAACTACAGGTAATGATCATTCCTGAGAATTTATTTTTGTGGATTTTAAGTTAGCATAGTCTGTCAGAATAACTCCTGTCCGTTATTTCATCCTGTGTCCCAGCAAACAGGAAACTGTACAAAAGTATGATCCATACTTTCCAGAACAGTTTTCTTTCCTCATTTAGGCATTAGCAGAACAGAATTTTATAAATGTCTCTGTCAAGGCTTGCCTCATGGTTCTTGTGGAGAAAATGGCCTTCTTGAAATCACTTTTTTCTGTGCTTATTTCAGACAGTGTCCGGAAATGCATCAGCTCTGTGCACTCCAGCCTTCTCCCTCTCCACTTTAGTTGTTCCAATAAGCTCATAAAAAAGAGCTTGGATAAAATATATAAATAGGACCAAAACTTTACTATGTTTGAAATAGTTTTATGCCTCTCATTCTGTGAATTTATCATTTCAAACTACTACTTCACAGCTCCAGTCTTATTTTTATTTTTTTTTATTAATACTGTGTATCTGTGTATACAATGTCCTTCTGTAAAACATGTCTGTAAAGATGCTGCTGTTAAATCATTTTAGGGATTTAAACTTTGTCACATTTTCTTAATTTCCCCTGGAAATATGTTAGTTATATGTACCAATAAGTACTTGGCTAATAGCAGTGGTATTTCCTGTGCTCTGGAGTTTGCAGCTCTGGGATTCAGTCACTGTCTTTGCAGGGTTTTTGTCGGGACATACAACGTGAACGGTCAGTCACCCACGGAGAGCCTCCAGCCCTGGCTGAGCTGTGATGCTGAGCCTCCAGATATTTACTGCGTGGGGTGAGTGTCTGTTCCTGGCCCATTCTTCAAAACCTGGGCTGTGCTGGTGGATCTATCACAGAGAGGAGTTCTGCCAGGACACCACAGGGAGGTTGGCACTGCTGTAGTGCATTGCACAGCTCAGGGTGGGTGTGTGCACAGCCAGAAAGGGCTGTTGGTTTGGTAGGGTTTGGCCTCTCAGTGTTACAAAATCCTTAATGCAATTCGATGTAATATGACAGTAATTAAGCTTTACATTTAACATACCTCTACAATCAATGTAACTGAACTGGAGTTTTCAGTTATAAATTGAGTATGAATTGATTTAGTTCTTTCCCAGAGGAAAGCACTGGAGAGTTATAAACAAGTGCATGCATCCATGGGTTCCTTCCTCTTAACAGTTTCCAGGAGCTTGATCTGACTAAAGAAGCCTTCTTTTTCAATGACACACCGAAGGAAGAAGAATGGTTTAAAGCTGTAACCGATAGTCTTCACCCAGATGCCAAATATGCAAAGGTAAATGTGGCTTTTGGGGAGGTTTGAGTGTGGAATAATTTTCCACTTGGGCCTCTTTTCCCTTTGCTTTCTCTTGTTCTCAATGGCTGTGTCTTCCAGAGGCTCACGGTCTGCAGGCTCTGCAGGTGCCATAGGTAGTGTTGCTGTGCAGGTGCTGAGGTAGGGGCAGAACACGAACCAGAGCCAGGCTTCCCCACATAAAGGGAGCTCCTGCTGTCTTGGGGGAGTAGAATAGGCAATTCCATAGCTTCTTCCATGTCTGTCTCCACAATGCATGGTGGAATGAGCTGTGAAAATATTGTGGTAGGAATACTGCTCCTGCTCTTCAGATTTGCTTCATCTCTTGTCTCTGTTGTTGAAGGGAAGCTCCTTTCATGGGCTTGCCCTTGTGCTGAGACTCCTGCTTTGGGCTTGAACTTCCTGTACTGGGATATTGCTCCTGGGCTGTGCTGCTGGGGGCCTGTCCTGTGAGCCCAGCTGGTGCATCAGATGAACCTGGAACTCTCTTCTTGGTGACCCATGTTCTGTATGGGGGACAATGTGCCCTCTCTCAGCAAACCTTCCATTCCAGCATTCAATGGACTAGGGTCTGTTTTTCAGGTGAAACTTGTGCGGCTGGTGGGAATTATGCTCCTCTTGTACGTGAAGGCAGACCTTGCTTTGAACATCTCTGAGGTGGAAATTGAGACTGTGGGAACTGGAATCATGGGAAGGATGGTAAGGATGGCAACTGTGCAGAAGAAGGGGTGAGATTTGGAAGAGTCCCTTTCCTTGGATGCCATGGTTGTACCTCCAGCTAACGGCTGTGACTGCCTTTAGAAGCAGATAGCCCTATCCCTGTGCCAGCTCAGGGCACTGTGAGAGGGAATTGCCATGTGCTTGCCAATGCTCAAAGCAGTAATCACTGATTGGCATTTTCAGCCTTTTCCCTCCTCTGGAATTAAACAGCCTGACTCGAAGTCTTCTGGCTTGTGCACTGACAGTAACTCATTTGTGGGTTCATCTGCAGTGTAGAAGCTTCTGACCAGTGTCTTTGTCTTTCAGGGTAACAAAGGTGGTGTTGCCATCAGGTTTAAATTCCATAACACCAGCGTGTGCATTGTGAATTCTCACCTCGCAGCTCACACGGAGGAATATGAGCGGAGGAACCAGGACTTCAAAGACATCTGCTCTCGGATGCAGTTCTGCCAGTCGGACCCAAATCTGCCCCCTCTCACTATTGGCAAACACGAGTATGCTTCCCATCTGGCTTTGGGAATCATGGCACATGGCAAGGGAATACCTTGTGAACATGCTGTGGTTGAGGAGGGGTCCCTAGTGACCTAAATGTCAGCTGAAAGGGCCAGAAATGCTTTACCTGGTTTGGAGAGTGCTCACCTGCATGGTTCTGACAGGCTGCTTGTTGCCTTATGCTCTCCAGGCCTTATTTTATTCTCAAGCATGGTGTGGGAATGGGGCAGTAATCAGCATTGATTTCCCCAACTGTGGAATAGTAACAGCACCAGTCATTAAGGGCTAGTGATAAATATGCAGAACGGTGATTAAAAATGGTGAAGGTAGAAAATGTAGTTTCTCTTTGAAGTGTTCACTCTTGTTGTCTCTGGTGAGAGCAGCCCCAGCATGCACGGGGTTGTGATGGGGAGAGCCCCAATGTCTGGTGGAGCTGCCACCCATGGCTGGGCTCCAGGGGAGCCTCAGGTCTCTCTGCACATTCTGGGATATGTTTGTCTCTCAGTGTGATCCTGTGGCTGGGGGACCTCAACTATCGGCTGGAGGAACTGGATGTGGCACAAGTGAAGCATCTCATAGAGGAGAAAGCATTTCCAGAGCTTTGCCAGTATGACCAGGTACTGGTGTCTCACCTGCCTGCACGTGGTGCTGAGGGTGCTCAGTACAAACTGCACAACTCCTTGGCCTCCCTTTTAGCTCATATGGGAGTTGTGCTTGAGCTTACCTAAAATGAAACCTTTTGTCTTCTTTTGTAGCTGAAGAGGCAAATGAAGGCAAATGCAGCCTTTGAAGGCTTCACAGAGGGAGAGATCTCTTTCCAGCCAACATACAAGTATGATGCTGGCTGTGATGACTGGGACACAAGGTACAGTGTTCACCTCACATGTGATGCCACCAATGGCTGGTGTTAGCTCTGAAGGAATTAAATGCAAGGCTAGAAAAAATTGCAGGTCTAATGGTTGTAAGTAGGAACGGTTCTGAGATTATTGCTGGTTCCCTCCCCTGGTTGCAAAATCCATCTCCAGTTTACATCTATTTATGTTGCTTTTCTCCCATTGCTATTATTAGATACTCCTAATATTTTTTTGCCAGGAATAATGCTAAGAATAATCCTACTGGGTTTCCTCTTAGAGGTGTTCAAAATTAAGGAATGAAATCTGGGCAGCAGTCAGTGAAAAAAATAAAAGCAAACTTTAAACTTAGAGCCCAAATTTTTATTTTTCATGGCTCTTATGGTCAAAAATATCTGAGTATTGCTTTGTGTGTTAATTGTATTTTGCACTTTTGAAGAAGGAGGAAGTAAAACATGAGCTAGAGATACCTCATAGTAGACAATCGAAGTTTTTATATCTATTCAAAGAAACTGATAAAAATACCACTTTGATAGAGAATGAGCTCCAGGCCACGGCAGGAAACCCTGAGTCTCTGGGAGAGCAGTGTTACTGCACCTGAACTGTGCCTGGAAACTGTGATCTTCCCCTCTGTTTTAGTGAGAAGTGTCGTGTTCCAGCGTGGTGTGATCGGATACTCTGGAAAGGGCAGAACATTGCCCAGTTGAGCTATCGCAGCCATATGACTCTGAAGCTCAGTGACCACAAGCCAGTTAGCTCCATGTTTGATATTGGGGTAAGTATGTCAGTACTGAAGGAAATAACTCTGCTGACCTTGTCCTCTGTTTGAGGAGAGAGGTTCTTCTGCTGATTTCCCTCTCCTGCTTTTATGGCATCCCCAGAGAACAATGGCTTGAAAGGTGGGCTGGATCAGATACAGAGATAGGATTGTTGGTCACAGTAAGCAAGGGCTGTGTAACTGATACTCAGGTTAATCCAGACTGCCTGAATATCTGAAAGTGTTCTTTGAGAACACAGTAGTGTGTTGTCAAACCTTTTTTTTTTTTTCTGAGAATTAGAAAAAGGCTGATCTGATACTGACTGAGTGGCTCCTGTTAATTATGGCAAGGTCCTTTACTGTTGGATCCTGAGAAGATCTTGGGGCATTGCTGCTCCAAGTGGCTCTGCCCATTATGTGGGTTTTATCCTTTATTGTGCTGCTAGAATCAAATCACTTGCCATGTTTCTAGCTGTGTCCTAGCTGTCCTGCAGAGGCACAGCAGATGCCAGCTGCTGTGGTGTGTGTCCTTTTCAGGTGAAGGTTGTGAATGAAGAGCTCTATCGAAAAGCCTTTGAGGAAATAGTCCGCTCCCTGGATAAGCTGGAGAATGCCAACATTCCCTCGGTGACGCTGTCCCGCAGAGAGGTGGGGCATGGTCATGTGCCAGCACTCCCTGAAGGAACTGAGCAACCCCGGACCCCAGCAGTAGAAGATGGATTCTAGAGCCTGGGGTCTGGTTCCAAAAACTAGAATATTTTGACTTCCAGCTTCTCTCTGTTTACAAGCCCTAGGAATCTTTGTTCCTGTTTAGATGCTGGTAAATTCCGATCACAGCCCAAGGCTGAAAGGCAGGGTGTGTCACTCCAGACGTGGGGAAAGTAAAAGGGTGGTTTGTGACCTTTGCTCTGACTTCTCTTTGAAACATAAAATGTAAAATCTGATGGATTTGGAGAAGGTCAAAGACCAGTATTTGCTTTGTGTGTTGGGGACTATAAAGATAAGCCCATGATACATTTGAGGCTACAGCTACCTCACTCTCAATTTCATATTTGAGGGGAGCGTTTGTTTTAAAGGGCCCACTGATGCAAAGGACTTTGGCATTCAGAGTAAGCAAGTGTGATCCTCTGGAGTCCTGGAAGAGATGGGATGTGGGAGCAAAGGGTTTATCTGGGTGTCTTGCTGCTTAATGATTAAACCATGGGACAAGAATTGCTGCTGGAGCTTGGCAAGGTGAAATGGCTGATGTTGACTGACATTTGTTTCTAGATCCATTTTGAGGATGTTAAATACATGCAGCTGCAGGTAGAGAGGTTTACAATTCGCAATGGCCAAGTGCCCTGCCAGTTCGAATTCATCAGCAAACCAGATGAGGAAACCTACTGCAAGGAGTGGCTGATTGCTAATCCCAGTAAGGGATTCCTGCTTTCAGGTGAGCTCTTTGTTTCCTCCTGTTAATGAACTGATACTGTCCACTTCTGGCTTAGTTCTCTCTTCTCCTCTGAGAGTGCTGTGCCTGTTAACAGGCTGCTGGTTTAATATCGGTTGTAACTGAGTCTGGGTTTTTTATCATCTTCTGGCAGATGCTGAAATCACAGTTGAGCTGGAAGTGTTTGTTAATAAATCAACGGCTACTTGCTTAAACTCTGGAGAGGAAAAACTTGAAGATATCTTGGTCTTGCATCTTAACAGGGGGAAGGATTATTTTCTGTCTGTAACAGGCAATTATTTGCCGAGTTGCTTTGGGTCTCCCATCCATACTCTGTGTTACATGAGGGAACCAATCCAGGACATGTCAGCAGAATCCATTCGGAGACTTGTGAGTTAAAGACAAGATTCCTTTCCAAACCCACAAGAGCCTTTAAAACTGAGGCCTGTTTATTGTTATTAACAAGTTTCAATGCTCAGGTATAAGCTTTGTATTTTCACTGAGCTGAATAAGAACTTGTCTAGCTGTTTTTTTGTCTCCCCTCCTCACAATGCTTTCCCTTAGACCCTGATGCCACTAGAGAAGAGTGATGATCCTGATCCTGCTCAAGCTGAAAAGCCTATGGACATCCCAAAAGAGCTGTGGATGATGGTGGATCACTTGTATCGCAATGCTTCCCAACAGGTTGGCAGTGTTTGTACTGGAAACACAAAATGAGCTGCTTGGGTTTTTTGAGTTTTGAAGAAGATACTGGTAATAGCAATCACTGTGAGCTGGGGGTGTTTGGCCAAAGGCCTTTAGAGATAAGTGATCTTGGTGCCCTGGGTTGCACTGTCTGGTGCTGGTGCCTGTGCTCTGTGTGTGCAGGAATCAGCAGAGTCCTCCTACACTGCTTTCACTGCAGTGCCACAGCCTTACTAGAGGTGCTCTTGGTGAGACTTGTGTGGCAACCACCAATTTGGAGAGATTTTCCAGGCAGATTATAAGGACGTTGCTCTATTTACCCAAAAGCCTTCTATTTTCCTTGGACTGACCAAGGGTTGTCTTTGCAGGAGGACCTCTTTCAGCAGCCAGGCCTCAGATCTGAGTTTGAGCAGATTCGAGACTGTTTGGACAAGGGAATGCACGATACCTTCTGTATCCTTTTAGGTGATGCCCAGGAAGGCTCATCGTGTTGCAGGGGTCAAAGCTGAGAAAGGTTTTTAAATTGCTGTATATCCCCTGGGGTAGCTGAGCTCTGCAGTTCCTGTGGCTCCAAAAGCCTCTGCCAGGTCCTTGTGATGCTGATGAATTTCACAAGGGTCCAACTGCCAACAGCAGCAGCTCCCCCTGTGGAGTCCAGGGCATTAACCCAAAGCTGTGAGCAGTAGGAGGAGGTTGGGGAGACCTAAGCAAAGGTTCATATGTCAGCAGAAATAGAACCAGCCTAGATCCTGCTGTGCTTGCCTCTTCCTTAACCATGTTTGGATCAGTGGGCAGCAACCACTCAGTGGCAGAAGCCCTGCTGCTGTTCCTTGAGAGCCTCCCTGAGCCAGTAATCTGCTCCAGGTTCTACAGCACCTGCCTGGAGAGTGCCAGCAGCTACTGGCTAAGCAGCCAGGTATGGCCAGCTTCCCTTAGGGACTGGCTCAGGGAGGGGAGGTAAACTGGTCTCTGTCACACCATTCACAGGGTTTTGCTCTCAGTAAGTCCGTCATTTGGTCATAGAAAGGATCTGGAACTGGTGCTTCTGGGTTATGAAGAGCTGTTGGCACTTGCAGAGGGGAGTGTTGGGAGTAGGTAAAGCTGGAAGCCATTGCTGTATCTGCAATATAAATGTTGGGTTTTTCCCTCCTCAGATTATCTCTAGCCTGCCAGTGTGCCATAAAAATGTATTTGAATATCTGATGGCATTTCTACGAGAACTACTGAAAAATTCGGGGAAAAACCACCTGGATGTGAATATTCTTGGTAAGGCAATCACAATAACCTCTCTCTTCAGAAGGGTGACAGAACACTTCCCACCTGAGTGCAGTCATGGTCTGCGCTGCCTTGAAGTTTCGAATAGTCCATAGAAAAAAAGCAGGAATCTGGAAAAGCAGGGAAGTGACCCAGAGGTGTGAGGGGCTGTAAGGTTTGCTCCAGCCCAGGCACTGTGCCCTGGGGTTGGTGGGATGGCCCCTGATGTCCTGCTGCTCTCACTCTGTCTCTGTGTGCTTTTGCCCTGCAGCCAGTGTGTTTGGGGGCCTGTTACTGCGCCCTCCCCCCGGACATCCCACCCCTAACATAGCCGAGAAGAGGAAAGCCCAGCAGTTCATCCGCCAGTTCCTCGAGAGAGAAGACAATTCACCATGAATTTCAGATGCAGCCAATCTGGATTTTTAGATATCAAATTACTGTAAAAATATTTTTTGTACATTGTACCAGCTTTTTGGTTTTTTGGATATGACAGTATTTTATATAATCTGTTGCTTTTGAAGTCAAAGGTCAGGCAGTTTGACACCTGATTATGCTGTAAAGTATATAAAATTTCTAAATAAGCTGTATCTAGACAAGCAAAAAATATAAAAGCTGATATTTACACTGTATTTTATTTAACTTGTTTGAAAACTCGGGATTTTTAAGCCCTCGCTATTTAAATAAAACGCTCTGGAGCCCTTTCGCGTTGTGGGCCGTGACTCGTGTCCCGCCGCCAGGGGGCGCCGCGCTGTGCCCGCCACCTTCCCATGAGCCCTCGCGGCGGGCGCGGCGCTCCCGGTGGGCGGTGCGCGGCCGGAAGCGGAAGTGAGCGGCGCGATCATGGTGCCGCTGGGGCGGGGAGGGAGCGGCTGCCGGCGCCCGGTGAGCGGGGGGGACCCGGGGGGAACCGAGCCGACCGGGGCACAGGGGCCCGGGCGGGACACGGGAGTGGCTCTGCGCGCGGCCGGACAGCTCGGGGACAGTGCTGCGCTTGGGGCGGGCCCGCGGCGCTCGGGCCGACCCGGCCCCGCCGCCACCGCCCGCCCCGGGGCTGCGCCCGCGAGTGGAGCTGGGCCTGGGCCGGTGGAGGCGCCTGACCCCTCGCCCGTCCTTGCGTTGCAGATGAGTCGTTGTGGCCGGAGCTCCCGGTAGCGCGGAGAGAGGCGCGGAGCCATGGGCGAGAACAGCCCCGAGGGCAACGTCATCTACTATGAGGTGGAGGAGGACGACCTGGCCCAGGATGACAATATGATGAGGTTTGCTGACAAAAACGGGCTGGTGTCCTCCTCCTCCGGGACAGTCTATGACAGGACAACTGTGCTCATCGAGCAGGACCACAGCGTGCTGGAGGAGGAGGAGGATGAAGGACAGTGTGGTGAACACTTGCCTTTTTTACCAGAGGGTCATGAAGAAGGATTTCATTTAATAGCAGATCATGAAGGAATGTCCCAGGGTTATGTGCAACACATTATTTCTCCAGATCAGATTCATCTAACAATAAATCCTGGTTCAACTCCCATGCCCAGGAACATCGAAGGAGCAACGCTCACTCTGCAATCTGAGTGCCCAGAAACCAAGCTCAAGGAAGTGAGTAGCTAAGTGTGATCCTGGATTTGTGCTTCTTGTGAGTGGTTTTCATCTGGTGACCTAAAGGGTTTGAAAAGGTGTTTTTCCAGAGCTGTTTGCCTGGGGACAGCAGGAGTTCTGCTTGTTCTCCAAGGTTTTTGTGTAGTGGAGTGAATTGCCGTCCACTAAATCTGCTGTGTGCTGGGCAGAACAATGTCCCAGCAGAGCTGCCAAGGCTGTCCCTTTTCCCTCTGACTCCACCTGGGAACCTGCCTGGAGGCACCGTGTGACACTGGATGGCAGGAGGGTGTGGCACTGACAGAAGTCAGTGGTGTGAGTTTAGTGATCTGGTTTTCTTCTGATTGGGTCATGTGTTTTCTGAGTTCAGAGGTAACTGAAATATTCTGAGCTCTCTTACTCTGGGGTTGGCCACGTTCTCTAGAGAAACTCATCCAGGTCACAGTTAAGGGCCAGGCCATTGGTGGGAGCTGGAGTACCATACTTGAGATGCCAAACTGTAAATTGCTTGTAGTTTTATTGTGTCACTCACCATGAAACTGAGAGAGGAGAATAAGGGAAGCTTTAAGCTGCCATCTGTTGTATTTTGAAAGTTCAGGTCAGCATTCACAGTTAAAATGGAGTTTACTCTTAGTTCTGTTTTACTGATGAATTTTCCCTGCACGCATAATGGTGAGGGCTTCTCCTGGAGTTCTTGCAAAGCAAAGTTGACTGACACCAGCGTAGGGACAGCTTTGTACTCCTTCTTTGGCCCTTCTGAATTAGGCAATGGCTGATGCATCCGAGTATTTGTGCCAGCGTCAGTGGTAGCAGCACTGTGTAACCACAGTGAGAGCGAGAGAGCCACAGCACCGAGCCCTGGCTGTGCCCCTGGGCCCTGGCTGTGCCCACTGAGTGATTCCCATCAGCCCGGAGCCGCCGTTACCATGGTGAGGAAATGGGGCTGGCCGGGGTCAGCTCTGCAGCTGGGGAACCTGTGGATCGAGGCATGTTCAGCAAGCCCATTTGAGTCTCCTTTTGTCAGTTATCCGTGTCAGCAGCTGCTGCAGCTGCTCGAGTGATTCCCTTGCTCTGTCAGTCATGTCACTACTTTCTCTCCTCTCTGTGGGACCCAGAGCAGGGGGTGGCAGCTAAACAGGGTCAATGGCTGCATGTGCAATTAAATTGACTTTATTTTTTCACCCTTCCTTTTTAAAGAAGGCTTGTAAGACCTAGAATTTCCTGATGAAATGCTTTATCTGAATTTATTTTCCATTTCTGGAATTAATTTCCCAGAGCAGGGGACATTGACAGCATAATGTGAGGGCAGTGACAGTGAGCCCTGAGCATGTGTGTCACTTACATCTTATGAAAGGCCTTTTTGACCTGCTGTTTCAAAGGCCTAATAAGTTGTCTGGAGATGGGGAAGGGAAAGCTCTAAACCCTCTGAACATCTGGCTTATCTTTGAAAGCCAGCAGCGCAGTTCTTTTGTATTTCCAAAACATCTGCAACAGTTCTAACACTTGAGATAACTATTTTAAAGTCTTAAATCTTCATGTCAGTCTTAGATGTTCAAGAAGCCAAAGGGTGTTTTACACTTTAGATACTTTTAACTTCTTTTTGTTTTATTGTGCATCTATCACTGTCATTCTGTTGCTAAGAACTGATGTGATTAATTTTTTTCAATGATGACACAGAAAAATCAGCCATTTAGGGGGAATGTTGTAAACCCAGGAGGAGTTAAAGGCAAACTGAACAGTTAATGTAGACTTTGCTCGAGGGTGTCAGGTTCCCCTAGTCCTTTTGGGTATTGCACAAGTTCCTGTTTCTGAGGTAAATGCTGGATTATAGCTCTTCAGCGTCCCCTGTGCCTCTGGCAGAGGCAGCAGCTCACTGTCCCTGGCCAAAAGCCACAGCCTTTGGCCTTGAAGCACCTGGTCCCTGTCTTGCTGTCCAGGACTTGGCCTGTGCTGCCTTGCTTGATTTCTGTTTTGCCTGTGTGCTGAGACAGCCTGGAGCTCTTGCTGCTGCACCTGCGAGGCTTTCAAACCAATCTCTGATATTTTGGATGTATAATAAGTGCTTACTTGATGTGCTACTGTGAAAAGAGAATGAAGTGCTTCACAGAAAGGTTTGTTTTGCTCAGAATGTGGTGGTGCTGTTGCTGCTGCTTGCGGTGTGCTCGGATGGGTTTGTAAAATGAAGATTTGGCCCTTGAGGGAGGGGGAGCACTGCAAGGCCTTTGTCAGAGTTCAGGTCATGAAACTGTCTTCCTGTACATATGAGCAGTGACAGCTGGGAACCAAATCCTTTATCTGTACCTAATAATTGTTATTTCCTTCTAGACCTAACTGTAAACACCTAGAAAGCTTAGCAGACTCCTCCCTTGATTTTCAGTTCCTGCCTTTGTCAGATCCCTTGTGTACCATGGCAAGTACTGTGGAGAATGTCCTGTAAAGTGTTAATTTCCAACTGCCTTAAAGCTCTAACAGGGAACATTTACATCAGTACTGATACAGAAATTGTACTGGATCTGGTGATCCCTGGGGAGAATAATGTACCCCTCCTCATCCAATACAACATGCTTTCTGACCTTGGTTTGTTACTAGTCTGGGCTCTCATGTTGTGGCTGACCCAGCACAACCAAACTTCCTAATTGTCTTGTAATTGTGCTGTAGTGCTTGGGCATTTATGGGTAACTTCTTCCTGATTTAAACTATAAATTAAGGGCCAGTTGCTTTACAATGAAATTATTGTTTCCTTCACTGTATGGTGCATCTAAGAATGCCAAGTGACCAGATAAAAATGCGAAGGGATGAACTCCCCACTTCCCCTGGCAGGCAGGAGCTCAGCCATGCCTAGGACAGCAGGGCTCTGGCATGTCTAACAGAGACTCAGGAGCACAAAATGTCCTCTGTTCCTTCTCCTTCCCCAGCTCCATGTACTGAGCATGACATCACGTGGTCTGGAATATTCCTGGATCAGTTGGGGTCAGCTGTCCCAGCTGTGTCCCATCCTCCCTCTCTGTGCACCCCTAGCCCCTTGCTAGCAGGGCAGAATGAGAAACACTAAAAAAAAAATCCATCTCTATGTTATCAACCCTGTGTTCAGCACAAATCCAGAACATGCCCCCTACTGTGAAGAAAATTAACTCTACCCCAGCCAAACACAGCACATTACAATATTTCTGTGCTTTGTGTAATGGTCCTTTGTATGTCCCACCTGCTTTAAAATTCTCCAAATATGAAGGTTTTGTTGAGGGAAGGTTAAGGTGGATGCCAGCCTGTTGAAGGAGCAACAAGAGACCACAGATTGAGATACATGAAAGATCACTCAGCATTTATAGAATTTTTTTAAAGGGGTCTTGCTGGCATTTTTGTCCCCTACAAAACAAGTTGGAAGTAACTGGGAAACTATTCCTCTTTGGTTTTGGAGAGTTGTCTAGAACCCAAATTATGCCTCGTGTGACTTGCTAAGCCCTTTCTTGGGCTCCTCAGTCACTTTCAGATGTTGAGGTTTCTGAACTGCAACAGTCAAACGAAAGCCATTGGTCTGGTAAGTCAATGATGAGGATAAATTTATTCAGGCAGATCAGGTGACATATTCCTTCCGCTTCACAAGAGAGGATGAGGTTTCATTAGGTGTTACCACTTGCACACTGTAAGCTTCTACATGGTCCCTTGTGCCTGTTGCAGAAGGCAGGAAGGTACCAAATCTAGTTTGATATGAAACTGTCCTGGGAATCCCAATGGCCGGCTGGGAAATCTGTGACACCAGTCCTTGGGTGAAAAGCACCTGGTTTGATCTGTTACACTTCAGGCACTCACTGTTTCAGTGACCACAGAAAGGAAGAGCATAGTTCAATGAGGTCTGTTTTTGGAATAAGTTGAAATAATAAATGAACTAGTGGTTAGACCATGAGAGATGGTGAAAACTGTGTTTCTCATTTGGGTTGCTGATGGGAATCCAGCACACAGGGCAGTGGTTTTGACAGTTGTGACAGTGCATCTTCCCTTGTCTCCATTCTCCCCAAATAAGTAGCTCTGCTAGGAACAGCTGAGTGAAGTGGCAGGGGCTACACGTGGGGCTAATGGGCAGGTTTCAATGGCCCCTGAATGTCCTTTCCAACTATTTCATCAGATTTTTAGCTACAAACCTTTTGAATTCTGTTTTTCCTTTTCCCCCTTCTGTTGGATTCCTGTTCTGCAGGGCCAGCTGCTTTCCTGTGTGCCACTCCTTCCTCACAGAGGGCAGCAGAAACGTTGTTATCTGGGAATTAAATAGCAATAAATTTTTTTCCTGGGCTTTGGGGTCAAAATCTGTTGCGCTGTCTTTGATGTCTGATGGCAGTTCTACCCTCTCTGGGTTTGAGAAATGATTAAAAATTATTAAACAATGCAGCATTTTGTCCTTAGGTGAAGCGCTACCAGTGCACCTTTGAGGGCTGTCCCCGCACCTACAGCACTGCTGGCAACCTGCGCACGCACCAGAAAACCCACCGCGGGGAGTACACCTTCGTGTGCAACCAGGAGGGCTGTGGCAAGGCCTTCCTCACCTCCTACAGCCTCAAGATCCACGTTCGAGTGCACACCAAGGAGAAGCCATTCGAGTGTGACGTGCAGGGCTGTGAGAAGGCATTCAACACACTGTACAGGTGAGAGGGTGTTCAACACACTGTACAGGTGAGAGGGTGTTCAACACACTGTACAGGTGAGAGGGTGTTCAACACACTGTACAGGTGAGAGGGTGTTCAGCATGGTGCAGGTGAGAGGGTGTTCAACACACTGTACAGGTGAGAGGGTGTTCAACACATGGTAGGGGTGGGAAGACTCTGGCGAGTTCTCTCATAGGTGTGCCTGTTGCTGTTCCGCAAGTTGCATCTGCTTTGTGTCTGAATACAACTGTTTTACTTCTTTCAGGTACAGGTATGAATATAAACCCTTCAAATAAAGCAGTGTTGTCCCAAGAGTAGGATGGCAGAACTGTGGTCGCATGCTTAGCTTCTTTATACTCCAGTAGCATTGAACATAGTGCACAAGCACAAGGGATTCTCAGACTTGCTGGAGGACTTTGTAACTGATAGCAGTCACTTTCATGAACTTGTTACCTTCCACTCAGGATATGTTAAGCCTTTGATCCTGTCCTGTACGTTTGAAGGAATGGCTTGCTTGCCTCAGGCCAGGGCTGTCTCATCCTAGCAGTCCTAAGAGGGATTTTTTTGGCATGTTTTTTAGGTTGAAAGCACATCAAAGGCTTCACACAGGGAAAACATTTAACTGTGAATCAGAAGGCTGCAGCAAATACTTCACAACGCACAGTGACCTGAGGAAGCACATTCGAACACACACAGGAGAAAAGCCATTTCGGTGAGTTGCTGGGTAGCAATTCTGGCTTCTTGGGGTCTCAGATAATGGGGCATCTGCACCAAAAGGCAGCTGTTACTTCTCTGAATGGAAAGGTGTTCTCATGAGACATGAGTGAGGGTAGCTGGCTGACATTGGAGCATGTTTGTTCTGAAACTCCCACAGCTGCCTGTGGGTGCAGAGACTGTCCTAAAAGATGAGAATAGTCAAGGTGTTTTTTTAAACGTAAAATATTGTGTGCCAAAATGAGCATCTTTTAAAACACATTGCTGCTTTCTGCTGCGATGCAATGTGTGTGTATTCCGTGAGGAGGCCTCCCAAATGCTGCCTTCATGCTTGGATTTTAAAGTCCTGCTCAGAGCCCTGCTATGGTCTGTGTGGCATGCACAGCAGCTGCTGGGAGGTACTTGGTTGCTAACACAACTTAGCTTTGGGCCTGCTTTTCAGAGTCCTGGGACTATGCAAAGCATGATCTAAGGTTATAGCTAATGCATCAAAGCAGGCTGATGCTGACTCTCCTGTGATGCCTCATTCAGGTGTGAGCATGATGGCTGTGGGAAGGCTTTTGCTGCAAGCCACCACCTCAAAACACATGTTAGGACACATACTGGTAAGTCCTAAGGGTTTTATTTATTTTCTTTAATTGAGCTCATTCAGTTTATACTAACACTCTGAATCCTAATTTAAATTTGTAGTTATATATAATATGGGGATGACAATCATGTGACATGGTAAAGGCAGGAGGGGATGGCATCCAGGGGGACCTTTGCAGGCTGGAGGAGTGTGCCCATGTGAACCTCACGAGTTTAAGAAGGCCCAGTGCAAACTCCTGCACCCGCGTCAGGCCAATCCCAATATTCAATTTATGCAGTTATATTTATGCTTGACAGGTCTTGAGTTTAATGAACGTGTTTCACAAACGCGTCAGTAATGATGCATAACAAATGTGTTGTGTGTCAGTTCTCATGGTGAGAAGCCTTCACCTCCAGAAATGCTGAATGCATGAAGGGACATTAAACATCTTGTTTGTGTGAAATATTATTGCTCTGTGGGTGCTTTAAAAGTGTGTGTCTGATAGGACGTTTGTAAGTCTGTTAAATGTGTTTTGCGCTGCCTGTAGGGGAGAAACCCTTCTTCTGTCCCAGCAATGGTTGTGAGAAGACTTTCAGTACCCAGTACAGTCTCAAGAGTCACATGAAAGGTCATGAGAAGGGACATACCTATAATGCACTTCCCAATAACAACGTGTCTGAGGTTAGTAGCGCTTCTGCCTAGTGCTTCTCTGTTAGGTGGACATAACCCATATCTTGGGGAAGACATCATTTGGTCTGCAGCTTGTTCCAAAGTTATAACATTTAAGAGGGAGGTTTTCAAAGGGAATTGTAAGTACTCACTTTGCCACGTGTGCCCACGGTCAGTTGTATCCATCAGCTTGCTCTCTTTGTGTGTGCTTTGGTTGGAATCAGTACCTTGAGGTAAGCATGTGAAGTAGAACAGATACTAACTGTGAGGGTTTAATTTTTTTATTTCCTATAGGCTGATTTGTTCCTGTGTTAATTTAAAATTCTAGGTTATATGACTTTTTGGAAGTAATGTGACAGAGATGTTAAGAATCCTTGACAGCTACTACTTATCATTTGCTTAGAAATCTTGCTCCTTTGGTTTTAGAACTGAGTCCTGGTTTCCCATAAACGTAAAAAAATTCTATGTAGGCAGAGTTGTATGGACTCCAAAAAATAATTTTAAACATTTCTGACATTATTCTTTTAATGTGTAACTCAAATAATTTTTTTCTTTTTTTACAGGATACGAGCCACTCACTTTGTCTGAGTGATTTAAGCCTCATATCAACAGATTCAGAATTGCGGGAGAACTCTAATCCAGTGAGTTACTGTCCTGGAGTTGCCTCATCCTCATCTGAGTTTTGCTTTTTTCCTCCAGAATGTGCAGTGCTTAGTTCAACCTGCTGCTGAAGGCTCTGCTTTTTTTTTTTCCCCCCACCATAATAATGTTCTTGCTTCTTGATAAATGTTCACTGAGCTTAAGTTTTACATAGGGGAAAATTAAATGCAGAGGAGACAGTGTCATTTTGTGGGAGCAGGGTGCAGCTCTTGTATATGATCATCGAACAGTGTGGGTGACTAGAAATGCATAGTCCAGGATGGAATCTAAGTTCAGCTACTTTTTACCTGCTCCAGAAAAGGTTCTGCAAGCAGCCAAGAACAAATTAATGTCTGTTTCTGTTTCTGACTGAGTATTATATGAAATAAGGGTTAAACTAAGTGTGGATACAGAGGAATATATTTTACTTTTGAAGGAGTTAATTTATTTTTGTTAGGATTTGTTCATGAAGTTGGTAAATTTGATTATGGGTAATAAAAACTAGGTGTCATTTTACAGCAGGTAAGTAAAATATGTTGCCTTACTTGAAGTGGCTGGTTCATTGGAAAAGTGTTTCTGACATGCACACACTGCTTGACTGGGGTTTTTGCAGAGTTTGTGGAAACCTGAGATATAACATGGTCTAATGTCTTCCTCTTGGTGTTCTATTTGGCAGACACATGGACAGGACCTCAGCACAATCTCACCAGCAAGCATCTTTGAGTCTATGTTTCAGAGCGCAGACCACACTGCAAATCACGACGACTCTCAGCAGACAGGTACCAGTTGTATCCGCACTGCTGTAAGAGAAAAATTTTTGACACCTCTGCGTGCATGTACTGAATTCAGCATTTCAGACTGAAGCTTAGTGTAAAACTCTAAGAAGCACAAAGAACTTTAACTTCAATATTGAAATTTGTTGGGACGCACAGTGTGCACAGACCATGTGGCAGTCAGTCATAGGGGAGGTGACCCAGCATGTTGTCCTGCAGTGCTGGCATTGGAGCTCTCAAACTGCCACACCAGCCTGTTTTTAAGGCTCTCTCTCGATGTCACTTCACAAGCAGGCTGATACAAAGCTTCTCAGAGAGAGCTGACGAGGCTGTCAGGCTGTGTGTAGGGCTCACTGGTACCAGTCTCTTGAACTGACACATACTTTTAGCTTTCACTGTCTAGGATTGGTTTTGAGCACTAGTCTGAAGATGGGAACATTGTAATGCATTATTTGGCAAAAATCCATCATTTAACTGATAAGTTCATTGAAAAAGCTGTTTATTCAGACCTTATGAGAACTGATGTATTTGTATTTCTTCTGGTGCTTTCTTGGCAGCTTCCTTGATTGAAGGGTTTAACGGCGACACGGACTCGGTCACTGCGGTCCCGCCCCCGGCAGGAGACACTGCATCGTTGTCCCTCCCCCTGGTCCTGCAGCTTGGCCTCTCCGAGCCCGCGCAGTCAGCACTGCAAGCCTCGGCAGCACCTGCTGCTCCCTCCTCCATAGCACCCAGCTCACAGCCTGTGTTTGGGAATCCTGCAACTGTTTTACAATCCCCAGAAGTGCCTGTTCCTCACAGCACACAGTTTGCAGCCAGTCACCAAGACTTCCTGCAGCACACCCAGCCGCCGCCGCAGCCCATCGTACAGGGACTGTCAGTGGTTGCTGGGGCTCCTGCCCCAACAGCCCCGAGTGCCGCTGAGCCCCTGCCAGCTGTGGTTCAGACTGTGCCTGTGGGTGCCAACCCCGTTCTGACCAGTAACCCCACTATAACCATTACTCCTTCTCCAAGCACCGCCATTCTGCAGTCCAGTATTGTCATGGGAGAGCAGAACTTACAATGGATCCTGAACGGTGCCACTGGTTCCTCACAAAGCCAAGAACAAATGGTCAGTACATCCAGCACAGCTTTGGAACAGCTGGAACTATGCCTCCTAGCACCATTGCTTTTGAAAAGGGAGGAGGTCAAACCTGTAACTCTAAGATAAACCCCAGGATGCACTGCTGTATAATGCTTGTCATGTTACCATGTAGAAACATGTCACCAGTGCAGCCCCTGGAACAGACAGAGAAACAAATAGAGCATAGAGAAATCCAGGGTGCAGAAAAATCTTCCTTGCTTCTTTCCCCCAGTGTTGGGCTTCTGCTGGCAGGTATCAGCTTGGTTTATCCAGGACAGGGCACCACCCAGCCTGAGGACGTATGTGGGGCTTAACCTGTTACTTTTGACACATAAAAACACAAAAGACTCTGTAAAGGTTGTGTTTAGGCATTTTGTAATCTCTGTCTATGCCTAATTTACCCTGATAAAGATAATGAAAATTATTTTTTTTGAAAAGAGAATGTTTCTGGTTCTCCAGTAAATGTGGATAGCTGAGACTTCAAGAGTTTTGTCTTTGACAGTACTGATGTCACTTCAGGCTCTCAGCTGCAGGTACACTTGAGTGGCCGCAAGTACAGCAGTGTTTAAGAATTCAGTCAGTCAGTTGTCAAAACCTACAAGCTGAGTTAGCAAGCACATAGTGCAGGGGATGTTACTCCCCAACTTTAGGATCACTGAAACAATACTTTTGGATAGCCAGAACCTAGCCCAGTTCTCCTGCGTGTTCTCTTTGGAATATGTGTATAGCTGTTTAGGATTTGATCAATAGAAATTTGACTTGAGTTGGTTCACAGATTTTTCTTATTTTTCTTTTTTTTCCCTTAAAGCCACAAGTTCCAAAAGTAGTAGAAAAGGTGTTTTTTACCACTGCATTACCAGTAGCTGGCAACACAGGTAAGCATGACACTGAGCTAATTTAACAAAGTCTCCCTGCTGTGAAAGTATGTAGTTCCATTGTGTTTTGTCTTTGTTTCACCTTCAGGAAACCCTGTTCAGCAGATTGGTCTCAGCGTTCCTGTCATTATAATAAAGCAGGAGGAGGCCTGCCAGTGCCAGTGTGCCTGCCGAGACTCTGCCAAGGACAAAGCCACTGCCACTGTTAAGAAGGAATGTTCCTCACCTGATTCGAAAGCTTTGGAGCAGCCAGCACCCCAGCTGCAGCCTCAGACCTTTCCTTCCTCCTCTGCTCCTCCTTCCTGTGGGCAGAGCAGTCAGATAGTTAACCCTTCAGACTCCCAGACTGAAACATTAAGTGCCATGGATGTATCGGACTTCCTGTCCCTCCAAAGCCCTGAAACCCCATCTAATATAATTCCAATTGAAGCACTACTGCAGGGTGAGGAAGAAATTGGTTTGAATAACAGCTTCTCTAAGTGAAGATGTTCCAGAGTTTCCTTTGCACCTGGAGGATAAAACCCTTCTCCTTAGAAGCAGAAACTGAAGGATTGATTCCTATTCCTTCCTCGTTGGAAGTTTTGTGGCTTATTTCTGCTTCACAGGTGGCATCTTAGTCACGTCCCAGGTACATCCACCTTTGAGATTCTATCTTAAAACAAAAAAGGTAAAAAAAAAAAAAAAAAAAAAAGAAAAATCTAAGTTATATATGAACTGTTTTGGCTGCACTGTCTGTCACTTTTGCTTGTCATATGTGAACACAGAAGTTAAGGTTACTCGTGTGCAAAAAGATTTTAGAAAGGAAAAGGGGGGTTAGTTTGTCTCCAATTGCACATCACTTATGTTTGGGATTAAGGTACTGGCAGCAAGTGGGTCTTTGTTACAACCTCTTGGGTCTATAATTTTCTCCTGTCTCTCATGTCTATACTAACCATGCACTAAAGGGGAGCCCAGGAAAGGAGGCTGCTGGGGGAGGAAATGGCATTTCTGTGGAAGAGGATTTATCTGCAATGTGATTGGAATGCAATTGTCACATCCCTGATGGGGAGCTGGTGCCTGGGTTGACTGTACTAATGCTGTTACTAAAGCCTGCAGGAACTTTGGGGGAGTTTATTTCGGCAGGACCACAAGTACCTTGTTCCCCTGTTAGATCTGTTCATTTAATTCCATTAGGACTCAAGTGTGTTGCAGACATTGTGTCACAACACGGAAGCGCAGTCGGAGCTGCTGCCGGCTCCGGGTCCAGAGTCTGTTTTCTGTGCCTCTCTTCGAAGGGTGCAGTGAGTCCCAGGTGTGGTCAGGTTGGTGCCTGCTGCTCTTTTGATTTCTTTGGCTCTGTTCAGCAACAAGTCATCATCCTAACCCCAGGACTGTTGAATCAGAAGCACGGTGCCTTTGCTGGTTACTCTCATATTTTGTGAAGAACAACTCTAGGAAAATTTTCAGAAAGATTCAACATAAATTAATTTTTAATTCAGTGAGTCTGTCCTCCAGCTGTCCATAAATGCTTCCTTTTTTTCCGGTGAGCTATATAATTTCTGCCTGACTTTGTCTCCAGCCTACTGCAATGCCAGTTTTTTCTGCAACAGGGCTATTTCTTGACTAAAAGATGTTAAGCAACAGAGTAGTTTTTCATATCAAACTGAGAGTCTATATTCTAACCTACTCAGGGTAAATCAAATCCAACCCCCCCCTTCCACCAAAAAGCCTGTAATGTTGCAATAAATGCAGTCTCATTCTAAATGGTTTATTTATGCTGCATTATTTTAAAAGATGTAATTTTATAGTGTTTCATCCATCTTTCTGGCTTTGGCTGTCAGTCGTCTTGTGTTAAAGGAAAGAATATGAAATAGTCTTTATTCAGTTTACAGTGTTGTTGTTACTGAGATACAAAGATAATGACTGTAAGCCAATTAGTGGGGAGTGTCCCTGCACTCAACTTAGAAATGCAAACTGTAGTGGATAGAGATGTTTCACTCTTTGTGTTTGATCAGAGCTGCTCTCTGTACCTGTGTGGGAGAACCCTGTGAGTGCTGCTGAGTAATCAGCAGGTGTTTAATTCGTCTGTGTAGCCTGAGGACACCACTGTCACTCTGAGGTGGGATAGTGGCTTCAGCGACCTCACGGTGCCATTCCTTTGGAATGTGCTGCCCCAGCATGGGTGGAAGGGGGCTGAAGGGAACTTTCTCCTCTTGGACAACTTGCTTCCAGTCCAGTGCAGAAGGGTAATGCCATGTCCCTTGAGGGTGAGCAGCTGTGCCAGGAGTGCTTTGTGGCCAGGACGTGCCGTGTGGCTGTGTCAGGGCAGAGAGCTCGGTGTTGGCAATAGCGGGGACGAACTCGAGGGTACCCAACACACTGGTGGTGTTTCCTCTGGAGGTGTGGCAGCGCTCCACAGAGCTCTCACTCTGGGTCCTGCAGCAACAAGGGGTTTATGCATGAAACACAAATTAACAAAGCATTTTGTGTTTTGTTCATGTAATGGTAATCCCTGGAGGGCTGCAAGGTGTAGGCCCCTTTGCTTTTTTCCTTCATTTTGTGCTGCAGTTGGGTTGCAGGTAGCAAGAACTGCTTTGAACACACAAAAAAATAGTCCCCAGCCAGCATGGCTGGGACTTTCCTCACAAGGATGAGTCTCCTACCAGCTCTCGTGCACAGAGCTCCACTTGGGAGGAGGGCGAGGAGCACCTGAAGCTGTGTCGGGGTCCTTCTTGTGCCCCTCAGTGTGGCCTCATGCCTTTCTTTTGGCATGGTGCAGCAGTGGTGTTCGAGGATGAGTGGGTATGGGTGTGTGCCTGTGGGAGACTGCTGATGTGGGAGTGTGGAGATTCCCCTGGAGTTGTGGGGTTTTCTCTGAGGGGGACAAGTGTCCCAGATGTGGCCTGCACTGTGACAACCGGGGGATTTAGCAACCTCTTCTGAGCTTTTGCAGCCTTCAGGGAGGTGTTTTTACTTTTGCTACTTGTGACTTAGTCCACCTAAAACACTCTTGGTTGGACCAGAGAGCATCATCAGGAACTCTTTGTGACAGAAATGAGTAGAAGAAACTACCAAAGTCTCTGAACTAGGAAGCTCAATGTGGAGCTGCAGCGATGGGCAACAGTGTCTGGGGTCAGTGTCTGCTGTTTGTCTTCACAGCTACTGTTTTCTTTTGGCATGTTCCAGGAAAAGCACTGTGTCCTGCTGACTCTTTGGTGCATTGGGTTTGCCACTGCCCTCTTTTACATGCGTCAGGCAGGCTGTAATTCAGGTGGAACTGGTTAGATTGTACTGAGGCAGGAATGTGTGATTCTGTGAGTGCAAGGGCTGTGCACCCGCCCAGCTGTATTGTACAGGTGTGTGCTTTTGTTGTTTTTCATTGTTTTGCTTTCCAGAGTGTTGATTCTGCGTGTGTCTGAGATATTTTCACATTTGCATTATCCCCAGTGCTGTGTGATCAGACGTTATGCTCCGGGGCAGTTGGTGGTGTGCTGGGACGGGAGGAGATCCAAGGGCAGCTGCAGCAAAGCCCTGAGATTCCGCAAGGCCAGAAAATTTCATGTCTTCCCCTTGCTGCCCCAGCATGTAGCATATTCATAATAACATGGTTAATAAAGGGGAGAGTTTCTGCCTTTGCAGATTTGGTGAGACGTTGGATTCCAAGACAGGGGCACGTCCCCTTAATAAGCCAGAGCCTCCCGGAACAGCATGCCCACCTCTGCAAAATCTGCATGAACCCCTTCAATTATCAGTCAGAGAGTAAAACTGCACTGCTCTGGGTCACCTGTGTTAAAAGTTTTTGCTGGTTTGTGCTAGTGGGGATTTACTTGGTCACACACAATTTCTAGGTGGGTGCAGAAGCCTAAACATGTAGAGGGAGTCAAGTCACCAGCGTTGGTAGCTCTGATCGCCAAGCAGGAACTTGAGTGAGCAGACTTGGCATGCAGCTGAAAGCTGGAGAAGTTGCTTTTCGTGCTTTTAGGTGGTGGAGAGATGGAAAATCGGCACTGATTGAATGCTGGTACCGAATTACATGGAACAAAGTACAAGTTGGGCACTTGTGTAAGGCTGAGTGTGCCCAGGAAGACTAGTTCGCAGAACCTCATACTGGTATCTAAAATGCACTTTAGGTTATTTTATCTTTAACCCAATTGCTGCAATTTCTTTTGTATATACTTTCACAAAGTTTATTTTTGGTCTGAGTAAAAGTTAACAGGGGTGTGCAAAGATGAGCACTTAACTTGGTGCAATACCTGTAGCTAAAGATTCTTTTCCCGTTTGGTCTGTGTGTGTCTGTCTGACAGAACAGGTATGGTTGGTGCCGTGCTGCTCTTCCCCCATGCCCCAGACAAATTATGCATCGTTAGTAAACGTCCAATCTATGCAAAAACCCCACTGAGAGCACTGTGCTTCATCAGCCTTTTCTCTCACACTTTCTGGGGGCTGCTTGTTGCTCCTGTTGGACACACTGTGTCCCTCGGTGTGTGTCCTTCCTCCCCTGGCCTCGGTTTGCCACTCATGTGGGAACACAAGTGACAAGCTGCTCTCAAACAGGCATGTTGCACCTTTGAAATTTGTCTTCAAGATGGTTTCTGATGTCCTGTTACTGCCTTATTTCCTGGGGGTGGCGTGGCCACAGCCATCCACAACATTGTCCTTGACCTGCAGCAACGCTGTGAGCTGTTTACAGCACTCCTGCTCCAGGATAACCCGGGCTGGGAGCCAGAGCCAGCGACCAGCCCGCTGGTGTGGAGCTGCAGGAGAAGCTGAGCTGAGGGTGGTTGTCCTTGAAGGTGACTGGGGATGAGTCCCTGGCTTGGTTCCTGAGTTGAGGCAGCCAGGGCAGTGGGGCAGAGCAGACAGGACCTGGTGTCAAGTTCTCACCTCTGCTTCTGGCCAGGAGACACCAGGCAAGGCACAGAACCTCCCTGTGAAATGAGGACAGGGAGTTGTCTCTGTGAAATGATTTGAGATCTGTGGGTGAAAACTTCTGGGCATGAGTGATCTGAGCTAGCTGGGCAGAACTGCTGGAGTCAGTTTGGACTGTAAGACAAAAAAAAAAAAGAGCATGTCTTTAATAAACCCTATAAATTTCTGACTGCAGAGTTTTTAACTGTACACTACTTTTGCCATAACATATTTTGGAAGTAATGTCAAGGTTTTATAAATGTTATCTGTAGTCGATACTCATGGACAGGGCTGAACTTTTAACTTTTTTGTGTCTTGTCTTGGGTTCTATCACACGTTCTAGAAGTTGGATTCTGTGTCTGCACTGAGAAATGCAAATTAAACTGGATATTTATGTAGTAGTGTACATAGTCTTGAGTGTGTGTGTTCTTGGAACTAGGTGAAAACCCCACCCCGTGCTGTGGTGGTGTGCAAGCTGGCCAAAATTTGGTTCATTATGCAGTGTACACTTTCTCAAATAAATGCAGTTTCTACTTTTTCTGAAAATTTTGGATTTTTTTTTCACATAACTTTTTTCAGCAGACTCGAGGGTGTGTTTGCCGTGCTGTAGTTGGCAGTTGCTGGTGTTCCTGGTTTGTGACTCTTGTTCTCCCACTGCTCAGGCTGACCCTGCTCTGTTCTGCCTCCCCTGACCCAGCGCTGGCAAAACCCAGCCTGGTTCCACCCCGGGGCCTTGGAGGTGGCTGAACTAAACCCCAGTTTCTCAAGAATGTGTGTATTGTAATAAAGGAATTTATTTAACTCTGAAACATGGGAACAAATGTGCTTACATTGAGCAATGTGAAGATGTTAGTTACAGGTACAGTACTTCCAAAGGAAGAGCATCTCCAAAACCCAAAAAAGAGTAAATATGAATTTGTATTTTTTGAAGAATGTGAAATAATGGTGTTTGCTTAATTGCTCATTTTGTATGAAGTTAATATTGTACTTTGAAATATCTGCAAAGAAGTGGAAATTAACCTTTTTGGAATTGAAAGCAATATTAATACTAATGGAATCCTAATTAAATGCTTATTTAAATATTGTGTTATAATAGTTTTTCCTGAGAGTATTCTGTGGGAGATGAGCATCCTGCCCTTGCCCCCTTTCGAAGGCATGGGAGACATGGAATTCCAACCCTAAAAGGCAGCGTTTGCCTTTGCAGCCTCCTCCCTCTCCCAGCGCTGGCTCCACCAGCTTCCCACCCTCTGGTGCCCTGGGGTGCGGGTGGGAGTTGGGTCCCACCCCACCCCTGCAGCCTGGTCCCCGGGACTGGTTCTTCCTCAGGTCGCCCTTCTGTGTCTCCAGGATGCTGCTGTCGGCAGGGACTGAGCAGCTGCCACAGACCAGCCCAGGGTTTGTGTCTCTGCAGCCCCTCGAGCGTGGGCTTAGGCAGGTCCCGATGGCGGGCACATGGGGTGCTACAGAGCAGGCCCGGCCCCCTTATTTCAAAGCGTACATTTAATGAGATAAGGCACCAGCAAAGCGACACCGACCGAGCTCCAAGGCTGCGGCGGCGCTGCCTTTTACCCAGTCCCTGAACTCCCCTGGCACCGCCCGGGCACTCCCGGAGCCTCAGACCGAGCGAAGCCCTCGGTCCCTCGGCAAGGCCTCGATCTTCCAGGGCTCTTCAGGGCCCTGCGGCCCCCGGGCCGGGGCCCAGCGCCGCCCGCAGCGCGGTCATCGCCGCTGTCAGCTCCTCGCAGGCGGCGATGCGGGACCGCCGCTGCCGCAGCTCCAGCAGCTCCCGCAGCCTCCGTCCCGCCCTCACTCGGCTCGGGGTGGCCGCCGGTGGCCACGTGAGCGCCGGGCCCGCCCCGTCCCGCCCCGGCTGTTGCGTTGTCTCCCGGCGCCGCGCTCGGAAGTGCCCGCATGGCGCGGGCGGCGGGGGCCCTGGCGCGGGCTGTGGAAGGAGCGGCGGGGCCGGGGCTGGACCGGGCTCGCCTGGTGCCGCTGCCGCCCGGCGGCGCGGCCGGGCCCGACCCGCACGGTGCGCGGGGAATCGGCCGAGGGGGGCGGTTGGGCCGGCGGGGAGCGGGGGATGCGGGGGAGGCCCCGGGCCGGGCCAGACTCGGGGCAGGGACGCCCCGGGCGGTGGCGGCGGGTGCCGGGTGGCCCCGCTGACCCCCCCGGTGTCGCGCAGGATGGCGGGAGGCGGTGGCGGCCGCGGCCGGCGCGCTGCAGGCGGGCGGGATGGTGGCGGTGCCCACGGACACGGTGTACGGCGTGGCCTGCCTGGCTCAGGACTCGGCCGCCGTGCGCAGCATCTACAGCCTGAAGGGGCGGAACGGCGCCAAGCCCCTCGCCATCTGCCTCGGGGACGTGGAGCGGCTCTACAGGTGCGCGGGGCCCGCGGGCTCCGGAGCCTCGGTCGGTGCCGAGCCCCGTGCGCGGGATGGGCCGCCCCGAGAGCCCGGCGGGGAGCGGCCGCCTCTGTCCGCGGAGCGCCGTGCAAGGGAGGGAAGGGCCGTGCCGGAGCTGCCCCTGCCCCGCTGTGCCCGCCCTGACCCCGCTGCCTCTGGGCCTGCAGGTACTGCCACGTGAACGTGCCGGACGAGCTGCTGCGGGACCTGCTTCCAGGACCGGTGACGCTGGTCCTGCAGCGTTCAGAAGAACTGAATAAAGACTTGAATCCTTTCACATCAGTAGGTCTTGGCTACAGGATGGATCTCGAGGCTTGGGGGCAGTGGGCTGGTTTTGTTCTACCTGCTTGTACTGCTGTTCTGTTTGTCCTTACCGGGCCCCTGTGCTGGTCCCGTTTCCCAGGACTTATGTAGGCACGGCATAACCCAGCATTAGGGCCTGACTT
The DNA here is from genome assembly GCA_038380795.1 of Pyrocephalus nanus. Classification (NCBI taxonomy): domain Eukaryota; kingdom Metazoa; phylum Chordata; class Aves; order Passeriformes; family Tyrannidae; genus Pyrocephalus; species Pyrocephalus nanus. The sequence goes on along the minus strand of CM076285.1, from coordinate 6,485,270 downwards.
AGGTCTTGTGTTATTGCTGGTTCAGCAGGTCTAAAAGTATCAGTTCTCTAGAGCATCAGCTTTAAGCCAAGAGGGCTTCAGGCAATACAAAATTAAAACCAGTTTCTGTGTGTAAACCCCTTGTCTCCTTCCCTGCAGCTGGTTGGTGTTCGTATTCCAAACCACTCCTTTATGAGGGACCTGGCACGTGCCTGCTCGGGACCACTGGCTTTGACAAGCGCCAACATCAGCTCCAAGGGCAGCACCCTGACCGTGTCGGTGAGGCTCCTCTGCCCCTCAGGGACATCACTGGGGCACTTTGACAGAGCCCCAAGCTCTCCCACAGTTGAACTCAGCTTTAGCAATAAACCAAGGGTTGATCTGTTGGTATATATTTTTCTTTTTAAAATGATACTCACAAAGCACTGTCAGGACTGTTACCTACAGCACTCTTGCAGGAATTTCAGGACCTGTGGCCTCAGTTGTCTTTGATCATCGATGGAGGCCCCATAGGGGACATCTGGAGCCCAGAGTGTCGCTTGGGGTCGACTGTGGTTGACTTATCTGTGTCAGGGAAGTTCTCCATCATCCGTCCTGGCTGGTGAGCACTGCTGGGCCTTTCTCTGTGCTTCAAATGAAATAAAGCTTTTGGGTGAGGGTAGGTCATGCTTTGCTTTGTTTCCCACAGCAGTTCCACCTTCCTGTTAATGTTTAACTTATAATTACCAGCACACTCAGAAATCCTAAAGAGCTCTTCAAATTCCCCTTTCTCACACCTTCTGTGGGAAACTCCAGTAGTTTCTGGAGTTCATGTTCTGATTGATTTTAAGTGCAGTCCTGTGTCTCACTGATCTTCCCCAGAAATGCAGTTTAATCCTCCAGACCTTTTGTTTTGACAGTTCTCGTTCTCCCCACAGTGCACTGACACCCACAGTTGAAATCCTGAGGCAGAAGTATGGCTTGGTACCGGAATCTTCCTAACCCTTGGGATTGGGAGCTGATGGAGCTGGGCACCATGTGCCTGTGCACTCAGAAGTGGGTGTTTGTGGCCTTGTTTAATAAGGTCGATGGGTTATGTCAAGGTGAATAAACAAAAGATTAAAAAAATTAATTAAAAAGTCCTTTTGAGCTCTCTATGCTGCTGTACCATTCCCAAATGTCTGTTCTGTTATCCTGATTAGGCCTTGTGAATATAATGCTTGGAATGTTGGACTGATGGGGTGGGGAAGGCCCTGTCTGCCCCACCCTCCCCAAGCACTCATTCCATGTTTGTAGTCATTGCATCTGCACTGTAAGGAAAGCAAAAATGGAATAGAGGGGTTTGGGGCTTCCAGGGTGTGACAGCTGTAATGTTCTCTGGTTGCATTCAAATTCATGGAGTGATGGTTCAAACAAACAACACCAGGCCAGGCCTGGGCCAGGGTTGGTACAGAGGTGAAGCTGCTCAGTGTCTGACCCTTTCTGACCCTGTTGAAGCCATAGGGATTCTGCTGTCTGAAGAGTCCCCAGACAGGGACAGGTTTTCCTCCATCACTGCAAACAGAGATCTGTGATGCCACTGCTAGCCCTCGTTCTGCTAAAAACCAGACTTGGGCTAATTAAGCTGGAAACACAACATTGCAATTTGCAGCTGATTAAATCTTTCAAACAATATTTATGTTAATCTCCTTCTGATTTATTTTCTTGTAATGCCTTGACTAGGAGATGGTCCACTGCGTGGGGAAATGCTTCCATATGGAGCCCAGCCCGCCCTGCCAGATGCTGGGAGCTCAGAGTGATGGTTTTCACTCATTGTGTTTACAGCCAGGAGAGATTATCTTGTCTTTCTGGGCTGGGTCTGTACCCAGAGTGGGATGCTGAGCTGCAGTTCTTGATTTTGCTGCAGGAGTGAATGTCTGTGGCAGGAGAGGGCTGTGAAACACCTCATGGGAAGGGGCATCCTCGGACAGCTCTTGGCTGGGGTGGTTCTGTCTCTGCTGCACCTCCCCACCAGGGCTTTGCTGTCACACGAGGAGGCTGCTGTGAAATGCTTCTTTGAGTTTATCCCTGGAAATTATAGGGACCTATTGCAAAAACCCAGTTTCCTTCTGCATGCATACCCACTTTATCCTCCAGACCTTCTTCCAACTCCAGAGTTGGCAGAATGCCTGGCAAATTTCCACAGGATGCTGATTTAAGGAATTAGTCTGTAGAAGTGTAGATGTTAGAGACAGAAGGGACCCTGAGGCCATCTGGAGAGTCTGCTTCCCCAGACAGAATCCCCTCTCCCATGTCACCCCAGGCACATTTGTCAGATTTGCTCTCAGCTCCCTTTTCTGAAGGAAATTCTGCCTGGCTGCTCTGTATCTTTTCCCCAATTTCCAGTTCCTTAAAAAAAATATTTATTTGGACTGGAATATTTCAGGGGCTTAGAGGCAGTATGGTCTGTGTACACTCAGGTGTTCTCTGTTTATTCCCTTTTTCAGAAAGGCTGGGGTTTACCCTTCCCCCCCTCTTGGCACCTTGCAGGTGGCTTCAGGGAGTCCCTGGGGAGGGGACTCTGGGCAACGCAGGCCAAGGTGGGACAGGGGTGTGAGGGGTTGTCACTGCTGCTGGAGCCAGGAACAGCCCCTGCATGCAGGGAGGAGAGCTCCAGAGGTAAAGGGATTTTCACTGTGGAATTGTTAAATTAACTATTACTTTAATTTTTATTAAATTAGATGCTTTTGTTTTGTTTTGTTTTTAATTTCACCAGCAAATGATTCTGCGTAATTAATGCTGGCTGAGCCTGCTGATTCACTTGCTGCTGCTGCAGGACAGAGCACTTGGTTGCAGTCCGAGCCACATGCTGGGTTCCAGGAGCTGTCCTGCAGGAAAGCCACGCATGGCCCTGAGGAGCTCTCCTGGCCCTGGGGAGCTCTCCTGGCCCTGGGACAGGGAAAGCACTGGATCAGTGCTTGCAATTAAACTATTAAGTTCTATTGACGAGCCTGCTCTCCCCGGGGTCTGGGTTGATGCTCCCCATTAACTCTGCCCACAGGGGCTGGGAGTGTCCTGGCTGCAGCTCTGTCAGGTGCAAGTTCTTCATTACTCCATGATGCAAATTGTCATCACATACAACTTGTTTGGATGAGATTTCTGGGGAACCAGGAGCTCCCGAGCCTGTGGGAGCTGCCTGCCTGACTGGAGCAGGGGAGAATTTTCAGGCTTTTTTGCTTGGTGCATAGTTGTATACTCTAAACACCCTTCAGATGCTGATAGTCTTCCTGAGGTGTGGAGAGAGCGCTTCCCTACCTTCAGGTGTCTGAAGGCAAAAGTGGTAAGTCCACAGGGATTTGGAGTTTTAATCATGAAACAGCATCTTTTAAAACCTACACTGTGAGCAGGACAGTTGCCTTTATTATTCTGACCATGTTTGGCCAAAATCCTGTGCCTGTTACCAGCTGACCATTCCCTTCTGCTGTGTGGCTGCAGTTGTGGGGAGACAAGTGGAGGGGCAGGGATGGTGGTGGAGCAGTGACAGAGGTGGGACAGGGATTGCTGGCAGGGCAGGAACCACCATGCCTGCCTGACTTGGGAACCCCAGGGCTGGCAGGAGGAGTTCTGCAGTGCCTGGCTGTGGATAGCTGGGTTTGCAGAAAAACTAAACTCAGCACCAAGCACGTTTCTGAGGGGCACTGTCAAGGTGCTGCCAGTGTTGGGACAGGCTGGTCCTGCAGCCAGCTGGGAATACTGGCAGCGCTGGGCAGCTCTGTTTGGTGCAGAGACTGTTTGCTCTACTTGTGCCCTCCGTGGTTAACACTCTGCAAGTAACTTCTTGGCAATGACTCCAATTAGGCCAGCACATCTCCCTGTAATCTTGATCCCTGTTGTGCTGCCAGACTCAATTCAAATTTAATTTGTTGAAAGTGTATATCGGGCAGCTTTTTTCCTTAGCACAAAACTGAGGGGAAGGTATCATTGATGGAAAAAATAATACAAGTTCACATTCTTCTTACCTTAAGGAAGGAAAAGAGGTGCCAGAAAACTTGGCCAAATTTACATTTTAATGGGAAATGTTCTGACTGCCTGCTCTGGGAGATATAAATTGCTTTCCGGATGGGACCCTGACTTTATACCAAAGTGCAGGGAATTAAATCCAGCAGGCTCTGATGAGATGAAAGGGATATCTGTGGATCCACAGCCCCTTGTTTCCAGCCAGTGGTGAGGACTGGCCAGGTGCAGGTGGCAGGGTCAGGCCATTGTCCCCATTCTGCTGGGGTTACAGGCTGGGTGGCTGCTGGGACTGATGGCTCCTGGCTCCAGTGGCTGGAGGTGTCGTGCTGGGGGCTGGAGGGCTGTTTGCAGAGAAAAGCTGTGTATTTCAAACCCTGGAGAAACCCTGCCCCTGGCAATGTACCCCAGCCTGATAGAGGGAGGACCGGCTCAAAGGGGTCTGTCCTCGCTCCCGTGTGGTGAGATGGTGTCTCAGCAGCAGAGACCACACTGGCACAAGCACCACTCAGGCCATTCCCTCTGGCAGCTGTCCCTCAGGCAGGAGTCCCTCGAAAGCCCATGTCTGGGGTGGCTCTCCGGGCTGTCTCTGCCTTCTTGTCCAGTTGTTCCTCATCAGAGCAGCTCTTGCTTACAGACAGGCTCCAGCAGTGTCTCTGCGGTGCCTGCCTCGTGCCTCAGACCCCTGTGCAGCCAAAAGCTGTGCCCAGGAGAAGCTGCTTTTAATTTCTTTGCATCTTAAAGCTCTTTGAAGATGAAAACGCGGTGCAGTGCTGCATAGTTTTATCTCTGGTAGAGCCTGTCACCTGCAGCTGTTTCTGGCATATTCACAAGCACAGCAAAGACTTGTCCCTGCTGGGACTGAGTTCCTGGAGTGTGTCCTCTCCCCATACGGTGCTTTTGCAGTTGTCAGAGCAGTTGTGTGCAGTGGATGAGATGTAAATTCAGTGTCATATGGCAAAGGCATCACTCAGACAAGGAGACAACATGCTTATTGGGGATGCTTCCAATCCAATAAAACAAGCAAAATCATCCCTGTTAGAGGCTCAATCAGAGCAGATGTGCTGGCACTCATGAGGCTGCTTCCCTGGGGGAAACAATGTCACTGTCTGGAAAGCAAAGCAGTGATAAATTGTAGGTGACCTTCAGTAATTTGTTGCTGTCTTGTGCAAAACACTGCTGCTCCTCTGGGCCAGTCCTGGGCATCTGCCTGGGATCACAGTAATTCCAATCTTTACCATCTTAATGGGTTTGTTGTGGGTTAGATAATGACAAAAGGCTGGGGATGCAGGGGAACACAGACCTAGAGCTGCTGGAAGCAGAGCAGAGCGTGCACGAGCAGGAGGTACCACCAGCGTTGTGGGAAGAGCTGTTCTGGCTGCTGGGTGTGCAGGGCCATGCAGGATCTCATCCATCTTTTTTCCAAACAGTCTTAGAAAATGCAGATGGATGGCATCATGGCAGTGCCATTGAGCCAGGGTGCAGCTGAGAACTCCTGGGATGAAACAGTTCTGGGGAGGGCATGTCCCCAGGTAGGTGAGCAACAGATGAGCCTGGCATGTGGCCACAGGCTGCAGCTCTGGGGTGGTGGTTCAGGCACACAGCTGCTCATGTGCTCTTCATCCTCCCCACTTTGTTTATCCTTGTGCCCAACCACAGTCTGGAGGGAGCAGAACAATTTGGGATCACCATTGCTTCCCTGCTCTGCCCTGTCCCTTGCACGCATTCACATCCCATCTGTGCAAGAGTCACCTTTGCTGGTGATTTTTTAAGTAAGTGACTCATTTGTGACACACTTGTCATGATGTGCTGGAGAAGCATGTGCTGGGTAGTGATGGGCTGCACCAAGTGCCCTTGTGTGGCACTTTTGGGTGGTGGAGCAGCCACAGGTGGGTCCCAAGCTGGGATGGGGTCCCTCAGGAAGTGTCTGTGAGCCCAGCACTGGAGCCATCCCAGACTCACAGGGCTCCACAGGTGCAGGGCTCTTTGCCAGCACCAGGCCTGTGCTATGATGGGCAAATTACCTGTGGAATGCCTTTTTAATCCCAAGAGAAATAACTTGATTAGTAATTATTGGTGCAGAACACTTGGGGAGTCTCTGCAGAGTGTGAGGATGGCTGGTTTCACTGGAGCTGCCTGTCAGTTTTGTCACTTAATTATAAGACTGTTCCATGCCACGATTCTGGACAGACAGAGGGAAAAACCCTCAGTGTAATTGCATTGGTCATATTTTGTAGCCACTAATTACTTGCTTTACAATTAACATTTTCTCTGGCTGGCTGGGGAGCTGTCACAGCCTTGGCTCATGACACATAGCTCGAAGCTTCCTGTGGCACAGCTTGCAGGGCCCTGGCAGGGAAGGGGATCAGCCCCACAGCACAGGAGGGAGAGCAGGGCTGGCAGTCACTGGAGCCCAGGTGAGGGAAGTGATGGTGTCCAAATCTGTGACAAGGTGCTGGGCCTGGGGCTGATGACTCCACCTGAGCTCAGTTTGCTCATAAATCAAAACCCTGATGTGAACTTTAGCAGCGTCCATAAATTCTTCATTTATCACTATTAAAGACGCATCGATGTTCAAAACCTGATTTATAACTGGTAATTTAGATTGTGGATTGCCTCCGATACAGTAAATATTCCTGTCCAAAGCCTATCAGGCAGTTTTCTACTTATTGGGAATTAATGACTCATAAAACAGAGCCAGAACAGGTTGTTGGTGTGAGTGAAGGGAAGGCTGTATTTGTTGGGGTTTCCCTCCCGAGGAAGCATGAAGGGACCCCAATAAATAGCTAATTGGGTCCATCCACCCATCCATCCATCCAGCTGGCCCTGGGCTGGGCTGGGCTGTGCTGTGCTGTGCTGTGCTGTGCTGTGCTGTGCTGTGCTGGGCTGGGCTGGGCTGTGCTGGGCTGGGCTGTGCTGGGCTGGGCTGGGCTGGGCTGGGCTGTGCATCACGGTTGGTCCTGGCCCTGTGTGGGATGGGGGGGCTCAGCTGTGCCAGCCCAATCAGGCTGCACCACCAGGTACTCTCCTCTTAAATCTTACAATACATATGTTAAACCTCTATTCCATTCTCTCTGCACTGGCAAAGCTTTGAAATCCCGTATCTCCAGGAAAGACAATCTGCTGCCTCAGCACCATGGATACAGCTTTTGGCAGATGAGAACTTTGGTTTATTATTTTAATTCAGCCCCAGTGCCACAAAGTAATCTATCATGCTGTTTGCAAGGTGTTTCCCTAAGCCTCTGTATGGCTGGTGTTCGTTTGGGATGTTGTAGGGATTTTGCATTTGTGCAAGTGCTGCATAGTTGTCCTGATGTGGTGAGAGAGCTCATGGCATCTGAAACCACCCTGAGCTGATGTGCTGTGCTGACATTCCTCCATAAAAAAGACATTAAGCCCTAAACTAAAACTCTTCTAACTACTAAATTATTTGGAATCAAAGGTTAAATCAGCAGTTAAATGCAGTTGCAGGAGTGGGGCTGCCATGGGCAATGGGGCTGACTCCGTGGCAGGAGCTGCAGCTCAGATGGCTCAGAGGGGACACAGCTCTGAGAGGGGTTGTACTGAATCATTTGCCCATTTGTTGGTTCCTTTTGGCTTTGCAGAGGAAGTTTTGGATCTCAGTACCTGATTTGTAGGGCTTCTGCTCACCCACTGGGACAAACTTGTATTTTGGTTAAAACATTACAGAGTGATACCGGTGTGATAGATCATGCAATGTTATCTCTAATAAGCAATTATACTTCATAATATGAATTAATTAAAACTTTACACTCAAAGCAAATAGCTAATTACAGACCTTTCAGCTTAATAAAGATAGAGTGTGGGAAGGGATAATATAAATGGTAATTATTGAGTTAAGCAGAACGTAACGTGTATCTGTGGCTCACCTGGGACATCTCAGTCAATAATCAATTACTTCACTGTTCTCTGAAGTCTGCATGGGACCTGAATGCTCGGCTCATGCTCCCCTCCTGTGGCATCATCACCACTGAGATTTGCCCAGGGCTGTGGTCAGTGAGTGAGCAGGTTCCAAGGCTGGAGGACACATTTTGTGGGGCCAGTGCACTGTGGCAGGTGGCAGCCAGCTCTTGTCCACGCCTGTGCTGCGCCAACCTGCCCACCCTGGCCCAGCCACCCGTCCTGTAGCATGAGCTGCTGGCCTGGCTCTGCCTAGCTGCTTACTGAGGCCTCTGCACAGCTCTGGGCTCCAGCCATGGACTTTCCTGGGTGCTGCTTCCCAAATCTGCAGAACTTCTTGGGGTTTCTGCCATTGTTCTGTTCTGCAAGGAGGCAGAAGTGTTTGTGGTGTGGGTCTATGCCGTTGGCAGAGCCTCCAGCCCCATGCTGCCTGGCAACTGGCTGTGCCCTGTGAGACCCTGGCTCCTCTGGCGTGCCTTGATTGAATGTTGTTCCCAGCATCACACAGCCCTTACGGTAATACAGAGGAGAAATTAATTTAGCAAGGCTTGAGGTCAGGTTCTGAGAGTTAACAGTTACGAGGTCAGGAACAGAGAGTTACAGGAGAAAAAACACAAACCACAGCCCTGTGTGGAGTGCAGGGGCCAGGCTGCTCCCTCGGCTCTGGTCTCAGTGCTGGCAGGGCTCTGGCAGCCCTGCCCCCATTTGAGTTATGTTTGTGGCCAGTGAGAACAGAGGCAATGCTCCTCCTGGGATGCATGGGAAGCCATCACAGACCCAACAACTGCCACATTCTCTTCTAGGGATGTCTGGTGAGGCCAAACCTTTCTGCAGACATGGGAGAACCCTGCAGAGGTGACAGTGCTGACCACAGCCATCCTGGCACTGCAACAATGGGCCGACCGCTGATGTGAACTTAATGACTGGATGTGAACGTACTGACTGGCAGGCACTGGGACTTGCTGGCTGGAGAACATCAGTAAATGGAAAGTGGAATAAGATGTCCTGCAGGTTGGCCCTGAGAGCGGGAGGGCAGGATCCAAACCCACTCCAGTCAGATGTGAGACAAGCTGTTGGCCAAAACAGTGAGCTGAAATGAGAACAGGGACACAGGGCAAGGAAGGGCTGGTAAAGGATGGCAGCTGTGGCCAGCTTGAAAGCCTTTGGGCTTGCTGTGTTCAGGGCTCTGTCCTATCCCTGGACACAGCTGTGGCAGGGAGAAGTGTTGGAGAGATGGTGGCAGAAGAGACATACCAGCTCCTGACACGGTGGGAATGGGTTCTGCTGGCCCCAAGCCCTGCAGCAGGAGGTGGCACTGCCTCTGTCCCTTCAAAGGCAAAATGCAAATTTCTATCTGAGCAAGAAGAGCCACAAATTGTATGTCAGTCCCTTCATTTGTGTCCTCCATGCAGTACCCCTGTGAAGGCTTTGAACAGGGATGAAAACTCCCTGTTAAGAAGACACACTGGTTAAATACCTGAGTATGGCTTTGGCTGGCAGCTGCTCCGGGCCTGCGGTGGGTATGTCAAAGCCTGGGGTGCCATCAAGGGACCCCAACCATCTGGAGGGGAAGAGCTTTTTTAGAATTACTAGCAAAAAAAGGGCTGTGAGGGAGAATAGCAGCCAGGGATGTTTCTGAGAATCTTCCTCAGTCTTTGCTTTCCCTTCCTGGCAATATCAGCAAGCTCTCCAGCACCTCTGCTCTCTAATCTAATCAGTATGAGGGAAACAGGATTTGCCCAGTGTCTGACCACTTAGATACCCATCAGTAGAGTATATACCAGACATGTTTGTGAGAACAGTCAAAAGCCCTCCCTGCCTGTTCTCCCTACTAGCCTCTGCCACGTGCCACCCTCCAAGGGCAAAGTAAAGCACTGGAGTCTGCTGGATAATCAGAGCTATTAGAGGCACTCTTGTGTGCAAGAAGGTGTGAAATGCAGATGGATGGAGGGCCCTGGGGAGCAGGAGAGAACAAGTGGGGATGTGCTCATGTCCCTACTGAGGCTGGGGTAGATGGGGCACAGGCTATGGGTGCTGGCCTGGGGGTCCTGGTGTTCCTGTGCCCTGCTCAGCCACAGGCATGTCTGACTTGCACAGAGCAACTCCCCAGGCTGCGGTCAGTCCCGTTGTATTAACAAGGCACCATTGCTGCATTTTAAGTGTGTGCTCCTTGATGTTCTCCTGCCTCTAAATGATCCTGGAAATGTATTGTCTACTTAACTACTTTTTAATTAAAAGTCAGGGATATTAGAAGAGAGAAATCAATTTCTGTCACAATTAAGACTTGGTTTGAACAATTGCAGCGTGTTTCAGTGAAGAATCCTCTCTGGGCTTATTGATCTGTATTGTCATAATGTCTGCATTATTGCCATGGCTCAGACGGTCTTAAATGAATATTTCACCTGAATTATGTATGTTATCTGGCAGGCAGAGGAGGCTGCCTCCTGCCACTCAGAGCCTGAAATGCTCCCTGAGGCCCCAGGCCTGCTGACTGGGGCTGGGATGAGCACCTGGTTCCCTAAGGCTCCTCTGTGAGGGTGATGCTTGTGTCAAGGGCCTGGTGGCTGCTGAGGCGAGTCGGGCAGTGTCAGGGTTTGCAAGCCCAGGAACCATCTCAAAGCTCAGAGGCAGCCATGGGGCAGCCAGAGGCACCAGCTGAGCAGCAATTGGTAAGTGGCAGTACCCACAGAGCATGCTGCAGCCAGCATGGTGCTGCATTTCCCTAATGGGAGCAGAAGGACCAGGAGTGCAGGCTGGCAGAGGCGCTAGAGCCTCCCCCAGCCACAGAAAGCCTCTCTCTCCTTCTCCTCTTCCCTCTGCCTCTTCTTGTTCCTCTTCCTCTCTCTCCCTCTGCAGAGAGGGGCTGCCAAGAGGTCCCCAGTGCTCTCCACTGTAGAAGTGATGGGAGAGTAGGAGGTTGATTAATCAAAATCTAACATGATGAAGGACCTTTTTAAAGGTAGAAGATGTCCCAGGTATGGTTTCTCTGTCCTTTAAAAGGTCTTGAAAACTAGAGGGTCTTGGAGGAAGGAAAATTGATTTCTCATGGTTTCTCTTATACCTCGGGGCAGAAAGTAAATTCAAAGGGGCCCTGCCATGAAAGGTCAGAGTCTGCTGCTGTGGCTGATAATGAGATCTCTCCCAGATAAATCAAAACCCCTGGATTTCACCACAGAGGAGCTACTGGTTTAACCCAAGATTTGGGATTAGGAAGAAGAGAAGACATGTGCTAACCCTTGCTTGCTGCAGTCCCTGTTACCCGGGGCTCTTCCCTGCTGCCTGGTGGTGCCTGGCACACCCAGCACCTCCCTGCAGTTTGTGCAGAGCCTCCAGCCCCCACCAAACTGTTTCTCACACCATCATTGCTCCCTCCCAGGCTGTGGCCCATCGGTAGCAGCTCCTGCAGCTGTGCTCCCTTCTCCCCTGTGCTCTCCCCTGTCCTGAAAGCTGCATCCCCCAGAATGGGGGCTGGGGAAGAGAACCCCAAAGGCCTTGACAGCATTCCTTGTAAATGAATGGCCATGGCTCCCAAGGCTGCAGCCCACTGGATCCCATCTGCTTTGTGATAAATAGGATTCACGTAATAATTTCTGACTCTTATTAATGCTTTTAATCTGCAGACCTCGGGAAGAGGTGAGCCAGAGAAAACAGGGAGAGAGATGCTCAGAAAAAAAGGCAAGAAGCAGAGAAAAGTGACTAGGATGAACTCTTTACCTCTCTATCCCATTAGCACATTCACCACGGATTGCAAAATCCTGTTAGGCACAGGCAGCCTGCAGAGCTGGAGGCAGCACAGGACCCGTGGTACCAGTGGTGGCTTTGGCTCTGCAGCGGTGCCCGGGCTCTCCCCCCATGCCAGCTGCCCTCAGGATGTCAGGGAGGGCTCCAGCTCAGCCTGCCCCCAGCTCCAAGTGCCTACCCCTCACTCGTAGCCTCTGGCTCCAATCTTTGCTGCTTTTGTGTTTGGGTTCAGTGACCCTCAGGCTCTGTGTTCCTGTCTTTGCTGTGTGACTAATTGGAGAACTGTCTAATCCTGTCCTCCACCGATGTCACCTTTATGCAGCCTGTGATTAAACATGCTGTCAGCTGCTGCTGTTTACAGATAATAATGCTGCTTTCTCTCATTCCTACACTATCAGACTCATTAGGAAGGCTTATGGATAAATTAGTCAGTCTGGGATTGAATAATGTCTGAAATGCATGCAACTGAGAACTGCATCCTCTTGCTATGGTTGGTCAGATGTGATGGTGACCTGAACCACTACAAGGGGCAGAGACCCAGCCCCACACCAGGGTGACCCCCAGATCCTGTGCCTAACTGCTGTCCCCATGGGGGCTCTCTTCATGGAGACCTTTTCAGGGGTGAGCGTTCCACTTCTGGTACCAGGCTGGAGACAGCAGTGTCTGATTGATAAAAGCCCCTCTGATGCTTCATTACAGCAGAATCTGCGATACACACAGAAAGAGGCTCTTTCCCCACTCTTATTGCATGAAACAGTCATCCATTTCCAGACAAGGCTCCTGGTAGGCTTGGTGCACGGCAGTTTGGATACAGTGGGAACAAACAGCAGCTGCAGATGGGAACAGGTTGTTTCTGCCATTTGTTATTCTTTTCTCTAATTATGATGCAGATTTGATGCTCTCTCCAGCAGTTCTTCCTTTTCTGTTTATTTAAGCAGGATTTTTGTGAACCTAAACCACAATCTTGCCCTAGGCTTCAAGTGCACCTTAGAGTGGAGCAGAATTTATTGCTTCCCTGAGCTGCAGCCCTTTCCCCAACCCCCTTCCACCTCTGGTCAGTACTGAGCCAGGGTGGGAGCAGTGCTGAGAGGTGCCACTGAGAAGGGTCGCTCTCTCTATCATCAGGACAGAGCTGGTGGGAGCCCATGAGAGGTGTCCCAGGGGCTGCTGTGACCAGTGTCAGGCAATCCCTCTCCAGGGCCTGCATCCTGCCCTGGCCAGTGGTGGGGTAGCAGAGGCACTGCAGGCATGGAAAGCTATCCAGCTCTCTGCTGTGCACGGAGCACTCTGTAATTACTGGAGAGCTCTAATGGAGCTGGACACACCATGCTGGTGCCTTATTTAGAGTCTGCCCGAGTGCCAAGTCCTGGAGCGCAAAATGCATCTAGGAATTAGCCCCAGCTGGAGTAAATTGCTAATTATCATTTGCAAAGTGTATTCCCCTCTTCTATCATGGACAAATGAAAAAGACTCACTCTGTGTGACCTCCCTGTCACCCTCACCCCGTGACTGGGGGATAATTGGCGAATGTCTTGTGGTGATTGAGTTATGGAGCGTGTCCTGAAGTGTCTTTCCTCATCAGCATGTCATGCAAGTTGCATCTCTGATTGCCTAGTGAGTAAGAGCCAGAACAGCATCACTCCATGGAAATCCACAGCAGCTCAGTGCCACAGCTTCAGTGCCTTCATTTTTAAAGGGCATTTACTGCTAGATTATTGAGGGGCCAGAAAGTTAGAAACCTTGGTAATTTTAAATAGTGGTCAGCATAAAGACTTAAACATAAAAAAAGCTCTTAATGAATAGGGGAAACACCATGAAACTGGGGACTCCAGGCCTGAGGTGCACTGGCACTTTGGGGTTCCCCTTTGGCATATTCCCCTCAGGAGCAGCATGAACCAGTCTTTCACTTATCTTTCACTTTACTTAGTCTTCAAATTCACCAAGGTTTGGGTTGCAGATTCAGCACAGCTCTGCTTGAAGCCACCAAAGGAGGCCTGGGAAGAGCTCAGGATGTGGGGGAGCCTGGCACCAGGGCAGCCACTGATCTCTGCTGTGGCCACTCTGGAACTTCTTCCCCGGTGCTCAGGGCCAGATGGTCACCTCAGCAGCCACACGACCAGCAGATCTGACCTGTCTGAAACACCTCTGATCATGAGTGATGGCCACACACTGCAGATCCCTTCGTGAAACGTAACCAGCCTGAGGTAGGATCATTTCCAATCCCACTGAAAATGAAAATCCTGATGACAGCACTTCAAACAGAACTGCTGCAAATCTCTGTAAGTGGTTTTAATGAAACCAGACAGGAAAAAAAGGAGAGCAAATCAAAAGTAGGACAACTCCTTTGTTCAAATTCATATCAAAATTACTTTAGTGGTTGTTTGCACCATTATACTTGAGGTACATCCTCATTCCTCCCTCGGCTCTCAGAGGCTCACTCTGAGCGCTCACTCTGCACCTCTGCCCTTCAAGCAGCGTAAGTGAAGCCACAGAGCAGAGGGACAGGCTAAGGGGGAAGAAGTCTGCCAGGATGCTGGCATCCTGCCCTGTGCTTAGCAGTGCTAGCAAAGCATCTCTGCAGGGCAGGACCTGCCTTCCTGGAGAGCTGGGGCTCCCTCTGGTCAGGCCCCCCAGCACAACGACTCTGCTGTGCATGTCTCCATCATGAAGGTCTGTCTGTGCTGGCTGCCAGCAGTGAAGGGGCAGAGCAGCTCTAGAGGCTCTGGGTCCCACTGGGGATGGGGTGGAATTGGCCCAGGTGCTTGTGCTCACTGGCCATGGGAGCGTAGCAGGTCAGTGTTTCTGGCCATGCTGCTCAGAAGTGACTGAATGGGGAGAGTAGGACACAGTCCCAAATTCACTATGTTTACTTTAAGTAGTAAGACGTTAATTAGCACTGAATTACCATTGGATTCCTCTGGAGCTCTAAATTACTTTTCTATTGGCACCAAACAGTTTCCTCTTGCTCAGTGCCATCCAGGCGAACACCAGCACTGTGATCACTGGCCTGTCAGTAGTGACTGGGCCAGGGCACTGGGGGAGATTCGCTCCTGCAGAGTGGTCCCACTGCCCTCTCTCTCCCCTTGGGCAGCCTCTGGCTTACTGTAGTGGGAGGCACAGCACGGCATCGACCCTGGGCCCTTCCACTGCTCCCAGGACATGATCCGCTGGGGGAGATCCCACACATGTTTTCCACACAGTGCACACTTCAATGTGCCCTTCAGGCTCTGTCACAAGATTGAAGTGCCTGGATCCCTCCTGTCTGGTTCTAATTATTAGTGTATGGTAATTTGTCTCTGGTTGAGTTGGTTAATGTCGAGTTGATCCGTGCCCCAGCCAAAGGCTGGGTTCATACTGATGATGACAGAACAGGGTATGACTTACAGAAGTGTAATGATCTTATGCTGCCTGGAGCTCTGAATTTTCTCAGTATATGACGAATGTGAGGTATTTAAAAAAATTAGACAGTTACTCTATTTTACATTATTTTCTGGAACGTGGATCTCTGTGGGCTGCCTGGAAATCCGTTAGCAAGAAATGTAAAGATGCTTAAAGGCATTTACCCAGATTAGCTGCCTTTATGCAATTGAGGGTCTTTTATGTGATTACCTTAAAAGCTAAAGAGCTGCTGAAAAACATTTATAGTGCAGAGATCCTGAAGCAAAGAGCACACATCTGATGGAAAGACTGAGCTGTTAAAAACAACTGCACAGCTCTGGTTGCTTTGTATTTGGAGACAAACAGCCTAGAAGGTAGAAGGGTTTTCCCTTTGCAGCCGTGAGGCTGAGCTGTGCAGCTTTGAACATGAGATTTATGGGGAAGCTTTACATTAGCTTTCATTTTCACTGTGATTTCTGCCAGGTAGCAGGAGGGCAAGTGAGGGATCGGCCGGCACTGGCTGTGATGGAGCATTGTGCCCCTGGGAAGTGGAGTTTGAGCCCTGGGATTAGCTGGGAGTGGTGGGCTGGGGAGGTGCCAATGGGACCAGATTATCTGAGCCGCTTTCCTCAGCGGGATGTTCCCTAATGTCGTACACACTTGTGCTGTAATGCTGTTGCCTCCTCTGCTCTGGCTCTGCCTTTGTCACAGCAGAAGCAGCAAAAGTTCTGGAGCATGTTTGTGTGACATGACCAAAAGAGTACAAAATTGCACAAAGCCCTTGTTTTCCATTGTAGGAAAATCCTTTCAAGTGTGGAAGAGAAAGGAGAAGTGCAAAAGCTTCCGTGAGATTTCTGCCTCCTTTGTCTTTTTTCAAGGATTGCTCTTCCAGCCATCCATTAAGGCCTGCATCCGCCCAGCTCCTTTATCCTTTCGCATAAAAAGTAATTTGTCATCAAAAGAAACAAAGTTTTTTTTTTCAGTCCAGATCTTGCTGTCCTCCCACTGAGACTTTCAGCTCTTTATCTCAGGAATTGATGGTCTTGGATTCTGCTTCTCTTTCCTTGGTGTTTATATTGATTTTTTTTTTTTTTTCCCAGGAGGGTTATTTTCACTGTGGTGTCAAAACTACCTTTCTGTCTCCACTTACAGCAGGTAATATCTCAGCTCAGCCAATTACATGTTTTCTGGGCTTGCCCCACTCTTTCTTTGCACAAGTTCTCCTGGCAATCTGGAGCCTGGATGACCCAGTGTCTTTGCTTTCCTGCTTGTCTCCACAGGATCATCCTGTAGTTATGGCAGCACCTGGGAGCAGGTCAGGGCAGCAGCACAGAGCTGGATGTGAGCAGCAGAGGTGACAAACAATCTGGGTATTCCTCTTCCTTCACCTGCAGCAACTGGCCCCTTGTCGTGCCACTGGTGCTCTAGGAGCTGTCTGCTGTGCCATCCCAGGGACAGCACCCCTCTGCTGCATCCCTTGATCCCTGTGTCCTGCTCCCTGGCTCATCTCTGGGCTCAGAGGCCTGGCCCTGCTCATCCCCTTTGACTGATAGTGAAGAAATCCAATAGTCTCCATTAAAGGCTGCTCTGTTTCCTTCACCCCAGCAATGGCTTTTAGTCATCTGGTGTTGCCAAAGAAAAATTCATGAGATCATTTCCCCAAAACAATATGATACTTCAAAGTCTGGATGAAAATATCTCTGGCTCTTCTAAAATGAAGATTTTATAAGTGCTTGGAATAATATTTCAGATAAGTGGAAAGGCATGTACTATCTTTGCATGACAGACCCTTCTTCTCGTGAAACATATCTAACAAACATCAAATCCTCCATATCCATCCAAAATCCTCTTTCCTGCTTGGCTCCTCACTGGCAGGAAAGAGTACAAGCCTGCGGGGCTTGGCAGTGAATGGAGCTGTCCCAGGGGCTTGGACTGATTTGCTTCATGGCACTGATACCTTCCACTGTCCCAGCAGCGAGAACCAGCGTGTGAATACTGAACAGGAGCTGCTGTGCCTGAAGGCGGGCAAGTGAGATCCTTTATATTACACTGTGAGAGTTGTGTGTCATATTAGAGCAATCTGGCTTTAAAGGGCATCTTTCAAGCACAAACTAGCTTTTTCCCACACTTGACTGATCACACAAATAACCGTGATTAAAGGTCAAGTGCCTCGGTTTTTCTATTTTACTCCTTAAAAATTTATATGCGAAAGAAAACCTAGAAGTTAACATAGCATGAAATTGTTATGCAGTTCTAAGCCTTTAACGACAACTAAATATCACTTTTCTTCCTGGGTGGCTTGAGAAATCTCCAGTAATAATGGGTCACTTCTTCTGGTTTCCACTTGAGGAAGATTATAAATCAACTCTGTCTTTTGCTTCCCTGCCCTGTAACGTGACAGAGAGAGAGTTTTGATCATATGAACCTGTGCCCTCAGCCATTCAGGCTGTTCCAGGACCTGCTGGGCTGTGGTGCCACAACAGGAGCAGATCAGGCTCCAAGGGCTGATGCAGCAGCGCCCAAAGCATCGGCCCACATTGACCTCTCACAGATGGGAAAAGCATTGACAAATGGGGACTTCGTCACCAGTCAGGTTAACATGGAGAGAAAAGGCAGTAACTCTCTGCAGAGGAGCTGAGAAATGAAGGGAGAGCTGGAAACACCCTCTGGTTCCAGGTGTCCAGCTGGGCTTGGCCTGTGGTCTGAGCACGCACCCCTGTGAGCAGGGGCCATGCACAGGGTGCCATAGCCCAGCTGGGCTGAGTCAGATGCAGGTCCGATATTTTTACTCCAGACTTGCAATGTTTTATATTTGACAGCACATAATCATAGCAAAGGGAACATCCCACAGGAACAAATGTTGCCACATAAGCAAGCTTTTGTGTCACGGTATTCACCATCAGGTGGGAAGCTGGCAGGCGTTCAGCCTGACTAAACTTTGCAGGGACCTGCAACACCTACAATTAGCAGTAATCAAACCTTGTCAAGTTCCTCCTCCAGAGCAGGAGGCCGTGGGCCTGGTGGCATGTACCTAGGCTGCAGTGAGCCAGGAATTGCCACCCCCAGCTCAGGCAGCTCTCCCTCAGCCTCCTGGTGCCGCGCCTGTTGCCACAGCACTGTCTTTGGTGCGGGTCTGGCAGGACCCACTCTGCCTGGGCCTGCCTTTTCCCAGGGTTTCTGGCCACTCCTGCTTTTACAGCACCTGCTGGGTTTGAAGGACCTCGAGATGAAGCTGTGAATCAAATTTCAACCCAGAAAGGCAGGATAGAGGGCTCCACGTGAAACTGACATTCCCAGGCATCGTTTGCAGGCCAGGGCAGGAATGAGATTTACCCCGCTGCTCTCCTGGGCCCTGTGCCGCAGAAAAGAAATGCCACCATCAGGGAGCAAACATAATTTGGGGGTTGGGGGCGGCACAGCACTGTTAATTGTGGCCGCAGCGTCTCAGCATCAGCAAGGGCTGCCCGTGCCTCAGCAGTCCTTTGGTTTCCATGGGGCGGGAAGCCTCTGCCCTGGGCAGCAGCTGCAGGCAGCCCAAAGCTCAAGCCCGTGGCGTGCCGGCAGGGGCGAGCCCCGGAGCCGGTGCCGGGGTCTCGTCCGGTGGGACACGGACCGGGCTGCCTGGCGCCGGCCCCGACCACGCCCCTTCCCGCCGATTGGCCGCGCGGGGCGAGGCCCCGCCCCGGGGCGGGCTCACCTGGAGGGGGCGGTGCGCGGAGCGCGCGCGCGGCGGCGGCGCGGGGGGCGCGGGGTTGGGGCGCCATGGAGACGGGGCTGGCGCTGCTCCTGCTCCCGCTGCTCCCGCTGCTCCTGCCGCCCCTGCCGCTGCTCCTGCCGCTCCTGCTCCTGCCCCTGCCGCTGCCGCTGCTCCTGCCGCTCCTGCCCCTGCCGCTCCTGCCCCTGCCGCTGCCCCGCGCCGCCGCTGAGCAGGGTGAGCCGGGCAGGGCGAGGGCCGCTCCGGTGTCCCCGCTGCTCCGGCACCGCCGTGTCCCTCGTGCCCGCCGCCTCGGACCCGACGTTGTTCGCCCTCGGCGGGTCGGGCTGCGCGTTGCGGTACCGGGAGAGGCCGGCTCGGCTCGGTGGCGGGGACGCTCCGGGACCGGCCGGCCGGGTCGCGGGGCGGATGTGCCGCCGCTCTCCGGGGCGCGGGGACCTGCGGGAGGAGCGGGAGAGGGCGGGCGGATCCCCGCGGAGTGGCCGGGTCAGCCCGGGGCGTCCCGGTTCCCGCGGTCACCGGAGGCGCTGGGCGGAACCGGCAGCGCGGCGCCGCTGCCGGTACCGTGACAGGCACACGGTTCGAGCCCCGCGGTCTGTCTGGGCGGCGATGCCCTGCCACGGACGGACCCGCCCGGCCCCGGCCCCAGCCCCGGGAAGAGCGTCCCGGAGCGCTCCGAGCGGAACGACCGCCCCGCGTTACTGGTGTCTGAGCCCGAGACGAGACTCAATCTGCCGCTCCAGGGCTGTGGCTGTTTGCCGACTGGCAGTGTGGAAGCATCGTGAAGCTGTGAATCGAGGGAAATAGCTCTTCCTGTCAAAGAAAGAATTGGCTGTTTTGTGGAAAAAAAGTGTCATCTGCCAGGGAAATCCCTGTTTCAGAGCAGCCGGCGATACCTTTCAGGGCCAGGATCCGCACGCTACAGGCACGGCACAGTGGCGGGGTTGGCTGTGGTGTCAGAGGGATCGTCCCTGGGATGGCACCCTCGTTGGGGCACTGGTCAGCTACCTGCGAGGTTGTTCTGGGTGTGCAGTGAGAGCTCTGCAGTGTACGGTACTAACACAGTGACGACACGGCTTGTGGAGCCGGGGCTGGTGGTGTGCCCTGGGACCCAGCACAGCATAGCACTGAGCTTCACAGTGGAGTGACTGGGTGGGTTTTACTGGCATTTCTTGTGTCAATGGGTTTGCTAACATGTTGTCTTCTCTGCAGTTGTCCTGCTGGACTCGAAGGAATCTCAGGCAGAGCTGGGCTGGACCTCGCACCCATCGAACGGGGTAAGCACAATGGTGGGACTGCCCCCCTGCACCACCTGAGAGGGTCTTTTGGCCTCTTGGTCCTCGGCAGCATTTGAAGTCCTGTAGTATGAGCACTTTGCTTACAGGGAGCTGGGGCGGGGACTGGCAACCCTGGGGTCTCCGCATTCCAAGAGTGATGGGCAACTTGCCATGATCAGCACCAGGCACCCTGGGGAGCAGAGAGGTGTTGGCTGTATGGGTAATGCAGCTGGTGTGGAGTCCCTCCTCGAAATGGATTTTACACTCCTAAAACAAGCAGATGAACACCGGCCAGTTACAGCGTTGTGTTGTGGTTTGCACACCAGCATGAGGTCTTGGGATCAGTCCAGGCCTTGGAATCTGAGGGCTGTGGCTGGGGGAGTTGTCAGGAGCTCTGTGTCATGTAAGGTTCGTTTGATCAGACCCTGGCTTTGCTGCTGGTGTCGGTCTAAATGCTTTTCTGGAATGAAAACAAAGCGTTCAGAGGGAACAGTGATAGATCCCGGAGTCATCTGTGTGGCCCAGCTGTTTGTCTGCAGAAGAAACTCTGTTTTGGGTACATTTTGGCTATTTTGCATAAATTTACCCCCAGAAAGAATTGCTTTGGGAAATTGCCAGGTCGTCATTCAGGCTGTGAGGTTTGAATCATCATTTCACTGATCAGAATCTCTGCTGGTAGCTTTGGGGAAACACCATTTCACTTGCAGTCAGACGATTTTTCCTGTTCCAGCTAAAACTTCTTCTGGCAGAGAAGCTGCTGCTGCTGTTCACAAAGATGTTTGCTGTCCTCTCATATGATGGTGTGACTAGTGTCACATCTTCTTGGACATCTTGGACTTCTCTGAGTGGCCCGTGCGGCATTAAATTGTGTAGTAATGCTGTCTGGATGTCCCCTTCCACAGACAGAAAATCTAAGGAGCCTGTGGGAGATGAAGGCCTCTGGCTCCTCAGTGGATGATGTATCCAGAATCAGGCTTTGTTTTCCAAGGTCTGCTGGCAGTGCTGCCTTTCTGGTTATATCTTTGTGTTTGCATCTCTGCAGAAAGCTCAAGTGTTAAGTGGTCCAGCAGCTGGGTTACTGCAGCTAGTGGGTTTGGCAGGCTGAGGATTTCCAGTGCCTATGACATAATGGCCTGTGGTTGGGAGGCTTGTGATGGTGATATTTATATGGGTTGGTGTGTCTCTGCCAGGGCAGCTCCTGATCTGTTACAGCCCTTTGTGTTTTCTTCCCAGTGGGAAGAGATCAGTGGTGTGGATGAGAACTACAAGCCGATACGCACGTACCAGGTGTGCAATGTCATGGAGCCAAACCAGAACAACTGGCTGCAGACAGGCTGGATCGCCAGGCGTGATGGCCAGAGGATCTTCATCGAGCTGAAGTTCACCCTGCGAGACTGCAACAGCATCCCTGGTGTGATGAGCACCTGCAAAGAGACTTTCAACTTGTACTATGTCGAGTCTGACTCTGACCTGGGCCAGAGTGTCCATGAGAGCAAGCACACCAAGATCGACACCATCGCTGCTGACGAGAGCTTCACGCAGGGGGACCTGGGCGAGCGCAAGATGAAGCTGAACACCGAGCTGAGGGAGATAGGGCACCTGAGCAAGAGAGGCTTCCACCTGGGTTTCCAGGATGTGGGCGCCTGTGTGGCGCTGGTCTCCGTGCGGGTCTATTACAAGAAATGCCTCACCACCGTGCAGAACTTGGCTGTGTTCCCAGACACAGTGGCAGAGACGGCCTTTGCGACGTTGGTGGAAGTTAAGGGCACTTGTGTCGCTCATGCTGAAGTGGACGTGGATAATCCCCCCCGGATGCACTGCAGCACTGAGGGCGAGTGGCTGGTCCCCATAGGGAAATGCACATGCGGCCCCGGCTTTGAGGAGAAGGACGGGGGATGCAGAGGTAAAGGTGGCTGTTGGTGTCCTCTGGCAGTTTTTTATCTGTGTCAGTCTGTGCTGCTGCCAGACCACTCAGGTGCCTGAGCACAGCTTGGACAAGTGGAATTGCCTATTGTCAGCAATACGTTTCTTTAGGCAATGGCAGCTCCCCAGCAAACCACCAGACCTTCATTTGGAGGGTGGTGCTTGGGAACATGGGACACGCTGTCTGGGGCTGCTCTGCAGCACCGTGCTGGCTGGGCAGATGTGCCAGAACTCTGTATGCCATCAGGCATTTCCCACAGCTTTATCTCTAATGTTACAATTAATCTAGAACATTAACATCGCTGTTGTCATGCTTTGGGCACTGTTTAAGGATTTGGTGACTTTGCAGCTCAGAAGGTTACGTTTAATAACAGCTGTAAAAATGGATATACCCTGTGCCTTAATGGGTGTCCCACTAACCAGCCTGGGTCTGTGACTACTTCCATCTCACTTTTGAAGGCAGCTGAGAGCCAGGTGTGCGATCTGCCCTGAATGTGGGATACTGGCTGCTGTGCTCCTCCTTGGAGTGTGTGAGTTCTGAACAGAGAGAGTTCCAGGGCTAATGCTGTTCATGGGCACCTTACTGTTGGCTGGGACCTGGCAGAGGGCACGAGTTCTTCAGTTAAACACGGCACAAAAGACCCTTTGCTGCCCATGCCTGGAGTCCAAGTGATACCTTGGACCTCTCCTTTTTCACCTCAAAAAAAGATTCAGAGAAAACAGCTAAATAAATCCCAGACAGGTAGAGTTTCCCCTGCATTTAAAGCGGATGGTGCAGTAGGAGAGTGAGCTTTTCCGGCAGAATCGAGTCTGCCCCTCAGGAACAACTTGAGGCTTTTCAGTTTCACACTGTACTGATGGTGCCTCCTTCTTCCAGGCAGTGGGATGCTCTTCCCAGAGCTCTGGGCTGTGGCTTCTCCTTAAGAAGACCTTATTAAAGCTATCGAATTGAAATCTCTGCTGTTGATTGCTTCAGTGGCTGCATGGCAGCTTGCCATGCTTTCCCCATCTGTTTCAAGTGGGGATTTACGTAGCAAGTCCCAGAAGGCTTTTGCTAATGTTTCAGGTTTCTCTGTGTTGAGTTTAAATAATTCATATTCTCAGAGGAAAAATATTTGAAGTAATTTAATGGACATAATTAAGTTTTTCTCCCCTTTCACAGAAAGCAGGTCATTAGTCACTCTCAGTGGAGCAGCATCTGATGTCTGCTCAAATATCAGAAAATAGTTTTTAAAGGTTGAAAGTTTTGTGTTTGTTTTGCAGCCCTGTATTAGCATAGTGCTAAATGAATAGCTTTAAAAGCTTTCTGATGAAAGCAGCCAGGGCTATGGAAATTCTTTAGTGAGGACAAAAGCCTATGAGCTAGAGGCAGGTGGATACAGTGGGAGTTTGGGGTAAGGCAATGGCACACACACCGGGTTCCACCACTGTGGTCTCACAGCTGTGGCTTTGGAATGCTCAACAGGTATGAGCCTGCTGGCCCATGAAACTTCCCGGCCACGGTCTCTGTCACAGCTCTTGTGGGCCTGAGAGGTCTGGGTGGTGGACCAGAGGTGATGGGGGTTTTGCTGCCGTGGGTGCCCATGGCATGGCAGGGCCAGGGTGGCACTGGCAGGTGGTGGTGGCAGCAGGGCTGTGGTGCTGATGGCAGCTGTGGCACAGCTGGGGGATGCAGGAGGTGAACTGGTGAAGGCGTTTGAACTCGGTCAGAGCTGGCATCCCTATAACCCTGATTTAAGTGCCAAAAGCATCCTGGGCCAAGATAACGTTTGTGCCCTCACTGTGAAATTAGGAGAGATTAATTAAAACTAATAGGCCTTCAGACTCTGCTAATTCCTGCTGCAGGAAAGCCAAGCTTTTCCCTGTCCATCCTCCTGTCCTGCACCACTGCTCCAAAGGGGCTCTGACAGGTTTGCGTGTTCTGATGAATCATTTTGGCGGTTGGTGGAGCGCAGCCATCTCTGGGGTGGGACTGCACAGCATTAGTGTCTGTTTAACATCCACTCACGAAGAAGAGGAGAGCTTTGTCACTGTAAATGCACTCAGGATGCTTGTCTCATCTGACGTATCTCTGTAGCCAGATGCTGCGCTTACTCTGACCAGAAAACCCGTTCCCAGCAGATGTGCTGCAGGCGAGGGGGCAGTCCTGATGATCCCCTGCCCATCCATGTCTTGTTTTTGCTTGGCTTCTTGGCTTTGATGTCTTTTTGCCCTTAATTTTTCCAGGTGAGAGCTGTAGTCCTTTTGAGCCATTTGCTTTGTGGTGTGTTACAATACCTTTTGTGTAAATGAAACAGTGATGTGGACAATCTACCTGATGTTTGCCTGTAAAGTTGTCTCCTTCTACTTCATCTTTTCCATGCAATTCCTAGTAATATCTGCAAGGAGAATTTCAACAAAGCCTGAGGTTAATATTTACCAGCCAGTTGTTGCAAATGAGAGAACTTCAGCCATGAATTAACATGATAAAGACCAGTTACCAAAAATAGTTGCCAGCCACTCTTTTTTGACAGAAACATAAATTGGAGCTGGGGACATCACAGGGGTTGTGGGGTGGGATCAGGGCTGCACAGTGAGCAGGGGCTGTGAGAGGCAATCTGTGCCTGTTGCTGGAGTAATAATCACCATGGAAATTTGTACTTTGGTTTCCTGTCTGAGCTACATTTTGGCTTTCTCCTCTTGGGTATCGTGCTCTAGCAGAACATGGCTGGAGCCCCTTTGTGACCTGGGCAAAGTGACAGTCCAAAGGGGTGGAGAGCTTTCTGCTGAATGAATCTGGAATATCTGTCCACCCTGCCCATCAGTGACACCTCTTGCAGCAGCCTTAATGCTGGATGGTGGGTGCTGTTCAGCCATGCACGTGGAACACCTGTGTAAAATAGACTCTCTCTTCAGTCTCTGGGGAGTAATTATCAGGCTTGGAGATATTTATCATTTGGGATTACGTTTTGCATCACTGGTTCACAGTATGTCTGAAATAATTATGGCTATGGAAATCATGGCAGAGCCAGACACAAATTGCTCCATGACAATTTCAGAGCAAGCTACTCCAAAAATTATAAGCATCACAAGTAGATTGCAGAATTCCTGTCAGGTGAAGGTTATGGATACCTAGCTGCTGGATGGACATGCTGGATACGCTGTTGAAATCCTGTGGGGATGTGTCTTGCCCTCAGCTGAGGTGATTTGTGTAAGCCGAAGTGCTCGGCAGGTACGAGGTGTCCTGGAGAGGCCGGTCAGCCAGTCCTTCCGTGGGAACGGTTTGGTGGATCCATTAGGGAACTGAGAGAGACAACAGTAAATTGCACTTGGCTCAGCGGATGTGCCTGCTTCAGTGTGTCCTTGAGGAACACTCCGGCATAAATAGCAACAAGGTTCTGTCAGTCCTGGCTGGATTCAGCAAATGCACTTTGTTAGATATTTCAAGACTGTTTTACTAAATATTCTTGTGTATTTAATTTTCTTCTGGACTAAATCACTGAATTTAATTTCAGCTGGTAAGAGTTCATTGTTGGGGATGCACAAAGATCTTGCCATTGGACACAGGTTTTCATTTTAGTGCTCTTCAAGTTATTTAACAAGGGCAAAAATTACAGAGTAGCACTGTCTAAAGGTGTCAGAGTTGCTGGGAACATGTTGGACCATAGGCTGCTAGAAAGTAATATTTAAAAACACTTACTAAAAACCCCCAAACTGCGTGGAAGACAAGGTGCTTTTGGATTCTCTCAGGTGAGGCAGCCCAAAATTCCCATCTTGGCAGGCATGGAACCAAGGTGAGAGGAGCCAGAGACCTGACTCAGTGCTCTGATCGATCATTCCTCGTGCTGACTTTGTTCCTCTCGCACTGGTGTGGAGATTGGACGCGATTGCTGTCCCTCCTCTCCGCAGGGCTGCGGGGCATTACTCTGCCTGCGGTATTGATCACAGCTGGTGCGGTGAGACAAGGCAAGATCACAAACCAGCGTGGAGAGGGCAGGATGTTTGTCAATAAGGCTCTTTGGCAAGCTCAATACACCCTGAAACTCTGTTCCCCCAGTGTTTTGCACAAGGTGCCCTGTCTGGTTTGGGCAGTGTGTCCTTATCCGCAGGTGCTGGCCGGCAGTGTTTGTCCCTCCTTCGGGCTGCTGCCCTGTCCCTTCTGCAGCACTGCCCTGAGACACCTCTCCTCTGAAGCACTGATGAAATATTTGGAACATAATAAACAGTGACTTGCTTGGCTTGAGAATGGAATTAAGATAGATGAAAGCTGGCTGTGCTGGCCCAGTCCAGTGAGGGGTCAGCAGGAACCAGGGCTCTTGGGAGAGATGTGTTGGGAACAACTTTGATGGCAATGGTGAGGTTGCAGGTTTGAGCGTTGCTCACTGAGGGCTGGATGCAAGTCTGAGAGCTTGGAGGGACCCAGTTCTCCCATTCTGCCCTATGCCAGGAGGGCTTGTCAGGCTGCTGGGGCACCTCGGCCCCCCAGATGCTGTTCTAGTTCTCACTGTGGTACCCTCCAGTGCTGGCTGCGAGTTCTCCCAGGTGTGGCTTTTCTAAAGATCCTTTTTATGAATGCCTGCTTTGACAGAGAAGATTAACACACATTAAAGCAGATGAACCTTGTCAAATACAATTCCATGACAAAAACTAGAAAGGAATTGATTTTGGAAGACAACCAAGTTGTAGTGTTAATTATAAATGCCAGTATAGGTGTTTTGAGTGATGCCACAGTCATTATTGATAGACACTGGCACACGCAGCAGTTCTGCTGCTGGCAGGACTTTGCTGGGGAGGGAAAATGAAAGCTATCCTGTGCCACAGGAGTAGGAAACCATGTGTTCTCCAGCTCTGCATCCTCAATTGCCCTTACTCTCCCTATGGCACAGGCTGGAAGTCAAAGAGGACATTGGTGTTTCTTGACAGAGACATCCACTCCTGTCTGAGGAGCCGTGTCAGATGAGGTGGTAAGAGGAGCCCTTCACGTGGTTGCTTTGTGCTAGGTAATCGGTCAACCTGCAGCACAAATCAATGTGGATGGTTCTGCTGCTGGTTTGACTGTGTGTGCAGTGTTACATCAGAGGGGGAACATGCTCTCTCTGTCAGTCATGTGGATCAGGCACGCCTTGAGGAGCTTCTGTGGTCAGCAGTAGTGGAGCTGGAGAGAGATGATTGATCTGTCTGACCCATATGGCTGCTTCTCTTTGCCTCTGGGAGAATGAATTATTGAATTTTATTGTTTAACAATTTAGTTGTGGTAGTACCAGAGGACAAGGAACAGGATAGAAAATAGTGTCCAAAAAAGAGAATTTCATTCTATAAATTGATGACCTGATCTCTTGAGAGCTGTCATGAACCCACTGCAGAAATGAGCACTGTAAAATGACAAAGAAACCTAAACCAGCTGGAGACCAAGAAAAATACTTGTGGGATGAGGTGGAAGAGGGTGGGAGTTTGTCTGAAAAAAGAAACGGAGACACACACATGATGCATCACATGGGCTGGGTGCCTTTGTTCTTCTCAAGGGCAAGTTTTGGACAGCCAAGGAACAAAATTAGCAAGTAAAGCTCACGATTCCTTGTGGGATGTGCTTGCATGGGGTTGTGGTGCCTGTTCCTGGGACGTGCAAATCAGGGCATTTTGTGACATTATTGATGACAGATACTTTGGTAAAGTTACTTCTGACTGTTAGAAAAGAGGGAGGAACAGTCTGAAAGATGCTTCTAAATGGAAACAGATTCAGATTCCTACGATGAAATGTCAGAACTGTGTGACAGGCACATCCGAGGGATGGGGGCTCTGGGCTTAGCGCTTGAGTCCCATCATGTTTGTAAACAGGATTGATTTTCCTGTCCTGCCTGACACAGTGGTATTTCTGCTCTGTGTCGTGGTCAGTGCTGCTTAACTAAATGAAAAGGCAAACTCTGTCTCCATTCTATGAATGTAATATTAGTTTTGATTTGGTTCCTCAAATCTAAAGAGGGAGCTGGAAGTTTTGGGAATAATTTTAATGGTTGATAGGTTTTTCTGGTTTGTCTAGTGCCCTAGGTAGGGAATGACATTTACTATGGAAGTCAGTGCAGAGCTACCCAAATGTCTCTTCTGGGTCAAACCAATGCACACCTTGCTTGGTGCCAGAATCATGTAAGTGCTCAAGGAAAGCTTGGAGGGTGGTGTCTGCTGGCCAGTGGCAGCAAAGGATGTCCCAGGAAACAGGGAAATGCAGCCATCAGACATGTTCCCAGTCAGACTGTGGTGCTCTTCCCATAACTCCCTCTCTCTCTCTTTCAGCTTGCCTTCCAGGATTTTACAAGGTCTCCCTCCATCTCCCTCTCTGCTCTCCATGTCCTGAGCACAGCTTCACGCATGAGGAAGCCTCCACCTTCTGTTCGTGCCAAAAGAACTACTCTAGGTCTCCATCAGACCCACCATCTGCATCCTGCACACGTACGTCTCACCGGAGCGGCCGCTCCTTGTGGCGAGGGAACGGGGTTCAGGCACTGTGTCTGTCCTACAGCACGGAGCCAGGGGGGTGCCCAGGGCTGTCCCAGGCTGTCCCCTGCCTGCACTGTGTCCTCACCTGTGGGAGCATGTCCCTGGGGATCCTGTCTGCACCGGAGTGCTGCAGTGGGGAGGAGGTGGAGGGGCTGTCCCTGTGCCACACAGCTCGCAGGCTGAGGCTGCAGTCTGATGAGACAGATGCACGGTCAGGTTCTCAGACTCCCTGGTAAAACTGGGGCACAGTCATTTAGTTGCCACAGTTCACAGATTTTAATTAAATGGCCTCCAGTTAATTGGATTGGACTCCAGCTGCTTTGGTGATGGATGCTGTCCAGCTACTGGCACAGCAAGGAGGAGCCCTCCAGCTCTGCTGAGCATGGCTGGGCAGTGTCTGACCAGTGGTGCTCTCTTGGGCCCCTGGGCCGAAACCTGGGGAGGCACTGGGTCCAGCGGGTGCTTCTCACACACGGTGTGAGCTGTGACTTGTGGTGCACACACATCACTCCAGCTGGGATCCTCTATCCCGTGTCCCAGTGTGCTGCAGGCACTGGTGCCTCCATGACCCCTTGTGCCATCCTGTGCTGCGACTGTCCGGGCCCGCACTCTCATGGTCTGCCAGCCTGTGCTGCTGCTCGCAGAGGGCCTGTAGGTTTGTCCTGGCACCTGTGCAAAGACGCTCTTCTATTTCCAGGCCCACCCTCGGCCCCGAGGAACCTGGTGTACAGCCTGCGGCAGTCGTCACTGGTGCTGGAGTGGAGCGCCCCAGCCGATGCCGGCGGCCGCAGCGACCTGACCTACAGCCTGTGGTGCAGACGGTGCCCGGCGGCGCTGCAGGGCCGCTGCGAGCAATGTGGCAGCAGCGTGGGCTTCGTGCCGCAGCAGACGGGGCTGGTGGACCGCACCGTCACCCTGGTGAACCTGCTGCCTCACGCCAACTACACCATCCGTGTGGCGGCTCTCAACGGCGTCTCGGGCACCGGCCCTCTCGCGGGGCAGCAGTACGCCGAGGTCAACGTCTCCACCGGCCACGCAGGTACGGCTGCAGGCGGGGCATGGCGGTGCTGGGGCACACACAGACTGCGGTGGGTGCTCTGCCCCCGCTGCGCCAAGGGGCGGTGGCTGGCACTGTTCTGCTCTGGCACGTCACCTCTGGGCTGTGTGGGTCCGCTCCATTTGCTGCTGGGAGAACATGGGGTCTGCAGGTGGTGTGGGGACTGTTCTCAGGCTCCACAGGCCTGTGCTGTGGCAGTGCCCCAATTCCCCTCGGTTTGCCCCGGTGACACAGGCGTGGTGCTCGGTGGTGGCAGAGGGGTGGACAAAGACTGATGCGTGGCACTCTCAGGGGGTTATGGCATGTGCCGTGGGGAGGCAAGGAGTGAGTGTGGTGAAAGCCTGGGCTGCGAAGGGATGAGCCTGCTCCGTATCTGACTGCAGATGAATTTACAGATCACAGAAGAATACCTTTGATGAAGCAACATTTTCAGCCCATTCACAAAAAATCCTCCTTAAACCAGATAAATCAAATGTTGGCTATCCTCTGGAAACAAAAAAAAATTATTTTCTCTCTTTATCCTGCACTGGTCTCTGGACACAATTTCCTATCATAATTGTTCCCTTACATTTCCCATTTGGCATTTCTGTTCCCTCAGGTGAGGGGAAGCAGGCTCCTGGCTGCCTGTGGATGGGGCCCTGGCCAGAGAGGTCAGTGCTTCCTTGGCTGTTGGCTGTGCCAAAGGACAGTCAGCTCTGGCTTGTTGTATCCTTGTCCATTCCCCTGCAGTTACATTATTAATTTGCATGAAAACCCTTTGCCAAACCACAGTTAATGGAGACAGATGATCCTCACATACCTCTTGGCAGGAATTGGCCAACAATTTCATCTGAAGAGATTAAACTTTGATCTTATTATAAATAATTTCCCACCACTTGATCAAATGTTTTTGTGCATGTTATTGCTTTCTCTTCCCTCATATCATAATCCCCTTGGATTTGTTGGGGGATGCTGTGCTGCAGACTGCTCCTCAGCAGAAGTGTCATTTCTCATTAGGATCTTGGCTGCTCAAGGATGGATTTTGTTCTGGGAAGATCTTCTGCCTCCCAAACTCAGGCCAGTGAGCCAGTGAACAGGCTGGGGAAGGGTGACCTTAGTAGGGTGAGGTCTAATAATGAGTCATTCCTCCAGTCTGATGAAGGCAGAGGGACCAGTGCTCTGGAGCTGTCTCCTTGCCTGGGGCTCCAGATTTGAGCTTGACACGAGGCCAGCGAATACCCTGTCCTCTTAGGGAGCAAAGCAGCAAGTCAGTGATGCCAGCCTGTACCTTGGCTGCTCAGAGCAGCTTTTCCCCTTGGGAAGGGGGAATCTCAGCCTCTTACTCAACATTGTATACTCCTGAGGGAACTGAAATGCACATGAAGAATGTGGATAATTAATCCTGTAATCTGTTCAAAATCAGTGTCTCTCATTGAGCTGTCAAGTCTCCAGATGCAGATGGTGGCTCGGAATTACTGGAGCAGCTGAGGCTCATGAAGTTTCTTTGAATGTGACAGTTTTTGCTGCTGAAGGTGTCCCCTCCTGGGCAATGCCGGGCTGGGGCTGCCCTGTCTTGCAGGCACCCGGTGCCCTGGCTCCTCTTGCCTTGGCACCCTGGGCAAGGAGTGATGGTGATGGTTAACCTGTGCCCATTGGCAAAGAGGGGGAGAAGGTGGGGAGAAGGTCTTCTCCTGGTGAGGCAGCTGTGCAGATGAGTTTGCCTGTAAGACCCCGCTGTGAGGAGGGGACCCTGTGCAGGCAGGACATGGAGCCATGGATGGTGTGTGGAGCTGCTCTGGAGAGCGTGCCATCTCCTGGAGTCCCAGCCCTGCAGCCCCTCGTCATTAGAGCCCACCACAGAAACTCCAGATGGGGTCAGAGGTCAAGAGAAAGGAGACTCCAGGGATGCCTGAACAGCAGTGACTTCCATGGGGGCTGTCATGCCGTGATCTTGGAAGTCATTTGCAGCAGCAGGGGGGCTCTGGCTGCAGATATACAGGTTCAGAGGAAAAATTAAACAAGAAACAAGACCCTATTTAGCCCCTCTAATCCAGCTCTGAGTGCAGATCTGTGCTGCCCTGGTGGTCACCAGAGGGTACTGGCCGTCATTCCGTGTATTTGCAGGGAAAAGAAGAGATGCAATTTAGTCTGCAGGAGGCAAAATTAATACTGTGTTTTTTCTAATCTGGCCCCAGCATGGGACTAAATAAAAGTGTTTGAGGAGTGAGCAGAGCTGTTCACCTGCAGGAGCGGAGCTGCATTAGCCATGTAAATGTGCACTCTGGGCCTGTGTCATTTGTATTTCTGGCAGAGATCGGTTCCTGCCTTAAAGGGCTTTTAAATCTGCTGCAGATTAATAATGCAGCCAGTGCTTGAATGCATCCTTCTTCCTGAGAGTGGAGAAGGCATTTGGGCTGGAATTCAGTCCTCTGAAGCAGATTTCCCTGCACTGGGGCTGATGCAGTGCCCAGGGGGCAGTGGGGCCGTGGGCTGAGCCGGTTCCAGGCCGAGGGTCTGCACTCCTGGGGTTTTTGCCCTGAAAGAGCTGCATGCTGACTCGAGAGGCAGCTTCTCTGGTTTGGAATGGAGAACTCTGAGGCAGGAGCTGCCTGGGACGGTGCCCAGAGCATGTTCTGTTTTGGGATGTTAGGAACTGGTGAGGGAGGGGAGAGACAGCTCTGTCCAGCACAAGCAGGGCAGGGTGTAGAGGTGTTTGATGCCTCTTGCTGAGGGCAGGTTTTGGATGCAGTGGATCATTCCAGGGAAGGACAAGGTGCCACATCTAGTTTTATGCCTGTTCTGCTGCTGTGCTGGTTAATCAAGAGGAGAAAACCCACGTACAGGGGAATGGAGTTTATAAAATCAGGCAGAGTGGTGAATAATTTAATGTTTGCTTTTTCAGAATAGAGACAATGTTAGGGGACCTTAAAATATTGATGGGAAACACATTTTTTTCACAGTGTGAAATGCTTTATAGCCTGTGTGATTGTCTTTAATGCTTTTTAAACCTGTTTGAGGCTGATGCCTGCTTTTCTGGCATGTACCATGGGCTCTGCTCTACAGCCTGTTCCTGAGTGAGTGGGATTTTTCCTGATGACTTTGTTAACAGTCAAGGTCATGCGTTCAGGTCTCTCCAGTCCATTTGCTGGATTCAGAGATACAGGAGGGCATTTGTGTGATATTTTATTGATGAGAATCGTATAACATAGCAAGGATCACTTAGCTTAGTTTACAGGAGCAGGACTCAAGGCAAGGATTGTGTCTGATCATTTCCCAGGCCATGGTGTGGGTCACAGTGGAGGGAGCCACATGTGGGCACTGGGAGCTACACGGGAGCCCCTTTGGCTTTGCTCAAGCTCTCATTGCAAGCCAAAGGGACTTGGAATTAAAGAGCAAATAGCCATGAATAAAACATAAGGAGGACTTTTTTCTTCAGTGAAGATTAATGAGCTAAGTAATAAATACAAAATTTCACAGATAGTTAAGTTTGCTTTCCAGGGACTTGTTCCTCTCCACAGGCATCTCTGTGGGACAGAGACAGGTCCAGCAAATGTCCTGATTTCACGGGAAGTGCGACAAGCTGGAAACAGTCAACATTCCGGTGCACTTTTGCTATGTCTGAGGGCCGTGCCCAGGCTGCACAGGCTGGAGAGAGTTTTGCAGCCAAACCTGGTTAAAATGGGAGTAGCTGACAAGTGCATCTTGCAGTGGATGAACTAAATATGTGCACGTGTGTCAGGGAGGGAGCTGCAGCGTGGAGCTCGTGCTGACCAGAAATACACAGCCAGCTCCTGGGGCACAGGCTGAGCTCAGAGCAGGGCAGGCAGGTGGGTGGCCCTCCCATACTCCCAGCTGTTTGTTTGCAGGGGGCAGATCCAGTACCAAGTGGCTGAGGAGGCCTTGGTACGTCTCATCAGCCCTCTTGATCAAGGATTGCATTTTGTCTTTCCCAGAAATCCTTAGCAGGGGTTCAGAGCCCAGGACGTGAGCTCGGACGTGTCTGCAGTACTGAGAGCAGAGGGTGCTGTTAGGATTTTTGCCCGTTTTCCATTGGAGTGCTCCTGACTGTTCACAAAGCTATTGTGTTTTACCACCATATTCTCCCACTGGATGGTCACCAACTTGAAGTTATTCCAGTCCTGATTCAGAGAGAAGGGACTGCAGAACCTGCACACTCTGCAGCTGTTTAGATTGTTGAGGGTTTTACTGAGGCAACACTGCAGTCACTGCCCCTTTCCTCTCTGCTTTTTCAGCACCAACTCCTGTCACTGACATCCGCACGGATAAAGTAGAGCAGAAGAGCGTCTCCTTGTCGTGGCAGGAGCCAGGCTTCCCGACCGCCAACGGCACCGAGTATGAGGTCAAGTACTATGAGAAGGTACGTGCTGGGCACCAGCTCGGGCTCTGGTTGTGCCCTGGTTGACTCTGGGTCCTTCCCTTGCTGGCCAGGTCTGCTCTCAGGAGCACAGTACCAGGTGCTGTATGTGCCCCCCATCCTGGTCCCCATCACCCACCCACCATGTGACACCATCTAGACAGGACTGTGACACCGCAGTGAATTCCCACATCCTTGAGGAGATGGCCTCTGTGTTCCCAGCCTGCTCTCTGGGGCAGTGTTGGATCTTGTGGTCTGCACTGGTTTAGGACCGAGGGCCACGAACCTGCTGCTGTAGTGAGCTGTGAGTGGTCCTTCACACAGGAGGAGGCCCAACAAACCTTTTCATGACAGTTTCTTGATTTTAAAAATTGCTGCTTCTTGACAGGTACAGTGAGTTGGGAATTTTAGAAGAAATACCGGTGGGCAGAGCAAGGACAAGGCTCTAAATCAAAATAAATGCAGTTTATGACACAATTCTGCAAATTACCTTATCTGCGTGTGCTCAGGCTCATTATGGAGCTGACGGCATGTCAGGCACACTGCGCAGGTGACATGCCAGTGTTCTGTATTTAGAAACCAGCTACCGTGAAGCTGATTCATATTAATGTGATTTTCAGCATCTGATAGATTTAAGAGGAGGGATCTGTGGGGGAGGGCAAATGCTGGAGCCCGAGACGGTAATTCCTGTGCAAATGGGCTGCAGCAACACAATAGTTGGGGTACGAAATCAGGATCCATCCTGCTTGGGTAGGAAATTTAACTATAGTTTAGCAATTGTTCACTGAAATGAGGCTCTTGATGCTGACATGAAAATCAACTTAGTTCCTAATCTTTGCTTTTAAAGCTTTTGCTTTAACTGGAGATTCAAGAGGAGAAGTATATCAAATGGAAAACACATTTGGTAGCAATGTGAGTGGTGCAGTGAGCGACTGCTGCCTGTGCCGGACCATGGGGCTGGGATGCTCCTCGGGGCTCCACCTGCCAGCTGTGATACCTCAGTGTTTGCCAGTCTATGTGGATTTACTCCAGGGCTCAAGTGGCTGCAGCAGGGGAGTGGGAAGGGACCAGACAGTGCCACAGCTGAGCCCTGGTGCAGGGGAAAGGAGCTGTGCAGGATGGCACAGCTGCTCTCCACCACCCCATCCTCTCCCTGTTCTCTTAGCACCTCATCCAGCTCTGGCTGCCATTTCCTGTGACCTTCCCATGTAATTTCTGAGACATCCAGTGAAGATATTGTTTCTGTTGGAGCTTGGCTGCTTGGACAGGCTTCCTGACAGGGCCCAGAGGCAAGGATGTGGCTGTGCTGTGCCAGCTCTGCAGCACAGCTGTCAGCCCAGCTCCATCTCAGGTATCTTATTATTTCACAGGATCAGAGAGATCAAAGTTACTCAACTGTGAAAACCACATCAACGGCTGTGACGGTCAATAACCTGAAGCCTGGTACCCTCTATATCTTCCAAATCCGAACATCTTCCTCTCCGGATTATGGGAGCTACAACCCTGGCATTGAAGTGGAGACGCTGGCAGAGTGTAAGTGCAGCAGGGCTGGTGTCCCTATCCCTGTCAGGGCTCTGAGCTGGGCCATGGGGATGCTGCGTTCACATCTCCTGCCCCAGCTGCTCCTGGTTTTATGGAGCAGCACCTGTTCCTCTGGTTCTGCTGCTCCAGGTCTAAGGGCATGTACTGCCCAGGAACCTGCTTTCCTTGCATTTTCACGTTGGATTTTAATGAGTTTGGTCTTGGCACCCTGCCTGTCCTGGAAGTTCCTGTCCTGGCTCTTCTCAGTGCAGCATCAGCGAGGGCAGCTGCTCTCTAGTGTGGGGACT
Source organism: Pyrocephalus nanus (assembly GCA_038380795.1). Taxonomy (NCBI): domain Eukaryota; kingdom Metazoa; phylum Chordata; class Aves; order Passeriformes; family Tyrannidae; genus Pyrocephalus; species Pyrocephalus nanus. Next base: position 6,449,653 of record CM076285.1, on the reverse strand, counting down.
GGGACAGTCTCTGCTCTTTGGCTGAGATTGTCCAAAAATATGCTTAACATGTGACTGCTCCCCCTTCCCTTCCACCTTGGTGCTGTCCTGGCTCATAGGCTTGTCCTCTGCTTGGCTGGTTCAGGGCAACTAGCATCCGTATTGTCTGCTGGGGCTTTTCCTTTTCAGTTCCCATTCATAACTGTGGTCCAGAAGCATCTTATTTCACTAAAATAGGGCTGGAGAAGGGATGTTGGGCTTCAGCACAATCCCCCACCTTGGCTGGAAGTGCAAGCCTGAGCTGGCTGACTCAGTACGACTCCTGCAGATTGTGTTTAACAGGGCTTTAAATTGCCTCCATTTGCCACACAGAAGACATTTCAGAATGAATTGAAGCCAATAAAAATTTTATAGAGAATGTAGCTTTTTAATACCCCTGTTTGCAAAGGCAGGAAGAGAAGGGCTAGTGTGATGAAGGAAAACTATTTGTAAGCCATAAATTTTGATATGTTCCTCTGATAAACAGGAATCTTCCTCAGCTCTGATTAACAAAATCAGGAGCTGGTGCAGCAGTGCTGGATTGCTCCATCTGTGCCTGCAGCACTGCCCAGCTTGTTGGGCTGATCCCACCAGCCTGAGTTCATAAAGCTGAACCAGAACATGAACTGTTGTGAGGATGGTGAAAAGCAGGCGGGTGGCTGGTCCCACGGCCCTGCTGGCTGGGGGATGTGGGCAGGCCATGGGAGCAATGGCCAGGGTGGTCCCTCTCCTCAGACCTGCCCCAGGGCACGTAGCTGACCAGCACTGCTTCCCTCCCACAGTGACAGTGGCCTCCAGTGAGCAGAACCCCGTCCTCATCATAGTAGTGGTGGCCATTGCAGGACTGACAGTGCTGGTGTCCACAGTGATCGGTGTGATGGTCTGGAGGAGGTGAGTGGGGCTGGGTACGGACCAGGGGGGTTCCAGCTGGGCCAAGGGTCTGCTCCCCAGGTGCTGGAGTACATCTTCATTCTCTTTGCAGGCAGTGTGGGTACAGCAAAGCCAGCCAGGATGGGGACGAGGAGCTGTACTTCCACTGTAAGTGGCTAGTCCGACTGTGGGGATCCCTGAATTTATTGCTGTTAATGACCTAGCTCCCACCCAAGCAGCCCTGAGTCCTCACTTTTGAAGTGTAGTCATCCTGCATTATCCCAGAGCAGGGACTGGCACAGCAAGGCTCTCCGGGGACTGTGGGCTTTTCAGCTCCATGAGCCAGTGTCTGTCCTTGCTGTGTGTGGATCACTGCATGCCAGAGGAAATGGGGATATCTGCAGCCTTCCAGGGGGTGTAGGAATTGTTCTGTTAGCTTCCTACAAACATGAGCAAACAGCCTTGTTTCCTGGAGCTACTCTGGATTATTGAGCAGCAATAACTTTACAGACAACAGTTGTCAGAGGGAATTCAGATGTCAGGATTGATGAGTTTATTTGATTCCTGGCATATGCCTGTGCACACGTGCTCTTCTGCTCCCCAAAGCACTTCAGGAGTAGCAGAGCCTGCCTTGGCTGTTTCAATTGGCTTTGGAAGGTGGGAGCTGCATCAGAGCAAAGGGACCGTTCTCCTTTACCCAGGGGTTGTGACAGTAGAGCAGAGCAGTTGGGTTCACCTAACCTCAAAAAAAATTTTCTTAGAAACCTTAGAGCTGAGTCTTTTTCTTTGCTTATAGAAAGGTGGCATGTTGGTCCTGCCCATAGCCCTGGAGATGGATAAGCTGGGAGAGTGTTTCCCAGGATGGGTGGGGGGAAGCTCTGCTGAGCCCTTCTCATCTGCTGTTTTTGCCTTTCCTGCAGTTAAAATACCAACCAGGAGGACGTACATTGACCCCGACACCTGTGAAGACCCCATGCAGGCTGTGCACCTCTTTGCCAAGGAGCTGGATAATGCCAGCATAAAAATTGAGAGAATCATCAGGACAGGCAAGTTCTGCAGGGTGGTGGCCGTGTCAGGGGCTGTGCTGATGCCCAGAGCTGATGCCCAGAGCCAGAGCACTCCCCCTCTTGCCCCTGGCATGCTGGGCCATGGCAGTGCTGTGACATTGCTCCTGTCTCAGGGGTACCTGCCTGCAGTGGAGGTTAGGAGCAGGGGTGGTGAGGATTTTGTCTGGGACTTGGTTCCACATTCCTGGTGTTTTCCTGAGGCACTGAGCACAGCCAAACGAGTGCCATGTGGACCAGCAAGCATCAGCAATTATCTGCATCTGGGCAGTTTGACAGCAACATGAAAACTATTTATAAATATGTGAAGCTAATGATTTATCGATTTTCATCAACTTCACTGCCTAAAACTTAAAAGCAAATTAAAATCCCCTGGCTGGTCCTTAGAGCCTTAATGGCTACTGTGTGCCAGAACGTGGGAAACACAATCATTCTTTGTCATTTCTTTTCCTAAAGAGAAATTCAGCTGCAGCAGCAGCAGAGGTAGAGAAAGGGAGGAGGGAAGGGCTCTTCCTGCAGCTGAAGGACAGTTTGAAGGGGAGAGGACACTGAGGAGGGGACAAGGTTGTCTCTGAGCTGTGGCGTGGAGCAGCTCAGACGAACCCCTGTACCTTTCAGAATCAAACTGGTGTTTGAAAAATCAAGAAATAAATTAGTCAGGAAGACGTTTGAATCTAAGGAGTTTGGGGGGTGTGTTTTTTTCACTGCTGACCCAACAAGAACCTGATTTTCAAATCAATAAAGCCATTCATAGCTGCACACTTTTTGCTGTAAAGCCAATATTGGTTTTTTATGTTGGGAATTCCATAGCTCCTGATGTGGAGTGTGTGGCTCTGCAGTGGGATGTTCTGCCTTAAGCACTGCAGGAGCCCTCTGGCCCTGCCGTGCTGGCTCCTTGGGAAGAAGGCCCTGCACGTGTCAAGCTGGGAAGGCAGAGCAGCCAGGCTCTGGAGCATGAGTTCAGTGACAAGAGGTTAATCCTCTTTCAGTGGGATAAAACACAATATGCCCTGGAGCAGAGGGTAGAGAGAACACCTGAGAGGCTCTGGAGAAGGCCAAGGGTCAGCAGCCGTGCAGAGGAGCGGCGTGATCCAGGGCAGGTCCTCGGCAAGGCCGGGTGCTGAGCAGCCATGGATCTCTGTAACCCATCTCTCTGCTGCACAGGAGAGTTCGGGGAGCTGTGCCGGGGGTGCCTGAAGCTGCCCAGCAAGAGAGAGCTGCCTGTGGCCATCCAGACGCTACGGGCAGGCTGCTCAGAGAAGCAGCAGCACTCCTTCCTGGCCGAGGCGTGCACCATGGGCCAGTTTGACCACTCCAACGTCATCCGCCTGGAGGGGGTCATCACCAGAGGTATGTGGGTCCTGGGAGGCTCCTGTGCAGGAATGAATTTATGCTGCTGCATTGGAGCAGTGACCTGATGCTGGAGGCCCAGTTGGCTCCTGGGAGATCAGGTGTTCTCACATGTATCATCTGGTTTCACATTTTGATGATTAATAGAAAGCTTCCAGCTAGATTAATGAGTGCAGGTAGTGGGACTGGCTTAGCAACCGAACCCGTGGACTTTTAATAAAAGCAAATTGAAGTGAGATTCTGTCAGTAAAACAGATGAGACTGACTGCTCTGGCTCTCTCCCATGAGTGTGTGTGCTGAACCAGGCTCCGGATGCAGCAGCTAAATGGATATTCATGTAAATCCAAAGGAACTGGAGCATGTGTGCTAACTAGGCTTTTTATTAGGAAAGGAAGTATTCTGTCTGAGCTGGCTGCTTTTGCTTTCATTGGGCTGGCTGTCCTTTGTGATGTGGTTCAGAGTTCTGATGAAAGGAATTTCTGATACTGGAATCCAGTAGGATCCTAGCTGGCAATGACAGGAAAGCCTTGGCCCCACTGCTCCTTGCAACCTGGCCAAGATAAAGTCCTTGTCTCCTCCAAGGCAATGGAGGGATTGGCACCTGGATTTCTGATGTGGTGTCCAAACTGGCTGAGTGATGGTAGCATTCACGCCGTGCTCCTTGTCTGTCTGTGCAGGGAGCACCATGATGATAGTGATGGAGTACATGGGGAACGGCCTGCTGGACTCCTTTCTCAGGGTGAGTGCTGGGGGGTCTGCCCAGCTCAGGCTCTGATGGCTGTGTCCCCATTGCTCACCTTTGGCTTTTCCTCCTCTGCTCTCAAAGAAACATGAGGGGCAGTTCACGGGCTCGCAGCTCATCTGCATGCTGCAGGGCATTGCCTCTGGCATGGCGTACCTGGCAGAGATGGGCTACGTGCACAAAAGCCTGGCTGCGCACAAGGTCCTTGTGAGCAGCAGCCTGGTGTGCAAGATCACTGGGTTCAGAAGGCCACAGGAAGATAAGATGGAAACCATCTTCTCCACCATGGTGAGCTGCATTTCCACATTCAGTTGTCAACACTTTTTCTAAGCACCCGTTTCCTTCCTCAGGTATGAACAGGGCCTCTGCACCTTCAGCTTCTTTCTCAGATAGAAATCCAATGTGTTTGGGCAGAGAACTGCACAGCAGCAGCCCAGCACCACGCCTACTCCAGCTGCAGCCCCGCTACATGGCCATGCCCTGGTGTGCTGTGGGATGGAGCCTCCTGTGGAGCCACAGAATGGAGAGCCCAGCAGGAGCCCTGGCTTTTCCCACTGTGCTGCAGCAGGGCTGTGGCTTTGGGGTCAAGGTCTCCCTGCTGTTAATTACATTTAGCAGTGGTCTCTGTCACCTGCTTCCCCAAGTGTGTCCAGAGGGCTCTGCAGATGCCAGGATGGGGATGGCTCATTACAGGAGAACAAGTCAGGGCAAAGGGACTTGTGTTTGTGTGGCTCTGAGGTGGTTTTCATTAAATATTAATGTATATAATGCCATCAGCTCTTCCTGGGGACACTCTCCTCTCCCATTAATATTTCAGGACTTGCACTCCCATGTAGTGTACAGTTGCACTGCCACTTTAAACAAATTGGGGTGAAAGGTTTTCTCTCAGTACTAAATGTGCTCGTGGCATGTGGGTTTGCAGTGCCAGGCAGGGCACGTTGACCAGTAAATGGCCACCTGGGAATCACCAGCATTGGCCACGTCCCGCTGGGCGAGCACATCATTCCTGCCCTTCTGCCTGTCCAGTGTGGGAAGAGCCTGGTGCTGTGGTCAGCCCCTGAGGCCATCCAGTATCACCACTTCAGCCCGGCCAGCGACGTGTGGAGCTTCGGCATCGTCATGTGGGAAGTCATGTCCTACGGCGAGAGACCCTACTGGGACATGTCCCACCAGGACGTGAGTCTCCCGCGGCTGCGCGGTAGATGAGGGTGTGGCGATTGCTGGTGGTGTGTGGTGGCTTTGCAGCACACAGAGGAGCTGCTGCTGCTCCTGGGTGGGGTGTGAGGAGGGAGGTTTACCCCAGAGTTTGCCTTTGATCTGCATTGCAGCACCTGACCCCAGCCCCTCGTGTCCTCCTCACTGCAGGTGATGAAGGCTGTGGAGGATGGGTTCCGCCTGCCTGCCCCAGTGAACTGCCAGCCACCCCTCCACCAGCTGATGCTCGAGTGCTGGCAGAAGGACCGCAGCCAGAGGCCCAAGTTCTCCCACATCCACAGTGTCCTCAGCAAGTTGCTGCAGAGTCTGGAGACCCCGAAGTGCCCCAGCTCCACGTGCCCCAGGTGACCACTCTCTTGCCGTGCCTGCCCATCCCCCTGCTCCTGTGCCGTGCCCCACTCCCTCCTCACCACCTGCTCTGTTGGCAGGTCCCATGGCACATCCATCCCCTTCTCCGAGCGAACCTTCTCAGCCTTCCCATCTTTCAGCTCTGTAGGCGAGTGGCTGGAAACGATAGAAATGGGCAGGTACAAAGACAACTTCACTGCTGCGGGCTACTGCTACCTGGAGTCTGTGGCCAGGATGACAGCACAGTAAGTGACCTGGTTTCCTGGCTGTAACCTCATGTCACGGGCACAGCGAGATCAGTGTTTCCTTCCCCTGGCAGAGAGCAGAGCCAAATCCAGTGTGATTTACTGATAAGCTGTTGTGCCACAGCACAGGGTGGTGGGGTTGGAGCTGTCCCACGCTTGGCATGCTGCAGGCTCCTGTTAGCCCGGGATTCCTGGTCAGCATCAGTATTGCTTCAGCTGGGACAAAAGGTTGGGGATTTCTTACTCCTGCATGTCTGGAACCTGTGCTGCCCTTGCATGGGAGCAGTTGGTGTCGGGGCACGTGGCAGTCAGGCCTAGTTTGTCCTGGCTGACGTGGGGCTTACTTTGCAGAGATGTCCTCAGCCTGGGGATCACGGTGGTGGAGCACCAGAAGACCATCCTGAGTGGTATCCAGACCCTCCGGGCCCAGGTGATCCAGATGCACGGCCAAGGAGTGCAGGTGTGAAGCAGTGCCCTGCAAAGCTGCAGAGCACCAGCCTGGCACTCCTGGGGAGGAGTGGCCCACTGGCCCCAACTGGCCCTGGCTGTGAAACCTGGTGGTCTCAGGTGGGCTGTGGGAATATCTGGGTGCTGCCAAATATGTCTTTCCATGTAGCAAGAGAGCAGGGCTTCCGTCCCCTGAGCCGGGGCAGCCCAGGATTCCTGGGATAGTGCGGTGTGCTTGGGTGGACATGGCTCTCCCTGGCACTGCTTTGTAAGGTGAGTCAAACCATAGTGATGCCGTTTTAGGTAGTAATTGAGTTCACAGGGTGGGATGGACTTTAGTGCACTGTCTTAATCCAGAGCTGATGTTTCCGTATCCAGCATTCTGCTGGTGAATCCATGGATACTTTTATAAAACCTGACAGATCCCAGCAACCCCATAAGGAGCTTTTATTGCTTTTACTTCTCAAGAGCAGAGCACAGCTCTCACCCAGCACCCAACTCTGGGAGGTGACTTTCCCTATCTATGCTGAAGGGAAGTCCTTCCCAGCCTCATCCCTTCTCTCAGAGTTACTTCACTGAGTGTTTGACACCTCAGTTGGTGTCTCCAGTAAAGAGCAGAGCAAATAGTGCTGCATCCAAGCAATCTAGGGCACATCAGGCAGTCCAGGGCACATCCACATTTTGTTTTGTGAGCACAGTGCTGCCTGCCTGGCACACTGGCAGCTCCCATGGCTGCAGCCTGATCCCTGACGAAGACATAAATAGCATCTCCTTAATAATACAATTTCCTTGAAGTGAGCTCATTAAATGTCTTTGCAGCCCTGTACAGAGTTCTGTAGGGATTTTATTATCATCTGTAAGTACTGCAAGTGAAATATTAATGCTAAAAGGCAAAGATTTACAAAGGGGGTGAAGACTGTAGGAGATGCTCTCAGTGTGGCTAGAAATCCGCTCCAGTCAGACCTTCTGGTCAGCCTGCTCCCAGAGGATGGGGATCCAACTGAGGATTGAGTGAAGGGCTCTGAGGCAGCCCCTTGGGGCCAGCACGGTGATTCCTCTGCCCGCACACACTGTGAGCAAAACAAGCTCTCTCCTTCCAACCCCCTCTGTAGTTCAAACAACTCTCCCCAATGTCTCTTGGTTAGTGTTTTTAGCAGTAGTAAATTAGGTCTGGCCCATGTCCAGTCAGGTTGGTCACTTGCCATCCCACTGTTTCCCACCCTGAAGAGGAAGAGCAACGAACTGAGCTCTGCATTTGGTGAAATGCCCAATCCCAAGGATCAAGTGCAATTTGTGTGTTCTTCATGTTTACATTTTATCTGTAGAGAAAGTATATTACAGGTCTCAGGCAGGGGGTTGAACCAGCTTTATTCCAGATCATTTCCCCCTCTCCCTGCTCATCCTGTCAGTTGGGATACAGGAGCTATGCTGGGAAATCGCTGCTGGAGGAGCTGGCTCCAGGCTGCTGCAGCTGCTTTCAAGGAAGCTTGGGGACATGCAGGACTTGGTGATGAGGTGGTAGTGCCTCAGTCTGGGAAACAGACCTGGCCATGAGCAGGCAGTGACGTGTGCCCTCAAACCCTCCAGGACAGAAGCTGTCTCCAGAGTTAGGAATGCGAGGAGGGGACAGCTGTGGGTGCCACCCATGGCTGTGCTCAGCTGAAAAAAGATAAAGCTCAGCACAGTTGTCTGTAGTCATGGCCTTTTCCCTGGGCTGCAGTGGCTGGTGGTTGGCTGGGGGCCATGGGTCCTGTGGGGAACAGCCATGACTGTGTGGGCAGGGGTCCCACAGGAGATGAGTTATGGGATGGGCTCCAACTTGGCAGGAACGTGGGTCATTGGCTTTCCCAGCCTCTCCTTCAAGAAAGGAAAGGAAAGCCCACAATGGAAACATGCTCCTAGCCCAGTTTCTTGCAACAAGAAACACTTTTAATTGAGCTCCTCACCAACATGGAATAACAAAATTAGGAGATTAGGCTATAGATTGTTGTTATGATTTTAAAATTAACTTGCGTCCTCTCAGACCCTCTCCTTGGGGAAGTGGTATAATGAAATTAATTAGCAATGCTGTTTTGGAGCTGCTCAACCAAGGGAAATGCCTCAAAATGATTCTGGTCTCTTCCCATCCAGCCTCTGGCACAGCACGAGGCTCCTGCCTCCTCCCCGGGCTGGGGGAGTCCCAATACTGTGGGAGCAACTGCAACCCCCCCTCACATGAAACCAAACAGGAATCAAGTTGGTTCATCTCCAGATGCTTTTATATTCATTAGCCACCTGTTAAATACTGTAAATACCCACTCAAGAAGTCAATATATATTTTTATAAGCTTGAGATAAATGTAATATAATATCACAAGGGACACTGTGTGCATCTCATGTTTGAACTATAGTCAGACATCTCTAGGGAATCTCAGTTGGTTTGGAATATTTAATAATAATAATAATAATAATAATAAATGTAATAAAAATCTATTGACAGTTTTGTTAATTTTGTATTTATTGAACCATGACTGAAGATGGCAATAAAAAGATATCTAAATACCTGAGTAAAACCAATCACTAATCCTTCCCTGGCTTGTTTATGTGAGTTATTTCAATATTATGTGTGGAAGTGCCTCTTTAGCAAGGGTGGCAGATAATGGACAGTTTTAATAGCAGCTAGGTGTGAAGTGATACCTTGTTTTTCTTTTTTTTTCTTGTGTATGCCAAGATGCAAGCCTGTGCTCCAGCTGTAGAGTGGCCAGAAGGGGTGATTTCTTGCTATTGACAATTCATAGTGGGGACAAAAACATCTACTTTGCTTTGCTAGTGTGTGTTGTGTGAACAGAAAGGTGCATGGCCTGGCCTGTGGGGCCAGGTGCTGTTTGGGCAGGTGGGAGTCCCTCCCATCACCCCAAGGACCAGACAACCATGGAAGTGCTTGCAGTGTGAATCTGTCAGTTCAAATGCAATGGTCAGTCTGATACAGGTGCTGCTGTGTAAGTGTGGGGATGCTGTGGGAAAATGCTGCAGAGTTCCTGTGTGCAAGCCATGTAATTAATTGTTCAACTGAGTAAATGAAAACTGTGTGTGGCCAGCACATTAAATGCAAACTCTGCACAATGATATCTAGAAATTGTTTGATGTGACTCTCACTCGTTCACATCTCTTCTCTTTTTCCCAGGCTGTTCAATGCCAAGGAACAGGCACAGGAGCCCAGGTCGGTGCAGTGACAGCAGTGACAGCTGCTGGGAAAGGACTGAATGGGTGCTTAGAATGGGTGAAGTCTATTTGCCTTCTGTTGGTCAATTAATTCAGGCAGCATTAGCTCGGAGCCTGGCCAGGGCTGTACTGGCACTATAAAGAAATAATTAGAGCTCTGGAGCAAGGTGATGAACAGCAGATTCTCAGTCACAGCCAAGCAGAGGCAGATTTTACCCAGTTATTGGCAGCTGTGCCTCCTGTGGGCTGTGGCAATGGATTTGTCTCTTTTCTGTGAATTCCTGGCACCCTCTTGGCTGGAGGCTGTGGGACACCTCCTGTCCTGGATGCACTGGGGGGCTGGCACCCCCTGTGCCAGCCCTGCACCAGCCTTGCACCCTGCTCGTCCCCACACTGTACCGGAGAATGCAGCTCTGGTGACAAAGAGGGATCAATAAGCTGTTATGTCTCAGCCAGGGAACCCCAAGGTGCTCAGTCAGGGATGGCCTCAGCACTTGGCAGGTGCTGGTCATATGGAGGATGTTTTAAAATAAAACTTTCATTGCATGATGCTGATGGGAGCAGCTGCCACAGTGTCTGGTCAGCCCCACCAGTGGCTCCATGTTTTGAGACAGGCAAAGGAGGAACCAGGGCTTCTCCTCTTGCTCCTCACTCCCACTCAGCAACCTCAGACACAAAATCCATCATCCTCCCTGCTCCTCTTCTGGACATTCACTGCAGCCAGGCTGCACGCTCTGTCTCTGCTGTGATGGCTGGTGAGGCCAGGACATGGCACTGCAGCCGTGACTGCAGCGTGCTGGGGTCGGACAAGCCCAGCCTTCCTGGCATGTGTCCCTGTGCCCAGGGAATGTTAAAAGAACCTGGCTCTGGAGGAAGAGCAAGGTTTGAATACAAATGACGGCTAATTATCAGGAAAAGCAGGTGCCATCTATCATCATAATCAGCGATCTCTCAGTTCAAGTGTCACCAGGACAGATCCTTGTTTCCTCCTCAAATTCATCTCCCGTGGTCTCAGTGTGCCTGAAGAGCACTGCACAGGCTGAGACACGGCCAGACCCCTCAGCTCCTCCTGCCTCACAAAAGATGAGCTCCCAGTGCCCCACCAGGCTGCCCCCAGTGCCGTGTGCCCACCTCGGCCAGGGACAAGGTGAGTGCACTTGTGCCAGCTGTTGAGGGATGCCAGGGGTGAGGCAAGTGCTGGGGTTTGTGGCACGTCCCAGTTGAGGTGGCCTTGGCACAGAGCTGGGTGACCTAGACACGGTGCTAGGAGACACTGGCACAGGTCTGGGTGCAATCCAGCAGCACCCACCAGCCCCGCCATGGGTGACCGCAGCTGCCTCTCCATTTGTGTCTGCCTGCTGACAGCAGGGACATCTGCACAGCAGCAACAGCCACCTGGAAGGCACAGAAGACATTTAATTGCACAATTATAAATGTCTTTTGCCTTTTTATCTCACCGAGGCTGACAAGCACCTTCAGCATCAAACAAAGAGCTGCTGTTATTGCTCAGCACAGCGGCTGCTCCTGGGCAGCTGCCACCCCTGAAGGGGCACGGACAAAAGCAGAGGAGCTGTGCTGTGTCAGCAGGTCTGTATTGGTCCCAGAGCCACTGCTGTGGCCTGGGCTTGGCCATCACTGGGGAGCAGGAGCTGCTCTTTTTTCCTGCTACCTCTAGTCCCTTCTTCATAATGAGGCTTGTTCCCCATTGACAAGTTCCCAGGGGAATGGGGCATCTCTGTTCACTGGGGGCTTGACAGAGTGCTCAGGTGTGATGGGGCAGCAGTGGGGCAGCAGCCAGGATGAGAGGACAGTGGAGCCACATGTGCCCAGTTTCCCAAGCATGGAGGTGGTCGGGCTGTCCCTCCAGCCAGCCTAGGGATGGCACTCAGCCCTGGGGGTTTATGCTGTGAAATATTTTTAAGTGAATTCTATTAAATGCCAGGAGACAAAGAGATTAATAGGGCAATGAAAAGGCTTTTTGTGAGATTTAGGTGCTCCTGGGTGATGGCAATTATGTGTTGGATAAATGGTGGCTTGTGACTGTAAATACAGGTTCTCAGGGTAATGGAATTTACATCAGGAATGCTGTACATCCCCAGGGAAAAACAGACTCAGGGACCCCCAGAAGGATAAGAGTTTCCCTGAGCCTGTTAAAATCATTGCTAACAGTGTTGTCTCACCTGATGAGAGGCGGGTGGCTCTGTCTCACAGCAATGCATAAATCCCTGCTTTGCCTGGCAGGGAACAGGATGTGTCAGGTATCACATCACACTGCATCAAAACGCCAAGTGGCACAATGAATCAAGCTCCCCAAAATAGAACCTTCTTCTAGAAATAAGCTTGTCACTGTCAATTTAAACTCTTGCCAAAGAAGCGGGATTTGATACAAGTTTCTCTTGCCAGCGATTTACAGAAATGTGTGGGTTTAATCACTATTTTTATCAGCAGGAGTCTAAAAGGAGAGCGGAAGGTGTCTCTATCCAAATGTGCAACAGGAAACCCAGATCCTTAATGCAGCTCCTATCCAGCAGATCTGGGAAGAGAGAGCACAAAGCACAGTTCACTCTGAGCATTGAAGGAAAAAGAGCGTTTCCTCCATTTCTACTTCCCCAACACCGAAGTGGTGACACAGCGAGACTGCTGCCTGCCCTGTCCAGAGCACTGTCCCCTGCACCTCACCAGCCTGAAGGGTTCTAAGGGGTTATTTAGAGACAAAAACATCCAAAATTCTGCAGGGAGGGAAGGGATCCTGCCTGGTCACCACACTGCAAGAAGGGTGTCAGTCTGGGAAGGGCGTTTGTCTGGGAAGAGCCCTGATGAGCCATGCAGGGCACTAATCCCAACAGCTCCCTTATTCCATCACTGGGGAATGAGGCTGTGACTTGCTCCTGGGCTGTTTTCCCACAAAGACAAAACCCTGCCATGCCCCCAATGCTGCACAGGCAGGTGCCACCAGCCCTGCTTAGGGAACCCAAACTGTTTCAAACAGATAATTTGTTTTCATCAGACACGTGCCGATGTCTCAGCCCCGGTGTCCCTGACGCTGGTCGACAGCTGTCCTCAGGAATGCTTTAATTGCGTTTTCCTCACTTTGCACAGCTCTTACCTAATGTGCTCTGCCTTCATTAGATGAGACACCTCTCGTCCCGGGGATGTTGTCATGTTTTCAGATGGCTTTAATCAGCACCTCCCAGGGTCTGGCTATTTCCAGATACAATAAAGCTAAACCTCATCTGGGCTGGTGATTAATGGAGGTGCATCTCCCACCCCCATCCAGCCTGGCTTTAAATATGCCTGGCTGACAGCCCCTCGATGCTGGCAGAAGCAATTAAGCAGAATTAAGCCTCTTGTCTTGCAGACTTCGTCCGCAGTTACAGCTCAGGAGGAAGAGCTCAGCAACAGCAACCAGGTTTCTAATGATCCTGTCATAGAGAACAGCACGGAGAGATAAATGAAAGAGTGAGGGAATAGCCAAGATCAAAACTCAGATTTCCAGATGTCCAGAGCACGGCAGGTTGCAGGCTGGCCATGTTTGTCTCCTTAGACCCATGCTGGCACAGCACTTGGGGTACAGGGAGGTGTCCTTTTTATGACAGAATGAAATGCAGAGGAACAGAGCTTGAACCCAACCAGGACCAGGTCTGAGGACTTCTCTCCTGAGCATCTCCAGGCATGGCTGCTCATAAATGCCATTTTGCAGAAGCTACTTCCCCTGGGAATCCCCTGGATCCTTCACCAGCTTCTGTCTCCACTGCCTAGCTGCAAATATCCACAGGCAATATTTTGACTTTTGGAATTCATCTTACCTAGCAAGGGACTCGAAATGTATCCCAGACAATTTCCTCTCCTCATTTTTAATAATCTCTTTCAGCCTGAAATTAGTTTGTGAAAATATGTATTGGGATGATAGGCTTTTTATCACAGCTAATGGACAATATTCATCACACCTGTGTTCTACTCCTCACAACACACGTACATTCCTTACAGCAGTCCTGTATCAATTTTAACAGCACTTAATTCATTACAATCCCATCACTGCATGTGCGTGCTCCCCTCAACAATGTCACCAGTGATTTGTCACCCAGATCCCTGTGAGCAGCTCCGGTCTTGCCCTATGGAGCCACAGTCACTCCTCAAGCCGTGGGATGGGATGGAATGGGCCCATTCAAGCATGGCAGGTGGAAGATACTGCCCTGTCCCCCACTCTGAAAACCTCTGGGAGGTGACAGGTGGAAGAGCAGAAGCAAAAAGACCTTTTCTGCCCATGATCCCTTTGTCCGCTCGCTGGGCACAGCAAGGCTGAGCCAAAGTGCTGGGGCTGTGCTGGCACATCCTTCCATCCTGAGCCCTGGTGAAATCAGAGGGGAATGCTGGGGACAGAAAGTCAAAGCAGTCTAAGTGGGCTCGAGCCATGCCCTCAGCACTGTCCTGGTCAAGGCTCCTGCTGGCCACGTGCTCCAGACAGGGGCATTTCCAATTGCACCTTCCATCTGGCACTGATTACTGTCCAATTTCTTGTGCCTTCATTTGCAGTCAGCAGAGGCAGCCGACTGACATTGAGGGAGAACGACTCCTCAGATCCCATCAATCAAGTGCCATCAGGATCCAGCTCCTCAGGCTCCTGGACCACAAGGTCACCCTCTGTGGGAGATAAGCTTTCCAGCCGAAGCACAGCCCTGCTCCTGCCCCCTTCCCACTGCAGACCCATCTCTGCTGCATGGTGGATGGGGAGAGACCCTGAACTGCAGGCTGCCACTGCTCAATGACCTCTCCATCCTGCCTCAGGGCTCTCAGACCATTTCGGGGATAAGTGGGAAGAAAATTCACATTTTTTTTTAATTTCAGGAAATAGTTAAATACACAGGAATATCCAACAGCACCAAATGCAGAGCTTTCCCCCAGAGCAGTGTTCAGTTGGGGGCTGTAGCCGGGTGCCAGCCCCACTCAGGGAGGAGGTCACAACAGCAGCTGACCTTACTGCCATTCCCAGTTACTACCCCCCAGGAAAGGAGCTAAATTCAAATTGTGTATGAAGCCCCTGTGCTGCCCTGCTCAGCGCAGCCCTGAACTGTGCACCATGAGCAGGGCTTATTTTTAGAAAAAAAAATCCTAAGCAGCATTAGAGAAGCAAAGTTCTTTGCTCTGAATGCTCTTAACTTGCCAATCAACAGCCTTTCTGCCCACTTGCTGGTCTGCAAACCCAAGAGAACTGTGTCATGGTCTCAGCCTTAAAGGAAATAAGGACTGGTTTTTCTTCCAAAATTTAAAAAAAAAAGTAATTTATTTTGATTCCACTACATACAGTCCATATTATAGATATTATAGATAGAAAAACTAGCTCTTAGCTTCCATTTTGTAAATTAATGGAAGGAACACAAATTAGAAGGACTAAATGAAGGTAGCAGTCCTAAATGTAAAATGTATTTGCAGAGGGATGTCATTGCTCACTGACTTCCATCTATGGGTTTCTTTGCCTCACTGCAAGCCTGTGCAAGGCAAACCTGGAGAGAAAGAGAAATCAGTCAGTGCTCAGACAGTGGTACAGCCCACAGCCACCCACTGCTCTGGCCTAACGGAGAACTCTGTTTTTCAGAGCACTGACATCAGTTCCTTTCCCCAGTGTGTATTCAGCCAGATGTGATGTAAAGCCCCTCCCTCTCCTTGCAAGCTCCATGCTCTTCACCTCTGACATAAGCCAAAATACAAGACAAGGCTGGGCAGGGAATCAGGTTTCTATTGCAGCTCAGCAGTTCCCAGGACCAATGACAGAGTGACAGCACTGCCTTACAGCTTCAGGTCACGGCTGCCAAAAACACCCAGACTTACTGACAACTTCTTCATGAGCCCTCGGGCCTTGGGGTTCAGCTGAAGAAAATTCTTCTTGGTCAAATCCTTTGCTGTCAAACGTATGCTCTGTGGAAACAAACCCAAATCTTAGGCTTTCTTTTGGTCAGCTGCAGCAGTTTGAGGCAGAAAAAAAAAATAGAAGTAATTAAGATCTAAGCATAATAAGAGACCACAGACAGGCAGAGAACGACATTCTGGTTGACCAAAAGCTCAACTCACACCTTCCTTGCAGTGCATTAATGCATTCCTGCCACTACTGCTACTTTAAGTGTTACTTGAATGCACAGCAAAACATCCTTCTATTCTGTTTTGACCAGTGTAAGCAGCTCCCTCTTCTGACTAAAGAGTCTCTTAAGGTTCTTTTTAAGCTTGATCAATGCCCTGATAAACTGCAGTGGCACAGCTAAAGAGACATAAGTGGATGAACTGAAGCTGGTGAGGCACCAAGAGGTTCAAAGCTTCAGCCTCGCCTGTACATCCCTCCAGCCCCTGCAGGTGAAATTTCAGGAATTACCTCTCCTCCACCCAGGGGCAGGGTCAGGAAGGCATCCCCAGTGTCGGCGAGGGGGCTGCCGTTGGCAGAGATGGTGTAAACACGCTCGTTGAGAGCAGGAGTGCGCAAACCCGGCGTCTTGAACACCCTGAAACAAGAAGTTATTAGTGAGCAGTATTATTATTATGATTATTTGCTTAAAGCAATTCTAGTCAAAGTCTTTCATTTCATGTTCAAAGAGATGCTAAAGACTGTGTGGCAAACAAGTGACACAAAGCAAACGGCATATAACAGATTATAACAGAGATAGAAGGGAAAGAGATTTATTTTCTCTGTTAACAGATCAACAGAGAAATCTAACAGAATACAAACCTAGAATCAAATCTGGGTGTGATCATGGAGGTACCTCCCCGAGCACAGAAATCACCCATTCTCCCAGTAGCTGGAGTGATAAAGCTGGTTTTGCTTGATCTGTTAAAAGGAAATAAACATCTGCTCATAACATGACCTTTAACAAATTGTAGAAGCACTTATCAAAGGCTTAAACGAGGTGATCACCACAAAACCCAGGGGTTCTCACTAATCAGTGACCCACAAAGCTGGGGACAGCAGGTCCTCACGGGAGAGGCAGTTGTCCTTCTTTCATTCACTCTCAGACTGTCAATTTTTTAGTGTAACATTGCACAGCTCCCCAACCCCCCACTGAACCACACTCCATCCCAGGAAAGAGATTATTTACAGTCTCATTTGGCATTTCTGGAGATAAAAGAGAGATATCCCCATTACCTCTTGCTCATGCGCTTCACTCTCGCTGAGCGGGGTCTTCTGGACACGGGCGGCTTTTTGGTGGACGCCTTCACCTGAAGCACAAATCACTCACCAGGTCAGTTACTTCCCTCTCAAGGGACAGCAGAGTCCACATAAACAGATATTTCCAGGCAAAATGCTCGGTCTCCTTCTCACAGCACAAGAGCCCAGAACAAACACCATTCAAACCTTTGTGACCTTCCCCTACTGTTAGAATTCTCAGGGAAACTGTCTGAAGTCTCCCTCAGAGCATCCTGGACAGCCCTAGTAATCAGCTCAGTCAGAAATTTATATCCTGGAGATAAAGTCATCCCACACAACAGCTACTTACCTTTGCAGTTCTTGGATTCACATTCTCAGACTCTGTCTCTGAAGGACACTGGCTGTCAACTCTGGATTTCTTTGGTAGAGGAAGTGAAGGAGGCTCTGCTTCCTCCTCGATGGCTTCAACACTCCTTTTGGATTTCTCCACTAGAAAGAGAAAGTGTTATCTAGGTAAATAATAACTTCAAATTATTAGTTGGCAGCAGAGCCAAACAGCAAACTACACTTCTGGCAAAAATTTGTTTCTAAAGTCCAAATTCCAGTGCAATCCCAATGGTTTACAGAGCACTACTTTGAATTACTTTGAATGCTTTTATAAAATAAATTAGACCTACTGCAGGTACTAGGGGTAAAAGTAAGATTATTTTTCTGTTTTGAATATATTGAGGGATGTGAGCAAGATCTGAATTATTATTCACATTAAGGAACCATGATGTGCTTCCACCTCACCAGTGGCCTCACAACGCTCCAACTGACCCTTCTTGACGATTTCAAACTGAGAATTGATAACTTCTGCTGTCCGCTTGTCTATTTCTGCTATTTCCAAGTCTGCCTGAAATTATAAACAGTTGTGACACCATTAGGATTGTTGGCAACACAGAGTTGGTAACCTGTAGAGCAAACCCCTAGTTATTTTACAGCCAGAATAGCTCCACGTTTGCTGTTCTGCTCAAACTGGGCCTTTCAGGTTATCCTGGAGATGACAGGACACCCTCAGGACTCAGTGCCTGGTTTGGCAGCTGCAGCTGTGCCTCACATATGCCTTGCTGCTCAACCAGTGTGGAAATGCTTCAATTTACTGCAAAATGCATGTGCTTCCAGGGGTCTGGGAGTGGAATCCAGCAGGTAAGGAAAGGACAACACAGAGCAGCAGGAGCGAGCAAATCCTACATCAGATATAGGGGCATTTCTTACTGTTAAGTCTTAAAGTAGAATTTGTGTACAGATTCATGTAACTTTTGCTCTTGCAATGCTCTGGAATGTTGTTACAGCCCGAGTAGCCCCTGCAATGGTGTGTTTCTGCTGGAAACCTACCATGGCCACCTCCTCCAGTGCCTTTCCACTTCCTTCTTTACCTAGAAT
Organism: Pyrocephalus nanus; assembly: GCA_038380795.1. Lineage (NCBI taxonomy): Eukaryota > Metazoa > Chordata > Aves > Passeriformes > Tyrannidae > Pyrocephalus > Pyrocephalus nanus. Next base: position 6,431,600 of record CM076285.1, on the reverse strand, counting down.
GAAAATATGTCAAACCAATCAGGTCAAGTCCGGGACAGTGCAAAAACCAACTCAAACCAGTTTTCACCCCGTCGAGAATTTCCGGGCACAGCAGACCCCAGCTGCTCCCTTATTCCCGTCGGGGTTTGCTATCAGCCCCGTTACCGAAGTATTCGAGCCAGTTCATCTGGCGCAGCTCCAGCGGCAGCCGCAGGATCTCCATGTCGTACAGCTTCTCCACCTCCTTCACCAGCCGCTCACCGTCCGCCCGCAGCCGCTCCAGACGCTGGTTCACTGCAGGGACACGCGGCGTCAGCCCCGGCGATGCCGTTCCCTCCCCCGGCCCCGTTCCCGTTCCTACCCTCGCAGTCGAAATCCTTCAGGAAGGCCGCGAGCTTCCTGCTGCGGGAGCTCGAGCCGCCCTTCTTCTTCGCGGGAGCCATAGCGGGGCCGGGGGCTGCGGTTGGTGCCGCGCTCGGGGCCGGGGGTCTCGGCACCGATCACTCGCTCGGTGTCGGTCTCGGTGTCTCGGTGAGGCCCCGCTCGGTGTTCAGTGTTTCGGTGAGGGGCTCACCGGAGCCGATCCCCGCTCGGTGCTGGGGTCCCGGAGCGATCCTGTCTCGCTGTTCGGGGTCCCGGACCGATCCCCGCTCGGTGCTGGGGTCCCGGAGCGATCCTGTCTCGCTGTTCGGGGTCCCGGACCGATCCGCGCTCGGTGTTGGGGTCCCGGAGCGATCCTGTCTCGCTGTTCGGGGTCCCGGACCGATCCTGTCTCGCTGTTCGGGGTCCCGGACCGATCCCCGCTCGGTGCCGCTCCCTCTCTCGGTGTCGGGCGCGAGCGCGTTCGAACCAACCGCCGGCCCCAAGCGGCCAATGGGGTGGCGGCGCGGGGTGATGACACCCTGCGGGTGCCGGGGGCGACGTTGGCGCGGGGTGATGACGCACTGCGGGTGCGGGGGCCATGGCGGCGCTGGTGCCGCTGGCGGCGGTGGTGGCCGCGCTCCGGGACTGGGCGGCGGCGGCGGCGCGGGCGGGCGCGGCGGGACGGGCGGCCCTGTCCGCTTGGGCCTCGCTGCTGGGCGCGCTGGCCGCGCTGGCGGCGCAGATGCGGGCGGCGCGGCGGCTGCCGTGGGGAGCGGCTCCGCTCGGTGCCTTCCCGGAGCTGCGGGCGCGGCTGTGGCGGAAGCAGCGCGGCGCGGCCGAGGCGCTGCTGGAGCAGCTCGGCGGGCGGCGGTGAGGGGGCCGGGGTGGCGGGGCCGGGGCGGGCGGCCGTGGGGCGCGGGCCCGGCTGACCGCGCGGTGCCCGCAGGATGGAGCTCCGGGAGGTGCGGGACGCCGCGGGCGCCGCTGCGGCCGCCGTGCTGCGGGTGTACGAGGAGCGGGCTGCCGAGCTGGGGCTGGAGGGGGCCCTGCGGCGCGGACCGCGCTGCCCCTCGCTGGCCGACGTGCTGGAGGGGCTGCAGGACGTGGAGCGCTACTACCGGCACCTGTATCCTTCTTGGGGGGCTCTTGGCAGCGCTGGGGGGGATGTTCTCTCGTTGTTGACCTTACCGGGCACGAAGGTACTTGGAGAGCAAGCTGCTCCTGCAGCGCCTCAGCTGTGACAGCCTGACAGACATGGAAGCCCTCCCACAGTCCTGGGAGAGGATTTTGGAGCACCACAAGGAAGACGTTGTTCAAGGTAGTTCCATGTGCACACATCCGAGGGTCTTTTCCTGGGGCTCGGTGCTGTTGTCCCTGCCCTGGTGACAGCACAAAGGCCTGGCCATGGTAGCTGTGCTGGGCTCAGTAGCAGCAGGTAATCCTGCTCAATTGACCTGGTCTGAGATCTTGGTCAGCTTTAGTTGAAAGTACTCACCGTCACAACTGGGCACAGCTGGAAGCAACATCCTCACAATGTAACAAGGGCTTAGTGATCCATTTCACTGCTCAGTCAGTTTTACTTACACTTTTCTTTATTGCCTTTAGAAACGGCATAAGTTTAGGAGGGTACAGAATATAGGTAAAATGCCTTAAGACAACAGGGTTGTTGTTTTCTCTCTGACTCAGATACTCTCCTGAAGGTCTCGCTGTTTGTGGACAACCATCAAGAGCTGATCTGCTCACCTATCTCCTGACAGAGCAGCAGGGACTGGCACTGACCAGCTTCTGCCAGCTTGGTGTGTTCTGGAATGCTGCAAAGGGGATGAGGAACTGAGGGAGCTCTGCAGATGCTTTCCAGAAGCTGAATGAGTTGATTCTTGGCCTCAGCAGGAAATGCTTGGACTGTCCTGTTTTCAAGTGGAAATGGACTTGGTGTCTGAAGAAGAGGCTGAGCTGAACAAACCACGAGGATAGAAGGGAGTCACTTCCAGCTGTGGAACTTTCCTTTCATTCTCCTGCAGCAGATGTTTTGTATCATGGAAAAAATGCTGAGACTTACTGACATGAGGTGCTGCAGATGCATGAGTGTAACAGAGATTCCCTTAGGCTGATGCTGTGTAAGAAAGATGTTTGAGTTCTGTCCTTAGAAATAAAGAAAATAGATCAGGGCTTACAAATGCTGGATACCATGTGCCTCTGAGCAGTATGTTTGTGTTCATTCCAAACACAAGGAGGAGGAGGGAGCAAATCTGGCTTGAAAATGTAATTATGGAGGTGCACGGACGCCTGAGTTCTGACACGGGCACTTTTCAAGGGTGTCAGAGTATGCTGCTCTGATACCTCTGCCAGGGCCCACTGAAATCAGTCTTGAAACTTCACTGTCTGGTGGCAGCAGCTGCTGACAGTTCAGAGACATCTTCTATTGACCATGGCACTGATCCTCTCATTCCCGGGAAGCGCTGGGATGTTTCTCTCTAAATAACATATTTGATAAGAAACGGGAGTTTATCCGGGAAAGCCAATAAAGAATCGTATTGGACACCTTGTGGGTGTGTTTGTGCTCCCGTTTCTGTCTCCAACCTGGGGAGTCCCTGCGGCCACCTGAGGGCACTGTGCGACCTGCGGAGAGGGGCTCGTGGGAGCAGATCGGGGTGCAAGAGGTGCGAGAGGAGATCGGGGTGCTGGGAGGAGTGGCGTGGGATGCCAGGGTGGATGCGAGGTGGGTTCTGCTCCTGCCAGGGTGGGGGCTCGAGGCCCTGCTGGGGGCTCGCTTGGCATTAGAGCCTTGTGCTCCTTACACAGGCTGATGGCTGCAGGGTGAGTTGGGGGTGTATCATCAGCACAAACCAGTAGATCACTGTGTGTGGATGCAGAATTTTCTTTACATGTGCACATGCTTCACAGCCCTTCAACACCCCTTTTCTGTCAGCCTCTGTCCAGGACATCTGCACAAAGAACAAATGGATTTAAATTCTGGAAGGTGTTCAGCACAGTTCAGTGGTGGCCCTTCTGCTTCCCCCAGATGTTTGGCCCCTGATGTCTGTCTTTGGGCTAACAACAGCCCTGCTAAAAGTGCTGAAGGAGCTTTCTGCACTGAAAGTGGCTATGCCCTAACTCTGACTGACTGAAATGGGGTGAAAGAGGTGCTCATTGAAGTTTTGGTGTGATTAATTGCTCCGTGCTGTTCCTGGCTGATGGGCCATGTCATCAGTTGCATTTGTCTGCAGTGTTCTGAAGGGTGCAAGTGAACCTCCTCATCAGAGCGCTCTAATTGGGATCAGCTGTGGGCTTGTTCCGTTCCAGATCCAGATGTTCAGTCAGGATGGCTGCCAGGGTCCCCATTGCTACCAAGGACATTTTTCATGTGTGTGGGACTTCCTTCAGTCAGTATTGGTCTGGGAGTCTCTGGGGGTTCGAGGGTTCCCCCAAGAAGACAATCAGGGTGAGCATTCAGTCTTTCAGCATTGCACTTGACAGCAGGCAGGTGGAAAGGCCACTTTTCTTCCTCCCGTGCCTGGAATCCTGCACAGCTGAGTGAGACACTTGCAGCACAGGGATGTCATTGGGTGCCAGATCTCAGCACCTTCCTGAGTCCTGGGACGGGAGGGAGGTGAGTGAGAACAGCACCCGCTGTGCCAGCTGCCCGGGAATGGAACGCAGAGCCAGGGGCTCCAGCCTGTGCCATACCTAAGTGAGGCCATGGGTAAGGGCAGCACCAAGGGCTCTGAGATCAACTGGTAAAATACACCTAATCATAAAAATAGCTCCAAGTACCTTTATTTTTGGAGCAGAGCTCTCAAAGTGTTCTTGCATGGAGGTCTGTCTTTGAGGAATGCAATAAAATGCAGTTAGCAGCTGGAACTACCTTGTTAAAGGAAAATTGTCAGGAAACACAAAGCTCACACTTTGATTTTCAGCTTTACCTCCTGCTAACTCCACTGGAAAATAGTTATTCTTCACTTACAGGGAAAGCACAAACTATATTCAGTTACTAAATTCGAATGCCCGCAAACATTTATAGGGAGCACCTGACTTATATCTTGTTGGTTTGTTTCCTCCCACAGGGTGAGCGTTGACTTCTGCTGCAGCGGGGCCTGTGCACAGTTCTGCTCAGAAAAGAGACCTGCTGTGAGTAATTCCAGACTTCCACAAGAAACACCAAAGCTCTGCTTCAGCGTAAGCTCATGGATTTCAAACAGATTCCAAAACTGAGTGTATTACAAGGGTCCACAGTTAGGGAAAAGACAAAGAATTTGGCAGGTGAACTGAAGTGTAAAGTGACTCTGGAGGCAGAAATAAGTGATAAAAAGCTTTGTGATTCATTTAATAAACAAAGCATGGGTTTCACAAGTCCCTGTGGTTTTTGTGCTTATTCTTTGAGACTTTCATCTTGGCCTGAAGCAGAACTCCTTTGTGACTTTGCAGGGCCCAAGGGGGCTGCCTGGGTGTTTATCTGCCTCGAAACAGCAAACATTCTCCCTGCCCATTAACTGTGTGTGCCACTCTGTTCCCCTCACCCAGGTCTCTTGAGTGTTTCTCTAGTGCTCCTGACTTTGCCACAGCGTTTGCCCTATTGAGCTATTGATTAGCTCCAAGGGGGACAAAACCTGCTGATGGATGTGTGGTGGGTGGGGACACGTGGCAAGGAAGCAGTGATGTGCTTTGCCGAGGTGGGACATGCTCAGCACAGGGCCCGTGTCTGCCCTTGCAAGTTCGGGCATGAGCTTTTACCTGGCCAGCTCTTTGCCACTGTGGTTTGGCCCTTAAGCCTTTCACCTCCTGCAGACCCTCTAGGGCTGCAGCAAAGCCCTCTGTGAGATTCAGTGATCCTCCATCCCCCAGCGTGCCACAGCCGCCTCTCATTGGGGCTGATGTGGGATGGCTCTCTGTTCTCCCTGGTCGTTTTCTCTGCAGCCTAGACAGTCTCTAAGCCACCTGGGGAAGGCAGATTGAAGAACATCAAGCCAGTAAGTCTCCTAATCATTCTGCTATGTGAGGAATGAATCCAAGAGCCTTTGCACACTATTAATCTTTTCCAATTCCTAAGAAAGCAAATGATCTCCTCCTGCTCCCATAAATTCAACCTCTCTCTCCTGCTTCCCCCCGCAGTGTTTGAACTGTTTGCCAAGAGCTTTATTAAAACCTACAAGATACAGTTTTGTTCCTAACTGAATCCCAAACAACTGTTTTAGGTGGAGAAGAAACATGTGGTGCTGTCAGCTTTAGAGCATTTTTGTGTGTAGTCCATGGCCACTTGTCAACTGGGGACCAGCCTCAGCCCCACACTGAGCCCAACGAGACCTGTGCTCTACTTTCCTGAGGTTGGGAGATGAATTCAAGCTGGTCAAACCACACAACCTTATGTCCAAAAGCACCTGGCAGTGACTCGTACAGGGGTAGCAGAAGGGATATTCCCCTGGACTCAGCATGGTCCAGTGGCACCTCACCCTCCCCGTGCCATGGCCGTTCTCTGCAGTGTGCCAGTAGCCCTGGGACAAACTGTGCTGGCAGTTGCCAGGCCCTGGCAGCTTTTCTGCTACCCTGTCCCCTACCCTGACTGGCTTCTGCCACAAACCCTCCACCTGTCCCATTGGCACGGCCCAGCCAGTGCCGCTGCTGTGGGTGTGGAGCAGCAGGTACTGGTGTGAACAGAGAAGCTGCAGCCAGTGGCTGTGGGTGTGCTGGGAGCAATGTGGCGAGGGTGGCAGGTCCTGTGGGGGCAGCCCAGGTGAGCTGCACACCAGGGCTCTGCCAGCTGCTGTGCCTCACCACCGGTCCGTGGCACCTCACACCCATCAACCAGTGCTGAGAGAAAACATTCACAGAGAAAACCAAAGCAGAAATGAGCAAAGCTGTTCCTTTGGCTGGATTCTTCCAGCTCCTCATGTCCTGCTACTTGGTTTGAGCAAGAGCAGCCTCCTCCTGGCCTGTGCACCTGAGCTGTGAAGAGAGGACAGAAATCTCTAGTTGCTGAGCAAGACAGGGGAGAGTTCCTGGCATGGCTTTGCCAAGAAGTCCCTTTCACGGTACAGTTCTGATACCTTTGCCCAAGCCCTGGGGGAGAGGTGAGAGCAGATTGTGAGAGTGGGAAGACAGGGCTATGGAGTGTGGCTTGCTCAAAGAGTGCTTTTAAAGTTCATATATCTACCTGTGAGTCAGACAGCAGAAGCAGGGAAGGGGAGAAATCAGGGACAGAAAAGCTGGGGTCATAGTGCCCAAAGGAAAAACAGCCTGAAGCAACTTTGGAGCTGAGGAGCCCATGGGAGTGGGTGCTAAGAGAGCACCTGAGGCAGTGACAGAAAGTTCTGCTCATGAAGAACCTGAACAAGAGTTCCTGCTGTCCTCTGTGCAAATTCCATCTGGGGAGCCAGGAGCCTCTGTGGGCTGAGCCCTGGAGCAGCAGGGTTGGGGCAGATGCCCCCCATCCTGTGCTGCATTGCAGCTGGGGTCCCACACTCCCCTGCCTGTGGTGCAGGGTGACAGGGAACCAGGCGTGTGAAAAAACCCCTGAGGTGAATAATCCAGCCCAGCTTTCGCTGGACACGGCTCTCCCAGCTCTGAAAGGCTTTTTGGTTGAGTTTAATGAGATTAGTCTGTAAGCTCTGGAGATGTCAGCCTGCTGGCAGCTCCGTGTTCAGTAGTTCCTCGTGCGCCAGGGAATGATGTTGCTCGTTTCATTGGCCTTGACTTCACTGGATCAGGCTGCTGCTCTGCTTCTCAATTAGCTGCATCTGCACGGCAGTAATGATCTGGAGGTCAGACAGCCTGGAGTGGGGGTGCCGAAAAGTTCACCCATGTGGAAGGGAGATCTCCATGGGCTCAGCACCCAACTGGACCTCTGTGCCCTCCAGGAGCCCTGCCAGGACCCAGTCCCCCCTTATCACTGCAGCAGTGACACTGTACAGCTTGTTCTGCTGCTGGAGAGTGCGTGTTCCTGAAAGCTCCAGTTTGGGTCTGTGCTGACATTATTGAAGCTACTGGTAATAAAACATGTCACTACAGGGGCCAGGGCCACATCTGATCCTGCAGAGGGAAAGTGAAAAGCCAAACAAAACCCAAAACCTCCAAAGAGCTGTAACCAAGCACATGCTGATGGGGAGGATTGGATTTCCAAGGGTGCAGATCCTGGTCCTGCTGCCCTGCCACGATGAGAGGCAGCTCCTGGCCCTGCTGGCCTGACTCTGCAATGGGGACAAATGGCACACGGGAGTCACAGCTTCCCGGTGCCACGTCCTTGTGCAAGTGTTGAACCCTCCCAGTGCAGGGAACTGCAAATAAATGCTGTTGATGACTCTGCCATCCCGTCAGGGATTAGGACATGCTGGAGCAATTTGCATGGGGATGAAACTTGGAAGAAATGGCAAAGCTGAGGGAATACGATATTATTTATTATTGCCAGTTGCAAGGGAACAGCAGCAGCCTCCAAGCTTGTATAACACTGGAACATGACTATTATTAGAATGGAAAGTTAGCAAGCAATTAGCTAATTGCAATTCACATTGTCTGTTGGCAATTATAAGGAGAACATTATAAACCCCAACAGATGGAACTCAAATGGGTCAGTCTCTCTCTCTCTTTTTTTTTTTTTTTTATTTTATTTTTATTTTTTCCATCCCCAAAGGGCATTTGTTATGAACTAAACTCAGGTTCTCAGTAGGGTTCATGAAGGCAGCCAGCTCATGAGTCAACATGTGGTGGGGTCCCCACAGGCAGCCGTCCTGTCCTGCCCTTCCCAAATGGGACAGCTTTGAGGCTGGAGAGTTCAGCTAATGGCTCTATGGTTTCAGTAATTTACTCTCTGTGGTGATGTTTTTTTAGTGAGAAAAAGTGGGGAGCAGAGAAATCCAGCTGCATAGAAATCCGTAGAAATCCACTGCTGAAGAAACATGTATTTCTTCTCATCCAATTGTTCATGACTCTGTTCAACTTCAGGTAATACCTTCTCTCTCCAGCAGTGACACAAACTGTTGGTGCCTCCCTGAGCCTGATTTCCAAATCTTTGGAGGTTGTTTGAGGGATTTACATTCCCTGTTGAGGTTGAGTCAGAACAGGGATCTTTGCAAAGATGAGCAGAGGAGGAGGCAGCACTCTGCTTCCCCTCTCCTGTCGTAGGAGATACCAGCAGAGCAGCTCCCACAGGGCAGAGATTATCTCATCACTGTTGTTAGAAATGCCTGAGTGATGCAGCACCAGGACATGATGGATGGGTGAAACATAAGCCCTGGACTCGAGGGATGGCTCAGCACACGGTTTCCATCTGTTTGAACCAAGCACAGATGCTCCTACCTGTACCATTCTGTTACCCTCTGGGTGGATTTTGTGCTCCATGCTGTGACAGGTGTCTGCTGAGGGGCTGAGAAATAATCACTGACCTGTGAAGCATTTCTCTGCTGAAGCATGTCAAGGTCCAAGCTGTGTACAGTTCAGAGTGTTGAAGGCCAGAGGCATTCAAGGGGCACACAAGAAGGCCCAGGACCCTGAGTGTTGCAGCCTGCCATGTTCCTCAGGTGCACAGCACATGCAGGAGCGTGGCAGCAATGCTGCTCTGACATCAGAACTGGTTCTGCATCTCAGAGTTCTTTTTAGAGTAGGGAACAATACAGAGAGATTTGGCCCTAAAGAAAGCATCCCAGGAGATATCCTAAGGAAACACTTGGATAAGAACCTTGTATCTATAGTCGAATATTCTGTAGCCAGGAAGGAGCTTTGCCCCTTATCGTCCCTGAATGTTGGTGATACCAGTGACTCCAGCAGAAGAACATCCTTGTTTCAGGTCAAGCTGATACAAACACAGAGACAGCTGGGGAATCTGAAACAGATTAAACACAGCGATATGAGTTTCATAAATAGCAATACAAACCCACTGCACACCTTCTGCTGATATTAAACAGGGAATGGATTGGAATTCATCTCTGAGCAAATGCATTATAATGAAATGGAAACATCAGGTTTTACTTACAACGCCCAGGTTTCCCATGGGAGGCAGTTTATGCAGTGCCCATTTATTAAAGACAAATGCTATCATTTAAAACATATCTCACGGAGAGCAGGGGACGGGCTGATGCAGGGGAGCAGTAACTGGAGATGGAGCTTTGCATTTACAAGCCGTTGTTTTCAGCAGGCTCTGCGTGTTCCGGCACATGTGATGAAAGCTGCCGGGTGCCCCGGTGTCCTCTGAGAGCTCTGGCCTGGCCCCCCACCACGTGCAGCCCAGCGAGGAGCTGAGTGCCACGACCCCGGCGGGACACGCTGGACTTTAATGTGTATTTAACAGCAGGCAGAAAGATAATCCAGTTATCTGGAGTCAGGCACTCATGGGCTGAAATAAAAAGGTAGGATGTGGGGCCCAGCCACAGTGGGCAGCTCTGCTCTGAGCGCTGAGCTCTGATCTCTGCTCCGAGTCTCCCAAAAGGAGAACTGGGTCCTGACAGTGTCCACTGGGGCTGGAGAGGACCTTGGCCAAGGAGGAGCAGGGACAAGGATTATCACCTCTGCCCACGGACAGAGGACATCCTACACATCACTTCCTCATGGGTCCTGAGGCTCTGGGGTCTCTTATCTGGAGTCCTCACTCAAAAAGCCTCAGAGGAGTCTGCCTTTTGGAGGGAGATCCTCCTCTCTTTAACCTGTCTCTTTTGAGGCCCACTGGGGTGAGCACCCCCTAGTCACCAGCCTGATGTTCCTTCCTTCCGTGAGTGAGTGGTTCTGAAGGCAAATGCTGAACAGTAACAACTGCTGTTATAGTTACATCTGAAGGCAACTTTGGTATTCACCTGGTGTTCAGTCAATTAATTGAAAAAGTGTACGTTGCCTTTCTGAAATTTTTCTGGCTACATCCTGGCACCCCAACAAGATGGTGCTGTTTGTTCTTTATTTTTGAGATCTGAAGACCAGGACAGGCCTGTCCTTTCTGGGCAGTAGCAGGTAAAAAACCCACATGCTTTAAGAAGCAAAATTCCACTCTTTGCGTGTAGGAGAACTTTCTGGCTCAATGCAGTATGACATTTGCAACCATTTAATTTGAATAAATTCCACTTTTATGCTCCATCCAGCTTTTAGTACATCAGCCAAAGCATTTGTAAGGAACAGAATGTAAATCCTAACTGTGTTTTCCCTCCCATGTGATCATCACTGATTTGACATCTAACCCCACTGTTCCTTTTGCTTTCAGAGCTCCCAGAGAGCAGCAGGTCAGTTCCTGGAGTCCTGGGAGGAGCTGTGGGATCCTTTCGGGTAGCAAGTAGATCTGGAGGGGGAGTCTGGGATCTCTGCCTGTTCCTCATGCTGGGTGCTGGGTAGGGAGGCAGATCCCACAGCACTGCACAGCAGGGGCTGCCAGGGAGGAAAGGTGGCCTGTAGTTCAGGAAGGAATATTGACATTGCTGCAGAAGTGACCATCCAGTGAGCACTGTCAATATTGGGAAACCTCCGGTCTCAGTATAGGCTGAGGTAAAGGTTCTGGGCTCAAGAGCCATCACTTATCAACCCTTAATGGGAATATCAAACCTTCTCCCTCAAAACTGCCTGTTCCAGGTGCCTTGTTCCTGGGAATGTAGCTGGAGGAAGATATCCATCTGTGCTGAGCCTGCCTGACCCCTGCATGGAGTGGGATAACCCCCCAAAAAGCAAATGACATCTGACAAGGGATCTCTGAACTGCCTTATCCTCCCAGCTCCACATCTGGAGGGAGAGCAAGAGGGCAGGAGAGTGCACTGCCTGCCTGCCTGTACTGTGCAGACAGGCTGGTGACAGCTCAGTAATGTAAATGATGCATAATAAGCCCTAAATAAAGTGCGAGGAACATGTTTGGGATCAGTAAATCCATTCTGACAAGAAGAAGCAAAGGAATGAAATCCCTTTTCCCAAACAGACTGGTAAGTTATGGCCTAAATGTAATCTAGTCCCACTGAAAAATGGCTCCTGAAGATTTATGGTTGGGGTCTCCCTGCACTGATCCACGGGGACACATGCAAGCATGTACCAGGGAACAGGGGCAAGGAGCCCTGGGGAGGAGGAGCCTTGGGAGTGGGGGCTGCATTCCCCTCCTTGAATGCCCAGGTTCCATCAAATGCACTTTCTCCACTCGCATTTACAGCCAAGTAAGTCCCATTTCCCGCTGCATTCCCCCATCAGCCATTTATCATCTTCAAGGGGTAGCTGCAGCCAAACGTTTCCCTGACCTTCAACAGCCCTGTGGATGTGTCTTCTCTGCTTAAGTGGGAGACTTACGATAAGCTCAGGGTCTCTTAAACATGCCTGCTCCAAATAAACACAGCAGGATGATGGGTTACAGGCTGCACTGGCCAGCTGAGAGAAGGGGACTCTCTTCACAGTTTTGTTGGTGCTAAAGAGTCACTTGTCCTCGCAGGATGCTGAGTGGCCAGAGAGCCCCCTGGGCCACTTGAGCACCTCTCAGCAGGCCATAATCAAAGGTAAACAGCACCAGGGCAGTCATGGTGCAGCAGCGGTGCCAGGAGGAGCCTGCAGGATAGGGGATGTGGAGCAAAGGGCTCCTTGGCTGCTCCTGGGGAACAGAGAAAGCTCCATGCAAAGCATGATCTGATGCATGTTCCGTGCAAAGCACAATCCGACCCAGCTCGCTTCAGTTTTGCTCTGATAATTCCCCACAGATATTTGTGCCCACTCGCTCTGCTGAGACACCTGCACCAGCAGGTTTGTACTTTGCAGGGAAAATGCAATTTTTTTTCCCTGTGCCCACCCCGGGAGGTGCTGAGGCTGTGCCTGTGGGTGCCTGGGTCAGCCACAGGGAATGGTCTTCCCTGGACTTCACGGGGAAGCTGCGAGTTTTTAAGCAGTTGCTTTATGTTCTTTGTTGCCTTTTCATTTGAACAGGGGCCAAAAAGGTGGGATCCAGATTGCAGGTGTGTTCCTGGTACCTCTTTCTGTTTGGGGGCTGCTGTTCCTGGTCTTTGTGGGCTGCAGTGAGGTTCTCTCACAGTCCCTGGGCCTTGGGGATCACAGTCTACCCAGGCTCTGCAGTTTGGGTGCTGTGTGCCAGGCAGCTGTCCCATGACACTGGGCTGCACAGCTAGCATGAGATGCAGGCTTGGAGTGCAGGAGGCTGCCAGGACACCTCACCAGATGCAGATCATCTCTTTGTTCCTTGGAAAACCACAAAAAAGTTTCTCTCTTCACAGTTCAGTGATGCCCAGACAAAGATGACGTGAAATCTGTGGGAAGACTTATTTTATTACAATATAGGAATGCACAGAGCCAGATGTTTAAGCTTAACTGTGGCTCCTCCATGCGAGCCCTGCTGCCCCTGCTCAGGGAGTTGCTTGCAGGGTGAGGTACAATGTTCTAAACGTGTTTGCTGCTGTGCAGGAGCTCCAAGAGCTGCTTGGAGTCAGGGCAATGCCACAACAGGTCCCCTGGATCCCTTTGTGCCACAGGGCCTGGTGTAGAGGTGGTGATACTGGCGCAGTGGAAGGGCAGGTGCCCCTTGGTGACCCCACCCATGGCATGCAGGAGCAGCCCTCGGTCTCTACCCAGCCCCTGCAGGTGCTGCTCTGTGGGTTCCCAGGGCACACAGCCTCTCCATGGTCTTCTGAGGTCAAACCCTGTGCCTAATTTGCTGGTTTTCCCTGCTGCTTCTCAGCTGGGTCCAAAGGATCCAAGTCCCAGCCACAGATGCATCCTGGCAGGAGCCGAGAGCCGGCAGCTGTTTTGCAACAGCCCAGGAGAGCCTCCCGAGCCCGCCAGCCCCTGAGTCAGCCAGTGCAGGGGCTCCGGGTCCCCAGGCTGGAACAGGGAAGCAGGGCTCACACGCATGTCCAGCCTGGCAGCCTTGTTTGTTTCCCCAGCAGTCAGATTTCATCTTTTCCACCTCCACGCTGCCAGCACAGCCCTTATCCGCTGTCCTGACACCTCCAGGGTTTATTTCCAGCTGAACCACGCTGCCTCCATATGTGCTCCTGCCGCTGGCTGCTGGTTATTAAGCCGATGCTGTTGTTGGTCCTCCTGCCTCCATTCAGAAGTTGGCAGTCCTTAAAAGCTCATTCATCTTAGGAGCCTAGTGGCAATTACAGCCTCATCCCACAGGATGGGTTAACTCCTGCTCTCCCGCCAGCCAAGGGGCAGCAGCCGGGCCTGGTTCTGATTAACGTGATGCCGAAAACCCGACGTGTTCCCCACACCGCTTGGGGAGACACTGAGATGGCTGTGGAAAGGGGGAAAATGATGAAACTGCCTGGATGCAGGAGATGTGCTGGATTATTATGACCAAAACCCAGTTCTGCACAGAGCTGCAGGCATCATGTCCCCTCACTGGGAAGGACAGAACCCCCACAGCCCCCACAGCCAGACAGTGACTGCAGGAATGATGGAAGAGGATGTGTGTATTTCCCCAGCAGACCTTGTAACATTACATTGTAAAATCATAAATCTGATCCCCACTTATTGACTGCCCACCTGTCAGAGCATTCCTGCCTGTTGGAGGATGAATTGCAAGTGTTTGTGGAGAATTTCAGGGACTGTTCCCCAGAAGATTTGGGCTGTGAGTAAGGAATAACAATTCACTACCTGTAGAAGTGCAAGGCTCACACTGATTCCCCCATTCCCTGTGACAAGAGGAGCTGCTCCCCTGGATGACTATGTTGTTAACAAAAAACTCCAGCAAATCAAATTCTCTGAATTGGCCCTGAGTACAAAACTCCCAAAGCACGTGGATTATAATGACCAGGAAAGAGTGAGCCAAGGGTTTGTGGCCCCTGAGCAGACCATTTGCAAATTCTCCTGCTCCAGAGAAGTCAGAACTAATGATAAAAAAATATTTTTTATGCAAGATCAACTCTGGGATTGAAGTAGAGAAATGCAGAAAGGAATCTCAATTGACCATCTGGTTCTGACACTCCTGAACCTCGTTGCCATTTATCTCTGTCCAAAAGTGTGCTTCAAAGATGCAATGGGAATCTTCCTCCAGGGAGAGAACTGGAGTGTACATTTGGCCTTCAAACGTGTCAAACTGAACACCAAAACCTATGGGAAGTACATAAACACCAGAAAACAATCCATACCTGAGATGAAGCTTGATTTTGCATGCAGAAATGTGTTTATTTTCTTGGAAAGAAGCAGGCTCTGGCTTTTCAACTGTTGCAGATTTTCTCAGGGGAATAATTTTCCCAGCAAACCTTTTTCCTTCTGTAATCCTCTGTAACAACTCACCGAGTCATGCTGCCCTTGCTTTAAAAATACGTTTTCAAAGCCCATTAGCAAATTCACAGGTTTTTTTTATACACTGAGAATTAAAGTGGAAACATAAGACCCGGCAAATTATTTTCTCTTTATATACAGTCTCCCCAGTAAACAAGTGTTGCAAGAGCCTGTGCGCTGCCGGCAGAGCAGAGGGATGGAGAACAGAATGTGGTCACATGTGGTTTTATTCAGCGAGTTATTTATATAATCTGAAGTATAGTAACAATGTCCTTGGATCCAGGGGCTTCCAGCTCCACAGTCCCTGCTGATGGTGCCTCTTGGCTGTCTCACCGTGTCTGCAGGGACTTCTCTGAGCTCCCAATGCTTCACTTCCACATGACACTGCTCCATCAAGATCCTTATTCCCAGAACTGAGTTTGGACCTGCAGGGTTCTTGGGCACATTTCCAGAGCTGCATCCTAGCCCTCCCCTGGTAGATCATCGTGTGTCCTGGAGCTCCCTTGATGCATCATCCCACATCCTGAAGATCCCCTGGTACATCATCCCGTGTCCTGGTGCTCCAAGTGGCCATTCAGCATCACCTGTGCCCAAGGCTGAGCAGGAGGGTGTTGTGAGAATGTCTGAAGGACAGAGGTGTCACAGGAGTCAGCGTGGACCCGTGCTCCGTATTTCTCACGTCTCTCTGCTTTCCCAAAGGCCCAGTTTTATGCCTAGAGATGCCCAAAAGCACCATGACTGTCTCCTCACTTCCTCTGCGTACTCTGGCAGATGGCACCTCCTCCTCTGCCCTCCCAAAGCTGCCCCACAAAGTGATATTCCCTGTTTCCCCCATTCCCTCTCCCCACAGGCCAGGTCTGAGTGCACAGTGATGGGCACTGCTGCCCCTGTGTCCCCATGCCCTGGCACTGCAGCCACCTGGGCTGTCAGCACAGGCACACGAGGGCAGCGAGCTCATCTGCTCGGCTGCGGGATGGGCTATGCAACATTGCAGACTAGTGGCACGGGAGGAGATCAGCTGGGGTGGGGAAGGGCCAGACAAGGCCAAAGCAAACCTGAAGCAGTCAACAAATACCTGATCCCCTCACTCTGAAGAAATGTCTTTAATTTTGCTAGCAGTAGACGTTATGGTCATTCATTCTCCATGCAGGTGAATGGAATTCTTTATTGTGGCTATTTGGTTATGTCCTGGATAGCAATAAGGATTATCCTCCAGATTTCTGTGTCTCACTCAGAGCCCCTTGCATATGTTTATAATTTTCTTCTCCCTTTCAGGCAATGCCAGCAATCTCCCGAAGTTCTTAAACTGAACCTGTGAAATTTAATGGCTGTCCAGTGTATCTGACATATTCCTCTAAAATTCAAGTGTACTTTTCATATTGATTTATGATGTTTTTTCTCCAACAAAGTATCCACTGTATTTTATCACTAGTATTTCTCCTGTGATTCTGTGTCAGAAAGGAAGGTCAGGCACGATGCTGCTCTGAATTTCCAAGGAGCAGCAGTAGGTGGCTGGCTTGGATTTCTTTAAGCCGGCTGTGCTGGTTTGAACAGGCAAAAGCTTCTCGTCATGGCAGGGACAGGCAGAGCCCTGGGCTGGCTGGGTCCTGCCCCTTGGCCCCAGTGCTGCAAACACCAACAGGAGCAGGTTGGGGTCTGGGACAGTGGTGCTGGCACCAGTTGGACCCTGCTCCCTTGGTTGGGTGATGGCAGGCCAGTGTCACACAGGCGCTGGCACCGTGTCCCAGTGTGCACAGCTCAGCCATGCTGCTTCCCTCTTGATTGCTTTTCTGTGATGGGCCAGGAGTTTAAAACATGAAAGAACCAAGTACAGTTGCCCAAATTGAGGGGAGGATGCTGCTTCTCTTCCCGAGCCAAAAGATATTTTGTCATAAAGATTCTATAGGTTTTCCTACACACACGCTGATCCTGTGGAGGCGGCTGTGTGACTTGGGACACTCCAGCATTTGGGGGAACTTCTTGTGTCATGCTGTCCCCCTGGGTGCATCCAAGGCCGGTGCCTGGCATGGGGCAGCCAGCTCAGCGCTGGGGCTGCACACGCAGCAGGGTTACAGGCAGCACTCAGTGGCAGGAGGGATGCTGAGCTCCATAAATCTGTAATTGCAAATGTGGGGTTGTGGTACTGGGGGAATTCAATGAATCCACAGATTTCATATCTCCGCTGACCTTCTGTGGCCCATAAATGGTCTAAATACTGATTCCTCTTGTCTGTGGCCAAGAGGGAACAGTTAGTTCTTGGGTTTTTGAACTAGGCGGCATCGTCTGGCAGCAGATTTGAGGCTGTATGGAGTCATCGTCTCTGTTTCTCAAAAGTTTTTTTCAAAAGTAATTTCTTTCACTGAACCTTGAACTGCTGCCGTCATCCCTTCGCAGCCCTTCCCTGCTCCTGTGGCATCCCCAGCCATCACGTCCTCACCTGGCGGGCACTGAAGGGCAGCTCCTCTTCCACGCAGCACTCACGGTGAGTGGTGTAACCCAACAGGCTCCACTGCCAGCCCCGGGCACTGAGCACGGATGCTGGCTCTCCTCTGCTGAGGAGCCTGGAGGTGAAACTGCCGAGACAAGGAGCTGCTTCGGGATGTTGCACAACCGGAGGGTTTGTATGAGGGATCCAGCGGCACCACCACGCACCAGTGTGCTCCGGGAGGAGGCTGGCAGAGAAACTTTTCTATTCAAGTGGTTATCCCACCCCTGTCACCGCCGCGGCCAAGCGTTTCCAGCTTCCACAAGAAATGACACAGGGCAATCTGCCGCCATCGCTTCCACCGTGCCCCGGGGTGAGCTGCGGTGGGCACCAGCACTGCCACCTCCCTGCTCCTGTCTGGCGTGCAGGGGCTCCCACCGTGCTGCTTCTGTGCCGGGACCCTCCTGCTCAAACTCCCCATGGTCTCTCCTCCCACCCACCGCCTGCAGTAGAGGGATGGTTGCTGCCTCCTGCAGCTGCACAGCCCAGTGCTCGGTGCCCAGCGCCCATCACTGTGGCCCCAAGCACCCTGACACGGCCTCGGTAGCCGTCACACAGCTTGGACCCGCAGCCGGGGACAGCCAGGCTACTTTCCAGCCCAGCAGAAATCAACGGCTTGGCTCTGCGCTTCCTCCCATCTGCCCAAGTTTATTTTCCTTGTTTTCTGTTTATGAGCTAGGCGAGTATTGAATTTCCCGAAGTCACTGCCATCCATTGCCACAGGTCTTGCACACAAAGACTCCCTCAGTGCCAGGATCCAAGTTTTGCAATTGGACCGGTTCCCTTTCCCTTCAACCATTGTGGAAACAGCCTTTGTTTTGCTTCTGGATCTTGTTCATCAGGCCCAAGTAAAGGGCCACTGTCCAAAGCCTGGGTTTTTTGAAATCTGATTTCACTGCTTTAAGGAAAACAGCACATTTCAGGGGATGGGGCTGAAGTCCTTGAACAGTAGAATTTTTTTCTGTAGGACTTGTATATCTGCAAAAGCTGAGCTGTCCAACCCTGCCAGTTCCCTCCAAACAGCAAGAACTGGAGGGATCGGGCACAAATGCTCTTCAGGGACTTGTTAAAAGAGAAAGCTGGCTCAAAATCTCCATTCCAGCTGCAAACTAACAGCCAAGGCTGAACACCCTGCACACTCGGAGGGGCCGGGGAGTTTGGCAGGCGCAGGAGCCTCCCTGCCATGTGAGGGGACCAGGCTGTGGCAGTGGCTGCAGCCAGCGGGAACTGCTGCCATGTTCCGGCTCCTCTGAGGCCTCTCTGGCCCCCAGGAATGTGGTTCCTTTCACTGGAGCCACGCGCTGCTTCCAGTGGGAGATGCCTCTGCAGCACGTCCTGGCAAGGGGCAGCTGTGCTCCTCTGTCCCATGCACAGAAGTCACACCAACCTCAGCCTTTCCCGTTGAAAACTCCATTTATTCTGGGCCTGTAGGAGAGGAACCCCCTTTAACTGTGTGCTCAGGCATGTGCTGCACTGCCCTTGTGTTTGTCAGAGCCAGGGAATGGTTCTGTAATCGCCCGTTTTTATTTAATTGTAACGCCCCTGTCCCACTAACTGTTCCAGATGCTCTCATGGTTCCTAGCTCTGGGCTCTAAACATGCTGTTCTCCTCACCCTGGTCCCCACCCTTCGAGCACAAACAATGGTTTTGCTGGTTTTTGAGCCTTTTTTGTGCCAATGGGATGTGGGGAGAGAATCCCCTCCATGCCAAATTCAGTTGATAATAAAAAACAGGAAGGGAGCTGGATGCCAGTTGTGGAGGAGCTGAGCAGCCAGGGCTGCTCTCTGCGGCGTGCGGGTGTCACAGCTGTCCAGCAGCATCCCGGGGTGGGCTGTGGGGGCAGGAGAGGGGAGAGTGATGGGCTGGAGTGCCATCACCTGCCCGTCACAGCCTGCCCGTCACAGCCTCCCCTGCCAGTGCACCCCTGTTGGTGGCACTGCTGCCCTATGGGGTGGCTGTGGGCAGGTGGCAAAGGCTGGGCCCCAAGGGACCTCTGAGCAGCTGCTTCATCCTGCCCACTGCTGTGGAGTGTCGTGGTTGTTAACAGCCCACTGTCACCTTTGCTGTCCCTTGGGGCATCACTGTCCTTGTCCCTGAGCTGATGGCAGAGATGGGCAGGAGCAGCTCTGGACTTAGATGTGGTATTATCAGGGCTGGGGGCACACGGAGCTGGTGGCCTGAGGAAAGGGGACTCTGGCTCCCAGGATGGATTTTCATTCTGGTCTCTGCATGTTGTTCCATCTCCTCTTTTATCCCTTCTTTATATATATTTCAGAATGATATAAATTCTCCGCTATGAGCCCTGCTGGGTGAGCACAAAAGAGAAGTTGCAGGCCATACCCAAGAGAAAGGATAAAAAAAACCACAGGAGAAAATTAATAAAGCATTTGAGAAAGGGAGAGGACGCCTCGCTGGGAAAGTGTGTAGCACACAGGGCTCCCCAAAGCACATCAAAGCCTGACTCTGAAATTAGCCCAACTGATGGGAATGTAAAGCAGGGGATTCTCCCACTGAGCTGTGGATTGAGAGTCCCCCCACAGGCTGCGAGGCACTGACATTTGTATTTATCCAGGCTCGAAGCTCCATCATGGAGCTTTTCAAAGGGCACTGCTGGGACCCAGCAGGCCACCTCCCCAGCATGGCAAACATGGCACTTTTAATTACTGCTCTGTGCCGGCACATGTGCCCGACCCCCATACTAATTCTTGTTGCAATTACAGCGATCTAATTGAGTTTATTCACTCTCTGAAGCTTTTGTGTCTTTCTTCCTCGCACTCCCTGCCGGTGAGAGCCAGGGCCTTCATTGAGCCGGTAGGTAGGGACAGGGGCAGTGCCTAGTGCTGGCCCTGGGGCCCACCAGCCTCATTGTGTCCATTGAGCCAGCACTGCTGCTGGGAAATGCCAAATCCCCCCAAGGCAGCTCCCTGCCCGTGGCCTGTAACCCTGGCACCCACACCGAGCTGCACTCACAGCGTTTGCCCACACTGGTGAGCGGTGTGTGCTTGATGGCTTGTTTGGAGAAGTAATTTTATATTTTTATGGGAAAATTACTTCCAGTTAACAGGGAGATGATGCCCTGGAAGTGGCAAATAGGCAGGCCGTGGACAGGGAGGATGAGTGTCCAATTGAGACCATAAAGGTCTTCAGACATGTTTGTGCAAATGGGGGAAAACTGGAGCCTCTTGGCCCCAGAACATCAGAGAGCACCATGTGCTCCATCTCTCCCTCTTGTCCCCCAGTCTCTTGCTCACTCTGAGACCCACCAAGTTCCCAGCATGAAAATGCACCTGCCCAGCCAGGAGGAGATGGCTTTTGGAAGGGGGTTCCTGGTCTGTGCCTGTTGGACACCAGTCCCGCAGTGCCCGAGCCAGAGGGGACAGTGCCAAAGCAAGGACCCCATTACCGGCAGGTGCCCCATACCCTGTGCCCAGCAGGTGCCATTAAGTCCTAAATAATGACCTGGTTACAGCCCCCAGCTCTGTCTTACATCTGTTGCAGGTGTTGCAGCGGGTGGAGCCAGGACCTGGTGGAGCCAGACAACATGAGAAAGTTCCAGATTAGTCACTGGGAAGAGCTCCTGGATGCTACCCCTGCAGTTTCTGTTTTCATGCACTGGCAAATGCTGATGTGTTCTGAAAAAAGCAACAAATCCATTTGCAAGTTTCCTTCGGAAATATTTTGACCAGAAAACAAATCAAAATTCACTTCATTTTTTTTCCCAATTGCTTTAGCTTTTGCATCACTTTGGAGTGGATTTTGCCTCCTCTTTCCCAGCACTCTCACCTCTTCTTTCTGTTTTTTCCCTCCTTGCTCTCTCCCTGGATTATGGGGCCGTAGTGGGAAATGACAGCCAAGCCCCACAGACTGCCACTGCTGCTCACCGTAGTGGCCTATTGCTTTTTCAAGCCTGTTTGATGAACAATAAGGAAAATAAAGCATATTGGTGCTTGAAATAAAAAATCTCTCATGCAGTACCAGCTAAAGAAATGCTGGACCTTCTGCAGGGAAATGAACAGGGCTCCCACCTAAGTTGGTGCCAGGGCTGAGCTGGGACTTCAGGGGCACTCCCATTCCTGGGGGCTCCCAGAGGAGAACCTCTTCTTGGAGAGCCTAGTGGGAACATCTGCCGTGGCTCCCGTGGATGCTCTCAAAGAGGGAGTAGAGCAGACACATGCTTACTGGCATGCAGCCCGATGAGGGAGGAGGGGGAAGAATTAACTCTCATTTAAGTCCACTTTTGTTGTAAATAAACTATAATCACTTCAAACCTTTTGCTTAATCAGAAAAGGCTGTTGAACATTAAGCAAACGGTCGGCAAGCTTGTCTTACTGCTGGATTAGAGATATTAAATGCCAGCGATACTTGCTTTTTTAATCTGTCCTGCAGCTGCATTATTAAACAAACACATTTGCAGACCTGCAAAAATACAGAAATGAAAACAAAAGATGAGGTTGAAGCTTTCCCAGGGGCAAGATCTGAAATCTGGATAATTTTAAAATCTACGTTTAGTCTTCATCTTTTGAACCAAATAATGGAGGGAAATGACACATAATAAAATTAACCACTGGAATTAGCAGCACATTCTCTAACAGAGCCAGATTAAAACCCAGGCAGTATCTACCAGGGCATGATACTCCCCTGCACCAGAAGTGCCCCCCAGGTAGGTACGGGGGTCCCCAAGGATGAGGCATGGCCCGCCAGGGCTGGGAGCAGAGCGGGCAGTCCTGCCCTCGGCCGGGGTGTGAGCAGGGCACTCCTCGCCCCGCCGGAGTTACGCAGCCACTGCCACCCCGCCC
Source organism: Pyrocephalus nanus (assembly GCA_038380795.1). Taxonomy (NCBI): domain Eukaryota; kingdom Metazoa; phylum Chordata; class Aves; order Passeriformes; family Tyrannidae; genus Pyrocephalus; species Pyrocephalus nanus. Next base: position 6,409,805 of record CM076285.1, on the reverse strand, counting down.
ACAGCTTTGGCATCCTTTTGTTCCTCCCTCCAGCCTCGGGGACAATAAAACTCGATTTTAGGGGAACCAGAGGAAGATGCCAGCTTGGCAGGGCTGGGCATACTGGGACGTGCTGCTGTCTCAGGACAGTGGAGCTACAGTGAATGTCTGTCACTGACAAGGATGCCAGCCAGCAATTTATTTTCCACATTAATTTTGATTATGGGTTCTTATATGGTTGCAGAGTCCAATTTTCACAAGGGAAATTTCCTCCCCCCCTCCTCCACCTTATACACAGGACAACAAATCAAATTGACCCAAAGTTGTTCTTTCCTAAATTTCTTGTGGAATCTTGGCTGGATACAAGTTGTCTCAAATGCAATTACACTGTCAAAAATAATTTTCCACCTCTTTTTTCCGTCTCAACCATCCCACTCCCCTGTGGTCAGTGGAAACTTCCCCCTTTTATTAGGTTAGACTCATTGGCACTGACAAAAACTGCACTCATGGCATCATCTGCTCTGAGCCAAATCCTCAGAGATCTCCCTCCCACTGACACAAAAGCTGGGGCCAGGGTTGGATAACGGAGCCTGCAGCTGGGTGACAAGCTGACGCCCTTCCACAAGCCCAGGGTCTCCTTGCCCAACTCAGGAAACACCCACACGAGTGTCACTGGCCGGAGCACCCACACAAGGCTAGTGGGGCACAGGAGCAGCAGCTCCCTGTGGGTTAAAGCTCATGGGGCTTCCAGCTGAACACGCACTAGAAACCCTTTGCTGCAGTGAGATGTTAGTGAGGGCTTATCATGCACAGTTTTCAAGGTTTTGGCCACCGTTTGCTTACGCCTGCTCAGCTCCCTGTGCTCTCTCCATGGCAGTGCCAGGCGTGTGTGGCTGAGTCCCCCCAGACAAAGGGCCCAGAAATGTGACTAACAGCTGCCACATGTGGACATGTCCTTCTGCTGTTTAGTACTTGACTCTGCTCGGTTTTACTGTGCCTTTCATATGAGCTGCATCCCCAAACCACTTCACAGAGCAGGCTAATTAGAATCATGGGTGCAGAGCCATGCGGGAAGGAAAAGCTCTTTGAGCCCTGCAGAGAGTGGGGGGTCGTGCTCTGCGCCCCGTCCGCTCTGCGGGGCAAGGGGCAGATCCCTCCCCAGGCTCTGTCACACCCAGGCCATGTCTGAGCAAATTCCATTAATTCATCCCCTTCAAGGGCTGGTAAACCATTTTCAGGGGTCATTAAAAGTGTTATTGGTCCTTAACTCCCTGTGTTCTGGGAGGACCAGCAGGAGCTGGGGCAGGCACAGAGCGGGATGGCCGTGGGGGAACAGTGGAGGCTGTGGTGTCCCAGGTTTATCCTTGACCATCTGCCCAGCCCCTCCTCATTCCAAACATGACACTGTCTCTGCCACCAGATGAAGGGGGAAGGACTGAGGTCCCCAGCCCTCACAGCCTGCTCTGGAGGCCTGCTGGCAGCCTGCAGGGTGTGAGCGGGGCGTCTCAGGCCACAGAGCCCATTTTGCAATGCTGCAGTAAAGCCTCAAACAGTTGGATGTATTTTCTGCAGTGAAAAGTTTGTTTCTTGATGCTTATTCCACTGCCCTCCCAGCAATGGGACCGTCTTGCTCCGTCCTGATGGGGTTCTGGTTTGTGTCTGAACGAGAAGCACTCATCCTCCTCCTGCTCCTGTGACTGCGTGTTTTGAATTAAATCATATCAGAGGCATTCAGGAAAGTGTGAAGTGATTTTTATTTAAAGGATGAAAAAGTTAGGGGGAAATAAAAATAAGTTGATTTGAAGAAATTGTGCTGTCCAGTACTAGTAAGTGGTTCACAGGAAAGTGGAGAGGAGTCTGCAGCCATGAGCCCTGTGAGCACTGCCAGGACTGCGAACCACATTACTCACTATGTGGAAAGTCCAGGTAAAGCCCAACCCTGGTGTCCACATATGGGAGTGATTTTGGCAGATCCTCTGTCAGAGAGACTGACATCATGGTGAGAGGTATTTACAGCCAACAAGGAGAGCTTGGTGCAGACCTTGGTCCCCCCATCCTTTTTTTTTTTTTTTTTTTTTTTTTTTTTTTTTTTTTTTGAGCTGTTATTATAAAGTATAATTTACGAAGTGGTGAGAGCATGAGCAGCACAGCCCTGCCAAACTTTAAGCACTTTTCATTTAACAGAATGAAAATTATTTTAACATGAGTATCTGAAGGAAAGATCCACAGATTCTGGACAGCTTTATGGAGGCAGGCTATAAATTCTGAGCTCACAAACCTATTTTCCTCACCAATACGCTTCTCTTCACCTCTGAAAGTTTCTTTTCAGTAAACACAAGCTGACTCCCCAGCAGTCTCCAGAGGAGGATATTTGCATCTATCACTGTGACCTATGCAATCAGTGCAACCCCCAACTCCTGCGAGCCACGGATCTTTCCAGTGAAGCACTTGGGGACACGTTTCCACGTGGCCCAGCACTGCTCCTGCTCAAGGCTCGAGGTCAGGATGGCAGCAGGCTCAGCTCTTACAGACCTGACAGCTCTTACAGCCACCTGAGGCTGCAGGGCTCATCCTGCTGACATCCTTGAGCTTTAGCTAAAACGGGACAAATCTCTCTCTGGGGCACCCCCTTAGCTCCCAGCCTGTAGGAATGGGCTAGCCCAGGTGACAAACAGAACCCTGAGCTCAGCAGCATCAGCTGCACTGGCCCTGGTGGGACAGAAATCTGCTCAAAGAGGGGAGGGACATGCACTCACTCCTGCCCCTCCCCATATGTGTCCTGCCACCCACGTATGCTCTGCTGTCAGCAGTGAGGGGCTGCCTGCCCTCAGCACAGGAGCACCCACACCACACCCTCCTGGGCACTTGAGCTGATCTGCTGACACTGGGGGTTCCACTTTGCTACCTCACCTGGGCCAAATACAGGCAGAGTGGGGATGTGTTTCTTTCTCACATAGCTCAGAATGCCAGTTGCCATCATACTATTTTTGTTTGGGATCCCATGTCAGCTCAGAATGCTACTGAAATGTGTCTTCCTCCCAGACGAGGGTTGTAGGGAAACCACAAGCTTTTTGAAATTCAAATTTGGTAAGCAAGAAAATTATGAAACCGCAGGAAATGAAATGAGCAATTCCTGCAGTTCATGCTTTTCCCCTCAGCTCCTCCATTGCTCTTAGAAAAATATGCATTAAATGTGGTGTTAGCAAAGTCTTCCTGTCCTCCAGTAAGATTCCCAGCTTCCCAAGTGCAGAGAGCATGATGAGAAGGAGCTGTGGAGGGTAATGCTGACTCATCATGACAAACACCACAAAGCTGGGAGTGAAAAATTACGTCAGGACCAGTGGGCAGAGGCTGACAGGGTACCCCCATGGCGACAATAGGCAGTGACATCTGTGACCCACAGCACAAAAGGCACACACTGATGGCAGCCTGGCGGCGTGGAGAGCCACAGCTTGCTCTCCGCTCTGCTCGGTGTTTATGGGGTGATACTTTGTCTTGCTGTTGGCACCCGGGCCACAGGATGGCTCTGCACTGGGCTCCCTCTGCCCACTGCCAGCCCTGGGCATGGCACTGGGTAAAGGCCCTGTCCTCTTGCTCAGAAGGGTGTCTGTCCTTTCCAAGCTCGTGGGGAGAAAGCTGCCCATTTTGGGAACATTGAGCACTGGGATGTGACAGAGCAGGTGCAGCGTGGCCCACAGCACATCCCCGTGCCCAGCGAGCCTTGTCCCCAATGTGGAGCCCCAAGTCCTTCATCCTCCCTCAACACTTTGTCACAAGTGCAATTACAGAAATGCTTTAGCAAGCAGCCCAGCAAGGGCAGCTGCCCTGGGGAAGGGGCTGTGCCCTCAGAGGGACTGTCACAGCCCATAAAGAGTGAAGTGGCAGCTCCTGAGCCCTTGGCAGCATGGTGGAAGAGCAGCTGCCTGCACATCACACTTCTGGCTGTGGTGGGATGTCCTGGTGCCTCCAGTGAGCTGCGAGTTTCCAGGATTTCCCCAAGAAATGTCAAGGGACAGTGCAGAAAATGATGCTTTTCAATAACAAGGAAATATTCCATGAATGAAACCAGATCTGTTTGTTTTGAGTTCACTGTTGCAAATCATTGCAAAGAGAACCAAGTCCTACAGCATAGATCCAACGTGGATGTGAACCACATGAGGTGCAGGTTTGATCCAGCACAGAAACTTTTTGAATTTGCTTTTTTTAATCTAATTTCTTATTGAAACAATGTGGTTTGCATTAAGGTTTTGATGTTTTGTTTTAAAACCGCACATCTAATTTTAAATGTTTAAGGCTTATAAATAATACAGTAATTTTGATGCAGCCAAAGAAGATCTCATGCGAGAAACAGATAAATCAGTAAATCAGTACCTCATTTACATGTTTAACATGTGCCACATTTCATTCCCCATCCTCTTTGGATGGGACTCAAAGGGACTCTCCAAAGAATTTGCCCCCACATCCCTGCTTCATCCTGAGATAGAAACGAATTCCAATTTGGAAAAGAACAGCTTTTATCACAGATGTCAACAATTAAATTGTCCCTTAAATAAAACATTCGCTCACCTTATTTTTCCCTTTTCTCATTTGCTAAGAGGAGAAATATTTCCCTCCATAGCTGCATTCCTCTGGGAAGGCTTCCCAGCACATCCTTGGGCAGAGTGGGGTAGCTCTTAAGGGATGGAAGCTTTTGCAGGGAGGCCAGAGCTGTTGATGGGGTCAGGTCTGCAGAGCCCATCACCCTCCCCTGGGGTCTGCCTGAGTTCCCAGCCAGACTGGCAGGATGGGAAGTCCCCTGTGAGTGGTGTTGGGACACCCTGTGAGCCAACATCTCCTGCAGAGCCACCTTTGGCCAGCTGCGTGCTCCCCAGATAGCAGGAGCAGCAAAACCTTCAGGCCAGTAAAGAACAAGCTAAGGTTTTTCAGTGCCCACACATTCCTCCACTTTCTGTGCCTGCCCACCCTGTCCTTCTGCTCTCCATGGCTGCACCCACCTCCCCAGCAAGGCCACCCACACCAGCACTGCTGTCACAGCGGTGCTTGTTATCAGCTGTGCTTGCACCTGTCCTCAGATGATAATCTCACCAAATTAACTCATTTTTTCCTGCTCCCCACCATGAGAGCTGCTGTCTCCTGCAGAAGGGTTAATCCCAGTAATTAATTCTCCAGCCATGAACAGAAACTGCCCTAATTGCTGTCTCTCCTCCTGCAATGTCACAGTGAAATCTCATTAGCACTTGTGTACAGCCAGAATGCACTAACGAGTGTGTTAGACGTGTTAATGGAAAACATTTTGCTTTATCCTTTGGCAAATACAACTGTTTCCACCAAGAAAGTGTGGAATTTGGTTTAGAAGAGCCTGCACGACCAGGTGGTGAAGTGTTAAAGAGAACAGAGCCTGAGCAGCGCCCTAACCTGGGCTCACCCAGCACCCCGGACTCCCCTGGTGCCTCTACATTCCTCATCAGCACTGTCAGACCTGTGCAAGGTGCAAGGTCCCAAACCTTGAGCCATTTTATTCACTGATGTGAGCCAATGTGAAGCTCTTGGACTTGCATGAACAGCATCCTGCATGCTGAAAGGGACAGCACAGGGAAGGTGTTGGAGGAGCTCCCAGGGCCGTGGGACATCACTGCCAGCCCAGGCCTGGCACAGGGCCAGTGGCTGCCCCAGGGGTGCCTCTGCAGTGGAGAGCCTGGGCAGCCTCCTCCTGCTCACCCTGCTTCTGGGCATGCCTCCACCAGGCCTGCTGGAAAGGTTAAAAGCATTCTTATCTGGCCCCAGTGCAGGACTGAATTAGAAATAGATGAAAAAGTAGACTTGTTTTACTTTTATTAAAGTTTCAGGAGGGATACAGACCAATAAGTCCTTTTTATTGATAAAAGTGCTATTAAACAAAGCATTCTCTTATCCCTTTCCACTTTTGGCTGTAAGGTGCCTGTCACTGATGGGCAGAGGGGTGTACTCTCCCTCTGGGAGATAGGGCATTTCGGGCCAGGGTGCCCCATACTCACCAAGGGCTGCTGACCCACAGGCATGGCGTGGGGAGCATCAGAAGAGCGGTCAATGACATCAGCACGATGCCCCTTGGCACTGTTTTCATGGGGATGCTGTAGCCCCAACCAAAAAGATACTGTTTGTTTGGTTTGGCAGGGAAATCCGCTTCTCTTTTGCTGTTTATTGACATATGAATCAGGGCTGGCACCAGGAGCAGGGACTCCACAGTTGTGTACAAGCACGAGAGCGTGTGTCAGGCAGCGCAGTGAAAGCTGCAGTAATGAGGCCATTAATCATGTCACTCCCAGCCAGGGAAACCCCACAGTCCCCGGTGCGTGGGACACTCGCTGCTCGGAGAGCGGGAGCCCGTCACGTGGCTGCCGCCGCCTGCAGCCTCCGAATCAGTTCAAGACATACAGATGTGGGTTCATGACACTGCTCTACCACAGCAACGGGGGTCCCAACAGAAACCCCAGCCCAGCAGGAGAGCTGCCTCAGCTCACTGGCTGTGGGCTTGGTGTCCTCCTGTGTCCGCTGACCTTCCCTGAGGGCTGAGCTCAGGGCACCCCTGACCTCCCAGTGAGACGCTGGTGGGACCCTGGAGCTCCTCCTTCCTTCCCACTCAGATCCTCATCCCTGTGCCACAGATCTGCCTATGCCAGTCACCCTTTTTGCTTCTAGGTGCCCCTGGCACACATGTCCCTCACCTCTGCCTCCACCCCCTACTCAGCCCGTCCAGAACTAGCAGGACTGCTGGTAAAAACCCAGCAATTTTTATGCAGGATTAAGAGCCACTTTTAATCATTATTTTTCACAACTTGAGAGGATTTATTTTGTTTGATCCTGGGATATAAAATCTTCCCCTTCAGGGAAATTCCTACTGAAAGTCCTAACCTAAATAAGAAGTTTTCTTGTAAAATCTCGTAAGGAGCTTTCTTTTGAAAATTATGACACTTCAGGGAGAATTTGCAACGAGTTTTACTTTGAGTGCAACACAACTTGACCTTAATTATGGAGCTGTCCCTGCCGCTTCATTAAACAGATAAATAACAATAAGAAGCAGATTTGCTTAATGTCACAGTGGAGTTTGTGGGCCAAGTTCTGTTCGGTTCATTAAGTGCTACATCAGCGTCTGTGCCGACACTTCAAGCAGGATAAATTACAACAGACATGGTATGTGGGGGACACAGTGTTGGTGGAGCATCTTTTTTCCTCTCTGGGAGGTCTCCAGGAGCTGGTGCTGGTGTCTGTGCCTCAGGGAGGGGGTACATGCTTTGCTGCATTTCTACAAGATGGTCTGTAACCCAAACCAGGCCAGCAAGGGAAAGCTGAGGTGCTGCATACACAAAAAACCCTCTTTGTGTCTGCCGTGGGTCAGCAGCAAGGCTGACCCCTCCTGCTGGCTGTGGCTGCTCTGGTGCTGCTTGGTATCAATAAACTGCTGGAGGAGGTTGGTGAAATCAGGAAAACACCAGATCGTGAGCACTGCTCTGGGTGACCCATCAGCAGCCTCTTGGCAGATGGAGCAGCCAGCACAGGGTGTATTTCATTTGTGAAAGCAGAGCCCCAGCACGGCTGCTCGTAATTCGGTCGGGGGTGAATGAAGTGAGATCCTGCTCTGATGAACTGCAGTCACACAAGGAGAGTGCTGTGCCCACGGCCTGGCTGGGAACAGGGATCAGCCCTGCCTCAGCGGCCTCACACAACCCCAGCTCGTCACACACAGCCCATCCTGCCTGCCCTGCCTGCAGCACCTGGGGCTCATCTCTCTCCCTGGAGGGAGAGCCTCGTCCTAGGGAGGGAGGGGATGGACCAAGGACAGGAGGAGAGGGAGAATGTGGATGTGTGGATTGGCATCTGCAGCACCTGCCCTCCAATACACAGAACCAGTTCCAAGAGACAAATGCCGCTGCTGCTGCTGCTGCTCATTTTCTACATGTTCTGATTAGAACAATGAAGCTGATTAATGCAAACCAGATATGAAATTCAGAGAGAGGAGGGGAAGGATGAAAACCACCCATTCCCCCACACCTCCAGGGTTTCCAAGGAGCCAGCAGCAACATCCTGGGCACTCCTGCCATGAGTGCCAGCTGTGACACACTGTGGGGGCAATGCTGGCACTAGGGCAGCTGTGAACACACCATGCACCAGGCCTCTGGCTGGCAGTGACACTGGCTTGTGTTTGGTTTTACTACAGCAAGTACTTCCACTGGTTCTGTGCTCCAAGGGAGTGCAGGGTATGGCCAAGATGCAGCCAAGGTCATAAAGTGAAGCAGGTGAGACAGAGCAAACCATCCATTCCTTATCTCATACACTTTGAGCCAGTGCAAGAGCTCTCCAATGTTAACATATAAATTAACTGATAAATTAAACATGAATTTCAAGTTGATGACATCCCTTTAAATCAACAACAACATCAGTATCTTGCTCGCAATCAGCTCCTGATCAAATATCTGTGTTTTCACCAACGTGCTGTTGTACAATGTCTGCAGTTCCTTCCTGCACTGCTGCATCCTGAATCAAACAAACCTTTCACATGAATATCATGGGCTGAAAACAATGGAACTGAACACCAATTCTTCAACTTAAATTGCTAACAGACCACAAAATTAAATAGACTTTTTTCCATCAGAGAACTCCAGGCAGCAGAGTCGACCATGAAGGACCCAGTAATGTCTCTGAGTGCACAGGAAGTGGATCTTACTCATCCCGAAGCTCTTGCTCAGGCATCAGGGAGCTGCAGCAAACAAACCCCAGAGCTGCGGTGTGTCCAATGCCCTGACATCTGCCTGTCATGTGTGGTGGGTGCTCCCCACCCCTCCCTCATGGATATTGCACCTCAAAACACCCCCGAGTAAGGACTGGGATGGCTCCCTGCACACCAGGCTGAAGGGTCTGGAGCTGTTCCCCCTGGTCATGTTTGAACAGCTCCAAGGTGTCAGTCACAGTTCCCACGTGCAGGATGGATGGATGGACGGATGGGCTGACCAAGGCCACAGGAAAGTGCCGGGCTGTGCTGCCCAGCAGCACATCTTCCAGCAGAGGGCTGGAAGATGACATCACTTCAGTCCTCCCAGCAGTGCTCAGGAGTGCTGGGGGACCCTGTGGCAGTGGTAGCACCCAGGCCTGGCTCCTTCCCAGGGCTGGGGGCTTTTCTGTAAAATCTTGGACCTAAATCTCAAAATAAAAAAAATGATAAAAAAAAAAAAGTTGAGTTAGAATTTATCTCTCCCCTCTGAGTTACTTTCTTGGCAAAAATATAAGCTCTGTGACAGCTGCTAGTCCAGACACTAAAAATGCTCATTCATCACAGAAAATAAACCCCATTATTGCTGTTCAGCCGAGAGTCCATGTAATCACCATGTAACTGAATTAGAAATGGGTGACTTTGCTCAGCTTCAGTTTCACACGATCCAGACAAGACCTGCTTGCTTGACTCCTCTGGGAGCTGCACTTTATTACAGCTTCAAAAGTTGAATAATATTCAGAAAAAAAGATAACTTTTATGACCTCAGCCAGTACCTGCCATGCCTTGTGCCACATAACACTTACATTCTGAATCTCCAACATCAGGATGAGGCTCTTTGAACTCAGGCTTTGCTGGTTTTCTCAGTGCTGGGATTGGTTTTCTGCTGCTTTATTGGAGCTGCAGTTTCCAGGATCTGGGATGCAAGAGCCAGGATCCAGGAGTGCAGTGCCTGGAAACTGTGGGTGCGACATTCAGGATCAGGGGTGCAATGCCCAGGACCAGGGGTTGTGCCCAGGACCAGGGGTTGTGCCCAGGATCCAGGGGCTGTTCCCAGGATTAGGGGCTGTATCCAGGATCCAGGGGCTGTGCCCAGGACCAGGGGCTGTGTCCAGGATCCAGGGGCTGTGTCCAGGATCAGGGGTTGTGCCCAGGACCAGGGGTTGTGCCCAGGACCAGGGGTTGTGCCCAGGATCCAGGGGCTGTTCCCAGGATTAGGGGCTGTATCCAGGATCCAGGGGCTGTGCCCAGGACCAGGGGCTGTGTCCAGGATCCAGGGGCTGTGTCCAGGATCAGGGGTTGTGCCCAGGATCCAGGGGTTCAAGGCCATGGCCCCGCCGCCGGGCTGAGCTGATTGGTACCAGCTGTGCCGGCTCTGGCTCCGCGTGTCCGCGGTGGCTCCGTGCCCCGCGGGGAGCTTTGCGCAAGGCGATCTGCTGTCAGGATTTGCACATAAGTCACAGGGTTTAACCGAAATCCAATTTGCTGGAGAGGAGTGTTGGTTTAGATTATGGAAGAACAATTCACTTGTGGGTGTGCTGAGAGGGGAGCGGGGAGGGCAAGGGACCGGGGGGGGGGGCCCCTCCCTGACACCGCCAGGTTTGGGGGAGACTCACTGAGCCTGAATGAAAACAAATGTAAAACTGATAGGTACATTTGTAACCCATTACCAGACTGACTTTATGAAACCCTAAACTTGCTGGCGAGCGGAGGGAGGTGGTGGCTTCCAAAACATTTTTTCTTAAATGAAAAAGTTGCTTCAGGTCACACCGGTCGTCCTGCATGTGCCAGGCCGAGGCCAAGTCCCTGCCCCTGGACCCCAACTGCATCTTGCACTCATGTCCTGAGGCAGCTCCTTCCAGCCTGTGGGGCACATGCTGATGTCATGTCCAGGGATGTGCCCCTCATCCCCACCGTCAGGAAACACCGATCCATTGCCACGAGTGGGGGTTGGTCAACGTGGCCTGTGGTTGAGCTGGAGGTCATGGATCTCTGCCCAGGCTTCTTTTGCAGGAGGGGCACCATGGCCTTCTGGTGTGGCAGCAAGGTGTGAGCATCAGTATCCCATTAGGGACATCTGTGATAGCCCGAGTGCTCCTTGCCACGCCGCCAGCTCGTGGAGTGGAGGGGAATGGAGACATCAAAGGTGTCTCCTCTATTTATGAGTCATGTTCTGGTGACTCATTCTGCTCAAAGCATGTGTTGGTGATGCTTTAGCCATTCTGATAACATATTTGTATAAAGCCAGTGCCTGGCTGTTATATAACAGCACGTTCTGTGTCCTCCCAAGGTCAGGGACAGTGTCACAACAGCTGTAACAGAGCCCAGTTCTCTCTCCAGGGCAGTGATTCCCTGGCAAGGTGATGGCACAGGGTCAGTGTGTGCAGTGTGTGTCCCTAGAAACCCCCATGGTACCATTTCCACCTCTTCCCATCATAGGGGTAACATGACAGTGGCAGCCAGGGCTCAGTGCCTGGGGGCAGCTTCATCCAGACCACAGGATCACTGCAGGTCCCTGAGTGCAGCCAGAGACAAAGAAACCCAACTGTGGACTCAGTTTCTGTTCTGTTTTCCTATTTACAGCCCTCAGTGCAGAATATGAACTCTCTTATGCCTGTCTCTCCCTTGGTGGGGACACAGCAGAGAGTCCTGAGAGGAGCAGGAGTGAATTTTCCATGGGGCACCAGAGCTTCTGCAAGGCTGCAACTCCCTTCACTTGTGAGCACCAGTGCAGGGTCTCATACCAGGTTCCCACGTGCAAAGGATGTTTCCTGCCTAGGCAGGAGCTTTAATGGATGTGCTCATGGTTGAAAGTCTGACTTTCAAATCCCGTGCAACCCACTTGAATTTTAAAACATGAAATATTGGGGTTTATTTCTTAAAGGAAAATAAATGTGATCTTAGAATAAATCAATAGAACATGACTTTGCTCAGTGGAATAAGCCAAGTGGAAACATGGAAAAATAAACTCTTTCTGATGACTCCTGCTGAAAGATTCTCCTCTCTGCGGGTCATGGGATCAACAGTGGAATGGCAGCACTTGAACTCTGGCAGGCAGCCCATGGGCTCTGAAAGATGTTCCTGGCACTGAGGCACAAGGATGATTTGTCAGTTGTTCCTGGTCTGGACAAGTCTGGCTCCTGGGCAGCCACAGAACTCTGTGTGCCCCGCTGGGAGGGCAGCCCCGGGACCCCTCAGCCTCCCCCTGCATCCCACCCTGGCATGGAGGTGGTGGGCTGCCATGGCACTGCTGGCTCAGGGGCAGCAGGCAAAGAGCTGGGGCTCCACCAGGAGCCTCTGAAGTTGGTGAAGCATTGGGAAAGGCTTCAGAGACACCGTCTGCCTCCCTCTGCCCTGTCCATGGATATGGATCCTGATTTCCCAGGAGATAGCAGCTGCCCACCATTGTGCAGGAATGCCTGGTTCATGCCCATGCAGCCAGGCCAGAGCCAGGGTGCTCTCCAGGGCCCCACAACCCAAGGGGAGGCCCCACTTCTCCATCCTCCTCCCCCTAAGGGAGGTGATGGTATTAGACCATGGAGGAGAGATTTGGAAAGGCTGGCAGCAGAGACACCCATTGCCAGATCAGAAGGTGGCACCTGGAGTCCCAGCAAAGTCACTAAAATAGGGAGAAATTCTCATTTAATTTGGTTCATTTGTTATAATGATTCTTCACCATGGGCCATATTAAACACTTCAGCGATTTTTGCCTCTAAAACCCTCTTGCAGGGATCGTGATGAAAGGTATATTTATTGTACTTCGGCTTGGAAAGTTGTTTCAGATGTTTCCAATTCATCAACCAGTTCAGACATCTGTTCCTGGTTGGGGCAGAAAAGTTTAACTCGCGCACACACACAAAACCTGCTCATTTTGGAGGGTTTTATGATGAGCTTTCTAATCCTGACAAGTTGTCAAATAGCGCTAATAGCCAGGTCACCCCCACCCCCGTCACCCCTGGCCCCCGGTAGGAGCCTGTGGTGGCTGCTGCGCTCTGGGGGCTCGGTGATGCCCCCCAGCCGGGGCTGCCACGAGGGGCTGGTCCCAGCGGGATTGGGCAGAGACTGCGCAGCCGGACTGACCGGCTCATCTCGGGATTGCAAAATCTGCCTCCAAGTCGGAACAAAACTATAATATTTAGAAATACTCTGGTACAACAAATCAAACCTCAAAGCAGATTTGGGGGAGGGGGCTGAAACATTTCAGTGAGGCAAAAATCAATGGCTTTGTTTGGTTACAACTTGTCAATAAACATAGTCCAGTTCTCTACCAAAAAGGCAGCGAGGTCATTCCAAATAAAAAAATCAAAGTGATTCATTCAGAAAATCTCAAAACAGGATGTTTTGATAGTGTCAGAGTCTATTTCCAGATTTCTTTCGAAAGATATTTTGATTCAATGGACCAGGTTGCAGGAAGTGCTGGGATTTCAGAAGAAGAACCACATGCTCTGACAGAACAGGGCAGACACATCACCCTCCCTGTCACTGCTCCAAGATTCCCTTCCAGCCCTTATTGATCTTGGCTGCTCAGTGGGCTGGGATGGCCACGAGTCCCACAGCTCTGGCCCAACAACTGAGCCTCGAGGCCAAGGTTGCTGGGCCGTCACAAAAATGAACTCCCTGAGTCCAAACAAGATGCACATACATGTACACACATGTACACACACACATGGTTTCTTCAGCCGTGCCGGTGGGTTTGGTAATGGATATGACTTTCCAGTGCAGCAACAGAGAGCAAGGAGCAAGATGCCACCTGCCAAGCCTTCCCAGGGGAAGGGGAGGCTGGGAACCCTCTGGGTGCCCTTCTGGCCATCCTGGCAGCCCTGGGAGCCACTGGCTCAGAGTGCCAGGCTGCTTTCCCAGGAGACTGGGGCTCTGGGAATGTCAGCTCCTTAATTAATCCTGAGCCTTGTCACCTGCCTGGGGTGTGAACCCCTGGATGCAATCTGTGTCTAACCCAAAGGGAGAGTGAGAAAAGTTAATTGAACTACGTTCTTCAGATTCACACAGAAGTTCCCCTGTTTCTCTGTGCCAGGCAACCTGGCAGATTCCTGGAGATTAATCTATGGACAGAGACAGACTGTCTCGTGACTCGGCGAGTGCCACGGATCCCAGCCGGGTGAATCTGCCCTCTGGTGCCGCACAGAGATTCTTTAATTAAAGCCAATGTTGCCATGGTGGGGCCCAGAGAGCTCCTGACACATTGGAGCTGGGGAACAACAGCCGATGCACAATCTCATTATCACTTGCAGCTCCGGCTGGTTATTGGATTGGGATGCTTTGAATTTTTATTGCGTGGCCTCCCAGTTCTCACCCCTCTCTCAGCACGAGGGGGAGGTTTGGGGCAGGTTGCAATCAGCCCTGCTCTGCTCAGCACCGGCACGTCCCAGCGTGACATGACCCTCTCTGTGGGCGTTGGAGGAACAGCAGCTTCTACTCTGGCTTTGGGAACAAAGCAGGTTCTGATGAGCTCATGTCAGGCACAGACAGAGTACGTGTGTTATCACAGCAGCTGGGCAGGTGAAGGGAGGAGCGGGTCCTGCCCTCATCCCAGGCAACATCATCTTGCCCTCACCTCTGGAATGGGAGAGGATGGGTCTCCCACCGCTCCCAGCACTGCTGCCTGCACTCCCAGGCATTGGCTGCCTGCAAGGTGACCATCCCACACAGGACCAGTCACACACTGGGGAGATGGTTGGTGGACAGGCAGAAAGGGGCCACAGGTCAGGCACTACATGCTGTGAGCAGAATGACAGGATGGGGAGGTGCTGCCCATCCCATCCCATCCCATCCCACCCCATCCCATCCCAGGACAGCCATGCTGGGGCTGTCCAGCAGCACACAGTCCATCTGATGAAGCACTGACAAAGAGGCCTCCAAGTCCATTCCTTACCCACATTCCTGGCAGACAGAATTCACCTTTTGCAGTAATTCCTATGTTTTCCAGCTTTATTTGTGAACTGAATGGAAAGCAGAACAATCCAACCTTAAACCCAAGCCAAGATGCTGGGAGCTGGGCACTGCCTGTGATCAGTGGAGCCTCATCACTCACTGAAGGGCAGAGACTCGCTGTTCAGCATCCTGCACCCCACCCTGGCACACCTTCTCATTCCTGGGCTCTCCCCATACCCAGTGCAACTTCCAAACAGGGTATGCTGAAGCCTTGGAGGCGCCCTGGGCCCCGAAGAGCCAGGCAGCACTTGCTGTTACTGCTGTTGTGCTTCCAATTAGCTCACATCTGCTCCTGCTCTCCCTCCGCCTGCCCCACCTCGAGCGCCTGCAAGTGATTTTATGCAGCAATAACAGAAATCACGAAACCTGAAATGAATCTAAACAAAAGGAATCATTCAAATTGCCCTTAACCCGTTGAAGGCCAGGTCCTGTGCATAACCAAAGGCTCTGGTTAGATATGCTCCGTGACACAAATCCAGCTTCTTGACCCAATGCGTGGTGACCCTCAGGAGCACCCAGTGGCACAGCTGGCCCAGGTTCCCCAGTATGATGGGTTATTTATGCTGGGATTGTCTGGCACAGATGTGTAGGGCAGCCCCCCATGGCATCCAGCCTTTTCTGTGCAAGCTGGGGGTCCCACAGTGACACCTGACTGCAGGTTCTAGAGTTTTCCAGCTGGAGGGAATAGATAGTTTTGCATTGGGAAAACTGCTGGGGCATCTTGTTCTCCCCTTCCATCCATGTGATGTGATGTAAGATTTAATGCCTCTTTGGCTTAGACATGCTGCTCCAGGCTCCACCTTCTAGGTCAGGCTCCTGCTGGGCTGGCTGGCTGGTTTTGACACCAGATCCCTTGGTCATCAGAGGGTTGGCAGGACCCACACACTGCTTTGGCCAAGCAGCAGAGACCAATGACCATGACCTCAGCCCGTGAATGGAGCTGTCCTATACCACGGCCACTCTGGGGTTCCTGCCCTGGAAGGCTCCAGATGTCCACAGTTGTTTTATTAGTCTAGTCCAGAATTCTCAAAGGCCCAAATAAATAAATAATAAAGCCTTTTTTTTTTTTTTTTTTTTTTTTCAGGAGCCCACCAGCTTCTTTCAACATGGCCCAGTTCTGAGGCATTTCTGTGGGTTGTTGCAAATGACCTGCAAGAAGGAGGTTAATGCTGGTGGTTGTGGTTAGCAGTCACCCACAAGCTGGAGGCTCCTGACACTGCTAACAAGGCACATGTGTGGGAACAGAGGATGTGGCGTGTGGCAGCACCAAGATTTCCTGTGTTTAGGGTTGTTTGAAGCTCTCTGGCAGGACGAGCTTCCAGGGCTCAGGCTTCCCTGACCTGTTGTGGCAAGCTCCAGGCACATGGCTGTGGGCCGGCAGCAAGATGGCACTGCCACCCCAGTGCCAAACTGAGAACTGGGGCAATGAGCACCAGCTCTGGTGTGGAGGAACCCCGTGCAGCCAGGAGCCTCTGAAAGGGAAGTGTGGGGGTGGACAGTGCCTCCCTCCTCTTGCCCCACCAGTGGGTTGGCTTATGCTGCTCTGCTCATGGCAACCCACCCTCTCCTGTTCCCTGTTCCCCTCATTTCCAGGCTCCAAATCCCCAAATAAACTCAACCCCAACCTGTGCAGCCAAGTGGGGACAGAACTGCAGAGAAGAGAACTAAGAACTGCTGGCATGGGGACCACAACCATCCTTCTGTATCCCTGGTATGAGTATGGATACGATGTGAACACCTGGATAATTTGATGGGGAAAATGATGATATATTCAACAAAGTAATGTCCACCTCTCCAGGGAGGTGTCAGATGAAGGAAAGGTGGAGAAGGATGAAGAGTAGGAAGAAGGTGAGTTGCCCCATGGGAAGGTGGCTTGTCACCACAGATCTTCATATTTATGAAGCCCATTCTCATTTGTCTCAGTCAGATAAATCACTCCAAACCCAGAATTCTCAGGAATTCTCCTTACAAGCTGGGCACTACTTTGACAAACTACACTGCCAAAGAAGTGCCATTTTTACAGCAGCAGTGTCATTTTGCTATCACACTGTAATAGCTACTTTTGTAGAGGGGAATCTACACTCCTCTTCCTCTGCAGTCACAGTAAATGTGTTTTTCACTTTCTTACCATGCTTAAAAATAGCGTTAAGTTTTTGCTGATCACATGATTAAGAAAAAAAAAGCTAACTGAATGATGCAGGGAGTAAAACCATGTGGCACAGTAAAAACAAATTAGGCTCGCATATGTTTTGTGTAACCCTCAAGACTTGACTGTATTAGATATCAGTAATGAAAAGAATATTAAACTCTAAGAGCACAGAATGCCATATGCTGAGGAATTCAAAGAGGAACAATGCATTTGCGCAGGATGCTCCTGAATGGAAAATGCCCACAAACGAGCATTTTTTCCTTAGCTGTGGAAAAAAATCCTATCGCTCGTCTACTTTAGTATAAGTTTTTAGCAAGCTTTTAGGCACTGCTGATGCGTCACTGGAAGGTTCCTGTGCAGCCACCTCATGCTGCTGGCCTGGGGGCACAGGAAGCAGGTTGGGAATGGCCACATGCACAGCAGTGGGAGCAGGACTGACCAGGGGCACTGCAGGGCCAGGCTCTTCTCTGTCCCCCAGCTCAGTGACAGCCACCAGGAAAAAGGCTGTGCTGTGGTTTCACCCTGTGTACTGGGAGTGGTGTGGGCAGCAGTCCATCCCCATCGCTGTCCTTGTTCCCATCCTCATCCCATCCCCATCCCAACCCACGGTGAGGCCCCTGGGCACAGCCCTGGGCAGGAGCGCTCGTTTCTCCCTCCCGTTTACGAGCTGTGAGTGGGAATCCTCGCCGTGACTCACCGCCCGCAGCCACGGCTCAACCACAACTGTAACTTTCCAGTTTGCCTCAGAAACAGGGGGGAGGGCAGCATGGAGGGGGAGGAAGAGCTGGAAAATGTTAAGAAAAGGCAGCAAAGGCTCTAAAGAGACCAGAGGCAGCTGAGAAAAACAACAAACGGTCTTAGAAGGATATTAACATTTTAACAAGAATTCCTTTAATTTAATCACAGTGAGATTCACCAAGAGGAGGAAGAAACAGAAAGCTTCATCTGAGCTCTTAACAAAAAAAATCTTCACACTGTGGGCCAGTGCTCCCGCAATTAATTCCCCTTGGTGGAGAGTTTCCATGTGCACCTCCTGAGTCAGAGCTTTCACGCCTTGGCATTCGCAGAGCAACCAAAGGGATGGCAGAGATTAATTTGCTTTAATCTTCTGCATCTTCCTCTGATGTTTGTGGCATTGCAGACATTGCCACAGCCACTCTCTGGGACGTCCCAAGTGGAAACACAGGAGGTGGCAGGAGGCTCTGTTGGTGGGAAGAGCATCCACAGGGGCTCTGTGCCCCCCTTCCCATGAGACCCCCAAGGCAGGGGAACTTGGGGCACAGTGTCTACAGTGAGCAGGACAGGGTGACCCTGCCCAGGGCAGTGGGGTGTCACAGCTGAGCCAAGGAAGCTGCTTGGTAAGTGCTTCCCTCTCCCTGCCCTGCATATGAAATAAACTCATTTGGGTTTTACGTGGAAGCAGTTTTACTGCCGCTGAGCTCAGCCGCGGTGCAGGGCAGCCGGAGTCAGACAATACAAATGACATGTCCTAAACGGCATTTTTAAAGGCTCAAGGCAAGCTTTTAAAGCTTTTATTTGTACATGAGGCTGTACTGAATAAAGGGGTTGGCATTGCTGCCTCCACCACCCTCCAGGAGCCCTGTCTGCCTTCCTGAAGGGAGCACGTCAGGGAGCAGCGCCCGTGACGCCAGGCCCTTGGCGCCTGGGCAACCGCAGAGTAGGGCTTGGGACACGGGGCTTGGGGCTTGGGACATGGGATTCAGGGCTTGGGACACGGGGCTCAGGGCTTGGGACAGGGCTCAGGGCTTGGGACATGGGGCTTGGGGCTTGGGACACGGGATTCAGGGCTTGGGACATGGGGCTCAGGGCTTGGGACATGGGGCTTGGGGCTTGGGACACGGGATTCAGGGCTTGGGACATGGGGCTCAGGGCTTGGGACATGGGGCTCAGGGCTTGGGACACGGGGCTTGGGGCTTGGGGCACGGGGCTCAGGGCTCAGGGCTTGGGGACTGGGACAGGGGGCACGGGGCTTGGGGCACGGGGCTTGGGCACAGGGCTCAGGACTCGGGTCACAGCCACAGTAGGGGCTCTGTGCACAGGGCTCAGGGTGCAGGCAGAGGTGGCTCCGAGGGGATCTCTTGTCCTCCTGGCTCAGGGCATGGGGTTCAGGGCACCTTTCCCCATCACACTGTGCCTGATGAGGTGCTGCATTTTCAGGCTTGCTGCTTGGGGAAGTACCTTAAGAGAAACATCTTTTGCATTTAACCATTTTTCTGGGGAAAAAAACAGGGCATGCTGAGTGCCCAGGGAAGGCTATCCTGAAACCCTTGTCTGGGTCCTGCCGGACTGGCTGCAGGATGCCCTGCTCTGGGCCCAGCTGCTCCTTCCATGCCTGTCCCTGCTCTCTGGGCAGCTCCTGCCCCCCTGGCCCCCCCAGCACAAAACCCAGCACTGCCCTTTCCCAGACGTCCTTCCCAGGCTGCGCACGGTGATTTCACCAGCTAATCCCGGGCAACTGCTGAACCATTGTCTGCCCAGCGCTGAGCTAGGATATTATGGCTGGGAAAACTTCCTTCCGATCTGCAAGCTGTGTGAACAGAACTTGTTTAAAATAGCTGCTTTAACAAACAAACAGAGCCAGCTCCATTTCCATCAGCATCTCCCCTCCTCAAACATCAACATTTGTGTTTCAGTAATGGGAGACGGCCTTTGGAACAGCCACAGCCACAGCCATGTGGATCCTTGCCGGCATTGCTGGCAAAGGGCAGGAGTGAGGAAGCAGATAAATGGCCAATTTAGGCAGTGACAGAATCCCTAGCACCCCAGTGTGGCCCTGATGGCACTCGCTGCCAGATCCTGGCTCCGCAGGGTGCCCGAGTGGTGGGGGGTGCCATGGGCACGCAGGCACCTCGGGAAGGGGCTGGTGTTCTGGGTACGTTCCCTGGGATGGAAAGGAGAATTGCTGTCAGAAGGACTGTGAACCACAAAGCATCCTGAGGATAGACTTTGAAACCCACGTTGTTTCATTTGGATGTTATTATTAAAAAAGTCACTTGTGTGTTTTCTGGTAAAACGCTTTGCTGCAATGTTTCCTCTTCTCCTCCAGCTCTGAGCAGAAGCTGATGGGAGGACACCGGGGCCTGACTGTGCACATGAGACAGGATAGAGGCACAGTTGGCTTAGCAAACACCTCTGCAGGTGACCAGAGTGGGGGTGGGTACAGCATCTGGGGCACCACAGTGCTGTCAGACCCTGGTGCCTGACCTGCCAGCTCCTGGTGCAGAAGCTGGCAAAGGACAGGAACTCTCGGGGCTTCCAGTACGGTGCAGCCTTACTGCAGGTGGTGCAGAGACAGAGGGAAGATGTTCTGTGGAAGAAAGCCAAGTGGCTGGGTCAGCCCACAGCTTCTCCCACTGCTTAGGGTGGCAGCACAGCCCCACATGGCCATCACAGCTGCCCCTGCAGACAGGGCCACACTGCTGTAGGGCTGCAGAGAATCGGGTTGTATCTAGATGTGTTACACAAAGCCAAACAGTTGGTCTCGTCCAAAAATGAAATGCCTTTATGGTGGGCAGGAACACAGGGGTGCTGCCACTGCCTTTCCAAGCTGGTTCTTGAGAAGAAAGAGTGTCTTGTGCTTTGGAAACCACTTTCACCGACTTGTAAACCCAGAGAATCCCTGCTTAGCTGGAAACTACCCCTCCAACAGAGAAAATTAATTATGTCCCAAAGACAGTGAGAGAAGCAGCAAGGAGGCCAGCTGGAAGCAGCCTGAGTCCTCTCGCACCCAGGGCCAAGTTCCACTTTGCATGACATCAGTGGGTGCTTTGACTGCGGTGCCAAAGTAACCAAGGTCTGTCCTGGGTGCAGACAGCTGCCGTCACAGAGAGGAGAAAATCCAGGCCTCTGGATGGTGCTCCCAGCACAAACAGTCCCCTCCCTGCACTGTGTTTGTGAGTTGGAGTGATTTGGAGTGCACTGCCCTGCAGTGCAGGCAGGCACTGCCCTTGGCTCTCCAGTGAGGTCCCCGAGCCATCACCGAGACAGGGCATCTCGCTGGGCCTGTGGAGCCCCAGCACCCAGAGAGCCTTGGCAAGGAGGATCCAGTTTGAGACTGGGTGTCCCTGCCTCTGCTGCGTGCTGGCAGGGGGTGGCAGCCCTGAGGGGCTGGGGAAGGCAGGGGAGGCTGCCCAGGAGGACGATGTAACCCTGAGTGTGCAGAGTCCCTTTTCCCTTGGGAGAGGGGGAGTGTGGCCATGGGAGATGCTTTCAGCTCTGGGGACTGGGGATGGACTGGCAGAGAGCTGTGTCTGGGGCCTCTCATCCACCCAGATCAAGCACAGGACAGGAGCCTCTCTGAGGGAGAGCATTTCACCGCAGTAACAGCCCTTGGGGACAGCTCCTGCTGATGCCAGTGCCCTGCTGGGTGACAACCTGTGTGTGCAGCCTGTGGGAAGTGCAGCAGTCCAGGATGGACACATGCAGTTTCCTCCTTCCCTCTCTGAGCCAGCAGCACTGTCCCTGCGGACACGGTGACAAAGGTGTGAAGTGATGCATGAGCAGAGGGAGGAGAGGCCTGGGGAACAGCCCCAGGGGACACTGCAATCCTCCTCAGCTGCAGTTTGTCAGGGATGGTCCCTGCTCAGTCTGAGCATCTCAGCTCCTTGCACCCCTCTCCGCTGCAGCACCAGCCCTTCCAGCCCAGCCTGTCATGTGGGATAGGGCCATCCCTCCTGGGAGCAAGCAAGGCAGAAAGGGTCATGAGCACAAGTCCAGCACAGCTCCTCTGAGTCCATCCCTGCTTTAGCTGTCAGGCTCCAGCACAGCCGGGCAGCCTTGCCATGAGCTGAGGGTGCCTCGTCCCATCTGCTGCCTCCTCTGCCAGCAGCGCTCAGGTTACACTTGACATAGTGAAGTGGCAGCAAAATGGATTTAATTTATTTACTTTTTTAATGTAATGGTGGAAAACAAAACATGTTGCAAAAGTTGTTTGTTTCGTACCAGCTCTGCGCAGACCCGCAGCAGAAGGAGTGGCTTCTGGCAGCTCTGCTCTTCAGAGACCGGTGATTGAGGGGCTGACACGCTGTGCCAAGGACCAGACGGCTGCTGGAGACACCCTCCCTCCCCAGGGGCTGTGCTGGGCACAGCCAGGCCTCAGAACAGGCCAACTCCCCAGCCAGGGTACCCATGACCACGGGGGCTCCCAGGGCTGCTGAGATGCAGATCCACTACCGGGCAGAGCCTGAGCAAGTGATGAGGCAGAGGGGCTGTCAGTGGGGGGCAAGCTCCTGCCCACCCTCCAGAAGCACCCTTGCTCTGCTCTGCCCCATGCCTGCTGTAGGGCTTGGCACCCCTCTGGGCCAGGCATGGGGCAGGGACAAGTGACTCTTGGGAGACAGAGCACCCACCAATGCAGTTAACACTTCCCCAGGCAGAATGGGGCATGTGGATGAGGTGGGAGCTGCTGGCAGACCCACCCATCCCACCATCAGCTGGGGCAGCCGCTCTGGTGAGGGGCTCAGCAGCGGCGGGGCTGGGGCTCGTGTGTCTGGAGAGCCCAGCCCCACAATGTGCCCCAAGGCACCAGCCCCCTTGGTCCAAACTTTCCCGTGGCACCGTCAGTGCTCAAAATTTATGAGGACCACCAAGCCTGGGCATTGTCAAGCACCTAATTGAAAACACTGTGAAGGCAACACGGTGACATGGCCTGGGAGCTGATGCTGATGGCTACCCAGGTGCCTTGTGGCACTGGGGGCCCAGCGTGGCAGCGATGGTGCCAGGCCAGGATCCCACTCGGTGGGCACTGCCCTGCCCAGCCCCAGGTCCATCCCAGTCAGGAGTCTGTGAGCAGAAGAGAGGCCCCGGGGAAACCTCCCACAGACACGCTGCCTCCCATGTGGGAGGGTGCTCTTTCCCAGAACTTTGGTTAGGAGATACTCATGAGTTAATTAATCCTTGAGTTTTTAAGCAGAGACATATTTATGAGCCCTGTAAGAGGCTGGGGCCCAGAGAGACATTTCTTTATTCTTCCTCCAGCTCAGCTGAAGGAAACCATAAGGGGAAAGAGCGACTGAGCCATGAAAGCATGGAAGATGGATTTCGGGCTGGTGATGGGGAAACAAAACCCAACTTGCCAGAATGGGAACAGTGGCCAAGTGACAGCTCCATTCCCTCTCCTTTGTCTCCTCATCCTTTGTCTGTGCTTGCTACAGCCTGGTTGATGGGTATCTCCAGTTTGAAGTGCAGATTTAAAGTCCACATACGGTGTGAGTGCCCACCATGAGCCTCTCCAGCTCCTTCAGCTGGAGGGGGAAGATGTCATGTTCTCATTGTCCCCTTCCCTGATACCTGTAGGGAGCACTGGCCTTGGGATTCCAGCTCCCCGTACCAAGGGAATCTGACGCGTTTTTTTCTGAGGAGATCCAGGATGTGGCTGCGAGCAGCTGGAAGTTGCTGTTGGTGCCAGCAGCCAGGGTAGCAGAGTGAAGCAGTGTTGAGAACATCAGCCAAGACACCGATGGAAAACTGAGAGTGGAGGACACATCCACTGTGCTTTTGCTGAGCTCTGCTGCATCCCAAGCAGCAGAGAAAATATGTGATGAGGATAACCAAATGCCTTCCTGGGCAGAGCACATTTTTCCAGGCTAAAAGCTTGGAACTGAGGCTATTTTGCTTTATCCCTTTCCTCAGAGTGAGCTGCTTATGGCAGTCCCTGTCTCTCTGCAGTCACTAGTTTATCTATCCACCTCAGATGATGCTTCTTCAGCTTTACTGCTCATCTTGGCCAATAGCAGTGGAGAAATGTGGCCACCACATGTTGGCAGCGATTGAATCCTGGGCACATTTTTTCTCTGTGCAGCCTTTAAGCTGTGGGAACCATTTCAAAGGAAACCATTCCCCCTATAACATGCTTGTGATCTGAAGATGTCTATTTAGATGGCAGCCCGGCATTAATTTAGCAATTCACTACAGAGTTTGGCGTGATGTTTAAAGCACTAAAATAAATTGTGGTGAAGTCGTTTCCCTCAAACCAGATTGTGTGGTTTACATTATTTGTCAACCTTAAGTACAACTGGCATGTTTGTATCACTCATGCAAAGCCCCATTGTGCCTCTCTAGAAGGGGGAAGAATCCGCACAGAAATGCATCCAAGTTCCTGCCCCGGCAGTCTCATGTCCCTGGGAGATCTGCCCCGGAGGCACGCAGCCCAACTGGCTGGAAGAGAGCCTGGGCTTTCCTCAGGATGATGGGTGTTAAGTGCAGGCTCATATAGGTTATATTACAAAGGGCCGGTTTAATCAGAGGCAGATTTGTGCTCTTTGACTGCAGTGCCTGAAATCCACCGAGCCTCGATGGCTCCGGCACACACACGCGAGCGCACACACGCACAGCACCACGAGAACATGGCTGTGGGGTTACCTGGGCGCTGCTCACCCACCCAGGAGGGTGTCCAGGGCCAGCAATGGCCACAGACTGTCCTACTGCCGCACACTCGGTGGCCTCCTGCTCTGCGTGATGTGCCAGGGGATGACAGTGGCCATCAACTGCAGGGAGGGAAGGGACAGGTGAGGGGAGGCTGTCCCGAGCCTCTCGGGGGCCCGGTAGGGATCTGGAGCTGCCTTTTTGCATCTCCTCTCCCTCTGAGGGGCTGTTTTGGTGAGGTCTCGGCCGTGCAGGCAGCCAAGGGGAGCCGGGATGGGGTGCAGGCTGCCGGCCTCAGGAAGGGGACACCTGGAGAGGTGTTTGCCTCTGTCCTGGCTGAGATGCTGCCCCAGCCTGGCTGGAGCCCCAGACACCACTGCGAGGTCCCCTGTGGGGCCTGGCTGTTCCTCCTGCCCTTTGCTGTCAGTGATCAGTGTCCGTGGGGACGGGTGCGGGGTCAGGCGGGGACAGCAGGGCAGCACTTTCGCCAGCGCCGCCGGGAGCAGGTTGGCGGGGCGTGCTGTGGTGCTGCGCCTGCCTCTGGGCGAGCAGGCGGGATCTCGCCTGTGATCTCAGTGCCTTATCCCTTCCTTCCCTTCTTTCAGTCCCTGCAGCCAGAGAAATCCCCGGATGGCTGTCACGGCTCTCCGCACACAAGCTGGCTGGCAGCGCCGAGGGTGTTCCATTCCTCCACCTCCCAGCGACTCCCTAATGCCAGAAGAGCCGTCTTGCGGGAAGAGGCCGAGTTTCTGCACTGACACAATTGCACTCGCACATCTCCTCCAGCCCCCGGCAGCTGTCGCAGGCTCCCACGGAGGGTTCTCTCCACCCCGCTGAGCACCCCTCGGGGCGCGGGGCCCACAGGGCAGGTCTGCCTGCCCTTCTCCAGGATGTTCTCCTCACAAGCCCTTGGGATCACTGTCCAGTGACCAAGGGTCTGCTGTCCCCCTCACCTCAGCCCTCCCACGTCACCTGCCCCCTCCTCTGCAGTTGTCTGGGCCCTGCTCAGAGCACGTTCTCCTCCGTGCCCCTCGGAGCAGCTTGGCAGACTCCCTTGTGCTCTCCATGTCCTCCCCACAGCAGCGTACCCTCGGAGAGCAGGAGCTCCTCGGATGCATTTCTTCTGAATTGTAGGAGACACCCAATTTTCTGGAAATTTAATTCAGACAGCAGCTCCTGTGTGTGCTGTGGCCATGGACATGTGTGTGCTTTCACTGGGTGATGGTAGAAACTCTTTTGCTCCAATGGGAATTCCAAGGGCAGAAGCAGAGCCAGACTGCCAAACATCTGGCAGCAGTGGCTGCACCCATGGGAGCAGGGTCCCCTCTTGTCCCAGGTACCCGGGCAGCGCCTGTCCGTGAGACACTGCCCAGTACACGCACAGCGCACCAAGGGCAGCACAAAAGCTCCCAGCCACGGCATTAAGTAATTGTCACATTTTTCTTCTGTAAGGATTAACGTTCCTGCTAACCTTGCAAACCTTCATTGAGCCATTGTCACCCCCCGAAACGCGGCACAATCGCCAAGGGATTAGGGTGTCTGCGGAGCAGCCTGTCCCCGCTATTGTGCGCTCCCGGCGGGGGGAGGAAATCCTGCGACATCAGCCGATGAGTCCCTGCGGCGGGGACGCCAAATTCACTGCCGGCCAGGCACATGGCACCCCCGGGGGAGCCGGAGGCCGAACGCCTGCACCTCGGAGCTGTCCTTGCAGCGGGCGGGTGGCCGGGAACACTGCTGGGCTGGTGGCACCCGCGCTCGGGGCTGCCCTCCCAGCATGGGCAGACCTTGCCCTGGGCACCAGAGAGCCAGGCAGTCCCCAGCTCTGACCCCTCAGGGCAGCAGGTCTTCCCTCTCCGCTTTGCCAGCGGCCCGGCTCTTGGGTCTCCATCCTGAGCCAGGCAAGCATGTTCATAAATCTGAATGTTGAGGAAATCCCATAAAAATTTTATGGGAAAGAGCCATAAAGGGAAGCTCCTGGCATTTCTTGCTGGCTGATGGCAATGCCCGCTGTGTGCACTGTGTTCAGGCACCTGGCAGCCACAGTGGGACCGTGAGCAGGCCAAGCTGGATTAGCAGCACGTTCCCAAGGCCCTCCCTTTGGAGCAGGAGTAGAGGAGCATGGCTGCAGCACAGACTGATGCTCTTGAGAGCAGGGCTCCAGATTCTGCAGAGCTCAGGCTTGCAGACAGGCAGGACAGGCAGAAGCTGTGTTGTAAGTATGCAAGAGTGAAGAGGAATGCTAAAGCAAACCCAAGATTTATGCACGTAGGTCCCAGAAGGGTCCTACAGAGCTTATAAATGACAATACATATTGTCGTCCCAACCCCCATGTTCAGTAGCAAAGGAAAAGGAG
The DNA here is from genome assembly GCA_038380795.1 of Pyrocephalus nanus. Taxonomy (NCBI): domain Eukaryota; kingdom Metazoa; phylum Chordata; class Aves; order Passeriformes; family Tyrannidae; genus Pyrocephalus; species Pyrocephalus nanus. Next base: position 6,383,249 of record CM076285.1, on the reverse strand, counting down.
GGGGAAGTGTCTCCAGCACTGGGGCTGTTGCACAACAACAGAGAATGGAAAACAACCTCATCTGCTTCTCCCCAACATCTGAGCCCTGCATCAGCACCCCCACTCCCATGGCACTTTCCCAAGAGACAGAACCATCTCCTCTAGGGAGCCATGGGGAGGATGGGGAGAGGGGAGTCCAGAGTGAGGTGCACAGAGAGTGGAGCCCGGTGTCCTTCTGGTGTGCCCGGTTTGGACTGATCAACCAGCATACACACACACCAAGTGCCAGCTCCAGCCCTCTGCCCAGCATGGAGAAGGACTCTTCCAGCTGGGACAGAGGGAAGTCTCCATCACGGATGTCTCTGAGTCCTGTGGGTATTCATTTCTGGCAAAGGCCTTGAGCAGGCTCATGGGGAAGCTGGGCTCATGCTGGGGTCCTGCAGAACTGTATCAGGAGGATTTGCCATGGCAGAAGTGGCATCTGAACGCCTCAACCCAGCAGGATCTGGACTTGCCAGCTCTTTGGCAGGGCACTTGGTGTTTGGAAGCCAGCACTTGCACATTGTTACTGCTGTGCAGTGGGATTTCATGGCAGTTTTTCATAAGCTTTGCACGTGTTTGATGGTACAAATAGGAACTGAACCTCCCCACAAGTGACAGCAGCCTGGCAGCCTGGGGCCCGCTGGGGCTTGAGAGGAAAGGTTGATTCTGAATGATTCTCATTCAGAAACTCTCTGTATTCCCTGGGCATGAGGGGACAATTTGGCTTCTTTTCTCTGGTGTCATGGCAGGGGAAGGGCTTCTCACTCTGCCTTGGGTACATGCAGGTGAACATGCATGGGAAAAGAGCACTCCCAAAACAGACAGCAACCTGGAGCTGCTACCAGGATGCTGCTACATCCTGCAGTGGGAGCTTTCCCTGGACACCTCTGCCAGAGGCAATACATGGGCTTTGCATTTTGATCTCTTTTGCTTCATCTGGATTAACTTTGAGAAAAAAGTCCTGAAGTCAGCCTGGCTCTTCTTGGTCTCATCTCCTGAATCTGAAGTGAGCCTCCGTGGACAGGAAAGGACTGTCTGGGGCACTCAGACTCTCCCTGTGCCTCGGTGGGGCTTCTTCTCATTGAACCCATGTCAGACCCCCATCTGCTCCATCATGGGGTCTACTTCCAGAAAGCAAGTGGTGACTCTGGTGAGCAGGATCCACCCCGAGACATCTGGAGGGAGTCTGATCTTCAGGAGGCAGCAGCAGAAGGGCTTAGCACCTGCTGAAAATTAGGATCTGCCTATATTGTCCTGAAATTCCTGATGGGTTTTGAAAACACAGGCAGCTGCAAAATTCTCGTTCTTCTAAGGGGAGGAGGTGGTGATGTCCCCGCTTCAGTGCCCTGGCTCATTCTGTGTGGGGCAGAGGGGGACACGCGTGTGCAATGGCTGCAGTGAAATTGAGAAAGTTTCACTGGATTCATTTTTCACCAGAAAAGGTCATGAGGTCCACGATGGGTGTCCCAGACTGGAAGCAGAAGCCATCTGATGCCAGTGCAGCCACCATCACGGCGGTCCGAGCTGCCGCAGTCCCTGCTCCGCTGGCTCAGCGTGACCCATGGCTATTGGCTATTCCGGGGATGGTTTCCATGAGGACTTTTTATTTTGGTAAAAATGTTGAACAATTCTGGTTTCATCCCCATGTGGAGCGGGAAAAATTTTGAAATCTTTAACATTTTTGAGGGTTTAAAAACAATTTCCCACTCAGCTATAGCCACCAGTCTCATCAGGATGTGTTTGAAAACCCTCCAGCAGGAGCTGAGCAGAGCTGGTCTCAGCTGGATACCACTCTCGACGAGAAATGCCGTGGTGAGGGGTCATGTTTCTTCAGAAAAAAGTATCTTCAATAGCTCAGGAAGTTATTAGTGTCTGCTAACAATAAGAGCTTTGGATTGATTCAATAGATGCTCATTTTAATTGTAAAATGCCAGTAATGAGAAATGTGCCATCCAATGACTCATTTTTCCCTTGTAAAAATTATTGGACATTTTTATTAGTTTTACAAATGACAGGACCTCGTATTTCTGAGAACACTTTATACAAGCCTTGCACAAGCCCACTCTCATAAAAGCGTGTCTGTGGTGACATCCAGAGCCACAAGAAGGGGAGCGGTAGAAAGGCCCAAAGTGGTGAGGACAGCCCACAAGTGGAACTGGCAGGACCGAACCCCAAGAGGGTGGGAAGGGGTGGATACAGCACCGGAGACATGAGCCCCGGCACTCCTTCCCAGCAGTGCCTTTCTGGAGAGGCACGGGGCGGGCAGGGGGATGGGTGCCAGCCGGCGCCCGGAGGTCTGCCCGTTGCGGAGCCCCGGCGCGGGGCAGCGGCCGCGGAGCTGAGCGGCCGCCCGGGCGGGCGATGCGCTGGGCGCAGGGAGGGCAGGAGCCAGCCCCGGCCGAGCAGAGCTGAGCCAGGTAAGCGCCGTCCCACGGCACCGGGCAGGGCAGGAGCACGGAACCTCTTCTGCGCTCCCACGGAGGCGCAGCTTCGTGCCGCCAGCGCAGCGCCCGGCGTGATCCATCCCGGCGTTAGCGGTGCTGGAGAAAGCCGGGCCTCGGTGCGCGGCGAGCGCACAGCTCGCCTGCCCTGGCTGGGAGAAGCACGATGAGAGGTCAAGCACGGCCAGGGAGCCGGGGGCAGGGCCACCGAGACATCCCGGAGCAGCCCAGTTGCGGCTGCAGCGCTGCTGGACTGCGGCTGGCCGGGCTGGAGGGGAGCGCCGGCAGCGTGTTCCTCCTTCTGCAGAGAACAGCAGAGCTGCTCTGGCCAGACTGTGCTCTTTTAAAAAATTCAAACGATTTCCCATGGAGAATTAATTTGCACAAGTGGAAAAAAATAGTTATAGAGAATTTGTCACTTCAGCATTTCATTTCTCCTCTGTTGCTGACATTATTTGTATTTTTGTTTACATCTCCTCATGACAAGGCATCTGTGACTCCGCGTGGTGTACCGTGAGCTGGCATGATATGACATAATGCAAGAGCTGAGATAGCCCAACGCTTCTATTTTAGTTCAGAGGATATTTTAAACTTTATGTTATCCAGGAAATTTCTGAAATATTTGTCTTCATTCCAAGCCAGAACGAAAACAATTTTGGAAATGTCAGAAGTTCCCATGAAATAAGTAGCGAGAGCTTCCAGCTCGCAGCTGTACGCGACAGGGCGGCTGGCGGGGAGGCCCCAGCCTCGTGCATGAGGGTGGCAGTGGGCAGTGGGTTTATGTGTACCAGGACATCCCAGGAAGGACCTGAGGTCGCTTTGCAAACCCTCTCTGGTTTGTGGAGCACCAGCCCAGGGAAGGAGAGGCTCAGTGGGGCTGTGGGCAGGAGTGGTCTATCTGATCCACCAGCCCCAACACCGTATTCACCAAGGCTATGGGACAGACGGGGCTCTGTGGGGGCCACAGGAAGCCTGTCTGTGTGTCTGGGTGGAAAGTGCTATCAGGTTCCCAAATTTCTTGCCTTCGCCTCTGTGCTGAGACACACAGTCTTCAGAGCTTTGTTTTGTGTACTCTGGGAACCGACAATTTGTAAAGACATGCTGCTCGGCTAATCCTCCATCAGCTCCTGGAGCGGAGACCAGCTGGGATCTGGCAGCTCCCTCCCCTCTCCCACTTCAGCCTGCTAAAGCAGTGAGTGTCTGTAACCAGTAGCTCACAGGTTTTGACTTACACACAAAGCAGAGCAGCAGCTTTCCCAGCCAGAAGCCAGGACCGCACAGGCACCGTGCCCTCCGTGCCAGCGCCGGGGACCAACGCCGGCCGTGCCAGCCAAGTGTGTGCACTGTGTGGGTCCTGGGGGTGATGCCAGCCTCACTGCTTAAACTATCTTGGCTCTCTGCTGGCCTCAGAGCCATTGTTATGCCCTCGAGACGTTTGCAGGGAAGGGAGCTCTTTCCACAGCAAGGTTTGCTGTTGCTCTGCTGCACAAGCTGAAATAATAAATAATTTTATTGATTCTAAAAAAAGGCACCTTCCTCTTTGCTCAGGAAACCTCAAAAAGGGTCAAAGAGTCAAGGGTCCCTGGGCCATCATTCCATTCACAGAGCTCCCCAGCAGTGCAGTGGGGTCCCCTGTGGGTGGGGGGGCCTGGGGAACTGTGGATGTCCACCAGGCTCATCCCTGGAAAATGAGATCACCCTGCAGCCTTTGCTGGGAAGGTACCAGTGCCATTGCTTGGCAATTTCAGGGCCCCAGATTTCAGGAAAACTCATTTTGGAGCTGCTTGAGGTCTGTCAGAGCAAATCAGTTGCAGTTTCAGCAGCCACTTGTTCTTGCTTTAACCCTGGGAAAGCAACTGGGCTACAAATATTTACCTGATGAGGTAAACCATCAATATCCTTGAAACTTACATTAAAAAATACTGGACTAGAGCATCTTGTGGATTTCGGCTTTTTCCCCTGCTGATTTGTTTCACAATATGCCAGAAGCATGGATTGAGTTAGGGCTTTGGCAGGGGCTTTTATCATGATGGATATAGTGGAGGATAGAAAAGAAATTTGGTTATCAGAGGATGCCAAAACTCTACTTCCTAGCACATACATTCAATAATGCAAAAGTTCTTCTTTAAAGGTTTCCTTAGAACAAATCCCAGTCATCACAAAACCCATGGAGATAAATTAAATTACATTTTAATAGTGGAGAACTCATTCCTGGGCTAGGCGCAGCAGTGAAAGTATGTTCTCTCTTAGACAAAAGTAGCATCCTCTTCCATCAAAATTCTGAATGCTACCATATGAAAAACTAAATTGGAAATGAAACCCCAAAGTTCCCAGGTCAGAGGCACCATAAGAGGCTGTGGTAGTGCCCATTCCACCACCCCAGCTCCTTCTCTGCTGCCCCATGGCCACTCTGGCCACGGTCTCACTTGTCCTGCCCACTCCGGGTTTAGTGTGTTCTGCTCTGCCTCGTGAGAAAGCCAGGCTTGACCTGTCTCTTCCTCATGCCATCATCCTGTAAACATTTAAAATAACATACAAATGCTTCCTGTGCAAGCAGTGGTGTCTAAAGTGGCTGGTGTGTGCACCGAGTGCCGCAGTGCAGGGTGGGGCAGGGCGGTGGTGCGGGGTGATGCAGGATGATGGGGGTGCTGATGAGGGGTGATGGGGGTGGTGATACAGGGTGCAGGCTGGACCAGCCTCACCTCGAGGTTGCTCATGACGTACATGTCCAAAAACTGAAGGAAAGAGGAAAAGACAGAAAGAGAAAGAGAGAGGGCAGAGCTGCTGCAGTGGTACTGCCAGTCCCTCCTGCCGAGGGGAAGCACAGCAGCCATCCTGCCCTTCACTCCTCATCCTCTACATCTCAGCCTCCCCTTTCCCCGTGCCCCAGCCCCGGGAGCCTGAATGTCACTCCCTGCCTGGGCTCCTCCATCCCGGCCTCGTCCTGCAGCGCCGGGCTGGGCCTCGCTCTTCTCCGTGTCTGTACAACCACCAAAACCCCCGGGCAGAATTAGCTGCTTGCCGAGCACTGCATCCAATTAATTATATAGTTTAATTCACAATACATAGACATTTCCCATCCACACCAGCAAAGCTTCCAGCTCTGCTGGAAACCTCTGCAGAGCCACAGCATGGCAGAAGGTGGCTGAGCAAGGGCCGAGCTGAGTGCCCTTGGCACGGGAGAGTCCTGGGCTGTAATCAGAGTAATTACAGGTGTTCTGCAAATGGCTCAGAACACAGCAAAGTAAGAACGTTACTATGGCTTTTGCTGCACAAGGATCCCCTCCATGTGTTCTATTCAGCTGATTTCAGCACAGTGATGCTCCTGGGCCGACCCAAGCAGGTCCCTGCCCAGGGAACGCATGCCTGCTGTTAGTGAGGTCACACAGACAGGCACTGCTTACCCTTTGGTCTTGTGGTGGTACAACTCGGAGCACCAGCACCAGTTCTGTGGGCCAGCAAGAACAGCCAGCTCATGCCTGAGGGGTTCCCAAGCCACCCTAGGGTCCCCAAATCACCCCAGCATCCCAAAACCTCCCCAGGTCCCTCCTGCTGCAGCCTGTTCTCTGCGGGCACAGCTGGGCCAGGAAGGAGCCCTGCATCGCTCTCAGCACCAACCTGGCAGCCAGGGCTCTGCCCTCACTGTGGCAGGTGACCCCTGGGGCACTCGGGAATCCCGAGATCCCCAGCCTGTCCCCACGCAGTGAAGGGAGTCCACAGCAATTACAGGCTTCCTGCGTGTCCTGCCTCTGGGGTTTTGTCACACATGATGTCCCACATCTGGGACTCACCAGTTGGGGATGGCAGTGCTATTTCCATGTCAAGCTGTAGCTTTTTTACCCCCAGCCGTTTCAGGCTTACAGCTATTGTGTGGGGTTTTCAATGTTGCAAGAATTTATATTGGGAAAAAAGTGCTTTTTTTTTTTTTCCCCCTCAATGCCTTGGGAAATGTCATCCAGCAGGAATGTTCCCAAGAGCTGATCATGGCAGAGAGGAGGATGGGCTCGAGCAGGGACTGCATGCCCAGCTCCCATCCCTGTCCTCAGCCTCCAGGGACCAGCTCTTTGGACTGTTGCTCCCATGGGTGCCCCATCCCTGCTCCCCAGACTCTGCCCCGTGCTCCTGGGGGACTTCTGGAGCAGCAACAGCAGAGGCAGGAGGGAGGGAGCAGATGCCTGGAGAGGGACAAGCTGCTCACAGAGCCACTCCTGCTGCAGAGGCTCTTGGTTTCATGTCCTCTTGGCTGTGCCAGTGTCCTCTTCCACTTCCAGCACTGGATGGAGTTTACAAGAAACGCTGGAAGTCCCAGCCCTGTGGTGTGTCATCATTCAAACTTCTCTTTAATAGTGTCCCAAAGTAATTTATTTTTCCCAAACATCAAAGCCCCCCAAGCAATGCTGGGAGAGGCAGGGCTTTCCCCCAAGCCCTGGCAGCTCCCACACACCCCTGCCCTGCTCGTGGGGCCTGGACATCCTCCTTGGCTGTCCTGGGGCGAGCCATGGTCTCAGGTGGGACTGTGGAGCAAGGGTAGGCAGAGCTGTGGCACTGCATGCAGGATGAGAAGGCAGATCTTCCCCCTGAAAATACAAGCGAGATGTGTATTGACTGCCTCACTGTGAGGATGCTGATGCCTTTTCTGGGCTCAGCATCACATCACAGACCACTTCCACATGATTCAGGAGAGGCACAAACAGAAAAAGAATGAGGAGAAAGAAATAGCAAGGAGATGTGAGTCTGCATCTCCTTTTTTTTTTTTTTTTTTTTTTTTTTTGCTAGGATCCAGAGCTGCCCTCCACCCTCCAGCATGCCAGGAAATGCTGGGGATTCAGGCAGAGCATCTCCTCAGTGGGAACCCCATGCCCACATGCCCAGGCTGTCCCCTCACCCCCCAGCACTGCCCTTCTCCCAAGCTGCAGGAGTTTTGTAGAGGGAATTTGACAGAAACATTGCAGCAGCCTCTACAAACACACCGTGCTGCTGTCCCTGCCAGCGCTCCATGCTGGTTTGCCTCAAGGAATCTGTGAGATCCGTCCTGCTGTGATCTGTAACAATATTGGGATTAAATTAGCTTCCCTGAGCTGCAGAGAGGTCAGTGTGTAAGGCCCCTGGTTAATCCAGCGGGCCAGAGAGAACAGAAGCCTCCCTGCACTGGGAAAGGAAAACAACGGGGTCTGTTTGCAATCCGTGGAGCTAATTCAAACAGCATTCCTCAAACAACAGGGGAAAAGAGCTTCAGAGCAAATGGGAAAGGAGCGTTTCCCAACATGCGCATAACGTCCCTCCTTGGGGAGAGGCCAAACGTCCAGACTGCTCTGGTGAGGTGTCAGAAAACCTGGCAGGCACGAGAAAGGGGTCTGAAGAGATGGGCAGCTGGTGGGGCACATGAGAACTACCTCCTGCTCTGGGCATGGTGAGCCCAGAGCAGGTCAGTCCTGCTGGACCCACGGGGAGCACTTGGCTGCTGCCTGCACCATATCTAGGGTGGGATGGATCATCTCATCCCACCCAGCTCTGTGAGTGATGGGATCTTGCTCTCCTGTCTCCCACAGAGAGTTTTACACCGATGTGATTCTGGCTCTGCAGCTCGTGGCTCTCAGCACCACAAACCGTGATGACAATCCCGGGGCAATCCCGGATAGAGATGGTTCCTGCTCTGGCTGCTGCCAGACTGCCAGTGCTGCCACCTCTGAGCACAGACAACAAGCAGCCCTGACTGGATGAGAGCCCGGGCTTGCTTGGGAAGCAGAGGCATGCCCGAGTGATCCTATCAGGGAGTCAGCTCCTCTGGCTCCCATATCTCCTGTGGGAGGGGTGATCCCCGTGCCTAACCCCAGTGCGGGCTGGGCAGCCCCTGCCAGGGACCCAGTCCTTGTCTTGTAGCCAGAGCAAGTGTCGATGCAGTGAGTAGCAGAACACTGGGAGAACAGTGTTCCTGGGACTGCAGGCTGCAGGTGTGCAGGTGTTTACAATTTACAATTACAAATAATTGGCCGGGCTATCAGTCATCCTGCAGCAGAGAACCCTCAGAGCAGCAGACCACAGCAGAGCTCTCATCAAGGCTGGGAGCGTCTCAGACACTTCAGGATGTACTTGCTTTCCTTCTGCTTTCTCTGCGAAGTCTTTTCTGCTTTTTGCTTATGCTGAGATATTATCAAGGCCTTATGAGGCACCAGGGATGAGTAATTCACCCTCTGTGCCAGCGGGGAACTTGTAGGCACTGGTGGGGTTAATGTGGGTCTGCCAGAAGCTGTGGTGCTCAGTGCTGGAGCTGCTGGGAGCAGACCTGGGTGCATCCCCAGGCCCCCTGCTCTCAGCTGCACCCCGGGGCTAAAGGGCATGGCTCCTGGATGTCCCTCTGGTCCACAGCAGGGTGGGGCTTCCATGGAGAAAACCCTTTTCCCCTTGTTGAGAGAGGCAGAGAGGTGTACAGGGCAGGAACTACAGAGGGATGAAATTTGACAAAAAAAAATGGCAAGTTTTTAACATAGGGTTATGTCAAGTTTTGAACATGAAACAACATGCTTAAAGGGTGGGCTGGGGGATGTGGGGCAGTTGATGCTTCCTCTGCAGAAATTGGAAGCAAGGTTCTGCCCTCAGCTTTGTTCAGCTCCACCGTGCCCGTGTCCCAGCTGGAGGAGCCCGGGCTGCTGGGCACCTGCTGTGGGTGTGAAGGAACCCTCCAGTCAGAGCTCTGCTTTCAATCTGGAGTCACTTGGCATCTTAGCCTGCTAAAATGTGGAATTTCATGTCCTTTTGTACGAGAGAGAAACAACGTGTTTGGGATTAATTTAGGATCAGCCTGAACAGCCATTAGTTGAAGAAAACCAACCCAGTAAATAAGCTCCTGTCAGAGGGGGAAGAAATGTGGGACTTGATGCTGGATTTACTGTGGAGGGTGTTAAGGCAGGATTCAGTGTGACTCTGCAATGGCACCTCTAGCACCAGGGTGCTGTGAGCACGACCCTTTGCCTTCTGTGACCGGGTCTGTCAGCATTGCCAGGACAGAGCTCCATCTTCAGGGTTTATTGCTCACTTATAAACATTTGCTCCTGACTGAAACTTGATCTACAGCTGTCAAGTGGGGCTACGGTGGTCCAAGATCAGAGAGGAGAAGGTTTGGCTGTTCAACAGCAGCATAAAAAAAAGATCTTGGGCTCATCATCTTTTTCATTCTTACAGTCAGTGGAGTGATGTTGCCCCAGAGCAACATGTGGTGGTACTTGAGAATTTCCTAGAACAGAAAGTAAAAAAGGTCCAAATAGAAATAGAAAAAGATCTTCAATACGGAGACTTGTGGCAGCGACTGCTGAGCATCTGCCAACATCCAGAACACATTCACAACACTCTTGTGAGATAACAAGGATCTCAGTGATATCATTTACAAGTGTGAAACGAGGGACATTTAATGAGGTGTCAAGGAAAATTCAGGATGAATAAAACTTCCATGTACATGTGCACTGACACATAAAAAAAGCAAAGGAAAAGCTGCAGAAAGGATGAGTTTTCCCTCACACCTGTTTTGGATTATTTTGCACTTTTGTGTTCCCACCTGCCCCCACACAAGTGCTGTGCAGAGCAGAGAGGATGGCAGGTGAGGAATTCAGGAGGCTCTTCAAACCTGTGTGTCTGGGGGACTGCTCGATGCCACATCCTGTGCCCATACCCTTGCCCTCCTCTTCCTTGGGGCTGCCGGTCTGTGCCAAGTCCCAAGGAGCATTCCAGGGCTCCTGCCAGGGATGCTCAGGGACCCATCTTCAGTGGGGGCTCGTGGGCAGCAGAGCCTCAGCAGAGTGCCCTGGCCCCAGGGAGGGACCCAGGAGGGATTCAGGAGCCACTGTAGGGTCTGTCACAACCTTCAAATGAGCCCTTGCCCTGTGGCTTCCAGCTTAGAGCCCTGCGAGCCTTGGGAGTCTCTCCCAGGAGACTGCCAGGGTCCAGGATCCTGCTCATCCCACCTGGCACGGGGAGTCTCAGGGAAGGTGCCCAAGCCCTGACATCCCCTGTGCACCTGAGAGAAGTGGGATCTGTCCCATAGCCCTCCAGGGCACCCCAGTTCCAGCAGAGGAGGAAAGGGGAGCTGATGGCACTGGGAGCAGAACTGCCAGGCTGCTCAGGTGTGCTGGAGGGCAGGTGTCCAGGCAGCCCCACCACAGCCACGCTGCTCTCCTGAGCGGGAGCTTTTCCTTCTGCTGTGCAGCCAGTGATGGAAAAACAACCAGGCAGCGAGCTCTTTGACTTCATGCCTTCCCCCATCCAGAGGATAATAAGCTGCTTTTAATATCTGACATGTTTATTAACAGATGCAGTTGTGACAGCTGATGACTTCATATGCCACTTACCACTGAAGTGTTAGTAATAACTCAGAATTAACTGTCATAAATAAAAAAGACTACAAAGACAACTCGATGGTGTGTCACTCTGCAGTTATTTACTGAGACCCCGTTGGCTCTGGATGTGAGGCTAGAAGGTCCTTTGTGGAGCTCCAGTCCGGGTTTTGCAACAGTCACAATATTTTGGCTGGATATTGTCTTAGGAGGTGGTACTAGTGGGGTGGAATTCCCTCATGCAGGAGTTTGCACTGGATGCCTTTACAAAGCTGGATACTCTGGTAATAATAATAATAAGAAGCCCCTACCCGGTGGATGGGGATGGAGTCTACGGATTGAGACCAGGATTTATTAATGTGCAAATTGCTCTGATATGATCACATACTTTCTGCTTTGCATACGCAGGGAGCAGCGTGGGCTGATGGAGTAGGAACTAGCCTGAGCGATCTTTACGAGCTGAGATCCTGCACATCGCAGAAGGGTTTGTTTCTCTGCACAAAAGCTGGGACCCCGTAGAAACCTGCTTTAAAAAACAAGTGGCTAAAATACTCAAATGCACCAGACTTCTTCATGAACTCGCCATGAATATATTTTTCATTTTTTTTGGCAGAAACCTGTGTGTAACTTTCTCTGGAGGAACCGAGGATTTTTGTAGTTGGTCTTCTAGTATTTTAAATCTGAGAACCCAGTAGAGTCTTTTCCGCAGTGATGAGGGAGTGACAAGTTGGAGGTAAGGGCTTCAGCATGCATGTTTGTGTCGATGGAGCTTTTGCAATGTGGGCTGCTAATGAGGAGCGCGAGCCGTGTCAGCATCCGACTGCGGGTTTGCCTTGTGCGACGTGGATAATGAGTTCAGACAATGAGAGCTGTGCGAAATCACGGCGCGATCTGTGGGATCCACATCCCCCCCACCCGAGGTGTGCAGGGAGTCTGGGCTGCTGCGTGTGTCCTCTGCCACTGTGCTACTTCCCATTCTGGGGAAGGGGACACAGGGAATTGGTCTGGATGCTGATCAGCTTGCTGGAGCTCACTGTTGATCCCGGACTGGCTGCGGTGGATCCTGCAAGCCATGGTGCAGCTGATGGCCGTGCCCTGCTGCCCTCCCACTGATCCCAGAGACGGGGAAAATGGGGGGACGGGGCAGTTGAGCAGATGCTGTGTTCAGTACTGCTGTGGCTGTGCCTAACCCAGCCTCCTGCCAGGCACCCATGGGGCCATGGCAGCACCCAGAGAGCGTGGGGTAAATATGTGCTCCTTGGGGTTTCGGGTGCGGGATCAGTGGAGAAATGGTTAACAGGGATCATGGCAATAATTAGCCATGGTGTGAACACCCAGTGCTGATGTGTGTGGGAAGTGCTGCTGGATCCTGTGCTGGCTGCTGTGGGTCAGGAGGGCTCCCGTGTCCGGGCTGGGACACGGGTCCCCATCGAGGCTGCGGGTCAGGGTGACACCTCCACACCAATAGAGCTGGGGTGCTGTGAGATGTGGGTGTGGGTGACCCTTGGGCTGCTGGAGTGTTTTATAGGCTCAGGCATGGATGTTCCCTTGAACAGCCCTGGGGACAGAGAAAGGGTGTTCAGGTGATGCAGTTTGGGTTTGAAGAGGTGCCTTACAGTAAAAGGCATTAAAACATGGTAATACAGGGAGAATAAAATGCTGCATGACAAGGCAGGCATGGAGCCTCCACTCTCCTGCCCCAGGGTCAGCAGGTACCCATGCAAAAAATCCTGTCACCTGAGTGTCTGTGAACTTGTGGCAGTGCTTACAGTCCTATTTGGGGTGGCCAGGTCTGTGCTGAGATCCCACAGGGACTGAGACTTGCACTGAAACATGTACCTGAGGGTTCTCCAGTTGGAATCATTTTGTCTGAAGTCCATCCATGACCCTGGAGCAGGTGAGCTTCTGACTCCATCCCCTCATCCCCATTGTGGGGCCAGGGCAGCAGAGGTGGGGTGGGAGGATGGTGACAGCACTGCAGGTCTGGGAATGCCAGCGCTGCCACATGCCTGGAAACCACCCTGGAAAAAAGGCTCATTTCAGCTGGATCAGCTCCCTCCCTGGCCCTTGTGCAGCCGCTGCAAGAGCAGCAGCACCACCCTGAGGGATGCAGCAGGGAGGAGCTGGGGGGCAGAGCACCCTCTCTGGAGGTGCAGGCAGTGACCCCCTAAGCACAGCCGAAATGAGCTGGCCCTGCCAGTGTGTGCAGGCAAAGCAGAGCTGAGCATAAACCCTACATTTCCATTACCTGAGCTAGATGTGAGCTGGCAAAGCTCTGACTGCACTGCAGGGCCAGGACTGCAATGAGCAACAGAGCTGGGGGCCAGGTCAGCCCCCCTGGCCTATAGGGACAGCCCCAGAGTGGGCAAAGGGGACTATGCAGCTGAGAGAAGTGGCACTGGCAGCAGAGACTGTTTCCCGGGGCAGTGTGAGGGCAATCTGTTGTCTTGCCAAGAACGGAAGTGCCCATCTGCCTAAGACCTGGCAAATACAGACAGGCTTACAGTCATATCCACCACCAAACTGCCTCCAGGAGTACCCTCTGGGATTGCAGCTTCCCCACACACTCGTGGGCAGCAGGGCAAGAGGGGCTGGCTGCAGGATGCCCTTCATTGCAAACCACCCCGAGCACTGCCAAGCCTGCAGAGCTCGGTCCCCCTATCCCAGCAGTGCAGGGTGCTGTCATCCAACAAAAAGGCAGAATTTGGATGTCCTCAGTCCAGGCTGGCAGCAGTGGCTAGTCTGGAGGACACCCTGGCTGCCCAATTGCTCCCTTCTGCCAGCCGAGTGCCTTGTCCTGCCCCATGCCCAGGTCTGAGGCTGCGGGTTATTTTTTCCAGTTTGTTTTCTCTGCTGCTGGAGTTCATGCTACTCCTGGCTCTGCAGGGCTCGTGTTTCCCAGGCAGTGACGTTTCACTGGGAGAGCCAGAGCACCAGGAATCCCTGCAGGAAGCTCCGTTTGGCAGATGGTTCCTGTGCACATGGCCAAGCAGAAAGCCCCAGGTGCTGCTCAGGGCTTTGCCCTGGGCTTTGGGCTTTGGCTCTGCCTTTGCCTGGAGAAGCAGATCAGCACAGGGTCTATGGCTCACCAGGCTCCTTCCAACCTGGAAATTTGCATTTACAAAGCCAGCATTCAGGGTCAGTGGTGGAAGGAGCCCCAAGCACCTGTCTGGACACATTTACATCGAAATAAGAGGGGAATTGGGTATTGAGCTGAATGTGTGCACTGGTGTAGGAGGAGCCTCAGCAACCCTGGCTGTGCTTCTGGTTTGTGTAAGAGCCCCCTGTTCCTCGTGCCTGTGGGGTCCCTGCAATCAGGGCTGTACCTGATGCAGTTGTGTCCACCCTGCACAACCTGGGGCACCTGCTGAGCACGTTCCTGCTCACCAATGGACCTTTGGAGGTGCTGGGGAGCCCTTTTGGGGGAAGAGCGAGGTTTTCAGTGCCGTGGATTGTGCTGCCCCAAACTGTGTTGTTCTGAGTTTCCTGGTCTGAAATTTGCTTTGGTTCTGCTGTTCCAATGCCTTCTGTTGGCATTTGGTGAGTTGTTGGTCTGTAGGAGGCTCAAACCCACCTGAGCTGTACCCAATAGACACAGGTTTGCTTTTCCCATGACTTTAGCCAGATCCCCAGGCAGCGTCCCAGTTGCATTACAGAGCTGTGTTTGCTGGGACAACTCCAGTGCAGTCCCAGATGCTGCTCTGGTTCTGTGGAGAAGCAGCAGTGGTGGATACTGCAGCTTGCCTCAGGGCTCTGCCTCCTCCTCCTCCTCCAGAGTGTGCCTCCTCGGTGCTGGTATGAGGGCCATGGAAATCCCCCTGTAAAACATTTCCTGATGTTTTACAGCGCCGACTGACAAGCACTCCTGGAGGGAGGCCTGCAGCACTGTGGATCACAGGGTTACTTGGAGCAGCTACTGTGACAGGCACCATGTGAGGCGAGTGAGGAGCCAGAGCTGAGCTCCAGGGCTGGAGCTGGGGACCAGGGTGCTGCTGAGCACCGGCACAGCTCCCACTGCCAGGCCAGGGCAGAGGGGCAGCAGCAATGAGCGGCCCCTCCTCAGTGTATTTCCCATCAGCGGGTCACAGCACGGCTCTGCAGATCTGGGGAATGCAGGGCAGGAGCTGGTGGAAGGAGTCAGACCTCAACAATGCTGCGGAGAGCTCTGCTGCCAGATTGGGCTTTATTATTTTATTTTTTCAGTGAAGTTTATGGGTTGGGAATTTTGCAGAACTTGGCACTGGGATCTAATATCAAATGAAGACCTTCTGGTTCGGAAATTTGACTTAATGCAGCCGTCTTTTATTGCTTCAAGGATTAAGCAGAACAAAGTGGCTGTGCCTGTGCATGTGCAGGGAGGTTTGCTGGAGGTGTGTGAGACACCCTGTGGCAGCTGTGACGGCTGAGCCAGCACGGTGGGACCTTCCTCCATGGAGGGTTTCACAGAGCTGCTCCTGCAGCAATAGCTGTGCCAGCAGGAAAACAGCTCTGGGAAATGCAGAGAGAGAGGGGGACTTTCACCAAGAGAACCAGGGCCCAAACCCTCTCGCTGCAGCCCCAGCTGCCTCTCCCGTGGTCGGGCTGGGGGAGCAGGCAGGGGGCTCTGCCATGGGGTCACCAGTGCAGGCACAGCAGGCACCGGGCTGGGGAGCACCAGCACTGTGGGCACATCCCTGTGTGCCTGTAGAACAGGGACAACGGTGCTGCCTCTGATACCCCAGTGCCATCACTGATATTTGAGGGCCTTGTTGAAAGTTCCACAAAGGCAGGCTGGGGAATGCACCGGTAATGTGAAGATGGACTCTGCTCCGGGGCTGGGAGGGCTCAGGCTGAACTGTTCTGGGACCAAACTAACCCAAATGAGACCCCCTGAAACTGTGACTCCTCCTGCAGGAAACCTGCTCCGGCATATTCACACTCCTTGCTGACTACCAAGGGGAAATTCAAATACCCTATCCAACCCTGGGACCTGTAAACCCCAAACAGCTGGTGCCCAGCTGTCTGTTGGCAGTGACCTGGCAGTTCCCAGGGGTTGGTTCCTGCTGCTGTTGTAATCAGCCTTGTCCTGCCTCCAGCATCTGGTCCTTCTCTCCCAGGCTCAGTAAACCTTTGGAGAGCCCGTTTACATTACAGACCCCTGGTACATTCAGAAAGAGGCAATATATCAGCAATTTAGTTATTGTGGATTAGGTCTTGAATATCCTGGGGATATAATGTTGGTCTTTCTCACCTTGTGTGTAGGAGGACTAATGGCAAATTATCTGGATGGTTTATATTTTCTGGTTTGTACTGGAGCTCCCAAGGACCAATTTATCCTGATTGAATTGCAAACAAGGCTTAGTGCCATCTCAGGCTCAGGGGCCAGGTCTCTCCATAAACGAATTCAGAGCAATTCAGGTTACCCCAAATTCTTCCTGTCGATGGGATAATGGCATAAATCCTGCTAATGTTTAGACTGGAAATTGTTTGCAGCAACCTGAGCTTGACTGATGGATGGAATAACAGAAAGAATCATAATTCGTGTCCTGAGGTGAAGGTAGGAAGAGCTGGCAGCCTGATCCCTCTGCTGCAGCCCCCTCCGGTGGGCTCACCACAGACCCTGAGTGCTCAAGGAGGAGATTTGGAAACCTGTGGATCGTGTGTGACCTGCTGTGGCATTGGCTCTGCAGCACCCAGGATGCCAGTGGCCTTTCTGGGATAAGTGGGCAGTTGTGGTCAAGCTCAGGCTCTCTTCAGGCTAGAAGGCAAGGACACAAAGAGGAAAAAGTGTGCTGTGCTTGTCTGATTTGTGCTGTGGCCTCAAGGTTTCCCATGGCACTTCCCCACCCTGGCACTGCACAAGCCCTCAGAGATGGGGTATGTGGCAGTGGCACAAGCTTCACACTAGCTCTTGGCACACTGGGGCTGTGTTTGCTCTCTCCAGACATCCATCCCTGCTGCTGTCCTCATGCTGGGGGACTGTGCCCAAACTGTGAGTGTTTTGTAAACACGGCGTGTGCTTCCTGCGAACGCGCTTCACCAGCAAAGCTGCTGTAATTAGAACCGAGGGCAGGCAGAGCAGGTGGTGGCACCGAGGGCAGGCAGAGTAGCTGGTGGCACTGTGCTCCCTCCAGAGCCACTGGCACTCAGGGCTTATCTGGGGAGAGTTTGGGCAGTGCTGTCCTGATGTGCCTGCTCACACCAGCTCGCGTCCCCAGGCTCCTCTGGCCGTGCCGGGCATTGCTGTACCATGCCACACCACCAGTCTGGAGGGCCTGTCCTGGCTGGCTGCTCCCACCTCGCAGGTGTGCCCCACACCATGCCCAGGTCCCTGCACAAGGTGCAGAGGGGCTGCAGGGCTGGAGGGATCCCCGCTCTGCACAGCTCTCTGCTCCCTGAACAACCCACAGCTCGGCTTAAGCGCCTGACAGTGTTTATAAAGCAGCTTGCAGCAAACAGGCTTGGAAGTGCAGAACAAGTTGGTGTTTACACAAGTGACTAATTATTTATTTGAAAATCCTGTGGAAGAGCCGTGAGCTGTAACGACAAGCACATGGGGAGTGCTGGGCTCCTGCCCCAGCAGCCACAGCAGGGACACGGTGAAAAGTTCAGAGCCAGGGGGCTGGGGGGACAGTGGCAATGCCCCCCAGCACCCGATGGCCTCCAGCCTCGCCAGCACAGGTGACCAGCGCTGCCAGGAGGTGCTCAGACCGGGCACAGCTCAGCGCTGTGGTGTGTGCTGCACAAGGCCCTGTGGTGCCGGGTCACACATCCCTGCAGCAGCTGCCTCGAGGTGCTGCCAGCCCACACCTCCTGCTGGGGCAGCACCCTCCTTTCAGATGTTCTGCTGTAGCCATAAGCCACCTCAGGGGGGCTGGAGCAGAGAGGCTGCTTGGGCCCAGGGGCCTTTCAGACTGTCCCCCAACCCAGGGTGAGGAAGGGAGAAGACAGGCTGCCCAGGGCCCGTGTCCATCCCAGCCTGCAGCCAGGCTCCCTTCCAGCACCATTGCCACCAGTCATTTGGGGCATCGGTGATTGTGCAGTTATTATAAAGGGATTAAAACAATTTTCTGTTTCATTTGACTTCACAGAGTGAATGTTGTTGCCTTTATTCTCACACAATGGCTGCCGTTGGCGGGGCTTTGCTCTGCCAGCTGCAGAGAGGAGCTGGTCCCTGCCCAGCTGTGCCAGAGCTCTTGGTGCAGCCTGAAGTTCACCCTTCCTGCATACCAGGCACAGGGCACAGGAAAACCACCTGAAAACCATGTGGAAAACGCCCCTGGCCAGCAGCCAGGCAAAGCAAGGGCTTGGACATTCCCAGGCAAGAACAGGGCATGTGGAGTCCTGGGCACTGGCAACTGCCCTCTGCCTGGGCTTCCCTTGGCTCTCCAGAAGTTCATGAGGAGCGATTGGTTTGCTGCCCACACTGTCCTGTTGGTGTTGCCATCCTGTCCCCTGTCCTGCCACACTCTCACCGTGGTTGGCAAGGGCAGCGCGGCACTCACAGCGGGGCCGTGGGACACAGCGAGCCTGGGCAGAGCAGCTCCTCCTGACCCTGCCCTGTGCTCCAGGGAATGGGAGCTGGGAGGTTTGGAAATTCCCTTGGAGCAGAAACACGGCATTTTAGGCAGCTCATGAAGGATCCCACCCCGTCCCCAGACAGCCCCTGCCCCTGCTGGGGATTGCAGGCTCGCTCTCTCTTCAGCTCGACTACCAGCCCCAGAGGTGCCCACTTGATGGGAAACATCTTGTGTGCTTGGCACCCGCAGTGGCCATCTGCCGCTCAGGGAGGGCGGCCCAGGGGTCTGGCTCTGTTTAAAACAAGTTTCAGCTATAACTGTTTGCAGCACTGGCAGATGGCAAAGCTGCATTGAGCATTTTGATGGGTGCTCAATATTAGCAAGAGGGACCTGTGGATGAGGCTGGAGTGCAGTTCTCCCCACGCCGCTCGGGGTGACACCAGCACCCCCAGTTCACCCCACAGCCCCTGTACTCGCCCCCAGCCACCATGGGAGTGATGCTGGCTACCGAGTTAACCTATTGTCCTCTTCCTTTGCAGTTTCTGTCAGTGCACCTGGAAACTGTGAGCAGCTAACACCTGCTGCTGAGCCCCCAATGGGATTAAGGCCAAACTCCTGCGCTCCTCACAGGGATGAAGGTAGAGCCATGTTACCTGCTACCTAAGCTCACTGCTGCTGATGTGGTTTGTGGATATGGTCCCAGACCAGGCTCCGTGCACAGACTCTCAGCTCTGATCCCACCTGAGACGTTTTAGCGGCAGCAGAGACCCCAGCTGTGGAGTGGGCTCCCCCGATCACCCTGTGACAGAGGGTCTGCAGCGCTGGAGAGTTACTATGCAGCTTGGACTGCTTGTGGTGGTGGTTTTTCTAAGCTCGATGGATCTAACAGGCAGCAGCAAAGTGGTGAAGGGCAAGAGGCAAAGACGAAGTATGTATGAAACGCTTTTCTTCTCTCCTTCCTCTCGTGATGCCGGGTGGGTCGTGCAGGTGTGAATGTGTTCACAGCACAGACAGCTGGGCAGGGCCTGCCATCCCCTGCGAGCCGTGGAGCTCCCCCTGTCCCACTGCTGGGCAGAGACACACGGGACCCTGTCCCACTGCTGGGCAGAGACACACGGGACCCTGTCCCACTGCTGGGCAGAGACACACGGGACCCTGTCCCACTGCTGGGCAGAGACACACGGGACCCAGTCCCACTGCTGGGCAGAGACACACGGGACCCAGTCCCACTGCTGGGCAGAGACACACGGGACCCTGTCCCACTGCTGGGCAGAGACACACGGGACCCTGTCCCACTGCTGGGCAGAGACACAGGGGACCCAGTCCCACTGCTGGGCAGAGACACAGGGGACCCAGTCCCACTGCTGGGCAGAGACACACGGGACCCTGTCCCTCTGGACCTGCCACAGCCCCCAGGTCACGGAGGGGTCAGTTATCCCCCCTGCCCGGAGGGTCCCTGGCCAGGGCTCGTGTGGAGCAGCCAGGCAGAATTGGCACAAGAGCAATCACAAGCGTTTGCCCTCTTTTATGTAAGCTCATGTTAGAACTGTTTTACATTAAAACTGTTTTAAATTAAATTATATAACATTGATTTGATATTAAAACTGGGACCGCTTAGCCCTGGGAGAAGAAGGAAAACCTGACATCATGGCTAATGCTATAAAGGGTAATTTCCGGCGAGGGCTTAGTTTATACCTTTGCCATGGATGCAGAGCTTGGTGCCACAGCTCAGTGCTGCAGGAGGGATGGGGTCACATCGCCCAGAGATCCCTGCATACAGGGGCCAGGGCACCCAAAGCCAAGTGGCATCTAGACCCAGTGAACCCTCCTGGCAGCCGGGGGCTGGGGCCTTTGGGATCCCTGCTGGGGACCTCCCTGCTCTCAGTGTCCCTTCCACAGGCTGGGGCAGCCCCCACACCCACAGACCTGGCGATGGGGCTGGGGCAGGCATGGGGGCTGCCAGGCTCTCAGGTCATGGAGAGGGGACAGGGGAGTTCTCTTACCTCTCCTCCTGGCACATGAACCCTGTGCTGCTCTGCGCTCGTTTTTGAAGTGTAGTAAACAAGGTATTTAAAAGAACACATCTTTTAAATACACAGCTTTTCTATAAACAAGGACATGGCTTGCATAATAAACTAATAAAAATGACCTGCATTCTAGCCTGTAAAGAATGCGATTGGTTTCAAAACAACCAGCATTTTACATGATAATTAAAAGCAGAAAACTCTCAAGACATGGAATTGAGTATTTTTCTTGGACTGAACATAGGAGCTGAGAACACATCTCTCTTTTGGGGGCAGTAACATCTCCTGACTGCCAGAGATTTTAACATAGGCGGGGTCAGAGCGAGCTCCAGCCTGGGATGCAGTATAGATGGAATCAGTCAAAAGGTTTCGCTCCAGGGCCATGTGCTCTGGTCCCCACTGGTCCTCGATGTGGAGGCACCGCCAGCTCCAAGCGGGGAGACAGCAGGAGGTGCTGGATCCCTGGGCACGTGCCCAGTGTGAGTGTCTGCCCCATGCAGGTGTCAGGACTGCTGGGCAGGGCTGGGAGGCAGTAAGAGGGACAGTGCTGGGGCTCTGAGTACAGTTGGTGGCTGCTTCTGGGTCCTGCTCCTCACCACTGCCACTGTCGAGACTGTGTGCTCCGAGCAGCACTGGTGCCTGTGGGCACTGGGCATGAGGCTCTGGTGCCCGGCCAGAGCGGTGCTGGGAGTGTGTCAGTGCTGCAGGACCCCAGCCCTCACTCTGCCTCAGTTTCTCCCCTTCCTGCCCGTAGTGCTGGTGATTTGGGGTCACAGCTGGTGCCTGCAGAGCCTGGCACTAACCACCACCTCTCTCCTGCTCTTCCAGTCAGCACCGAGCTGAGTCAGGGCTGTGCCAGAGGCTGCGACCTGTGCTCCGAGTTCAATGGGTGCCTGAGGTGTTCCCCCAAACTCTTCATCCTTCTGGAGAGGAACGATATCCGACAGATTGGGATCTGCCTGCCTTCTTGTCCACTGGGATACTTTGGCCTTCGCAATACAGACATGAACAAGTGCATCAGTGAGTGTGGGGGTGGGAGGGAATGGGCACGGGAGGGTGGCAGGACTTTGCAGGGCATTCACTTGTGTGAGGGGAGGGGCTGTGACTGTATGGAAGGGGAGAGCATTGCTGAGCAGGGCAGCCACCTGCCCTGGCAATAACCCCGCTCAGCACCACATAGGCAACTGTGGGCACAGGATCTTGCAGGACATTTGGGCAGCTCTGTTACCTGGGCTGTCAGACTGGCACCCTTTTCCTCTGGCAGGAGGGAGATCCTTTCAGCCATTTAGGTACTGCTCAGACAAGTGCCTTTTCTCCTCCCCTCCTGCTCACGCCAGCCAGGCAGCTCTGAGCGAGATCAGTGGCCTGCAGCTGCCTCCTGCAAGCAGAGCACCAGAAAGAGCTGGGCATGGAAAGATGTGATCACTCCTCTGGCAGTTCTGTGCACAGCATCCTCCTGGCAAGGTTTCCACCTCACTCCCTTTCCATGCAGCCTGTCCTGTAGCTGCAGCTGTTGATCCAGGACTTTGCAATGTCCCCTTCGGCTGGCTGATGATCAGCTGAATGCCAGCCCAAAACTTTCCCCCCCTGCCTGATTCTGCCCTGGCAGCAGCTGCTGTGGGCCATGAGAGCTGCAGCACAGGGCTGTCCTGTGCAGGGAATGGTGCAAAGAAAACTGACTCTTGAGTGGCACAGTCAGGCCTGACAGGATGCTCAGAGATTTCTCAGAGACGTGCCCTGCTGCTGGAAAATCCCTGGGAGCCAAGACTGAGCTCCTGTTGGCAGCGTGGAGCTTATTGTGTCTTTTGTTCACATCAGATTATATGATGGCTTCGGTATTTTTTTTTCCCCAGAATGCAAAATTGAGAACTGTGAGTCCTGTTTCAGTCGAAATTTTTGCACAAAATGTAAGGAAGGTTTGTATTTGCACAAAGGGAGATGCTACATCACGTGCCCCGAAGGCTACGCTGCTGCCAACGGCACCATGGAGTGCAGCAGTCCTGGTAAGTCCTCGGGCCCAGCTCTGTGCCCGCCCGCTGTGCCTGGCTGTGGGTGGGGGTGACGGCACTGCCAGACCCAGCTGGGACAGAGCCCTCTGGGGACCAGCCTGGATAGGGAGCAGCGCCCAGGGTTTGTGAACTGTGACCCAGAGCTGGTGTGGTGCAGCAAGGAAGGGGGTGCTCGGGAATTTAGGAAGCTGCTGGGGAAACAAACACACGTTCCCTTCCAGCCTGGGGTGGGGGAGAGATGCGATGTTGTGAAAAGGCTCTGGGAAGGCCTGAGGGAGCAATCCAGGAGTGGGAGTTACTGCTGGGCTCTCTTCTTATCTGGCAGCACAATGTGAAATGAGTGAGTGGGGGCCCTGGGGGCCCTGCTCCAAGAAGAGGAAGCTCTGTGGCTTCAAGAAGGGCAATGAAGACCGAACACGGCGGATTCTGCAGGCTCCCTCTGGAGACGTGTCCCTGTGCCCACCCACCACGGAGGTGCGGAGATGCACTGTGCAGAAGAGCCAGTGCCCCGAAGGTGAGCACAGGTGGATTAATCAGCAGGGCAGGGGAAGGTGGACACGGCCAATCCATTCCCTCCTGGCTTGTTCCACCGGAGAGCCTCACGCTGCCTCTTTGCTTTACTGCAGGGAAAAGGAAGAAAAAGGAAGAGCAAGGAAAGCAAGATAATGGAAATAGAAATCGGAAAGACACCAAAGACACTAAGTCTGGCACCAAGAAGAGGAAGAGCAAACAGAGAGGGGCCACGGTGGCCGTGACGCCCGCCAGCCCTGCCCAGTAGCTGGCCCTGTGCGTCACCTGATGGCAAGACTCCATTGCTGCTATGTATATGAAAGCTTTACTGAACAGAGCACTGCTACACCACACCTACACATGTCCAGACAGACAGATACTCCAGACTGATCCAGAGACCAACAGAGGCCACACACACAATACTTCAGGAGGCTGCACCCACCCCTGGCCCGGGACCAGAGAAGGACACTGCCGAGGAGTGGAAGCGCACACAGAGAGGGGAAGCCCACGGCCCCAGGGCTCTGCTGCAGGGAGGAGAGGTGGAGGATGAGCCAGCAAAGGACACAGATGTGAGATTTCATGACCAAAGGCCTCAACTGGAGCCTGAGTGAGTGGCCCCACACAGCTCCAGTGCAGCCCCACAGAGCCAGGGGATGACTGGACTCAAATGGCCACTTGCCCCAACCCGGGACCCAGACGTACATGGCAGTGGCCTCTTTCTCTTCCCCATACCCTTCATTTTGTGTTTTAAGCTGTATGACTTTATCATTGCGAATACATGTTAAAAGTTTGTGGTAAGAGGTCAGTGGTATCTGCCCCGAATCTGCTTCAAAGAATTATTTCAAATTAAAAAAAACACAAAAATGAAAAGACAACCAGCTTCCTCAGTATGTGGTTCATACCTTGGCCCCTATGGAGGCTGGTGTCCCACAGGACAGAGACTCACTTGTGGAAGGGAAACTCACCAAAGCTTTAAGAAAATCCCAGAGAATTCTGTCAGCTGCACTGCAGCCACAAACCAGCTGTCCTGAGCAAAGGACCCCAGCTGTGCCCCGCCAAGCCCCGAGGAATTCCCTTATGAAGGATCCAGTTAACACACAGCAGATTGAGAAAATGAGAGGTTACAACGTACCACAGGTTGCCAAAACATTGTGGCTCCACTCGGGCAGTCACAGCTGTGGGACTGTCGTGGGCTGGGGCCACACTGGTCCAGCTACTGGACACCACCCCAGCACGTGGCAGGAGGGAGGCAGGCAGGAGGGGAAGGCACAGCTCAGGTTCTGCAGAAGAGAAATAAATTCTTAATTTGGGTAGAAACAACTTGTCTGCATACTACCAGCTGGAATTCTGTGGATTCTCCTGCTCTGCACAAGCCGACATCTGCACAGAGGAACCAGGACAAGGACTGTGCAGAACAGACCTAGCAAGGCCCACATAGGGTGCATGGGAATGCTGTCAGCTCTGTACAGGGAGTTCTACCTTTGGTGGTGTCACAAAGTGCCACATTGCTCACTGCCTGGTATTTTAAAATGTGCTCCCTCTGTATAATTATGTGGAAACACATTTAATCCCTCCAGAGTTCAGCAAAAGCCCTCTGGTCCTGAGGGATGGAGCTGGGGAGATTCTTGGCTCCCAGAGATGTGCCCTGGGCGGATCAGGGACATGGTGCTGGAGCTCCAGCTCCCCTGAGAGGGTGATGGACAGGGGAAAGCTCACCCTAAACTAAACCTGGCGAATCCTGGCTGCACTCACTTTGTACCTCCCTCTGCTCTGTGGTTTTGGAGGGCAGAGCGAGCCAGCGGGTGTGGGACACCTGTGGGAGAGCCCCCATCTCTCTGAGGGGTCACCTGCCCACACCTGCAGCCCTGGTTCTCTCCTGCAGCTCATGGCTCTGCCGAGGACAAGGCTCTGGCACAGGACACCCCAGCTCCCTTCCCCGCCACCCCCGGGCTGTCCTGGCTCGCTGCAGGCTGGGGGGGCTGCACAGTTGTTTCACCTCCGGAGCTGTACCAAGCTGTCCGTGACTGCTCTGCTGGCAGAAAACCTTTCAGCCCATCATCCACTTTGTGTTTAAGTAAACAAGAAGCTGTTACATCTTTGAAAGGGGATTCCATTTCAGCACAATGATAAACGATCAGCATACCAAGCAGGGAGAGAAAGAGGTTCTTAAAAGTCATGCTTTGAATTGTTTATGGATCATGTTCAGATGATTCCTGAAAGCCTCCCAGCTCAAAGATCCGATCTCGTTCTATTTTCTGGCCTGTGAGAGAAGTATTTTGTTTGTGCCACGGTGTTGCCTGTAAGCAGAACCATTTTCCCTTCTGCTTTCAGCAGCACCCACCAGTCACCCACTGGTGAACCTCAGCTCACCCACTCGCTGTGCCTCCCTCCTCCCTCCTGCTGCTGGATCTCCATCCAGTTCTCAGCGAGGATTAGGGAAAAGAGGGGGTGCACTAGGAAGATTTTCTACATGAGGCTCTGTTAATGACTCGATTCCCTGCAGTAACTCCTGGCACTATTAGCACAACTGTTTCAAAACTAAACTGCGTATAATAAATCAACAGAACCTACTTTAGAGAACTCTAGAGATTTTTAGAAAAACTGTCAAACTTCTTTCTGTTGTAGCCTCTTCCCTCCTTTCTTCCTTTTTCATAGCAAAATGGGAAGAAAAAGGGATAAAGGCAACAGGAAGTTTAAAATGCATATTAAGAATATCTGAGATTTTTTCAGTACGCGTAATTTTAAAATTAAATTGGTTTAGAACAATTAGGAGAAAAAATATAAGAAATAAGTCAAATTTTTTTTTTATTTTTTTAATCAGCTCAAGAACTGTGCTTATTCTCACTCCCAGAGAGCAGGTTTAGTTATGAATTTAGGAACATTATGCCTTTGACCAATGTGAACTGCATGCTGAGCTCCCCAGTCCAAGCTGAGATGTCCTTAGCAAGGTGATGTCACCTCAACTCACACACACTTGAGCGCTCTCTTTCCACCCACCAAATAACCCTGTTGTGGTGTTCTCTCCATGGCATCACTGTAAAATACATGTGTTTAAACAAATAAATCAATAAATGGGTTTGCTGAAGCAGCTTACTTTGTTTATTCACCAAAATTGGAGTCAAATCCCAAATAATCAAAAATGTCCAGAGACAGAGCAAGCCTCTCCTGAGAGCCATCTGTCCACATCCAGGAGCCAAAGGAGTCGACACAGATCATTGATGGGAACACCACTGCTCCAACTCCTGTGCTATTCCCACCCTGTGCTTTGACCGGCTCGATGCTGAACTGGAGAAGCAGCTGCTGGATGGACAGACAGACAGATCCTTTGTTGGGAACTCTGCTGCACAGAAAACATCTTTATTTTCCCTGCTGAACAACCTGGTGTTATTCTCTGGACAGAATTCAACTCAGGATCTGCAGGACTGTTTCTAGGCAGTTTCCTCAGCCTTTGGGCAACCCAATCCATGCCATGGGGGACAAAGGGCCAGGAATAATGAACAGCTTACAGTCATGGGTTTGAAACTGTTGAATTTCTCTCTTGTTTGCTGAAATTTAGAAGCCAAAGCAGATGAATGTCACCAAACACAGGTTGGTTCTATCCTGTTCTTACCTTCTCTGAGCAATATAAATCTGTATTTTTCGTCAGATACAGTCAATGAACTGTGTGCACACACACTCCTGATGCAGTAATTCACTGGCTTTCCACCCCAGGGAGGTAAGGGCAGTGTATATACTGCTTAGCCCATGTTTATGTTAAAATGGTTTCTCACTCAGAAGAAATCTTAGCTTTGATTAAAGGAAACAGAGTAGAATAGTGAAACAGGTTATCTCCAACACTGCTGTTTGGATTACATTGTCTGAGAACACTAAAAGGGATAGCCCAGACATATTTACAGATTTTATTAAGTCAATAGTCTTCACAGAGAGAGTGAGAGAGGGATGTTAGGCATCATGCTTAAAAAAATCTCTATTAAAATTACAGAAATACCAGTGTATTTAACCAGTCACCATAAATAAATCACCCTGATGGCCTTTATGTACACAGTAATACATCACATCCAACTGAATGCCAAACCATAGTTAGATGGAGCTTCTTGCTGGAATATCCATGATTTTTGAAGAGCATCAGGATCTTAGAAAAAAAAAGAGGCAGCCAGGTAGGTTGTGTTGTTATTTACAGCCCAAGGTGAAGTGCCAGGTTAGAGGCACTGACAGGGCTGCTCAAGGCCATGACCCCTCTTGTGCCCCACGGGAGCCCAGCCTGACAGGGAAGAAGTTACTTTTCATCACTGTTAAAATCAAACACTACAGGAAAACACTGACATGTAACTGCTTTAGCCCTCAGAGCTCTGGTGAACTCCAGGTCTCCATTCCCAGAGTGAAGCCGAGAGCTCTGCAGAACGGGCACAGCTCTGATACCCCACACTCCGAGGGCTCAATCCTCCTGGGCACGGCTCAGCCTGGGCTCTCAAAACCCTCTTACACCTTCTGGCCTTTGTTCTTGACTTGGGTTTTCTCCTCCCTCCTCACTTCCTGTTGTTTCCAGTCCCCGTTTTCGGAACAGTCTGGGATCACTTTGGTTTTTCGTTCAGGAGCCATCAAACCTGGAGCCTTCTGCCAGGTAGCCCTGCCTCCTGCTCCTGTCAGCTGTATCCCTGGAAAGCTATTCCTTGGGAACTGAGCTGGGAAAGCTGCTGTGCTGATAAACCACCTAAAGTGTCTTCTGGTTGTGATTTTGAAGACGAGCTACAAAGGCCACTTGAGTCCTTGTGCTCTGCAGGGAATTGCTGCAATAGAGTCAGATGGCTAATGCTGCTTTATCCTGTTAAATAAAAGAGGAGCTCGATACCACCCTGAAAAAGAGCTCTGAATACAAGTCCAGTCTTGTTCTGAACTCTTGGAAATCTACTTTTCCTTCATTTAATTGACAAAATGTGTAGATCATCCAAGGAAGACAGCCCCTGCCAAAAATCCAGCATCACTAGTTTTTAATAATACAATAGGAATAACCCCTCAGAACATATGTAATTATGGGAATGAGTCATTCCAATGGCATCATGTAACCCCATTCCCTGGGATTTGACAGGGATGAGGCCACATAAAACTCGAGATGATTTCATTTCAGCCCTGGTCAGGGCAGTAGTGCCAAGGAGCTGAGGCTGTGTGGCAGAGCCAATGGACACCGAGCTCCAACCTCGCTGTCCCGCCTGGTCCCGCTGCACCCGATGGACACAGGACAAGAAAAAGTTAAAGATCCAAAGGGGGGGGGGGATGCCTCAAGAGCAAAGGACAAGCTGTGAGTCTTAGAGCAACAAAAGATCAGTTTAGAGGAGCAATGTCTGACCCGTGCACTATCAGGTACACAATAAACAGCTGCAGCCGCAGGGATGCTGCGAGTTAAACACCAACTGCTGGCCCCAGAGATGGAATTTGGGTCAGGGAACATGTGAGAACAAGGAGAGAGCAGCAGAAAGGATGAGTTGGTGCCAGTCTGAATGCAGGTCCCACATGTGATCAGTAGGATCTTTTCTTAGGACAGAAAACCCCACCCATAGCCCATTCCAAAGGGGACACGCTGTGAGCACAGCCAGGGACAGGGGCTGAGCCCTTCCTGCCAATGCTTCCAGCCTGGGAATTCAGCACCCACCTCTGAGGCACCCCCAAGACAAGCTCTCCACACCACAACCTCCTGCCCCAAGCTGGCTGGGTCTGTTCTCTCACAGAAAGAGACAGCGACTCTGGCTGCACCCCAAGATCTCTTGCTAACAATAAAGAAGGAGTTTTCTTAAGGGAAAGGAAGAAAGAGTGGGGGAGAGCAGAGCAAGTATTACTCAACTATTTAGTCTAAAATTTTGAAAATCAAAAGGATCTTCTGACAGATTGATATCAACTCTAATAGAAAACACACTTATCCCGGGAAAAGTCTCCTACATGAGCCTCGAGTCTGATAGCTTAAACAATTATCTACAATTTGGAATTGATTTTTATGCCCACATCAGTGTGTACTTTTTCAATGCCCAAGGCACAGATAATTCTATTAAGAGAAAAACCAGAACTTGTAGGCTTAAGCCAAACAGCCTCTAAACTCCAGACTCCATCTTACAAAACATCTCTCAGGCCTGACTCATCAGGGCTCCCTTGCACAGCAGGGACTCTGCACCTCACAGCAAAATGCTGAAAATCATTAAAAGAACAAAACCCCAGCAGCTCTGTTATTGTTCTGGGTTTAAAGGAGCATTAGCAGCACCAGAAGGATGTTGCACTGGCCAGGACTGCTCCGCTGCTAATAAGTGTTTAGGAAGGATGGGCCAGGTCTGTGTTTTGGGGAAGGATTTCCCAAGGTGCTGAGCTTGGCCCCGGCCCAGGCTCTGGTATCAATTAACACCATTTCAGTGCAGCTTTGTTCATTTCCCCTAGGTGAGGAGCTTTCAGACTGCTGTTAAAATCTGGCAGTAACACAAACGTAGGCTTAGGCTTTAGACATAGAATTTGCCTAAATTTGATTTGTTACTGCACTGTCCATGCAATTCTTTACACACACATAAAAACACCAGTGTTGCTTCTAATTTTTATTTTTTATTTTTTTTTTGCCAGTAACCCAGAAGGAACAGCCCCGTGTGCCTGTAAACACCCACCAGTACTACCCTGTGCATGTCTCTGCCACACCAGTGCCCCACCAACTGCCCCAGTGCTCTCCAGCAGTCCCAGTGCCCCACCAACTGCCCCAGTTCCCCACCAGCAGCCCCAAGTACTGTCCAGCTGCCCCCATTCATCAGCGGATGGCGAGGAGCGCTACTGCCGCGCTCCCAAACGATTCCCATTATGTGTCTATGAACAAACATTCCCAAACAATGGGGGCCCCCGTGCCAGCGGCCCCGCCCGGCCTTAGAACCGCCCCGCGGTCCCGAGCGGGATTCGGCCAGACCGCAGCGCCCCGGACCGGGCACAGGGGCGTCCCGCCGATCCCCGGGGGCCGGAGCCCTCCCGGAGACGGAGGGGACACGGGAGGGACAGGGGGACACAGAGGGACACGGGAGGGACAGGGGGACACAGGGGTCCCGTTGCCATGGTGACCGGACGCGCACGTGGCCGCCCGGAGACGCCGGTGCGCCTGCGCCGCCTCGCGGGGCCTCCCGGAAGTGGGTCCGGCGCGCCGGAAGTGTTGCGCGCGTGTCCACGGCCCGGTTCGAGCGCTCCGGAGACGGGACAGGGACACCGGGACAGGGACAGGGACCGACAGGGACAGCGGGACAGGAACCCACAAGGACACCGCCACCGCCGCCATGGTGAAGCCGCAGTACAAGGGCCGCTGCTCCATCAACCCCTCCCGCGCCAGCACCAACCCCGGTACGGGCGGGAGGGCCGGGCCGGGCCAGGGCGGAACGGGACGGGCAGGGCCGGGACTGACTCTCTCTTGTCTCTACAGATCGAGTCGGGGGCGCGGGGGGGAACAACATGCGGGACCGAGCGACCATCCGGCGCCTCAACATGTACCGGCAGAAGGAGCGCAGGTGGGGACGGGCAGAACGGCTCGGTGTGGGAAGGGTCTTTGCTGTGTGACCCTGGGAGCCTGACGCTGACTCTGGGACTCTGGGGAGCCTGAGCCTGACCCCAAGCCTGGACCAGAGCTCCAAGCAGCCCAGCCACGTCCCAGAGGTGCAGCTGGAAAAGGCGATGCAGATCAGCTGAACATGTCCCTGAAATGTCATGAGCCCCAAAACCACCCAGAATTCCCAGATTTCACACAGCAGCATAGGTCAAAAGCTGCTTCCTAAATGCCCGAAGAGCCTGACTCCCCCTGGATCCTGCATGGAGGGATCTCCTGAGGGGATCCCCCTGTGCCCCACTCAGGGATCAGGGTGGGGAGCAGCTCCCACCGTGTCTGTGCCCTGGGGGCTCTGGGAGTCCTGGCTCACATCAGCAGTTCTGGTTAGTTCTGGTTTGTTCTGCCCTGTTTCCTGCTGTTTGGGGAGCAGATGAGGAGGAGGGATTTTGAAATGTTGCTGAACTTAAAGCAGGTCTGAACTTGGGAATGCTGTGCTGATGAGTGCTCTGCAGAGCTGGTTAAAAGGCTCCAGGGAGAACTGAGTGGGGTTTGCTTGAAAATGGTTCTTGATGCCTTTTGCAACCCCAGGAGCCCTCCCAGGGCTGACCCAGACAGCTGCAGGGAGGGTTTGGCCAGGCTGGAGGGATAGCCAGGGCTGCTGTCAGGGCTGGATTAACTCACCTGCAAAGGCTGGGGAACACTCTGAGCACTGGCTGTGGGTGAAGAGTCTCCCTGGATTTCCTGGTGTGATCCTGGCCTGGTGCACATGAGTGCTGGAGGAGTGGGTGCACTGACACATCCTCGTTTGTCCCTTAGGAACAAACATGGCAAAGTGATCAAACCCCTGCAGTTTCAGTCCACGGTGGCTCCCGGCACAGTGGCAAGGGTGGAACCAAATATCAAATGGTTTGGTGAGTTTTCTTCAGCTTCCAGAGCTATCAAGCTTTAAAACTATTGAGCTTTGTGTGTTGGAGGGCGTTTGTTCCAGAGCTGTGGTCTGAGGGCTGTGTGGGTACTGAGCTGAGGGACCCCTCACCTCTAGCTGTGCTCTGGGGGCTTGCTTTCCTTAAGGGTGGTTATTCTGGCTCCTGGGGTCATTCCCTGGCATCTGCCTGTGTACATGGATTTTAAGTGTCCTTAGTTTTAAAATTTCCTTTTAAATGGTGGGAAAGAGAGGGATTGGCCTATTTGTGCTTATTTGGAACCCCAAAGTCTCCAGTAAAATCCTCTGTTTTTGTCCCTGGTGTTTTTGATCCCAGACGGAGAGTTCCTGTTTTATTGTGTCCCCAGGTCTGTGGAGCAGTTAAGGTGAGGAATGGCCAGGTGCAGTGTTTGTTTTTATGTGCAGGAAATACTCGTGTGATCAAGCAGTCGTCCCTGCAGAAGTTCCAGGAGGAGATGGAGACGGTGATGAAGGATCCCTACAGGGTGGTTATGAAGCAGAAGAAGCTGCCCATGTCCCTGTTCTACGATCGGATCAAACCACACGTGGGTGTCACTCCCTGAGCAGTTTGTGTGCCTGCTGATGTTCCAAATGTTCTAATACCTCTAACAGCTCCTGGACTTTTTCTGAGCCTGCTTCACACTGCAGACACTGGGGATGAATTTGAACGTGTGTTTTCTCCTGTATCA
The DNA here is from genome assembly GCA_038380795.1 of Pyrocephalus nanus. Classification (NCBI taxonomy): domain Eukaryota; kingdom Metazoa; phylum Chordata; class Aves; order Passeriformes; family Tyrannidae; genus Pyrocephalus; species Pyrocephalus nanus. The sequence goes on along the minus strand of CM076285.1, from coordinate 6,351,243 downwards.
CAAATCCTTGTGCATGCAGGCTTCATTCCTAGTACATCAAGTTTTACTTATTGCCAGGTTTTTTTCATGGTGTCCAAACTATTATTTTGCACTCGTGGTAGCTATTTTGTCATATGGAAACTTTCTAAGCTTTGTGTAATAAAAATGTTACTTAAATTAGGAAAAGGTTATGTTACAATGTGCATTACAAAAACAAATTGCTGCTTTCAGCAATGAATTGTTTGCTGTTCCAAGAAAAGTTGGCTTTCATTGGAAGCTTTAAAAATCTACAATTTTGATTGTAATTGTTCCTGACAAAAATCTGAGAATTTGGCGAGATTTGTGCTCTTGTTAGAAAAATAAGAAATGATCAAAGATAGCAGCTGAATATTCATCACTGTGGCTGTAATTGCATTTGACACCATTTATGGTGGAAGAACTGAAGCATAGTTCTTTGGCAAGTGCATAGTGTTTCGTTGCTTATTAAATATCCACTCTTAGGTTTCCCAGAGCTTAAGCTGGAAAACTCAAACATTGTTATGGATGTGCCTGTCACTTGTCACAGGCTCCAGGGCTGTGCTGAACTCCGGGATTCTTCAGTATGTGTCACAAGAGGTGGAAAAAGTGGTGCTTGGGGTTGTTTTTTTTTACCCACCTGTTTTTCCTCAGACCTCCAGGGTTCACATTCTTGACACGGAAACATTTGAAACAACGTTTGGCCCCAAATCACAGAGGAAGAGACCAACGCTGTCTGCAAGTGATGTGCAGGCTCTGGTGGAGAATGCTGAGGCCTCCTCTGAGTCTTACGACCAGGACAAGGACCGAGACCTGGTGACAGAGGACACTGGTGTAAGGTGAATGGAAAGGAAAAATGGTTCATTGTGTACCTGTCTGAAAAGCCAGCCTTGTTTTTAAAGATGTGTCTGGTACATCCATCAATGCTGTTACTGTGTGAGGACTAAGGAAAGTGAGATTGGCTGAATTTGGGATTTTTGGCTAAATCCCAGCTGTTACTTGGGCCTTGTCTTCTCTTTTGGTGTAAAGGGCTTTAGAGACGAGAAGACAACACTGTGACCCTGTTTCTGTGGTTGCTGATGTCTCTGGTGATGTCTTCTAGGGATGAAGCACAAGAGGAAATCTTTAAGAAAGGACAGTCCAGAAGAATCTGGGGTGAGCTCTACAAGGTAAGCAGCATTTGGAATTCGCAGCAGAGTCACGTGTGTTCACAGACAGGGGCTGCAGCACAGCACTGAAATCCTGTACAGCAACAATGAGAGAAGCTCTAGGAGAAAACAGAGTTTCATTTCCAAATCTCTGCGTGACTGAGCTTGATTTTTGAGCTCTTGTCCTGCTGGAACCAACATTCTTAAAATACATTATCTAGAGAAGGGCTGGCAGAGCGAAGATAACAGTTTCTCTTGGATTCTTGGGGCTTCACCACAAGTAAACCAGTCATGTTCCCTTAAGTTTCTTTTGGCTAAAAACATCTGATGTGTGGATGGGTTCGTCTTGGGAGAGCTCTGACCCTTAATTCCCTGTGAGCCACCTTGGCTGCTAGAGAAATGGAGGCTGAGAGTTTGTGTGCTCTCTGTGACTGTTAGGTGTCAAATTGCTTGACTTTTTGCTCTGAATTTCTGAATGTAGTTTAAAACCTTTTCATTTGGATCTAAAAGCACTGGGAACGATCGAGCAAAACAGATTTCAGTAAGAGGCTGCCAAAACTGCAGGAAAAAGCTGTGAAACAAATTCACTTGGCTTGAAGCAAGTCGTAAAATGACAGCTCCCTGCTGTAGATGCTTAGTGGACTAACAGCAGGTTCCTGCTTGGTTGTGTGTTTCATATTGATCCAGAAAACATCCTTTATACCCTGATCCATTATGAAATGGCAGAAGGGAATTGCTGCTGAATGGATGACAAACACAGGGGGTTTGTGTATTGAAGCAATTAGTTTTCCATTTGGGAATGGAGTTTTCTTTCCCTGGTGCACAAGAACAGGTAAAAGCTATTCAGCTGTCCAGCCTGAATTTGGAGGGCATTTAGGAAAGGGGAGAGGAGAGCATCAGTGGGTGTTAGTCTGAGGGGAAGTAGCAGTTGGTTGTGAAGGATACAAGGTTTTTAAATTAATGCTGTAGTTTCAAAACTGACTAGTTTTCACTTGGGAGGTACAGATACCTTGCTTTCTGTAAAATCCTTTCCTTCTGTGTGAATTTTAATTTTTCAGGTGATCGACTCGTCAGATGTTGTTGTTCAAGTTCTTGATGCCAGGGATCCCATGGGCACTCGCTCCCCTCATGTGGAATCTTACCTCAAAAAGGAGAAACACTGGAAACATCTCATTTTTGTCCTGAACAAATGTGATCTCGTTCCTACCTGGGCTACTGTAAGCACACCCCTGCCTGTTATTTCTCGGACCCTCTTTGTTCCTGTTGCAGCTTGGCTGTAGCTCCATGCCAGTCTCCATGCTGGTCTGGAAGGGTGTGCTGCAACTGGGGCACTGGAAGCTCTCTGCTTGCCTGCTGTAAAAGTAACAATTACGATGTAAATCTGTCCAAGTTTGGCTGAGTTGAGCAACACTCACCAGCCACAAATTCCCTACTTCCTCTGTCTGGATTTAACAGTTCAGCTGTTGTCTCCAGAGTATGCTAAATGTTAGTCTGCCTAGGATCCATATCCACCCCAGCTGGTTTGCTTTATGTCGTTAAACTAATGAGTTTTAGCTAGGAGTGAAGGCGTTTTTGGGAAATTGTTTGTCTTTCATACAAACAATACTCAGTGCTTTTAGCTGTTGGGTTGGGGAAGTGCTTCAAAGGTTCTCCCTAGCAATGTTCATGGCCATTGCAGCTGTAAGCCCAGTGCAGACACTGTACACCCCTCTCTGAGCAGATGGTGTCACCCCCTCTATCCCAGGTCCCTAACCCAGTCTGTTTGCCTCTGCAGAAGCGCTGGGTTGCTGTCCTTTCCCAGGAGTATCCAACACTGGCTTTCCACGCCAGCCTCACAAACCCTTTTGGCAAAGGTGCTTTCATACAGCTTCTAAGGCAGTTTGGAAAGGTACAGAACAATGCTGGGGATCTGTGTGGTTGGTTTGGGGGGGGTTAGTGTGTGGTGGTGTGCTTTGTTAGGGTTTGGGGTTCAGTTCTGCAGTTCTTCAGTTCTGACCCTCGCTCCAAGGCGTACAAGGACATGTTGTTTCTCACCAGTTACACTCTGACAAGAAGCAGATCAGCGTGGGGTTCATTGGTTACCCCAACGTTGGCAAGAGCTCAGTGATCAATACCCTGCGATCCAAGAAGGTCTGCAACGTGGCCCCCATTGCAGGGGAAACAAAGGTAAGAACATCCCTGTGTCCAAGGTACAAATAAGCACGTGGTCGAAGGCAGAATTGGTGTGAAATCAGCCCAGTGACGCTGTCAAGTCCAGCACTGAGCTGCACAGGCCGTGTGGCCCAGGAGCAGCTGATGGGCAGTCCCTTCTCTGAGGAACTGCTCTGGCAGCAGTCCCAGGTTCCCACCCTGCCACACTGCAGTCGTGGGAGTGCTCCGTGTCTGTGCTGTCCTGAGCCAAGCACTGGCTCAGGCTCTGTTGGTGCTGGTTCTCTGGCTCGTCCTCACAAACAGGACACTGAACAAGCACTGAAGAGCAGCTGCTGATGTGTTCCAGGTGTGGCAGTACATCACCTTGATGCGGCGCATTTTCCTCATCGACTGCCCCGGGGTGGTTTATCCGTCGGGAGACACCGAGACAGACATTGTGCTGAAGGGAGTGGTAGGTGTCTGCACGGGCTGCTGCAGAGCTTTGCTGCTGTCCGTGCAGTGGGCTCAGAGGGGTGAATACACACTTCCAAAGGGTTGATCCTCTACCATGTGTTCTCAGGTTCAAGTTGAAAAGATTAAGAGCCCCGAGGACCATATCAGTGCTGTGCTGGAAAGGGCCAAAGCAGAGTACATCAGGAAGACATACAAAATTGATTCCTGGAAGGATACAGAAGACTTCCTTGAGAAACTTGCTGCTAGGACTGGAAAACTGCTAAAGGTGTGAGAGCTTCCTGCATTTGCAGGCTGGAAGAGCGTGGGGCCTGTTACTGAACATGGGAAATGGGAGTGTTTCTTACAAGGCATAGGAATGTTGCTTACAAGGCGTAGGAAGGTGCTGTGCCCTGCAAATGTGGACATAAATTGTTCCTGGTTCTTTCAGGGTGGTGAGCCTGACTTGCAGACTGTGAGCAAGATGGTTCTCAATGACTGGCAGAGGGGCAGAATCCCATTCTTTGTAAAGCCACCAAATGCAGAACCAGGTGAACCAGGTTCCCAGGTGAGATTGTGATGCTCATGCCTCTTTTATTTGATTTTCTTAATGGAATTCACTGCTGCTTTTCCCAGAGTGCCATGAGACTTGGGCAGTGACTGGGCTCTGCACAAGCCTGGTCATTCAGGTGGTCATTCAGGTGACACTTGAATTCAGTGAGCACCAGGTTTGTGCTGTGCTCTTACCTGAGCCATTACTGACTACCAGAAATGTCAGTGATTATGACACTGTCATTGTAGGCTTTTTCCAAAGAGAGAAAATAGAAATTGGAGATGACAGGACAGACTTTGTAGATAATTTATCCATGACACTCTTCCTTGCAGCCTTCTGCTTTGGAAGAAGGTCAAGTGACCTCAAGCCAAGATAATGCTGAGGAGAAAGTCTCTGAGTCGGTGGCATCAGGTGTGGAGCCAGAAGAGAGGAACAACACAGACACTGAAATCAGGCAGCTCATGTCCCACGTTCGGCAGAACTTCGGCAGGATTAACGTGGCACCTCAGTTCTCAGAAGAAGACCTGGTTCCTGTGGATGTGCCAGGCTTTGATGAGACAGACAGTGATTCCTGTGGAGAGGAGGAACAGGAAGAGAAGGAGAATGAGCAATGCCAGGATGCAGGAGAGGAGGAATCGCAGGTGGCTGCACCGAGTGCCAGGGAGAGTTCTAAAGCAGTTCTTAAGGCTTTGGAGGACAAGATTGCAAAATACAAAAAATTTCTGGATAAAGCCAAAGCCAAGAGGTTCTCAGCAATAAGGTACCTAAATCTGTCCAGTGTTTTGCAGGGGGGAAAAGGGTTGATGTGACTCCTGTAGTTCCACTCCATGCCTGACTTGCTTGACAGTTCCCCTGTGCTGCCTCACATAAGCCACAGTTTGTCTAGTTTAGCCATCAGGGTTGGAAATTTGGCCAAGCAGCAGTTTGGTTTTGAAAGGTTATTCCAAGAAGTGCAACTTTTGAAAGTTGCCTCTTAAACTGTGGGTTAGAAATCTCTTGGTATTCTGGGCAGCAAAATTGCATCCTTGGATCTCTCCTTGGCTCATTCCTACCTCGATATGCCAGGTGGGTCTCTGTGCACATGCAGAGTATCCTGGCTCATAGAGCAGGCCCAGTTTTAGCAAAGCTCACTCACCAGCCTTGTAAGGGGTTATATTTTGTCTCCTGTGCAGTGCATGAGCCCAATAACTCCAGAGACAAGAGTACTGCAATATGTCTTTAGGTGCAAAGACTGTGGCTTTGGTGCTGACGGGGAACTGGGATCTGCTGGAGACTGGTGGCTTCTCGGTTTGTGTTACATCAACCTTTATTGCTGATTTTATCTTCTGTAGGATCCCTAAGGGACTGAGTGACAAAGTGTTTGCAAAATCCATGCAGAAGGCTGAAGAACCCAAAGAAACTGAAGACAGAGGTAAAACAAGATTAGTAAATGTTCTTAATCTGTGTTTGGAAATCCTGTGGACCAGAGAAGAAAGGGAGTTAGGGGGAGAAGCATCCACTGGTTCTTTTCCCCTGAAGCTGCTTAAATGTCCCCTTAGCTGACCCGGGAGCTGCTGCTGATGTGCTGTGGCCTCGCTGTAGAACACCTGTCTGTGTGATGGGAGATGTTCCTGTGAGTGAGGGAAGGTCCAGAGAAGGCAAATATTGTGTTCCCAACAGCTTGGGCTCCAGGCTGCAGCCAGAGCAGCTCCCTCTCCCTGGGGTGTTCCACAGGAGGGAGTGAGGGGGCACAGAGATACATCAGTCTGTAGGTTTTACTGTGGCTTCAGTTGCCACAGGCAGTTTGATTAAAGGCACAGTCAGGTGGGACAGCCCCATTCTGAAAGGACTATGGAATTCTCCTGGGCTTACTTGAGGCTGGAAGCAATCTTGCTTCTTGAGAGCAGTTCTCACAGTAATAGCTACTGGTTCTCTGGTGAGGAACACGCACGTTGTTGGGGTAGAAGCTGTTAAATAAGGCCAAAGGAATACATCGCTCAAGGAGTTGGGATGGTGACCCCAGTCTGAAGTTCTGCAAACAAATGGGTGTTCTGGGAGATATCCAAGTGTGTGATTTCTGCTGGTTGCAGGCAGCACAGAGAAGAAAAGAAAGAGGAAAGCAGAAGAGGGAGGTGATGATGATGATGACCAGTTGGGTAAACAGCCTTGCAAGAAACTCACATCCAAAGAAGTAAGTGTGATTTCTTGTAGTACAGCTGAGCAGGGAAATAGAGTGGCTTTTTTATCCGTGGATTGCCCATTACCACTGAAGAGCTTTGAGACAACATGAGCAGGAGGGGAGTAAAGACTGAATTCTGTTACAAATGTCCTGTCACAACTCATGTCACGGCCCTCTTACCTGACTGTGCACACTGGGTTGCTTCCTGTATCTTGTTGACTACTTCTGTAAAGACTGAAGAATAGCTTGCTTTTTTAAGAGCATGGGTGGGTGGGTTCCCTATAGATTCCCATCAGTAACATTTTGTTGGAAATTATTTATCCTATGTAAGGCATGTGGAATGTGAACACCACTGGAGAGTCGCAGACACTGAGGCTATGGATGCTGGGGATTTGCTAATGTGTTTTGTCTGTGTTTGCAGAGGAGACGAGCCGAGAGGCAGCAGCGCTCCAAGAAAGTTGGAGTCCGGTATTATGAAACTCACAACGTGAAAAATAAGAATAAGAACAAGAAAAAAACTGGCTTGGAGGAACAAAGATCAAAGCACAAAAAATACAAACACAAGCAATAGCTGCTTATTCTATTAAATTTTACATAAAACAGTTCTAGTATGCGGTGGCTTTTTTTACTATAAAACTTGCAGTTCCCGTTCAAAGCCCAGTGTGACCGGTCTGTCCTGGCCCCAGGAACAGCATCTCCCTCTTTGTTTCTGCATCATCTGAAAGTTCTTTGTGCAGTTGGAGCTGATGGTATTTCCACATCTCCATCCCAGGCCAGCAAATCCAGCATTGGCCAAACAGCTCCTCCAGTGTTGCTCAGTGGTGGGTTTTGGGTGTTTTTTTTCTGGAAACCAGCTTTATGGGATTTTTCACATGACTGCAGGGAATTCTCTTTCCCATGTCTGCTTGCTGTGTAACCAGCTACTTACACAGGTACCTCAAGATCTCATTTGCTTCCACTGAGAAGTGACCCTTATGACTGGCATGGTGTCCCTTTGTTTCACTAGAAACAATCAGGCCAAGTGCTTCACTTACAACTGACAGGGATTTCCAGGTAAGATGGATACCAATTTGCAGGTACTCAAGGAAATACCCCCAGACACCTAAGAATCACCTGCCATTTGATTCTTGGTGCGTGTGACTTTCATTTCTTGTAGACGCTTTTATATTGTTTCGGAATTTTCTACAACATTTTCAAATTAATAATATCAGAGAGATGTTTGCATTTAAAAATGTTTATTAGTTATTGCTTTGAAGGTCATTGGCATGTTACCAACAGGCAAGTCCCAGACACATTCACTGTTCAAAGAGCTGACTGCTGAGATGGCACTGAAAGAGGGAGCAGTAATTAATGAAGCTCTTGATTTTCAGCTCTTCAAAAGAGAAAGAAAGAAAGTAATGCTGCCTTCAGTTACTGGTAAGTGAAAAGATCGTTGCAGGAAGACAAATCTTTGTCACTAATTGCAAGCTTCTTGTTCTGACAGCTTTTCTGAGCCTGCCTCGAGGACAACAAAACAATTAGCTCTTTGCTGCAATGATGCTTTCAAGTTGAGACTGAAAAACAAATGAGACAGTGAGACAAATTAGATTCAACCTAAAAAATAGACCTGCAGTGCTGTGAAGGATTAAATTGTCTGTTGGATGTTCACAGCGAGGAGCTGAGGGATCGTGCGCTGCTGCCAGGACAGCCAGGCCAGGTTTGTTCCCCAGCCATTCCATTCCTTCCTACAAGTTTTGTAAATTAGCTTGTCGTTCCTGGCATTCTGAGGGGAACAGAGCTGGCCTTGGCTCTGTGCACTGAGAGACTCAGAATGTAAAGCATCAAGGGGGAAATTAAATAAAAGCTGTTGTAACAGTGGTCTGAATTCTCTGATTTCAGGATGGACTATGTGAGCTAAATTAAATATTTGGCTCTTTAGCATTTGGAGCACAAACTGACTCTGGGAGTAGAGGAGCTGGGAACAGCAAGTTTTGTGATTTCTGAGACAACTTGATGCCCGGTTAGTGGAATAATGGGAGCTGCCCCCAAAATAACCCACAGCAGTGGCAAACACAGCTGCTAGAGTACAGGTACTTCAAGGAAAAAGCTGTGGAGTCAGGAGCAACACATATTTGATCTAACAGTTACTCTATTTTGTGCCCTAAAGCATTCCAAGGCAGCCTGAATATGTGGGTTGGCGAGCAGGTCCTGTAGGAGAAGTGAAGGTAAGGAAAGCAGCTTGCTCTAAGGGAAATGTTTTTAGCTGTAGCCAGAAACGTTCCACGTTCTGCAGGGTGACATTCTTTCTTTACTCAAAAGATGTGGGATTTTTCCTTCCAAAAACAAAATATGGAGCAGGAGCTCTCCTCACCAAAGCCACATGCACAAACAATTACCCAGTCCCTGCTGCAGGAGTATGGAGTTGTTCTTGGGTAATATTTAATGTTAAATGGTGGGTTGTGTTCCCAGAGGGGCAGCTTTAGTGGCTTTAATGGGAATGTTACCATTAGTATTTGGAGCTGTGGTTTTTTACTGACCTTCAGCTGCTGGTTTGTCCGTTTGAGGAACAGAACCTCCTCGTTGTGTTTCTTCTCTTCTATCTCTCGCCGTTCTATTTCTTGTTGTTCCATAGCCTCACATTTGGCTTTCTCCTCACTCACTTGCTTTTCCAGCTCCCTCCTTTCCTCTTCCAGCTCTGCAATCTTGGGAAAGAGTACAGACTTCTCACGTTTTGTTGGTGAATAAATTGTCAGTTAAAAGTGCTGTGTGGTACAGTCTCTAAAGCGTTTCATACACAACAGAACCACGCTTCAGGAGCGCGGTAGAGCCCGAGGACCGCGAGCCGAGCGTTTGGATGGTCTTTGCTGCCATCCCGTGGCAGCACCCCCGACTCACCCGTTTTTCCATGAGGGTCTTGCCCTGCTCTGCCTGCAGGGCCTTGCGCACGCCGAAGGCCACGCTGCTCTCGTACAGCGCCTGGTAGGCGGCCAGGGTGAGCTGCAGCTCGTCCCGCACCCGCAGCAGCAGCAGCCCCCGCTCCGCGCAGCTCACCGTTGTCTGCCGGATCAGCTCATCTGCAAGGGAGACACAGCACCCGCAGTGCGATCTCTGTGAGTGCTGCACACACACACAGCGCCTCTCTGACCTGTTCTCTGCCCCACAGAAACGGGGATTTACCAGAGAGAGTCATAATTGATTGTTTTGTTACATTGCAGCTAAAAGAGCTGCACCCCTCAGGTAACACAACTGGTGTTAATCCCCTAAAGCTGTAACAGGGAGCACCTAAGAACCTGTAATGAGTTTTTGCAGTTACAGGGGAGCCTCCAGGGGATCCTGCTCCAACTCATGGCCACCCCTTGCGTTTGGAAGACCAGCATCGTGCCCTGTCAGAGTGAGGGAGTTAGAGAGGGTTCTGAGCTATTTTAAACGAACTGCTGGGTAAGTACAACTAAAAGGATTTTGAGTGGTTTCACAAGTGTCAGCACGTGTTGCCAGCCCTGTCCTTTCCGTGTCAGCAGCGGGAGGAGCACTGACCGAAGCACTGTGTGTAGAGCTCCCTGCGCACGGGGCACAGGCCGGTCTCCCGTGCCTGCCGCTGCTGCAGCTGTCGGTCCAGCTGCTCCTGCAGCTGCACGACGTCCCGGCGGGTGCTGGGCGCGGTGGACACCTCCTGCACCCAGAGCTTCTGCGCCTCCTCCCACTCCCTGCCAGAGAAGCACCGGGCGTTACCGGGCGCCCCGGGGCCCGCCGGGCGCTACCGGCGCCGGCCCGGCCCCGCTCACCGCGGCGGCAGGATGGCGTTCAGGAGCTCCTGCGGGTGCTTCGGGGAGGGGCTGACGGCACCGGGTGTCCGGGGCGGCGGCGAGGGGGTCCCCGTCGCCGAGCGGGCCTGAGGGGTGGGAGAGGAGAGCGCGGTAGGAGCGGGCGGGGAGAGCGTGGCGCCCTCGGCCCGCTCGCCCCCGGCAGAGCGCGGTGCTCGCCGGTGCGGCTGTCCCCGCTCACCCCCGCGGAGGCCCTGTCGCCGCGCCGGCTGATCAGCATGGGCGGGCAGTAGCGCAGCAGCGACTCCGGCGGGGCCGCCATGGCGGCCGAGGGCGCTGTTGCCATGGCGACCGGACGCCGCGGCCCCGCGCAGGCGCGGCCGGAAGTGGCGCGTGCCGGAAGTGGCCGCGCTTCCGTCGGCACGGCCGCCATGGAGGCGGGGGGCGAGCGGCGGCGGGAGCGGCGGCGAAGGGACGGGGCCGTGAAGGCCGAGCGGCGCAGCCCCCGGCGCAGCCCGTCGCCGCCGAGCGAGGAGCGGCGGGGCAGCCGCGGCAGCAGGTAGGGAAGCCCAGCCGCTCGGGCCCCGCGCACACCCGGCCCCCGCGGCTAACCCCCCCTCTCGTTGTTCCCTAGGTCGCCCAGGCGGAGGAGCCGGTCCGGGCGGAGGAGCCGCTCGCCCCGCTGCAGGAGGAGCCGCAGCCGCAGCCCGTACCATGGCGCCGTGAGGGTGAAGCAGGTAAAGGGCGCTGTCGGTGCGGCGGGGCCTCGGTGGCTGTTCTCGGGGACTCGGCCGTGCCGGGCACGGGAGGCGCCTCCCCCCTCGGCCGTTCCGTTCTGCGCCCCCCGTAGCCCGTCCCTGATCAGGGGGAGGCTCTGGGCGGGTCTGCCCATCCTAGGCCGTGCCAGCGGTGAGGGAGCACCCGTGCGAGCCCAGCCTCTCTGCGGCACAGACGTGCCTGGGAGCTGCACCCTGAGGCCAGAGCAGGCGACATAGCCTGTTTCTTGTGCTTCATTCGGTGCAAATGGTGGGAATGAGAGTGGTTTGGGAAGGAGATCCATCTGTCGGGCGCTGTGTCAGACCTGGGCACTCCTACCCCAGGGTGTGCTGTCCGTGTGTGGGGTTGGGGTTTCTGTCTGACCCAGAGCCCGTCCCTGTGCCCTGCAGGAGCGGGACGAGCACGGCCGCAGGGGCACCGAGGAGCGCAAGCCCCGGCACCCGTCGGAGCAGGAGCAGCGGCGGGAGCGGAGCGGGGACCGGGAGCGGCACAGGGAGCACGCGGAGCGCAGGAGGAACCCGGGGGCTCGGGGCCACGAGCGGGACGCGCAGATCCTGCGGGAGCAGCAGGCGGAGAGGGAGCTGCACAACGAGCGGCGGCGGGAGCACCGGCAGGGCAGCGCCGAGCACAACCCCGAGCTGCGGCCGCCCGAGGGCAAGCCCAAGGAGAAGGCGGCTGCCAACAAGGAGAAGCCGAGCTTCGAGCTGTCAGGGGCGCTGCTGGAGGACACCAACACGTTCCGGGGGGTGGTGATCAAGTACAGCGAGCCCCCCGAGGCGCGCGTGCCCAAGACGCGCTGGCGCCTGTACCCCTTCAAGAACGACGAGTTCCTGCCCGTCATGTACATCCACCGGCAGAGCGCCTACCTGCTGGGCCGGCACCGCCGCATCGCCGACATCCCCATCGACCATCCCTCCTGCTCCAAGCAGCACGCTGTCTTCCAGTACCGGTGAGTCCCTGGGAGGGACAGAACACAGACCAGACCCCCCGGGATGCACAGCCATCCGTGGGTGTGAGGGCTGAGCACTGGAAGGGTGGAGGAGAATTTGTTTTCCAAAGTTGGGGACGCTCAACGTACCGGCACAATTTCCATTGGGCCTGAGAAAGAGACTCACCTCTGTTCTTCTCATGAGTTTTGTCATCCCTGGCCCCCCCACCCCGCTGTGGGGCCTTCAGACATGTCTGCAAGAACTTACCTTCTGTCATACCTGGGAGTCAGCTCCTCTGGAGTGCAGGAGGAGAAAGCATTTAAAACTGTCTCTGGGAAAGATGCCTTTTTCCAGGCAGGAAAGCATCCTTAGGCAAAAAGCCCAAATCTCCTCATAGTAAAATCTTCCAGAGGAGTCTTCTACACTTACATTACATTAGAAATGGAATTTTTGTGTGACTGCCACAGGTCCTCCCAGAAGGGATGCAAAGATACCTGTAATTTCTCTTATTTAGCCACAAGTAGAGAAATCACACAGCGGGGTTAGACACAGGGTAGGGTGTGAATCTGGGTTGGAATCACACTAGGCGGTGAAAGCATTTCAAGGAGAGGTTTGTTGATTTGCTCTCATGCTCTGACTCAGCAGGGGGGTGCTGCTGCTGCCAGCAGCCATGCTCTCTTGGGGAACATCATCTCCCCCAGTGCAGGAGTTGCTGTGTGAAATCACCAGAAGCTTAGGGGATACTGCAGCCTCTCAGAACCTGCTCTCTCTCACACAGTTTCTTGTTGCTCTCCTCGGCCTGTACTGCTCTCTGCAGAAGCCCACTCGCTCGTGGAGCATGATTTTTGTTTCACCTGCCTTTGGGGCACGTTCCCTGTGCCTCTCTTGTGACTCAGTGTTTGTGTTTTGCAGGCTGGTGGAGTACACCCGAGCTGATGGCACTGTGGGCCGCAGGGTGAGGCCCTACATCATCGACCTGGGCTCGGGGAACGGCACCTTCCTCAACAACCAGCGCATCGAGCCCCAGCGCTACTACGAACTGAAGGAGAAGGATGTGCTCAAGTTCGGGTTCAGCAGCAGGGAGTATGTCCTGCTCCATGAATCCTCAGATAAGTCTGAGGCCAATGCAAAGGACGATGATGAGGATGAGGAAAAGGAGGAAGAATCTGACAGTTAACAGATGAGGAGGAAGTTGGAGAGGGGCAGAGAGAAACTCTCTGCAGTTGAACGGGGTTGGGACGTGACCACGGAGCATCACAGCACTGATGCCTCTTGTTGCCTTAAAGTCCTTTTTCTGTTGCTGGTCTGTTCTCACAGTTTGTTTTGGGGGACTTTGCTGATTATTCATCTTTTATAGGTTTTGCATATCAGGAAATATAGCTTTACTTTTATTTTATTTTTCTCCCAACAAGGAGAAGAGCACCTGGACATGAAAGCTCTGGTGTTGGAAACCCTCCACACACATTGCCAGACTCTTCCAGCAAACCATGTCAAACGCAGATGACATCTGGAAAATTATTTTTATGACCTGTTTTGTTATAGCCCTTTGAAAATACTACAGACTGAAATGTTAGAGAGTCCTCGATGCACGTCCCGTTCGGTAGTTTGCCAAATTCCTCTGCCTGTTGGAAGTTCTGACAGGAGAATTTATCCAGGTCACTGCTGAAAGGGCAAAATGCCCCTCCTGTATTTGTATGTTTTGGGTATTTAATTTGCCTCATGGTGACTGAGGGAGGGCATTTCACTGGATTTTTGCCTGGAAATCACAAGGGAATGTGAAACAGAATTTAAATGCTTCCTGGGATTTCAGGTGGCTAGGCTGTGACAGGGACTGAGGGCAGGGTCTGCCCGGTGTTCCCACACTCGATGCTGACACTGCCCCTGGATGTGGAGTGTCTGGGTCAAAAGCTGGAGCTGTTATTTCTGATCCCACCCTACCGCAGGGTTTGTCACGTGGAAACTCCTTCGATGCAGTGACATGTTTGAACCAGAGTTTGCACTATTTAAGTTCTCTTTTTATAAAAACTTACCTAAGTCCCTTGTTTAACTCAGTCCCCTCCCTGTAAAGAAATCTTGTTTAGGAAGAGAAGCACCAGTCCCACTTGCTGGGGGTTGCATAGTCTTTGCTGTCTCCTCCCCGTTGCTTTATGTTAAATGTGTATTTCCCACACTTCGAGGGGTGTTTGTGGCTCACCTGTTTGTTCGTCCCTGCCGTGTACAGACTGTTTTACCAGCCGTTCTCGTTGTACAGCAGGCTGGAAACATTGACGGTGTAAATACGGGGCATTGCCGTGGGGTTTCAGACGGGGGTTTGAGCAGGAGGAGCTCCTTTATATCTACTCCGGGAGGTTTTTAAATAAAGAGTTTGTAAATGCAGTGCGGTCTGCCGTGGTGTCCCCGTGTCGCGGTGCCGGGGCGGTGCTGAGCGCTCGGGGACCCTGCTGGGGCTGGGCTAGGCTGGGCCGGGCTGGGGGTCCCTCCGGGGCTGGGCCGGGCTGGGCCGGGCTGGGCCGGGCTGGGGGTCCCGCCGGGGCTGGGCCGGGCTGGGCCGGGCTGGGGGTCCCGCCGGGGCTGGGCCGGGCTGGGCCGGGCTGGGCCGGGCTGGGCCGGGCTGGGGGTCCCGCCGGGGCTGGGCCGGGCTGGGCCGGGCTGGGCCGGGCTAGGCCGGGCTGGGCCGGGCTGGGGGTCCCGCCGGGGCTGGGCCGGGCTGGGCTGGGCTGGGGGTCCCGCCGGGGCTGGGCCGGGCCGGGCTGGGCCGGGCTGGGGGTCCCGCCGGGGCTGGGCCGGGCTGGGCCGGGCTGGGCGGTGCCGGTGCCGCTGCCGCCCCCGCGCGGCCGCTGCCGGTAGCGCCCGCCCCGCCCCGCCCCGCGCAGGCCGCGCCGCCATGGCCGCGCTGCACGCCAAGGCCGGCGGGCCCCCGCAGATCCCGGACACCCGCCGGGAGCTCGCCGAGCTGGTGAAGCGCAAGCAGGAGCTGGCGGTGAGCGCCGGGGACGGGCTCGGTGCGGTCCGGGGGGCGGCCCCGGGGCTGGGGGGGCGGCGGCGGCGCGGCCGGGCCTGCTCCAAGCACCGCGGTGTTCCCGGCAGGAGACGCTGGCAAACCTGGAGCGGCAGATCTACGCCTTCGAGGGCAGCTACCTGGAGGACACGCAGATGTACGGGAACATCATCCGCGGCTGGGATCGGTACCTCACCAACCAGAAGTGAGTGGCGGAGGCTCTGCCCGCCCGGCCGGTTCCCCCCCCCCCCCACCGGCCCGGCCCCGCCATCGCGCCTGTCTCTGTTTCAGGAACTCCAACAGCAAAAACGACCGGAGGAACCGCAAGTTCAAGGAGGCCGAGAGGCTGTTCAGCAAGTCCTCGGTCACCTCGGCAGCGGTGAGTGCCGGGATGGGCACCGGCAGCACGAGCAGATGCTCCTGACCCCATGACTGCCTGCATCCCCGTCCCTGCCCCTATCCTTGTACCCATTTATGTCCCAGGCCCCATCTTCGTCCCCTTTCCTGTCCCCATCCCTGTCCCCATCCCTGTCCCTTGGTGCCCCGGTCCTGCCGTGCTCCCCTGTGCTGCTGCAGAGCCGCTTTTCCGTTGGAACTCCTGCACCTGCCCTGTCTCCCTGACATGAGCATCTCTATTCCACCTCGCACCCTCTTCCACAGCCCTTTTCCCGGGTATCCAGAGAGTGGGAGGGCAGTCAGAATCCCGGGCCCCTGTCTCTGGTGTTGCTGCTGTCCCCTGGCTGTCCCTGCTCCAGACCCTCTGTACCTTGTGGGGCCACAGGCTCTTCTGTGTGAGCTGAGCTCTGTGATCTGAGCATTTGGAAGTGAATCCCTGCTTGCCTTGACATCCCTTTTGGTTTTCCAGGCTGTCAGTGCTTTAGCTGGAGTCCAGGACCAGCTCATTGAAAAGCGTAAGTCACTTCTTTGAAATTCTTCCCAAATTCCCAGAGAAATGACACTCTCCCCACCATTCAGCCCTGTTTCAGCTCTCCAGATCTGGGCTGGGCTCGGTGCTCCTGTGCCAGGCCCTGTAGATGCTGCTCTTGGGCTGCTCCCGGCTGCTCCAGTGGGTGCTGTGAGGAACAACTGGAGCTGAACTCCCTGAGTACCTTACACACTCAGCAGGGGTTTGTCGTGCAGAAAATTAATTGAAGTGGGTTTTTGCTTTTTGGAGGAAGAGGCTGGAAGAGCTGGAGTGCCTCGTCACTGTAGGTGTGTCAGTCATGAGGGACGTGGAAAGGGGCCACTCACCTCCAGGATGTTTAAAAACGTTTCTGTGATCAGCACCAAATGGGATGTGGTTCCAGAGAGCCTCAGTGCCGAGGAGCAGCTTCCTGTCTGTCCTGCGGAGATGTTTCCCAGGTTGTGTGATTCACCTCCCGGTGCTGCAGGGCTCAGGTGTCTCTGCTGCTGTTCTGGGGTTGTTTTTCCCACTCAGGGCTGTGCCAGGGCAGCCAGGAGCTCACCCTGGGTTTGTCCCCTCTAGGGGAGCCAGGCAGTGGCACAGAGAGTGACACTTCTCCAGACTTCCACAACCAGGAGAATGAGCCCAGCCAGGAGGATGCTGAAGAGCTGGATGGCTCCGTGCAGGGGGTGAAGCCCCAAAAAGCTGCGTCCTCCACGTCCTCCGGGAGCCACCACAGCAGCCACAAAAAGCGGAAGAACAAAAACAGGCACAGGTCAGTGGGATCAGCAGCCTCTGGGGCACCTGAAAGTTGGCTGGGGCTGGATTGAATTTATTGTCTGGAAGGAAACAGTAACCTTTGGAATAACAGGATCAGTTGTTGGGGAGGTTTTGCTGGTTTGTAGCTGTGCATTCCGTGGCATTCAGCAGGATGCCTGGGCCCTTTTATTGAGCTGGGGAAAGTGCTGAGGAAGTTAAACCAGCAGCACAGGGTGCTCCTTCCAGCTATGGCTTCTCCAGCTCTACTTTCTCTCCAGGAGGATAAAGGTGATTCCTTCCAGCAGGTCCCGACTTTCTGTTCTTGCTGCTTGGTTTCTGCAGATCCCAGTAAGACAGGAATGTCAATGCTTGCTTTGGAGGAGGGGGTAAAGCAAATGGGAATGTTTTGGGTGCTGTGGTCACTCCCAGTATCTGGATTTCCAGTCCAGCACCTTTGAGCTCTCCTGTCCCAGCCCAGCCTCAGTGCTGCCAAAGAGGAGTTGTTGTGTCACCTTCACCTCAGAGTGCTTATTATTAAACTGACCTGAAATTCATGTGAAACAAATTCCCAGAACTCTTTCTGGTTGGATTTATCCATCCAGCTCTGCCTCTAAGATATGATGAGGGTGATGGGCTGGTGGCTCAGACCCTGCAGTGACAGGGCCTGTAAGTCAGGCCCTGAAGGGGGAAAAACATGGAAATCCATGGAGAGGAGACACTGCAGAGCTGCACCTTCCTGGAAAGATTTCTGGAGCTGGGACCTAAGGATTAATAGAAGTAATGGAGTTTTTAAAACTCCAGAGTGCCTGTGCTGACTGAGCTGTTGGCTCTGAGCAGGGATGGGCTTCCTCTTTCAGGGACTTGCCCATGCAGTTAAAGAGAGAAGTGGTTTAAAGTGGTAAAAGTTTACAAGGGGGGCTGGGGGCATTTGGGGTGGGGACACGAGGTAGGTACACTGCTTGAAAAATGCTTAACTCCTTTTTCTCCTTCATTAGGTGTTGAGTCATTAGTGTGTCTTTAATTCTTAGGTCAGAATTTCCTTCCTACAGCAGCCTGAATTGGGCAAACACCCAAAAGTACTGGATGTCCCTTTGGTTCCTCACGAGCTGAGAATCCAAAGAAGTTCAAATCTCTTTTTTTGCCTATAGATATTTGGAAGAAGTTCAGGAATAACACAAGAAACTACATCCGTGAACAAGTCCAGAGAAACAACCTGTAAAACTGAAGTACAGCTTAAGAAAATTGCAATTTCAAACAAATTATAAAATACTCTCCCAAGCACTTCCCTGGATAAACCATGGTCAGCAACATGGTGGGGTGCCGGGCAGGTGCTGTAAATGATGTAAATCTCTTTGTTCCATTCCACAAACCCGGATTTTAGCGACAGGAGCTGGGGGAAGCTGCCCCCCCACAGGTTGCGTGGCTCTGGGTTCCTTCACATTCCTCCCCTCTGCAGCTGTGGCTGCTGCTGTCAGGTTGGGCTGTTGAACAGAGGAGCCCTGCTCTGCTCAGCTGTGGCAGCTCAGTGTCCCCAGGACCTGTCAGACACACCTGCAGTGCCAAGGGGCTCAGTGAGGCAGAACTGACTGTTTGTAATGCTTAGCAGGGCCAGATAGATAATTAAAACAAGATAATTAAATTTTTCTGTAATAAAAGCTCTGTTAAAATTGTGATTGCTGTTACTGACTATCCCCTAAATTTTGGCAGACAAGACCAAACAGTTTTCAAGTATATTTAGATTAAAAAAACCCAGCAACAACCCCATCCCAGTGATCTGAGTGTGCAGCAAGGGCATTAACAGTCCCCACTCCAGCCAGACCTGTGGGTCTGTGTCCTGAGTGTCCTGGCATGAAAAAGAAAAATAAAACGAACTGTCGGTGTTTCTCTTTGTTCAGAAGCTCTTCCATTCACCAGCACATCGCTGGTTCCACTCCCCCATTCCTGGAGAGCCGGGAGGTGCTGGGAACAGGAGGGAGCACGGCCTTACTGGGGTTCCTGGTGGGGAACTGGGTCAGACTGGGCAGCACGGGGTGACCGGGACACAGCTTCAGCTGCACACAGGGTGGAGGTCACAGAGCCTGTGCTGTCACCCTCTGCTCCCTCCACACCACGGCAAGGCCAGGATGGGGATTTTCTGAGTGCTTAGCAATTTTCACGGCTAAGTATTTGAGGGAATGTGGAGCTGTTCTGTCTTAGCAAAGCAGGGCTGAAATGGGATTCCATGGTCAACCCTTTGCAGCCAGTGTCAGCTGTGGGCAGAGCTGAGGCTGAAGGGGTGGGGCTGTCACCAAACTAATCAGCTCTGGCCAAATAACTCTGGTCTCTCATTAGCTGGGAGGGCAGTGCTGGGTGGGGGGTGTGGGGAGGAACAGCCCAGTGCTGAGTTGGGCACCGAGTTCTGTCGCCTTTGCCTTGCCCTGGCAAGCTCAGCCCACCCCTGCTCCCCGACCCCCTCTTTGGGTTTCCTCTCCCACCCCTGAGCTCTGCAGTCTCAGGGTCTGGCAGCTGCCCCTCTCAGCTCCTAAAATCCCTTCTGTGAACCAACCCCACCTCTGTGCAAGCCTCGTGTTCCCAGAAATCTGGCGGGGAGGGGGACCCTGGATTGCCATTCCCGAGTGCTTTTTGTGCCCAGTCCTGGTTAAGATACCTGAAGAACGTGATGGCGTTGTTTGAACTCTGGCTGTATTATTTATTTTATTTTTTAGCAATCTCGCTAGGGTGGCTAATCAACTAATTGATTTAATTCATTAGTATATTAATTTCTATTGCTTTCTTCCTTTCAAATGCTGCCCCTCAGCCCGTCTGGCATGTTTGATTATGACTTTGAGTAAGTTTGACTTGAATTAGTACTTGTGCTGTGTTGTTAGTGTGTAGACACCAATGTGCCTTTTGAGACCTTGCTAACCCCTAGTTTATCTGTTTAATTGTAGGTATGTATATTAGGTTAGGCTGGGAAGTTTTTTTTAAAAACAGAAAAGCGTGATGGAGGTAACATTTTATTTAATAACTTCAGCAAAAATTACATTAACTTCACTCTTCTTTACCTTTCTGTTTCATATTTAAATAGATAAAACTTTTTAACTTTAAAACTTAGTTTAAAATCTGATTCTTCTGGCTTTGCTGCTTAAGGAGATTAGTATAGACTTCGATATTTCCTTCTGAAAAAATGTACTAAACTCAGTACCTTTGGCTCATATAATCCCTAACTCCTCTCCCTATCCAAGTAAATAACCCTCACACTATGTCTGGATAATTACCTGAGGCATAGTTACACCCCTGACAGATTAAATTAACATAGAGCATGCCTAGTTCCCCCTGTTCACCTGCCTAACTGCCCTGTGATTGATTGTGCCCCTTGATTAACACTGTCTGGGAGTGGATGGAATCTGCTTTTTGGCAAATAATAACGGCTCCACTCTCCTGCTGCTCTCATTCCCAGTAATCCTGGGACAGTGCCCTGGCTCAGCCAGTTGGGAATGGATGGATTAACCGTAGTCTCTGTCGTAGCTGTGCCCTGTGCAGTAGCTCTGGTGTCGGGTCAGGCATTGACATGGACATTTCTCTTGTCTCTCCAACCACAGGATTGATCTCAAGTTAAACAAAAAGCCAAGAGCCGTAAGTATCTGTGCTCTGTCCGTGTTTTCATTGCTCACCTCTGCACCCAAGGGGCTGGCTGACTCCTAAGCTTAAAAAAACCCTCCCTGTGCTCTCATTTAAGTTCTTGTTTTCGTGGTTGAGGAGTGTCAGTGTGAGATCAGCATTGTCCTGTGGCTGTGACAGCACCTGAGCCCAGGAGGGCTGTTCTGAGACGGGGTCACAGGTAGCTCCTGTGCACTTCTGGAAAAAGCTGGTTTGCATCCTGTTACTTTGTCATTATCTGGAGCATCAAAAGCAGCTGGTTGAGTTGATGCTCAGGGTTGGAAGGCTCCATCCTTTTCAGTGTTTAGCCACGAGAAAAAAATCTGGTTTGCCTGCAACTAATGTTGTGTGAGATGGGAGAGGACTGAGATCCCCCAGCTCCGTGAGCAGAATCAGAGGTGGGAAGGTGTTAATGTGCCTGTGCTGTCCTTTCTCTGCAGGACTACTAGAGCCATGAGTGCTGATGCTCCTAGGATTTTGGTCTGTGACTCCCCACTGAGAAGCCCTGAAGCAGGATTGCAACTGCAGCTGGAGTGACTCACTCTAAGGGACTTGGATGGGGGGAGGAAATGCTGGACCATGTACTTTGCATCATTTTTAAATCACCTGAGTTGCTGGAAGACTAAGGTGGTGTAGGTAGTAGTAGTAGTCCTGAATTCCTGACTGTTCTGTGCTTCCACCTTGGTCAGGAACTTGCTGAAATGGCTGATGCTGCTGCCCCCCTGCCACCTGCAGACCCTCAGAGAGGCATTTCCTTTGCCACTGGAACTGGGGTAGAATTCAGTGTGTCCCATCCATGTTGTGAGACTTAGATTACTTTTGTTGCTGATAGCTTTGTAGGTTTAGGTTTGGTTTTGGATTTTTGTTGGTTTTATTGTGGTTTTTTTAAAGCCAAAGTGTATAGTTAAAAATTGACTTTGGGTTTCTTTGTTTAATCCGTGTAGTGGAAGGTTCTTCATTTTGTGGAGCAGCTTGTTTGATTCGTGCTCAAGCAGAGAAGGTGGTTTAACCCCTTTCTCTCTCATTTTAAACACCATCTCCCAAGATTCCACAGTGCTTTAGGTGCAGGAAGGGTCAGAGCTCAGAGCCAACTTGCTCTTTGCTGTCGCTGACTTTGGGTGGATTCTCTTTTTAATACAAACTTCTGTCATTTGTACATAAACAATAAAAATTCCATGTTTGTCTCTTCCCATGGTTTGTTCAGTCCAAACTTTGACTCCTGGTGCTTTTTACTGTCCACCTGCTTTATGAGGACTTTGCTGGAGTTCTTCCCCTTTGGCACGGGAGCAGTTCCTTGTCCCGTGGGAGGTTCCCTTGGTGCCTTCTCTCCTGGGGTGGCTGTGACTGCTGCAGGGAGTGCCAGGCTCCAGTCTCCAGCTGTGCAAGGCAGGACTGGGATGTCTGTGGGTTCTGCTGCTGGCAGATTGCCGTGGGTCAGGGATGAGCTGGTGGGATTGCCCCTGGAGCAGCACAGAGGGGTGAGGGCCAGATGCTGCTCCCAGCTCCCGGGTCAGGACCTTGGTGCTGCTCTTGAACTGAGCTTTGCTTTGCTCAGGGAGGGGAGTTGACATTGGAACTGGTGCTGGTATGTGTTTGTGTAACCCCTGCTGATAGAGAGAGCCTTGGGAAAGGGGCCATGGGACAGGGGTGTCCCTGAGCCCTCAGAGCATGTGTGGCCCTTGGAACAGCCAAGAGTTCATCCGTTCTGCTGCACCTCTGATCCCCTGGGTCATTCTCAGCTCCCTCCAGGCACCCCAGTCCATGCAGAGCAGGACCTGAGTGAAGGTGGAGGCACAGGAGCAGAGTTCTCCCTCAAGCTGGGTCTGGTCCAGGATCAAGACAGCTCCGTGTTTGTTCCTGGAGGGAGCTGGCTTATCCCACAGGGAGCGTGTCTCTGCTCAGAAGGGGCTTATCCCACAGGGAGTGTGTCTCTGCTCAGGGGCTGGTTTATCCCATGGGGACCTGGCTCTCTGCTTGGAGCTTGCAGCTGCTTCTCCAGGGCGGGGGGTGAAGGGGTTGGGATGGAGCAGCTTAAAAGGCCAAGCTGCAAAGCCGGCCTATTTTTGTGTGTTTTGAATTGCAGAGGTTAAATACAGGGGGGTGGAAGATCTAGGAAAGGCCTTGCTGCTCCACAGTTTTGGAAAAGAGAACTCTCAGCTGATGGTTTTGATTCCCTGCCCTTGGTAGAAAAACAGTCCTCCCATTGCTGCTCCAAGCAGGGATGGCTGAAGCCTCTGCTGCACCTCTGACCTTGAGGAAAGCTGACAGATCTTTTGGACAGAACATTTTGGAGAAGCAGCTGGTGTAGCTCAGAGCCCTGTGTGCCAGCGGGTTGTGTGGCAGGGTCAGTCAGCTCCACATTCCCCGTGGCACATCGGGATGCTGCAGGGACAGGGGGGAAATGCAGCCATTCCTGCCCCAGGCTGTGTTTGTCACCGAAGGAGGGGACAGCCTGTTCTGCCGAGGCCCCTGTCTGATGGCAGCAGCCTGGGGGGAGCACATTGATTGGAAAGCAAAATGGCAAACGCTTGGTTCAGTTAAAGGCACAGCTGTTCCCTGCCAGGTCCTGCTGCTCAGCAGCTGCCTGCTGACTCTGGCAGTTGTGCCTAAAATTTCCATTTGATTTCTGAAGATTTCTGTTTTCCTTCCTAAAGAGCCTGAGTGACTAAAGACCCCCAGGATGGCCAAGCCTGGGCACAGGAATTAGAGCTGCACAGACTTCACCCAAACGCTCATGAAAGGCAAAAGTAGAGGTTAGAAGTCCTTTGCTTGTGAAAGGTAGATCCTGAGCAGAAAAAACAAGGGTTGCAGAGCAGCCACTGTCCTTATGGCCCCCAAAGGTGGAGCAGGGCAACGCTAATCCCTGCACAGCCTCGTCACCAAGAGGATTAGGCAGGAGTTGATCTGGGCCGAGGTTTGTGCCTGGGCAGGACAGGAGGGGCCGCAGGTGCATGGCTGGGTAAGGGGGCAGAGGGGAGGGGGTCCCTGCCGAGCGCGTGTCCCCTGTGAGGGGTCTGGCCCCACAAAGCTCAGCTCCCTCTCGCTGTCCTGGCAGGTGGCGAGCCGGGGCAGGCACCGGCGTGTGGGGGCACCGCGACTGCCACACAACCAACCCTTGAGTGCACAGAGCGCGGCGTGGGCTCCGGGCCTGCAGGGCTCTCCCCGTCTGCTGCCCCTCAGGGTCCCATGGGCCGGCAGCGCAGACCCCCGGGGCCGTGGTGGGAGCGGCCCCTGCGTGCCGGGTGCTGGTGGCTCCTGTGGCTCTGCGGGACGGTGCTGCGGGGGCTGTGGTGGCTCTGGAGGCTCACGTGGGTCGGTACCTTCCCCAGGGACCCCCACGCACCCGTGACATCTCCAAAAGTGGCGCGTTTGGGGGGCTGGGGGTCTGCTGGGGTGCAACCTCTGTACGAGTGGTGCTGGGGACTGTGGTTTGGTGCTCCTGGGGCAGCTGGGGGTGTCACCACACCAGCCGGTGGTGCAGCTGCGGGACTGGGGCCCTTGTCCTCTGGGGGCTGGCTCTTGGATCAAGGCACTGTCTGGTTGTGCCCACCAGCAGCCCTGGGGACATGGGGACATCACTCCAGGCTCTGCCCCGTCCTCTTCCCCAGGTGCTGCTGATCTGCTACAAGAGCTGCTGGGACAGCGCCTTCCGGGCCACAGAGGAGGTAAAAGTCCCCCAGCGTGCCCCCACACCACAGGGACTGTGGCATTTGCCAACTCTTGGGGCATGGCTGAGCCCAGTGACACAGTTCATTGGGTGGCACCAGGGCAGTTCCCCTGCCAGGGTCAGTGCCAGAGGCCATCCATGGCTGCCCATGGATGTGCCAGTCCCCACTGTCTGTGTTGATTTCCAGCTCGGAACATCTCTGCAGCTGAGACTGAAGGGGAGGGAGGAGGAGGAGGAGGAGAACGGAGACTCTGATTCTCTGCTGGGGCCTGGGCAGCCAGGTAAGTCCCCAGCCTGGGGCTGTCCCTGGGGCAGAGGCTGAGGCTGGCAGTGGTCAGGGGGTGCTGGCGGCGGCTGAGCTGTGGTGCTGGGGCAGTGGTGCAGTGGCAGGAGCACAGTGATGCCAGTGAGGCCATGCTGGAGAGGCTGGAGGGGCTGGAGGCCGATGTCCGCTTCCTCTGCACGGAGCTGGGGGCAGAGAAGCTGCTGTGGAGCAGCCGCTTCCTGGAGGTGCTGCGGGAACAACAGAGCCTTCGCCAGCGGGTGAGTGCCCCGCGGGGTCCCAGCCCCCCCAGTCCCCCCCGGCCCCCCAGACCGTCACACCCTGTCCCAGGTGCAGGAGGTGCCGTGGCAATGGAACAGCAGCGACAGCCCCGAGCTGCTGGGGGAAGTGGAGGATCCAACTGCCAGTGGGAGCGAGGGAGAGAGCCCAGAAGGTAGCAGCTGGGGACTGGAGGGGGCACGGGGAGGGGGGACCTGCCACCCGAGCTGGGGATGGGGCAATGCGGGGAGCCCACTAGTTCCCCACCTGGGCACTGGGTGGCACTGGGGTGCCCTGGGAGGTATTTGGGAGGAGGGAGCCAGGAAAAGCTCCCAGTTGTCTGAATGACTTCCCACCAGGAGCCTGGCTGGGTACTCCCACACTCGGCAGAGCTCTGGCCATCACATCCCCTCTCCCCCCTCTGCTCTGTCCCAGGACACCAGTGGGCAGAGCCCCTGTGGCCACCACGCAGCACCATCCAGCCTGATGGCAGAAAATGTAAGTGAAGGTGTGGGCAGGGCATCAGCGAGGAAGGAGCCACACGTCCCTCCCTGCCCCGGCCACTCAGGACACAGGACGGAATGGTGGAATCTCAGCTGTGTCCCTGTATGTGCCTCATCCATCGGTGCCAGCCAGGCCCCATCTAGCAGAACTGCAGCCATTCCTTGGGAGCAGGAGCCAGCCCAGAGGCAGGTCAGGGTGAGCTGCTGGCCCTGGGCCCAGGAGAAGTCACAGCCACCTCCCTGCCCAGGGCCACCCCAGGGCTGACTGTGCCCTGGTGGGCTTGGCTCTGGTGGAGCCCACCGAAGAGCATCCTCCTGATCTACTGCAACTTGCTGGGAGGCTCCAGGAACAAGGACTCTGCTCACCAGTGGCCCCAGACACCTTGCACAAGCTGGAGCCACTGGGGCGATGGATTGCAAAACTCACCCACCGACTTCCTCGTCGGCCAGACCCAGCCTGTGTCAGCAGCTCTGCACGTGTTGCAATGCTGGGCCAGCTCTTTGGACAGTGGGCAGGGGGAAGCAGCTCCCCTGGGGTGGCTGAGGGCCCCTCATCCCCCAGATGATGAGCCCTGGGAGCACTGGCACCGTTCGGAGCAGGGCCGAGGGGCCTCCCCGTGCCCAGGCCTGGCCTAGCACAGAGGGGCTGTGTCCTGGGGGTCCCCAGGGCTGTCCCCAGGGCTGTCCCTGTGCTGTGGCTGTTCAATACAGACGGCTGCTTCCCATTGGTTGTGTCCACCTGGTCTTTCCCTGGCAGAGCTGCACCCCCAGGTCCCAGCTCTTTGGGACAGGGTGAGCTCTCACCAGAGCAGGGACCAGCACTCACCCGTGCCAAGAGCTGGGGACAGGCTCCCCAGGAGCTCTCCCTGCAGCAGGCAGGGATCTGTCCTCGACGTGTCCGTGCAGCTCCTGCAGGCGGGGAACTGATGCAACAGCAATAGCAGCAGCCTGACTCACCCACACCCGCTCAGCTCAGGGGGGACAGCCCCACGCTGCTCAGAAATACCAAAATAAACCAGGCCCTGCAAATGAACTGCTCTGGGGACACCACTGCAGCCTCAAACACCCCTCTCCCGCAGGAATCAGCGGCATCCACACAACGAGACAGTGGGAGCACTGGCCACGTCCCACAGCAGCTCTGCAGCGTCGTGATGAGGTCCCGTCCTCGCTGCAGCCACTGTTCACCTCTCCTGTGGCAATCCTCGGGCTGGAAATCCCCAGCCAGCCCCACAGGGACAGGGATAGGGCTCAGGAGGTAGAGGGTGACATCAAGCAGCATCAGCTGCAGCCACCAGCTCTTCCTGCCCCTTACCACCCTGCCCCAAGAGAGGGAAGAGCCGCCTCACAGGCCTCGGAACATTTCCCAGGCCACAGAAACCTTTCCCAGGCCACCACACCATGCAAATCCTCCTGACCTATTGCTCAACCCGAGGCTGTGTTTACTCCAACACATTTGTGCAATATTGTTCCCTGCTCCCAGCCCGTGGCTTCCTCAGAAGGGCTGAGCTGGCAGCTGCTCTGCCAGCAGGGCTTTGGCTCCGAGGGGCAGTCCCTGGCCTTGGGGAGGGTGGGGGTACAAGGTATATAATCCTCAGGGCCTAATCCCTGAGCAAAGCAGATGACAGGACTGAGAAAACACGTGGTTGGAGGGCGAGTGCTGACAGCACCGCACATGTAGCACTGCCATCATCATCCCATTCCAGCACAGCCTCCCCTCCCACCACCCTGGGACAGCACCCAGCTCCTTCCCAGCACCTTTCTGTTCTCTTGGGTGCAACATTTATTTTGCAGTTACTCGTTTCCTGCAGTTCTGTCTTACAGCAAGGCTGTGTTGCAAAAGAGGTTTGGGGTACAGAGTGCAGAGTTGCTGCTGTGTTTGGGACACCTCTTCCTCTCTGGTGGAAGAGCAGCAGCCTCAGCATTGCAGAAATACAGAGGGTTGATGCTGAACCTGCTCCCCTGTATGGGAGCCCCAGGTGGGTGACATCACCAAACCCCCCGTGAGGGCACACACATTTGTGCTCCCATTACACACCAGCCTCTGTCCCATGGCCTGCACAGGAACCCTGGCTCAGATTCCTGCCTCTGGAATCCTTAAAAAGATAGAACTGAGATAGCCACATCCTGGAAATCCCCTGATGGGAGGAACCAGCTGGGTTCGGATGCAAGTTCAGCACAGGGCCGTGGTGCCAGGGAGAGGTGATTGAGCCCCAGGGAGTGAGCTGGGGTGCTCAGAGGAGCTGGCCTTCCCCTGAGCTCAACAGCACACAGCCGACAGGATGAGGGCTGGGAACCCCCTGAGCACAGGAAACCTTCAGCAGGCCCATGTGTGACCTCCTTCTCCCCAGCAGCCCCGTGAGCTGCCAAGCCCATCTGACCCATTTTGGCTGGCCCGGGACACAAAGTAAATGCCCAGCAGTCGTGGCAGCCTCTCCCCACTGAGCCTCAGGAAGTCCTGAGGCACAGGATGCACCCCAAAATCCTGCACTGACAGCCCATGTGTGCAGGGGGGCAACTGCACCAACTCACTGCAGACTGTGCAAGGTGGGGACAATGTGCAGCAGCAGCAGTTCCAGTTAGCATTCCCATTTCCCAAACTCCTGGTGAGCAGGCCCCTGGGGAGGCAATGCTTACCCAGAACACATGGGATGCTCTGCGAGCAGCTTTGCTCCCACAGAACCTTGTGTGAGGGAAGGAGAGAATTCCGAGCCCAGCAGTGGGATGGCAGCTGGGTGGGCCAGCTGCCCTGGCAGCACACACAGCAGCTTGTGGGAACAGCTTTGACCAGATCTGTGCTAGGGCCTGACCCTCCCAAACTGCTCCAGTTATGAACCTCTGCACTGATTCCTTGAATTGTGTCAGACCAGCTTCGAGGGAAGCAAAAATAAACATCCTCCTGCCCCTGCACATCCAGCAAAACTAGAATTACCTATTAAAGGTCTTTTACAGGAAAAGCAGCCGTAACACCCCACAGCATTTTTCAGCTACAGGCCCCACTAAGGACAGCAGCAGACTCCACACCTGGTTAAAGGTGTGCTCAGATCTGCAACACAACACTCCATCACCCCACACACGCACAGAGCCACGTGAGCTCTGTCACTGCAGTGACATCCCCAGAGTTCCTCGGCCACAGCCAATAAAAGACCTTCCAGACTGAAGTTCCAGGTTTGTTTTGAAACGCAGCTGTCTCTGGGAGCACTTGCCTTCCTCGTTTCTGATTAACTACAGAGTCATTGTCCTGTGGTAAAAGAAGAGCCCAAGTTTGAACACAGACCATAAAGTTATTTAACTGGTGAGATAAGAATGTGCTGTGCTGCACTGGAGCAGGTGGGAGGGGAAGATCCTTACACAGCAATGTGAGCACTGATATTCCTGCTGCACTTCCAGTCCATAACAAACCTCCAGAGCCTGTCCAGAGTCTGGACACTTCACATATTCCACACTCAACAGCTGACATGGATGTGCCATAACTGAATAAAATATGCAGTTGTTTCCAGACCATACAATGGAACTGCCCCTTAAAACTGAACATAGCTCATGCTGATTTCAAAATTCCCATCACTGTTCTGTGCTTTAGCACCCGAGACACCCACAACTTCTCTCGTTCCACCTTCCCCTGCCAGTGCCTGCCCCAGGCACTGAGAAACCCCAGTGCTGCCAAATAAACAGCAAACACTGCACATGCTCTTATCTGCCACAGCAGTTGGATGTTTTGGTCTCACTGTATCAATTAACAGCCTGTCAATAACAAGCCCTCAGACTGCATATGGAGATCGAAGCCTGTCAGAGGAACCCAGGGGAGGAAGGATAATTTCTGACTTTCCACGGAATGCCAGTCAAAATGTTGAATGTTCCTCCAAAAAGCCACCAGAGACCAAATATGTCAACTCAGCAGTTTTTATTTATGTAACACAGTTCTTCCTTTGCCACGGCTGTCACATGGCCACTCAGTACATGACTATACTGCATAGTGATACAGAAAATTCAGCAAGTGTCAGCTGGGGAGTACAAAATGTTAATCTTCTGATTGCAAGAGAAGCAGCAGATACCAGCATTCCACCAGAAACGCAAACCCACCTCACCAAGTAACACATGGCTGAGGCAGGAACAGCACTGATTAAAACTGCAAGCAGCAAAGTGCTGGACAATAACATTAAAAACCATTTTTCCTGTAATTTACAAATATGCAAAGTATCAGGTTACTTAAAATTAAGAAGCATTTTGCTTACTAACATGAAACATTACTAATTTGTAATGTATCATTATTAACCAGGTATACAGGTTTCTGTGTCCCTGTGGTCTCATGGCACATGGTGCCAGTCTGGGCAGGTCACTCCTCGGACATGAGAGGGAAGAGCAGGAATAGACAACACTGTTCCCAGGAGGGTTCCAGGACCAGCTGCATTCCACTCTCCACTTCCTAATTTGCCACTCAACGACCTTGGTTTAACCACAGAAGGGCGTATTGTATTTAGAAAACAACAACACACACAGATACAATGTGTATCAACAAATCAACTGCTTCTGGCCTGCAAGTGCCAGGAACATCTCTGCATCCCAAGCACAGCAAAATTCCAGGACCAGAACCAATTACTACAGCAACTGGGTTTGCATATTTAAAATCTCTTACAGTATCTACAGTAGAAAACATCTTACAGAGTAAGAGGAAAGGAAATAGGAACAGTCTTGCCAAATAACTCTTATTCTAAAATTTTGGATGCTGCTCAAGCTGGGCACAGCCAAAGGGGAAGGGGGAACATTGGTGAGGAAGAAGATGAAGCAACAGCTTTAGAAATATTAAGGCCTCCTCGGGAAAGGCCCTGGCAGCAGTCCAGATGTGACTACAGCTGTTCTATTGCTGTCTGAAGGCAAAAGGCACATCATAAATCCTCATCAGCGCTGTACAGAGCCAGCCTGGGCCAGGGTGACTGACCCAGAGCAGCACCCACAGGGTGCTCAGGTCACCCACCTGCTCTGACACTGCAGTTGTTGGCACATGCAGCTCTGGGGCAGTGTCTGCCACTCCTCCTGAGTAAGGACTGTGCTCCTGCTCTCCAGGAGCTGAGCAGCTCACTAAACACTTGGGGAAGAATTACCTTACCTCAGGAAGGCAGGCTGAGGTGGGAGGGTTGTGGAAAGCATCATGAGAGAAGTGCACCAGTAAGACCAAATTAAGGTCATCTAAACCCATCTTCAGACTGGATTTATAACCCAACGTTTGCCACAGATCCACATGGTGGGATTTAGGAAAGAGGATTAGTCAGGAGCTAAGAACAGTTTTGACAATGCATTTGGGTCTTCACAAACCAGCCACAGGCCACTGCAAAGGCCTTCTCTCTTAGAGCCTCCCCGAGTTTTCCCCTCAAAGTTCCACAGTGCACAAAGCCATCTCAAAACTGAAGGTAATGGGAGGGGCAAGGACACATCTAGTTCTGGACAACTGCAGTAATTCAGGGTGTGCTGGATTCTCATGAACCCCAAATGAACACTCCTGCTCTGGAGCTGCGGCCTCTGCTCCCACTCAGCAGCCCCAGGGAAGATGGGACCCCAGGTGCTCTCATCTCTCTGAAAGGCACATGGTCACAGCTAGAGCAGAATTTACTGTGAGCACCCCACATCTGGCATCCAGCATCCCATTGGACCCTGGTACTTCCAAGGAATAAGGAGGAGCACTCAGAAGGCATCTGTGGCAGCTGCAGAGGCAAACACAGCCCCCTCAAGCTCTCCCCGTGCCCTGCTGCCCTCAGCACTGCCTCACATGCCCGGGTTCTGAGCCTTGTAGGTGAGGATCTCGGCAGCCAGGCGCTGGGGGTCCAGCAGGCGCGGGAAGCGGCTCATCACCGCATCCACCAGGTGGGGGTGGAAGATGCCGCACAGCTTGACGTGCACGCTGGCCCGCTCCTCTGCGAACTGCTCCGAGCCAGCCCACGGCCCAGAGTCCCCGTAGGCCGGGCCCAGGCCCCTCTGCAGCGCCCGGGGGTCGCGGGCCCCGGGGGATCTCACCTGAGGCAGCGGGTACGGCTCCGACCAGAAGTCCCGCGAGGGGGCCGGGGGGGCACTGAACTCAGCGGGCAGGCTGAACTGCCCCGCACTGCTTGGGTGCACAGGTACCCCATAGCCTGGGAAAGAGGGGGCTGCTCCCGAGTGAGAGACCTCAGGGCTGTACTGCAGGAAGCTAGCACCAGAGGAGGAGGATTTATGGGAGCTGTGCTTGTAAGAGACCAGACCGTTCTGCTCTAAGCTGGGAGAATGTGGGTAGGCAGCTCTCTGCCTGCCACAGGAGCAGACGGGCACCTGCTCAGCATGGGAGTGATCACAGTGACTGGTACATCTGTGAGGCCACATGTCGGACAGCTGGTTCTCCAGAGACCCGATGCCTGAGTCGAGACGCTCCTGAGAGATGTAGGACAGAGAGTCCATGTGAGGCTGTTGGTACCTGTCAGAGGACCTGTGGCTCCCACTGTTCGGGGGGACACTGCCCGACACACAGCCTTTGGCCTGGAGGGGAACGTCGCTGGGCTTGGCTTTGTGGGCCAAGCTCTTCCTCTCTGCAGAGACCTTCTGCAAGGAGCTTTTGTCACTCTCCGTGGGCACAGAGCACAAGAGCTCTGCCTGGGAGCCTCTTTTGCCCTTTTTCTCCTCCTTGGCACTGGTGCTCCTGGTTGGAGACAGCCTTGCGTTGGCACGGAGCTCATCAGCTAACGAGCGCTGGGGCTGGTTGATCCTTTCAGGGTGGTAGAACTTACACTTAATTCCATAAGTGCATTTCTTCCCTGTGAGGAAAGGCAGAGCATGGAATGAGCAGTTGGATTTGACTAAATTATCAATGACACTTGCACAGACACCTTGTCCTTCACGTGTAGGAGGCATCTTACCATAAGGGCACTGCTGTTTCTTGTGTTCTGGCACCACAGGTTTCTTCCTGAGGAAGTTGTCCAGGCTGGGGCCATGACGCCCTAGGGGATCATCCGGAGGCATAAACCTAAAGAAAAATAAATTTCAAATCAGGAGCAGTTCACTTTCCTGGGTCAGGGTTTCATTTCGTCTCAAAGTCTCCAAATTCACCCAAGATTAAAAGCTATCTGAGCCCTGCAAAGCTCTCCCATTTCCTGCACAGATAACCCTCCTGTCACCCAGCCCACACCAGCCCAAAATGCTTCCCTTCAGGCACAGAAGAGGGTTAGTGCTCAGCTGCTGACCAGAATTAGTACTTGCTGCTGGGCCTGCTAACAATTGTCTTGTGAGGAAATCAAGCCCTGGAGCTCTCCTGGGGCTTCACAACAACAGAGCTCCTGGCTCCACACCATGAGCAGCTACTGAGATGCCTCCAACTCCTTTTGCCTTTGTATCACTCCGGCTTTTTTTAATTCTGTACCAGCATTTTGCTCTTTTCACGCATCACTTGCTGTTGCTCCATTAGAACAAGCCAGCACGCTCAGAGAGATCTCTTTCCAGAGCCCAGGAAGATGGGGCCGTACTTGTCATTGACGAAGGAATACATCAGCAGCCGCTCCTCGATGAATTTCTTCCACTCGGGCCGCTCGTTCTGCAGGTCCCGGTAGGTGTCGTTGGACACGACGATGCCGTCGGACTCGTGGGCCAGCTTGACGATGAACCGGTCGTCGTAGC
This sequence comes from Pyrocephalus nanus, assembly GCA_038380795.1. Lineage (NCBI taxonomy): Eukaryota > Metazoa > Chordata > Aves > Passeriformes > Tyrannidae > Pyrocephalus > Pyrocephalus nanus. The sequence goes on along the minus strand of CM076285.1, from coordinate 6,318,724 downwards.
ACACCACGCGCTTGCCCCCGACCCGCCGGGACGGCGTGAACACCAGGATCTTCTTCTTCTCCAGGTCACGGAGGATGTACTGGTCTGGAACACACACAGCTGTGAGCACACCTGCACAGCCCAAAGGCCTTCACACACACAGTAACATGTAAGTGAATAACAAAATTCATGTGAAGTCATTCCATCTGTCCTCAAGCCAGACTGTACTCAATCCCGATCATCTCTGTTCCGAGTCACTTGGAAATCTCAGATGTTTGCAAGTTTAGAGAAAGCTCCCCTCAATTTGAGTAATTCTGACTAAATAGGCTTCAGTCAAATACAGCACAACGTATATCCCTCAAAGAGGGGGAAAAAAAATAAATCAAGAAACGAGAAAGAGTTAAGAAGCAGAGCAGTATTACATTTCTGGTTCTCAGAATTACTCCAGCTGATTCAGGCAAAAGCTTGCTTAGGGGAGAAGTTAATGACTAATTCTCCCTGGTCAGCTCAGCTCACTGTACCTCCTACTACTCAGACCTTCCATTCTGAAGTTAATTACTGACTTAGGCAGAACTCTGCAAGCTCATTAAGTGACGGAGTCAGCCTGAAAAGCTACTTTTGGTTTTCATATTTCCACACCTGTTATGAGTACATCTGGTCGGGGTTGCTCCTTCCTCCATGACGGCACAAAGACTGTAATATCCTTGTGTCCCCTGTCCCAGAACCACTGGACAGCCAGAAGGATACCTCGGCAGGAGAACACTTCTTTATTCCCATGGCTGCAGCGAAGGAGAAAAGTAAGGATTTCATTACTTTGTTATTCAGTACAGACCAGTCAGGCAATGCACCAAAGGAAGCCAGCAAGTTGGACAAGGTTCAGTGAAGTGTTGAGGAGCACAGGCAGCATTCGGTGCTTGTCTCATGAAACACCCTCACCCAGACCTGCCCAACCTCACTATTCCTTTCAGCACGTCAGGATACCAGTAAACACCCAAATCCTCACTGGGAAGGAGCAGCTGGAACTGTTGCAGCTGCTCTGAAATAGCCTCTGTTTCAACCCTGGACTTCCAACGTTTATTTTTAGCCCTAAGCACAATGTGATCTCAAACCCTCTTAGTTCTACACTGCCAGCTAATGCCGGTGGCTGTCCCCTGCCAGGGTGCACTGGTCCCTCACTGGCAGTTTGCTCGCAAAGTTGTTCTGATCACTTCAGGAAAACAAGATCTTTTATGCACTCTTTATGCTTCTTCATTACATTCTGGCTCCAAAACTCAGCAACAAATGCACTATTTGCACAAAAGGGAAACATCTCCTGTGTTCAGTGCTGGATGAACGAACAGCTCGTGGCAGTTGAAGAACAAAGTTTGACAAGCATGTCAGAAGCCACGTACCGATGCAAAAGTGCTTCTTAATTATTCACTAGGTCATATCAATAAGTTTCCAGAACTTCTAAGAGGAAACTACCTCTCCTGTTTTACAAGCAGTAGTATTTACAGTGCAATCAGCTCTTATGCTGATAATGGTTCTGGCAAACCTTCAACATCTCTGTATTCCAGCCCAGTTTGTGGCTCTGGGGATCCAACAGCCTGTGTTCCCTGAGGGCATTCCAGGAACATGCACTACACTGAAGGCAGCTGCTCTTGGAATTCAGGAATTTTCTCCACCTAGTCACTACCTCTCCCAAGTCTTACTCTTCCCATCTACACCTGAATGACATTTCAGCTCCCACCAGCCTTTTGCAGCCCAGTGGGCTCCTCCCCAGCGCCATTCCTGCAGAGGCACCACCACAGAGGAACTTCACACTTCCCCTCCTGGCCTCACCCTTTCTCTGAAACTACAAAGAAGGTTGAAGAGCTGTACAAAGACACTTATTCTAAAAACTAAAACTCTTGGCAACACAACTAACATCGAAAAAGATGCCTAACATATCTTCAAAAGAATCCCAAATTACAGAAGGCTCACAGTCAACATCAGAAGCTGCTCTAAAAATTTTCTCTAACATCACATGAGTATAGCTATAAATATCCAGGCATGTAATCTTTTAAAGGGATACCTGAAAAAACAGTGTTTTTTGGTGGGTTGTACATTTTGGGTTGGGTTTTGAGTCCCTGTGTTCTTTTTGAGTCCCTGCTACCAACCTCAAACCTCCAGAAGGCAGCTAATTGGGCTGATCTGATTTGGCAGCAGCCAAAGAAAAATTCCCTTAGAAGGAAGTAAAAACTAATTTCCACTGTGATTTGCATAAGTTTGTCAAGAGCTGTTGAGGGAGGCCTCGGTACACACTGCAAATGAATCAGCAGGGAACATCACACCATCAATACAGGAAGTTTCAGAATGGAATTCCCCTTCTAGCAAACTGCTTAAAAAAAGCCACACTGCTTCTCTCATGTGAGACCCTGGGCTCTGGCCTGCCCTGACTCACAGTTGTTGTGAGTTCCCCTCTGCATTTTGGGATAACTTTGACGGGGTAAGAGGCTCCTCATTAACAAACACACCCAACCCTGCTCCAGCACTTATCCAAGGTAAACTTTGCTGCTAGAGTCACTTATCAGCCCAAGCTCACAATGGGCCATTTTCCATAGTGCCCGAAAAATTGTGGAGAGGGCTGGAATAGGAACAGGCCCTCCTGCAGGGACCCTGGCCATGGCTTTCACACTCCACTGCCGTCCCCATTTCCTTGTTTGCCCTGAGCTCTGCCCCAGTTGCACAGCCAACTGTGCCCCATCTTTTCTCAGTCCTGTTCTTGGAACTGTCAACCAGGGCTTGGAGAAAAACCACACCTGCAAACCAACCTCCATGCAGCACTTTCACCTCAGACAAACCTACCACAACACACGTAGGGGCTCTGCCTGCACCCAGGATTACTTTTTATAATATCTGCACACAGACATACACAGCAAGGGAGGTGGCTTCTGCAACAGAAAGAGCTTTCAGAGCCCAATTCTGAACCTGGTACATTAAATTAAAGGGAGCCCAGGACCATCCCAAGCATAGGTGAGGAGCACACGCTGCTGGGCTTGGGGTGGGGGCAGGCAATGCTCACCATCGTGGGAGCAAAACCCAGAGTGAAAGCTGGGACATCACACCAATAAATATCCAGCCATGAGATTCTGGGTGTTCTGGTCACAGTGCTTGACAGGACCTGGGCCAGCAGCACCAAAGATGCTGAGAATGAGCCACAGCCCTGCTTTGGTGACACCTTCAACACTTCATTCTCTACGTTGTACAGAAATTCACCAAACTACAAGAGTCACAATTTGGAGACTGGGCTCCAATGCAGGAGACAGCTCTGTATTACAAAGTCTTCTTTAATTAACCCTATAATTATTTATTGAGCAACTTCCCGACACGGAAACTTACACAAAGCCACTGATTAAGAGGACAATGTCTCTTCAGTTATCCCCTCAGCGCTGGAGCACAAGAGGAAACGTGTGTTTCGCAGGAAGCTCGGCTGCCCTCGTCACTGCCCCGTGACCGCTGGCTCTGGGCGAGCAGAGCCGTGCCAGGACCAGCCCGCACTGGCAAACATGATGCTCGTCCGCGTGAGAGCCGTGCGTGTTAGCGAGGCACCTTGGAAAGTATTACCAGCCCCCTCCCGGGCACCCAGCCGTGCCCGCTTTGAGCGAGCAACCCGGAGTTTTCCCCTCCCGTGCGCCTGGCACAGCTCAGATCCGGAGGCCACACAAACCCAGCCCCGCACGCACCTCATGGCCACGTTGCTGCCATCGATGACGATGGGCTTCAGGTTGTCGCTCTCGGTCTCCTCGGGGCCGGGCGCGGGGGACTTGTTGCCGGTGCCCCCCCGGGGGACCAGCGGGGCCTCGCCGGGCTCGGGCGCGGCCTCGGGGCCGTCCCGCTCGGCCGGGCCGTGCTTCACCAGCTCCCCCAGCACCGTGTTGGTGTCGGCGCCCAGGCCCAGCTTCTGCAGCACGACGCGGATCTCCTCCGAGGAGTAGCCGAGCTTGCGGAAGAAATCCACCTTCAGCTGCAGCTCGGGGCCGTCCCCGGGCCCCTCGGGGCTCTCCCTGCCGCTCATCCCCGCCGCGGGCCGGGCCGCGCCCGGCAGCGCCTCAGGCCAGCCCGGGGCGACGCTGCCCGCGCTCATGGCTCCCGGCGGGGCACCCGCGGCCTCCGCTCGCCGTCCGGACCTGTGGGGTGACAGCGGCGTCAGCAGCGACCCCGCCACCTCCGCTCGGCTCCCCTCCCGGCCCAACCCCGGCTCCCCTCCCGGCCCCGCCGAACCCCCGCCCCGCTCCGCTCCCCCCGCGCTCACCGGGCCGCTGCCGCCGCCGGGCCGCCGCCGCATCTCCATGGGACCGGAGCGGGGCGGCTGCGGCCGCTGCTTTATAACCGGGCCGGGAGCGCCGCGCGGGGCGGAAGGGCAGAGCGGGGGGGGCGGAGCGGCCGCCGCTTCCCGGCCCGCCCCGCCCCGCCCGGCCCGGCCCCGCTGCCGCTGCGGGCCCCGCCGGAGCCTCCCGGAGCAGTCGGGGCAGGGACGGGGACACCGACACGGACACGGACACTCCGGGTCGCGGTCTCGGCTGCGAACACCTGGAGCTTGTGCAAACCGTGTCGAACTCGGCTGATCTGCCCCGACGGGCAGCTCTGGAGGGAAACGTGCCCTTCTACCGCCCGGGCCGCCCGGGCCCTCCTGAGGGACCCGCAGATCCCCGGGCCAGCCCGGGCTGTCCTGCGGCACCGCGGCGCTGGGGCACGAGCTGGCCCCCCAGACGATTTCCCAGCTCTTGGCTAAGACGTTAAAACATTAAAATTCCATTTGTGGCCCTTTCTCAGTCCTGCCGTCCCTGTCAGAGGTGTCAAACGCTAACGAAGTCCCAGAGCTCTGAACACGTGTGCGGTGCTTCCCAAGGGAGGGTGCAGTCCCTGCCCTGTGGGGTGTGTGGGGCACGGCGGTGCTGCCCCGCTGCCCCTCACTGGGGGGATGTCTGGAGCTGTGAGGAGAACAAGGCCATGAGCTGACACTGGAGAGGGAGCTGGGACAGGGGGCTGGACACGGCGGGTGGGATTGGGTGCAAGGACAGTCCTGCGGCCCTGAGGGTCCCTGGTCACACTGCTGCTGTTTAAGCACAGCCTGAGCTGTAGGCAGCGTTCGGGCAGAAGGAACGTGTGACACAGCCACGAGCTTCAGGCGTGTCGGCAAAGGGGCTTTGTGGGTTTTTATGTTCTGTGTGAGCTGCAATTCCAGCCACCGGTGTGTGGACACGGCACACGGTGACAGTGGAGAGCCAGTGACCTGATGATGGACATGCAGAGCATGGCTGGGGTGGTGGCAGCATCTCTGCCATGGTGGCCCTGCCATCACCTGCCCTGAGGGTGCCCACAAGGGCCACACCCTGGCCGTGCACTTCGAGGGGACCGAGCCTCTGCCACAAGTGCCTTGCACCACTTGGATCCCGATGATGCAGGTGGCTGTGATTCAGCCAGTGGCAGCTTATCAGCCCGGGCGTGCGGAGGAGATAAGCGCTGGCAGGAAGCATCTGTCACCCGCCGGTACCTGTCCCCTGCCAGGCGCTAAACCACCCCTGCAGACTGTGGGGAACTGCAGGGATTGAACCAACATTGCACAACGTGCAAAAATTTCACATCTCTGACTTCTGATTAATCATCCCTAAACAATTTAATGGAGGTAGTTGCAAATTTACTTCCCTGAGGCCATGTACCAGAGCCCAGCTCAGGAGCGAGGAACTCTCCCAGTTACAGGAATACATTTGCATTCATCTTCCTTGTGGTTACCCCGAAACAATCATTTTTCCTTGTCTCTGGCCGTGTCTGAAACCGCACTGTGTACTCAACAGTAACACACACAGACTGAGATTCAGATCAGCGATAATATCCTTACTCAGTTCTTAAGTAGGTGCTTTCCCAACTCTTCTTTCCCTTGGAATCTACTCCAGTCAGCATGAATTTAGCATTGTTTGTGTGCTTTTGCTTCCAGGCTTTCTATTGCACCAGAAAGTATGGCCACAGATGTGCTTCTTATAGGAAATACCCCAAAGCTGGATCTCCTGATTTATGCAAAGCAGTGACAGCAGCCACATGGATCTGTTTGATTTGGTGAAAGAGAAGCCAGAAGAGAGGGGAGCCGTTGGCTTCTCAACCCAGAAGGTCAGAAGGGGTCACATGCTGGCCACACCCCAGAGCTCCTTGTGGATGGTTCTGATTATTTTTTTTCTTTTTCACATTTGCAAACTGCCTTGAACAGAAAGCGCTGTGTTTTTGTCACTGCAAAGGTTGTGGTGGAGGCTGCAGCTTCTGAGGATATGGAGATTCCCAGGACAAAGCCTCTGCTGGAATCACAGAGGTGCCAATGCCCTTCACCACCACGTGCAAGGCACGAGACTCTGTGTCCATTGCTGGGCAGCTGCACTGCCCCTTTCTGTGGCAGGATGGACCATCAGCTGGTGCTGCCAGGCTGCTGAGCAGGGCTTGTGCCTCAGAGGCCTCTGAGGCCACAGGAAAAGAGGTGGAAATCCCCAGCACAGACCAAGAGAGCACAGGGCTGTTCAAGGAGGAGTCTGTGAGACCCAGGCTGGATGCCCTCAGGGTGGTCATCAAGGGCAGCAGCATCTCATCCTGCTGAGATGAGAATTCTAGTAAGCAAAAAATGAACCAAAGCATCCAGGGGCAGTGGGGACAGCGAGGTGGTCTGTGACAGCAAGAGCCCTGTCCCAGGGATGGGCTCAGTCCCTCCCAGTCCTCCATCTCCATCCACTTATCTGCTGACTCAGTGTAAGCTTTTCTCCAGCCTGGTTCCTTGCTCATGAACAAGTCTTGTAAAATCCTGACATCACATTTCTCTAGGGATTTTTCTAAGGATTACCATTCCCATGTCCCAGATTTTAAGGGAAGAGCTCGTCCCCTGGCAAAGCCTTTCATCTCCCATTGTACATTTAGCACAGTCAAAATAGGTGATATTCAAGAATCTTATTATCTGCTGGCAGGGAGGAAGCTGGCCTCGTGCCAGCTCTTTGGGAAGACATGCCAGTGCTATGAAATTCCTGCTAACCAGCCTCAAGCAGGAGCCCCGTCAGCAAAGTGGCCCTGGCTGCCTACCTATGGAAGCTCAAGGCAGCTAACTCCCTTCTAAAAATGGGCTAATTAAACCTCATTTATAATGGCCTATGTGGGACCATTATGTTAATTAAAGACAATTTAAATGGCCTTATTTAGTAACATTTGGGACTAAACTAAACAGAATTAAGGCCACTTTAATTCTGAATGAGAGTTTTATACAGAATTTTAATGCTCCACTTTAGATTTAGTTGCTTCAATTTAACTTTCTTAAGAATCCTGTGTAGACAAGCCCTGAGCAGTGAGGGACCTGCTCAAGTACCTGCTTCAAGCTGAGCTCATGTCTCAGCCTCTCTGGGAGGGGACAGGGCTGGGATGGCTGTCTGGGATCCATGTGTTCCCGACAGCTTTGGTGTCCTAAATGTGATGCTCATCTGTGGAGTGACCTGATGGCTCATCTCAGTGCACTGACCAACATGTGTTCCTGCTGATGAACTGAACCCTCCCGTCACCTGCACCTCGTGGGTTCAAGAGGCTGGCAGAGCTGCCTCTGGATTTTCTTTTACAGTGAGCAGTATAATTTAGTACACAGGACTCGGCATATCCAGGAATTAAAGGAAACACCAAGTGATGATTTACACCCTTTCTTTGGAAGAGGGTCACTGTGCCTCACGAGGAAAGCCAAGCAGCAATGCTGGAAGCAAAGCTGAGCAACATCCCCTTATGGCAGTTTGTTTTTACAGCACAGCCACTCAGGTTCATGGAGATGCTGCCTGAGAGACCATCTGCTGCTCTGGCTGGCCTCGATAGAGACGTCTCTGATGGCAGCCTCGTGGCGAGTTGCCCAGGTGAGATCCCATCAGCTGAGCACTGCCCTGGTTTGGACAGGTGCCGGTGGAGGCACCAGTGGGAAGGTCCCTCCTGCACACACATCGGGCAGGAGCTCCCAGCCTCCCCTTGCCACAGTGATTCCAGAGGAGAAAAGGGATCTTAGGGCTCCTCAGGAAGAAGGAGAACATAGCAAGTGAGAACTAGAAGAGAAGCCCATCGTGGATGTGCAGAGCTCATGGTTTCTGAGCCCATATGCCCGCAGTCCCCATCACGTTGCTTGTGGTCCTACCAGCATGGCCTTCACCCACGAGTCTGAGATTCCTGTGCAGCTGCAGACAAGTAGATGGATTTTTCTCTGAAACATTCAATCTTGAACTTATTCCCTGGCTTTTAAGGAGATGCTCATAAGTGCTCTGCAGAGTAACACACTCCCTACGTAGCCTGAGGGCTCCTTGCAGAACAGGCATGTTTCTGAGCTCTGGAGGAGTGCACAGGCTCTTGAGGGACCACACCAGGGAAATTTATTTGGCTGTCACTGTGTTCCTGACTAGACACGGCCTTAGGTACTTCTCCAAGTAAGCAGCCTTGATCTCCACCTTTGGTCTTAGTGATTGATGGCATTAAGTTATAGGATGGGCTTATTTCCTCAGTGACAGATGGGTTGGGCACACCCTGACAATTTTTTTCTGTTGTGCTTTCATCAGGGAAAAGAGCCAACCTTCTAGGGGTTTTGGGCTATAAACCTGTTATTGTTGAGGGCTGAAGTGACAGAGGCAGCAGAAGCCTCACCATCATCCAGGGTGTCCAAAGGCTGCGCAGGGTCTCGACTGGGCCTGGGAAAGCGGTCCCCCCAGACCCCTGCATCAGTGAGAATCAGTCCCACTGTCCCTGCCCAGGATGAATCAGGGATTCCATATCTGGTGATTCCTCTCCTCTGTGATCAGCTCGTGTCTAACAGCAGTGCCCAGAGCATCCGCACTCTGGCAGCACCTTCCCTGTTCCACAGCTGTGCTCCAGCCTCACGGGCAACCTCGGATTTCCCACAGCTGGACCAAGAGCAGAGAGAAGCAACAGACTCAAGTAATGAATGATGGTGGGGAAAACTGAGCAGTTGCGCAAGTGTCTGTGACAACAACATTTACAGTTTTGCTGAGCCCTTCCCAGCCACAGCCTCTCTGCCAGAAAATGTCAGCGGTCCCCTTATCCAAAACCATCCCTGCCTGCTCAGCCCCAGTTTAGTTTGGATGCAGTGTCTGCAGCCATGGATTTGCTGTACTCTAACATGCCTGGGAGCATTTGCTACTTCAGAGCTAAAAGAATAATAGAAGTTGAACAAACACTTCATGGTATTAACGTAAGATGTTTAAATAGACAGTCACAGAATATTTTATCCCACCCAGAGCAATGTGAAGAGCAGAAGATTTATTCCTATTGCTAAGCAAATACCTCTTGAGAAGTCACATCCATCTGGGAAGCAGTTTTTGTTCTAAGGACTGAAAGCAGAGCAGGAGTGTTTGCTCTGGGCACCCGGGAGGTTAGGGAAGGACATCTTCAGTCCTTCCCTCGTGAGCTCTGCTGAAGTCCCAAACCCAAGGGTTAAGTCCTAGACAGCTTCCCAAAGCCAAGTGGGCTCATCATGAATCCCTCGGGATACAGGCTGGTTTTCCCCAGTGCTTCTGTTGGGAACGGGAGGTCCCGGCTCTGAGCACACATTGCCGGTCAGGAAACTCATTTCCTCCTTCTGGAGGGGCGGCGGGGTCAGCGCGGACCCCAGACGCTGCTGCGCAATGTGGGGCAGCGCCGGCTCCCCCAGCCCTCCCACGGGACGGATGTGTGTCAGCGGGGCAGAAAGACAAACAGCCGCAGCTCCGCTCGCGGCTCCCGTGATGTCACAGGCGATCCGATATGACTCAGGAGGTGGCAGGCAGGCAGGCAGGGCCAGGTGTTCCTACCTGCTCAGGCTGCAGTTGGAGAAGGTGTTCACTGGCTCCCGCATCAGGGGAAGGGTCGTTCCCAATGCCTGGAGGATGTCCACGAGCATGGACAAGGCCCGAGCTGTCTGGTACCAGAGGGAAGCACACCTTGCAGCAGTTGTGCAACGCACACGATGCAGCAGAGCAAACAGGACCGGCCTCTCCCTCTGCTCGCACTGCTATCGGAGCAGCCCGGCAAAGTGAGGCAAGACCGTGCTTTCGCTCCCTTCGGCTGGGGATTTCCCCGGCGAGAGGCGTGGGGCTGGAGCAGAGCCGGGCTCTGCCTGCTCCTGGGGAGCTGGGGGTTCGTGTGGTGACCGGGGCACAGGAGCTCCCCTGGCACAGCACCACGCTCGGGATGCTCCGGCCGGCACTTGGTCCCTGCCACCCCCAGCCCCAATCCCAGTCCTGCTGCTGTGGCACGGTGGGAGAGCCCAGCCCGGCCCCAGCCTGTCTTTCCACTTTTACTCAACCGTGTGCAGGAGTGATGCATTTATTGCAAAACAGCTTCTGGAGCGGAGACTCGAGAGACACAATATTTAGTGTGTGGGATCTGAGGTCTGTTTGTCAGATGGTTTCAGTTAAGACCTTGCCAGCCTATAACATCCTCCCAGCCCACACACCTGATTCACAGCTGACACCAAGGAAAGGGGGCAAAGAAGTGAGTGCATTTTTGTTTTGCTCTTTGGGAGTTTTGCCCCTTTTCTACAAAACAGATCTGCTTTCTCAGCCTTCCACCTAGAGGCGTGAGCGAGGCTTTACAGTTCGATCCAGTGTTCCATCTAATCGTCTCTTGACAGCTTTGCGGAATGAGCATTTGGAATGAGAAGGATAGCGTGATGCAGAAAGCAGGTGAATGAGAGGCCAAGGCTGGGTAGTGCCACTTCCAGTCCTGCTGACAAACATGTGTTCATTTCTGGGCTTGTCTGCCCAATCTAATGTGGAGAAATGGAAACTTGTCCTTTGGTTTATAATTTACTCTCTACAGTAAATACCAGCAGGTTCCGATTGCTCAGAGCAGGAGGTGGATCTGGTGTGTCTCACCCCCATCCCTGTCTGCGATCCTGCTTGTTTGCAAACCTGTTAGAGCAGCACATCCTTCTCTTCCTCCTTGATCCATGCAGTGTTCCTGTGAAGGTGCAATGTTGCCTCTTTACCAGCAGTCACTGCATTTTGGTGGAAAATGTTTCATGAAAACAGGAGGCTGGATTTTGGTTCCCACTTAGGTTTGCCTTGGCAGAGACTCTCATTAATGTGCTGATGAAATGAAGGGAAGACAGCTCCTTGAGAACCACAAACAGCAGTGACCCAGCAGCCTGTCCTGGCCCTCAGGAGGGGCTGTGCCTCGCCAGCAGCCTCAGTTTCTGGATGTTGCTGTCATCGCCTCAGTTTCTGGATGTTGCTGTCATCACCTCAGTTTCTGGATGTTGCTGTCATCACCTCAGTTTCTGGATGTTGCTGTCATCACACTCTTCAGGCTGCTCCCGAACAGCCCTGACCCCCGTGGTCCTGTGGGAGGGTCTGCAGAGCCACCCCAGCACTTCCTGGAGGGGGATGCTGTGGAAATTGGGGGGTCTGAAATTCCCAAAGAAACGTCTTTTACTCTTCTCGAAGGGAGCAGTTGAGCACCTGCTGCCACAGCGCTGCCGGGCTCTGAGCATCACCGGGTGACACAGCACAGTGCAAAGGCTCCTGAGCTGTAAATACTGATCCATTTAACATGACTATAAAAAAATCCATGCTAATAACCTGTTGCAGCTCAAAGCATTTAAACAATTCGCTATCTTTTTGTAATTCTTTGTAATAATAATTAAATGACCTTTAAAACTGCAGTGGGTGGAAAAATTGTGTAAAACTGAATAGCAATTCAGCAACCGCTGAGGAATATTGAAAATCAAGTAGAAAGAACTCACTTTGATGTTAAGGGATGAGGAAAAAAAATAGAAGTGAAGCAATCAAGTCTGAAGCTGGAAGTTTGTTCTTCATTTGCACTGATTTACAGATCCCATTGGGAAGAATAAATATAGGAACACTGAGCACCCAAGGGATCAGTGAACATCTCCCAGTGCACAGGAGCATCGACTGGCCTCAGCCCCCTTTGTGTGGGTCTCTGTGCCCAGGGTCACATCTGCTCCAGAGCAAGGGAAGACACAAAGTTTGCTTAACAATGAGCTTTGCCATGACCAGCAGCTGTTGGAGAGTGGTTGGGGCTGCTGAGGACTTTGGTCCTTCTGAGGGTCCCTCCCTAGAGGCTGGTTAAATCCCCTGTGTGTCCGAAAGCTGGGGCTGGAGGGGAAGGAGCTGGTCCCTCTGCCCCGAACCCACCTGCCAGGCAGCAAACAGCCTCTCTACCCTTCTCACTTTGGGCACTGATCCCCTCTCACCTGTGCAGTGCCAGGGCAGCTTCAGGACTGACCTGAGGACACACTGATGGGTTCACTGTGCTGGCCATCAGCAGGGCTGGGGATACACAGGGCTGGGGACACAGACACCTGGAGGCCTCCTGGGTGCTTCACTGCAGGTCCCTGGATGGAAGCAGCAGTGGGGGACAGAGGGGATGGAGGCAGCAGTGGGGGACAGAGGGGATGGAAGCAGCAGTGGGTGACAGAGGGGATGGAGGCAGCAGTGGGTGACAGAGGGGATGGAAGCAGCAGTGGGTGACAGAGGGGATGGAGGCAGCAGTGGGGGACAGAGGGGATGGAGGCAGCAGTGGGTGACAGAGGGGATGGAGGCAGCAGTGGGGGACAGAGGGGATGGAAGCAGCAGTGGGTGACAGAGGCCAGGCCAGGCAGAGCCCACAGTGCCCTGGGAGAGGAGCTATTGCTGCGCTGCCGCCGGCGCAGCCTCCTTGCCGGTATCGCTGCTTCGCAGCCTTGTGCTGGATTTGATCCCTACAATACATGGCATTTATCTCTCTCACTTTCATGTGCCTTTAAGGAAACACCACTTTTTATCTCATTTCTGCTGCTTTTTATCATCACAAAGAGTTTTTAATGAAACGAGAAAGCGTCTGTTTCTGCCGGCCGGCACGGCGTGGGTAATTTCAATATAAAACAAACAAGGCGGCTTTCAAAATTAAAATTTTATGTGTGGCATTTTCTCATTTAACGGAATGCACAAAGGCGGGCAAAAGCAATTAATGGGAGGTTGAGACTCAGCAATCGGCAAAATTAAACAACAGGACTCTGCAAACGGAATGATTTGTTCAAAGGGATCTGGAGAAGGGGATGGAGAGAAGGGAGGAAACAAGGCTGTGCAAACAAACCTGCTTCTCACCTCATGTTCTTCAGATGGGCTCCTGAGCCCCAAAGGCCAGGGGGAAACACTGGGGAATGGCAAAGATAGTCTGGGGATGCCACCTTCAGGGGACAGCTGGGGAAGTCCCAGCTGGGAGCGGCAGGAGAGGTCCCAAAATGTACCTGCCCTGGAGCAGCAGCTCGCACAGGGTGGAGGGCTAAACTGGGGACCCTTCAGGAGAGGGCTGCTTCCTTCCCCAGATTTCCTTCTGCTTCAAAATCCTCTCCTACCAAGAACAAATCAGTTCCAGCAGAAGTTAAGCTGGAGACAAGAAGGAAAGCAAGGAGGGGGGCTGGAGGTGGCTGAGGGGGAGCGGGAGGGCAGGGGCTGCTGCCCGGGCACAGGGCCACGATCAGCAGAGCTGGGAGGAACACCGTGGGGGCTCCAGATGAACTGTCTTACAGAGAGGAAGAGGTGGAATTAAAGCTAATCACTCACTATCAACCGGGGCTGTGCCTGCAGAGTTCAGGATTTACAGTCCCTGGGAACCAGCCTGAGCTGGGCTCTGATTGCAGCAATCACTGCAGAACCGGGATGGGGCTTATTTGCCTGTTAACTCATAATTTGTGGAGTGAAGTGCTGAATTCTTTAAGGTGGGAAGGTGTTGGGACCTTATTTAACCGGGGATTTAGGCCTGCTTGGCCAGAGCAGGGCTGAGTCCTGCCTTGCAGCATCGCACAAGTGAGCTGAGCATTTCTCTTTGGTGCACTGCCCTTTGCTGGAGCCACAAACATTGCAGTGGGAGAGAGTTCCTCTGCCTGGTGAATAAAATGTGAAGCAGCATCATTCCTTGTGCTTTCAGCCCTGCTTTCCACAGAGAGACTGATGGAGGAGGCAAAAGCCACTTGCCAACAAGGGGCAGTAGCCATCCAGCCCCAGCAGGAGCTTGCTCCTTGCACGTGGCTGCTCTCAGCTCTTTGTATTAAAAGTAGAAATGATTCCTGGGGGGAAGAAGTTTGAGAGGGATGTGCTGAACACCATGGCAGCCTGGGCAGAAAGAGGTCAGAAGCACTTTGCAGCTGCTTACGTGGGAGACAGAACAAATGGAACACTATTTCAGCCCAAAGCTATTTGTGGCTGACAGTCTGGAGATGCCAGATGAAAGTGGGGAGCCCCAGGCCTTCCTCTGGAGGTGCACACCAGCTCCCAGACAGTGGGAACCACCCAAGGGCTCTGGCAGCTGCTGGTCCAGCCTGGGCATGGCAGCACTTCCAGAGTGGCATGAAGCTTCCTGGGGCACAGGCTTGGAGCAGGAACCTCCCGTGTCTGGGAAATGAAACTTCACTGAAAGGAGAAAAGCATGGCTGAGGAAAGAGAGGAACAAGCTGCCAAGCCAGGTAATCCATCTCCGGAGCGTCTGCGTCAAGATGATTCATGTCTTCCAATTTACTCCCAGCTCAAATCTAAAGTAAATCAGCCCAGACTGTTCCCGCCCCGTGCTGGGACACGATGTCGGTGTGGAGAACATCCCATCCCGCCCATCCATCTCGCTGGGCTCACAGCTCCCGACTTCAGCGCTTGTCCTTCGCAATTAGAGCCAAACTGTTTGTTTGTTGATAGGTGACGGGAGGAGAGGAGGCACCCTGGAGGGAGATGGGATGTGAAAAGGGATGATGAGAATGGATTTTTTTTAATATGCTTGCTCAATTGCTTTCCTGCAGAAAATCCTTCCACAGGAGAATAGCCAGAAAGAATGTTATCAATATTAGTTCCCACCTGTAATAAGAAAGTTGTCCAAAGTCTTAATTACCTTTTAAAACTATTTACAATTCTCCTACCTCCATCCTTGGCCTCTCTGCCAGCCCTGCTGGCCTCCACAGGCAGCCCAGTGCCTGCCCCAGTGCCACACGGGGATGTGACCCACCAGGGTGGAACAGGAGCTCAGGACACCCCTCTGCAGAGCCACTGGTGTGGAGTGGGATGGCCCTGGCACAGCCCCCCAGGACTGCAGGAGAAGCTTCAGGAAGGGCTGCAGCTGTTCCCTTATTTTGGCATCCCACACTTCATCCCAGCTAATGACAGCACAGGGCCTGGGCGGTGAGGGGAGGCAGGCAGGGGGGTGGCCCAGTCCCACCATCAGTGGGAGCAGCTCTGTCCCCCCAGCTGCTCCTGCTCCCCAGGGATCCTCCACCAGAGGGGCCACAGAAGTGGCTGTGGCTCCACTGCCACCCTGCCCTGTCCTGCAGCACGGGGGGCTCAGACAGAGGGTCCCAAGGGATGTGGGAAATGAAGAGCTCTGGCTGCGGCCCTGGGAGCGGGGACACAGCTCCCAGTCTGCTAATGAGCCAGAGACACTTCAGGCACTAATTCACTTTATGATGAGAGCGCTGCTGCTGTTCAGATTAAGTATTTATCTACTTGTTTAATGCAAATCAATAACTGAATAACTGTTCGATGGGGTGGACATTTGTGGAGCTCTGCAGTCATTTCTAACTTGAGTTTTAATGCCTTTCTAAAGAGCAATCCCAGCTCTTCACCACTCAGGCCGTGCATTGAGAACAATGACCCTGAGAACACCATTTCCCTTGGCATTCCAGCCCTGCCTTCCAGTGCCCTCCTTTCCCTGAGTCACAGCAGCTGAGGGGCAGAGCGTGGTGCACCCAGAGCAGGAGGTAAAGCCAAGCCCAGGGTGGTCTCAGCCCAGTGTTGGCATGGGCTGGGAACCACTTTGCCTTGTCCTCTACCAGCTCTGCTTTTTGCAGGAGCTGGAAAAGTTATTCGTTTTACGACCTTATTTTCATTTTCCTTCTATTATTTTGAGCCAATGGGTTTGGAAATTCTTGGAAAATGGGATCTGCTTGCCTGGGTGAGGCAGGACTCTGCAGAGCTCAGCTGTGAGTTGTAGGCAAGGCCAGCATCTGGGTGGGGAGAGGCAACAAAGACTCTCTGAGTTTCAAATCCAGGGAAGGGAAGGACCACAGGGTGCCATCTCAGCCCTCTCCCTGCTCCAGGCCCTGCCCACCTGGCTCTGATGGATGGTTTTTGGGCAGTTCCTAAAAGAATCCATGAAGGAGACTGCTGTCAGGCAGTGCCTATCGCTCAGCATCCCGCCGACAGTTCTGGAGCTGTGTCTCCAAAGTGTCCTAGAAAGGGTTCCCAGAAGAAATAATTTCCAGCAGGGCTGGCCTTTATGTACCCCAGCCATGTTTAATTTGCTGAATATTTCATGTTGCTGTGTTTGGTAGCTCTTCAAACTCCTCAAAAGTGAGAAGACAAACTTTTCCATCTATTATCTTGGGCCATTTTGCATCTGTTACCCCATGGCTGCAGTCCCAGTGCTGGAGGCACCATATGGCTCGCATTGTTATTAGACACAGCACACACGAGGAGCAGCAGGGCTGAAAAAATGGTCTGGAATTAAAATTCACCTTGTTGCTAACTGCAGAGTAAATGACTAAGCCAGAGGGACCAAGTATCACTGCAGTGGGCAGAGGGTGTTTGTTTCTCTGCTGAAGGAGCCCTGAAGTATTTTGATATTGTGTCTGATTTAAAAACACAGGAGTTGCTTCCACTCCTGGTGCAGCACAACACTCCCTCCTATGGCTAATGAGACTGGCACAAATACCAGAGTGCTGAAACAGGCCCTAAACACCAGTTACATTTTTCATGATATGGGAAATAAGAGTGTCCCCAAAGGGAGCTGCTTCTGGGAAGTACCAGCACCGTGGAAATAATTCACTCACGCAGCAAACCTGCAATTAGAGAGGGACCTGGGTGAGCTGCCTGTCATCCTCAGCAGAACATGATGGGGGAGCTGACCCTCATCCTCAGCACAACATGATGGGGGAGCTGCCCCTCATCCTCAGCACAACATGATGGGGGAGCTGCCCCTCATCCTCAGCACAACATGATGGGGGAGCTGCCCCTCATCCTCAGCACAACATGATGGGGGAGCTGCCCCTCATCCTCAGCACAACATGATGGGGGAGCTGCCCCTCATCCTCAGCAGAACATGCCTCAGCCCAGTGTAATGGGGCTGAAACAAGGTCCTCCTTTGCTCCAGCTCTGATCCCAGCTGCTCTGCAGAGGGTTTGGATGGGTGTTCTCCCATCTGTGCAGTGAGGAAGGGGCAGTGGGCTGTGACACAGCTCAGAGTGTGCTCAGGTCCAACCTGCAGCCCAGCCCTCTCCGCTCGAGGTCACCGTGCCTGCCCAGCCCAGCCTGTCCGTGCTCCCTCGGTTCTCTGTGCGGTGCTTGAGCCCTGAGCAGGCCAGGGTTTGACAACCACACAGCAGCAGTTGGAGGATGCTTCCTGCTAATGAGATCTCTGAGGGCTTCTGCCTTCACCTTTCTCCGCTCTCCCCCGTATTTGCAGCGGCAGCCGGGCTGGCACTGCCATCAGCAGCTCCCCGCAGGGGGAATGTGCTGTGGAACTTGCTCTGGAACCTGAAATTTGGCATTAAAAGGTCTGCCTCTCTCTTTGAAGCTGCAAATAGCAGGTTAGAAACACGGTGGTTTGGGACAACAAACTCCTGAGGTGTGCTCTCACTGTCCACGCTGGGCCAAGGGATCCCACGGGTCCCTTCCTGCACCCCCCAGCTCCCCATCCTGAAAATGAATGCAGAAACCCTGGAAGTGATCCCAGGTCCCACCAACCCAGGGGAGCGACAGAACTCTGTGACAGCAGCACAAGAACCTGCCATAGGTGTGTCCTTGCTCAATAACAGATGCTGGAAGGCTGCTGGCCCCTCGGACCTTCTGCCCTTCTGCCCTTCTGCCCTCTGCCCCTTGGCCCCTTGGGGCAGGGGCATTTGCTCAGCTGAGTGATACAGCTGCCAACACAAACCATGCACAGAAAGAGAAGCTGTTTTCTTCAGGAGCTGGGCTGGCAATGTTATCTGCTCCTTTTGAAGAAAGAAAATCCTGCTGCCTCCCTGTGTCCTTTTGATGGTACTCATGTCCCAGTGGTTCCCCACAGCGCTGAGGGACCTCCTCGTGTCCTTCCTTGCCTGGCTATGTCTGGCCAGGACAGGGCTTGACTTGGATTTCAGTTCTGGTTTCCTCCAATCCATTTTATCCCTTTGTGTGGAGTTTTTTTCCAAGACTCGAAGCTGTCTTTGATCTCAGAATATTGATGTAAATATTGCATGATACTGCCTCAGCCTCCAGGAAACCCAGATGTTCAATTGATCAGATCTTAGCACTGTGTTCAGGAACCCTGAAAAGCACATGAAATAATAAACTTCTTCCAGCGTGACATTTCTCTGTTCAGAATCAAATTCAGGGTTAATTCATTATTCCTGATAACTATTGCAGGAGGCAGAGCAGGTAAGTAAAGTAATTGTGGGCTGGATCTGCATGAGCTGAATGCATCAGGTCACACACAATTAATATTCAAATCAGTCTGACACAGAGGCGTAAAACCCCGTCCGGCCAGATCGCTGGGTGGAAAGCTGAGTAAGACTGAGCCCAAGTTTTCCTAGAGTTCCTCATGCTGTTGTTTAGATAAGTTTAAATGAGCTGTGATTAAGCTAATTTCAAGCTAATTAACTCAGAAAGATATTCTCCACTTTTTAAAATTCTAAGTGGTTGTTCATTAGGAGCGAGCGAACGGGTGGAGGCTGCGTCACTGCAGCCGAGGAGCTAAATGCAGCCCGAGCAGAGTCATTACTGGAAGATGAATATTTGTCATCTAATTAAATGGCATAATTAATGGACTGTTACTGTACTGCTGCCGTGTGCCCTTCTGCAGGCAGGTGAGGGGTGTTGGGGATTCGGGTCCTGATCCCCCATTGCCCTCCCAGCTGCACCTGGGCTTGGCCCTGCCGCAGTGGGTGCAAGGTCTGGGGTGTGAGATGGCACTGGGGGACCAGCCCCTGGTCCTCTTGAGCAGGACACGTCCCAGGAGCCTGCCTGGAAACGTCCCTGCTGGCCTGTGCCCGGGGCTGGAGGCCATGCACTCCCTCCCCATGTCAGTCTGCTCCAAAACCAAGGTGGAAAAGCCCATGCCAGCCCTGCTCCAGGGACACTGTGACATGGCTGCAGCCCAGCACTGCCAGGGTGATGAAAAATGGATGAAGAGAAGATTGGGAGGGGGAGCGGTGGGTCTGTCCAGGGAGACAGCTCTGTGTGTGGCTGTGAGCGGGAGTCTGGCCGTGCCGTTGCTGGATCTAATGGGTTTTGCAGTTCAGTTTCTGGCTCACTGGAGCATCACCTGATTGAAGGCACAGAGGAAAGGCTGGGCCTTCCCCACCCTGCCACGGCCTTTGATTCGGGCTGAGCGAGAGCTCTGGGTGAGCGGTTTCACAGCTGCCTCCCTGCCTGCAGCAGCTGCTTTGGAAAAGCCTTGGGGGGAATGTGGTCTGGAGGGACCAGGATCTTCCACCCAGCCCCCTGCACCCTCATGGTGCCCCTCTGTCATTGCCAAACCCCCTGTGGGGGGCCTGGCCAGCCCTGCTCCCCTGGCACAGAGGCTGAAGCACAGTGGTGTGTCAGCGGGAGCATTTCATGAGCAGCAGGAGATGCTCAAGTAGGTGGTGACCCCTGCACTAAAAGCCCACAAAGCATCAGGAGTGCAGCACAGCTCTAAACTGTATGCCATCATAACTCATGAGTTTTCCTTTCCTGCCTGGGTCATTCTGCATTGAATGGAAACCAGAGAGCTCTTCATCCTTACGTCCTTCTCTCTACAGCTCTTGTTCCGTCAAGTGAAAAACCTGAAAATCCCTGAGAAGGTCATGAAATACAGTTACAATGGAGTGAGAGGCATTATATTGAAGGATTGGTCCCCTCAGCAAAGCCATTTCCCTCTGTTGTGCACATATAAATAAAGCTGGATTGTGTGTTGAGCGATAAGCTGCCTCCGCGACGGCTCTCGGTGTGGGGAGGAGGTGGGTGCTGTCTGTGGTGTGTTCCTGGTCTGCTGCAGCCAGACCTGTCCTCTGTGTGCTCCTCTCCCACCCCTTGAGAAGGGCCAGAGTGCCCCTGGTGCCCCTGGCTCAGCTCTCCCTCTTGCCCTGCTCCCATGAGCCCATCCCCTCACAGCCCCTCTGCAGGGAATGTGGTGGTCCAGCTTTGGGATTCACCCTGCCCAGGTTCCTTCTGGCACCCCTCAGTGATATTGCTGAAATTTTAGAGTCATCACTTTCAGAAATTATTTCTGAAATTCCCACTGCTCTTGGAGCTATAATAATTTATTCCTACATTTCCCCCAGGAGCTGGGGAGCAGAGCCATCATCCCTGGCAGCAGCTCCCTCCTCTCACGTCTTCAGACTTTTTTTTTTGATAGGTGCAAATAGCAATAACCCCCATCTGCTGCTGCCCCAGCCTGCTGCCCCTCTTCTGCTCCTGCCACGGACATGGGAGCTCATCCCACCAGAGCTCCAAGAGCAGGATTCCTGCTCCCTCCCTCACTGCAGCTCACACTGCTGCAGGGACACAGCTCCCTGCCCGGGTTAGCTCCGCTTAAATGGAACAGCAAAACACCTTTCCAAAGGGAATGATAAATCAATTCTAAAATCTATTTTGCCTAATAAAGCAATGATCTGTTCTATCAGGAGAGAAGACACTGTTTGGAATGTGCTCCAACATGAATTGCTCCTCTCCAGCCTTGCTCTCCTCACCCCTGCTCTGCCTCAGCAGACCGGAGGCACAGGGGCTGTGCCATGAGCTCTGCTTCCAGGGCTGTGCAGTTTGATGCTAATTTGAGGTAATGAATTGAACTTAAAAGTCATGATCTCCAGTTCTACGACCTCTCATCTGAGGCTTCGGAGATTTACAAAAGGTTTAGTGCAAACTAATTCTTCGTGAGAGCTTGCTCTTGTGATTAGTAGTGATGAAGGGAAATGCCACCCGATTATTTCATAACTCTCAGAAATGCAAAGGGATTTTTTCCCTTCTGTATCCTCTCCTGCTTTAAAGGGAAGCAGCAGCAAAACTGTGGGGGGAAGAGCAGGAAAACCATGCCAGTTTTGGGCCTGGCATTGAGCTCCAGCTCGCCCTGCCTGAGCAGACAGTGTTGTTCCACGTTGGTGCTCCTGTGCTGCTGCCTTGGGCTGAGGTGATGGCTCTGCTGGTGTTATCTGTGCCCCCAGCCTGGGATCCCAGTGCTACTGGAGATAAACATCCCTGCTGAGCCCTGCCATGGCCCCTGCGAGCCCAAGGCTCTGCTCAGAGGGGACCATCTCAGACACTTGAAATGAAGCAAGTGCCTGGTTGGGCAGAGATGAGGTTTATTTATTACTGCCATTTAATGAGGGGCTCTTTTGGCATCCTGTGAAGTGCAAAGGTCTGGCACTACAGACCTGGGAGAGGCTGCTCTTCATCTGAATGTAATTCCTAATAATCATGGCAACATATGGCAAGTGACATTTCGAAGCATGTAAATCTTACCCAGGCACAGGTACGCTCCCTAAATGTAAAATATTCAGGTGCCATAGAAAATGTGACACGGACAGAAAACCCAGCAGTGACAATCCTGGGAGTTCGAAGAGAGTCCCTGGAAAATTACTCAGTCGATATCAAAGTTCACAAATTTAAGTGTCTGAGAGCACACTTTCCTGACAGCCAAACGTTTCCTCTAAGTCTCATCATCTTGTAACAAATTAAAGGCAAACAGGAATTCATCAAAGGGAACACTCTCAATTGTTATAGCAAATTGACTTTAGATTATTGCTGGAGATGGAGCCTGTCGTGAGGACGGGCCCCAGGCCACAGGTCCCCGAGCAGGGCACGAGGGCAAGCAGGGGGACACTCACTCTGAGAGAAGGATGGCTCCAAACATCAGTGGCTGAACTGAAGCCTCCTCTGTGACAGCTCCTGTCACTCACCAGCTCCCCCACACCACCATTCTCCGTGGGACATCTGTGACCCTTCCCTGGTCCCTGAGAGCGGGGGCTCCATGCCCTGTCCTAGGACACGTGGCAGAGACACAACCAGCAACAAACCCGCCCAAACAGAGCCTGATTCCTCCTTTAGGTGCCTCCCCACCACACTCCTCCTCACAGCTCTGTCCCCCAGCACGTAATGCCTGCGTGGCCAACACCTCCCAGGGGACAGAGCTGCTGCAAGTGCCCCTCTCCTGCTCCAGGCACCCCTGCAAGGTGTCTGTCTGGGTGTCTGTCTGTCTGCCCATGCAGCTCGGGGGGGTTCTCCCTGTCCCCACTCCTTGTCAGCTTCTGTTTGTTAAAGTGGTTCAATAAATAAATAGTGAGTTGTGGTTTTTTACCGTTATAAACCAGCCAAGATAGGAGTGGGTGAAAAATGACAGATGAGCGGAAACAAATCCTCCAGAATCATAAAAAGATACCAGAGGGGAAAAAAAGGCTTTTTGCTGTGATTGTGCAGAAAATCAATAAAGCCCCACTACAAGGCGGTGCTGGAGATAGCAAGCAGATTATATCAGTTTTCATGGAACATATTGTTTGGCAGGCAGAACGCTCTCAGAGGCTGTAATGGTGCATCATAAAGTTTAAGTTAGTGTTGTTGGTGAGGAGATTTAAATAAAACCTAAATGCTGACATTTTGATGGTTATTATTTATTCAATAGCCTGAGATGTCAAACCTTGTTTTTTTCAGTTTTCCAAGGAAGGGAAGCTCCAGGCAGAGCAGGCCTGGAGTGATGGATAGCCATTTCATCCCACGCTTCAGCACAATCCCAGGTGGATATTCCCCCAGAAATGGGCTTGAGGGAAGCCACAGAGCCACTCTGCCTTTGACACAGAAAATCTCCGTATCATGAACATCTACCTACGCTCTCGGATGTGCAGCCTGCCTGGACACACGGCCACCGGGCACTGGAGGAGGGGCAGAAATAAGTGGGGAGAGGGGAGAAACAAGTGACCCTGAGCAGCTGGGCTTTGCCCCCACCCCTGGGTCACTGGGCACACCAGGTCAGTGGCAGGAATGTTGGTCATTGGTGCCTGAAGTCCAGCGGTGTCACCGTGCCCACGGAAATGCCGCCGCTCGCTCCCCGCGTTCCTGACGGGCCCGGTGCCAAGCGCAGGCGGCTGCAGAGCGTTCACTCTTGTGCTAATTGCAAAGCTAATTGTTCTTACTGCAGAACCCATTACAGAGTATCGTTATACTGCGGTTAACGAGATGTTTGGATTAAATGGCTCGCTAAAAGTCAATAAAAAGAAATTTGCTTGACTATTCCTTTAATTTTTCAGATGCGGTGTTAATACACTGTTAATTCTCCCTAAAGGCCTGGATTCATTAAACTGCTCAACACAGGGCTAATAAATATATACATTGTACAAAGGCATTAAGGCAGAACCTCAGAGCAGTGAACACAAGATACTGGGGGGACGTTGCACAACACAGATGCCAAATGGACACACGGCTGCCCCTCAGGGTGAGCCCAGTGATGGCATCAGACAGCTCCTATCCCCTGGCAGGGCAGGGCAGGGCAGGGGGGTGTCACACACTGGTGCAGCTGAGGAACAGCATGGCCTGGCTGAAAACACCCTGAAAGAGGAGAGATTGCAGCAGGAGAGGTGTGCCAGCCTGGCTGGCACTCACTGCACAGGGGCTGAGTGGGAGGGAGCAGTGAAGTGGGGACAGGATGAGGTGGGGACGCAGTGCAGGGGGAATCTCCATCCCTGGGCTGATCTGGCTCTCAGTTTGGTGCCACAGGGCAGGTTAGTGACTGCTCACCTGCCCTGGGTCCGTGACAAGCACTGCCTCACCAAAACCACCATTTATGTGGGTTTGCTTGCATTTTCCTGCAGTTTCTGCCAGCAGATTGTCAGCCTTTTGGGACACAACAAAGCGCAGCAGGAGCAATGTGAATATATCTGTTCCAAAATTAGATGGAAGAGAGCTCATTGCACTTTTAGAAAGGATTCCAAGCATCTGAATTCTGAGTAGAAAAGCCTCGTTTCAGCTGTAATGAACTATAAAGAAGGAATAAATGCCTTTTATACTGACTTGTCTTGCAAAAAACCCTTCCTTCTTCATTTGTCTGCTTGTTGTGTGCACTCCATGGAATGCTGCCCTCGGGTTTCCACCTGCTACTGGAACAGAGCTGGAGCCACTCAGGGAACAGCCAGACCTCAGTCCAGTCTTGGGGAGGTTCAGGCCAGGTGAGAAGGGTGGGTGAGAGTTTTCTGCACGAGGAGCATTTTCAAGGGCAAATGCAAAACAATCTGGTGAATACCGAGAATATTTTGCATTGAGTGAATTGTGTAAAGGAAATCCTTTAGTCTCACTTCCCACTTTGCCTGGCACAGGCTCCTGACATGCTGCCAAGCCAGATATGACAGAGAATAATGTCTTTAACTATGAGCAGAGAAGGGAGAAGCTGAAAAGCAGAATAACAGGACAACCACACTCCTATTGCCTGACACGGGGCCAGTCCTGATGGCTCAATCAGCTACCCAAGCACGGAGGGACACGGGGAGTGAAGGTGGCCCTGATTCTGGTTCTAGAAAGGTGCTATTGCTGTTTGGGAGCCCAGTTGCACTACCCTCAGCTGAGTCACCCAGGCTGCCCCTGCAGGCTGTGAGTGCCCTGCGCTGGCACTGGCACAGCGGGGCTGCACTGGCACCCAGCTGGCACCCAACTGTCCCCCTGGATCCCCCACTGGCCTGGCCCTTCTCGGCGTGTTTCGGGCTCCTTTGTTCTGGGACAGAGCTGCTGTCATTCTGCAAATGAGCTCTCAAGAATAATGACACTGCTCCCCCAGTGCCAGCGAGGGCCACGTGTGGCTACTTCAAAGTGAGCAGTGGAATAAAGAAGATGACAGCAAGCATGAAAGGCTCAACACGAAATGGGGTTTAACGAGAGTTCAGAGTCATTACCTAGATCAAAGTTAGGGCACAGCAACTTCAGCAATCAGCTGTGAGCACGGAGGGCGACCCAACCCTGGTGTGCCGGGCGTGGGGGCCCTGCCAGGCACCAGCATCACTTCATGAGCAGGAATTACCCTTTGGAGAGACCCAAACAGCTTCCACAGGTGAGGAAGCTCCAAAGGCCCCTCCAGCAGGACTCTGACGTGCCATTTGTGCTCCCCACAGCCACATCACCCGTCCTGCCAACAAACAAGTTCCTGTTTCCTACGACTAATCCTCAGTCTCATTAAGAGCAGGGCTTGATTACTAAATTTTTAACCAGGGGAAGCTCCCTGGTCCATTACTGCCTTCTTCCCATGTTTATTAAAGCAATAACTTTGTTTTTAAAAGGGACATGTTTCCCCTGAGCTCTCTCACACTTTGGTGCCCTGATTAAAAAATATAAATTACAGATTAAGCAGGGCTCCTCCTTCAGAGGAAAGTAAATTGGGCAGCTTGAAATCCTGGGGAAAGTCAGAGCACGAAGCACTCCGAGATGGCTCTGCAGATGATGGTGCATGAGATGAGAGGAGGAGGAAGGTGGACGTGGAGCAGCACCCTAGGGCCCTTATCCACAGCTCTGCACACTTTGGGGAAGTTCTGATTAAAATTTCATCACCTTTCTTCTGCAGAGCAGAGGGGCCCTGCAGGCTGCTCTGTCAGCTGGCACCATCCCTGCCTCCAGAGCCTTGGAGGAGCAGCTGCTCCCACATCCCCAGCCCTGCATCCCTCCACACTCTGCTCCACATCCCTGCCTTGGAGTTTTTCAGCCCAAATCTGAGGGAAAACAAAAAACTTCAGGTGCAGATGGGGCAGGGGCTACCAGGGTGACCTTCCCTTGTGCTCTCATGGCTTTCCTACTCTGGGCTTTTGTGTGATTCAGTCTTACACCTTCTAGGAGTCCAGAAAAATGGAATTTAGTGTTTGGCCATGAATGCAGAGTTCTGGCAGTTTGATACAAAGCTTCACACTTTCCTCAGGTCCTGGTACATCTTTATGTATGTTCTCATACATACATGTCCACAGGAACCCCCCCACCTCCTGGCCCCTGACAGCCCCACTCAGGCCAGCAGCTCATCCATAAACATCACCCAGCCAGACTTGAGTCTGTTATCTTGGTGTTTCCATGGCAATAAAAGGAGCTTCTGATAATGGCTATTTCCTAAGTACAGTGAGGTTTGGTAATTTTAGCAGCATTATAGCACAGACTTCAAATGGCTGGAGCTGCTCAGGGTCACTCTGGCTCAGGCTTTGAAATGTCCCTCCCCTGGAGTCCAGGGAGGTTTCTCTGTTATCCTGAGCTTGTTCCTAGTAAGCCTGTCCCAGGCAGGTTTTGGGATCAGCACCATTCGTGGTGTTGGTGTGGCCCTGTGAGAAGCCATCAGCTCACCTGTCACCTGAACCAGCTGCACAACCAGCAGCTGATTTAATTATTAGCATAAAAAAGAAATGATGGCTCATTTTGGCCAAAGCCTGTGATACAGCTGGGCACAAGTGATGCCCAGTTAACGTCCCAGAGGGTGAATTCCAGCTCTGCCTGGATCATACAAACTGCTATTTCCGTGCCCACTCCCAGCCCCTCCGGTGCCACGTTGGCTCCCTGCAGGTGCTGACCAGGTGCCTGTGCAGACACACAACCCCTTATTTTGGCTGGGCTGCCACAGGAGCCCTTTGCCAGCCCCAGGATTCTCCAGGGGAAACACAGGACCAGGATTCTGCTCCTTCCCTCAGCTGTGCAGGGGCTGCAGCTCATCCACCCTGTCTTGAGGCTTCACTGCACAGACCCCCAAACCCAAGGGAACAACCTTGGCAGAAGGGAACATTCCATTTTTTCCACACTTTCAGCTCCTAGTTCAAAGATCCAGAGGCGATTCCATCCCTGGAGCGGGCGGGTGCCCTGGCACAGCCTTGCTCTGCCCACACTGTCCCTGGGGACAGCCCTGGCACCTCACCCTGGCAGCACCTTCCTGACCCACGGGGCAGTAATTTAATCTGCAGATCTGCTGAGCATTGTCCTGACCTGCAGAATCACATTCCTCCTGCCCTCAATAAGCTAATCTTTAATATGAAGTGTGAAGCTTCTAATTTAGTGTCATATCAAATAATAACTATCGTGTTTAAACTGTTGCTTGTATTAGTCAAACAATCACAGATCAGAGCCAGAGGCTCCTCGTCTCTCTCGTTACCACAGACTTGCAATTAACATTTATAAGGCAGGAGGGACTTTTCTTTAAAAGGGAATTTTCAGATTCTCAGCCACAGGCTGCAAAATTTATAGGCTCTCCTTCACCTTCACTCTAAGAGAACGAAGCTTTTCATCTGACATATTTATAAATTTAGTCTGTAGGGAGAGAAATGAAGCAAACCTTGGTGAGGGATGGCAGAGAGCTGAGGAGGAGAGGGTGGAAGAGAGTGGGCAGCAATGGGCACTGGCAGCAATGGGCAACTGCTGGATGCCAGCAATCACAATCACAGGCTCAGTTTCACAAAGGGAGCTGGGAATGCCCCTGGATTTGAGGAGGGGAAGATCAACTTTTGGAGCACTCAATTAGAAAAATAAAACAACCAAAAACTTCACCCTTTGGTGAAAATTTTCATAATTTCCCACTGTAGAATCATTCCAACAATTTATTCACAATATTCCTGAATATCTCATTGTGAAACTGAAATTAAAATATCCCAATAGACTGTGGCAGAAACCTTTGCATAAACCTGATAGGATTTTCCCACAGTAATAAGTCCCCAAGGTAAAATGTATCAGAGAAGAAAATGTTTCAAAATAACTGTTCCCAATTAAAACTTCACCAGGATTTACACTCCACAAGTTCTCTTTTTTTCACCACGATAAACATAAAAATGAGACACGCCCAGTCCAGCACCAATTGCTCCCAGCGATGGTGGAGCGGGAGCCACACACCACACCCTGTATCAGCCACCGAGCTGGACTGCCCAGACTACCTCCTGTCAACCCTCACTTCATTATTCCCTTGCATTTTTAAGTTAATATCAATAAAAGATACATTAGAATTGCAGAAATCATGGAAATGTCAAACATCTCTCACTCGCTTTGGTGAGAACTTTGTTAAGTACCAAATGCAAATGTGCAGCTGGTGCCTCTGACATTTGGGTTCCTTTGCTGGCACGGGCTAATCAATTCAGTTTCTAATTTTAATTTTATCAGCAGCAAATCTGTTGGATTTTTCAGGCTCTGATGTAGGCCAATTAATTTCTAATCAACTTACCTGGGTTCTGATAGGTTTTGCCTGAATCTCAGTCCCAGGTCTGCACCGGCTTCCAGTGGCAGGTGGGAGTGAGGGAGCCCTGTCCTGGTGAGGAGATGGTAATTAATCCTTTAGTGGTGAAAAGAGGGCAAAGGAGTTTCCTCCTCACCCAAAAAATGTGCAGCCCCAGCCCTGGCTTTCAACAGCACCGTGACCTCAGTCCTTTCTGAGATCTGCCACTGTCCTCCTTGGGGAGAGCTGCTGGTGCCCCTCTGCCCCTGGCAAAGGGCCCTGGGCACGTCCCTTCCCTGGTCCTTTCTCTGATCCCTTCCCTGATCCCTTCCCTGATCCCTTCCCTGGTCCCTTCTCTGATCCCTTCCCTGGTCCCTCCCCACCCATGACCCACAGCAGCAAAAATGAAGCCCCGTTTTCTACCGAAAAAGGGCCCTCTGAGCCACTGAGGGTGTGAACACTCGAGTGCCAGGCTCTTGCTGCTGGGAAAGTTCCTCAATCATAAAAAATCACTGAGCTTTTACACCCGCTCAAACAGAGAACAGACCTGGAAACAGAGCTCCTCTCAGTGTCTGCTCATCTGCTGTTCAGCTGCTGGTTTTAAAAACCTCCCCGTGATGTCCAGCAGGAGTTTGTATTTATTGCCATTTTAATTTGTTAAGCTTCTTTAATTTTCACCTGCCAGTTCCTGACACAGGGTGTCATTAGCGCAGCAATTAACCAACCTGGCAACCAAATGTGTGTGAGGAGCAATCTCTACATCCCAGAGCTGTTTTCCAGTTCCAACACCACGGCCATGGCTGGGTTTGGACATCAGAGCTCTCTGTGCCCCAGTGTGTCCCTGGTTGGTGAGTTGGGGATGAATCACAGCTAAAGCTCCATTTTGCTTAAAGAGCCCTTTAAAAAGAAATGCTCTTAAATATCAACATCAGCACTTGAAGTGTTTCCCAGAAAAACACCTTACACATTCAGAGCAGGAAGGACAGCCAGGACAGATGGACAGGGCTCTGCCCATGGGGACCCTGCCCCAGATGAGGCCCCTCTGCCCATGTTGTTCCATCCCCGAGGGAAGCAGCCCAGAGCACATCCTTCCACTGCTCCGGGGTTGTAGCTGTTCCACCGTTATCTGCAGCCTGTAGTAATCTCCAGCCTTTATGCTTTAATTTGTAAGACAGACAAAGAGCTTTTTCAGCCTTTCATGTGCTGAATGACAGGCCCCACTCCCTCCCCAGCAATTCCTCTGACTCACTCATTACAAGCTATTTTAGAAAGTGCTAATGATAAAAAATACGTTTTGATCTTTACTCTTATGAGTAAATAAAGAAACTCCCCTTTGGGGTATTTGGAAAGGTTTTTGTCCCTTCCCAACCCCTGCCCAAGGGGCCCCCATGGGAGCCAGAGCCCGGACCTGATGCCTTGGGATGGGACTGACTTGGCTCTGCAAAACAGCCTCGAGTTCCCACAGTGCAAGCAAGACTCACCTAAGCTGTTCATGCAACCAAGTTTTCACTCCAGCCAGGATCAGGGACACAAGCAGGAGAACCAAATAACCAATTTTATCACCACACAAGGAATTTTTGCCCCTTCTGTGAGCTGTCCTGCTCAGAGACTTTGCCCTCCTCCATCTGCAGTCACAGAGGAGGTGGAATCAGAGGGAAACCGGTCTCCATCTTCCCAGCTCACGGGGAAGTGGAAGCACGGGAGCCAAGATGTTGAAATCCTGCATCCTAATGCGAGGTTGCTGCGCAACCAGAGCAGAGCAGGAGCTGCTGTGAGGGGCGGCCCCGGGGAGCAGAACCTGAACAGCACAAGTTTCTCTATCCAGGCTGGTTCCTCCTCCCTGTGTGGATCCCTCCAGGTCAGCAGCTGCTGCTCAGATGAGCCTGGGGCTTTCTTTGCTTCATCCATCTATCCTGGTGGGCCTCCCATACATTCCTTATTATTCTGGCCAACATCTGTTCACAATTTGTTTCTAATTCCTCTCTCTGCTCCTCCCTGGCTGATTCTGGATGTGGAGTTGTGGTAAGCTCTTGCACAACCCTGGGGCACGAGGAGCTGGAGAACGCTCCCACTCCCCCCCCTGCCCAGCATGGAGGAAGTGGATTCTTTTGGAAGGGGAATCCTGCAGCACAGATCCCCCCTGTGAGGTCAGGGCAGTGGGATGGGTGACAGCAGGTCACAGCCCAACATTCACCACCTACCCTGGGCCACTGGGGTGGCAGCTGCTGTGTGGCTCCCCAGGGACAGCTAAATAACCTTAATATCGGCTTCTCAAAGTCAGCTCTGAGTTGTTCTGCACATACACAGGGGCAATGGAGAGCCAAACACTGCCCAGAGTTTGCAGGATGCTTTGGAGCCTCTGAAGTGAAGGGGAGATATAAACTCCTGGGTGGATGCCAGCTGGTAATGGTAAGCAGATGGCAGGAAGACTGCTGAGAGAGGATGGGTTTATTTACTTGCTTATTCATTTACAGACCATATTTTGGGTAAAGAAAATGAACCTGACTTTGTACCATCCACCTGCACTAAGAGAGAAGAGGCACACACACAGATCACAGGTACCTGCACCTCTCCCACCTTCCTCCTCCTGCAGCAGCTCCCTGTTCTCCGTGTTCATCTGCTGGGGGATGGGGTCGGGTCCTCCCATCTCCTGCACAGTTCTGCAGAGCTGGGCCTGATCTCGTTGTGGAGCTGGGATGTGAACACTAATGATGAGCACACAGAACTACAGCAACACACACTGTGAGGGGCCACTTGCCTGCCTCGGGCAGGAGCAGCTCCACACTGCTGGTCTGGAGATGCTCATTGCCCCGGTGAGACACCAGGAAGCCGTGTCCACCCTCTGCAGCAGCCTGTCCTCCACTCCCTGTCCCTAAGGCTGGCAATCTCCCTCAGTACACAGGGAGGACTAGCTACCATCCTCTTCCTCGTGCCCTCACAGGAGAGCCTTCAGCCTCACTCTGCAGTGACTCCTCTGTGCCTCAAAAATGTCCTCAGTGACCCGAAACTCTGCCCCACCTCCCAGTGCCCTAAACCTCGTCTGTGGTGCTGGAGTATTTCTAAAACAGCAGGGAGCCCAGGCACACTGGATCCTGCACAAGGGGCTCCCAGGGCATTGGACCCTGAGAGTGACTCTGAAATGGCTCACAGAAGGTGTCAAAGGGACCTGCCCACATGAGGGGCCTCACAGGGGTAAAACCTTCACAACACACAGAGCTGATGCTGGAGAAAACCTCCCCTTGCACCTGCCCTCGCTCCAGCTCACTCCCCCAGAGCTGCTGGCTGCAGCACAAACACTTTTGCCTTTCAGCTTCAATTGAATTGCAAAATAATTAACTCAACAAAAGCTCAGGAGTCATTTGGCACATGTGCCTGTCTCATGCACTACTGCCAGTGTCCTTTTGCCACTCCACCGGCTTTGGCTGGCCGTGCTGAGACATCATGGAGCTCCACATCCCTTCCCCTTCTCCTTACACTGCATGGCATTGCTCGGATCAGTGGGTAAAAGCACCTCAAGCCTGATCTCAGGCTCAGCCATCGCCAGTCTCGGTGATCTGTCACCTCTAATAACTGAGTTAACGGAGGGAGATGGCAGAAGGGATGGATCCAACGCCCCAGGCTTCCCCTGCCCTATTCTTCCCACTGGGGTTTGCTTCAAACACTGGGGAGGAAGGTGGTGCTGATGCCTTTCCCAGCCCTGGCACCCCACACCCCCCCACCTCAGCCAGGAGGGGCCAGGAGTGCTCGCCCTCACTCAGCAGCACCAGCCCAGCTGTGTCTGACCCGTTGCTAGTGGAGCTTTTCTTCCTCTCTGGTGTTTTTGCTGTTAGGAATTACCATTGATAATCCCTTCCCTCCACAGGGAATATGAAACAAAACCTCCTGCCAGCACAGGCCACCTCGACCCCTCTTGACCCCACTGCAGTCCCACAGAGCCCAGGCAGCCTCCACACCCCCCACGTCCTCATGCCTCACCTCCATGCAGGTGGGCAGCAAAGCCATGGAGCCTTTTCACCCAAAAACCACAGGAAAAGATTTTGAGAGCCCGGAGAGGAGGCACTGGGGTGGGCAGGAGGCACAGAGCCTGGGGAGCCCTCGGCACCCAGAGCTGGGAATTCAACCCCCAGCCACGCCAGACCAAGCCCTGCTGCAGTGTCTGAGCTGCCCTCTCAGCTCTGAGCCATACCTGGCTCCCACCCTGCTCTCACTGTACATTTTTCCCCTTCTTGATGAAAAGAAGATCTTTTCTGATTGAACTAATTACGCTGATTGAATTTCCTCCCTCTCTGTGTCTCTGAGTGTGAAAGGTTTCCTTAATTTGATGGGGGTAATTGTTATGCACACACTGTCAGATGTTAATGCAATTCTGTGATTGACAGGTAATCAGTACATCAGCTGTACAAAAAGAGTGAATAAGTCTGTAATTTTATTTCCCCTGATTCCACTGTGTGGGACGGCAGGAAAATCTAAATTAGCAATCAGGGAAGGCAACCCTGCTCCAGCACAAGCTGCTCACAGCCTGGGGATGGCTGGGGCTGGACTGCAAGGGCTCCCTTGGACTCTGAGGGACTCACCTGGGAACATCTGGCTCACTGCTGGGCCTCCTGGGGCTGCTTTCCAGGGGAACTCGTTTGGGGTCCAGGTCCTCTCCCACACTGCCTGCAGGGGAGTTCCCAGGGTAGCAACAGAGGGAATGTGCTTCCTGCAGAGAGGAAAATTTCCTTAGAAACCTCGACATTCAATACCCCAAAGTCCCCCCTGGAAAGCTGGGAGCCATGGAAAGCCCCTGGGCTTTGCTGTGGCTCTGGGGACATCCCAGGGTGAGAGTTCACTCTGCCAACAGCTGCCTCCAGAGAGAGCAAGGCACGAGGAGATAATTGCTGTCCAGGTGCTCCCCTGGGCCCCCAACAGCGGGGGGGAGGGAAGGAAAGGGAACAGCTTCAAGATTTTCACTTTTCAGCTTCCATCGGCCTGGCAGGGCTGAGTGACAGAGGGAGAAGGAACCTGGAGCTCCTGCCAGCACCTGACAGTGGTGCCCGATCCATTTACTGCTCATCAGCTGCTGATGAGCCTCAGACAGGCAGGAGAGAGGAATGCCAAAACAGAAATTCCTCCAGAACATTTTCTGAGGCTTCTTATATTCCTCCTTTTCTTTCTTTAGTAAGACCTTGATGTAATTTTTTGCTCATCTCCAAGCTTGGATCCCAGGAAATCACTGCAAACAGCTCTGACTGGAAATGCTGAGCAGACACGTGGACCCTCAGTGATTTGCTCTCGCTGTCGAGGCTGAGGCGTGTGCATGTCTGCACACACGCTCCAGGGACAGCCTCCAGTGTGCCAGCATGGCATCAGCTGCCCTGGGGTGCCCGGTGAACCTGGGGACAGCTGGACAAAGAAATGCAGAGCACGGAAATCAGCGGCCATTCCCAAAGGAACTAATTCCTCCCTACTCTCTCCTTAAGCTCTGAAGTCCTCCCAGGACTCAAGAACTGATCCATGGTGGGCCAAACAAAACCTGTGCCTCCAGAGTGGGTGCTGCTGGTACCTCCTGCCCTGGGCTGGCAGTCGCAGCCTGGCTGCCCTGCACTCATCACCCCCAGGAGATCCCAAAGGTGCCCCTGGCCACCCCTCCCCAGTACAGTGGGGTGATCCCTCAGCCACAGGCAGGGCTGGGGGCTCGGGGAC
This sequence comes from Pyrocephalus nanus, assembly GCA_038380795.1. Classification (NCBI taxonomy): domain Eukaryota; kingdom Metazoa; phylum Chordata; class Aves; order Passeriformes; family Tyrannidae; genus Pyrocephalus; species Pyrocephalus nanus. The sequence continues at coordinate 6,284,923 of CM076285.1, read as the reverse complement.
CTGCAGCTCGGGGGCTGGGGTTGGCTGATGGCACAGCAGGGAAAGGGAGAGGCAGCGGGACCGTGAGCAGCATCCTCCAAGAACCGGCATTAACATAAAAAAGGGTCAAATCCCTGTATGAAGAGCTGGGAGTGAATAGCTACATTTACCATTAGTGAGATTTATCTGAAATACTTAAATCCCTTTTGGAAGGATTTTAGTCTTTAGGAGGCTGTTTCTCTCCCCCAGAGCGTGCATAAACCAGGCTATTCAAGGCAAAAAAATCCGTGCTGATTGGGATGCCGAGCACTGCCCTGCACTTCAATGGGACTGAGCAGGGGATGAGCCAGCGAGGAGCTCTGCCCATCACCGAGATGATACGGGAGACTCAAGGAGCTTAGTGGTTCTTAGGGAAAGAAACAGGGTGTGAGAGGAGAAGATTAGAGCAGGACCTCGCTGTAGTCAATAAATCCCAAGGAAAAGCAGAGATTGTTACACTGGCAGAGCTCCCCTCATGCTGTAGAACACAGAAAGCACCATCTCCAGTGAAAAGGGCGTTTGACATCAGAGAAAATTAGGCAGATATTTTTTATCCAGCGTAAGTCACATGCAAAATAAATTGCAAAGGGCAGCAGCAGGAGCAGCTGGTAAAGAGAGATTAAAAATCAGATTTAGACAAGCATTTCCAGACAAAAAGGATATTTAGGATTAGGCTGCTAATTTGTAATCACAGATGGGGATGGGGCTGTGCTGGAGGAGGAGCACAGGCGCTGCATACGGAGCCAGGAGGAAAATACCCGCATCCAGGAGGAAAACACCCATGTCCAGGAGGAGGGGGTTCCTTTGAGGGAGCCCCGGCACTGCCCAAAGTGCTGCAGCAGAGCAGGAGCGCTGATTGTGCAGCGCCCAGGCCCGCGGGAGCGCTGCGGAGCTCCCGGTGCCAGCACAACTGCAGGAGCAGGGACTGTAGGTGGCAATCGCATCTTGCGATGGGAGGGAGGCGAGAGCTCTGCCCGAGGGCAGCGAGCTGGGTAAGGGGCTCCACAGCCGGGGAGCCCCCCGAGCCCCACAGTCACTTGCCCACACCCCAGGAGAGGCTCTCCTCGGGCGGCTTTTACACGCTCGCTGCGCTCAGAGAAAGAGCTGATGTTACTGCCTCAGCAGGGATGATTTCCAGACTACAAAACCCTTCCCTCTGGCTGCTGAGCCCCTGCAGATCGCATTTCCAGCGGCAGGTCCCGGGCAGGACCCCCGCTCTGCACACACGAACCGCGAGCACTGCGAGGGGCAGGACATGGAACAGGGAACAGATGATTTAGCAGCTCCGTCTCCAGGCACTGCTGGAAGCATCTCTCGCTGTCACCTCCCAGCAGGTGCCACCACCTCAGCGCCCTGCCTGGAGAGGGCCTGGGGACAGCCAGGACAGCTCTGCACGGACCGAGCAGGCAGTGCCCGAGCTGGGGCAGTGCCCGGCACAGGGTCCAGCACAGCCGCGGTGGCACCAGCTCTGTCCCCGGCAGGGTCACACGTGTCTAAGTGTCCCTGCGGCCGAGCCCCCTGTGTGACCTGCTGTCCCACCTCGGCTCGGCCCCCTCGATCTGACAGCTAGGGGAGCAGTGAGGGCAGCTGAGCGAGCCGGCAGCTGCTGACAGGCTTTTAGCGACACTTTCCTCTGACCTCAGGGGCTGCGACAGCTCCGCGTGTCCCCAGCGCCTCCTCCCCGCCACAAAACCCCCCCGCAGCCACGGCAGCCACGCACTTGGCTGGTACAGCAAGGCAAGGAGGACACTGGAGATGCTTTCTCCCTGCTCTCACACCTCTGGGCTTTCTCTCCTGTGCACATGTGGCATCTGTGGTGCTGCTCTGCCCTGGTTCAGACACACGGTGTGCTGCTCCTAGGGTTCCACTCCTTTCCCACTCCTCCAAGCTCCTGTTCCTTCCCCTCTCTGCACAGTTCATCACCTCCACCTTTAATTTAAAGATGGAAACCCCAGCTGTTTCTGAGCATGGCTTACCCTGGGTTATCCCACTGCTGGAGCGGCACACACGGCCCTGGGCAGCGATGGAAACCAGAGCCAGGAGCTACAAATCACACACTTTGTCAGGCTCCCCAAGCATGAAATAACCTCACAGCGGCTCCAGGGGCTGCCAGACCCAACACCATGGGATGTGGCTCTGCAGCCAAGGGCACCTCCTGCCCCCAGCCAGACCTGGCTCTGCTATGGACCCGTCTGGGTGGGATTCCATCCCCGTGCCGGGGTGACCCCTTCCCACAGGGATCCAGGTTAGCCTCTGGGTAAGCAGCCAAGTGCTGTGGTTCTGATCTCATTCCCATGCCTAGCCCAAGAAAGGATTTCCTCTAATATCATTTGGAGTGCTAGGCCAAAGACCCTGAACTGTTCATCCCCCTTCCCTTATCCTGAGGAACACCTGACATCAAACCCAAGGGAAAAGCAGACACCCAAGCCTGTATCTCCGAGCTGAGGAGCTGTGAAGGAAAATATTGGCTTGAAAAAGCTCCACAAGCACCAGCAGCGCAGTGCTCAGGTGCGGGAGAAGAGGCAGGGATGCTGCAGAGCAGGAGTGACAGCAGCTGCTGGAACGGCCTCAAACTGCAGAGGCATTTGGGCAGTAAAAACACTCGTTCTGGGGTGGCTTCTTAATTCCCTGGTGAGGAGGAAAGATCTGAGGCAGACCTGGAGCCACCTGAGGGCAGTGACAGCTCCTGCCAGGGACAGCAGCGCTGTTTGGGGCACCCACACCCCTCGGTGGGGCTGTGCCATCGCACGGGGCTGGTCCTTGCTCGAGATGAAGATCTTGTCACAGTGGGCTGTGCAGCTCGACAGGCTCAGCGGGAAGCAGCAAAGGCAGGCAAGAGTGTTAAGTCCTTTCCTGGGATTTTAATGGCATCACAGCACTCCAGCACATGGATAAGAGCCTCGGGTGAGAGTCGAGTGTCATCCAGATGGTTTTCTCTGCCCTGCAGCACCTCCTGTCCTTTCCCTGCCTGGCCCCCAGCCCTCTCCAAGCTGACTGCCTCGGGCTGATGGTTTCACTGCAGGCAGCTGCTTTTTGCTTTCCATTTCCACAGCAGGAACCCATTTGCCTCCCTCAGACCTCTCCTCCCTGCCCAAAAGCGAGGGGCCGGCGTGGCTGGTGCTGGGCACAGCTCTGAGCATCCTTCTGGGGCAGGGCATTGTCAGATCAACAAAATCCCAGGAACAGAGCAGGACTGAAGGTCCTGGGACAGTGAGGAGCCACCGAGCTCCACTGACACCACGAAGGATCTTCTCCCACAGGGCTCATGCTGGTCTGGGTGCCGGTGCTGCAGCAGGTCAGGGGCACCACTGCAGCTCCCAGCAGGGAATTCCGGGTCAGAACCCGCGGAATATGGAGCTGCTGAAAACAAAAAGTACTGGAAGCTGTCCCCTTTCTTCAAAATATTTAGAATTTTTGTCAAAAAAAGGCTGACAACACCCAAACTGACTCTTTTGGACTGGCTTCTTGTGCTCTGCAGTTTTCAGCCAACATTTTTCAGCGGGTTTTGGCAGAAAATCTTTGGGTTTTGACAGTTGTTCTTTTCTCAACGACAAGCTGACATCTTCCACTACGTTTCTTCTAGAATACTGAAGTTTGCGTAGTTGGAATATGACTCAAGAAAAAAGAAACTGGTTTTCAAATCAGTTTGAAAAAAAGTGAAATCATCAGTAGGTCAGGATGATCCAATGCACTGGGTCACAGGGAGAGCTGGTGCAGGGGATGGGGAACAGGGCAGAGAGCACAACCTCCCCATTGCTCAGCTCAGGCAGGAGCACCAGATTCACTCATGGCATTTCAAACACTTGTGTCACCATCACCTTCTGCTTCCAAGGCTGTGAATTCTCTGACTGCTGCCAGAGCCTGGAATGAAGCAAGCAGCTCAGGGTTCTCAGCTGCTGCCCCAGTTTCAGGGTCTCCTCTGGCCCAGACTGAGCATCCCTGAGCTTTTCCTCACACTGACCTCCCTCCATAAACCCAGAAGGCAAGGGACGACTCCACCTGATAAAACCAAAAGCTTATTCCCCCAGAGCACTCCTGGGAAAAGCCCCAAATGCCCCTTCCCTGGACACGACCAAAGTGCCCAGTCCATCCCCGTCACCTCCCAGCACTCCACAGTCTCTGAGCTCCAGCTCTGGCCTCTCCAGCGCGAGGAGGACGAGCCCAGCTCGGAGGGACTCGACTGTCACCCGTGCAAATCATCAGTGTTAATGTTGCCCTGACATGGTTCTTTACAATTTACTACATGTGATGGACTCCGGGAATGTCGCTGTTTTAATTACAGTGAGACGCCAGGCAAGATTGGTTATGCAAGTCAATAAATCACTCGGCTGCACTGATTAAACAGGAGTAATATTTTGAATAAGCGACTGTCTCAGGAATGATCATTACTGTATTACATTATCATTCTCCTCTGCCTGTATATTGCAAACAAAATTAAATGGAGATGTCAAGTTGCACAGAGACTAGGCACTAATTAAGACAAAAGCTTTGAGGACCTTTCCCCCTTTCTCCAGAGGAGAGACTCTGGAGCAATGACCACCACGAGCACTGGCCACAGAGAGGCTCTTCCCACCTGTTCTCTGGCTTTGACACTCACCTGTGGATGCAGCCAGAGGCTCCACTCTGCTCCTGGGCAGCGCCTGCAAAACAAGGGGACAGATGGAAGGAGGGTCAGAGGGAATGTTCACATCAGGCAGAAAAGAGATGGATGTCCTTGCACCAGATGAATGTTCTCCCAGGGATGGGATGTGCTCTCCATGGCTGGGAGAGGAGCCCAAACCAACCCCACCCCAGCTGGCTTTAGTCATGCACGAGGGACACACTGCTGGCTGTGATGGCCCACATTAAACGAGGTGAGAGCAGATCCTCCAGTGATCCTCCCTAGTCTTAAACTCTGAAATGATGAATTATATCAGAGAGCCCAGGCGAACATTATTTATTTGATCTGATTTTCACAGATAATTAATTTCTCTGAAAGTACCTACTGGTACCTTTAGGAAGCATTGGCATGTTCATTAGATTTATAGTTCCTTCCTGGATAATGACTAATACATGAAGAGTCTGAGCCTGGTCCCTGCGAGGAAGGCAGCATCTCGTGGGAGGGATACACCAAGTGAGAGAAAAGCCTGTGTTAAACCCACTTCTCAAAATAACCATAATGGTGTGTCTTAGCTGGTTGCCAGAAGAGAGACAAGAGGATATCATCAAGGTGAAATACTGTCTGATGAGCATCTTTCATGCCGTGGAGCCTCAGCCAGGTGCAGGAAAGCTTCCAGCTGACCTGAGGTTAAATCTCGCATCAAACAGTGGGTTTTGTTCCAGAGCTCATCAGCCTCTTTCTGCTCTTCCAAAGTACTGGAGCAAGCCATGGGGCTGGCCTGACTCTAGCAGCTTGTCAGCTCTGACTGCCCACTCTGAAAGCCTGCCATGCCCCTGGAGCTGGCAGTGCCCGCTGGGACCGTGGTGTCCCAGCAGGACTGATCCGTGAGCTGGGGACAGCCCTGGACTCGTGTCCTGTCACTGCCTGCTTGAAATTGCTTGTTCAGCACCAGGCAGATGGGTGTTAAAAGTCAGGAGTGCCATTCAGGGGGTTTGCAGCAGCCTGGAATGGTTCCTTTACCTATTTTTTATTACTCCAGCTTTTTGAGTCCCAGCTGACACACGTGATGGTCAGGGCTCTTATCTGCCTCTTCCTGGCTGCTGATGTTCCCTGTACCCCAAACCTTTCTGTGGGAATCAGGAACACACAAGTGGGTCTGCTCTGCCTTGGCTCACCTCTGCTGTCGTCTTCACTGTCATCAACATCCACATCTACAAACCTCCTGGCATCTCCCCCAGCAACCCAGGGATGTCCCTCCTGTCCTCAGCCTGACTCCCTCCCATCTCTCTGCCAGAGCCAGACCTGTGTCCAGGGCTTTGCTCCCAAAACACTGCACATTCCACCTGCCCATGCTGCAGGAATGGGGCTTGTTTTACAGAGGGATAACCCCAGCCTGAGCTGGAGCAGAACACTTCTGCATAGCAGCAAACGGCATTATCAATGAAAAAAGAGTTTTGACTAATCATTTCCACTGAAGTTGCTCTCTGGAATGGCCAATACCCCATGGACTGCCAGCAGCAGAGAGGGGCTGCTTCTACAGAGCAGGGTGGCAATGGCAAGTTAAAAGGTGAAAAACAGTCATTAAAATATGGTGAATTTTTAAGGTAATTCCAATGTCATTCATGCTGACTCCAGACCACAGCTCATTTTCCTTGCAGCAGTGTTCAGACAGATCTCCAGTGTGCTACATGCTGAGATTTTCAACATTCATTTCTAACCATTTCTCTTTTTTGTCTTTTGCCTTGTGGGGCTTAGAAAGAGCCAGGAATGTCTGCTCTGTGTCACAGGCTGGGCTGCACTCCACTGGTGCAAACACCCCGATTCCAGCTTGGGAAAAGCAAACAGGGGTCAGGCTGGTGCTGCCATCAGCGCCAGGGGAGGCAACGCCACTGCTCCTGCACTGTAATCTGTCCCAGACTTAGTCCCTGCCTGTGTGGCACTGCCACAGGGTCACCCCAGCAAGGGACATTCTCAGCAAGGAGCCTGACATGCTGCTGATGTGGGGATGTGTGGGGACAGGCAGGTAAAACATCTGGTGCCCTGCGTGGGGAGGGAGCTCAGACCTGTGCTCCCCCTCTCCTCCTTCCTCTCCTCCTTCCTCTCCTCTCCCTCTCTCTCCAGCCCCAGCTCTGCAAGGGTTAAAACGCAGATATTGCCTTTCTGCTCAGTGAACCAAGTGATAGGATTGCAGTTAATGGTAATTTGAACATGTTTGGTCAACTAGAAATACATAACTAGATTGAAACATGAAAATGCCCTACGAATTTATACAACTGATGCATTTGAACGCAGTCAGCTGTTAACTTCATTGCAAGAAGGATGGGAGAAATAATTTGCAGCAACCCACACATTTTTTATTGAACCTTTGCAAATAGGAATAATGTATCAAACGTAGCTCTGTGTCTGCCTCACACCTACAGACAGCAGCACTGCTCACGGATGACTCAGCTGCAGTGCTCAGGATCTGATAGAAGAGGTTTTCAGCCACAAAAGATCTCTCTCTCATCTGACCTTGCTCCTTTGATAGCCGGAGCTCTCCCAGCAGCTGCGGGCACACAGACACCGTCTGCTTCCCCTCCCTCCCGCCCAAGTCAGGTACCTCACTCTCAAGTTTAACTTTGAGCTGCACAATGACCATCAGGCCACCCTGCTCAGCCATTCTGACGCTTAGAGAAGACTCTGCCGGTGTCGTGGCCACCCCCAGAACAAAGGATCTCAAACCTCCTCCCCACTTGCAGCTGCCAGCAATCCTGGCTGGATACTGTCGCTTCTTCTGAGAAATGGAAGCCATGGCTGCCTCTTCCCCAGCCTCCATGGAAGGAGGTGGGAACAGATCTAGCTGGGATCCCACAAGGAAATTCATTCCTGTGCAGAGACACGGGCACTGGCTGGAACGTTCCCACCAGGAACTATTCCTGGAGTGGTTCTCCAGCCCTCCCAGGCTCTCCTGTTCCCTGCTGGGGCTTTTCCCTACCACTTGTCACATTCTCTGAGAGGGAGGTGAGCTCTTGGGCAGTCCATTGGAACAGCCCTCACCAGTGTGTCCCAGAGGGAAAGAGAGAGGATGGAGCTGGGGCACACGGCAAGGCTGGAGCTCAGCATCCCTTGCTCATCAGCTCGAGAGGCTGGAACTCAACGAGTTGCCAATAAATGCTCCAGCTTTCCTTATTTAGACTTCACCATTTTCTCCTCTTATCTTGTTAGAGGGTGTAATTTATGTTTTGTGTGTCCATTTACCAGCCATTATATCCTAAATGAAAGAAGAGACAAAACATATTCTCTATTTAAAGCTTCCAAAATAGGCCTGATTAATATATCCAATTGATTGTTCAGCTGTTCTACTTGCTAATCTGCAAAAACTAATTAGGCAAGTGGGAAACCAAAACACTGGGTCATTTCCATCGTGTGCTAATGAATGTTCTTCGGTTTAGCAAATGTTTTGTTTCTACCATGGAAAAAGAATAACATTGGAGACAGATCTGGCTGCCATAGCAAGAAAGCTGCGCTACCAGTCAGATCTGTAATTGATAAGTCTGAGTAGATTGGCCTGCAAAAAAATAAGTATTGACTCACTAGGAAGCCTGTGTTTTGGGCCAGACTGAAAACAAGTTTTCTGGGTTGAATACATTCAAAAAAGGTGGTACTGTAATAAAATTCCCAAGCTCGCAGCCCTCCTTCCCCTCTCACATCCCCACTCCAGCTAATAAACCCTTTTTGCCCCAAGAATGCCTCTCTGAAAGAGTCCTAGAGGGACTTCAGATATTCTGGAAAGATCTTCTCCTTCCCTCTAGAATTATCTCAGAGATTGCTGCCTTCAACTTCCCATTTGCAATTTGCTGCTGAATAAGTGAATTTGCTCTTGGTGCTGCAATTTGGAGTGTCTGCACATCACATCCCTAATTGTCCCAATTACTAACGAGGCTGCTGGGAGCTGTGTGAGCTCAGGCCTTTCCTGCCTTAAAATGGGCACCTGAAAACGCAGACACTAAAAATGGATGATCCAGGTCAGAACGAGAAGCAGAGAAAGCTGTGCAGGGTGCGGGGAGGAATTTGTCTGCAACCCAGCAGCCAGGAGAAGCCAAGAGCTCATCTCCAAGTTTCAATAAGCCAAGGAGAGGTAGTTGAGATGCAAATGTATGCACTTTGTAAATAACCCTTTTACTGCAGGTTAAAAGCCAGTTTCTGGAATCACATGCAGAGGAGACAATTAGAGCAGCTCCCAGCCTGTGACTCGCCTCAGATCAGCACGTGTGGCTCAGCTCGGCACAGTAAAGAGCCCTGATCAGCTTGATCCTCTCCTGTTTGATCTGGAACTTACACAATGAATATCTAATGCCAGCGTGCTCAGTACCCAGGACTCCTTAAACTGAATAACTGATTCCATTAAAAGGGCATTAGCTCTGTACGCTCATAATTAATCTCCTCAAGAGAACTAATAGTTCAAAAGACTCGCATGGAGCAAGGACATTTTACATCACACAGCTCGTTTTTCCTAATTGATTAATTTAAAGCAATCTCTAGAGCCGAGTTCTGTAGGAGAGAATCTCTTCACCCCTCACACAGGGAAAATAAATAGCCAGCAGCTACACCACGTTCCTTGGCTCCTGGCAAAGCAGAGTAGGAGCACAGCGTGTGTGGAGTCAAGGAAAGGCTTTCAGGAGCTGAGCCCGTGGTGTTCAGGGACAGCTCGGAGCAGCAGCCCCCTCCTTTCATCCCGTGGCTCTGCTCCATCCCCTGGCACTTCAAAGCGGAGAGAGCACTTTAAATACCCTCCCTGCCAACCTCTGCCCTTTCCCAGGCATGTTCTGGAGAGGAAGGGCCCTTTGCTTCAGACACGCAGGGAGAAGGCAAAGGTGACAGCTCTGCCTGCATCAGCTCTGCTGTACCTTCCTGCAGTGCCTCCTCCTCTGCATCTCCCTCCAGGATGCCCTCAATGAACAAACACCTCGTTCTGCAGAGCTGAGGGAGGTGCCAGCACACCCAGCAGCCTGCAGGGTCCCTGGGAGCCCCACCTGACACTGCTGGGGTGCTGGACAGCAGGGATGTCACCAGGAGATGCTGGAGAAAGGCAGTGGAGAGGGAGTTCCTGCTGACACTCCCCTGCTCAGGGCTAAAGTCCTGTTCACCAAACATCATCTCACTGCACTTCCTGCGCCTTACCGAGAACACTCCTATCACAAACACTGAGCTCCATGCAGATGATTATATCAATTACTTCTCAGAACATGGCTTTGATCCCAATCTGCTCCACTGGATCAGTAAATAGAAAGTGCTCTCTGAGAAAAATGGCCTTTTTTTAGAACTGGCAAAACGCTGTGGCTGCTGCTGAGAGAAAGCGCCCAGTGCAGCAGACACGACACGTAACCAACCACGGGAATCATCAGCTCCGTGGAAAACATGTTTGCTGCTGCAGCTGAACATTCCCCCAGCTACTCCTGCTCTCAGCAGGGCTATTCCTGCCCCAGAGCAGGGCTCACCATCGATGGTTGTTACTGCCAGTGGAGCTCTCTGTGTGCCAAGTCCTGTAAGAAATCCCCATCACACTCAGAGTGGTCCCACAGGGACAGATCCCCCCCAGCACCAACACTGCAGGGAGGCAGAGGGACAAAACCCCACCCTTGTCATAAATAAAAGGGGTTTCAAATGAAACCGAATCAGTGGTTCTGCCCAGAACCACGTACTGGCTGACCATGGTTACAGTCACACCGGACTTCCAGGAGTGCCCAAAGAACAGAGAGTCTCCAATAGCTGCTGCAAATGCTACATAATGATTTCCCATTATTTAATTCTCCACGAGGTTTGATAGCTTTCCATAAGTCAAGGTTTATTTGCCTTCCCTTGAATGTCACACATAATTCTTGTGGAAATGTTTATTTGCCTAATGCAACTTTTAGTGTCCAGGTTATTTATTCCTTCCATTTGTCTGCTAAAAGAAAGCCCCCTTAGCCTCCAGCCTGATTACTTACAGTAATGCGGTGGCTCAGGATCTTTCATCTTCTCGGTGTGACTGAAATGCATTTACAGCTGAATGGATTATCACCAAAAAAATCTAATTTTAAAAAGTATACTACATTTTAATACACTTTGCATTGCACATAAGTAATCTGCAAGCTAAAACCTAATCAGAAACTTCTATTTTGTTAACGGTGAGGATTAAGCAATAAAGGGGACGTATATGGGGAGATAAAGAATGAGGGAACTACAAGGTTTTCATCACCATTATATATGTGACAAGTCCCACGAGGCCTTGAGGGTTAAAGACTGGAAGGGCCTGTGGGTGGCAGTGGGGCTCTGCAGGCACTCCCTGCTCCCATGGACACACCGTGCCCAGGAGCCCCTCTGCTCATCGGCCTCCAGAACACAGAGATGGTAAGAAAAAAATTAAAAATAATCCTGCGAGAAGAAATTACTGTATGTCAAAAATAATACTTTGCCCCCGGACTTTCTGCTCCCACTGGCAATGAATCATCTTTCGGCATTAAGCAGCCACAGCTTTGTTATTAACAATCAATACCATTACAATACACCTAAAACTTGACTAAATGCAATTATGGCACATCAAAGAATATTAAAGCTTAAGGGGCTTCAAAGACTTCTCAGCAAGGATCCTGAATCCCAGGCCTCGGTTCCCTGCACCCAGATGGAGGGAGAAGTCACCCTCATCAGTGGGACCTGTGGTGGGTGCTTGGTGACAGCGTCCAGGGCACCAGAGGGATGGACGGGTCACAGGAGCCAGAGAAACACCTCACTGCATCCCCAGCACTACCCAGCACAGGCACCGGGTGCCTTATGGCCTGGGGAGCTTCATTTACAGTCCAACACTGCGGAATTAACTCGGTGCAAAACAGCAATTAGCATAACGAGGCTTCCCGGGATTCAGCAAAATGGAGCTCGTCCGAGAGGAAATCACAGAGCGAGGCCTCACAGTGTGCCCATCCTGCTACTGGACATGGAGAGGGTGAGTTGGGATTGGGAATGATCCTCCTGCCTGCAGGATTACTTTGATGTGGTGTGTGTGGTGCATTAAACCCTCAGCCTCGTGCTCGGTGTGAGAATGAATCTGACTCTGCGCGAGCTGTCACCTGCGCCAGGAGGTGTGAAAAAATTATGAGCTGCATTGTCTGGAAACTACAAATAGTGCTTACTGCCAGGAATAAACACAGACATTTAAGATGGGAAGTTGAAATTAAGTTGTATTCAAAAGGCAGATTTATTCGGAGGGTTTGCGAGGACTTGGCAGGTTGCTCAGTGTCACCCGTGGAAATGGAGGCTCTGCCCATCACTCAGAAAAATAATCACATCTATTACCCTGTCTCTCCCACAGCTCCAGGTGTTTGTACGTCCAACCCCACCTACCCCTTCCACAACTGGATGGAAAAGCCCCAGAGGGCAGAGCCAGCCCAGGGGCTCTGGGGCTGCTGGCCCAGGGGCTCGAGACCTTGTGGTCACCACTTTGAGGTGGTGCACCCAAAACCCTTTCCATGGGCTGAGAGGTGCATCCTGCTGGCACCTCGGCCTCTCCAGCCCGGGGAGAGAAACAGCCCTGGCTCCTTCCCCCTCCTCCTGCTGCCCTGTCACCTGCAGCCACTGACCGAGCAGCTCATGCCTCGTTTGCTGTCTGTGCTCCTAATGCAATGGCACAGATGGAGAGAGGTTTCCTATTTTTAGCCTTACACTGTGTGGAGTGTTTTCCCCTGGATGAGGCTGTCACAACACCTACTGCTCCCTGTGCCAGGCCTGGTCACACCGGGGACAGCCGGACACAGGCAGAGCTCCTGGAGGAACATCTCTGCTGGGACAACAAACCCTCTGCCAGGGAAGGGGCAGCTCAGCTTTGTGAGGCCATTCCCACTGCTGGGGTGAGCTATTTCTGCAGGCAAAGAAAAGGCAGAAGCAATGTGTGAAACTGCTGAGGACTGACTGGCCTTTCTGCAGAAGACACAACCCTTCCAGCTGCCTGCTCTTCTCCAGAAGGAAGGGCAACATTTTTCCCCTGAACACTGTTTTCACCATGTCCAGGCTCGGCCTGAGACTGCACCCTCCAAGAGCCTGTCACCCCTTGCCAGGGCTGCACCAGCATCACCACAGCATCCCTCTGCCTGCCCCTGGCTGCTCTTGCATTCCCCAGGATGAATCCCAATGCCCTGCAGAGGGAAACCCAACAGACCCTGTCGGTACCACATCGCACGGTGTCACTGCTGCCCCTCACCACTGCAGCTTCTGAGAGCCTTGGGGCTGCCTGGACTTACGGATCTGATCCCTTGGAACTTGGTGGAGAATTCAGTCCTTTCCAGTCAGCTTCAGAGCAATTACCTGGTGTGAGTCACTAGCACCGGTGGGGGCTCTCCCTCTCCTTTCCCAATGACTGTTATTATGACCAGCAAAATGGCCCTTCAGAAGGATCTGCCACTTCTAACAGACAGCTAATTGCTCTTACAGCTGGAGGAGGAAGGTCACAACACTGAGGGTTTCCAGGATCTGTTCCCTCTAACAACTCATTACCGTAGGTGGGAGGTCTCTCAGTGAGCTCCAGAAAATCCCACTCACATCTCTGCACCAGCTGTGGCTGCCAGAAAATCCCACTCAGGCCCCTGCACCAGCCGTGGCCCCCAGAGCCACCCACACTGGGGGGGGATCTGCTGCTAAATCCCTTCACATTTTCATGCAGCTGAAATTCTGGGAGAGAAGGCAGCGAGGACAGGACCCCAGAGCTCCTGGGGCAGAGCAGCACGAACAGTGGAACGCCTCAGCTGTTCCTCACTGAAGGCACAGGGAAGAGAACCCACTTGCAGAAACCTCATTATTTTGATTTAAAATATTCCTTTGCAGCTGGTTGGTCATGAAGGAACGCTTAAAATAATTTTTAAAATCAGAGTTGCTTTTTTCATGCCACAAACACGCAGGGAATACGAACGTCCCGGGTTTGCTGTAATAGGGAAATTGCTGAAATCAATCAACCAGTGGGAAATGTGAGATCCAGGAGGGATCTGAAGGTTGCCAAACGCAAAGCATTAGTATTTTAAAAATAACTGTTAAAAAATGCACCGACTTAAGCATTAAAATTGCTGCTATTAACACACATCGTGCTGGCATGTTTTAACATGGACTGTCTGCCCTGTGAGACCCCCCGAGCCCAGAGCTCTCACTGCTGGGGTTTGCTCTGCAGCCAGGGCAGAGCTGGGGAGGGGAGCTGCTGGGCATGCAGATGGTTTGAAAATCCCAAGATTCCCAGGGCCCTGTGTGGCCAGGGAAGGACCTGTCCAGACACGCTGTGCCCTGGTGTCCCCAGGGCACCCAGGAGGGACCACGGCCCTGGGAGGGTCCCTGAGGACGTGCCCAGGGACACGAACCAGCTCCTCTCCCCTCAGCTATTCTAAAGCATCGACCTGCAAACAAGGGGAAGGAGGATCTGCAAAGGGGCTACTGTGTAATTAAACTTTAAACATTCAAAACTAAAATTACATCTTCCTTATTGGAAACAGGCATTTAAGAGCTCACAGTCCTGGAAGCATTGCAAGGGTAATGGCAGCCACTCATTAGAGCAGACAAAGGAAGCACGGGCTCTAATTTGTCTTTAGTCAACTGTCTTGGGCTTGAAGGCCGTGGGGCTGCTACTGAAGTAATGAAGAAATTAAGGGGCTTCTAAAATTAAGCAAAATGATTTTACCTCTGATGCAAGAGGTTATCTAAATATAAACAGAAAGAAAGCTCTCTGCTACTTATATAAAATATTAGAAAAAAATCTTAAGAACTGATCCTTGCACTGTATTTTCTAATTTTTATTAAATAATTCTAACAAAATGACCAAATTGATGAAAATTTTCTTTCTCTTCCTCAGCTTCTATTAATTTGCCATAAGTATTTTATTTGAGACCTACATTCTTGACCATTTCACCTCTTATCTAAACAGCCCAGTGGTGGTGTCACTTAGCAGTTTCTTTTAATAATTCAATATTCCTAAAAGCGTTCCTGTTGAAGTTTTTTATTGGTTCTAGAGGTAAGACAGAAGTTTCCATCCCATCCTATCCCATCCCAGTTATCAAAGCATTCAGGTTTTAGGACTTAATGCTGGGCTTCAAGAAAGGCCACTGAAATCAAAGGATCATTTCAAAGGATTCTGGATTACTCTCCAAGACCTCCAGAGCCTGCAAAATGCTTTGAGGGGAGGAGACCCCATGAGATGGATGGTCCAAGACAAGCTCCGGGGTCCCCTCACTGCACCAGAGGAAGATCCTTCCAACAACTTCCCTGCTCCCTTCTCCCGGACCCTCCTCCTTCCCTGGCATCCCCTCCCAGCACTGACCGGCCCCACCGGGGAGCTCCCTTCTCCCGGACCCTCCTCCTTCCCTGGCATCCCCTCCCAGCACATCCCCTCCCGCTGCGGGACCCCTCGTGGAGGCCCTGGGTACGGGAGCTCGGCTTGCCTGTCACCGGGGGCCAGCATTTACCCTGCACCCCTCGGGGATGAACCCTTTGCAGTCTCTAGGGCTGGAACGGCCTGGATGGATTTTCCCTTCCCTTTGCACGTCAGGACGGGAGATTGCCCGCTCGGTGCTCAGGAGCACACAAAAGCCTTAAAAACGCCTATTGTCGGGGAGAAAACATCCCCATCCAGCTCCAATCGGCTTCATCCGAGCCCTTTGAAACTGTGATTGTGCTCCAGTACAATGAGAGAACATGATGATGGGGACTACATTAGAATGGAGGTGAGCATTTCATTAGGATGGAAATAGAGCATTATTTGCCTGTCAAAGCAGGGAGCTGCTCCTGCTCTGCGGGCAGTTTCCAGGGTGCAAATACCCAGGTCCAGAAGCAATTTCTTCTCCAGCCAGCTCTCCTTCACTCCAGTTCTGAGTTCAGCCAGCACGAAGAGAACCTACACAGGAATGTGTCTGAAATTGGGCTGAAACGTGGGCTTTTGGGGCTCTGGGAAACCTTTGCACTGAGTGCCCTCTCAGTTGCTCTGAAGTATTCCCCTGTGTCCGGTGCACTGATATCCAGCTGCTTCCTCCCAGTAGAGCCTCTACACCCCTCTCTCATTATTTACAGACTTAATTCTTACTTCTCTACCCGCACTAATGGCGCATTGCATTCCCATTAATGCCGAGTTAATTCCTCACGATTGGTATCCTGAGATTTAATGACTGGTTACTGGCTTTAAAATAATTATTTTTATTGTCACGCAAATGGATAACGAGAGATTCGATGGCATCATTTCTGTACCTCCCAGGCTGGCTGTGAGGTGGTCACCTCTCCATCCCCTCCCCATAACCTCAGCTGTGCCAAGGGGTCAGAGCTGGGCAGCTCCCAGGGGAACTCTGAGCAGAGCCAGCTCCGCTTCCTCTGCCCCACAACATTTGTGGTTTCTTTCATGATCTTGGTAAATGACCAGACAACATAAAGTGCCCACAAAACCAAACCAGCAGGTCCACCTGTTCCCAAATACCCACTGCAGTCCCCTGGGTTCCCGTGCTGGGCCCCCCAGGTCACAGCTCTCTGCAGAACACGGGCAAGAACAAAGCAGCTGGAGCTTAATGAACACCCGGGCACTGCGTTGGGATCATCCCCTGACTGCTCAGCTCAACCTGCACACCGGGAAATTAGCCACAGAACTCATTTTCTCAGGGAATGTCAGTTCAGATCTTGTGCCTGTTTCTGAGAAACAGTTTTATCTCCCACAATGCCACTTAGAAGAAGCAGGAGAACATTTTTCCTTGAAAGCAAGATGACAGGTCTTTCCGTGGCTCTTGTTAACAGCACCTGCTGTAACCACGGGAGAGGCTGCACTGAACTGCTCAGGGAATCTGTCCCAGCCCCGCTGGGGAGCTGTGAAACAGCTGCTGCCTTGGCCCTGCACACCCTGTCCCTGCTCCCTCACACCCCTCAGCACGGGCAGGGACCCCACTGTGCCCCATGTCCCCCACTTCTCACCGTTAAACTGTCCCAACCTGTTCTAACCCTGACTCCTTAAACCCCCTCTCATTTCACAACAGGCTTCGGTGCAAGGAGCCTGACAGCTCCTTCATCCCGGCCTGAAGGGGTGAGGAACTGCTGACCCTGAGAGTAAAATGCTTAAAATCATTAGTGACTGTCTGGCAGCAGCCGATTACACGCAAATTTCTGCTCAGTGATTAATTTAACCACAGTAAATGGTTTCACTGCTCACTTTGGGGAAGTTGATGAAACAAGAGAATTTGGTTCTTTTCCGAGTTACATTCTTGAAAAGCAAATTTTTGTCTCAAAGTGAAAGTTTAATTTAATCACAGAATTAAATGCCCTTGTACTGGAAGAAGCAAGGCTTCCGTAAAAGTGTCAGGAGAGCAGCAGAGGCAGAGAAACCGCCCCGTGGCTCCAGGGCTGCCAGTCCCACAACCCAGCCCCGAATAAAATGAAAACTCTGCAGCCTGCTCCTGCTCCTTCCTCATCAGCTTAACGGGACTGAACAAAGGAGCAAATAATCTGTTTCTCCACAGAAATCTCTGCAGAGGAAGACTGCAATTTTTTGGCTAAACCTTACAAATTGCTGCTCTGTGAAATATGGTTTGGGTGCTCCTCTGGCGTTTCTGAGGTTGGACAGAGCACATCAACATGGAGCCCTGGCAGGAACCAGGAGAGGACACCAGACTCAGCAGGTCTCTTGGCCATGGGATCCAACCTGTGCCTGTGACTCCCACCCTCCTGCCCTCTGCAGCCAGTTAGAGATTTGCTTCCCTGTAAAGGCTCCTCATTTCCATATCAACCAACCTGATGACCTGAAAGCCTCCTCTGCTGCACAGGCTGAGAAAGCTGTGCTCCTTCTGAAAATGCCTCAGTGCTACATAAAACCATCAGCAGAAAAGGTGAAAAAAGTCACCAACAATTATTTATTGACTCATAGTTTAAGAAAATGTTGTTTCCTCTCACTAACAGAATAAAGGAGATCCAGGCTTTAATGCTATTGCTCCCACTCTTCAATCAATAACTTCCACAATAACTCAGCCTCGCTCACCCCAGCCCACATTTCCAGCCTCATTTCTCAACGCTTTTGACGAGCCCTGGAGAATAAAAGGATGCAGAATTACAGCGACCGTTTTATGCACCAGTGATGGCAGAAATGCCTCAGCCCTGGCACCCAGCTGCTCGCTCGTCGATAAATTCACCAATGGTTTCTGCTTCATGTCAGGGCCACACCACACCTGGAAAATGGCATTTCCTTCCTCAGAGCAGGTGTGCTGGGAGGCAGAGGCTGTGCTGTGACAGGCCAAGGCACAAACTGCCAGGCAGCGTCCTCTGCCCACGATGGTTTCGGCCACCCAGGCCCCAGCAGTGCCTGGAGCTGGTGCAGTTCCTGGGCTCAGTCTGAGCACAGTTCTGCTGGACAGAATCCTCATCCAGGTGAGACAGCGATTTCTGACTCACCTGTCTGCAAACCAGCCCTGCAGGGGTGTTGGGAGAGCCCAGCCCCACGTGGCAGGGCTGGTGATGAGGCTCATCACCACTAAATGCCAACCCTGCTCCCAATTTCCTCCTCAACCTCATTTTCAAGTCCTTCACATTATGGCAGGTCCTTGACTCATAGTGACATTTACAGCTCTGCAGTGTTCCATCCCATCACACCTGCACTCATTTTGGTGGTCTCAGAGCTGGGATTCACCAGTTTCTCTGATAACCAGGGCAATGGTGGGGAGGAACTCCCCTCCTTCCCCACTGCAAAGCCCATCTTTGGAGCTCTGTCAGGGAGCTCACCAGGGAAAACGTGGAAGGCAATAATTAATAAGTCACTCCAATAACTGAGATTTTCTAAAACACTGAACTCTGATTCTGGAAGGTCTCAGCCAGCTCCCAGGCCATGTCACGGTCAGACCTCACTGCACCTTTTGATCAAAGTCCATCATCACCCGAGCATCACTGCCATGGTTTTCTCTTAGCAAAAGCCACATTCCCTCCATCCTTATTAATATGATTAATAATTAGGGAAAAAATGCACCTCGGCTTGGGATAAAATAAATATGTGAATAAAAGACAGATCTAATAAACCTGGACAGAATTTATGATTTTCTCAGCCATCGCTTTGCCAGAGATAATGTTGCGCAGTAAAGCTGATTTGCTGGATGAGAACCATATAATTTATCCTGTCAGGGAACATAAGAAATCTTGTCTGTGCAGGGGATGACTGATGGGCTCATGGAAACTGGCAGGGAAGCAAATAAAATAATTTTGTCTGTTAAAAATATCTAATTATCATGTCCTTGTTTATGACAACGCACGCGGGTGAGGACTGTGTCAATACCTACAACACAGATTTCTGGTTTATGCTCAAACTTTCCTTTCATTTCAAAGTTTGAGGATTTTTAAAGCTAATAATTACAGCTGTTAGCTCTCTGCTCTGATGTAAGAGCCTCTCCCCCGGAACAGCTCCAGTACCGGAGCTGACACCGCGTTCCTCACCCAGGTCCTGCTGGGAACTCGCTGTGTGACAGCTCTGGTGAGCTCAGCATTGTCAAACCCCACGAGCTGTGCTGGGTGGTCACCTGGGGGCTGGGGCTGGATTGGTCATGGCCCTGTACAGGCACCTGCATGGCAGGATGCTGTCAGGAATCAAAGCTCCCCTGGAAGCTGAGGATGTGACCTCTCCCAAGGACACACCATCCCCGAGTTTCAGAGTGTTCCTCCTCCCCACTGGCCTGGCTCTAACTTGGGCTTGGTGCAAAGGCATCATTATCCTGTTTCAGGATGTGGCTCCAGCACTGGCTGATCCACAGCCAACAGGACAGTTATTGGGGTGGGGAGAGCACTGGCACTGGTTCTGAGGGGTGGAAAGTGTCCCTTTCAGATAATCCCCAGGCTGGTCCCAGAATAGCTGTGAGGAAGAGGAGAAGCAAACAGAAACAGAGAAGTGGAGAAGCAGTGAGCTGACAAGAAGAGCTGTACAGATCAGTTTGCTGGAATTCTGGGAAGAGAAATAGAAAATGTGTCTTAAAAGCCACTGCAGCTGAGAGCTGGAAAGGTCACAGGTTTGCATTTCCCTGAGCTGGAAGATCTGCTAATCGCTGTTTAACAGGGTTCACTGGTGAGGAATGGTTTCAGTGGCAGAGCTCGTTCCTCGCTGGGAAATGCAGACCTGGGTTAATAACACCTTATTCTGCACAAAATTCCACTTCACTGGAGCATGTGCAAAAGGGGCTTTGATTTCAATGAGGATTGATACCAGTCCTGCAAAGCAGGGCACCTAACCTGCCACAAACCCCGGCGCCTGTGCCCAAACTACCCCGCTGTGAGCCAAACTGCGGTGTCTCACCAGGCTGATTAATCTGCAGTAATGTGAGGAGAAGGGCTGAGCTCCCCTGCCCCGCAGAGATTCACTGCCAGGTCATAAAGCCTGCCTGGATCCCGAGCCATGTGTGGCTAATTGGCATCATTGTGTCTGATAAACTGCCCACAGGGCCCACTGCTCAGTGCTGAGCAACACCCACAGCATCCTCCTCCCAGCTGAGGGCCGGCTGGATGAGCCCCCTGATGTTCTCCAGGACCAGAACCCCCAGCTGGCCTGGTCTGGCTAGGAGGACACCCCAGGCAGCCTGTGGCAAAGCCAAGCACTTTGCACTGACACTGGTGCTGGACCAGAGCGGGACCACCCGTGGGTGTTCTGTCCCGGCAGGGCTGGGGGATCCCGCACTGCCCTGCAGAGGTGCCAATGCAGGATCAGACACTGCAGGTGCCGTGAGGTAAAATGCCAGAAGAGAAACCGAAAATAATAAACAGGTACAACAGTGCAATAAATACAGTGGATTAAATATGAGCAAAATCAGGTGACATTTATCTAGAGCGTCTTCTTTGCAGATTACTCATGTAGAAAACATGCCCACATCAGCACAGAGCTCAGTTTAGCTCCACGATTAGATAACACTCAGGCAAACGATGCTCATAATTCTGCCTTATGTGCCCCAGAGTGAATCCACTGGCTTCCAGAGACACTTCTGCAGGTGGCTGTGTGCAAGGACACAGAAATGCCCGTGTCCCCGCAGGGGGCTGGGGCTGGCAGGGGCCTGGGGTGGGCAGGGGAGGGCACAGGATGGGTGTGGGCACAGCCCAGAGTCACCCATGTGCTCAGCCCAGGTTACCTTACTCCAGTGAACACTGCTTAGGGCTCAGCCTGTGCTAATTACTGCAGCATCACCTTCTGGCTTGGCACTGTCACCTCCCACAGCATCAGCATCCATCCCACCAGTGCTGCCCACCTCTGCCACCACCTCACCGGGCACACCCCAGGCCCAGAGCTGACCTGCTCCCCTCGAGGTCAGGGTATGGGCTGGCCCAGGAGAGCAGCCTTTCACTACATGAGGCCAGAGCCCCACCAGTGTTTGAGGCACCAGCGCAATGCTGAACACCCGGACACTACAGGAGCAGTAACATCCCTGTACCACTGCAGTCTAGCTCATAGCAAGGCATTCCTGGCTCTTCTTCCCAGGAATCTCTTTGGAAAGTGTACTCTGTAGTGACAAGGGCCATAACTGCTTTATTTCCCCTCTCCCCACGCTGTTTTTGGCTCATGCCCTGGGTGGTCCTTCCTTTGTGTCATTTTTACAGTGACTTGGAACAGCCTCAGTGGAGGTGCCTGATTTACTGCCAGAGACAGCCTGGCTTTTGTCAGAGCTGGAGAGGAAATGTTCCTACTGTTGAGACTTGTATGGCACTTGGCTAAATAAAATCAGGTGGAAAACGAGGAAAACACAGATATTTGCTTTGTATTAAATAGTTATTCCTTCCTCAGGCTCCTCAACCCAGGCATTCACGTGGGACCCACCAGCCCGTCCCCTCCTGAACGCAGCACCAGCACGGCTGGAGCCAACACACCCCGAACAAGGAGAAAGAAAAGCCAATTATCCCTTTGCAGACGGACACTGAATCAGAGTTTCACAAATAAAAGCTCTGTTTCCTCCTCCTGACCTGGCCATTGGCCCAAGCTTAGCCATGACCCCCAAGGCAAAGGCAAAGGCACATCTTCCTTTTACCTTTCCTGGGCTGTCAATCTCCCCCTCGTTAGAGCTGGAGCCGTGTGTCAAAGGTGGCAGCTCCCCTGCTACCAAATTCCACCCCTCAGAGCACACGTTCCCCACGCCAGCGCTTCGTGTTCGTTAAGGTTCGTTTTCAAAGTCACCGCTGCCCTTGCTCTCGGTAAGTGCAAATGCCAAGCTTTGCAAAAGACGAGGGGAAGGTGGGGGAGATACCACCACCATCCCCTCTTTAAAAATTGATAAAAATAAGATTAACAGATGCCCCTGGCTGTGAGGCTCCATCGCTGGAGCGTCGTGCCCGCGCTCAGCACATCTCCATGGCAACTCACGTATGTGGCCTGAATAGACGCGTCAGGAAATCTGGGGGCTGCCTGGACTTTTGGAGTGTTTGGTCTGCTCAGACCTTGCCCCACAGCCATGGCTGTAGAGAGGTGGGCAGGGGAAGAGTCTGTGCAGCCTTGGGGAGCAGCAGTGGGACCAGAGGCTTTCAAACACCACCATTTCTGCTGGAACCACCCAAGCACCTCAGACTGGCAGGCTCGGAAGCAGGGAGGGCTCTGTGGGTGGGATGGGGCAGGGATGAGCAGCATCATGGCAAATCCTAGATGGAGGCTCCAACTCAAGGCTGGATAAGTGGGGCAGGATGGTCGAAAGGATCCAGGGAGTCCAGTCCCACCAGGCTCTGCTGCAGTGACAGCAGCTCACAGGGTGTGGGTTCACTGAGGGCCCTCCTCCTTCCCACCTTTATCCTCCAACACATCCCACCAGAGCCAGGCTGATCCCTTTCCCACCACGTGTTCAGCTGCATTCCCTGCCCTGAGCCCTCTGTCCCCAGCAGGGACTTCTCTCCACCTCATTTTTCTGTAAGTACATGCCTATAGCACCAGTGCAGCAGCTCCTCTTTGGAGGGACATTTAGGATCCAGCTATTGAAGCAGGAATAGTGGAAATCAGAGAAGCCATTTAATTCTCATGAAATTTTAAGTGCAAGACAAAAAAAAAAAAAACCAAACAACAGAACAAATCTGTGAGAAAGCTTCCAAAATTGCCCTCCCAGCTCAAACCTAGATTATTTACTTCAGCCCAGCCTTGCCCAGAACCATTTTCTTTGTTTTAACATTCACCTCTGTCCAAACTGCCCTTTCCTGTGGAGAATTTCCCTTGCTTC
This sequence comes from Pyrocephalus nanus, assembly GCA_038380795.1. NCBI lineage: Eukaryota > Metazoa > Chordata > Aves > Passeriformes > Tyrannidae > Pyrocephalus > Pyrocephalus nanus. Next base: position 6,262,144 of record CM076285.1, on the reverse strand, counting down.
TGCTGATGACTCAGGCTCAGTTCAGCACGTGCTAACGAGCCCAGATGCCCCGTTCCACCCAGGAGAGCTGAGAGCTCAGTCACTGACAGCAACCAAAGAGCAAAGCTGGAGCTGAACCAGTCAAGTTAATTCTGTTACACAGATCAACATTGATTTGTTGTCGCAGAGCATTTGTTACCCAAACGGCGTTTCCAGCTGAAAGGGAAGGATGGAAAAAAAACCCCACTGAAGTTTAAAGTTCTTGCAAATTAGCCAAACTTTGGTTTAACACCAATTACATGTTCCCCAGCAGGGAGAGAGATGGACTCTGCTGATGGCAGCACATTTTCCCCCTATAATGATGCATCTTTCGGTGAAGATGAGCTCAACAAAATGAGTGTTCTCACTCCAGGTGTTGTTTCCTCTTCCCTCTTTGCAAAGCCCATCACTACCTGTCCATCCAGGCCCTGTGATGGCACTGGCCATCCCAGCAGCACTCACTGCCCCTCCACTGGGCAGGATTCCCCCAATGCCCTGTCCCTTCCCCTCCACTGGGCAGGATTCCCCCAATGCCCTGTCCCTTCCCCTCCACTGGGCAGGATTCCCCCAGTGCCCTGTCCCTTCCCCTCCACTGGGCAGGATTCCCCCAGTGCCCTGTCCCTTCCCCTCCACGGGCAGGATTCCCCCAGTGCCCTGTCCCTTCCCCTCCACTGGGCAGGATTCCCCCAGTGCCCTGTCCCTTCCCCTCCACTGGGCAGGATTCCCCCAGTGCCCTGTCCCTTCCCCTCCACTGGGCAGGATTCCCCCAATGCCCTGTCCCTTCCCCTCCACTGGGCAGGATTCCCCCAATGCCCTGTCCCTTCCCCTCCACTGGGCAGGATTCCCCCAGTGCCCTGTCCCTTCCCCTCCACTGGGCAGGATTCCCCCAGTGCCCTGTCCCTTCCCAACAGCTTACAGAGGGACTGAGAGCAGAGTAAACCCCAAGGGACTGTCCCTGGGCCAGGCACAGACTGGGGGGGCTCCTCGGCAGAGAGGGAAGTGCTTCCTCCCTCCTGGCCCTGCAATCCCCTGTGTTCTGCAGAGAAGTTACTTTTGCTTTTGAGCTACATTTATTTAAATGTAAAATCCTCAGCTTAAATTGCAAGAGGGTTTGTGATATTTAATATCCAAAGCTAGGAAAGGTCATGTCTGTCTCAAAATAAAATGAGGTTTAATCTGGAGATTGTGTGTGGCAAGTTTTTTTATGAAAATTTGGTTTAGAAATAGATCTTAAATCCATAAGGTCACCGAGAAGAAGGTTTTTCTTTCTCAGAGACTTATCACTCCTGTATCTCAGAGGAGCAAAGGATAATTCAAAGAGGAAAACAAAATCCTGTGCCTTCCCTTCTCTTTATTTCTGCACCTGCACCCAGAAAGCTTCCTTTTACATCCATTTGTCACACTTCTCCTCTCCTGTTTATCTGAATATCTGTGTTTAAGGTGTACCAAATACGATACTTTTTCTGCACTCCTGCAGGGTTTTAACACTGTCTGTCCTTTCACATTGAGTTCATGACAGCTCCTACCACAAAGCAAGCTTCAGAGTATCCAAACAGATTTTTTCTAAAACCCCAATTGCTAAACTTCATTCTTTGTCCTCCTGTCCCTCTCCAGAGGATCCATGTCCAGCAGCACCACATTCTGGACGTGGCTGTGGCACTGACACCCCTCCCAGGTCCAGGCTCCTCTGGCTGCACATGAGCTGGATCCCCCTCAAACATTTCTGTGCATGTGAGGTCTCTGAGCCATCTAGAAACACTTGGAAAAGAACCCCTGCTCTGACCAAATCTGTGTGCCAGCAGCAATGTCTGGGGTTTCTGTCCCCATTCCCACAGAGCATCCCCCAGCCCTGTGCTCTCAGCTGCGAGAGGCAGCCACACATCTGCTCACACAACTCCAGCAGTTTACCAAGCCTTTTACTGGTATTTCTGTCATTCTGTTTGATCTTGTTAAGAATCAAAGAAAGCAATTACATCCTTAATCTCAGTCTATAAAACTGTAGCTACAGATAAAACCACGGGTAACACGTACCAGGGCACGAACACAAACAAGGGAGTAAAAATGACAAGTGATCTTTGATGCCTGACTAGAGACACCTAGAAAGGAGCTTCAGAACTCCCAGGAATTTCAGATCCCTCTAAGACAGCTCGAGTGCAAGCTGCAAACTCACGGGCTTTTTTTCTGGCACTTGTGTACTAAGAACAGAAAGTATCAGCAAGGCCTGAAGAGAAGGTTTCCTTCTAATTGTAGATACACTTACTGATACAACTGCAGATCTGTGAGATTTCAGGACCCAAAGGGAAAGGAAAACAGAAGAAAAGCAAAAGCTAAGAAAGGAATTTCTGCTTCATAAGTACAGGGAAGTGATGAAGCTCAAGGAGTTATGTGCACAGCATTTCATTTACTGAAAAAATACTGTCCTCACTGGGAGAAATCCAGCACAGTGGAAGCACTGTCTACAACTTAAAAATCTCATTCTAGCACCACAAGGTCTATTCTAGTCCCACAGCAGAACTTGTTTGGTGTCTATACCTTGTGTGTTGTCTTCTCGTGCTTGTGTGAAGTTGCTCCTGGCACAGCCCCAGAGGGACACCAGGGGAGCAGCACCAATGGTATTTACTTTTCACTGAGCACCTGAATCCCTGCAAAAATATCTGCTCTAACCCAAGAATTACTGCAAAATAGGAATTCATTGTTCCAGAGTCCTGGAACTCTGATGGGAAGGGCAGCACTGCATGGGGAGGGCACTGAGCCAACCCCAGGCAGCCCTTTGGTGGCCTTGGATGCTGTGTCACCGTCCCTGCTGGGCTTACAGAGGGGGCAGAAAGCCCCAGTTTGACTATTACAGTGCAGGAAAGGCAGGGACAGGTGTCCCCCTTAAAAAACAACCAGTACAGATAGTTTAAACCCATTCCTGTTGGGAAAGGGATCATGCATGATTCACTGATAATGAGGCTACACAGAGACCTTAGAACCCAAAGTGCTCAGCCCTTAAATCTCAGACATAACCGAGGGGCTGCTTTCTTCCAAGAGCCTCCTTTGCTGTGGGGAGCTGAGGCCACCAGCACATGGGGACCAGGTCCAGGGAATGCCCTGGAAACCTGAGGGACTCCAGCACTTCCCCATCAGCTCCGTGTCCCTGGCACTGTGGGCACTCGGGTCTGGCAGTGCCACATCCAGCTCAGCTACTGCAATTCCATGCCCCTCCCTGGATCACCTGGCTGAGCACCTGCTCTCCCCCTGCTCTCCCCCTCCAGCCCCACAGCCCCTTTCCACCCCCGGGTCCCCTCCTGGATCCCAGGGGTCGCAGGATGGACAGCAGGAGGACACCGTCACTCGGCTGAGCCCAGCAGGCCAGAAAAGCATTAAAATCAGCATTTGGAGAGGAAATGTGACACCTGGTTATTACACGACGTAATGGAATCAGCCAAGTGGTAAATGTAGCTTTTAAATAGGTTTTGTGCTCCCCATTAGCTCGTCTGACGCTGATGAGTTCTGACGGGGAAAGGGCTGCTCTGCAGCTCTCCCAGGGAGCTGCTCCTGGGTCTGGGCAAGCCCTGGGACCCCTCTGCTCCCACTGCAGCTCCCTGCATCCATCCCTGGGACCCAAGGCAGCACCCCAAGTTTAGCCAGAGGCTGTGGTGCTCTAAGAGAGCAGGCACTGAGAGGGAGCAGCAGCAGACACAGTTTGAGAGAAACTTCTGGAATGGCGTGATTTCAGGAAAGGAAGGCACGTGCCAATGCCTGGGAACAGCAAACACCCAGCACTGGCTCTGGAGGCTCCAGCCACCCACTGCAAGTGATTAGTCTCAAATCAGGAGCGTGTTTCATTTGAGCAACTAAATATTATTCTCAGTATTTACAAAACACAAACTGGTGGGAAGAGAAAGAAAACACTCATCAGGCACTGGCTCAGCCCCCTGGCACCCACCTCTGCTCTGCTCCCAGTGACTCCAGGAACTCCTGGAACTGGAGACAATCCCACCCGCTGGGCACCCAAGGCCCATCTGTTCTCCTTAAAGCAAACCCAAAATGTAAATGGCACACACTGGAAGGCTCATCTGTATCGCTGCTCTCTCCTTAACAACCCGGGGCTGGGTGGCATTGCTCCTCCTCTGTGTGTTCAGAGATCCAGGGCACCCTCCCCTCCTCCTGCAGGAGGGAACAGCCAGTCCTAAACTCGGAGCTCTGCAATTTAGGGAGAGAAAAACGACACCGAGGTCTCCTGCCGTTGATTCTGCTACCGGCACACGCGTGAGCCTTGTCACAGATTTATCTGCTGCTGTTACTCTGCAATTTTTTTTCAGCCAGACATGGTTCGTGAAAGGTTTTATCTCCATTCACAGTTTCTAATAAGAACAGAGCTCAGATTTCCTCACTGCTTTGCTTTGCCCCCCGAGCTTGCCAGCACTTCTCATATTTTCAGAGCGACGCAGCAACTGCTTTTATTCTTTTCACTTGCAGTCAGCGCTCTCATGTTTTCCCAGGATAAAGCTTATTAAAAATGCATAGAGAATAGAGGCTTATGGAGAAAAAAAAAAAAAGGCAAAGAAAAAATTCTAGTTAATTGGAATTTGGAAAGAGTTGTACTATCACAGGTTTAAAATCCAAACCAGATTTCCAAACCCAAGATGGTTTCATTTGCTTTGGCCCAAAACCTGTTTTTAAGAAAAGTGTTTAATGGAAGTGTTAAAAGAAACATCAAGTCTGAGTTTCTTAAAATTCTGCAGTAAAGATGTTTGAAATGAAAAAGCCATTTTGACTCAAGTTGTCTGACTTTCAGCCTCAGTGACCTCAGGACAAACCTTTACTTTCCATTTCCAGTGCAGGGGCAGGTTTGTTCCTTCCTTGGAAAGGAGAATCCCCAAATGACAACATTACTCCATAAACAGTCCATTGTTTCTCAGTAAGATTAAGCAAAAGCCAACATTTTAATTGTGCTATAAGACCTTTCATAAGTAACTATAAAAATTCACAAATTTATTTCCTTTTAAAATGAGAAGAGTTATTCTGCACAGCACAGCTCAGCCCTCGATGTGCACACACCAGGCACCCCGAGCAGCAATCCCACATTCACTGGGAAGCCTCTGGCTCTAACAGAGATTTGCCAGTCTCTCACTTGAGAGATCTGAAAAGAATAGAAAAAAATATCAAATAGTCCATCTCTATCAAAGCTCTGCAAACAATAAAAACCAAATTTAACAGTTGTGCTGCACTTTTTAACTCTTGCTTACACAGAACAGGAAATAACACTCAGTATTTATTACTTCCAGTTTTACTCCTGAGCATCAAAACTGTCTCTGGGCTGAGACAGGACCCTCTTTACTTTAAATGTCACTTACTTTGCTTATTTTCTGTGTTGAAGTTTCAAGTGTCCCCTCTAATTCACCCCATTTGTGCCCAACAATTCCTATTCCAGGAACAGGAACGAGAGAATGAGGAAGCACAAACCACCGTGTACTCTCCAGAGTAAGTTTTTCACGGGAATATTTGGGTCTCCTGAAGTGCCAGTTGCTAAAACCCAGCCTGAATGTGCCAGCACAGCAAAGCCTGAGCACTGCTCACAGAGGTGGGAAATGCAGCGCTGCTGCAAGGGACACCGGGTTTATCTGAACAGCTCCATTCCTTCTGGCTGCTTCCAGAAACCCCAATTTTAAAGTGATTATTCCAGCAGCCTGTAGCCCTGCACAAAAGAAATCAGGAGGACTATTCCAGGCAGCGTGGCAGCCAGGAGACAATGACATCCCGGGGAACAAACCCAAATCCTCCTTCACCGGTGTGAGCAGAACTGCCTGGAGGGTTTTATGCAATCAGTAAAATATCCCTGTGTCCCTTAAACCCCAAGGCTGGCAGGGCATGGACAGTGGGGGTGTGTTTGTGATGGTTCTGGGCTGAGCTCTCCCAAAGGGACCGGCTCCTCTGCCCTGTTCCAGCAGCTCTTCCCCCTCCTCCCCTGGCTCCATCCAGCTGCCAAATCCCAGGCTTTCTCCAGTGGAAAAACCACCAACTGAGCCTCTCCCCTGACAAAACCCTCCCTTCCCAACGTGTTTGTGCTGACCACAAATTGGCCCATTTCCTGTAGTGTGGCAGCAGCCACACTGATGTGGCATATTTGGCTGAGACTTTGTGCTCTTAAAATCTGGAACTGAAAAGTTCTGGTTCCCACAGCAACCACAGGTAGCAATTATCCTGGTTCTGGAAATCTCTAGAATAGAGGGAATATTTGCTTTCTGCAGCCCACTGCTAACTGCACAGCAAAGGATGTGTCTCTGTGCATCAAAATTAATTTATTTTTCCATTGCTGTGTTTGTAGCTCTGTTTACACCTTAGAAATCTTTTCTATATCAACATTTTTGGGCAATTTTTTATACCTGCTACAGAATACAGAACCTCCTAAAACACATCACGCTTAATTTATTTCCACTTAGCTCTAGTCATTGCAACAAATGCAATTCATTGCACTTGCTGCATCACGTTTTCCCTCTGTATATCACATATAATGAATATCACCACAATAAAATTCATAGTTTGTGACACTCCTGATTAATACCAGCTTTTCAAAGAGAAGAAAGATTACTGCAGCCATTATGAATTTATACAGATCTTGCTTTTCCTATTAGAAGACACACAGTGATGCAGCCTGCACCCAGAAAGGGAAAACCCTTTCCTGCCTGCTGATGGAGTGAGGAGAGAAACCCAGAGCAGAAGCCCATGTTTGCCCCTTCCCCTGCAGTTGGACAAGTGGCTGTTGGTATTTTTAGCAGGTTAACACACTTTAAATGCCATGATCTCAGCAAAGAAGGAGAGGAGGAGCAGTGAAGTGTTCCTGTTGGGATTTTTAAGGACCTGCACAGCTCCCTGAATTCCCCCCAGAATATTACTGTGATTAACAGACTGCTGGCTTGCCAGGGGTTTAGTGGTTTATTTTTTCTTTAATTAGTCAACCTCTCCTAATTAGCTGTCCTTTATCTCCAGGACCTGATCTCCTGAATGCAGAGCAGGAAGTGCAGCAGAGGCCACGCTGCTCTCTGGCCCCATTTGGGAGCTGCTCTTTCACCAGAGGAGTTCAGTGATGCTGAAACTGCCCAGAAACTCTCCCTGTCCCCTCCACCCCCATAGTGGTGACACAATGACACACTGGCTCCAGGCTGCAAACTGCCTTTGGTTCCTCCCTCCCCAGCCTGCAGCACTGTCCAAATGGCAAAGAAAATCACCAGAACCGAAGCCTGATTTCTAAACTACTTCTGCTTGGTGTCTGCTCCCGGGACTCCAGCATCATTCCTGTTACAGATGCTGTGACTCTGGACATGGCACCTCAGCCCCAAACAGCCCTGGGGCTGACTCCAGACCCCAACCCCAGAGCTTGGAGCAGCTCTTCCTCCAAGCTCAGCCTGGTGGCAGAGAAGGGATGATTTCTGCCTCCCACACAGCAGCCAGCCCACGCCTAGAGAGGATCAGTGTTCCAAACTGTCCTGATTGCTTTGGTACGTTCAGGATGTACTCGGTCCTCTCGGAGCCAAGATGCAGCACTTGAGTTAAATTTTTGCTGTCAGATCTGATTAAAAATTAAGTAGAACACAGTTGTATGAAAACTAAATTAGCATTCTTTTTGAGTAGCACCATGTAATTTAATGCAACAACTCCTACAATTGAGTCATGCAACTACTAATACATGTCTAGAGGAGCGGAGGGTTGGGAGCAGGCAGGGACACAGCGCTGGTTCTGCTCTCTGAAGGAGCTTAGGCAAAGGAATGGGCACAACCAAGGGAGCCCACTGGCATTTCAGTACTCCAAATGGAGGAAAATAAACAGGATACTGGAGTTCCACAGGGTGGAGTTTAAGGAGGCAGTTCTCACTGGGCACTTCCTCCTTGAAAGATGGGTGGAAATTTCCATCCTCGCTTTTAATTCAGAACTTTTGGAGAACACTCGGAGTCAGCTTTGGAATGAGCACTGGACTTTGCTGTTTGTTTTTAGCACAGCTCAGCTCCACCATGCCTGGCCACCCTCACCCCCTTGGCCCTCCCTGTGGCCGCTGCCAGAGCCAGGAGAACCCACTACACACAGCAACAATTTTAACACCTCATTCCCTGAGTGGTGCTCCCGTATCCAAGAGGATCCACGATCCAAGAGAAGGGAGAGGAGGAGCAGCCCATGTTTTGCCTGTGCAGCTGCAGGGGCTGCACTTGCACCCCCCGGCAGGGGAGCGGACACCGACCCTGCAGGTGCCACAGGTTACACAGAGCCAGAGGACAGGCTCAATTCCCTCCATCCCAATTTCATAACCATAAAATCATCGCAGGTCCATGGCAAGACACAGTTCCAGACACCCACTGAGCAACATGTCCCCTCTCCAGAAGCTGAGCAGTTCAGGACAGTTTCCATTTCTTTGCAGCTTTCACACTGAATGGAGGCAGCTCAGACACTGGGATTTCAATTCAAGGGCCATTTAGGATTGAAAAATAGAGACAGGTTTATATACAAAATGGAAGCATTTCACAAAAACTCTGTCTCCCGCTCGCTCTCCGAGAATTATTGTCCCTTATTATCCAGCAACAAAGGGAGGATTCGCTGCCTTGCCAAGGTGAGCACGATCAGTCCTCCTGTCATTCTGCAGAATGGAAAAGGAAATAACATTGACCTGAAACCTGAGCGGCGAGGCCGAGGGTGCCATGAAAGGCTGAGAGCTCTTTGTGTGCCCGTCCTCATCCCTGCTCCAGCCCAGTCCTGCTGGGGAGCCGGGGACAGCAGTGCAGCCAGCACTGAGCTCTGGTGTGACACTCACGGGATGAGTCACTCTGGGACAGGGGCTCTGCTCAACGTGGCACCAATTTTTTGCCATTAGCAGCGTTCTGCAAATGTCATTCAAACTGCCCATCGTTTCTGCAGGTATTTTTGGCTCTGGGACCGCTGAGGTTCATTGTATAACCCACTCATCCTCTCAGCTCTGCAGCTATTTATACCCCACCCACGCAGGCAGGGAGAGGCTGGCTCTGCAGCCAGCCAAGGGCCCAGCAGCTGATGGTCAGCAGGATGCCCCTTGCTGCCTTCTTCTAACTTTCACAGACTTGCTATGAAGCAGCTTAATGTCAGAAATCCAGAGGATGGTCTGGGCCAGGCAGCCTTGCTTTGATCCAGCCAGATGAGACAGGGAGCCAGGAAGGGATTTGGGAGTGCTTGATCTCACCATGCTGTTCCCCCCCTGCAGTGCAGCTCCAAGGGCAGCCAGGCAGGAGCTGTCGGTCCAGCCAGCCCATCTCCTCCCTCCTGACAGCTGGAGATAGGAAGGAGATGCTTCCCATTGGGAAGTTTCAGGTCATGCCCTGCTGCCCCAATCCATTTGTGCCCCCCAGAAGGGAGCAGGGTCCTGCCCCAGCACATGCAACCTCACAGGGCTGTGGCAGCAAGGCCAGAATGCTCCTGGGCACAGACACACCTGATCTGAGGTCAGTTGAGTTACCCCTGCACAGCTGGAGACTGCTACGAGCACCAGGGAGTGTCACTGGTTTCTCTACAGCCCCAGAGGTGGAAGAGGATGACTCGGATGGGACTGAGGGGTGTGCACAGCCCCTCTCCCTGCTCCCTGAGCACCCCACACAGCACAGACCTCTCCCAGCACGGCTCCACAAGTGCCATGGCCAGAGCAGCAGCTCTGACTTGGAGCTGCACCGGCTGCTGGGAGCCCTTGGAGGAGCAGAGCGTGTGGATGTGCTGCTCCATCAGCCCTCAGTGTGCAGCCAACCAGTGGAGCTGCACAACCAAGTGCCTTATTAGGTTTTATTAATTCTTTTCTAGAAAGTGCTGCCAAAATAGGTGTTGGGCAATTACCTGCAGACAGAGCTGCCACCAGGAATCAACATCTGCAGAAAGACCTATTGAAGGAGCCCTCCTCCCTCTGGGAACATTCAGTCAGGAGAACTTACAGCGAATGAAGGGAAACTGGTGAGGACTGCAGCACGAGAGGCAGAGCCAGGGCTCTGTGCTCACAGCAAACTGGCTTATTTGGAGCAGGGAGGGGGTTTCATGACCTCCCCTCCATCAGCAGTCCCCAGCAACTGCATCCCCATGCACTGGAGCAGAACACAGCGTGGGAATTACGGTGCTTCACCCCTAAACCTGTCAAAGCAAGCTCACTGTCTCTTCTCACTTTGCAGTTGAGGTTTCAGTGAGCATTTCTGCAAAGCAAGACTGAGATGGGACATGGGCCTGCTGGCTGGTCACCTGCTAAAGAAAATGCTTCACCCTGGATGCTTTCTACCTGTCAGCTCCAATTCTGACCCAGCTCTTCCCCCATGCTCAGGCTGCGAGGTTTTTGGATGAGAGATGGCAGATTCTGTCTCCAGAAGCGTGGAAGGTAATTTGGCAGGACTGGCCCCTCAAGACCTGTCTCTGGCCCCAGAGAGCAGCACCTGAGCAGGACTCCAGCCCTTCAGCCCTCTCCCAGCCCTGCCAGGGCTAGAGATCCCCTCAGATGGCTCACACACGCTGTGAGAGGGGCACTCAGGGGTTGTTCTCCAGCCCAGCCTCAGCTGCAGTCTCACCTTATCCAGGGGAGAATTCCTGTTGTGTGAAGCCGAGAGGCAGAACAGCTCATCCCACTGTAACAGGCATTATTCATTCATTGCTTAGCAGAGATGCTCCAATTCTTCATCCCTAAAATGAAAGCCTGGCTCTTTGAATGCTGCTCAAGGTGTCTCACCCCGTCTCCCTTTGCTCCCTGCAGTGTCTCAGCTCCAGAATTCACGTGCTGAGCAGTTTTGCCTTAGGTCTTTAATAAGAGGAGTTTTGCCATTGCTTATTATCACTAAAATTAAATGTCACCTTGGGTTTTCCTCGCTCACTTTAGCACACTCTGCTGCTGTCTCCTCCATCTATAAAAGGAAACTTTATGGCTCTTTGCTCTCAGCTTCTTAAAAATTGCATGCAAAGAGAAAAATATCTCCGTTTCTTTCCTTTTTTTTTTTTTTGTTGTTGTTAATATGCAGAAATAGTTTGTGTTGCACATTCACTGCACACTGACCTTCTGGGAGAACTGCACAACTGTTCAGGCTGATGCAAACGAGGTTTTAGAGTGGTGAGATAAATATTGGGGGAAGTGAAGATTCTGTGTCAACTTGTCACACCTCTGGGGTTTCACTCTACTGCCTCTAAATGAGGGTGGTGGTAACCTGTAATGCACCTTATCCTGACCTGCCTTTACTGCCTCAACCCCAAAATTAAAGACATGTTTATCTGAAGCTGGGGGGGCAGAGGGATCCCAGAGTTACCTGCTGAGGTCTATGAGGATACAGGGATGTGGCCAGACAAGCATTTCAGAATGAGGAAATTTAAGTCCAAATTCCTTAACAGTTTTCCAGTGAAATGTCTCACCCACAAGTCTGTTGAATTAACCTGCCTGACATTTCTCTTCTCTGCTGGGGCAAGAAAAGCCATTAAATAACAGCCCTGTTCCTGCTTAAATCCAAGGATACTCCAGGAAGAAAACCAAGCCTAAACCCCAAAACATGGAAGGAATGCAGAGAATCCTAGTATCCACAGCCCAATAAAAAATTAATTCTTTTGTTCTACTCGTCAGCTTCTCTGTCAAACCCAAAGTGACACAGCTTTGAATGATGTAACATGGACTATCCATAGATCCCTGCAGGATTTCCCTGTCTTTCATCATTAGTACCATTTCCACAACTTTAACAAAAATACTGAGCCAAATCAGAGTGCTGGCACTGCTGTTTGCATCAGCAGCAAAGGATGTACCCAGAGAGTATGAGATGGCACGTGCAGAGTGACATTTCCCACTCTCTCTGCTTCCAGCTCTGGCCGAGTGTCAGTTGGGTTATTTGCCACCCTATTCCTTCCATCTCCTCTCCTTCCCATTCGTGCTCCTCACTCCACAGCATCCAGCAGCAAAACTCTCCATGCCCTGAAAATGAACCTTTCCCTCCACCCTGCACCGGCTGCCCAGAGACACCCACGGGTCCCCAATCAAATCCTCTGCACAGGATATTGCTGCTCCCACTCTCCTTCCTGCAGGCACCACTCGTGTCTGTGTGAGCTCAGGGGCTACACCAGCACTGATTTACAGGCTCTCCAAAATCCACCCGCAGATCCCCAGGCTGGTTCCAGGCAGGATCCCCAGACAGCCTTCCCTGCACCTGGGACCAGGCCTGCCTTTAAACTGTTCTCCAGTGGATGCTTTCATCCTGAGAGAACACAGCTCCTTTCCCCCAGAATAACTAGGATACTTTTGAAGTTGTTTTGCCGGCATCCAGATCAAGCTGGGCTCAGTTTTAATGACATCCTCATGCTCCTCTTACACAGCTACAAAGATTGTTTTGATACTTCAAGAATATTTGACTCGCCAGTCAAAATAAAGTAACAGAAATTGAATAAAAACTCTCCTTGAATACAGAGATCGCTTATTAACATGAACTTGTTCTGTAGAATACGATCTGGCCTGACTTCCCAATTAGCTCCGACGCTGGAGTCTGCTGCTGGAGCCAACTGTGCGAGACACGGGGCTATTAATTAACTGCTGCAGTTCTCTCCAGCTTTTGTCAGCTCCTAAACTGATTTTTCCCTAAGTGACAGGGTGCCTGTCTAGAACAAGAGATGTGTTCACCCCAGAGCTGAGCACATCCCCGAGGACCAGAGTTACCACACAGCAGGGCTGGGAACCCCCTGCCCACGGCCCATCCTCCAGCTCGGGGCTGTTGGGGGTCACCTGAACACAAAACCCAAGGAGCTGGTGTCAGGTCGACAAATTTTCTGAAATCAGAGAGACCCAGAGGTGCAGCACCTCAGTGCATCTGTCAACAGGAGCCCAGGAGGCGGAGAACAGAGAGCACCTCACCACTGCTGCAGCTCTGCGCTGCCAAGCCAGCCTGTCTCATGCTATTTTTTATTATTATTATTATTATTGCTGAGATGCAGATGAATTAGTTCTCTCGGGGCTTTGCACAATTTTTTTATTTTGCTAAGCTGCATTTTCTTTTCCAGAAACCTTATTTTGATGTAAATCTTGTAAACAGGGGACTGGTTCGTTCAAATGCTGAGCACAAAAGCTCTTCCAAAGAAGTAGATCAAAAGTCTGCAGTTGGCTTAATGAAAGACAGACTGACAATTAGGCTGGGCAGGACTGCATGGACTGGGGGGGGGAAGACTGATTTAAGGGTTTAGAAATTGCCTGGGAGCACGTGGAAGGAGAGGTGCAAAACGACAGAGGGTGTGGGGGATGAATCCTCCTCTATTTTTGCTGCTCTGAACACCCTCTATGTAAAATGCCCATTGTTAAGGCTCACACAAAGTGGCTGCGCAGATGCTAAGTGCAGAGGCAGATAGAAAATTGAACAAAATTGAAAATATTGAACCATTTAGAAAAATTGTTCAATATTTAAAGTGTTTTCTTTCAATCAGGTGTACCCATTTTGCTTTCTTTTCAAGTTGCTGCCGTTCCTGAAATGACTACCAGGGGATAATTGCGGTACTTCTTACAAATGAAGTACAGGAGGCACAAGAAAAGCAGCCCAGCTGTCAATATCATGGCCTGAACGCACAGACATTGTCTGGCCCTGACACCAAAGGCATTGATCCTCCCTCTGCTGCCACAAACAACTGCAGAGAGGAGTGGGAGGACAAGTCGGGGATGGCTCTGGGAGAGGCTGAGCTCTATGCCGGCCGAGGCACAAGGGAACACTTCCACTGTCCCTGAAAGTTCTTTTGGCTTCACTTTGAAGAATTCTACCATACAAATGGGATAAAAAACCCAGTTGTGTAGGACCAGAGAGCAGGAAAGCCCAGCTTCTTGTCACTGGATCCCATCCTGCAGGAACTGGGGAATGCACCAGCAGTGCCCTGATGTTCACCAGGACCTGCACACTCACCCTGGCTCACCCCACGGCCTGGAGGAGGTTCCTGCTGTGGCAATTCACCCACCAGCACCACCAGTGCTCTGGGAGCTCCCAAAGCAAGGAAGATTGCCACGGTATTAGTAACAAAAGTGAATGAAGCACAGGAGTGTAGGAAGAGTTGCACCAGATCACATCAGTTTTACAGGAGCAGTTATTCCCTTTCAAGCCCGAGCAGTAACAATTTGCAAAGAATCAGAAGCCTGATGAAACAAATGGACTCTGGCACACAAATGAGCTCTGGTGATGTCTGTGTGGAAGGCTCATTTTCAGATGAAAATGTGCAGGCAGTGTGGAGCTGGGAGGCCCCTGGCCAGCAGCTCTGATCCAAGGAATGGCTGGCACAGGCAGCAGGAATGGGACCACACACACAGTTTTCCATGGGCGTGGCTGGGGGGGCTGAACTGGATGATTCTTAAGGTCCCTTCCTACCCAAACTATTCTGTGACTCTGCTGAGACACCTTCCCAGCCCCAGGTGATGCCCCCAGCACTCACACAGGGATAACCATGAGCAGCACGAGCAGGAAAATACTCAAACAACCCCCCCCAAAAGTTCTATCTGGAAGCAGGAGCCCTGAGGAGCATCCTGCACATGAAGCTCTGAGACCTCATCTCTGGATAAAGAGAAGTCAAATAGTTAAAGCTGGAAGGGAAAAAAGATCCTGCGTTGGCTTTTATCTAATCTTAGCTGGACACAGCAGATTATGCAGAACACCACAGAAAGCAGCATAAGCATTTCCTTTGGTACTTGAAATTATCCACATTATCTTAAAAATAAATCATGCCTATTGCCCCTTTGAAGTTCTGTCACTATTTTTAATCATGGAGCTGGGGCTTGGCTTTTGAGGTGAATTCATCAGTAATTTATGCAAATGGATCTCTGTGCTGATGCCGTGTGTATCTCTGGATCTGTGGAGATGCCAGAGCCACGATAACCAGGGGAACATCAGCACATCTGCACAGCCCCTGAGACAGCAGTTGGAGTCTGGGGCTCTGCTGGGGCTGGACCCGAGTCCTGCCCCCCACACACGAGCTCAGCTCCCCCATGTCCCTCCCAGAGCCACAAACATCACCTCAGGGCATAAAAACCTGAGACTTGTCTTTTCTTCCTGACAGATCTTTTCTTCCTGGGCTCCTGATAAGACCCTTACATTTTTAATTTTTATTTTCTAGCATCTATAAAAGCAACAGCTCCAGGTGTTTTTTGGCTTTCATTGTCACTTGAATGTCACTGGCAGTAAACAAGGATTTTCCCCCTCATAATGCCCTGGCACGAGGCTGTGGCAGAGTCAGGGATCGTTTCATCAGAGGCATAACATGCTAATCTGCTTAGCTCCAATTATTTAGCCATATGATCCATGTAAATCTGACCAGCTTGAGCAGCTTCAGGCCCTGACGTGTTTGTGAGCAACTTTGATCCAGTGATGATTTTGGCAGCTTTGAATCTTTACTGTTAACAGGAGGATGTGAACAACCAAGCCCTGCAAAGCAGTGCTCTCGGAGGAGCTGCTGCTCTGAGGGCTGAGCTGAAGCACAGCTGACACTGCCAGGAATCAAGCACACAGACACTGTTCTACTTTTGGGATTTGGTACCCACAGTCAGACCCCGAGGAGCGGCCCTGGCACCAGGTAATGACCACGCTGGCCCCAACATGAACTCTCTGATAGCCACACAATGGCAGATGCAGTTGGCTCCCCTCCTTCGTGGATGAGGGGCTGTGTGTTTATTATCTCACAGGGGGAGTGGGAGAGCAAAGAGATCTGTTCAGCAGAAAGCAGGTGAGCTGAGTTCCAGCCTCTCTCTGCCACTGCACTCCTCAGGAAACTCCTGTGAAGCCAACACCTGATAAACACAGGTCCTGATAAACTGATAAACACAGGTCCAGCCACAGTAAGGGAGGATCTGTGAAATACCTGGTTTCAATGGACCTTGTGCCCTTTGGCATCAACTTTCCCAAGTTCTAGTTCAGCTCCTGTGCCTCCCAACCTCTCCTACAACAACAGAGAAGTGGAAGAGAAAAAGCACTAATAAATCCTACATTAATATCCAATATCAAATTCCACAAGAATTTGCTCAAAAGGAAAGAGAATCAATTGCAGCCTGTTCTCCCTTCTTTAAGGCAGCCTTCTATTGTTTCTAACGAAACTAAAATCGATATAAACGGCTTCTTATGGCTCATTTTTTAAAGCTCAATACCAGCTGTGCAATTTGGCTGACAATTATGAATGATCTGTTGTGTCACCAGCCTGGGCTCTGTGGCCCAGCCTGCAATCATGTGCTATTGCTGCAGGTACGCCTCGCTCTCGGTTTGCTTGCTGCTTTTCTAGAATGATCATTCAGAAATAAAGGGAATTTGCTGATCAATCCCATTGACTTGAAAGCAACAGTTATTAATGCCTTCACTTGGTTGCTGGCTTCCAAACTTTTGGGATCCATTAGTTATGAGCCCCCATGGGTTGCAAACCCCCCCACCCCGGCGTTCCGAGGGAAACGCGGAGCCTTTCCCGGCCCCTCTCCACGGGAGGCACAGCCTGGTGGGGAACAGCACGAGCTGACCGGGTCATTTCAGCACAAAAACTGCCTTTGTGAGTAACAGCGACAAAGCCACTTCTGAAGAGCCTCATTAAAGATGACTTCATCTCATTTCCAAATAGTGCATTCTTCTCTTTCATCTCCTGCCTGCGCCTCCCCACATCCATTCGCTCCGATCCTTACGTGGCTCCACAGCTCCTTTCTCCACAAGCTTTCCAGAACAGCCAGAGCTTCCCCTGTCCCAGAGCTTGTGTCACCACTGAAATCCCAGGTGAACAGTCCTGGCTCTGTCCCTGGTCAGGCAGATCTGGCTGTATCAGGTCAGGGCAAGGGAGAAAACCTCCTCATTCAGGGGAGAGCAGGAATTTGATGTCTCCCACTGCTTTTCCTGTGAATTTGCCCCACTTACACAGCACTGATTTCCCCCCAACCCCCCAGGAAAATTACATTCAAGTGGCCGAGTCCACATTTAGAAAGACACTGCTGGTGCAGAGCCATGGGACTCACCAGCCCCTGCTCTGAAGTAGGTCACAGCAACTGCCACAGAATCCCTTCAAACCCATTTGAAATCCAGTAAACCTAAGGAAAAAGACCCATGGAAATGTATCTAATTGGAAAATCATACTGGCTGGGTTCAATTCTGCAAGCCACTTAAATATGTTCTTAACTTGATGCTAATGAATCAGCTCATTGCAGTCGAAGATACTTGAAGATGAGGTCTGAAGTGCTCAGCATCCTGCACCAGCACGTCCCACAAGAGGCCACATTTATGGCAGCAGCTCCAGCAGACATTAATGGCACTTGCACCAGTTACACCAGCACAGTTACACTGTGCAGGGGAGGGCAATGCTCTCCCAGCTATTTCAACAAGCCATCTCAAAGTTTACCAGGAGCTAATTCAAAAATAAAAATTTTAATGGCTTGTGATCTGGAGCATGTGATGTGTGCATGCCATGGTGGACTGAGGAGGAACGAGAGAGAAATTCCCTGAAGCCATTTCTGCTTATTCTCCTTCTTGCTTTCAGAGCATCCTCGGGGATTGCCCTTCTCATGGAGGAGAAAGAGGGTGACACATTCTCAAGGAGCTTATTTACAAGTGCTCTTTTCTAGAGATCAATGTGTTGAGCCTGGTGAAGAATGATTTCAATTTTGCCTTGAAAACTTGGATCAAACACTGCTGACGATGCAAACTTCCCTGCCATCCAGAGATTAAACTTGTTCTGCTGTTTTTAATGGGGGCCTGAGTGCTCTGCTTGCCAGAGGCTCTCAGCACCGTGCTCTCTCTCGGAGCAGGTTCCAAAGCACCCTGCAGGAATAACCCAGTTGAGGCTGCTCCTTGCTCAGGAGGCGCCTGATGCGTCAGCACCGAGCAGGACCTGGGAGCTCCCCGCAGGACACAACAGAGAAACACTGAAAACTGGGAAAACTCTGTGCAGAGACAGGACAAACACAGGGCAGTCCAACAGACTGCATTTAATTCTGGATCACCACAGACTCTTCTTATGACCTTGAACAACTGACAGTGATTGAGGGTGTGATGGCAGAGCGAGGACACAAGTGTCCTGTGCAGTGTCTGAGTTTACAGGAGGTCTATATCCAAACATCCAAAGCAATTTATAGCCAGAGGTACCCTTGGCACACAGCATCTCCTGGGAGCTGACTGTCTGGCTGAAGCTGATCACCCTTGACTTCACCTAGAGCTCCTCACTCCCTGAGCCAGCAATCAATCCCTCGGGCTCCGGGCCCCCAAGGCTCACTTGTTAAAAGTGCACTCCCAGGAAAAGCCATGGGTTGCTGCTGCAGTGAGTGACCTGTCTTACCTTGTGGTACTGCACCTGCTCTGTAAGGTCCATTTCCCAGCAGGGCAATCTTTACTGTCCAAGCCCAGCCACAGCACAGAGCAGGCTGTGCTCTTGCCTAGGGAGAGGAATGTCCCTTCACCCCGTGTGAGAGCCCAGCACCAACAGGCTGACTATGCCTTAGTCAAGTCCTCAGTCTGCACCAACAATCCTGAGTATCACAAGAGAACCTGTGCACTCTCACCTGCTGGTGGGTGGCTCTGAGCCCCTGGGCTGGGACAGGGCCACCGTGTCCTGCTCATTACTGCAACATGGGGACCGAGCCAGCAAAGCTCCAAGCTTCCCCCTTTCATCCCAGATGCCTCCAGCATCCCTCTCCTTCCCCCAGGAGGCCCAGCCAAAACCCAGTGCCTGCATGGCAGGGCGCTCCCCTCGCTGCTCTCCCTCCAGCTGGAAGGGGGAGCGGGCAGCCCTGGGGGTCACATTGCCCACCCCAGCTCAAGGCTCCTGCCACTCCCCAGTCCCTTTCCATCGTGTTCAGCCAGTGGGAGTGCTGCTTCTTCTCTGCTCGCTCCTCATTTAGCCTCTGAAGTGTAAAGAGTTATTAAAGTTGTCCTCAGCCACTCCAGAGTGGCAGACGAGGCTGCCACGCTCCGCCAGCTGCTGATTTATTAGTCAGTTCTGCAAGACTTTAATCTACTTGGAGGGCTTTTTCTTCTCTTTTCCCAATTCATAAATGGGTATCTTTATATTTAATCTCTAGTCAAACTGCTCTGTGCTTGATCTTTAAACTGCTACACGAGGGGGTGTAATTGCCTCTCTCCAGGCCACGTCCCCAGCAGGGAACAGCCAAGCCCAGGAGGGCAGAGCTGCGATGTTTCACTGCCCCCCTTTCAGGCTGTATCTCACTGAAATATTATATGAGAGCTGTGATGGCTTTCCTGGAAGGATATACATTCAATTCCAATCAAAGCAGAAAGCCACCTGACTGCCCTGGTCCCTCAGGTGTGCTGTGGACACAGTGCTAATGCATCGATTACGTGTGATTTTGCCCTTCATTTATTAAAAACAGCCACTCAGCCTGGCCCAGACCCAGCCTCCCCAGGGCCTGGGACAGAGCAGGCATCACCACCCCCAGCCAAGTTGGAGATGCACTGAAATGCCTCGGGGATAAAAAAATAAAAAATAAAAACTGTGCAGAATACATATCATTTGGCAAGACCTCGCTCTCCCTTCCCCCAGGGAATGCTTGTAAAACAAAAATAGTTATGCAAAATTATTCACTTTTTTGCTTTTACACTGTAAAAAGCCAACACAAAGTGCTTCTCTGTGTACAAACACTTTAAATATCAGATGTTTACTGGACACAGTTCTGGCTTTTCCTTTACATTTGGAAAAAAGCAAATGCCTCCCGTGGAAATTATGGAAATAAATTGGAAGAGAGGCTTGTTATTTTTCCGAGGGATTTTCACACCAGGCTTCAATATGCAAGTCATGTTCCCACCATGGAGGGCTGTGCACAGATACAATCTAGTGAACACTTTGCATAGACTGTGTAAAACAAAGCCTTGTTTTCCTTGTGCTAAGAGCTGCTTGAAAGGATTGTTCTTCTGCCTCATCACCGCAAAGAAACAAAACACAGAGACAGCAGCAAAAGTAAATGAAGGTATTTAGTTCCCATTTAGAGCCATGAGAAGAAGTTGCCCGGTCTGAGGCACCTCCAGAGCCTCTGCTGGGGGATCTTTGAGCCCTGCATCTTCTGCACGGCCACAAGGAAGCCTCTGGAAATGGTTTCCAAAAAAAGCCACTCTCAGCATGGCCTGAGGCACATCAGCTTCCAGCCTCTCCTCCACGGGGACATCAGCAGCTGCCCAAGGTGCTCGGTGGCAGCAGCCACTGCTGCAGGGACAGGGGTGTCCCCAGGAGCACGCCCGTCCCCACTGTCCCTGGGCTGACTGGGGAGAACCAGGGAAACCAGAGAGCAGCTTACAAATCACACTTTTTAAAACCACTTTGTTTTCTATCGCTAGCAATTCGCTTTCTCTGTTTTCCTAACACCGTTAAAATGCCAAATAAACATCAGATTTTAAAAAATGTAATAAAAACCCAGCATTTCTCTCTTCCCGTGAAGAGAAACATATGCAGGAAGACTCCCACACTCCCCTTTCAATCCACAAATCCCACGTGCTGCACAGAACACGAACCTGTTCATTGCTTGCTAAGCTGAAAGGCGCCAAAATTAACCTGGTGCTCAGACACACAGCCGGGAATAACGAGGATTTAAGGGGTGCAATGGTCTGGTTTGGGAGAAGTCTCACACCAGCTTCAAACGAGGCCACTGGAAAGCCGTGCTCCAGGGGCTCCTCACATCCCAGCCCTGAGCTGGGAGGGAAGGGCTGCCCAGCACACAGGCAGTGTGGTTTCACTGGCCACGGTCTGGCCACACGAGCAAGCCTGGAAAAACCAGGCAGGGATATTTGTGTGGTTCCTTGGCTGCTGCACCGGCCCTGCCCCACTGCCCACCCTGGCCCCAGGAGCCAGGGATACGCTCAGATATGCACACATCAGGTGCCCACTCATGTCTGATCTGGTTCCAAACAGGTACAGCCCACCCACCCACAGCTTCCCACCCAGCACTGGAGCTGAATGTGCTGGAACAACCGAGACATTTCCTGCGAGCTGGAATCAGGCCGGGCTTTGCAGGGACTGGGCAAAACGACTGGCTGCAGCTGGCCAAATTAATTCCCAGCGTAATTCCAAACAAGTCTGATTTTAACAGGCATTCCAAATAACCTGCCCTTTTCTTGCCCTTTGCATGTGTAGAGGAAATAATAATAATAAAAAAAAAGGTATTAACAACTCATTCCCAATCTTCACATGGGTAATTAGCCATGTGGGGAGCAAAGAGCCCTGTGCACTCCCGGGCTGGCGAGTGCCCAACCTTCTGCTCAGCCAGTTGGTACCTTTGTGCAGGAGGAAAAGGAGCTGCCCTGGCTGGGTCCACACAATGGGCCACGCGCTGGGGCTGGCAGGTCACAAACAGGCCACGTGAGGGCTGAGCAGAACGCCCTGGAGCAAACCAAGTTTCTTTGTAAACTGCTTCCATGTAAAGAGAATAGCAAACAGAGGCTAATTCTGCAGTCTCTAATTTTCTTGTCTGACTAAGCAGGCATAATTTACACCCATCAGTTGCAAATGGCTTCTCCCACCAATCCTAAAGATAGAGGGCTTTTTTTAAAAAGGGAAAAAAAAAAGAGGGAGAAAACACATGATTTCCTACCACTGCAGAAAGAGGATGAAAAACACATGCAAAGGCTGTCTGACACAGATATATATTTTTCACTCAGCCTAGTTCAAAGAGATCATCTTGCAGCCCAGAAACAGGAGACCTCGGTGGAGCCAAATGGCCAGAACAGCTTCTCCTGTCAGGGATGAACAGAAGAGGTGATAAAGATAATAATTTTAACTGGTCTTACTTAGTCATTTGCTCCCTGTTGCCCTTTTCAGCCCACATGACACGTTGCAATTGTACAAATGTGGCTGTTGTACGAGGCTGACGAGCAGCAGGAGCTCACGGGGCTCTGCTCCACATGCCCTGCGGAATCTGCCACCCCCTGGGATGCTCTCACCCACCCTCCAGGTGCCAGGCTCTGTCCCTGGTCACTGCCACCACGTCACATCCAAAAAGGCCTTGCAGGTCTCCACATCCTCCCAAGTTCCTGCTGCCTGGGGTGGCTCTGCTGGTTTGGAAAGGGGGCAGAGGAGGAAATCGGTGATGCAAATCCCACCGGGGGAAGGAAGAGCCAATTCCCATCTCCTGCCCGCCTGGGGACACTGGGACAAGACCTTGAACCTGCTCCCACCAGCTCTGTTGGCAGCCCTGGCCCCCGCAGCCAGCCCTGGCCCCCGCAGTCGGTCCCTGGCCCCCGCAGTCGGTCCCTGGCCCCCGCAGTCGGTCCCTGGCCCCCGCAGTCGGTCCCTGGCCCCCGCAGTCGGTCCCTGGCCCCCGCAGTCGGTCCCTGGCCCCCGCAGTCGGTCCCTGGCCCCCGCAGTCGGTCCCTGGCCCCCGCAGTCGGTCCCTGGCCCCCGCAGTCGGTCCCTGGCCCCCGCAGTCGGTCCCTGGCCCCCGCAGTCGGTCCCTGGCCCCCGCAGTCGGTCCCTGGCCCCCGCAGTCGGTCCCTGGCCCCCGCAGTCGGTCCCTGGCCCCCGCAGTCGGTCCCTGGCCCCCGCAGTCGGTCCCTGGCCCCCGCAGTCGGTCCCTGGCCCCCGCAGTCGGTCCCTGGCCCCCGCAGTCGGTCCCTGGCCCCCGCAGTCGGTCCCTGGCCCCCGCAGTCGGTCCCTGGCCCCCGCAGTCGGTCCCTGGCCCCTGCAGCCAGCCCCGGCCCCCGCAGCCAGCCCGGCCAAGCAGGGAGAGCAGCAGTCGGTCCCAGCCCGATCCCACTCGCAGTTTCCGTGGGGCGTCGCTGGTCTCGCTTTGACAGGAGCTCGTGTTCTCCCCGTGCCTTCCCCTGACTTTCACAATAATATATTCAGCAGAACTGGATACATTTCAAACCAGCTATTACACCACAGGATGTTCCAACACAAATATATGCGGTGTAGTGCAGCAACAATTCTTCTGTATCACACAGACTGCAGAAACCCCACGTCCCCCTGCCCGCCCCACCTGCCCCGGCCAGAGCAGCAGCACCAACAGCAGCAATTACTTAGAGACAATAAACCTGACAAAAATTTAAGTGGGAAACATCCCTATGTTCAAATCACCTGCCCAGCTCCAAAACGAACGGGCAGGTCCTGGCGCTTTCCTTGGCCCTGGAACCGCCGGTGCCTCCATCGCCACCCACACCCCACCCAGAGCCCCCCATCTCCTGCTGCAGCCTCAGAAACCTGCCCAGCCTGCAGGTGGAGCACAGGGAAACACAGCACTAACCCCCATCCAGATGGAATGCTGAGTAGGAAGTGGAAATTTTTCCTCTTTCTCCCCACAACAAGCAAAATGGAACACAAATTACAGTGAGTTTGCGGGGGCAAATGTGGTTTCTTGCTGTTTGCTTTTGCAGGAGCTGGAGTGCTGGAGTGTGGGTGGCAGTGTCACCTCATCCTGGATGCTGGCACAGTTAGTGCCTCTCCCAGAAAAAGGCACTGAGCCCACCCAAGCTCCTTGGGCAAAGCCAACATCTCTCTGCAGCACTGCCATGCCCAGCCCAGCGCAGCCCTTGGCACTCATCGGTGCCATCACAGCTCCCATTCGATCGTGGCCAAAGGAATCTTCCTTACAGTACTTAAAATTGCCACCTAAACCAGAAAAATCTGCTGTGGCAGGGCTGCAGGAGGAGCCAGAATCAACCAGAGTGCTGGAGAGGCAGAAGCAAGTGCAGGATCAGACTGGGGAGGAAGGAAAGGAGGGATCCTTCATAATGGATCTGTGAACCACAGGCTTCAATTTAATTTAGCAACCCATCAATCAAGCTGTGGGTGTCGCAGCAAAGAGCCGGAGCCGGGACAGTTTCAGTAGAGGGCACTCCAGTCCCAGGAATCTGCATTTCCCAGGTATATTCACTGGTATTTTAGGAGACGACTTCGGCACATGAATCTCGGTAATGCGAGCACTGAGCCTCGTAACTCACATTGATTGTGGTTCTATTACACCTGATGCATATAAATCTAAACAAAACACATGTGGATGGAGCTAATTCCAAACGAACCAGTTTAGACACCATTAAAAAAAAATAGAGAGAAGCCTCTTTTTCTTCATTAGTATTGAAAAATGCCGTAGCTGTAGAAATGCTCACGTTCCTTTCTGCCAGGTTCGTACTTCTGCCTTTTGTCAATCAGCGTTTTCCTCTAGCAATTAATAATCTCAAAATTTGTTCAAATTTTGCAAGTGGTTCCCTCTCATACTCAAACATAAGAATTCTTACATCCCAAGTCTTGAGAACATCCATAAATCTACAGCTTTATTTGCAGATGAGAGCACTGAGATTTTTATGTCTATAAAAAAACCTTAAGATGTGCACAATTACAAGTCTGACCTGTCTGATACCTGGAGCTCCAAATACCACTTGTATTCACTGTAAAAAGGCAGCAGTAAAACTAACACATCCAAACATCCTCACAACAAACTTAGAATATCCAACTGACTTCTCCTCACTGGTACACCATGTTCACAAGTTATAAATACAGCAGAGAGCTTGCACTAATTGATACACTCTGAAATGATGAATTACCACATTAAAGCTATTTTCACAGCACTTATGAACTGGGCAAATATCTTGTATTTTTAGCATCACTGTAACACATTGTCCAACACCAAAACCCTTCCACAACCTTTGATCCTCCTTCAGCAAGGCACATCTACAGATTCCTGAACAAAGTCCCAACTGAGCCCAGTAAGAACCCCACTCCCGAGGCCCCCACGCTCAGCCCAGCACCCCCCAGAGCAGGGTGGGCAGCACTCACCCGAGCAGCAGTGCTGACCACAGCTCTGGCAGCTTCCCAGCCACGTTCTCCTCCTGCTCAGCCACGTTCTCCTCCTGCTCAGCCACCTTCTCCTCCTGCTCAGCCACCTTCTCCTCCGGCCCAGCCACCTTCTCCTCCGGCCCAGACACCTTCTCCTCCGGCCCAGACACCTTCTCCTCTGGCCCAGACACCTTCTCCTCTGGCCCAGACACCTTCTCCTCCATTCTCCTCCGGCCCAGCCACGTTTCTGTGCTGTAATTACCAGTAACGACCTGGCTCTGGCTCCAGAGGGGATTCTGGGCTGCTGGCTGAAGGTCATTGCTCACAGGTGTGGGCCTGGAGCTGTGTCCACGAGCAACAGGAAAAGTCAAATAGTCTTTGTGTGAGGAGGAAATACCTAAGGCACTGTGGAGTAGTTTCAAAACTGCCCTCTTTGCAATCCTGCCACAGAACAGCCTTGGGACCCCCAGGATGCTGCTGGGAGAGAGAGGAACATCAGCATCACACATGAGGGACAGGCTGGGTGACAGTGTGGGGACTTTGGAACACAAAGGAAGGGAGACACAGCCACGATGGGCTGTTCTGCTGGATGCCCTCGGATTGCTTCGGGAGGGAAAGGCCGAGTGAGGGGATGTGCAGCCACAGAGTGCTCCTTTGCCAACTGCTTTGGGAACTCCTGGGGCAGGAGTCCTGCTCTCTCTGACCTACATGCACAAGATTAGGGCTATCCATGACCTCCATACACCCATCAGACATTAATCAAATAAGATAATACAGAATAAATGATGCTGGATCCTGCAGCAGGATCCAGTGGCTGAAGTACAGATTGGAGCCTTACCAGTGCCTGGTGCCAGCAGAAAAGTAAGTAGCAGCATCCAAAGTAACAGAATATTTCATCCCAACTACAGTTCAGTTTAAACACTCCACAGAATCAACCCTTTTCTCTGTGTGCTGGAGTCTGCAAAGAACAGCCACAGGTGAAACAGCCCTTTCTACCTGCTCCCTACCCATAGGTTTGTGGGACTTTTTTTATCTCCAGGTGCACAGACTCACCAGGTTGTGACATTTACGTTTATAACAAATTCACAGAAACAGCTGTCCTTTGCCTAAGCAGTAAGTAAAGAAATTTTCTTCTATGGCCTTTGTTAAATCTTATCCATTTTGGTGTCAGGAGGGATAAAAATACCCCTTAACACAAGCCACCCTTTTCTGTATCCATCTTTGGCACTGGCAGGAAGGTTCCTGCTGGGGGCTGGGGCTTCAGCCCTGCCCTCAGTCAACACCGACCACCATTTCTGAGCCCGAGCTTGTGCCTGGTGCTGGAGGAGGCTGAGCTCGATGGGGAGGCTGAGCTCTGGCTCGATGCTTAGGTAGGACTAAGAAGTCCCCTCCACCGTGACACAGTGCTGAGACCCCAGGCCATGCTCAGGGGCACCTTCCATCGCCTCGGGTGAGGCACCAGCTACACCACGGCAGCATCTCCGGGCGGGGCTGGTCCTGCCCTGGGCGTGCAGATCCCCCAGAGACCCTTCCGGCTTTTCCTTACGGTTCCGTGTTGGTGACGGCTGTCCGATACCCTGGCCAATCCCCCACTGCACACACAGCCAGAGAGCAGGCACCGCGCACCGCTGCGATGGGCACGGAGGGGATCCCCCCGTCTGCCTCGCTGCAGCAGGCACTGTGCGCGCTGCCTGCTGGCAGAGACAACACCCAGCAACTTCTCTTTGAGTTTTAGACCAATAATGATTTGCGGTCCCCTCCTCCGGTCCGTACACCCGGGCTCGCGGAGCCTGCTCCGCGATGGGTTTCTGGAGCGGAGCGCAGGACGGCGATTGGCGCCTCTGCCAGCACGGAGCACGCCGAGCTTGCTGCTGGGGAAAGCGACGGGCAGGGAAAATTAAAAAGATGAGCCGATACAGAGTAATAGTATGTTTGTAAGAAAATTAAAGATTTGCTCTTCAGCTGTTCCAGGCTGGAGTTAGCAGACAGCTGGCAAATGGGAGCGATTGGAAATGATGGAATAGATCAAATTATTTAAATGAGAAAAAAAGAAATTCTCCCTAGCCTAGCACGTTGACGGAGCAGCTCCCGGTCCGCGGCATGAGCAGCCCTTTGTCTCTGTCACCGAGGTCATTAAACTCCCAGCTGCGGAGCCCGGCCCGGCGCCCGCAGCGATCCCGCCGCTCCATCGCCCCTTCCCCGCCCGTCCCCGGGGCGCCGGGCCCGGCCCCAGCATCGCTGCCCGCCTCGCCCGGCGCCCGCCGGCGGGGACACCCGGGGTCAGCAGGGACCCCCGAGAGCTCGGGGAACACCGGGCACCCCGTGATCTGCGGGACAGGGGCCCGTCGGGGGCAGAGGAAACCGAACACCCTGGGCTGCCGGGACCCCCGGGACTCCTGCGCCACCTCCCCGCGGTCCCCGCCGAGGGTCCCCGCCGAGGGTCCCTGCCGAGGGTCCCCACCACCTCCCGCCCCGTGCCCGCCGCCGGCGCTGCCCTCGCCTCGGGGGAGCGGGCGGGTGCCGGTGCGTGTCGGTGCCGGGCTGTGTGCCGGGGTGTCAGTGGTGTGTCAGTGTGTCGGGGGTGTGTGTGTCAGGGGGTGTGAGTGTGTCGGTGTGTGCACGCTCCACTCCGGGGCTTTGCGCGAGCCGCGCATCAGCGGTAGGAGGGGACAGAGCCGCTCCTGGGGCGCACCGGCAGCCCCGGCTCCGCAGGTGCCGCCCGACCGGCACCGGCAGCGGTACCGGCACCGCACGGCTCTGCCCGGAGCGGAACCGGCCCGGCTCGGCTCGGCCCGGCGCGGAAGGGAACGGCCGGAGCCGAGGGCTCGGCGCGGGACGGGCCGGAGCGGCCGCTCTAAGATGTGCCATGAGCTGCCCGGCCCCCGCGCCGAGCGGCCGCTCCGCCTGAGCCCCGGGCAGCAGCAGCCGCCCGAGTCCCCGCTGCCCCTGGGGCCGTAGGGCCGAGCCGGCCCGCGCCCTCCCCAACGATGCCCCATCTCTGGCCGGCGCTCCGCCGCGTCCTCTGGGAATACTGGGCAGCGCTCCTGGTCGGCGGCTTCTGGGGACAGAGCTCGCACGGGATGCCGCATGTCATCCGGATCGGTAAGGGCCGGCGGCGGCGGCAGAACTTCGGGGCGCGGGGGCGCGGCGGGGGCTGCGGGGTGCGGTACCCGGGGCTGCGGGGTGCGGTACCCGGGGCTGCGGGGTGCGGTACCCGGGGCTGCGGGGTGCGGTACCCGGGGCTGCGGGGTGCGGTACCCGGGGCTGCGGGGTGCGGTACCCGGGGCTGCGGGGTGCGGTACCCGGGGCTGCGGGATGCGCTGCCCGGGCAGGGGCGGACGGTGCCGGCGGCGCGGCCAGGCCGGGGCTGTGTCCCGGCACGGAGCGGGTGGCGCGCCCGGTGCGAGCGGCCACCCTGGGCACGGTGCGATGGGGGTGCTGGGCACCGTGTGGAGAGGAGAGGGGGATGCGGTGCCCCCGGAGAGGGAGGTACTGATTCCCCGGAGAAGGGGAATGCTTTGCCCCTGAAGAGGGGGGATGCTGAGCCTCGGCGAGGAGGCTGCAGTAGCCGGTGCGAGGAGGGGTGTTGAGCCTGCTGCAGTAGGGGTGCTGTGCAGAGGGGATTTGACCCCGGGCTGGATGTGCCCGCAGCAAGGGACAGCCAGCGCGGGGGTCCCGCGGCACCGAGTTGCACTGCCCGGAGGATGCCAGTGGGCTGGTTACGCCGCAGCTGCTGCCGAGGACCAGGCGTGTTTCATTAAATTGCTGAGGTTCTGGGGAAAATTAATTTTTAATAATGTTACATAAAATAATTGCACAGATAACAGCCCGGGAACGAGTCTGCGATCTTTCTTTTTCTAATTAAACGAGATACTTGTTTTAAGCATGTCATGTAAAGAACGGTGCTGATTTTCTGTTACATCCCATTCACTCTGCCATCGGTACATATTCCCAGGGATTTTCTGTGTGCCCAGTAAAAATTACAAGGACAGGTTTGCCTGCCTTTTCAGGGTTCAAATTCTAACCCAGAGAAACCAGTGAAAATTGAGTAGATTGGTGAAAATTTAAAGTGGAAAAAATGGATCTTACTTATCCCAGTGCAACTGCACAGCAGCAATGTTGAAAGCCAGAAAGAGAAAAATGCTGGTCCTGAGGGAAAGGTGCTTTCTGAAGTGAAACACTGTCACCTCCAGCATGGTTTGGAGCCACTGCATGGCCCAGATCGTCTCACGGACAAGGGCTTGATACCTGCAGGGTGAACATCTGCTCTGCCCTCGACTTTTGTGAACGGGGTGCTCCAGGCAGATGTGGTCCTGTGCACATTACAGTGCCAGAAATACTGGTGGAAGAGGTAATGGATCTGCCTCTGGGGCCTGGGCCCTGGTGGCTGCTGAACTTTCACTAGAGCCAAGCTGCTTGGTATGCTCAGCCTCCGCCTGGAACAGCTGGAAATGTTTTGTGCCATTCAAACCCACTCCCAGGAAGGCTCTGCTGCTGCTGACAGGGCATGCTGGGCTTTGCCAGCCCCAGCGCAGGAGCGGGGAGGAGGCGTCCTGCTGTGTGAGCCCCCCCTCTCCTGTCCCCAGCCTGTCCCCCCGAGACACCGCAGTGCCACGCCGGAGTTCCCCTTCCTGGGGGTCCCAGGGCACAGACCCCTTGGGCACGCCGGGCCGTGTGCCGGGGGGGCTGTCGCAGCTGGGCTCTGGGCTGGCAGCTCCTCCTGCTTTCGGCTTGGCAGCGCTGGACCTGATTCTTGGTGGCCAGAGCCGATGCTGCCAGGCTGACGCTCTGAGGAGGAGGGCGAGGGGCAGCTGTGGCAGATGCTCGCGGGGAATGGGCTGAGGCTGCCAGGGCACACGGGAGCTGAGACTCCCGGGAATGCCAGCGGGGCTCATGGGGGATGCTCGGCCCCGGGAGTATCCCTGGGGCTCTGTGGAGATGTTTAGTCTCAAGTCTCAGTGCCTCAGTTGTCCTGAAAATGGGTTTTCTAGCCAAGGCTCAAAGCAACTGCACAAAAGGACAGAGGAGCTTTCAATGCAGTCACTGCTGCCAGCCCTCCACGAAAGCACCTGGGTCTGCTGCAGCTCTGCTCCCCTTCACTGGGCAGGCGAGTGGGCACGGATGGAGGGAGGTGGGCAGGAAGGCAGGCAGGGAGGGATGGAGGTGGGCAGGGAGGAAGGCAGGGATGCAGACAGGCAGGGAGGCAGGGATGGAGGCAGGCGGGCAGGGATGGAGCAGGGAGGAAGGCAGGGATGGAGGCAAGGATGGAGGCAGGGATGGAGGCAGGGATGGAGGCAGACAGGCAGGGATGGAGCAGGGATGGAGGCAGGGATGGAGCAGGGAGGCAGGCAGGGCTGCCTGGTGCAGCAGTACCACTGTGCCACTGCCAGCACCACTGTGCCTTCCACAGGAACAGCCTGACTTTACCTGCTGAGAAATGCCCCAAGAGTCAGCCCCTCATTGAGACACCTTCTTGATCAGTAAAATAAGAAACTTAAAAGATCAGAAAACGGCTTTAATCGAGGCTGCAGGGAGATCAGTGTTTACCTTCTCTCTCAGCTAAAACTGGCATCATTTTGACCTCTTTTTCAGCCCACTGGAAAACCGCAGCCTCTTCCCCTGCATTAATTTGTGCAAAGCTACTCTGGCTTTCAAGTAATTATTTTAATTATTAGGTTATGCCAAGAAGTGGAGAACACTTAAGTAACTATTGTTTTAGCACTGAAAATCAAACCAGGGAGAAAGCAGGTAACTTCTCAAAGCTCTCTTTTTTCCCTGTGAAGCTGACTATTAAAATAAATACAGGGAGAGATATCTAAGAAAGGGAAGGAAAAGCCAAAAGCGCTCTTTCTCTCATGAGTAAAATATAAATATTTAATATACACATCTAAACATAATCTATACATGTACCCCTACAAAGAAAATCTGTGCCTGGTTGCTGGATGGCTTCTTTTTAAGCAGGAGTTTGTGTCTGAAGCTTATTCAACAGCTGCTCGGTTATTACGCAATCTGTTAAATATTTGAGAACGCCGTATCAGAAAACACCAGCCAGAGCTGCTCCAAGTGCTCAATTCAGCTCTGAGTATCTCTGGAGCAGAGATGGATGACTGTGGTGGTGTGAGAGGGGTGCTTACACCCCGGGAGGGAGCCCTGCCCCGGCCTGAGGGGCTGCAGGAGCAGCCCAGGGTGTGCAGGACCGTGCCCCTCCTTTACACGAGCAGTGACTGCGAGGTGATTCAGTGCCGTAGTGAGCCCATTTATCTAACCTTTCCCTTGGATTAAAAAGCAGTGGTAACACCCTCCACCGCGACAGACGAGAGCCTGGTGCCATTTTGTACAGCTGATGGCACCGTCCCTAACAAAGCAGGGCGGGAGAACTGGAATCGCTGGTGCAGGTGGAGCCGGAAGGACTGGCGGCTCCAGCAGACCCATTGCAGCCACCTGCCTCGCTGAAGCATCATCAGAAATTACTGAGGGTGATTATTCTGATGGATGGTGTGTCAGCCAGAGGCATAGATCAGATGCCAGCGGACGGAGATCGGTAAATTGCAAAGAGCAAACCCCCGGCTCCGGCAGGACAGCGGCAGCGCCGGATTTGGGGACTCGCGGGTGGGGTTGTGCTCAGGTGCTGCTGAGGAGGTGAGCTCAAAGCCACACTGCCCTTGGCCACCCTGCTCCTGCTGGGAGTGCAGCTGGCGTGGCAGCTGCCACCCCCTCTGTGGGCAGCGGGACAGGCCGGCTCCCAGCCCACCCTGCCCTTGGGTCATCCCTGTGGGCTCTCCCTGCCCTTCTGCAGGAGGAGAGTGCTGGGCCAGGGAGTGGGCTCATTTGTCCTTCTACATTTTAAAAGGAATCACCTTCACCTCCGGGTCCGTGCTTTGTGCTGGGTTTTTTACTATTTCTGCTGATATTTGTGGCAATAATCCCACCTCAAGCACGTCTGCCAGTCCCACACTTGTATCGCTGAAGGAGCTGTAAGCATGATCAGTCTCCAGCAAAGCTTTTAAACAAACAGCCCTGCATGAGGAATTTATCGGATTTTATTTCTCGTAGTGTCTTTCTGAGCTCTGCTTGCATAGAGAAGGGGTCAGGGCATTGATTGTTTGTATGATTTGCAAGTAACACAGAAAATACAATCAAATTGGTGTCTGTGTGGGAAAAATAGCATTGATTATTTTATATAAATACATAGAAAACAAATCCTCTGGATAATTATCCTGCTCTGTGTGATTGGTTTTTCTGAGGCTTATTATGCCTGTCAGGAATTTTATTTTGAAACCACCTTCCCACACTCTGCAAACGAAGTTGTATTTTTAAAAATAAAGGCAAAAGCAGGCTTTTCCAGGATGAAAAGGCAGTGCCCAAGGGCTGGGAGCTGCATGGCCATGGGGGATGTGGATACTGAGGTGGAAATCCTTGGAAAGGCAGCTCGAGGGCTTTTCTGCTCAGCCTGTACCTGGTGATCAGAGTGAGGGGAGGGTGGCAGGATAGCCCAGAGTTGGACAGCACCAGGGTGTTTTTAAATCACTCTACTGCCTTTGTAGCTTCTCCTGCACTCCCATGGGCATTTCTGTGGCCACACATTCACTGCTTAAGCATTTAATGGTTGATAAAGTTATTTCAGGTCATGAAATACTTTGTGTGTCAGATACATTCTGGTGATTTCAGCAGGATAGGAGGGCGCAGTGTAAATTGTTTGGTGGTAAATTAATTCTGAATACATTTGAATAACAATGTTAACTCTTTATCGCAGAATAGTCCAATTATTTGATCTTGGCATCCTCTTGAGAACTTCATACAGGAAATTAAGATCAAACCACAAACCAGAGAAGAATAGACTCTCATTCATCAATCACAGGGCAGGAGAGACACCAGACCAGACAGATCTGCTCAGTGCTGGGCTGATGTCAGGGTGGGCACAACCCCAGAGACTGCCCAGCACACGGACAGCCCTTGTGTGCACAGCTCAAGGGGGGAAGGAGCCTTGTGTGGGCTTCACGTGCATGGAGAGAGGTGGATGCACCTGCCTGATACCAGGACACACTGACACACTCAGAGACACACTGACACACTCAGGGACACACTGACACACTCAGGGACACACTGACACACTCAGGGACACACTGACACACACCAGGACACACTGACACACTCAGGGACACACTGACACACTCAGGGACACACTGACACACACCAGGACACACTGACACACTCTGGGACACACTGACACACACCAGGACACACTGACACACTCAGGGACACACTGACACACACCAGGACACACTGACACACACCAGGACACACTGACACACTCAGGGACACACTGACACACTCAGGGACACACTGACACACTCTGGGACACACTGACACACACCAGGACACACTGACACACTCTGGGACACACTGACACACACCAGGACACACTGACACACCAGGACACACTGACACACACCAGGACACACTGACACACACACCAGGACACACTGACACACACCAGGACACACTGACACACACCAGGACACACTGACACACACTCTGGGACACACTGACACACACCAGGACACACTGACACACTCTGGGACACACTGACACACACCAGGACACACTGACACACACCAGGACACACTGACACACTCCGGGACACACTGACACACTCTGGGACACACTGACACACACCAGGACACACTGACACACACACCAGGACACACTGACACACACCAGGACACACTGACACACACCAGGACACACTGACACACACTCTGGGACACACTGACACACACCAGGACACACTGACACACTCTGGGACACACTGACACACACCAGGACACACTGACACACACCAGGACACACTGACACACACCAGGACACACTGACACACTCTGGGACACACTGACACACACCAGGACACACTGACACACTCTGGGACACACTGACACACACCAGGACACACTGTCACACACAGCAGGACACACTGACACAAACACGTGCCTTTGGTGTGGGAGCTGCCTCTTGTGCTGCTGTGCCTCATCTGGTTTTATCACCAGCATGTGGACATCGACCTCTACCAAGTTAATTTCTCCAACTCTGGGTGTTTTTATTGAGGAAACCGAGCAGAGGGTGCTGTTATGAAAAGGTTCCTGCAAAGCCAGGCACAGAGCCACACTCAAGTCATTCAGGTCCCTCCTGCCCTGGGAAAT
This sequence comes from Pyrocephalus nanus, assembly GCA_038380795.1. Lineage (NCBI taxonomy): Eukaryota > Metazoa > Chordata > Aves > Passeriformes > Tyrannidae > Pyrocephalus > Pyrocephalus nanus. The sequence continues at coordinate 6,228,236 of CM076285.1, read as the reverse complement.
GAATTGCTCCTTGGCTACAGAGCAGCAGTTTCCCTGAATTAGCATTCCTAAGCGAAGCCCAGCCCTGCTGTTGTCGCCTGTCGCGATATGGGGAGGCGCAGGGCTGGCACCCGGCCGGGCCCCGCATCGGCAGAGGGCACTGCCCGGCCGCGGCTCCCGCCGCCCTCCCCGCACCAGCAGCGTTATCCTCACGGATCTCCCGGCGTTTGCTCGGAGTGGCCGTGCCAGGAGGGCTGCGATGCTGGAGTGTCTCGTGGACACACGATACGGGATAACCCGGCACAGCCCGGTGTTTGTAGCCAGCGTGAGCCCTCCTGATCCAGCGCACCGCGCGTCTCCACCAGCTTCGCTGTGCCATCTCCTTCCCCTCCTTTTGGCTGCAGCTTTAACGCGCTGCTGTCGAGACGGCTTTTCCCTTTGCACATCAGAAGATGGGCGGTGGAAGTCTCTGGGAAAGGCAGATAGCGAGTTGAAAGCACCGGAACCATGGGCGAGGGGGGAGAGACGCAAATGTTGAGAGGAGCTGAAGGTGAGGATAAGAACTGCCATACAGTGCTGCTACCAGGGGGAATAGATATGGAACAGGAGTGCTGTGCCCCTTAGAGACTCCAGCTTGCTTTGCCAGGCAGGGCTTGGGGTTTGGGATCATGCAGAGGGGATTCAGATGGGATAGGAATTCGTGCAATGGTACTGGTGTTCATTAACAGTGAAAACAGGGATAATTTAACACTCCTAATTTAATACTCCTAATAAAGACTAAAATAGAGGCAGGTCCTTAGCACAAGCACAAATAAGAGCTCTTAAAGCAGAGGGCTCAGCTCATTGCTTTGTCTTTGCTCCTGCACCAGCTTTTCTCTTGGCTGCCCCTTGTGCCTCCTCCTGCCCCCCTGGCTGTGCTGCCCCAGGGAACCCACAGCTTCCCTGCTCAGGTTTGCACCAAGAGACTTTCGCCATGCCGAGTGTTACCTGGGTCCTTGGGCTTTAAATCTGCAGCAAGATATCGTGCAGGAATAGAGAAACACGGATGTGACTGCTCCGTTATTGCTGGGAGGGAAGATCGTCAGGAAAATGTTCAGCTGCAAAGGCGGCTGAGGAGAGCGTGGGGTACCCCTGCGTCAGAGGCACCCCCAGGCTGCTCTGAGCTTCCCCCACACTGCTCAGCATCTGCAGCGCTGGCAGGAGGGGAGGGAAGCAAACACGAACCATTGGTGAGAGAGATCACCCCCCTGTATCTGTATTATTTAATACTTTAGCCCAGGCACCCAAACCCCAGACTTCAGGTTTTGTTGCTGTGGCTCAGCCAACAACCAGCACCCTTCTGCATGGGGACAGATTCACAGAATCAAAATCAGAATTGGGAAGCAGTAAGGGAGGAACCAGCACATTCTGTATCAGCCCAGGACATTCAGGACAGCTGAGTGACCTGGAAAGCAGCAGGAAGGACTGGGATTCAAGCACCCGGACTGTGTGGGTGCCTTCAGGGAGGACTTTAGCAGACAGATAAACCAGCTAACATAAAAGACACAACGACTTTAAATTACACAAGTGCTCAGATGAATTCCTGAGTTTGGGCCTTGCACTTGGCACACTGCTCTGAAAACTGGGCACCTGGGAACCCCCTCTGAGCATCCCTGCGGCCGGAGCAATCAGCCTGTTACGAACGCTTTCGAGCCAGATTGATTTCAATTTGCCTTCCATCCCTGACACCTGCAAGCAGCAGCTTCAGGAGCATCAGTGGTGCCCCTGCAGCAGCTCGGTGGAAACAGTGGTTCCCATGTCCAGTAAGGACTGGGATGAGGCCACTGAATCCTCTGGCAGAGGCTGCTGGACACTCCTTATGACATCTGATTGCTGCAGCATGTCCTTTCAGACCGGGGACTTGGAGGTGAACAGACCAGCTCTCTGAACTCACAGCCCCCAGGTGAGTAGGGATGTACGTCACTGTTACAGTAACAAAGCTGGTACTGCAAAATCCAACCTCGATTAGAGACGTGGAAGTGTGCGGTGAGAGAACCGGCGTCACTGTGGGCGGCTTCCCCCACTCTAATGAATAGATGGCTGTCAGCTCGTACTTTTCTCTCAGGATGAAACAGTAAATAAAATCTGGTATAACCCACAAATTTAGCTGAGTTGTGGCTGTCTATTGGGACTGAAGTGTTAGACTTGTTGGTTAGTTCTGCAGTAAATTCAGAGCACTCAGAGGGAAGTCACAGCAGTGATTTCAAATTCCACCCCCTGTGAGAGAGCGTGCCTGCCTGGGCACACGGGCTGAGGGGGCTTTTCCCTGGCTGCAGCAGGAGTTGTGTGTTAGGAACAGGGTGGATTTGTTTTGAGTGGAGCAAACAGACACAGCACCTGCTCAGCAGAGGAAACGAGACTGGATGTCACAGAAACCCAGAATGGTTTGAGTTGGAAGGGACATTAAAGCTCATTTTGTTCCACCCCCTGCCATGAGCAAGGACACCTTCCACTAGACCAGGGTGCTCCAAGATCCATGCAGGGAGGGGGCTCTGCCAGGTCACCCTGCCTGCTGCCAGCACACCACACTCCACAGGGACAGCCCCATGGCCATGCAAGGGGGGTTCCCTTCCTCGGGAGCTTTGGGAAGGACACGGGGCCCTCAGAGCCGCAGGACTCTGGGATGATGTTCTCTCATCACATGGGCAGCAAAAGGTGTATCATGATTAACCTTAAAAGCCTAAGCTTTTTCCTTGCCTGTACAAGACAGTTTTATAATATTTTCCCTTTTTTTTTTTTTTTTTTTGGAACACTGGATTCTTAGTGCCGACAGTGATTTATTGAATAATCAATTTCCTTATCTACGTAATACATTCAGGTGATCCATCAATGCCAGATAATCAATCCAGCTCGGGATTTTAAGTGTATGTATGTGCACTTGTATATATATTTTCCTCCTGTATCGTTGTCAGGCCAAATAACGTCTCCTTTTCTGCGCTCCTTCTGCAGTGACTTTTGTTTATGGTGTGTGAGAGAACCCCCCGCCGTTCCATTACACCTTGTAAGTTTTACGGCACTTGAGAGGTTTATGCGCGACGAGTGTAAAGGGCAGTGCAATAACGCAAAGGGCACCGAGACATTTTTAAGCGCAGGAGGAAATACACGGAGCTGAGGAGATAAATCTGGGCGCGTAATCGTCCCACTGTGTCTCTCCTATTTATGAGAAAGACATTCACTGCAAATCATGCTCCAGGTCACTTGTGCCCCGGTCCCTGCTCTGCGTTATGGGCTGATTTAACTGCTCTTAATCTGCTCTGGGATCTCTGCCCCGGTACGGAGCCGTGCCTGGGCCTGGCAGAGGGGGCTCAGCCCAGGTGTGGTAATTCCCCAGTAATTCCCCCTCCCTGGAGTGGTACATTGGCTTGAGCAGCTCAAGGACTTGGGTAAGTGGAAGATAGTGTGTCGGTCCTCTGTGAGCCGGGAAAGGGCTGGGTAAGAATGCACCGTGGGGGAAGGCAGAGCAATCACAGCTGTCAAGCCTGAGGCTTATGGATGGTTTAGCTGAGGAAGAGGAGCCTGGGTTCAGCCTCCCACAGTCTGGGTGTTTGCTGCCAGAGTCGGCTCTGTTTGGGCTGGGCAGGAAACTGCTCCAAGAACAGGTCTGGGAACTTCAGCAAACACCGTCCCTACAAGGAGAGGAACTTCATGGCACCTTGCTCTTGTCAGACTCCTGAAACAGTCAAGCCACGAATCCTTCTCAACTGTGAATATTCACAATTCAGCATTTGCAATTAGCAGTAGAATTGGAGACAAAATGCCATTACTTTCTGAGGTCAAGATAAGTTGTATAGAGAGGTCACTGTTCCATGTGCTTCATTCAGAATCCAGTTTGTTTAGCGATGGCAGGAGCGCTGATGATTCTGCCGTTGCCACGTGTTTGGGACTTTCTGTGCAGGAAAAGATTTTCCCTAATTACTGGCAGTTTTAACTGTCTGGCACAGAGACAGGATTTTCCTGATTCGAACCCTCTCATAAAAAGTTCAGAGTTTAACTGGAGACTGAAATCCAGCGATGTGGCAGAGCCCCAGAGAGGCTGGGGAGCCGATGGCCGGAGTCCTCCTTCCCATCACGATGGCACTTCATGCCTGCACCCACAGCTCCAACCACGGCTGGGGAGCCCAGGGACAGGGCACAACGTCCTGGGTGGGAGGAGGGCAGAGGGAACTGCAGGAGCATCCTGCAAATCCGTGTCCCCCCCATCTCGAGATGCAGAACTCGGCACCTCCTGCAGCTCCAGGAGCCATCACTGTGTCATTTGCTTTTGCAGTAACACCATTACCATTTTAAGCTGAAACAGGGACCTTTAAAAAGGAGGCTCTTGGTTTAAATCTCTGGTCTATAAAATCTTAAAGATCTGCTCTTCCTTTATAGGGAAAAAAAAAATCCTTTTCTCCCTCATTTTATGCACTTTTCTTCTTACAGATTTTTATTTCTGCAAACTCAGTTTTGTCGTCTTTGGTTAGATGAAATTCAGAACGAGTCCTTGGATGTTTTGCTTCGCAGTGGCATCTCAGCTTGGCTCATAATATTTGACTGGAAATAGGACCTGTAGTTTCCTTTCCCATTCATCTACATCACGGGGATAGGGTTGTCCAGAAACAGTATTGTGAGATCTTAGGGGTTGTCCCTGCACAAATTACCAAACTCACTCGATATTAAAGTCACAAACCCTAGGATTGAACCGGGCAGGTGTAACTGAGTCCAGCCTCAATAGCAGGCACAGGCCCCTGGCAGGGCCAATCCCTCTGGGACTGATTATCAGCTCCTGTTGGATGCTGAACTCCCCTGTGCACACTCAGGCCTCCCGAGTGGAGGGACGGGATGAACTCAGCTGAAACCTGAACAAGCTGCACTTCCTGCCCTTCTAAGAAAAAGCTGCATTCAGAGATTTCCTCAGCAGCTGGGTGGGACTTGTGCTCATTGGCAGTGCTTGGAAACAAACCCCTCAGAATGGTCCTGGTTTCCCAAAGATCCTGTGAGGTGCCACCAGCCCAGGTGACACGCAGGGCACTCAGCTGGCACCACCACACCACTGCTTCCACAGGTGACTTTAGTGGGAGTTTGCCCCGAGCCTGGTGCCCACTGATATTTCCTGCTGCCCCAGGCACCTGACTCTGGGTTTTGAGTGCATTATTAAGGTCATTCTGTGTGGTTACACGACTCCTGGTGCTTTGTGAGTATTCGTGGGGAAACCAATTTCCATATGAATTATGGAAGTTGATACCAACACGGCTGTAATTTGTAAATTGTTCTGACAGCAACATTTTGTAAGAGAACACAGAGAAACCAGGGTAATAAAACTTGCCATTAAGGGAGTGGACTTGTGAGTCCTGGAAAGAATTCTTGTCCAAGGATTATTTATGATCATTGCACACCAAAATGTGTTTTTGCATTTTTATTGCTGGCAAATTACTTGTAAACCCACCAGGGAGCTAATGATTTTTCCTCTGAGGCCATGTGACTTCATTTGGGTTTATATATATCTCCATTTCTGTGACTGGTTAAGCCGTCGCTTTTGATTTATAATAACAATAATTATTTCAAAATAGCCTGGGTGTTAAAGGGTTAACTGTCCTTTGACTCCAGCTGACAAAGCCCAGGGGACAGTGATGGATTCCAAGGCAGAATGGCTGATGGTGCCTGGGCAGGTTTTCCCTGGATCCCTGTAATGGTGCTAACTACCTCTAATGGGGAGCACGGATTATTTATGTTCTTCTGCAGCTTCTCATTAATTTTTCAGAGCACTTGGTTGAAGAGTTCCGACTTCTCGGCTTCTTCATTAGTGTTACCTGTTCAACAGTGCAGAGCAGTGGAGGGGCCTCGATTCACAAAGGAGCAGTTCAGTTCAGGTTGTTTTCCAGGGGGAGAGCAGGAGGTGAAGCTCTGGGCAAGAAGGTGGGAGCAGGGGCAAGATTTTAGCGATGTTTTCGTCTCCCTGCTGGGGCTGGCACAGGTCCAGGGGCTCTGCACATCCCATGTGCCCGTGTGCTCCGTCACTCAGGGCTGATTGCTGGTGCTGAGCTGTCCTGCACGCAGTCCAGGGCAGTGCCAGCTGTCCCAGCCCCGCTGGCTTTTTCAGCCCTGCATCCTCTGTACCAGAGCCTCCAGTGCAGCCATCGCTGCTCCTGCTCTCACCAGCACAACCAGGCTCAGCTCGGCGGTGCCACCTCTTTTGTCCTGTCCCCCAAATGCCAAGGGTGCCACCTCTTTTGTCCTGTCCCCCAAATGCCAGGGGTGCCTCTGTGGCCCTTTTCAGAAGAGCAGCTTTTACCTGGCTGCTGCTGGGGGTGCTCCGATCGTTCCCTGCCGGCTGCAGGGAGCAGCAGGGAGCTCCAGATCGACCTTACAGAGGGGAGGGGAGCCCTAGACTGTTCCCTGCCAGGGTCCCCAGGGCGATGCCACCTCTTGTTTCTCATGTGCTGTCTTGGACAGACCCCCCAAGGATCACAGCTCTGTGGTGCCCACCCATTGCTGTCCCCCCCACACCCAGCTGGCACTCCCTGGGCTAGAGGAGCCAAGGGATGGAGATGTGGGTTAGGTGGGACACTCCTATGTTCATTACCAAAGCCAGTCAGGACTAATTGCATTTTTGATCGTAACAGAACAGTTTGTTAGAGCTGCATTTCCTTTATGGATTTTCAAAGCCCTGTTTTTAGAGAAGCATTTTTTGATCTGTCGCTGCTTCCTGTTCTGCTCCGTTACAGACTCCCTGCGTGGCTTTGAACAAATGACTTTGCTCTTCTGTGCCTTAATTCTGTACTTGTAAAACTGGGCTGAGCACACTCCCAGCTCCTCTGGGCTGTGGGAATGGGGAGGGTTTAAAGCCTCTGGATGTCAGCAGCTGAGCTTGCTGCACCACGGCAGGGTCTTTGAGGCAGAGCAAATAGAGATGAGCAAGCACAGCCCTATTACCAGCGAAATACTGAGATTACAACCCGGGGCTCTCTGACTGGAGCAGTTCTGGGGGAAGAAAGAGTATCCTAAATACACTTAACTGCTTGTTTAATGTATATTTCAGAAGTTATTTATCGAAATTTAACAACTGTTTACTCAATCCGGGACTGTAAAGCCTTTAAAAACACGCTCCTAATAATCCCATCCTATTTAACTGATGTACAACAGCGCGTGCTATTACATCCCAATTACATCCTCTTGGAGACACTTAATTAAAGGGAGGCTGCAATAAGCTCCCGGTGGTTTGGCTGCTCAGCCAGACCCACTCGTGAGGGTTCTGTGCATCAGCACATCCCAGAGAGCAGGGTCCGTGGAACAGCCCTCAGACATCCATCTGCAGCCAGCAGTCCACAAAGGGACTGCTCTGCCTCTCTCAAATACAAAATAATACTCCAAGCTCCCTTTAACTCAAGCCTTTTTTAAATCAGAAGTGACAACAGCTTTGTGCTTGCTCCACGGCGGGATGTAAAGTTAATTTTTATAAGTGATTTTTTTTTGCTTTTAATTATCAGCCTGAGATTCAAAACTGAGGAACATGGGGACCCCACGAGGCATCTTGTCTCTTTCAGGAGTAGAGTTTGTTTATTCAAGTGATTAAATATAGCTCTTAATTGTGTGGCTGGTCCTGCAGTACAGTGCAACAAAAAGGGCAGAATAAGAGATGATTTTGCTCCCCAGGGTCACTGTCCAGGCCCTCACTGCGGCACCTGGTGCAGCCACTCGGGGTGGGGAACCCCAGAGCACACCAAACACCTCTGGAGAGAACTGACCCCCTTGGTTCCTTTGGTAAATGGATAAAACAAGTACACAGGGATCTGTGTGCAGGAGCTCTTTGGGTTTTGCAGGGGATTTCGAGGCAAGCCTGTATTTATGAGCTGCCCATGAACCCAGGGCACAGTGTCTCATAAAAATCCCATTTTCCCCTCCCAGCTATGCAGTTGTATTTCGTTTTCAGTCTAAATGTAATAAGCGGATCAGTGGAGGTTTTGGCAGGGAAATGTCCTGGTCCTGGGAGTGGTGGCTGATGCAGCCACATCCTGGCTGTGGGAGGGAAATCCGGGATAACAGCCCTTTCCTCCCAGCCAGGGGCTGGAGGAGGCTGTTACCTGGGACCTCAGTTAGGAGAGGAAGGATGCTTAAGTGAAAAGGAAACAGGAGCCTCCTGGTTGTTTTTGTTGTTCCAGCTCCTTTAAAATGATGTTTGGATGTCATGTATCGGTAATTACACACACTCGGGTGGTGTTCAACGCCAGCCACTGATGGATGCTCTATAATCCTGTATAAGAGAGAGCACATTTGTTTTCTGAGGCCAAGTGCACACAATCTGTTATTGTGTGATGCTGAATACTTTGAGGGTTGGTGCCTTTCAGTGTGGAGCATAAAAGCCAGGCCTCCCCGACAATAACCTGCATTAATCAGGCTTCCCCAGTCTGTGAGGCTCGGGGACCGCCACGTCCCTGCACGTCAAAGCCTGCCAGGATTCCACAGTGAAAAACCTCCCACCGATCTCCCGCTCTTTCATTTACTTCTTTATTTGGTTTAAACGGGGAAATATCCTCCCAGCACAGCTCCCACGGCTTGAGCTGCATCTCCATCCGTTTTAAACTAACAGACAGCTTATGGGGGGAGAAAAAAGCAGCTGCAACTTGCTGGGAGCGGGGGAACTTCACTTCCAGAGGATTCAGCTCCTTTTGTTTTCCACAAGAGCTGTTGAGTGCTCAGAGCTTTAAAAAATATGGCCACTTATTCAGGCTCCTGGAACATGGATTTAGGGGAGAGGTGTCCTGCAGGCTCCCCAGAGAGCTGGGAGCAGGAGGAAGGTGTCCCAGAGCCCTGCTGGCTGCTCTGCTTGGCCGCCCTTCCACAGGCTCCTGCAGGAACTGGAATTTTGGTGCTTCAGCTCAAGGTTTTGTCACTGCTGGAGTCCCCAGCTGTGCTGCTTGATACATCCCAAACTCCCTGACTCTTCTGGCCTGGCCAGCCAGCTGGCCAGAGTCCCTCGGGGCAGGGAGGCCAAGTGTTCCCTGGGGAGAAGGGCCCTCCACATGATTTAAAGCACTCTGGGAAAAGCCAAAACAAACAAGAAAAGCCAACCAAACTTGGACTGCAGTGGGCACTTTGGCCTTGAGCAGTGTGTAACCTTGACCTCATCCAAGCTGTATTTTCCTCCCGAAGCCAGTCCCTGTCTGTCCTTGAGAGGCAGTTTCTCAATGGAGAAAGTGCTCCTCTGAGCTGCCAGCCAAAATAAACCAAATTGTTGGATTATATCTGAGGGTCTCTGAAAGTTGCCAGTAAAAGCTATCCCAAGTCACCACAATCAATATAATTTTAGCCTTAATTGCTAAATATTGTTGTAGAAAGACCAGTTGTCTGCCCGCTCTGCGTCCTCGCAGTTGCTCTCCCAGGTTTCAAGATGCAGCGAAAGTTTTGGGGTTGGTGGGTGGTTTTTTTGCACACTACATTTCAAATGCTTCATTGTCAGACCAGTTAAAAGCCCTTATTTATAAAACGTGTGCGTCTCTTTCAGCTTAACTGAAAAGGCATTAAAATAACTGCAGCTGTGGAAAGAATAATTACAGCGAGATTTTGTCAAGGACTCTCTTGTCTGATGTTGCCATCTGTGACACGGTGAATGCAAAGATCATTTTAAACATGGACAGTTAATGTAGAGAATAATTTCAGAGTTTTCGATATTTATGGTAAATTATTTAACTTCACTGTTTGGTTTTATGGCCTCATTATTCCGCGTGGTAAGGATCTCTGCTTTTTGTGTTGTTCTGCACCTCGATTTTCACTTTGTGACGGAGAAGTACCCTGCAGTAAAAGTAACACTTCACACGTTTCAGAAATGTTTCAAGGAGACATCGTACTAATCAGATTATTTTCACGCTCCTCAATATCATCCTTGATGCCTTTTAAAAAAATCTGTAGAGAAGGATCTTCCTATTGACCAGGTGTTAATAGTCAGTCCTTCAGGCATGGGCAGCGACAGGGGCTGGTAAACACCACGCTGCTGCATTAATTTTCTCCAGCCTCCTAGAATATTGTTTCTGAGGCTCCCTCTGAGAGGACATTGCTGCTTTATTTCCTTCAACAACCCCTGAACGGCTGAATTAGGAGCAGACTGTGGCACTGGAGATGAGTAATTGGCTGCCACAGACACGGCAAAGGGGCCTTGGCTCCCGAGCGGGGCTGCTCTGGACTCGGGGCTCGAGCTGCAGCCACATCCTCGGTGGCTCCTCACTGGGAACTCCCCCAACTTTAATGGGCAGCCCAGGGGATGGTGCTGCTCACAGAGGATGAGCTTTGCTCCTTCTGGGGAACTTGATGTGGCTCCACCTGAAAAGCATCTGCCAGCACTTCCCTCAGAGGCACTGCCCAGCACATCCTTCACAGCACCACCGAGTGCCTCCACCAACCTTCCCTGCTCCTGCAGTGCCTCCACGAGCCCCAGGGTACCTGAGACAGCCCAGCAAAGTATTTTATCAGGTGTGAACTTGTCAGTGGAAATGGCATCATCTTTCTGCCAGCTGAGGGCTGCAGTCCTGGGCAGGAAAACACAGAGCAGAGCTCGGCAGGGCCCAGGAGCTGCCCGTCTGTCCCTGCACAAGTCTCTTCCCACCAGCCTGCCCTGCACCAGCTGTGTGTGCCCTCTGCAGCTGCTCAACATCTGGATCTCTGTCTGGCCCTGTCCGTGCTGAGGAGGAGGTGGCAGCGCAGCCTGAGTGGCTCCACCTTCCCCATGGACTGCCCAGAAGGGGAACCACTCCACTGGGAAGAGGCACAGCTCTCCAGCCAGGAGCACTGCCCTGCAGATCCAGTTTGTACCTGAGGGAGCTGAAATGATGCTGGAGGTGGGAGGGGAGGGGCAGGAGCTCAGGGTGCACAGATGTGCTGCAGCAAGTGGGCAGCAGTGGGGGCTCAGTGCAGGGGACAGAGGTGACAAATCCACTCACTGGGGCCTTACTGCAAGGGGAGCTAAACTGTGACCAAATGTGTGGGTCAAATCAGGGAACATTAATTTATGTATCTGCAATCCAGCCCGAGGCAATTCCCTGTGTGCCCTCAGCCACCCAGGGGACACAGGAGCCCCTCGGGAGGTTCTGCCCAGCCTCAGTTCCCCCCGCAGGCTGTGCGGGAGACTTTGCCACGTTTGGCTGAACCTTTCACATTTCAGTGCCTAAAATTAGACACCGAGCTCTGTCCCTGCACTCCCGGAGTTCCCAGCCCTAGGGACACCGATGTGCAAACGTCTGCAGGCACCTGAAGAAATACTGAGAGAACAGCATTTGCAGACCCTTGAAAGCCAGACACTGTCAGGTGTTCCTCTGTTTACAGGAAAAGTGAGTTTGTGTACACAGGTGGTTTACACTATTTAGTAAATTTGGGTAATTTGTCTATCCCTGGTAACTTTCACTGCAAAACAACACAGCTCATTTTGGAAACAACCGAAGCAAATGGATTCAGGGGAAGTGTGCAGCTGATACAACAAGGGGAAATGGGATGGGAGGATGGGCTCAGACAGCTCTCAAACAGGCACTGAAATATCACCTGGCCAAAGTGAAACTCTACACCAGATCCATCTGCAACAGGTCAGTGGGAACAGAGAGTGCAGGAGAGCATTTGTGCCACTCATGGGCTCACACTCTGCCCGTGGACATTTACAGCAGGAGCAACACTTCACGTGGACACAACACATGGACACGGGGCTGTCAAAGCCGGTGCCACCTCTGTCCCCCCTCACATCTTCTGCACAGCTTCCCCCCAGACACACAATTCCCAACACTGCACCAAAGTCACGGAATCCACGCCAGCCGAAACTGGGGCTCCTGGCCCAGTTACTACCAAAAACGGGCAGGAAAAGACCCTGCATTCACTCAGAAGCAAAGTCCTCATGCTTTTTGGTTTCTTTTCCTCTGGCTCTCATCCTTGTTAAGTCAAATTAACATTCATAATGCAGAATCTATTGGAACATGCCTTCCAGACTCACAGACATTCCTGTTATGGTCAGGATTAATCACAAGGGATAATTAGAGAATTAAATGAAATAATTATAACATTATGACTCTAATAACCAAATTCATGGATATTAGCTTCTGAGAAAAGACAAACAGAGGAACCAGAGAAGTTTTGATGGGTGCCTCTAGCTGCATTTTTTTTCTTTGCGTTTTTGATTTAGATTTCCCAACCATCTGCCACACTGAGACAACTCCCCTTAATCTGACAGGGTGAGGAGGGGTAGGAGCCACGGGGCTGATGGCGAGAGGGGCCCCTGCAGAACATCCTTGACTGCTGGGGGCTGCAGGGAGGATGAGGGTCTGGCTGCACCCCGATCATCCCCGGACCAGAACGCCCCGGGCTGGGCCCCTGGAGGGGAGGCAGGGCTGCTGGAATGCTGGAGCTGGTACCCACAGAAGGGTTTGTTTCTGTGGCAGTGCCAGTGCTCCTGCTCTGCTCCCATCCCCACCTCCTGCCAGCTGGGGAATGCCTGGCAGGTCCGGCTGGGGGCCAGGTCCGTGCTCAGCCAGCTCTGCTCCACCAGGCTCTGGCAGCATCTCCTGGCCCCAGGCGGTACCTCCTGGAGAAAATGGAGATTTCCTCTGCCTGCAGGATGTGATTATTGTATCTGACAGAGCCCTGAGTGCAGCCAGGCTTGGCCTGTCCTCCAGGGATCCAAAGCCTGCTGGGCAGGGCCCCTCGGAGCCCAGACGGCTCCTGCAGCTCCTGCACAGCCCCTGCAACGCTCTGTGTGCTACAGAGGAATAAATGAATTCATTGCAGTATTATACAATTGCAAATGTTTAAAAATACCAAGTATGTACATTTCTGGGAGCCTACACAGCACAGCCCTGCGAGGGGCTGGGTGGGGACTGGCACATGTTCTCAGGGAAGGGAACAGAAAGTGCTGCTGGGAAGGCAAACTTGGGTGCTCGTTGCTCTGCACACGCTCAACACAGGCAGGGCACTGAAAATGCAATGAAATCTAAAATACACAGACTAAGCAATTTCATCTTTCCAACTAGAGATAGTAATTCCAGATAATAAATTGGGATTTTTATCATATCATCCCTGGGTGATTTAGAGAACAGCCAAATTTATATTAATATTGAATATTTCCTCTGTCAGGCAACAAAAGAGAGTTCCTTTTGGTACCTGGAAGCAGCTCCCATGGTCTGGGGAAGGAATCATCTCAGTGTGAACTATTAATATGCCCTACTCCGGACACAACCTGACATCTCCATCCAGGCTACATATGCTGGGTGAAGTTTTAGGATCACTCAGTCCCAAAAAGAGAGAGACTTGAGGAGCAGTTCCACATCAGAGCATGCTGCACCCCTGGGCTCCCATGGCCCCCAGCAGCCTGTGCCACACACCTCGTGTCCCTGCACACGCTGGCTCTGTGCTGATGGGCCATTCTGCAGCCCCCTGCCTGGAGAATACATTACACCACTTCAATTCCAGAATTTCTTCATAACATTAAATGATAAGAATTTTTTTGCAGAGTTCTGACAAAGCAGTCAAAATCCAGTTGCAAATGCTCTGCTGTTTATTGATAGCTCCATAATACAGGCGAGGTAGGATGCCAGACAGCTGCATTTCCTGGCATTTAAAAAGAATTCACTGTAATGTATTGTAATGCATTAGCATAATAATTGGTAAGCATTCGCAGATGAATAGTTTACTGACTGATAGATTTTGTACAGAAACTGTGAAGGTTACGTGGAGGGTGAAAACATTTCACTGTGTCAATGAACATACTTAATTTTTCTGGAAGTGCTATTTAAATTGTGCGGCGCTGGGACATTTGCATAACAAAGACACGTGCGGTGATGGGAACACCGCGCTCCGGCGGGTGACCCGTGCGGGACGGGGCTCGGAGCGCTCCGGGACGCGGCTGCCCACACGGGCAGGGCTGTGTGGTGAGGAGGGGGCGCAGGGACAGCCGAGGGGCTGGGGAGCCGGGGGGGAGAGGCTGGGGGAGCCGGGGGGGAGCGGCTGGGGGAGCCGGGGGGCTCTGCCCGCTGTGCCCGGGCTGCTCCTGCCGGGCACAGGCACCCGCTGCTGATGGACAAACCTCATCTGGGACCGGCACATCGTGACAGGCTTGCACCGACTCCCGAGTTTTCTCTGGGTCTTTTGAGGTCTTGGGCACGAACAGACATCACCTGGCTCCCCTGGAGAAATGCACATCTCTGAATTATTCACTTCCTTTGGCTGCTGCCTCAGCCTCCTCCCTGTTGTACCACAGACTGTCACACTGACAACTCTGCAATTAACTCCGACAAAACCGAAAAGCTAATTGGAAGGGACAGAGCGGAGTCTTTTCGACAGGAAGTTTATGGAAAGCATTTTAAATCAGATTTTCACTTGCCATTATATATGTTAATCCCATTGTCATTTGGGATAAACTGGGGAAAACAGATGTGAGGAGGAGTGAGCTATTCCAGCATGGGAGAAGACAAAGCTTTCATCTCCACTGGCACCAAGTGGCGGGAGATCAGACACACACACAGACCTCGCCTGCTGAGGGATCCTGAACGGTTTCACCAACAGTTACTGTTCATCCCCGCAGCGGGAGGATGGGGCTTTCCAAAAATCAAAGGAGCCTTTTGCCCAGGTGACAAAATACCTTTTGCAGCACAACCATCTGACCTGCAGTTTCCATCAGAAACAAACAGATTTTAAGTGTTTCAAGATTTCCTCTGAAAGCCTCACAGACAGCAAACTATGGTACAGTTCAATACATTTTTCCAGGAATGTTGGGAGGATGAATCAAACAGCATTTACGGGGATCTTTTAATCTTAACATTTGTGGCTCTTGCTTTTCCCCCTCAGAAAGTTCCTATGGCATAAAGAGGGAAGCTGCAAACAGAATTTGTAGTTGACTTCAACATTTGTCATCAACAAGACGCCTTTCTGTAGATTTTTGAACCCACCCTAAAGCATGGAACACATGAGATATAAATTATGAACTGAGAAAATTTTCCTAGAGGTGAGAATATTTAATTGCTGGAAGAGGTTCCCTGTTAAGGAACAGGGATATTTAGGATTTGGGGGGGAAAAAAGCCAGTGATGAGGAGTCCACAGACAGACAGACACCTCCATCCCAACCAGACCTTTCCCACTTGCCATGCCTTCCCTCGAGAAAGGCAGAATAAACAATCAAACAGCTCTTCCCCTTGGTATTTTAACTGTGAAGCTCCTTCCTGACAAGCCACACACAGACATGACCCGTTGGGCTCCCCGAGTCTAATCGGAAACAGGGAAATAGAAACACAGTTTATTGTAACAGATTTCTTACCACTTTACAGCTGCAACGTGTTTCATTAACACTTCTGCAGCAATTTGCACTATTAGGGACACATTTGCTTCCAGCAGGAAGAGAGAAAATGTACCAATGTGGAGTGTCAGGATGGGGTCACCAGCGGGGCCTGGGGTGTGTGGGATGAAGGCCTCCCATCAGAGATGTCCTGGGAATCACCAAACAGGGCAGGGACCCCACGGACCAGGGGAGCAGGTTTGATGTGCCCGGGATTGGCGTGGGACGGAGCTGACAGCGGGTCCCACGGGCACAGTCCTGGCACAGGGGGATTTCAGCTGTGAAATGGTGTTTGTTCAGGGGCTCTGGGAACGCATGGGGGTGGTCTCTGGTCCCTGGCTGCAGACAGACCCCCTGTGGCACCACCCTGTGCCCAATCCAGTTGGCACACCAGTGCCACACCAGTGCCACACACCAGTGCCACACCAGTGCCACACACCAGTGCCACACACCAGTGCCACACCAGTGCCACACCAGTGCCACACCAGTGCCACCTGCCAGCTGGGGATGAGTTAGTGCCCTCAGCTCTGAGAACACCCTAAAAGGCAGTGTGGACGCTGGGAAGTCGCGTCCATGTCGGATGCTCCACACAACACACTCGGCTGCCCCCCCATATATTGGGTAATAAATGCCCCTTTGGTAGGAGGGGATGGTATTTCATTGCAAAAGTAAAAAATAATAACGAGGGAAAGTGCTATCTCAGCTTGCTGCATAAACAGCTCAAATAAGCAATATGCAGGCGTATCATTTGGAACCCAGATTAATAATTTCTGCTCTGAGTGGTGGTAGCTGGCCTGATTTATTGCGGTGATGGTGTTACGGCCTCAGACTTTATTGTCCTTTAAATTATACTGCAGTCTATACAGGAGGCAGACAGGGATCTAAATCAAGTGTTATTGCCTGTAAATTTGGAAACAAATAGTAGTTTTCCCCCCTTTAAATCACTGAGTTTGTGTGTTTTATAAGGTGAATGTTACGACTTTTTATGGGACCGAGGTTTTTGTTTCCCTGCCTTTCCCAGCACTGGAGCCCATCCCCACTCCCCGGCCACGGGGGTTTTGCAGCTGCTGAGGATCTGCAGAGTCTCCACTTCCCTGCAGTGCCAGAGGGGCTGAGTTCTGCTCCTTTGGGATTTCTGCATAAGGAGGTGCTTTTTATCCAGCTCAGAGCCACACGCAGAGGCAGCACAGGCAGTCAGGCTGCTGTTCCCTGAGCACTGCTGAGATCTGTACTCAAGAGATGCAGAAAGGGTGCAAGATGCTGCCTTTCCAAGGTATAAGTGTCCTTTGCTGTCTTTGCACAGGTAAAAACAACATTAAGGGGCCCCAGGCCTCGGATGAGGCTGCCTGTGCCTCACCTCCCCTCGTCTGCCTCTTTGTTCAGGCTCTCAGAGCAATGACACAGACACTATCAAGGCTGAACTTCAGATGACTGAGCTGAGTTTTGAGTCCCTGCTTTTTGAGTGGGTTCATAAATTCAGCATCACATGATTTATTTTTTCTTTTGAGATCTATAAAAAGCAGAGTGCACCATGCCCCAGCGGGGCTTCGGCACCAGAATGGTGCCATTGTGAGAGCAATCTCCCCTGGCTCCTATTTTTAAACAACCTCCTGGAGTCCCTCTGCCCACGTTCTGGTGAAAGCACTCCACAGCTTAACAGGTTTGACATTTTCATTTCTGTTTTCCTTGAAATCCTTAACATCATCTGATTGAGCATTACAGCTTGTTTGCGTCCTGTTGCCTGCGAATATCTATCACAAGCCCTCACGCTGGAAGCACGAGGCAGTGAGGCTGTGAGAGACGTCCTGATGAAGTGAATGATGGCAGATGAGCTGCTGCTCCCTCCTCTCTGAGCTGTGCTCTCCTCACAGACCGTTCTGTAGATCACTTGCTCTCTGGCTAATGGCTCCTGGCATGTAGCACAAGAGCCTGTTTTTATTTCATCAGCGCGGCCGAGGCTGATGCCTGGGCTCTGTTCTGCCAGGAACACAACTTTACACTTTCTTTCCATCAGCTGCTGCTGCAAGTGCATTACAGGCCCTGTGCTGTTCTGTGTTACCCCTCAGCATCCCGCTCAGGGGCACCCATGGAGTCAGCACTGCAGTGTCAGGAGACAGAGCTCATCCCTCGCTGCTGGGAGCTCCTGACTACAGAGCTGCTGTTGGAGCACTGCTCTGTTATCAATACCCCACACATATACATATTCAGACATTAGCAACCTGCTCCTCACAGCTCTTCTCACATCTCGTCCCACAAGTCTGAAACATCCTCTCCACCAGCCTGAGTCTGTGGGGGAGGCAGTGGCAGGGCGGGAGCTGCCTTGTGCCACTGGAGACCCTGTGGGCAGCCACAGCACTGCTCCTGAGCCCTCCTGACCCAAGCCCTGTCCAAAGGGACTGCCAGAACCAGGGGGAGAATCAGCCTTCAGAGCTGCACCTCACATCCCAGCCCTCATCCTCAAATCCATCTTGGACAAAGCCAGTGCTGCAGAGTCACCCACAAGCAGGAGCTTTTCCAAGGCCCATTATGTGTTCAAAGGCACTGGACATCAGAGGACTGCGTGTCCCCTTCACTGCATAGCAACTAACCCAGCTGAGATGATGATGAGCACTGCCATCCCTTCAGAGCTCTGGGTCTCTCCCCTGAAGCAGCAGCACAGCAGAGGAGCAAACAGACCCCGCTGTGTCCCCTTCACGGGATGTCTGCTCTGTGTGCCAGCATTTCTGAGGGATCCAGTCACCTTTGGTCTCTGTTTTCTTTAACTTCTCCCCTTGTGAGCAGGGATTCAAATCTGGGTGTTGTGCCAGCCTTTGGTGACGCACTGTGCCCTCAGCGTGGGGTTTGTACATGGGCAGCCCCAGCAGGGATGGGACCTCTGTGGCTGTGCTCCCTTTTCCTTTCCTTTTCCTGAGGGTCCAAAGCGTGGCAGGGTTCAAAGAACCCCCGGTGCTATCATCTGGGAGTGTGATTACAGCTAGTACTGAAAATTGCACAAAATACCTCCCCAAAGATGAAGATTGCAGGGAGGCTGGAAAATTACCTTTTTCATTATGTCTTAAAAACACTGCAATCTCAGCCTGTGTCTGAGATTCCAGGAACTGTTGTTCAGAACAGCGCTGCTGGAGTGGGCTTGCAGAGAGCGAAGCAAATGGAGCCTGCTCTCAGCCAGGGACGCCGGGACCCCGCGCCCGCTGCCTTTAAATCCCAGCACTGAATTTACCGTGGCTGTTGAAAGCTTTCTGCAGCTCCCACTAAGCAGCAGGAAATGCTGGAGGCATCCTGGAGGAGGTTTAAAAGAGGAGAAATTGGACCACAACAGATGCTTTTGCAGGCTCTCAGAGGTGCTTTGCTGCCCTCCACTAACCCAGGACTGGGGCTGGAGGGGCCCTGGGAGACAGCACTGCACTGGAGAAAGCACAGGAAGAGTCTCTGCCAGCTCTGCCAGCAGCTCCTCGCTGGGTCCGTGTCCCCCCCAGGGTGCCAAGCAGTGGGACTGTTGAGCAGTTCCACCAGCAGCACAGGTGAAAGCACTGATAATTCCCATCAGCAAAAACAGGCCTGTGCCAAGTGGCAGGAGGGCACACGCTGAGGTGGGAGCGCCAGGGATGCTCTGTGCACCACCCCCTGAGCCAGGACCTGGCAGCAGCTCTGCCAGCTGCCTCCTCCCCTCCACAGGGCTGCCTGCTGCAATGGCACATGGCAAACACCCTGGGGGCTTCAGCCAGGCACAGGCAGAGCGGGGACAGGGCTGGTCACACACCCATGAGCACAGACAGGGCTGGTCACACACCCATGAGCGGGGACAGGGCTGGTCACACACCCATGAGCACAAACAGGGCTGGTCACACACCCATGAGCACAAACAGGGCTGGTCACACACCCATGAGCACAAACAGGGCTGGTCACACACCCATGAGCACAAACAGGGCTGGTCACACACCCATGAGCACAAACAGGGCTGGTCACACACCCATGAGCACAAACAGGGCTGGTCACACACCCATGAGCACAAACAGGGCTGGTCACACACCCATGAGTGTGGACAGGGCTGGTCACACACCCATGAGCACAGACAGGGCTGGTCACACACCCATGAGTGTGAACAGGGCTGGTCACACACCCATGAGTGTGAACAGGGCTGGTCACACACCCATGAGCGGGGACAGGGCTGGTCACACACCCATGAGCGGGGACAGGGCTGGTCACACACCCATGAGTGTGAACAGGGCTGGTCACACACCCATGAGCACAGACAGGGCTGGTCACACACCCATGAGTGTGAACAGGGCTGGTCACACACCCATGAGTGTGAACAGGGCTGGTCACACACCCATGAGCGGGGACAGGGCTGGTCACACACCCATGAGTGTGAACAGGGCTGGTCACACACCCATGAGCGGGGACAGGGCTGGTCACACACCCATGAGCACAGACAGGGCTGGTCACACACCCATGAGTGTGAACAGGGCTGGTCACACACCCATGAGCGGGGACAGGGCTGGTCACACACCCATGAGTGTGAACAGGGCTGGTCACACACCCATGAGCACAGACAGGGCTGGTCACACACCCATGAGCACAAACAGGGCTGGTCACACACCCATGAGTGTGAACAGGGCTGGTCACACACCCATGAGCGGGGACAGGGCTGGTCACACACCCATGAGCACAAACAGGGCTGGTCACACACCCACAGGGGCCTAAAAGGGCAGTTTGGCATTTCTTGCTTTCTTTTCTAAGTTTAGAGAAAAGAGATATCACTGTAAAAATAACTGTGAGGCCTTCCTAGACATGACATCAGCTGGGAGGGCTCTGTGGTATGGGTGGAGAGTTCACACAGTTCTGAGAGCGAGGGTTGTCTCTGTTTCTTACAGGGGAAAGAAAGTGCCAGAACCCCCATGGGTCTGGACACCAAAATGAGAAATTGGGTTCTGGAACAAAAGGGACTCAAGGGCTATTTCTTCTCTGCTCCATTTGGTTTAATCACTCTTGCCCCCACCCCAGCCCTTCCCATCACTGGGAACTCGCACATCCTCCGTGTTCCTGCCCCAAGAGCTCCAAACAATGCCCATCTTTAGTGCCTGGGAACAAAAAAGGAGCAGCACATTTGTGGAGCAGTTACTGCTGCTGCTATAAAAAGAAGTTCCCATGAAGTGTGCTAGTGTGGCACAGCTGCTCGGGTCACCACTGGTGCCCCAGACACTTCCTCTGCCTGAATCAATTTTTGGTGTCATTTTTAGCATCCAGTGAATCTTATTTCTTGCAGCAGTATAATAGTAGGGCACTAAATAATTGCATTAGGGGAGGTGAGAACAGATGCATCTTGTTTTTGAAAACATTATTTCCAATTGAATCAGCCCAGTGAATTCACTCTGAGATATTCTGTGCTATGGGGACACTTAATAAGAAAAGTTACTCTCTACTTGCTTTTCTAGGACACAAATCTAATACATGACTATCAACTCTGGTCACTATTGAATTTGCACTGACTTTTTTCCTGGCTATCAAAAGCAACCAAAGTGGCCCAACTTGGGTGATCTGTGGCTCTTGGAGTTCCCCTCTTAACCAGACACTAAAGGAACACCAGCCATGCAGATCTGCACACGATTTAGAAGACTTCAGTTTGATTTACAGAAGTCAAAGTCTTTCAGGCCAAGGGAAATAACCAAGTAGATGGTTGCTGCCTGACCTTCCAAGGGCTGAGGGAATGATCAGACAGCAACTGCTGCTTGACTTCTGCTGGCTGGGACCAGTCCCAGTCCCTGCAGGGCAAAGTGGTTTCTTCTTCCCTCACAACTAACCAGACATTGTCCCCTGGTGACTGCACTCTGGGAAGGCCCATCACAGACTGAGGTGCTTAGAAAGGTGTTTTTAGCCAGTTTTCTGAAGGCTCAGATATTTGCAGGCAGCGTCTCCGAGCAGCCCCGTGGCAGTCGAGCACCTGTGGTCACGTGCTCTCATTAGAGTTGGTGTTAATTGGAAATGCTCTTGAAAGCCAGGCAGTGTTGTTGTGCCGGAGCCTCGGCGACCTCAGCCAGGTCTGAGGAAAAGGAGCTTTCTCCTTTGAAGCACCCGGGGAAGAGAAGTCTGGCACCAAGATCTTTAGAGAAGTTGTTCTGCTATAATTTTAGAAGCAGAACAAACTTAGATTTGGCAGCAGCAGCAGCACAGAGCTGTCCTGGGTCAGTGTCCCTTGCCTGTTCCTTCCCACAGGCTCCTGCACAGGCATCTCCTGGCCAAACAAGGGGGGCTCCAGGGATCTGGAGAGGCACCACAGCCACCTCAGCTCAGGGCAAGCTCTGGCTGCAGTGAAAGGACTTCAGGAAGGACATGTCCTCCATCTCCTCTGGCTGGAGAGCTGGACTGAGCCAGCCTCACCAAGAGTGATTCAAAGCTGGATTTTGCCCCTGCATTTCCTTCCTATTTAGTGGGATCCATCCAAAAAGTGCTCAACAAAGACACGGGGTTTGATGCAGAAATCAAATAGAAGCTATCATACAATTTCACTCTGATGGGAGGCAAATACAGAGTAATTTGGGCTAAATTTTCCTTCAAGTTTCTTTGGAAATGAAACCTGAAATGACAAGGAACATCAGGGAAATTGCTCCTCTGTATCCCTGGGAGCTGCAATTGCTGAGTGCTGCAGAACTTCACCAAATCCCCTTATTCAGGACACACTCCTGCAGTATTGGTAGATGGGACAGGGCTGAGATTTGAGAACGTCACAAGCAGCACGATGAGCAGACAGGGGCTCTGTTCTGTCTCCTGTGTGCACAACAACCCTGGCAGGCACATTTCCAAATATTCCCTATGTAAAACTCACTTTTCTGATGAATCTGCTTGCCATGCACATGCAGTGGCTGCAGACAGACAAGGGATAGAAGGTTTGACACAAGCTAATTCTGTCATTGGGTGAACTGCAATCACAGAAACCTGCAGCTGAGCAAATGCACACAGGCACGATACACACTGGTCATTAAAAGGGCAGAGAACACGCACTGGTTTAGCCTTCTGTAGGTTGTGAAAACTGCCAGACTCGGAGTCAGCACGACAAAGTCTCCCCTTCCTTGAGAAGAACTCCTGAGCACCAGGGTGGGAAGGTTGTGACAGACACTGGACATGCTTTGCCTCCATCGAGGTTGTGGTGGGATCTGCGTCCCCAGAGGGCTGGGAAACCCAAAAAAAAGCTCTTCTGGCACTGTCCTGGGGGAGAGGGCCACGGTAACAGAGCTCACACCAAATGCATCTGCTGGGCATTTCAAAGGGTGCACTTTAAAACTTAAAACACAAGAGTGCCTGCAAATCTAAAATACCCCATACCCTCTACATGTCAGTGGAGTTAGAGAACAGGCTCAATAAAGAATGGAGCATCTGTTTGCAAAAAGCAGACAAAGGGAACAATCAGGCCTGTGCTTATTTTTATATCATAATTCACTGCTGGAATTCACTGTGAGTGTCTGTGGCTGGACTCCTGATAAGCAGCAGACAGGCAGGAGGTGGTGACCAGCTGGTGCTGCTGGCAAGGCCACTTGCACTGCAGCAGGGCTGGAGCTGGGCAGGACAGAGCAGGACAGGAGGGACAATGACAGCAGTTATGTGAGAGGGGAGGGAAGGGGCAGGCAGGGAGTCACAGCCCTGGTGCACAACACACCCGTGTTTGTCTGCCTCAACTGGGCACCCCACAGCAGTGTCCTCACACTGGGCACCCCACAGCAGTGTCCTCACACTGGGCACCCCACAGCACTGTCCTCACACTGGGCACCCCACAGCACTGTCCTCACACTGGGCACCCCACAGCACTGTCCTCACACTGGGCACCCCACAGCACTGTCCTCACACTGGGCACCCCACAGCAGTGTCCTCACACTGGGCACCCCACAGCACTGTCCTCACACTGGGCACCCCACAGCAGTGTCCTCACACTGGGTACCCCACAGCAGTGTCCTCACACTGGGCACCCCACAGCAGTGTCCTCACACTGGGCACCCCACAGCACTGTCCTCACACTGGGTACCCCACAGCAGTGTCCTCACACTGGGCACCCCACAGCAGTGTCCTCACACTGGGCACCCCACAGCAGTGTCCTCACACTGGGCACCCCACAGCACTGTCCTCACACTGGGTACCCCACAGCAGTGTCCTCACACTGGGTACCCCACAGCAGTGTCCTCACACTGGGCACCCCACAGCACTGTCCTCACACTGGGTACCCCACAGCAGTGTCCTCACACTGGGCACCCCACAGCAGTGTCCTCACACTGGGCACCCCACAGCACTGTCCTCACACTGGGTACCCCATACTGGGATGGGCTGCAGGGCCCTGCCCTGAGCTGTGCACGGCCCCTCCACACCGAGGGCTGGTGGGGAAGGACGTGAGAAACTCAAGAGCCTGAAAAACAAAGTCCTGGCAGAGAGAAGAAAAACGACCCAAATACAAGTGACAAGTGGTGTTTGAATAGGAAACAGTGTCTCGCTGAACTCTGCACATAAAATGAGTGGAGAGAGTGGAAAATGTCTGAAGCAATTTGCAGGAGTTTATTGAATCCCCACAGGGAGCTCCAGATGGTTTGTGTGGCCAGCGTGGCTTTCGCTGCTCACGCAAAAGCTGTGCTGAGTTTTCAGCAGTGTTTGTGATGGTAACAGTGTTTGCTTCCCTCTCTCCCCCCTCCATGGAATGGGGGTTCTGTCCCCTCTGAAGGTCTGCCAGGACCCCTGTCTCCTCCCCAAAGCCAACACAGCCCTGCAGGAGAGGGACGTGCCCTCCCTGTGCAGCACATTGATGGTTCTTGGGTTTTTCAGAGGTTCATCCTCAGATCTGCACTTCTGCTTCTTATGATGCATGAAGATGTCTTCATGGGCTCTATAATGAGACAATCTGTTGTCATTGGGTTGTTCTGTTGGATCTGTAGCCACATAAATGCCATGGCACAGCAATTCCTCCTGAGAGCCTTCGGGCTGCTCCTGACCCTGACCCTGCTCCTGTGCTGGCACCCCTACAGCTGCAACCCCCCAGCCTGGCCCCAGGCTCCTGTTGCATCTCCCAAGAGTTTTAAAGCATCAGGTTTGAACCCCCAAGATTCCCAGGCTGTCCTGTCACGTCATAGAGGCGTCCCCTGCACACCTGAGCCCAGCACAGGCCAGCCCATCTCCTCCTGGGCTCCATCTCCATGTTTGAGGCCAAAGTCTGTGACTTTGCAACCTTCTCAGAGGCACTCAGCAGTCCTGAGTCACTTCTGCATTCAGGCTATTCTTTTCCTGCTGTCTCCAATAGTCCCCTGCCCCTGCCATATGCTCTGCTCTCACTGCATTCTACCTAAATAAGAAAAAAAGTATCTGAGCTTTGGTTTTTTTCAGTCGTGCATTTTTTAATTGGACTATAAATTCCACTTTGTTGTGTTCTAGAATGTTATTTTTATTTTCCAATAGAACTGTCTCTTCTTTGATGAGGGCAGAGATTTATTACCCAATTTCCAGCTTTATGTCTCCCTTTTGGTCTGTTGTTTTAGCTCTTTCCTACTTATACAGACAATCCCTTTTCCCCATCTTTTTAGGGCTGAATTTCCTCAAGTCCTTATTTCTGTGCCACTCATTAATACCCACTTCTTTTGCCCAGTCTCCTCAGGATTCATCCTGGATCCATCCCCAGACCTACATTTCCACTTTATATCTTCTGCAGGGTGTCTCTGAGCTTTCCATAATTAGACAACATGCTGTCACTGAGCTGTGTGATGTTATGATGCTTTTATGGCCATGTTTGTGCTCTGCCCCCCTGCCCAAAGCCTGCCCAGAAGCACAGAGTGGACACTGGCTGTGTTTATTTTTACAGAGCCATGGAGAATGTCCCAGCAGCCCGTGGTGGTTGCAGATGCAGCCACAGCCTCTCAGCCACGGCCTGTCAGGGCTGCACCCTCACCTGGAGCTTTAACTGAGCTTGCATCACGGCAGGGAAACGGAGCCAAAGTTAATTTAAGCCCAAATACCTTGTAACCTGCTAATTAAAGCAGGTCCCTGGTGCTCTGCCCTAAAATGCCTCCTCATTAAGTGGCACAGGCAGCACGTGGCAGAGGGGACACAAGTAGGACACGGCTGTGCCACGGCTGAGGGGTGTCCTGGCTTGGACAATCCCACCCAGCGCGGGGTGGGCGTGTGGGGACACCTGGAGAACCTGCCCCGCTCACCTGGAGAGCTGAGCTCAGTCCCAAAGAGCTGGGCTGAGACCCACCCTGAGGGCAAAGCCCGGGAGATGTTGGGTGTGGGTGCTGGCCTGGCCAGCTGGGTGGGGGACTCGGAGAGGTCAGGCCAGGTTTAATTCCAAGCCCTGCTCTGCCTCCAGAGCTCCCTTCCTGACCTTTCTGCACGTGCTTGCTGTGTTTGTCTAAGCAAAGCCTTTTTTGCTTCTAAACTAAAGAACCAACCCTCATCCGTCACTATTATTTTAGTCTGTTTATACAAAGTGTAGCTCAGTGCAGACTGGAAAGGTCACAGGAAAACCTGGGGAGTGAATTGGCCCCACTGGTTTTAATACTGCTTTGACATTGGAGGACTCCTTGTTATTAAGCCAGGAAAAGGCACAGTTATTAGTATCTGATTCCACTTCAAAAATGAAAATTTGCAGAAAGGTTCAGAACAGTGAAAAGCCTCCTCCCCTCCTTCCAGAAAAGCGTTTCCAGTGGGAGTGGGTGAGCAGCAAGAGGAGAAGTTCAGAAAGGCCTTTGTGTTTATCCCTTTAGCTCCACAGACAACCCTCATGTTCTCCCTGTGACCTTTCACTTTCGCTCCTCCTGCAGAGCCAGACCTTTGTGTATCTTTTGTTTCAGCACTTCAAAGCAAGGATTATTTGAAGAACTCTCCAGGAAAAAATAAGTTTCTTATATTCATGCCATTTACTCTGTAAGAATATGTTTCAGATTTGCCAGCAAAGACGTACTTGGGATCAGCAATCCCTGCTTGGATGAGTTCTGGGAGGGGAAGCTAAAAATAGCATTATTAGCAGTAAAATCTGTTGAGAAGACAAAGCAACACCCGAGCACACACACACGGCTGTGGGACTGCCCACCCCTCTGAGCAGAGCCCACAGCCACGGGGACACGTCCTGGTGGAGGACACGTCCTGGTGGAGGACACGTCCTGGTGGAGGACACGTCCTGGTGGAGGACACGTCCTGGTGGAACTCCTCTCCCAGACCATTCACTCACTGTAACAGCACACTCATGAATGGAGTCAGAGCAGCTCCTGCAGCAGAGAAAGCCCAGTGCAGTAAACAGTTCCACGTGCTAATCCACTCAGGGTTTGTCTCCATCTCCGGGGGGCTGTGGGATCATTTACTGCGTTAAGGCTCAGCTACACCAAGCAGGAGGAGCAAAGGTTGAAGCTGTGGGATTTTTGGCTTCATCAAGCCTGACAGCTCTGAGATAACACATCATTTTCATCTCCATTGGAAAGCATTAATAAAAATTTGTTAGTTCAACATGAATGCTTCAGGAAGACTCCCAAATCCACAAAACTGAACACAGAGCTCGGATGCACCCAAATTAACTCCTGTTTACCAGGGAAGAAGCATTTTATTACTCTAGCTAGCACCTCCTTCCCACCTGCCAGGAGGGAGAGGATCCCTGCTGAGCCAGGGGACCCAGGACCCAAACTCACTGCTGATCTTGAGCAAAGAATCATCTTCCTTAAGGATCTTAATCCTTCCGCCTGCAAGCTCTAAAAGTCCTGTCCCTTCTCCCCTTCTAGCTGGTGTCTGCTTTTTCTCTCTGCACTATAAAGCTGAAGGATTCTCTTTCTACTACAAAGGCACGTGGTGGGGTTATCCCAACTGCTTGTCTGGTGAGGTGTGACTTAGGTCAGGCCCTGAAGTATTTCCATAAACAGTATTTAAGAAGTAAAATAATTCACACTGCATTTCTTGCAAGTATTTGCCCAGGAGAGACCTGAGCAAAGCCTGGAGATCCATCCACACTGCTCCCTGCTCTGGAGCAGGCAAGGTCACCTCCACAGCTGGGACACCCCAGCAGCTGCCACTCTCCTGCCCCAAAGACAAAGGCTCTGCTGGGGCAGCAGTGAGGGGGGCAAGGTCTCACTTTGGTTTAGTTTCAGATCTTTTCTGCACTCGTCCTGCATTTCAGCAGCAAGGATCACAGCAGGAGCAGAAATACTGCCCCTGATTTCTGTGCTGCCTCCTGTATGCTCATTACAGCCAGAGATTACCAGTTGATTGGAATTAAGGGAACCCCCCAAAGCCTGCACACACCCTGGCACAACAGCCCAGCTCAGTGCCAGCTGTAGGAGAGCACAGCTCAGGGCAGGACCTGCAGTGCCCCTAGTCCAGCCCCCTTGCTGGGATGGTACTGGGACTGAGGTGTTTGTAGCAGCTGAATTCGGGATTTTCAGTTTGGCAGTGACCCGACTTTGGCTCATCAGATTCACATGCTGCTGCCCAGCACAGTCCCACTTACTGCTGGGCCAGAAGATGCCAGAAGCACCTTTTCCAAACAGCCTTTCAATGTCTTACATGTCTCAGTCCCCTGGCTGTGGATACCAGCGGCTCAGGCTGCAGGGGTGTCTGCAGATCCTCTCCCTCTTTGCATTCACGTGGACTGTTCTACTTATTAACCTCAGTTTCTCTCCCATAACTCTGGCACTGCAGATATTACTCAGGTTCTGCACCAGTTACCTGTCAGTGAGAGGATAAACCAGGGCCCTGGTGCTGATCCCTGGCCCAGGCATGAGCAGGGGCCCCGTGGGGCTCTCCCAGGCTGCTCGTCCTGAGCACAGGAGGAAGAGGAGGAGGATTGTTTTACCCAACTTATGTGGTTTCCCCCCAGACAATCTGCTTACTGTAGAGCCCTTGTGAGAGGAGGATGCCAGCTCGTGTTCACTGGTTTATAAATAGAGTGGGAAATAGGAACCCTTCATTCCTCAGATTTCCTGTCAGAAATCTCTTCCTTCAATATGCTTTTTAATTAAAATCAGATTCAGCTCAGCTACGTGTTAAGCTCCTTTTGCATCTCCCACTCGCCAGTATTCCTCTTTCCCAAGGTTCTTCAAACTATTTTCCCATTGAATTTATACTGCTCCCAGTTTATACCACACCACCATTGCACAGGAGGTACCAACACACCCAAAATGTAAGGAATGGCAGAAAAAACCCTACTGCAGAAAAATAAAGAAGTTTCACTTCAGTCAGTAGATCCTCTCCCATTAACCCTTGCAGAGACCTGCCTGCTCCCTGGAGCAGTTTGCTGCTCGGTGCTAACGAGGCATGAGTTATTGCTCATGTTTATGATAGGGTGATGTATCCCATTAATTAGCTCTGCATGAATCAATGGGAGCCACTGAACACATAATCCTTGGTAATTCATAACACTGGAGGAGAGGAAACAGTGTCCTCAGTGTTAAATAAACAGTGATCATGATGATGAATCTCCGAATTACCGAAAGACATCAGAGCAGCGTGAGCAGTTCTGGGGTCAGGTCAGTGCCAAGCCAACAGCAGCACAGTGACATCCCCTGTCCTGGGTGACAGAGGTGTGTGTGGAGTCACTGCACAGTGACTAACACGCAGTTTTAATGGAATGTGGATCTATCATTAAAGTTTCCCTCTTCCACCTCCTGTGGAATTGGAATGGTTTTCAAATTCCCCCTTTTCTGAGCTACCAATTAATAATTTCCCCGCTTTATACAGTCATAATAATGAATAGTCAGCTTCATTAGCACACACTTGATTCAGTTCCTGAGCTCTGCCACTGAGCTCTGCCAGCGTGGCAGTGGATCCTTCTGGCTGGGGGGAGGCAGAGAGGGGAATAATAACCATTCATAAAAAATACTGAACATGCCCACCCAGGCAGACCTTCCCCACCACAAAAGACTGCAGTTGAGGTAGATTGTGAAGGAATTTCTAGAAAATCCTGAGCTTTTTTTCCCCTCACAGGTCCCAGTGCAGCCCCCCCATGCTCCTCCCCCTCACCTCCTGTGCCCAGCAGGCACCACATCCTGGCAAACTCTGGTTTTCCCTCTGCTTAACAACATTAAAATAGGAAGACAACAGGCTAAAATGTATTTCTGAATCTCCCAATTGCACCTGGGTTGCCCTGAGTGCCAGCAGCACAGGCAGGTCAATCCATGCTCCCGATGCTCCCTCTGCATCCCCCAGCTCTGGAGACCTGTTGAAATCTATTACAGACTTTTGATCTCTTCCTACAGAAAGGTTTTTCTGTAGAGAGTGGATGGGATTAAGCAGAATTTTCCCAGAGTGCTCTGTGGGCTTTTTTCCCCCTCTCTGCTTTCTTTTAAACAGAAGATGCCAACAGCAAAGACCCTAACAAGGCTTTGTGACTCTCAGCTTCTGAACAGAAGCCATTGCATCAGTCAAATTCAAATTTATCAGGACCAAATACTCAGCATGTGGCACAAAAACCTTGTAAAACTGAACTGTTAAATATTTAGGGCAGATGACAAACAATATGTCATAATATTTGCAGAACTGTGTTTGCCATTCAATGCATCATCTTAATCAAGGCCCTGGTTTTGGGAGGCATCAGTGCAAGAGTGAGAAACAAGTGGCTGACTGCTGGTGTTTGGTTACACTGTGGATGGAGAATGAGATTTAATGTAGATTTCTTAAGTCTAATATTTATATACTATATGCCAGGTGGGTATTAACATTTATTAGCTGGGGCTTAGCAGTGAATATTTGAGAAGAATTTAATTAACGTGCAATAATTGGCATTTTAATTCAGTTTGGGGGGGTTGTGCATGGCCAGTGGGCTCTCCCAGTGCAGAGCTCAGAGATTTGCAAAGGTAATTTTTTCTCCCCAAGGAAGTGGTTTTGGTTTCCAACACCCAGCAGCACCAGCCCAAAGCACCACCACAAAAATGACACCTGAGCAGGCCCGACTCATCCTACCTGGGGATTCCAGGACACACCTGCTGGGTTTAGACTTTTAGGGAGGTTTTGGAAGCAGGAGGGCAGGGCTGGGCATCGAGGTGACCAGTGCCAGTGGCACCGTCCAGCCCAGCTGCCCCTCCCTGGCACTGAATCAGTTCCTGGCAGGGATCAATACCTGCTTTAATCCTGTACCCACACACAAATCTGAATGGGCACAGGGAGCACAGGGACCTGGGCAGGGGGCCCATGGTGAGAACGAGTCAAGCTGCCAGATCTCCCTCTGGCAGAGAAATAAACCACTCTGAGCAAAACTGCAGAGCCTGTGGCAGCCTTTCCCAGCACTGAGGGGATGGTGGGACTGGGGGGCACTGGGAGATCAGCCCCTCAGGGAGTTCTCAGCCTGCAGCTCCCGGGTCACTTGGGGAGATTTGCATTTACTCTGTAGCTTTGTGGCATTTTCCTTGCCTTTATCGTGATGGGGATCTGTTCCTATGAGATTATGATGCTGCTTTCTCTTTTTTTTTTTTTAATTAATTGAGCCAGCTTAAAAAAAAAAAAAAAAAAAGCCCATTTCATTTTAATCATGTATTATGCAAATTACAAATTTAAATATCATTAAGAAATCTGTTGCTAACCTAATTTATTTCTGCTGTAGCACCACTGAAGGCTTTTGATCTCAGATTAGCGCTTTGATCCGCTCCCTTGGTCGGGGTTACGCTCTGCCGCTGCGCTAAACGCTCCCCCTCAGATGTCAAACGGGCAACACCACAACAGCTTGTTCAAGGCATGGCAGGGGGAACGCTGCCAATTAGGCCACACGAGGAGGGTTTGCAGCGAGGAGAAGTTTGTTTCCAGAAGCCACAGCCCGCTCTGCCGTGCCCCAGCCGTGCCCTGGCCCGCGGGGCCGAGCGGTGCCACGGCCAAGGATGCAGAGGGGCATCCCTGTGAGCAGGGACAAACCTTTCCAGACCCAAGAGGGTCACCCCTGTGAGCAGGGACAAACCTTTCCAGACCCAAGAGGGTCACCCCTGTGAGCAGGGACAAACCTTTCCAGACCCAAGAGGGTCACCCCTGTGAGCAGAGAAAAACCTTTCCAGACCCAAGAGGGTCACCCCTGTGAGCAGGGACAAACCTTTCCAGACCCAAGAGGGTCACCCCTGTGAGCAGGGACAAACCTTTCCAGACCCAAGAGGGTCACCCCTGTGAGCAGGGACAAACCTTTCCAGACCCAAGAGGGTCACCCCTGTGAGCAGGGAAAAACCTTTCCAGACCCAAGAGGGTCACCCCTGTGAGCAGGGAAAAACCCTTCCAGACCATCCTATCTCCTGCTCATTAAAAACACAGCCCGCCATGTTCCATTAATTCCTCATTTAGTGCCAGTAAAGTGCTGATATGTACATTTTAGCTCCAGTGTTTTTAATCAGTTAATTTAACCAGAAGCTTTAATAATGTATTTCTTTGCCACTTGACTACTCATCTGTTAAGCAGCTTACACATAGGAGAAGAATGTCACCCCCTGTGACATGAAGTGCCTAATTCAGAGCAAATGAAATAGGATTTTGCATATTCAATAACAAAAGGAGAAAAGAGGGAGACACAGTCTCCTGGGAATGGATCGACCTGCTGGGATGGGATTTCTGTCCTGGCAGGCGGGAAATCCCTCCCTGTGGGACACGCTCACGCTTTGCGCATCTGATTTTCTGGTTGAATTCATTTTCTTGGCATTGCTCAGCAAGTACCTGGCTCTTCCTCCCGCTGCACCATGTGGTGGAATCAGAGGCCCTGGGAATGTGGCTCAGCCCATTGGCTCCTCCACCAGACATTGTGGGGTCCCCAGGACCTCATCCTGCCTCTTCCAAAGGGTGTTGGGGTGAATGCAGTCAGGTACCCCAGGGAGCTCAGGAGCCTCCAGAACCTGAGCCCAGAAGGGCTGCACTGGGTGCCCTCTCGGCTCCACCACGGATGTGGGGGAAGCTCCTGGGTGGGCAGGTACATCGTGGGCTTTGTCAGCCCGTGGGGGCAGCACGAAAAACCATCTCCAAATGCCTTGGACCCGAGAGCCAGGGAAGCTGCCAGGGTGGGAGCAGGATCTGAGCACTCAGGGCCAGGCCAGCGCCTCTTCAATTCGCACACAAGAGACATGCAGTGAGCACGGGCGGCGTCTGAGCGTGAGTGATCCACACACACCGGCTCCGACGTTAATCCTCTCCCTGTTCAGGCACATCCTGCTCCTGGGTTTTTAGCAATCAGCATCCAGAGCAAGCAGCCCCCGTGGGCAGGGCCAGCTCGGCCCCCGAGCCCCACGCAGGGGCTCTCTTGTGTGATGCGTGTTGATGAAGCCTGAAATTGCTTTGGATCCGTGGCTGTGCTGCATCACATTAAGCAGTGCCACGCTGAAGTGACAGGGCCAGTGCATGATCAGCAGCACTTGAAGGGGACAGGGACTCAAATCCTACCGCTCTGTCAAAACCAGGAACGCACTGACAGACCTCAGGAATTATTTTCAGCTCCTTCCCAGAAGGTTTGTTTCAATCAGTTTGCAAGTTGTGCTCGCTGCCTTGGCACGGAGCAGCTCCGTGGTCCTGCCACAGGGCACGTCCCGGGCTGCTGCCATCTGACACAAACAGCTCCATGGAGCCTGCAGAGGGCTGGGATGGGGGGTCTGCTGTGCCTCTTCAGCTGCAAGGGCTCCCCACGAGTGACAAGGGCTCTGGAAGGGTGGGAGCCCCCACCTTCCTGGCACTGCCCCCTTCCCTCATCAGTTTAGAGGATGGGTTTGTTTCTGTTTGGGAAGCACCAGCTGACACCAGACCCGGGGGCTCCCCTCCACACTGAGCACAGGACCAGCTCCAGCTCCAGCTGCAGGAGCTCATGGAGCAGTTCACAGCAGCAGCTCCTTGGGGGAAGGTGCAGGGGAGATTTTGTGTGAATGAATCTGTCATTGCTCTCCCCCTTTCTTCTGTGATATTTATTGCCTTCTGGATTTTGCTGCTCTCACTGCACCCTTATTATTGCACCTGAGACTGCCACAGTCCCACAGGACAGCCAGGCCCTGTGCAGCCCCAGTCACAGCCTCCTGCTCCAGGGAACATTCCTTCCCTTCCCATCAGAATTGTCTTTATTGGCATTAACACCAGCCCTGGGGGGGGCTGGGCCAGGACAGTCAGATTGTCCTCGCTGGCCTGGTCAGCCAAGCAGCAGTGTCAGCTCTCCAAGCCCTCCTGGGGAGGCAGTCTGGGAGGAAGGACTCTCCATCCTCTGCCTCAGGGACCTGCCAAGTGGCATCCTGCAGGAACAGGCTCTAAATCCTGTGTACCTGTCCTGATAGGCCCATTTGCTGATGCTGTCCCCAAAAGAGAGCAGTTTGTCCTCAGAAGGTGACAAATCCATGGCCCAACCGACAACCCCTGATGCTCAACAGGAAAAACATTTTATAACCTCAGAGAAAAAAAGAAACCCCCCCCCAAAATACATCTCTGGGCACAGGAGGGCTGTGAGGGGGAGCAGGAGTGTCCCAGAGGAGCTCCACCGGCTCCATCCTCGGCAGGAGCTGTCTCAAACCAGGTAATTCTTCCCGGATGTCACAAGGAAAGAGGCTGTCAGAGCTGTCTAAATGTGTGAACAACACTGTCAGCGGGGGAGAGAAAAGTGTTATCAGAAATAGTTGTTCTTCAAAGCTAAATGACTCCGTGATTTTATAAGGAGTAGAAGATAAGAGATCACACCACACGCTGAGGGCTGTTGGAATTTTCTTTCTGAGAATGAAGCTGTTTGTTTTGGTAAAAAGGGGAAGAGGGAGAAAGTGAAAACCTAAAATACTTTGACTTTCTTGACTTAGCTCTTGACAAAGCTAAAAATAACTGTGCTGGCACTCAGCCACAGCCCAGGATTAGCTGGAGTAGTGGGAAAGGGTTCCCAGCCCTCCTTCTGGCTCCCTCCTGGGGCCTTTCCCAAGGTGTTCCAGCCCCATCCCTGGGGATGGAGGAGCGTGGTGCAGCCAGACTTGGGTTTGTCCTGATTGGCATCAGTGGGATTCTGGGTGTTCCCTGGGATCCAGTTCTACCCTGAGGAGAGGCTCAAGCTCTGGCACTCTGAGTGAGACCCTCTGTGCTTTGTGACCAAACCTGTCCTCACCCCAGGCCAGGCTCCTTCCCCAGCCCAGCCCTGCTATTGCTCTCTGCTCCAGACCCAAGGGGGAGCCTCAGGCATTTGCTCTGGAATCTCATTTCGAGCTCTGAAAACTCCCCACCTCAGAAGCAACACTGGGGTCATCAAATAAAATAACATGAAATAGTCTGACATAAGTTGATTCTAATTAGTGTGTTTTCCCATACGCTGGCTGACATTCTCTGGAGAGCAATTAGTCTGCTTTAAGACTAAAAGACAACTGAATAATTATTTAACCTGCCTGGGATTGATTTTAAAATCCAAGAAGTCAGATATAATAACGGATGACTCCATCAAAAAGTATATAAAAGTAAGTGATAAGGGTCGAAAGCCTTTGAGCCTGTCATCAGCAGCTTGTGTGAGGCATCTCCTACAAGACTGATTCCCAGTCCCAGATGCCTCTGCACCAAATGCCCTACAAACAAGGCATGAAAAGAAAGTTTCCAGGGAAAAACATCGATGCAAACAAATTCAACCTGAATTCTGAAACAGTGGGGAGTCCATGGGCTGCACTGACTGGTCAAGGAACAGCACGGCCCCTTCCTGGATCAATCAGGCAGCAAATCCTCTCATGAACCTCAGGAGATGTCACCAAGCGTGACAGACCTTGTCACAGCTGCCTTCATCTGCCTGCCAAGCCACAGGAGGGAAAGAAAGAAGGAAGGGAAGCTGGGACCTGCACAGCCAGGCAGTGCTGGGAAAGGCCATCAGCACCAGGGAGCACCACCCAGGCATCTCCAGGACACTGGAACGAGCTTCAAAAACAGGGCAGAGGCAGAAATGGTTTAGAGAGAGACAGCAACACTAAAGGGCCTTTAGTTTTACTCTCTCGGGTGGAATTTGTGGTTAGGTAGGATATAAAAGTTTTGTTGTGGACTTTCCACACCCTCTGACTCGTCCATGGCAGTGAAGCCGGGTGAGGCTCCTGCTCAGGGCCTGCCTGGGATCACTCACTGGGAGTTCCCAGGGCTGTGTCCAGCCCCAAGCAGCCAATTGCCCAGCCCTGCAGGGCTCCATCTCTGCTGCTGAGGGTTGCAGAGGAGCCCTGGGGTCCCCTTGCCCAGCCCTCAGCCAGCTGATGTCACACCCCTCGTGCTCTCAAAGGCACGAGCCGATAGGCTCCATTTTGCTCAAATGGAAGAACTGCAACAATTATTTTCATAATTAGCTGGCTTTGCTAATTAATGCCAGTAATGCTGTGTAATCATGATGAAGATTATGCATTAATCAGCTGTTTCGAGGCAGTTATTAGGCTCTTTAAATAATGATGGGAATGAATGTCTGTGAGGGAGCGGCGCAGCAGCCAGGAGGGACGGCAGGGTGGGATCTGCGGGATCCAGCGGGATCAGGGTCTGACAACAGGCACTCCTGGTGTCCCCCCAGGTGCCTGTGCTCAGCACCTCAGGAACTGAGAAACTTGAGAAACTTAAACTGAGCTTCCAGCACGTCCAGACTTTGCTGTGGATGAATCATTCTCTTTGCACGAGTGAAAACTCCAATGTTTTGTCATGATCCAGTGAGATTGAGGCACGTGGACAATTTTGCCATGTTCTTGCCTACACTGCTTGGCATTCTAGATGAAAACCTGGCCAGGAGTGATGGGCTGAAAATCACATGGGACTGAATGAGTCTCCAGAATGAACACTCAGCCTCTTTTTCTTTATTCTTTCCCCCATTACCAAAATTAGCACAGAGTTCAGTATTTTTTTCTAGCAGAGGCGTGCAGGGAACAGCTCAAACTTTTCTGGACGTTTATGAATGTAAATTAATTCCCACACTCACTTCACACCTGGGGACAGGGACACACAAAGTCTGCAGAGGAAGAGGAGAGAAGGGACCTGTCACGATCAAGGGGAGCAGAAAGTCAGAGGCCTTTGCAACTCTTCTGCTCCCCGGCTGTGAAATCTGCAGTCCCTGCTCTGGGGCTCCAGGAGGATGCCCAGGGCACGCCTGTCAGCAGAGATGTCAGCCTGGCTCTGGCCAAATTGGCACTCCTGGCCAACACCAAACTGCCACAGAACCACAGAGAACGTGCTCCAGCTCCTGAAGAAGGATTAGTGCTGTTGCCTGAAAGCCAGGAGGGCTGAGCAGACATCTGTTGTCTACCACAAAACATTTGAGGACTACCTTAAATTGAAGAGGAAGATTTTCCTTCTGCTAATGAACCCCGAGACCATCTGTTACCAATTGTACTTGCTTATCTCGCTCATCCATTAAATATTTTGGTTTCCTTTTAGCAAGACAGAACAAGGTTTGTGTCCTCCCGAGGTTGTGAGGGGGTGCAGGGTGGATCCCGTGTCTCAGAGATGGGGACACGCCGTTACACGACCCCCACCCGGTCACTCCAGTTAGAGTGGCTGTCAGTGGGAACGAGGACGAGACTCACAGACACAGAGCCAAGACAGCCAGCCGTGCTGCAGCATGAGCTTGTTGCCCTGGGGAGGTGTAATGGCATTAACAACCTCAGAGCACGGGGAAGCCGCGGCCGAGACAGCGGCACCGAGCGCAGGGGCTGTGGGGAGGTCTGTGCTGCTCGGAATCAGGAACTTGGAGAACTAAACATGAGGAGCAATAAAAGAGGAGAAGGGCACTGAAAACAGCACTAAAAATGTCCACCAGCAGCACTGCCCTGCCTGCCTCCCACGCGAGGACGAGAGGTGGGAGAGGAGGCAGGAGGAGCCCAAGGGGAGGGCAGTGCCAGCTTCGTACCCAGCCATTCCTCACAGCACGGACCTGCAGCAGGCCTGTCTGCACCTCCCAAAGTCTGCTCCTAAAGCTCTGTGGGAAGCCACTCACCTGCCTCACAAAGATATTCCAAGACTTTAAATGGCCTCCTGTTGCCCCACAAAGCTGCCACCCTGAACGCTGTCCCAGAGCAGCAGATAACAACACCCCGTGTTTCCATGGCTCCAGTCCAGTCCAGGGCAGGACGTGGAGCGAGCCCTGCTCCGCCTGCAAACCTTCCAAGAGTTTTCTTGCCCTTGCTGCCTAAGATAATGAACCAAACGTTGTGTGGCTCAAATGGGGTTTTTGCCTTGCAGGAGGAATCTTTGAGTACGCGGATGGCCCCAACACCCAGGTGATGAGTGCTGAGGAACAAGCCTTCCGATTCTCCGCCAACATTATTAACAGGAACAGAACTTTGTTGCCTAACACAACCCTCACCTATGACATCCAGAGGATACACTTCCACGACAGCTTTGAAGCAACTAAGAAAGGTAAGAGCAGAGCAAACTTCTGAGCAGCTTTGTGGCCATTTATTCAGCACAATAAAGGTCTGGTTTCACTGGAGACCCAGCAGTTCCTTCTGCCTTGCTCTCACCAGTGATCTGGACGAGAACTCCTCCTGGAGCTGACCTTCCACAGGCCTTTTAATACAAGGGGAACAAGTCCTTTTTCTTCCCTCTGCAAACCTCACAGAACTCCTTTGACAGCGTTTGCTCTAATCCTGAGCGAAGGTCTGGAGGCCATGCCTGTGTTTGTGTCACTGTGTCCCTGCCAGTGAGCACATCCAGCGCCTGGATATTCTGTTCTCTTACTAATGGTCAGTTTTGACTGCTGGATAAAAACAGCCCAACTGAATTACTGAGGGGGAGGGAAGAGCTGCAGAGCAAAGGCTGTGGGGGGCCCGTGACCTGGGGCTTCATGGAGTTTGATTCTGGTTTGGGAGAAAGGAAACCTGCTGCCTGAGCCTGAGGCTATCAGAGGGACATCACTGGGATGCTCCCATGACCCCCTTTTCAGATGGTTTTGTGGTGGGTGTTCCCTCAGAGCTCTGCCTGGCACTGCTCTGTGACTCTATCCCCCAGTCCAGACCCCACCTTCCATAACCCCCCTCTCTCTGACTCATCACTGCTGTAATTACCCAGTGTCAGTGCTGTGTTAGAGCCCAGAAGTGCCTGTTCACCCTGTCCCCTGGCAGGCACAGCTGTCTGTGCCAGTGCTGCCCATGCCCTGACACCATCCCTCCCTTCCTCTGCCAGCCTGTGACCAGCTCGCTCTGGGGGTCGTCGCAATATTCGGGCCCTCCCAAGGCTCCTGCACCAACGCCGTCCAGTCCATCTGCAATGCCCTGGAAGTGCCCCACATCCAGCTCCGATGGAAGCACCACCCTCTGGATAACAAGGACACCTTCTATGTGAACCTGTATCCCGACTATGCCTCCCTGAGCCACGCCATTCTGGACCTCGTGCAGTACCTGAAGTGGAGGTCAGCCACGGTGGTGTACGACGACAGCACAGGTAGGGAAAGGAGGGGCTGAGGGGACGAATCCTGGAGAGTTTCTGTCGTGGGAATCTTTGGGAACCTTTCCAATGAGCCCTTCCAGGAGCCAAACGATCCCCCGTGCAGGGATGGGCTCCCAGGAGGTCAGGCTGGCATTGTGGGAGGCTCTGGGATCTTTCTGAGCATTGAATTCACAAAGCTCTCAGCGAGTGGGGGACTCCCAGCCCCACGAGCTGCCAGAGGGCTGCAGGGGGGGTCACTGGCACTGGGGTGACCAGCTCAGCCTGGCTCTTTGGGCACCACAGTTCCCCCCTGCACCACCCTGTCCGTGGCTGCCATGGAGGGTGCAGTTCCCAGCTAAAGAAAAAGCAGTTCTGGGAAGTTTTCTTGTTTTCTGGCTAATTGTGTACACAGAGCTGACAAAGTTTCTTCACGTAAGGAAAGCTGTTGATGGTTAAACAAAGCAAAGTGCTGCACAGCGCCGCAGATAGACTCCCAAAAACAAAAGCCACATTGGATAGCCTGTCCAACCTAATTCCACTAAACCAAATGGTTTCTTTAGGGGAGGGCTGATGAGAACACAGTTTGACATTCCTCTTTTGCAAATGTGGGTCACAGTATGTTCCCTTCGTGGCATATTCTAATGTGTTTCTTGTGCTATGCAGAGGGACACGCTGCTCTCTTCCCCCTTGCAATAGGCATCTGCTGAAATTCTCCTTGCAACACCAGATTCCAACAATTCCTGCTCAGCTCATGCCTTTGTGCCTTGTGCAGGAAGCAGCAATGGATTCTGAGGGCAGTAGGAAGTTACGAGTTGTGATTAAGTGACCGTTGCGATCTACACGACTCATAAATCCAAGCCCATACCCGTTTTCCCCTTTTGCTGCTGTGCATGGTAAATATGCAGATTTTAATTTGTTGTGTAGCTGATTATCACATCCTGTCCTTTCTCAAGGGCACATTTGCTTAAGAGAATTTGTCACGATCCCAGAGGTGTCAGAGGTCAGGACTGACCTGCTACTCTCTTCCTCCCTAATGCAGGGACCCTGTCCAGCCCTGCTGGCTGCAGGGCAGCAGGGAACCACCAGGAAAAGCCATTCTGCCGTGGAACAGCTGCTCTGGAGATGTCTGGGGGTTAAGGACTGACCCATGGCACCCTGGCTTTGACAGCAATGGCCACTGAGGGGGCAGGGAGGGGGTGCTGAGCTCATTCCACAGAGGGCAGGGCAGGTCTGTAACGCTCTGGGTTTGTCTCTGTGGTGCCAAAGGCCTCATCCGGCTGCAGGAGCTGATCATGGCCCCGTCCCGCTACAACATCCGCCTGAAGATCCGGCAGCTGCCGCTGGACAGCGACGACGCGCGGCCGCTGCTCAAGGAGATGAAGCGGGGCCGGGAATTCCGCATCATCTTCGACTGCAGCCACCTCATGGCCGCCCAGATCCTCAAGCAGGTGAGGGGGAGATGGGCAGAAGCAGAAGGGGCCATGGGGAGCCCATGGGTGTGGGGTGGCCGCACTGCAGGGTGCAGCTTTCCCCAGGCCACAGCCACACTGAAAGCTGCTGCGTGTCCATCCTGCAAGGAAACTGCTGGGTTTCTACAGAGCACGGAGTTCTCACTGACTAAGTGCAAGAACCAAAAGTGACTGTGGATAGGAGTGAACAAACGCTGCAGGAGGAGAAAGGGCTGTGCTGACCACGGTGCCGAGCCCAGGCTGGTGCCAGACAATTTTGTGACTCCCTCTGCAGCTGCACAGCCCCAGCCCCAGCCCCAGCCCTCTGCCTGCTCCATCCACAGCAGCACTCGTGGCTCTCCCAGCTTGGAGGGACAGAATCCTCTGTCCCTTCCCCAGCACGGTCTGCAATTCTTGGACTTTAAGCCAGATGTCAGTGATTTTCCATTCCTTTGGGCTCTCTCCTTTCTTTCTCCACGAGATCCTCCACTGGCATTCTTGCTGCTCCCCCCAGCTCCTCTTCATTCCCAAGTGCCCTTGGATTTTGGGCTCAATATGAGGCAGAGGAAAAGACTCTGACAAAGATACTAAAAACCAGCCACTGGAAGTGTTGCTCCTCTCAGCCCAGCACGACACCACCACACAGATTAAATAAATCCCCTGAAGGGCTGAGAAAGAGAGCACAAGGCAAGTGCCTTCCCCTGCAGCCTGGCTGATGCAAAACGAAAAGGGAAGTGCTCAGAGAACTCGGAAAGCCTGGGAGGGTTTATTACAGAAAGCAATAGAAGGGCTCATTGTCTCCTGCCTGTTATTTTCCCGTGCTGGTTGTGTTTGGTGCTGCTCACTTGTTATGCAGTTTATTATAGTTTATTGTGCCATCTGCTCTGCTCATCACTGTGAGTGCAGAGTGAGGAAGATGGAGGAGAGGGGGGACCAGGGGGAGACGAGTCTGTCTAAGTCCTTCTGGCTGGCTTTGTGTGTGTGTTGGGTTTTTGTCAGGACCCGAAGCCATGCATTTCAGCTTAACAACATTACACAGTGTTATTCTTACTGGGGGAAATACTGTGAGGTATTTTCAGAGCCTGGGAATGTGCACAAACCCAAACCACAGCCCGACCAGTCTCTGCACGCCTGTCTGCTCTGGTGTGCAGCACCAGGCAGGCTCACAGCAGTGCACCATGATCTGCAGGTCACTCACATCTGCTGAAGGTTAGAAAGCTTATAAACCTCATATTTTCCTCACTTTCCTACCTGTATCAAGAAATGCACACCCAGAGGTGCCACGTCCACTCGTGAAACAGCACTTTCACACCAGAAGTACAGACTGGGCAAAGACAAAGCTACCTATCTCCTGGAGAGCGAGTCCTTCCCATCCTACCCCAGGTTCTCCAGCCTTCCTTGGTTCTGGTCCCTTGTTATCACTCCACATCCTCTGTGAGGCTTCCCCACAGCCCTGCTGTCCCCTGCAGGGCACAGTGGTGCCCGTCAGCTCCAGAGGAGCTGCTGCTCCCAGCCTGCCACTGCCTCTGGCTT
This sequence comes from Pyrocephalus nanus, assembly GCA_038380795.1. NCBI lineage: Eukaryota > Metazoa > Chordata > Aves > Passeriformes > Tyrannidae > Pyrocephalus > Pyrocephalus nanus. Next base: position 6,186,681 of record CM076285.1, on the reverse strand, counting down.
ATCCACCAGCACGATCATTTATTCATTTCCCCACAAACCCAGATGCATCCTGCCCTGGGTTGGCAGTGCTGGGAAGCCAGAGCTGGTCTGGGCTCCTCACCTACGCCCAAAGTGATGCAAAATGGACCTGAACTGGAACTCCATGCTTCTTTTCCATCCTGATTGCTTTCCCATCACTAACTGATGCTTCCCATACTGAGGTCCCATTCCCTGCTCCAGCTCTTTGCAGCAGGGAGTGCAGGAGGGAGGGAGCTACAATGCAGCTCACCAGATCCACCAACCAGGCAGGGATGGGAGGAACAGGACAGTGCGTGGCCACACAGCAACAGCCTCCAGACTTTCTAAAAGCTACTCCCAGAGCAGAAACCTGGGTGAAATCACACTCTGGAGTCGCAATACGTAGGCTCACAATCCGGATCCTTTCCTTTTCCCCTGTTTTTGATGTGTCACTTCTTCTCAGACTGTCACTTCCTTCCTCGGAGCTAAATTCCGCCCTAGTAATTTTAGCAAAATCCAAGGGAAGCAAACGTTACCGGGGGGGACTTGAAGTTGCTTTCCCATGAGTGGGGATTTTAAAGTGCTCTTGCATGTGTTTTCTCCAGAAAACATGCTCACAGAGTCACATCCCAGGAAAACCCATGGGAATCTCTTCCCAGTCACCAGCCACCAGCTTCAAGGTGACCTTTTTCATAGACTCTGACTGCTCACCCTGTGCTGTGCAGGGGCCCCCTCAGCCCACGATTGTCCTCTGGCAGAGCTCACAGGACAGCCTGTTCTCTCCAGTGCTCAGCTATGCAAATCCCAGCAATCTGCAGGAGCCATCCTCTGTGGCAGGGCTGGCCAGGAACCTGGAGCTGGGCTGGCCAGGGGCCCTCGGGTCTGGACCACGATTTCAAAGGGCTGAGGGATGGGGGATGTTCCCACTCCATCCTTGTGCCTGCACCTTCCCAGACCCACTTCTAAAGCAGGCACTGCTGGGATCCAACTGTCCTGCACATGAAGGAGGGACAGGCAGACTCATCACTCATTCCTTTACTGAAGGAAGGGATGCAGCCCCTGTGATTCTGTGTCTGTCTCCTGCCTCAGTCACCGATCAGCTCTGAGGTTGATGTTGCATGGCTGTTGTTAAATTCTTGTTTCTCCTTTGCTAACCTCCTTTCCCTGCTCTCCTCAAGGCCATGGCAATGGGAATGATGACAGAATACTACCACTTCATCTTCACCACTCTGGTAAAGTACCTGTCTGTGCACAGCCCTTGCACGCTCACTGCTGGGGTGGTGGAGGGGAGGGAGGGTGGGATGGGGGTCCAATCCAGGTGGGACCCTGTTTCTGCAGGAAGATGAGCACTGTGTGCCCATCCAGATCTCCCTGCAGAGCCCTGCTGTGGCCCAGAGTTCAGCCCTGCAGGTTTATTTTGCAGAGGATGAACTCAGGCTGGCATTAACTCCCCTCTGTTAAACACGGGCCAGTTCCTCTCTGACTCCGGGAGGCATTTGGCTCTCCTAGCAGGGCCACTTGTGTCTCCATTTAAGATGCTATTGTCTAGTCTACTGTTGAATTTTGTGTGATTTTGAAAATCCAATTTATCTTTTTGCCTTTAGGAAAGAAACAGACTAAACTAACCCTTAAAAACTGCAAAATTTATTTTTCAAATGCAAAAGACATTTTAATTACCCCTGCTGCCATTATCTATTCCAGGCAGCTTTAAGCATTTCCCAGATAACCTCCTATTAATCAGCCCCAGCTGAGCCTGGAGTACATTTCATGTGTAGGTACAGCCTGGAGGTGGGAAAAGAGGAATTATAATAAATTAATAGATAAGCAATCACAATTAATGCCACTTTCCTGAAATAACAGTTATATCATGGGAAAGATATTTTAATCTGTCATTCCTTAAGGCAATGTTTTCCTAGCTTGCAATGCCTGTGCTTCAGCTTCCCCAGTACTAGACCCATGGGGTGCTAATGAATTAGTCTATTATGTTATACTGAATGTTTCTAAAAGGTCCCCAGTCAATACTGAGCACAGTGTATCAACACTTGGCATGAAATGCTTCAACACTTTGCTCGGCAGCACGACTACAGTTCACTGACTGCGGCGTGAGGAGCCCCATCAGCCTCTTCCATCGGAGGAGGAGGAGAGGGAGGAGGGGGAGGAGGCGCTGGGAGTGCTGAGCCCTCATCTCCAGCACACGGAGCTGTGACATCCAAGGGAGATGCAGGGAGAACCCCTGAGCTCCAGAATTCTGGCAAAGCTGTGCCTGCCCAGGGCTCCCGACGAGCCGTGGGGGAACCTCACCCGTGGGGGAACCTCACCCGTGGGGGAACCTCACCTGTGGGGGAACCTCACCCGTGGGGGAACCTCACCCGAGGGCTCCACACCGGGATGCCCTTCCTGGACACCCCTATTTCCACTGCTGCCTGTGGGTGCAGGATGGGGTGGGGATCAGTCCCCAGCGCTGCCACCACCCCCGAGAACCCGAGATGGGTTAACTGGGGAGGGGGAGAGCATCACAGGAACACCAAGAACGAAAGAAAGGGTGGAGGGGAGAATTAATCTGCAGTACGGAAAATAATGAGTGAAAGGGAATGTAGATGAGGTGGAAAATAGAACCAGATGTTTCAATTTGTGGCTGTGCAGGAGCAGAAAATCCAGAGGAAACTGATCTGGTGATTTTCCTCCACACCTCCCCACGTCCTGACACTCAGCTGGTGTTCTGAATTATCCTGATTCCAGGAGGTGATAAATCAGGCTGCAGCTGGGACTTGAACTGGAACCCAGAAGTGATCTGATGGGAGCTTGGTTTCTACAGGAATTTAGTGAAAGGAAGGGTCATTGGGGAGCAGCGGGGCAGGGAGGGCACCCAAAATACTGGCAGGATCTAAGAGATGGCCAGGGCTGGTGCTGTGACAGCTGGGTGAGGGAGACCACGGCGTCTGGAGCTTGGGGGATCAGATTTGTCACATACAATCATGTTCTGAGAGGGAAATGATGGGCTTTCACAACAGAAAATTATTTCCCCAGAACAATTTCCAGAATACAAACTGAAGTGTCTGTTAGAAGTTATGAACCTTGAAAGAACAGGTCTATTCCAGTGGGTCAGGCACAGGAATGTTGCCCTCCCTCACAGCCAGCTGACATGAGCACCTGTCTGAGGTCAAACCCCTGTATTTGCCCTTAGCTACCCTAAGTCATCTAAAAGTCACCATCATGGCCTGGTTTCCACAGTGCCCTTTAACAGAACATGCAGGTCTGAACTGCAATTTTTCAAGGGGGAAAAAAACCACAAACACCCAAGCCCTGACCTCTGTTGTGGGGTGATTAATGACTCGGTCCCCACTGCACCTGCAGACTCAAGCACTGCATCCATCAGCAGCGAGGCCAGGCCAGGCTCACAGAGAAGATCAAACCCCCAAAGCTTATTAAAGCAAAACTGCCATAAGAACCTCGCTCCCCCACGGAGAATGAAGTCACAGCTGCTGGCAAGGGCTGCTGCTGTTCTGCTTTGCTTAGGGCAGTGTGTGGGGGGCTCCTCCAGCCCCCGTGGGCACAGCAGAGCTCACTGCTGATGGATGCCGTGGCTGGGTGATCCCCCAGCGTGGCTGTGTCCACCAGCACAGCCCAGCACAGGGCACAGCCCAGCACAGGGCACAGCCCAGCCCAGGGCACAGCCCAGCCCAGGGCACAGAGCACAGCCCAGCACAGGGCACAGGGCACAGCCCAGCACAGGGCACAGCCCAGCACAGAGCACAGCCCAGCACAGGGCACAGGGCACAGCCCAGCACAGGGCACAGCCCAGCACAGAGCACAGCCCAGCACAGGGCACAGGGCACAGCCCAGCACAGGGCACAGCCCAGCACAGAGCACAGCCCAGCACAGGGCACAGGGCACAGCCCAGCACAGAGCACAGCCCAGCCCAGCACAGGGCACAGCCCAGCACAGAGCACAGCCCAGCACAGGGCACAGGGCACAGCCCAGCACAGGGCACAGGGCACAGCCCAGCACAGAGCACAGCCCAGCACAGGGCACAGGGCACAGCCCAGCACAGAGCACAGCCCAGCACAGAGCACAGGGCACAGCCCAGCACAGAGCACAGCCCAGCCCAGCACAGGGCACAGCCCAGCACAGAGCACAGCCCAGCACAGGGCACAGGGCACAGCCCAGCACAGGGCACAGCCCAGCACAGAGCACAGCCCAGCACAGGGCACAGCCCAGCACAGGGCACAGCCCAGCACAGGGCACAGCCCAGCACAGAGCACAGCCCAGCACAGGGCACAGCCCAGCACAGGGCACAGCCCAGCACAGAGCACAGCCCAGCACAGAGCACAGGGCACAGCCCAGCACAGAGCACAGCCCAGCACAGGGCACAGCCCAGCACAGAGCACAGCACAGGGCACAGGGCACAGCCCAGCACAGAGCACAGGGCACAGCCCAGCACAGGGCACAGCCCAGCACAGGGCACAGCCCAGCACAGGGCACAGCCCAGCACAGAGCACAGCCCAGCACAGGGCACAGCCCAGCACAGGGCACAGGGCACAGCCCAGCACAGAGCACAGCCCAGCACAGAGCACAGCCCAGCACAGGGCACAGCCCAGCACAGGGCACAGCCCAGCACAGGGCACAGGGCACAGAGCACAGCCCAGCACAGAGCACAGCCCAGCACAGGGCACAGCCCAGCACAGGGCACAGCCCAGCACAGAGCACAGCCCAGCACAGGGCACAGGGCACAGCCCAGCATTTGCTCAGCCCCCCCGGGTGAGCTGCCTGGATTTGGGGAGCACAGCAGCTGTACGTGCTCCTGCCATGCTGTCCAACCCCAGGCTGAAGTTCCTGAGCACTGCAGTTAATCCCTGAACTGAAGCTGATATTCAGTGTCCCCTGAGTGTCCCCCTGGTGCCCCCCCAGTGCCCCTCACTGCCTGCCAAGCGATGCTGGCGGGCCAGCAGCCAGCAGAGCCGAGCACTGCCTGGCTCTGGGCTTTTTACGTCGTATAAAGGGCACCCTCATTCATCTGCAGACTGTGTAGGCTGGTCGGAATGTCAAGAAATGCGTCTTAGTTCCTCTTTGATAGTCTGCAAATTGGTATTCTGCATTCAGAGTGACTCTGTCATCCGCAGCACCCCGTGGGCTTCGGCACTCCCAGCAAATCCTTCGTGGAAAGGCCCCTGGGAGCTTCAGATACAGGAGCTGTGCCTTGTCCTCCCTCCCTAGGTCGCAAGTCTCTTTTTGCAGGGTCACAGGCAGTGATTCTGGTTTTCTCCCCACAGTTTATTTGCCTCTTTCATGCAGAGAGTGAGTTCTTTGGCTCTTGGGTAGGAGTTCCCTTACACTGTGTGTGTGGGAACCTGCACATACGGCACCCAAATCCCAGCAACACCTCCAAGCCTCTGCAGGCAGAGACTGATGGCAACAGACGGCACAATCCTCTGAATTCCTGAGGGAAATGTCCTCCCTCCCACCTTCTGAGGGCTCTGCTGTCTCGCTCCAAACACAGACATGAACCCATGCAAAAAACTCAAACAAGACAAAGCTAGACAAAATGTTTAAACCAGTTTCTCTCTTTTAAGGATCTTTATGCATTAGACCTAGAACCATATCGCTACTCTGGGGTGAATCTGACCGGCTTCCGGATCCTCAACGTGGAGAACCCTCACGTGTCCTCCATCATCGAGAAGTGGTCCATGGAGCGGCTGCAGTCGGCGCCCAAGGCGGAGCTGGGGCTGCTCGATGGAGTGATGATGGTACGGGAAGTTCCAACAGGGCACGGGGGGCTGGGTGGTAGGAAAGGCAGGGACAGTTGTTATGACCTAAACGTTACTTGTATTGGCTCTTGTACCAGGACAGCTCATGCCAGGTATCTGCCCTGAGGGAGTTTCTTGCCTGCTGTAATAACTGTCCCTCAGAGCAGCGAGTTTGGCAGTGAAGCCCAAACCCCACTGCTGTGTTAACGCTCCTGCTCAGCCCCAGCTGCCAACAGATCTGCCACTGGAAGAGGGAGGTAGCCAGGGCCTGTCCTGGGGGCTCCAGCTGCCATCCCCTCCCCACAGCCCCCGGGAGCGGAACGCCGGCTCTGCGGTGGGAGCGCAGCACTCGGCTGGGCTGAGCTCGTCCAGGCTGATGCAGGGACAAAGCACCAAAGCCGTGCCCAGAGATGGGCTGTGCTGCAGCTTTGATGACTCCTTTTAGGGTCTGATGGCAGCTCTGCTCCGCTGAGTTACTGCTCGCAAGGTACAGCACCTGCTCGCCCATCTGTCTTCCCTGCGAGGCCGTCTCCGACCCCGGAACTGCTGACTGGCTCCCTCCTTCCCTCTCTAGATCTGCCAGAGCCAGCCCTGCAAGTGGCAAAGCCTCCCAGATTTCACCTTGAAATGGCTCCTCGGATCCCTCCTGTTCCTTTTGCTGTTAGAGGAGAGTCCCCCATTCTGCCACCGCCTCCTGCCTCCCGTGCCCACAGCTGAGCCCCCCCTGCCGCCTCCTTCCCCTGCCCTCTTTGTGCCCTCAGAGGGAGCCTGCCTGTCATTTGTGTTTACCAGGGGTCCATCCGGTGGGGGCTTGGACTCAGCTGGGCATTACAGTTTGTAATTCACCATGAAATTGCCTGAATGTGCCCCCAAATTCACCAAACCTGTCCCTGCTGTGGCCCAACCCCCCCCCAGGGGCAGGGCAGGCTCCTGCTCTTCATGCTCGGGTGCTGAGGGAGGGGAAGGTCACAGGGATGGCTGCCAGTGCTGGAGGATTTTCTCCATGGCTACGTCCTGTTAGATGTTTGCTCAGTTATTTGCTATATTATTTTGTTTATTGTGGTTTATTACGGTGCTGCTACACTCGCATCTGTTTCGTGGCTCTGTGGAGCCGGCAAATAATGCGTTTTCACTGGGAGGCCTTACCACACTGGAGTGAAAAATAAATCCAATTCTCTTGATCAGTGTTTGCAGGTGAGATGGGGCATCTCAAATTGAATCTAAAACCATCATATTATATAGAAGAAAAAAAAAAAAGTTCTCCCTAGTTCAAATCACTGAAATGCTGAAATATGTTACAAATTCACAAGGTCCTGATTTTGGTGACAGTTTGGGTCATTTCTGAAAAATTCTGTGCCCATGAACAAGCCATTTAACATCCCTGTTTCTTACTTTCCCATGTATAAAATAGTGTGGAAAATATGTTCTCATATAGGTTTGTTTTTTTTGCACTCAGACAAAACAGACTCAATAGGAAAACTCTGTTACTATCTTCTACATTTAGAAATCACTGCCTCCCTGTTTGACACCACAGCAGGAAATGTGCAAGAAACAACCAGAATAGCTGCTCACAGACAAATGACACTTCTGAAATCACTGATTTTAGACAGAACTACAGGTTTTTGGTCTAAAGAGCCAAGGGATGGTGGGTGGGGCACGGACAGAGAGACCCTGGAGTGTGTGGGTGTTGGCAGGAGGCACCTCAGGGAGGGTTCCACCACGACGGCTCAGAGCCCCCCGAGTGCCCCCTGGGCCGGGGCCGCTATGGCCACCCATACCGTTCCCTTCCTTTAGACAGACGCTGCCCTGCTGTACGACGCGGTGCACGTGGTGTCCGTGTGCTACCAGCGCGCCCCGCAGATGACCGTCAACTCCCTGCAGTGCCACCGCCACAAGGCATGGAGGTTCGGCGGCCGCTTCATGAACTTCATAAAGGAGGTGAGAGCGTCGTGGTGACCGTGGCTGTTCCCACCGAGGCAGAGCCTCCCCAGCAGGAGGGGCGTGAATGGGGACAGGCGCAGGAGGATCGGAGGGTCCAGGGTTAGAACACATCCCCCTGCCCGGGCAGGCACAGCTGGATGGAAGCACAGACACACCAGGCTGCCGAGTGCACCCCAAAAAAAACCATCTTTGCCTTCAAAATAACACCCATGCAGCCACACCGAAACATCCCCTGGGAGCTGAAACCTGCCATGTGTCACTGGGACTGGCCCTGGCACCCCCAGCTGGGTGCACACTCTGCAAAAACAAACACTCACCCAAGGAAAAACAAAGGCAGAGCTGCAGGGAGACCCTGCAAGCCTTGGAGAGCCTCTTTGTGGCAAACCCCTTCTCTACCCCAAGTGCTTTTCAAACTTCTGTGCCTGTGGCTCTTCCCGTGGCGAGTCAAGGAACTGGCTGCTGTGTCAGGTGTGTGACTGGGCCACATTTATAGGCTGGGTGTAAAACCCTCTGAAGTTTTCAAACAGAAGAGCAGAGGACATTGTGAGTCATTACTGTGGTCTGTGCTGCTGTGTCACCTTCTGACCCCAGCAGAGCCATCGGTGCCGTGAGACTGTGCCCACCCAGCACTGCCAGACTGTACGTGGAGCACGCAGATCCAAGGGAGGGGAACAGGAAAACAATTCCCATTGCAGACAGAATGAACTTTTAATAGGCAATGAGGATGGAATCTCTCCTCCCCTGCCTCTCTCTCCTTTTCCATGTTTTGTTCCCTCTGCAGAGCATCACTCCAGCTGGCTGCCAGAACAGAGTGTAAATAATTTGTTTGGTTGGCTCCTTTTGCAAATCACCCTGTGCCTCACACTCCAGTGCCTGCCTGTTGTTTTCCTCTCTGGCACCGTGTCAGCCCGTTGCAGGGATCAGCTTCCTCCCTGGTGCAGCCAAAACTCTCTGGACTCGCTGTGCCCGAGCTCCTGCACAGCCCAAGCAGCACGGAGGCCACACAGCCCCGCGGGAGCTGCAGGGCTCAGCAGGCAGCTGCGTGTGCTCCAGTCGGGCACGTCAGACATTCCGTGTTTTCCCTGGCTCCCGGGGGGCTCCAGGCTGCTCGTCCCACAGGCAAACCACCTGCACGCCCAAGTGAGCAAACACGAGCCTTCCCAGGGCTGCAGGGTGGCTGCGAGCAGGCTGTCACTGCTCCTCGGGAATTAATGAGGGAGAGCCACAGGAGCGGATCCGCTGGGACACATGCCAGTCGTTCCCCCGAGAATGCATGGTGCCACCTGGATCACACCGGGGTGTTTCAAGCTCCCCCACCCATAAAGGGAACACGTTTCCCAGCGAGGAGAGCGCCCAGAGCTGCTCAGCTGGGGATGAGATTGCAGAGCAGCAAACTGTGGCAGCAGCCTGGCATTCCTACAGGAGCATCCTCCTCAGGACGGTGCTGCAGCAATTCCAGCACTGTCCCGGGCAGCACAGGCACTGGGACACCTCGCTGTCCCTCGGCTCCTGCCCTGCTGACACAGAGCACCTGCTACGGGGGCTCTCTCACCTCCTAAATCAGAGAGGTGAATTCTGGGGGTGCTGCAAAGTCTACGGTGGGGAAGAAACAATCCCAGAATAATTTTGTGTGAACCAAATTTAGGCATCTTTACCCCAAGGTCCTGCTCAGAGCAGGACGAGCTCCCCAGTCAGGCAGGATGTGCAGGAACAGGATGTCTCCAGCCCCACTGGGCACCTTGTGCTGCCAAAAACTGAACCAGGGACTGGCAGCACCCGCCCCCAGACTCCTGTGCCTGTTTCCAAACCACAGAGCCTGCCTGCAGGGACAAGCTCCTGGCCTCTTCTGCTCCTCCTTCCATCTGGGAGGACAGAGGGAAGCGTTCAGGCCACTGGAGCTTCCACAGCCCTTGGAAGCAGCTCGTGCACCAAGGGATGGTTTCTGAACTCCCTGCAGCCGGCGTTTATCAGCACCACAAGGATAACACAGCTACAAGGATGCCCTGATAAACACAAGTGGTTTTCTACTGAGTCATCACATCCTGCAACAGCTGGTGAACACAAAAGGTGCGAACAGAAATTGTAGCAAGGACTGCAAGAGAGTTAAGAAAATCTCCAGCTCCGTCTGCAGTCTGAGCAGTGACAGGGGGATTATTAATTAATCAGGCTCTTTAGGGAGAAAGATCCAGCATAAGGACTAATTAAAAGAACATACAGAGGAGGGCAAAAGATTATTTATGATACCAAGTAACAGCCCTGCTACTTTTTCTCCCCTCCACAGGCCCAGTGGGAAGGATTAACAGGACGAATCGTCTTTAATAAAACCAGTGGTTTACGGACAGATTTTGATTTGGATATCATCAGCCTCAAAGAAGACGGACTCGAAAAGGTAGGCAGGGCTTGTCTTATCTGCATGTGGCTGAGGCTAAACCCTGGTGCTCAAGCGACAGAGAAATGGTTGGTGTTGTATTGATTCCAGGTTTCTGGGGTTTATATAAAAGGATATTCACTTTGTGGGATTTCTCAGATCCTTTTCCACGCCTCAACCGTGACTCACTCGCCCTGAAGCCAGAGCGTGGGATTACAGATTGCAGAAGTGCTTGCAGCACTTTCCTGGGATAACCGAGGCAGAAGAAAGTTTCTGAGCATCCAGTAACCCTTCCCTGCCCAGGCCAGGCAGCAGCATCTCCTGTCCCATCCCCTCTCACTGGCCTGGCTCACAAACCCTCGGCTCCTGCCTGAGGAGGCCACAGCTCTGGGGAGCATCATCTGCTGATTCCCCACCATGAAACTGCCCAAGGCTGATTGCAGCCTGGATTTCACAGGAGCATGCTGTGGGTATTTCAGTTTATTACCTAAGGGACAAGAAGGAAAACAGCAAAGTGTGGTTTTGCCTGGCTGCCTGGAGGGGTCGTGAGGGCTGAGGGCACAAAGGCTGCAGCCTTGGATCCTCCAAATCAGTGCAAATCTCCTCTGGGCACAGAAATACAATGTGCAAATCTGATCCCGGGTGTTCCTGAGGATTTAATTTCCTTTTTTTCAATTACTTTTAAAAAAAAAGAAAAGGGAAAAAGGCAACATGCAAAGCCTTAAAGCCCTCAGAAGGTGGGTTTCAAGGTGAGGTCAGCTGGCTGAAGACAAAGAGAGCAGTGAGTGGCCAGGACTGTGATTTCCAAGGAATTCTCTGGTTCTGACCCCTCTGTGAGTGACTCTGTGTCCCCGTTCTGCCACAGGTGTCTTGCACCTGTACAGGAGGAAGTTGGCAGGGCAGCAAGGCCCCTTCCAGGGCACAGTCTGCTTTCCAGCAGGTACAAGGTGCCTCTGGCAGCCGGGGCCGGTGCTGGGCTCGTCACCTGTGGGCAGTGACAGGCTCTGTGTCCACACGGGGCTGGAGCAGGGAGGGTTTCAATTAACTCTGCAGCACATGGACCACGAGCACAGGTGACTTTTCCAGGGAATTAATCACTCGGCACAGGGAGGCAGCCCCGGGGCTGGAGGCAGCCGTGGATCAACCCTCCATTTGGAGGGGACGGACCCTGCCCCACGAGGCTCCCGGGGACCGCCAGCCTGTGCCCATCCCCTGCCTCCAGTTTGTTTCCCTTGGCTTGGGCAGGAGTGGCTGCCACACTTTCCCAGCTCCCTGCCTCACCTCACACGCTCAAGGTCACCACAGCCCCCTCCGGGTGGGGAGGTTTTGGTGTCAAATGCAGAACAAAGAAAACGTTTCAAATCAACCCAGTGACCTTCAGTTCACTGCGACCGAGGAAGGAGGAGGGGAAGATGCCTTGCCTCACAGGAGCTGATCTCTGTGGCCTTGTTGCAGGAGTCCAAACCAAAAATAAACCATGGCTTTTCAAAGTCCAGCACACCGATGCTCTGGAGAGCTCTGTTGGTCGAGGAATAGAAAGCATGCCAGTGTTTGATATGATGTGAGTCCAAATGTTGGAGCAGAGCTGCAAAATCACCTGTCACACCCCCACCCCTCCGACTGCCGGGGCCCAGCTGGCACCAGCTGGAATTATTGCACTCCTGTGTCACATCCAGCCCACTGGAAGCTGCCAAACCTCAGCGTGGCCCCTGCACACCCCGTCAGCTTCTGCCTCCAATAATTCAGAGATTTCACAGGTCCCACTATTATTTCCCTGAAAGCTTCCTGTCAGCTCCAGAGGGGTTTTAAAGTATCGATGTCAAATCTCTGTTGAAGCCGGGATTCTGTCAATAGTTAATCTGAACTAACAAAACACCGAACCACAAACAAATCCCCCCCGGATGGTGCATTATGTATCACAGCTTCTGTTTGTTGAGCTTTAGGACTGAACCCCTGATTCTCACACCTCCTGGATGTTCCAGGGATTACAGGAGTATTAACGAAACCTAATTACGTGTAGTTTGACAATCTGACTCGCACAGTTCTCTTAATGCACTTTTTTCCTTTTTCTTCCCTTTTTTAATATTTTAAACTGATTAATTCAGTCTTAAGAGCCACGCATTTAATTTTCTTATAGAAAACGTAGCAAGGCAGAGGTGACTGGAGCTGCAGTGCAGCAGTCTGGGGCCTCTTGGACTTGCTTCTCCTTTCCTATTCACAATAATAATAATTTTTTGACATTGCAGCTGTTGTATGATCCAAGGCAGAGATGGGGGATTGCTTCAGTTTTACCTGAAATATTTAAAACCTTTCACAAAGTTCATGGAAACTCTTCCAGAATTTATGACACTTTTTTTTTGCCAGGCAGCATTGCTCATTACAAAGTCTCTTTCTGGGGATGCAGTAAAACCAAGTTCTCCCCTTGGACTGCTGAAGAGGCTGAAGAATCTTAAAAACAGCCATAAATAAAAGATGGGAAGCTGCTGGCTCCCCAGTGGTTTGAGCTGGCTGCCTTTGGCTTCCCTCCGAGTCCCACCTCGCAGTTTGACCCTACAGATGGATCGTTCTGTTCCCATTTCCAGGTGGGGTTTGGTTTTTTCTCGCTGTCAGTTTGGTTCTGTGGCCACCCCGCTCCGTTTGCTGGCAGCAATCCCACATCTCTGCAGCTCTCCTGACATTTTATCTCCCTGTCACAGTCCTTTAGCCACTCCTGCCTTCAAAGTTTGTCCCAGAGCCTCCCCTGCACTGTGGAGATCAGGCTAACAGGCTTAGCATTGCCCAGATCACTGCTGGTAAATAGAGACATGTTTTGCCATTTCTGGATCAATAGACTTCTTCAAAGTCTAATAATTTATTAAATTTGACAGCTTGAGAGAGACAGATCACCTGAAATGGAGCTGGAGTGTCTGTGCCATGCCTGGGCAGGGCTGCTGCCATCTCCCCTCCAGATCTGCTGCCAGGACTGAGGGACTTCCCTGAAGGGTGGCCCAGGGCCCTGACAAGGGATGTGTTAGAAATGTCCAGAGATGGCACAGAGGGCAGGAATGGCTCCTTCCAGGGATCTGCAGAGCTGTTTGAGTCGTTTTTAATCCTCCCCACCAAAGCAACAAAACAACAAAAGTGTTGTTCCAGGTCGGAGCATGGAGCCCTTCCGATGGTTTGAACATCACGGAAATCTCCAGAGGACGAGGGCCCAACGTCACGGACTCACTGAGCAACAGATCTCTAATTGTCACCACAGTCCTGGTAGGAGATGGCACACCTGTCCTTGTCCTCCCCCCTCAGGGACATCCAACACCTTGGGAAACTCCAGCACCCCACACAGGGCTGGGCTCAGCCGGGCACCGGTGCCCTGTCCCTGCTCCAGAGTGCCCTGTCCCTGCTCCAGAGTGCCCTGTCCCTGCTCCAGGGTGCCCTGTCCCTGCTCCAGAGTGCCCTGTCCCTGCTCCAGAGTGCCCTGTCCCTGCTCCAGAGTGCCCTGTCCCTGCTCCAGAGTGCCCTGTCCCTGCTCCAGAGTGCCCTGCCCCTGCTCCAGAGTGCCCTGTCCCTGCTCCAGAGTGCCCTGTCCCTGCTCCAGAGTGCCCTGTCCCTGCTCCAGGGTGCCCTGTCCCTGCTCCAGAGTGCCCTGTCCCTGCTCCAGAGTGTCCTGTCCTGCTCCAGAGTGCCCTGTCCCTGCTCCAGAGTGCCCTGTCCCTGCACTGAGGTGCCCTGTCCTGCTCCAGGGTGCCCTGTCCTGCTCCAGAGTGCCCTGTCCCTGCTCCAGAGTGCCCTGTCCCTGCTCCAGGGTGCCCTGTCCCTGCTCCAGAGTGCCCTGTCCCTGCTCCAGGGTGCCCTGTCCCTGCTCCAGGGTGTCCTGTCCTGCTCCAGAGTGCCCTGTCCCTGCTCCAGAGTGCCCTGTCCCTGCTCCAGAGTGCCCTGTCCCTGCTCCAGGGTGCCCTGTCCCTGCTCCAGAGTGCCCTGTCCCTGCTCCAGGGTGCCCTGTCCCTGCTCCAGGGTGACCTGTCCTGCTCCAGGGTGCCCTGTCCCTGCTCCAGAGTGCCCTGTCCCTGCTCCAGGGTGCCCTGTCCCTGCTCCAGGGTGCCCCTCAGCATTCCCGATGCTGCTGCTCCTGAGCAGGTTCCCAGCCCACACGTGGTGGCCAGCGGGGCCAGCACAGGCCAGCGGGAACCACGGGTGCTGGTCCTGGCCAAGCTCCTCTATTTCAGATGCCCACCCTTGTCCCCCGTTCCCCCGGGTGCTCCCCGAGCCCAGGAAGCTGCTGTTTGGCTCAGCTGAGCTCCTCCACCTCCACTGCCTGGCCAGGTGCCCGTCCCACCCCTGTCCCTGCAGGGCAGGGGGTGCTGAGCCCCAGGACAGCCCCGTGTTCCTGCAGGGGGGGGGCACAGCAGTGGGCACAGCAGTGGGCACAGCAGAGGGCACAGCAGAGGGTACAGAAGTGGGCATAGCACTGGGCACAGCAGTGGGCACAGCAGTGGGCACAGCAGTGGGTACAGCAGAGGGTACAGCAGTGGGTACAGCAGCAGGCACAGCAGCCAGCACTGCCCACCTCAGGTAGGATGTTTAGGAGTGATGTTGGGACACAGATCAGCAAAGCCAGCAGAGCCCTGGCTCAGCCTGTGCCCCCTGGGCACGCAGGGAGCAGGGATACCCAGCTCACAGCCAGGCCTGCTCCACTCCAGCCGTCACATGCACTTTGTTCTCCCGCTCTCGATTGGACCTGACGGCAGGCAGCGGATCACAATGAGGGTTTATTGACGAGCTAATGAATTATGACTGGTGGCAGCGGCTCCTGCACGGCTCGTGCTCTGTCACTGGGAAGCACCAAAACACAGCAGCCCTTGGCCACCCTGCCCAGAACTGGGGCTGGGTTACAGGCTTGCCTTGGGAAATGTTCTGGCTCTTTTCTGTTCCTCCTAACGAACTTCCCATCCACCATGTGGCATTTGTTCCAGTGAAACATTTCCAGGGCTGTGGAAATGTCTGGGCCTGAGCTGTGGTACTCACTCACCTCAAAGGCCACGACAAAATGCACATGGACGGAGCCAGGAGGGGCCTGTCAGCCACCTGCCTTTGACATGCTTTCTTCGGGCAGCATTTCCATCTCGTGCTCTGCGAGCATGTACAAATTACATAAGGCACGGGGTGGTATCAGCTCCCATTAACTGTGCCACTCTGTGGGCCTGGGCGTGTGCCATGGGGCATCCACGGAGCCCCAGCCGTGCTGTGAGCCCTGTGCCTGCAGGAGGAGGGAACGTGCCCAGACCCGAGTTCTGCAGCGACTGCACTTCGTATGCTGGAGTCCAAAATATAAAGTACAACCCTAAATGTTATTTGCATTTGCAACACCCCTTTGTGCTTCTGCACCACTGTGATGGGAGAGAAGCCATAGGAGGAGCCTTTAAAAGGAAAAGCAAGAAAGGTTATTTTTTCCCCTTTTGCTCATATTGCAGTGACTTGTTGGAAGAGAAATATTACCCCAGCAGCCAGCACTGCTCTCCCCAAGCAATATGGGAACTGTGAAGTTATGAAATTGAGGGCACCTTCACTGAGAAATCGATTAGCAAACCGAGAGAGCTTGTGAATTGGATGTCTGGCCATTTTCAGTAATAAATTGTGAAATAGTCCGTGAATAAGTGGTTCACAGAGTTCAGAATTACCCCCTAGGAAATGTTTGAGACCTGGAGATACATTACTGAAGCGAGTGGCGTCCTAATGTTCAGTGCTTCGGCTGTTAAATATGTATGTAATCCCTACAGCGCTTCCCAAAATTAATCGTGCTTTATGGCAGCTCTGGAGCCGGTGTATTTATATCAGGATCCATAGATTCAGCTGATTCCCAAACAAAGCACTAATTCCAGAGCAGAGAGCCGAGGGGGCGGCGGGGGAGAGCGGGGCTGAGCCGAGCGGCGCGTGCCAAGCTGAACTCCACGGCGTGATGAGATCAGTTGGGTTCTAAAACTCTGCAAATGGGGCTCCATCTGCCCCCACATCCCCTCCTGACCCTGCTGCGAGGCCAGACAGGCCCTCCATCCCCTCCAGGGGCACACAGGTCCCAGGGCAGGTGACAAGAACCAGCAGCCTCCAGGCTGGCACAGTCCCACTGTGGGCCCTGAGCTCCCCCCTTGGAACACCCTGGGCAGGATGCCCGTGCCCCACCAAACCCAGCTCTAACCAGGGCTCCAAACCTCCCCTCCCACCTCTCCAAGCCCCCCATCCCTGAGCCATCCCTGAGCCACACCACAGGGGCCGGTCACTAGAGCAGAGCACGAGCCCTCCCCTCGCTGGCCACCCCCCAGCAAGGACAGGAGCCCCGCAGACACCCCTGATTTCAGCCAGACTCACTGCTGCAGATGCCTCACCCTCCACTTGCCTTCCAGCCCTTGCCTGCTCCCCACCACCTTTTCCCATTTCCATCTGTCCTCCACACGATTTTCCCTCGGGCTCCCCAAGTCCCTGGTCCTCGGTGGCTGCCCAAGCCTGAGAGCCACCAAAGGGTTCTGGACTTCACTGTGTGACTTCACTTGTCCCTGCTAGAGGGGAGAGGCCCCTGGGTCACTGCATTTCTTCTGCCTCCCCTGTGCTGGTGCTCAGCTCTGCTGTGGTTCAGGCACCCCCAGCCCTCCCAGGGCTGCTGTAGCTGCAGCAGAGGGCACAGAGTTCCCCTGGGCAGCACCAGGGCCCCGTGTCCATCAGGTAGGGCTGGCACAGAGGAACAAGAGCTGAATGGGGGATGTTTTGGGGTGGCCCCACCCATGCACAGCTCCCTCACCCCGAATTTCACCCACCGACCCCCTGCTCACTGCAGCTCCTGGGTGCAGGACTCAGGGGTGAGTTTGTCCTCCCCCTCTTTTACTGTTTCTAACACCTCATTTTCAGAGCGTGAAATGGTTATTTTTCTCCCTGAAATCCTACCAAATGGAAAACAGTTGGCTGCTCAGAGAGACAAAATTAAATTTTGTGGGGTAAACAAGGTTGCTAATTAGCTGATGCGCTGTGCAAAGTTAATTTATTCCCAACATGTCACGGTGCCAGCCCTGCCTGAAGAGCCGGTGCCTGGTGGCTCGGGTTGACCCTCAGGGATGATGGCCCTGCCTCCAGCTGAGCCTTCCCTCGTGCAGGAGGAGCCCTTTGTCATGTTCCGTAAGTCCGACACGGCCCTGTTCGGGAACGACCGCTTCGAGGGCTACTGCATCGACCTCCTGAAGGAGCTGGCCATCATCCTGGGCTTCTCCTACGAGATCCGGCTGGTGGAGGACGGCAAGTACGGGGCGCAGGATGAGAAGGGGCAGTGGAACGGCATGATCAAGGAGCTCATCGACCACGTGAGTGGGGCCTGGGGGCAGTGTGAGGGTCGGCTGTGCCCGGGGCTGTCCCAGGGATGGCTGGGTGGGACAGAGACCACTGCTCACTGGCTCGGGAGACCCACAGCGAGCTCCTGGCTCCTGTCACATCAGCTGTCAGGAAAGCATCTTTGTGTCTGGCTCTTCCAGACATTCCCTTGGAATTCTTGAAAATAGCCATTCTCACAGCACAGAAATGGGCTCTGTGGCTCCCGGGGACAAACGTGGGCCAGGGCACAGCACCAGGGAGGCTTTGGGCCCCCAGGCATGTCCCAGGCACAGCCCAGCCCAGTCCAGACTGCAGGAGCAGGTGTGCCCTGGACAGTTTAATTTTTTATTTTCTATAAAAGCAACTTGTTTTCTAAAGTCTCCTGGGACACAAAGCTCCCTCTGCCACACAGCAGCTGTGCTTCTCCTGCAGCCACCTCCAAAACCCCATCAGACACCAGGAACCTGCAGGGGCAGCTTTGCTCCCGCAGCCACCAAAACGTCACCGAGGCTGAAACCGCCACTCGGGCCAGAGGCTGCTCAGTCCCCTAATTAGGGATCTTGCCTCCAGCACATCCTGTGATCCCAGGAGTCCAGTTAGGGAGGTGAGGAAAGCTGGTGTTTTTATGAATATCTGATTCCCAGAGAAGGTCTCTGGAAGAAAAGCTGAGGACAAAATTCCTCTCTACTCTCCCCCATATGGGCAGCAGCACAGGCAGGGCAAGAGCTGTCCCACTGTGCTCTCCTCCTGAATGCCAATACCCTGCTCAGGTGGGGCAGCCCTTGGACCACCTCTCCAGTCCTGGCTCCATTCTGAGCCCAGGCCCAGGCAGCAGACACCAAAATAATCCCCCATCCGTAGCAGCTGTGATGCTCTTCCAGTTCACGGGGGAGGAACGTGTTTGCTGGGTGAGTCACTGCGTGGAGAGCTGAGCACTGGGGCTGGCTCGGGAGCTGGGATGGGCTTCAGATCTGCCTCATTTGCCCTAAATGACATTGGACAAGTTGCTTCTGTGCAACGCTTCCTCCATCTGTAAAATGCAGCTGATAGTGATTATGTCCCTTATAGGGACAAAGTGACGCTTGATCAGTTTGCGGCGGGCACTGCGGCGCTCGCCCAGGGAGCAGGAGCAGCAAGGGCACGCAAGGACAGCCCTGGGGAGCAGGACACACAGGGGAACACACGACCTGCCCCGGTGGGTTTGCTTCTGGAAAGCTCCGTGCAGCTGAAAACACAGATTTGATAGCCTCTTACACAATAGCCTTGCCGAGTCAGACGAGCGACGCTGTCCCAGCAGAAGGGCTGGTGCTCTCCAAGTGCCATGTGTGACACAGATCTGAACCCACACCGAGCACTGGCCATGCCCCTCAGCACAGCCCCTGGGGACACAGCTCCTGCCACCCCACACCCACACCCAGAGCAGGGACGGGGCTCTCCCTGCAGAGCCTGCAGTGCAGGGCTTGGAAGGAGCAAAGTGCTCCAAAGCAGGAAATAAGATATAGGGAATAGCAGCCAGACAGTCATTTAGCCCAAACTGTGTCACTTCCACTGTCCTGCAAGATGCCACAGGGCCCTGGGGGGCTGCAGCCATTCCCAGAGCTGTGGTCAGCTACATAAAGCAGACAGGGAGAACGTTTGGGGAACAAGCTTGTTAACTAACACGAAATTCATGGTCCACCTGCACTGAGATGTTCCTTGGATAACTATTTAAAAAGCAAATTAACACACAGCAGCCAGAAAGAACCAAATCCCCTCTTCTTGTAAGCCGTACTCTGCCACTGAGGTGTCCCAGAAGGTGAATCTCACCCGTGCCAGGACTGGTGTTTACACAGCGAGCGCTCACGGCTGATGCAGCCCCCCCTCCCCTCTCCTCTCTGATCCAGACATGCCTGGCCACAGGCAGGGATGCCTTGGGCTATGATCCTTTGTAAAATCCCTGCGTTTCTAGTCTGGCCTTAAGCATAAACAGGAAAAGCAACAGCAATCAGAGCAGGCACAGCACGACCCTGTCTGCCAGGTGCCTCGTGTAGCTGAATGCAACAGCCCTGCCCCGCTGCCTTTCATCTGCTGCTCGTCCTCAGCATACAAAAAATTCCTGTTTTGAGGGAGTTCAGCCCATTCCCTGGAGAACTAACCTCTCTCCTCACCAGTCTGCTGCTTATTGTCACCTCTCTGGCCGTTCCTGCAGCGAAGCCTTCATCAGAAGGGCCATGAGAGCTGGACTCGGGTATTCAGGGAGGTTTGGGGCACCCAGGTGATGCAGAGAAGCTCCTGAGCCCTTTATCCATAACTAACAGGGAACTTGATGACTGCCAAACCTCCTCCTTTCAGCAGCAGTGAACTGCTATTGATGTTTATTCATAGAAATTATTACTGATACAAGCAAAGCTCCACTGCTCACCGTGGCCCATCCGTTCTGATTTATAAATTCCAGTTGTCTGGCAAAGCAATGCCTGCAAATCTTCCCTATTGTTTGTTGGCAGGATCCCATAAAACCAGCAGAATGAGTTGTTCTGGACATTTTGCACAAACTTGTTCACAAATAAAACTTGTCTTCTGCTGAAGCAGTGCACATCAAATTGCCATTCAATCTGAAACTTCAGGTGGGAATAAAACAGGTATGGAAAATACTGGGGTTTCTGATGGAAATCCCTGCCAATGGTAACTGTGGAGGAGATGTAATATCCGTCCTTAGGGACGATTCCTGATGGTTGATTTAACATTTTCACAAGAAGTGGACATTTACTGACAGCAGATTCTGGCAGGAATGCACATTGCACCACACTGCCAGCTCCCCATTAATGCTCCTGGGGGGACAGGGAGCAGGAGCAGGGCATGGCAGCCAAGCAAGAGCAGGGAGGGGACAGAGATGGAACCCAGTACAGAAGCCCCAGCACTGGCAGTGGCAAGAGAGACCAAGAGAGGACGGTGTCGATGCTGCCAGACACCGGGATAACAATCAAATCAGTAAAACACACACTATTTCTGTCTCTCAGGCAACACACACATGATTAGTTTATGTAAATACCTAACGCAGATTGGCAAAATAAGCACAGAGGCAGCTTATTTTCTTGAATAAATATTTGTCTTGGTGCTTATGCTGTTGGGCTCTGCCATGACCAGCCACCACCCACGGCTTGGCTCCGGCCGAGGTCGGGCACTGCAGAACTCCCTCAGTGACCCTGGCTGTGCCAGAGCTCGTGACCCACAGGCCACATCCCCCTGATAACCCAGAGCTTGGATAAGACTTGGCATTTTCTGATAAAAGCCAAATATCTCTGCAGCGAACACGACCCTGTGCTGAACGCCCGCTGAACCTGCAGCCGTTGCAGCCAAGTGAAAATGCTCTAACTGGGTGAAGGAGGAGATCCAAACCCTTCGAGGTGTCTGGAGAAGTGTCTGCATTTGGTGTGTAGCTGCCTCGGCAAAATTCATCTTTTTGGCCTCAGTTCAGCAGAACACTTAAGAACACACACAGTGCCTGGAAGGTGTGTGAGCTCCAGTGAAACAGAGGCATGGGCTTAAGTGGTTTTGCTGGACAAGGGCCTTTAAGCCACTGGCACTTGCTCTAATTCCTCATTTTCAGTGAAATCCACCTGACTGTGCAACAGCACAAGAGTCAGGGCTGAGTGAAGGAAGCAGCCAGAGTCTGGTAATTGACTGCCCGGTTTGGAATGTCAGAGCACGACAAATCAAAGCTCCATCCTTGGCGGGTTTGATTTAGATCCTCTCCGTCAGCAAACCTTTAATTAGAGGCCACCTTCAGAAAGATCTGCATTGATAAAAAGGATATGGAACTGCAGCCCTGCACTGCCTCTGATTGCTCAGGACACACCCCAGCCCGGGCCCCCAAATCCTGCGTGTGACATTCCCTGCAAGGGCACGGGCTGGGAGCAGATCTCACAGTAACATTTTCTTCTGTGCTAAAAGCAGCTGGATCCCTGGGTGTCCATGCAGATTTCTCTCTCTTCCTTTTCCATGGCAAAGCACAAACTCTGGGCTGTTCTTTTGCTCTCTGAATCACTGTGATGAATTTGGCTGAGGATCCTTCAGCCAGTGAGCTCTGACCACAGAACTGCTCCTTTGTTCCCTCCTTCAGAACAACCCGGAGCCAAATCCTTCAGCATCTCCTTCGCTCTTCCCTGGTGAGTCAGGACACCCACACAGCAGTGATGGAGGAGGGAAAATGCTGCATTTCTTTTGCACTTCTGCCTTGTGACTGTGGGGAGCACTAAGCCAAAATTCCCAGGTGTGCTGTGAGCTTGGGGGAGCAGCCGAGCTCCAAACCTGCCAGGACGGTCCCAAGGATGCAGAACGTTCCCACCTCAGGCTGAGCAGCCACCACTGCCTGTCCACTTCAAACCCCTGTCCTTCAGCTTCCATCCATGTCACCACAACCACAGGTGGCACAGCAGGTCACTGGGAAAATATTGTTCCCATTGTCCCCAAGTTTTGACAAGTGCCAGTGACTGAAATGGGCTGTGTCTGCACCAAGCTGGGTTAAAAACATATTTCCATTTGGACAGTGAGAAGGACTCAGCTGGAGAACCACGTTAGAACAAAATACATCCCTTTTACCCTCGTTACAGAATTCCTGAAGCTCTGCTGTTCAGGACCTCTGAGGCTGCACTTGTTGGAGAGGGGATCCCTTTCTCTCACACACACACACACGTGTGATGGGCAAAAGCTCTTGTAGAGACTCTTCTTAGAGTAAAAGGCCCAGATTCCTCTATTTAAAAATATTCCAGTGACTTTCATCACAGATTTGCAAGGTCAAACGAGACCATTAACCTGACCTTCCCCCCCAGCACGGCCCAGGGATCTGCTCCAGTTCCTACAGTGAACCCCTGGTTCCTGCTGGAGTAAAGCATGTTCCAGCTAATATTGATTTAAAGTTTGCAAGTAATGACAAATCCACTACATCTCTAGGTAATTATCACTCATGGGTAATTTAGAATTTTAATTTTCAGAACCAGATGTTAAATAAATCTCGCACGAGCTGCTGGCACGGGGGGAGGTTCTGCTCAACTTCAGAGCTGTAATTTATGTGCCTGCATTTCCTCGCAAGTCCACAACCCCAAAGAGTGATTTGCAAAGCCCAAGCAGGGCGGGTGACATTGAGGAAGCCTTGGATGTATTTTCTTGTGGCTCTTTTAAGAACCTGGGGGAATATTTAGTGAGAGGCATGAACACAGCTCTTAACTAATAAGGTGTTTGGGGTCACCCGCTGAATTAGCACAGAAATTAGTACAGCACGGAAATAATGGAAGGAAACAAAATTCTCTAAGGAGGTGGAAACACCTCAGTTTCTAACTCCTCCTTTCTTTCTCACGCTGTCCCCTCCCTCTGTGCCGCTCACAGAAAGCTGACCTGGCTGTGGCTCCTCTCACCATCACCCACGTCCGGGAGAAAGCCATCGACTTCTCCAAGCCCTTCATGACCCTGGGGGTCAGCATCCTGTACCGGAAGCCCAACGGGACCAACCCCAGCGTGTTCTCCTTCCTCAACCCCCTCTCTCCCGACATCTGGATGTACATCCTCCTGGCCTACCTGGGGGTCAGCTGTGTGCTCTTTGTCATAGCCAGGTAAGGGCACGCAGGTCCCTTGGTCCCACAGCACCAGGCCCGTGCCAGCACTGAGCTCCCCTCAGGGGCTGATTGTTCCCACACACCTGGACACAGCTCCCATCTCCCGTTTGCAGCTCCTGTCTCTGATCCTCCACCAGCAAAGCTCCCGCAAACCCTCCCGATATCAAAAGAGTGGAGAACTCATCACCACAGATCTGACAATGTGTCTGTTTACAGCATTAATGTGCACCTAATTAGCATGTTTAAATCCTCTATATTTAAAATCAGAATTTGCATATATTTGCATGCGTTGTTAATGCCACAGAGCCTTTGATGAGACACAGTCCAGGGATGCTCTCGAGCCACGAGCCCACCTTTTTAAACCAAAACAAGGCACCCACCCCTCTGTGGGCAGCCGCCCTCCCTGGCCACAGGGCAGATTCCTCAGCCCAGCCTGCACTCACACACTCATCTCTCACTACTGCCACTTGAACTGAGACCAGAGGGGCCCTCAGAACCCTCCCTGCCACCCCGCTGAACCCCCTGGGAAGACTGTGGGGGCTCCAGCAGGGCAGGATGAGACCCTCAGTGGCTCTGCTTTGTGTCAGAGACAACCAGATGTTCTCAGCGAGAAAAGGTTCTCACCTGGGAAAAGGGAGGAGAAATGCTGGGATGAGTGGTGGAAAGCCCTTGGCTGCCTGTCCCTGTGCAGGACACAGCTGGGTGGGCTCTGCTCCCACAGCACTACTGGTTTAATGCCACCAAGCACCAGGCTGCTTGTGCAGCCTGCAGTGGCAATTCAAACACAATTTTATATTTATGAGCTTATTTTCCCCAACTCATAATGGCCAGATCCAGCCCAAATTGTCCAGACCCCACTTTCAAAGCATGTTAAATGTGCAGATTGTATCTGCACATAAAATACTGCAGCAAATACTGAGGAAAGGCTGAAGGAAATGCTGGGACAGGCCCTGACGAGACACCACTTTGCACAAACAGGGGCATCCAGATGCTCTGTCCAAGCACAGGGGCTCTGCCCAGCCTTGGCTCTCTGCCGGTGTGCAGGGATGAAAACCTGGAGAACTATATTTTTCCCTCTGGTTTTGTTCTGAAATGAGCCTCAGCATCTCCCTGCATCACATCAATTGCCATATAATACTGCAATTTTTCTCTATCAGGCCATTTTTGGCTGAAGTTCAACACATAAAATATTGCAATTACTGTTTATTTTTCACATGTTTCGTTCCTGACGTTTCTTCTGTCATCCCATTCTTTCAAAGAACACCAAGTATTCAGGGTAATTAAGGTTCTGCAGGAATAATCTTTTAACACACAGAGATGGAAAGTGAGAGATTTCACAGGGAAAATATTTACTGCGTTCAGAAGTAATGGAAACAATATCTGCTTTTGACCCCAGCAAGGCCTCTGGAATTCAATTCTCAGAAGAAAACCTCAGTCAAAATAGCAAAGCCCTAATTCAAAGCCATGAGTCTCCTGAACCAGGCACCAGAGTCCTTGCTCGTGCCACAGCCATCGGTCAATGCCACTTAGACTGAGTGGGGCCTATTCAGAGGCAGGCAAAGGATGCATTTGATCCACTTCTCCTTTTAATCAGTCGTTCAATCTTTTATTGATGGAGCCCTTGCTCCTGACCCCCAGCCCTCAAGACCATCAGCACTCCAGTTCCCGAGGCTGGGGAGGGTGGTGTGACTGGTGGGCTGTGCCCTGTGTGCTCACACAGCCTTTGAATGGCACCAAGCCCTGTGGGTGCAGAGTGGGGTGGGTGGGTTTATTGTCTATCCTGATCACACCCAGGGCTGGGTCACCCGTGGGAAATTTCTCTGGAGGTGCAATTTAGACTCAAAGGTATTTTGTGTCAGAACTTCTAAAGCTTCTTTGAAAGGCTTCCATTTCCCTGCCAAAAAAGGCCAAAAGAGGCAGGGGAATGATCCCAGTTTTTGATGGAATGTGTCTCTGAGCCCGCTGTGCCACTGTGGGTGAGGGAAGCCATCCATGGAGCATCCTGAGCTCCCCCCTGGTTGTGGCTCTGTCTGCACGGGGTCAGTGAGCTCCTCTCCCTCCTGCCTTGGTTACCTCTTGCTTCCACTAATGGTTTCACTGCTCAGGCACCACAGACTGTTCCTGCTTTGCAGATTTCTGAATATTTCTCTGTCATTTGAGCAGCACCAGTAGGTTTTTGCTCAGAGACCTTGAAGTTCTCCAGCGTGTGATCCTGCCAGGCTCATTGATCTTACCCATTCCCTTTCTGTTTCGTAGTGTTTCACTGGCAGCCCGAGGAAGCTTTAATCTAATTCCCGACCTCGGCTTTATCCGACAGAAAGGGCTGAGGTGCCATCCTTTCTCCCCCTCTGGTGTGATTTATAGCCAGTTACAAGGAATAAGCAGCATGTAAAGCTGGGTCTGAGTTCAGCCTGTTTCCTGGCTGATTTCCTCTCATTTACAAAGCAGAGGTGGGTGGGCAGCAGGGACAGCCCAGCCACTGCCTGGTGGAATGAGCAGGACTGTCTGGGTGAGCAAAACCTCTGGTTCCACAACCCCCAACCAGCGCAGGGAACGGCCCCACTCAGGGAGAGAGGAAAGGGGAGGCTGCTGAACTGCTCATTGCACGTGGAAAACAGAAGCAAAAAGTGGGAGAGCTGAGCCCGGGGTGAACCTCTCCAAAGGCACAAGCAGAGCCTGGTCCATCCCCTGGGATGGTCCATCCCACCGACCCCTCCCGTGCTTGGCCCTGCTCCGGTCACACGAGGGGACAGCAGCTCCACTCTCAGGTGTGCCAGGGGCAGGTTTTAGTGCCAGCAGGGACCTGGCAGAGAGCTGGGGCCCTTCTCTCCAAACACATCCAACTGTCTGAGCGAGGCCACCCCTGGAGTTGAGCCACAAGCTGCCTCCTTGGGTGGTGGCGCATCTGGCAGAGAATTACAGAGGGAAACATCTCCTGATCCAGGCTGTGGGCTGGGCTCTGACAAGGGGCTGTTGTGAATCTCCAGGGATTCCAGAAGGAAGCGGAGATGATAATTAATGCCTGGTTCAAAAGCAATTATACCAATTATGTTTTTAATTTAATCTCTGCAAAATTTGGGACTCTCAGAAAATGTAAATAAACAGCTCTAAAAATATTAACGTCTCTCCTGTTGAGCATCCTCCCCAGATCCTGGCTAAACGAGCTCATTCCCAGCAGTGCTTTCCTGCCAATCCTGGGCAGGATTTGCAGAGATGTTCCTAGGAAATGATCTCATTTTCACTCAAGAGCTGCAGGGCCGTCCATGGAAATACATCCCTGCAGGGAATAAGTTTCTCCCACCACCTGCACCAAATTCCACTGTTCTGCTGGTGTCCTGACTGGGCAGAATTCCTGCCTGTCAGGACAGTGGACAGTTCTGCTTCTCCCTAACTTGAATCCCTCTCCAATTCCCATATGCACTGCTGGGAGAATCCCTGGAATACCACAGTTTGTCCCAGCCACCACTGCAGAACCAGCCTCTCTCATGGGCCTCCTGCCAGGGGGGCACAGCCCCTGCAGGGCAGCAGCAGAGGCAGCACAGCCCCTTCTCTGCTGACCCTGTCAGATCTTGTCCCATCCCGACTAACGCTCTCGCTGTGCCACGGCAGGTTCAGCCCCTACGAGTGGTACGATGCCCACCCCTGTAACCCCGGATCCGACATCGTGGAGAACAACTTCACCCTCCTGAACAGCTTCTGGTTTGGGATGGGAGCGCTGATGCAACAAGGTAGGGCAGCCCCCACCTGCTGTTGGAACTTTTTTAATTTGAGAGTTGTTTTGTTTGCACCCCCCCTGCCTTCACGTCCCTCAGCTGCTGCACCCACCCAGCTCAGCCACACCCCACAGATTCTGTAAATTCCCCCTGCTGTTCTTTAGGACCATTTGTTCAGTTGCAGGAGCTCTGCCCTGGCTCACTCTGCTCCAAATCACCTTTCCCAGCAGATGAGGTGTTTTGCCCTCTGCTCTGTCCCCGTTTTTCCCTCCCCTGCTCGTTCTGAGCAGTGGGAAATGTCCTGAAGCTCCTGGTGAGGAGCTCCCTGGGAGCCCCTGCGTGAGGGGCTGTTTCCAGTGTCAGTGGGGTGAGACACCACACCAGGGCCTTGGAAACGGGCTGTGGATGGGATTCCATTCCTGTGCACGCACGGAACAGAGCAAACAGAATACAGAGAGCTGGAATGAATAGAGTAAATCTGTTCAGAAGGCGGCGGGGGGGGAGCTGGGGAGCAGCTCTGAATAAGGAACAAAATTCAGCTGTGATCTAATTGCAGAAAATCCAGGAATAGAAATAAGTGGAAATGTCAAACATTTGTCACACTTTAATTTACCATGTACCAGGAGTTACACCCAGAGAGCAAAAGCAGCTCAGCACCCGCTCGGTGGCAGGCACAGAGCTCCTGCCTGTAATAGAGATTCCTCCTGGATCTCGGCTGCCCTCATGGACTGTGACAGTTCCCAGCAAGATGGTTTAGCAGGATGAATCATCCTCTTATCAGATGCTGATAAATGAAAAGAGCTGTATTCTTTTTAACTCAATTCTGCATCTAAGAAGAAAAATATTTCAAAGCCAGACTGATGTCACAGCATCCACTGCATCAAAGGGCAGGAGATGGAAGAGGGAAGAAGCAGGATCTTGAGGAGAACCAAAGCATCCTCAATACCCAGGGCTCCTCCTCTTCCTGGTGCCTCCTTGCTGCACTCAGATGGGAGCAAAGCTACACCCCAAGCTCTGCTTTGATGCCACACTGCCTAAAATTGCTTTGCAAAGCCCAATCTTTGTTGCACATTCCAGGCTGATAAATCCTCTGAGCGCAGCTGTTTCAAACCCAAAGCTCTTGCCTGGCTTTAAAAGGTGTTTTGGGCGATTACAAAAATAGCACAACCCATTTAGGCCTTCATGTCTGCTCAATAAAAGTCATTCCAGACCCACTACACCTTTTATGCTGTAACATCTCCTGCTTTCCCCACTTCTAACTGGCATTCAAAGCCCTGGACCCTGATAGTTCCTTTCTCTGGCTGTTTGATTTTTTTTTTTAAACCTTGTGTATTTGAACACACTCCCCAGAGTGAGCCCTTTGAAAATAATCCATATAAAAGCAAAGCACTTTTTAAATGGCAGAACAAAACACTCATAAAAGTTCATAAATAGCTTGCTATTTAAATCTCATAAAAGCAGCCCAGTTAATTACTTCAGTTTGGATGTTTCCTGTAAATTGGGCACTGTACCCAAGGTCAGCCATCAAGGGAGAGGGTTTTTCTGCAAATGCTACAAAAACCCCACTGATGTCCTCGCATGCAAGATGTCTGGATAATCTGCCTCAAAACCAGTTGGCTTTAATTGCAGAGCTGTTACAGTTTGGACAGTGAAAGTTAATCCTACATATATATATCAGTGTATGTGTATGATGCACATACATACACACAAAATGAGTCCTTTCCCTGTCCTTCCTCCCCCCTTCCCCTCTCGCTCCCCAGGCTCGGAGCTGATGCCCAAAGCGCTGTCTACACGGATCATTGGTGGCATATGGTGGTTCTTCACCCTCATTATCATCTCGTCCTACACGGCCAACCTCGCCGCCTTCCTGACGGTGGAGAGGATGGAGTCCCCCATCGACTCGGCAGATGACTTGGCAAAGCAGACAAAAATAGAGTATGGAGCAGTGAAGGATGGAGCTACCATGACCTTCTTCAAGGTGAGACCAGGCAGAGCTTTCTACCTTCCAGGCAGAGCTGCAACACGCTGAGGCCAACGGCGGTGAGAGCAAAGATCCAAAGACAAAAAGCCTCCCACGCCGCCGCTGCTGCTCCTTGCACGCAGGTTCCTTCGGTCTCACATCTCGTGGAGACTGACAGTGGAGCCTCCCTGAGTCCCAGCAAGGCTAAATCCTCCCTCCCCATCGCTCACGGAAGTCACAGATAGGAACAGCACTGATTTTACAGCTCTGGAGGCTGTGTCCAAGATTGGCTCAGACACCCCAGAACAAAGCCGTACCAGGCACAGCGGGTCAGGTGTAGCTTTATTAAAGCCCTGCATTCCCTAAAGCATCCTCCCAGTTTCCACACCTGATGCATTCAGCTCCTTCCCTGCCCTCCCAGCCCCTCGGAGCCCCGAGGCTGATCCAGCAGCCTCCAGGGACAGAGCAGCACAAACCAACTGCAGCTGGACAGATGTTGCAGAGTGCCCTCCCTCGCCAGTATTTTTTTATCTTTCTTGTCCTTCAGTTATTCCTGTCAATGCAGTCCAGTTTTATAACCTCTGAGATCCAGGGCAAGGTAACACCACCAGTGCATCACGATCAAATTGCGTTAACTTCTTCTATTTAAAGCCTAATTAAATTCAAAGTCAGTCAGATTCCACTGTTGCCTCAAAAATGGAAAGAAACTGAGAGATGTAAAAAGACCTTTAAAACCACTGCTGGCCTGTAAAAACCCACTTTAAAACAAGAGAGAGAATAAAGGGATAGAAACGAGGGGTGATTAAGGAATTATCACCCTGGCAAGGCTAGAGGAGCATGGGCAGATTCCAGCCCTTGGCTCAGGAATGAGACTGGCTCTGCCACACCTCCACTGGAAAGCACTCCTCTCCCTCCATCACCCTGTGACACCCCCAGCTCAGGCTGAACCTGGTGCTGCAATATCTGAGCAGGCACAGGGTGCTGCAGCTTGAGGAGGCCTCAGCAGTTTAATTGCCAAGACTCATTAGCCAATGTGCTGGGTTTTAATAACAAAGAACCTCGTTCTCCCACAACTTCTCTTGGCTCTGACCCGGCTGAGGAGCCACTGCCCTTCCTGGATCTCCATCCTTACTCTGACAGGCAGCAGCAGAGGTTGGTAGAGAACCAGGGGGAGTTTAGTTTGACCTTTAATGAATTCTGGGAATTCCCAGTTGCTCCTGTGGGCCCATCTGCCCCCTGCCATGGAGCTGGTCCTGGGTTCTGTCTGTGGCACGGGCCAGAGGCACAGTGGTGCCTTCAGAGCCATAAAAACCTGGAACAGCCAGCAGGGAAAGACAGGCTGGAACTGTGTGCTTTAACTGCACTTTCCAAGACGAGTTTTATATGGGAATAAAAGGAAACTGTCTCTTTTAACAATCATCAGGACATAGTCTATTTATTGCTTCATATCATTATCCATCAGAATCGTACTTCAGGCTTCTAACAGCTCTGGCAGGGTTTATTGATGCAGTGTGTTTTCCTTGTCCTGTTTTATTATCATTGTTGTATGGAGATGAATTCTCAGGGATGTCCCCTCTGACAAGCATTTCCATTGCTAGAGCGGTGGGAGCACCCGTGGGGGATGCTCTGCTCGCTGGTCCTTCTCCTGTGCAGGAGAGCCAGGGTTTCTCCCACCCCCAGGACGGTCTCTGTCAGTGCCTGGGTGATTCCCACGGCCATTTCAGTCCAGCTCTGGCAGTGCCAGCTCCTTGGGGACACCTGTCCCACAGCACAAAGCTCCGGGGACGAGCACCAGGCTCCGGGAGTGGGCTGAGGATCCACGTTCCATCGCATGGGTGGCACTGCAGGAACAGCAGAGGGCACGTGGCTTCCCTCCCCTTCCTCTGCTGAAGGGGGGCACCAGCAGACACAGCCCCTGCTGGCTCCTGGGCAGCCACGGCTCCAGGGAGCCCCTGGAGAGCTGGGGGCTCAGCACTCTGCAGCTCTGGGCACGCCTGGCTGATGGCAGCACGAGAACAGGGATCTCACCTGCTCTGGATTATCCCTAGGACTGGGCACAAATCACTGCCTGGCTCCTTCTGTGGCTGTTCCCCTCACACCAGGAACTGGCTCCTGCTCCCACAGAGGTTCTCCCTGTGCAGCCCAGCTACCTGGCCACGGCAAACGGGAAGCACAAGTTTTACCAACCACACTGGCAGATTTGGGCTTCATGAAAAGAACTTCTGAGAAGCTATTTATTCCCTGGCAATGCAGACTGGGTTACAGGAATAAACACAGATCAATTAATTTAGGAACAGCATCTAGAGTTCATTATAACTCGTGCCAGAAATCCTTCCCATCCTGCAGAAGATGCTGCTGCTCCGAACCAAGGACAGGTCTCACGTGCAGTTTGGAATCCGGGTGTGTGAGTGTGTGTACACAGACACTCACTTGTACACGCTAAATCCTCAAGAGTGAGAGTATCTTCAGTTGGTGAAAATCAATTTATTTCTTCATACGGGCTGGAATTGAAAATCTTAAGCCTGATAGTTCCTTTCTTGCCAATTTGGCTGATAAAAAAAAGCGTATATGTCTTGGCAAGATGCCTCGCAGGGGCTCCTCTAAACGATTCCATTAATTGATTTGGGTGGCTGGCCCTGCAGCACTGGTTATTAAAGGTGGCTCCTGAGCTGTGACTCTAAGAATGAAGTCGGAGGCGTTGCCGGTGCCGCTGCGATCGCTGCGTTCGTGGGGCTGGCGCTCGGCGCTCACACACACATCTCATTTAGCACTGACACCGGCTGATTAGGATGCAGAGCACAGCAGACCAGATTCTGGTGTTATTTAACCCAAACAAATCGAGGAGCAGCTCCGCTCGCACGAGGGGAGGTGTGAGCAGCACTGAGACACAGCCAGGCCTGTGCTGGGGTGTCTGTCCTGGCTGCTCAGCAGAGACAGCAGCTCCATCCTCGTGGCCAGGGGAGCCCCAGCTGCAGGGGTGCTCGGCCCTGGGGTGCTCAGAGCTGGACTCAAAGGAGCTGGACTCTTCCTGGGCTCTTGCTGGCATTCCCAAACACCATTAAGTCCTTTCAAGCTGCTCAGGAGCGGTGATGGAGGAGGAGAAGAGAAAAGTGGTTTTTCTCTTCCACATAATTTCAGTTGCCTGAAGAGCTCCAGTGCCTCATGCGAGTCCCATTTGCTTCACTAAATGCAGCCTATTGATTTTTTGCCAGTTTATTTTGCTCTATGCTCTAAACTGGGAGAACACTGATGTTAAGAGCTCTGTGTCAACACCTAAGGAGCATTAAAGGCAGGAAGAGAAGGTGGGAAAGGGAGAGCCAGGAAACCCAGAGGCCTCTGATTTGAAGTATATAAATGTTAAACAAGTCCTTATCAGCACGAGATTCATTTCAATTACCCATTGTAATGTACAGATATTTAATAATCCTTTTGGAGGCTACATTTCTTGCTGCTCTTTGAGGTTTGATAGATGCCACAAATCTACCTTACAGGCACTAGTCCAGATTTTCAAGTGGGGGAGATTATCCTGCCTCTCGAATGAAGTTTGCTCTGATACATCCTCTGCTGCACATTCATCAAGTGGATTATAAGGTGCATGAGCTTTAATGGAGGAGAAATGAGCCCGTGGGCATTTTGGTGAGGAGAAGGGGCCCAGGGGGTCAGAGGCAGAGGAACAGCCTTTGTTTGAACTGCACTGCACTACCCAGCTTTGGGGTGCTGAGCTTTTGTTTAACTTGCGCTAAACTTGCTGGAAAAAAGGAAGCGGATGGGCAAAGCATTTGGAACACGAAGCACTACAAGGGACTTTTAGATAATTGACTGTGAATTACAGTGGTTTTATCAGAAGAACCTGTGCTGGCACATTTTGGGTGATACTGAAGAAATGAGGGGGAGCTGTGGCAGCAGCAGTTGGGCTGGACTGGGGCTCCATCTCCTGCTTCCTCACGGAAGGACAGAGCCCTGGAGGGACAGAGTGGATCTGAGGGAGCTGCACTGGCCCACGGGAGCTCCTGGACCAGCAAAGGGGCACAGCAGGAGGGCACTGCTCTGCCTGTCCAGGGAATCTTCCAAAACTACAGACCAGCAACCAACCTGGGCTAGGGGAAGGTGTCCCTGCCCATGGGGGTACAACCGGATGAGTTTCTCCCGACCCAAACCATTCTGGGATTCTGTGACTTCTGTGATAAATGGCAGAGACAACTCAGAAGTTGCTCGTAGATAAATGCTACATTTCAAATGTTATGGCAAGATGTAAAATAGCCATATTTCTTCTCACCCAACACATTTTCTAGAAGAAGAAAAAGCCATTCACATGAATAGCAAGCTAGAAAACATATTCCCCCCTTTGCAACAGAATGTCTGCTGATAGTGAAAGAATATCCATGTTTATTTTTAGCTGTAAGACAATCTTGAGTATCTCTATGCCTCTGTTTACATGGATACATTAAATCTGTTTGGCAGTTGCACATATCTCAGAGGAGACATATTTCCTTGCCATGCTTGAGGAAAGACAGAAATATCGTAGGATTTGTGTGGCAGAGAAAACCATGTCCTCTGAAACCCCCTCTGTTCTCTCAATGTGCAGAAACAGGAAAGGGTAAACAAATCCTTTTTAGGGAACTAATACATTTAAGCAGATCTGCTGCTGGCCTGGGACACGAGGAGGGTCTGCAGGGTCCTGCTGTGCCTGGCTGAAGCCAGGAAAGGATTCAGTTCCACCCAAGGACCTGAAGCACCTGCACAGCAGAACATGTGCTGGGACCTTTGTCTCTTGTTATGACAACACGAAACCAAGCCAGGTTGGGCAGGAGAAGTACAGAGGTGTTTAAGACAAGGTCAAATTGCTGATAACTTTGCTCTTAACTGCTATTATTATTATTACTATTATTATTATTTACTGAAAAGATACCAGGTTTCAGCAAATTGAAGATTCATTCTTATTTTGGGGGGGGGGGTTATCATTTTTCCAGAAATCCAAAATTTCCACGTTTGAGAAAATGTGGGCTTTCATGAGCAGCAAACCCACGGCGCTGGTGAAAAACAACGAGGAGGGGATTCAGAGAACCCTCACGGCCGACTACGCCCTGCTGATGGAGTCCACCACCATCGAGTACATCACCCAGAGGAACTGCAACCTCACCCAGATCGGGGGGCTCATCGACACCAAGGGCTACGGCATTGGGACACCCATGGGTAAGTGCAGGTGCCCTGAGGGCTGGTTCCCACAAACACAACTGAGGTCATTATAAAATCCACTCCCAACAGCCAAGTTTACACTGCATGCCTGCTGAAGGGAGCTCTGAGCTGCCCTGCTTAACACAGACAGCTTCCCTAGCTGGTGGGATTTTTGTCCCAGCTTCCCCCTGTGTGTAACGGTGTTCCCCTCCCCAGGGTCACCGTACAGGGACAAGATCACCATCGCCATCCTCCAGCTCCAGGAGGAGGACAAGCTCCATGTCATGAAGGAGAAGTGGTGGCGGGGGAACGGCTGCCCTGAGGATGAGAACAAGGAGGCCAGTGCCCTGGGCATCCAGAACATCGGGGGCATCTTCATCGTGCTGGCAGCGGGCCTGGTGCTGTCCATCTTCGTGGCCATGGTGGAGTTCATCTACAAGCTGCGCAAAACGGCGGAGCGCGAGCAGGTACCGGCTGCTCCCCTCCTCGGGGAGGGCTTCACACTGAGCCCAGAGACAGGCAGGGAGGGGACAGAGATCCAGCACTGTCACCATCCCCTGGGGCTCACTGATCTGTCCCTCCAACAGCCTCTGCACAGGGGGGCAGTCACATCTGCCCTGGACACGGTCGGTCATCTGCTGCTGCAGCAACCAGACCAGCAAACACTGGTAGGGTAGTTTTGAGCAAGCTGACACCTAAGTCATGAAAATACCAACAGAGGTCCCTGGGAAGGACCTCTGTGAGCTGTTACATCCACTCACCACCATCACACGCAACCCTCTCGCATTCCAGGCACAACATACACGTGTCTTCTCCCTCCCATTCAGAGAGCCCCAAGGAATAAGTCAGGGTCCACCAGGGAGCCTCACACTGTCTTATCAGCTCCTCACCAGCCTCATAGGCCCACTCATCCTGCCCACAGTGGCTGGTCACTGAAACAACAGAATTGCTTTTATGTCCTTCCCTCTTCCTTGGGTGCAGTGAGTGGAACGTGCATTTGTGTGCACAATCAGAAGCCAAAGCAAGACAGAGGAGGGAAAGCTGCCCACTGGCAGGCCCAGCAGGATCTGATGGCCCCCTGACCCCCAGCACGGAGGGAGTCAGCCCCTCGCCAGCCCCCGCAGGGATCACAGGCACTGGCACCGCAACAGCCGCCTCAGCTCTGCCTTTGGGCAGATTTAACGCACCAGAGGTGCAGTCCTCGCCCAGGCAGAGGGGTCAGCCAGGTGCCCGCACGTCCCTGCAGCCCTGCCCGTGCCCTGAGCCAGCCCAGCCCCGCGCTGGCCCCGCTGCAGGGGGAGCAGAGCCCTGGGCACTAACGGCGCGTTTGTCCCCGCTGTCCCCAGCGCTCCTTCTGCAGCGCCGTGGCCGACGAGATCCGCCTGTCCCTCACCTGCCAGCGCCGCGTCAAGCACAAGCCCCAGCCCCCCGTGATGGTGAAGACGGACGCGGTGATCAACATGCACACCTTCAACGACCGCCGGCTGCCCGGCAAGGACAACATGACCTGCAACACCGGATTGGCGCCTGTGTTTCCCTAGGGAACGGGAACGGGGAGGGGGCGGGAGGGACGGAATTGTGGCAGACAAGGCTGGATGCACCCTTAACTAGGGAAGAGAGGATTAAAAAAACAAGGAAAAAAAAAAAAGAAAAAAAAAAAGGAAAAAAAAAAAAGCCTGGTTTGTTCATTTCAAGAACAAGGCCTTTGCAACCCAGCCGCATCCATCACCACAGAGGAGCCACAACTTCCAAGCACGGACAGTAACGGGGTCTTGGGGTTTTTTTTGTTTTGGT
This sequence comes from Pyrocephalus nanus, assembly GCA_038380795.1. Taxonomy (NCBI): domain Eukaryota; kingdom Metazoa; phylum Chordata; class Aves; order Passeriformes; family Tyrannidae; genus Pyrocephalus; species Pyrocephalus nanus. The sequence goes on along the minus strand of CM076285.1, from coordinate 6,151,072 downwards.
TTTGTTACTTTTCATTTCTGTTTTTTTTTAATGCTTCGATCCTCCAGGCCTCATGGAATCCAACCACCACCCAGGAGTCTGATGTTTACACACTGAAAACACGTGGAGGTGAAGCAGAATTGAGCCAACCTGCCCCTGAGCGGGTGAGGAGGAGCCCCGAGCACGGCTCCCTCAGCACGGCAATAATAGGAACACTCGGTCAGGTCTGAGCACCTGTTCCACACCGACACTCACAGCACATTTTGGATGCACTGTCTGGGAAAGGGAGAGGCACCTGGGAAGCACTGGGATGGTCAAGGCTGTGCCTGCTCTTGAAGCAGCTCGTAATGGCCCCTCACCTCGCGGCTGTGGCCATCTGGAGCTGGAGGGACACGTGGTGGGAGAAGGCAGCACACCCAGCAGGTCCAGGACAGCTGACTGGAAGGGGTGACTGAGCCTGGACAGAGCCGAATTCCTGGCCAGGGAACACTGCATCTTCGAGTGGCACCACCCACACCCTCGTGCCAAGCTCCAGGTAGAGCCCAGGGTGGCACGGTGATCTGCAGCTCCTCAGCTCCCTCTTTGCTCTTCCCACAGAGCGCGGTCTCTGCCCCAGAGGAGCGCAGGAGGCAGCTGAGCCCTCGGGCTCTGGCAGCAGTGGGAGCAGAGCTGCTTCAAGAGCCGAAAGCACCGATTTGCAAGAAATTCAGCAGCGCTGAGCCACAGCTCCAGATCAGGAGGGGCCTGTGGGGCTGGTTTAGGACTAAACGCTCTCCATGGCACCCCGGACCTGAAAGAGGAGTCCCAACCTGCGGAGCCAGCGCTGGCCTGGGCTAAGCAGCAATGTCAGTGCCAAGCCTGGTGTCCCTCCTGCTCCGACCACAAACCGCTGCCCCTCGGGCAGCCTCTCCATGGGATTTAAGCAAACACACACTAAAATGCTTTTAGAAAATCTTCCATGAACTGTCTTCTTATTTTCAGGTTGCTCAACCCAGAAGGTTGGTCCTGCAGATGAACTGAGGCAGAATTACCAAAGACCCCTCTGCTGACCTAAAGTAACGCTCAAGTAAACATCCCTCAGCTCCCGGGGACCTGTGGGGGCCAGCAGGACACTCGGGATTCACTCACAAAGTTGAACAAAGGAAATGCCTCTGCCCGTGGTAACCCAGAGCGTCACACGGTGATGCAAAGGTGCTGAAAAGCTCTGCTTTAAACACTGGTGGTGTAGAAAACGTCAACCTCCTTCCCCTGCACAGGCAAGGGGCACAGTGACCTGCAGGACCCCACCTGTGTGGAGGGCAGGCAGGGCAGGGGTGGAGCAGCCCGTGCCCAGCTCTGAGCCACAGCCACGAACTGACCCCGTCTGCCCTCCCCGAGCTGCACGGCGGGGCTGCAGATTCATCCTCTCCCAAAGGAACAAACCTGTTTGGAGCTGATCTCGGATTTTTGCCCACCTGTTCCTCTCCACGCTCAGCTGGGAAGGTTGTCGGGAGCTGAGCAGAATTAGCAAATTATCTGGAGGGGGAAGAGCTGCTCCCTCACCCCAGCATGGAACACAGTTTGTCCTTGGTTTGCTCCTCCCAGGATGTAAAGAAGCAACAGTGACCCCAAACAAAACCAGGTGATTTGTCATACTTTGACTCAAGTAAAGATATGCAAAGAATTCAACGTTCATTTTCACCTTTTCACAAAAACCATGAAAAATTGGGGGTGAAAGCTGCCAAGGCAGGGAGCATCAGATTCGTAATAGTTTGCTGACCAATTACCCAGAGCAGAGGGCAGACTGAAGTGTGAGGCAGCTTCCCAGAGCTAATGGCATAGTTTCTGCCTTCCTTTGCGAATCCCTAGGCTTGTCAGAGGAGTAGGTTTCATGTTTTCCTTGCAGATTCCTAAGCTCTTAGAAAGAGATTTTTTACAATTAAAGGAGAGATTAAAACAAAGCCTGAAACTGGTTTAAATGTCCAGAGAGTAAAATTCCACAGTAAACAGCATTCATTTTGCTTCTCGGCAGATTTTTAAAGAATAAATAAATACTGCTAATACCACAAACCCCATTTATTCCTCTTTGACACCAGCCTGATTTGATTTGACTCACAAACGTCCCAGTGACAGGTGAGCATCTGAAATTACTGGTGTCACTGCCAGCCAGACCCAACCCTGCAGATTAACCTTTTCCTTCCCTCCCTACACCCCTAAATCAGCCGCCAACGGCAGCCAAATTCCTGCATCTCCATCACAGTTTTACATTGAAATTTTGACCACTAAAGCATTTGGCATCCACCACCAAGGGACGTTCTGCACCGCCCAAAACAAGGCATGGCAGCTGCCAGGCCCCCAGCCCCTCCCTGGCCCCGCTCACTGTGACCTGAGGGGACCTGGGTGGCCTCAGCCCTCCCACAGGACCCGCTCACCCAGGGGGTTCACCCCGAGCCTGGAGCCTCTCCTGGTCCCAGGAGCCCAAAGCCATGAGTGTTCATCCCAGAGGAGAAGCAGCGAGTCCAGCACCTCACAGCCTCGTGCTGGGACACTTGGGAAGGGACAGACCCAATGACAAAGCCACAAAGCCTCTGCTGGTCTGTGGCCTGGTTGGGACTAGAGATGACTCGTGTCTTACAAACCATCGGAGTGCCACCGCTGTTTAACTCGGTTCCTCTCTGCACTTGGGCAGAGGGACTGGAAAAATGAGAAGGAAATACAAAAAAATACAGAAATACAGAAAAAGCAGGTTTGGGCTATTGAACTGCATCTCAGCTGTTGTCACCTTGGCTCACCGTCCCCTTATCACTTGCTTTTTCCCTCCAGCTCTCCTGTGAGACAGAGCAGGGACAGCCAGCAGCTTTCCTGGGGTGGATTTTCTGCTGGAGTCAACCAGCAGCGTGTGTTGTGTCCGATGTCGAGGGGACAGGCCCACAGAGAGACGGGATATGCAAAGGGGCACCAGCTCCACCTCTGGGCACCCCCTGCTCCCCCTCAGTGGGGCTGCTGGGAGCGGGGTTGGGCCGGGTGCCAGCACGGGGGGCTCTCGAAAGGCCACAGCAAAGGGACCCTGTGGATGTCAGTGACTGTCACCCAGTGCTCACCCCAGAGTCCCCAGCACGTTCTGCGGGACACACAGGCCCTGGGGAGCTCGGGGTGGGCAGGGCAGGGGCGTTCCCAGGCATCAGCGCCTGCTCTGTACCTGACTTGGACATGTTTCTCAAAAAAAAGACAAAAAAATAAATACAAAAAAAAAAAAAAAAAAAAAAAAAAAAGAGTGGGAAAAAGGAAAAAATGGTCTCCGTGACATTCAGGGGATTTTTCCTTTGTGGACATGCAGAATTTCTATGAATATAGTTTTTTGTAAACATTTTGTAACAATTTTGGTTTCATAGTAACTGTGTTACTTGCTGATCATTCTAGGCCGATGTAAATACAATTTCCAAAAAAGAAAAAAAAAAAAAAGAAAAAAAAAAAGAAAAAATTCTGATTATTTTCCTTTTTAAGACACTGTGATATATCAAAGTGCACAGTTTGCTGTATGAAGTAATATGGTTTTAAATTTTAAATAAATAATTTCTAGAAAATAATGAAGCTTATGCCTGTTTATACTCAACACCTCCCTTCCTTCTTGTTCAAATCTTATCCCTAAACTCAGTGTTTAATGACACCCCCAATTTTATCAACCACAAAAGCCAGTGATGATAAAACCCATTCCAACTGAACCCAAACACCTGGGACTTGCTGCTGGTGCCGCTCACCGAGAGGGCTGGGGCACATTTGGCAGTGGTGACAACAGGCTGAGACAGAGCCATGGTGAGGGAGGGAAGAGGTGATGTTCAGTGGGCACAGCTGTCCCTGCCCTCACACCCCTGCAGCAGTGTGATATCAGACGGGTAATTAAGCCCAGATATTCCATAAGGAGCCATCCACAGGGACTCCCTCCCGCCCTGGTGTGCCTGGAGGCTGCCTGAGCGTTCCATCACCGCGCGGTGCCGGAGCCGGGCCCTGCCGAGGATGCCGGGTTCATCAAAGCTCTGTTTACCTCCTCCCGCCCGTGTGAGTCAAAAATCTTATTAGCCCAATAAAAGCTGAGGGCACCCCAAAGGCCAGCGTTTATTAGTCTGAAATCTTTATGACTCTGCTTTCTGAAGGAGGAGTGCAGGAACGTGGTGGTTTCTGGGCTGGGAGCGCTGCCAGAGCCGTGCCCTTCCAGCTCGGGTCCAACAAACCCCCGAGCAGGGCACAGCCCACCCTGCACACCGAGACAGAAAGACAATTCCTTCCCATCTTAATTATTTCAAGGGTCACCCTCAAAAAACTTTCTCATCTCTATTCACTTGAGCCCCCAGAAAAGCGCAGCTTTGACGCTGGCGCCGAAGGGGGAGCAGCAAAGCCGAGCCCAGGCTCGTGTGTGCTCTGAACCCTGATCAATATGCAGGGAACACGGCCAAAGAAGGGAAAAGGGAAAAGCAACGGATGCCTTTGCAAGGCTTCTTCTGCATCACTCATCGTGAGAGCTGCTCTGGGAACAAAGTCCCTTCCCACGTGCCAGGGGAACGGCTGCTCCCAGCTGCTGAGGACGGCAGGGGCAGGACGGGGCAGCACCAGCCGACCCTGCGTGACAAACCCCCGGCTGCGCCAGGAATACCAGGAATTGTCAACATAAATCGTTATCAGCAGTAACGCGAGGCAGCAATTAACCTTGTCAGTCAGCAGCTCACCCTTTACTGACTGTGACCCACCGCCTCGGAGCTGCCAATCACCTGCGAATGAATAATTAATGAGACAACACATTTCGCTCATAAAACAGCACTTCCATTCCCTTTGAGCATCAATTAATCCCTCTGGGCTAAAGAGGGAGAAAATCAGGAAGCAGTGAGAGGCGTCTGCCCATTCTCCCACCTCCTGGTTCCATCCAGGCACCTTCAGACATTTTAGACTTCCAGCTCAGCAGAGAACAATTTTTAACCTGGATTTCATCCAGCCAAATCCCATTTCAAAGCAGTAATTGTACATCTGTGAGCAGGTGTTTCCCTGACCCTGCACGTCAGGGACACACGGAGCACCACGGCCCCTCTGGGCACTGCTGCTCTCCACGAGTGCCAGCTCCTTCCTCTCCCCACACCACACCACATCTCTGTGTCATTTCTGCATCTGACATTTTCTGCCAGAAACTGAAGTATCCAACCAGCTGTGGGACTGGAGTTGTACACCAAAGTTATGTTTCTAACTAGAAAAAGCAGAGCCTGTGGCTTGGAGAGCTGAAAACTGAAAGCCATTGTCCTGAGCGGGATGGGAAGGGAAGGGGAGGGGAGGAGAGCAGGAGCCTGATCCGTCAGCAGAAGGGTCACACAGCACCAGGACAGCACTGGGAACACCCTGGGGATGTGACTGCTCCAGGTGACAGGGACAGGCTCTGTGTGGGCTCTGCACACCCCCCAGCACCAGCAGCTGTGGGCACAGCTGGTTGTGTGGTCCTGGCTTTCCTCAGCATCTCCAGATATGAAGAGAATTAAAAAATTAAAAGTGCATTATCCTGCCTCAAACTGCCTCAACTACCTCAAACAAGAACCCCCCTCCTGTTGCACCCTCCATGGTGCTTGAGAATTGCTCAGAGGGAGAAAAGGAGCACACAAAGAGGTTTTTTGGAACACAGCAGATGGGTAAGGACCAGAGCAGGATCAGGCCCCAGCACCAGAGAGAGCTGGAGGTGTCACAGGGACATTCCAGAGCTGAGAGTGCCAAGCAATTTGCAGGGGCAGACAGGGTGCTGACACCTTTTATTTTAAGTAGTATGGATGGTGCTATTTAGCACACTTTGAGCGCCACTGAAAGCATCAGCTTAGTAAACAAGAACTCTTCTGGCAGCGGTGAAATAACATATGGGCCCCGGGTATAATGTGCCTTGAAATGGCTGTCATAAATTAGCAAAGGGGCTGTGACACAGGTAACGCCTCCCAGCCCAGGGACTGCTCAGGCTGAGAGGAGAAGCAGCACTGAGAGGCATCTCTTGATGGGCATGAAAGGGGGGTGGGAGGAACCAGAGCACCATCCCCAGCAGAAGGGAAAGGGGCACCATTAGAGGAGGGAAGGGGGCACATGGCAGAGCACAGAGTGAGAGAATCACTGCAGAATGGAACAAAAATGTGCTGCAGAAAGATTTCAGGCACAGACCATCCCACCCTTTCAGGTGTTTTACCCCTCAGCACTAGTTGGCTTATTTTCATCCTGCCCTGCTGCCCAGAATCTCTCTCCCTGTTTTCCATACATGCTGTGTACTCACATAGTGGCTTTTTTCCCATTAATGTGTTTATCTTGCTCCCTGTGCTTTGCTGGATGCACCATTCGCTGTTCCTTTATAGCCAAGTGTCTCCCCAGCAAGTTTTGCTGGGGAAATCGAGGCTGGTGCTGGCCCTGTGTCACTGTGGGTGTTGTTACCCGTGGAGATCAGCATCAATTTTTTACAATTCCCATAGGACTGCCCAAGGAATGGCAGTTCCCAGGGCTCCAGAGCCTGCAGCCCACCCCACCCCACCTCTGGCGGGGATGACTCCCTGGGAATACTCGCCTGTCCTCTCTCAGGACCCAAAACAGGCATTCCCTGAGCCAGCAAGAAGCCAAATGCTTTCATTTGAGCCAAAGAGAACAGTTTGGGGTTGGAGACGGTGTGGAAAGGGAATGAGGTTTATTACAAGTATTTCAGAAATACTGCTCTCCCTTTCTGTAGCCTTGCTAAAACAGCTCGGAGAGACATAATTAAAGTGTTAAAGAAGCATCTGTCATTATTAAAACAAAGTTGCTTTGCAATTTTACTATTTCGCTGCAGTTTCATTATCTCATGCAAATGAGCTGCTCTTCCCCTCTGCGGCAGGGCTGGAGGTAAGGAGCCCCAGAGAGGGAATTTATTACCAGTTCTCACTCTTGAGATTATCAATTGCAAATGAAGGAGCATAAATACATCTTCTTTAGCTGCTTATGCCACATTAAGGAATGTGCTCCAAGCTAATGGCTTTGCCACTTTTGTCTGCTCAGACAGGAGCAGAGCATGGGGACACACAGGCAGCTCCATCAGTTCACAGAGCTCAGGGAGGCCGGAGCAGCCGGGGTTACACTGGAGGTTGTTCCTCCCAATCCGGGCTGCAGATCACGCAGCTACAACAAGCGATACAATCGGGATAGTTTGTCTTTTAGCAGGAATTCTGGTGCCCTGGTGATGCACAACTCCCCCCCACGGGTGGCTGGCCAGGCTGCCCAGGGACCGTGGGCTCTAACGGGGTGCCAGGGTGTCCTGGTCCCCAGCACCGCTGTGGGGGCCCCTCCTGGTGCACAGATCCCACCAACGGTGGAGTTCCATTTCCTTAGAGCATTTCTAGCAGAGAGAAATGGTGGCTGATCCCGTGCAATCCAGAGCTGGCAGCCTGCACACAGCCATCCATCAGGAGTGGGTAATTGATGCTATCGAGGGCCAGTTTATTCCAATCAATGCAGCACTCGCACATCGGCATTCACCACAGGCTGCTCCCCTGCCAGAGGGGAGAAAATGTTATTATCTACACAAACCCCTAATTCCGACAAATTCGATTACCCAGGCAAATGAAAATAACACAAACAAAACTGTCTGAGATTCCGAGGGCTGAGTCACGGGTTGGGTGCACTTGTTTATCTCCAAGACCATTTTTAGTGCACACCGGGGTGCTTTGGGTTTACAGTCTGTTTGGACAGAGCAGCCTCTGGCACCTACTCAAACAAACACAGCTCCACGATTATCCCAAAGACTGTGCTCCAAGTGCTCCTTGGAGGACCCGGCCCTTCCAGACCAGCTGCACGAGGCTCTTCTCTCCCTCTCATCTCCTCCAGGCTCAGCTGCAAAGTCAGGGCTGTTCAGCGGGTCCCAGCGCTCCAATTGGGACTTAAAGAACTATTTAAATGACCACAAATGTTAAATACCAGATCTGGAAACCTTTTGAGTTTGTTGCTACTCCCTTGAGGCTTTTAGAAAGGCCTGTAAACAAATCTGCAATCCTGAACATTTACTATCGCAGTGGGATTGAGGGGGATGCTGCAGAGCAGTCCCAGAAAATAAAGCTGGAATTTTTATTCCCCTGAAAATCAAGGCCTGATGAGACAGTCTGGGCCAGCTCACTGATGGACGAAGTCCAGGTGACTTCTGTAGACAAGGACAAGAACCGAAATTTCAATTTTCACACCCAAGCAGGCTGTCAAGGCACTCCTGTGAAATGAGCTCCCGAGCAAGGATGATGGATGAAGTAAACAACAGAGCTGGGTGGAAAGGGCAATGTTCCTGCTTTGGGGGAAATCATTTTCATTACAAAGCCTCCAAAGTAAATTTAACAACAATCTCAAATTGTTTAGATTCCCTCCACATGTAGCAGTGAGAGAAACGCCGCTTTCCTGGTGGGGCCCCTGGGACCCACAGCTCAGCCTCTCCACACCATCCCCCACCCCAGAAAGGCACAGATCCCACGGGAATCATGGAGCAGCATTCCTGCCAGCCAGCCAGGGCTCAGCACACTGCCCTGCCACTGCCAGACCTGCCCTCTGGCTTTCCTGCCCCCTGGTTCCATCTCCCCTGACTGCACTCCTGCAATCCCAGCCAGCCTGGCCCTCAAGCAGGATCATCTGAAATGGCCAGCCTGTGTTACAGGGGTATGTACAAAGTCCCTCCTGGGCTGGTGGCACAGCCCTAATGAGCCCATCAATAAACCAGAGCAGCTGCTCCAAAAGAATTCAGCTGTTCCAAGATGGAAAAGTCCATTAAGTTTATTGCATAAAATGCTGGACGTGGTTTAGACAGAGGATCACTGCCAGATTATATAAATTATCAAAGAGCTGCCAAATGAAGGAAGTGGAGGCAGGACAGGGCGTTTCAAACTGTCATTACAACCAGGGGGAAGATCCATTTATCTTGTGTTGCTACCAAGAAGCAACAAGTTTGATGATATTTGTGGAGCCAGTGCTGCTACTCCATGGCTGGGTTAGAGGAACAGAGCTCTGGGGGGAGAAGGGCTGGGCTAAAGACTTCTTAAAAGATCACCCCTGTGGGCAGAGAGACCTCAGAGAGAGCCTCACAGGGAACACAGCTCTCAAAATGGGCAGAGAAAAATATGGAATTTGGAGTTAATTTTACCCATATGGAATAAAGCAGGACTGGAAAACCAACATCCAGTCACCACACCCCACAGGGATATCACGTAATTTCTGAGGCCTTTGGTAAACGGGAAGTTTGAAATGTGATGATGTAACAAGCCACACAATGTTAAATGTTCCCAGGGAGGGAAAGTTCTACTTCATCTGCTCATAAACATGAGAACCCGTACAAAGGATTAATTAGCAGTAATTAGTGAATTTCTCTGTTAATGCTTCAGGAAAGGAAGGCATGTCTTTAAAGGATCTGAGCCCACAGCTGGGTTGGAGTGGAACAGCCCAAACTGCTATCCCAGAAATGATTCCCACGATCTGCACCAGTGCTTCAATCCTTCAGGAAACCAGTGAGCAGGAGCCACGCCGAGAGATGCCTGGGTAAATGAAAACCAGAGGGGAACTCAGCAGGAAAGCTGCAAGGCCAGAGGCAGAGCCCAGCAGGGAGCTGAGCAGGGCGGTGGGAGCACCCAGACCCCCCCAGCATGGATCTGGCCTGGAGCAGGAACACAGTGTCCCTGGACCACGGCTGCTCACGCTGCCAGAATCCCGGAGACCACCCGCTCCTGGAATTCAGGGCTCACAGGAACAGGCACGGTCAGGGAGCACTTGGGGCAAGGAGCCCTGGGAGGAGGAGGAGGAGGAGGAGGAGGAGGAGGAGGAGGAGGAGGAGGAGGAGGTTGTTGCAGCTTCTGGGACCCGGAACAGCCAAGGAGGGGCTGCCAGGATGAGCAGGAGGCGCAGCAGGGATCTGCAGGCAGGCACTGGCAGTGGGGAGGCAGCTGCAGGGAGGTACCAGCACAGCACTCGGCTGCCCCAGCGGCTGCTGGGCGATGGCACAAAGGCAGGAATAAAGGAAAAGACTTGAAACACCTCAAAGAAGTGCTATTTTTAGGATGAGCAGCCCTTGGAAGTGCCTGCCTGGCGATGCTGGTGGGCTGCACTCAGAGCAGCACTGTTAGTGCAGATGTGTGTGTGGCTGCAGCTCCAGAACAGCCGGCTGTGCCAGGGACACGGCCCCACGGCAGCTCCAGCACTGCTGCAGCAAAGGAGGCTGCAGTAACCACTATTTGTAACCAGCAAGATTCATCCATGGGGTAAAGATTCCCATCAAAACTAATAAATAAAAATCAAGCCTACATCTTATATATAAAAAAAATCCTTTTCTTTCCACTCTGGGGGCCTTAAAATCCCACAAAGCCAAGAAAAAGAGAGAGCAATTTTTAAATGCTGCTTTGGCAATAAATTCCTGATCTCTTACAAATGGAACTCGGAACATAAAACGTGGGGCTGTACATTATCCTGCCCAAAAACTCCCTCAGGGGAAATGAGGTTATCAAAACTTTGGAGAACCGAATGCAAACACTGATCCTTCTCCGGAGCAAATGAACGGCACACGAGGTGTTGAAATGGTGCAGAGAGGGTGGCTGCAATTTGAACTTGCTGAAATAGCCCCATCACCTCTGATTTGTCATTCCTGCTGCAGGTGCTCCCCAGCATTCAGTATTTATTTATGGAAAGGTTCTTCCCGTGCCGTGCTGCCTTTCCCACAATAATAAAGGTTACTGCAGAGTTCATGGGCAAGGTTCACAGAAACACTCAAATTTTCAAATAATTCATAATACTGTGGGGAACTGGGGGGGGATAATGCAAAACTTGAAGAATTACAAACTGGAATTCCCTCTCAAGCTGGGGGGCTGTTTTCAGGAGCAGGGGGATGCCGGGTATCCGTATCCATCAGAGGACGAGCTGGCACCACAGTGCCAGGCTGTTCTCAAGAGCCACCTCCAGCCCAGCCAACACTACAAAATAACAACTTCATTTGCATGGAACTGCTCAGAACCCCCCTGTGACGCCCTGCCTTGTCTGGAGGGAGACACCCAGTAACCTGCAGTGCTTACCCACCAATAATTGTCAGGGAAGTCATCAATTATGAGACACTCAAATGATTTTCCTTTTTCCATTGAAATATACTGAGGGAAAAGCTGAGCACGTTGGAAACACCAGAGAAATGAGAAAGAATGAAAAACACTTATCAACACTTCTTAAATCACTGTGTTCAGCAGCAAAAGGAGAGCCAGCAATTGTCTGGTTCAGGACTGATACAACATTTGTAGACTGAAACATTATCAGGATCAAAGACTGGTTTCAGCATTAAGGCTCTCTGGATTTAATCCGAGCAAACTGAGAAACCCCGATAAACAGAGGTTCCCTGTAAGCAAAGGGGTTCAGTAACTCCTCCACCCCCAGGAATGACTTATTTTGCAAACTGGCTTGTCAACAGTTTGTAACTCAACAAAAAACCTGAAGAGTATTTATATGGTTCCCTTTCCCCAGAACCTCATGAAAGAGATTTTATAGATGTACTAAATATCTGCTTTAAATTATTATGAAGTGCAGTAAAGAGCCATAAAGCCATCAGTCACTGGTGGAAAATGAACTAAATTAAAGCTGCTTGTGATTTACAGTCCAAGCTCTCGTCCAGCTGTTTAGGGTTTGCTGTATCCCAAAATTAACTATGGAGGAAAGCCACATTTCAGATATAGAAGCTGCAATATCGGTAGCACCAATTTCTTGAGCAGCAGACACAGCAAAGGTGGGTTCCCATGGCAGTGCCAGGGCAAAAAAAAATGCAGATGAAGGAGGTTTTTAAGAAACCTGGTTAAAATGCCAGCCAGTCCATTCCTAAACCTTTCTTTAATTAGTTTTAGCCAGGGAATGTAACAGATTTTTTTTTTAGAAGCCCTGTGAAAATACTTGCCAAAATCTGTGTTCCAGTAGAAATTTATAGCAAATTACATTTGTCAGGTTTTACTTCTTCTTGTTCACAATTAATAAGGCCTCATGTTCTCCCTAAAATGTGGAATGATTTCTTTTGAGATCCCATGGGACATATGAGACTTTTGGAATATCAATCCAACTCATGCCTTCCCGAGACTTTAAATTAATCACACTGATTACAGCTTTATTTACTCACCAAGGCCTGCTTAGTCCCTCCTTTGTTGCTGTAAAAAGCCTGTTACTCTCTTTAATTGAGCTGCTTTAGCAAACCACGTGCATTCACACTAATTATTTTCCTTGATGAGAGTGGAGTTCCTAATTACTAAAGCTCCCCGAAATCTGTCATCTGACAAGGACCATTACAGTGCACGGGGGACAGTTCTGGGGTAGGAGGGACAGGGAGCAGATGGTGGGGAAGGGACAAGGTTCCTTCTGTCCTGCACAGAACTGGCACAAGAACTCCACCAAGCCCTGCATTTCCAGAACACACAACCACGAATGTCACTGGATGTACAGTCTTTAAATGAAAGATTAATTTGATAAAGTGTTTCATGTACATCAAAATTATTCAATCGCTCACTCTGCTTTGTTGAAGACATTTGCCTTTTAAATTTCATTTTAGAGCCAAAACTTTTTCAATTAAGGTTTTTTATTTCAACAACACGCTCTTCACTTAATTTCCCTCAATGCAGTTCTGCTGCAGCATTATGAGAAAAATCAGAAACGTTTGTATCAGTGAACAGAAATGAAAGTACTGTTTGGTCAAAAAGTCTAGGTTGTCATTTGGGCCAGAAATGGGAGGTTTTGGTGGAACATTCCCAGTGGATATGTGTGGGTTTTAAGTTCAGCCAATAAAACTCCCTGGTGAGAAACCTCAGGTCAAAGTTTGGGAACTGCTGTTGGGATCAGGAATGAGCAGGCTGAGCTGCCAGCTGGGCTGTGGAGGCTGCTGGACATCAAGGATGGATCAGCTCAGGAAGGGAGGAGCACCAGGGATCACTCCCGGCTTTCTCAGCCAGGTACAGACTCAGCCCAGTGTTGCTTAACTCAGGAGAACAGTCGAGTTTCCCAGTTTGCAGCGACCCCAGCGCTCTGTCAGGAGCTGTGAATGTGCTGTACATGTTTGCTCACATTATTTGTGTGGTTATCCTCCTTCCTGGCAGTTACACGGGGTTCAGGTCAGTCAGAGTGCTGTAATACTTTGTGAATGGGATAAAACAGCTTCTCTGTGAGTCAAATGCATAAAACACCAATATCTCCTCTTTAGCTGAACACATTACCCAGGTCTCCTGCAGAATGGATCTGCTAACCAGATTAGATGCCATTTGAAATCTCTGGAGAGCACTCCTAAATAGATTACGAGATTTGCATAACAACAGCCCGTTTAAGTAGCACAGAGAAGGAACAGATGATGATCCACAAAACAAATCTGCATGTCTGAAAATTCCCTGCTCTGGTATCCATCCTGCTCAGCACCATCCTCAGTGGGCATCCATCCTGCTCAGCACCATCCTCAGTGGGCATCCATCCTGCACAGCACCATCCTCAGTGGGCATCCATCCTGCTCAGCACCATCCATCCTGCTCAGCACCATCCTCAGTGGGCATCCATCCTGCTCAGCACCATCCTCAGCAGGCATCCATCCTGCTCAGCACCATCCTCAGTGGGCATCCATCCTGCTCAGCACCATCCTCAGCGGGCATCCATCCTGCTCAGCACCATCCATCCTGCTCAGCACCATCCTCAGTGGGCATCCATCCTGCTCAGCACCATCCTCAGCGGGCATCCATCCTGCTCAGCACCATCCTCAGTGGGCATCCATCCTGCTCAGCACCATCCTCAGTGGGCATCCATCCTGCACAGCACCATCCTCAGTGGGCATCCATCCTGCTCAGCACCATCCTCAGTGGGCATCCATCCTGCTCAGCACCATCCTCAGCGGGCATCCATCCTGCTCAGCACCATCCTCAGCGGGCATCCATCCTGCTCAGCACCATCCACATCCCAGCAAGCCAACAGCATCCTCTGACTTCAGCCCAGTGGTGCAACAACAGCCTTAAATAACATCCCGTACAGATCACCCAGCAGGGCTGGGAGCCCACAGCTCCTCCCCACAGCCAGGCTGGGCCACGAGCACGTGGCAGTGTTTGGCGATGGACAAGGAAGGGTTTCAGCACAGGGCCGGCTGTTTTGGGCAGAGCCAGAGCAGTCCCTGGCGTGTTGAGAGCTTTAAGAGGACTGTGGTGATGGGCAGTTCTAAGGAAGCCTCAGCTGCAGAGCTATTTACACAAATGTTCCACCAGTACAGAGGGCTCTGCATCAGGACCTTCTGATGGACCCAGGCCCAGTTATCTGCCAAATGTTCTTCAGCTTTCCTCTGACCAGCACTAACGGGCCCACTTTCAGCTACACAAAAAATGAGCAGCTTTAGACTGGACAAAATATTTCTCGGTGCATTCATGGAGGGGGGGTAGGGGGCAAGGGCAGGGTTGGGCTGGAACAGCAGAAGGACAAAAGGAGCAGCAGGACTAGGCTGGATTGGCAGCAAATAAAGGAATGAAATGTGAGAACACTGCAAAAGCCCCACTTGAAGTGACTATCAAATCGTGTTTACCAGGAAAACTGTGCAAGGGCTCTGGAACGCCCTTCTCTGACGAGCACCCACGCAGCGCTGCGGGCGAACAAAGAGAGACAGAAAACAGATGGAGAAATCTGCAATGAAAGGGAACGTTTCCATCTCCCCTCCCAGTCTGAAAAGGCACGTACAGGGACACGGTTCTTTGTGCCAAACAGCCCAAGCCAAAGCTAACGCCTGCGAGTGCTCTCTGTGGTTCTTCTGACGCTGCCTCGGGCTAGAACAGCGAGAGGAGTTGTTGGCTGACGTGGGCTGCATTCACAGCCCTCTGCGGGGAGGCTCCTGCTGGCAGCTTGGATCTGGCTGCTCACAGGTACTCGCACTCATTTCCAGGGCTGGCACGGAAAACGCCACATCTGCCCACACATCACGGTCCACAGCGCAGGCCCCTCTCTGAACCTTTCTTTTCCTTTGTCTGAGTTTTGTTGGGGATCTTCCTTGTGGGCATTTGTTCAGTTCTGATCTTACATAAACTTGTCCATTGTGTTCCTCCCCTCGCTCGGACACGGGCTCTGCTGATCCCTCGCTGGTGCTGCACTTTCCTGCTTCCAGCTCTTTGCTCTTGCCCAATCTTCTGAGGTTTCAGGCTCCCGTTTGCCTCCCCATCCACACCGCTGGAACACTTCCAGTACAGGAGGTCAAACTCCACCAAACCCTCGGGATTTTGTGCCCGTTGTTTCTCTAGTGCCAGGCCTAGAGGGGCTGAGCCTGTACCAGCCCCAGCAGGAGCTGTAATGGTGAGGAAAGAGGCTGCTAAAGAGAAAGTACTTGTTCTGACAGTGCTTTAGA
The DNA here is from genome assembly GCA_038380795.1 of Pyrocephalus nanus. Taxonomy (NCBI): domain Eukaryota; kingdom Metazoa; phylum Chordata; class Aves; order Passeriformes; family Tyrannidae; genus Pyrocephalus; species Pyrocephalus nanus. The sequence goes on along the minus strand of CM076285.1, from coordinate 6,135,750 downwards.
CAACTGCCTCCTGCCAAATAATCCCACGTTGTTTTCCTGAAGTGCTTTTAAATCTGAAATAGCATTGAGTTAGAAAGCTCACAAATGGTATTTGAGACGTAAGGGGATGGAAATTAGCAGCTGATATGAATTTCCTGTGAGTGGTTCACGGAATCAGGTTTGACAGAACTTTTAATTCACGAGATAAGTGTGTTCATGAACATTTCAGCTGTCAGGTCAGGTCACAGCAGAGAAATGGGAATGCAGCAGGGTTTGAAAGGAGCCAACTTTTGTTCCGGAGTCGGGGCAATTGCACTAAGCAGCCAGAGCTGAGTGAATAATGAATCATTCGCTCAGGAACTGTCAGCTCGCTTGCTTCCCCAAGTTGTCCTGGCTTCCTCCAGTTTATTCTTAACCCGAATAATGTGTGTGATGAAGTATCAGCTGTAATTCACTGGAGAGCAGTGCCCTGACATCACAAACAGCTGCAGCTGAGTCCAGAGGCCACAAGATACATCCTGCCTGTGGCTGAAGGAATTCAACCCATGGCCCTTGGTGCCAAGCCCAGCTCTGCTCTGGCTGGGAGGAGCTCACTCCTTGGACCCCTCAACACACACCTCCAGAGCCCAAATGCCAGGGGGCAGAGGGGCTCAGTGACCCACCCCTCACAAAGCCAAGGCACCACTGCTCTCCCATTCACAGAGATCACAGAATCACTGAGGTTGGAAAAGCCCTCCCAGCCCATGGATCCACCACCCTGTGCCCCATCCCAGAGCACTGAGTGCCACAGCCAGGCCAGGGCTGGGCACTCCAACCCTCCCTGGGCAGCCCCTGCCAAGGCCTGACCACCCTTTCCAGGCAGAAATGCTGGTGGGACAGGGAGCCAAGCTTGATGGAACTGATGGACCAGAAACAGTCTCGGTCGAGCACTCAACCACAGCTGAGAGCCCCCAGAAGCTGACCCACCGTTAACAGCCAAAGCTTTTTAGCTGTTTCTCACCACCCCTGATGTACCTGAGGTGTTCTCTGATCTGATCACTTTATTATCTCTGGGTGCCCTACGAGTGCAATGTTGAATTCCACCCCGTGTATTTATAGCTGGCTAATCACAGCTTAATTACCAAGGCTCAGCAGGCTCTTGTATGAGCATCGAGTCATAGGCAGTTCCACCAGGAAACTTTTTATGAGATAAGCAGAGGCACCAAATTACTCAAGATGTGTGAGAAAAACCTATTTAGTGCTAATTGGGACAATTACCTTTTTTCCTAATTTGCATGTATCATGAATATTAAAACCATAATAAAAAAGAAACCCCTGTCACTGGCTGAACTGTTCCCCAAGAGAGGGGTGGGGAGGAGGGGACAGCTCTGGGTTTGAGTGGAGGACAGAGGGGAAGTGATGCCAGCAGCCTCGGGGCACCCCTGTGGCCCCTCAGCCCGGAACCCTTTCCCCAGAACCAGGCAGCTCCTGCTCTGGAAGATCTCTGATGCCACTGGGCAGATATGAAGTTTGTTAAGCCAAACATCAGGCTGCACTGACCCCACGTTCAGCATTGACAGAGGCTCTCAGAGCTGTCCTGCCAGCTGAGCAGCTCCTCAGGGAAAACCCTTCCTCAGGGAAAACCCTTTCTCAGCTTCTGGAGCTCTCAGCACCGAGCCTGCTCGTGAGATTGGACTGGGCAATGCCTGCCTGACCTTCAAGGAGCGGTGCAGAGCAGGATTTCCTAATCCCTCCTGGCTTTCAAGCAAGGCATCCTGGAATACTCTTTTTTTCCTTGCCCATAGCAATTCCTGTGGCTGGTGGAAACCCAGCTGGGTTATCCCAGTCACCCAACCCAGACCTTGGGGCTTTCCAGAAACGGAGGGAAATGCCACTGCTTTCCAAAGTACCTGAACACATTCTAGAAAGAACTCTTCCTGGAGATAATTGCATTCAGTGACATGGAAACAATCCATTAAAAATGATAGGTATTTAAACGGGTTTAAAAGCCTCATTTGAAAAGCCTCAATGATGTTTCTAAAAACATACCTTATGAAAGGAGAAAGGGAGAGGAAACGTGTGAGGCCCTGGCACAGGTTGCCCAGGAAAGCTGTGGGTGCCCCATCCCTGTTCAGGGGCAGGTTAGACAGGGTTTGAAGCAACACAGGACAGTGGAAAGTGTCCCTGTCCGTGGCAGGGGGGAACAGGATGAGCTTTTAAGGTCCCTCCCTACCCAGACCGTTCTGGGATTCTGTGATTCTATGAAATTCCTTCCCAGGGCTGTGCTGTTCCCTAGGAAAGGGAAAACCCTGTGAAGCAGCTGGTGTGGAGGGTCACCCGTGGGGTGTGAGTAGGTTGTGGGTGAGGGCAAACCCAGGAACTAAGATGTCCCAGAGTCCCAGAATGGTTTGGGTTGGCAGGGATCTGCTGGGCTCCGCTGCAAAGCAGCCCATCCCACTGCCCCCTGTGCTGCCATAACTCACTGCTACTAAAGAATACAGAGCTATTTACAGCAGCCATTAAATGAGGCAATATTTCAGCATTGATTTTGTGTCCTTCCCACTAGTGCACACAGCTTTTGATAACTCAAACCTTATGGATTTTTCTATAAACAAAAAGTTAATCCCTGCAGCAGGTGGGAGCGTGGGGTGTGACAGCAGGGACAGCCCCGGCCCTGCAGCTGGACGGGCCAGCAGAGACAAATCCTGCACTTGTGGCTTCTCTGCAGATTAACAAGGAGCCAGAAAAGGGTGTTTGAGGAGCAGCAATGATACAGTGTGATCTGTACCGACCCTTCAACTGCTGTGAAACACTCTTCATTTTATTCATTTCTATTAATTTTTTTTACAAGAGCAGTTAGCGCCAGGACGAGGGGGAATGGCTTCAAACCGACAGAGAGCAGGTTGAGATTGGATATTAGGAAAAAATTCCTCCCTGTGAGGGTGGTGAGGCACAGGGCCACAGCTTTTTGATGCATTATCCTGAGAACACACAGGAGAAAATGCCCTTTTCTGTGCCTTGCTGGAGCCTGCCCATTTTAATCACCTGAGCTCCTGAACAGCATCATGGACTTCAGGGGGGGCAGAAAGCAGCTCCCAGCCCACGGGCACTGGTGCAGGAAATTAAGACGAATTCAGTGGCTGCACACAGGGAGCAGGAAGAAAATTATACAGCTTGGTCTCATCCCATGTGTCCATGGAATAGAAAAAAATAAGTAAATCTGAGCTCTGCCACCCCCACCCCAGCCAGAAACATCAGAGAGACACTCAATGCACAGAGCCAGGGGAGGACCACCAGGAGGGTCAGCACTTCTGCCCTGCAGACAGTGGGATCCTTCCCTGCTCTTCCCAAAGGCAGAATTCCCTAACCATCCCCTCATGGCACCCTTAATGCACCACTTATGGTAAATCAGGGCCTCTGAGGGGCAACTCAGCCCTGCAGGACCCCCAGCAGCTCCCAGAGACCCCCCCTCCACTGGGATCCAGCACTGAGCTCTGGCTTGTTAAACCCCGTTAAGGTGTTTGCAAACTGGTTTGGGTTTTGGGCTGGCTTGGATCACAAATTCCTGACTGTGACAGGAACGATTGCTGCAAGAACAATGATATAAAAGCAATAAAACAATAGTAAATGATAAAGCAGCCTTGCCAGGTGACTTTATAAAGACAGGGGTCAGGGAAGCGATTGTGCTGGTCATGGTAAGTTTTTCTGTGTGATTATGTTCGTGTACTGAATTTATTCCAAAACAAATATTACCTATTTTTTTTAGCAAAAGAAACCAGCTTATGGGATCAGTCACTGAACAAACAACCCTTTAAACTAACTCAAACTCCCCATTCCTTAACAAGGCCGAGCAGGGGCAGTGCAGGCTCCTGCAGCACCCCAAGTTCTGTGCCCCTTTGCCTGATCCTTTGCTATTCCATATCAGTCCAGTTCCATTGGGAGTTCCAGGAAAAGCAGATAAAGGTATCCAACAAAACCTAAGGGAGGAAGCAGCATTCCCTCCATAGGCAAGCACTGTGCCAGGCAGAGATGGATTTCATACCTGACTCATGTGCAGCTTGTATCAGACTGAGAGCTGAGTGCTAACAGTTCATCAGCACTGATGGCAGATAATGGTCCCCACCAGAGCCAGGCACAGCACCTGACAGCCACTCCAGGCCAGCCACTCCAGGCCAGCCTCTCCTGCCCTCATCCCCGTCTGCAGCCTCTGCCTCAGGCAGGAGCCCCGGTACTGCTCTAGCACACCACATTTACTGCTCCACACACAGTAACCAGCTGAAATCCCCATCCCAGGGGACTGCAGGACTCAGCTGCAACATCTCCCTGTTTCAGGCAGCTTGGAAGGACAGTTGCATACCAGCTCTCTCCCAGGAGACCTCTCCAGAGCAGCAAAAGTCACTCCCAATTGATCCAAATAATACAAACTTCCCTATAAACGTGGCAAGGGATCTGGGAAGCTGCTCAGAGCACTGTGAGCCCAGTGCAGTACTTGGATTAGCAGTTCATGCCTTTGTGAAAGGATTAGCGGGATTGCACTGAGCTGAGGGCTAATTTGAAAATAAATCTGCATCTCTAAAGATGCACAATGCAAAGTGCCTGATGCACATCCCGCAGCTCCCCCAGTCAGCCTGTGCTGCAAGCACTGTGAAACACGGGGGATTACACCCCATCAGGGCCTTGTTCAACAATACACAGCTCCCAGAATTACAGATTTCAATCTTCCAGCACTGTGGCCTTCAGGAAACAAAGGGATCCAGCCCAGACAGCACCAGCTGGAGGAGCTCTCTTCTGCTCTCTCTCCATGGAGCCCCACCTTTGGCTGCTGTGACCATTCACAGCAATTACCCCCAGACTGCCCTGCCCTGAGCAGCAGCAGTGACACGTGTGACACGGTGCCATCCCTCCTGCTCACACCCATATGCAAACCCAGCAAAGTGTATAAATAAATAGCCGGTGTCACACGATTTATCTCCATTTGTCTGGAGTGACAGGATAACTCACTCGTGACTCCCCTGCTCCATCCTCTCCTCGCTCATGAAGATTGATGCTCTCACAGATATTCCCCATCATGGATGTTTACAGCCTGCAGGATGCAGGAGTTCCATGCTCTGGGACTCGGTGGGGACCCAGGGCAGTGACAGGAGCTGCATCTGCAGGGCCTGAGCCTGTGGCTCCAGAGCACTCCCCACCTCCCAGGGTTTGGTTTATCGTCCCTCTGTATGGCAGTGGTTCCCAGAGCTCTGCTGCAGCCCCCCTTGCTCAGGATCAGCCTGTTCTCCATCCCTGGGCTGGGGCAGCAGTGCCAGGGGTGCTGAGGGCAGGGCAGGTTCCCCCAGAGCCCCCCATTGCTGCCCCCAGTTACACACACACAGCTTCTGCTGGGTCAGGGCCAAAGCAACCCAAATTCCCAGCACATTCCTGGAGCTGTCCCAGCTCTTGCCCTGGGGCTGCCTGGTCCAGTGGGTTTGGAAATTACTCACAGAAGCTCCTGATTTCAAACACAGCCAGTGGTAAAGGAAGGGCATTGCAAGACCCTCTTATGGGCTGACCTTGTCCCCAGGGGCTGCCCGGGCTCGGGATTCCCTGGGATAGAACGGGATGAGGTTGGGATTCCCTGGGATAGAACAGAATAAGGTTGGGATTCCCTGGGATAGAACAGAATAAGGTTGGGATTCCCTGGGATAGAACAGGATGAGGTTGGGATTCCCTGGGATAGAACAGAATAAGGTTGGGATTCCCTGGGATAGAACAGAATGAATTTGGGATTCCCTGGGATAGAACGGGATGAGCACACACTCTGATCTAACACACCAGTGGAACATCACTGTAGGTGCCAGGGCACAGCAAGCACAGCCCCCTCCCGGGCCCTAAAGGACACCCTGCACTCCTGTGCCCCCCCAGGGCTCTGGGCCAGCTGGGAACACGGAATTCCAGCCTGGCTACCCGGCAAGGAACAGGGGGAGCTCCCCAGAGAACAGAATGATCCTGAGGCTGGCATGAAGGATAATGACAAGATTACAACTCACACAGGGAAAATAATAATGAATTAAGGTGATGGTATTTCTCAATCTTATTTCCAGCCTGAATGAATTGAATTGGTGCCATCCCTGCTGCTGGGCTGGTAGATGGGATTCTGCTAGGGATGGAGAGTGCTGCCTGCAGCTCTGAAACGGGACAAGATGGCAATATTTATATTACTAATTTGGCTACAGGATCCTTGGAATTATAAATAAACCAAGAGTTCAAGTGTCAACGTTGTAAATACCAGTAGGAAATTCACTTAAATATTGATTTATTAATTCAATTTAAGAAAAAAAAAAAACAAACAACTTTCTTTCTCTCATGAAAATTTCCTGCAGGCTTCAAAACATGACATCATCTTTTACTGTGCTATTTTTTTAAAGAAATAAATATTTTTAATGCCACATAAATAGGACTTGGCATAGTCACCTGGCTCTTGCCAGGGCTGGTTCATGAGCTGCTCCCACTGCTTAACATGGAATTTTACCCACTCTCTGCTTCACTCTTACCCCCCTACTCAACATTTTTGATTTAGACTTTCTCTGTTCCTAGTTCTGAATGCACAGCACACTCACTCTTTTTTGGATGGATTTGGATGATAATTATGGGCAGTAAGATTCCTGCACCTGACCCAGCTAATGAACCCCCTGAGTGCAAACACTGGGTGTTGGTTTGGCAGTGAGGACTGATGGGCACTGCACCCAGCCTGAGGAAGGTGCTGGGAGCACCTGGAGCTGACACACCCTCAGGCCTGGCTTTATGCTCCTTCCTGCCAACCTGGCAAAGTGTATTAAAGATATCTTTATTTTCAGACCACTGCAGACAGCTCAGAATTAATCCTCAACTCATGTAAAAAACCCACATAATAACGACTGATTTATCTTTAGTGCAAACCAGGAGATCCCTATTTCAACCCAGGAAAAAAGCTCAGCCCAGGACAGGGGCTCGTGTGAGAGAGTTCAGAGTCAGCACGCTGGTGACTGGGGACAGGATGAGCCCTTGGATGTGTCCTCAGAGCCACAGACAAGCGTCTCAAACTCCCCAATTATCCCCCCTCCTCCTGACCAGGGATTCAATGGGATGTCAAACAGGACTCGCTGCTCCCCCGAGCCCCCCACGCAGCCTCCCCACACGGTCCCTGTCGGCTCCTCACTGTGATTCCTCTGCAAATTCCATAATTCTCCCAACAACCGTGTAATAACATTGTTCTTTATTGCTAACAGCCACCCACAAATGGAAAAGACCTTGAGCTGTGAGAGGTGGGAGGCAGCCAGAGCTCCCTCCTAAAGAAAATAAGGCATTTACCTTATAAATATAAAATGATCAAATAAAGCAATTAGTGCAGAATTGCACATATAGAGAGTGATTCACCTCTAATTGGGTTGTTCTCAAAGCAAATTAACTTTGAAATGAGGAATGTTAAAAAGATTTCCAAAACGTACAGAATCCTCCTTTCTGCAGAGGAAGGAGCTGGGCCAAGCTGAGCCCAACCCCAGCACAGAGTGCAGGAGGCCAAGCCCTTCCCTGCTTTACAGGAACAAGCAAGATGAGCAGAGGGCCGGAGCAACCCTGCTGGGAGGAACCCAAACCCCTCCTGACCCCCAGAGCAGCCCGAGCCACACATCCATTCCACATTCCCCAGCACCAGGGATTGCATTCAATCCCCTCTGCTCCTCGAGTGTTCTGGTTGCAGTTCATCCAGCTGCTCACAGCTGAAATCACGTTGCCCACGGCCCTTTATTGATAGACTGGCAAGGTAATTAAAAAGGAGGCTTTTCAGAAAAATCCTGTCTAAACACTGGGAGAAAAATCCATATGAATACTCTTTCAGCTCAGAGAAGGACAGAGGAGAACATCCTCACAGCTACAATGATGTTCTAAAAAAATCTATTAAACCTGATAGTGCCACGTATCTGATGTATTATGAATGTATTAATAGGAAATCGGTTTTTATAAATATTAATAAGAGCTCACGTCTAAAGAAGGAGCCTGGAACTTACATTCTTAATTAATCCAAAATTCACATCACCTCTAAAAATACATATGCATTTTGTTATTTTAGACCAATGCCTAGGAGCAGACAGTTGTAGAAACACCCACCAGCAGTGGCTGCACAGAGAGCCCTCCCAGCCGAGTCCCTGTCCTAGCCTTTGCCAAGGTCCAAAGGAGCATCAGCTCCAAGGGGAGATCCAGGCAGCTTTGGCTCTCCAAGGAACAAATCTCAGACAAGAAGAGGACGATTACTCTGCTTTTGTTTAAAATGTTGTCCCTATTCCTGTTTCATTCCTTCAAGTACCTCAACCACTAAGGAAGCTTGGGGAGGGTTCAGATCTCTCTTTTCAAAGATTTTCCAGACATAAAACGTTTTCCTGCCAGCTGAATTCTGGTCATTGTCTAAAATGTGTGCTCATTTCTCAAGGATGCTTTTAAAAACCTCAGTGCAGAAGCCCAAGCACAATGGCAAAGATTCCACCTTTAGTCACTGGCTGCAATTTAGAATCCTCCAGCTTGGAAGAGCTGTTCCCATTAAATCTGGGCATGGCTTCACGTGGGTGTTTTATGTTCTCCTTAAGAGGGGATGATGTCGGCTTAGCTCAGCTCAGCTGGGACCAAAAAATAACAAGAGACACCATTGTGTGACTGGAAGCAGAGCATCCTGCCCTCTGTGCACTCCGGTCTGGAATGGTTTGGGAATAGTTCACCCCAGCAAAGGGCTCACATGGGCAGGAGCTTCCCTTCCCCACCTGTGGCTTCAGTCCAAGGGGCTGGTTCAGACCCTGCTAACCAGCAGATAGAACAACTAAAAATATCACCACTGAAAAAAATTTGCTCTGTGAAAAAAGTTACAGGCATGAAAATGGAGAGATATTTTCCACTAACACAAAAGTGCAGCAGATAAAAGAAAACAGTGAGGCTAAATGTTACGTATTTGTGACTTCTCAGCATGATTATTAAACCCTCTGAGCCTTGGCTGCTCACAGCTCAGCTCAGGGACTCCAGAAGTGCAGCCCATCCAGACAGATCCATAAGGAATTTCCCTCTCATTAACATAAATCCAGCGTGGATATCTTAGAAGAAATAATAACTTCTTTGTGTCATTATTAAAAGAATTACAGAGGCACTATTATTGCACAGTGTTTAACTGCTAAATGATTTTAAGACCTGCCTTACAGATCTCTCGCCATTAATCAGTAAGATAAAATACTAATTACAACCAGAGGAAGGTTTTAGCTGGGATTCCAGCGAACAGGAAGATGCTCTTGGAGAAACAGCAACATGTTGGAACATGGGCTGTTCATGGAGAGCAAACGTGCTGGGGAAGCCCTGATGTGAATTGTCACTTTGCTCACTCTGTGCAGCCTCTGAGCTCAGTAAGGGACACGCCAGTGGCAGCTGCTGCTCCTGGCGACGTGTCAATGGTTTGGTGTCTCGTGCTTTTCACACCCACACAGATATTTTTATATTACATCTGTGAACAGATGGGACACAAAGGACTTGAATCTTATCAACTTGCCATAGTGCAGGTGTAAAAGATGCACAACTGTATCCCTGAACCACCTCAGTAACCACCACCACCGAACAGCTCCTGGTTCATGGGAGCCCTGAGCTGCAGCAACACAAAGAATTCACATCTAATCAAGGCTCCAGTGTTAAAAGTTATTAAAACATTATGTAAGTAAATGTAATAAAAAGTGCCAACAGCAGAATGAAACATAAATAGAATATTTTTCTCTTATTTGGCCAGCTGCTACATACCTCTATACATTTTATTTCAAGCGAGTGCAGGATTTGGTGTTTAAAAATTAAATTCTCCCTCTCTGCGTGAGTCACTGCCTCGTTAACGGGTGACCTACTTCGCTGGCAGCTCCGCATTGTTTCGCTCTCTGTCCCCATTGATCACATTTTTGCTGCAAGCACAATCTTCAAGACCTTCCTCCTGGGTTCACATTTAACTCATCTCCTGCATTTTCACGGGTTATTCTGAGAGGCACTTTCACACTCTCACCCCGCACAGAAACTGATGCCTTTTAGATGCCAATTGAAACATTCTCCCTGTGCTGTCCCTGTCCTATTATGCCTAATCCAGTCCCTTGTCAGAAGTGCATTCAAAGCCATTTATGAGGCAGGAATACATAAAGATCAGTTCATCAAAACGGATGCTCGGAATATACAGACACTTAAACATTGTACTTTCTATCAAAACCTGTCACATAATTAAACATGCACATCAGAAGGGGGAACGAGCTCCATGGCAGCACTTTCATTCATTATCTCCAGAGATCCTGGCACTTCCTGAGCACTTGAAGGTGCATTTGTCTTCATACCAGATCTGCCCACATCAAACGGGGTAACGAGGAGAGCTGGAGGAACTGGGGAAAAATCCTCTTAACAAGCTTTCCTCCCAGCCAGTCAGAACATCAGCACCAGGGAATAACCCCACAGGGGAATATTCCTCCCTGGATAGAGAGCCTGGACTCTGGGGGTGTGGGTGGGTGCTCATGCAAAAATATTGATTTTAGAAAAAAAACCAACCAAACAACAAACCAAGTTTCTTGAACATCTGTTTGGCTTCTTTCCCAAAAGTTCAAGTTAGGTTATTCTGGAAGCAAACAAAGCAGACCCAGGAACCATCAAATCTCCAATGCTCTGAGGATTGTCCCATCCCTGTGAGTGTCCAAGGCCAGGCTGGACGGGGCTTGGAGCAGCGTGTCTGGTGGAAAGTGTTCCTGCCCTTGTGGGTGGGGTTGGAACTGCATGATCCCTGAGGCCCTATCCAACCCAGGCTGTTCCATGATTTCCCTGCAGGAAATGTCCAGCCGTTTGCTCCTTCAGAAAGTCGGGAGCAGGGTCGGGGGTCCCTGGGGGACGTGGAGTCCTCCCCACACAACCCCCAGATCAGCTGGGAGACACAGCCTGGGGTGTTTGCAGTGCCTGCTGTAATCTCAAGGAATTCATTCCCTCCCCTCATCCTGCAGTACAGAGGGATGTGTTGTACCCTGCTTTACTCCATCAACAGCCTCTTAGAAAAGTCTGTTGACAAATGAGACTCGTAACATTTCTCTGAGATTCCTCTGAAAACCGTTCCCGGTGATCTTTCCGAGACACAATTAGTGTGAAGGCCAGCCCTGCATCCTTACACTTGCTAAATGCCACTTTCTTAAATTTTTCTAATGACCTTTTATGTCTTTCTACCTTTCTCTCCTTGGTATTTCAACAAGATGCCCAGAGTCTCTTGGGAGAAAAGAGAACTGAATACTTATTCTGTGGCACTTCAGAGAAGTGGTCTCCAAAAACCCTCACCTCTACCACCCCTTCAGACAAAGCTAAATGTCACCAAGGAACTTCTCATCTCTTGAGGCAAAGTAAACAGAGGTTGGTCCCAGTTGCACATTTGACAGCTGCCATTTGAACTTCCAAGGGATCTTTTCTCCCCAACTTCATCTGCAGAGTTCCCTACAGGCCCATGCCACCCTCTGCTGTGCCACCAACAGGCATAGGGAGCAAAGGTCCCCAATCCTGAAGGAATGTCCCAGTCATGCTGGGACCAGGCTCTGCACTGGCAGGACTGAGGGAAGGACACCCTGGGCCTGCTGCTCCCCAGAAATTCAGGAAACTCAGCCCCTCAGGGGTGACACCGTGGGGTTTCTCCTGCTCTACTTTTGCCCAAGAGAACACTTTGCAGCTCCTCCAGCAAAGCCTTTAGAGAGCAGCTTCTCCTGCTGTGTGTGCTCTGAGAGGAACAGAAGCTGCACTTAGCACCTGATTGGCACTAATTGACAGGGCCTTGCTGTCCTGCCTACTGCTATTAGGAATTGTCACTGCCCTGAGTAAAAGGATTCAATTTGCCATGCTCTGTCCCACGTCTGCAATGTATCTTCATCATCTTTGCATTCGTTTTCAAAAATTAATGCAAGGAAAAATTATGAAACAGCTCATCCCACATTCCTCATGTCCTTCCTGTGTGCCCTAAAAGATCTGCTGAAATAATATGAGCAGAGGTTTTTAACCAGCTGCTTGGTAGCAACTCTGAGAAGTCAATGCCCACTGAAGAAGAGGTGTTAAGTGGCATGACTGAGGCTGCAGGAGCATCTCCTCTGTGCTTGTCCTTGAAAACAACTTCTGTGAGGGACACTCTGTGCCTCTTAGCATACAAACCAAATTTATATATTTGCAAATGATGCAAAGGTTTCTTCTGGTGATTACTCCATCCTAGGAGTGTCCTTGGCAATCTCCCCTTGCAGAATATATAGCTCAGGCTGCAAGTGCCAGGGTGACAAAGCTGGAGCTCACACTAATGTGGCAGATCAATCACTTGACTGGAAGATACACAGACACAGAAAAGGTGGTTTATATCTGTCATATTCAAGGGTAAACTCCCAGCACTTGAGAAGGCTGCTCAGATAACTCTGCACAGCAGACACTCGTGCTGGCCTCGGTGTCTAATCAAAAGAAAAATATGTTGTGTGTTTAACAATACCAACAGTTTGGAGACTCCTCGGAGCAGTTAACCCATGGGCAGCGATCAAAGGCATCTGGAGCTGGGCTGAGAACGAACTGCGATGATTGAAACCCCACGATGTAAATTTTAGTCATTGAAAAGTCAAGCTGAGCCATCAAACAAAAAATAGTGTCTCTATCCTGACATATCAGGGAATAGACATTGTACTGCTCAGGTGATAAACAACTGCAGAGCACAACCATCCAGCAGGACAAACCTGCAGGCTCTCTCCTGCCTTACAGCACCGGGAGAGCTCAGGCAAACTCTGCTTTAGGGTGCTCAGAGTTGAAGGTCACCCTGCGCATCACCGGGATGACAAATTCTTATTTCTCCTGGAAAGATCCCCAAATAACACCTTGTGACTGATGCTGCTATTGTCCACCCTAGAATAAATACAACACCCAGTGTGAAATGGCTGATGAGATCTGAGCACCCACCTCTCAGTAAGGACTAAGGACCTGTTGAACAGAAATCAGATGAAATGGCTCCATCAGCACCTTTTCTTCAAACAAAAGATGTTTGAAAGGGTAGCATTAATGCAAATTCTCTGTTTAGGGATATTTCCTTTTTTTTTTTTTTTTCCCCAAATTCAGGTCACTTGCAGTGTCAGCAGCAGAGACCTGTGAGCACTGTGTGTCTGAAGAACCCCCTGTTACAGTTCTGGCACCAGTTTAGAGAGCATTCAATTCTGTCAAATGCTCCTCACCCTCCAGGGAAAGCCCAGAACTTTCAGGGGCTCCACACAGATTAGCAGGATGAGAAGTGCCAGGTTAGAGCTCCCATTTCTGACCAGTGGCAAAGGCTTCAAACTGGGAAGGCCCAGCAGGGGAGCATTGCTGTAGCTGACAGGAAAAGACTGAAGGACCAAGATCTTGCAGGATCAAGAACTTTCCATTCAGAAATTAATTAATTGATCAGATTTCACACATGAATGTGCTGAGGTACAGAAAATAACTTCGAGAGCAAATAAACCCCTTCAAACCACTTCCAGTATCTGTATTTTTCTTTGTTAGAGTGACCTCCAGAGGTACCAGGTAACAACTGAACTTTCCAAGTCGGAAACAGCAGAGTTCGCTCCCCCAGGATCATCGCTGCAGCTCGGGGCTGCCCGAGATAACGGGCTTTGTGTGGAACAGTAAGGTGGAAATTCCACTGGGGAGGGGGCAGAAGGAACCATCTGGTTTGGCTTTAATCAGTCCCTGGGGGTTCCTCACTGGGGGCACACGGAGCATTTCTCATCCTGCCCACGGACCCAGCGCTGCCCTTTCCCTGTGCCCCTCTGCTCCCCCGCCAGCAGCAGCTGGATCGGTGCCTTCTGAGCCAGAAATCCCTGCCATATCATCACGTTTCCCTCCAGCCCAAATCCTCTCCAGCTCCCCTGCCAGGCACTGCAGGCTGCCAGCAGCTCACAGTTAACAACACTCCAGTGGGGTGGGCACACAACAAACCAGCTCCTCTCCATGGTCCCCCTCGGGGCCCACAGCCCCATCCTTGGCTGACCATTCCACACAAGGTGCAGAGCTTCAGGACAAACCCTCCAGACACCAGAAGGGACAGGATTAGCTACCAGAGCTCCCCAAGAGCCCGCGCTGGGTCTGAGCCGGTGCCTGCCTGACCGTCCCAGCCCCACCAGCCACGGCAGTGATGCTCCAGCTGATGCAGAATGGGATAAACTCCAGGGATAACAAACTCCAGGGATCCCCACTCCAGCTCCTCCCAGATTAACCAAATGACATTAGCACAATCTACAGCCACTGCAGGAGGAGGGGCTGCCAGGCTGGATTCGGGTGCATTTACTAACTAATAGTTTTATTTCATTACACTATTTCCCATCCAGGATGGTGTTTACACAACAACCCATTAAAATTCTCCATAACTGCATTACTTTATTTCAGTTTAAATTGCAGACATAGCCTCTTTTTATGCAAACAAATACTTTCTGAGCAACTTTTAGCTCCCATGTACACTAATTAAATCTGTCACATGCACAGTGGAACCTTAAATTATATTTGCTCAATCCTTCAGCAGTAAATGGTGCCTTGAACTGAGTGCATGATGAATGAAATCACATTCCTTGGCCTGTTTGGGGGAAAGGAAATGGGAATTCCTCTGAAGGATCTTGAATTTAATTCTCTGCTGTTTTCTGTTGACTCAAAGTCAGTGTGCTGGACAAGCACCAGCCAGGCTCAGGGTTTGCATGTGGGTATTTCAGAGCACGCTGGGAACAGACTGAGGCTGGGTTCTCTGGCACGAGGTGGGCAGAGGATCTGTGCAGGTATTCCTGCAGCAATCCCACCACTCCTGTTTCTGAGATGGAAATCCACACACTTCAGCTGGCTGAAAATCCACATCGTGCTGGGTTTTGTCTCAGAGGCTACAAAACTGCAGAATCACGGGATCATTTAGGTTGGAAAAGACCTCCACAATCAGCAAGTCCAAATTCTGTTGGCCTTTGTTTGCCATGGACAAGAGAGGAGATGCAGAACAGAGGCAGAGAGGAGTGATGTAGCCCCCAAGCTCACCCCGTCTGTGCTGCTCCAAACTGCAGGAATGGCCATCGAGCAGCCTTTCCCTGCGAGCAGCTCCCTCCTTCTAAACACTTCATTAGTGTTTGGGGAACACTGGAGCTCAAGCGGTGGCTGCCTGGGAAAACACCGCACATTTCTTAGCTTGAAACACTCACTGGGATGGTGTTTAGCTCTGTTACAGCAACGTGCACTGTGTTTACCGTGGGCACAGACTATTCTGATTACCCCGTGTTTCTGGGAGGCCAGCATGCATTATTGATGAGGAGACTGAGTTAGGACACAAATATCCCTTTGCTTTATCACTGAGCTGCAAAAGACTTGTCCCTCCTGGTGCTTGTGCTGCTCTTTAAACCCCTCACATGCTCTGGTGTGCGTTCTCTGCAAAGCACTTGGCACGTTTTGCTCAAAATAAATAATAAATAGCAGCACTTATGTTGGACAGGACCTGCCTCCTCCTTCCCCTCCCCACTGCACGTTCATCTCCTCCTGGCAGGAACAGCCAAGGCCACGCTCAGACCTTCCCTCTCCTCCTCCCCAGCACAAGAGCCCCATGCTGGAGATGAGGGATGTGCAACAGCTCTGCTGAGTTTGCTTCCCAAGTCCTCAGAAAGGGTACAACAGGCACAGCCAGCTCTTAACTTTAATTTCTTTGGTATTTCCTTCCTCACAATCCCCTCCCTGCACTCCCTGGGACCACAGCTCAGCAGAGCCTGGGTGAGGTGGGCTCTGCTCAGCCCTCCCTGCCCCAGAGGGGTCTGGGGTACCCACAGCCCCCCAAGCAGCCTTTCCTGCTGGAGAGGGCAGGGCTGGAGCCGCCTCACCAGGCAGGGATCCCAGGGAACTGATGATGCTCTAACACAGCTTTCCCCTCCAGGCCTTACAACTTCGCCTTCCCATATCCAAATAATCCTTTCAGCTCATACCGTATTTTTAGACATCCCATTAATATTTAACGAGACAGCCCACAGCAAGTTAGATAGCACAGCAATTAATTTTTAAATGCTGACATTTATTACAGCATGTAAGCACTACCTAACTTGCTGTGGGCTATCTGGATAAATGTCAGTTAAATATCTAATAATTCCTTACAATTTAATATGAACATAAAAAAAAAAGAAAAAAGCCCTGTAATTATCCATTATTTGTAAAATTTGATCGAGATTTTAATTTTGGCATTTAGGTTTCTCTCTCAGCCATCCCTGCTTCAGCCTCTGAGGCGAAGTCATTTTTGGTAATTAATTTATACATCGATTAATTTAGTTTCATCTAATGTTTAAATCCATGTTTGGAAGGCCCAAGATACAGCAGAGAAAAACCTGATTAATGTTGCAACAGGCTGGCAGGACACACAGAAGAATGAAAGATGGACCTGGCATTCCCAAAGGGAAGGGACAGAGAGGATCCACCCCCAGCGAGCAGGAACAAACTGTGGGAACCACCAGAGCCTGCCAGACTGACCCTGCCCCACATCACACCAGCTGCCAGGCCAGGGAAAAACCCCTCACAGCTCCACCACACATCTTCTGCCCCCTTAATGATCCCTGGTTCCCTGAGCAGCTGATTCTGCCCCATCCCTATTCCCAGAGTCTGATCCTGCACCTTGTCCCCAACACAACCCGCAGGGAAAGAGCTGTTGAGGCTTGGTGGGAAACACTGCTCTGGAAACAGCTCTGCTTGTACTCCATGCATTTGCCTGTCATTTCTATTCCCTGGGTATTTTATTACTGAGGGATATTTGCATGAAAATAGAATCTTTGTTTCATAAGAATTCATCTGCTCCTGTAACGTGGTCCTGGAGGAGCTGACGCTGAATGAACACTCTGCATTCCTCATGTTCTCACATACACACAAAAATTGCCAATTATTTAAATTATTGTATCTTCTGGAGGCTTAATTTTCCTCTATGAATTTCCTGCTCAGTCAATGCCACAGTAATCCTGAGCCCTGAACGGGAGGAAGGTGCCAAGCAGTGCCTGTAAGAACATGACAGGAGGTTTTCCAAAGCACTCTGGGGCTGGGAAATCGCTGTGTTTACATCCTGCACAGCAACTGTGACAGGAGGGGTGACAGGAACATCAGGAGCTTCAAGATGGGACAGAAGGAGGAGAAATTTGGGGGGTGAGTCTGTTGTTTGTGCCAAAACCACTGGAAACATCCTTCTCCCTCCCGTGAGAGGTTTGTGCCCCCGGGGCAAAGGGTGTAAATGAGCACATTCACGTTTTTCATAAAAATAGATTACTTTGGGGAGGCTGCCTGTAACAGCACACTTCTCACATGCTTCAGTTCTCAGAGCTTTAATCAAAATTTGCTTTGAGATGCTTCCCAAAACCTTCACAGAAATATTGTGTTTTCCAAAGGCTGCAGGACAAATAATTGTTATTGGAAAAAAGCAATACCACCTTTGGAAATGAACCTGGAGAAACTCCCAATTAAAAATTGCTTTAAAAAAAACCAAAGTTTACAGAGAAGAAACCAAACCCCACATGAAAAAAGGAAGGTTCAGATTCACTGAAAAACAGCTTATCAGCAGGGCTTTCTGTGTCACCTTGGCTTGCCATGCCTTCCCTCCTCGAGGACACTGGAGGCTGCAACCAGCACAGGGGGGCCTTCCAGCCATTAATTCTTTTCCCAGGAATCAGAGCAAACAAGTCAGAAACCTCAGTCTGTGACACTTCGGAAAAAGAATTCTGCTCCCTCCTCTTTATTTAATCAGAACAAATGTACCCATTTAAATCTACATATCTTCCCAATTTCCAGTGTCTCCTGCAATTCACACCAGTCTTTTATCACTTGATAAACAATCAGGTTCTTCACTTGCCTAATTCTGCTTTCCTTGCTCCCAGGCACTGGAGCTCCTGAGCCACCAGCCTGTTACCCCAGCTCCTGCAGCTGGAAAAGCTCTGGGAATGCTCCCTCCCAGTGCAGGCTGGGCAGAGGGAACCTGCACAACTCCCGGGGCAAGGAGGGCATCGAGGACTTGGTGATCCTGAAGGACTTTTCCAACTGTAATGATTCTGTGATACTGCAGGGAAAAGCCACGAAACCAAGCACAGCCACTGACAGGTAAAGAGCATTTGCTGTTGGTTCCCAGTCGGGCAGAGCTGCAATAACTCAAGCCCTGGGTGTTGGGAGGGCTGGAGAAGCTGCTGCTTCCAAAGCAAACCTGCAGGAGGGACCTGTGCATCATTTCCCCCCAGACTGATGAGGAGCTGGCACACAACAGGGCAGGGCTCATCCCAACTCCACTCATCCACACTCAGCAGCAGAGCTCTCCTGCTTCCCTCTGATTTCCCACCGGCCCCTTCCCTGCTCACAGCGCCCTGTGATAAACTGGCAGCAGGCTTAACCTTTTCCAAAGGGCATTCCCTCATCAGGCACCATTTCCACCACTTCACAGAGCACATCCCAGAGGACTGGGAGATGAGGCTGTGTGAGCAATAACCTTTGAGAGCCTCTGAGTCTGCTGGGCCCACAAATTACTGAATTAATGGCTGGACTTACCTTTGGAAAAGGCAAACAGGAAGCAAGGAACCTGAGCAGCCAGTGTGAAGGGAATGGCAGTGATTCCCTACATCCCTCCTGTCACTGGACTGTTTAAGCAAAGGAGTCACTGAACTCTGCTGAGAGCAGCAGCTGCCTTGGGATTCCTAAGATCGATCTGACACAGGAAAACATGTTTCCTGCCTTAATCTGGATGAATCACCCTGTCTGTGCACCAGATCTCCTCTGAGACTCAGGGGCAAAGACTCCACAGCTCTGCAGCTGCTGTTCTGGGAGAGCCTCCCTCACTCCAGAGGGTGTGCTCACCCACTGCCTTGGAAACACGGAACACACGGACTGGGACAAGGCTTTGGGAACACAGGAAAAGTCTTCATGGTGGCACAGTAAGAGAATAAGCACAGCTCAAAGTATTCTCATTGTTAACAAGTTGTCCTGCTCTCTTCAGCAGTTCTGAAGGCTGCCCACATCACCTGGTTCAGAGGAAACCTGTCCCTCTCCACTGCCTGCATGATAATTTATCATAATGTTTCTCCAAAGGAAACGCAGCACCATGGGAATGGATAAATACATGAACATCTGAGAAACATACAGGGTAGTTCCCCAAGAGATTCAAAGAACTGCCAGGAGCTTCTCAGTTCCAGCAGTGCTTCCCCAAGGCTCTTCAATTACATGCAATGAGCTACAACCACTAAAATCCTAAACCTGTGCCTGTGACACAGAAAGGGGCCTGAAGCTGCAATTTAAAAACTACACATGCACTGTGTGGCCACAGGATGAATTCTGAAGGTGAGGACAGGACAGAAGGGGTGGCACTGATGGCAGAGCTCCGTGGGAGGGACTGTCACATCACCTGGCACTGCAGTGACGGGTACAAAGCGGCTTCCTCAGGGCTGCTCAGAGCCACCACCAGGAACCCACACATAAAACATTCACCAGCGTGTTAGAGCCTTCCCAGTCAAAGAGCAGGCACTGGAGAGCCAACACAAACAGCAAAACCAGGAAAAGCGTCTTTAAAGAATGTATTTTAGGAAGTGCTTTGGGACTTATGGTTTCCTCGTGGGTACAAGCAAACACAGGGACTCGTGAGTAGCTCATGTGACTCACTTGGCCACCCCAGGTTCCAAGATCAATGGACCTGGGTTTATATTTGGGATCTCTTTTCCCAGCTTCACTTTATTCTAGCCCTGTGCCCTGCCCTGGTCTCCCCTTCCAAGCCAGGGACAGCCCAGGGGACAGGGCCAGTTCCTTGCTCCAAGCACAGGGAACATTCTCACAGCACACACAGGAAGGGCTGGGTTTCAAACTAAACTTCCTCTGCCCAAACCCAGTGCCAGCCCTTCTCTGCACCTGATTAATTGCACTGATCACTTCACCTGGTGCTAATCAGACCAATGAAATGTTCCTCATTGTTAAACCCGGTGATTAATTACCAGCATTGCCAGAGAAGTCTGGCACCAGCAGCATAAATTCACAGAGCACGTTTAGAAGCATTTGCCAGTGGCAGAGCCTGAAGAGTAAAATATTGCCTTGTTATTTATCTTCCCCATCACATGGCAAGAGCAGCGACCACTGGAGAGGGAGCTCAGGCCTTTTTTGATTTGAATTATTGTGAAACCAGCAGTCTAACACAAGGACTTATTTTTATAGATTTGATTCAGTAAGAACATGCCAAAAGCTGTCCCCAGGGCCATGGGGCCCAAAGCCTGTCACCACCAGTGCCAGTCCTGGGGACAGCAGCAAGGCTGAGCCCCAACAGTGATGCTCCCAAAGCAGCAAGGAATCACCAGATGGTATTTCCACAAGGCCACTAAAAACTCCAGTGCAGAAAGGACTAATCCTGCCTGCAAGAGCAGGCTCCCAGTTCCCTGAGAAAAGCTCAGTTCCAGCCCTTTCCCTGGGGGGACAATGTCCAGCCAGCACGTTGAGTGTGCTGTGAGCAAACGGCTGTGCCTCTGCCGGCTGTCAGCACAGCTCGAGTGATGCACTGCTGCTGCACACCCCAAGGAACGCTGCTCATCCATCACCTGCCTGTCCCCACCAGTGCTGGGCTGCCTAAAAACAGCCAGCGGGCTCTGGGAGCTTCTTGGGGGAATGACAGGTCCCACAGGCTGGGAGAAACCAGCCAAGGTTGTTTTGCTGCCTGTGTCAGGAAAATTATGGAAAGCACTGCAGTGTGAGCAGCTGGAGCCCAGCAGAGCTGCCAAGCATCCAGCTAGGTAGGAATAACGGGTTTATTAAAATCCAGGCAGAAAAGCTGAAGTCCAGAGACTGAGTGAAGCCTTCAGAAACTTCCTGGGACACTGCCAGAAAGGCATCTGCAGGACTGGGCTGCAAACAGGAGATGACATCTAGTGTCAGGTTAGTCCTCTGAGAGCTCCTGTGTGCCCAGGGGTGCTGGGGAGAGCGGCTGTGAGTGCCAGGTCAGTCTGGAACAGCCCAGGATCCATCCTGCTGGCACAGCATGGCAGTGAGCACAGATCTGCTCTGCTCCAGCCCAGCACTGCTGTCCAGGCAGACCAGGAGGCCCCTCATCAGCCCCAGACTAACTCCCCTGCAAGAAGTTTTAGATTATCTGTACATCTTTCTTCTGCTTGTGACAGCAAAAGGAGGTCCTGATGTCAAAACAGAATTTCAAGTCACTTAAGTCCACAGAGGAATTGAGGATTAAAAGAAGTTGTCAGCCTGGTGTTCTAAGCTCGTCCTGCCTCCCCTGTTGAGAACCTCCCGTGCTCAGCCTGAAATGCCTCCAGTGATTGTGTTTGTAAGCACAGAATACACAGCAAAAAAAACTGATTACACACTGATAATAGGAATATGCTCGATGTTTAGGTGTCAAATGAAACATAATCTCAAAGAATATTTTTGCCTTTAGAATAATACATCATCTTCCCAAACTGCCACAAGCTCCCCTGTTATTAATGCTCTTCAGAACGACTACAATTGAAATGATAATGTGTTTCTAAATTAATATTGCGTCTTCCCATTTCGGTATCTGATGAGCTGTATCAAAACTTCATTAAATCACTCCCTGTTTTGCCAGCTCCTGCTCATACTCAGGCCTGTGACACACATCTGCCTGCACCCCAGCTCGTGCTCGGAGCCATGTGCTGCCTGCGAACGCCGAGGCACGAACTGTGTCAATGGGACAGATCACAGAGCTAATGAGGTGGCTTTCGAGACACAACAAAAGCATTTTAGGCTGCAAAATAAATACTGGATGCAAAATTAGGGGGTTTATCAACAAATGACTTCACGACTAGCTAAGAGTTCTCTCTGGGAAGCTCCATGGTATTTCCCCAAAAATTTGATGTCACTTGAAATTCAGTCAGTAAAATACGGTAGGTTTAAGAGCATTTCCAGTATTCCAGTACATTTACTTCTACACAGACTGCCATTATCCCAGTCACTCCACCCTGCTCCATCACAGACAGAGCCATTCCCAGATCCCATCCAGCCATCTGACTCAAGGCTGCTCCCAGCCCAGGCCATCTGCTCCTCTCCCTGCAGAAAAGCCAACTCTTACTCCCCAAAACCAGCCCTGGGACAGCCTCCTCTCACAGCAGCGAGTTCTGCATCCTCACAGACCCACAGAGCAATTCAGTTTGGAAAAGACCTCCAAGATCATCAATTCCAGCCTTTGACTGATCACCAACTTGAGAACTAGACCAGAGAACTAAGTGCAGCTCCTCAACCCCCCCTGCACGGCTCAAATTAAATGGGAAATGACAACTCAGCAGAGGGATCAAGCAAACTTCCTTCAGTAAACCATCAGGTCAGGGTAAATTAATTAGAGAGCAATTTCAATACTTGGGAAAAACTTCAAACCCCTGTGCTGCCTCAGCCAGGCTCTGCTCCCCCCTTGCTTTTCTGTTTGTTGTTAGAGGTGACTGTAATTAAGCTGTGTGTGCCAAGCCAGGATTATACCTGGTGCTTAAATTAAACCAGCCCCTTCAGCACCTGCCGAGAGATGCAGCTCATTCACTTCACTTCTCAGTTCAAGAAAGACATTTCATTTCAGGTCGGAAACATAATTACTCGGTCAGAGCCCAGGAGACCTCACCATCTCCAAGTGAAGTGATTATGACTTCCAAAGTCCCGTTTAGGATTCCTGTCCCCAGGATAACGGTGAGGTGCGGGACATAATCACAACTCTTTAATGTGCACATTTCTGCTGTAACACTTCAAGGGAAGGACTGCAGAGAACTCAAACGTGGTCATTACAAATCCTTCCTTTCTTTCTGTACAAGTGGATATTAGGGAAAATTTCTTCCCCCAAAGGGTTGCCCAGCCCTGGCCCAAGGCAGCAGTGGAGTCTGGCTGATCAGGGCTGAGGGGCCCCAGCAGCTCCAAGCAGAAAGAGCCAGAAATCAATTTGTAGTAAGGACTAAAAATTGATTTTTTTAAAGTTGCTGTATAGTGTAAGTTCATGTGATGGGACTGAGACTCTGCAAAAATAGATCATCTGTTAATTTGCATTAATGAGGCTAAACAAGGTTTGTTGGAGAGTGATTAAGAGACTGTGCACCAGTCCCAACCTCCACCAGCAGCACAGACGCTGTCAGGGGGCTCAAAGGCAGCAGAGCCCCCACACTGCACCCAGCCCACCTCCTGCCTTTCAGAGACACCCACAGTAATGCAGATGGGGTAATTGTGGCTTTCACAGTCCCTCCCAAAGAGCCACTTTCCAGTGCAGCAGTCCAAAGTGAAACCCATTCATTCCCAATAAACACACTGTGACAGCTCTCATAGACTTGCAGGGAATGGTGTGCTGAGTGTTTTCCTTTCACACTGCTCCTTATTGCTCAGGTTCTCAAAGCTGGCCACAAACACTATTTGTTATTTTCAGGGACCAAACTGCACTGCTAAAACCTGAAACATCAGCACTCGCCTCCAAAGGAAATGAGACATTTCACTTGCCCCTTATTAAGCTGTTTAGGTTGTTGAACCGTGATTTTTCTTTTTTAAATTGAGAGGACAAAAGAATTATTAAAATACGTGGAACCACTGAGTGAAATGCACAATGAGGAAAGATTCAGCAACGTGTGGCTGCAGCAACATTACATAAAAGGGTTTAATGAGCTCTGTGGGAACAACATCAGACAATGTCAGCAGCTCCACTGTAGTGCATGCCAGTTCACTTGCTTATTAAATGAGGTGCTCTGGGACTTTAACTTATTTTGGCAGTAGTTATGAGTTGTAGCCCTACATTCTCTGGGTTTTCCCCTCTCCATTTCTTAGATGTGCCACAGCTCCAGGGTCAGGGATTTTGGTGGGCAGTGAGACCTATTAATGCACGTGATGTCAGAGCGTCACACCAAGAAGTTCCAGGATTATTGGTCTTTAAACATTTTGATCATCACACCCCTGGTGATACTGCATGTAGGGCCATGCCTGTCACACCAGAGCTTGGGTTTGGGCAGGAATTCCAAACCAAGTTCCCGAGCAGTAGAACCATAGGAATTTTAAAAGATCACAAGGATTAGGATATGATCTGATAGAGTAACATATCCTTAAAACACAGGCAGAGCTGGGGGGCTCAGCCTGGCATTTGAGAGCGTGGGTCAGAGATGGCCTTGGCAATGCTAAGGGGACATTGGGCTCAACCTTAAGGGATTTTCCAACCCAAAGGACCCTCTGACTGTGCTGTAGCTCTCCACTGTGGAGAGGAGCAGACTGAGCTGTCCTGTGCAGCCAGGTGGAAGGTGCTGCTCATGCAGCCACAAGGAATGGCCTGGAAGCCATTTCCCTGGGATTACAGCTCTGGCAAAGTCACCCCCCGAGCTGCAGAGCTCCCACCCAGGAACACTGGCCAGGATTGCTGCACCAGGCAGCCCAGGCCTATGGAGCTGCACAGCCAGGCTTTGTTCAATGATTCATTATTCTGAGCTGCTGAATAATTCAGCGTGCAGGATTAACGGCATATGCCACCGAAACATTCCATATGGAATGCAGCTCCCTCAGGAGCAGCTCTCTCCAAAGGCAGCAGCTCCTCTCCCCACGCACTGAGCCTGTGCTGTGGGCAGGGGCTCCCTGGCACCGGGACAGGTCCCACACTGGGGGCTTTCTGGGATCCTTTGCCATCCAGGGCAGAGTCTAGAACAAGGGAATGCAGAGGGAGAGAGGGAAAGAATTCTCCTCTCCCAGCCCTCCTGCTCAAAACTCCAGAGAGCCCCAGAGGCAGCAAAGCTCCAGCTTCACCATCCCTGAACTCTGAGCAGGGCAGCACACACAGGCTCACAGAGGACACGCTCAGCCTCCTCCTGACCTAAGTGTTCCACCCCCTTTCAGTGGAGGAACCTTCACTCTTCCCTCCCTTCCGGGGCAGATCCCAGCCCACAGGACTCATCCAGACAGAGGCAGCTCCGTCCACACTGTTCTCACAGCTGTCCAAATGCAGTCACACATCAGTAACACCCTCATGTACCACCGCAGGAGAACATCTACGTGGGCAGCTCCTCAGAGAGTCTGAGCATTGCATCAGCCCTTCTGTGTCCTGGAGGGACTTCCATCAGTGGAGAGGGAAGGACTCTCTCCTGGAAGACAGACACTGAGGATGTCACACGCAGAGCAGCCAGGCTGCACTGACCTATCAACTCAAACAGAACCAGTCCTGGCATCCTCCCATATCCCAATCAATAACTAAACAGAAGCTGATACCCAATCCAGAAGATAAAATCTCACTAAATTAAATTAACATGTACAGTGTAATCAACATTCATTAGGCCAATTTAGTCAGCAATGACCTCAGCAGCTTTCACTTAATCCTATCCTTAAATGTCAAATCTACATGCAGATCCTGTATAAGTCCTTTCAATTACATTTTATTAAAAAGCTGACTAAATAAACGTAGCTGGAGTGAGCTGTGTGTTGTGTGCACAGGGACACACCCATCAGTGTGTCAGTGCCACACTTCAGGCAGTAACACAGGGACTCACACACCCAGCTCAGGGATGTCCAGGGAGGCTCACTCCTCCCTCCACAATCACACAGAGGTGGTTGCATGGATTCCCCATCACCTGCTGCCAAGTTGACTCCATAACTCTTGCCCATCACACATCTGCCAGCTCTCTCCAGTGACACTTGACTCTGTGATGGATATTGAACCATCCCATTTCCTTCTGCATTTCTTGTAATGTCACCTGTGAATCTCTCCACCAGGCTGTGAGAACTCATAAACCAGGATTTCTAAGGACATTATTTCTGGGTAAGAAAGATGGTTTTCAGCTGCAAATCCTCCCTGGGTTCCCCCTGCACAGAGCAATTCCACACCAAAGCTCTGCCCTGCCCACACTCCAGCCCATGCCAAGGGACAGCCACCTTCCTCCAAGGCACACAGAGCAGTCCCTTTACTCTTCCTGTCCCATTATTTCAGGTGGTTGCAGGGCTGAGCAGGCTGACAGGTGAACACCAGCACTGTCTCAATGATCTCACACTGGAGATCAGGTGATGGGCTCGGCTGTCAGACACTGACACCCCGTGACCCCATCAGTGCCACACCAAGGGGGCACTGAGGGAAGGGAAACAGGCCCCCAGAAGGCAAAGAGAGAGAAAACTTGCACTGAAGAAACAGATTTGTAACAACAGCAAGGGAAAGAGGAAAGTCAAAACAGTAGGATCCAAAATGTCCAGCATGTTCTGTGATGATTTTTAGGAAGATGAGCAGAAATCCACTGATGTCACTAAAGCCTTCACACTCTCCACTGGGTCTGTGGCTGCCCCAGCGTGCCAGCCCTGGTGCCAAGGGCTGTCTGTCCCGGCAGGGAAGGGGCTGGCAGGGGGGCACACCTGCCCAGGTGACAGCACCGTGCCAGGACAGCCAGGGCAAGGTCACATCTGCTCCCTGCACCAGAGCTCACAGCTCTGGCACCCCTGGCACCTCCCCTGCCTCCAGGAAGCAGGGGCAGGGCTGTGGAAGGATTCAGAATGAAGGGCACCCCCATTGCCAGCAGCCTCACAGATGCTCCTGCTGTCGGCAAGGTGCTCCAGACCCCACCTCTATCCCTGGAACGAACACTGGGAACAAATCTTTGCAGTTTCACATTCTTACACGCTCCCACATCTTCAAGAAGAAATTCCCTGGCCTTTCCCCTGCAGAAAAGTATCTGCAATGTTACGGCTAATTTTATTTGTGGAGCACTCCCTCAAACACCGCAAGCAGATGAAAAAGCCAAAGGAGGGTAGTGGGTCAGCAGGCGAGCTGTGCTCTGTACCAGAAACCTCTGTGGTTAATTTATCACATTTCTCATCAAAACCTCCCTCACGTGGGGAGCAAATCTGCTTTAATGTATCACACCTATTGCTAACTCACAGAACTGAAAATCTCATTTCATGGGCCCCAGGTTTACGCGATTACAATTCCACTGCAGAGAGTCCCTTAAAGCAATACAAGCTGGGAATGAAATACCTGCTGCTAAAGCAACATTCCCAAACCTGCCCCTGGCCATGGGCACAGCGAGGTGACAACCCCCACAGCCCTGCCTGACACAGCAGAGCCCACTGGTGGGGCACACAGACAGACACAGCCACCTTCCTGCCGCTCCAACGGGGGAGATTTCCATTCCTGTGCTTATCTGAAGGGAAAAGCATTTCCTTCAACAGTAGCTCTGAATTTATGATCAAGTCGAGATGTCAAGATTGCTGAGACACCCTTTTAAGGCAGCTGTAAATTGTTTAGACAATAGGAAATGACAGCTTCTGCTCCAGCTTACGGGGGGAACCCAGGCTGGAGCAGAGATTTATGACTTTGCAGGTAGGAGCCCACTGAATGAATATTCTTCACAGGGAAATGAGCATCTCCAAACACATACACTCGGTTATTCTCTGTACTCATACTTCAATTTACCTAAAAGCAGGGATTTAAGTCTTCTCTGCACAGCTCTTGCTTCAGGGCTGCTCGAGGCACTGAGAGCAGAGTTAGTGCTGGAGAGGGACCCAGCACAGCCAAGGAATGCACAGCACCCTGCCCTCACCCCCTCCTGCACCAGCCTGAGCAGTGCCCACTGTCTGAGCACACCCTGCGAGCTCCTGAGCACACCCTGCGAGCTCCTGAGCAGTGCCCTGTGCTGAGCACACCCTGGGAGCTCCTGAGCAGTGCCCTGTGCTGAGCACACCCTGCGAGCTCCTGAGCAGTGCCCACTGTCTGAGCACACCCTGGGAGCTCCTGAGCAGTGCCCACTGTCTGAGCACACCCTGCGAGCTCCTGAGCAGTGCCCACTGTCTGAGCACACCCTGCGAGCTCCTGAGCAGTGCCCACTGTCTGAGCACACCCTGCGAGCTCCTGAGCAGTGCCCACTGTCTGAGCACACCCTGCGAGCTCCTGAGCGCACCCTGCGAGCTCCTGAGCAGTGCCCACTGTCTGAACACACCCTGCGAGCTCCTGAGCAGTGCCCACTGTCAGAGCACACCCTGCGAGCTCCTGAGCAGTGCCCACTGTCTGAGCACACCCTGCGAGCTCCTGAGCAGTGCCCACTGTCTGAGCACACCCTGCGAGCTCCTGAGCGCACCCTGCGAGCTCCTGAGCGCACCCTGCGAGCTCCTGAGCAGTGCCCACTGTCTGAGCACACCCTGCGAGCTCCTGAGCAGTGCCCTGTGCTGAGCACACCCTGCGAGCTCCTGAGCAGTGCCCACTGTCTGAACACACCCTGCGAGCTCCTGAGCAGTGCCCACTGTCTGAGCACACCCTGCGAGCTCCTGAGCGCACCCTGCGAGCTCCTGAGCAGTGCCCACTGTCAGAGCACACCCTGCGAGCTCCTGAGCAGTGCCCACTGTCTGAGCACACCCTGCGAGCTCCTGAGCAGTGCCCTGTGCTGAACACACCCTGCGAGCTCCTGAGCAGTGCCCACTCTCTGAGCACACCCTGCGAGCTCCTGAGCAGTGCCCACTGTCTGAGCGCACCCTGCGAGCTCCTGAGCAGTGCCCTGTGCTGAGCACACCCTGCGAGCTCCTGAGCAGTGCCCACTCTCTGAACACACCCTGGGAGCTCCTGCACCTCGGGCTGCTGGCACAGGGTGAGTCTGCCAGGCAGGAGCTCCCCACAGCCCCAGATGAGAGCACTGCACCCTCCCCATGGGACTCAGCTGGGTTCTACAGCAGGGGGATCTTGCCTAGAGCAGGGAAGCTTCACCCACGTGGAAATACAGGATCTGACCTGCCACAGGTAAATTCACTCTAACTCAGTGAAAAGAAGTGAATAAAAAATAACAGAATAGCTGGGGTTGGAAGGGACCTCTGGAGATCATCCAGGGTCACCTGGAGCAGGTGGCACAGGGACCAGGCAGGAGACTCCACACCTTCCCTGGGCAGCTGTTCCAGTTCTTCCTCGTGCTGGGGTGGAATTTGTTGTGTTTTAGTTTACAGCCATTGCTCTTCATCCTGTCACTGGGCACCACTGAAAAGAGTCTGGCACCATCCTCCTGCCACCCACCTTGGACATATATTTCTATGGACTGGTGAGATCCCCTCTCCCAGCATCAGCAAGGCTCAGTATTTCTGAAATCCAACTGGCTTGTATGAAAACTTCCCCATGGGATTTTGCTCACAGCCCAACATTTCCATTTCTGCTCATATGCAAAACCTGAAGTCTCTGGCTTGTCTGTACCCAAACTCACTTTATTTATTCATGGCCAGACAACCAAAACAGAATCAAATTTATCACCCAGATCTCATCATGTGGAAAGCAAAGTGATGAAGCCTCAACTGCAATTGACTGAATTTTGAATTAAGCAATCAACTGATTAATTACTTGCCTTTTGTCTAATAAAGCAAAATGTAAATGACACTGGCACAAGAGTCACTGTGGCTCCAGCTTTCCTCTGCTGCATGGCATGGGAATAGGCACTTCATTGGAATTACAGATGACTGAAGAGATGAGTGAGACTGTCAGGAAATGCCCAGTTATCCCAGCCTGCCATTAGTTTTCCTTGCCTCACAATGTGCTGCAAGAGGGAAGAGATGTTTATGTGTGCAGGCAAGTATTCTGCATCCCCGTGCAATAAATAGCAAGTGCCAGGTTATTCTGTCAGCTCTGGCATCTGCTATCAACAGTTAAGTAGGTACAACCCATTGTACCTTTCAGATTGATTTCACGCTGATGAATGTGAGATTGTCAGGTTGATCAGTCCTCCCAAATACACTAATCCACTCTGAGGTCATCCTGAGCTCATTTAAAATAGTCTTTTTCTGTCCTCTGATAAATGGCCACTGGAAGACAGAGTCTCCTCCACAGCATGTCATGGCCAAACGTGAAGGCTGTCAAAAAATCAGCATTAAAACCTGCTCAGTGTGCTGTTTCCCCCAAATCCTTTAAATGGCACAGGGTGCTTGCTGACATTAATCACGGGTGACGTTCTGAGCAGGGTGAGTGTGCATGTCAAGAGAAACTTCTCCAGATCCCAAAGCCGTGAATCACCTGGAAAGAACTGTGTTTTTATCTCTGGTGCTCAAACCCATCACTCCTCTGCCTTTTACTGCCTCGGAGCCCTTCAATCCTTCACTTCCCCCCACTGACCAGCAGCAATCCATTTCCATGGGCCAGGAATGCCCTTTGCCAGGAAATGCCACGAGCAGCCCCCCGCCATCACCAGCAGCTACAGCTGGAGGGGAAACACATTAGAGCATTCCCATCATAAAAAGGAGTTCTAATTTTAGAAAACGGAAAAATAAATGGCTGCAGGCCTATATAATCTCCACATCAGCACAACAAGATGCTTAGTCAATAAAATAGTTCAACTAAGTGATCTCAGCATGTAATTCCATGAGGATTTTTTTTCAGAGGAAAATGCTATCATTTTCCATTTCAGTTTAATGAATCATGTGAATTATAGTAACATTACAAATGGTTCTCTCTGCAGCCTATTAGTTTGTTTCTGTAGGGTTCTAATGGAAGACATGCTTCATTTCCATCCTAGCTTGCCCCCAAGCCATAACGAATAAATTGTATTATCATAAGCAGTTACCTTTTAAAATGATCTTATCAAAAGAAAGTCTTTTGCATTGTTGAGGAGGGTTATTACCATTTTAGGCAAAATGCTGCAGGCACTTCAGTGTTTTATAAATATAAATAATCGCAGCAGAGAGACCAGGGGGCTGGAACTACCTGGGCACGCTCCAGGCACAGGGATGAACATCTCCAGAGCTCTGGTGCTCCCAGCAGCAGCAAATTGAATCACTCAAAGGTTCATGGAGTTTAAGGCCATGGAGATGGTTCAGTTATTTACTCTAAACTCCTGCAGCTCACCCCCTTGCCCCTCCACTGACACCAGTGAGCAGTGCAGCTGAGTACAGGCCAGCCAGGCTGCAGCTGGAGGGGAGCTCCTCAGGGATTGTCCCAGCTGGAGATGCAGATGCATCAGAAGTGGGACTGAGGCCTTCCAGACAGGGCTTACCCGAGCAGGGGATCACCCTCACTGCTTTCCAGACTTCTTCTTGACACAGCCCTGCAGCATCACCAGTGTTTTTATTTTTACTGACTCCTGTCAGAATTTCACAGGAGGACAGACATTATGACTGTAAATAACCATACATATCTGTGTAGGAAACAATAACCACCCTCACAGGATAGAACTTCTTCCTACTCAAGTGGATCCCTGTCCAAACTTCTCAAAGAGCCCCCAGGAACAGACACCCTGTGCTTCCCAGGCTCTCATTCATCGGAAAGCTCTTGCATAAGATCAATTAAACCTCCCTTTTTTGCTCTGTAACACCATTTCTTCTAGACCAGTCTAGAAGAGACAAGAGAATTTCTTTCTCTGCAGTTTGTGGGGCTTTTTGGGTTTGTTTGTTTACAAATTTGAAGAACAATATTCCGGTCAGTCTTTTCTAGGCTGAGCAACAGCAATACCCTTGACCTTTTCATATGGATCAGCATTATGTCCCTAGTGAGGTCAGAAGGCATCAGATACCTAGTAATCTAAAAAAAGAAAACCAAATCAAACTAAAATCCCTGAATTTTCTGAGGCCCACCAGGACACTTGGCTGGAGAAAGACAGATCTTGCTGTTTCCCAGGGCAGCATCTTTGATTTGAATAACCCATATCAGCACAAGCAGTTCTAACCCAGCCCAACACATCTGCTCAAAATCAGAAAATATAATGATCTGGGCAAGAAACTGGACAACAGAAGAATTGCTTTTAGGTGACAATGTGAATGCCGTGATGGAGTGTTCCACTTCAAGACACTTCATTTTGCCATCTCCTCTCCAGGTCACTCACTGCAGGAAGCCTCCATCTATTCAGTATCCTGTGGCAAAAGTTTGTCACATGAATAAATGATGCATATTCACAGTCCAGCTGCTATTTGGACAGTCATAGCCTGACTAGATGAGCAGCAGTGACACCAGGTAGCTTAGGCACTGTGCTTCTTGGCAATAAAAATGCAAATAAAACAGGAAATAAGAATTCTTGCTACTATCAAGAAAAATTAAAGTGCTGTCAATTTAATGCAGTTTTGCTTTTTCAGTAAAATAGCATCTGTTCTCTCACACTGAACAGTAATAACACCCTGCAAGGCATAAAGGTCTGAAGCTTCTAATGACACATTATGAGCCCACTTTGGCTGTGCCCACCTTGGGAATGACATTCTTTTATAAAAAGTGAAAGAAAAGAAATACACCTGGAAAAGAAATACATTAATTACAGAGCTTTCTATTGTAGCTCTGACACTGGATGGGGATGACACAATTCACAGTGTTATTTCTCTCCAATGTGCAGAACAATCACAGAATGATTTAGGTTGGGAAAAACCTCTGAGATCGAGTCCAAGCTTGACAGGACATGGGGGAATGGCTTCCCACTGACAGAGAACAGGTTTAAGGTGGGTATTAGGGAGAAACTCTTCCCTGGGAGAGGGCCCTGGCACAGGGTGCCCAGAGCAGCTGTGGCTGTCCCACCCCTGGAAGTGTCCAAGGCCAGGTTGGACAGGGTTTAGATCAAGCTGGGACAGTGGAAGGTGTCCCTGCCCATGGCAGGGGGTGGGACTGGATGAGTTTTAAGGTCCCAACACAGCATTTTGGGATTCTATACACACACTTGGGGGGGTGGGGAGGGGTTGGGATTTGCTTCAAGAAATAACTGAGGGAGACAAATATTGCAAGCACCCCAGCCAGGCACTCCCAGCCTGGCTCTCCCCCTTCCCTGCAAGGCCCTGGGGCAGCAAAAGGAGCAGAGTGGGCTCTGGGCTGAGGGGCTGTGTAGACAGGACACGCCTGGTGCTGCAGCTGAAGGGAGCAGCTCACCCTGCTCGGGCTCTGAAGGGAAGGAGTTTTCAGATTTGGGGTGGGATTCCTCTGCAGAGAAAAACCATCAGCCTCTGTCCTCTGCACAGCTTGGTCAGAGAGGCATCTCTGCCAGGGACTGACCTGTCCCAGCCTTCTTTCCCCCAGACAAAAACCACTGACAGAAGTGCAAAGAGGACAATGAGATAAATTAAGTGATACTGAATAAACAAAGAGCAACTCACAGTTTGCATTCAGACCACAACCAAGCAAAAAATATTCCTGTGCTTATCTCCACACACAGCTCCCATCCACTGACGCCGCAGGCACAAGTCTTTCCAGGACCAAACCATGATCAGTTCATAATTGCAAAAATCTCCCAAGCACCAGGCTTTTAATTGTTTCTCTAAGATTTGCCTACGAGCTATTTTCATTCCAAGCAGCTGTCTTAAAGAACAACACGAAAACAACTTAATATGTAGGGACTGACTGGGATGGCTCATTATTGATTGAGAAGACAAGAAACAATTAAGTTGCTGAAAAATACATTTTTGGAATACTTTGAGGAAAGTTTCAGAGACCACATGAAGGACTTGGGGGTGAGTTTGTGCATCTTGGCACAGCAAGGGAATTTTGTAAAAGCCCTGTCCTGGGAGCAGGGACTCTGAGGAAGTTGAGATCTTCCTCTGCAGGGTGATGGAGGGCTGGGCACAGGTACAGAGCTGCAAAGGGTAAATAAATGAGAGCAGCAAGCCCATCTCCTGGTCTACACAGACATCACCCACCACCACAGGACCAACCCCAGGTCCCTGCAGCTCCCTCTCTGCAGGTCTGGCCCTGGTTCCCACAGGGCACAGCCTGAGACCACCCAACCTCGGTGTTCAGCGGGCCCACAGGGGTGGGAGCTGTGTCAGTGCCTGCCCACACCAGCCCTGAGTACCAGGGTACGTGGATCTGCTGTCCTTAAACAAAACATTTCCCCCTCCCTGTAAGATATGTAGAACCTCTCCTACTTTAAGGCACTTTCCATCAATTATCTCAACCCATCTGGCTTGGTCTCCAAGTCACATTGATTATGAGCATCCTGTGCCCTAGAGATAAACACACCAGCCCCATTTCCCCCCTGTGCCTTCTCCAGATTGGCTCAGAACGTGATGAGCCTGGTGATGAACAGCCTGCTGGGAAATCAATAAGAGCACAGACATGTCACAGCCCCAAGATTAATGGGACTGACTTGGCACAGAAAACTTCCCTGTGTTTGCACAGCCAGCCCACAGTGCTTGTCAGTTCAAGTTTCCTTAACCACGGGCACAGATCTGACTCCATGCCCATCCTGGAACTGGAGCTCCCCCATTTCCACAGCTCTGGCTGCAGAGTCACCAGGCAAACAGCCCAGGCCCAGCTCAATCAAGAGAGAACATTAAAACTGAAAAAAGTATCTTTATCCTAAGTAGTCGTGAGCAGAACAAAAAACCAGCCAAACAAAGCCCCAAATCCTGTGTGCACAGATTGGTTCTGGCAGGTTACAGCTGCATTTTGTTAAGGATAATCATTTTGGGGAAGGCCAATTAACTTTTCTATTAATCCATCAAATGAGCCCCACACCTTGCTTTGGTTTTAAATTGAATATAGCTCAGAATCACTCTGCTCCAGTGTGATTGTTGCAAATCCCACCTTTGGCACATCCCTCACTTAGCACAGCCCTGACACACAGGTCTCCCAATGAGCAAATCCCTCTGCAACCCAGAATGGAAATGTGGGAATGGATTTTCCCACAGTACTGGTGGGTGAACCCATGAGCAAGTGTTCCAGAAATCAAAACCAACCAAGGAGAAAGGCAGAGACAAGAGAGTACTACAGATCTTACAACTTATAGAATCTATAACATGCACCCAAGAGGTAGATAAATTAAAGTGCTTTGATGAGCTATTAGTAGCAAGTAATAGCTGCCATTAACTCCAGCATGGCAAGGTCATGCAAGCTCCCAGGATCTGTTCTGCTCAGGATTTTCAGCTCAGCATTTTCTCCCTGGATGCTGTGAAGCAGGGCAGGCTGAGATTGCATTCCCAATCCCATTTACTTACAGTCAAGTCAAACCCAGCACACACTGATTTCCCAGAGCTCACCCCCAGCTCAGGAAAGGACCTCTGGAGACATTTCAGGACCAACAGCCCATTGCAGGCAGAGCTCTATCTTTAACACTGCCAATTACAAAGCACGGGAATTAATTTTCCTTTTCAACCTGGATCTGTGGGGCTGAGAAACCACAGGGTACAAAGCTGCCCCATTGTTTGCAAACTAACAGCAGCTCTAAAAGCCAACCTGGATCCTGGAACAGCAGGAGAGGGAGAGAAATGAAAGAGCATGTGTGTAAAATACAGATAAGAAAGCAAATCCCAGCTGTCATCCCTATCAGCCCTTCCTATTTCTCTGGCAAGAACATGTAATTTTGTGCCGTAATAGCAAAGGTTGGAGTGACTGCTGTCACATTTGAATGATACTGCTATAGCTTCCCTCTTTATATGTATCTGAAATGGGAATCTTGGAATCCATTCGCTGGGTACTGTGGTTTTTTCCAACACTTGTCTTTTCTATAAAATGCCCCGTTCTCAAGCACAGATCAGAAAGAAGCAACAATATGTGCCCTGCATGTTCAGAGACTTTCCAAAACATCCTGCCTTTTCTCCTTTCACTGAGCTGTAATTTGTGCTCACACAAACCTACAAAAAAACAGATTTACCCAAGCTCAGAATGAATCCTTGTTGGAAAAAAAAAAAAAAAGATCCCTCTGCCCAGAACTGGAATGAACATTTAATTCCTTCCTTGAGGACAGGACCAAAGAATACATTTCCTTAGAACAAAGGGAACAGCCCAATTTTAGTGCCTCAATGGAAGAAGCAGCTCCAGGTGGAAGTGGTGGGTGGGTGGGAGCAGGAACGTTCAGTTCAGGGAGGCACCAGACCCAAAACAGCAGCAGAGAGCCAGCCCCTCACACTCCTGGGCTGTCACAGCTCCAGCCCACAGCTCCCTCGGAAAACTTCGGGAAGAATCTGCTCAGCACTTGCACGTTGCAGCCTCAAGCACACACTTCATTCCCATTCAGCTCAAGAATTTCACTTCTCTAACCATAAGTGTTAGCACTATACATAGCAAGTATTACACATGAGCAAATTTATACGAACAAGAAACATGAGTTTCTAGGTAATCAACAATTTTGCAACGCAACTGTAAGCAAGAGTTGAATTAATCTTATACTTCAAACCTTAAATCCTGACTTAATGTGTACCTAAGGACAGAGCTTAAATTCTGCATACGCACACTTGTCAGGTTTTTTACTAAATTAATGTGGTAAATAGCCGTAGAAAAAAGATCAGGTGAAATAAATTCAGAGAGTCGTGAAATTACAGTTTTTCCTCCCCAGAATTCTGGAATGAAACAATAGTTTCCCATTCCAGGCCTCTGGAACACAGCCTTTAGAATTCAGATCCGCTTCCCCTGTTCTACAGGGAGAAACAACAGCACTTTTTTTAATGCACTGATAGTTCATTAAAAGTGAGCCCAAGCCAAGGGCTCCTCTCACCTGCCCTGGCAGTGCTGCCTCCTCAGTTCACGCTCCATTTCCCACCTGAAAAACACCTCCCAGCCCCCTTCCCAAGTGCTGCCACTTTTGAGTGATAGCACAAAATTGAACTGCACTAAGCACACATTAGAAAATCTGATAAATATTGTTTGGAAATATAATTGAGGTTTAACTGGAGCATGAATTTTTCACTTTGAAGCAAAGATTTCTGCACTTATTTATGAGAAAGATTTAGCGTTGCAAACAGCGATGACAGCTGAGATAAATGTTAACCCAAGTTCTGCTTTTCCTCTTGAGCTGCAGAGCCTCTCTCAGCAGTGCTGAGTGTCAGCAGGGCACGCAGCACCCGGCAGAGCTGCAGGAACCCACACACACTCCCAGCCCTGCTCTTTCCAGGCTCAGCACCGGCTGTGAAAGATCAGAAGCATCCAACACATTTGGGGTGCAAAATCCTGAGGAAGGTTTGAGCTACATGTCAAGACTGAGGCTTGGCTTACCCTTGGATCAGGTTTTGTGTCAACATGACTCTTGACACATCAGTTGATGGCTTGGTCGTGAATATTTATGAGCACAGTGTTCCCCAAAGTTGTTGTGAAACAGAACACTCATCTCCCACTGCAGTTACTCCACCTTCAGTCCCACAACAGGTACCAACTGGTCCAGAGGAACCAGACCAGTGTGGCCAGTACTGATGTACCTGGAGATAACAGGAAGAGGCTATCAGGCTTTAATCTAAAGCTCTGTATTTGAATATCCCAGGGAATCTCTTCCCCTGGTGCTGACAGGCTGGCGATGAGATCGGCAGGAGCTGCTGTTTGTCAGAGCACTCGGCCACATCCTACACACTGTGCAAACACCCAGCACAGACCCTGCCCTCCAAAATCCTCACAGTGCTGGTACATTCAGTGGAACAGCTCTTGATAGAAGGTGCAAAAGCTAATTCTATTGTAATATTACCGGAGTAGTTGATGATATTAAACAATATTCCTCCACTTTCGTCTGTGTTTTTGTAGGTTCAACTCTGAATTCGAATGCAGCAAGTGCTCAAACTGCCAAAACGTGCTGCTCTAACCAGAGGGCCACTAACAAGGAGCCACTGATATCAAACAATGTTATATTAAATCAAGGCTGAGCATTAACAATTCCCGTGTAGCATCGGGTCAGGGCCGGCGCTGGACTCGAATGCCAACGCTCCATCCCCCCATGAACACTCGTTTTCAACTGTGCAAACAAGATAGTAACAACACTCCAAACGCTCAATTCACATCCCGGCTCCCTGCCTCATAAATTTTCATCCTGGCATCACTTCTTGTTCTTTTTACAGCATTTTAAAAATGTAGGTTAGCCTTTGCATTTTAAGCAGCCGCGATTGTATCAAATGCCTGGATTTTACAGCAGCCAAGATGTTCCCAAGTTTGATGAACTGATCTCAAGTGAGATAAATTATGTCAGTTGTTGCCTTTGTCAGTAAATCACGAGTTGACATTTCCCTGATTTGTAAAGGTATAATGTAGCAGTGAAGAGAAGGGAGCTCTTGAAAACCCACATGGCAAGGTGAGATTAATAAGCAGTTTAAAGAAAATGTCCCAATGTAATGGGCTTGGAACATCCACACTCAATTCCAGTTCATTTGCTATTTCTCAGGCTTTCTTTTTTAGGAATTCAAAAAATGCTATATGAAACATTTTATGGAATATTCTATCTATGTGCTCCTTTGCTTTACAATAATTGACAACATTTACATATATTTCCATGTCTTATTATGCCATAAATTTGCATAGATCCAGGTAAAATTGCTCAGATTTAGACCTGCTGCTTCAATGAGTTTCAGGAGCTGAAACACAGCTCCAGTGTGAATTGCATCGCTCCCAGAACTCCCTCCCCTGTACAGCACTGTAGAACAGAGCCCTGGTTTATACCCTGATGGTGTCTGAGCTGTGCTGAGCAGCTGCTCTGGTGTTTGTCTGTCCTGCATCAGGGCAGCCCTTCCAAGCACCCACTGCTGAGATGAAACACCTTGTGTGGGTGAACCCTGAGGAGTCTCCCTGCCTCTTCCCTCCCTCCATTTTCATCTGAAGGGAACGTGGGGATGGGGTGACCCAGCACTGCACAGGATGGCAATCACAGCCCACTTGTAGGCAGAACTGAAGAGAGGGATTCTACCAGTTTTCATCCTGAAGCTCATTTAACCCAGTTCAGCCCACTCTGTACGTTCACACTGCTTTCTGGAGTTATTTTCATTGCTCTGCAGCCTCACTTCAAGGCACAGATGGTTCCCGAAATGAACAAAACCAAACCCCACTCCAGCCGGCCTGGGAACAGTTATATTAAAGTGCTACAATTTGGTTAAGAAGTAATTTGGGGCTGTGTTTTGATTTACACTAACTGAAATGCACGGGTTAGCCACAGAGATGCCATGAATTTATATGTGGCATTTGGCACATGTACCAACCATCTGGCCCCTGTAAAGTGCACACGGGGCATCACAGCCTCAGGGGGAATGTCTGAACTACACTTTGATCACCATCAGGAATTTTTTATAGGGCCAGTCCATCAGCAAACCTCATTGAGCAGAAGCTTTTGCATTGGTGGATGAAACATACAGTAAAAAACATGGATAGTAAAGCAACGGGAGGTTACACATGCTATTGCTGATATCCTTCTGAACGCAGCCAAGAGGCTGATGAACCATCACTTGTACCTTCCAGACAAGATATGCTTTCCATACATGCACTTTTTGACCTCATTTAGTTGCTGCTTTTAAGGTAGAATTCTTCTGAAAGAAAAACTTCACAGTGGGGAAAAAGAGGATGGGAATAATTACATGAATTCACATATTAAAAGCATGAACTTCAGGATGCTAAAGGCCAGCCCCTCACGCAAATACTTCAGCAATGCATAAAAAAAAAAGAAATTGAGAAATAGTGACAGGGTATCACAGCCTTGCAGGATTAACTGGTGGAAACAAAATGCATCCGAGCTTTCCAGCTGGTGCCAACAGCTCTTTACCTTGATCTTCCTTTGCGTTATTAGCATTTGCATCACAATAGCTCTGAGACCGCACAGAATCCAGCACGCCATCGTGCTCAGCATCCACCAGCAGCAGAGACAATTCCTGCCCTGAAAACCCGGGAGTTCGCACTCACAAAAAGAGGAAAGGTAATTAACTGTTCCCCAGAGAAACACGTCAGTGTTTTTGGAGAGCGAGCTCAACCCCACCCTCCCCAGCTCAGCGCTGGCCCCAGCCTTCCCCTCCAGCCTGGGAGTTCTCCCCGGACTCCTGCAGCTGGAAGGAGAGGTTTGGCTCTGCATCCCTGGGGAAGGCAGGGGTGGCCCCAAACCAGGCTCACCGTCTGTGATGTTGCTGCAAACTTGGGCTCTCATTTCAAGCAGGACACTGTCCTCCCCTCCAGCCCAGGGGCTGCCCCGAGCCTCCCCTCCCTGAGCAGCCAACACTCAGCTGGCACTCCTCCTCTCCCCTCCCAGAACTGAGACCCCCTCCACAGCAGCAAAGCTGTTCCCAAAACACCCCAAAACACCCCTGGGGCGGGGAGGCGGCCAAAATCAGCACTCAAAGAGAGCAGCAGGAGGCTGGAGGGCTGGATGGCACCAAGGGCTCCAACAGCCCAGTACCTGTGACAGGACACTTTAACAGCTGCTGGACTTCTGTGCACCCCATTCCCCAGCCAGGAGGGCCACAAACACAGACATCCCACTGCGTGGCCAACACGTGGCAGTCACACACCCAGAAACACCCAGGGAATGAGTGGGGATCCTCTTGGGATCAGCTGCTCCCAAAGTAACAGGGAATGTCACTGCTCATCTTTTGGACTCTGAAACCAAGCTGAACTCTTCTGACTTAATTAGCTAACCATAAATAAACATCATTTACAAGACCTAAACATTTAAAACACCCTGTTAAGCATCTGAAACATAAATGCTTTAATTATAGACAAGCTCAAGACTTCAGTAACACTGGGATAATGCTATAGAGCAGCTGTCTATGAATATTTTACAATGAGATTGCTCTGTGTTCTCCAGGTCCACAGGGACTATCGGGTCAGGAAGAACACCTTCATTCTCCAGAATGCCTGTCCTCCCTTCCCTGGGGGTGCCACTGCCCCCCAAAACACCCCAGCTCTGCCAGTTTGCCAAAAGCTTTGTCCTCAGTTAAGTTCCCCCCATGAGCCCAGATATTTGGGGGGTCTCTGCTTCAGTACTAAGTTCTGGGGTTTATTTCTGTGGCTCTACTCACTACCCAGCTCAACCACTTGAAGAATTCCCTTGATTGCTCTGGACCAGACCCCAAAATCTACACAAGCATCTTTAAAATCTAGAGGGAAAGTCTGGGTTTCATTTTCTCTTTAAAGCCCATTTTCATTGACATAGTGGTACAATGGGACCAACACCCTTGAAAATAAGGCCACAAATGGCCAAGGGAGACAAATTACAAAGACAAGCAAAAGCCCCTGGTATAAAGGATTTATCCATCTGCCTCAGCTCCAGCCCAGCATGGCTCTGGTCACTGCAGTTGACCCCAGCTGGGACCATCCCTGCTGAGCAGATGCAGCCCCAGTGTCGGGAATGATCAGCATTTTCCTGGCTGTGTCCAGCCAGCTCCAAGATTTGCAGCTCGGAGCACTGGGGTTTCTTAGAGCTGTGTGCAGGTGTCAGTGCAGCTCAGCAAAGCCCCCCCAGAGCACTGACTGCAGCCCCTGCTGTACCAGCACCATCCAAGACATGCATCTTGCTCCAGAGAGAGGCAACAGAAAAGCCATTGCTGCTTTGTGCACAGTCGAGACCATTTCCTGAGCTCCAACCTGGTGCTGGATCTCAGACTTGGATGTTGAGAAAACAGCACTGAAGGACTTACAAATTCCTATTGCTGACACTCCATTTCATGAGGAAAATCCAAAATTTCTCTAATCTGAGTCAGTATCATTTACTCTAAAGACAAAAGTACTCAAGGGCTTTTGTTCTAAGCATTAATATGGTGGTCACAGGTCTCTAATTTACTGTAAAATATGAGCAAACAGACAAACTGAATCAGCCCCCAAAGAGCAGAAGGCAGGCAGCCAATTCCACCTTCAGACAAGGAACACTCCATCCCCGGGATCTGTTGAACACCTGCAATACGTTGATTGCACTTAAGCAGCCACCATTAGAATGTTAATGCCATCCCTGCCTCCAAAACGCAGCATTTCTCACACACAAAGCACGAGCTGTTCAGCTTTTTTTTCCCCCCTCTATGAAGTAAATGGTGCAAGTGATTTTTTTTTTTTGTTTAACTACAGACTGGAAACTCCGTTCCTGTTACACTGACAGCGATCTATTAGTCAAGGAAATCAAGTTTTTACTCACTACAGGAAGGGAAAGAGATACTTGAGCTTTTATGTCAGTTCATTCTCTATTAATGATAAACATTGGGAGCCTGGCAGGAATAGATCATCTTGCATTTATTGCTGCGAGTACATTAAGAACTAACAGCGGCAGAGGGGTAATTAAACACCAAATGCCTGTGCCCACCCTGCTGCCAGAGCACTTCAGAGCACACCTGGGCTGGGCAGGAGCACGAACCAGGGAGCAATCCAGTGCAAACCAACAGCAGCTCCTGCCAGCCACGTGGGGCAGCCCAGGGAAGATGGGCCCTGTCCCCAGGACACACAGGATGATGCCAACAAACAAGCTGGGAACCCTCCAGCTCAGCCCTGAGCCCACTGGGAAGGTCACCAGCATCCCAGGGGATCAGCCTCACTGAAAAAAATCACTTCCCATTGCATTCCTGCCACTGTGCTAGAATCAAACTTGAATTTTTCCACTCTCCCATCACTGCGTGTTTCTTCCTTCTGGTTTCTTTTACTGGTTATTACCTCAACTTCAGGCTCCCCATTCCAAACAGTTGATTTATGCAGCCACATTCTGTTTGCACTACCTTTTCTCTTTCCTCCCTTGTTCAAGGCTTGCAGATTTATTAAATACCAATGTCCTAATACATGCCAGCCTTGTTATCCTTTTGGAAAGCCTCAGTACATATTCGGTCTATTAACCATCCTGGAGCAAAGCAGGTAATTTATATCAGTGTAAATAAAACACACAGATTACCTTAATGAGAATCTAAAGCATTATTTGATTCTTTGTGTAATGTATCATCTGAAAACACAAGTTTTCAAAGCCCATATTTTCTATTCGGGTCCAACCACACCCATGAGTTCCCTTATCAAAAATACTTAGAAGTCCACAAAGGATTTTGAAAAAATAGAGTGCATATTTTCATTCTGGTTTTAAGATTACTCTTCCTCCCAAAAGAGCTTTTCTAAGCAACTTTTCACAGCTTAAAGTTCTGTTCAGTTTAAATAAGTGTCCACACATTCTGATGATTATCTGAAGTTCCTCCAAACTGCTTTGGGGAAAAAAAAAAATAAATCAGATTGAGCTGCAGTGTGCATCATGTCTCTCAGAAGACCCAGCTCACTGGACCTGGGAAAAAAGCTTGAAAGGAGATTTGCAAAATTCAAATTCTTCTGCCAAAATGCAGCCAACACACTGTGCTTTGATCCCCATTAGTGCCCACCACCCACCTCTGGAGCTCCTGCCTGACTGCTCCCAGCAAGCCAAAACCTCCAGAGTTCCAGCCAAAAATTCTACTCAGTCTGATGCCAAAGCCAGCTTAGAATTTTATTTTGTCACACATTTAGGAGGGAGAATGTCAATGCTTTTTTCCCCCACTCTGCTTACAGAGATCAGCTCCTTTCCTTGGTTGGGCCCTGCAGCACTTTCAGACAAGTGGCAGGAGCCCCTGGGAGAAGGTTTGGTTTCAAAGATGAGATAATCATGTTACTGATGCTCCTGCTCTCACAGGACCCCAAGGTGCAGGAGTTTTATCTGGTCGAGGTCTGGGTCAGATCTTAGAGCCCATGCCTGGGGGGAAGAACAGCAGAGCAGTGTTCATCTGGTCCCCACTCAGAGACAGGTATTCTTGAAAATGCCAGCCTAACCTTCACATTATTTGCTTTATGAAACACTCTGAAAGAAATCAGAACTTTGGAAGGACTTCTATCGAATGTACATATTAGCAGTTTTTGCTGTGACCTATTTCTCAGGCATTCTCATGTCAGAGTATTTATAGCAGTTCTGCAGAAAGGAGTGAAATTAGAAAAACTCCCTGAATAGAGCAGCAGGCACATTGTGGTTCGTTTTGTTATTTAAATTTGTTCCTTTCACTCCAAACAGCAAAATTAAATAAAGAAGGGAAAGAAATATTCTAGCAGTCAGAATACTTCGAGTGACTTGCATTCCTATCGATGTCCACATCTCTATATTCATGCACAGAGGCGATGGCAATGCAGCCATTCCATCTGCCAAACGGAGTTAATTCTCATCCATAAAATGTACCATTTGAATTCCAGAAGGGCTAATGAACAGCACAGGAGAAACGACCACGAGAAAAAACAGAAACAAACAAAAAAACCCCACGATAAGCAAATGAAAATAGCTTTCAATGACTACAGTGTACCTCTGTTCCCAGAGCTGCTCTGTGGTTTTTCATTTGCTGGGGCTGTGGACACCTGCCAGTTTGCTGGAGCAGGTAAGGCAGTG
Organism: Pyrocephalus nanus; assembly: GCA_038380795.1. Classification (NCBI taxonomy): domain Eukaryota; kingdom Metazoa; phylum Chordata; class Aves; order Passeriformes; family Tyrannidae; genus Pyrocephalus; species Pyrocephalus nanus. The sequence continues at coordinate 6,091,858 of CM076285.1, read as the reverse complement.
TGATCCACCTGCCATCTGTTCTCGTCGGACACACAGCCCAGAAAGCATCATAAATATGCAGAGAACCACAGATCCCCCCCGAGGGAACGGCTGGATAACAATAGCTTTAATTTTTCATTTGTTTATTTGATTTGCTGTAATGAAGGAGTTACTGGAGCAACATCTGAAATGAGCAAAATGAGACAAATGAAACTTCAGGGCAAAATAAGTCTGTTAGAAGCAAATGCGCACTGTTGGGTGTGATGATGGTTTGGGTTGTTGAGTCCACACTCTTTGCTCAGTTACCTGCACCACTTTGGCACGAGTGGATGGACGGGCCCCAGCCAGTGATGAATTAACTGCTCGCTTTGAGGGACTTCATTACTCTGTAAACCAGACCTGTCCACGGCTCTGTCAGTCCCCATCACAACATCTGAGCCAGTGCTGGGAGCCAGGCTGAGGAGCCACTGCCCCAGCCCAGCTGAATGATGGATCACATTTTGCTATCAAAGATGTTGAAAGCCTTTTCCCCAGATCTTTGCAATTCAGTGGCATCAAAAAGCATAATTACAACTGGAGGGCAGGGATGGATGGATTGATGCAAAACCACTTGAACAAAACCATCATAATTATAAATGACAGGGAGCTCGGGGGAGGCAGCACTGCCACAGAGAAGAGAATCAGCCACAGAACAAGGCCTGCAGAGCAGCTGCAAAAATTCCATGTTTTCACAGAAATAAAGGGCAGGAGGAGTTCCCCTCCAGGAGCTCCTGACCATCACAACCAAGCAGCAGGCAGTTACTACAGATATTTGCCCAGAAGTGACCCTCAAAGTGATCCTCTTGGATCACTGATACAGGGCACTGCAGCTAACGGGACTTATATTTTAATTTTCCTTGTATTTTGGGTTGGGGAAGCTGCCTTTGAGGGACAGAGCAGTGACAGGATCCCCATGTTGTCAGGAGACTCACAGCAGGAAGGCAAAATTCACTCTGAGCTCCACCTACTCCCAACACCAACGATTTTGACAGAGCTTTAATGCATCCTACTTCAAGCAGCAATTCTGAAGAGGAAACAGCAATCTTCATTAAGGATTAGGCAAACAATTAACTTATTATGTTCAATCTTTTTAACGTGTGTGGGTACACAGGGAAAAAAAAACCAACACAAACACAGTTTAAGCACACTACAAGGGGAAAAAGCTACCTTAGCTTCCTCATTTCAAATGAGCTCTTAGCAAGTTTTGCCTTTGTCTCCAACTTAGTGCTCCAAAATCAACTCAGCTGAACCAGGCTGGTTAATTGGGTTAATTATGGAAGTCCTCCCAGCAAGATTAAGGAGGCCAGGAGTTAGTCCTGCATCACTATCCTTTGACCTGCACATGCTTGAAGTACTCACCACCCCTCACCTTGAGGGCAGATTTGGGTTTGACCCAGCCTACAGCAGCTGTTTTAGTTGTGCTTAGGTTGTTAACATTTTTATCTATTTCTATATCTAGTTTCCAGGGAGAAAGTACCATGCTGCACTACTGGTTACGAGGCATTAACTTGAGCATAAATCACAGAAGCCACCCCCAAGCACCCCCCTCCTCCTCATTCCCCCCTTCTCCATGTAAGAAAAGGCACTGCAGCAGCAAATGCCTGATGTTTCAACCAGACTGTCACATTCTGCTCTAAGCTTTTTTATTTGTCTGGTTTATTTTATGGCACTTTTAATGGGAGGTTTCAACAACCCCATCATTAAATGAAAAAGAAAGAGAAATAGGAAAAAGAAAAAAAAAATTAAATTTTTTAAGATTCTTTCTGAAGGAAAATGGTCCTATATCATTTTAAATGCTAAAAATCCAGCTGACTCCAGTGTTTCTGCTGATGACTTCAGCAACTCACAGAGCAATTTAAAGAAATTAAGGCAGCTGGGAAATACAGTCTATAGTAAAACTCCATGGATTATCCCATTTGAGAGGAGAGCAGCAGAACGGATGTTCTTAACTTCTGAGGATCTTTCATAACTCACACATCTGCACAGAGTCAACACCAGTCCCCACCCACCCCTGGGGGTGCCAGGGTCAGCACAGAGTATGGAGACCCCAACACCTGGGGCTCGGTCACCCACAGAAACCAGGCTCAGAGAGGAGGAGGAACGAGGCAGCAAATGCAGCTGAGGGAGGTGCAGCTGCTGTAAACACCAGAGTCCCAAAGGGCTTTGTTCTTAACTCACTGTCCAACCCACTGAACTGCTCCCTCAGCCTGGGCACCCCAGAGCCAGGACAGAGAGCAGAGTCCTCAGCATCAAACCACTGCAAATACACACAGCCATCCAGGGATCCACTCCTCTCAGCCCGAGCCACTTACCACCCAGCTCTCCCACAAACTCCCAGGCTGATGAGCTGTTGCTTCCCCCACCGAAGCCTCATCCTCTTCTGAACAGAACTCAGGACCAACACCAAAATGAACACCTTCCCCAAGGCCAAGCCAAAACCCACCAGCCTGCTGCTCACGTCTCTCACCCAGTTCATTTACAACACACCAGCTACCCCATGTTTTACACACACAGAGCCCACGTTAAAAACACACGGACGCTGCATTTAGAGGACGTACAACTATGAACATGGAGTCTCCAGCCAACAAGGAGTTTAACACATTCCCAGGGAAACCACTCTGGGCTCTGCTGTTCAAAACCAGGTCCGGGCTCTGCTGCCCTCAGCTCCGAGCCCCCAGACCACTGCCCGGATCACGCCTCACCCAGCCCGTGGGCTCTGAGCCCCGCAATGTCCTACCTTTGGAAGACAGCGGCACGTCCTGATGTGTGTTCTGTTCCAGAGCGCTCCTTCCCGCAGGGCCAGCACACGGCTCGGGGCCGGTGCACGGCCACGTCCTCAGGGGGGGCTCCCATGGCATCCCCTCACGGCACTGTCCCCTCATGGAGGGCTCCCATGGCATCCCCTCACGGCACTGTCCCCTCACGGCCACGTCCTCATGGAGGGTTCCCATGGCGTCCCCTCACGGCACTGTCCCCTCATGGAGGGCTCCTATGGCATCCCCTCACGGCACTGTCCCCTCATGGGGGGCTCCCATGGCATCCCCTCACGGCCACGTCCTCATGGAGGGTTCCCATGGCGTCCCCTCACGGCACTGTCCCCTCATGGAGGGCTCCCATGGCATCCCCTCACGGCACTGTCCCCTCACGGCCACGTCCTCATGGAGGGTTCCCATGGCGTCCCCTCACGGCACTGTCCCCTCACGGCCACGTCCTCATGGAGGGCTCCCATGGCATCCCCTCACGGCACTGTCCCCTCACGGCCACGTCCTCATGGAGGGCTCCCATGGCATCCCCTCACGGCACTGTCCCCTCATGGAGGGCTCCCATGGCATCCCCTCACGGCACTGTCCCCTCATGGAGGGCTCCCATGGCATCCCCTCACGGCTGTGTCCTCATGGAGGGTTCCCATGGCATCCCCTCATGGCTGTGTCCTCATGGAGGGTTCCCATGGCATCCCCTCATGGCTGTGTCCTCATGGAGGGTTCCCATGGCATCCCCTCACGGCACTGTCCCCTCATGGAGGGCTCCCATGGCATCCCCTCACGGCTGTGTCCTCATGGAGGGCTCCCATGGCATCCCCTCATGGCTGTGTCCTCATGGAGGGTTCCCATGGCATCCCCTCATGGCTGTGTCCTCATGGAGGGTTCCCATGGCATCCCCTCACGGCACTGTCCCCTCATGGAGGGCTCCCATGGCATCCCCTCACGGCTGTGTCCTCATGGAGGGCTCCCATGGCATCCCCTCATGGCTGTGTCCTCATGGAGGGTTCCCATGGCATCCCCTCACGGCACTGTCCCCTCATGGAGGGCTCCTATGGCATCCCCTCATGGCTGTGTCCTCATGGAGGGCTCCCATGGAGTCCCCTCACGGCACTGTCCCCTCATGGAGGGCTCCCATGGCATCCCCTCATGGCTGTGTCCTCATGGAGGGTTCCCATGGCATCCCCTCATGGCTGTGTCCTCATGGAGGGCTCCCATGGCATCCCCTCATGGCTGTGTCCTCATGGAGGGTTCCCATGGCGTCCCCTCACAGCACTGTCCCCTCACAGCCACGTCCTCATGAGGAGCTGCCCTCACAAAGAACAGGGGGCCGACTGAACCCAGAGCCCATCAGTTAATGGGGCAGGGGCAGCTGGTTGTGCTGTTATCGATGATTGGGGACAGCTGTGGACAGGGTGGGTTCCCCAAGCAGCTGCTGCTCCCTCAGCCTTTCTCTGCCTGATTCCCCCCAGTACAGCGGAGAAAGGAAGCTCACGGAACGCAAATCACAGGGGAGTTACAGGTAGGATCAGGTGGGGACAGTGGGATTGTACTTGTTTGGGTTTCTCCAGCTGTTTTGGTTGAAGGGAGTCCTGTTCTCCTGAAGTGCCCGGTACTGCTGGGACTCCCTGCTGATATTTATTCCCTTGAGCCCTGCAGAACTGTAGAGAGTTCTGGCAAACTTTAACACAAAGCACTTTTCCCTTTTCTCCCTTCTGAGCTCTTAGGGCACTCAGCTGCACTTTATTTATGATTCCGAAGCTATTAAAGTAGAAATATTGCCAGTTACTGGTGATGGAAGGGGAGTCACAAGACTTCCAGGTGTTTCAAGCAAACATCAACTCCAGGGTCAGATGATAATGTTGAGTGTTGGCACCTGGGCAGCCGTGGCTTCATCTGCCAGAGAAGAGGGGAGGGGGAAGGGGGCAGCTTGCTTAGGAGAGGACTAAACAATTAAGTTGTGCTCAGCTGAAGCTATGAGAGCCGAAGTAAGGTGCTCAGCCTTGATGCTTTTTGGACTCTGATGGTTTTAAATGAAGAAAGGAGTCTGGGCTGGGGGAGAGAGGAGGGAGGAGCACAGAGAAGGGAAAATAAAAGAAATGTGGAAGCTAATCCCAGGCACTGTGAAAAGGTCATGTGCTTCGATATGAGTAATTAATTTTCTTAGAGCAATGTTGAAAAGGTTAACCTGATTTATGGAATGCAATTTAATTTAAAATGTGTTGTGTACCTTGTTAAAAGGGCCCAATTATAGCTGCTAATTCTGTGGACTGACACACGCGCTGTGCTCTGATAATACCCTGGTGCGAGGGGGAACATGTGTCAGTCAATAATTAGACATGGCCTATCGAAATTCGAGGGGGAAGAAAAATTGGTAGAAATGGTGAAAGAACAACTGTTCTCTCTGCCCAGGGCCCACAGCGTCCCCTCGCAATTTCCTGCTCCGTGAAGCACTTGGTGATTCATTCTGAGCCAGGCTTGTGTGCAGGGTGGTTTATTGTGGTGCTTTGAGACAGGGCTAAAAATGCCAGATATTTACAGGTCAGCCCACGTTGCTCCTTGACCTTCATTCTGTTAATTTTTCCAGCAAAAACCAAACTAACCCCCACCCAAACCAGTCTGTGATTCTGTGATTCTTGTTCCTTTGGTGTTCTGCTGAGACAAAAGCCTCGTGTATCAGGCTTTCCTGAAAAACCTTAGGAAGTGCTCCTGGAGGAAGGGAACAAGCATTTGTGTAACAGTGGAGTTCAGAGGCAAGAGAAGCCTGTACCTGCATGGATCCTTCAGATTCCTATTGCTGTGACATTGAGTATTGAAACTTTTTTGACATTTTTAGCAATCAGATAAGAAAGCCTGGTCTGAAAGAGCAAGGACAGTGGAATAAACTCCTGCCTGTCCTGTATAACCCCTCGTGTTCCCTACTGCAAACAAAGTTCTTCCCAACCTTTACCCAGAGCTGCTTTATATTGCCATCACCAAATTAGCTCAGGAAGCTGCATCTTGTGATAACTTCATTATGTTCTATTGACTTCTCGGGGAGCTGAAAGGAATATAATGGCAATTTTCTCTAATGGATAACTGGCTGGGGAAGCCAGGCCAGGAAAATGGCCATTCCCTCCTCTACCCTTGTGCAGTCAAATCACTGTCAGACATTTCATTTTCTGATGTGCACATTGGTCTCTTATCAAGCTTTTTTCATCCAGAGAGGATTCCTCCTCAGAGGACCGTGAGGATTAGCATCAGATGGGAAAAATGCAGTTTGTATTACCAGAATATTAAGGGGGCAATTGTAATTCCTCAGCTGCAAGGGACACTTAAAGCAAATTACCTCGATTAAGAGAATAAGAATCAGCTTTAAATTAAAAAAACATTCAGATAGGATGTGTGTGTCTGTTTGTCATTGGGGGCTTATATTTACTTCTGCTGATGAGACTTCGTCATGCTCTATTACAATTCATAGACTCATGTTCCCAAATTCTGTGCACCAAAATGCTTTGATTTATAGGGTATAAGTTCGTTTTCTCTGCAAATTCCTTTAATATTGTCATAAATGCGGTCAGTGATGCTTATCTCATGGTATTAATGTGCCTCATTTAATTATATTGCCTTGCTCAAAAAGTGCACTTAGTTTGAAGGAAACTACAAATTGTTAACTTTTGGTAAATGCACATTTCTCGTTAGGGAATGGTGCTGGTGCCTCGTGCAGCCAGCAGTGGGATGGATGTTTGGAAAGGCCCATGGATTGGGTCAGAATATGTAAGGACACACAGTAATAACTGCAGTCCTTTTGGTCTCTGCTGCACAGGGGAGCCCCAGGTTCTGCCCTGGCCATGGGTTCTGTGCTTCCTTCCCCATCCCCTGCTCTGAGGCTGCTCCTGGGTTCTCACTCCCTGCAGAGTTCACCCCATTGTAGGGTCAGGGAGGTATGATTCCCTATTGATTATTTGATCTATATAATTACAGTCAAAACTATGGGGATTTCAAGCCTGATTGACTGCAAATTAGAAATCTATTGTCTTGGCTGGACTCCTAATGGCCAGGATTAGGAGAGAAGAGGTTTGGGATTAGGAGAGAAGAGGTTTGGGATTAGGCGAGAAGAGGTTTGGGATTAGGCGAGAAGAGGTTTGGGATTAGGAGAGAAGAGGTTTGGGACTGCTCTTTCTCTGCAGGATTCCTCTTTGGGAGGTTTGTGAGGCTCAGAGCAGGCTGTGGGGGCTCAGCTCCTTCATGCCTGTGGCAGTGAGCACACCCAGCATCCTGGTTTTGTGACCGCCTGCAGGAGTGGGGAACGAAGCCTGGGAGTAACCACAGGACGAGCCAAGAAGCTGCAGCAGGGAGAAATCTGGCTGAAAACCCCTCTCCCAACTGCTCTTGGCATCCCTCCTCCCACTGGATGTCCCCTTGGCCAGCGTGTGAGCTCCCAGAATAAGTTCAGGGCCCAGAGTTTTGTCTCTCCCCACCCCTTGGAAGCTGAGCGAGGGAGCATCAGGAGGCAGGGAAAGGACCTTTTTCTTTTTTTTAAAATAGGTTTTCATTTAAAAGATGCCAGAGCCAGCAGATTAGTGTCTTGACTATATAGGTTTCCTACAGATAAGGCAGAGAAATTGATTTCAATTACCAAAGTGGATAGACAGGCTGCTCTGCTCTCCCGAGCATTGTTAACCCTCGAGAGGCAAGAAGTGAAATCCGGGAGAGGGTTTGGAACCTCGAGCCTTTGCCTTCGGAGCAGCTGTGCCTCCTGGAGCAGAAATCCTCACAAAGGGAGAGAGCTGAAGAAAGGAGGTTTATTTAAGGATGTACAATGATCCTTGTGATACTTTGGGATTTCGGCAAGCTTTCACATCCTTCAGCGAGGCTCTGGAGGCCAAGGGTTAAAGTGGCTGCAGGGATTAAAGGATTTGGTGCCTTTCAAGCAGCAGGTTCACCTTTTCCAAGAGCAGTCTGGCTGCTGGGAAGGTTCCCTGGGAGGCTCCAGGGCTGGGGCAGCACAAGGCTGGGCAGTGCTGGATCCCAGCAGAATCCCAGGGGGATGATGGGCTCGTGCCTCACTCTGGGGCACCTCCATCACTTGGGGCACCTCCATCACTTGGGGCACACCCAGGTGGCCTTTGCCAGCAGGGTCAGGGTCCAGAGGGGATGGAGCTGCCAGGGTGTGGACAGTGGCAAAGGTGGGAGCTGGTGGGACTGGGCAGTGTGGGAGGGAGCAGGGGCAGGAGCTGAGAGCTGAGCATTTCCTTGGCACGTGTGGGGAAATGGCTGTCAGTTCATCCTCTCCCATGTGCTGCTCCTGCATTTACACACCCGCAATTCCTGAGCTGGCTCTGTAATTGTGTCCACAGGGTGCCTGCTTCCCTTCCCTCCTCAGATCCAATTCCCCGCTCTTTGCAGCCTCACTGCTGCCTGATAATGGGCACCTTGCGATAGATTTTTCCGCTGTTCACTTGCTGGGTCTCTTTTGTCCTACCAGAGGGAAATTTGCCCCTGTGGGTCTCACAGTTGGCTTCTCAGCTGGGTTCCACACAGGCGTTTGTTGCCAGCAGCATCTGCTCTCCCCTCCAATTACTCCAGCACATTTCTTTGATTCCTTGCTTTGCTGGGTTCACCAGCAGCCTCTGCCTTCGCTGAACTCCCCGGCTCACTCTCCCCGCTGCCTCCAGGTGTCTGGGGGGTCTGGCTGTGTCAGAAATCAGATGTTGCACACTGTCATTTCAGAGCAGGAGTTCAGTGGTGCTGCACAGCAAGAAGACCACTGTGATAAGCATATTTAAGCAATCACAGGAGAACACAGCACATAAATAAGACTGTTTCAGGCCCTGGAATACATTTTGTTGCTGGAAGCAGCTCAGCAACTGCAGCTTTTGCGTCCTTTCAGATACAGTTCCACATCCAGGTGTGGGTTGGGGGCAGGTTCCCAGGGAGGCTGCAGCACAGAAAACAGGATTTCTGCATATGCCTGGCTGGGGGTTTTCCCCTAATGAGAAACGGTTTCTGACATACTGGAAATGTTAGTGAAAACACATCCAGATACAGAAATGTGGAGGTTTTATTGTGTCTAAAGCTCAAAACAAGAATGTTTTCCATTCCCAGCAGTGTTTTCTGCAAGGAAAACCCAATCATTCCCTCCGTGGCAGTTCGGTTATTTTCCACCTTGCTCTGTGGATTTCAGATAAGGATCTCCTGCTTGAATGCTGAGGAAGGGGGTGGAAGAGAGTATGTCAGCATGTGCTCTCATAACTGCCCAACTTTATCCTCTACTCTGTGGTGGGGAATGTGCTGGGACCTCAGTGATGTTGGAATGGCCTTTCTGGAAAAGCCAGAGTTAGAAAATACCAACATTGACATGCTTGGAGAGGGCTAATTGGGTAAAACAGGGTTTCATTCACAACCCAGGATTTCCAGTGTGCTTGCAGATTTCCCCCCTATCCCCTTGGCTGCTGGCATCATTAATGCCAGGATTTAAGATGACAGAGCTTTAATTGCACAGGACAAAGGCGTCTGGTTCCCTGCTTCACTGATCAATTCCAGTTCATAAATTGTAGCAGGAACAAAACTCCTTAGCAATGCTGACAATTAAGTAACATCCTGATAAACATCCCCTTTTGTTTTATTTAAATGAAAATGCCTTTATTTCCACAGAGTGGTATCTTGTAACAATAAGATTCACTGTCCCTGAAGCTTGGTTAATTAAACACAGTATTTGCAATCTACCAAAACAAGCTGTTTTATGCAAGCTGATAACAGGGTTTCCGTTTCATAATGTGAACAATTGGGTTATGCAAATGCCAAGATTTTAAGCCCCTGTGATCTGTTTTTGTTGCCTTATTATCTGTTTCTGTCTGCAAACTCCAAATATAGACATCCCAATTAAATCAGCTAAATGCCATTAAAACCAACTAAAGACGTTTTTATCAGTTAAAAACTTCCCCAGTTTAATTAAAAATACGGTTTGAAGTTGGCCTTTCTTAAACCCAGACTTCACTCCCACACTTCTCTCTGTTTGATTGGTTCCCCCCCGTGGGTTTCACCCCTGGGTGGAGCGCTGATCCGGTGGGCCGTGGTCTCTGAGCTGGGGTGCTGTTCACCTGCTGGCAGGGCCATGGACTCAGACCATCCTGCTCAGATGAGGGAGGATGTCCCTGTGACAGCCCCACTGGCAGACAGGTGTGTGTGAAGCTCAGAGATGAAATGGGTGGAAGCCTCTGAGCTCGGAGCGTTCCCCGGGAGGGTGGAACACATCACCCAGCGACACTCCGAGCTCTGCGCTGCCTCCAAAGTGCAGTCATTTAACTTTACATCAGCCGTGTTTGCAGCAGCTGTCAGTCACCATGACAACAATATTAACACTCGTGATGGCTTTGTTGTGAGCAACAGGGAATGTAATATTCTGGGGGGAAGAAGCAGCAATTGCTTGAGCAGTTGCTCGCAGCCCAAGTGACTCTATTGAACCGGGAGAGGCTCAAACTGTATTTTAAACATACAAGAAAAGACTTGCTTTTGGAGTATAAAATGACTTGAATTAACTTTAGGCTGACAAGAGGAAGCAAAGGGAATCACTGGAATAAATATGTGTGAGACTGGAAGATTAGAAGGACACATTCCGAAATCTCACAGATATGCAAACTCCCTCTTATTGAAGGCACTGCCTCTGGAATGGCAATTTACATTTCTTTAAACTTAGGGAGGGGGAGGAGAGTGATTAAAAGGGGCTTTGCCAGCCTTGTGGTTCTTGTCTTAAATATAAAATAGTTACTGAGAAACTACTAAGGGTAGTTCTTAATCTGTATTTTCTCTGGGTTTCAAACACCAGAGTTTGTCTCTTAATCCGCTTCCTTTTAGGAGGAAAAACAAATCATCCTCTCTCTCAATATTTAGTTTCTTTCTTGTTGCCAACCTCCCTCCTTCCCCTCCAGAGATACCCCTGCATTAAGATAAGGCATTGATTGTCTATACTGGGAAATGCATTCTAGTTAATTAGTTCATTATTCCTTTTTTAACACAAGATTGATGACTTATTAAGCTATGGTTAATTACAGAGTTTATTACTTTGAAAATGAAGAAAAACTCCACATCTTCAGCTGATTCTGCTCTTGGCTAATCTGGGATTTCTGGCATTGCTGAGTCCTGGAGAACTGGAGCTTTCCTTTTGCACCCTGCTCGTTGAAGCCCAGTTTTGGGGTGTGCAGCTTCACACCTCTGGGGCCTGGTTGAGGAGATGTGCCAGTGACCTCGCTGGTTTTCCCTGCAGGTCCAGAGCTGTGGATCCCCCCAGACTTCAGCAGTGCTTTAGGAGCCTTTGTAGCTGCAGGGCCCCGGAGAGGAGCAGAGCTCAGGACAGCAGCACAGGGGAGCTCCACAGGAGCCCCACCTGATCCACTGACAAAGCACCAACTGGGTGGGGGAAGGCATCCTGTGTGTGCTCAGGACATCCCCTACACACAGATCCCTGCTCCAAAAACGTCCCTGCCAGCGGAGTGCCCGGAGCACCTGGTGCTCCCTGACAGCCCAGGGCAGGGATGAGTAATGGAGACACGGGGAGTGTGTGCAGGCTCATCCATCACACCACAGCTGATGTTACCGGTGGCAGAAACACCCTAAAATTTGTCTCATAATCCAGCCAGACAAGCAGGAAGTGCAGGGCCGTGGTGCCCACAGCTTTGACAGCTCCCACCAGGATTTTGGGAGGAGCTGTGAGACAAACCTGGCAGTGCAGGCACAAAACGCTCCCGAGGGTGCTGCTGCCTCCCACCAAGGGAGCCCAGGCCACAGGTGTTAACCGTGTCATCAGCTGCATTTCCAGCTCTACAAATGAAAGTTTCTGTGCCAAGATGAACAGTGAGCAGGGTGAAACGCAGGGAGGTGCAGCGTGGATCCTGCTACCCTGGAGTGTGGGAGCGTGGAAAGCGGCATTGCTGTCGGGCTTTCTGCTCACACAGCTCCTGCCGTCGCTGTGTCGGGGTGTCTGTGTGACAGCAGCACCAGCTTAGTGGAAAATTAAAAAATAATCGAACACCTGCAGCCCAAATGTTGCAAGGGAGAGTCTGCAGAGCAGCAGGGCCGGCTGTTGGAGGAGAGAGGCAGAGGGACCAGGGGGGAGCTGAGGGCGGGTTTCTCCCCTGGCACCATTTCTGGAGCAGTGGTGCTCCCTCCAGGCTGTGAGTCCTGCTGAGACGAGGGACAGGCTGCAGAGCAAGGTGTGAAACAAGCCAAGAGGACAAAGTTGCAGTGAGCCCGTATTTTCTCCCTGCCAATATTCCAGGTGGTGGAGGAGCTCCAAAGGAGATCCTGCAGCCTCCAAATCTTTCCTTTGGATCCGCCGCTCTGTTTTACCATCAGGACCACAATTAGCCATGAACCCCACTCCTGCCTTGTGAAAATGTCAGCTCCCCGACATCCCTGAGAGAGCACGTTTTCAAGAAAAACACAGATGTTAAATCAATTCCCCCATCTTTCCTCCCTCCCGTTTTTTCAAGCTGCTAACATTGTCCTTTTGGGAGTGTACTCATGAACCATAAACATCTGTCAGTTTGCTGTGAACAATTCCCAACCTTTAGCTGAACAGCCTCCTCTGTCTCTTTATTGGCTCCCAGCAGCCGGCCCGGCCGCCCTGGGGACGCTGTGAGATGACGGGCACCAGCACCAGCACAGCCTGGCTGACATTCTGCCTTCAGACATGAAACAAGTGCTCGTGGCTTGTCTCCCCCTCCAGAGGCAGCAGTTTAGGAAAAGAGATTGAAAGGCACTGGGATTGGAGCAGAAATAGCTCCAGGGGCAGCTCGTGAGAGTGAACTACGGCATGCAGAAGTTGCATAAATGTCAGGAAGTGAGCAAGAGGGTAAAAGTTTTGAGTGTGCACTCACCGTGTCCTGCTCAGCACAGAGGTGGCTGTGGGGACTGTCCCATGTCACCACACAGGAAGATCCCAGCCCCGAACTGTGCCAGCCACTGGCGTGGATGCAGCTGCAGTGGCAGCACCTAAAATAGGCACAGGTTTTGTGATGCCAGCCCAGGTGAGTGGGCACCGAGCTCCAGTAACTTCTGGGCACATGGGGATGTCTCTGATCTTCACCTTCAGATAGATACACAGAATTTGAACTTTCCATCCCCAGGCTCCACAGCCAGTTTAAGTTGTCATCATTTTGGGCCAGGAACCTCTGTTTCTGCACCACAGATCTCGGTGTGTCCTTCGGAGGGGCAGCAGGAGGAGCAGGGATCGAGTGCTTTGCACCAGCCCCTTTGGCTTGGGAATTCAGAGGAGTGCATGTTGGAGCAGAGGGTACCAGGACCTGGTTCCCAGCTGTGAAACCAGAAGCCTCTTGAGGTTTCTGAGTGTTTTCCAGCTGCCACCTGCTTTCCTCCATTGTGCATCATTTGTCCCTACTGAAAAATAACTCAGCTGTGCAGCTTTTCTTACTTTTATGAAGAGTATAGTTGTTGGGTTATTTTCTCTTATTTTCCAGAAACATTCACGTTTGAGGATAAAGTGCCATTCACGCAGGAAGATTTAGTCCCTCTTCATAAAGTTATATATTACAAGTGAAAGGGGAACAAGCATGGGCTGGCAGCAGAAAATTGAATTAGCTCAGCAGCACACAACACAAAATAAGACAAATATTGTACAGAAATATAATTGAAGCTGCATTATTTATCCTCCCTTTTTGGGTTATTTGTCAAAGTGAGCTGCAAGTTGCAAATTAAAAGAGCTATTGATTCTAAAGTTGTTTTTAAAATATTTTCTACATTCAGATCCTTGGAAACAATTATCTCAAAGTGGAGCCAAACAGCCAAGTCCTTATTGGTGTCAGGTTCAGGGAGATAATATAATTCCAGCTTCTCTCTCCATGGCTTGTGGACATTAAAATGACACTTTTTATTAGAATCATAAAATCCTTTAGGTTGGAAAAGGCCTCCAAGATCATCCAGTCCCACCCTGTGCCCGATGCCCACCCTGTCCCCCAGCCCAGAGTGCCTTGGCCAGGCCTGCCTTGGACACCTCCAGGGCTGGGCACTCCAAACCTCCCTGGGCAGCCCCTGCCAAGGTCTGACCACCCTTTCCAGGAGAAATTCCTCCTGATGTCCAACCTGCCCCTCCCCTGGCACAGCCTGAGGCCGTTCCCTCTCCTCCTGTCCCTGTTCCCTGGGAGCTCCCCCCTCCTGTCAGGGATTGCAGAGCCAGAAGGTCTCCCCTGAGCCTCCTTTTCTCCAGGCTGACAACAGAGATTTCTTTCTCAGGGAAGAAGTGGGAGGATGATGTGATCAGAAGGGTTTGTGTGTTGTGTTGTTGACCTGAGCATCCTGATGAGCCCATGGGGTATCTGTAGTGGTGGTGGCACAGCCCACCTGAGCCTGCAGCATTCAACTTTCCTGCTGTACTGAGAGGGCAAATATCCCATCAGATAATGTCAATCATTCTTCTCACAAATCCCTGCTGAGGACAAGGACCAGGAAAGGTCACCCAGCTGTTTTCCCATGCAGGTCATCCAAGTCTGGATGGATGACAAAGTGCTGGCACACCATCCCCGCCTTGCCTATCGCAGAGGACACTGGGGGACAGGGTTTTTTTGGGGGGTGCCTGCCTTTGTTTTGCAAAATAAACAGAAAATAGCCTCTGTGACTGCAAAAGAAAAAACAAAATGCATAAAAAAATCCATCCACGGCAGCATTTGAGCCATTCTCCATGGGCCCTCAGAGCCTCTTACTGTTTGAGTTAAGGCTCCTTATATAAAGTTTATGGGTCCCAGCGGGGTGTTTGGAGCAGATTACATTCACAGCAGCTCGTGCAAGGCGGGCGTGAGCAGTCAGTAAATCAGCCGGCTCGGCTGGCGCTGGTGATGGGTCTGGGGGCTGGGATAACGCTCCCCTGTGAGCTGCCAGCTGTAAACAGGGATCCTGCTCCAGGGATCCCCTGCTAAACAGGGATCCTGCTCTCCTGCACACTGGCAGGGCTGTCACAGCCTCACACACCCGCCTGGTGCTGGAGGAACCTGCTGGAGGAACCTGCTGGAGGAACCCCGGGGCTGGGGCTGCGACACGGCCAAAGCGCTGCTGGTGGTGGGACAGCCAGGATGGATCCAGCAGCATTCAGACAGCAGGACCTGCTGCCCTCACAGCTCCAGGCTGGGCAAACTGGGAGACAGGCAGGACAGCTCAGCTCTGCTGCAGCTCTTGCAACCCCGTGGCAGCTGTCCTGGTCTGATCCAGCTCCCAGATCTGATGCTTTTCAGGTCTGTATTTTGCACCAGTCTAGAATATTTGGTTCATGGGGAGGACAGGCTTGTGCAGATTGCACCAACTCCAGACTGGGGCAGCTGATGTGTGTCACAGGGCTCTGAAGAGGATGTGGTCCCATTGGCCAGAAGTCAGGCAGAGGCTCCCCTTTCTGGGGTTTATTCTGGAGACACCTCTCCCTGACAGTCATTTACCAACACCCTGCTTTCAGACTGATGCCCCCAGGCTGAATTTTGCTCACACACGTGCATGTTTGGCTCTCAGGTTTGAAGACCAGGACTCCAAGCACCCCATGTCTTACAGCTCCCTCCAGCACTGCTCCTGTCCCGTGGAGGGGCAGGCAGGGATCGGCACCTGCCAGCTCTGGGAAACATCTTTAATTTGAGAAACAAAGCCAATTTCCCTGATATGTGGCAACAGTAGAGTTATGATTTGCCAGGAAAATCATCAGCAAGTAATTCTTCCAGTGGCAGTTTGTTTAAGTCTGCACACTGATTTATTTGCTGTGCTCTAATTACCGAGGGAAAATGAGGGGAAGTCTGGTATTAGCAAAATCCCTCAGCTTGTAATTACCCCATTCGTGGGGCTTGGGTTTCACCACCAAACAATCCCACCACTACACACGAGCACTTCAGCATTCAATTACGGGCAGATAAAACCGGTGTCTGCCGTTTCCCACTGCAGCTCTCGCACAAAGCCGGCTTAGGCGAGGCAGGAGAGGCTGAACGCTGAGTGTCTCCTCTGAAGAGCTGAGGAGACCTAACACAAAGCTCTTCTCTATCCATTTCCCCCACTTTGTATGGCCAGAGCTGGTAAATCCAGCGTGTCAGATGAAGACACCTCACATCAGGCTGGGAGCAGCAACAGGAGCATCCCTGGGGCAGGGGGTGCCCACGGGCCAGGGGCTCCTGCCCGTCCTCCACCCCCAGGGGCTCCTGCCCTGCAGTGCCCTGAGGAAAACAAAATACTCCTTGTTGTTCTGCAGCCTGAAACTGCTTTCCTCACTTAAGAAGTCTGGAATTTGAAAGGTGCAGCTTAGGCCTCCGAAACGCAGAGAAACCCTGAATATTTCTACATTTTAAAATTGTTTTGAAGTTCTGGATTTTTTAGAAGCAAAGCCCTGAAATGTTCAGCGAAAAGCCTTTTCTGTGGGGAAAAATCTGTCGGAGCAGGCAGTTCTGAGCAACCCTGCAATTGCCACGAAGTAAATAAACAGGTCTCGCTTATCAGTATCTGCAATAAATTTTGAGAAAAATAACATTTTAAGATACAGAAGCATATCTCTGTTTTGATAAACACCTCTACAAGTGGCACATTCCTCCTCCCTCGGGGTCTGTCCTTCCCCGCTCGTTATGTTCCGTATTCATCATCAGAGAGTGAATCTGCCCATAATTTAGATCCCGCAGCCGATAGTGTTTTGTGCAAATGGGAGCCCTGCTTTGATTTCCATTATGCATTACCTTGTCTGACTCCTTTTTATTGTGCACTGGAGTAAATGACCTCCCAGATATTCAGGTTCAGATGTGGATGCAATGGTAAATTTAAGTCCTGAAATTTCCATCCAGTGATAAAATAGTATAATAAAAAAATCACTTTCTTCTGCTAATATCTGCGCTCCTTTTGGCTGTCACATCAGCATTATGGCTAGATTGTATTTTGTAATATATCAGCATGGAATTCAATCGGTGCGTGCTGCTTTCTCTTGTGAAAATAATACAGCATAGGCTGAAAAATCAGTATATGAGTCGTTCTGCTTTTATTACTGTCAGTTTTACAGGAACCTGACAGATGATTGTTGGTATCAAATTTGTTGAGTATAACATTTAATTAAATATCCTTCATCTTAGTATTGAGCATCACCTTGTATAAAATTCCTTGCCTCGGATTCAGGCCTGGGAAGGTGTTCCAGGCAGGGTAGAGCTCCCTGGTTGTGCAGTCACAGGGTGGAGTGCCCAGCCCTGGAGGTGTCCCAGGATGGCCTGGCCGTGGCACTCAGTGCTCGGGGCTGGGGGACAGGGTGGGCATGGGGCACAGGGGGGATCCATGGGCTCAGATCTTCTCCAGCCTCAGTTATCCCGGGATTCTGATCCAGTCCCACTGGTGCAAAGGCTGCCCAGCAGGCGGTTATGAGCGGGTAAATGTTGTCGTGTTCAGCCCATGTAGAAATTTATCTGGTTTACACTGCAGCCGAGAAACATTATTCCTATAAACTCAAGTAATCTTTCTTTAGAGAACAACTACCCAATTACCAACATTACTTATTGGATTGGTTGCTTTCTCTATTAAATGGGACACGGTGCCAATCAAATCAGATAATTCAGCCACAAAATCAATGGCACCACATTTACTCAATCAAATACATTGCTCAGTAACTTATATCCATATGAAATTAAAGAGATGGATGTGCCAGCTGCACACTAGAATTGGGCCTCAGAGCTTTGGCACATGCAGGTTAAAAATAAGGAAATCGATGAGCAAGAGAGAATGTATTTGACATCAGTCACTGCTTTTAATACATTAATTTCTTCACTAGATTAATCAACTATTGATCATCCTTCAGCCTTCCGAGAAGCCAAACGTGATCCCCGTGCTGAGTTCTCCTTGTCCAAAGCCTCTGGGCACACTCAGGGATGGATCATCCTGCCCAGCCTCTCAGAGGGGCCCTGTGGACCAGAGATGAGTCTGCAGAGCAGCTGATGGCAGCAGAGCAGCTGATGGCAGCAGAGCAGCTGATTGCAGCAGAGCAGCTGATTGCAGCAGAGCAGCTGATTGCAGCAGAGCAGCTGATGGCAGCTGTGTCCTGGGCTGGGCCTGGCTCAGTCCTCCTTCCTTTGGCCAGGGATGTTCTTGTCCCTCTGGTGGCCCTGGCAGCCTGTGCAGAGCTCTCTGAAGCATCAGCTGGGGGTTTCCCTGTCCTGCTGGGTCTGCCACCCCTAGGCTTGGCTCAGCAGCCACCTGGAGACTTTTGGTGGCCAGCACAGGGCTGGATTTGCTGCTGCAGACTGCTCCTTGCTTTAGTGGTGGCATCACAGCTGGGTCAGTCCGAGTGCTGTGCCTGGACTGAGAACAGCCAGGCTCTGCCCTTCCACACACGAGTGGAGACTTGATCCTTGCCTTCCCCACTCCAGAGTGAAGTGCTCAGAAACCATCTGAATGGAAAATCAAAGTGCCTGCACATACGGGGAGGGCAAGAAATCATCACTTATTTGTAGACAGGCGACAATTTCTAATCTCAGCTTTGTGAAGGATCTGATTTACACCAGAACTGCTTATCTCCATGCCCTTGGTAACCTCCTGCTTCCCTTTCTCAGCACTGTGCCAACAACACAGCTGCTGTTTGTCTCCGAGAAAAGAAAAGAGAAGGGAGGGGAAGGAAAAAACCATTATAAAAATACATTGTAAGTTACCAAAATAGAAACCATCCAAGTGCCGTGTCCTACTTTAGAACACGCTGATGCAAATTACAGAGAGCAAGTGCTTCAGATTTGTAACTGGAGTTGGCTTGTAAGAAGCAAATATCCCTCCTTTGCCCTGAAATCAATTCTACAAGGCTGAGGATTGCTGATGTTTGAGTAGAAGATAAAATTAATTAGCAAAGCAGAAGGCAGTGCTGGAGCTGGTTTGACTGGCCCAGTGTGTTACACATCAACAGCAGCTTTATCTGCCCGACAGGCCACGTGTCCCGCTGGGGTTATCGCAGGGGAGGTGACAGGGACAATTGTTTCCATTTCGAGATTCTGCACAACACAGCCAGGCAGGTTCTTGAGACTGGCTCTGCTGTGAACACCTGCAGAGATCCAGGACAGGTTCTGAGCAAGTGAGCCCTTTTCTGTGACCTCCGGGGGGGCTGCTGGGAGGTGAAGTGACTCCATAAACTCATTTCTTACAGTGGAAAGATGAGGTTGAAATTCCACACTGGACACAGTCAGAGATCCACGTCCAGTGGGAGCTTCTCTGCAGAATAGAATGGTTACTTGAGTGGGTAAATCACCTTTGGCTCTCTGTGAGTGTGCAAGTATCACCAGCAATACTTGGGTGGGAGGTCAGAGCACTGGGCAGAGCTCAGAGCTGGGGCAGCCCCTCTGTGGGGCAGGAGGGGGTGGGCACAGGGATTAGCAGGGACATCCCCACTTATCCAGTCTCGTTTGTAAATCAGAATGGAGCTTAAAGAGGCAATTCTGCAGGGAGAACTTCTCTGCTAATTGCCACAGTTTTGTTCAATTGACTCTTTGGCAAAGTGCCCTGTGCTTATCAAAACAATTAAATCCCACGTACCTGCTGTTGGTGTGTGGATTTATTATGGGAATTGGGGTAACAATGTCACCAGGCAGCTCTGGTGTCCCCCCTCCTTCCCTGGGCTGGAGCCTCAAACAGGGGTATAAGACAACTTGTAGAGTAATTTTTAGCATCACTGTTGGAATCTGAAAAGAAACCAACATGCTGATTGAGAGTGTTCTGAAGGGACACAGACACAGGTGACTGAGGGGTTTAACCACCCCTGCTGCCAGTGTGCAAGTTGTGCTTTGGGTAACACTGATCCAATCACCTTAGTTCAGTTATTTAAAATTACACTTCTTTCTGTGATTTTGGTGACTCAGTAGAAGTGTTTTGGTTTCCAGAATTGAGAATCAGCTACCATGAGAACTGAGTTGTTTGAGTTACATCAGTTAAGCAAGGACCCATCTCTGGATTCAAACTGTCCTCAGGCAGTGGTTACGAAATGGGAGCTTTATCTTTGGGTCTAATTTCAGCTCTTGGAAGGAGTTTAAATGCTGAGGAATCGGGTATTATTTGTGGGTGTTGGGAAGTGGCAGGGAAGCCCCAGAATTCACCCAGATGATCCCCTGTCCCCTGAGCTGCCCGTGCCTCATCACCTCACACAGGCTCGGTTCCTGCTGCAAACCAGATGCAAAAGCATTTGCTCTTTATTTTGGTGATTCCAAAATCTCAGGGTCTCCAGAGCAGGAGAAGCAAAGAGCTGCCTGAGGCAGGGTCAGGAACCCCTGCCCAGCCCTGCCTGCATCCCCTCCTGCCTGGTGGGTTGGGAGCTTCCCTCTCCTGGCATGTCACACAGTCCTGACCTGGGACCAGAAGTGCCACCAAAATGGGAAACATCTTGTCCTCTGACTGATTCCAAGAAATAGGAGTCTTTTCTCACTTTCTCTCTCCTGTTGAAATGGAACTGGCTGCCTGTCAGATTGCTGAATGAGAATGAAATCACAGCTAAGAATCTGCAATCCTGGAACGAATTCATGTCATATGTTCCTGCTGAGCCACTGCTACCCCTCGGTTACACATCACCACCCGGCCCCGTCTGGGAGACACCTGCAAACTTCACGTGGTGGGGCATGAAATATTCACACTGGCTTTGCAGCAGATGTCAATGGCTGCAGCAGCTCCTCTGCCCTGGGCTCACTCCTCTCCTTCAGTGAAATTTGCTTCTTTTTCCACAAATCCATGAAAGCTGCAGCTGCTGTGATCCTGCAAACAAGCAACAACATTCCCTGCCATTGTGATTCAGAGCTGAGTTTGCTTTCCAGCTTTGTTTTCCATGGCTGCAGTTTGGTAGAGGCAGCTCTGAGGTGTCACCTGCCCAGAATGAGTGGACAGCACTGGGAATGCTTCTCCCTCTCCCCCTGGGAGTGTCCTGGTTCTGCAGCAGCTCACATCAGTCCCACACAGGAACTTGTCCTGTTGATCTGCAGACCCTGGGAGAAGGAAGAGGGATCTCGGGCACACTGGGCCAGACTCTGTTCCACCCATCCCATCCTGCAGCAGGACAAGACCTGGATGTGCCAGTGGAGAAGGGGAATTCCTGGAGCTGCCTGTGCACAGCTGACCAGAGCCAGCACCAGTGGAGCCAGGCAGGGTTTTTCCAGCTGCTGCCTTACTTGAGTGGAAATTTAGGCAGATTTTCGGTGAGCTGGTGCAGAAGCTCTCCCCGTGCTCTTATAGACTTAGTAAGTTTTGCACATTCAAATATTGACCTTTCATAAATCCTCCTCAGCCTCCCACCAGGCAGCCTCTGCTGTGAGGGGAAGCAGGAGCTGGCAGGGCCTCAACAAGCTGAATATCATTCTCCTTAAACAGCTCTGAGGCGTTCAGGGGCATAAAACCTTTAAGAGCTCTAAATGGCATTTTTCAACACACTGCCTCCCTCTCGAAAGGTCAGGTGGGAGTTAAACCGGAGGCTCCTCTTCTCTCCATCTTAATCAGCCATCACAGGCGCTTATCAAATTTCCCTGCTGCCTCCCGGCTCCGATGGAATTGATAACCTGATCTGAATTCTCCCAGAGCTTCGCCAGGGGAAGTGCCTGGTCATTGCAGGAGCCACGGGAAATTTGGATGCCTCAGCTGGCTCAGTGCTCAGGAGTTTCTGCCTTTATTTGCCTCCTGTACCTGCTCTGATCCCATCCTGTTCCATCTGGGATTTTCCCAAATGCCCACAGTCTACCCCAGTGCCCTTCCCTGAACTGTGACAGGTGCTGGGGACAGGGTGCAGAGGTGGCCAGGGGAGTCACCACGATCTGCTGCTGTCCCTGCAGGGCCAAGGAAGAGCTTCATTATTATCCTGCTAACGAATCACTCCCAAAGCCTCCTCCTTGCCTCCCTCCTCCTTTCCCCTAATTATTCACAGACCGTATCACCACTGAAAATGCTGAACCAAATATTTAGATAATCTTTCCAGGAGGGAGTTTCCTGTCACCCTGCCTGACTTAAAAACCTGAGCACAAGGGGAGGAGGAGCGAGGGGAGATCGTGGCATCTGCCCTGGCAGCCCCAAGCCCTGGGCACAGGCTCCTGCAGGCACCCAGCAGGAACCTGGGAGCACAGCCACCTCGTTCTGCTTGTCTGTGATCCCACCAGCTTCCCCAGGGAGTGAACATCCCTTCCCTGAGCTGCCGCAGGAGGTCCCTGCAGGAGGGGTGAGCCAGATGGAGCCCAAAAGCACCCTGAACCCAGGTCACCTCAGCCAGCTGTGCTGGGCCTGTCCTTGCAGCTGGACAAAGCTGGGACAGGATCCTGAGAAACGTTGCCCTGTGTTTTAAGGGAAATTTAGAAACTATCATCACATTTGGGGTCAAAATCTGGCAAAGACATCGCATGTAACTGGTTCATCAGCCATCCAGAACTCTGGAACTTGCTTTGTAGCAGCAAGTATTTGCTGGAAAACTCTCAGTTTAAATAAACCCCCTAATTTTCCAGCGAGACGGTCACAGAATTGCTCCATCCAGCCCACACCCCGAGTTTCTGTGGAGGACCAGCAGGATGGCAGCAGCTGGGAACAGGCTGGGGTGATGTGCAACATCCAGAAGGACACACTGCAGAGGACACTTCTCCCTGGCTACCTGAGTGCTGCCCTGCCAGGTGGGGAGAGCATTTGTTGGGACTCCTAAAGCTCCCCCCTTTCCCAGCCGTGTTGGGCAGGGGGTGAAGGTCCTGGCTGTGTTTGTGGGGCAGGATGTGTGAAGGTCCTGGCTGTGTTTGTGGGGCAGGATGTGTGAAGGTCCTGGCTGTGTTTGTGGGGCAGGATGTGTGAAGGTCCTGGCTGTGTTTCTGGGGCAGGATGTGTGAAGGTCCTGGCTGTGTTTCTGGGGCAGGATGTGTGAAGGTCCTGGCTGTGTTTCTGGGGCAGGATGTGTCGTGCTGCTCCCCCAGCCCGTGCCAATCTGCTCAGCTCCTGGGATGCAGCTCCACTTGCTGAAAGCAGATGCCATGCCCAGATTTCTTCTGCTGTTGAATCTCAGCTGTAGTTTGGCAGTTCCACAGTGATGTAGTGTTTTCCTCCCTCTCCCTGTCATGCCATCCCTCCTCCGAGGTGAGCTGGCCGCCTTTGCTGTCAGCTGTTAATCCACCCTGATGTTTGCCTTCCTCTCTCCTTCCAAAGCACCACAAATCACTGCCTCTCCCTCGTGCAGGCCCCCCGAGGGGAGAGGGAGGCTGCAGGAAGACATCCCGGGAAAGGAGCTTTGGATCTCTGCCTGCTCCAAAAGGAAAATCATTTTAAAATGGGAAAATCTCTCATGGTGTTAATCAGTTCTTTCAATATTTGCTGTACTTGAAGCACTGACTGGCTTTTCAGATTTTAGAGGGAGGAAATGCTGCGTGGATTTTGAATGAGGAAAGTGCACACACACCCCACACACCCCACACACCCCACACATCCACACACAGACCCCACACCCCACACATCCACACACAGACCCCACACCCTCAGCTGCTGGGGTGTCCCCTGTGCTGCTGCTGGCACTGCCCTGAGCATCCTGCACCCAGGGCTCGCAGCCTTCCCCACCCTGGCACTCGGCTGCAATATTTTAAAAGTCAGGGAGTCGCATTATGTGTCAGAAGTGGTCAAATTAAGTTAATTTGACCTTTAAACTCCATCTTTAATCCCTTTCTTTGGCATCCAGCGTGATTTGCATTCCGCTATACTGACACTCAGCCTAACAAATGACTTTCTTTCCAAACTGCCTTTGAAGTATCTGAACTTAATGGACTATAACATTTATGAACATCTGAGTTCTTCTCTCAGCAGCTGCACTGGGTTATTGATGATCTAATTGAAATGCTGGCAAATACATCCCAGCAGTATATGGGGAGCAGCAGCCGACTCGGCACGGCCCCAGAGCCTTGGAAGCGTATGGTTTCCATGCTATTCATTAGCAGCAGACAGTAGATTTTCAGCTCTGTGAAAACAACAACAAAGAGCAAAGACACAAGAAGAGAAAAAAAAAATCCACATGCTGGTAAAAGGCTGATTTGTTGCTCCTCCGTGGATTCCGGGGCAGCTCCGTTGGGGGGGGCAGAGGCAGCCGGTACAAATTGGGCACCTTTTGGAACCTGGGATTTATTTACAGCAATAGCCAAGGGCAGGTCAGTTTATCCAGGGCACGTTCACTTTCCTGCCTGAACAGGTGGAAATACGTGGACAAATTGAAAACAAGAAAACTGGGTACCAAAAAAATGGGTTTTCTTGTTATTACATCCAGAAATCACCACCCTTTCTTCTGAGCCCCGTGGGAAGGGGGGGGATCTAAGCTGGGAGTGTCCAAACTGGCCATGCAGGGCCATGAGCTGGTCCCACTGTGCCCCAGGAACACAAGTGGCACGTGTTTCCAGCACGACTTCAATAACATGAGGTTGGGAAATGCCCATTTCCGATTAACGCCTGGAATTGCACTGCACTCAATGTTTATCCAGCAACCAGCCCAGAGCACGCTCTGCTCCACGCTGATTGGCACGTAATTAGGCAAAGGCAAGAAAGTCATAATGTTTAGCAGCAGCACCCCTTGAGTATTCAACAATAACAGGAGAGATAGGGATGGTGTGCCGCTAAAAATAAATAGGGAATGGCTTATTAGGAGGTGTAGTGAGTTCCCGTGCCGTGAATAGCTCCAGGCAGTCCATTCCCTTCCATTTCATTTCATTTGATAGTCACCAATTTACACCAGGGATAAAAGAGGGAGAAAAAAAGGATATTGAAAAAGAGAAGAAAATTTTTGACATGAAAATAAAGATGAGGGGAAATCAAATTTGTGTCTTTGAGCAGATGGAGGCTGAGCCATTCCTGGCATCATCCACACAGCTGGATTCACTCTCCTGGTCCGGGCTGGCTAAAAGACACCGATAAAAATGAAAAATGCAAATGAATTCTCTCCACCTTCCTGGACTCACCGGAATGGAGGGTGCCACTCAAAAGGCAATCTCTCCAAAACATTTAAAAACATTGTGCAATTTATATCTTGTGCTTGACAGAGCATCCAGAAGTAATTTCAGCAGTGTCCCGGTGCCACCGCGCTCCGCCGAGGGTGCCAGTCACCGCCACATCATCTCCTTCCCTCTGCAGGCTGTGAAATGCACTCCGAGCTGGCTGCTGGCCTCTCATTTCTGCTGGAAAATCTGGCTGTGCCAGCGTGTGTAAGGTCAGCAGCACAAAGCCGGCTTATTAACTGGAAATTTGGGGGCTGTGGTGCCAGGAAATGGCTTTCAGCCTTTGTGAGAAGGAATAAAGAGGTTTCGGGGCACTGGTTTGCTACAGAGCAAAATCAGGTCTGAGCATATTTCATGGCTCAGATTTGCCTCTGTTCCAGGACACCAGGAGCTGTGTCTTATCCTACCAGGACATTCAATTAGGCCTTTTTAATCCCAGCATAAAGCTCTTCCCAATCCCATTACAGCACCCGTGGCATCCCCATCCCCCAGAGCGCTGGGGCAGCGTCCCACGACCCCTGGCACTCTGGGGTGCCCCCCTGAGCTCTGGCTCCTGCCTGCCCTGATTCCAGAGGTTTTCCTACTTAGGGATCAAAGCCCTGGGCTGAGGAGCTCAGGAGACATTCCCAGCTGCCTTCATCAACACTCCTGTTTCCAGCTGCACTGGATGGACACCCAGGCTTTCCCTGCCTTCCTTACTGCTGGGAAGGAACAGCCTGAGCAGGGAGAAGTAGGGGTCTTTTCCCAGTTTTTTCCATTAAGTGGGAATTTACAGTGAGATTTTTGAGTTTAGGAGATCTCAGCACCTGGGCTGTAATGTGGAAAGGGATTTAGGATGATTTTGGAGGTCTTTTCCAACCTTAATGATTCTGTGAGCCTAAGCACATCTTAATCACAGGAACATCTTTAGCTCTGCTGAATTCCATGATGACACTCACCTGCTCGGGTTTGGATCCTTTTGGGCCAGTGAGAGCAATGAGGTTTGTGATGAGAGAGATGGGAAAGAATTTTCCACCCGATTACCATTTTCCTTTGTTTCAGAAAAGGCTCTGTGGGTGCCCATGACCTGCTGGCCTTTGATGCCCCCAAACCACCTTGGTTTGTCCACCCCCAGACCTGTTTCCAGGGAGGAGCAGAGCCAGAGTCAAACCTCAGGTTTCTGTGCCCTCACGTTCCAGATCCAGATGGAGCAGCAGCAGGACAGAACAAGCGGTTGTTTCTCTGGCACTCACTGTGTGAGCAGTTCTTAAAGGCTAAAAATGCCTCTTTTTTTTTTTTGCAACTTCCAGCCTTTTTAACCTTGAAGCCTCTACTCCTGTTGCAGTGTGGTTTGGGGAATGGACACTAGTTCACCAATTTAATTTTCCCGGTTTCCAGCAGAGGTGAGAGGATTTACACTGTTGATGACAAGAAAATGCATTAAAGCAACAGTATTCTGCTAATTCTGTGAAGAGATTTTGGATAGAAAGATGAACATTCCTGCTCCTGGCTAATGTAACGTGTAAATTCTGCTGATAACGTGGCTCCCCTCTTGCTGGAGCTGGTAAATGATTTCCTGAGGCTCCTTGCAGAATATCTGCTCCATTTAAACCCCCTC
Organism: Pyrocephalus nanus; assembly: GCA_038380795.1. Classification (NCBI taxonomy): domain Eukaryota; kingdom Metazoa; phylum Chordata; class Aves; order Passeriformes; family Tyrannidae; genus Pyrocephalus; species Pyrocephalus nanus. The sequence goes on along the minus strand of CM076285.1, from coordinate 6,065,549 downwards.
TCTTCTCTCTTGCAAACAATGAATACCAGCTTCGTTCCATGGATTTGTCACTTAAAATGTCTCTAAAGAAAGGGAGTTCTGTGCTGAAACAGAAGAGTTTGGGAGTGGTGAGCACAAGCTGTGGCAGAGCTCCACTGGTTCTGTTGTCACACTCAGCAGATAGGGAGACTCCAGGGGTAATGAGCTTTCCTTTGTAGGAACAGAGAGAGCCTGGAAACAATGGGACTCCTGAGCTGGGATTTGGATGGGTTTGGGCTGGGAAATGAGCACGCTGGAGAGATAAGGCAGATGAATCATCCAGAAGGGATTGCTGCGGACCGGGCTGTCAGTCCCTGCGTGGTTTTGTGGATTCAAATTTCATTCTGATTTGAAATTATGCAAAAAACACACATTATAAATCAGGGAATAAATCAAGGCTGGAGCTGTGTCCAGGTCAAAGGCAGGGGGAGCCTGGTTTCTTTCCAAACCTATAAATCATCCTAAAGTGCTTCCAAACTTGCTGGAATGCTTTGTGAACCTTGGGAATGCTTCCAGAAGACCTGACATCAGTCCCAGTGTAGAATAAAACCTCCTTTGAAATGAAATGAATTTCACCTGAAATTGCATCTCTTTTCAAGGGCTTAGCCACAAACTCCTCAGCCATTTCTGAGTGTGACACCCTGTTCCCACGGGAAAGGCAGCAATACTCAAGGTTTCCAGGTTCCTGTTTAGGAGAAGGTGTCCTTGTTACCAGCACATCCTACCAGGATGCCAGCAGACCTCCATCCAGCTGGAGCTCAGGGGAATGTTCAGTGGCAATTATTAATGCCAAAAATAATGTTAAATTCTACCCATTTGGAGAGCTGACCATGCAAGGGCTGCTGAGGGCTGACATAAAGGGGCTCCAGATCAGTCATATTGATTGTCTGTTTATTTCATGAATCTTAAATGACTGGACAAAGTTCAGGGGCTGAGAGTGAAGTGCTGGAAAAGGGAAGGTGTGGGGATAGAGCTGCAGTGCAACTGTTAACACAACCTCCACCCACTGCCAGCAGTGGAAGGGTCTTGATGAGCGAGAAATTAGTAAGTGGTGACGTGACCTTGAGGGAGGAACTCGTGGTGGGCTGGAGCAGCCTGTGCCCACCTGCTGCTGTGACCATGGGATGGCAGGGTGAGGTGTTCCCAGGATGGACACAAAGGGGGCTGTGGCTGGGCAGTGACAGAGCCTGGATGTCCCCAGGGCACTTCCCTGCAGGGCATCCTCATCCTCAACCCCGTCCCTGCCCCAGGGGGCTCAGGGAGCTCGGCACAACCATCAGCATCATCCCTCGCTGGCAGGGCCCGGCACAGCCCGTGTGCCACAGCAGCAATTCCACTCCTCTTACCCCGTTCCTCGTGGTGCCTGGCACAGCCCGTGTGCCACAGCAGACAATTCCACTCCTCTTACCCCGTTCCTCGTGGTGCCTGGCACAGCCCGTGTGCCACAGCAGACAATTCCACTCCTCTTACCCCGTTCCTCGTGGTGCCTGGCACAGCCCGTGTGTCACAGCAGACAATTCCACTCCTCGTACACCGTTCCTCGTGGTGCCTGGCACAGCCCATGTGCCACAGCAGACAATTCCACTCCTCTTACCCCGTTCCTCGTGGTGCCTGGCACAGCCCGTGTGCCACAGCAGACAATTCCACTCCTCTTACCCCGTTCCTCGTGGTGCCTGGCACAGCCCGTGTGCCACAGCAGACAATTCCACTCCTCTTACCCCGTTCCTCGTGGTGCCTGGCACAGCCCGTGTGTCACAGCAGACAATTCCACTCCTCTTACCCCGTTCCTCGTGGTGCCTGGCACAGCCCGTGTGCCACAGCAGACAATTCCACTCCTCGTACACCGTTCCTCGCTCCTAAGCGAGCACAGCGTGCTCTCTGATCTGCATTTCCCTGCTTTGATCATCCGTTCTGCAGATCAGTTTTGCTGTTTAGAGGTACAGCAGGACATGTAATGAATGCAAATGCGATGCTGTTGGAGATAAATGTCTAGACTTCAGAGCCTAATCCTCCCCAATCTTACACCCCGATACAATGTTTTCATATTTAATACATTCTGAGGGATTTTGCTTTTATAAATAATGAACTAATCTCATCTTCAAGGCACCACTTTGCAGTTTAGGTGTTAAAAAAAAAAATAAAAAGCAACACTGTGTGCTCAGAAAAATCTATTTTAACCAATATTAACTGATACCTCCCCTCAGATAAAGGCTTTGGTGGGTTTGCTGGGGGATTCCTTTTAGAATAAAAGCACGCTGGAAAATTGCATTGTGTGGGGCAGGGCGAGAACTGGGATGAGGAGACATGGAGGGGTTATTTGTCCACTAGCAGGTATCTCCCCCCCAATGGTGGAGCTCTATGGAATGGCATTGGTTCCAGGGCAGGGGGAGCAGAGAAGGGCACAGATTCCCCAGCAGATCCGTGTTCCCACAGCTGCCCTGTGGTCTGTCGTGCCAGCTGTGCAGGGGGAATCCACCCACAGCTCCCTGAGCTCCTGTGCAGGCAGAGGAGGAACAATACCAAAATAATGGAGGGAATAGTGGCAGGGAGTGAACAGTGCCCCAGAAAGTTCTAATCCTTTTTGTTCACTGAGGAGAGAACAACATCAAGATTGTTTAGAAAACTTCTTTGCATAACTAATATTATGAATTTATGAATATCTTATAATTAGTTTTGCCAGGGAGCTGAAACCCCAGGGCCAAAGTTTTGTTCCCAGTAAAACCAGAGACAATTTCCTCTGAGCACCTTGTTAGAGTAATTCTGTTTGTCTGGTGCCAGCAGAGGGGTTTACATTTCCTCCAGCTTAATGGCATTTCAGAAAGCTGGGAGGGCTTTTCCAGTGATTCTCAGTGATTCTAAGTGTGAGATTCCCTGGATGTCAGGAGGTGGATGCTCAGCACTGGGTACAACTCAGTGGAGAGCTGGCCCAGACATCTTTTGGGTCAAAACTGTCTCATTTGGTATTTGTCATCTAAGTGGCAGGATCAAAGCCTCCCTTTAACACAGCCAGCCCCCAAATCCACCCACAGGGGTGGAGAGGAGCCTGGCTGAGTGAGTGGCTGTGGAGAAAAGTGCTGACAGCAGAGCTGCTGCATTTGCAGGCGCACACAAATCCCCCCTGATGGCATCCCCGGAGAGGAGCCGGGGCTGTGGCTCCCTGTCCCCCTGCACAGACACAGACTCAGACACAGCTCCTGCCCCTGCAGCTCCCCCAGCACACAACAGCCCAGGAGAGGATTTCAAATAATCCACTGTGGCAAGAGAAAGGCTTTAAATTGGGAGCAGAAGCAAAGCTGGAGCGTTTCCAGGTCAGAGAGGAAAACAAGTTTCTCCCGAGGATGGCTCTGACTCTGACAGGATTTTCTCTCACTGCCTCACAAGGAGATCAGCTCCAGCATCCCATCCTCAGCCCTGCAGGGTGGTGGCAACGGGGTCTGCATCTCACAGGAAAAGGCATCGTGGCCTGGTCTTGCTCCAGAGCTCTTTGCCATCCAGGCAAAAGGAGAAGGCACCAAGTGCCCCAAAACTGCACCTTGGCAACCAGCCACAGTCCTCATGGGAAGCCCCCAGCATCCAGCTGTCCTCAGAAATCCCGTAATTCCTTTTTCTGGGCTTTGGGATGCTCTTAACCAGCGTTCAGCAGGTTGAGTTCAGAGGGACCAAGGCTCCTATTGAAGTGCTCTCCAGGTGGGAGTGCTCTAACTCACACCTTACTCCTGTGAGTAGCCCCTGCACTCTGTGGGCTGCTCCCAGGAGTCCCTGTTGGCACAGTTTAGCCATAATTGCTTTCTCCTCTTTCTCCAGCCAGCCTCCAAGCACTCCTTTGCCAGGGGAATCGCTGTTCCCTTGTCAGGAGGTGGGATGCTGGTGTAATTGAGAGAGAACAGCAGCTTGTTTCTGACTGAGACTCCATCCTCCCTCCCTCCCACTCACTGCTTATTGTATGGGAAGGAGAAGCCCTCAAGATATGCTGGACAGACTCTTGGAAATAACCTTTTTCATCTCAAAGATCCTGCTGAATTTTAGATTAAAAAGGAAGCTTTTCTTTCAATAATGTATTTCCCCCTTGGCTCCCTGGCTATCAAGTAACTTTCCCTGAACAGAAAGCTCAAAAGATGAAGCTTCCCCAAATCCAGATTCATGAACTGAATCTCTTACCTCCCAGAAGCCTGGCTGGAGAGAGCAAAGGCAATCAGGGCATGAATTTCATATTAAGAAGAACAAATAAAGCAGAACCTTTTTTATTTCATCCCTTCTGCCTGTGCAGGTGAGTCGGGGTTATTAACCACCACTTAAATCAGCACAGGAAAGGGTCACCCAGCCCTGGCTCCCCATGGACCTGGAGCTGCTGCAGCCACCAGCAAAGGGACAGCTGAGCCTGGAATTGGGGTGTTGGGCCTTGAGGGAGCTTAAACAGAGCTCTGCAGAGTAGGGGCAGAGCAGAAAATAACACCTGTGATCCTTCCCCGTGGCTGTGCCCTCTCCAGGTCCTCAGAGCTCTGCAGAGCATCGACCGGAGCCAAGGGCCCGGCCAGGGGTGCCTGTGCCACAACCCCACACTGTGACCTGTCACCTCTGCAGTGACACACACGGGGGGGGCACACAACACTGCAACACAGAGCACAGTTCATCCTCAGAGCCCCTCAGAGCTCGGCAAACACGGAACTGCAGCTTTGCAAACGCTGCTCTTCAGTCACCACTTCAGCCAGAGATTGGGGGCTCCTGGGGAACTCCAGGCACGACCCCACCCGTGGGAGCTGAGCTGAGGTCCCAGGAGGGACAGGAAACGGTCCTTTGGGTCACCTTGGCAAAAATCCCACCCAAAGCCAGTCCTGTGCTGTGCTGAGCCAGTGCAGTTGTGTGTGTGACACCTCCGAGGCTGAGCACCCCACGAGCACATCCCAGCACCCTGTGCAGCTGCTGGGTCCCTGCAGCACATCCCAAAGTGTGTGCACAGACACTAACTGTGGGTAACTGTGGGTTTGGGGGTGTGCTCTGCCTTGGGCCTGTGCCAGGTCTCAGCTGAGGGAGGAGGGCACAGGCTGGACCAATTCATCTCTCCAGGCTGTGGTTCACCTGCCGCTGATTCACCTGCTGTTGATTCTGATGCTCCTGGAAATCCCATCCAGGCTAAACCCTCAGCCTGGCTGCACAGCAGTGAGCCTTGTCAGGGCTGGTGATGCCAAACTTGGCTGAACCAATCGCTGCAGTTGCCCCCAGCCCCACGGTTTTGCTGTCACTGCACCATGCAACAATCACCTGGGAGCCCCAGGGGAACCCCAGCCTCTCATTTCCCCCCCAGGGAACCCCAGCCTCTCATTTCCCCACCCAGGGAACCCCCAGCCTGTCATTTCCCTCCCCAGGGAACCCCCAGCCTCTCATTTCCCCCCCAGGGAACCCCCAGCCTCTCATTTCCCCCCCAGGGAACCCCCAGCCTGTCATTTCCCCCCCCAGGGAACCCCCAGCCTCTCATTTCCCTCCCCAGGGAACCCCCAGCCTCTCATTTCCCCCCCAGGGAACCCCCAGCCTCTCATTTCCCCCCCAGGGAACCCCCAGCCTCTCATTTCCCCCCCAGGGAACCCCCAGCCTCTCATTTCCCCCCCAGGGAACCCCCAGCCTGTCATTTCCCTCCCCAGGGAACCCCCAGCCTCTCATTTCCCCCCCAGGGAACCCCCAGCCTCTCATTTCCCCCCCAGGGAACCCCCAGCCCCTCATTTTCCCCCAAGGAACCCCCAGCCTGTCATTTCCCCGTTAGCAGCACGCAGAGCAGTGGCAGCCTCGGGCAGGCATGGCAGTGTTCCCTCCTTCTGGGCTGAGGAAGCTCCTCGGGAGGTGATCCAGCCTGCAATAAGGAGCACAGCAGCAGGGACACCCGGGGAGAATATTGATGGCTGGATCTCATTTCGGGCTGGATTCCCACACTTGGGCAGAGATAACACAGAGCTGGGATTGAGAGATGGACAGGTTTGTTTTCAGGGGACTAACAGGATTCATTCCATGGCTGCAGAGCACGTTAACATGCAAACATGCTGATTGCTTTGTCTGTACAAGCAGCACAAAAATCAGGCACTGATCCCTGCTCTGTGTGACAGGACCCAGGGAATGGCTGGAGCTGTGTCAGGGCAGGCTCAGGGTGGATCTCAGGGAAAGGTTCTTCCCCCACAGGCTGGTTGGGCACTGAACAGGCTGCCCAGGGCAGTGGGCACAGCCCCAAGCCTGCCAGGAGGCTTTGGATGATGCTCTGAGGGACAGGATGGGATTGTTGGGGTGTCTGTGCAGGGCCAGGAGTTGGACTGGATGATCCTCGTGGGTCCCTCCCAGCTCAGGGCATTCTGTGATTCCCTCATATTCTATGAAAATAAATAAAGGGCTTGAATTTCTTTCGCTTTTCATCCTGCCTAACCCTAAACTGCCTGGCCTCCATCCACAACCATGTTTCATTCCTGGCAGAGCGTGTTTTTGACACAACAGCAGCAGCTGACAATTTGCAACTCCATAAACCGGATGCACAATTCTAATTTATGTGTGAGCTAATGGATCGTTGCTCCTGTAATAAACTGCTTGGAGTGGGTTGGATTTATCAGCGAGCAGGTTGCCCTTTACACATTTTTATTTAATTTTGCTTTATTCCGTGAGGTGCCAAGTCAACAAATGATTAAATATGAGCAAATATTTCTCCACTGGAGTTTTATCAAGTTACCTAATGCAGTTAAGGGATGGAATGTAATTGCTTCTGGAAGCAAAGCTTGTTTTCCACCAGGGTTCTCAATTAAAATAAATAAATAAATAAATAGAAGGTTTTCCCTTCTGAGTAAAACAGGAGGTTACGGAGTGTATTGAGACTGGAAAATAAATAGGAAACGTGTAGAGATAACGGAGGCTTTGGATGGGATCTTCCCCAGCTCTGCTCTCAGCCGGCACCCTCAGGAATCATTTGCTTCCCTAATCCAATTCAGGAAGCTGCTCCTGCCTGTTGCTGCTCAGAAGCCTTTCCCTTTAGGGCACAGATCAGAGCCCCTGGTTCTCAGAGAGCATCTCCTCTGCCCCCTTTTCCCCTCCAAGAAGTGGGGGGAACCAAGGACCTTTCCCTTCCCTCCCTGCTCCTGCAGGGCCAGCGCTGGGCACGTCCCAGGTCCCGCTCCCAGGGAAGTGGCACTGAACAACCCCCTGGCCTGCCCAGCAGAGGGGCAGCAGTCACAGGGAAGCATGGCAGAAAGCTCGGGGAAAGGGGCAGGAGCCTTGCAGAGGAGGGACAGGAGCATTACAAATCTGCTGGCAGTTCATGAAACGCTCCAGGAGCCGCTCGCTGTTTACGGTGGCCGGGGCAGAGGCTGAAGTGCTTCACTTGGCAGATCCCTGTGATTTGGGGCTCCAGGTTCATCAGGTTGGATCACAAACCCTGTTTGAGTTACCATCACTCACTATAAACACTGGAGTGGTGAGGGCTTGGAAAAACCTCCTTGTGAGAGCTCCCCGTTCCCAAACTGCCAGTGGAGCATCCCCGTGCCCAGGGCAGCCCCTGAGAGGCAGCGTGGGTGAGAAAACCTCTCTGGGGAAGGTGACAGTGACCCAAACCTCAGGGCAGAGGAGATGGAGGCTCCAGGAGCTGCCCCGGTGCATCAGCTGCTCCTGATGGAAAGCCCAGCCTTGGAGCTGCAGCTCCAGCGAGGGAGGTGTTTGTGCTCGGGATTACCTGGATCACATTTTCTGTTGTTTTGGGTTCCAATCGTGCCAGTCAGCCCAGCCGAGGAGCCTCTGGCTCTCCAATGCTGCCACCTATAGCGACTGTGCAGCAGCAAAACTGCTCCTGGGGCCGGCCCCGAGCTGCACACAGGGCACCCTGAGAGCTCTGGAGAGGATCCCCAGGGAGCACAGAGCAGGGATCCCGAGGCTTTGCCCCTTTCCCCCACAAGATCTGAGTGCAGAGCTCGCCTGTCCCCAGCCTGCCCCGTGCCAGCTCCTGCCAGCTCTCCACACCAGAGCTCCTGGGGGACACCCTGGCATGGAGGGCGAGGATACAACAGGAACACTCAGCCAAGGAAGGAGAGGGCAGCTCTGTGTGAGCAGATCTGAAGGGAAGCACGAGGAAGAGGAGCAGGGGGGGCTGAGGAGTGCTGGGGTAGAAAAGGGCATGGGCATCTCTGTCCATGGCTGTGCTGCCAAGGAGAGTGGTAGAAGCAAACTCCTAAAAATCGGGGCACTCTGTGCCAGTGCCTCACCACCATCACAGGGAAGAATTGTGTAAATGACTGTAAACATTCAAGAAATGTTAATTCAGCCACCCCTGAGCCAGCCTGCACTGCTGCTCTCCCTTGGAAGGCCAGCTCTGGGTGCTTGCAGGTACATTTCTGCTTGTACCTTTACTACCAGACGTGGTGTGTTCCTCTCAGCTTTCCAGCACATGCAGAGCGGCCCATAAATATTGCAGCTTTTTTTGTTTTAATTTGAAGCTGTCTTGCCCACTGAGCTGTCTAATCCACGGAACATCTGCTCAGAGCAGGCAGCAATCTCTTAAATGCCACTGTGCACTTAAGAAGTTCCCGGCGGCTCTGCAGGAGCCCCTGGCAGAATTTAAGGGATGTGAGGCACCTCCCACAGCTCGAGCTAATGATCACAATACAAACGACATTTGCATGCTATGATATCCCTTTTGTGCAGGAGGCGACCTGCACACCCACATCCATCCCACCCTGGCAGCTTGTTTTCCCTCTGGCTGAGCGTGCTTTCCCAGCCTGGCTGATTAGGGCACGTTTCCCATCGCCCCAGCAGGTGCCCCTCAGGCTTCACCTCTGGGTGCTGTGGCCCCTCCCGTGCATCACCTGCATCCCCACCAGTGTCAGGGAAACCTGGGCACAGCGTGGCAGGACTGAGATGGATCCAGGACCCCCAGAACCCCTCTGATCTGTTTATGCAAATCCACAGCTGGTTTTACAGAAGGGACGTGAGGACCGAACAAAACAACAGCCCTTTGATTTTGCAATTTCTCTGACCGCGGAACTTTCGCAAGAGCAGGATCTGCCTCGTGTTTACTCACAGAAAATCCAGCAGGAGTAGCTCAGAAATAGCAAGGGGTTAACTTGCTGTGAGTCAGGACAGACCTTCAGAAGAGAAATACCTGAAATCCTTCTCCCCCGCCTGCCATCGCCGGGCTCGACGAGGCAGCCAACAAGACAGATTTTAATGGGACTTACATCCAGGAAGACAAAAAGAGGGGAAAACCGGAGAAACGGAATTAAAAATGCTCCCAGAGCTGAGACGCCAGACAAGATAAATAGGGATCATCATTCCTGCTCTCAGGGAGGTGCTGCCTCAGTGCTGCTCACCTGGGCCAGGCAGAGGGAAAATTAATGCTGCTGTGGGCACGTTAATGCCACTCACCCCCACCCATTTGTCTCCTGGTGCCAGGCCCGGATCAGCCCCAGCACCTTCCCTGGCCCACAGGGAGTTCAGCCGGCTGGGAGTTCAGCTCTGCCCTCAGAGCTCCCTCAGATGTGAATCCATGGGCTGAGAGCTGGCACGGGCACCAGGAGGGCTGAGCACCCCTGCACCCTCAGCTGACCCAGACGTGGGGCTGGAGCCGGGCAAAGCCCTGTCCTGGTGCCCAAGGCAGTGCAGAGGGGAGGGAGCAGCAGGGAGGTGTTGATGGGATGCACATCCTTGCAGGCAGAGGAGCTGGGGACCTGGGGACGTGTCCATCTGGGCAGAGGAGTTGGGGACCTGGGGACGTGTCCATCTGGGCAGAGGAGCTGGGGACCTGGGGACGTGTCCATCTGGGCAGAGGAGTTGGGGACCTGGGGACGTGTCCATCTGGGCAGAGGAGCTGGGGACCTGGGGACGTGTCCATCTGGGCAGAGGAGTTGGGGACCTGGGGACGTGTCCATCTGGGCAGAGGAGCTGGGGACCTGGGGACGTGTCCATCTGGGCAGAGGAGTTGGGGACCTGGGGACGTGTCCATCTGGGCAGAGGAGCTGGGGACCTGGGGACGTGTCCATCTGGGGAGAGGAGGTCACCCACACCCCATGGCATGGCTGGCAGGTGCTGGCCCAACACTGGTGGTGGAGCAGGAGCTGAACTCCTCATGCCAGCCCCATCCCTCCCCTCCAGTGCCAGAGCTTGGGGCTGTGCCCACTGTCAGAGCTCACCAAAGGCCAAGGGGGCTCATTTCTGTCCCTGTGTCCTTCTGCACAGTCCTCTAGGTGACATTATGGGAGCAGGGGAAGCTGTGAAATTTAAGCATCAGGAGCTCAATCCATTAGTGTCCTGACAAGCCTTTCAGAGATTTACAATGGGTTTTACCACCTGCTGGAGGTGCAGCAATGAATTTCCATCTCTAACTCATTCTTGGACCAAGATTTACAGCTGCCATCAGCCCCGTGCTGTCACTCAGTCCCCTCCGACCAGGTGGGGAAAGGTCACTTTTTAGAGACACAGCTGATGAGGCCGTGACCAAACCACCTGCTCCCACCCCAGCCAGGCTTCGGCCACCAGCCTGCAGTGAGCCTGTCACAGAGCAGTGACCGTCACCAGAGGCCTCATCAGAGGAGAATTAACGTCCCTGTGACCTGTGAGAGACCCTCAGGGACTCCAGGGACTTGTGTCGCTGCTCACCTCTCCCAGAGGCTTCCGAAATCCACGGAGCTTTGCAGCCAAGAGGAAAGGGGGTGGGAAGGACATGGGGCTCTGCTTGCTCCTGATGTTTTTTGCAAATGAAACCTTCTTTAATTTGGGGTCCAGAATCCCTGCTGGTTTCCCACGCTCTGCAATTTATCAATTTTTCCCAAATATTACGATCCCAGCGTGACAGCCCTTGTCTTTGGAAGCTCTCCTGTGCCTGAGGGCTCTCCCTGCTCGCACATTTCCCTGCTGTTTGGTGTAAATCCTTTCTCTTAATTTCATTCCCTTCCTCCTTCAGATAAATCTCTCCCTGTCCTTGTGCCCACTCCTTCCCAGGATCTGCCAGGAGGGATTCTATCCTCCCTTTACACACTGCTCTTTTTTTTTTTTTATGCTAAAGTGGAACATGCTTACTAAAAAATAAACCTTTTCATAACTAATAGGAACGGCAATAGAACATGAGTAGGAGTTTATAAAGTGAGAGAAATAAAAGATGAATTTCCTCCTATTTTACACTGCAGCATTTAATATATGGCTGTTCCTGGTGCCTCCAGAGTGTATCAGCAGCTGTAAACAACCCTCCACATACAGAGCACAGTGACCTGCCAGTACAGAGAGCCAGAGTGGTTGGTAAACTCAGGGGCCAGTGAAATTATCTCTAAACAAACATAAAATCACAGCCCTCAGGAAGAGCAGGGAGAGATAAGACAGGCAGAGATGCACAAGTTTTTTCCTTGGCTTGCACTGAACGCAGCTGCTCTGAGTGGCAGCAGGAGAAATTTAGGCATCAAAATTAGTAAAACTGAAATAAAAATGCCCAAATTCCTGGCCTCTGGGAGCTGCCCCTCAGGCTGGGATGTGCCCCCTCAGTGTGTGCTCGTGGTCACCCCATTTCTGCCCCAGGAGGGAATCGCTGGCACAGTGTTGTGCCTTGCCCTGGTGCTGCTCCCGGTCGAGGCTCGTTCCCAAGGGTAACAGGGGAGCTGCAGGGTGGGATATCGAGTGGATATGTCCATCCCTGCGGCTGGGCAGCCATCAGTGAGCAGCCTTTGTGTTACAGTGATTCCCAGGCGCAGGAAGCCGGAGGGATGGGGGAGAGGCCAGCCCGGGATCTCTGCTAGATCAGCACAGCTCCAGAGAGGGATCCTGCAGGCACCTGGAGCCCCCGTGTCTGCAGGCAGCCTGTACCCCTCCGGGTGAGGTGTGGTCACAGCACTCCAGCTTTAGGGGACCTCCAAGGACACAAAGAACCTCTCGAGGAGGTGGCAGCCCCTGCCTGGCACGTGACCCCACGGTGTGGCTTTGCTCCCTGACTGGTTGCTCTGTACTTCCAGTTTTCAGCCTCAAACCCCTCTTTGAAGCCACACACCCTGGTGCCCTGGCAACATCCCCAGTGCAGGGACGGCTGGAGCTGTGACAGCTCAGCCCAGAGCTCAGTGTGCTCCTGGCCGTGATCCTCCCTCTTGGCAGGGTCCCCAGCACACGACCTGCCTAAACACCCCCATCCAGAGCAAAAAGCCCTCCCTGCCCTCCTCTCCACTCATTTCTGCCACTGCTCTTGGTTTTTTCCTGCTGCCCTTTTGCCAGATCCTTCCCACAGCGTGTTTGGCCCTGGATTGCTGAGGGAGTTTCTCTCCCTTCCCCGGCTCTCGGGCTGCAGCCCCAGGCAGGGGACACGCAGGGTGGGACAGGCACTGTGGGGTTCAGGCCCCCGTGGTTTCCTGTCACCCTCCCATGGTATTTTAGGCTCCTTTCTCTCTCCCCACCACCTCAGAGTTACCTGCAGCAGCGGGAGGTGCAGAGTGCTGGGGGAAGGGGGGCTTGTTCCTTGGCATCGTCCTTATAATGCACACGGGGAAATTAACTTAAAGCCTGGGTTATGAAGAGAGCTAATTAGTTAATCCATGTAAAGTGCTTTAAGACCCTGGGATGAGGGGAAAGAATAGCTAATGGGGGAGCTCAGACAGGGCTCTCCTGATGCAAAGTGAATTTCAGACAAGAAATCCTTACAGTACAGAATGGAATTAAATTCGAGGGCTTGTCTAAAAGAAAAACCTCAGAATTGATCACATCCCAGTGAATAAAGACAGTCCATCAGTTCAAGGGCATCTTACACGGATATCCATGCCCACTAATTATTCTGCTTGAAACCAGCCTTCCTGGCAGATTCCCAGAGTCGATGCATCGAGGACCTCTGTGTCAACATTAGCTTTATACCAGACGGATAATTGGTGGTAAGTACCCAGAGCTGGACTGTGCTGGACAACATAATGGCAAAAATTAAATTCTTCCAACAAAATAGCTCTTTGCAAGCGTGTTCAAGCAAAACCAGGCTCGGGAGAGAGCTCCACTGTGAGGCAGCACAATTACAGAGCAATTAGAGGGGTGAACTTCACCAGCTCACCTGCACAACACCTATTTTCTTCTCTACAATCATCTGTCAATGCTTCAAACATTTCCTTTGTTCCCAGCAACAGTCACTGGCTGAATTACCATTGCTGAGAACACCGTGCAGCCGGCAGGAATCCGGGAATGGTATCTCCAAGCATTTACCAAAGGCTTTGCATCCCCAGTTCTGGCTGAGCCCTGCACTCCTGGGGAAGATCGTTCACCCCACGGGCTTTCCCAGCAGGAGGGATGTGCAGCTCTGAGCACTGGCCATGCTGGTACCCAGGAGATGATGCTCCTGTCTCCACTGGGCTCCCACACCAGTGGCAGGAGTGGGGCTGGGTGTCACCCACAGGAGCAGCCCCAGGGGCTCAGGGGTACCAGTGCATGGAAACAGGAACAGAAATGATCCTTTCCCCTCCACTGCACTGCACTGATCAGGGCCCTGCAGCCCTGAGATAAACCCTTCATGTTCATTTGAACCTTCTTTCCCTCCCCCTCGCTCTCACGTGGAACCGGGGGTGCTGGTGACCAGTGTGGAACAGCTGGAGCTGTGTCAGGGTTGGGATGGGTTACAGGAAAAGGGTGGTCGGGCACTGGAACAAGCTCAAATTTGGACAATGCTCTCAGGCACTGGGCAAGGTTCTTGGGGCTGTCCTGTTCAAGGCCAGGAGCTGGATGATCCTTGTGGGTCCCTTCCAGCTCAGGATTCTGTGATTCTGTTATTTTAAGACGCCTTTGCTGTGGCTGGGGAAGCCTGACACCGTTCCATCCCCCCTCCTGCCCTGCAGCGGGGCTGGACTGACCCCTGGGGTGTTGGGACATGGGGACCCAGCCCTGGAGGTGTCCAAGGCAGGCCTGGCCATGGCACTCAGTGCTGGGGGACAGGGTGGGCATCGGGCACGGGCTGGACTTGATGGCGTTGGAGGGCATTTCCAACCTCAGTGATTCTGTGGCTCTGTGACCCCCCAGGACACCCCCCAGGACACCCCCCAGGACGTGGGGCACAGCCAGCCCCTCCACCCCGGGGCTCCCTCTCTGGCAGCAGCCATCGGGCTGTGCAGAAGGGTCAAGGTGGGATGAGCTGTGCCGAGCAGAGCTGAGCAGAGCTGAGCTGTGCCAAGCTATGCCAAGCTGTGCCGAGCCGTGCCGAGCCGTGCCGAGCCATGCCAAGCTGTGCCAAGCTGTGCCGAGCTGTGCCAAGCTGTGCCAAGCTGTGCTGAGCTGTGCCGAGCCGTGCCGAGCTGTGCCAAGCTGTGCCAAGCTGTGCCAAGCTGTGCCGAGCTGTGCCGAGCTGTGCCAAGCTGTGCCAAGCTGTGCTGAGCTGTGCCAAGCTATGCCAAGCTTTGCCGAGTGGAGCTGAGCCGTGCCAAGCTGTGCCAAGCTATGCCAAGCTGTGCCAAGCTGTGCCGAGCCGTGCCGAGCCGTGCTGAGCCGTGCCGAGCCGTGCCGAGCCGTGCCGAGCCGTGCCTGCCCCCGCTGGCCCTGAGTGGCACGCAGGGGCAGCAGAGGTGACAGCGATGCAGACGCCGTGATCGCCCCGGCTGCTCCGTCTGGCGAGCGGCACAAATTGGATTACGTGGTGGAGTTCCCGAGGACAGCTCTGCCGGCTGAGTGGCATTTCCATATTCTGCCGAGCAGCCCACATGCCCATAAAATCTGATAAGTTTTCTCGGTCATCACTTTGTGTATTTTTATGAGTCTATTAAAATGTGATTTACATTTTTCCAATTTCCCCCTCCCCCCCTTTTCCCTCCAATATGCCCAAGGGATGGGTGGATTAGATTGGAGGGAGCCCAGGACCATATGGCCAATTGGATTAGGTTCTCCTAAGTGCTCGGCAGAAAGTAATAGGGGCTTTAAACCTGGATCCCAAATTCTGGATGCCTGTCTTGTCTGAATTGCCGAACAGCTCCATTTTTTAAGGCTTTTGAGTGGTGCTGAAGCCACAGACAAGGATGCTCAAGGACTGTCCTGGCAGGGACCTCAGGGCCAGTGTTAGGGCAGCACCTGAGGCACGTGGCCACCTCCACCCCTTTCCTCCAACTCTGAAATTAATCACCAGTTAATCGTTGTTCAAACCGAGTATTTTTAGTCAGAATAACACTTTCTGTTTGAGTCAACAGAAGTGTGAGCTGTGCTTCCTGTGTTTCTGCTTGCTCAGGGCAAACGCTGCAGTGTCCCCAGGACGGGACCACAAAGGAGCTGCCTGTGCTGCTGGGTGGAAATTTGCTTTCAAATTTGAGAGAATATTTGTAGAAATTCCTCTCTCTGCTATTTGCTCAGTTCTGTTAACAACGGGCTGCCAGTCGGGTTCAAGGACAGACGAGCAGTGTGCTCTGAGCAGCCGCTGTAATTCTCTTTGCTCTGAAGAGACAGAGGGAGATTAATAGAAAAAGCAGCAGCAGGAGGATTTGTCAAGAAAAATAATCATTTTCAGGCCAAGGAGGTTTTGCTATCTTGATAGTGAGCAAATGGCAGGAGCAAAAGGACTCCTGAGCCTGCCCCTTGTTACCAAAAGAAGCAAATTAAGGCAATTGCTGCTGAACAGAAAACTAACATTTGGCTTTTTCCCCCCTCAGCCGCTCTCGTTGTCCCCGAGACCCTCCCAGCCTCCCTGCCCAGAGTCGGGAGCCTTTTCCAGCCCGTGTTTTCATCTCAGGGCGATGGCAGCGCTTGCTCCGCTGTCCCCGAGCAGCGCTGGCACTGCTGCGACCTCCGGAGAGCGAGTCCGGGCAGGGGACACGGGGACAGGCAGGGACACGGGGACAGGCAGGGACACGGGGACAGGCAGGGACAGTGCTGGGCAGTGCCCGTGGTGCATCCCGGGCAGGGAGGGCAGTGATCAGTGGATGGATGTGAGCAGGACGTGGTGCTGCAGCCCCAAATTCACTTCTTTCAGCCCCAAATATCGGCTGGAGCATCCGGGATCCCCTGGGCATCGCCTGCCCGGGGCTGCAGGCCTGACAGGGCTCGGAGGGTGTGGGAGGATGTCCTGGAAAGGGGGGAAAGGCCCGGTAAAGGTTCCCCCTGCCCCATTCCCCTTCTCTCCATGGAAAAAGGGTTAACGGGCAAAAACAAAGCGGGTTCACTTCCCACCTCCGCTGGCTGAACACGAGGCTGCAGTTTGTTTGTTTTCGTTCTCCAACAGCCTTTGTGTCCCCTGACACTTCTCTGCTTGTAAATAGTCGAGTATCACATTCCCCCTGTGGAAACTGGAAACCAGGGTCGACAAAAACCTGAAATCCACCTTTCCACACCCCCACACCCCCCCATTTTGCAGCTGTGCTGCAATTTCAATTACCATATGCCTTGTTTTGCCCCCGGGGAATGGTGGAGGGATGAGGAATAGGGGAAGTGTGGCAGGTAATGGAAGACACGTTCTCATTTCTGCTCCAGCAGATAGTGCAAGTGGCCATTAAATGCTGAAATTAATTGTTTAAATTGTTCTGAGCAGCATTTACGGCGCTCTCCCTGTCGCTGCAGCTGGGCATTTGGTTTCAAAAGCTTTCCCTGCATTATCTGCAGCCCGGCGTTCCAGCAGCAGCGTCTCACCACAAACTAATTTGTTCTACACACATTTATTTTCTCCCTGCACAACACTTACAAAAATACGTGGCAAAAATGCAGATAATTTTTCCCCTCTTGTTTTCACACCGTTCCAGGGACAAATTGCTGCTGCACTCAGTGGCACCCCCGAAGGAGGGACCCCAAGGGTGGCCAGTCAGGCATGGAGGGTTTAATAGACGTGTGAATGTGGCACTTGGGGACATGGATTGCTGGTGGCCTTGGCAGTGCTGGGTTAATGGTTGGGCTTGATGATCTTAATGGTCTTTTTCAACCCAAAGGATCCTGTGATTTATCCTGTCAGAACAACCCTCCCATCCAGGGGAGGCTGCCCAGCTCTTCCCTCATCCAGGTGTGCCACTCCAGAGCTGGTTGCTTACAGTGGCAGCCCAGTCACCCTGGATGAGACACGGAATCACTGATGTGCCTGTGAATATCATTTGGCTGCTTGGAAATTAAAATGAATTTTGAGTTGTGTAGCATTTATCTGCATTCCTAATTTATGTTTGAACAGGAGAGGAACTATTTTCTGTCCTGAAATTCAAGCTTAATTTTCATCTTTGTTATCTTTAGAGCTTAGTGAATAATTAATTCTTTTTCTTGCAAGTTTTTGTTGGATTTGAAGCACAATTAATTCCGCCACTGGCTTTGTTGTCGCTGACTCTGCAGGAGGCTGTGGAGGTCCCGGAGCAGGTGAGGGTCCTGCTGGGTTGTCAGTGGGTCCTGCTGGGTTGCCAGTGGACCCAGCACCCTCACTCTCCCCATTCCATCCATTCTGTGCCCTGTGCTGCCTCGGTATCAATTTTCCTCTCATCCCTTGCTGGTTTCCAGGTGTTTGGCAGCGTTTCTTGTTCTCTCCAAGCCCGGTACCTTCCCCTGCTGTTACAGCACCCAGGGCCTGACTCTGGCAGGGCGTCCCCAGCCCGTGGTCCCTCTCAGGATCCCACCTGGCTGCAGGTGCTCTGAGGGGCATTTGCAGCTACTGAAGGGGAGCTGAGGGAGCGCTTGGGGAGCTCCATCTCCCACAGCTGGTGTTGCTGAGGGGTTTCATTTGCACTGGCAGGAGCTGGGACCTGTTGCTGTCTGTGCAAGGGAGATGACAGCAACCCTGCTGTGATTGGCATCCTAATCGGTCAAAATACTCTGCCCTCCTCCTGCAGAGCCCTCTTTCACTCCAGCCTGGATGTATGCATGAAGCAAAGCCTGTGTTTTGATAAGATTATTGTTTCCACCCAGCTGATGGATTTGTTCCTGTGAAGAACAGGCCAAAGTGCTGCCGCCAGCAGTGCAGCCTCCTGTGGGCTTACTGCAAGTGGTGAACGTTTTTGTGGGTTTTTGATGTCTTGGAGCTTGGATGGAAGGAGAACCCCGGATTCTGCTGCATTTGGGACGAGCTAATTCAGACAAATTCCAGGGAGGAGGATCTGTTATTGGGGCGAAACAGCCCAAACAGGGAACTTTTCAGCAGTATTACACTGTGTACTTAATTTTCAGCAGTATTACATGGTGTAGTTAATTTTCAGCAGTATTGTGTTGTGTACTTGACCTCCCTAACCTTACATAATTGCATCTTAAAACAGTCCTAAAGGAGCTAGTTAAGGGAAGGAGTACAGCTGGCCATATCTCAGCATTGATTTTCTGCCAGCTCCTTGGACTTTCCATGATGTGAGCTCCATGGATCCCTCACTGAGCTCCCCCTGCCTGGGACGGGGCTGCCCCTGGGGTGGAGGGACAGCATGGGATGGGCAGGGTTTGTGTTTCACCTGACCCAAACCCCTCGGGGCTGGGACCCCGCAGCTGATGCTGTGACCCCTCATCGACCTGTGCCCACAGAGAGCCAGCCCAGGGGCTGGGGGGCTGGAATAGGGGTGTCAGGGTGTTGGGCTGAGCTCAAATCCCACTCGGGGGGCATCTCTCCACTCAAGGTGTTCACACATTGCAGAGCTTGAGCCCTGACACCAGGAGAAGGGTTAAGTGTAAACAGAAAGATTTTCCAAGTTTTTCAAAGAGCTCCGGAGTCTTTTGAAACAACTTTATCTCTTAATTCAGAAGTCTGTTTGAATAACCCGAAATGAGATCAGTGTGGAAGGGCTGGAGGATCATCCCCTAACAAAGAGCAGCGATTCCTTCCCATTCAGCTCAGTTATCCCCGGCTCAGTCTTGGGGAAACAGCCCGATTGCTTTCCTGCCAGCTCCTGGCTGCCGAGTTAATGACATCGTGTGATGCTCCAGAGGATTTTGCAATTACTCCTGGAGAATTTGGCTGGAAGGGGCCGGGAGGGCGCAGGGGCCGGGGGCGCATCAGTTCGGTCGAAGGTCGCCCTCCCTGCCCCAGCTCCTCCTGGGGGTCCCGGCACTCACAGACCCCGTGCTGGGGGGCTGTGCTGGCCCCGGGGCTGCCGGCTGAGCTGCGGGGCTGGGTGACACGGGACGGACCAGGCTGGGCTGATGTCGCTCGGGCGATGAGCAGCTCAGCGCAGCAATCGTGCTCCCTGGCTGCGGCTCCGGGCCCTGCAGCCGCCGGGTTAGTGAACACAGACTGGAAATCCCTGCTTACAGAGTGATTCCAGCCCTGCTGACTGCCGGGGAAGGGGCAGCCCAGGCCCAGTGCCCCTTGAAGGCTTCCAGTCCCCAAGGGAAGGGATGGTGAATTAGGGAGATGTCAGGGATTCTGCCAGTTCAGCTGCAACGTGGAAAACCTGGTGGCTGGGGGTGGTTTGAAAGCCACTTTTCAAGCAATATTAGTTTTAGGTCAACCTGTGCCTATTCCTCTGCCTCAGGAGTGTCACCAGCAGGAGCTGGCTCAGAGGTGATGAAGTGTTTGTGCCCCCTCTGCTCTGCCACCGACCCCTGGCATCCCCCAGGCCCGGCCTGAGGGGATGGGGTGGGTGCCAGGCTTTAACTTCTCGCCACAGTGAATAAATGTCGTGTGCTTTTCTCCACCCAGGTCCGTTCTGATTCCACCCTTACTCCTGGAAGGTTCCCCGGCTCCTCTGACAGAGGCATTTACACGATGGATCAGTCCCATCCCCTGCTGTCAAAACAAGTGTGGGAGTGACAATGAGCACGGGTGGCACGTGGGAACCCCTCACCTCACCTCTCACCATGAGAACGGGGGTCCCCAGCCAGGGAGCCCTCCATGAGCCCAGTGCTCTAATCCCTCCTTAAGCACCTCGCTAATGAGAGGATTAACCAGGGATCCACCTCGTGCCAGGCACAGCGGCTGAGCCTGAGAATTCCAGAGGGAACCCTGCTGCCCTCCCACGTTTCCCTCCCACAGAGGGGTTTTTTGCTCGTCCTCCTCCCCTGCCTCAGGATGCTCCTCTGCTCCCAGCTGCGCTCCAGCCCTGGCTCGTGCCAAGCCCAAGGCCCTGTAAATGAGCAGCCCCCCATTTTCCAGCCCTCGCTCAGATGTTCCTGGGCAGGACACCTGCAAACACGTGGAGGCTCCAAAATCCAAAGGCACAGATTATCCCCAAACTAACCCTTCCTATTCTGCACTGTCACCCCTCAGGTGCAGCCCCCTGTCCCTGGGACACGTCCCAAGGGCTCCCTCAGGGGGCCAAGGAATTGTCCCGCTGCTTCCAGCATCCTTTTCCACCTCTCTCTTCTGCCCCCTCCACCCTGGCCCTGCAGTGGCCCAGCACCTTCCCACAGCCCCCAGCTCTGCCTCCAGCACAGACATTACTTCTAATAATGTGCAAATTGGATTAGGACACGGCGATCAATCAGGGGCTCAACACCTCGGGGAGGGGAGCTGGTGGCTCTTTGTCCAGGGGCAGGAGCTGCAGAGGAGGGAGGGAAGGAAGGCTGCAGCCTGGCCGGGCCCTGCCCGGGTGCCAGACACGCAGGAATTGATTTGGGATTGTTTCTGTGCAGCGGGCGCTCCAACAATCAGATATATTTCTCTGGCAGGTCTGAGTGCAGAGCTCTATTATTCATACTCTGGCTTTAAGTTATAGCCGGTGTCGTGTCAAATGTACCAATTCCAGCAGCTTTAATGGAGTTGGCCTCTGCCCCCCTCGCCAAATGGCAGCTGATATTTTCTGCCCACGTCAGTTGTATCTACGAGGGGAAAATATCGAGTGCTCCCTGCGGCTGCGGGTCCAGCGCGTGGGGAGGGAGGGGAGGTTTCCGTGTGGCTCCGGGCACGTGTGGCTCCTGGCACGTGTGGCTCCTGGCATGTGTGGCTCCTGGCACGGCCAAAGCCAGCACTGCCACGCCGTGCTCAGCAGGGTCTCGAGGCACCACGGTCACCTCTGGGGACCAGCCAGGCTGTGCTCCACCGGTGGCACCCGGGGATCCTGGTGGGTGGGACAGAGCCCAGCTCTGCCTGTCACAGCTTCCCTTGCCCTTTGCCCACCTCTTTGCCACCCAATGGGCAGTGCACCCTGCCACATGTGTGTGACAAGAAGCAGGACTTCCCTGGGAGCCCTGGGCAGGGAGCACCCACAGCAGGATGGAGGGTGCAGGATGCAGGATGGAGGGTGCAGGATGCAGGATGCAGGATGCAGGATGCAGGATGGAGGATGCAGGATGGAGGGTGCAGGGTGCAGGATGGAGGGTGGAGGGTGCAGGATGGAGGGTGGAGGGTGCAGGATGGAGGATGGAGGGTGCAGGATGGAGGGTGGAGGGTGCAGGATGGAGGGTGGAGGGTGCAGGATGGAGGGTGGAGGGTGCAGGATGCAGGATGGAGGATGCAGGATGGAGGGTGCAGGATGGAGGGTGCAGGATGCAGGATGGAGGGTGCAGGATGGAGGGTGCAGGATGCAGGATGCAGGATGGAGGATGCAGGATGGAGGGTGCAGGATGGAGGGTGCAGGGTGCAGGATGGAGGGTGGAGGGTGCAGGATGCAGGATGGAGGGTGCAGGATGGAGGGTGGAGGGTGCAGGATGCAGGATGGAGGGTGCAGGATGGAGGGTGGAGGGTGCAGGATGGAGGGTGGAGGGTGCAGGATGCTCATTTCCAGCCACCACTCACTCATCAGCCTCTCTCACCTGTGCACGGGGCTGCAGGTGCTGCCAGTGAAACACCTGAAGGGGTGGGGGAGAAGCCTTTAAATTCTGCCACTAAGAAGCCCAGGGTTTCCCCTGAGCTGCTCTTGCTGCCTCCTCTTCCTCCTGCCTCGGCCCTGGGGAAGCTGCAGCACCGGTGAGTGTCGTGTGCTGGGCTTGGGGATGTGGGGAGGAAACACTTCCCATGGCTGGGATCACCCCCCAGAGAGGCAGTGGAGCAGGGCTGCCCCTGGGGATGAGGGAAGCAGGAGGGGCTGTGCCCAGGGTGCTGCAGGAGCCCCTCACTGGGCTGCAGCCTCTCCCTTCCTGCAGACCTCGGTGTCTGGGAATGCTCTGAGCAGCATCTCCAGCACCCTGAGGGGCCAAGTGGGCTCAGGGCATGTTCCCACATTCCCTGGTGGGTGAAGGTCCTGTCCATGCTCCAATCCTCCCTCTGCAGCTGGGGCAGGGACCCCCTGAACATTCAGTTCATGTCCCACTCCCGCTCAGAGCTCGGCCCTTGGTCCATAATTGAATCCAATGTTTTCAAACAAGCTTTGATCCCTCGGAAAAGGCAGTTTTCCTGGCTGCCCTCATGGCCACGGCTCCTGTAAACAACTGGCAATCTGCCCACCTCCTAATTTTGGTAACTAATTACCTCTCGTTATCTTGCATCAGGCCGGTAGCCAGCGTGTCACTAAGTGATTAATACAACACACACAGCAGCACGAAGCTGCATCTTTCATTCACCACCAGAGTTATCCTGTTTGCCCTCTTGTTGTTTAGCTTAATAAAACGGTGAGAAAGGCAGGAAATGCAAGAAATCCGTATTTGCTGTTGGATGAGCAGCTGGGAAGGCAAAGGCACAATAGGGCTGGGCCAGGATCTTCTGGGGGCAGGAGAACTGGCTCTGAGGAGTTTATAATCATGATTTAATACACAGGAGCCTCTAGTGGGCTTGTACATCCTCTGACCTCTGCATGAGCAGCGCAGCCTTTGGCCTGCTGACACTCTGCAGGAGGCTTTTTAAACCTGAAGGTCTTGACCCACAACAGGACAATTTCCAGAAGAAGGAGAAAATTTTCTTTATTTGCTTTCCACAGGTTTTTTTCCCCCACAGCTTCTCCCACGTGGTCAGGAAGGACCCATTTCCACCCTGTCCATCGCTCAGCACGTGGCTGGTCATGGGGAGTGTGCACTGAGGCAATAAATTAAATTGGGGGGGGTTCATCAATATTAATTTTGATGCTACTCAAAACAGCCTGAGCAAAGGCACCAGCCTTGCCCTCAAAAGCCAACAGGACCACTTTGTTACCCCAGTTATGTCCCATTCCATCGGGGTCAGCCTGTGGCAGGAGCTCTGCACCCTGGCAGGACTGCGGGGCTGCTGGTGCTGGGGACAAGGAGGGGTTGGTAGGAGGAAGGGCTGGGGTGACTGGGCAGCTGCTGGGGGCAGCTTTGGGGTGTTCAGGGCTCGGTCCCCTCCTTGCCCCAAGCTCAGCTCCCTGCTCCTCCTGCCAGCAAGGGCAGGAGAGCACTTACAATAATGAGGAATTCAGCACTGACACCTTTTAATTCCCCAAATGATTAACTTGCAGCAGATTAGAGCTGGGATGGCTATTTAATTAACAGACATGTCAAGCTTGCTTATGAGCCATTAAAAAAACCCCCACCCTAATGATTGACTTGTTAGTAAGGAAGAAATCAATTAGATTTTTTTTCCTTTTTTTTTTTTATTCCTCCTCTGAAGTTTTTGGCTTCAGCCAAAAGGATGGAGGAAGAAAGGATGCTGGGATTCAGTGGGGCTTTATCCTTTACAGAGGAAGTTGCAGGAACAGCTCGAGGCAGGGATTTTCAGGGGTTTTGGGAGGCAAGGACTGAGCTCTGTCCCAGGATGCAGCAGAGGACAGGAGCAGCCCCTCAGCACTGGGTGACTGTGGTCAAAGCTTCCCTGTCCCCTCTTGATCCCCCCATTCTCTCCTCCAGGGCCAAGCCAGGGCACAGGGAGCTCCTGCTCCCCAGGGAAAGCACACGAGGGGTTAAATGCCTTTCTTACCCACAATTATGAATTGCTGTCTGCAGAGTCTGACTTAATGCACAGAAACTCTGATTGCTCAAGTTGTAGATTGCCTCTTGACATTAATTACTATGTAAATCCTGCAGATTAACATTGTCAGATGATGAGTGGCAAGTCTCACTCGCAGCCCATCTCCCAGCAGCGCCGCAGTTGCAGAAGTTGCCATAGCAATTTTTTCCTCTTGGAAAAAAATAATAATAAAGCAAACTCCAAACAAACCAGCACATCCCTGTGCTCCTGCCGGACGCTGGTGCTCTCCCTGCTGATCCCAGGGCCTCGAGAGGACCCCACTGGGGCCAGAGCTGAAGTTGCATTTTGAGCCCTTGGTGGGTTTAACACTCTTTGAGTGTTTGTCTGGCTCACCTGAGTGCTTCATGTCCATAACATGCCTAAATGCCCACGATGGGGAGATGATCCTTCACCACACAGGAGCTGCTCCCTCAGCTCTGCCCACTCTGTGCTGGGCACTGTCCCTGAGGGCAGTGCGGGACCTCTGGGGGAGCAGAGCTGCAGCTGCCCCTCTGGGTCTGCTTCAGGAGGAGGTTTAATGTTACCTCAGTCTCTGAAGCCAAACAGTGAAAAGAAAAGGCAAAAGAACTCGTTTTTCACTCGAGATTAAAGATGCATGAGCAGAATCGAGCAGGGCTGCTCACCACGGAGTCAGGGGCTTTGAAGGTGAGCTGAAAGCTCACTACATAAATTGATAAACTGCCTCAGATCTCTGGTCAGGAGAGCACAGGCAGCCACCTTCAAGCCTCTCTGTGTCTGGAGATGCTTTGGACTGGCCCCCCCAGCCCTGTCCTGGCTCTGCTCAGTCCTGGTGCCCCAAGAGACTGGAATGAAAAAGTTCCAAACCCCATGGTTTTGACTCTGTGTTTCTCACTTCCAGAAGCCCGTGGGAGTTCACTGGGGTTCCTGGCTGGGACACCCCTGCCCTGAGCTGGAGCCACCACCACCCTCCCTGCAGACAGAGCTGCTGCCCAGGGCTCCTGCCTCCCCTCAGAAGGGAATTGTGCTCTACTGGGATCTGCAAAATTCATGGCTATGAATTCCCCCCCAAGAAAAAGGTGCTGTAACTCACGAAGAGTCAAATGGCAAAATGCCACTGAGGAAAGGCCGGAAAGAGCTTTAATTGCCCCAATGAATCAGTGTCATCCCAGGTTTCCAAGGCGTCACCACTTCACCCTCTGCTCACCAGATCCACTGGAGGGCTGGGGGTGCCTTTCCAAAGGGGTTCCTAAACTGGCAGCTCAGTCCATCTCGTTGAGGGCACCAAGCACAGCAGCTGGCACTGGCACAGCTCCCGTTACCCTCAGCCCCAGCGTGGGGTCCTGTGGGCTCCCAGAGCCCAGGTCAGTGTGGTTAACAACCTTTTTAAAAATTAACTCCCTGGGAACTTGTTATTCCAGGATTCCAGCCATTGAGGGCTAGTTAATATTTATGAAATAATTAATAGATGCACCTCTGTTCTTTAATAACTCATGTAAAGTTGTGCTGGGGAAGGCGGTACCAGAGCAGCTCAGAGCAGGAGGGGCCCTTAATTATGTATTAAACACACAGAGATTTATTACACAAAGTTGTCAAAAATATAAAGGCATTTAATTTCAGAAATAACGAGGCAAGTTCTGCTAGCTGGAGGCCTGTGTTAACGAGCTAACTGGCTGTAGAGCTCTGCCCCAAGGAAAAGCATCGACAGGGAGGCCTGGCCCTGCTGTGCTGGGCTCTTTCTGTTCCTGGGAGATTCGGTGCTCACCACGGTGGGTGCTGGGAGGGGCAGGCACACACACAAACACACACAGAGCTTTTTGGGGAGCTTTCCCACTTCCAGCTCCTCTCCATCAGCACAAGGTGCTCCTTTGCTCCAG
The DNA here is from genome assembly GCA_038380795.1 of Pyrocephalus nanus. NCBI lineage: Eukaryota > Metazoa > Chordata > Aves > Passeriformes > Tyrannidae > Pyrocephalus > Pyrocephalus nanus. Next base: position 6,040,025 of record CM076285.1, on the reverse strand, counting down.
GGACCCCCGTGTAGCTGCCCCCCACGTGGGCTGGGGGTCTCTGGAGCAGGGCTGGAGGCCCTGGCAGCAGCACACACACAGACTGCTGCCCAAACAATGATCTATACTTTCAATTTTCCAAAAGATTATGTTTTCATCTTAAAAGATGTTGTCTCCTGCTTTTTGACCTGAATAAAGTGAAAGATAATAGAATCCAGATGAAATATATATCTACATTAATCTTACACAGGGAGAGCTTTGTGCAGCTTCCAGGTGCCGTGGCAGGAGCGGATCCAGTTGCAATCAGATGCCCGCCTGGCTCTGAGCGATTCCCACTCTGATTTAATGGGATTAAGCCCTGCTGTGGCTGCAGCCAGTCCGGGTGTGGGGGGCACAGCTGCCTCCAGAGGGGATGGGAGAGCTCAGAGGTGCATTTTCCCCAAACACGGCTGTGGAGGGAGGTGTGTGACCCTGCCACGTCCAGAGGTGACACCGGGGTGTGACAGAACCTCTGCTCCAGGCTGGGGTGCTGAGATGGTGCTGGCTGGGCAGGATTGAGGCTGTGCTGGGCAGGATGGGGCTGTGCTGGGCAGGATTGAGGCTGTGCTGGGCAGGATTGAGGCTTTGCTGGGCAGGATGGGGCTGTGCTGGGCAGGATGGGGCTGTGCTGGGCAGGATTGAGGCTGTGCTGGGCAGGATGGGGCTGTGCTGGGCAGGATTGAGGCTGTGCTGGGCAGGATGGGGCTGTGCTGGGCAGGATGGGGCTGGCTGGGCAGGATGGGGCTGTGCTGGGCAGGATGGGGCTGTGCTGGGCAGGATTGAGGCTGTGCTGGGCAGGATGGGGCTGTGCTGGGCAGGATTGAGGCTGTGCTGGGCAGGATGGGGCTGTGCTGGGCAGGATTGAGGCTGTGCTGGGCAGGATTGAGGCTTTGCTGGGCAGGATGGGGCTGTGCTGGGCAGGATGGGGCTGTGCTGGGCAGGATTGAGGCTGTGCTGGGCAGGATGGGGCTGTGCTGGGCAGGATTGAGGCTGTGCTGGGCAGGATTGAGGCTGTGCTGGGCAGGATGGGGCTGTGCTGGGCAGGATGGGGCTGTGCTGGGCAGGATGGGGCTGTGCTGGGCAGGATTGAGGCTGTGCTGGGCAGGATGGGGCTGTGCTGGGCAGGATGGGGCTGTGCTGGGCAGGATGGTGCTGGCTGGGCAGGATGGGGCTGTGCTGGGCAGGATTGAGGCTGTGCTGGGCAGGATGGTGCTGGCTGGGCAGGATGGTGCTGGTTGGGCAGGATGGGGCTGTGCTGGGCAGGATTGAGGCTGTGCTGGGCAGGATGGGGCTGGCTGGGCAGGATTGAGGCTGTGCTGGGCAGGATTGAGGCTGTGCTGGGCAGGATGGGGCTGTGCTGGGCAGGATGGGGCTGTGCTGGGCAGGATGGTGCTGGCTGGGCAGGATTGAGGCTGTGCTGGGCAGGATTGAGGCTGTGCTGGGCAGGATGGGGCTGTGCTGGGCAGGATTGAGGCTGTGCTGGGCAGGATGGAGGCTGTGCTGGGCAGGATTGAGGCTTTGCTGGGCAGGATGGTGCTGGCTGGGCAGGATTGAGGCTGTGCTGGGCAGGATGGTGCTGGCTGGGCAGGATTGGGGCTGTGCTGGGCAGGATGGTGCTGGCTGGGCAGGATGGGGCTATGCTGGGCAGGATTATGCCTACTCAGCCCTTGGACAGGCACTTTCACAGTGGATTTTGGCAGCTGCCAAGAGCTCCTGAGGGCTGCCCCGGCCCCAGCTGGGTTACCTGCGAGCTGCCACCTCGGTGCAGCAGAGAGGATTCACTTTGCTTTGTGTCTTGTCGTGTTCCTCCTGCAGTTTGCATTTCAAAGCCTCTCCCTTCGTCCCCAGTGGCACAAGGGCAGGGTGAGGGGCACTCACAGGGCAGGCTCCCCCAGCCCAGATCCCAGAGCCAGGCATGGCAGGGGCTCCAGCTGCAGCCAGAGAGGGCTGGGAGGAGGAGAGGGAGAAATTGGATTCAGAGGCAGCAAATGCAGCTCCCCAGAATGGATGTACATTTTCATTATACACTGAGTAATTGGTGGTAATACAAGAGATATGGGCAGTATCATTATAGACCAGGCTGTGCTGGAGATGGATTATCATCATCTGTCATTATCTGGGCTTCCTTGTGGCTGCTAAAATTGTAGAACATGATTTTAATAACCCTGGAAGGCAAGAATCATTTTTCTTTTGTCACTTAACAACTTGGCCTCATTCACTGATACCTTTAAATAAGAAGGGGGGGATTAATTTCTAGTGGGATAAATGCAGACCTGCTTGTTTCCTCCTCTCTTCATTTGCAAAGGGGCCCCGGTGAGGCCTGACAGCTTTCAAGGAAATTGCAGATAATGGGGACAGGACGTCGGTGGGAGCTGGGGCACAGGAGCACCCGGGGGCAGGAGATGCTGAGCGGTGCCAGCCCGGGGACCCTCACCCTGTGCCCCCCTTGCAGAGCACTGGCAGTGCTGGGAACCACAGCCTGAGCCTCGAGGGGCTTTGGGCAGGAGATCTGGGCAATATCAGAGCTCAGTCCCCTCTCGCAGGGCACGGACACGGCCCCAGAGCCGTCACTCCTGACCCCCTGGGCACTGCCAGGGCTCATCTGAGGGTGTCTCATCTGTCCCTGCCCTCGGCCACCGAACCAGCCAGCAGCAGGAGAGGGACAAATCAAATTACAAGGCAGCTAATGAAAATAATGGGGAATAAAACACTTCTGGAGGCTGCTTGGTTGGATTCCTATTTCCTCGTGTCACCGGGTCCAGGCGGGGATGTTTGGAGCAGACATTTCATTGCCTGTGTGATTAGCTCAATTGCCCGTGGATTGCTTGCTCTCACAGACCTGAGCAGAGGCAGAGGAGAGGTGCGAGCTCCGAGCTGGGCTCCCACCCCACAGAGCCCCCCGAGCCCCCCTGTGCCTTCCAGGGGCCTGGCACTGGCAGCATGTCCCAGGGTGGCACGGACAGAGAAAGGGGGGTTCCCCTGATGAGCACGGCCAAGATGGGGGAGCAGGAGCAAGGGGGGATCATTCGAGAGGGCTTTGCCCCTTTCCCATGCAGTGTTGCAGCCACAAGCAGCTGCTGGCACCTGCCTGGGCTGGCGGCCCCCCACGTGCCGCTATTGACTCTGGGTAAATAATTTCCAGGTATCTTTTTCTCACGATGAAAGCTGATTTTTTTCTATTATTGTCAGAGGTGTTTATTAGAGCAGAAAAATAATAGTGCTGTGCTTGCAGCCTGATTGCTGGGAAGTGTCAGGAGGGGCCGTGTGGCCCTGGCAGCGGGATCAGACTCCGAGGGGCTGCCTGGCACTGCGGGCAGCGGGTGAGGGTGGGGGGCAAAGCCCCCTGCCCTGGTGGTGTGATGGGGGACAGCATGGAAGGGAAACTTCTTTCCAGCAGTGGCAGAAGGACAAGATGCTCCACAGGTCTGAGCTCTGCAGAAAGGAGTGGGAATTTCCAGGAATGGCAGGGGATGAGGTGCTGGCACAGCTGGCCATGGGACACGGGGAGGTTCCTCTGCCACAGATACCTGAGCAACAGAGCCAGGAGTTCAGGGACAGGCAAGGTGTGGGTGGGCCCATGGAAAATCTCCCCCTCTCACCCCTGCACCCGTTGGATCTCTTTGCCAAGACGGAGCTGTGGAGCCCTGGCATCCCTTTGGTGTCCCACAGCTTAGAGATGAATAATGGCAGCTCATCTCTCCCTGCTCCCCCTCCCCGTGCCCACCAGGGCCTCCCCAGATCTGCCACGCAGAAATTAATCCTCCTGCCTCATTAATTGCAGGAACGTGTTGGGAGCTGTTCAAGGTCAGCCCCTCAGCCCCCACCATCAATCCTCTCCAATTTGCAGCCGCCTCCCTGGGGAGGAGCCGGTGGTGGCACAGGGCAGGGATGAGCTGGGGGCATCCCTGGTGTCTGGGAGCCTGCAGACAAAGGAGGGTCCCAGCTGGGCTCCCGTCCCTGGAGCAGCTCCATGCTGGCTCCCCATGCTCCCCTGTGTCCCCCTGTGCTGCTATCCCGAGTCGAGGGTCCCATCCTGACCCCCTCTGCCCACCCATGGGGCATCTTGGCAGGGAGCCCTCCGCTCCCTCCCCTCTGCTGATGGCTGAGCAGGGGGGTTTGTTTGAATTAATCATGTTGAGCAGCAATTAACCATCTCTCCTCATCCATTAGAGACTGCAGCAGCTCTCGCACTTAGATCTTGCATCTTACATGACTGGCAATATTTTATTTTTTTAGAGAATGAAAAGAAGAAAGGGAAAATCCCTTGGGGGGCCGGTTCTTGCTGCCAGTGGAGCTGATACATTCCAGGAATGTACTTTATTCTGCTTCAGAGCAATGATCCACCCAGCAGGGATGGAGTCAGGGGCACTGGGAACACAGGCTGCTGAGAGCCCCCCAGCATTGAATGTGGGGCTGCTGCCTGGAGATTGTGACCAGAGCTTCCCTGGGGTCTGTCCTTGTCCATGGGCTGCTGCCCAGTGCCATCAGTCCCCATCCCACGCTCTGCAACCCAGGAAAAGCCCCACAGCCACTTCCCCTTTCCACCTTCCCCCTCGCCCCATGGCCTCGGATTTGGGAAGCTCTTGTGCCATGGACTGGGAGCCCACTGCCCCACCACCCACCCCAAAACCTGCCTCGTGAGCCCCCACCCACCATCCCCACACTGTGCTCCCCTGCTATCCCACACCACGGCCCGTGTCACCCCCTGCCTCTGCACAGCCACGGCCTCACCTGGGACCCTCTGGCTTCAGGCCAGGCTTTTGCACCCAGACAGCCCCCTCCCCGTGCCCCCTCCTGCCCCTGGGCTCTGGGTCCTGGCTGCAGGGGCTCTGCAGGGACGGGACCCTGCACCCTCCCTCGTCCCCTGTCCCATCCCAGGGCTTGTGAGGGTGACTCAGAGCTGAACGGGAACCGAGAGCGCTGTCAGGGAGGCAGATCCACTCATCCCTGCTCCCAGGGAGCTCCCTGGCAGACTGGAGTGCTGGGAACCTCCTGGGACGGGCCCTTCCCCTGTGGAGCAGGGACGGGGTGAGGCCGGGGGCAGGTGGGGTCCCCTCCACACTCTGGGGTGTGGGATCCCAGTGCAGGGACCCCGTGGGGGCCCCACGGGCGGCAGGCGCTGCTGGTGTGTCCAGCTGGGTGTTTGCAGCTACGCCCTCGTTCCCACGGAGATGCCCACATCACCATGGCTACCCACGGATATTCCTGCTCGGCTGGTGAACAGCCTGCGCTTCCCTCCCGAAATGCTGGGGTTGCTACACCCCAGGAAATGTTGCGAGGGCAGCTCCCCCGGCCCAGGCTGGTGCTGGGCATCGGCCCCGTGCCCCAGCCCAGGGTGCTGAGCCCCCCAGCCCACCCTGCCAGCAGCACAGCCCCCTCTGGGCAGGGCAGATTTGGGGGAAATGCCTTTGCCTGGGCTGTGGGAGCTGGGAGGTCGGAGGTCAGAGCCCCCGGCCATCCCCTCCGGCCAGTGCCCGGCTCTGGAGGGAGCTCTGGAGTGCCGGATCTCCCACCACCCCAGGGCACTCTGCTCCCAGGGGGCTGTGCTGGCCCCCCAGTTTTTGGCAGCGTGGGGCTGTGTGAGCCCCGTGGAGGTGAAGCACAGCCCCGACCCTGGAGTAAACAGCAGTTTGCACAACAACAGCCACCGGGGCTGTGAAGGCTGCGAGTGCGTGGTGGGTTGGGCAACCCCCGGTTACCCCCCACGCCAGCCCCGTCCCACCAGCCCTGGGGGTCCCTGTGGGGGCAGTGAGCCCTCAGGTCAGCCCTGGGCAAGGATGCTGGAATAACCTACATAAGGGGTCAGCACTGGGAGCACTGGTGGGAGGGTTGGGTCACGGGCTGCCCTGGGGCATCTTGTGGGTCCCCTCACTCTGGGGCAAGCTGGACCACATGGACACAGACACAGTCTGGGGGATGTGAGCTGCACCAGGCAGCAGCCACAGCTGGGTTTTCCTCCTGCTCCTTGAGGCCACATCCCTAGCCTGTGTGCCCCTGCAGGCCCTGTCCCCCCAAGTTCTCCCCCATGTCCCCCAGCCCAGCCTGGTGGCCCCAGGGCAGTAGCAGTGAGGAACTGGTCCAGGTCCGGGCCGCTGGAGCAGGCAGGGTGGGGGCCGGCACTGTCTGTGTGCCCTGGGCTTTCCTGCCTGCGGCGAGCGAGGGGGTCTCAGCCTTCAGGGAAGTGTTTTGCAATCACCTTCTTCAGAGCGTCACAGCAATTAACGGCCCCGGTTTTGAGGAACTAACGGGGAAAGCAGCATGTTAGCAAACAGGCTGAGCACGGCCAGCCACCGGCAGCCCGAGCCCGGCGCTCGGAGCGGGCAGTGAGCGGGGACCGGCACACCGGGCACGGAGGAGAGGCAGGGATGGAGGCAAGGTAGGGACGATGGGGTGGTGCTCAGGTCCCACCGTGTCTGTGGCTGCTCTGCCCTGTCCCCTGCCTGGGACAGCCGCAGGTGCTGCGTGCTCAGGGGTGGCTGCTGTCCCGTTTCCCACACTCGAGTCCCTCATCTCCCTCTAGGTGTTGGCTCGGGCTGGGGGGAGGGAAGAGCTGTGGGCACCCAGAGCTGGGCACAGCATGGGCAGCCCCTGCTGAGACACAGCTGGGACCCGGCCAGGGCAGAGGATGAGCCGGGCAGGGCCATTGGCAGCCGCCGCTGGCAGGGCCATTGTCCCCCCGGGCAGGGGGACAGCGGGGGGCGTGCGCAGGACCCCGCAGCTCAGGCCGGCTCCGCTGAGCTGCCGTCGGTCACTCGCTTCCCTCTCCCGGCTTGTCGCCCTCCGCCGCCGCCGCGCTCACCCGCCCTCAAACCGCAAATCTCTGCCCGGCAGCGAATGCAGATAGCGGCGACAAAACCAGCCCGTGCTGCGGCCGGGCACGGGGTGCAGTGCCCGGGATGGGCTGCGGGGCCCACACTCGGAAGGACCCCCGTCCAGCGGCTCCGTGCGCTGCCGGAGCCTGCGGGGATGGCGGGGGCGGAGGTGTCGGAAGGGCTGGGGAGAGGCTGGCGCTGACAGATAAAGGACATTCTGCTCCGGGAAGCGCCGGTGACGATGGAGCCCGGCTCCTCCAGCCCACCTCGCCCCCAGCCCTTGCCGACCCCCGGGACAAGCCGCTCTCTCCATTGCAGGTGATGCCAAAGCCCCGGAGGACACCATGGCCAGGCGCGGTGCTGGGACACCCTCCCTGCTCCAGCTCTCCCTGCTCCTGCTGCTCTGCCCGAGCGGTGAGTGGAGCTGTCCCCCAGCCTGTGCCCATCCTGGCTGGCAGGAAGAGCAGCGGCACAGCGGGCACGGGCAGGATGGGGCCTGGCACTTGCCCGCAGCTTGCCCAACGCCCCGCTCTTCCTCTCCAGGGCTGGGGGGCCCGTCTAAGGGGAGAGGTTCATCCCTCTGTCCTGCCTGGGCACCAAGAAGCGGAGATGGCTCCGTCACAGCCGTGCCCAGGATGTGACACACTTTTCCTGCCTGCAGGGACTCTGGGCTGCGCCTCGGTGGCTGTGGGCTCACCCGTGGTGCCCCTGGGCTCGGCTGTCACAGCAACCTGCACCATCCAGAGGGAACTCTGCCAGGGCCTGGAGCAGGGGAAGGTCCGGATCAGCTGGATGCTGGACAACAAGCCCGTGGCTGGGAGCCAGCGCCAGGGACCGGGGGGCACGGATGTGTCCAACCTCACCCTGCCCCGGTTCAACCGCACGCAGGCCAGGCTGTGGTGCTGCGTGGAGTGGAACGGGACCAAGCAGCGCGTGGGCATGGCCGAGATCAGGGCAGGCTGTAAGTGCCGCTGCCACGTGTCACCCTCCTCCCCACCCGGCATGGGCACTCGCTCAGGCTCTTCCCCGCCCGCTCTCCCCCAGACCCTCCTGCGAAGCCCCTCAACCTCAGCTGCGTCCTGAACCTCGCTGACTACGGGCTGACGTGCCAGTGGGAGCAGGGAGCCGACAGCCACCTCCCCACCAGCGTGGCGCTGAAGTGTGCCGGGTAAGCCTCGAGGCCGCAGCCCCTGCCAGACCCACACCAAGCCTCGTCCTCTGGCGCAGGGACCCCGAGCCCACTCCTCTGGCTGCCGCAGGAGCAGAGCCCAGGCCGTGACGGGCTGCACCCCCCGAGGCGGGCACAGCCACTGCACGGTGCCGCGCCCGCTGCTCCAGCTGTACCGGGAAATGGAGATCTGGGTGTCCGTCACCAACGCCCTGGGCACGGCCGAGTCAGAGCGTCTCTGCATCGACCCCATGGACGTGGGTGAGTGACGGCACGGGGGCCAGGGGCCAGGGAAGCCCGTCAGCGGTGACAGGGGTATTAAAATGCCATTAAAGCAGGCCGGGTTTGAGGTCAGATTTTCCGGGCGGGTTCCGTGATGGATGTCCTGCCGGGATGAATCGGTGCCAGCGCCGCGTTACGCGAGCAGTGCGTGTGGCAGGTTATGAGCTGCCGGTTGACCCGGTGCACTCCGCAGCTCCTCCAGCAATTGATTACCCATTTATTCAGGAGGTCTATTAATAATGGATCCAGTGCCTATAAACTATTTATAAAAGGAGCCTTTCCAGATGGAGCAGCTTATCCTCCTTGCTCTGCGCCCAGGGAAGGACTGCCCAGGAGCCAGCTGAGCCCTCCCATGGCTGTACCACACTCACTCCTGGGCTGCGTTCCTGAGCATCACCCCATCTCAGGCAGGGACACGCACCAGCTCCTGTTCCCTGCCACAAGCTCTTTTCCTGAATTTTTTGAGGTGGTTTCTTGCCATTTCTTGCTGCAGCACCCCAGCTGCAGCTCCTGGCATTAACCAGAGACACACGTGAGGCCATGGCCCCTGGCTCTGCCCACCAAGGCACCTCTCCAGCTCTCTCCTGCTCTTCCTCCAGCCAAGCTGGACCCCCCAACCCTGAGGAACATCCAGTCCATCCCCTTCCAGACCGACTGCGTTGCCCTGGCCTGGGAGGTGGCACGGGGCACGGAGCACATGGAGCTGCAGTGTGAGCTGCGCTACCGGGCACCCGAGGAGCCCGACTGGACCCTGGTGAGTGCGGCTGGGGGGGTGGGACCCTCCCTGGAGCAGCAGGGTGCTCATGTGGGAGGGGGACAACAAGGAGCCCCCCTTGCACCCACACCAGGGCCAGCCCTGCTTGAGGCAGGAGCCAGCACGGCCCTCACTGTGGCTGCCTCCAGGTCGGTGGCATCGTGGGCCGGGCCGGCACCGCGCAGCGCTGTGGCTTCCTCTTCGGCACACGGTACCACTTCCAGATGCGGTGCCGGCGGAGCTCGGCACTGGCCTACTGGAGTGAGTGGAGCCCGGGCAGGAACTACACCACCCACGAGAAAGGTTGGTGCAGAGTCACCCAGGGGTCCCCTCTGCCCGGGCAGGCAGCACAGTGCTGGGGCACGGCCCTGCTGGCCCCTCTCAGCTCCTCCCGCCCTCCTCCTCTTGCAGCCCCCTCAGGGAAGCTGGACACGTGGTGGGGGGCTCATCCGGCCGGGGCAGGGGGGCGGCTGGAGGTGCAGCTGCGCTGGAAGGTGAGCAGGGATGGGCAGACACTCGGGGACTGCAGGGGCATCACCCCTGGGACCGAGATCCCTGTGGGTACCGACATCCCCCTGTGCCCAGGCCCCACGGCGGCACGAGGCCAACGGGCGAGTGCTGGGCTACCGTGTCACCCTGAGCCCCAGGAGGAGGGGCAGGGAACCCCCCACCGTCTGCAACACCACCCACACCCACTGCAACTTCTCGGCGCCCGCGGGGACCAGGAGGGTCTATCTCTCCGCCTACAACGCCGCCGGAGAGTCGGCAGCAACCGAGGTTGTCCTCCTGGAGAGAAAAGGTGAGAGCAGGGCCCAAAACCTCCCTGTGCCCCCCAGGGCTCTGCTCCCCCCAAACAAACTGCCATGGGGTGCACAACCAGGGCGAGGAGCAGGGCTGACTCTGGGGTGGGAGGCACAGTGGGGTGATGCAGGATGCTCCTGTCTCCCATCATCCTGTCCCATGCAGGTGAGCCCCTGGCCGGGCTCTGGGCCGGGCCTGGGGGCAATAACAGCCTCAGGGTGCACTGGGAGGCACCACAGGCCCCCGTGGTCGCCTATGTCCTGGAGTGGCAGCGGGTGACATCGGAGCCCGGACACTGCAGCGCCTGCTGGCAGATGGAGCGTGACAGGGCGGCCGCCGCAGCCCTCATCCAGTGTGAGTGGGGTCCCTGCCCTCCTGGTGGACTGTCCCAGGGGGCTGACAGCTGTCCTGGCCAAACCCAGCCCCAAGCCCGCTCCCACCCTCCCTCCTTCCTCTGGATGCAGTCCCAGGGCAAGGCAGGCTGGCTCGGGGGGTGAAAGGGGTGGCACAGCCGGGGGTCTCTGCAGCAGTGCCCCGAACAGCCACCCCCTGCCCTGCATTGCAGATGGCATCGAGCCCTTCCAGCGGTACAGCATCGCGCTGTACCCCATCTACAAGGACGCCGTCGGGATGCCCGCCCACACTGCAGCCTACTCCCAGCAGAGGGGTACGTGTGCCCCCAGGGCTGCCCCAGGGCCCCACCACCCTCTGCCCTTCCCAAAGGAGGGACAGGCGCTCCTCCCGCAGCTCCAGTTCAGGGGCTGTGCCCAAGAGCTCAGCCCACGGGGCTGGGTTTGGCTCGTGTCTGAAGGTGTTCTCAGCTGCCCCACAGTGTGGGCAGGGCCTGATGCCCACAGCTCAGGAGTGGGACCCCCACACACACCAGGCCCCACCCAAGGCAGCCGCTCTGCTCAGTGCCCGGTGCCTTGTCCTGCTCCTTCCAGCACCGTCCCACGCCCCAAAGCTCCACCTGAGGAGCATCAGCAAGTCAGAGGCCGAGCTGTACTGGGAGCCGCTGCCCGTGGAGATGCAGAACGGCTTCATCACCAACTACACCATCTTCTGGGCCAACAGCATTGCCGACGTGGCCAGTGAGTCCCGCCCGCAGCACCACTGACCCTGCCCTCCATCCTGCCTCGACGTGCTGGGTGTGGACATGGCAGGCCCTGTGCCCTCCTCAGAGGGGGTCGGGTCCTGCCAGCAGAGCAGGGGAGGGGGTTCCACCACAGCCCTGTGTGTCCCCAGGTGCCACCGTGAGCCCCTCTCTCAGCTCCTTTGTCATCCGGGGGCTGAGGCCCTCGACCCTGTACAAGGTGCACATCATGGCATCCACGGCTGCCGGCAGCACCAACGGCACCAGCCTGACCCTGGTGACCACAGTGCTTGGTGAGGGGGGCAGCCCCGTGGGGAGGGGACCCCTAGACCCCTCATGGCCTCATGGCACAGCGCAGATGACAGCGCCCACCGCAGTTCCCTGTGACCCTGTCCCACTTCCCAGATGACACCGAGATCCAGTTCCTGTTCCTGACCCTGGGGCTGGCCTTTCTCCTGCTCATCCTGTTGCTCATCTGCTTCCAGAAGAACGAGCGGTGAGTACCAGGGGCTCTGTCTGGGCTGGGCTGCCCCAGGAGCCCCTGGACAGGGAGCTGTGACATCCTGCCCTGAGCATGGCAGGAGCCAGCCCAGCCCCGAGCCCACCCGTTCCAGCCCCTGGCTGAGCACCCTCGTCCCCTGGTCCCCAGGGTGAAGGAGCAGCTCTGGCCCAGCGTCCCCGACCCCGCCAACAGCAGCCTGGGCAAGTGGGTGCCGGCAGTGCTGCCGCAGGTGAGAGCGGGGTGGCTGCTCCCCCAGCCCTGCTCCCCCTGGAGCCATGGTGAGGGGCACCGGGCAGGTGGCACCGGGCAGGTGGCACCGGGCAGGTGGCACCGGGCAGGTGGCACCGGCCGTGACCTCCCGCTGTCCCCAGGAGCCGCTCCTGGTCCCCGCCGCGAAGGAGCCCGGCCTGGCCTCCATCTCCACCGTCACCGTGCTGGAAGGGGCCCCGGGGAAGCCGCCGGGGAAGGAGCCCCCCGTTCCGCTCGCCGCCCCCCCGGCACTGCCCCGGCCCTACGTGCGGCAGGACGGCCCCGGAGAGCCCGTGCAGTACGCGCGGGTGGGCGGCGCGGGGTACCGGGGGCAGCGGCTGCTCCCCGAGCCCGGACCCCGCTTCTACGAGAACCTGCGGGGCCGCGGGGACGGCGGCGGGGACTGGGGGGTCCCCGAGGAGCCCCCCGCCACCTTCCCGCTGCTGCAGGGGCTCCGCATCGGCGGGGCCGAGGAGCTGCACGAGTGCCGGGCGGACTAGCGCGGGATGGAGCCGGGCAGCGGCACCGGGAATGCCAGCAGAGCCCCGGGATGCGGGATCCACCGCTGCCCGGCTCCATCCCGCGCTGTGTCCCCTCCTGTCACCCCTCCGCAATAAACGGGGACGTGCTGAGAGCAACTCGGGCGCCTCTGCTGGAACTGGAAGGGGCTGGGGCTGGGGATGAGGATGGGAACAGGGAAGAGACCGGGACCAGGCAGGGGCGGGGACAGGACAAGGGCTGGACCGGGACCGGGTCGGGACCAGCACCGGGATGGGCACTGGGGCTCCCATCGACGCGCTCGGCGCTCGCTCGCCCCGCCCCGTCTCGGCGCTCTCCCGCCACGCCTGGGCAAGATGGCGGCGCCCATGGCGGGGTCGCTGAGCGCGGCCATGCTGGCCATGCTGGGCCGCGGCGCGGCCGCCGCGCTGGGCAGGGCGCGGCCCGGTGAGGGGCACGGGGGCCGCGGGACGGACGGGGAGGGAGGGGGAAGCGGGGCCCGGTGGAGGAATTGCGGAGCGGGCGGCGGATGGGCCGCAGCGGGAACGGAGGGTGCGGAGAAGGGCGGTCCCGAGGCCTGAGCCCCCCGGGCCCCCGTGCAGGCAGGTCAGAGACTGCCGGGGCTGTGCCTGCAAATGCGGTGGTGGAACAGGGCAATAACCCTATTCCCGGGGCCCGGAACAGCAGCGGGAAGAGTGTGCTCCTGGAAGGTCACAGAATGGTCGTCCAGGGGGATGATGAATGTGTGTCACACACAGGTTGTCCCCAGGGGTGGCTGCCCTGGGCTCTGGCACTGGGGGTCCAGAGCAGCCCCTCCACCTCGCTCTTGACGTTACTGGAGTTTATTCATCAGTTTAAACCTTCTCAGTGAGCACATTTCTGCAGGGGAGCCCTCCCTCCCTGCAGCCTGTGCTGCTGCTCTGTAACTCTTTGTTTCTCCCACCCAGCCTGCAGCCCCGCTCTCCAGCAAGCCAGGGCTTATGCCAGACCGGTGACGAGGAGGAGGAGAGGTAGGTCAGGGCCCAGGTTCCCTTTGCAGCATTTTTCCTCTGATCCAGTTTGCCAGCTCAGAGCTCTGGCTCTGTCCTGCTCTTCCTCAAATGTTTGCCTCCTCTTTGTAGACATCCCCAGCCAGCTGGATGACCTCCCTCCCACCATGCTGAAGAAGGACTATGCCAATCTCCCAGTAATGAACAGGTATGGCACAGGGAGAGGGAGTGGCTGTTCTCTCCAGAGCTTTGTGTCTTACACAGCCCCACAACATGTGGATGCTGTACCTGCTCAGTAATTAACTAATTAATGCTCTGTGGGCACAAAAATTGCAGTCAGTTTGAAAGGCAAATTTACAGACACAGTCAGTGATTAGGGCTGTGGGAGGTCTTTGTTTACTCCATGTGAGAGTAGTGCTCTACTCCATTGTAGAGTAAATGAAAGTTAAGGAAAGTGAGTATGTTCTGAAAACCTGAGCTCATTTTTTTTGTTCAATAGACTTGATTCTAGCTTGTAAACTAATCTGCCGTCTCCTTGCAGCGTGGATGATGTGGTGAGAAGGCTGTTGTCCCTGGAAATGGCAAGTCAGGTCAGTGCCATTATGCTTGGGTGAAAAAAGTAGATTTAGTGAGCACGTCTGCGTGAGACTTGCCTGTGTTGTTCAGTTACTGTATTTTTAAGTGACTGCAAATCTGGGGTGATTAAATACATGAGAGTGATAATTCTTGTGGGCTTCTAAAATTTACCCCACAGTCTTCTTTAGCATAATAATTGCACATCAAAATGAGAGAAGAAAATATTCAGCAGTCCTGGGGTGCTGAGCTGTGTTCTGTCGCTGCCTGTGGTTCTAGAAACCAGTGCACTGGACAGCAGATGTTCTTTGAGCTATTTTTACTTTTGTGTGCCCAGCAAACAAAGTAAACAGATAATAAGGTGGCACATGAATCTCACCGCTCCTCGCTGGTTGTCACTTCAGCTTAGAAGGATGTAAAACCACTGAGTAAAGCTCTTAATTGCAAAGCCTTTACCTGGCTGTTTGTGGAGAGAGCTGGGTGTCTCTGACCTTTAGTGTTCCTGAGACAGTGACCAGCTCTTTCCTGTGACCCACAGAAGGAGAAGATGAAAATCAAGACGCAGCAGCTGGTGGAGAAGGTCAGGAGGTCTCCCAGCGACAACGGCTCCTTTGAGGTGCAAGGCAAGTTTAAAGCAGGAAGGTTATTGTTGGCAGATGAAACATCCCTGCTTTTATTCTGCTGTTCCCACCCCAGCACTTGCAGTTTGCTGTACAGTTCAGGAGAATCTCCCCCAGGAGAGCCCCCGAAAGGCAGGATGCCCTGCAGGGCTGCTCCGGCTCTGGGAGCACTGCAGAGGCAGTGGATGCTCACTCTGGCAGAGGCTGCTGGGGTGCTTCCAAATTCCTGCTCCACATCCACCCTCCAAAGGCAGTGTGTGCATTACTCTGCTCGGAGTGCCCCTGGGACACTGAGCTGCATCTGTTACCAGAATGAAGCAGATTTAGCCATGGAACCCAAATTTCCCTTTGCATCAGAGAGCTGTGGCTCTCCAGAGCCCGAAATCCCAAAGAGCTGGCCTGGTGCTCTTGGAAAAAAACACCTTTATTGCTTTCTGTTCCTCCAGAGCTTGAACCACAGGAGGTGAAATGAATGTAAAGTCACTGGGAACTGAGTGCAGGAGGAGTTTCATAGATAAATTTATCCGATCTGTCGTTAAAATTTTCCCTTCTAATTAAGCAGCCTCTTAACAGTAACAGCTCTGCAGGCTGTGTGCTGTGGTTTGGTGGGCAGTGTCTGTGGTGCTGTGGGTCCCTCAGGAGCAGCAGTGCTCAGCTGGCAGCTGCAGGGAAGGCAGATGATCCTGGATCCCCCTGGGATGGCTGCTGCTCTCACCCAGCCTGCTCTGTTCTCCACAGTTGCAGTTCTGACTGCCAGGATCCGCATGTTCGAGGAGCACCTCCAGAGGCACCCCAAGGTAACTCGGGCACCGAGCCCACACGCAGCAGCTGCTCGGGTGGCTCTCTTAGTTTAAAAGAAAAGGATTTTAATTCTAGGCATTGTGGCTTTCCTAAGGAGGTTTATGGAATAGTTCCAGCTGTTCCTGGTGCCAGTGTGGGGGGCTGCTGGCTCAGGCACAGCTGGATTCTCACCAGCTCGGTCTGGAGGGTGTTCAGGTTTGTTACTGCTGGAGGAAATGGCTGAGCAGATTGCTTTGGGCAGAGCTGAGCTCCATTTCTCCTCCTTGCAGATGTGGCTTCACTGCTTAGTTTTCACTAATTCATGTGCCACTGCAGCAGCTGCAGGGAGAGGCAAAGAGCAAAGTCTCTCCTGGTGCTGCTCATGGAAACATTTGGTGGACAGGACTGTGTGAATGTCCCAACAGCCACTTCCCTGCCTGCAGCTACCTGGGTTCGGGCCCAAACCTGAAACATCACAGCTGAGTTTATGAATAAGAGTTACTAAAGGTTCTTTGTGCAGGGCAAAAGGCAGGAAGTGAATTAACAAGTGCGTAATTGTTTGTTAATCATGAAAACTTGAAGGGTAAACTAGAACAGAATTCAGCTTTTATTACAAGCCAGAAGCTGTACCAAGTGTTCCAGCAAAGAGACCTTTTAGACATCCTTGGCTGGAGCCTGTGCTTTACACAAATCACTCCTATAGGGCAGGGAAGTGTCTCCCGTGAGGGATTGCCCTGAGTGGTGTGGCTGGGGCTGCACACATTCCCTTCCAGAGAACAACCAGACAGTCAGACAGAGCCAAGTCATGGGTTACATTCACATTTGATTTCTGGCCAAACGAAGGTAAATGCCTCTGTGTTATTCTGGAGCAGTACACTTCAGGGGCAGCAGGTTTTAGCCAGCAGACCTTCCCTGCAGCTTTTGCCACCACCTAAAACTGCACGAGCTGAAAACAGTGTTCAGGGTCAGGGAGGAAGGGGAAGGTGCAGCCAGGGAATGGAGAAAGCAATTCCAGTGCAAAGTAAATGAAATCTTCCTGGATCTCCCTGTGCTGACCTGACACACTCACAGTACCTGCCAAGAAAAGCCATTCTGAGGCCCTGTCCTTAACCTGATTATTGCCTTTCAGCCCCACTCCGGTCTGTTCTCAGTAATTTACTAGGATGGCAGGGCGATCTGCCTGCAGGCCAGTGAGCCCTGGGTGCTTTGCAGGACAAGAACAACCGTCGGCGGATGCTGATGGACATGGACAAGCGGAAGAAGCTGCTGGGGTACCTGCGGCGGGTGCGCTACGACACCTTCGAGAACACCTGCCAGCAGCTGGGCATCCAGTACAGCCTCCCCGCGCCCTACACACGGCGCCTCACCAAGCGCTGGCTGGTGAAGAAGGCCTTCTGCATCAAGGTATGGACCGCAGAGCTGCACTGGGAAAACACCCCTGCAGACAGGGCACAATTAGGACAGAAACCGCTGATCTGATCACCGAGTCCTAATCCAGGCTTTGGGGTTGAGAATGTCTGTAGAGAACTGCCTGAGCCCAGCCGAGAGCTCCATGGGGGACAGTTGTGTCATGGGCAGTGACACGTGTGCTGTGCTCAAGCACTCCAGGCTGTGCTACTGCTCTGCTCAAAAATGCGTTTTTCAAACCAGCTTCTTTCCCTCAAAGTGGGAATCGGTGCGTGGGGGAGCAGCTCTGCGGGCAGCTCCACCAACCCCTGCCCTCTGCTCCCACAGGTGTTCCAGGAGGCACAGAAGCTGAAAGCGGCGGAGAGGCTGAAACAGAGAGAGCGGCAGGCGAGAGCCAGGGCAGCGCGGGGGCAGGAGAAGGTGGGGCAGGAGAAGGTGGCACAGGAGAAGGTGGCACAGGAGAAGCCAGCACAGGAGAAGCCAGCACAGGAGAAGCCAGCACAGGAGGGGACTCCCGTGTAGCGACACAGCCACTCTGACAATAAAAACACCCCTCCAAACACCAGAGGCCTCCGTGCTCGTGTGGTGCGTGCGCGCGCGCGCCGGGCTGAGCACCTGGGGGGGGAAGGGATGATGTGGAGGGCAGCGAGTGGGTTCGCGTGGTTCGGACGTTTAATTCCAGGCTGGCGCGGTGTCCTGGAAGGTGAGAGAGGGGAGGCCTTGGCACAGGCTGAGGGGTCGTGGCCGGGATGGCCGCGATGGCTCCGTGTCCCCCTCACGCCGCTCCCGCCGTTGCCCGGCAACCACGCCGCGACGCAACCGCGCATGCGCGCGGTTGCGTCGCGGCGTGGTTGCCGGGCAACGGCGGGAGCGGCGGGGACGGCAGCCATGTCGGCTCGGACGCTGCCGCTGCTGTTCCTCAACCTGGGCGGGGAGATGCTCTACATCCTGGACCAGCGGCTGCGCGCCCAGAGCATCCCGGGCGACAAGGCGCGCAAAGGTGAGCCGCCGGGTGGGGGCCGGCCGCTCCTGCCCGGGGGAAGCAGGGGAGCCGCTCCGGTCCCGGTGCCCCCGCTCCCGGGATGCCGCCCCGGGACACGCGGCCCCGTCGCCGCGGTGGTTAATTGCCGCGGTGATTATGGCAGTAATTGCCGCGGTGGTTAAGCCTCTGTGTGTGTGTGTGTGTCCCGCGCTGGAAGCGCTGCCCGGCCGTGAGGGGCTCTGGGAAGTTTGTGTGGGGACAGCCCGAAGGTGCTGCCGGGGCTGGTTTGGGAGAATCTCGCTGGCAGGGAGGGATTGGAGCCCAGTCTGGGCTTGGTTTGGGGGTTAAAGCTTCAGAAACGTGATGCCAGCCCGGGTCCTGAACTGTCCGGGGCGGATCAGGGCGCTTTGCAATGGGAAGGAGTTTCCAGGAATAAATTTGTAAAGCCTGTGCAGAAGCAGCACATGAAATTGTGTTGAGTTCAAATAACACGAGCACGGCTCCTGAAACCCTTGTCTGGTTTTGCTTGATCTCTCAAGCAGCGTTTGGCCAAAATCCTTGTACAGCCCCGTGCCTTCATGTGTGGCACCAAACTCCAGCTCACAGCCCAAACACCTCTTTGTTTTCCACTTTAAATTACTGCAGCTTTGCTTCACAGCTCCTTGCAGCTCCCTGTCGTGGGATGGGGAATGTGCCTGGGGAAGCTTTGGGATGTTTTAATGAAAAACCAACTTGATTTGAGCCCGGTATTGAAGAGGTTGTTATGTTTATCGCTTCTGCCTGTCCTGTATGAAGTGCCAAACAACAAAGGGTTCACTGTTTAATTATCATATTATTGTGAGGGGGCAATTTGTAATTATTTATTTATTTATGGTGTGTCCTGAGAGAATGATCTGACAAAAGTTTACTGCTGTTCATACAGGGCTGAGTTCAGAGTTCAAACTAAATTACGTCTTGGTGGACTATCTCAGCAGGAGAATTGGGTCTGTTCTAGTTTATCCACATGTGGATATTTATCTTCCAAAAAACTGAGTGTTAATTTCAGTGAGATGCGGTTCATCCACACTGAAGTGTTTGTTAATGCTTAAAGCTGTTCACTCAAATATTGTTCACTGAAAATAAAACTGAAAACTTCCCAAGCTCTATGCAAAAGGGTAAAATTTGATGTGCATTGAAGCAGCAGGATTTTATCCGAGGGGAGGGCAGGATTCTCCATTGCTACATGCTGATGAGAAGAGACAAAATCCATTCGTTAGCTTTTCTATTTTTTCTTCTTCTTTTTTTTTTTTTTTTTAGTTTATTTCTTTTCTTCTCCTTGCAACTCTTGTTCTTACGTCTCGAATGATGTTTTGTTTTATATGCTTCGTGTAGATGAATGGACAGATGTGGACAGGAAACGAGGTACAGTAACTGCTGGCTGCATGCACCAGTCCAACCCCACGTGCTCACCTGGGGCTCGTCCTGCCTGACCCCCCTGGGCTGCTCCTGCAGCCTTCAGGCACTGTCACACGTGGACAGGAATGCTCACCTGGGCCTTAAAATGCACCTTGTAGATCTGAGAGGAAACAGGCAGCATCCCGAAATCACAGGGCCTCCAAAACTTATTATCTGAGTGGTCTTTCCTGTCAAAATAATTTGTGTTTCTCTAGCATGGTTTCAATGCAAGCATGTAATCGTGTGAGCATTGTGGAGGTTGTTTGTCTGCTGAAATGCAGGGATGTTGGGGAAGCTCCATTTTCCTAAGGCCTTTTCTAATTCGCTGCTCAGGGTCTGGACAGCTCAACTCCAGGGAAGATTGAAGGCATTCCAGCCCTGTCTGCTGGCAGGCTGTGCTGGTGCTCCCAGCTGGCAGGGTGATCCCAAAGGAGCAGGTGCCCACACCCCAGCCCAGCTCCTCCTGACTGCAATGATCCCGGGGTGGGGTTGAGCCCTTGGGTATTGCAGGGGAGCAGCCGAGCTGGGAACACGATTCCCTTGGGAATCTGCCTGGAACAGGAGCCTCCAGCAAGGGCTGTGCTGAAGGGCTGGGGGAGGAAATGAACCTCCTGAATCTCAGGTTTTTGCTAAGTGAGCATGAGCAGAACTTGCAGTGGCCTTCTGAGCAGTCCTTTCTTACGAGAGATTTGGGTTATGATTCATCTTTTTCGGAATAAGCATCGTTGGCAGGGTTTAATGTTTACTGCAGGTAAGCACTGATGTCCTGGAGTTTGTCCCAGCTTATTTTTGCTACCATTGCATCCTGTTTCCAAGAACACCCTTTTCCAGCCTCAATTATCTCAGAAGTCTCATAACGTGTTCCATGTTATCCCATCCAGCACAGCGAGGGGATGCCTGGTTGGCTTTACTGGTTTCCCTCCTGCCCCCCCAGTCGATGCCCCCCTCTCTGCTCAGTTGCTTTCTGCTGTTTGTGCCATGTCCCCAGGCCAGCTCTCCAGTGTCCCCTGCCATGGCCACACTGGTGTGTGCAGCTCCCCAGGCCCTCCCCGTGTCATCACTGAACACCTGACACATTTATTGTCAAACTGGGGGAGATTTGCCCTTCACCGTGATTTTTTTTTATGTCTTTCTCAGTTCTTTTTATAGCCCACACAAGAGGTTTTAATTCCAGGAGATAATTTATGTCAGACTGGGTGTGTGGTTCACACAGAGCTTCAGTTCCATTGAAAAATCACCCTACTGGGAGGTGTCTGTCTCCTGGTGGTGTTTTGGGTTATTTGTGACTCTGCAAAGACAGGAGAAGCCTTTGTGTGGGCAGCACACACAGGCAGCTTAAAAATACTTTCCTTGATAGCAATATAAGGCTAAAGTTCTTATTTTTGTCGTAATTGATTCCCTGCAAAATGAAATAGATACTAATAATATTTGATTTTCTCCCTGAAATAGTGAGGATTTCTGCCTCAGATTGCAAGTAGGGATCAGTTTTATGGACAGTTTATTTGAAAGGAAGGGAGGAAGGAGGGATTTTTTTCCTGTTTGTGTTTAGGTGTATTTATAATCCACTGCTCAAGCACTTTTGGGTACTTAAACCTGGACTGGGGAGCCCTGTCAGCTGCTGTGTGTGACCAGGGCAGGAGGAACCTGTAACCAGCAGGTTTAGGGAGGACAGAGAAATATCTCAGGAGACCCCTGCCCTCCCAGCTGTCCCTGCCCGGGCTCCCAGCATTCCCAGCAACGTTCCCGAGGAGTTAATCCTGTCAGAAGAGGTGGAGTGACAGGGACATGACCTTTCATTTGGCTGTTGGTGTAGGACAGGTGTGAAAAGCCATGTGTCTGACCCCCCAGGGAATCATTAGGGCAGCAGTTCAAAGCACTGATCACCACCACTATGTGTTCAATTTTTCTCTTTTTCCTTTTCTTTTCATTACTTATTCTGAGATTTTTTTTCTAATCCACAAGGATTGTCTGGCATTGTGGGCTTCAGTAACAATCACCTGCTTAGGAAGATCCATTCTTGTCCAGTAATCTGTGTGACCTGGCATTTTCATTTTCCATTCTTTTGGTAGAGAAATAAATGTTTATGGGTGATAATTCTGTAGAGTCTATCAGGGAGATAATAAAATATCCAATCCAGCACAAAATCTTGTCTGCTTGAACCAGTGCAAAATGTTTTCCATCTTCTGTGCTTTAAAAGCTCGATATCCAGAGCACAGCCCTCACACTACAAACTCCTCAGTAAGTCACAAAACTGTTCCAGGTCTAAATTTACACATTAAAAAAATGAACCACCCATAAGGAGGTTTGGAATTCTGCCTTTGAGCTGCTCCAGTGCCTGCAGGTGTTGCAGCTGTGAGAGCCCTGACTGGGCTGACATAGAACCCAGGGATATAAATGCTTCCTTAAATACCTGCCAGTTTTAATCCGTTTGGAATAAAGACTACAGAGAGCCCTGAGTCATCCAGGAGCTTCTGTGGAGAGAGAAAAGATAGACTGACAGGGTCAGAGGGGAACAGGCACAGCCAGTCTGCAGAGCTCAAGAGTGGTGCAGAACAGTTTCCTTAGGAGGCAGAACTGGAGCTCTTCTGGATAATAACATGTCAGAGCAGCCTAGAAACAACATTATTTACAAGTGAGAAGTACCAAGCACAGCTGTAAAACCAGGGCAGCACAGCCAGCCTTATTCCCTCTGGGAAGCAGGGACTGCTGCCTTCAGCTCAGGTGGTTTGTGCCCTGGGGAACATCAGCAGGCTCAGCCTGGGCAGGACCGAGGGGGTGCTGGATTGGGAGGGGCTGTTTGTTCCCTCTCCTGGGCTCTGTCCCTGCTCCTGCCGCTCCCGTGGGAGCCCTCAGTGACCCCAGGGCTGGGCTGCTGGGACCCAAACAACGAGCCTCCTTGTCTTTGCAGTGATGAACGACATCATCAGCACCATGTTCAACAGGAAGTTCATGGAGGAGCTGTTCAAGCCCCAGGAATTGTATTCCAAGAAGGCCCTGAGGACGGTGTATGACAGGCTGGCCCACGCCTCCATCATGAGGCTGAACCAGGCCAGCATGGACAAGGTAACCCCCCCTCCTGGCTGTGCTCCCCTCACAAGGGAGGTGGGAGTGGGCTTGCCCTTCACCTGGGTGTCAGGGCTGCTGAAATTCATGGAATCACTGAGGTTGGAAAAGCCCTCCCAGCCCATGGATCCCCCCTGTGCCCAATCCCCACCCTGTTCCCCAGCCCAGAGCACTGAGTGCCACGGCCAGGCCAGGGCTGGGCACTCCAAACCTCCCTGGGCAGCCCCTGCCAATGTCTGACCACCCTTTCCATGGAGAAATTCCTCCTGATGTCTACCCTGAGCCTCCCCTGGCACTGTTGGAAGCTGTTTCCTCCTGTCCCTGTTCCCTGGGAGCAGAGCCCGAGCTCCCCCCGGCTCCCCCCTCCTGTCAGGGATTGCAGAGCCAGAAGGTCCCCCCTGAGCCTCCTTTTCTCCAGGCTGAGCCCCCCCAGCTCCCTCAGCCCCTCCTGCTGCTCCAGCCCCTTCCCAGCTCCGTTCCCTTCTCTTGCAGCTCTACGACCTCATGACCATGGCCTTCAAATACCAAGTGCTGCTGTGCCCTCGGCCCAGGGACATTCTGCTGGTCACGTTCAACCACCTGGATGCCATCAAGGATTTCATCTACGAGTCCCCTAGCATTCTGAACCAGGTGGACGAGACCTTCCGGCAGCTGATCGAAGTAAGAACCCTCAGAAAAAGGGTGGGACACACCTTGGTTTGATTTATGGGTTTTTACCTCTTTCAAGTTAAATACTGAATACTGCACTGTACATGTCTGTGAGGCAAGTGGTATTTTTCTACTGGCCCAGTTTAAATCAATATATTGCTTATTCAGCCTGATTTAAGTCTCCACTGACTTCAGCAGAAATTAAATCAGGCTTTTAGTCACAGGCATAATTACTGATAATGACCAGCAGCCCCCTCACAGCATCTCTGCTTCCCCTGCTAGTGGACCAGAATATACTGTATGTTCTGTGTATCAGAACATTCTGAGGCACTTGTTTCCCCCTTTCCCTGGGTGGGACATGGAGCTCTTGCAAAGCCTCGTGTGATGGTTTTCCTTTTCCAGACATACAACTGTCTCTCTGATGGTGAATTCCAGCTCATCAGGCAAACGCTCCTCATTTTCTTTCAGGACATGCACATCAGGGTAAGAGCCCGATAAAACTGGCAGGGAGAATGACAGGGAGTTGGGGCTGGAATACAGAGGGATTTGGTCATAAACACTGCAGGTTTGGGTTTGTTACTTGTGCTTTCCAGTCATCTTGATGTGCTCGTAATTGCACTCAAATTTCACAAATGGATCTACTGCAATAATACTGAATAATTCTAATATGTTATGAAAAAGGGAATCTCTACTAGTATGATTTGCTAGTTGATAAATCTGTTTTTTCTTTTAGAAAGTTAATATGAAACTCAGAGCCTGAGCTTGAAGCCTCAATATTCTCTAAATAAACTGGTCACACTCAAATGCATAAACAGGGCATACTTTTTAACATAATTTTTTTAATCTTAGATCAGTTCCCACCCTCTGAAACACAGTTCCACACTGCTGGCTTCGTATCCCAGTGTCTGCACAGGCATCCCAGCCTCCCCCAGCCTGGGCAGGGAGGCTGCAGCTCAGGCTCCCAGCAGTGTGGTCAGAAGGCTGGCTTTGCCCAGGCCGTGCTGTCCTCTTGCAGGTGTCCATCTTCCTGAAGGACAAGGTGCAGAACTCCAACGGCCGCTTTGCTCTGCCCATCTCGGGGCCTGTGCCCTGGGGCACAGAGGTGCCAGGGCTCATCAGGTGAGTTGGGGCCCCTGCAAGTGCCATTCCTGGGGCCTGGAGAGCTGGGATGAAGTAAATGCTCTTTAAAGGGCATGACCTGGGACTAAGTGACCCAGCAGTGAAATGCTGAGCTGCTTCTGGAATTCTGTATCCCAGTAAATGAGCTATTAGCAATTTATCCTGTAAAAGATGGATTTGCAAAAGGTACAGAATAGGGTTTTAGTCCCCTCGTGTGGGAAGCAGAGGAAGTAGGTACTGAAAATCAGGAATAAAACAACTAAATGTTTCGTCATTGCCTTGGTTTTAAGGATTTTCAATCACAAAGGAGTGGAAGTTAAAAGGACTGAGTTCACCACTGCTGGGAATTACGTTACTCCCCAAAGGGAAGGATCTTTTGAGCTTTATGGAGACAGAGTCCTCAAACTTGGAACAAATATGTAAGTAATTATCCTGTGTAGAAACCTGAACCAAATGTTGATGATGTGGGTTGTTGAGAAGCTGTGTGGTTTTGCCTCTTTTGCCATCATCAGCCTGACTGTGTTACCAGGGCACAAGTGGGCAGTGAGTATAAAGAGCTGTGGGAAAGAGCAAAACTTGGTTTTATGTCTCCAGTAGAGCTGAGTAAAGAGGGTTCTCACCTGGTGCTGCATATTATGTGAAATGTGATTTAATTTAACCACGTTCAAGAAATCCGTGGAATTCTCCATGTTTAACACACATTTTCCATCCAAAGAGAGATTGCTGTTCCCTCTCACAGCTTTGTCCCCCCCACACCTCAGTGCCCCAACACTGCACCAGGCTGAGCTGTAACTTCTCATTGCAGCCGTTCAGAGTCTTCACAAAAATGTCCTGAAGTCCTGGATCCTGTGCTGCTCCCTCCAGTTCCTGTCCCTCACCCCAGTAACTTCTCCCTTGTGTGTTTTCCCTCCAGGTACAGTGTGAGTCGGCCAGTGGAGACACACGTGGCAGGATCATCCAAAAACTTGGCATCCCGTGCAAAGGTCAGTGTTGTCATGGTCCTGTCACTGGTTGAACTGGCCAGCTTCTCTGGGATACCTTCAAGGAAGCTCTTCTGTTGTCCTCAGAGCCTCATCCAGTCCTTCCCGCTCCCTTTGGAGCCAGGGGAAGGGCACATTTTCCCAAACAGTCCACAGGCTTATGCAAGGATGTGCTTGCTTCTCTTTTAATCTCCTCAGAAAACAAAGCTAGATTTACAGATTTCTCAGCTGTTCAATTTAGCTGGAAAATTACCTTGTCCTGGGATTGTAAATTCAAGCAGCCACTTCCAGTATGAATCTGGTGGTTACTGGTTATCTGCACAGCCTGTCCCAGGAACAACACAGGAGTGTGTTTACCTCCCTCTGAAGGACATTTATGGAATATCAGGAAACAAAACTCCTTGCAGGCCCCATCTCCCTGGTAACTGCCCAGTGGGCCCGTTGCTGTTTCCTGCAGGAGAACACAGTGCCCAACCCTCTTGCCAAGGAGGAGCTGAACTTCCTGGCCCGGCTGCTGGGGGGTCTGGACATCCAGAAACCTGCTGGTGGCGAGACGGGCTTTCGGCTGAATTTGTTCACGACCGACGAGGAGGAAGAGTAAGTCCTTGTCCTGCTTGGTTTGGGGTCTGGGGGCCATGTGGGGAGCCCTCCACAGCTTTAGGGACAGACCAGCAGGGTTTAGCCCTCTGTTGCTGTGCTCCAGGAGCCTCCTGTGCCCTGCTTGCAGTGCCACTTGGCTCCAAGCCCTGTTCCACCTGGCCCTGTAGGCTTCCTCTGGGCATCCTGTGGGCCTACAAGAGCCTCATGAAACCTGATTTTTGTCATTGCCTTGGATGTCTTCATGGGATTAACCCCCCTTTTCATGTTTTCCATCCAGACACGCTGCACAGACCCGGCCAGAGGAGTTGTCCTACAAGGTCATCAACATTGAAGCCACACAGGTACGTCCTGTGTCTCCCACCACTGGTTCTCACCACTCCTGCCTTGCCAAATTTCACCCAGATCAGTGACTTACAAATACATTTTCTCCCATTTCACTTAAGTAACGTTAATTAAGTTACACTGAGTAACTGATGGCCGATTTTCTGCCCGGCCAGTGGAACTGGTGATTATTTACTAAGAGAACTCGAATCCTGGCAAACAGGGCAGGTTGGTGGGGGCTGAGCACAGTGTGTGTCCCGCAGGAGCCGGCCCGGCGGGAGGAGCTGTCCCGCATCCTGGGAGAGCTGGAGGTGGAAGAGCCGCGCCCGGACAGCGCCGGGAAGGGCGAGGACCTGCTGGCCCTGATGGACGGGCTGTGACCGGGACATACCGGGATAGCCCTGGGACACACCAGGACATACCGAGACACACCGGGACAGCCCCGGGACATACTGGGACACACCGGATCACACCGGGACAGCCTGGGCCACACCGGGACATATCGGGACACACCGGGACAGCCCCGGGAATACCGGGCGGAGCGCGGGGCGCGCTGGCCCCGCCCCTTCCTGGCGCGGGGCGGGGCCGCGCGTGCGCAGGGAGCGGGGCGGTGCGGGCGAGCGCGCGGGAAGGGGCGCGTGAGTGCGCGGGGGGCGCGCGGGGTGGGGGGACACGGGACCCCCGGTGTGATGGGATGGGGGACACGGGACCCCCGGTGTGATGGGATGGGGGACACGGGACCCCCGGTGTGATGGGATGGGGGACACGGGACCCTCGGTGTGATGGGATGGGGGGGACACGGGACCCCCGGTGTGATGGGGTGGGGGGGACACGGGACCCTCGGTGTGATGGGATGGGGGACACGGGACCCTCGGTGTGATGGGATGGGGGGGACACGGGACCCCCGGTGTGATGGGATGGGGGACACACGGGACCCTCGGTGTGATGGGATGGGGGACACGGGACCCCCGGTGTGATGGGATGGGGGACACGGGACCCCCGGTGTGATGGGATGGGGGACACGGGACCCTCGGTGTGATGGGATGGGGGACACGGGACCCCCGGTGTGATGGGATGGGGGACACACGGGACCCTCGGTGTGATGGGATGGGGGACACGGGACCCTCGGTGTGATGGGATGGGGGGGACACGGGACCCCCGGTGTGATGGGATGGAGGGACATGGAAGGAATGGGGGTGGCCGGGAGGGGATGTGTGTGTGTGTGTGCTGGGTCTGTGTGTTTGTGTGCATAGGTGAGAGGGCGCGGGGGGCGCGGAGGAGCCCAGCGTGCAAGGGGCAGCGGCTGGGGAGAGGGGCAGCGGCTGGGGAGAGGGGCAGCGTGCGAGGAGGGGGGGGAGTGCAGGTGAGAGGGCGAGGGGTGGCCCATGTGCAGATGAACGTGAGAGGTGGTACCTGTGCACGCGAGAGTTTGAGTGCGAGGGGTGTGGGAATGCAGGTGAGCGGGAAAGGGGTGGCACGTGTACAGGTGTCACGGATGGGACCTGTGCAGGTGTGGGGTGTGCTGGGCGGCTGTGGAGGCGCAGTGTGCCCTGCTCCCTTCCCTCAGCCCCGTCCCCCCAGCCGCCATGGAGGTGAGCCACTCGCTGACGGAGCGCACGATCGCCGAGAACAGCCTGGTGATCCTGCTGCAGGGGCTGCGGGGCCGCGTCACCACGGTGGAGCTGCGCGACGAGAGCGCGGCCGCGGGGCTGGTCACCAGCGTGGACGCCTTCATGAACGTGCGCCTGGCCGAGGTGACGCTGACGGACCGGCATGGCGCCGTGACCCGCCTGGACCAGCTCTTCGTCGCTGGCAGGAACGTGCGCTATGTGCACATCCCCGACGACATGGACATCAGGGCCACCATCGAGGAGCAGCTCCAGGCCATCAACAGGGTGCGCTTCTTCGGGAGCCGCAACATGGGCCGCAGGGAGTTCCCTCCGGCCAAGGGCAAGAGAGGGAGAAGCGCAAGGATGGACTCACAGTGAACCTGCCCCTTCCCTGGACTGCCACGCCAGACATCCCGCGCAAGGACATCCCCCCAGGGACTCGGGGCTCTGCTGCTCCCAGGGCTGGTGCCTGTGGAGGAGCAGGGACAGTTTTTGTAATGAATGAGCCCAAGTAACCCTGTTTAAAAGGCTCCATGGTCTCTCTCTGTTCATATCCCTCCTCTGATGTCCAATGGACCCTTTGGCCAGAGCTGCCATCCCGCTTCCACCCCCAGCTCGGCCCTTCCCTGCCTGCGGGGGTTCCAGCCCGGGGTGCCCCAGTATGGGGGGTCCGCATTCAGGGGGTTCCAGCCTGGGGTGCCCCAGCATGGGGGGTCCGCATTCAGGGGGTTCCAGCCCGGGGTGCCCCAGCATGGGGGGTCCGCATTCAGGGGGTTCCAGCCCGGGGTGCCCCAGCATGGGGGGATCCTCAGTCCAGGGGGCTTCTGTGGGCGTGGCCATCGCGCCAGGCCCCGCCCCTCCGCCAATAACCACGCGTTCGAATCTCCCGCATGCCCACCGGTCCCTCGCGCCAATCAGCTACGGGCTCCTTGCTCTGCAGCCAATCAGCCTTCGCTGCTGCCTTCCTTCTGCGTGCGCCTCAACCAATCAGAGCCCTTCGCACAGCCCCAGCCCGGCCCCCGCGCTCTGTCCAATCACAGCCCGGGTGTCCCCCGCCGGCCAATCAGCGCCGTGACTGTCCCGGCCTGGCGGCGGCCGGTAGGGGACGGACTGGGCTGGGGGTGGCGTCACTTCCGGTGCCAGGCGGGCCCCGGAGCGGAGCGAGGCCGGGCCGGGCCGGGCCCGGGGCCATGGGTGAGTGAGGGGAGTGGGAATGGGAACAACGGGAATGGGAGCGGGAACAACGGGAACGGGGCCATGGGTGAGTGAGGAGAGTGGGAATGGGAACAACGGGAACGGGGCCGTGGGTGGGAGAGGGGAACGGGAACAACAGGAATGGGAATGGGGCCATGGGTGGGTGAGGGGAACGGGAATGGGAATGGGAGTGGGAACGGGAACAACGGGAATAGGGCCATGGGTGAGTGAAGGACGGGAACGGGAACCTGCTCTAGGGGGCTGAACCCGCTCCCCGCTGAGCTCCCCGGGGGATGAGGGGTCTCCCGCACGCAGAGCCCGCTGCTGGTCCCTGCTGGTCCCTGCTCTCGCCTGTGCAGGCCCGGAGGCTGTTCAGGCTCTCCCTGGTGTGGGAGCCGTGGGGTGCCCTGGCCTGGCTGTGGGGGGATGTCCTGCACTGGGGTTGGGGGGTCAGTGCTTTGTGGAGCTCTGAGAGCTCGAGGGGTGGGTTTCACACACCCTCCTGAGTGCAGCTGTGCTGGGGGTCGCGCTGCATCCTTTGGTTGTTTCTCTGTGGTGTCCGTGCTGAGGGTTCGGTCACGGCACCGTGTCCCTCAAAAGCAGAGTTCAGCTGGGGTTGATCCTCGGGATGTCCCGGAGCTGTGTCCGTGGAGCAGGCACCGAGCTGTGCTGTGATTCAGCACAGCAAGGACAGGGAGCTGCTGGAGCGAGTGCAGAGGAGGCACCGAGGTGATCAGAGGGCTGGAGCAGCTCTGCTGGAGGAAAGGCTGGTAGAGGTGGGATTGTTCAGCCTGGAGAAGAGAAGCTTTAGGGTGACCTGATTGTGGCCTTCCAGTATCTGAATGAGCTGACAAGAAAGATGGAGAGAGACTATTGACAAGGGCCTAGGGTGACAGGACAAGGAGGCATGGCTTCCCACTGACAGAAAGTGGATTTAGATTAGATATTGGGAAGAGATTCCTCTCTGGGAGGGTGGTGAGACCCAGGCACAGGTTTCCCAGAGAAGCTGTGACTGCCACATCCTTGGAAGTGTCCAAGGCCAGGTTGGACGGGGCTTGGAACAACCTGGGCTAGTGGAAGATGTCCCTGCCCATGGCTGGGGGTGGAATGGAGTGGTCTTTAAGCTCCCTTCCAATGCAGACCATCCTGGGGTTAGGGACAGCCCCATGACTGGTGCCTGAGCTGCCCAGCCTGCAGAGGTGGAATAAGGGGGTGTTATCAGTGCAGATATCCTGGCTGTACCGCTGTGCCTCTGTCCTGCCTGGGAGGTCCATCTGGAAGCTCTTGCTGGGCAGAGGGAGCTCTGTGTGCCCGCGGTCATTTTCTGTGTGAAACGCCTGTCTCCGGTTGGTGTTTTTGGGTGAGCCTGTCGGTGTGCTGTCACACTGCAAACCCCAGCAACGCTGGCCTGGCACTGTGTGCAGGGAACTTCAGTCCGTTCCTCTGCAGTCAGGGCCAGGTGAGTCACTGCTGGGAGAAACCGGGGCCGCACCTGGCTGGGAGGTGTCAGCACGTGTGCGGGTCACACCGCGCCGGGCACAGCGCTCCTGCTGCAGGGGCTGTGGCACAGCGGGGGTGACACGAGCAGTGAGGGAGAAATAAAACCTCGGGATGCACCACACTCCTCCCCTGCTGGGATCTGGAGGGGGAGCACAGCCTGGCACGGGAGCAGCCCGTGGTTGGGGACTGCACTGGGGCAGCAGCTCAGCCTTGGGTGCTGCAGCCACGTTCCCAGTCCTGGGGGGGTGTTGGATTGGAGCAGGGATTTTTCCCTGGGGGATGTGGCCTGTGCCGCAGCATGAAAGGGTTAAGCTGAGGTTGGTGTTTATGTAACCAAAGAGGGAACTCCCAGAGATGAGTCCTTGGCTATCTCATGTGTTGATGCATCAGAAGGGCTTGAAGAAAGCCCGGCTTGTTGCTTGCGCTGAAATTACGTACTGGAAGCCTGTGCTTCAGAGTTTCCCCGGCTGCCTGCGGGGGGCCGGGCTGGAATTTGCTTTCCCCATGTGTGGCTCGGACTGTGGAAGCCTGTTTTGTCCCTGAGGAGCTGTAGACTGGCCACAGCTGGCTGTGGGTGGAGGTAAGGTGTGCTGGCTGTGCCTTGCTCACGTGCCCGGGGCTCATCTGATGGGCAGGTTGGCTGAGGAAGGAGGTTTTCTGGTGGGGGGGGTTCAGCAGGGGGTGCCAGAGCCGCTCCTGTCTCCCATCTCGCAAAGCTCAGCCAGTCCTTGCTTTCCCAGTGCCTTCCAACGGCACAGGGGTGCCCCATCCCCTCGTGCTGCCCAGTGCCCTGGGATTTTTCCTTCTCTGGTCAGACAGTCTGTGCCTGGTTTTGAGCGAACTGCTCGCTCAGGGAAGAAGTTGAATGAGTGTCCATGCAGTTCCAAGAACCCTGTGAGTCAGGGCTCTGTTTCGGGAGCAGGCTTCCCTTCCCGGAAGGGCAGCGGAACACGGGCTGCACTGACTCATACAATGGGCTTTTTTTATTGAGACAGATATATAGAGAGATTCATATGTTTATTTCTCTCACAGAACGGTTCAGCTTCCAGAGCCCCCGGTAACGGGAACGTTCCTGCACTGGGAATCTCCCCCATGCTGGGCAGAGGGAGGGGAGCAGAGCCCACCCCAGCCCGGGTGGGATAATGAGCCAGGGAAGGGCCGTGGCTTCCCCTGTGCATTCCACGTTATCTTTGGGGATGGAATTGTGTCGGGAGGGCTGAGCTGGCCGTGGGAGGAGGGAGGGACAGTGCAGACACCATGGGCCTGGTTTGGCACTGAGGAGCAAAACAAAGTCCTGTGACTGAAACTTTGAAGGACACTGTGGCCAAAAAGTAACTTTTGCCCGATTAAGGGTCGTTCGTATTTTAAAATGCACAGCCTGCATAGGCTAATCAGCTTAATGAAGTACATGCTACCACATATGACTCTCTTACTCAACTCCCCACATAGATCATGCTGTATGTGGCACTGGAGGAGGAGGAGGAGAAGGTTGGGCTGTGTATGAGGGGGGCAAAAAGTTCTCCTGGTGAGGAGATAGAGCCAAAACCCCTTGGAGACTGTCAGAGGGAGACTTCCTCTCCCTGCTCCTAGGGTGGGATGATCCTGATCTCCAAGGACCAGCTGGGACACAAGGGGTGTGTTTTTGGCCAAATTTCATACACTTAATGCAACAGGCTGCTTTCCTTGGGATCTGCCCTGCAAACATTCCCTGTAATCCCCCAGCCAGCGACTCCTCCGCAGGCCTGCCTGATCCAAGCTCCGCCTGCTCCCAGGAAAGCCCTTCCAATGGGAGCTGAGGCTCTGTCCCTGGGAGTGCTGATGACTCGGGTCTGAGCTGTCCCTGGCCAGGTTTGCCCGGGAAGGAGTGAGGCAACACTGGGACCTGCCTTCCTGTGCTGAAGCTGGGCTGTGCTCCATTTGCTGTTGTGTTCATGGAGGGTTTCTGCTCATGTCCCACACAGCTTCCCACGGGCTGAGATTTGCTGTGAGCCAGGCTTAAACGTGAACTTGGGTTAATGCTCACTGATGAGTACTGCCCAGTGTGCTATTGGGGTGGGAAAAGATGCAGCCTGATGTTGCTCATATGATTCCCTGTGAAGGCTGCACAGAGAGGGAACAGAGTGTGACAAAACCCTCTGGGCCAGGTCTCCAGCTCCATCCCAAGTGCATTGCTGTGGTCAGAATCATCCAGAACCGCAGCAGCAAGTGCCTCTTGTTTCATATTGCAGAGTCCTCGACCTTTTGCCCATCCAGCCTTCTCCGAGGTGATGACTCCTGTCTCCTGAGACGTTGGAAAACCTAGTTTGGAGGAAGAGTAACGATACAGTTGATGCTGAACTACGTGAGTCCCTGTTTACAGTAACTCCCCTTGTGTGTCCATCCCGGATTGCACAACGGGTCTATCCCAGAGTTCCTGTGCCGGGGGGTTTCTCCAGTGGAAATGTTACTCACATGTTTCCAGCAGAGATGACGATGTACGAGGAGGGGAGGAGTTTAGAAGGCACAGTCAGATGTTGGGTCAGGGATGTGAAGGGAACAAGGAGCCCCTGGGGCTCAGGACTCTGTGTCCAGCTCTCTGGGCCTGGTGACAGTGCTCTGCTGAGGCAGTGGGAGTTGGGAGTGCAGGGATGCAAAGTCTGCTGCAAGACTCCTCCTCCCCTTATCTCCCTGGCTGTCCCTGCTCCTGGGGACAGGTGCTGCTGGGTGAATCAGTGCAGTGACATCAGCTGTGTGCACGGAAAGGGCGGGACTGCCAGAGGGGGAACTGCTCTGGGATCCAGTGCTTCATCACTCTCTTGCCTGCTGAAACACTGTGGCTCTTCTGAAACAAATAAGCACAGCCCAAAAAAATGTTTTCCACTGTAGTAACCTCTTAGGGAAGAACTCCCAGGGTTTGGTTTGAGTGAGGAAATGGAGCTGTGCTTGGTTCCTCTTCACACCCACCCCCCCAAAGTATCTTCAAAAAGTGAGAGCACAAACACTGAAGGTGATGATGTTTGTGAAAGCCTTTGAAGCTGTTTTCCAAGAGCTAGAGGTGAAGAGGTGGTGTGCTGGGAACAAGGCTTTCGTTGGCTGGAGCTGGTGCATGCTGGACTCCAAATTTCGGCTGCATTGGATGTAGGTAGATGCAGATGTAACTTTTTTCAAGGCTAAAAATAAATTCTTGAAAAGTCATTGTGAATTTAATTGAATCTCAGAATAACTAGCGTTTATTTTCTATGCCCTTGTTGGGAAAGGCAAAAGATATTAATTTTTATGGTCACTTTTGTGCATTCATTGCTGTTTGAGGAACTGACTCGAGCCTCTGAGGGGCTTGGTGGGTGGCTGTGATGCCTTGGGGGGATCGCCCATGGAGGATCCCCCGAAAGCCCCGGGGCAGCGGCAGCAGCCACCCATACACAGGGACAACTCGGGCATCTTCTGTCAGAGGTTTTTGGAATATGTTAATTTGTAAACTTGTTTTTGCTGTAAAACAAGCTTTAATTATCTTGACTTGTTCCCACTATGTCTCTCAAACAACTGTTGTAAGAAATGTCGCTCTGAATAACGAGGCTGATTTGTGCCTGGAGTGCTCGGAGCCCGCAGCCCACCCCTGCTCTCTGTGTGCAGACACGAGTGGGCAGAGCCTCCAGTGCCTCTGTGGGTGAGAGCCTTGCAGCACAAACGAGGGACAGCAGGAGGGAGTAACTCAGTGGCTCACGGGCTGTGGTGTCTCTTCCCTTCCAAGAGCCGAGGATGAAGCGGCGAGCATCGGACAGAGGAGCTGGGGAAACATCCGCCAAGGCCAAGGCTCTGTGCGCCGGCATTTCTGGGAATAACGCCAAGAGAGCAGGCCCTTTCATCCTGGGTAAGCAGGGACGGGGGCTCTGCTCTGGTCAGGGGAGCTGCTGGTGGCAAGGCTGAGAACACAAGGCACCACGGGACGAGGGCAGGCAGGTGTGGAGCACGGTGTCTGACCCGAGAGCACGGCTCACTGGGTGTGCAGGGCAGCCTGGGCTGAGCTGAGGAGGTGTGGGATGCCGGTGCAGCAAGGCAGGCAGAGCTTTGGAGAGAAATAGGAGCCCTTGTTTTTACCTCTTTTTTTTTTTTTTTTTTACTACATTCTTTAACTTTGTTAAAGAACAAATTCCCCTGAGGGCTTTTTGGTTAGAGGTCTGGGAAGATGCTTGACCCTCCTGGCCTGGAATGTGCTGTCACATCAGCACAGGGACAATGTAGTACTGCACTAGTGGCCTCTAGAAGTGGTATGTGCCAAGGCAAGGACTCTCTGCCAGCTCTGAAGAATTGCTAGAATAGCTGTTGGTTCAGAACTAGTTATGTAAACTGTCAAAAATTGTAGACTTTACTGTGGAAATGATCAGTTGGAGCTGACTGATTTAAACTGAGGAATAAAGACTCTGTTAACCTGAAATTTGGGCAGATTTTGTCACGTGAGCCATCCCTGCAGAGGTGGCAGCTGGTTCCCAGGTGTGGCAGGAGCAGTTGCCATGGGTGTTGCTGTGTGGTTCAGACATGCAGAAATGAGGACTTCTGCAAACAGCTGGGCCACGTTTGGGCCTTAATAAATATTTCTCCAGGGAACAAATGAAACGTTGTCCCAAAGGGTTTCAGAGTTTAGGACCTTTGGGGTTTTTTAGCTGTCAGTTTGTGGAAATGCAGTCAGGCTCCTGTGAAAAGGGAACTTGGTTGAAGCACACGTAGCAGCGTGACGCTGATGTAACCCGGGTTAGTCACTGCTGCTGGAGGGAAAACAAGTCTGTCTCTGCTTTCTGCTGTAGGTCCACGTTTAGGTAACTCCCCTGTGCCAAGTATTGTTCAGTGTTTGGCAAGAAAGGACGGGACAGATGACTTTTATCAGCTGAAGGTAAGCAAACTGCAGCTCCCAGGTCTTTTGTGCAGGGAGTGGTGTGGGCTGAGCCAGTGCAGTCAGACATGGCTCAGCTGGGTCTGTGGCAAGGACACGTCCATGAGAGCAGTTCCATCAGCTGGTAAACACGTGGGGATGCCAGAACTGAGAAAGGGCTGGCGACATGTGGGTTTTTCTGGGAGCTGTGAAGATCTTTTCCCTTTTCCTGAAGATTCTCACCTTAGAAGAAAGGGGTGATAAAGGAATAGAAACCCAGGAGGAGCGACAGGGCAAGATGCTGCTGCACACCGAGTATTCTCTCCTGTCCCTGCTCCACAACCAGGAGGGAGTGGTCCATCATCACGGGCTCTTCCAGGTACAGTGGTCACCTTGCAGGCTGGGCAATGCCAGGGCTGCTCGACTCGAGGTGTCTGTGTATGAACAAGGCTCAGGGTGTCTGTGTGTACGAACAGCATCAGCTGACGTGGCACAGAGCCAGGCAGTGCAGATTTCCTCTGCCTTCTGTACTCCTGTGAGGAAGGAATCCTTCCCTGGGAGGATGGGGAGGTCCTGGCAAAGGTTTCCCAGAGAAGCTGTGGCTGCTCCATCCCTGGAAGTGTCCAGGGCTCGGTTGGATGGGGCTTGGACAACCTGGGCTGGTGGAAGGTGTCCCTGCCCATGGCAGGGGTGGGACTGGATGTGCTTTAATGTGCCTCCCAACCAGTCTGGGGTTCTGTGTGATTCGTGAAGCAGAGCTCCTGTATCTTTTTGAAATCCCACCCTGGGGCAAAGACCAAGCACTGTGATTGCATTTGCTTGTTTTGAGACCCCTGCAGTTATTTGTTCTCCCAGCTCTGTACACGTGCCCTGAGGCTGCCCTGAAGGGTTGCTGCTGTGTTTGCCTCCCCGCAGGACCGGGCTTGTGAAATTATAGAAGATCTGGAAGCCAACAGGATGGTGAGGAAGATGAAGAAGCGCATTTGCCTGGTGCTGGACTGTCTCTGTGCTCACGATTTCAGTGACAAAACGGCAGATCTGATCAATCTGCAGCATTATGTCATTAAGGAGAAGAGACTCAGCGAGCGGGAGACAGTGGTGATATTCTATGACGTGGTACGAGTGGTAGAAGCATTACACAAGGTGAGAGCTTCCTCAGCCCTCCCAGTGCTGGAGGCTGAGTTTTCCCACATTAGCATAATAGGTGCTTTCAAACTTCCCAGTGCAGGCAGTGGCCGGGTCACAGGAGATGGATGTTAGCAGTGTTCTGCATAAAACCTCGTGCCCCAAGCCCTGAAGAGCATTCCCTTCACTGCCCTCCCTGCTCCTCACGTTTCTGGATGATAAGGGGGTGTCTGTGGGCCTGTGGACAGGGGCCAACTGAGGACAGGGCAGGGGAACCACAGCATGGTAACCTCAGCCAGGGGAGAGCAGAGCCTGATCAAACACAGGAAACAAAAAGCTGTTTCCTTTTGAAGCAAAATAAATCACTATGTGAGAATTGATCTGTGGGTTCAGAACCTCAAGCTGTAAGTTTGAGATCAATGAACTAGGAACTACTGTGGTAAAAGTGGATTCTGTGGGTGTTGGATTTCTTACCCTCTCCTGCCTTGCAGGGCAGCACAGCGTGGGTCTGGGGAGGCAATGCCCATCACAGTGCTCTTACTGAGCCTGGACACTTCAGAGCCAGGCCTCTCAAGTCTGTCTTTGTGTTCAGAGTAGCAAATTTGCTTGTTTTGTCCTGATCAGAATCAAAGTGAAGTGCACAAAGTACCCAGGATGGAACCTGACCTGCAGCCTTGACCTGGGTCATTTCTGAGAATGAAGATGCCATGATTTCTTTTTAGTTTTCTGGTCTGAGTATGGAATTTATGCTTCTAAATAGGCTTTTGCTTATGTTATACTCTTATATTTTTTACAGAAAAATATTGTGCACAGAGACTTGAAACTAGGAAACATGGTGCTAAATAAAAGGTAAGAGTGCTGGAGAGCTGCTGTCCAGGCAGTGCTCTTGTTTCTTCCCCAAAGCAGATTTCTAATAGAAACACAGTCAAAGGCAGCACTTGGTGAGCCCTCTCATGCAGGAGGGTGAGGGAAAAATACAGATCCAGCCCAAAGTTATATTAGTTCGTCTCCAAAAAGGAACTGAGCCCCACTTGGATGATTTACTCTTCCCCTCAGCTTAGTGACCCCTTGTCAGCACTTCCTTTTGAATTCTAACTGCTGAAAACGGAATTTTGTAGTAAATTTAGAGGAAACCTTCAGGAGAAGGTTTTTACATTTACTGATTTTATATATGTTTAAGAAAAGAAGAATTAAAGGTGGTGATTGGTTCTGTTCCCATCATTCGCTCTCCATTGTGCCAGAAGCATTCCCAGCCCTGCAGGCTGTCCTACAATCACAGCAGTGTTAGGGCTGACTGCTGCACTGCTGTGTTTGTGCTAGCAGTAAAATATTGACTTATCCAAACAAAAGCTCTTCTGTGCAGTGTGTTTGTGTCTGAAGCAGCTCCCTGGTTCCACGGGGGGGTTTGGTGGGAGCCTCGGTTTGTGCCGTGCCGGTGTCCGCCGGGGCTGGGTGCTGTGCACAGGGCAGTGGGTCACGGCCTGGCCCTGCTTGCTGGCCCCTGGGGCTGTTCAGTGTCTTGGCTTCTGTGTTATTTAGCTGGCACCTAGTTCAGCTCAGATATCTGCTCCAGTATTACATTACTGGCTAAATATTTTACACTAGCTTGAAGAATGAGTGGAATTCATCCTTTTCACACTGTCTGGTTTTCTGTGGAAGGAATAAAAAGCTGGAAGGCTGGAGGTCTGCAGTCTCTGTTGTACAAAGCTTGCAGGCTCATGGGCTCACAGCTTCTCCTCCCTAACACTGAAAGCAAAGGGGTTTTACCTACAGAGGTTGAACTTGGTTCCCCCCACACACAGAACAGCTGCTGCCTCTCGGGGCCACCTCTGAGCTGTTTCAAGTTGTTTCTGTAGAGCTGCTGTAACATAAATCTCTTCAGCTTGCTGCTTTGATTGTCCTCCTTGCTGAAGAGGCAGGCAAAGTTTGGTGCTTTGAAGGATCCCCAGAGAACTTCCCTTCTTTTGTGGGCACAGAGTGCAGGGAGCACCCACAGATGGGGCTGCACCCACAGATGGGGCTGCACCCACAGATGGGGCTGCACCCACAGATGGGGCTGCACCCAGGGCACCAGTAACAGGGGGGAGGTATTTGGAGCTCTGTCAGCACACTGGCCAGAGACATCCCTTGTGTTACCTCTCTGGTTTTGCTTTTACTGACGAGCTTTGGTGAGGGAGGGCTGTAGCCTGTGCAGCAGTGAGTCATGGGAAGGGTGGGAGAGGCGTGAGAACCATCTCCATGGAGAGGACCAGCCGGAGCAGGAACAAGGATCTGAGCTCACCAGGTCCCTTCTCCTGCTGGGGACTGAAGGTGCCACTGCAAGGTCCTGGCAGGCATGTCCCACCTGAGGGTCCCTCAAACCCTGTCCCCCACGAGACATCAAAGCCTCTCAGGTGTCCCCACTAGGCAGTGCAGGAGTTGGGTGATTACAGGTCAGATCAAATTTCAGGGACTTAATAAAACCAAGCAACCCTGAACATTTTAGTGTCCTGTGGAACACTTAGTCTTTTAAATCCTTAACAAATCCTGCAGCTTGTTATTCAGCCAGGGAAGTCTCCTGACAGTTGTAGCTAACACTTCTTAAACACAAGTCTGTCTGTTTTAATAACCAGCTCTCCGTTTCCAACCCACACTTGGTTCTGTTTCACTTGTCTGTAAGACTGGCTGGGAATGTTCTTTGCTTATTGTGACTGACTTCATCCATTCTCTCAGGCTCTGGTTGTGAAATACTTTTCAAGGATATAGAAATCTTCCAGACAGTGTTTTTCTACTCACACCTTTAAGTTGTAAGTTAAAATCCAAATTACCTGATTGACATGGAAGATTTAACGTGACAGTAGTTTTGTAATGAGAAATGGAAAAATTCATTAATGGGAGCTGGCAGTACCATAGGGGTGTCTTAACAGAGAAATGCTGTGTGCCTGCAGCTCTGCCTTTTCTGTGGGAGGGTTTAGGGTGTTGATCAGGGTTTGTGTGGCCTGTGTTCCCTGACACCTCGTGCTTCTCCCCAGGACTCACCGGATCACCATCACCAACTTCTGCCTGGGGAAGCACCTGGTGAGTGAGGACGACCTGCTGAAGGACCAGCGTGGCAGCCCTGCCTACATCAGCCCGGACGTGCTCAGCGGTAGGAACTGCCCCCAGCCTCAGGTCCAGTCAGCTCAAACCACCTGCTGTGCTCCCTGCCTTCATCAGGGCCCAGTTAGGAGACTTGCTCTGCTTTTCCAACTGGGAAAGTTGGAGGGAAGGAGTGAACATGACTTTTTTCTTAGGGCTTGTCTGGATTTCAAAGCTAATTCAGAGCTCCTGCCTGTTCCCTAGTAAGTCTGACTGCAGACAAGACGTTTGCTTTCCCACATCTGCATGTTGTTTCTGAGGCTTCTCTTAAGCTGCAGGTAAATCCCTGGACCTGAGGGACAGCCAGTCCAGATCCCACCAGAATGTCAGAGTATTCAAGCTGTTCACTAAGAGGAGCAGTTCCTGCAGCTGCTGCTCACTTCCAGCAGGAACTGGTGACCCTCTGGGCAGCTTCTGGGCCGACAGAGAGGAGTTACTTAAAAATAAAGGAATGATGACGGCAGGCCAGAGCTGTCTGGCTGGGCTGGATCCCCCCTCCAGCAGCCTGGCCTGGGCCTTGTCTCCAGCAGAGGCCTTGAGCTGAGTCTGGCACAGAACAGCATTCCCTGATGTCCTGCCTTCAGCTCTTCCCAGTGCATGGGGCTGTTGGGAACAGCTGTGGTTTCTGTCTGTTCAGGAGGTTTCTCCTCCATGAGCTCGAAGCTCTGCCCCTGTACCAGCCTTTGAGCAGGCTGTGGTGGTCCTGCTTGTCTGTGAAGTGTCCCAGAAATCATTCTGGGGGGGTTTTCTTCTCAGGTGAGCTGGCCTAGTGTTGAAGGGTGCACATACAGGTGGGACTGTGCCTATGAAACCT
Organism: Pyrocephalus nanus; assembly: GCA_038380795.1. Taxonomy (NCBI): domain Eukaryota; kingdom Metazoa; phylum Chordata; class Aves; order Passeriformes; family Tyrannidae; genus Pyrocephalus; species Pyrocephalus nanus. Next base: position 6,000,129 of record CM076285.1, on the reverse strand, counting down.
CTCCCTCTGTAGATCAGATCAGGGCATTAGCTCCTGAGTTACTTGTTCCTGGTGTCCCAGCTGTATTTCAGAAAGACCCTCAGAGGGAGCCAGTCCTGGGACATCCAGCCCCATTGGATTCCCCTCCAGAGGGAGTCCTGTTGGTTTTCAGGCAGCAGGAATTAACGTAGCCGAGCTCTTCCGTTGTGATCTGCCAGGCAGGTTTGAGGAGCTTCCCTCCCGGGCAGGACTGAGCCAGGAAGGGAGCAGAGGCAGGCAGGGAGGTGGATCCCAGCTTTTTGCAGGCCTTTCCTGTTCTGCAGGATATCCTGAGGCCCTTGTGACCAGATGGGTGACAAGAGCCAACTGCTGTGCAGGAGGCTGGAGCAGTTGTGGCTCAAGAGGTTGGAAGAGGCTGCAGGGAGCTGCTCCTTCCTGCTCCGGGGTGCTGATCTGTCCGGGACTCCAGCCCAGCTGCCCTCCTATATTCCTTCTGAGGGCACTCTCAGAGGTGGAACTGGCCTGCCTGGAGGGCACAGGGCACTGAACAGGCTGTCTTGGCTGAGGCTTTGAGACCCTGCCAGGCACAGCCTTAGCTCAGGACTCATCCTGCACTGCCCAGCCTGGCCCTTGCTGCCATTGCCCTGCCCCAGCTCTGGTGTCTGCGATCAGCCCTTCTCTACAAAATGTTCTCCCAAAATGGCTCTGTCTGCAGTTCCCCTCCAAGCAGGGAGAAGTTACTTGAGGACGTTCCAGCAGCTCAGAGCATCCCTCTGTATCGCTGGTGCTCCTGTGCAGGGGAAGCTGGAGCGCCTGAGGAATTAATCATTGTTGTGGGTCTCCAGGAGAAACTGTCTCTTCTGAGGGATGGCTGCTGAAATGTCACAGCAGGAAAAGTTGGAGGGGGAGGAGGGAGAGGTGCCTTTTTATGAGCATATAAAGCAAAGAATAATTAGTACAAATACCAAATGCTGCAGCAGTGACTCACTGTGTGAGTCAGAGGAAGTCTTTCCCTCAGTCCTGTGCTGTGCTGCAGCACTGGGGTTTGGTTTGGTGACCCTTGTCCGTGCTGCTCTGGGCTGATTGCTGTGACCGAAGGGGCTTTGAACCAGCGTTTCCATCAGGTGAATCCCAGGGCTGCAGGAGCCTTGGGAATGTCTCTGTGCAGGGAAACACCTCGGGGGACGCTCAGTGAAGGGGGGCAGTGCAGAGGGGGCTCCAGTGCCTGCTATGTGGGGGAGAGTGGGGTCCCCAGGCCTGTGCTGTGCAGGCTGTGTGTCCCCTGTGCAGGCTGTGTGTCCCCTGTGCAGGCTGTGTGTGCCCTGTGCAGGCTGTGCTGTCCAGGCTGTGTGTCCCCTGTGCAGGCTGTGTGTCCCCTGTGCAGGCTGTGTGTCCCCTGTGCAGGCTGTGTGTCCCCTGTGCAGGCTGTGTGTCCCCTGTGCAGGCTGTGCAGCTCTGCAGGCTGTGTGTCCCCTGTGCAGGCTGTGTGTCCCCTGTGCAGGCTGTGTGTCCCTGTCCAGGCTGTGCAGCTCTGTGTGTCCCCTGTCCAGGCTGTGTGTCCCCTGTGCAGGCTGTGTGTCCCCTGTGCAGGCTGTGCTGTCCAGGCTGTGTGTCCCCTGTGCAGGCTGTGCAGGCTGTGTGTCCCCTGTGCAGGCTGTGCAGGCTGTGTGTCCCCTGTGCAGGCTGTGTGTCCCCTGTGCAGGCTGTGCAGCTCTGCAGGCTGTGTGTCCCCTGTGCAGGCTGTGTGTCCCCTGTGCAGGCTGTGTGTCCCTGTCCAGGCTGTGCAGCTCTGTGTGTCCCTGTCCAGGCTGTGTGTCCCTGTCCAGGCTGTGTGTCCCCTGTGCAGGCTGTGTGTCCCCTGTGCAGGCTGTGTGTCCCCTGTCCAGGCTGTGTGTCCCCTGTGCAGGCTGTGTGTCCCCTGTCCAGGCTGTGTGTCCCCTGTGCAGGCTGTGTGTCCCCTGTCCAGGCTGTGTGTCCCCTGTCCAGGCTGTGTGTCCCCTGTCCAGGCTGTGCAGGCTGTGTGTCCCCTGTGCAGGCTGTGCAGCTGTGCAGGCTGTGTGTCCCCTGTGCAGGCTGTGTGTCCCTGTGCAGGCTGTGTGTCCCCTGTGCAGGCTGTGTGTCCCCTGTGCAGGCTGTGTGTCCCCTGTGCAGGCTGTGCAGCTGTGCAGGCTGTGTGTCCCCTGTGCAGGCTGTGTGTCCCCTGTCCAGGCTGTGCAGGCTGTGCAGGCTGTGTGTCCCCTGTCCAGGCTGTGTGTCCCCTGTCCAGGCTGTGTGTCCCTGTCCAGGCTGTGTGTCCCCTGTCCAGGCTGTGTGTCCCCTGTGCAGGCTGTGTGTCCCCTGTCCAGGCTGTGTGTCCCCTGTCCAGGCTGTGTGTCCCTGTCCAGGCTGTGTGTCCCCTGTGCAGGCTGTGTGTCCCCTGTCCAGGCTGTGCAGGCTGTGTGTCCCCTGTCCAGGGTCTGTGCAGGCTGTGCTGTGCAGCTCTGTGTGTCCCTGTCCAGGCTGTGTGTCCCCTGTGCAGGCTGTGTGTCCCCTGTGCAGGCTGTGCAGCTGTGCAGGCTGTGTGTCCCCTGTCCAGGCTGTGTGTCCCCTGTGCAGGCTGTGCAGCTGTGCAGGCTGTGTGTCCCCTGTCCAGGCTGTGTGTCCCCTGTCCAGGCTGTGTGTCCCTGTGCAGGCTGTGTGTCCCCTGTCCAGGCTGTGTGTCCCCTGTCCAGGCTGTGTGTCCCCTGTGCAGGCTGTGTGTCCCCTGTGCAGGCTGTGTGTCCCCTGTCCAGGCTGTGTGTCCCCTGTGCAGGCTGTGCAGCTCTGCAGGCTGTGTGTCCCCTGTCCAGGGTCTGTGCAGGCTGTGCTGTGCAGCTCTGTGTGTCCCTGTCCCCACAGGTCGGCCGTACCGAGGGAAGCCCAGTGACATGTGGGCGCTGGGGGTGGTGCTGTTCACGATGCTCTACGGCCAGTTCCCCTTCTACGACAGCATACCTCAGGAGCTCTTCCGCAAAATCAAGGCTGCCGAGTACACCATCCCCGAGTGAGTACAGCCTGACCCTGCCCCGGGGGGCTTCCCTGGGACAGCTGGAGCCAGAGGGGCTCCCCTCAGTGCCCCGAGGGTCACAGCAGTCCTGAGGTGGTGGGCACCATGTGGTGGGCACTGAGGAGCAGCAGCAGAGCTGGGACAGCTTGTGGGGAGGTGAGGGACAGGGAATGGACCCCCTGGTTAATCTGGGGCTCTCAGGGCCAGAGCAGTGGTGGCTCCTGTAGGTCCTGAGCTGTGCTCCCAGCTCCCAGCTCCCAGCCTGCCCCGGGCTCACCGCAGGCTCTGTCCCCCAGGGACGGCCGGGTCTCGGAAAACACTGTGTGCTTGATCCGGAAACTGCTGGTCCTGGATCCGCAGCAGCGACTGACAGCTTCTGAAGTGCTGGACTCCCTCAGCTCCATCATAGCGTCCTGGTACGTGCAAGGGAAGGCCGGGACATGCTGCCTCTGGCCACAGGCTGTGTTGTTCCAGCTGTGGTGGGCTCAGCTCACCGGAGGAGGCTCTGGGAGCTGCAGGAAATCTTTGCATCCCACGTCTCTGCCCCTGGAGACGCCTGTGCCAGTGCTGGGCCATCCCAGTGGGATCACCCAGGGGCTGGTGAGGGTGGTGGAGCCGGTGCCACGCTCCAGGTGCCAGCGCTGTGCTGTCCCCAGGCAGTCCATGTCCTCGCTGAGTGGCCCTTTGCAAGTGGTGCCGGACATCGATGACCAAGTGGCTAATCCTGAAAACCCCCAGGAGGTAGGTTTTCCTGCTTTCCTTTCCAAGGAACTGCTTTTCCGTGCTGCTGTGCCAAGTCTGTGTGTAATGGGAAGGGATGGCAGCCCTTGTGCCCCCGAGCTGGGAATGGGAGGGCAGGGAGGACGTGGCCGAGTCCCTCGTCACCCTGTGCAGCGGAAGGAAAGGGTGATGCTGATGGCACTGGCGGTCACATCCAGCTGGCTGAGCTGCCTGGAAGTGACTCGCTGGCCCCAGAGCCGGGGAGGGACAGCTCAGTCCACTCGCAGCAGTGCTCACTCACACAGCTGGGAATGCTGGGAGGAGGCAGCGGGGTTGGCTCTGGCTCCGCCATGGGAGCAAACATCCTGTTTTCCTGCGGTGTTTCATGCTGGAGGTGCTGCCCTGGCCTGGCTGTCCGGGGACGGCCGGGCAGGATGTGCAGTAGGGATGGGGTCAGGCAGCTGCAGCCCCAGGGCCTGGCAGGGCTGGGATGAGCCACATCAGGACACAGCTCTGTCCTGGTGGCACTGGTGGCTCACAGGGAGTCCTGCTTGCGTGCCCAGCACAGATCCCATTCCCACACGAGCACTCCCAGTGGCACCCCCAGCCTGTTGGACGGGCCGTGGGGCTGCGGGCGTGGTTCTGACAGCTGGGTCTCTGCAGGTGAAGGTGACAGAGGAGTGCTCCCAGTACGAGTTCGAGAACTACATGAGGCAGCAGCTGCTCTTGGCTGAGGAGAAGAACACCTTGCATGAGGCCAAGAGCTTCCTGCAGAAGCGGCAGTTCGGGAACATCCCCCCGGTGCGGCGCCTGGGCCACGACGCGCAGCCCATGAACCCCTTGGACGCGGCCATCCTGGCCCAGAGGTACCTGCGGAAATAGCTCCCCACGCCCCGAGAGCACCACCCTGCAGTCTGCCTTCACCTCGCCTGCTCCAGCCTACAGCAATACCGGTGTCCCACGGCGGGCAATAATGTAGCAATGCCGAGCTCTGTCCAGGGACACGCACTCACACCCGCTCCGCAGGGAGAAGACTTTTGGAAAAGCTAGTTTTGGAAGCAGCAACCTCTCGGCATCTTCTGGAATCTGTTTTTTAAAATCGAAGCCTAGATGACTAATCTGCTTTTAATCATGACTGTAATCTACCTCTCTTGTCTTTTTAACCATGCTGTTCTCTGGATCGAGCAAAGCTTGTGGGAAAGGAGGAGACTTCCGAGGGTGAAGCTGCTGGCACAGAGCAGCCCCGTGCAGCACCCGCTCCGTGTGGTCTGAATAAGCTTGGATTTACCAGGGTTTCTCGAAAGGAAGAATTTCTTGAAACCTCCCACTTCCCTTCATCTGCATCAAATCCATTTCTGTCCTTAGGTGCCACCTGGCCTGGCCGTGCTGAGCAGCCCTCAGTGGCCGTGTGGCCACCGCTGTGACCGGAGAGCCATCCCGGCAGCACCAGCTGCAGGGGTGGGATCCTGGCCCCAGCTCAAAGGTTGCACAGGACTTGGCCCTCTGGGGCCTCTGCCCCCTCTCCCACCTTTCACTGATTCCTTTGGTTCATAAGGATCTATGATTTAATCTTATTTTTCAGTAGCTTGTCCCAGGTGCAGTTACAGTTGCATTAATTCTGATTTAGCGTTTTCCCCCTCAGTTGTGGTACAGATGTAATATATGAGTTATAATGTGAAAAGCTTCCCAAAGTAATCCACCTAGAGGTAGGAAGGGGCAGGCTGAAGTCTCTACTGTATTTGTTCCCAGCTTTTCTTGCCGTCCCAGCCCAAAACTGGGGGCTGCCTCTGCCCTCCCGGTGTGCCAAGGTGGGGGAAGGACATCCTGGTTTGTCACCTGGTGCCACTGGAAGAGTTTTGGCCTGTGCTGAGAACAGGAATGATTGTTTCTGAGCCTCATTTATGAACTGGATGCCTGTCTTGCCAGATAAACTGTTCTCACACAGAGCTCCCAGGGCTCACCGTGCCAGGGCTCCCGCTCGAGGCAGCGGCTCTCTGGCTGCCTCCTTCCTGCTCCCAGCTGCTCCCAGCTCTGGCATCACCCTCCTGCCAGCCCTGGGAGCAGGGAGGGGCAGAGCTGGGGGCTGCCCTGCTTTTTGGGGCTGTCCTGCTCTTTGGGGCCACCGTGTTCTTTGGGCCCGGCGCGGGCAGGGAGCGAGTAGCAGATGTTTGTAGCGTGTTTTTGCCTTCTCTTGCCCCGGGGCTGGGGAAGGGGACGGGGTCTGAGCTGGGCCACTGCACAGGTGGCTTTGTGGGGACGGGGATGGACCTGAAGCATCCCTGGCCCCGTCGGGCATTACGTCCTGCCTGCGCCTCGCCAAGGCCCCGTGGGCAGGCAGGGCCTCGTGAACACTAACACAGACCAGCTCCCTGCCCCGCCCCAGCTGAGCCAGTAGCCCCAACTCTTTCGCCTTATTTATTTTGCAGATGGTGGTTCTGTCCCAGCACGCCCCAGGGTGGGCCCATCGCCCCCTGTGCCACCAGCAGCAGGGCAGGGACCCCCAAGCACTCCACCAGGGCCCTGTTCTCTCCTTCCGGTTCTCTCCTGCCTCGCTCCCACCTCTTTATTTGTGTCTTTTTTTTTCCCCCCAAAGTTAAAGCAAAAAGCAATACTCTGGGACTCCCTGAGGCTGTATCACACCGGGCTCCTGTGCCTTGGGCAGCACCGGTCAATCCCACTTGTGCTAAGGCAAACTGGAAGGGGGTGGTGTGGGGGCAGGATGGGGGGGCCCAGGGGCCGTGGCGGGACAGAGCCTGTTGTAAGGAAAAAAAAGAAAAAGAAAAAAAAAGAGGAAAAAAATTTGTATAAAGACGTTATTTTTGTACTACATGGGAACTGCTCCTGCATGTCGGCAATAAAACTTCATACGAGAGCCCGGCGACCCCACGGGGAAGGGGTGGGAGGGGAGGGGCGTGGGGGGCTGTGGGGCCGATGGAGCCGCAGGGGAGTGGGGCCAGACCCACGGAACAGCAGCCGTGAGTGACCCACGGGGACCCCCAGCCCTGTCCTGCCCCAGGGGCCTCTCCGAGCCTGTCCCTCGCTGGGGTGGCCGCTGGGGACAGTGGCGGGAGGCAGAGCCTCGTGTCCCCGAGGTCCGGCCCCGGCTCCAGGGCTGCCACGAGGGAATCCGAGCCCCTCCGACAGCTCTGCCAGGGGGGCACGGGGCGAGGCGCTGCCCACGGCGTGGCCTGGCCGGGCGGGCTCGGGCACGGCCGGGATGGGGCGGCTCCCAGCGCGGGGTCCCGGGGGAGCGGGACGAGCCCCGGCCCCGCCGAGCCCCGGCCGGGGCTGCCATTGGCTCGGGGCGCGCTGACCCAACTATTTCCTGTTGCTGCAGCGTTAATGCTAAACAGACCTTTCTCTCTCTTCCCTCGCTCCAGCCAAAGTGCAGCGGCTCCGCCGCCGTCCCAGCCCGGTGAGTACCAGCCCGGGCACCGCGTGGGCTCAGGGCCGAGGGCACCCCGAGGGACCCCGAGGGCACGGCGGGTGTCGGGCTCTGCCCTGTCCCTGCCCCAGGAGCTCCAGTTTGGGGGACGTGGGGCTGGGGGATGTGGGAGCAGCTCAGGGACGCGGGGCTGAGTGTGCAGGGCTGGGTGCCCGGGGATGGAGAGCTCAGGGTGGGAAGCAGCAGTGAGGACGCGGGGCTGGTGGCTCAGGAACACAGTGTGGTACTTGCGGACACAGCGCTGAGGGACGCAGGGCTCGGCCCTTGGGGACACAGGGCTGAGTGCCTGGGGACCCTTGGGGACACCCCAGGCCCTTCATCAGCCCTGCAGTGCCCTCACCAGCACCGCGTGGGGCTCTGGGCATCCCTGGGGACCCATGGTGGGCTGTGCCCCTCCAGCCCCGCAGCCTTGGCGGGGCAAGGCCGGTGGTGCAGCCTCTCCATGGGGAGGGCACCCACCCCTCCTGGGGACCCTGCTGGCCTTGTTTTGGGGTGTCCCACTGGAGGGGCTGCCCAGCCCCGGGATGTGCTGCAGCCCCGCAACTCCGGACTGTCCGGGATGGTTCTGCTGATGTGTCACATTTTCTGCATTTCTTTCCTCATTCCTCTCTCCCTGGAGCCCTTTCTGGGAAATGAGCTCGTCCCTTGCCAGGGCCAAATTGCCTCCCTCCCTGTCCATGCCCTGCCCGCTGTCCTGCTGCCCATCCTGCCCGCTGTCCCGGTGGCCTTTGCTCTGTGCCTGTCCTTGTCCCTGCACTGCAGGGCCCCAAGGAAAGGCCAGGGCTGGAGCTGGGCCAGAGCCCTGCAGGGACGAGGACAGGGACACTGCCCCGAGGGGATGTGTGGAGCACACACACGTGTGTGTGTGTGTTGTGTGTGTGTGCAGAACACGTGTGTGTGTTGTGTGTGTGTGCAGAACACGTGTGTGGAACGTGTGGGTGCAGCACACATATGTGTGTATGTATGTGTTTGTGTGTAGAACACATGTATGTGTGTGTGCAGCACATGTGGGGGGGCGTGTCACATGTGTGTCTGTGCAGCACACGTGTGTGTGTGTGTGTGTGTGTGTGTGTGTGTGCAGAACACGTGTGTGTGTGTGTGTGTGTCATGTGTGTGTGTGTGTGTGTGTGTGTGTGCAGCATGTATGTGTGTGTCTGTGTCATGTGTGTGCACAGCACACGTGTGTGCACCTGAGCACGGGCAGTTGTGCTGGGATCCCGCTGTGCCCGTGACCCACCCCATGGCCGGGCAGGGGCCGGAAAGCCTGGCCCGGTGCCCCAGATCCGCCTGATGCTGCGTCCAGGAGGAGCCACATCCGTCCCGGTCCCTCAGGAAGGACGGAGGGCGGTGGATGGGATGGCTCCAGTTCAGCATCTGTGGGATTCCAGCCCTGCATGGAGCAGCCCAGCCCAGGAAGGAGCCCCTGCTGAGTGAGGAGCCCCTGGGTGCACCCAGGCACGGCCTGGAAAGGGACGGGGGGGACTTGCAGGAGTTCCCAGCCCCCTGTAGAGCTTTGCTCAGCCCCTACATCCCGCAGATGCTGAGCGTGTGCCGTCCCTGGAGCCGCTGAGACGCGCCTGGCGCAGGATGGAGAGTCGCCGGAGGGACATGGAGCTGCTCAGCAACAGCATGGCCGCCTACGCCCACATCCGAGGTGAGCCGGGACCCCAAACCCCCCCAGGGCCACTGTGGGCCCCCAGCAGTGCCGGTCCCTCACCCCTCTGCTCTCCCGCAGCCAACCCCGAGAGCTTCGGGCTCTACTTCGTGCTGGGCGTGTGCTTCGGGCTGGTGCTCACCCTGTGCCTGCTGGTGCTGCGCTTGTCCTGCCGGTCCCCCCCGCGCCCCCCGGCCCGGCCCGGCCACGCCAGCGAGGACGAGGAGGATGAGGATGAGGACGAGGAGGAAGAGGAGGACACCATCGACCGCGCGGCGTCGGAGTCGCTGCTGCCGGTGACCGAGATCCCTCTGGAGAGCCACGGCCCCGGGGACGGGGCGCTGGCCGTGAACGTGTTCGCGTCGGCGGAGGAGCTGGAGCGGGCGCAGCGGCTGGAGGAGCGCGAGCGCATCATCCGCGAGATCTGGCGCAACGGGCAGCCCGACATCCTGGGCTCCGGCACCATCGGCACCATCGGCACCCTGGGCCGCGTCCACTACTACTGAGCGCCCTGGCACGGGGCCTGCTCCCCCCGGCAGCTGAGCCCACGCCGTGCCAGGAGGGACCAGCGGGACACGGGGGCCGCTCACGGGCCCTGCGCTGGCGGAGCTGCCCTGGCACAGCCGGACCGCGGTGCCACGGGCACGGCCAGGGCTGGACTCTCCCGCACCGCCGCGGGACACGATGCACTTTGAGCCATTGGTACGAAGGCTGGCACCAGCCAAGCAGCCCCAGGACATGCAGGGACAGGGACATGGACGGGGCTGACCTTGCTGGCCCATCTCAGCCGGGATGGGAGGGGGTCACCCCATGGGGCAGGGCCGGGCTGTGCGTCCGTGTGAGCCCTGGGGTCCTGCCCCACAAACATGGTGCTGTTACACACGAGCTGGAGCCCAGCGTGGTGGGGTCCTGAGTTTTGGGGGGCCCTGGAACGCCGGGACGGCCTCAGCCCCTCCCAGGCCAATTCCCTCTGGGCCCCACTAAATTTAGCCGGATCCTTTCCGGCACCGCCCGCCCTGACCCAGCGTCCTCCCGGCGGGACCAGGGCGGATGTTCCCGCTGGACTCTGGGATGGCCGCTGCTCCCCAGGGATGTGGCTGCTCCCACCAGGCTGAGCTGCATCCTGCCCTCTCCCAGCCCCAGCACAGCCCCACAGGGTGCAGGGGCCCCACAGCCCCCTCCCCAGCTTTATAAAAATAGCTTCTTCCCAGGCTGGTCCCCCCTGCCGCCAGCGCCAGCAGGATCCAGATGTTTTCCAGATGTTCTTCAGTGGCTGGAGGCCAGGATGTGCTGGGCCTGGGAGTGGGGCTGGCCTGGGAAACTATGCGGGGGCTGGAGGAGGAGGACGAGGCCCTGTCCCAGCCTTGCTGAGGGCCCTGGTGGGACCCCTTGTGCCCAGCAGGACCTGCCCAGCCCCACAGGGACATGGCAGCCCCCAGCAGCTCCCTGAGCAGCCCCCACACAGAGATCCGTACCCAAAATAGTTTATTGTAAACAATTTCTGCACACTCGGGCTGCTGTGCCGCAGGGAGCAGTACCTGGGCACAGGGTGGGCATTTTGTGCCCAGTGGGTGCAGATCCAGGCTGGGGGCAGCAGGGTTGGGGGGCAGAGGGCACCGTGTGGGCCCTGCAGCCCCCACCACTCTAACAGGGCAGCCCCTTCCTCACCCGCTCGATCTCTGCCTGCGGGGAGAGGCTGTGAGTGCTGGGGGGCACAGGGGACCCCGGGCCGGGGCAGCCCCTGGCAGGACTCACCTGCAGCGCCTGGCGCTGGCTCCGCTCCTGGCTCAGCTCCAGCCGCAGGTCCTGCAGGTCCCGCCTGCAACGCCCGGACGGCTCAGCCGGGGCCAGCCCGGCAGGAACGGCCGGAGCCGCTGGGGACCCCCCAACCCCATCCCCACTCACAGGTGCTGGACTCGCATCAGGTCCACGAGGATGTGCAGGGTCCGCACCTCGGCCTTCAGGTCCTGCAGGGCCAGCAGCCTCCCCTCCGGCCCCTCCGGCCCCTCCGGCCCCTCCGCCTGCCCCGCGCTGGGGACGGGGACGCAGAGCCCGGCATGGGGCAGCCCCCAGGGCTGCTCCTCCCCACAGGGACCCCCCACGCTCCCCAGGACAAGGCTGGGTGGTCGCTGGCCGGGGACTCGTGGCCGTGTGGCCGTGGGGTGGCTCAGCCTGGCCGTGGTGACCGACACCGCGTTGAAGCCGTCGGCGTCTGCCAAGGAAAGAGCGGGAATCGGCGCCTGGCACCGGGCTGGGCCCGACCCCCCTGCAGCCCCCCGTGTGGTCCCTGCACCCTACCTGGGTCACCGGTTCTGCCCCATCTCGTGTCAGTCGTGGTGCTGGGCTGGGGGTCACCGGGCCTGGGGACAGCAGAGGTGTGAAATGGCACAGCCAGTCCTGCTCCAGGGCCCAGACACAGCCGTGGGCATGGCCCCCATGCTGGGGCATCGTGGTGGCTCCAGACATCCCAGCACGGCCTCGTGTCTTACCTGGTGTCCGGCACAGGGATGGGTTTGGCCTTGGCAGGGACAGGGGGAGCAGGAGCCATCCTCTTGGTGAGTGGGAGCTTGGCCGGCTCCATCCTCGCCAGTGCCGGGAGCTCTGGGGAGAGGAGGCAGGAGCAGGGCTGGGGCTGGGACTGGCACTGCCAGGAGAGAGCGGGGCAGGAACCTCTTCCTGCCCTGGCACGGGAGGCCTGTCCCAGGCACACCCCTGTCCTTCCCTCTCCCCCAGCCCAGGACTCACCTGGGGGCTCCCCGTCCTCAGGCTCCCTGTCCTTCGCTGTGGTTCCAACTGCCAGGGAGCAAAAGAGCTCCTGAGGCACCGGGGAAGGACCCTCTCCCAGCCCCACACCGGCCCCACACCGGCCCCACACCGGCCCTGCTGCGGGCGGCGCTTCCTCTGTGAATGGCAGAGCAGGCGAACCACGGGCACAGCGTCATCCCATCACCCACGGCACAGCGGCATCCCCGTCCCACCGGGCCTGGGGGCACAGCAGGGCAGGCCCACCGGCACGGTGGGATACAGGGCACCAGGCCGTGTGCCAATGGGCCACCCTTTCTCATGCCCAGCCCTGGAGCAGCTCGGCCAAGCACAGGTGCTGCTGCTGGGGTGGTTCCCACACACAGGACCCCCAGAGCAGCTGCGTCTCCCTCCCACCTGCCCTCCTGCTCCCTCCCACCTGCCCTCCTGCTCCCTCCCCCCTGCCCTCCTGCTCCCTCCTACCTCTGCCCACCAGGTCGAGCCGTGCCGTGCCGGGCTCCCCTGGCCCACACTGTGCACGTGATGCCAGAGGAAATCGGCTCCGTGCTGGGAAGGAAGTCGAAGCAGAGAGAACCTCGGTGCTGGTCCACACCACATCCCTGTGCCCCATGGGGCTCTTCCTGCCCCTGGGCTGTCTGAGCCAGGCTGGGGTGTCAGCCTTGGCATCGTGAGCCCTGAACCCCGAACGCTGGGGAGAGTCAGGGCTGGCACAGCACAGAGCGAGGCACCTGGGCAGGATCACAGCTGGCCCTGGGTGACAGCTCAGAACCAGGGCAGGATCACAGCTGGCCCTGGGTGACAGCTCAGAACCAGGACAGGATCACAGCTGGCTCCAGGTGACAGCTCAGAACCAGGGCAGGATCACAGCTGGCTCCAGGTGACAGCTCAGAACCAGGGCAGGATCACAGCTGGCCCTGGGTGACAGCTCAGAACCAGGACAGGATCACAGCTGGCCCCAGGTGACAGCTCAGAACCAGGGCAGGATCACAGCTGGCCCCAGGTGACAGCTCACAGCCACCCAGGGCTCGCAGTGCTTCTGTCACCTTGGGCTGCAGGGGAAGTGAAACCCAAACCGTGGAGGGGCCGGAACCCACAGACAGGGAAGGCAGGGCGTGGTGTGGCCGCGGTCCCTCCGCAGGGCAGGGAGGGTCAGTGTGACACTGTGACACCGCTGCTGCCTCGTCCTGGCCAGCACCAGGCCCAGGAGCCAGCACAGATACCCCTTTTTTGGCCAAACACATCCGAGCCAGCAATCCTGGACCCGAGCAGGGGTTGGGGATCGGCCACGGGCAGACAGGGGTGGTGCAGTGGAGGTTCCATCGCTGCAATTCCCAGGTGTGACCCCTGGGAGGGAGCTGGGAACACCGGGCACCCCTCTCCCCAGGTTGGCTCGAGGTCAGGCACGAGGGGAAGCAGCAGCCATTTAACCCACATCTGTGTCCCAACAGCCCTGGGCTGGAACCCCCCAGTGCTGGGAAAGCTGCTCTGCCCTGGGCAGCCCCTGAACCGCCCCAAGGCCACACACCCAGCACCCAGCTCGGCTGTGGGCAGGGATGGAGCTGCTCCTGGGCATGGGTGACACAATCCCTGCTGGAAACAGGCCAGGAAAGGGCCCATGGCTGTGTCACCTCTGTCCCCAGGCAATTAGTGCCAACACAGGGGCTGAAAGGTCGATTAATGCATAAACCCCAACAGGGAGTTGCTTTCAGTACCTGAGTCAGGCCTTCCCAAACCCCTGGTTTGTGCCCCTGCTGCTCTGTGCCAGTGAGGGCACCCGGCTGGGCTTCCCCTTCCATCCCTGGTGTCCCTCCCTGCTCTCCCCCAGGCCCACCCTCAGCTCCCCTGCAGCACTCGGGCTCTCTTGGCCTCCCCCGGCGACTCAGGACACAAAGCAAGCAGAGTTACACCTACTACGTATTTTATTGTATTTTATTTGCATAAACAAACTTCGGGGCTTTGCTAAACAGGAACTGTTCAAGTCAAAACAAACCAAACTCTAGCTGGTGTGTGGGGAACAGCACAGCAATCCTGGGGAGGGGGACAGGGGAGCGCGGGCACGGCTGTGCCTCCCCGCCCAGGCTCAAACCCGGCCGGGAACCATCAGCAAACTGCTCCAGAAGACTTTTAAAGTAGAAGATAAAAAGAAACACATCCTAAGGGCTGTCCTCAATCAGCTCAGGAGGGATCTGCCTTTTGGTTTTATAAAAAGATTAATAAAAAATATTGAAAAATTCTCATCTCCATTTATATTTTTCCCCAAGTAGAATTCGGAAGTTCCTTAGAAAACTGTCATCTTGGAAAGGGCACTCGGGTCACAACCAGCTGCAGGGAGGAGACACAAATGCTACAAGCAGTTTGGGGTCCAGCACACACCAGGCCTAACAGTGAACACAAACAGTGGCCAGAAGTAGGGTGTATTCTTTTTTTCTCTTTTAAACCATGCTAATTTTTGTTAACTTCCAACATAAAAGGAAAACAATAATTTTTAAAAGGCCCTAAACTCAACTGTTACATAAAAAAAGTTTAAAAAAAAAAAAATCATAGCAGTTTGGTCCCAACAAGTGAATATTCAGATGTTTACTCACATGCTTCATTGTTTTCTTATTTATAAGAACCAAAAATAGTTTCCAAAATTATCCTTGAATTGATGTTGCTACGTACGTAAAGGGCTAAAATAAGCAGAGTATGAATTTAGAAAACTGAATACACAATAGGAGAGGAAAATTTGAGCGGGTGAGCGAACCCCGACCGTCACTGGGTCAAATTAGAAAAGACAAACAAAGGTCAGGACTGGTGGGGTCAGGTGGGCACAAACCGAAACCACATCGTCCTCAACGCCCGTTACCAAAAAATAACCGACCGTCCATAAGGTCACAGAGAAGGGAAAATCCGGGATCTCACCCAGTGCTTGAGACCGTATCCAGTCCAGAGGGGGAGTCTTTGGGAAGAGAAACTCCAGGAGTGGATCCGAGCATAAATGATGGGTCAGTCAGTCCCAGCCCGCGCCTGGGGAGGCTGAACTCTGGCAATGCGGTTCTCTAACGTCGGGATCGCTTCCGAGCTCCTCTCCAGGGCCCTGCTCAGCCCCCGGGGATCCCCCTGGCGCCGCAGCACCAGCCCGATCCCCGCTCCCACCGGGGCTCCCGGAGCCGCGCGGGCCCTGCGGCTACTCGGCCGCCGTCTGCAGGTTGTCCTTCTCCTCCCGGTTCTCCGTCCCGCTTTCGTCGTCCTCGATCTCCCCTTCCTCCCCACTGAACTTGTCGTGAGCCCACTTGGGGCTGGTGCTGGACTTGCGGAACATGAAGCGGCCCCGGCCCCGGGGGAAGGCTCCGCGGCCACGGCCCCGGCTCACCCACTTGTCCGCGGCCTCGCCCTCGCGGTCGTCGTGCTGCAGGGTGAGACAGGACAGCGGGTGAGACAGGCTGGCACCACCCTGGCACCTGTCTCCCACTGCCCTGTGCGGGACACTGGGTGGAATCCACTCTACAGGGAGCAGGAAGGAGCTCTCCTTAGGCAGAGCCAGCAGCTTCCTGGGACGTGGCACCCGAAGCCTTCGCTGGAGGGTTAAGGACAGCCGGTGCTTTCGCCTCGAAAGCATCTGAGACCAGACACACCTGGAGCACACAGATGTTTCAGCACCAGGTACGTACCAGGTAGTACTTCTTGCTCTTGGGTGTGTACTCGGGGTCCCACTCCTCCTCTCTGCTGCGCTTCTGGAAGTCGTTGTTGCCGCCGCTGTTGCTGTTGTTGTTGCCTGAGAAGTTGCCTCTGCCCCATCCTCTCCCTCGAGCTCTGAACTGCTGCAACACCAACACAGAGCACAAAAATAGTAAGGTTCCAGAGGCAGTGCCCTCCCATCCCAGCCACGTTCCAGGGCTTCCTGGAGATCCAGCATCCCTTCTCTGATCATCTATCATTAAAGCAAGAGGACTGCACACACACAACCTCCCAGGCTTGGTTCTGCTCCTCCCATCTGGAGTTCCCTGCCCACAGCACATCCCCACCAGCCTGGTCTGTGCCCTGGACCCACTGGGGGCTCATCACCCACAACCAGACACTGCCTGGGGGGTTCTCCTCCAGAGCAGCTTTAATTGAAGGAGCAACACACTGAGGGCACACTGAGGGCACACTGAGGGCCCAATTCCTGCCCACTTCGGCAATCAACCCTGGGGCCAGGGGGTGGAGAACACTTACAAAGGTCCCTCTTGCTCTTCCTCTCTCATTTGGGCCAGTGAATTCCTTAGTCCCAAGCCGGGACTTGTCGAAGCCTGTGGAGCTCTCCTCCCTCTCCTCAGTCTCCTCGGGATACTCCTCTGCTTTGACTGAGTGAGAGGACCACGAGGACGACGAACTGGACCTGGATCTCTCACGCACCCGTCGGTGTTTCCTGTTCCAGTGATGGGAAATGCAGGGAGGGGGACACCAACAGGGTTAGGAACTCAGCTGTGACCCATCTGATACAGAACCACTGCCTCATCACTCCCTTGTCAATGCCACCACAAGAGGAGAAACCATTGGAAGAGCTCATGTTCTAACACAGGGCCCCAGTGCTCTCCTGAAGGAACTTGTTCCTCCTTCCTAAGGTGTTCACACCATCTGCTCCGAGCTAAGCATGCATCCAGAGTTCTAGTTAATGGAAAATTAGGCTAATAGAGAACTATTAAATTAGCATCGAAGCCAAGTCATTGCAACGTGGCTGTTCTGACACAACAGGAACAAGAAGGAAAAGTGACTCACCCATCCCGACACATGGAGCCTTCCCATTTACCTTTTACAGTTACTTAGTGTTTCAGACAGATCCAGTGACGAGGGTAACTCAGGCACTGGAGCAGTTATGTGCCAGGTGCACAGCCCTGGGTACAACCGTGTGTACGTGCTGTCCTCTCCCACCTGAGCAGCAGGGACATGAGGCAGAAGGAAATGGCTACTGGGTTTCCTACATACTTTTTCTTTGAGCCTTTGTGACTTTTCTCCGTTTTCTCAGTTGATCTTTCCCTTGAGTGACTTGAATCTCTCGAGTCCACCGACTCCCTGGATTTATCCCGTTTAAGATCTCTTTCCTTATGTTTTTTACGGCGTTCAATATCAAGGCGCAGATCAACAGGGTCGTCCTTATATTTCCCTTCAGCCTACAAAGGCAGGGGAGAGGGGACAGTTGAACACAAGGCCTGCAGTGCCCCAGCTCAGCACCATTTACTTTGCTACTGACTGCACAGACTTCTGGAGAACTGGAGTTTAACTGAACTCTAATCAATATTCCACTTTAAGATGTACAATAATGCACTATTTTAAAATTAAAGCTTTCATTTGTCAGAATTCAAATTTCCTACACTTAAGATCACTGTTTTTTAAACTTTTAATTTCCTCTTTAAACAGCATTAGAATAAACAGCCTGGAACAGGGGAGGGAGAGACATGGAAGCTGGCACTTATTGCACACCACAGCCAGGGAGGGATGTGAACAACTTGGGAATCCCATCCAGCTGATTATGCATCACCACTACAGCGTGGCAGAGCTGCCCAAGAGCCCGTGGATCCCAGACCTGGAAGTGGTACTTGAGGAGAAATAAAAGCTGTTTGCTGCTTGGAGATACCCAAAACTGCAATTACTGATGCAAGGGGCGGGAGAGGGAGGCCACTGAAACGCAGCACCCAGGGGGTCTGTGAGAAGGGCAAACATCCCATGGATAGGGAGGCTTCACTAGGTCTGTCAGGGAGATTTACAGCTCCTCCTCCTGGGATGGAGGCACCGTGTGACAGCTGCTCCACACAGCCCTGGCAAGTCTGCTAAAGGCAAGCTGGTGTTTCACAGAGCAAAAAAAACCCACCAGCTGCATGAAAAATTAAAAATAAATTTACATTGCTAATTAAAAACAAACACAAAAACCACCTGGCAGTGCTTGCTCTGAGCTGTGTTTAAATGGGTACTTCAGGAATGGATTAGAAGCCTCTCTGGGAAATGAGCAGTTGTGTTCCCTGTGTCTCCTCTGAGCCCTGTGCTACCTGGGTGAGATTCTGCTGCCTGCCCAAACTGGCAGTGGCTGTGGTTCTGACAAGCAGCAGGAGGGCTGTGGGAAGCCTTACACCATATGTTGGTAACAACACCCAGCCTCAGCCATTGCTACTGCATTTACACAACACTCATCCTGGGAACTGCACGACTTGATATGCAACATAACATCACATTAATCGTCTTCAATTAAATACAAAAGGATTAGTAATTCTCTAGCTGTTAAATTTTTTACTTACATGAGTTTCTAACCACTTTTTTGTTTAAATAAATATGTCAAATAACGCAGGAGTGAGAGCAGGCATTTTGTTTTGGTATTTTGCTCTTCTACTTTCCCCAGGCAAAGAGCTTTAATTTCTACTCTGAGAATAAAACTGCTCCCAACACGGTGGATGACAGATAAGTGACAAAATCGGCAGCAGCTCCCTTATGTGGCACAGCAAACACTATTTGGGGTTGGGAGGGCACGTCTGTTTCACGGAGGGCTGGCGAGCTGTTTGGAAACCACGTTTATAACACACTCTGCCAAGCTGATGCTCAGAGTTCAGGCCCATCAAATCCATCTCACCATCGTCCATGTCAAGCCACAAGTGTGTTTGGAAAAAATCGAAAACAAATATGAAACAAGTAAGGTTTCAGCAGGACTGGTTAAAATCTCTTCAATGTAAATATGTATGAAGGTGAATAAACAAAGGTTAAAATCTCAAAACATTTTACGTTAAGCCTTTTTTATGATTGTTTACAGTGAGTGCAATGGCTTAACATTCATCTACTCAGCAAAGCTAAAACACTCAATCCCAAATGCTCTGGATCTAAGACAAGTGCTGAATGTTAAAGTAACAGCAATCAACAGAAATGGTACAGTAAGTTGTTAGAACAAAATTTATCATCTGCTTAATAGTGTATCTGCTTTAGCTCAGCATTTAGTTTTACTTTCCTCTTTTTGACATGCATGTCTTTGAAAACATGGTTGGCAATATTGCACGTAACAATGGAGTTAATCATACTTACAAGCAGAAAAATATCACAAAAAGTCTCTTCTCTCATCATGGGCACTTGTTCCAAAAATCCTCTCTTTTTTCTCAAGCTCACCTCAATTGACTTTGGGGTCATTTACCATAGTCTAACCACTTCACAAAGGTTGTTGATACATTTTTAATAAAAATTAACCCTTTGTAGTTCATTTTTAGAATTATGCCCATCCTTAAAAGAAAAACACAAACTTAAGTAGAGAGTAATTTAAACAAAAACATCACTGTTAAGTTCATGCCCAATGCACTCATTTTGTTGAATTAAACTAATCAGAGTAACAGTTCACCTTGAAGCCAGGATCTCTGGAGCTTTTCGATTCCTCTTGAGAGAATCCATGTTTTCTAAAAGTACTGGGAGATATATCTATCCTCCTAAAAGCAAACAAAACACAGATATAACCTTACTTGTAAGAAGAATCTCAAGTTTTTAGATCAAATGCCATTTAAAGCAGACCAGTATTTCCAAAAGTACTTAAAACTCCCCATATTTTTCCGTATTTTTTTGGCTGAAGCTACTTATATATACTTGAATTATTCTGGAATTATTCCAGGCTTTAAGAAAATGAAATGTGAAATACCCCAGCAATGTTAAGGCAGTGTCTAACGGCACCAACCTGTGGATTTCAGGGCTCTTTTTGTTTTTAGCTGCATCTTGTTCCATTCCTTTCTTTAGATATTTGGTAAAACGCTCATTCAGTGTCATTGTTGAGGACCCAAAGTGATGCTCTGTGGGGGTTGAGGAAACAAGTGCCAAAACATTAGTGCCAGTTTCGTAAAAAGACAAAGCCCATCCCAGATGCAGGACAGGGAAGCACCGTGGGATGAGCTCTAATGCTGCTGTCAAAGTCCAGTTTCAACCTTTAGTGTTCCAGTGAAATGAACCATTTCTGCCAGGGAGTCACGAATTCACCAGAACACGCAATTCTAAGTCACAGACTCTGAATGTTTCTCAGGTAAAAACAGGAACAGTTTCTGCCTGTGCAGAAAGGTATTTATGTAAATAGATGATCATGATCAGGCTGTTTGTCTCACCTCTGGAATATCTGCTGGAAAACCAACTCTGAGCATTAACCAGAGTGCACAAACCGCAGTTATTTGCACAGGGGAGGAGTGAACCCTCCCCTGAGGACACAGGGAGCCTGACCCACCTCTTACGTGGTGCACTATGGTCACTATGTGCTGAGCAAACAGCTCCGAGGGGCTGCGCTGCGACTGAGCCGACTGGATGTGGTGGAAAATGGAACGGAACTCCTGCTCCTTCTTGTTGCTGTGCACGAGGTCCCGGCACAGCTTGCGCTCCTGAGCCAGTATGCCACTGGGACTGGGGAGAGAACAGAGCACAGAAATGGAAGAGCGGGCTCAAGGGGAGCGGTTCAAGGTGATTAACACTGCAGGAGCTGGAAGCTGATCGATGTTTTATGTAGGACTGGGAAGGCACCTGAGAACACTCCACAGTGTGAGCCAGGAGCTTCCTTAAACACCCCCAAACACACTGATCCGGGGTTATTGGGATAATTCAGGTCACTGTTACTCTGTAATGGTGCGTGGAGAGTCAGAGCAGCAAAACACACTGCAGAAAATCAATTTACCCAGCAGAGTAACTTCACTGCACAGCTCAGCTTCTGGCAGCCACTGAGGAACCACCTGAGACTCCTCCCAGAGCCCAGCATGGCACAGAACCGGAGGCAGAAGCACTGACATCCTGAACTGATCTTACATCCAGTCATAGAAAAGGTCAGGAAAAAGTTAAGCTCTACCTCCCAAGACCACAAAGTGTGATGCAATATTGCTTAGCCTTCCTCACACTTGGCAAGCACATGGGGATCTCAGGAAGAGAAACAGGAAAAAACATCACTACTGAGAGTTTCCAAAAGCCAGCAGATCCTTACCGAGCGAGATCCTCATCGAAGGAATCCATCCGAATGTTCACCTGGGCCTCACGGGTAATGGAAAAGGAGGATTTGCCAGGAGTCAGCCCCTCCACTTTGGTACCTGGCTTTTCCTTCACCTCAGAAGGCTTCCTTGGTGGGGGGGAAGAGCTTTTTTCCTGGCTTGATTTGTAAGTGGTCACTCTAAAATTCTTTTCAGGAACAAACCCCCTGTGACCAGGTTCAGCTCTCTTAGATCCTGCTCTCTCTTCCTTTTTGGATCTTTCAGAATAGCTTTCCTCCTCCATTTCATCAGATTTCCTTTGCTTCTCCTTTCCAGGTGGCAGGAAAACCACACCTTCCCATTTTCCTGACCTATCCTCTTCTTGATTTTTACTTGAAGTCGCCACAACTTTAGACATAAATTTGGGCTCATCATCGAATTCCGAATCTTTCCGGCCTTTTCCCTTGTCTTTCTTGTCCTGCTCATCCGTCTCCTCTTTGCCATAATGACCTTCCTTGTGGAAGTCTGGGACCTTAATCTTGTCGAAGTCATCCCGGAATTTGTAGCGCTTGGGGGACTGGCTGCCACGGTATCCCTTCTCCGAGTCGGCTTTGGAGCCGTACGAGTCAGACTTTGCCTTTCCATCTGCTGATCCCAACTCAGAGAAATTCCCTTTCTCTTTACTTTTTTCTTTCTCAGCATTTGTTACTTTCTGGTCTTTGTCTTTCCCATTCTCAGGCTTCTGCTCTTCCAGATACCTGGTCACAAAACATCACAGGAGTTTACTTGTTAGAGATCAACGTGGCCGAGGAGTCACTTCAAAGAGTCAAACTTCAGAGAACACCAAGCTATGCATGTACACAAAGCTTCCTCTAGGCCCTAAAATAGTTCAAATGTCAAACTCAGCCCCGATTCAGATTTTAGTTCTCACTAAATTCAGCAAATACACAAGGATATGGATATGCAGGACTGATGAAATGAGGCTCAAGAACAACTCAAACCCAGCTGGCCCACAGATGCATTGGAAGGAAAAGAGGAACATCTTACCCACTCTGTTTATTTACTTACAAACCTGGTTCAGGAGAACAACACATCAAACCTTTCAAACTGGGCTGTTCTGCTTTAAACAACACACTGGAAATAAAAGCCTCAAAAGCTACTTCAAATTTGGGATGCAAGTTTCATAGGTAAGCTAAATATTTCATGACAGACTGCAAATACAAATAAAAGCAAACAGGTTAACAGAGGAGAACGTGCTGCTGGGAGAGATAAAACACTTCTGGTGAGAACAATTCAGGTGGTTTATAGCATCACAACAGTTTTAAAGCATTCACAAAGCAAACCCTGGCTCTGAGAAAAAGAGCCGTGGACATCAGCTCGGTGCTTTGGAAAGCCCAAACAACAGTCACAGGCTTTTTTTTTTACTTTTTAGATTTCAGACATCCTTGATAGAGAATCAGATCAAAACAACTCTAAAAATATTGTAATAAAGATCTGAAATCACTTGTGAATGGTGCCCCATCTTTTAAAATAAAGCATCACCTTCAGGCACAATCTGCAGTGGACTATCCAAGAGAATCACAGAAGCAGATGCCATCTGCATGGAAGGATGTCTTCATTTTAGGGACAATCTTAGTGCTTTAATTTCCCATCCTACCCACATACACAGGCTTAAGCACTGCAGCTGCACCTGCCTCGGGCTGTTTGCTGCAGGACATGCAGAATGATATAATTAATTTCTTCTAATTTATGGCATCTAAAGCAATTCCATAATGCAACACTAAAAATGTCTTTTACTCACACATAAATAACTTGGGAAATGCAGCTTCCAGCTGCCAGGAAATCTCCTCGGGCACATTTTCAAGTATTCACGGGCTATGAATACTTTTGCAGGGAACATATACAATCTTTAGAACTATCCAAGTTGGAAAACCAATCCCAAGTTCCCACAAACTCAGGGCTCGGTCTGTATTTTGCTCTGGAGCTTAGACAGAAGCAGGCCCCCCAGCTGGAGCCTGCCCCAGAGCCCTGTCCCTGCTCCCAGAGAGCACCCACACGCGCAGCTGGCTCCTCAACACTAACACACAAAGCAAACCATCACCACGAAACACATCACTTGCCTCTTGGAGAAGGCTCCTCCGCCGGGAGCCGTGCCTTCCTCCTTGGGAGCGGCCCCGTACAGCGAACTGACCGGCGTGGGGCTCTTGCACACCGGGCTCTTCCTGGTGGGGCTCAATCCCGCCGAGCCGTGCTCGAAGGGGCTCTGGTGGGAGCCCCCCTGGAAGGAGCCGGAGCCGCTCTGGGCGGCAGAGCCCATGGGGGACGGGCTGGAGCGCGGCGGGCTCTGCTTCTGCACGGGGCTGGGCCGTGGCGAGCGGCGCCGCACCACCACCGACTGCAGCGGGCTCTTGAGGGCAGGGCTGCGCTCCCGCGGGCTCAGCTCCGACACCGAGCCCCGCGCCCCGGAGCCCGCGCCGTAGCCGCTCGCGTCCTGCCACGGCTTGGAGCCCTCGGACGCCTTGGCGTCGGGAGCCCCCGCTCCCGAGAACGGCTGCTCCTTGGACTCGTCCCCCTGGCTCTCCCCCGCGGCCTGGGACGCCCGGGCGTCCTTGGAGGAGGATTTCTTCTCCTTCCCAGATTTGCGCTTGGAAGACTCAACCCGGCTGTGATTCGAGGAGGAGCGGGAAGAGGAAGACCTCCTGGAGCGGTCGGAGGATGACTTGTCGGAATTCCTGGAGTGGCTCCTGGAGCGCGGGGACGGAGACCTCCTCTTGGGCGAGCGGGAGCGCGAGCGGCCCCTGCGAGGGCTGTAGGCCTGGCGGTAGTTCTGCCAGTTGGACCTGTAGTTGCCGTACCCTCCTCGGTTGTACTGGCCCCAGGGGTAGAACCCCCGGTTGCGGCCGCGGAAATAATACGGCCTGCGGTAGCCCCGGTTGTGGCCCCGGAAATCCCGGTTCTGGTAGACCCTGGGATGGTTCCTTTCCCTGTTGTGAGATGGAGAGTACGACCTCGAACGAGACCTAGAACTGACAGAAGAGAAGAAGTTACACAAATATTTTTGTGTTAGTTTGTTTTTACAGTTTATTTCCCCTCGGCCACAACTTTGTATTTGAAGCCTCACAAAAAACAAATTTGAAAAGCTCATTTCTAGGATTCTAAAAGTAATTTCTTTGGTTTACCCTTATCTGACTGAGGTATTTTACTCACTTTGCCATGAATACATAGCCTGGAAATAACTTGTACCTGTGATACTGTCAAATATTTGACTCCAGGATCATTGCAGAGACTGTAATACAAGCACATGTTGCTCTCCATTTTCCTGGGGTGAACGTGGTGCTATCCAGCTTCAGAAAAAGTGACAGATCTCAAACTTCCATCCATTTACAGCTCCAGATCAATCTTATACCTCATCCACAAAGAAGTATTTTTTTATGCATATCACGCTGCTGTTACTGGAACAGATCCCAAATCTTCCTCCTGTGCCCCAACTTCTCGTGTGCTTCAAAATTCTGACAATCAAGGTGAACCCCCACTTCTTTGTCAGGTGACTTAAACAAATGCCACACCCGGAGAGGAGAAGGGCAGCCCTGGAGCAAAGGGCTGCGGTTCTGAGCTCCCAAAGCTGCATCCCCAGGCACAGCCCCGAGCTCCGGGGAGCGGGACGATGGCGGGACGCGCTGACACCACCAGGGGGAGCTGTGGGTGCCCCGCCCGCATCCACAGAAACCCAATCCCAGAACACAAAACCCTGGAAAAACGCGGATTGCAGTGGCCAGGCACTAGGGGCTAACTGTCCCAACACTCTCTTCCACTAAACTGTTGGAGCTGCGGTTGTGGAACTGCTTGCAGGCCCCACCGTAGCTCAGATCCCAGAGTTACAGGAAGGATTTCACAGCTGGTGGGAACACAAAACTTCCCCTCAAAGTCTCAGATTTTAGCCAATTTGCATTAGTGAAACAGAGACAGCGTCCAAACTGAGAAGCTGAAATAGAAAAGAGATTTTTCCAAATGGAATTTTAGTCAGTGAGATTCATTGGAACCGTTTCCACAGCCCTTCCTTACATTCTGAGCTTTGGCCCTTGGGTCATATTCCGATGGACGTGGCCTTCCTCACACAGACTGTGCTGCCTCTCACACCCCAAACCCCCAGAACCAGGGGAGCACCACCTGCTGTTAGAACTCTGCACCGTTAGCACACAGTCAGAGATGCATTTCAGTTCTGTTTTCATTTCCTCCTCCTACCCAGCAGCTCACGGTTTAGCAGGAAACTCTTATTCATATTTCAGTCACTGCTAGCAAACAGTTTAATGATCATTTTAACAGATGCTTCATCCTTTAAACAACCAGAAAACTTATCTGAGACACTTCCTCATTGAAGCAGAAGGAAAAGCAGAGGGGCAGGAGGCAAGAACCACTTATAACAAGCTCTAGTCCAAGGCCCGAGGAACACAGACGCTCAATTTTCAGACAAGTGCTGCATCTGTGATCAATTATCAGCAGGGACCTGTTGCACGCCGCTTCCAAAGTCTGTTCTAGTGTTTTAGAGAGGCTGCAGCAGGAAGATTTCACTCCAAGAGCAGCAGAGACTATTTACCAGAAAATTCTTTCAAAAAATACAGTAAAAGTTACACAGTAAAAGGAACACCACAAGTGGTAATTCCCCCAGCTCTGCCAGCCCCCGGAGCTGCTGGCACTGCACTGCTCCAGGGCTAAACCCCCAGCATTTACAAGAGGCAAAAAATGAGAAATAAAGTCCTAGAGAAAGCAGGAAATATCAGGCAGACTCCAACATGGCACTGTAACACAGAAGAAGCAGCAAACCTACTAAAGGAAGAGTAAAAGAGTTTGTGGTGCATCCTGAAGTGCACAACAATGGACTTTTATGCCGAGATCCCACCAGACCTACCTCGGAGCACATCCCAAGGCCAGGCAGGGGGGCTGGGCTGGGCTGACCCCCTCCATTCTGAGGCTTTTTTTTTTTTTTAAAAAAAGTTATTTACAACGCAAAAGTAGCTTCAGCAGCAGCACAGAGGACACAATCATGTTTGCAGGAGTTGCCTTTGTTTTCAACTGCCAAAGTTCCTTCAGAGCTAGAGGACAGTCCCAAATGAGCCTGGATCTTCCAGCATTCCAGCTCCCTTCTGAAAGGACTCGCTTGGAAGCCTCCGGGAAGTCTCCGCCTCTAATTTAGTTTTGTCATGTCACTCTTTCTCCAACTGCACATTCATTAGAGCCTCTGCATGTTAAAAATCCCTAACTGTTAACACTTGCATGAGCTCCCAGCCCAGCGTTTTCAGAATATGTGTCCCTGATTGCAGAGGAAAAGCGGTGGAACACCATCACACCCCGCCCAGCTGCCACGGCTCTGCCAGGCACAGAACTGAGCCAAAAGGAAAGGGAAAAACAGAGATCCAGGGAAGGCACCAGCCTTTAACTGGCCTGCTCAGAAGCAATCCAGGGAGGAAAGAACAACTATTAAGCACATTATTGATTTCACAAAATTATCTGCAGCAAAATTATCTTTATCTACTTTATCCCTCCAGAAGGATCATTTCTGTTACCTGGCCCTTGCATGTTGAGGGGAGGGGCAAGGGAACAAGAACTGTCCCCATCTTTCACAGCAATGTCTTAAACTGATACTAAAATCTGTTTCAATTCCTTTTTAGAGGAGGGAGGAAAACGTGATGTCTGGAAAGGCCCCTCGAGTCTGGGCTCAATTACACTAAAAGCTCAAAAAAAAGCCAAGGTCTCAAAAGAAATATCTTGACAATAAACATTTTGTTCTCCTAATTTATTTATTTATTCACAAGCTATTCCCCTAAGTCACTGGAAACACCCAAGAGCACAGGTTGGCAGGAAACAGCCCGAGACTGGGGCGTTATCTGTCCCAGGATCTAATCAAAGCCTCTCCCTGCAAAAGAGTTAAGTGACAAACCATCTGCACAGGGAGGAAAAGCCCCGTTCCACCCTCTGGCCCCAGGGCTGCCCACACTCACCTGAGTCTGCGCTTCCTGGAGCGGGAGACGGAGCGGGAACGGGAGCGGGACTTGGAGAAGGAACGGGAGCGCGACCTCGAGCCAGACCTCGAGCGGGAAGAACGGGACCCAGATTTGGATTTGTTAGTTTTGGACATCTTTGCAAGCACCTGTCAGTGCACCTGAGGGAAAGAGGGAAATAGAGGTATTTGAGAAATGAAGCATGTGGCTGATAGGAGAGATCAGGCACCTCCTGGCAGGCTGACAGATTCCAGGGACAGGGAGCTTGATAAGCTGGAAATAGGAATGTTTGAAGTGCCTGCTGAGAACAGATGAATGCTGCTGGGCTCAGAATAGAAGGCTTATTTCAGTCTAAGGAGGAAATCTGCAAAAAGAATAAAAGGCTTTAAACCCAGAGAAATCACCAACGTGAACGTGGCAGTGAAAAGCAGCACGTTAATGCAACCCCACCTTTGGGGAGGCAAACCAGCCCCTGGAAGAGAAATTCCATTTCCCTCACTGCAGTCCCATCACTGTCAGTACAGCCAGCTGCCACTGCTTTACAGAAGAGGGAAGAAACAAAAAGGCTTACCACTAAAAAAACCCCAAACCCCACCCCCTAAACTCTTGTCTAAACTTTCAGAAGGAATCACGAAAAACTGGATGCTCCAAGATACAGGAATACGGCCCCATTTGCACAGCTCTGCTCAGGTCCAGCCCTGCCCTCTCTGCTGCTGCAGTTGCTGTGATCAGTCACCAGCACAGATCACCCAGTGAGGAGTTCTGTTGCAGCCAAAATAAATCAGATGTCCTTCCAAATATTCAGAGACAGAAGAGATTACACTGTAGCATTAAATGACTCAAAATAGCCATAATTATGAATTACCTGGGCTATTTTCAGGCACGTATCCAGGTAAAGATTAAAGAGTCCCTTAAAAGATGATTCAGGGAATAGTTTGACCACACAAATATTTCAGTTACACCCTCTCATCATCTGCTCTCTTATATCAACAAGCAAAATTTGCATTAATTAAACATTGCATAAGTTATCATAAAACTTTTTAGCCA
Source organism: Pyrocephalus nanus (assembly GCA_038380795.1). Taxonomy (NCBI): domain Eukaryota; kingdom Metazoa; phylum Chordata; class Aves; order Passeriformes; family Tyrannidae; genus Pyrocephalus; species Pyrocephalus nanus. The sequence continues at coordinate 5,972,588 of CM076285.1, read as the reverse complement.
AAATGACTAATGAAAAAGACCCAGAAATGAAAAGGAACTATGTAAGTATAACTTCATCTATTTTTCACCCACTGATTAAAAATAGAAGCATTCAGGTACATAAACACAACTGATCAAGTACTGCTGCTGTTATGTCCATTTTAAGGAAATTCCAGAGGACTGACTTGCAATGCCTTCACTTCACTCTCCAAAATTACATATATGGTTACCAAATACTGCAACTTCTGCCAGGGCACTTCCAGGAAGAGCACAATGCCCAGCCCAGGAGTGACTGCTGGGATAGTGGGTGGTGGTTCATCACCAGAAACGAGACTTTCCAGAAACGGGAAGTTTGCTTTCATTTTAAAAACTCATGTTACATGTTCCCATTCTTCCCTTTCCCTATACTGAAGATGTTATATCAATTCCAGTACTACAATATATTCCATACCAGAAAGCACACAGGAAAAAAAAATAAAATTAATGCTTCCTGTTGTATTAGGAAACAATAAGTCGCCCCAGGGATGAAAATCAAAAGGCACTGTCACTGAGAACCAAAGTTCATTCTTGTGCTTGGTCATTTTACAGGGACAGAATGTCTGAAAGGATCAGTCATGAGTATTTCCTTTTAATTTACTGAATGCATCTGCTGAACCAGCAACACTTCCTACTCTGTTGGCCAAAACAACCCAACGCTGAGCACTGGAAACCAAAACATGAGAAAGAAGCAGAAGGAATAAGGGGTAACAGGAACTACTAGAAGACACAGAAGATGTTGCAGTAACTCCCAGGAAGTCCTGAAAAGACCCCAAAATAGATTTTAAGAGTATCACTTTGAGCTGTTTAGGAGTCTTTGTCTTTCACTTTGATCCCCAGCACTTCCCAGCCCAGTATGTGTATCCTGTGCCAAACGTCTTGGAAGGGCTTTTTATCTTTGCCAACACTTTTAATGCTGATTCATTCCAAACACGTGAGGTAACTCCTGCTGGAATAGAAACTGTGTTGCTGTGCTCTGTCAGCACTGAAAAGGTTAAACAAACTGAGCACTGGAGTCAGGTCAGCTCCCCTGAGTTAACTGCGGTTGTAAACTTATTGTGATGTACATTTAGTTGTTCTAAGAGTGACTGACCCAGATAAAATGTGTTCAGCGAGAAACCCTGCTCTGAAAGGATCTCTTCTTAGAAAAGGGATTTTATAAATACACTTTTTAAATAAAGAATGTAAGTGAAGCAAAGGCAAACTCTGAGAACAGCAGTTTGGGAGGCTGCTAACCTTCCCATTCCCATTTTTCCCCTGCCCAGGGAGTTGTGCCCAAGGCACATAGCTCAGAAGAACGTGTCTGGCCCTGAGTAGGAACTGCAGCAGAAGCATTTACACAGTACTAAGGAGATCTGTCCTTACAGCCTGCTCTGCCAGTCCCATTTCCTTCTTGCCCACAGCTACAGAGCCACCATCCCCAGCCCTGGCCCCATCTCTGCTTGGGAAGGGACACGGCTGATCCTGCTGCCTGATCCAGGTCCCCTCTCCCAGCAGACAAGCGTGACTGCACACATCTGGAGGGCATGTCCTGCTGGAAACACTGCCAGGGGTTTTCAACACTGTTTTTCAGTTTGTCTGGTCTGCAGTTCCAGCTCAGAGCCATCCAGCAGGTCTCCCCAAGGAGCAGGAGTCTCGAATCCCAAATTATTGGCGCTGATCTGACTGAGTTTAAAAGTTCTGATAAGGCATTACCTTGCTGGAAACTTGATCTGCCATAAAAACAAACTGTACAGAGCACTTCTTTGCCTTCTCCATTCCTAAGTCCTCAGGGCAATCCAGCACACCACTCAGAGATGGAAACAATAGAGGGACAAATGCTCCCACTAAGGCACCCCCATGGACTTTGCCCGGAAGACAAACTATTGTCAGGAAACAGTGGCAGGAAAGTTAATGTTTTACCTCCTGACAGATCTCAAAAAAACAGCTCAACTCTGCTCCACAGCAATAAAATAGGCCACCACTGAAAGCCTCTCACTGCTGTGCACTTCCACAGCTTTGGAATTTAAACATTCATGATAGTTAAGGACTTTTGTGGCCGCTGACTGAAATCACTGCAATGCTCCAGCAAAAAAACAAATGTTGGAGCAGAATATGGGGTTTAACACTCAAACCAGTGTGACACTGAATAACCTGGCCAGTTAAGGTATCTGGGGGAAGCAGTCCTCTTCTCCCCAAAATCAACAGGGTGTAAGTCCAAAAATCAGTCAATGTAGCACTAAAAAAACAAAAGCAGGTATTACTTCTTCCAGGACATCCAAGATTATTTCACTAAACTCTTCTCATTTTCCCTTCTATTTAGCAGCTATTTGGGAAGACAGGCCCAAACATTCCAAGACACGAGGCAGAGATTTTTCTTCTAAATCTGTTCTGCACTTTTTGCACAGCAACTTCAAGTATGAAAGCAGAATTCAAGCACCAGTTTAACCTGCAGCACACCCAGGGCAGAAGGGATATAAGAAGATCTACCCCAAATCCCAAGACAGGCAGTTTTACCTCTTGTGAAGACCTTCTCTGTTGAGTGCCTACCTGCTGGAGCAGGCTCACCCCTCACACCCTTCTGTCAGCTTTCAAAGTCTCAGAGCTGTCAGTTATGAAATCAGGAAGAAAACCTGAAATGAGAAGAAAACACACTTTTGTATGTGCATTTTTTGTGCTTACCACCAGTGATGAACAGGAGTCTGGCTGCCTTAAGCTCCTGCTGCACCCAAAACTTTCATCAGATCCACATAAAGGAAAGCATGCACAGACTTTTTTAAACATTATTTTTACTGTTGCCTTCTCCATCTAAGTGACCCTGAAGAAGAGAGATCTCACCTTATACCTTGCAAAGACCTTTGACTTTCAGCCTTTCACAGTGGCTGCCAGAACAGAGTTTGCCATGCCCATTTTTTCTTGCTTTGTCATAGAACACTTGGTTTTTGTTTGCTTCTTCACCTCTTTCCCAAACACCACCATTACCACCAAGTTTTGGCACAATCCCCCTCAGAGGTGTTATCCAGAGCAGGAGCTGGATTCTCCTTTAGAAAGGAAAACTGTTCTTGTACTTGGAGAACTGCTACAGAAAAAGGAACCAAGACAACACAAAACAAGCAGGACTAGTAAACCTTTCTTCCAGACAGGGAAAGGAAAGCAGAAAACGTGGGAAAGAAAAGTAGGGAATGTGCTCAGTACTCTCTGCTGAAGCACGAATCAAAGTCCAGGAGTTTCTTATTCCAGAACACCGCAAAGAACATTTCCACGTGCCAAGTCATGGGTTAAGAAAAGAACATTGCTGGTTGTCACAATCCTTTTTTCCAGGAATTATTTCCCTGTTTCCAACTGGCCTGTGTTACTTTATGGCTCTTTCCATCTTCCACTCCTTTGTTTGAAGTCTTTCAGGTCGGGATTTCAGCCCTTTCCCAGCTGCTGCAGCAGAACAGCCCTGCCCAGAGCTGACAGAAGTTACAGCTGAGACCACTCCATCCCGAGGTGTCATCGAGAATTCCGTACCATGGAGCACCACGGTTTGGAGGCAAAAGCACAGCAGGGACCTCCCAGCCACAGCAGCTGTTTATTTGTGTTCAGATCTGTCTGTACCACACTGAGCACAAACCCCACACACCTGGAAACAAGTGACGTGGCTTGTGTAGGTACCTCAGACCTGAGCTCGGCACCGTGAAATTCCTTACAGTGGTTTCAGTTTCTCACACCGTGTTTACAAACACTTAACTCATAAATATTAAATATTTTGTAAAAGCATTTGTAGAAAGCTCCACGGGATTGTGGCAGGAAAACCAAAATTTGCTTGTTCCTTTCTGTCTAGCTTTGGAGTGAAGCTGTGGAGGTTTCTTTTGCTGTCAGACCCAAAGCAAAGGAGGTAGCACCTCATTAGAGAGCACATTTCTGCCCGAGCCTCTTGGCATCCATTTGTGTTCTCCAGCACAGACATTAAGCTCGGGACGAGCAGCTGAGCTGCTCCTTAGTTTGCTCACAACAGCCTTCATTATCAGGGGACAACCAAAATTAATTCTCCCTCAGCCAGCTCTACAATTCCTAATCCTGAGCCCCAAAACCAAAACAAGATTAGTTCATTCTAAAAAAAAAAAAAAAAAAAAAAAATTATCCCACACAACACCTTACAAAGTGTGCTCTGTACAATGGGGCAACAGCAATCACAGCAGAAATGAGCTTATGAGGGGTTGCAGCTCTCTGCGTGCCCCTGAAGTGCAGCAGTAAGGGCAGAGTGCAGAGCACACTCCAGCTTTGTTAGCTCAGAAATCCAACTCCAACACCTCACTTCCTACTGGATTCTTCCTTTTCCAGCTAATTTTTGGTGCAAGACCAAACCTTAAGTATGTTCTTGATAGCCACCTGCACAGCTGCCACTGCCAGCCAGGAGGGAGCAAATTAAAATGTCATTTCCAATCGAATTTCACTGGGGAAACAAAAAGCAGAACAATTTCTCTTCCTAGATCAGGGATCCGGTGTGTGTTTTCAGGAGATTCATGACTCGAGTTAACTAAAGCTACAACTGCACCTACCAACCTCTTCAGCAAAAAATGCCCTGGACAACACTGCTAAAAAATGACCAAAAACCCAAAACAGAGTGTTCTAACATGGGCCAAACACGCTTTGGGGAAAAACACCCAGATTATTCTGCCAGGTTTGTCAGCAGCAGCTCCAGTTTCTCTCTGGTCTATGGGCTTTCAAATTAAGATTTTCCTTCAAGTACATTTGGGTTTTCACACCATTAAACTAATCCCTAAAGAAGTTTAATCCTGAACTCCCGCCCTGGGTTTGGATAATTAGAAGCAGGTTCTATGGAATGGCTGGAAGAATATTTACAGGTTCTTCTGGAAAGGACTGATTCTGCAGACAACCCATTTCCAAATAATCTGACCAGCTACAAACACCAATCAGTGACTTTAATCCTGAAACTGGCTACTTAATAAAAAATATTTTATGTCTCTTTGAGCTTAAAAAGTCGTATGTTGTTATTCAGACAGTTTAGTGACAGGGAGCTCAAGGAAACAAATCCAAGAAAAAGCTGATTAGAAATCTGGATGGTTTTCTTACAGAAGTCGGGCAGCTGGAACTTGTGTTTCACACAGAAGAAAAACATCCATACTTAAAAAAAAAAAAAAAAAAAAAGGCAAAAAACCTGTTTTATCAGCTTTTTCCTTCCAAACCTACACAACCTGGGAACAGAGAAGCTGAAAAATCAGGTGTAAGCATTTCTATGCCCTGGTGTAACATTTAAAGTTCTTTAAAAAGAAATTTAAAAATCGTGGGGTTACTGTGAGCACAAGGCTCCAGACCAGGCCACCCCTACACTCTGCCAGACTCCAGAGGGAACAGAGGGAATGCCTGTCCACAGCAATGCTGGACACATGGAAGAAGCCTATTTGAACAGCATTTCCCACGCTGTGTTCACGTACCTTGTACAAGTGTCTTATCAATTCTGGTTCTGAACACTGCTTTTTTAGAAGCAATTGAGCTCTCACCTAAGTAAAAAAGGGAAAATAACATTTAAACCACACAGATACCAACAAATCCTCACATTTTACCAGCACAGAGAAGGACTCTGATATTAGTCCTTCACCCCAGCACCGTTTCCCGGTAAAAAAAAGGCTGCCAAAATAATTCAATCTAACCAGATAGTGCACAGACACATCCTTAAGTCAGGAACCCAAGCTCATGCAGAGCCCCACAGGAGCACTTACTGTAATTGCTGTAGGTGTGAATTACGGTGCCCACCTGGTATCGCGTGTCCATCGAGGCACAGGTTACAGTTACACCATTACTGCTGAGCCTCAGTGCCCTGAGGACAGAACTCCAGCCTGACACCCCCCAGCACCTTTAGTGATCCCAGAGCAGAACGCCTGGGGGGTTCCTCGCCCAGATTCCTTTCCTCCTCTCAGTCCCCCAAAGGCAGGAGGGAGTGGAGCAGCAGTGGGAGGACTCTGGGGCTGAGCGAGCCCCACACCCCTCGGTTACAGCAGGGGCTCTTCGGGGTTTGTGCAGCCACCTCACCCTGTAAATCATGGCAGGCTAAAAATGGCTGGGTGACGAGTGTGGAGGTGAATTGTGAGCAGGGCACTTGCTCTGGGATCACAGAGCAGCAGCCATGAGCAGGGCTGAGCAGAGGCCTCGCTCTCCCACACCGGGGAGAGGCACAGAGTACGTTCATGTGTGACAGCAGAAAGGGCACGGGCAGAAAACTCTTCCTTGGGTGGGAAACGACCCCAGGCAGGGCTGGGTGTCATCTCTGTGAGCCATTATCTGAACTTTTTTGCTGTGGCCCGGCAGTTCCGGTTACCATGGAGTGAGGCAGCGCAAACACCATTCCCAGCTGGCACGAAACGTGATCCCGTGATTTCACTATTCATAGCTCTGACATGGTAAAGCTAAATTAAGCAGGAACTCTTAACTTCTCCAACCTGCCAGCAGTGACTCCCTCTCCTCTGCTAACACAGTTTCCCTGTGCAGAGGGGATGGATGTTTCCCTCAGGGCAGGACACTCCAGCCCCACACACCCCGCCTGTCATCCGGAAACAAAATGGCACCGGCTCCTTCCCAGGCACCACCTCGGCCTGGCTCCAGCAGGAACACACACCAGATGAGCTCCTGGGCCAAATAAACGCCCTCCTCTCTTGGGACTCCTACAGAACCCCACTGAGCAGTTTAAGCCTCAATCCCAGGCCTGCCCAGGAGCAGGGGCAGCTCAAGGTGCAGCAGCACAGCCCCACTGCCCACTGGTCCCTGTCACACCATTCCCTGACACCATCACCTGGCACAAGCTCCCCAAGGACCCAGAACAGCTTCTGCAACCAGCACCACCCTCCTCCTCTCCTCCAGTACCCACGGCCTGAACTACACGGCCGAACACCCTGAAATTCCTGCCTCGGCGAGGAACCCCTGTACCTCCGAAACTCCGAGGAAACCACACCACCCAAACCCCACGCTCCTGCGCCGGCACGTGCAGCCACTAAACACAGCTCAGGATGCTGTAAACTCTCCCAGGTTTGGAGAAAAAGTTCAAGGGCTATGTGGCTGCTCAAACAATTACCAAGTTCCAACACAAAATCTGTCGTTACACGATGACAAAGCCAGGTGAGCTCAAAACCACTCAAACTTGTGGCACAACTGCACTGTTCTTTCAGGGATGCAAGTAGGGGCCACCATGGCCTCACAATGAAAAGCATCCTCAGGCTCATCCAGCCCTGCCCAGCATTCCCCAGTCCTCCCAAGGCAGCATTTCTTTTCCAGCAGAGAAAGAGGGAGCAGGTAGAACAAATTTAGATCTGCTGACGGACGTGGATCATCACTTATTCTATATCCTGATGTTTTATGCACATCACATTTTTCTTTTCTAGTAGCAGCAGCACCCATGTGAGAAGGCGTTCACCAGCTCTCCTGAGGCACATCAGCCTCACACACCTCACCCTGAGCCCACAGGCCTGGCCTGCCCTGAAGGACAAAGCTTTGCTTTCATGTTAAGGTCAGGGCACACGGCTGCTCTGAAACCCCAGCACACAGGGAAACCTCTTCCCACACATCACCTCCTGAAGCACTGACAGCACAGTCACATTTTCCAGAGACAGGGAGCTCACGGAGAGCCCTTTCCTTGCTCTGTGCCAGGCAGGCTGTGAACTGCTGGAGAGGAACCTCGGGACACTCCAGCACAAGGCCCTGCCGTGTCCCAACACTCGTTTTTCTGTCCCTACAATGGAATCCCCTCAAGCCAACCTGAGAGGGGAAGTTTCAAAACATCTATTGTCTGAGTTATGGCAGCCAAGCCCAGCACCCACAAAGGGCAGGGAGAGCCCACCCAAAATGTCACACCCCATCAACACTGACAGAGCTCCTGTCCTCGCTCCCTCCCGCAAGGAACGCTCAGGAGCCCTTCCAGAGAGCCCCCGAGCCGCGGCAGCGCGACCGGACCGCGGGGGAACCTCCGGGGCGCGGGCGGAGAACAGGGATGTCCCGGCACCGGGCAGGGGATGGGGCAGAGGGGAGCGGAGCGGGGAGCAGGCGGCGCCGGGACGGGCCTGGGCGGGCCCCACGGGCACGGGGAGGCGCTGAGGCCTGGCCGGGCCCGGCCCCGCCACGAGGCACGGCTGGGGCCGCACCGAGGCGGCCCCACGGGCTGAGAACGATCCCCGCCCGGGGCGCGGCGGGGCCGGGACGGCGCGGGGAGGGCTCGGGGGGCAGCGCCGCGGGGAGGCCCGGGCGGGGCGCGGGGCGCAGAGCCAGGGCGTGCGCGAAGGGGAAAGGGAAGGGAGGAGCGCGGTGGCGGCGGGGCAGGCTCCCAGCGCACAGATCCCCAGCCCGGGGCAGGGTCCCGGTCCCGGTCCCGGCCCCGCTCCCGCCGCCCTCACTCACCGGCCCCGCCGCGGCCGCTCCGCGCCAGGCGCCCCCTCCGCCGCCGCCGCCTCGCGCACTTCCGGCCCGCGCGCGCGCGCTGCCCGCGCCGCGGGGCCCGCCGGGAGCCGCAGTCCGGCCCGCTCCGCGGTCCCGCTGCCCGCCCGCCCCGCCGCACTACAGCTCCCGGCACACCCCGCGAGCCGCCACTTCCGCCTCCGCCCTGCCGCGGAGGGAGCGGCGCTTCCGGGAGGGGGGCGGAAAATGGCGGCGGGGGCGGTGCCGTGGCTGCCCCGCCCGGCCTGGCCCGACCCAGCCCGGCCTCCTGCGCCCCTGGGGGCTCGCTGGGCCTCTCTTGGCTCGGCCCCGGGCTCCCGGTTTGTCCCACGTGCAGAGGGTGCAGGGCCCTGCTGGACGTTTGGGGCCGCGGGGACGAGAACCCCCCGTCTCAGGACGAAGCCATTGGCGAGTGGGCAGCGCTGGGGGCGAGCCCGGGGCATGGGGGCGAACCCGCCCCGCTGCTGCCGGGGGCCCGGAGAGCGCCCAGCCCGGCCCTGCCCTTCCCCGGACACAGCGAGGCACGACACGGGCATTGTCCACTTTTATTGTTGGCAAAGGTTGTCTGGATGCAATAACACTGTCACAAGGGCACAGAGCAGCGTGGTGCCGGCCGGGCCCGGGGGCACCGGGCACACGGACACGTGGAGAGAACACGCGTGGGGATGGGGAGCTGTGACCCCTCCCCCTCGAGCTGCCCCCGGGGCATCCCCACGCCCGGCCGGCTCTATTTACAGTATTCACAGACGTTGTACCCAGCGAGTTAAATAACTACATCGTTACACCACACGTCTGGGGCGGCTCCGGTGGGCTGCGGGGGTGGGGGCTGTCAGTCTGATAAGGTGCATGTTTAAAATAAAAATAAAAAACCCAACAAAACGAAATAAAAACGAGGACAGAGAGAGAGGAGCCAGGCGTCCCCACCGGGGGGGTCCCGCAGCCCCCCCGGGGGAGCAGCGAGGGTCGCGCTGTGATGGCAGCTTCGGGTCCGGGTGGGCTCGGGGCGCAGGGGGTGGCCCCGTGGGGTGTCAGCCGGGCCCTCACAGCACCTCTGTGGGCAGGGAGAGCGGGGTGAGCCCTGGACGGGCACAGAGCTGCACCCCCCTGCCCTCCCGCCACTCACCTGTCACCTGCGGGGGCTTCACCACGGCCTGCTTGAGGAAGGGCTCCTTGTCTCCGAAGGGGATGATGCTGCCAGGGCCGCCCCCGTGGTGCGGGAGGTCCCGCAGCTCCTTGGGGCCCTCGGTGCCCGCGAAGCCGTTCTCGTGCTTGCCGGCTTGCACGCCGTTCACCAGGGCCGCCGCCTCCTTGGCGCTGTGGGGGACGGAGGGCTGGGGTCACCCGGGCCCCGCCGCCCCCCAGCCCCCCCGGCGTCCCCGCGCTCACCTCGGCTGCAGCCCCTCGCCCACCGGGCCCTTCGTGCCCCCCGGCGTCCCCGCGCTCGGCGGCTCCGTCTCCGGGAGCTCCTCCGCCTTCGGGATCGGCCCCGGGTGCTTCTCGCGGCCTGGGGGGGTCACAGAGCCCTGCTCAGCCCCGGCCTGGGCCCCAGTGGGGCTGGGGGAGCGCGACCCCCGGCACCCCGAGGTGCCCACACACCTGGAGCATCCTCCTGCTCTGCCGCCTTGCCGTTCACCACCTTCTTGTCCTCCTTCTTCTGCAGGGACAGCAGGGCAGTAAGAGGCAGCGGGGGCTGCGGGCAGGGGGGTTCTGCACAGACCCCCGTGTCCCCGGCACCTCGGGGCAGGGGACAGGCCCCCACCTTGGCATCTGCTGCGTCTGACTTGCGTGTCCTCTTCATGATCTCCTCCAGGCGCTGCGGGCACACACAGGGGTCACACCCGGCCCTGGTGCCAGGCAGGACCCCCTCCGGGGAACGCCCTGCTGTGCCCTGCGCCCAGGGGTGCCCACAGCCCTCACCTTCTTCCTCTCCAGCCGCTCCTGCTCCTCACGCTGGAAGTGCTTCTCCCTCTCCAGGCGCTGCCGCTCGGCCTCTTCCCGTGCCCTCGCCTCGGCCTCTTCCCTCTGTGCCAGGGCAGGGCAGGGATGGGTGAGATGGGGCAAGGAGGGCTGCGATGGGGCAGGGACAGTGGGGACAGGGCAGGGACAGTGGGGACACCCTGGGTGTCGAGGGGCTGGGCTGGTCCTCACCCCTGCATCCCACTGGAGAAGGAACCAGAGGAGAGCATCCCTGCCTTCCCCCTCCGTCCCCACCTTCATCCCCCACCCCTGCCTTCCCCCTCAGCCCCTCACCCCCCACCCTGTCCCCCCACCTGTCTCTGCAGCCGCTCCGTCTCCTCCCGCTCGGCCCGGGCTCTCTCCTGGGCCTCTCGCTCCTCCTGCAGCCGCCGCTCCTCGTCCCTGCGCCGTGCCAGGGCCTCCCTGCGGCTCTGCTCCTCGGCTGCCCGCTCCTCCTGCGCCCGCCTGCGGGAAGGGGGCCCTCAGCACGGCAGTGGGGCCGGGGCCGGGGCCGGGGGCGCAGCACCCACCTCTCCTGCTCCTCCTGCTCCCGGCGCTCCCGCTCCTCACGCTCCCGCTGCTCCCGGGCCTGGCGCCGCTTCTCCGCCAGCAGCCGCGCGGCCTCCTCGCGGTCCGTGGTGCCGGCCGGGGGTCTGGCTGGGGGGCTGGCCGGCACGGGGCCAGGGGCTGCAGGGCCTGGGGGGGCTGCAGGGGCTGGGGGGGCTGCAGGGTGCGGGCAGAGTTAGGGCTGCTCTGGCTCCCCCCGGCCCCACAGCCCCATGGCCCCCGTACCCACCTGCTGTCGGCTCCACGGGCACCTTGAGGGGCTCGGGAAGGGCTGGGGGCGCCGGGCCCCGCTCCTCCTCCTTCCTCTCCCGTGCCTTCACTGTGCCCTCCTGCTCCCCTCGCTCCTGCCGTGCCCTGGCCCGCACCTTGGGGGAGGAGTGGGCGCTGCGGGGCAGGGGGGGCTTGTGGGGAGAGCCGAGGGCTGGGCTGGGGGACGCTGGGCGGGCTTTGGGTGTGGCAGGGGACGAGGGACGGTTCTTGGGAGTGGCAGGGGATGAAGGACGATTCTTGGGGGTGGCAGGGGACGAGGGACGGTTCTTGGGGCCCGGGCTGCAAATGGAGCAAAAGATGGTGTTAGTGGGGCTGGGGCAGCCCCTGGGCAGGGGTCAGGGGGCCGGGCAGCCTCGGTGGGGGGGTCCTGACCTGCTGTCGGCCGCAGGCAGGAGCCGGGGCTGTGCTGCCGGCAGCGACTGCCGCTTCTTGAGGCTGCGCTCGCGGGACAGGGCGCTGCGCTCCTTGGCGTTCTCCCGGTCCTTCTCCTTCTTCTCCTTCTTCTTCTGCTCCACGCAGGGACACACAGAGACAGAGACCGTGTCAGCACCAGGTGCTTGGCTCAGCCAGGGGCTGAGCCCCCGTGACCCCCAGGGTCCCCGCAGAGGTGGCACTCACGGGCGAGGGCTCTGTCCTGCGGCGCGGCGTCACGTCGGGGCTGGCGGTGGCCGCCTTCCGCCGCTCCCAGCACCGGTGCGGCAGCCGGTGGTTGTGGCAGGGGCTGAGGGGGCTGGCGGAGGCCGAGCGGGGGCACACGGGCACTGGGGGAGGAGCGGCCACAGTCAGGGCAGAGCCAGCACCAGCACCAGCTCCCCGCTGGCCCCAGGCTCCCTCATCCCAGTCCCCTGTCTGTGCCAGGCCCCGCGTGTCCCTGTCCCCTGTCTGTGCCAGGCCCCGTGTGTCCCTGTCCCCTGTCTGTGCCAGGCCCCACGTGTCCCTTTCCCCTCCGGGCACTCACCCTGCTCCTTGCCGTTCCCAGCCAGCGTCACGGCGCTCCGGCTGCGCGCCAGGAAGGACAGGGTGGGCGTCATCAGCCGGTCCACGATGCTGCTCTCCCACGGGCTCAGCTGCAAGCTCCGGTCTGGGGAGGGAGAGGGGCCATTAGTGCACCCTGAGCCCCCAGACCCCATTCCAGCCCCACGGCCTCCGCTGCGAGGGAACAGCCGTGTGGCTGCGGCAAGGCTGGGGCACACGTGTGGTTCCAGGAGTGCCCAGAGCTCAGACCTGCTGAGGAGGGGTCCCCACAGCCCTAGATAGCTGGAAGGGTCCCCACAGCCTCACACAGCTGAGCAGGATGAGGGGCTGTGTGGGTGCAGGCTGGGCATCTGTGGGATGGCGCTGTGGCAGGACGACGATGGTGTCCCCGTGTCCCAGGGACACCCCAGTCACCAGGTACCCACAGGACCAGGTGCCACTGGTGACTCCAGCCCCTCCCCTGCACTCTCTCCTTGTGCTTGGCGATGGTGTGCACCCCCCTGTGCCCCTGCCCTGTGAGACCGAAGACTTGTCACGTGCCAGCTGCTGTGGGGACACCGCAGTGTGCCCTCACCCCGCGGGAGCTGTGCCCAATCACCGAGTGTGCCGCAGGAGCCAGGCCAGGCTCACGGCACCCAGGGAATCTCCAGCCACACTGCTGGCTCAGCTGGGCACGGGGCTGTCCTGGCTGCCCTCCAGTGCCTGTCACCAGCACCAAACACCCCACGGCGCACGGGAAGCACCCACGGAGACAGAGCCCCTCTCATCGAGGGGCCAGGCCGGGAGCAGCACCAGCTGCCGGGAGGGGAGAGCACAGACCCAGGGGTGCCACAAGGGGACAGGTCTGGCAGCGGCCCAGGGAGATGCTGCTCCCACCAGGGCAGTGCCAGCAGCCCCCGGGTGCTGCCCCTGGGCCGAGCCCCAGCGCAGGGCGGTGGGAGCCGCTGCGTCACCGCCGCCTCAGCTGCTCCGGCTATTTATACCCGGCCGGGAAGGCGCCCATCGCCAGGCAACCCCCAAACACAACAGCCCCGGCGCTGGACACGTCCCTCCGGCACAGCCACGGCCTTGGGCAGCGCTCCCAGGGCCGGGACGACCTGGCAGCACCATGGCCGTGGCGCTCCGTGGCACCAGCCCCAGGAGCCAGTGCCCAGCCCCGGGCGGGTCGATGACAGGCAGCCCCTCTGTGGCTGCACCTGCACCCACCAGAGCTGCCCTGGGGCAGGGAGCCAGGCTCCCAGCCCCATCCTGGCGCCTCATGGGGCTGCCAGCACCCAGCTCCTCCTCCTCCTCCTCCTCCTCCTCCTCCTTTTCCCAGCCTGCGCAGCCTCAAGGAGCTGCCAGCCAGTTCCAGCCTCCTCCTGCTCACAGCAAACGGCTTCTCCTCTCTCCGCGGGCACTGGGGACAGGGGACCCTGGCCTTGGGGGTCCCCAGCGCTGGGCGGGGACCGGGCTGTGCCCCCTGCGCTGGGGCAAACGCAAAGGGCTCTTACTTCTACTGGGAGAGTTCCAGAGGGTGGCAGAGGATTTGGAGAGCCGCTTGTTGATTATAGAGTCGACGTGTTTGGGGAGGTTTACGGCGGACACCGAGCACCGGCTCGCACCTGGAGGAGGGAAAAGACACAAGGGCATTAAGGTCCCGGGGCCGGGGCCAGGCCCCCCACATGCAGCATGCACGGCTGTGCCGGGGCACTGGGGTGGGAGCGGGAGGGCACGGCACAGAGTGGGGCCAGGGGAGATGCTGGAGTCCAGGGACACGGCACAGAGTGGGGCCAGGGAGATGCTGGAGTCCAGGGACACGGCACAGAGTGGGGCCAGGGAGATGCTGGAGTCCAGGGACACGGCACAGAGTGGGGCCAGGGGAGATGCTGGAGTCCAGGGACACGGCACAGAGTGGGGCAGGAGATGTTGGAGTCCAGGGACACGGCACAGAGTGGGGCCAGGGGAGATGCTGGAGTCCAGGGACACGGCACAGAGTGGGGCCAGGGAGATGTTGGAGTCCAGGGACACGGCACAGAGTGGGGCCAGGGAGATGCTGGAGTCCAGGGACACGGCACAGAGTGGGGCAGATGTTGGAGTCCAGGGACACGGCACAGAGTGGGGCCAGGGAGATGTTGGAGTCCAGGGACACGGCACAGAGTGGGGCCAGGGAGATGTTGGAGTCCAGGGACACGGCACAGAGTGGGGCCAGGGAGATGCTGGAGTCCAGGGACACGGCACAGAGTGGGGCCAGGGAGATGCTGGAGTCCAGGGACACGGCACAGAGTGGGGCCAGGGAGATGTTGGAGTCCAGGGACATGACACACAGTACTGGCATTTGTCATGGCAGTGTCCGAACCCCACAGGGTCATGCTGGGATCATGCAGGGATCTGATCCTTGGGAAGGCAGGGCTGCTCCTGGACCATGCTACAACAGTCTCCCCAAAACCAGTCCCGGGAATGGGGAGCAGGGTTACCAGAGATCTCGGCGGCACTGGCAAGCAGCCACCCTGGGGAGCAGGGTGAGGTCCAGACAGACACAAGACAATGTCACACTGGTGCTGGGTCAGCATGGCAGTGCCATGAGGGTGCTGGTGGCTGGCAGCACCTCCACAGAGTGCTGGGATCTCCCCAGGCTCCTCCAGACAAAACAGCCAGGGGAGCTCTGGGCTGGTGGAGGTGGGACATTGGTGAGTGAGAGCTGGCAGCAGCTCCAGCAGCACATCCCTGCAGGAGGTGGCAGGGGAAGGTGTCCTCTTGCCAGACCCTTCTGGGTGTTGCACCACAGACACGTGGGGCTGTCCCCGAGTGTGCCACACACGGCACCTGGACAGGTGTACCCAGAACATGGTGCCTGTACACACAGCCCAGCCAGCTACAGCCGGGCACACAACACCTGGACACACGTGGCACCAGGCACAGGACAGAGAGCCTGGCACACAACACCTGTACACAGCCTGGCCAGGTACAACCAGGATCACAACACCTGCACACAGCCCCACCAGGTACAGCCGGGCCACCACAGCCACCCCACAGCACGAGCAGGGCAGACAGACCCTGGGGACACAGCACTCCCCTCTCTGTCACCATCCATGCCAGACAGTGCCAGCACCCGCCAGCACAGCCCTGTACCCTCAGCAGTCAGGGGACAGTGGAGTCCTCCACAGGCCCAACAATGGTGCCTAATTGCTCGGGGAGTCCCCGAGGATCCCCAAAAGAGCAGGGCCACCTTCTGTGGCCACACACATGGCCACGGTCACCCCCATGGTCACTGGAGCTGGAGGGGCCAAGCGCTGCCCCCACCCAGCTGGGGGACAAAAGGACAGCACAGACCCCAGTCAGAGCCTGCAGAAGCCCTGCACAGCTCCTCAGCCCCTGCCTGGCTCCTCACAGCTGCTGGAGGTGCAGCAGCACGGCCACAGCATTCCACGACAGCCAGCGCTGTCCCTAAACACATCCTGTGAGCAGCAGGGACCGTGCTGCACGGCCTCCGGCTGGCACCCATCCCCACCAGAGCAGGGGAAAGCCAAGGGACCCCAGGGGTCCCTGGCAGAGCCCGGGGTGACAGCAGTGTGACCCCACTGCGCTGGGTGTGACGCTCCAGCGGAGCCGCGGGGTCCCAGGTGCCCACGGCCAGCCTGGCACTCACCATCCTTGTGTGCGGGGGAGCCGTGGTGCAGGGCCCCAGCCCAGGACCAGCGCTGCTGCCGGATCTCTGCCCACGTCTTCTTGACCGACCGCTGGATCGCTGCCTCGTAGCGCTCCTGCCCGAGGGAGAGGGACAGGGTGAGCCCGGCGGCTGCCGGAGCAGGGCTGGGGCCGGCCAGAGCCCCCCGGAGTGAGGCCATCTCAGTGCTGGGCGCTGGGAGGGAAACGGGCCAGCCATGCCCACCCTGGCCAGGCCACATGTGCCAAGGAGCAGGGCACCATGGAGGCTTTGCACCGTGAAGGATGGGGCACAGCAGAGGACAGCCAGAGCGGGCAGCTCCCAAAGGGCTAACGAAGCATCTCCCAAAGCACTGCTGGAGCCATAAGGACTCCACAGGGATCACATCCCGTGTGCTACCCCAGCCCCCCGCCCGCTGCACCGTGACCCCCATTCCCACCTTGTTCTTCTCCAGCTTCTGCCTCTGCCGCTCCTCCAGGACCGCCCGGCGCTTCTCCGCCCGCAGCCGCTGCTCCTCCAGCCGTTTGCGCCGCTCCTCCAGCTGCTTCTCCCGCAGCAGCCGGGCCTTCTCCTCCTTCTCCAGCCACAGCACCCGCTTGGCAGCTGTGGGGGGCAGGGGGGTCTCACCCCAGGCACAGCCCCGGCGGCGGGGCACGCTGGTGGCGCGGGGCCGTGGGGCGGCGGTGGCCGGGGCACGCGGCGGCATCGCGGCCGGCCGGCCAGCGAGGGAGGGGTTTGGGCCAGGACAAAAGGGAGGCCGGGAGCCCGCCGGGAGCCCGCCGAGCCGCGCGGGGAACAATGGGGGAATGAGGGTGGAAAGAGCGCGGGGACAAGGAGGCCCCATGCACGCGCGGGGGCCCCGCTCGCCCGGCGCCCCGAGCCACTGCTGCCTGGGGCTGCTGCACACGCAGCTGGGCACCGGGCTGGTGGCACCTGCACAGACTGGGGGACACCCGTGTGCCCAGGGGTCAGTGGTGTGCCCAGGGGTCAGTGGTGTGCCCAGGGGTCAGCACCGTGCTGGGGAGGCAGAGATGCCGGCACTGCAGCGCCCGCTCAGGCTCAGCCCATCCCAGCTAATGGGATTGCCCATGACCCGGCAAAGCTCCTTTAGCCCCTGCCTCCCCCCAGCCACTTTCCCTCCTGCCCCGCAGCCCCCTCTGCTCCCCAGCCCCATACCCAGGTACTTGGCCCGCTCCTCACGCCGCTCCTTCGCCTGCTTGTGCCTCGCCTGGGCTTTCTGGGCATCTGCAGTGGGGAGACATTGTCAGGGTACTGCCTGGCCCCCGTGAGCATCGAGCAGTGCCCATGGGCTGCAGCATCACTGGAGAACACCAACAACCCTGGCACCCACCTTGCTTGGGCCGGGGGCTGGCGGCAGGAGATGGTGAGGGGCGGTCACTCCGGGGGGTCACGTCCTTTGAGGGCCCGGCCGTGGCAGGTGGGGGGCTCTTGGCATCGGGGGGAGCCCCTTCACCGGCAGCTGGGGCTGGGGCTGGGCTCCCACGGGGCAGCGTCTCCGCCGGGCATGGGCTGGCAGCGTGGACGGGGCCCGGCTGTTCGGCGGCGCGGGGCGATGCCTCTGCTTTGGGGTGCTCCGTCCCAGGGGGCTTGGGGGGCCCGGGGGGACACTGGTCACACCAGGGGGGGACACTCTCTGCTGAGGGGGCCACAGCCGCAGGGCTGGGGGACACGGGCTGTCCTGACGGTGTCACGGCTGGGGGGACAGGACGGTCACGCTGCGGGGGGCTGCTCTGGCAGGGGGGCATCACGGCCGGGGGGCACACGGGCTGCTGGGAGGGGGGCACGGCTCCAGGGCTGGGCGAGACGGTCTTTTCAGAGGGGGTGACGGCTGCAGGGACGGGTGGGACGGTCTTTTCGGAGGGGGTGACGGCTGCAGGGACGGGTGGGACGGTCTTTTCGGAGGGGGTGACGGCTGCAGGGACGGGGGGGACGGTCTTCTCGGAGGGGACGACGTCTGGAGGGGCGGGTCGGTCGCGCTGTGGGGGGCTGCGCTCTCTCTGCAGGGCATCCCCGGGCGAGGGGGGCAGCCAGGAGGGGGGGGGCACGCTGTCTCCCATCGGGGACGGTGGCTTCCCTGCAACAGGGGCAGAGCAGAACAGAACAGTCTCTCAGTGGGGGAGCCTGGGGCACCCTTGTTCTCCCCAAGCAGAGCCCATGGGGGGGCACGGCCCTGTGTTCCCCAAACACAGCCCTCAGGAGCAAGGCTGTCCCTGGGTTCCCCTCTGGAAGGCAGTGAGACCCCCACCTGGGGGGCAGCCATGGCGGGTGCCAGGCGCTGGGCACACAATGCACAGAGGGAGCGGCCGGCCTCTGCCAGGCACTGCCACCACAAAGCTGCCCTTCATCCCCCGGCAGCTGCCACTCAGCCCTGCCGTGGGGGGACACGGGGCCGGAGACCCTCCAGAGGCACAGGGACCCCGCTGCTGTCCCCAGAACAGGGGGATGGAGGGGCTTCCGCCGGCACTGGCAGCACGGCACAGGCAGGATGGGCGCGGGCCCCCTGACGTCACCAGCCCACGGCCCCCACTGGACCCGCAGCCATGAACTCACGGCCCAGGAATGCACACGAGGCCGCAGCAACGCAGCCCCCTCCCCGCGTGGGGCCGGCCAGGGGCTGGGGGGGGTCAGGGACACTCTGTGCCCCCGAGGGGGGATCGTCCCCCATCCTGGCCAGCCCCGGGGGACCCCGAGGGAGCCGCTGTTTGTGCCGACGCGGTGCCAGCGCCCGGCGAAGCCGTGGCACGTGCCCTCTGCAGGAGTGGATGTGCCACAACTTCCCACAGTGCCACAGCAGTGGTGGCCTCCCCAGCCTCCATTATCAGCCCTCTGCAAACAAACCTTCCAGCACGTGTCGGGGTCCCAACCCCGACACCCACGCGGTGGGCAGCACCATCACTCCTGCCCGGAACGATGCCCGACCCATGCCAGGACACCCAGCTCCAGCCCCACTGGCACTGCTGCAGTGTGAGCCACAGCTCTGGGGGGTGGGATGGCAGGACCCCAGTGACCGGCACCCGCCGTGGGCTGATGTCACACGCCGGCTCAACCGTGTTTGCAGAGCTCTCCACAGCCCTCAGCGAGGGGCAAAGTGTGGGCTCTGCAAACACGGCCGGCGCCATCCTCACCCACCCCATGGCTCCTTACCCACCCCATGGCTCCTCACCCACCCCATGGCTCCTCACCCACCCCACGCCAGTGCCAGATGAGCCGGGGTCAGCCCAGGCTGCCCAGGGAGGCACCGTCAGCCCCCCTGCGCTGCAGACACAGGCACACCACAGGTCCCATGGGAGGGGTTGAGGTGCTGCTGCAGCTCCCCAGGCCGGGGCTGTGCCAGCTGGGTTCCCCCACCCCGGGCTCTGTGGGGACACAGCCAGCCCCGGCCCCCCCGCAGACCTTCCGGGTATTTTCTGCTGCAGGAAGCCGGCCCATCCCCTGGCCCCGATCCTGCACATCCCCAGTCCCCAGTGCTGCGCCCTGTGGGGTGGCCATTGCAGGGCTGGGACTATTCTGGGGCTGCAGCTGAGGGGGTGCCCTGCCCTCTCCCCCAGGGCTGCCCCAGGTGGGCACCCGCAGGCAGCACGGCTTGGCAGCCCCCAGGTGCCAGATCCCAGGATAGTAGGTGGGGTGGCAGCACTTGTGTCCCAGCTGGGAGGGGTGACCCCAGGAGCAGTGCTGTGGCTGCCAGCCTGCAGGGCTGAGCAAAAAGCACCAGGGCCAGGTTGATCCTCCGAGCAGACGGAAATACCTGCCGGAGCCACGGACGTGCAGGGAGCACTGGCGGGGACAGTGAGTGCCTCATGCCATGCCACACAGCCCGGCACAGAGCCCTGGGCAGGATCTGTCCTGCCCCGGTGGCTGGAGAGACGGCAGCACCCGTGGCCAGGGCAGGGCAGGGGGCACGGCCAAGACCCCCAGGCACGGCCAAGACCCCAGCGCGGGGCAGGGCCAGCCCTGCTGCCATCTGTCCCTGTCGCTGCTCCAGCGCGGCAGCTGCCCTGAAACCCAACGCTGCCTGCGCCCAGGCAGCGGCGCGGGCGTCCCCTCTCCCCCGGCCAGGGCATTCCACAGGGATTAGCTCCCGGCCCCCCAGACACGCAGGCACGGCTGCCCCGCAGCCCCCAGTCCCGGCAAATGCGGCACCGGCCCCACTGGGACGGCAGGACTGGTCCCACTGCTGGCACTGGGACAGGGCCGTGCCCGGCGCAGGGCGAGGCGCTGCCCTCTACACTGCAGCGCTCAACGCATCCCACCCTTCCCGCAGGTCCCGTTGGTGCCAGTGCTTGTGCCACCGAGCACCAGTGGCACCTCCAGCAGGGCCGTGCCCGGCACAGCGCGGTCCCATGGCCGGCACATGGCCGGGGATGCTCAGCCAGGCGGAGGCAAATCCCCGGTGCCGTGAAGCGAGAGCACATCGAGGCCCGCGGGCACTGCTCGGACCAGCGGCCCTCGTTAACCTCTGCCACACATCCCCGTGGGGCACTGCCCATGAGGACGGGGGGGGGCACCCACCTCATGTCACCTCAGGTCCCCCCCAGCTCTGTATCCTCGTGTCCCCGCTCCACGGCACAGCCGGGGCCGCCACGGGCTGCTCCACGTGTGGCACCCACCGGGGCGGGGGCATCAGCCAGGGCTCACCTCTGCCCCGAGGGCGTGAGGAGAGCAGGGCTGGTGGGTGCAGTGGGGGTCAGTGGTGACCCCTGCAATGCCACACAAAGGTACTGGTGTGACAGTGCCCAGACACCCTGGCCATTGCACCGGTCCCTGCTGTGCCCAGGGACATGACCCCAAGGGGACATGACCCCAAGGGGACCCCCAGCCCCAAGAGTCACTGCTGGCCCTGCAGGGCTGCTCCCCACTGCCCATGGGGACACCCACATGTCCAGTTGCGCCCCCCAACTCAATGGCAGCCCTATGGCCACCCAGAGGAGAGAAAAGATGGGTCCCAAGGTCTCTTGTTTCCAGCAGGTCCCAGTGCCAAGCAGGGAGGCAGTTGTGGCCCCAGGGCAGGGACTGCTCTCTGTGTTCTGGTGTCCACTCTATCTAAAGCCACCAGAGTGCCGTGAGTGCACCTGGGGTGCTCCAAGTGCTGGCACTGCCCCTGATCCCACTTCTGCCTCAACCTGTCTCGGATGTGCCTCGGGGCTGAGCCCTGCTGTGATGCAGCACCCCTCACACCTGAATGACAGGGCAGTGAGCAAGTGCCCTTAACACGTCCCTGGCAGGTCCCTGGCACATCCCCAACATGTCCTCAGCGTGTCCTGTCCGCAGGCACAGCACTGACACGCACCCTCAGTCCCAGCTCACACGCCTGGGCAGGGAGACATGGACAGTGCCAGCAGCCCCCACCTCGGGGGCAGCCAGTGCCACCCTGGCAGCCGCCATCGGCAATGACACCCCGTCCCCCAAGGGACAGCCACCCCCAGCCTGTCCCCGGGCACACGGGCACTGTCACCCAAGGCTGGCTCCTCTGCCCGCCAGCTCGGAGCCAGTGAAACACAGGTGGCAACACCAGGGCAGGTCGAGCATCAGCCCACGGTGCCCCACCACTGCCCACAGCATCGCTTCGGGGACAGGCAGGGCAGGAGGGGCACAGGCAGCAGGGAGGACACAGCCAGGTGCCCGTGGTGGGTGCCAGGAAGAAGGAAGGAGCATCCAGCCCCCCTTCCCGAGGCCTGTGCCCTGTCAAGGTTCTGGGATGGGGGTGTGGGGAGCAGCCATGGGGGAACTGCACCAATCCCCGGCCAAGGCAGAGACCACCAAGCTCCCACGGCACAGCCGAGCCGGTGGTGACGTGCCGAGCTGAAGAGCAACAAGGGGAACTTGGGATCTCGTGGCCAGAGCACAGCCAGAGCTGCTGGGGGGTTTCCAGGGTTTAAAATACACACGGAGGAAAGAGCTGGAGCTGCTGCCGCACCCCGGCACCCCCAGAGCAAACTGTGACTGTGGTCACAGCGCAGCCCCAAGCAGCCCAAGGGCAGGGGCAGGAACACCTGCCCACCATCCATCTGGGCACAGCAGTAGTGGCGACAGGAGTGCCCTCGTCCTTGGGGTGACCCGTGTGGCACCGTCAGTGCCGAGGGCAGCCGGCCCAGCCACAGTCCTGAGAACCTGTCTGCCAGCATCACACTGGGAAAACAGAAACCTGGATGGAAGGCAGGGCACGGGACCCAGCCCTGCAGGGAGCAGGTGCTCAGCACCCCCCAAAAAACGGGGCCTTGCGCCTCGCAACGCGGATGCGGCACCTACCAGGGCTGGGGCCGTGCAGGATCCTGCTCCGCTCCCGGCAGGCTGCCTGTGGTGCTGCCCTGCCCTGCTCGGAGCCCTCCGAGGAGCGAGAGCTGTGCTAACTATTTTGGACGTGGCACCACGGGACTGTCACATCACCGCTCCGCACGTCGCATCACGTTGCTCTGACGGTTTTGCAGAGCGGCTCCCGCGCTGGGAGAGCTCCCGAGCTGCTGCTCCCAAACACAGGCGCTGGCGGGCAACCAGCTCACCCTCCCTCTCCACTGTGCCGAGGGACAAGGGCTGGAGAAGCCAGGGGAAGACGATAAGAACAGACCTCTGCCTGCTCCCCACCTTGGTCCTCGTCCCTCTGCCCGCGCCACGTCCGCTGCCCACCTGGGCCGCTCCGCAGGGTCACACCCTGCCCTGGATGCCCTCTGTGAGTTCCTGGCCTCCAGTGCCACTGGCTAACCCCACACCATAGTGGGACCGGGTCCCGGGAGTGAAATCCTGTCCCCACTGGCAGACAGGACACGGCACACCAGGGGAGCCAGGGCACTGGGTGCCAAGACAGGGAGCAGCCAGGGCTGCCCAGCCACACGGGTCACCCACATGGGACGAGTCACCGATGGTCCTTGAAGAAGGACATGGTGCAAAACAGCCTGTACTCCTCTACACCATCCTCTGCTCGCGCTAGAGCTGCCAGCGATCCACCCTGGGGGTGCGTGGGGGGACCGGGGTGGCCGGGAGCAGCCAGCCCTGGTCCCGGGCAGGGCCGCGGCGAGCGGGCAGGGCACGGCGGGTGGGAAGGCGGCGAGCGGGACTCAGACAACATGTCTGGCGCAGGACGTGTCGTTCGGGCAGCGATGCCGGGAACGGCGGCCGGCTGGTGCAGGAGTCTCCGATTTTCAGCATCGCCGGGAGCCGCAGCCATCCCGCTCCTCCCGCCATCCCTCCCTTTCCGCGGGCCAGGGCCGTGGGCGATGGAGCACCGGGGCCGAGGGGGAGGGGAGCCGCCTCTGCTCTTCCTCCCGCGGTGGGAAGCGGCTCGGCCGCGGAGCTCTGCTTAGTCACAGCGAGAGCTGCGCTGGAGCCCCGGGAGGCAGCGCCAGCCCCTGCCCCGGCCCCAAGCGCGGCCCCGCCGCCGCCGCCCTCCCCGGTTCATCCCGGGGCAGCGGGACCGGCCCCGCCGGGACGAGCCCCGAGTCCACGCGGCGGGGCGGGGGCGGCCCCGGGCGGGCGGGGGCAGCGAGCGGCTCCTCTGGGGGGCATCGCCCACCGGCCGGCGGGGACGAGCCGGGGCAGCGCCGGCGCCGCCGTCCCGGGGGCTCCCCAAGGGCAGCCCCCCCGCACCCCCCCGGCGGCGGGGCCGGGACCGCTCCGGCCCACCCCAAGATGGAAGGGCCGTGCCCGGGCTTTGTCCCTCCCGGGAAGCCGCCGGGGCCCCGACAGCGCGTTTTCCCCCCGCGGCTCCTCCACCGCCGCCCCGGGCCGCCGCCCCGCTCCGCTCCGCCGCATCCCGCGAGCCCGGCGGCCACCGCATCCCCGCCAGCACCGCCGGCCGCATCCCGCACCCCCGGCGGACCCCACACCCCCGGGCCGCATCCCGCACCCCCCTCGGCCGCATCCCGCACCCCAGCTTCGCACGGCCCTGCGGTGCGGGAGGGGGCCCCGGGCGCCCACCGGAGCCGGTACCGGAGGCGGTGCCGCCGCGAATCCTTACCGAGGGGCTGGGGCTGGGGCTGGGGCCGGGGCTGCGGCTCCCGCCCGGCTCGGCTCCGCTCCATGGCGCGGCAGGCGCAGGGGCTGGCCCAGCCCCGCTCCCCCCGGCCCGCGGGGGAGGACGCTCAGCGCTCCCCGCCCCGGCCCCGCGGCCCCGGCCGGGGGGAGCGGCCGGGGGATGCTCCGCCTCGCCCCGGCTCCAGGCGCGGCCCCGCAGCCCCGGCCCGGCGCCGCTCCTCCCGCAGCCGGAGCTGGGACCCCGCGGCCTCGGGCCTGCCCCGCCGCCGGTCCCCGCGGTGCACGGTATCCCCCGGCTTTGCTCGGCAACTCGCCCGTCTTCAGCCCCTCCTCCCGCAGATTTGGGGCTCGCACACACATTTCACATTGCTTCGGTCACCCGCGAAGCGCTGGCCCCGCAGCGGACACCGCCCGCCCCGGGCGGCCCCGCGATGCGCAGCCAGCGCCAGCGGGATCAGCTGCCCCAGCCCCAGGCACCCCAAAAAGACACGGATTTCCCTTCCCCGAGCCCCACCTCAGCTGCTCGAAAGGCCTTGGAGCTGCTGCTCCCCCTCCCCGTCACATGTGAGCCTTAATCACCGCCAGCAGCCGCCCCCACTCCCGGGGCTGCCTCCCGCATCCCACCCTGCTGCGGGAACCGGCAGAGAACAGAGGCCTCTCCCGCTCCCCGGGCAGGGGCAGCGGCCCCGCTCAGGGGTGAAACTCCTCCTGGCCCCCAAGGAGCAGGGATGGGCTGGGAATGCTGCCCCGTCCCTGCCCAGGCAGAGGCACGGCCAGGGCAAGGGGGTATGTGGGCAGCACTAGCAGTGGGAGGAACACGGATTCAGGCTCTGGAGGGGCAGCAGGAGCCAGGGACATGTCCTTGTCCACCACGTGGCCAGTGTGCTCTGGGCATCCTGCACAGTGCCCGGGTTCACTGGGATGTGTGGATCAGCAGAGCCAGTTTCCTGCAGGCAGCACCCATCAGAGATGCCTGTTTTGGGGACGATGTAACCACAGGCCAGGAGATCGCCTGCAACTCATCCTCCCTCACCTACCAGGCAAACAGGTTCCCCAAAATCCCAGCCCTTTCCTCTGGAAGTGTATTCCCCTGACTCAGAAGTGGGGAGCTCCTCAGCAGACAGGGTAGTCCCACTCTGTGATGCTGCAGGGGTGACTTTACACCCCAAATCATCCCAAAGTCACCACCTTCCCACAGCCCCCAGTCCTGTGCCGTCTCATCCAGCTCAGCCAGAGCAGAGGCTTCCTGAAACTCCCAGAGCCTCACCCTCTGGCTGACTCCCTGCTGGGGAATGCTGCGTGGCCAAGCCCTGGCTCTGGGAGCTGGGCACCCCAGGGAGATGGCAGGGAACAGGGGTGCATGGCACACAAAGGACTTGGCAGAGCAGGGCTGGGGCCACCCCATGACCTGCTGCAAGGGTGCCCTTAGGTGGCTTTGCGTGGCAGGGCCACATCCCTGTGGGTCCCATAGCATCACCCAGAGTGGACAAACATCCTGAGACTCCAGGACAGCCTGGCACTGGGGCCAGCCATGCCTGAGGTCCTTCTCCCCACAGCAGGGCCAGCCTGGAGCAGGGGGCACAGTGGGGAAGGGCCAACCGTGAGGGTACAGGGCCCATGGCCATGCTCTGACGGCATTCCCGGTGTGGGTAGAGGCACAGAGGACTCGTGGCCGCCACACCAGCCCAAGTCAATGGGCTTATACAAGCAGGGCATCGACCAATTGCTCCGCTGCAGGCAGAGCCCTGCTGTGTCGGGGTTCCTGGGTCCAGCCCCCCCAGTCCTGTGGTGCTGGGAACAGCCGCCCTCCCTGCACTGATGGAAAATCCAATGAGCTCATGATGAGCACAGTGCCCAGCCCCAGCAGCTGCACGTCCCGGCGCTCCCCGTGCTCCTCACCCCGTGGTGTGGGTGCAGCACTGCCACGGCTCCCTTGGGGCAGCCTGGGGAGGGGGCTGCACCCTGCAGCCATGGTTCTGGCCTCCTCAGCACACCCAGCCCTGGGCCCTGACACTGCTGGTGAGGACCCAACGGGCTGAGCACCCCAAAGTCAAAGGACAACGACAGACACAGCTCGGCCCTGTGAGCCGGAAAGCTGGGAGCAAACAGGGATGAGGATGGCAAACAAACCCCGCCAGCACCTCCGGGCAAAGTACTGTGTGGGACACCCCATCCCACATGCTCCCCACCCCTGTCCCCCAAACACTCCAGCTGACCCCCACTAGCCCTGGGGCAGTGACCCAGCAGGACCCTGGGGGTGAGTGTCTGTCCCTGTGTCCTGTCCCAGGGCCGATGGGTACGGCAAGAGCCCGTCACCAGCAGCGTGCCAGGGCAGCCACCAACCCCCCAGCATCTTGCCGTGGGGCCACACCGCGGCTGGTGGCAAATCCCGGCTGCTGCAGGACAATCCCCCGTGGGTGCTGGTGACAAATGGGCCAGCGATGGGCTGAGCCCTGCCCTGCCCGCGCCCGCTCTGTAATTATCCCAAGCCGCATCTGTAATTAGTGTCCTGATGTCATGGGGTCAGGCCTGGGCAGCCCCACGCGCTCCCCGCCACCCCCACCTTGGCCTCTGGCCCCAGGGCTGAAGGAGATCAGAGTCCTTCAACACCATCCGGAGGAGTTCCTGCCTGGCTCCAGCTCCCCGCCAGCACTGCTGCAGGAATCCTCTCCCGGCCCTGTCCCACAGCCCCTGAGCTGCTGTAGGGCTGGATCTGTCCCTGTGATCAGCACAGGGCTTGGTCGCTCCCACTGCTGCACCTCTGCACCCTGCCAGGGACAGACCCTGCCTGTACAAGAGAGAGGCCAGGCCCTGCCCTCCCGAGCCTCCCAGGGCTGCCAGTGACCCGCTCCCTCTGCACGGGGAATGCGCTGGAGCAGCCCAGCAGCTATAAATAGAGCGGGAGGCACAGGCATGTGTGGCCACGGCACACGCTGCCCCGAGGCTGGTGTGGGGCATGGGCAGGGTCTGGGGTGCAGGGGGTGGGACGGGGATGGGAGGAGGGAGAAAGCACCAGGCAGAGAAAGGGCACTGGTCCTGCTGCAGGGGGATCCCAGCACTGTGCCAGGGGGACAGAGGGGAGGAGGCCCCACAAAGCTGCCACGGAGCACCGGCACTTTATTGCGGGGCAGAAAACCCCCGAGCTCCCCGTGGCACACCTCGCACCCCTTCCCTCGGCCAGCGCCCCGCTGCCACCGCACCCTCAGCACCCGCGCAGGGGCCGGGCCGCGCCGGTGACGCCGAACCGCGCGCTCAGCACCGCCGAGGGCGCCCGCACCCGCTGGCCCGGCTGCTGCCCCCCGGCAAAGAGGGTGAAGGTGCCGGGCTCCAGGCGCCACTCCCGCGCCCACACCGCGCGCTGCTCGGCCAGCACCTGGAAGGACAGCTTGGTCTCCCGGCCGGCCAGCACGGCCACGCGCCGGAAAGCCACCAGCTGCCAGCGCGGCACCGGCACGGAGGACTGCTCCCAGCGCAGGTACAGCTGCACCACCTGCCCGGAGGGACAGGAGTCAGTGACACAGGGACCCCCAGCAGCCCCCTGGCAGGAGGGAGCCAGGGCACATCGGTGCCCGTGCAGCCGGCGCAGTGCAGAGCAGCCGTGCCCGCAGCCGTGCCCACCTCCTCGCCGTCGCGCGGCCCTGTGTTCTCCAGCACCACAGACACCGTGAGGTTGGCACAGACAGGCAGCACCGGGGGGCTCAGCACCAGGTCCCGATAGTGGAAGGTGGTGTAGGAGAGCCCGTACCCGAAGGGGTAGAGCGGGGCCTCCTGCCCGTAGTACCGGTACGTCCGTCCCTCCATGGTGTAGTTCTCCATCGGCGGCACCTGCGGGACATGGGGCAGTGGAGCAGGGCAGGGCTGGGCGGCCCTGGGCAAGCAGCAGCCCTGCATCCTGCCACTGCTATGGCCACTGAGGCAGGAAAGGGCTACAGGTGCCACCAGCACCCCCACCTTACCTGGTGCATGCCCGCGGGCCACGTGGCCGGCAGCCGCCCGGCTGGGCTGGCCCCCGCCTCGCCCAGCAGGACCCTGGCGATGGCCAAGCCGGTGGCCTGGGCAGGGAAGAAGCAGGCCAGGATGGCCCCCACACCATTGTGTGCCTGCGCCCAGCTCACGTCCAGGGGCCCCGCGTTGAACAGCAGCAGGATGACGGGGCGCCCAGCGGCTGCGGGGAGGTGACTGTCACTGAGAGCCCTGCACTGGCACTGCTGGGATGGCTCTGGGGTGTACCATGGATGGGGAGCTCCCGGGAGGGCTGTGGCCCCACTCCCTGGGCCCCACAGAGCCCCTACCTGCCTGCACGGCGTCCTGCAGCAGCTCCAGCTGGTGCCCCGGTAGGGACAGGTCACTCCGGTCCTTCGCCTCTGTCTCCACATCCACCCCTGCGTGGGGACAGCCAAGGGACAGCCCCTTACACCCACCCGGGGCACAGCAGGCAGACAGGGCAGAGGGGCACTGCCTGCCTCAGAGCGAGCTCTTGGGCCCCCCTTCTCTCCCAGAGCGCTCCCCATGCCCTGGCAGTGCCCACCCGGTGCTCCCACCTACCTGTGCCCAGGCAGACCACCACCACATCGGCCGCCCCCGCCGCCCCCACCACCTGTGCCCGGGAGTACCGCTGGCACCGGGGCTCGCCGCAGCCCGCCGCGAAGCTGACGTTGGCCCCCAGCGTCTCCAGCCCCCTCCTGTGCCAGGGAAGAGCAGAGGGCACGGGGGCTGCTCTGCCCCAGGCTCAGGACACATTGGAAACGTCCCCCTTGGCCTGGCCCCCAGCAAAGGGACGAGCAGCCCCAGGCAGTGCCCAGGACAAGCACACACGAGGTGGCACCGCGCTGTCTCACCGGGGAGTGTAGATGTACCGAGGCTCTGGCACCGGCGCGTAGTCCCCAAACAGCACCCTGGGGTTGTCGGCGAAGGGACCCACCACCTGCGGAGGGCAGGGGGTGACGGTGGGCACTGGCAGCCCTGTGCCACCTGTGTGCCCGGGGTACAGAGCCAGCAGCAGCGCCTGTGTCACCGTGTCTCCCTGCCCGCCCCGTGTAGGGGCTCACCGCGAGGCGCCGGCCGGGCAGGTCCCGGGCACGCAGGGGCAGCGTCCCCCGGATGTTCTTCAGCAGCACAAAGCTCTTGACAGCAGCTTCCAGCGAGAGGTTGCGGTGCTCGGGGCTCTGCACCACGCTCAGGTCCAGGGCACTGTAGGGGTTCATGTCTGGGGGGTCGAACTCCCCCAGCCGCATCCGTGTGTAGAAGAGGGGCCGGACCCGGTCACGCAGCATCTGTGGAGACCCCAACCCCAAAACCTCGGTTGTGCTTGGCAGGCACAGCCCAGGCTCCCTGCCCATCGCCCCAGCCCTGCTCCCCTTGGCTCACCTGCAGCGTGATGTTGCCCATGGCCAGAGCCTGAGGGATGTGCATGAAGACGTTGTTCCTCATGCCATAGGAGAGCTCCAGGTTGCAGCCGGCGTTCACCGAGGCTGCCATGCCGGAGAGAAGGGAGAACGCCCGTCACAGCTGTGGGATGCCCAGGGACCCCACACCCAGCCCGTGAACTCACCCACTGCCGTCTCCAGGAAGGTGTGTGTGTAGTGGTGCCCCAGCATGATGAGCTCCAGGGCCCCCTCATCACTCACCACGTACCCCTCGAAGCCCCACTCGCCACGCAGGATGTCCGTCAGCAGCTTCTTGTTGGCACAGGCGGGAACACCGTTGATCCTGTCGGAGAGGGGATGGGGCAGCCCGGAGAGCCAGGCCAGCCACGCCACGGGCAGCCCAGCCCACGTGGCCCCCGCCGCACTCCCAACCTGTTGTAGCTGCACATGAAGCTGTAGGAGCCAGCACGGACACAGGCCTGGAACTGGGGCAGGAAGGTCATGCGCCAGTCCCGCTCCAGCACCTGTGAGTGCCGCAGCAGAGCAAGGGTCAGCACCCGGAGTGTCACCTGCTCTCCTGCCACCCCAGGCCCCACAGCACTTGCCTTGGCGTCGAAGCTGAGCCTGGAGACGGGGATGTTCTCAGGGCCCCCGTGCACACTGAAGTGTTTGCAGCCAGCGCTGGCCTTGACGTAGCGGGGGTGCTGGCCCTGCAGCCCCTGCACGAAGCTGCGGGCCAGCTCCCCGCTCAGGAACGGGTCCTCCCCGTAGGTCTCCTGGCCAAGATGCGGGTGGGTCATCACCGAGACCCCCAGCCCCATGTCCCCACAGCTCCGTGAGCCACTGCCATGTCCAGCTGGTTGGCCACGGTCCCACATGGCCTGACCCCAGCTAGGGGCCATCCCTCCACGCTGGCACCTGGTTCCTGCCCCACAGCGGGTGCCTCATGATGTTCAGGACGGGGCTGAAGCAGCTGAGCCCAGTATGGTCTCCGTAGCGGCCGGTGGCAGTGAAGTCGTTGTGCTTTGCTCTCACCTCGGTGGCCGTGGCGTTGGCCACCCGGTAGATGAGCTCGGGGCTGTGGGGACAGCACGGGGGGTTTGGGGGGCGTGGGTGAGGGGGGACCTGTCTCACAAGTTCACATCCCACACCCCCGGGGTGCCCTGTCCCCGGTGCCGGTACCTGAAGGTGGCAGCGAGCCCCACCGCCTGTGGGAAGGCCGTGGCCCACCCGGGTGCCTCGGCGTCGCCCCGCAGACACTCCGTGTTCCAGTTGTAGGGCGCGATGCCCAACCGCGGGATGGGGGGCGCGGGGCCGTTGCCCATCGCTCCCCCCCTCGCCACCTGCGGGGCAGCGGCGCTGAGCGGGGGGTCCCGCGGGGGTCCCCGGGGGGATCCCGCAGCCCCCTCACCTGCAGCACCAGCTCGGCGGGGCTCAGCCGGCCCAGCAGGTCATCGAGGCGGCGGCTCCAGGGCAGCGCGGGGTCCCAGAAGGGGAAGGGAGGCGGCCGCGCCCGCACCGGCCCCGCGCCCAGCGCCGCGCTCAGCACCAGGACCCGCAGCGCCAGCGCCGCTCCCGGGCCGGTCCCGCACGGCATGGCCCGGCTCGGCCCCCGGGACCCGCACGGCCCGGCTCGGCCCCGGCGCTGAGAGGCCCCGGCGATGGGCGCGGCGGGGCGGAGAGTGGCGGAGCCGGAGTGTGGCGGAGCCGGTCCTGCGCCCCCGCATGGGGCGGAGCGCGGCGGGACGGGACGGGACGAGGGTCCCGGGGCTCTGCCGGGTCCCAGCCGCCCTCCGAACCGATCAGCTGGATGCGTCGGGGTCTGTGTTTGGGGGCGGCTCCCGATGCCCCCCGGCTGCTGGGATCACTTGGGAAGGGTCCCCACCGGGCGTCCCGGAGATCCAAGGAGCGAGGTGCCCTGTGTGCCCCACGTGCCCCCCAGCTCAGCTCGGCGGGGCGCTGCCAGGGACCCCTGCGGTGACCAGGGACACGGGGTCTTTTGAGGCTGGATATCAGGGAAAGGTTCTTCCCATCACCTCCCTGGCACGGCGGAGGTGCCGCTGGCAGCCCCCCAGCCCGGACTGACCCGGCCGTGCCCCGGTGCCAGGCCCGGTGCCTCGCCGCCGGCACAGCCCGCCGTGTCCCGGGGACGCGGCCATGTAAGGCAATGCCCGCGGGCCCCGCAGCCCGGCCGGTCCCCGCGCTCCCGGCCCGGCAGGACGGACAGCCCGCTCCCAGCTGCCGGATTCCTGAGCAGCCGGCGGAGCTGGGGGGGTCCCTCCGCGCCCACAGCACGTCCTGGCCCCGGCACGCAGCCCCAAACGCTCAGGGACAGCTCTGGAGTAGAGACATAATGGAATAAATAAATAAACAACAGGCGGATTAAAGAAATTAATGAATAAATGAATAATTTTTTTAAATTTAAATAAGGCCAGGCTGCCCTTCCCCCGGGGTGCAGCCTCAGCCAGAGCCCCGAGCCAGCAGGGAGGGTGCTGGAAAAGCTCGCCAGGGCAGCGGTCACGTCCCCGAGCCTGCCAGAGCTCAGGGAGCGTCTGGACAACAATGCCAGGCACAGGGGGGAATCCTGGGGTGTCTGGGCTGGGCCAGGAGGGGGACTGGGTGGTCCTGGTGGGTCCCTCCAGCTCGGGCCGTTCCACACTCCATTCCCATTCCAAGGGGGCAGTGTGGGACCGGGCTGGGAGCAGGGCCCGCAGCCCAGGAGGGGCCTTTTCCCCACGGACAGAGCCTCGCTCTGCCCACGGCCCGTTCCGAGAGGAGCCACCGGCCCGGCACCGCCCTCCCCGGGAGGCCACGGGAGAGCCCGTGCGGCAGGACCGGCAGGGCCGGGGGGGGAACGGGCCCAGGGGAACCGGGCCCGGTGGGGCCTCGGCGGGGCGAGGCCGCCCCCTGGCGGCGGTCGCAGCTCGGTCACCTGACCCTCTCCGCCCGCCGCCATTGGTCAGTGTCGCGGCGGTGCACGGGGGCGCGGTGCATTCTGGGGGCTGTAGTCCCGGAGCGCGGGCTCGGCGCGGGGCCCGGCGCGGCTCGGACTGCGGGTCCCGGCGTGCCCCGCGCGGCCCGCGGTGCCCCGGGCGCGGAGCGGAGCCGGGCCAGGCCGGGCCGGGTGGACACGATGTCGCGACAGGGCGGGCGCGGCACCGAGAGCAAGAAAATGGTAACGGCGGGGCCCGGCGGGGCCGGGGCGGCAAGCGCGGGGCGCGGCCCGGGGCGGGGGTGAGCGATCAGCCGGCACCGGGCGCGCCCGTTCGTGGGGCCTTCACACCCGAGACGCTTCCCCTCTCCAACCCCATTACCCGCTGAGGCAGGAATCGTGAGATGGAGCCCAAAGCTGCAGAGCTCGGCTCGAGTTCGGGGTCGAAATAATTAGTTTTTAATGTAAAATCGGTAATAAAGAATAAAATCTGGGTTATTTTTTTTTTCTCCCTCTCTGGCCGTGTGGAGGGGCTGGGTCAGGCTGAGCAGCCCCTCTGTGCCGTGGGGGATCCTCTAACAGGGATTCATTGGAATTCTGACACATTTGTGTCCTCAGAACAGTTACACAGTGTGGACACTGAGGACTGCTCTGCAGTAGGAAGTAACACAAACAATGGGAAAAGCTTTGGGCACTTTAATTCAGTGAGATGGGCTGAAAATGAAGAATTTCCGTACAAAAACGAAGTGGAGGATTGCCCTGTTTGGAGTTGCGTGAACAGCAGCGTCTCAGGCAATGACTGTGCCCAGGTTGGGTGTGCTGGGGCTGACAGCAGCAGGTGACCCCTCTGTGGCCTCACTCAGTGACAGACCCTGGGCTGGGAACAGCTGGATTCCCCCCTTCCATCCCCCCCCTCCACCTCTGTCTTTACTAAAACTACTGACACCCTCACAACCTGTTCTGCATGGATGTTAAAACTCTCTGCCAAGTGTCTGAGTCCAGCTGAGCCAAAGGAAATTCCACCTTGTCCTTCCGCTGGTGTGAGCTTGCCCGACATTTAGTTTTATCAGAGGAAAGCAGAATTTTAAGTAAAAACCCACAAAGAATGTGTCAGTTCTCTAGAGCCCAAGTGGTGCAAAAGTTCCAAGGAGCCCGACTGGTTCTTTTCTTACCTGAAGCCTTTTGGTCATTGTTGTTCCTCAGAAATGGCAATCCCAGAATCATAGGATGGTTTGGGTTGGAAGGGACCTTAAAGACCATTTACTTCCACCCCCTGCCATGGGCAGGGACACCTCCCACTATCCCAGGTTGTCCAAGCCCTGTCCAAGCTGGCCTTGGACACTTCCAGGGATGTGGCAGCCACAGCTTCTCTGGGCACCCTGTGCCAGGGCCTCCCCACCCTCCCAGGGAAGGATTTCTCCTTAATCAAGGAACAAGACAAGGTGGAATTCCCTGTGTCCTCTACAAACCCAGTTTCTGTTTGTTTGGGGGAGATTCCTCCCTGTGTTCGTTGTGGCTTTGTGTGAACTTTTCGTGGTCTGTGTTGTCATTTAACTCTGATCTTGTCTCTTTTCCCTCCCTGCCTGCTGCTGCTTTCATTCTCTAGTATTGGTATTTGCCATTCATTTCACCTTCTGCCTCTCTGCAGCTCATGGTAGGTGACAGATCCCAGATCAGCCCCTCTGATCCCCCTGCATGCCAAAACTGACAGCAGAAACCGGTGCTGGGGGTTTGTTTGTTCCCCAGAACACTGCCTTTTGCAGAGTTTTGTCCTGCAGCCTGTAATGACTTTGTTAATCACTGGTCTGGCTTGATGGCTCCCAAAAAAATGCTCTTTGACATCATTTCAGGGTGAGGATCGAAGGTGGTGGCTGGGAGAGGAGAACTTTTCCCCTTGTCTGCAAATTTTCTGCAAATCTGACAACTGTGCAGAGAAAACCCGAGTGACTTTGTCCTGGACATGCACAGCATTCGAGTGCTGAGCTGGCCTGGGATCATCCTCCCTGAGCCTCTGCTGGGTCTGAGGAGCTCATTTTAATCTGTGAAGCAAATTCTGTGCCCGGAGAACTTTTTAGGGACAAGAGGAGTCTTTTTTCGTAGTACAGAGTGTTATAAATCCCTAGCTGGAGGAGCATTTTTGGCCTGTTGAAAGGAGCAGAGCTGGAGCCCACCGAGTGCTGCTTGTTTGTAACACAGGCTTGAGCCAGATCTCAGCTCTAGGCCAGTGGCTGAGGTAAATTCAGGGCCCTGGCATGGCACCTTGAGCCATCCAGGAGCTGCTGGGCTCTTTCCCAGAATCCCAGAGCGGTTTGGGTTGGAAGGGACCCTAAAGCTCATCTGTAGGCAGGGACATCTTCCACTGAATCAGATTGCTCAGAGTCCCGTTCTGATGAGACTGAAGTTGTTGCCAGACCTGGAGCTGGGGTCTCTCCTGATTAGGCAGCAGATTGCTCTGGGAGTGCAGCCAGGTGTCTGTGCCCTCTCTGTGCTGTGGGTGAGTCCCTTTTCCCGTGCAGAACTCGGAGCTGTTCACGCTGACCTACGGCGCCCTGGTCACCCAGCTCTGCAAGGACTACGAGAACGACGATGACGTCAACAAGCAGCTGGACAAGATGTGAGTGGATCCAGGGGTGGGATCTGCCCTGCTGGGGCCGTGCTGGGATCACAGCAGGCACATCCCTGCGTGCTGCTCCGGGAGCAGAGTCCCAGCAGGCTGCAGTTACTTAACACTGACGTTTCTCAGGTGCAATTTTCCTTCTCCACTGTCTTCTTCTACAAATATTTGTTGCATTTCTGAAGCTGTTGCTCTGGTCCCTTGCCAGGGGTTACAACATCGGGGTCCGGCTCATCGAGGACTTCCTGGCCCGCTCCAACGTCGGGAGGTGCCACGATTTCCGTGAGACTGCTGATGTTATTGCAAAGGTGAACGTCCAGGCACAGCCTCTTCAGGTTTGGGTGGGCTTTTGCATGTGGGGTAGAATATTTACTACCCATGGGACTGTTCTGAGAGTCTGGCTGAGATTTTGGGGATGAAAAAGAGAGATTTAGCCCAACTACTGCTGGCTGGTGGGAATTGGGAGAAAGGAAATTGAGAGAAAAGAAAGAAAGCAAACCCCTCCAGTGGTTTACAGAGGTAAAGCTGTGCTGTTGCCTCACCTGTTCTTGTTCCTCCTCTGTTTGGCACAACAGATTGCCTTTAAGATGTACCTGGGCATCACTCCCAGCATCACCAACTGGAGCCCTGGGGGTGATGAGTTCTCCCTGATCCTGGAAAACAATCCTTTAGTGGACTTTGTGGAGCTCCCTGACAACCACTCAACCCTCATCTACTCCAACCTGCTCTGTGGAGTGCTGCGGGGTGCCCTGGAAATGGTGAGCCATGTCTGTCTTCCCGTGGGATGGGGGTATGGATAGCCAGGTGTCAGCACAGACTTTGATTCTAGTCCGTGTTCACGACTTCTGGTTCTGCTTTGGACTTGAAGTGCATTCCCAGAGAACTGGCTGGGACAGCAGAGCAGCTCTGTCTCAAATTTCGGAGTCTGTAGAGCCCTGCATGGCATGCCATGCCCTCAGAGTCCTTAAGCTGGTGCTCCAGGATCATTCAGTGCCTGGAGAAGCTGCTGTGCAAAGGGAGATCCCAGCTGCCCTCTGCTCTGCCCTCCCCCAGGTGCAGATGGCCGTGGATGTGAAGTTTGTGCAGGACACGCTGAAGGGCGACAGTGTCACAGAGATACGGATGAAGTTCATCAGGAGGATTGAAGACAACCTTCCAGCTGGGGAAGAGTGAAGCACAGCCCCATCTCCCTGGGGACTGGAGGGACCAGCTGGGCTTGGCCATTAGCTTTCCTCACGGGCCCGCAGGGATCTCCTGCCCCTGCACACTCAGACTGACTCACTGACTGCTTCTGATGTTATTTTCTTCTTCTACTGTCACCTCCATCCTCTGTAGAAGATGATTTTCTGGTTGGTGTTTGTTTCCCAGGTTCATTCTAAAGCTTTTTCATCAGGTGATGTGCTTTTCCTACTCCCCAGAGGCTTCCTGTCCTCAGTTTCCAGTCATGACCTGGGCTGTGTGAGAACAACTGCTCAGACTCCAGGAGAGCTCCAGTCTGTTCACATCTGGATCGGTGCTGGATGTCCAGAATTGGAGACCAAGAGATGAGAGCCCAAAAATTCCCTGCTAAACCCTGTCCTTCCTTAAATGAGGTGTATAAAATCCACTGGGAGAGAAGTGTGTAGTATTTCTGTAGACCAGACTGGCTTCCTGCACCTGATTCTGAGGTGACTGGTACGTGCAAGCTTGATCCAAAGGGCTGGCTCGGCAGACCTGCTGCAGTGCTGGCACTGGCTCAGGGGCTGCTCTGCTCAGGGGGCTGTGGCACCACACAGGATGGCAGATTTGGGAGTCCTGTGACCTCTCCAGCGTCCCTTCCCCAGCAGCCTTACCACTCCCCTCTCGGGAAGGGGGGATGTTAAACTGCAGGAAATAGTTTACACAAAGGCAAGGTGGCTCAAATGGCATCGGTGATCCACGGTGGGAACCAAACTCAGGCACAGGCCTGAGGAGGTGTTAAAGGCATTTCAGACTCTTCTTCTGCTGTTGGGGTGTGTAAACTGCATGGTGTGGAGGTGGTGCTGGGGTTTGTTCTCACAGATGTTCAGATAACAGCAGAATTTCCCATGTTCGGTCACTGGCCACCTGTGGCACCTGCTACTCTGTAAAATACACAGTGTTAGATAACAAAAAGCAAGACTGGAAAATCAGCTCCCTCTGCCACCCAGAGCCAGAAAACACAGTCAGACATTGGGTTCCCAAATCACTTTACGTAGCATGAAGGCACAACCCCCACCGAGGTCACGGGGAGCTCCAGTACCCGTGGGGGTTGGTGCCCGAGTGTGAGGTGAGAGGGAGTGACCTGCTGTTTGTTTGGGTTCTCTGGATGAATGCTGGGTCATCTGGTGCTGAATTACTCACCCTGTCCCTTTTTGGCCCAAATGAGTCCCTTTGGATGCCCCGTGAGATGTGAGGGGACAGTGAGTCACTGTAAGAGCAGCCAGAGAACACTGAGGCGCGGTGTTGGGGGCAGAGGTGCTGCACAGTCACATTGCAGAGCTCTAAACCATCCCTTGTTTCTCACTGTTGACCATTCCACATCGCTTTAAAGCTGCATTTTAGAAGCAATTGCATTAAAAGAATCCCGGTGTCAACTCTTTGGTCTCCTCTTGCCTTTGCTCTGGTGGCGGGTGCTGGTGTGGAGCAGCAGGCAGGGCTGGCAGGGTGACAGTGCTGATGGGGTGCCCGGGGCTGGCAGGGCAACAGCAGCACCACAGCAAGAATTCCTGGCTGCTGGCCCTCCCGGGAGCTGCTGCCTGGAGGAGCCTGCCCAGTATTCCACCCACGGAGGGCCCTGGCACTGGGGGCAGCAGAGGCTCAGCGTGGCTGGTTTGGGGACCGGCCTTCCTCTGCTCTGTGAATGCTCCTGTGTGCTCAGTGGCCCGGGGCAGCCTCTGCAGAGCTGTTGGTGGGCATTCCCAGTGGCCAAAAATCACCTCTGGAGGTGTCTGCCCCCTTCCCACCCCGTGCCAGCTCGGTGCTGCTCCGTGGCTGGCATCGGCCACGCGGTGCTGCTGCCAGGAGCGTGGAGACAAGGAACAGCGACGGCTGCTCTCCAGGAGCGGGAGTCTGTGCCTCCCTTGCTTGTGTAAGTGCTCCCCAGGAGCCCTGCTCTGTGCCAGTGGCCATCCCCCACTCCAGGGCTCACCCTGCAGCCTCTCTCAGCGCTGGGCACTGAGCTCCCAGGGCTGTGCCCCGATATCTGCCAGCCCCGAGGACGGGGAAGTGGCAGCTTTTGCAGTGAAGTGACTTTTCCCCTCTGGATGGAGCTGGTGAGTGTCACGTGCCACCAGCCCTGCCAGCAGCAGGAGCCAGGCCTGGCCAGCCAGGATGGTCCCAAACAGCCCCCAAACCCACCCAGCTCCTGAGACTGTCCCCCAGAGGGGCTAGGGGGAGTGAGGTCCCGTGTCCTTGGGAGTGGATCCTGGACTCTTGCTCCCAGCCCCCCGGGAATTGCAGTAATTTGCTGGGGCGACTGGGTCAAAACCAGCCCAGACCTTCTGGAAGAAGAAAAAGCAGAAATAGCATTAAGTAAATTAAAACTGTCTACTACCGAGCAGCTCGCTGCAGACAAGGGAGAATATGCAAAAAGCTCTGTTTGAAACCTACTAAATATTACCATGTGCTGTTTATAGGAAACAAATGGGGAAAGGCATCTGCATCAATAAACCCCAACGTGGCTGGGCTTGGACTGAAGCCTTTCCCCGGCTCTCGGTTATTGAATACCCGTGGCTTTCATGTGGTGCCAGCCCTGACCCCTGACACATACCACAGAGGGGAAAGTTGACTTGTGGGAATAATAGACATTCCTGGAGAGCGATTTAACCTGGCAGGAAAAGGGGCGACTTCCAGCCTCC
Organism: Pyrocephalus nanus; assembly: GCA_038380795.1. Taxonomy (NCBI): domain Eukaryota; kingdom Metazoa; phylum Chordata; class Aves; order Passeriformes; family Tyrannidae; genus Pyrocephalus; species Pyrocephalus nanus. The sequence goes on along the minus strand of CM076285.1, from coordinate 5,934,001 downwards.
CCCTTCCCCGTGCAATATTGGAGGTGACAACAGCAACAAGTTGAGGGGGGGATGTGGGGTGGGAGCGGTGCTGGGGAGTGATGCTGCAGGACCTGGGTGCTTGGGGTGAGCCCCCTGCTGTGCCCAGCCCCTGTGTGCCCCCAGTGTGCCCTCTCCAGGCTGAGCACCCTGAGATGGCAGCAGACAGACCCTGCATCGCCCACGCCCCACATCCCGGCCACAGCGCCCATCCCAACCCCATCCCGGGCCCCCACAACAACAGGATGCAGGAGCTTTAGTGGCCACAGCACCTTCAGAGGTGGAAGGAGCTTTCCCAGCCCTTGCCCTCCTCCAGCACTGCTCTCTGCTGCAGGAAAGCGGGACACTGGCTGGTTCCTCAGGGAGTGCACTGGCAGGAGCTGAAGTCCTGTGTGTGACTCGGGGTCCAGCGTGAGGGTTTAAACCAGTTCACATCCCCAGCTGGAGACAACCTGGCCAGTGCTGGACAACCTGCTGCCAAAGCTGGCCATGCTCCACCCTGCCTCGTGCCCACAGCACCCTCATCCCACCCTTGTGCCAGCACAGAGCAAGGTGATCCCTTCTGCCCTCACCGCGGGCAAGCAAAGCTGCCAGCCCTGCTCCTGACATCCAAACTGGGGCAGGTGACAGCCCTGGGCACCATCCCTTTGCAGACCCCACGGCCCAGAACCCACTGAAGGGGCAGGGATGGTGCCAGGATTGGATCCTGGATGGGACAGGAGAATCTCTCCGGGAGGGAAGCGTTTCCGGGCTGGTGTCCTCAGTGCCGGGGCAATTCCCACAGCTTTCAGCCAGATGTGCTTGGTGCTCGCTGGGCTCTGCAGAGGATGTTCCACCCAGGAGGGCTCGTGCAGTGGGGAGGGGGTTTGGTGGCAGTGCTGGCACGGTGCCTGTGGCCCTGAGCAGCCAAGGTGTGGGCAGTGCCAGTGGGGACGGGCTGGCACCGGCACCAGCCCCTCAGGGGGGTTGCTCTGGGGGTGTGTGCCAGCCAGGGATGGATCCATCCCTCACAGGATTCCCAGCTCTGTCTGACCTGGCCCAGCATCTCCCTGTGCTTGGCACCACCTCGTTCCAAACCCACGAGAACGTGTTCTCTGCCTGATAAGAGTCTGCAAGTTTGGGTACCTGGATGCTTTTCTAACGCTTCCCTCTCCCCTGGGCTGGCTGTGACACGTGTTTGGCTGCCCTGGAAGCCCAGGCAGCTCACAAAAATCCTCTCTCAAGGCACGGCCGCGCTGCAAACCCCCTGCCCTGGCCCAAGGGCAGTTTCCAAAGCTGGGAATGCCTCTGGCAGCAGCTCCGCGTCAGGGCAGCCCTCTGGCGATGCTCCTTGGCACCCGCCCTCCCGCAGCATCCCCTGCCAGGCCGAGGAAGAGGAGGAGGTGTCTGCAGTTCCTCCCCGGGCCAGGGGACGCAGGAGCGGCCCCGGCAGCGCCGCTCGGAGCGGTGCCACATTCTGGTGGCGTTTGGTATTTGGGGTGACAGGAAGGAAGCTTCATTGTTCCTCTCTTATTGTTTTGTGTTTCCTAAGTGGGACCAGCACCCTCCTCCCACGCTCTGCCCGGCTGAGGAGCTGATCCAGCCCTGGGAGAGCCACGCCGGCTGCGGAGAGCTGGGCAAAGGGGAATGCAGCGAGAAACGTCCCTGCTTCCAGCACGGACTGGCACTGGCAGCATGTGCAGAGAGAACTGGCTGGGGCAGGGACACCGTTCATTTTCTGCTCAGGTTTGTGTTCCACCACAAACACCTAAGCCATGAGCTCTCTGCATCCCAGAAATCCCGGGGCAGCAGGGCAGTGCTGTTACAGCCTTCCCGAATTTCCACAAAAAGTGCAAATTTCCAAGAAAAAAAGTCAATTTTCCCAACTGCAGCCAGGACCCCGAGGACTCAGCAAGGTGGGTTTGCCTGGGGGTGGCTGCTGGTGCTGAGCAGTCTTAGCCAACAGTGAGAGCCAGGAACAGGCAGGAATTTTGATGAGAAATGTTTGTTTTCTTTTAAAATAGTTTTAATTGTGGCTTCCAAGGAAGGGAGCTGCTGGAACAATCCCTGTTTCCCTGAGCCTGTCACAAATGAGGGGTTTGGGACTCTTGAAGAATCACCAGCAAAAGCAGGTTTGATATAACTGTCACTCTACTGCTCATGATGTAGATAAAGCACACCAAGGAAAACTGGATTAAAAGCAATCTCCAGTGATTTAGGCAGAAGTGGGGACACAAAAAGGAAAGGAGGGAAAAGTCAGGGATGCAAAGGGGTAAGGGAGACCCCCTGAGCTGAGTCACCAGGTGCAGAGAGGAGCCCCTGGCTAAATTTAGCAGACTGGATCAGTGGTTTAAGTCTAAAGGATTTACCAGCACTTAATCATGACAATATCTCATGAACACAGCAATAGCAGCCCTTGGTCAATTGACTAATTTGACTCTGACAAAATGATTCAAATGTGATTTTCTATAACCATAACTGCAATTTAATTACAAATCCAAAGAGGCAACACTCATCATGCACATGCACATGGACATAAGGAAGGAACAGACCTGTGAGAAATTAGAGTTCAGTGAAATACTCACATTGATGCATCTTCTCAGTGGTGAAGGGTTGAGCCTTGAGCAGCTGGGGGTATCAGCCCAGACTCTGTCATTGTAGGTCCTCTGGGTATCACAAACAGGAGAGTCCAAGAGCTCCGAGATTTGTCCCACTCCGAGGCTGATGCTAGCACGTGCAGCCCAGGAGAGCTCAAAAGGGTCCCACTCAGGACCACTGGTTACAGGGTCACGAGGGGACTGACTTCACTCACAAGGGAATTCCCATCCTGGCCACAATTCCAGTTGGTAGCTACGTGAGTTTTCCTCAAAAAATCCAGTAACAAAAAATATGATTCCACTCGGGCTGTTGTTCAGGCAGAAAAATGAAGACTGGAGGCTGTTTGTGAGAAAACAGGAGCTCATGAGAGACCAGGAGTTCTAGGACCAGAGAGGGTCTCATAAGCTCAAGGGGAGCCACCTGCCCAGACACCATTAATTAAGGCTTAATGAGCACTCCTGAGCCCATAGCGCAGCTGAGGGGGGATGGATGCACTGCAGAGCCACAGCAAGTGGTCAGCAGGGCCACTTCACCTGCCTGCCACCCCAGTGAGGGGCTGCTCTGCTGCATCTGGGCTGCCCTGCACTCACCAGGGTGCCCAGTCCCTGCACAGCTGCCCCAAAGCTGCTCTGGTACAAACAGATGGGGCTGGGGGTTGTTTTTAAAGCCCCCACGCCTGCTCTGCCACTACACACATGGTCCCAACCGGGGGCTGCTCTGGAGCCCCTCAAAACACAGCCCATCCCTGATCCCACCTTGTCCCCTATCCCATCCCAACCCGTATCCCATCCCGTGCCCACCGTGGTGAGCAGCTCACCACGGGCAGGACCCAACCAGATGCCTGGATGACCAGGGACTGCTGCAGTCAAGGCTTCCAAGCTGTTTAGTTAATAGAGAGAGGAGAAAAGAGTTTGAAAATTTAAACCCAATCCCCTCCCTGAATGAAGAGAAGGCCCAGACGTTCCCCACAGCCCCAGGATCCCGTTGGCTTCTCCCTGCCCATCACACACAGACACAGGAGCTGACTCGGGGGAAAGTGCTCGCCAGAACAATGCCTCTTCTCCCACCAAAAAAATCCCGATTTTATTTTAATTAGTGCTGGTGCTGACATCCAAGGGCTCAGGGAGAAGTTGCCGGGCACAGGGCCGGCTCTGCCCCGGGCTGTGGCTCTGTGTCCCCGTCCCATGGTGGGCACGGAGCCCCCCACGGCCGCCCGCGTGCCCCGGCTGGAGCCAGTGGGTGCCCGGGGCTGGGACCAGCACTGTGGCCTCTTGCCCAAACTCCTGCTGGGGCTGTCACTGCTCCCCAGGCCCCGGAGCGACGAGCCATTGCTGGGAAAGCGCTTGAGCAAGATGCCACTGAGGAGCTGGAGGGCGTCCCCTGCGGAGGGGAGAAATCCAGCGGCTTCCTCGAGCGTGGAACACCCAAACAACCCGGTGGGACCTCTGCTTGCCCGGTGCCCAGGAGCTGTAAGAGGGCACACAGGAGGTGGGGCTGCCCTGGGCTCCTGCACCCCCCCCACCTCCAGCATCCCTCCGCCCCACTCCTGCATCCCTGAGCATCCTCTACCCCAGGCTCCAGCATGCCCAGCTCCCCCAGCCTGGCCAGTCAGGGCACAGGGTGCTGTGCCATGGGTGCCACCTGGCAGGAGCTGGGGAGCAGAGCGTTAACCGGGCCAGAGGGGCCGGGGAGAGGAGCCCGAGGAATGAGGAAGCCGGAGCGGGTACCGTAGTGGAAAGGGCTTGGCACGGGCTGTGGAAAATGGAGGCCCAGAGAAATGTGACAGCAGGCTGGCCTGGCCGGCAGTACCACACAGGCGTAGTTAAGCCTTCAAGCCTGCCATTGTTCTCCCCTAATTATTCCCACTCCCTGAGTATTACACCCCATAATTCAGGAAAGCTGAGTAATGGAAGAAACAACAGCAATTTTAATCTCTCAGTACCGGTGGTCTCCACCAAAAAAATGCTTTCAAGAGCTCTGCGGTTGCGACTTCCTCGGTTTGGTGGGCAGTGCAGGGGAGGGGGAGCATGGCCAGGACCAGGGGCGAGGAGGTGAGAGGGGACAGCACCAGGACCTCGCTCCAGGTGATGGGAGAGGAGCAGGAGGAACATGCTGGATGCTGGGAGCATCCCCATCAGGTACCACGAGCCCCGTGCCGGCAGCCAGGCTGGTGGTGGGGTGATGTCCACTGGAGGGGGGGACTCAGTGGTCTGTGGTGGGGAGGACCAGAGCCAGGCAAGGCACCCACCTCACACCACTGACCCTGTATCTTCTGCTCTCAGCTAAACCACAGAGAACTGGGCATCAGTTTTTGGTCAAAGCATGTTTTCCTTCCTGGGAACTGGCTTTCAGGAAAGGAAATTTGGAGCTCCCTAGAAATGCTCTTGCTTTTTCACAAAAGCCACCACGGGTTTGTTCCCTGAGGAACAAGCTTTGGGTAAACACATTCCCATCCCACAAGGAACGAGATCAGGAGTCAGCACTGGCAGCACCTGGGTGATCTGGAGGAGCCCACATGGGGAGGAGGGACCCCCAGCCCTGCCTGTGCCCCTCTGCCCACTCCAGCACCCCTGGCACCTGCACCATCCCACCAGCCCTGCTCCCACCGTGGCTCTGAGCATGAGTAGTGTGAGTGGTCGGTCAAAATGAACCTCTGGCTGATTTAGTATCACCTGCCCAGCAGATCTTGGGGAGCAGGAAGGGAAGGACAGGCAGCAGTGCCTGCAATGGGGCCAGAACACGTGCACTGAGCTGGGACCAGGCATCCCTTGGGAGCACCATGAGGCCAGGGCATCTTCCAGACCCCCTGGAACCCATCCTGCCATCCAGCCTTTCCTCCCTCTCTCCATCCATCCATCCATCCATCCATCCATCCATCCATCCATCCATCCATCCATCCATCCATCCATCCATCCATCCATCCCAGTGTCCCCTCTTAGCAGCTGCTCTGAGGTTTGGCTGCAGGATGCTCATCCCCCTGTTCCCCTGGTGGAGGTCACATCCCTCACCCCAGGTTCAAGCCTCTGCCATCCTGGGAGCCCTGTGACGCCCCCAGCCCTGGGGGCCAGGTCACCCTGCAGCCTCGGTGAGGTTTAACCAGCTGACACAGCTCAGAGCGCTGCCCTTGGCCCTGTCCCGGTGCCCCTTGGCCCCCGAGGTGCCCGAGCAGGGCAGGCCAGGTGGGCCGGGGTGGCCCGAAGGTGACGGTGGCGGCGGGCGCTGCCTCTGTGTGGTCTGAGCCATCTGGATGCACTTACAGCAAATGCTGCAGCAACTGCGGGGAGATCAAAACTCTCCGGGCCAACCTTGATTCCCGGTGCATTTTTTGCATTTTTGAGGACTCCAGTCTCTAACCTGACAGCGGGGAGGGGTGCTGCCTGCACAGCCCCAGAGCCCTGGGTATGGCACTGCCAGACTCCAGGAGTGATGGCCAGGCTGCCCTGGCATCCCTGCAAGCACCCTGGGATCCTGGGAATGACCCCAAGGAAACGCTGCTGAGCCCTTTGTTCATACCTGACACTCAGAGCTGGCGCTGCTTCTGCTGGGGGTTCAGATCCCTGAGCAGGGCCCTGCTCAGACCCTGCTGCACCCCGGGGCTCCCACTCACAGCAAGTGTCCCCATCCCTGGGGCCAGGGGAGATGCCAAAAAACAGCTGACACCCAGCCCTGGCCTTGGGAATGACACAGTCCCACCCAGCTGCCCCTCGCTCCTGTGGCTTCCCATCTCCTTAGAAGCTCAGATGGGAAAAATTGTCCCAGCACTCAATGTGGGCATAAAGGTTTCCTTATGGTGGGGCAGTGGAGAGGGCACAGGGAAGGAAGAGGGGCACAGGGGTGTTGGAGGGGGCACAGGGGAGGCGGCTCCCACTCCCAGGGCAGTCCTGCCCATGCTGACTGACTGGTTCAGTCATCAGCAGGAGTGGGGCCCTTTGGCTTTTCCCTTCTCCACCTGGAAAGGGGCCACTTACTGTTTTACAACTAAAATAACAAATTATTTCATAGAGGCTGGAGCTGCTGGGAGCTCTCAGGCCGAGCACGGTGTGGTGCTGGGGCAGGCACAGCCCCCTGAGCCCCCTCCCCGTGCTGGGACCCGTGCTGGGACCTGGGCTGCCCATGCCCTGCCCACGGGGAGCCCTGGCAGGGGCAGCTGGATGTTGTGGGGTGACCCTGGCTCTGGGGCTGCAGCAGCTCCAGACCCCAGGATGGCACCCACATCCTGCAGCCCTGCCCAGCAGTGCCACGTCCCAAGCACTCGGCTTCCTCTGGGAAAGGGATGCCAAGCTGTGCCCCAGCTTCCTCTCCCAGGGAAGGCTCTGGGAACCATCCCTGTTCCCTGTTCCCTGCTCCCTGCCCTGCAGTGGGAACCATCCCTGTTCCCTGTTCCCTGCCCTGCAATGGGAACCATTCCTATTCCCTGTCCTGTCCTCCAGAGCTGCTCAGGCACTGTCTGGCCTGCAGGAGTATCTTGGGGTGCCACAGGATGCAGCACCCACTGAGCAGGGCCCCCCATGCCCCCTCCCCAAGGTGATCTGCTGACAGCCCCAATAACAACATGGCTGATAAAACCCTACAGCCACACGTGCCCTTCCCTGTCCATCCTCGCTGTGGCCCCAAGTGCCAGCCTGGTGTTGGGGCTGGATGGGGGCTGGGGGAGCCAAGCCAGGGGTGTCAGGAGCCTGGAGCCCACCAGGACCTGGGCTGGAGCCTCTGCTCCACCAGCCTGACCTCCTCAGAGAATGACCCTCATAAAAGGAAGCAGCAGCTGTTTGGTGGATAATAAACCGTTATTTTTTTTCCTGTTTTACAACTAGTTTACTGCATAAACATTTCAGCAGCTCAGCAGAGCACTGGGGCAGCAAACCTCCTCCATGTGCTCTGGGCAGCTCCTGGATGGGTTCAGGACCCTGCTCTCGTCCCATGGGATGAGTCCTTGGCACTCATGGGAGCACCCACACCAGTCACTGGTGCAGGAGGGGCACAGGGAGGAAGGAAGGATGCGAACTGGGAGGGTGAGAGCAGCGGGGTGACTGTGCTCCTGATGGCTTCTGTCCTGAGCCACCCCCACCCAGGGACAGCTGGATGCTGCAGGGTGACCCTGGTTCTGGGCTGGAGCAGCCCCCAGGACCCAGGGACTCCATTCTCCCTCCACTCCAGAGGCAGATTTACTGCCTCATAGCCAGGGGTGTTTATGGTGGGCTGGAATGCGCGTCCCCAGCACGTGATGAATTTACAACGTGCCAACGAGTGGATTTATTCCTGCCCCACTGTCAGTGAATTAATCACAGCAGCCACGGGAAAGCTGGAGGTGCAGGTGTGGAGAGGTGCCCGGAGAGGGGGTGACAGGGGCACGTGAGGGGCATCACAGGGACATCCGGGTTGTGTTGGGCCATGATGAGCTCCAGCGCTGCTGTGTCCCCTCCAGCACTCCTGGGAAGGGCTGGGAGCCTCCAGGGCTGCCGTGGGGAAAGGTTTATTCTTCAGCTTCCAATTCCACGTGCCATTTCCAAACAGAGGTCCAGGGGCCACCATCTCCCACCTGGGCTGGCGCTCTGCAGACAAGGGAGCCCTGGAAACCGTAGGTGAGTGCAGTTTTTCCATGTGTATGTATATAGGAGCAAAGTCAGCTGCCAAAGTAAATACAACCCTTCCCTTTCCAAAAATGTCCTCCAGGAATTGTAAAGGATCCTGGAGCAAGAATTCTGTCTCAGATCCTTTTTGCTTTCTACTGGGGGAAGTGTATAAAGCCGCTTCGATCCAGGCCGAGCAAAGGCAACGTGCTGAGAGTGTTTTTTTATGACATGCACCAAAGGTGCTGGGAGCTGCAGCCACGGCCATGTGTACCCCGGGCAGGGCTCACGCAGGAAAACAATCCCAGTAAAGAGCTTTACAGCCACCGAGGAATGTGGAACCTCCACAGCCCGGCCGAGGCTCGCAAAGCTAATTGCTTTGGGATTTGCTCTTTGGGGGGGTCGAGTCTCCATGGTTGCTGCCTCAGAGGGTCCCAGCTGCCCTTGCGGTTCATTAGGATGCTGAGCGGGGAACTGGAGATGCTTTTAGGAGGCTGCAGTGGTTATGGGGTAAGGGAAGGAGCCCTGTGGTTCCCAGCTGCAGCTCTGCCTTCTCCCGTTACAGCCGGGGACCCTTCCTGCCCCGCCGGGGTCTGTGCTCGAGGATGGAGGTGACGGCAGTGGCCCCACGGCTGCTGGACCAGGAGCTGTCCCTGATTCCAGAGGGACCAGTCCCTTCTATCTGACCCACTGAGACCCATCCCGGGCTGAACCCCCAGGGAGAACCCCAGGGATGCTTTCTGAGGCCGATGCATCCTCGTGTGTCCCAGGGCGATCGGACGTGGTGCTGTGCCCGCAGCCCGTCCCCCCAGGCCCCGGCTGCCCACGTGTTTTCTTAACTGATCTTTTCTTGCTCATTTAAGTGACTTTAGAAAATGGGATTTTGGCTCTTAAATCGTTCAGGGGCTTTTGAAAATTTGACTCTAAATACTTTCCGAAGTGCATTTGTATGAAGTAATTCTCTCCAACCTCCCACAGTGGTAGTCAGATTGCATTTAATCCATCACTGAATGTTCCCGAAGGCTGGGATCTGGCACTGCGCTCCACACGGAGCCGTGGCTCGCCCCGGCACCATTGCTCCCTGCCCGGTGTCCCCCTGCCCAGCTCTCCCCTCACCTGAGCGTCACTGCCAGCAGAGATGTCCCCAGGCCTCTTGTCCCTACCCTTGGCACTCCATTCCAGCACCCTGAGCGGGCACGGCAGGGCACCCCAGCTCTGCTCAGCTCTGCCAGCCCAGCCCCTGGCCCTCTCCCACCCCCAAGGCACATTTTCCTGCAGAGCACCAAGGGCTGGTTTTCCGAGCACAATTATCCGTCTTGTGGAAACATGGAAACGATATTCCAGTGCACGGGGCTGATTCGATTACGTCCGTGACCCACCGAAATTAAGTTAAGGCATTTTTTCAGCCCTATATTGAATTATGTCTCCTCCCTCTCTTGTTCCTCCTGTGCGGAGCAGGATGGCTGGGATGGGGATTTGAGGGGGGCAGCAAGCCCGGGACCCCAGGAGCAGCCCTGAGGTGCAGCAGTGCCCGGTGCTGCTGTGGCACCAGGGATGTCACTGGCTCACGTGTGGCCCTGGCAGGGCCAGCACGATGCTGGGGACACCATGGAGCCCTGGCACGGCAGCGGGTACGGGGGCTGCCAGGGGATAGAGGCAGTGGAGCTGCTAAATCCCACACTAAGCCTGGCTTCCCTCTCCTGCTGGGAAGGAGAGCCCTCGGCAGTGGCTTGGCACAGTGCTGAGAGGTATCAGTTGTTTGGCTCAAATCAGTAAATTTTAACCAGAATGAGTTATGACACTGGGTGAGCTGGGATGTTGTCTGCTTTCCTCACTCAGCATGAGGAGCTGGGTTTGCTGCAGCCTTGGGCCGTGAGCTGTGAGCTCACACCTGGACACGCTTTGGGCTGGAACAGAGTGGATCTCATAGTCATTTCCCCAGGAGCTGGTACAGTGCTGGCTTATGCCTTTAGGATGAGAACTGTGTCAATAAGACTTGGATGGTTTGGGTGTTGCTCAGTAACATTCATCCAAACCCTACACTTTTTCAGTTGCCTGTGCTCTGCCAGTGAGCAGGTGCACCAGCACCCAAAACGGAGCATCAGGAGACTGCAGCTGTGAGCAGAAACTGCAGCTCCACAAGATGAAAGCAAGTGACCAGCCTGCAGGAAAGGGAGAAAGAATCTGATGGTGGGTTAGAAGACCCCAGCCCAAAAAATGACCCTTGCTGGGCAGCGGGAAGGAGCTGGTGTGGCCAGTGTGGCAGGGTCAAGGTGGCATGGCCAAGGTGGCATGGCCAGGTGACAGGGCTGCACCCCAGGGTCCATCCCGGTGGAGGGACGGGCCTGCAGAGCAGGGAAGCAGCTCGGGAGCGATGACAGGCGGGAGCGGGGCTGCAGCCGATGGTTTGCTCTGCGGGACAGAGGAATGTCTGTGCTGGTGAATGAGTCTGTGAGCAGAGGAAATGCTTTGCCAGTGAGAGCTCCGGTTAAACAAGGCTGGTCCACTTCTGCAGGAACCACCGTGCTGGCAGAGGCCCCTCCATGCTCTGCCCGGTGCCTGGGGGCTGCAGGTGGGACAAGGACATGGGAAAGAGAGCTGGCACTGGTGGTCGCAGGGCTGAGAAGGTGGCAGAGCAGATGCTGCCAGCAGCCATCCCCTGGGACTGCAGTACCCGGGCAGGAGGTGACCCGTGCCGTGGTTCGGCCTTGGGGGTGCTCTGAGCTGCTCACCCTGGTCTGTGACAGGGACCAGCTGCGGGTGGACCCCCAGCCCCGCCTGCCCGGGGCACGCAGGGGACCCCAGCGTGGGGCACAACACATCAGCATTCCTGGGAGCAGGGTCCGGCTGCTCGCCGGGGGAAGGCATTGAGGGGGGATTAGCCGTCTGATGCCCCCCTTGCTCAGGCGCTTAATACAGAAAACAAACACCCTTGTGCACCCAGCGGCTTCCATCCCGACGGGCTTTCTCCGTGCCCGTTGCCTGAGCAACCCTAATCTGCCTGCCGGGGCACACCGGGGCCCTGCACCCCCGGCCCGTGCACCCCGGCAGCTGCTGCAGCGCCGGCGCTGTCCCGGCTGTGCCAGGCACGCGGCTGCCAGCGGGACACCCCGGCTCGGGAACGGGCAGCACACGGTGGGTGGGCAAGGCGTGAGGTGGGGGCTGCGGGCACCCCACTGCCCCGGCATCGGGGCACCTCTGTGCCGCTGTGTGATCTGAATCTGTGCCGAGTCACGAGGCGGCAGGACCCGGCTGCACCGGCACCGCATTTCCCAACCTTTCTACCCAGGGCAACGGGATTTTCGGAGTGGCCAAGTGCCCAGAAAAGGGGGGCACCTCCTGCTGTAGCCCTGTGCCCGCGAAAGGACCGGGCAGTGGGTTTGTGGGCCGACAGCACTCAGTCCTGGGGACTCATTTCCCACCCTGTGGCTGGTATTGGTGGTATCAGCATCCCCAGGGCGCTGGACATCCCTGCGCGGGGAGACAACAGCACGCCCGGGGGTCTGTGCCCACGGGCCCCCTGTCCCGCGTGGGGTGGCGAGGAAGGGCCGGGGGGCGGGGGCCGGGGCTCTCGGGGATGTGCGGTGAGCGCAGCCTCCTTCCCGCACCGGAGCACCGAGCAGCGCGGCCGGGCTGGGACCGCCGGCGGGAGCGAGGGAAAAAGAGGGAAAAGAGGGAAAAGAAAGCAATCACAGAAGCCGGCCCGGCGCGGCCCCGCAACCCACCCCCCGCCCCACTCCCTATTCCCCCGCTCCGCATCCCCCCGTCCCGCTCCGCATCCTCCGCACCCCCCGCGCCCCCAGCCCCGCTCCGCCCTCCCGCCCGCCCCGCTCCGCCCCGCGGGGTGCCCGGCCCGGCCCGGCCCGTCCCGCCGCTCCCGCCCGCGGCCGCCCGTGCCCGCAGCTCCGCTCCGCTCCGCCGAGCCGAGGATAAGGTAAGGATCTGCTCCGCTGCGCCGGGATGGGGGCCGGGCTCCGCCGCTCCCGCTCCCCTGCGTGTCCCGCGGGTCGCCCCGGGCTCGGGCGGGAGTTGATCCCGTGGATTTCCCAGTCACGAGTCCCGCGGTTCTGGTGCCTTTCCATGGAGGAACACCACCGAATGCTCCAACCATCCCTCCCCGGACAGGTCTGAGCCCACTTTCCTCTACTTTTCCTTTTCTCATCCTTTCTCCCTCCTTTGACCCACCTCAGTCGGGTCCCTTTCTCAGGGAATCCTCCCCTGAGCCTCTGCCGTCTCCCAAAGACCAGCCTTTTCTGCTGTTAGGAAATATGTTTGTGAGAGCAAAAGTGTTTTGGGGAAAGTGCCGTGACCTTTGGGACAGCCACTGCTGGCACTCGCTGCCCTGGCCCTTCCTGGAGCTTGTCCCCTCCTGCAGCTGCCAACATCTGCCCCCAGCGGGTCCCAGCACCGTTCCTGGGTAGTGGCCTTCCACAAACACCTTGGGAAATACAAGGTGCTTATTTTATTTAGCTTTTTTTAAGAGTGTTGCTGTTAACTGGCTCCTGAGCTACCAGGTTCCCCAGCGCTGAACACTCCCAATAAGCCAGGAAAGATCCCCCCTGTACAGTAGCCTCAGGCCAGGCAATAACCTACCGGAGATATTTCTCATCTATGGGCAGCTTTGCTATAAGGAACATGTTTAATAAATCATAAGGCCGGTGAATTCCTGGGATTTTTATTGCTTCTGTAAAAATGCAGTTTTGATCCATCTGCGAGGGACACTGGGAAACAAAGCGGCTCCTTTCAGAGCCGGATCCTACGAATTTAGGACACGGAGCTGGCAGTGGGGCTGGTGGCTGTGAGCCCCTGGGGCAGGGGCAGTGTCGTGGTGGTGAATGAGGGCTCCAAGGGCTGTCCTGCCCCTGCTCTTTGAGGGACCGACGTAACCGGGGTGCCTGGAGCCCCGTCTTGGCTTCCCTCACGCCACCGGGGCTGCGGACACGGCCGCGTGCGCGGAGCCGAGGCAGCGATGCCAGGGGAAACATCACAGCTGGAAACACGGCGAGGCCGTGCCAGCCTTCCAGTTACATTTTTCCTCCTTGCCCTGTTGCCCAAGGGGAAAAGAGGCAGCAAAACCCAAACTGCTAAAAAACGGGAGAGATTCTTGCAGGAAGGATCGCCTGGTTTCCATCAGCTGACTCGATCCCCCAGCAGTGGGGAGGCGGATTGTCCCAGCGAGTCTGGGCAGAGGAATGGCAGTAAAGAGATTTTCTTTTGCCTGTTCCAATGTGAAAACTGGGGTTTAGGAGTGGGAGCGGAGCCGAAATGCGAACGGCGCACGGAGAACCTGGGGGATGTCAGGAATGCATCGGAATTTCGGAAACCGCGAGTGCCACGGCCGAGGAGTCGCTTGTGGGTTGAAGTGGGTGGTGGAGGGTGCTGGGCTCTGTCCCACCACACTGGGCCAAACCCAGGGGCTGGGCTGCCCTTGGCCGCGGAGGCAGCGGTTTGGGGATGGGGATTTGTCCCGTCTCCTGCCATGCCTTTGTTTTAGGCTGTGCAGAGCCCGGCCACAGAGGCGGGGAGGGAGCGTTTCTTTGTACAGGGAAGCATTTAAATTCTTTACAGTGATTCATATATTCCATTCATATGAAACACAGTCCTGCAGAGTGTGAATGGGGACTTCGGGGGGGGATTTTTTTTAAGGCAATAAGCCCTAGAAGTGTCAGAAGTTACTCACACCTTGGTGAAATCAAGGATATTTCTGTCCATGGCTCTTGGCAGGGGCTCAGCACAGCTCGCCTTGCGTCGGGTTTTCGGTTTCCCACTTGGATACAGAGCGGGGGGAACATGGGGGCAGCAATCCCGTTGCCCCTGCCCAGCATTGGAATGTTTCTCAGGGCCAGAGGGGCCCAGCACAGGCTGTGCCCAGGGGTTGTGGGGTGTGTGGCAGCTCCTGTGCTCAGCCCCACCAGGGTTCAAACCCCCACACCCCCAGAAAGCCCCGGGGCTGGGGAGCAGCTGCCCCTCCCTGAGCCCATGGCTGGGTGAGGGGCTGCCCCTCAAGTCATGGTCACCAAGACGGTGACCAAAGCTCCAAACCAGCTGTCCCTGTGGGGGCAGAGCCTGCCCTGTTTGCCTTCAGCACGAGGGACAGGAATAACCCAAGAAGGGGACAGGCCTGGGCCTTTTCAGGGCATGCTGGAACCTTGGCAAGGGGCTCCAGGGTTCAGGCATGACCCTGGGGGCACTGACCTGCCCTGGGGGGCTGCCAAGTCCCCAGTGGGGTGCAGTGGTTTGGGGTGAATCAAGCTGAGTGGCTGGGGGCCAAGAGGTGTGGGGGCATCACCCCAATGCCATGATGTGTCCCAAGTGTGGGGCCAGAGCCCGCCGAGGGCTCTCCCCACCACCAGCCGCTCCGGGATGCTTTGGGCTGCTGCAAATCCTCTCCTTAGGAACTGGGAAGACAGTTTTATGGCTGCTGGGGAGGCAGATTAGCAGGGTGTTGTTTTCCGTGCTGATCCATCACGGGATGCCGGCGCTGTGTGGTGCATCTGAGCTCTCGGCTGCTGGCGCAGCCTCTCCTGGGAAGGTGGAGATGAAACCACCTGGTTTTAATGTCTGCCTGCTCCTGGGATCTGTGATGTGAGGGACAAAACCGCCCCCGTGGCTGCCCCGTGGCTGGCAGCAGCCAGGCTCCTCATGCCAGGCAACAGCAGATGAAGGGCGTTTGGGCAATGGCACCTGTGAAAGGCATTAACCCTGCCAGGAGGGTGTGGGGGCCACTCCCCTCCCATCCCCACACACCCCTCTGTTATTCTCTCCAATTTCAGCTTGTCTGCAGCCTGGGAAGGAGCAGCATTTCCATTCCCCTGCACTGAACAAAATGTCTGTGACAATAAAATCTCATAGTGCAGGAAGGGGAGGGATAAAAAGACACCAAACTGGATTTGTTTTCCCCCAGTTTCTCACTCCCAGCCCTTTTCCTGTGGGAGAAGATGCAGGCCATTGGCTCTATTGGGCAAGTGCTGGCCTCTGAGCCTCTTCACTCCCCAGAATGCTCCATTACCGGCTAATTAGAGAGGGCAATTAACTGCCTTAGCAAAGGTGATGGGGGGCGTTGACTCATGGCCGCTCCCTCCTTTGCACTCTGGGATTGCCTGCACTGAGCATTTGGGGAGCGGGGCTGGGTGCTGCTGGAACCTGGCTGTGTCCTGCAACAGTCCCAGGGTGGCTGGTGAGGTGGGGGGATGCTCCACAGAGTTGATTCCCTCCCGCCCAGGGCTCAGCTGCACTTTGCTTGCCTGCGTTGGCGACTTGGACGCCGTCACAGACATAATAAACCGCTTTTCCTTTTCCCCTTGTCACCGGAGCCGCTCCTGAGTCACATCCCTGGCTGCCTGGCTCTTCCCCAGGGCTGTCTGCTCTGCCTGCATAACCCTGTGCATCGGCTGCAAACTTCAAAGCGATGGGATCCATCCCGGCCGGGAAGGGCTGGAGGGATGGCAGCGCTCCGGGAAACATCTGCACAGGGCCAGGGGGGAGCAGGGACTGGTGGGGCTGGTGGGATGGGAGGCTCTGCTCCCCGAGGCCTGGCTCACCTCTGGGCATCACCTGGTCACTCCCAATGAGCTGCAGGAGCCAGACCCTTCACCAAATCCGCCTCGTGCCCTTTACCCCTGAGTCCTCATGGGAACATCCCGTCAGGGACTCTGCACCTTCCACTGCTGCTGCCTCCCTGCAGCACTCCTGAGCTGGGCTGGGGGCTGCACCATGGAGGTGGGTGCTACCACGAATGAGGTGGGGTTAAAAAGGAGCCAAAGGTGGCATTGTGAGGGTGTCTGTCATCTCTGGTGTCAGCCGAGTTCATGGAGCAAACTCCAGATCGCAGGAGCAACTGCAGCCAAAATCTGCAGAGCAGCCGAGTCTGTCTCTGCGACCTTCCCTGGGGCTGAGCCCTTCCTGCTGGCCCATCTGGAGATGTTTGTCCTTAAAGGCTCTTCCAGGCACTTCTGTCCAGGACAGGGCTTGGCAGGGAGCAGTCAGGGAGGAGGACAATGACCTCGATGTCCACCTGCTGTGGGTGCAGCGGTCGATGCGAGGCCTTGCCCAGCTTGGCTATTTTGCACCCAAAACCCGAGTCTCTACTTCTTGCAGTGCTCCCAGCCCAAGCTCTGCCTTCCCCGGGCAGGATGGGCCCCAAGAATTGCCCCAAACCAGCAGATTTCTGCAAACCTGCTGCAGCCCAGTGATGCTGGACCTCTGGGACCTCGCAGTGCTCCTGTGCCTGCCCCACAGAGCTCTGGCCATCGCTGAGAGCCTCTTTATTGTTCTGGGGGAGGGTTTTGTTTCACTGCTGCCTTCCAAGTTCCCAGGGATCTAAATTCTAAAGCAGGGTCTTGTAAAGAGCCCCGTCCAGATGGGTGAGATGATATTGCTGTATCAGATGAGATCTATCCCTGTCTTTATCCACAGACAATGCAGCAGTGGGAGCAAACAAGGATAGAGCTTTTCTTCGGAGGCACATTAGCCAAATAAGAGCCTTTGCTTTGTTTTGTGCTGAAACCCAAGACCTTGAGGCCAGACCACCTCGGGGAGCTGCCCCCATCCCCGCAGCCACACGAGGATTTACCCCTTTCCCTGTTGGCCGTGTTCAGGCAGGGCAGGGCAGGGCAGGGCAGGGCAGGGCAGGGCAGGGCAGGGCAGGGCAGTGGGTGTCTCATTGCTGGGGTGTTCCCTGTCCTCCCCTGCTGTCAGAGCTGTGTCTGTGCCCCTGGGCTGTGAAGGTCTCAGTGTTGCCACAGGGACTGGGCAGCACTCGAGCCTCTTCTGTCCTCGGACACCACAAAGGTGGCAGATGCTTTGGTTGTGCCCCATAATTGCAGGAGAGTTGAGCCCACAGAGAACAAGTCAGGGCTGTCCACTTGTGGTGATGCTCAAACCCCGCGGCCAATTCACCTGCTTTCAGATTTCATTACAAGACCCAAAATTCAGCCCAGGTTTGTTTTAAGAAGTTACTGGAGGCTGAGAGAGCCTGGGACTGATTTATGGCTTCCCATCAAAATCATGTGGTTTCACCACAAAGCTTGGAAGCTCTGGCTGCATTTTTTCCTTTGGAGATTTTGGCCTGGCTCCAGAGGCGAGAGTGTGAATCCAGGGTGTGCATCAGGGCTGGAGCGTTCGGGTGCTGTGAGTGGAATGGAGGAGATATGGATCACCACAAGAATATTTAATGTCAGGACAACAGAGCCATGGCTTTCAGGGAAGCACCGATAAGGTGGCAGGAGGCTTGGCATGGAGGGGAGCTGCAGCAGGTCCTTTGCTCTCATTGCAGCTTTCATTTCAACACTCACCACTTATCACTCTCATATCCTGCTCCATGTCAGTGGCTGGAGCAGCTTCCCCCTGTGCCACTGTGCCCAGGCAGGCTGGGAAGACCCCCTGCCCTCCCCTCTCTGGACCCACGGGGTGAGGTGCTGGTGCCCACTGGGGTTAAATATGTGGGCTTTTGCCAGAAAAGCATATTTCCAGACTCAAACATGCATTGTCAATGACTGCAGAAAGGTATTTCTCACTGCTCCATGTGCCATGAGCCAGCAGACAGAAACAAGCTGACTTTTATTGCTATTTCTTCATATTTCCTGATATTGCCAGTCTGGCACTCACAACCCACAGGCAGATCCCAGTGGGATCCTGGGGTTGGATTACAGTGGTGATACCTCTGTCTTTGCTTTGCCTTTAATTTCAGGTGCTTTGGGCCCCGAAGGGCTGAGCTGATAACCTGGGAGGGCAGAGCCCACAGCCCTGAGGAGGGAAGGGAGGGCATCCAGAGCAGACCCCAAACCAGGCCAGCGATGAGGGGCTGTGCCTGGGCACACAGAATCACTGAGGTTGGAAAAGCCCTCCAAGATCATCAAGTCAACCAAATACCCTCATGCCCACTAAACCATACCTTGAAATGCCATGTCTGCTTGTTTTCTGACACTTCCAGGGATCCTGACTCCACCACTGCCCTGGGGAGCCTGTTCCACAGTCGGAGCTGGGCTGTCCCCTGGTCACAGCAGCACGAGAAACTCAGCAAGCACCGTGGGCCCATGGACCCCCGAGGGTCAGTCTGTGGGGGGGTCTCAGCAGCTGGCTCGTGGCAGTGCATGAACAGAGGAAAAGAGCCTTGTGTTACATAAATAACGAGGTCAGGGCCCTGCGAGTGCCGCGTCCTGCCGAGCATCCCCTGGCGCGGGGGCCGGCGGGACAGCGGAGTCGCTTCGGGGCTTGGGTGCCTTTGTGGTTTTAATTTAGTGTCTTTTTAAAGTGGAGATGAAAGGGAGAGCCGAGCAGGGCCACAGCAGTTCCCCTGTCTGCGTCCAAAGGAAGCTGGTGGGGCCGTGCCGAGCACCGGTGGCTCCGTGCCCACTCCCCGAACCTCTGCTCTCTCCTTCCCACCGCCGGCACGGACACGTCTGCGCCACGAATGGACCCTGTCTGTGCCAGCACTGCACCCTGCTAGGAACTGCCAGCTCGTGGGGCAGTGTGAGATGATCCCACATGGCCCCAGTGAGGGATACTCAGTGTCCAGCACTGCTCCAACAGCCTGGCACGGCTGGTGCCGATGCCCGTTTCCATTACACCTTCTCCCGTCACAGTTTATTGGGGACCATGTGTGATGTCATTGCCAACCACCAGCTACGGGCCAGGACAAGACCCCAGCGCTCCTCAAGCAGCCATAAACTGAGCTGCACGAGGAGCCTGTAATTATTTTATGCCAAACCTGGTATTTTCCTTCCCCCAGGGGAGGCACCAGAGCGAACAAGAGCAGGCCCGTGCCAAACCGTGCCCGGGCAGCGCTTTTATGAAATCTTGGGTTCGTCAGAATTAATTTCATTTAAAACATTCTTCTCGTTTTTCATAAAGCACAGCAAATCCGCGGTACTTAGGGCAGGAATGCAGCCAGAGCTGCCGGGCAGGCGCTGAATTACCCACGGCAGATGGGCCATGACAGCGGGGTCGCCCCTGGTCCTCTGCCCCCTCTTCCTGGGGGCATCCAGCTGGGAATAGGGGAGGTGTTGGAGTGACAGCCTAGGGCACAGCTGGGTGCAGGGCTCCCTCCATCCTGTGCTCCCAAGGGATGTGGGAGCTCAGGTCAGTGAATGCCGTGGCTGTGGCTGTTCCCACCCCAGTGCCTGGTGCTGTGGGGCCGTGGTGTCCTGCACGAGTGGGACATCACAGATCGTCTGTTTGAGTCTCCTGGCTGGTGGCAGATGGTCCAGGGGTGGAACCTGGTCCAAAACCTGAGCAGAACTGCTCTGGTTGCCAATAATTCAAGTGAGTTTGGGGGCTGGGGGTACCTGACCGGGGTTGTGGGGTCAGAGAGGAGCTCCAGGACAAGGCTGGCAGCTGGTGCTCCTGCCCTGCATGTGAAGGTGTGAAGATCAGGGCTCTGGGAGAAGCAAACCTCTGTCCACCCATTGCTGGAGGCATGGAAGGGGGGTCTTCCCAAAAGCAAGACCCCTGCAGAGCTGCTGCTGGGGGGCTCCTGGCATAGGACGGCGTTTTTTCCCTGGGGTCCAGTCTCAACTGGAGGAATACATCAAAAATCCCATGACTCTGCAGCACAGCCCCCCTGGGAAAGGGTTTAACTCCCTTCCCTTCAGCCTTTCCCCTCCCTGCAGCCCCCAGGACAGGACCCAGGTGGGCATCTCAGCCAGTGTGTCCTCTCAGGATGCAAACGGGTGCTCGTGACCTTGGGTGACCTTGGGGGGTCTGGCCCTGAGAGCAGGCGTGGGATGTTCCCATGGGAGTCAGAAACCAGAGGCAGTTGATGGATTTGTCTGACTGGTCCCACTGTGGGCTGGGGTCGCTCCCTGCTGTGCTGGGAACCTTGTTTGCTCCAACCCTGCACCTCCCAGCGGGCTGGTGGGCTCCAGCCTGCCGGAGAGCTGGCAGGGCTGAGGAGGGGGATTAGAGGGTTTAGCAGGTGTTGAGCCTCACCTTTCATCCCGCTCCAGAGAAATCCGTGGCTTGCTCGTTCCTGCTCCTGCAGAAGCCCCGCCAGACAGGGGCTGCCCTTTCCCTGCTGCTGACTGGGATGGACTGGGAGATGGGTTTGGAACAGCACTGGGGTCTGCACTGTGCCCAGAGCCCTCCAGGCTTTGGTCAGCTCTGTTTTGTGCGGATGGAGCTCCAGAGGAGGGGTGGGCAGCTCTCTGGCACCGCATGGCACAGCCAGGTGCCGGCTGGTGGTGTTTGCCAGGTGCAGGATCGGGTTGATCCGTGTTGCTCCATGGAGTGTGAGAGTGCAGGGCTGGGCCTGCTGCTTGTTTTGGTTAAACTGAGTTTTCTCCAGGAGATTGGGGGGTGCTGGGGGCCTCCAGACAAGGGGCTTTTGTGAGCCGGGCTGCAAACTGATCCCCTTTTGTGGTTTTGCTTTTTTGGATGATACAATTTGTTATTCCAAGAACTACCCAAGGAATGGACCCCATTAGCCCAGTCCCTGGAGCAGCTGGAGCCAGCACTGACGGTGCCTTTGTCTGTGCCCACCTTGGGCCCGACGGGAGCGCTGGGGCCATGGCACTGCTGTGCCCCTGGATGGTGCCTGGGGCAGGTGGGGGGCCAGGAGCTGCTGCCTCTCCTTGCTGGCTGTGCTGACAGGGCGTCTTATGGGATTAGCCTGGACTGGGACCAGCAGAAAGCACCGGGTTTGTTTAATTCCCTGTCACACTCGTGCCCCTGGCACACACTGACAATAACCCAGTTGTTGCCACGCTGCTGGGGGCTGGAGCCAGTGTTGGGGCAGTTCATGTGTGGGGGCAGCCCTTTTGCCCCCTTGGACAGGGCTGGACCCTCATCCTCTGCTCATCATCTGTGGGAATTTCCATCCCTCTCTGTGTTTGGGCATCCCTGGGGAGAGCACTGGCTGCCAGCAGGGCCCTCTGTCCTGCTGAAGTGCCAGGGGAGCAGGATGGGAAGCAGGGGGAGGCTGCAGTGTCAGGGGTCTCACAGTGGCTCTGCAGACCCTGAGCAGGTCCCTGGCACGGAGCAGCAGTCCCTGCACTGGGGGTGCTCACAGGGTCCTGCCAGCAGCTCCCCACCGGCTCCACGCAGCCCTGGCACAGCTGGGGCACCCAGGGTGGCTGCATGGATGCTGTGGCAGCCTGTGCTGTGGGATCCCAGCCCTGGGGCCGTGGTGCCAGGCCATGGCCATCCTGCCAGGTACCAGGGCTGGATGGTCCAGCCACAGCATCCTTGGCCTGCTTGGCGCTGCCCCCCTCGTGCAGGGATGCTGCTGGCTCTGTTTGTCTTGGCTCCCACAGCACCTTTCCTGCTGGAGCTGGGCAGGAGCCAGGGGGTTTATAAATAAAAGCGTCAGACACCTCTCTGGGTGGTGCTGAAATAGCCCCACCAACCTGCCATGGCCTGTGTGGACTCCCTGTCCACAGAGGACACCACAGGGTCCCCCAGCCCCCTGCCCCTGCCTTGGCTGGGCTCACACACATCCCTCCTGCAGCACCAGGATGTGCTGCCCTGGCAGGGGATGGGTGCAGGGAGCATCCCTGGGGCACAGTGTGTGCCAGCACCACACAGAGGGGACATTGGCTGCCATAAAGGGAGCTCTTGGTGAGCTCTGATTGATGGAGAAGATCTGGGGGGAGAGCAGTGGCCCTATGGCTTCACCTGCCGATCCTGCCCGGTCACACACCGTGCTGGTGCCACAGCACTGGCCTGGCACGGGCAGGGATGGCCCAAGGCTGTGGGACACTGGCTTTGTAAGGCATTTGCTTTCCATTGACTCATCGTGGCCCTGGCAGAGCCCAGCGGGGGCCGTGGGAAGGGGCAGCCCTAACTTCCCAACAAAAGGAGCTCCAGTGGGCAGGAGACGGTGCTGGCAGCCAAGTGCCAGGGCAGGACCCCGTCCAGGACAGACTGCCTCTGCTCACCACTGCCCACAGGGTGCCAGGGGCACAAAGGCGGCCACAGCCCCCAGTGCCTCCCTTGGAGGGCAGAGGCTGGTGCAGAGTGGGGTTCCTGGCACCCAGCCACGACCAGAGCCCTCCTCCCCCCACACCCCCACCACATTCCATCCAGGGCCTGACATTTCAACGTGCCGAGCCTTCGGAAAACAGCATTTTAATGCTCCTGCTGTAAAGGCGGTGGAAAATGTCTGTGGGCCTGTGCAGGAGGGCTCCCAGGAGCCCCCTGAGCCCTGCCAGGGCAGCTGGGATGGGCTGGGATCCTCTGGAGCCCTCTCCTCCCCGAGACACCCCGTGATGGCAGCCGGCTCTGCTCACCCTGCTCCTCTGCTTATTCCCACGGCAGTGGTGAGGCTGCTGCTGCCTGTCCTGGGTGGGTCCCACTCAGGGCAGAGCTTTAGGGCACCCCCTGACCTGCCCTTGGTGAGTGTGGAGGGGGCTGTCACCCTCCCTGGGCACTGCCCACTGCTGTCCCTGCCTTCAGAGCCCTTCCCTACCCTGGTCCCACAGGAATTCGTGATTGAAGGCTGAAGGTCTTCTTTTCCTTTCTTGGTGTCGGTTTGGGTTTTTTTAAGAATTGCCTTCTAGAAAAACGGGCTCAATCAGTCAATTTAATTTTTTCCCCATGTTTCATTCCTTGTAAATGCCAGGCCAGTGTGGCACCCACAGCAGATGCCCAGCACCTGCCCAAATTGGGCTGCCACTTGCCCACCACTTCCTAGAAGGCAGCAATGTGCCAGAGCCTGCCCCAGCTCGGGTCTGATCCCCAGCTCTGGGTCTGTTCCCTGGGTCTGAATCTGCTCTCGTCATGGAGAGATAACTGGGATCACCACTGGGGTTCCTTGGGTGCAGTAATGATGCCAGTCCCCTCCTGAGCACCAGGGCACCCTCTTAGTGCCCCCATGGCAAGGCAGAGGGTCCTGGCTGGGCTCAGCACGGTGCCATCGGCAGGATGAGCCCCTCTGGGCAGCGGGTCCCAAGCGGGGGCAGAGGGAGCTTCCCACATGACAGAGCCCAGAGGAAAACTCGAGGGAGTTGAGTGTTTTTCCAGCCTGAAGACTAAACAAAAAGTTTTGTAATAAGTGTCTCCCCCTTCCCCAGGGTCAGTGCCCAGCTTTGTGCCCGGGTGCTCCCATTTCATCCCATCCTCCAGCGAGGACCCTGCAGGGACACAGGGACAGCCCTGAGCACCACTGACCGTGTGTCCAACCAGGGCTGGCATCTCTAACAGAAACAAATGAGTCCCACTAAGAAAATATTCCATATATTCTGCACTGCTTTCCACTGGTGCTGGAGCTCCAGGTCCCTAATTTTGCTTGGCAAAGTGTCAGTGGTAACAGCGACGCCAAGGCAGATGCTCTGGAGCCGTGAAGGTCAGCGGCTCCTCCGGGCCTTTCCCAGACTGCTCCCAACACTGTCCCGGCTGGATCCTTTCTACAACCTGGGTCCAGAAGGGGTTCTTCCCCTGGAATGGTCTGGGACACATCAAATCCATCCCATTCCCCTATGGGCTGCCCTGTTGGGGTGTGGATGCTCCGTGGGCAGGGCAGCTCTGCCAATGTGCCGTGTTGGCAAGAGGGTCTGGGCAAGGGGGGTCCCCCCTGGGACTCACTGTTGCCTCTGCACGGGACTCAGGGGGATGGGGGTTGGCCTAATCCCCAGGAAAGAGGGGCCACTGGAATTCCCTGTGAGGCTGTGGGCTCCAAGACAAAGGAAATGTGGAAACTGGGGAAAAAAAAAAAAAAATTAGAAATTTCGAATTGAAAAATCAAAGCAGCTGATTCAGCGATGGTGAAACATCTTGTGACAGTGTCACAAAAATTCTTTCCAAGCAAAATTCTGGGAAAAAATCAGCTTGATTTTGCACAACCCGCGTCCGTCCCAGCGGAAAGTCACGTGGGCGTTGCCCTTTGGGACGAGGGCACTGCAGGGCCCTGGGAGCACTGCCCCCCTGAAAGGGGCATTACAGGGCACAGGGGAAATCTGAAATTCAGCTGGGAGTGTGGGAGTGTCTTGTCAGAGTTTCCACCAAACACCTCGGTCTGGCTGGGGTCTCTCATCGGCTCACAGAAATTAAATTAAAGTAAATCAGGTTAAAGAACACAAATTCAGTCTGAAACGTGCGCTCCATCCCCTTCCTGGGGTGTGGATAGGGGGAAGCAGCTCCATTGCCGTGCCAGGAGTGCTCCTTTATGGTGCACGGCCCTGGGGGCAGCAGGGAATGGGAACAGGGATGGGGATGGGAAAGGGGTGGGAATAGGGATGAGGATGGGGAGGGCATGGAAATAGAGACAGGGATGTGATGGGGATGGGGGTAGGGTGGGGATGGGGAGGGAATGGGGATAGGGATGGGCATGGGGAGGGCGAGGGCAGGATGGCACCGCCCTGGCAGGTAACCCCATCCCCCCATGCCACCCGCCAGGGAGGGACACAGCCCAGGCTCCTGCTCCTGAAATTTATTTTAATGTAAACCTAGCTGTAAGGCAGCTTTTTCTCATTTTTAAACTATTTCATATCAATCCTTGGCCTGACATTTGTTTTCTTTGAGTGCGGTGGGGAGCGCGGTCGGCATTGCTGAGGATATCTCCTCTGGAATCTTGGCAGAGGCGGCTCCCTATCTTTGAAGAAACGGCAAATGCAAAACAGAAGGCTGATATTAGAGAAGCATAAACAATATTTTCCCCCCCGTTAACCCCAGGAGCGGAGCAGGGGCCGGCTCGGAGCCACGGCGGTGGGGGGGACACGGACCCCCATCCTGCACAGCACCTGCCTGGGCTGACCCCGGGGCAGGGGGACCCCGGCACTGCTCCAGACAGGTCCCATCAGCTGCAGCCCTCGCAGTCCCCAAAGGCTGTGACCGACCTGGCAGGACTGGGAGCGGTGACAGCCGGGGATGGCAGTCCTGGGGGGGTTTGCTGGTGCAGCCAAGGGGGGCCCCAAACACGGTCTTGCCCTGTTGGGGGCAGGGAGATGGGGTTTAGGGTCACCCTCGAGGAGATGCAGCTCCAAGGGTGGAGCTGGTCTCACAGGGTGTTGTGGCAGAGGGGTTTTGTGGAGGTGGACACTGAGGATGTGCGGGAGCAGCTTGGGCAGGCGCAGGCAGCAGCGCTGGCACCAGCCAGGCTCACCTGGGGGGCTGCTAAAAAGCTGGAAGAGGAGAGGAAATGGAGATCAAAGGACCCAGCAAAACCAGGGAGACAGGCTTTCAACCCCTGATGTTAAAATAAAATGACTGTTAGGATAAACACTGCAAGGCGAGTTCCCATCTGGGCAGCTGGGGGATGTTCCTGGAGTTCCTCGCAGGAGGAGATGGTTTCACAGCCCTTCACACATTTGCTGCTCTACCTTGGGTGGGTTGGGAGCGCGGGGGAGGGCGGTGCAGGGGGTGGAGCGGCAGAAAAGTGCAGTGTGGGGATGTGTGGAGGTGATGCTGTGCTGGGGAGGCTCCAGCTCTGCTGGGGCACTGGGAGCCAGCTCAGGAGCTGCTGTCCCCACAGGCTCCCAGAGTCGGTCTCTGCCGTGGTGCAAGGCCCCTGTGGCCGGTGTCCATCCTGGGCAGGGCAGGTGCTGCTGGTGAGGCTCCCTCTTGCACCCAGAGCCACCGTGGGCTCCCTGAGTGCTGTCACGGATGGGATGGGCTCAGCAGTGCTCTGTGCCATCACCCTGCTCTCATGGGGACAGCGTGGATGGGGACACAGGAGGTGGGACATCCCTGCCCTGTGTGTCCCAGCCTGCAGCCCCCTGAGCGAGCTCCCCCTGCCCAGAGGGCTCTGGCCTGGGCTGGCTCTGATGAAGCTGGTGACCCCAGCACGAGGCTGGAGGTTTCAGTGTCTGTGGTTGATGGCCACTTGACCGCAAATTCCCTGAGACAGGAATGGCTCTCTGTGGGTCCCTCCAGGCTTAGCAGATTTCTCTGCACAGCACCCGTTGCCTTAGAAAATGCTGTTCCTGTGCAGGAGCCGTGAGGGCAAAGTGGGTCTGACCTGCAGACCTTGGGAAAATTCCCACTGCTGCCACCAGGGCTTCTGTGTCCCTGGGGCAGGGCTGGCTGAGCCAGCACATGTTCCTCAGGCAGTGATGCCTGATGCTCCAGCAGCTCACTGGGGCTCACAGCCCGTGTCCTTCCCCCACAGCCCCCTGGAGATGGCACCTTCTGGGACCCCTATCCCTACTGTGCCCCAGCTTTGGCACCTGGCTCCCACTCTGCTCCATCCGGCCCTCAGGGACAGTGCCACTGCTGCCCTCCAGGCAGGCCACCATCCCACTGGGAGGAGGAGGAGGAGGAGGTGGGAAGAAGAAGGGAAGAAAAAAAAATGAATCCCCACAAAAATGTCTTCATAACAGGAAACGTCTCATAAAATACCTGTGGTTTGGCATGTGTGATCCGACTGGTCAAACTATGCACCTGGCAGGGAACCCTGCTATTAATGCTGCGAGTCTGGTATTTCGGTGCAGTGGAGGCTCGTGGGAGGGACGGGACCAGGGGGCTCGGGTGCAGAAACCCTCCATGGGGGCCGAGGCAAGAAGGGACACATCCCTTGGGTCCCACTCACCTCCGTGGGAGATTTCCCAGCCATCTTTCGGTGAGGGGACTGCAGTGCCCCAGGGATGCTGTGAGCCAGGCTGAGCCTCGCCCCCAGGGCAGGAACCCAGTGTTCCTGCAGCTTCGTGCCAAGGCTTTCCACCCAGACCCAGGGCCAAGCCGATGCCAACCTGGGGTTCTCTGTCTGGGCTTCCCAAAGCCACGGTGCCCCCCATTTGGCAGGGATGGCGATGGCCAGGGCTCTGCCGTGCTCACGAGGAGTTTTGACAGCTGGAGGTGAGGGGTTAAGCCCTGAGCCGTGACCTGTGGCACACACGCCCGGGGTCATTAATCCGCCTGAGCTGAGCCCTGACCTGGTGGCCGTGGGATCAAGGGGTGGCACCAACGCCGGTGTCAGCACCACTGCAGGACCCCAGGCTCCTTGGCTCTGGGCAGAGTGAGCCACAGGCAGTTTGCACCATGTGCTGTGCCACACCGTGCCATGCCATGCCGTGCCATGCCATGATAGGCCGTGCCGTGCCAGGCCGTGCCGTGCCCATCCCACTGCGTGCGGGGGCCAGGCACGGGCACTGCTCAGGGGCAGCAGGTCCCTGCAGATGGGGTGGGGTGTTTTTTCTTCGTCAAGGAAAATGTTTTCTTGTTCTCTGGGCTGCTGGCGGGCGAGGCTCCGGCTCCGGCTCCGGCTCCGGCGGCGCGTACAGCAGCCTTGGATGGGATCAGGTGTCATGCAGTTAAGGACGGGCCGGTGCCAAGTCTCCCCCCAGCTCCGACGCTGCTCAGCCGAGCTGCTCCCGATGCCTTTGGCTTTCGCAGCCCGGCCTGCGGAAACAACGTGCTGCTCTCCCTCTCCGTAGCTCACTTTTCGTTTCTGACTCGGTTTATTATTATTTTTAAAGCATGTGTAGCGCAAAGCAAATCATCGACCTCCCGCTGGAGCAGGGCCAGCCCCGTGTTGGGCTTGGAAATCCTCCCTGCTTTATTTTTTATTGTAAATGACCGGAGGATGGAGCGGCTGGATGGGACACGGCGGCGGCCAAGCCCGCCTGCTCCAGCCCACCCACACGCGCCGGCTGCTCCCAGTGCTTCCCCTTCCCTGCCTGGCAGAGTGCGAGGTGCTTCCCACTGCCCCCCAGGCCTGGGGCCGCTTCTGCCACCCCTTCCAGAGGGGGTGACTGTGCCTTGTGCTCCCAGAGCACAGAATGGGGACTGGGATGGGCACAGGGAGAGGGATGGGCTTGGGATCAGGAACAGGGATGGGATGAGGCCACACCAGTGGGTCTGGATGTGCAGTTGAGGTGCATCAAATTCCCCACCCTGGCTCGTCCCTGAGCCCCTCCACGGGGCTGGGGTGGCCCCAGGGTGGATGTGGGGCCGGAGCTGGGGCGAGGGTCAGCCAGCACACGCCGTGCCCTGCAATGACCGCGCTTTGACCGCTGGGTTTGAACAAGTTCCCTGCTGTGCCGACCTTCAGTCGCAACGGCAGATCCCCCGTGGACCACATATATTGACTTAAAAAATAATTAGCCTTGAAGGGAGCAGGCGCAGGGCCGGCCAGGCCCTTCATTAATATTTCAGTAACAGGGGTCATAAATCAGCCACAGCTCAGCCAACAGCCCCAGCTGTGTCCACAGGGAAGCACGGCCGTGGTGCTCACGGGAACATTGCTCAGTCCATGGACATGGGAGCACTGACACGGATACTGCAAGGAGAGGGGGTCAGTGTGAGGGCCAGCAGCCCCCCTTCCATGGGCAATGACCAGGAGCAAGCCAGGAGCATGCCAGGAGCTCACCAAGTAGCCCAGCACAAGCCACAGGCAGTTCTGAAGCGATGGGGGCTGCACGGGCTGGTTGTTTTCCCGCGAGAACAAGGTGACATTTCTTGTCTCCTTTCTCATGCTTTAAGTGTGAGATTTTTTTCCCTGTTCCCGGCACTTTCATGGCGTGCCAGGGGTTTTTAACACGTCTGCTTGCTGCCTGCCAGGGGAGCCGGCACTCGCACCGCCGGTGCGGCAGCCGCGGCTCTGAAGCTGTGCCAGGGGTCTCGGTGCCGGCTCAGGGCCCTGCTCCCCCCAGGAGGACAGGCAGGCGACCCCCAGGAGAACAGGCAGGTGCCCCCCAGCCACAGCTGCCCCATCCACACCACGGACCAGCCGCTGTTCACGACCTGCCCGGTGAGAAGGGAGTGTCGCGCGGCTGCTCCGTGTGATTAATTATCAGTTCATAACACAGGAGATTTCAGGCATGAAAGAGCCTCTCCACAGGCACGTTGTGCACACTTTATCCATCATATGAGACTCCAGATGTTTCCATTTTATTCTCATTAAATCACTGCCTGGAGAGTGCGGGTAACAGGAGGCCTCCTGCCCCAGTGCCGGGCACCATTGGGGGGGACAGCACAGCACCAGAGACCCCCCCTCCTTAAAGGATGGACACACGTGCCCAGGGGGCTCAGGCCAGGCTCCCCCCACTGTCCCACAGCCCCTTGGGAGTGCAGGAGCAGGTGGAATGACCCAGCTGGACCAATGGAGAACACACAGGAGAGTCCATGTCTGGAGTCACCGGGGAACAGAGGGCATAGGGAACTTAATTTTGTATCCAGCACACAGCAAAATGTGGCCAGATTCCCTTGTCCTCCCTCTCCCTTCCCTCTGGCTCTGCTTTCCTTCCATCCTGAGTCTCCTCAAGGGCCGAGGTCTCACAGAAGGACAGGGGAAGCAGCACCCAGCAGTGAGGGGCTGAGCCACCCCAAGGTGCTTTTCCCATGGCAGCATCCTGAAAGCAGCCCGGCAGAGGGGAGGAGCAGGGACAACTCCAGCTCAGGTGGGAGAGGAGAGAGCTGGGAAGGGAGGGAGGCAGAGATGGAGGCACAGGGGTCATACCAGGTAAGGAAAACAAGTAAATAGCTGATTCAGGGGTTTGTTCTCCTCTTTTATTTAACAGAAACTGTATTTTTACAGCTGCAATCCCTTAAAATGGGATTCTTTTTCCCTTAAATCCTTGTAAAATACTGCTTCATAAAAGAAGCGTTCCTCTCCTCGACCCTGAAGACAGAAAAACAATAATGGAGTCGAGGCCCCGGCCGTGCTGCCGTGGCTCCAGCACCGTCCGGGCCCGCGGCTGCGGCGGGACGGGCAGGGCTGAGCTCCTCTCCCGGCATCTGCCCCAGCCACCTGCATCCTCACAGCTCCAGTGGCCATCCCTGTCCCCTCCTGCCCTCAGCTACTCTGAGGGCATTTTCCAGGCAGGAGAGCAGCAGTCAAGGCTTCCTCATCCCTGGAGACTTCAACAACCTGCCAAGCCCTTGCGGCATCAGAAACGATCTTGTGCCAGGGCTCCCCGCTCCCTTGACTTAATTTGGTTTAATTTTGTTCTAATTTGGCGGGTGGGGGGTGTTGGGTTGTTTTTTCTCTAGTCTGCAGCTTTTTTTTTTTTCATTGCTGCTTCAGCAAAAGCAATTCAGGAAATTCTGATGAAATCCCGGCACACAGCAGCCCTTCCCCTGCTCCCCAGCGGGACGGGCCAGGAGCTTAATTCTCATTAATAACCACCACGGGTCAATTATTGCGAGAAGGAGGAAAATCAGCAAAAAGCTCTTTGGCGTCACGTGTTGTTTAATCTTCCGAAAATAAATGTTCTTTGCAAATCAATCTGTTTGCAGCTCTGCGCGTGGAGCCGGCAGGGAAAGTTGCTGGAGGAAGAGGGTATTTATAGAGGGGGTTTATTTTAAATAAACAAGCACTTAGGGCTGAGGCTGCTGCTCCCGTGTCCATCCCTCGTCCTCCGCGCGAGCTCCCGGCGCTGCCCGCGAAGCGCCGCAGTTGAGCCACAAACGGGAGCCTCCAGCTCCAGCACTGGGGGTTTGGTCCAGCACCCTTTGGGAGACTCAGCACTCACCTGGCTGTCCCCAGGGCAGGCAGAGTTTGGCGGTGACAGCCTGAGAATCCCACAGGAGCCACGGCCACAGCGGCCACAGAGGCAGAGGGCACAAGGGGGGCCGTGGGTGCCCACTCTCACTGTTGTTTTGTCCGCAGGAGCCGTGGGAGCAGGAGCAGGAGCAGGAGCAGGATGCTGCTGGACGCCGTGGCACTGCTGGTGACGATGGTGATGGTGGTCGGCCCTCGATCGGCCGCGGGAGGCGGCGTGGGGGGCTACGCCCAGGTCAAGTACATGCAGCCCATGGTGAAGGGACCCCTGGGACCCCCGTTCCGTGAAGGCAAAGGGCAGTACCTGGGTAAGGGCCACACTCCATGGGGGAATGGGAGGACACGGGAGAGCTGCCGGCACAGTGGGAAGGGGCCGTGGCACCCCACAGCCATCGGATACTTGTCACCCCCTACCCTCGGGGTTGGAGCCCCCAGGAGTCACCTGGCACGGCCAAAGGTCCAAAACATCTTTGGCAAAGCACAGGAGGCCGTTTGAGTCTCCTTAACCCACTGCAGAAGGACAGGATGGACACAGGGAGAGCCTCAGAGGCCCCCCCTTTGCAGGGGCTGGGGGGACACCCGTGGGTCCCTTGGTCTGGGAGCTGGGACACACAGGGGACTCCCCAGCCTCTTGCTCCCACCCTGCTGCCCATCCCAGCTGTGAGGCACAGGAGCCCCAGCACTCGCCCCCTCTGCCTCACTGCTGTTAAACCTGAGCCGTCCCAGCAAGGCTTTTTCCACTCCTCCACCTATTCCGTTTCCCTGTCTGTGTTTTGCACCAGCTGGGAAAGGAAAGAGTGCCAAGGCCGGAGCAGAAACCCAGACTGGCGAGGGAAGAGCAGGAGAGAGACATTTCCTCCCTCAGAGAGCAGCAACCAGAAACGCCTCACATGTTAAATCGTTCCCCATGGAGTGCCATGTGCGCTCAGAGGGGCAGAGGCACCGGGGCCAGCACTCCACAGAGCCAGGGCTCTGGGCCTCCAGCCTTCTGTCACCCCTGCCCACAGCTGCCCTCGAGACCTGTGCCCATCCCAGGCTGCTGGCAGCACCACAGGATGGGGCAGTGCTGGGTTTGGGTGCCCAGAGCTGCCAGGTCGGTGTCTGATGCTCAGGAAGAGCCATCAGAGCCTGTCTGTGGGTTCTCACAAACCCTGATGCTCCCAGGAGCTGAAGTCCTGGCTCTGGGAGGAGAAACTGGAGAAGGCTGAGCTGCCGGTGCTGATTTACTGCGGGGCTGAATGGCTTATCAGGAGTTCAGCTCAGCACATGTGTCAGAAAACACACAGCAAAATCTGGAGCCGAAGCGTGCTCTGAGCCCCCCCTCCCTGCCCCCTTCCCAGCTGTTGTAAAGCTGCTCCCTGAATCCCAGCCAGAGCCAAAACCTTCCAGCGTAGCACAGGAACACTTCAGCTGCTGGTGGGACTGGATTCAAATCTCTCCCTGCTGTTTCCCCTTCTCTTTTCTCCTTCTTCCTATGCACGGGAGCAGCTTGTGCTGCCTCAGAGCAGCACCGCCTGTGCTGGGGAGAGCAGCAAGCGGTTTGGGCAAGCTCTGCCAGGTTAGAGCAGGCACAGAGGGGACACTGAGGCAGGGCAGAGCACAGGAGTTCCATGGGCATTACTCTCCTAAACCCCTGGGAAAGAGAGGACAGGTGGGGGACACGGGGACGCAGCAGGGGCAGCTGCAGCCTGAGCCACCGGCTGCGGGGCTGCACGGAGGCAGCTGGGGAAGCCGGTGCCTCCTGGATCCCACCGAGCTCCCATCTCTGCTTAACCTCTAATTTGGCAAGGAAAATCCCTGCTGGCCTTCTGCCCTGCTCGGGGAGCTCAGCTGACTGGCCGCGACGGCACAGGGCTGTTCCGTGCCCCCGCGGGTTACCCTGGCCCGGCGGGGAGCTGGGGGGGCCCCTGGCTGCCCCAGGCCTGGGATCTCCAGCTGGGGAGGAAGGGGGGGGTCCCTCCTGCCTCCAGGTGCCATCTAGCGAGGGACAGGTTTCCTCAGGGTGCCAGACACCTTTTCTGACCCAAAAGCGGCTGCCCCAGGAGCACGGAGGCAGCTCAGGGCAGGAGGTGCTGCTGAGTGCTAAAATGCTCAGAATATTGAAGCAGAGATTTGCACATTGGGTTTTTTTTTTGGCATAATTGAAACCATGTCTGTGGCCCTTCTGCCAGGTAAACCTACTGCTGGGTGCTGTGCTGGGACACCCACTGCCGGGGCAGAGGATGAGAGGTGCTGAAACACCGATCCCACGCAGTGTCCCTGTGAAACTCTCTCACGAGACAGGGCTTGGCAGCAGCTCTGGAACGAGCTCGGCCGGGCTCCGCCACGGAGCAGCCAACCTCTCCTTCCTGCAGTGTCATCCGGCTGTGCTGGCCAGGCCTGCTGCTGCCTGGGAATCACTTCCCATCCCACTGGATTATTCCTCTGGTGGCCGGTCCGCGTTGCTGGGTCCCTCCTCCAGGCATGAGGGATGAGCACAGCTCTGGAGGGGCTGCAGCACCCACCCGGCCGTGCCCGTGCTCCTCAGGAGCTGGAACGCTCCGTGGTGCCCAGCTGGGAGCTCGCAGGGGCCATTCCTGCCCCGTGCTCTTCCCGCTGCCCCAGCTGGCTCTGCGTTAACATTCAGGGCAGCTCGGGGGGAACACAGAACCCCACGCTGCTGCCGTGGAGCGCAGAGCTCCGAGACGTGTCTGTGGTAAGACATGGGCTTTTGAAATCGGACACCAGCGTGGCTGCAGTGTCCCAGTTTCTCTCCGCTAACGGCCCCGGTTTGGTTTTCCCGTCTGCTTTTTTGGCTGCCTGCGAGCTGGCAGCTCCTGCCTGGCGTTTCTCTCCACTGCCTTGTGTGAGAGAGTGTGTGTGTGCTTTTTCCTTCCTTCGTGGGCTCAGCTGTAGATCCTTGTTCTGATTCCATGCAAAATGACCTAGAAAACTAATTCTTTTCAAACCGTTGCAAGAAGAAAAAAAAAAAATAAAGAAAAAGTAGAGGGAGAAAACACATTGAAATCATTTTCTGGAGAAAATTTTTTCCAGGATTCAAACCCCAGAAACAGCGCAGCACAGTTCCCTCGCCCTCTTTCCCACACGGTTTTCCGGGGTGAGGAGCAGGAGTTTGCAGAAATCCAGTGGCAATGTCATGACAGACAAGTATTTCCTTCATCAAGGGAGCCAAGTGACCGCGGCTACAGCTGGGGCTGTGGGCCAGGCTTTGATTTATAGATAAGCTCTGAAAATGTTTCCATTACCCAAAGGAAAACACGCCGGCACCAGGCTGGGAAGGGCCAGAGCTAATTGCTGTGCTTAGGGCAGCAAAGCCACCTCCGATGCTCTGGGAGCAGTGCCTGCTGCTGCCACAGTTATGCTTTTCACGTGTCTCAAATCTCCCCTAAGCTTTTCCCGTCGACTGAGGAAATCTCGGTGCTGGCAGATCCCAGCTCTATGGGTGTCCCTGCTCCCAAGGCCACTGAGGGGGCCAGGCTGGCAGACCCTGGGGACCCCACTGCCTCCTCCTCAACACCATGCAAGGGCACACAGCCTCATATCCTGCTCCCATCCCACTCAGGATCCATTCCCATCCCACATGGAATCACTGGGATCTCTTCCCAATTGGAATGATCTACCTTAGGCAGATTTGGTTAAAATTCACCCAAGATGTCAAGGCCCTTTCCTCTGCCTTTTGCGTTTCTCGTCATCGTCCTGTGTAGGTGCAAATGTCAAGTGTTTCCTTCATTTCAAACTTCCCAAAAAAAGAGTTTGTCTGATTTATTCTCTTTCACCCATTGCTGGTGTCATGTGGGAGGTGACACCCTGCCTGGGCCAGCCTCGAGGAGTTATTTATGCTCACGTCTGCTCTTTCCATGCCGAGCTGCGGTGGGCACATCATCTGCCTCTCCTCGCCTTTGGAGACTCTCAGCCCATTCGTTTCTTTCTTATATCCGTTTGCAAAAGACCTCAATAAATTCTTGAAATGTCAAGTGGTTGCTGCCTATTCCCAGCTGGGCTGACTCATTTGGACAGAGCTGAGGCTGCATTTCCCTCCCAGCTCTTGGCTTCTCCTCCATCCTCAGTGCTTTTTTCCTTTTTGTTTTTTTCTCTGCCTTGCTGGACTAGGGAGCTGTGCCAGTGAGCACCGTGGGCATGGCCTAACCCACACACCCATCGCCTCCTCAGGCTTTCGAGTACATGTCCAAGAGTTTTCTTTTTAATCCAGAAGGATTAAAGATCTCCCGAGGCCCAGGACAGGCGGGATGGGGTGGAGGGATTATCCTCGGTCTTGGCTCGCTCTGTCGCCATCCTCTCAGCTGAGTCCAGGCAGGAGTGACTGAATCCCACGGTGCTTTTAAGGCCTCTGGGAAGTGAGACAGTGGGAGATTTGAATCCAGCTCCTAAAAACACCCCGCAGTAACTCATCACAAAACAATGCTGCCAGAGCCCACGGCAAGCGCTGGTTGTGCTGACACCTTCTGTGGTGTCACCTGACACCCTGGAGGCATGTAGGGCTGGGATTAGCACTCTGGGCTCTGGCCCAGGTCTTGCCTCAGGACAGGCCTGCTGTTGTGAGCCACTGTGGCCATGTTTAAATGGAAGAGTCCTCCTGCAAGCCCAGCCCAGGCAGTGCAGAGGCCCCAGCATCCCAAGGACATCCCACAGTGGCACAGTCCTTGTCCACCACTGGCCCCAGTGACGCTCCGTGCCTCTTCTCTCCACAGACATGCCACCGCTGCTGCCCATGGACCTCAAAGGGGAGCCAGGACCACCAGGGAAGCCCGGCCCACGTGGACCCCCAGGGCCCCCCGGCTACCCAGGAAAACCAGGCACAGGGAAGCCAGGAATGCACGGCCAGCCTGGCCCCGCTGGGCCTCCCGGCTTCTCGGGCATTGGGAAACCCGGCATCCCAGGACTCCCCGGAAAGGCGGGTATGAAAGGGATGCCTGGAGCCAAGGGTGAGCCCGGCATGCGAGGGGAGCAAGGGCCAAGAGGACTTCCCGGCCCCCCAGGGCTGCCCGGGCCAGCTGGACTCTCTGTCAATGGGAAGCCGGGTCCCCAGGGTGGCCCCGGCCTGCCCGGCTTTCGGGGCGAGCCTGGCCCGAAAGGGGAGCCAGGCCCCCGTGGAGAGCGAGGGATGAAGGGTGAAAACGGTGTGGGGAAGCCAGGGTTACCAGGGCCCCGGGGGAATGGGGGCCCTCCTGGCCCCGCAGGGCCCCCCGGGCCTGTCGGCGTTGGGAAGCCCGGCCTTGATGGGCTGCCAGGAGCGCCAGGGGACAAGGGTGACATGGGCCCCCCGGGCGGGCCTGGTGTCACCGGGGAGCCCGGCCCTGTGGGGCCACGGGGCCCTCCTGGGATCGACGGGATCGGGGTCCCGGGCGCTGCGGGGGTGCCAGGGATACAGGGCCCCATGGGACCGAAGGGAGAGCCCGGGATCCGCGGCCTCCCAGGTCTGCCAGGTCCAACGGGTTACGGGAAGCCAGGTTTGCCCGGCCTGAAAGGAGACCGTGGGCAGCCGGGGGCACAGGGAGCCATCGGCGACAAGGGGGAACCCGGCGTTGATGGGGAGCCGGGCGAGCCGGGCCCTGCCGGCATCATCGGCCCACCGGGCCCGCCGGGCTCCATGGGGCTGCCGGGCAAGCACGGGCTGCCCGGATCCAAGGGGGACGTGGGGCCGAGCGGGCCCCCAGGAATGCCGGGCATGCGTGGCGACCAGGGCCCAAGTGGCTTTGCCGGGAAGCCAGGGGTGCCGGGAGAAAGGGGCCTGCCCGGCTCAGTGGGACCCCCCGGCCCGACAGGCCCCAAAGGAGAACCAGGGTTCATCGGGCTCCCGGGGGTGCCCGGATTAACGGGTGGCCCCGGGCCCAAAGGGGATGGTGGGATCCCGGGACAGCCAGGGCTGAGGGGCCCTTCAGGCATCCCAGGATTGCAAGGGCCCGCGGGTCCCATGGGGCCTCAAGGGTTACCAGGGCTGAAAGGGGAGCCCGGGCTCCCCGGCGTTCCTGGCGAGGGGAAGACTGGCGAGCCCGGAATGGCCGGACCCATTGGGCCGCCCGGAATGCCGGGAACGCCGGGGCTGAACGGGCCACCAGGCCCACCGGGGCCGCCTGGGCCACCGGGAGCGCCGGGGGTGCTGGACGAGACGGGCATCGCGGGGCTGCACCTGCCGGACGGCGGCGTGGAGGGCGCCGTGCTGGGCAACGGCAAGCCGGGCAAGCCGCAGTACGGCCGGGGGGAGCTCGCCGCCCGCATCGCGCCCGCCTTCACCGCCATCCTCACCTCCCCCTTCCCCGCCTCCGGCATGCCCGTCAAGTTTGACCGGACCTTGTACAACGGGCACAACGGCTACAACCCGGTCACCGGGATCTTCACCTGCCCCGTATCCGGAATCTACTACTTCGCCTACCACGTGCACGTCAAAGGGACCAACGTCTGGGTGGCCCTGTACAAGAACAACGTGCCGGCCACCTACACCTACGACGAGTACAAAAAGGGGTACCTGGACCAGGCCTCGGGCAGTGCCGTGCTTGAACTCAAGGAGAACGACCAGGTGTGGGTACAAATGCCCTCGGACCAGGCCAACGGGCTGTACTCCACGGAATACATCCACTCCTCCTTCTCCGGGTTCCTGCTCTGCCCCACATAACGGCTGTTGGGCACGTTTCCTTTTCACCCACTTTAGCCATAAACTGTCTTTTTTTTTTTTTTTTGATAAAAAAGTGTTTTAAAATTAATACAAAAAAGAAAAGTCACTGGGAAGAACGCGCAAACCGCTGCTGTGGGACCTTGCTTCACGCTGTTTGATCCAAGAGTCACGAGGGTAATTGGGAAGGAGACATCTACCCATCTATCTTTTTTTGGGGGAGGGAGAAGGGAGGGAAGGGAGCGACTTCCTCAGCAAAGCAGATTTGGAATAAATTTTACCCCAGTGACTGGACATCAAACACAGAAACACGCTTGGGATGGCAAGGATCTGGCTCTGTGACCCAGAGAGGGTCGGCTGGAAGATCAGACCCTCCTGGTCTGTATCAAGTGCCCTCGTTTCCCATTTGGAATGCTGGATAAATAAATCCAGCTGTGTCACAGCTGGTGTGTTTGGTAACCTATGCAGGGTCCCAGCACTTACCCAAACCCGTACAGCAGCAGGGATCCACGCTGGATTGAGAAATTTCCTTCCCAACCATCAGATGCCCGAGTTCCAGGCTTGCTGACGCCTGTTTTTCCAGACTGTGCTTTGGGGCAGTCTCTCCGATTCACTCCGGATTCAGTGTGGTTGGATTTATAATCCTAAAAAAGTGGAACACTTTGCATAAGCACCTTCTAAGAAGTAAATATTATTTTGAACCCTCCCCCCAGCACCTTTAGGAATTAAAACATCCAGGCACTGGTACCTGGGAGGATGGCACGACCTGTTCCAAAGGCAGTGAGGGAAGCTGGGACCCCTGGGATGAACAACGATCCGCTCTCTCCATTCACCTGCTGGGAAGTCCAAGGGCTGGTCCTGCCCCGTCTGTCTCTGCAGCCCAAAGACTTGCTTGGCCTCAGGAGCATCTCTGCCCACACAAGGATGGCACTGCGAGCCCGGCTCACGGTACTGCCAGCTGTAGTGACACAAGGAAGTGCCACTGATGGACAACTTGCTTTTCCTGTTTATTTTGGGATGTGGGAACTTTTGCATTGGTGTCCCCCCTTGCTCTGGGGATCTCAGAATTAAGAAAAAATGGGTTCTAACTGCCCATGCAGTGATTTCACCACGGTGCTACGATCCACTTCACAACGTTACTTACAAGTGTAGTGCAATATGTACCTGTGACAGGGCACCAAACACGGACCTGTGACAGGGCACCAACCCCGGTGCCACTCTGAGACTTAGGTTAAAAAAATCAGCATCTCTCTGTTGTTACCACTTTGTCTCCCTAATACCAAAGCATTACCGACCTGAGCATGAGCTGCAGGACCAGGTGGCACCGAAATGCCCACCTGGCTGCTCTGTCCCTTGGCACAGGGAACAAGGGAATCTGTGGCTCTGCAGGTTTCTCACAGTAGAACAGTCACTGCCACTCACAGGCCAGGGATTCTGCTCATCCCAGGCCAGGAACACGCTGCTGAAATCAATCCATGTGCATCCCACTGCATGTCCCTCTGCAAAGGCACATCCTTGAGAAACACCAACAATTTGGTCACCAGCTGAGCATCTCTGACCTTTGCATTTTCCTACAGCCTGTTCGATGGCCAAAGGAACACAGAAAGACTGGGACTGAACTTGTTCTCCAGACGAACTCTACAAGATATTTAAACAACTTTTCTTTTCCTATTTCTGTTTTGTTTGTTTGTTTTTCTCCTCAAGCCTGTCCTGTCTTTCTGCCTCTTGCCATCCAGGGCTTCCTTTTAAAAACACACCTATTCCTGAAATTTAAAAAACACAAGAAGGAAATGGGCAGTTGGACAGGCAGTGCTCCAGCCACTGCCTGTTGGGGCTGTGTCCCCTCCTGGGATTTTCTCTCCTTAAAGTTGCAAGTTTCATGCAAAGATGAAACTTCTCAAGCTGAAAGGTGTCTGATCCCACTGGACATTTTTAACTCCTGAGGGCGGGATGGGCTCAGGACCATTTGGGTTGTGACTGTAACAGGTTCCCAGCAGGAACAGGAGCATTTCCCACCAGGAACAGGACCCATACACAGAGAGTCCCTAAAACTAGAAGTGGAAGCTCAGATGTTTTTTCCAAGCCCAGGTTTGGGAGCGGAGGGTGCTGGCAGGGGATCTATCTCCTTCCCTGTGGAGAACTCAGCTGGTCTGGCCCCACATGACCTGTGCAGGGCCAGGAGCTGCCACACCTGGTGGGAGCCTCACCCTGCTCCTCAAAGCGATTTATTTATACTGTGCCTACCCTACATCCCACCTCTTGTTGTTCTGTTCTGTCTCACTCCAAACTTCTCGTTCGAGCTGGCAAAAAAGCAACGACCAAACTCCTCACTGTAACCACCCCCAGATTAACTCCTTCGTGCTGTAGATATTGTTTTGCAATTCCACTTTCCCTTCATGTGCAGAGCAAACCCATAATCACTCCTCGCAGCTATTTAACCTCTTACATTTACACACTAGTGGAAAGCAAAGATATTACACGCACATAGTTAGGCTAAAAAAAAAAACGATGCACAGGATGAGGGAGGCTGTTCACTCTCCAGAAGGATTTCTTTCTGGAATACTGAGTACATATTCGCCAGCAGAAAGGATTATTTTCTGTCGTGTGTGTGAGCGCGTGGGATTTTGGTTTCAATCACAAGAATAAAAAAGGTTGGGTTGGATGAAGTGTCTATTTTTAATGCTGAAAACTGCATTACAATGTGCATTTTTATATACAAATTCTTACTATTTTTTTTAAATTTGCCTCTAGTATCTTCATTTCTAACCTAGTATATAGAGGTTTTTAGTTTTGTAAATACTTATTACATGCACTGTCCTAGTAAAAGTTGGTTTAAAATGCACTCTTTGTGACCCAAAACTGGCCTGCTCTTCACAACTAAAACTGCAGTACTTGATTGTATTGACAAAACATCAATAAAACTTATTGTATAAAGGTGGGCTCAGCTGTGCTTTGTCCTGGGACTTGCTCAGCCTCACACAGTTCTCTTATACTCTCCTTCCTCAAATCTCACTCATTCCCAGCACATTCCCTTATGCAAGAAGTTACTTCTTGTGATTAAGGAAAAGATTCCTGTCTCCAGAAGTTCAATTTTAAAAAAGGATGA
Source organism: Pyrocephalus nanus (assembly GCA_038380795.1). Taxonomy (NCBI): domain Eukaryota; kingdom Metazoa; phylum Chordata; class Aves; order Passeriformes; family Tyrannidae; genus Pyrocephalus; species Pyrocephalus nanus. The sequence continues at coordinate 5,893,733 of CM076285.1, read as the reverse complement.
AACCCAGACCCTTCCAGCCTGGCAGTTATTAATCTGAGGAATGTCGGGTGAAGCGTTGGGGATTCCCTTTCCCTTCTGTGTGGGTTTTTTTCCCCATGATTTTTTATTCTACAGCCAACCTCCATCCCGAGTGATTCAGAAACACCTGGGACTGCTGAATCACCTGTAGCAAAGCACCTTCTGAGGCTCAGAGCACAAAAAATAAAGAGAAGAAAATGTGTTTTCCCACCTGGCAAAGATGTTCCTTGTAAGGGGTGAAACGCTCCCAGGGAAGCCTGGCTGCCATGCAGGCACCTTCGAAAGTCATTCCAAGGAACAAGCCCTCCTCGTGCTGCCAGCCCCAGGGCTCCCAGCACATTCCCTGGTCTCTGCTGGATCCCACACGCTGCATTCCAGCACCTGAACTCCTCTGCAGCCTGAGAAGGAAAGCGCCTCTCCAGTGACCCTCCCTGCAATGCCCCGTGCCAACTCATCCTGTTAGCAAGAGCCACTCCTGGTACTCTTGGCATCAGGGAAACACAACTTCATGACTTGAATCAAAACACAGGAGCAGTGGCTAATTAACAAAGATAACTGGGGGATTTTATTTTTTTCCAAGGAAGCCAGAGCTAAAGGGTTCAGTACATGTTTAAATTTTGGCCTAAAATGAGCTCTAGTCTTTAAACAGGAGCTCTTTGCTCTCCGTGAGTTCCAAACGTTTAAAATTATAAAGCTGCTTTAAAAGAAAAATGTCTTCTTTTAAATAATTCCATGAATCTGGTCGCCTCTCTGGCAGAATAACGTGGAAAACCTGGCATTTTACAGCTCAGATCTGCAGCACAATACAGAAATACACAACAGACCAAAATTCCACATGTTCCCAGCACAAGAATCCACTTATACAAGGAAAACCCATTAAAGCATCACACAAAAGACTGGCACTTGAAGGAAGCAGGCTACAGGGAAAACTGGAAGGACCTGTGGCAGCCAGATTCCCACATGTGCATGCAGCCTGACACAGCCACCACGTGCCAACACCACCGGGGAGCACAACGGGCACTTCCCGGTGTCACAAGAAATACTGGAGAAACAACAGAGTCACACTGTCACATTCAAATTTATAAACGCTTCCACATGATGACTTTTTGTTTTCAATTGTTAAAAAAAGCTTCCAACCCTTTTCTAGACGTGCCATTCCCAAGCTGTTTCTCCCTTCCTGACCAGCTCCACCAGGAAAAGGTTATGAATGTGAAATTCTGGAATACAGCTGGGCTAGAACGTTCCTGGCCACCAGCACCAGCTGCTTCTAAACATTGATAAATTCTCCCCCAATTAACTCACCTTCCCCTCTAATTTTGGGTAATTCTTATCCAGTACAGAGGACTAGAACTGTGAGAAGTAACTCCTGCATCCTGCTCAAGTCATTTTTAGCACTGACCACAGGAGAACCAGGAATTCCTTGTAACACCAGGTTTCACAACTGTCTCCACCTCCATATTTGGTCTCCCTGGGAGCTGCACTCCCATGAACCTGGTGGGTCCCTTCCAACTCGGAGTACTGTGATACTGTGATTTTAACAGGAATCTCACTTGGTGCTCTGGGGATACACAGGACATTAAAAATGTGGGATGGGGAGCAGAGGAGCAGCCAGAGTGGCTGCAGCAGTGTGACAGCAGCTGGGCAAGGGAACACAAAGTGCCAGGTGACGGTGCCTGCTGGATCCCAGGGCAAAGGACACAGGAGGAGCAGCAATCAGGGACTCCCTCTCCCAGCAGGGATTGTCTGCAGGCACCAAAGGTCTCTCACAGTGCCTCCAGTAATGCAAAGAAATCCCTTCTTTCTCTGGCACTTCTCATTCTGCCTTTGGGAGAACAAATCTCCCTGGGAGGTCTGTGCTCTGGCATCCTCACTCAGCACAGGGCACCAGGCCTCTGGTGACTCCTGTGACATCCCTGTCACAGCTGGCCAGCTGAGAGTGACCTGCTGCTGTGCGAGGAGTGTGGAGCCTCCCAAAGCCACTGGATGGGCCACTGACCATCACAACACAGGCCACAGACACAGGAGCAGAGGAAAACAGGGAAAAAGTCTGCAGATTTAGACACCCGCCAGTAACTGCAATGACAAATGGCACAATGGTGGACAAAGCAAGCAATCCCATGGAAAACAAGATGCTCCTGGACACTCAGAAGAGCTGCACCCACTGTCCAAGGTGCCACGTGCAGCCACTTCCCAGCTGATCCATGACTGCAGGGGATGTCCCCTCCCTTCCAAGGCAGCTCGTGCTCCCAGCTGACAGCAGCAGGCACCTTTCCCAGGTGAGGCTTGCTGGTGTCACCGATGGCGCGGATCCACCGCTGGATCTGACCACAAAGGCAGAGGTGACCGTCCCTTTGCCTTCAGGAAACCCCCGGGGCTGCCCTGGCGCTCAGAGCCGCTGGCAGTAGAGTTCATACAAGCTCTTGGCCATCCTCTGGGTCTCCTGGAAAGCCTCACAGCTCTGCTCCCAGCTCGGGGGCACCTGCTCCTCGCCGTAGTAGGCGCCGGCGATGGCCCCCGCCATGGTGGCGATGGTGTCCGTGTCCCCCCCCAGGGAGATGCAGTAGATGATGGTTCTCTGCAGGGCATTGTAGTGCTCGGGAATGTCGGGATCAGTGTCCATGCAGCGCAGGAAGGAGTAAATGGCAGTGGGGACGGAGCGCAGAGCAGCGATGCCATTGCCTGGAACACACCCGGCCATCACCCTCAGGGCTCCCTTCCCTCTTCCCTTCCAACTGCAGCTTCCTGCTGCCACTGACTTTCCATACCAGTATCACGGATTTTAGCACGAAAAGGTGCAAAGGTTTGTGCCTCAGAAATCCCCCCAGTTTCCCAGAATCACTCACATCCCAGAGAGCAACTCCCAATTGCACCAGTGTAGTCTGGCCATACACATCTACCTGTCCCCATTCAACATGACAACCCACTGGCCATTAAGAGATCTTCAAATATTAAGATGTATAATGCAAGATAAGTTTTCCTTAGCAAGACACGACACAGGGAATCAGTGGGTAGAGACTAGAATTCCTGATAGGTGAGCACAGGCAGCTTTTCCAGCACATTCTGTGCCCAACAGGCAGAACAAAGAGAAATCTGGGGGAAGACACACCTACCAGGCTTGCTGAGTTAGTCCTGCTTCCAGCTCTTCCCTAATGCTAATAGGAAGAAAGGTACTCACCTAACTCAAACAACACATCTGCTTTGGGAACGCTGCTGAGCTCCAAAAACTCCTTGATTTTCTTTAGACGCCTGGAAAACGGTAAATCCTCAAATCCCAGCCTGCAAGCAGAGAGGGAAGGGGGGAGAACGTGAAGAGCCAGAACAGGCCACACACAGCAGAGCTGGCGCTTCCTCACAGCTACTCACGCCCGGGCGTCGCTGAGGGACTTGTCATCCGCCTCCACGTGCTCCATGTGGCTGATGAGCTGCTCCAGGAAGGTTTCCCTGCTGAGCCCCCCCTGCAGCGCCAGGTGCACGGCCAGGGCCTGCAGGATGGCCCCGTTGTAGCCCAGGGAGTTGGCGTGGGTCAGCTCCGCGCTCAGCTTCGCGAACTGCCAAGGAAAGCTCGGTGTCAGCACAGCCATCCAGGGGTTCCCCCGGCTCCAGGGACACCCCAGGGAGCCCAGAACAGTCTGGTACCTTCTTGACATCCTGGGTGTCAGCGTAGACAAGGGAGATGCCGGCCACCCTCATGGCCCCGCCGTTCCCGTAGGAGCCCTTCCCGTTGAACTGGGCCCTGGCAGGCTCGAACACGTCGCTGCACTTGGGGCTCAGCAGCTTCTTGAAGACGTTGACCACGGCCATCCCATAACCCCTGTTGGGCTCCTTCTTGTACTCCTCAGCAAACCTGGCGTGGGCAGGGCAGGGCAGACACACGGGGGGGTTTGGTCTGTTAGTGGTGTTTGTGACTGGGTAAAGCCTCTTGCTAAACTGAATTAATAACACTCGTGTGAATCAGTGACAGTCAGGGGTTCACTTCTGCAGGGAAACAATTCCTGAAAACCAGTGTGAAAGGAGGAAAGGGTGTATAAACATCACCTTCCACAAGCCACTTGTTTCCTTCTCAGCTTTGCCTCGAAATAGAAGCAAACTGGAAACATTTCCGTGGGTCACAACCACAAAGAAAGTCTTTTGTTCAAGTTCAATGGAAGAGTTTTCTAAACAAAGAAACGCTCTCCCTTAAGTGGAACCAAATGCTCCCAGGAATGGGGATTCCAGAGGGAAATGGATCATAAACAAAGCCAAGCTGAGCTCACTCCCATTCCCTCACTAAATTAAGGGCAGTACAAACATAAATAGCAACAAATAAACATGAAATTAAGCGTTTCTGAACTCTCCAGGCATTCTGCTCCCCAAAGGTGAGCACACACATGTCCAGGCAGACTCTGACCCCACACTGCAGCCGATGCTGCAGGTCCAGGGCGGGGCCAAGAACACACCAAATTACACGATTAATCACCACTTCCCTGATTTTCTCCCCTCCACAAATTACCAGCGACTCCACAGCCAGCCACAGTGATGGTTTCAACTTCAGGAGCTCCATCCTCACCTCTTGGCCATGTCAACCTCGTCGAACTCCCCCTTGGCCAGCAGGGACTGCACCACTGACCTGCTCATGGCCGTGTCGTCTGTGTAGGGCAGCGACTCTGCGACAGGAGGGACAGGGTGACGCCCCCAGCCAGGGACAAACTGCTCCTGCCCTCTGCCAGCACCCCTCTGATCCCCAAGGCCTGACTGGCACAGGTTGCCCAGAGAAGCTGTGGCTGCCCCAGCCCTGGAAGTGTCCAAGGCCAGGTTGGACGGGGCTTGGAGCAACCTGGGCTGGTGGAAGGTGTCCCTGCCCATGGCAGGGGGTGAAGCGAGATGTTTTTAAGGTCCTTTCCAACCAAAAACATTCTTGGCACGGTCAGGTAGCTGTACCCACAGCTAAAACCAGACAGAATATACGTCTTGGTTAAAAGGATCCAGGAGTGGGTGTTTGATATCCAGAAGCACATAACAATCAAGTCAGCACAGAACCAGACTATCCCAGATTGGGGGATTCTATGGAGAAAGGAGGGGGACAGCACTGGAAAACCCAATCCCAGGGGTGCTGAGGGGACACAAACCCCCCTAAATCCCAATGCTGGGGGTGCCGAGGAGGGAGGGGACAACGCACCCCAAAACCCGATCCTGGGGGGGGGAACGGGGCCCAACCTGAATCCCCAGCGTGCGTGAAAGGGCGGGACAAGGCCGACCTTCCCTCACCCACCTCCTCGCGCGCTCCCCGCCGCCTCTCCCCCTTCCTCCTCGGGCGGCGCCGGTTCCAGCCCTCCGAGGAAACTCAGCAGCTCCGGCAGCTTCACGACGCTCCTGCCTTCGAAAACGGCTCCCAGGCAATCCCCCAACAACGCCCCGGCCAAACAGCCCCGGAAACGAGCGGGGCCGGGCCGGGGACGAGGCGGGAGCCGCCCGGGCCCTGAGGCCGGACCGGCGGCCGCCATCTTGTCCCGAGCTGCGTCTTCTTCCACCGCGACGCTAGGGGGCAGTGTCCGCGGAAGCGCCTTCCGGCGCTTCCGCGGACACTGCCCCCTAGCGTCGCGGAGGACGGAGGTGCCGACAGCAAACCCGCCCTAAAAAAAAAAAAAATCCCTCCTGGAATCCACATGGATTTAATCCCCCTTCGGATGACAACTGGGGACAGGCTGCTCTTCTTTTTTGTTTTATTGTTTATAAATCTCCTCGGAGCGCGGGGAGGCTGTAAACATCATCCAAGGGGCAGAGATTTATAAAAGAAAAGCGGGGGAGGTCGGGGGGTGCGTGGCGGGGTGGGGGGAGAATTCCATTCTCCTAACGAGGCGCAGATGTTTCCCCCAACCTCCTGGGCTCTATGGAATCGTGTCACCACCGGGAGTTTTTTGCGCGATTCCCAAGCTAAGCCAGCTCCAGCTGACTGTTCCTCGGGAGGTTCCTGGTCCGGTTGACGGCGTCAACCTCTGGATCAAATTTCTCCACGGGGATCACGAGTTTCCTCCGGGTGTCCATGCACTTGTTGTCCAGCTGCAGGGAGTTGGTTTTGTAGCCAATGTCGGTCTGGATGCGGTGAAGTTGTCTGTAAAGAGCGTCCAAGGCGTTCCTGGGAACGAGGGGAAGGGAGAGGAGTTGGGATTAAGCACTGCATTGCTCCCCAGGGATGTGGTTGCAGCCCCAAACCTGCCAGAGCTCAAGGAGTGTTTGGACAACGCTCTCAGGGACAGGGTGGGATTTTGGGGTGTCTATGCAGAGCCAAGAGTTGGACTCAATGATTCTTGAGGGTCCCTTCCAACTCAGGATATTCCAGGATTCTAAATTGGACAGGAAACACACAACTTTCCACCTTCTGGCAGCATTTGGCCCTGTGCAAAGAGCGAACTCATGAGATATTCCTCAGTGCGAGACACTCCTTGTTTGGGGCAGGAAATAGGGAGCCCACGGCCTGGCAGCTTCCAGCCCACAGCAGCATTTCTCTTGCTTCCTCCTCACCCTCCTTTTTGTCCCTTTTGGAGCTGTCTGTGCCACGGGAGTCCTGCTCCCCTCCCACCACACCGACCCCTCGTGCTGCACCCCATGCCCACCGAGCCCACCCCGTCCCTGGCAGGGAGCAGGACACTCACTGTGACTCTGTCCTCTTCTGCTGGAGCGCTCGGATCGCCGCCTCCAGGTCCTGCACCTCCCCTGTCAGCCCGAACTGCGCCTGCAGGGGGGAGGAAGGGCAGCGCTCAGTGGGGACCAGGGGCGGTGTGACAAAGGCCACACTTCTGTCATTCCCTCCACCCCAGCTGGGACACTGATTCCTTGCTTTGCTCTGTCACTGGAGGATCCAACGCTCAGCCCCTACAGAACCCATCCAGGTTTCTCAGAGCCCCTGTCCTGCACAGGGGCTGTGCCAGGGCAGGTACCTGGTCCCGGCACAGCTCCACGTGGGGCCGGTACGTGCGGGTCTCCAGGCGGGTGTGAGCCACTTTGAGATCCAGCGTTCTCTTCCGGAGATCTTCCTCCAGCTGCCGGATCTCCTCCTCCATCTCAGCAATTTCCTCCAAGGTCTGAGGAGATGAAGATGTGTGTCATGAGGGACAGCCTAGGAGAGAGACTGGGATACAGCCCCCATGGCTCCAGGGATTTCGCTGTGCTGGGGATGGATTTCTGAGAACTGAACCCTCTGCTTCCACAAGGACCAGGACGGTGCTGCTGGGGGGTGAGACCAGGGGGGGAATAAAAAGACCCCAGAACAGCACCTGTGTGAGCTGCCAGGATTATACCTGTGCCACTGAACAGCAAACATGTGGAAACCATGCTCAGGCCAAGCTGCTTTCCATATAACCAACAGCCTTTGGGATTCCCAGCCAGGTTGTGGTGGATGACCAAAGAAACAACACTTACGTTCTTCTCCTGCCATCTCAGTTCACTGAGGGCTCCTTCCATGTCTCTAATCCTCTTCCTCAGGGCAAACTCCGTCGCTATCCGCTGAGCCTCCAGCTCATTGTTTGTCTGAGGAGGGAACAGGCTCCACTCACACCTGGCTACAAGGTGTCTGTGCCCCCCAGCTGTGGCTGGGAGGTTGGAGCCAACCCAGGAGCAAAACCAGCTGGGTTTGGCCACTGCCAAAGGCGTGCAGGTCACACTCCCCTGGTAGCCAGAAGGCAGGGATCGGTGGACAGGTACGTGCCCTCCACCTTGCTGACACTGCTGCAAGCTCCACAGCACAGCCAAGCTCCTCTCCTATACCAGGAGGGCAGCTGCTCCCAGACAGACCCAGAGACATGCCTGCCACTCTCCCACACTGGATCCAGAGCAGCACCATGGATCCACAGCTGAGGGGGCATTACCTGGGCAATGGTGAGCATGATGGCTCCTCGGAGATCGATCGAGGCTTTCATTTCTGCATCAGCACGATCCTTGTTGCACTGGCTGTTCAGTTCCCACTCACGAAGTGCAGTTGTTCTGTCAACAAATCAGTTAAGAAAATAAATTGAGTGTTTGCAAGACAGCTCAAAGGAACCACCTGCTGCAGGCCAGGATGGCTTTGTGCAGCACAAAATGATTCCAGAAATCTGGAGGTCACATCCTGCTTCATCTCCTCAGAGACTGAACCCCACTGAGCCCAACAGCTGCTCCACCAGGGACACATCCAAGCCATGGAAGGGAATGCCAAATGAAAATGTGCAGCAGCTCCCCCATGAGCTGTGCCAGAGGTGACACAACACCACTGAGTGTCACCTACAGCCAGGCAAGAGACCTGGCAGCTGGCCTGGGTTTGTGGTGACAAATTAGCTAGCTCTCAAAAGTCTGTGGCTTCACCATTCCACAGCAAATCCCAGAGCCAAATTCTGTTCTGAGCTCTCTCCAAAACTGTATCCATCAAACCAGGATACAGCATCCAAGGAAAAACCATCTCAGGGCTCTTCCAGGCACCAGGATTTGGCCGCACAGGGGCAGGTTCGTTCCTTACCCGTCTGGGATCCGCGTTGGGTTGACCTTGAAGGAGATGTTGCCGGAGGTGACGTTGAAGGACAAGCACTGCCGGTCCAGTTCCAGCGCCTCCACCTTGTGCCGGTGGTCACAGCTCAGCTGCTGCCGAGTTTCCTTCAGGAGGCTGCAGAGAGCCGGGCTGGAGTCAGTGGGAGCAGGCCAAGGGGAGTGGCAGCTCATGATTCCCAAAGCTTCATCACCACGCCAGTCATCTCTGAAAAGAGGGGTGACCTCCCACCCCCACCGGGAAATGGGCCCCCCACCCCAGCACTGCCTGCCTGGCTGCCCCGGGCTCTGCTCTGGCATCGCCCTGGAAAATGGAGCTGCAAAGGATTCCCATGGAGCATTAGGGCCTGAGAGCTTTAACACCTCCCAGCTGCTGATTCCTGAACCAAGGCAGGTGACACAAGAGATCTGTTTGGGCCAAAATTCTCCAAGGGTGCTTGTGAAGTCTCCTTTGACACACTTGCCCTTGCCAGTTCCGAGACTTTGACAATAACCATCCAAGGCTCCTGTGTGGTTCCCTGCCTGCCCGTCTCAGCGTGGCATTAGAGGCACGTTAAATATGTGGGGACAAGCAAGGAGGGCAGAGCTTGGCCAAAAGCTGTCATTCCTCACCAGAGCTGTTTGAAGGCTTCATCCACTCGCTGCTGCAGCTCCTTCTTGGTCTTCTCGATCACCTTCACCTCCCTGTGCAGCTCCTCCTCCACAGGGTCCCTCACCACGTCGATGTCGCGGCGGCTCTCGCGGAACGTCAGGCACTCGATGGCAACATCCAAACACAAATTCTTTGCCTGGAGAGCATCCTCTGCTGCGTCCTTCACCTGGAAGAAGCAGTCAGCCAGGTGTGTGGGGGAGGAAGAAAGGAAGGGGAACCCACCATATATATATATATATAAAAATATATCTAGTGAGAAGGCCTCCTTGAAATCCAGATGGGCTTGTCCATTGCACAAGACAAGCCTCAATTATTTCACATCCCATGCTGAGAGTGTAAGTTGATTTCCAGCCATCTGTTTTCCCAACATACTTTGGTTAAGGCATCGATTTCCAAGTCTATGTCTGTGAGGCATTTGGCCAGGACCTCTCTCCATCTGTCCACGCTGGTAATACGATCCTTCAGGCGAGTTCGGGTGTCACACTCATCCCATCTCGCCTGGAATTAGAGAGAAATGCCATTACTCTTTTCAAAATTGCATTTATGAACCTTGCTGAAGCCTCTCCTTGTTTTTGGGACTGACTGACCCTACACAGGAGCACAACACGTTGCCATTTGGTCTAACAGCCATTTACACAAATGGAGAGCACAGAGAACAACACAAGTTGCAACAGACACGAGAATCACACAGGGGGATTTCCTGACAGTACAGACTGCAGGCGGATTTGCAGCAACCCCTCTGCCAGAAGGTGCACCTGGTTGCCGGTGTCATTGCGGAGAGCTCGTGCTTCCTGCCGGATGTGGTGGGAAGTAGAACGCTGGTGTTCGGCATCGGCCGAGATGCGGTGGGCGTTGTTCTGCCAGTCCGGCAGGGTGAACCGCTGGCCCGGCTTTACGCTCAGCGAGGCCATCTCGCTCAGCAGGTGACTGCAAGGGAATGGAACATTTATCTGTTTATTCATGGAAGTACATCTGAAATGGGGCTGCAGAGCTCTTCAAAAGCAGCAGCAAACGGTGACCTGGCACCTGGCCTGGCACAGACACGTCCTCACGATGGGGAGGTGATCGGTGCCATTCCTCTGCCCCAGCTCAGAGGGAAAGCCCTGTGCACCAGTCCCTCCCTGGGGAACGGAGCTGTTTGCAGGGACAAGGAGCTGCTCACAGCATCAGCTCCCACACCGTGTTCACTGAGCTTGGACAAAATGGCTGATGATGATGTGATTGATTCTGCCGCGCTACAGCTGCAGGCTGAGCCCAGGGCTGTGATGCCGGGGCACTCCAAGGCTTTGCAGGAACAGCAGAGTTTGCAGCCATCTCCCTTGTTCCCCAGCACATCCTGCAGGAGCTGCAGAGCCCTCTCCACAGGCCCAGGGAGGGTCAGGTGCAGTTCTGGGGCAGGATACCCCCTGTTTGCCACAACCCCCTGGGGCACGGCCACCGACACCACAGGCTGCCTGGGAAGCGCAGCCCGGGCATTCCCGAAGGGAAGGCAGCCCGGAGGAAGGGCACAAAGGGCCGCGGGGCACAGGGGTGGAGGGGGCTGCGAGGGCAGTCGGCACCTCCGAGCCTCTCCCTCGGGGCCGACCCTGCTCCGCTCCCCCCCTCAGGACCGGTCCCGACCCCCTCTCTCCCCTCACAGCCCGGGCCGCTCCCGACGCTCTCTCTCCGCCCTCAGGGCCGGTCCCGGCACCGCTCGCTCCCCCTCAGAGCCGGTCGCTGCCGTGCTGCCCTCCCAGCCCGGGTCTCTGTTCCCTCAGTGCCCCCTCACCGTTCCCGGCCGATCCCCGGTCTCCCCTCACCGTTCCCGGCCGATCCCCGGTCTCCCCTCACCGTTCCCGGCCGATCCCCGGTCTCCCCTCACCGTTCGCGGCTGTCCCCGGGCTCGAGCGGGGCCGTTGCCGGGCGGTCCCGGGCCGCGGCGGGTGCAGGGCGGGTGTGGGGACAGGGACACCGCGAACCGCAGCCAAGCGGCACCCAGGGCAGCTCACGATAGGAATCCTGCTTTAAAAAATCGCCACAAAGTGACCCATAGAGCCGGAGGGAGTGCCCAGACCCAGAGCCCCTTCCCCATCCCCACAGCGGCCCTCCCTCCCCAGGACTCCTGCACGGGGTCATAGGGTTTAAACCACAACCCGAGCACTTCGGGCTCGGCCCCGTTTGGGTGTGGTTTTTTTGTTTTTTTTTTTTTTTTTTTTTTTTTTTTTTTTTGTTTTTTTTTGTTTTTTTTTTTTTTTTTTTTTTTTTTGTTTTTTTTTTTTTAAACTAAACAGCATTAAAATAAAATCAAACAGAAAAAGACCAGAAGAAAGTGGTTTCCTGGCATGGGTGTGCCCGGAGCTCCCACCACCCAGCCCCAACACCTCCACAACCTCCATCTGCTCCTGGCTTTGGGAATAAATTAAAATTATGCAAGTAGAAATAAAATAAAGTATCACATATGCATTTCAAAAAAAAAATTTATTTTTCAAATGAATACGGTTCGTTTACAATACACTCAAGTTGATGGTATCTATAGCCAGCAGAGATCGATGACTGCTGTGTCCTATACACAGTCGTACAGAGGTTACAGATGCCTACGAGAGGGAAGGAACAGTGAAAGAAGTCGACATTTTACTGTGCTGGAAAGAAAGCAACTCTTGCAACAGGTAGAAAATTTTGGCAAGAACAATTTGTCCGGAAAGGGAGAAGGGGCAGAGGACACGGCTTCTGCTTAGCAAGTACATCTCAAACACCGACACGTTCCCTCCCACCCCGCACGGCTGCAGCCCACGCCCGCGGTACAAAGAGGCACACATGGTCAAGATGGTTAAGTAAAAATAAAGGCTTTTACCAGTTTGTTTGCCACCCATCTACAATCTATTTGTGCAACGTCTCAAGTCACAGCTCTGCTTTCCTCTTGAAAACAATTCCCTTTTGCTTCGAAAGCCCCCAGGACCTTCACAGTGGGAACACATTCACGCTCCTGCTGAAGCAAGGGGACACCAAAACAGGGGAGCAGTTACCAGCATATGAGAGAGAGCAGACACATGGGAGGGGATCAATCCACCGGGCTGGATTATTAGAATTTTATTCGGAAAAGGAATCCCTAACAGCACGATTTTTTTTTTTTTTTCTTAGCAATTTAAACACATGATCTTAAATATGCAGGATTTCTATGCACAACATTGCTTCCAGCAGTCTCCAAAACTGACCCAGCTCACTGGCCAACGATGTGTATGGCACACACGATGCCACCTGAGCCACCTCCTCCTGAAGATCCTTTTAAGACTGGCTCATACCAAATGCTACTGATTACCGTGAAAGCTTCAAAGGACAACGTTCTTGTGCATGATCAGACACCTCCAGCCAGGTAAACAGCCCAGTTTTTCACCAACAAGCACCATTTATCCACCATGAGGCTACCTGGGGGAGCTGAACTACTCACACCAAGGGAAGGGACAAGAACAACAGACAGGAGGGTCTGTACCCTGTGAGCCCAAAGTGTCACCACATCCATGGAATGCTGATCCGCACACCAGTGCCTGTAAACCCAACACTTCCGACCCAAAACTCGCTCTGCCAGCTCCACTGCTGTGCTGCAGCTCCCTTTTCAGACCTGCCTGCAAACAGACACCGAATGCAATGAGCTAGAAGCAGGTTTTGCTACGGGAAAACAACATGAAGGTTGTCTTCAAGGTGAGATTCAATACTGAAAACTGCAAAAATCAGAAGCTTTCGCTGCAAAACAGAAGTCAGGTCAAAGAAAACTAAACACTACAGCCACAGGAGGGGAGTGGTGTACAAAACTGAGTACCCAGGAGAAGCCATTCTTCACTGCAAAGTTGCTTCCTCTCACCGACTTTTGTCGGTGTTCAATCGTCCTCGCTACCTGAGGAGCACTACCCAAGTTTCCACTTTGCTGGCACTCCATCAGGTTCCAAAACTTCCTAAAGTTCTTCAAAATTCTCCACTGCTCCAGTGGGCATCACTGCTATTAGGTCTGAGTGGACACTAACCAGCAAGACATGGATTTTTCTATCAAAGAAACTAGTTTTGAAGATATTTATGAGATTTGCAAGTGTAAGCATAATGAAACTTTATTAGTAACTATTTTAAAAGCTAATTTTTGCACACCTGTACGTAAATGGATTCTGGATCTAGGATTTATTGGCCAGCATAGCCCTAAACACAACACAGTCGTGTATTTGTGTTGCTAAATAGTGTTACAGTGTTAATTTTCCAACTGCCAAATGTGTTTGAAATACCTGTATACCTCCCAGCAATGAAAAAAGCCCCTTCATTTAAATAAACTTGCCCTCTGACTGTCTGTTTTACAAGAAATAGATTATTTAAAAAAGAAAGCAGCATGTCAAACATCACGGGATAGACCCCAAGGACCTTTGCCTCAGCAGAGCTGCGATGAGAGGGAAGAGCTCAGGCTCCAAACAGAACCAGTTTCACTGAAGAGGCAAACGGGCAAGAGGTGCACAGGTTTGTGTCAAGCAGTTACCACTGTCACGACATAGCTCACCCTCAGAACAGCCAGTAACTCACTCTCATAAGGTGACCTGAACCACCACAAACATCTTCTGGATGAGAAACCAGGCAGAGTCGTTTCCCCCAGCTCAGAGAGGGAACTTGCTCCAGAGCCAGCTGGTACTGGAGCTCCAGGCTGGACAACTCACCAATATCTCAAAACTGCATCAAATAGGACCTGTTGGAAAAACTCTTCCATTTTGGTCTGAAAATCCACTTTTTGTAGCAGCTCTAAGCCCAAACTGGCATCTAAGGACACAGGTATCTAATTCTGCACAGCACACTGTCTACAACAGGTAGCTGGTGTCAGAGGATGAGGGATTGTTCCTCCCCTCACACCACTTTGTCTCTTTCCACACCCAAGCGACCACACGATTCTGCTCCCTGACACCACCACCTCCCTGCTGTTGGCAAACTGCTTCTTGAGGAATCATCTGTGATGTTTAACCCTCACCTCCACATTGCCACTGAACCAGAGCTCTGCACTGCTCCCCGACATTCCCTGGACAACATTCCCCATGTCCCTGAGAGGGGAGAAGCAATGGAGTGTATGGAAAGCTGCAGGAGCACAGTAAAGAGTGAGGACATCACTGGACAGGCAACATTCAAATAAAGGCAGAATTACTGATTCTCATAAGATAAACACATCAAGGTTAAACTTTATCTTAAAAAATTGCAAGTCTACCAGGAAGTAGGTTTATTTGATGACATTGTTCTTCAGAAACCACTTATTTTAAAAGCTTCTCCTCTCTGGGTAGTTCTAATTCATAAATAATTCAGGGCTCACTTTGATTAAATAATTCAAACACAAAACCAACTCCATTCTGACCAAGTACTTCTACCTTTAAAAACAGTTCCAGAAAAACACTAGCCATCCTACCAATGCAAACACAGGTTCTTCCAGCTCTGTTCCTGGTCAGAAAAAGGCACATGCTTGCTCTCAGTGAGTTCAAGTCCAACACAAACAGCTCAGGACCACCAGGCTCGGGGCTGATGTCCCCATCAGTGTCCCTGAAGGGCTCGAGCTGATCCCAGCTCACCCGACACCCACCCACCTCCTACCCAGTCCTTTATTTCTCCAGGCTTTGGTCACCATCACACCCCCACCCTCACACCCAGAGCTGGCCTGTGTTCCACACAGCTACAGCATCCTCAGCATGGCTAATTCCACCCAGGCAGGGGAGGGAGAGTGACCCCGGTCAGGGAATGGGGAGGTGGGCGAGAGCTGAGGAGGAGCAGAGCAACTGCAGTGCTACAGCAAAATCACCCCTGCACCAGCCTGCTGCTGTTCCTGGGAGCCAGACACACCTCAGGGCAACCAGGACTCCGTCAGGGCTTCTGTGTCGGATGGAGGGGTCAGATATTGCTCAGAAACAACTGGAACCTGCACCTGGTTTGATCCAAGTAAAGGAGTTTCAAGGTTTGGATAAACCAGAGTTTGATTTCAGGGTGCAGCGTTCCAGGCACTGCCACCTGCTCACAGCAGAGTCCTGGAGGAGTGCAGGCACTGCTAAAATATGCAGGAAAATGCTTTTCTCCTCATGTGATCACAGAATTAGAAAAGTTTGGGTTGGAAAAGACCTTTTAAGTGTCGTCCAGTTCCAACCCACAGACACCTTCCACTAGCCCAGGTTGCTCCAAGCCCAGTCCAACCTGGCCTGGGACAGTTTCAGGGCTGGGGCAGCCACAGCTTCTCTGGGCAACCTGTGCCAGGGCCTCCCCACCCTCATGACAAAAAGCATCTTAGATATAATCAGAACTGACCCTCCTTCAGTTTAAAACCATCACCTCTTTTCCTATGGCAACAGGCCCTGCTAAAAGGTCATCCCCATCGTTATCAAAGGCCCCTTCAGGTACTGAAGGAAAACATCAGCTGGCAAGTTTTGCTTTTTATCTTTACTACAGGAAGCAAAGAAGGCTCTGCTGCCTCTTCATCAGCTTCAACATTCCATTTAGGTTCTCCCACCTGATGACTATTAGAGCAGTCTGAATAACTTCTACTGGCTCTGCTACTTTGAGTCTGTTCTTGCTGCCTCTTTCCAACACCTTTCTTCCTCTTGCAGAGCTGCCCCAGCAGCTGCAGATCTCAATGACTCACAGGTTCTCCATCTCCCTGACAAGCCCTCCCTGTCCACCCACAGCTGCTCCTTGGGGTGTTTTGATTTGCTTTTTTTTTTTTTTTTTTTTTTTTTTTTTTTTTTTTTTTTTTTTTTTAATTTGAAGTATTTTAGTAGTGTCTCTTTTTAGTGATTTATTAGCTCCTAATTAATTTGGATATTTTACATCATCATACACCTTCAAATGGCCAAAACAGAAACAGTTCTGCTGGAATTAAACCTTGTGTGTGGCAGCTCATTGACACCAAGGCAACAGATTTATGTCCAACAGAAACCTGCTCTGTCAGGTGCAAGTTCATTTCTTTTGACAGAAAGAAAAGGCAGCAACTTCTTTCTTAATTCCAACAGCTCCAGTATCAGATAACTAGAGAGAAACAAACCGGTTCACAGGAGAGGGAGGAGATGGAGAATATTGCTGCAAACAAGCTGATGGTGCAAGATTTTTGGCCCTTTTTAGTCTAAAAGATAAAAACAGCTACTACTAAAAAGGACAGGGGACACAGTTTTGGCTCAGAACTTAGACTGAAAAATGCTTTCTAAACCCTACTCTAGTAACACTAAGAAACTGGGAATATAAAACAATTGAACATCATGGCAAGCTTAAATACCAACACAGTGGCATTGGGCACTGTAATAAGACAAGAAAGTTGGTAACAAACTACAAGAGACACTGGCTCATGTCTCAGAGTTGAATCAATCAGAGGAAATTACAGAGCAAAAAGAGTCAACCTGTGAGTGGGGAGCGGAGCGTCCCCTCCACGAGGAGGTGGGAGCACTCAGCAAGGGCACTGCCCCACGCTGGCACTCTGGACCCTACATATTCCACTGATGATGTCCAGAAGCTCTGCTTGCTCCCAAAAAATGCCTGCACATGTCCATATTCCTGCAAAGATACCATCTGGAATTACTCAGCGAGTTCTGCGCTGAAGCTCCTGATATTCAAACCTACCCTGACTGATGTCAAGTGACTCCACATCTTAAATGCCCAACATTATAAACAGTAATAAAATGCACAAAATCATTTTAGTTGTAAAGAAACAAGGTACCAATGAAGCCTCTGTCTATGGCTCCTCTCAAACACGACTGGTTAAGCTGAATTTGGAGAAGAAAACCAAAACATTCAGAAACTTCTCCCGCCTAAAAATAAAGTGTTAAAAGCAACACACAGAGCAGACACACAGACCTATGAGCTGCACACAGACCACCAATAAATATACAGAAATATCACAAGAAAGGACGAGGCTCATCATAAAAGAAAAGTCCCATAACTGCTACTCAGACCAAAGGAAAAAGGGAAGTGTGTGTTTTTTGCAGGCATGTGCAAGCACATTACAGTGTCATCAAAGCACAACTTTGCTATTATTATTACTTTATGCAGCATTACAAGGTTACTGAGGTGCAGTGTTTAATAGTCTAGTCTACAGCTTTTCCTGACTGGAGGAACGCTCACCAAACTCACCAGGAACCCACCCCCTCCATGGCATCATCACCCACCCCCCAACCCACTCCTGTCCAGAGCCCCCAACTCCCAGCTGGGAATCAGAAGGACCCACTGGTCCATGACATCCCTCCTGGCCACACACAAGCCATGAGGGGACCCACCATCTCCTAACCCATCCTTAAGACATCCCCCTAAGACACCTTTCGGTTTGTCTTGATCTTTGGGATGTCTCTACCCCTAAGAGATGACATCCTCCAGTAGCTGTGGATTCCTTTGGACACTAACCACGTCCCCAGAGCTTCTCCCACACCCCAAACCCCCAACCCCCTCAATATGAAGAGGCAAATCACACTGACCAAACCCAGCCCGAGCCCAGCCTACCAGCTGAATTTGGTGATCGCTCCTCAATGCCTCTCCCTCCAAAGGAAAACACCTTCCTGGTTATTCTTGGTCCTGACTCAGAGAAGCTGATGCTTGAAAGTACCTAAAAGATACCATCAAACACTTGGCATTTTTCAATAATTTATCTTAAATTTGCAGCCACGTACAACTGGAAAATAAAAATCTACAGCACCATCTTCTAAAAAGGCACTTTCTGAGGACTGTCTTGCTTAAAAAAAAAAAAAAAAAAAAAAAGTCACTCCAAGTTTGAAACAGTGGAACTGCTTTGTTTGAAAAGGACCCTACAGTAACGACCCGTGGCAGGTGGGGGGGTACCACAGACAGGATCTGAAAGGCCAGGGCATGTGGGATGGAAAGATGGATGGAGTCTCCCCAACACCCTCATTCCTGCCAAACTGATGCTTTGATGTTCTCCCTCGCAAGCCTCTCCCTTACAATTCCTTCCTCTCCACATGCACCTTTGCCTACTCAGGGACAACGGTTTGGGTTTTAGTGTCACACAGATCAGGATTGTTAAGACTCTGCTCGGGAGGTAAAATGTAGGATCCTGTCTCCATCTCGCTCACACCTCAACTACAGAGAGTACAAAACCTTCTACCAGCAGAAAGCATCGACGAGCTCAAACTCCAACCGTGATATTGTACAAAAACCAGGAGTGAATTGGCTATGTGAGGTCTGATTTCAACGCGTGCCAAAATGAAGATGATATTCTGACACCCGGCATCAACCTAAAGTACCATCTTTGGGTAGAAAAAGACAGGAATCTTTCCCTTTGATTTTTTTTCCATGGATCCAACCAACCTGCCAGCAGCAGCCACAAAACCCCACGGCACTGAAAGGGACAGAGCATCAGCCTGGCCTGACCAGAGACCACGATGGCCATTGAGAAACAACCACCTTTGAAAACTGAATTTGCAGGTCCGACGTACATAATAATCTGAGCTTCTGATTTCTTGGTTATAAAAGTGCTTCGAGAAAGGTTCTAAACCCTCGGTTCAAAAAACAGGGAAAGTATCAGAACAGGACAAGATATGAAGAAATTGTAGAAAAAACAAAAGGCCTCAAGCTCAAGCTTGGAATTTCACCAGAGTGAATTTTAAGACTAGTAGAAAACCAGTATTTGTAGCTGGAATTTGTACAGCAGATGACTATCTGGTATTTCATGCTGAGCATTTTTTAGAACAAGAATTCATACATGAATGACTGAAAATCATTTAGGACCAAGAGCATCTTGAAATAATTTGACTGACAGCTTCCAGAAACCCATTAACTCCTGAAAACCATTTCTGTGGCCAAACAAACTTCCAGAAGGATGCTGGAATGAACCCTATAAAAATAACTTTTGGACACGTGTAACCAGATGACACATTGAACAGTGACACAGCGATCCTGAGTCAAATGGCCACAGCTGAAACCCCTACAGGAGAAAAGGCGACTTAGGGAGTCACTCCTTCTGTCTGCAGATGTCACAAGTTTAATGCCTCGACCACAAAACGTTCCAGGATTCCCTCCAACTACCAGTGGCCAGATGGCAGGCTTCGGCACAGCAGGCAGCAGGTGAGGAGGGCACTGACAGAGCCCAGGATCCATCCCCAGGTGAGGAGGGCACTGACAGAGCCCAGGATCCATCCCCAGGTGAGGAGGGCACTGACAGAGCCCAGGATCCATCCCCAGGTGAGGAGGGCACTGACAGAGCCCAGGATCCATCCCCAGGTGAGGAGGGCACTGACAGAGCCCAGGATCCATCCCCAGGTGAGGAGGGCACTGACAGCAGCCCAGGATCCATCCCCAGGTGAGGAGGGCACTGACAGCAGCCCAGGATCCATCCCCAGGTGAGGAGGGCACTGACAGCAGCCCAGGATCCATCCCCAGGTGAGGAGGGCACTGACAGCAGCCCAGGATCCATCCCCAGGTGAGGAGGGCACTGACAGCAGCCCAGGATCCATCCCCAGGTGAGGAGGGCACTGACAGCAGCCCAGGATCCATCCCCAGGTGAGGAGGGCACTGACAGCAGCCCAGGATCCATCCCCACAGCCAGCACCCTTCCAGCAATACCCTACAGCCACTCCTGGCCCAGCCCTGGGCCAGCACTCGGTGGCACTTGTTAAGTACAAGTGAGGTCTCAGTGTCTGAGGAGGCGGGAACTGCTTTTCCCGACAGGCATAAACCCGGTGTCTGCAAAGCAAGAAGAATCATCAGCCTGTGCCCACGTCCCTCTCTGGACTATCCACAGCCAGGAGAGGGGGGGACCTGCTGTGCCACTCAAGATTTCCTCAAACGGCACATAAAATTTGAGATTTTTTTTTCTTTTTCTTTTTAAAGGAGAGCAGGTACAAAAATAAAAGAAATCCATATACTCTGAAAATATACTGGAAACTGCCACCACAGATGAGGTACCATTTATCCCGACCCCCCACCCCCAAACTGCAAACATCAAAATATATATGTTTTTAAACAAAAGAAGAATATCTGGCTATTTAATCTCAGTTAAAATGACAGCACCCTTTGTTACACTTGATATTTCACACCATTAATTCTCTTTTGAAAAAAAAAAAAACCCAAGATATCTAACTAACCTTGATTCCTTGCTTTTCTCCTCATTCCTTAGTGCAGTAATTGTCCATCTCCATTTAAATAAATATAGCAGCTACAGCATCATAAATGTGTGGCCCTCACAACGTCAGTAACTTGATATCGTAATACAAAGAAGTATCGGCACTTGACGTAGATATTTGCAAAACCAAGAAGAGAGATTAAAACTTCCAAATACTCTTCACATGAAAACCAGGTACAATGTTACCTTGACGACTGAAGTCACTTTGCCAATGAAGGTTCTTTAGTTTTTGGTGAAAGTAGCGAGCAAAAAAGCTTCTCAAATCCGAGTTGCTGAGCGTGGGTGGCATGAGAAGCATCCAGCAGCTTTGAAAGGAGAGTCAAAAGGCTTTGTAAAAAGGAATTTTCACCTAAATGCCAGAACTCCACAAGAACTCCTTGTAAAACAGAGAATTTTTTTTTTAAAAAAAGATTACCTTGAAACAAATTTCTGTAAAAAGCCTAAGCTGAACCTTTTACAAACGGCACTGGTAGAGAGCTTTAGGAGAAAACTATCAGGTCACAGACTGGGAAAAACATCTGAGAGACTTACTGAGAAACCACCTTGCTCAAAGGACTCTGCCCCACCACCTCCCTGCACCAGGCTTGTCTGAAGGTGCTGAGAGGGAACAGCCCTGGCTCCAGGGATTCCTGATCCCTTGGGATCTGCTGAACCCCCTCAGCCACCCCACCCCTCCTCTCCGAGCACCCCCAGCCACTGCCCACCCTCACGACTGTTTTCAGTGCAATTTTAACGTTGCCAAGTTAGTCTGTTTCCATTATTTTCCTTGATTTTGGGAGATAAAATAAGTATCTACACTAACTGTTAGTAAAGCTCTTGCAGACAGTTGTGAGCAGCACTACGGACATTTCCATACAATATACAAATGCACAAAATACAGTACTTGGTTTTCTGGCAGAAAAAAGGGAGGTTCATGCCTGGTGAAGCAAAACGGGCTCAGATTTTAGGCTCAAAATACAGTATATTGGCAAACAGTGGATCTGGTGAGAAAGAGGAGAGAAGCTACTTAGACCAACCCACTGGTTTTCATGTGAGAGCAGGTGGAGGTCAGGAGGGCTGGGATCACAGCAATGCCCATACAAACATCTGCAGTAAATATACTATGAACCAGTGCAAATAAAAACAGTCAAAAATGCAGTTCACGAGTTTACAAAGTGCAAAACTCCCCAGTCCCCTCGTTGAATAAACGCTTGTCTCTGACATCTTAAACATTGGTTTTAAAGTGGAATGAAAGAGTCCCATCGGTTTGTTTCACATTTCAGTGATTTAACATGTTAGAACTATCCCAGCCCTCTTTATTTGCGAAGTGAAATGAAGTTACCAATAACTTAATTTTAAAAGGAAAGTCATTATCAAAGAGGAAAAAAGCCTAAAAACTTTTATTAATTCCAGACGTTTCACTGATGTCAAATAGGTTTAACTAAGCATGTAAAAACTGAGATCTTAATACAAAACCCTTTCCATTTAATTCAAATATGCTCCACATTTCAAAGCCAAAAATAAGGCCAATTCCTTTGTTAAATCAAAAGACTGCAGCGACAAGTAAAGCTTGCAGAAGTCTAGAAGCATTTTTGTAATTTTTTTTTTTTTTGATTTAAAAAAGGAAAATTCAAGATTCCTTCTGACTATAAAACTTTCCTTTCAAAATTAAGGCTTTTACTTTGTCCTTTTAAAATCCTGGAGGTGTCCATTCTCCCACGGTCCGTGGTACAGACACTGCTTCAGTACAGCTCAATGGACACAGTTTTTTCTTTAGAACGCTTATTGCACTAAAAGATAGCAAAACAAGTTGTCAGTTTCTTTTTTTAAAAATAAACATGGTTACATTTCTAAAAAATAAAAGTTGATGTTGACCATATGTTCTGTAATAATTAAATTAAAGCATTATTATTACTCTAATAAATATAAAAGAAACAAAAGGAAGCTAAACTTCAAACACACATACATATGAATCACATTAAGGTGTGAGAGGCAGCAAGTAAACTAGCAGGTTTCTTTTTTTTTTTTTTTTTCCCAAAAAGACCTTAGCTCTAAAGTTTCAGTTCTGGTGGTTACCGTGTCATCCCAGAAAACCTGGGACATTGGATCTCACGTGAAGCTTCAACAGATTGGACTTGCCAGATAGGAAAAAATTGAAACTTTTGGACTAGGTGAAACAGCAGCTTTAGTAAATTCCCCAGGGAGCAAGAAGAGTTGGGTCACTACTGCCTGCACATGAACCACGAGCTTCTTGGATTGCTTTTGAAAGGGAACTCTTGGAGCTGAGAACTCCAAAGCTGTGAGAAAAGACACAAAGGCAGCCGTTGGCTAAATTAGGTTCAAATCATTGGATTAGTGTGCAAAACTTCTTCCCCCCTCTCTGTTTCCTAGCTAGTGCTGCACATTCCAGAGCACTCGGACATGTTCACATTCGAATGCTCGATGGCAATACTGGGAGGATTCCTCAATGCACGGGGGTTAAAAACTTAATTATTTGCCTTTTTTTTTGCACACTTCCCTCCCTCCAAACAATCACTGTGATTGTTCCTGAAAGGTGGTTCGCTTTTTGTTTTAAATTCCACAATAGATTTTAGTTTATTATTACTACTTTTTTTTTTTTTTGCAACAATAGTTGTGCTGCCGAGCAACTTGAGGTAAAGGCAGAAGAGGGTTAAACTACGAGAAATAATAATTAAAAAAAAAAAAAAAAAAAAAAAAAAAAGAAGGACGGCGTGCTTCCCACGGGAGCCCGCCCCAAAAAAGCAGTTGGCTGGTTTCATATTGCATAATAGTGCTGTGTTCCTGGATGAAGTAAACAATCTTCCTCGTGTCAATTTAAGGGTGAGCCTCTCGCCCCTGCACAGCGTCAGCTCCAGCACGATGGGAGGCACGGCCCCTAAACCAACCCCCTGGGAACATACATTGTATGTGGCTTAAGTTCTCAGTTCTCCTCTCGGTGAGTGTCTCCCGGGTCGTTGACTTAAGCGAAGTACATCGTGCGTAAGGTGTCTTGGTGAATCTGTACGGCCTTCGCCAGGGCCTGGGGGTCTCGCCCGTTGCTCTGTCCTGACACGTGGCTCCCTTCAGCACTGCAAGGAACGAGGGAGAGACAGGCAGGGCTGTAAATGGCATTAATTCGGATCAAAAAGCTGCTTTCACGTCTCTTCCGACAGAGTCACAGGATCACCGAGGTTGGAAAAAGCCTCCAGGATCGGAGTCCAACTGTGCCCCATCCCCACCCTGTCCCCCAGCCCAGAGCACTGAGTGCCACGGCCAGGCCAGGGCTGGGCACTCCAAACCTCCCTGGGCAGCCCCTGCCAAGCCCTGACCACCCTTTCCATGGAGAAATTCCTCCTGATGTCCACCCTGAGCCTCCCCTGGCACAGCCTGAGGCCGTTCCCTCTCCTCATGTCCCATCCCTTGTTCCCTGGGAGCAGAGCCCGACCCCCCCCAGCTCCCCCCTCCTGTCAGGGATTGCAGAGCCAGAAGGTCCCCCCTGAGCCTCCTTTTCTCCAGGCTGAGCCCCCCCAGCTCCCTCAGCTGCTCCTCAGATGGCTCTCCAGACCCTTCACCAACGTTCAACAGAGCAACACAGCACCAGAAAGAGAACTGAATACTGAGGAAAATCAACTCTTCTATTCACCCAGCAACCTCAAGGCTTTCCACAAATCCCTTCACCGTGGCTGCTCAGCCTGTTCATCTAAAAATAAGCCTGTTATAAATATATTGATGGCTTGAAGGTTATAAAATATTTCTGACGTACAGTTAGATAAGTGGAAGCACTTAACATCTGGTTCATTCATGGCAACTCTGATCCTAAAGCAAAAAACCAAACACGTCGCCCGATTCCCTCAGACCGCGCCAAAGTCATAACAAAACACTTCAGTGAATTAAACTTGATTCTTTTAGTCTGAGTGTTATTCCCCAGAATCCACCAACCCACCCTGGTCTGATGCAGAGCAGCAGCTGCCAGCAGTGATGGTCTTCAGACTGGTCCCAGAGGTCACAAAAACTGAACACAAACCCAGGTGGGTTTTTTTTTTTAACCGCAGTCAGGTGGCTTTAGGCCTGACAGAGGAACAAAGGTCAGTGGGACACAAACCTGAGCACACAGTCACTCACCTGTCGTGTTCCTTGTCCACCAGGTGGTACCTGGCCCGGAATGCCACCAGGTGAGCGTAGTAGGCCGGGGCTGGGATGGACACGGAGCGGGTGCAGCGCACGTAGGTGTGGCACAGCTGGTACGTGAGGAGCTGCAGCTCATCCGCCGTGAAACAGTTGTCATCCCACAGCACGTGGTAGTGGGAGGGCCGGCTGGTACCCTGTGGGAGGGGGACATCACTCACTCACCTGGTTTCCATACAAACAAGCCATAAATAAGTTCAGAAAGGGTCAGACTGCCCAGTCTGAACTCCTACGGAACAGCAGCCGAAGAACATTCAGTCTCACGTCAGCCCTAAATGCAGTTAGAGATGAGTAAGTAACATTTACATGATTATACTGCTCCAACTATTCTTGCCTGGATAAAACCCCACCTGCCTTCTACATAACCCTCAGTGATCTACACCTGCTCCCAGCATGACCAAACCATGAGCACACCACTTCTTACCTCCCTTCAGTTCAACTCTTTCTCACCAAGACACACTTCCCAGAGAAATAACTGCTGCTTTTACTTCTTTCTGATTCCTGGGCATCCTAATTTCAAGTTAATTTTCAGAAATAAAAAAGGTACAAAAAAAAAAGTGACCTCTTAAAAATAAACTTTAAAAAGCATCGCTTACCATTGGTGCAAGTTGAAAGGTGCAGAAGATACCACCACTACTTAAGCATATAATGGGGTATCATATAAAACTGAGCTAAAATAACATTTCCCTCCTAAATAACTGTTTGCAAACAGGTGTTGCGAAAAGGAGAAAAAGAACACGTTCTAAATTCACACTGACTTACAAAGAAACAACTGTACCTGTATTCCAGCATGGCTACAGAGGTAAAAATCGAACTCGTAGGGGTGTGTAATGTCTGTATCCACAGTTGTCCCCGCTGGAATATTGCCACTCCGTCCGACCTAGGGAACAGGTTTGTTAAGTGCAGCCTCAGCTGTTCATACAGCTCAACTCTAATGGAAAATACAACTTTCTATTCACCACTGGCAAGGGTTTGGCACATGAAGTGCCTCAGGAATGCGCCACTGCAGCAGCCTTGGAGGTTTCACAAGGGCACTGGATGGCTCTCCAGCACCTCAACACTGCACCTACAGCACTTGAGAGCTTTCCACCTCAGACTCAAGAGCTGCACAGACATTTCTACTTAGAATTGTCAGCTTGGATCGACTGACTCAGAAAAAAGGCTCCACCATTTTGTACTTTCTTCTGTTCCAATTGCTGGGGATTGGTCCTGGTTATCACAAGAACATCAGCACCAGTGGGGGTGTGTGGGGTTTAACCTGCTTGGGTCAAGGATTTTTCAATTTGGGGCCACATTTGATCAGTCCAGCACTTCCCTGAGTGCACAGACAACCAGATGGACAGAGAAGCCCACACTATATTCCTCCAGCAGCACAAGAGCTGGACACGAAGCTTTCCCACCAGGCTCCCTGGAGAGGGCAGTGATTACCCTTTCTGTTCTGTCAGCACAGAACAACCGCGTATGGTGTCGCTTCTGCACCACGATGTAGGTTATCCCAGGCTGGTAATCCTTCTCCAAACTGATGCAGGCTTCTCTAATGGCCAGCAGCTCATAATACAAAACCTGTGAGAACAGAAGAGTTCAGGTTTTCCTTCCACTGCTTTCTACTCACACCACCTAATAAAGGGGCTGTAGTTAACACCAAGAGCAACTCTGCTTTAGTAATCTTAGGAAGCACCTAGAAATATGTGGTTTCCCAAGTTCTAGGACTTCCCCTTCCCAGACAGGAAAGAAGCAGCAACTCTTCTTACCCAACATGATTAAGAAATTCTCGACCTTGAAGCACTTTGTGCTACCTTGGTGTAAATGTAAGCAACTCAAACAGCACAAAATGAGACCTGGAGTCATTGTGGAGTAACAAAACCCTCCGAGAAACCCCCAGCTGAACCAACCTGTCGGAACTGTCCCTCAGAGACCCCGTCCCTGTAGAAGATGATACGGGTGGGCTTGAACCGTGTTGACTTGTAGAACTGGATGAGCAGCTCCCTGACCATGGAGGCCAGGTCCTGGATGATCTCCTGCCGGGGCCGCTGCACCCTCACCGTGGCACAGTACCGGCTGGGATGGGCGTCCATGCTGCCTACAACCTGCGGGGACAGGAGGGAGGGAAGGCTTCGAGATCCAATCCACCAAAAACTAACAGCAAAAACACCAAAAGCAGCCATTTTCAAGTAAAAGATGCTTATGTGAAACAAGAGTAACGCTTTATACTGGAAACCTGGAGTAGGTACAGGTTTAACAGCTTCTCAGAAGAGGTAACAAGAATTGTCCCCAAGCACCCTGAAAGTTTTCTCACTTTTTACACAGCCAAACACCTCAGTTTCCCTCAGTCACTTCAAACATGGACACAGTTTCCATAACTGCAACCAATGGCAACTAAAATACCAAGGGGACAAACCAGAAGAGGACTGACCAAGCCTCCAACCATCACCTTCATCTCCCGGACTGTACCAATACAAAATGTAAGAAGTATCAGAAATACTTCTGCCAAACCAGGCCTTTAGTTACATTTTTTTTCCTTTAAAAACAGAAAGATGTTATTAGTTAACATCACCAAGCTGCATTATTTCCTTGAGAATATTTTTGCAGAAATATGTTATTTAACAATGCTATCTTACCTTAAATGAAAAATTAAAGAGCTAAGAAACCAGACTGAAGTATCAAACACTGTTTTTTCCTTTCAAAGACATGACTTTTAATATCATTGGGAATGTGTACAAAGAACTGGCATAAGCCCTGACAGGTATCTGACACAGACATAGCCCATGAGTTGCCTTTAGTATTCTAACATTTACCCAAGATGAAAAAACACGTTAATGTAATAAAACTCACAGCAGCGATGGAGGGCTTCTTTCCATCTCCAGCTGGAGGGTGAGTGACATCAGCTCCCAAAAAGATCACTGGCTGCTGGAACACAGAAGGTCTTCAAAAAGAAAAAAGTGCTAAGTCACACTCGTAGCTGAGCAGCTGCCACAAGGTTGTCACTCACAAGGGGGGGTTTCTCTCTCAGCATTATCAGGTACCGGGGCCAAGGCTCAACAGTGGGGTCTCTGTGCACAGCAGGTGAACCTGGAACCCACCCCAGCAGAGAGCCCAACACACACTGGGAACACACTGCCAGAACTGGGGCAGGATTCTGGTGGGGAACAGCCACAGAGTTACACCTCAGTGGTACATCAGCTGCTTCCAGAGCCTGCTCTGCTGCAGGTGATCACAGCAGTGCCTGGAGATCACCCAACCTCCTCTGTGGCACAGTATCAGCCCTGCAGATGGGAGCAGTGGCACACACACTACTCTGGCTTACAGCACTTGAGCAGCAGGGCCTTTAAAATACTCTCCCCCACACCACTACCTCACATCTCAACTTTGATGCTGATCACACTGGGCTTAAGAACGAACTCACAGGCCAAAAACCACTCAGAACCTGTGCTGGAAGGAATTATTTCTACCTCTAATATCATGTACTATTACCAGAAGAATGTTACAACTTAAAACTTGGCCACATTTAAATTTTGGGTGCTAAGCAGCAAAAGCAACCACACCTGTTAAGAGAAAGCCCAAGTCAGCCCCCCGAGTCTTACCGTTGATGAGGTACGAGGATGTTGTTGATTCCTCCTAGTTTAACGTTGATCTTCAGGCACAGATTTGAGAGGGTCTGTGGAGATGTTTTAATGACGTTCTTGACCTGAACACACTGTGTGGCCATTCCCAACAAGGTATCTCCCACGCGCTTCACCTCCGCTGAGAAGCAAATACGAGGAGACAGCCTGACTCCATCTGAGGTCATTGCTGCCTTTTGATCTTAGATCTAAGTCACAACAATTTCAGTGCACGTACTCTGCAGTAACTTTGGACTTATCTGCGTGCTCAGACCTGCTTCCAATTTATCTTCAGACACAAAACACTGGTTTCCAATGCCCAAAGAGTGGTCCTACACAATTTCCTAACACAGGCTGGGCAGCACATTTCTCCCAGTGCCACCCAACCAAACAGGTACAGACAGGGGTGTGCCCTTACCATACACAGGTGTTTTCCCAGGCAGGATGACAATGATGAGCTGAAGCCCCGAATAGGTGTTCTTGAGGTGTCGGAACATGGGCTCCACACTGTCTGCACCCTGGGCGTACTTGCAGAAGCAGGGCTGGCCCTGGATGGGCATCCCGGCGTCCTTGGAGATCTTGCGCAGCTGGTCTGTGAAACCCCTGAAGGGGAGCACAGTTTTGGATTTTTGCAGCAGCAGCAGCACACAGTAACCAAAGCACAAGGGGACCAAGGAACTGTGGTGGTCAAATGATAACCATTCCAAATAGGTTTTTAAAAAAAACCTTCACTGTGTGGGGGCTGTGCAGCTGTGAAACACCCCAGGCCAGAATGGGAGAAAACCCCCAGTACTTCAAGTATTTCATTCAAGATACCAGAAGGGACAGGACCAACACCCCACAGGGCTCCCAGGCAGTTTTTTGACTATAGCTTCCAGCAAGGAAGCAAACCAGCCTGGATTCTGTCTGTAACACCTCAGATGATTAACCCCTTAATTAAAGCGCTCATTAGGAATCCCGTACTCGTGTTTCACTTCATTAAGAGAACAGTCCAGAGCCTGAACCACAACATGCCTTACTTCAGTATTTCTTCTCTGCATTGTCTCTGTGTTGCAAAGCAAGCTATAGCCCACATCTTGATCTCCACACCAGTGTGGAACTGCTTCCCTCTCATGTCCCACACTCCATGGCTTGGGGTTGCCACAGTTCGATTCTGGGGAAACAGAAGCAACAGACACTCAAGTGGCTGACAAAGAAGCCTTCCTGTTCTATCTGCAGTTTCAGGATAACAAAAAAGAATTTATCATTCAGACTCTGATCCCTGTTTAGTCAAGGTGCACAGGAAATCCCTCCTCACACTGGAAAGCAAAGGAAAAGCCAAAGCCTCACCCGTCCCCCGTACTGCAGCATCGGGGCTGGGAGCACACGCCCCGTCACATGGGCCATCTCATCCCGGACCTTGAACTGGAACTCTTGGACAAAGGGATCTGCATCATAATTTGCACTTCTCACCTAGAAGAAGAGATTCTCCACGTTACAGAAGTATCTGACTGTAATTCAAATAACAAGCAGCAGACTAGCAGGAACACTGCAGAAGTGTTCTACAACAACTTCACTGGAAAAGGCTCGGATTTAACTGCTCAACACAATCCCCAGTAAAAACAATTACTACCATGAGTTATCTTGGATGACATGTTTTATGGTTCCCACTTGTTACTGAAGTGCTCATTTGTAGTTTGCCTATTCAAAAGCACTTTGTTTCCTCCCAGTAAACAAAACAAATACTTGGAATTAACTGTAGAGATGATAATGCAAGAGCCTGTACTACAGAGTCATGCTATTGTTGAGGGCTATTTGAAATAAATCCTATTAAGAAAGTAGGGACAATCTGTTAAGTTAAAGGACCAGAAGGAATGAAAAGCCTAGGTTGGTATATAAGAAGTTTTGATGTAGTCTAGCCCTGTGTCACCCCGAGCTGGACTCAGGGAACTCACCAATCTGCTGATTTCCTCCTGCCTGTCTGGGGCAGACCTGGCTGTGGCTTTAATCATGGTCGAGGTCTGATTGTCCGTGAGCTTCTTGATGCACCTCTGGCCAGCCACGATGTTACACACCTGGATGGGAAACAGAGGCATTAATTTCCAACAGGAGCACTCAAACCCCCCCACACCACACACACAATACCATGCTGTCACTATAAACCACAACCCCAAGGTGTCTAAGCAACTGCATGTTCTTTCCTGTAGTTCTAAACCTAAAAGCACTTTAAGATACAGTCAGTCTTTAGTGAAATTAGAGTAAATCTGCAAACAAGCTCATACTGCAAAGATTCTCAACTTTTTGCAAACTGACAGACCCTTCTGATTTATCAGAGTAAGACCCTTACTTCTAAAGGCAGGTAGGTGTGTTTTTGTTCTTGTCCCACTTGCAGACAAGGGAGGTGAGGGTATTTCAGCTGGAGGTTGTATTTCTCTCTGAAATACTGTGCTACTGTCCTCTCCACAGTCTGGCCATTTTCCAGCTGTAAAGGAAAGCTGAAAAGACAGACATTTTAGTAAAATCTCAGTTGCCAAATACCATCATCTCCAAAATTAACGAACCACGAGGTGCCATTACACACTCGGTGTGAAGGTATCACACACTTCACGCTCTGACAAAAGGCCTCTTACGTTTGATGACTTGCAGGTCGTCTCGTTACGTTACAGACACGGTACTTCCTTCTCATCGTCCCACAGTGAGTCACTTCTACCTTCAGCCCTGCAGGAAAGCATCCAGACCTGGCGTCACAACTACCCAAGAACGTGCACAGGAGACACGAGGTTTCAAATGACGGAACACAACAGCTTTGGGGGCAGCATCAAACAGCACAAACATAAGGAATTATTATTCTCTAAACATTTTAGCTTTTATTATAATTTGAGTTCTGACTAATCCTGATTACTACCCTCAAAAACAAATTATGATGTGTAACACTTAACATTCAGTGTCTTCTGAGTCTCCTGTAGCACTTTCATTTAACAGGCACTGACTGAACTCAGAGGCCTGTTTTCACCATATCCTCATTGACATTCTCAATCTTGTACCACCCTCTTCAAACTACCAGTTCCAATGTAATTGAAATTAAAAGGGCAAACTCAAATGTCTACTTTATTGTCTTCCCCCCATCCCCCAGCTTTATGGCCACATTCAGCCTGTAGCTTTCTTTAATTTCACTGCCCAGGTTTGACTGCAGATTTTGAGCATCTCATCTCAAAGCGCTCAGCCCACAGAGCAGAGCCTGTCCAGCCTGATCTCCACCCATGATACGACAGTGGCAGCTCCCAAATCAGGTCCCCATGTACCAGACAGCAGACTGTGTTTGGTTTACTGGG
Organism: Pyrocephalus nanus; assembly: GCA_038380795.1. NCBI lineage: Eukaryota > Metazoa > Chordata > Aves > Passeriformes > Tyrannidae > Pyrocephalus > Pyrocephalus nanus. The sequence goes on along the minus strand of CM076285.1, from coordinate 5,862,410 downwards.
GACACAGACATCCCAAAGAATCACCAACTGCACTTCTTTGCTCCCTGACAACACTAATTGCATCAATAACATCAGTATTACTCAGAGTCAAAAATAAACCACCACTGCCCTGACAGAGCATTAAGAGAAAACAAAGAAAAGCAACCACGGGGCACTGTGACCCCAGAAAGGGCTGTGAACACCGATATCTGGAACCCATCTCTGCTCTGCCATTCCTCTGCTGTGACACTACCAAGGCACTGCCCTCCCACAGTGCTGCTCACACACTGCCAGGGCTTTAATGCAGGGCTTGTTTTGCTCTTTGTGGTCACACCCTGGCTGCATTTCCCAGCTCCTACAGCAGCAAAGACAAGCTTCAGAGCAAAGGCAGTATTTCAGTATTTTCTGACTATGGTAACAGAGTTTCTGAGGCACCTGAGATCAAGCAGAGGCTGCTCCTCACTCTCCAGTTACCCATCCTCCAGAACAAAGACAGAGAAATGTAAAAGGACTGATCTTGAATCGAGTGTTTAAGAGCTGAGCTCCTTCAAGGCTCCTCTCTCTGCAAGTTAACTGGAACGAAGGATATGGGGAAATGCAAGCCCAAGCAGCATATATGGAGTGAAACCACTCAAACCAGCAGCTTATGCAATTCCTTTGGAATGGAATTTGGCCTTCAGCTGCAAGTGGTACTTGTTTTTCCACAAGGCCATCAGTTATTAGAAGCCACTGCAAGAGCATTCTTTCAAAGAATCAATGCCAGCCTTGAGATCAGCGTTCACTTTGCCACAGGATCTGAACAGCAGGAGCCCACACACAATGCCAGGTGGCCTCAGGGACCCTGGCTTAGGAGGGGTTGGCACCAGCCACTTACCTCTGCCCAGGCAATGAACAACATGCTCTCTCTTTCCCTCTAAGCCACTGGGAATGCTTTTCAGCTTTCATTTCCGCAGAGCTGCATTGTTTCATTCAGGATTAGAACTGCAAACATGGATACTGCAATTCCCTTGGCAGTTCCAGGCCCTTCTGATGCATGCTAGCCAGGCTTCCAGTTAAAACAAATCCCTCAGGATTACTCTGATTGTGTTACCTGGGACTAAACAGGCCCATTTCTACTCACCCTTTATCTCTTTGGTGAATTTTACCCGATGAGAATCAGTCAGAGGTCTTGGTTGTTCATCAATATTATGAATGTCAAGGACTTCACACATGAACTGAATTACAGGTTGTGCTTTGTAGAAGGCAGTGGCAGAAACTACAGAGAGCAAAATATTAAGTGTAAAAATAAAACCCCAAACCCAGTCAGAGTGTTGTGAAGCAGGACATAAACGAAGAGGCTTCTTAGAATTCCACGTAAATCTCAAGGAAAATGCTTGTTTAAAAACAGGTCAGCAAACCCTGCCACAGTGAAGTATCCAAACACCAGTGGAGGGCCCAGGGTGACACATCAGCCTCCAGCACAGTCATCCTGCTACTACTTTGCATTTCAGGGGTTTGAAGGGTTTGCCCCCAGAGAACATTTATTTCTAGAGAGCTGCAGTGCCCCAGAGAGACATTCCCCTTCACCTCTGTAAGGAGCTGCAGACACAGGATTAATATCTCTCTACTGCACTTCTTAATATTAAAAGCCAACATTATTCAACGTGCAATATAATTCTGTCAATTACACAATCTACTCAATTACTGAACCAGTATTTGGTAGAGCCATGAGCACTACTTTGACTGCACACAAATTGTGTTGGTATAGTGGGGAGTGCAACCCTTGATCCACTCCAGTCTCTGACCCTTGGACTTGCAGATTTTCAGTGTGAAAGCTCAGTATCTCTGATGTTTTATTCTGCTCCAAGACAGATGCGAAACACAACCTGACTGTCTAACCCAGAGCAAGACAGACTGTTTACCTTGGGTTTACAGAGCATTTCAGACAGTGAGATCTGAATGTGAATCAGAAGAAACTTCAGGCAGCACCTGCACCTCCACCACTGGCACTTTTCAGTGGGGGTTTAGCAACTAAACAGACTCGAGTGCTCATGGAAGGCAGTCTCACACAGGCACCCACTGCTCTCAGATCCATTCATTGGGACTCAGTACAGTCTGCAGAGCAGATCTGCTTTTGCATAAGAAAGCCCAGCCCAATCAGCCCTATTCACAGAAGTGTTTGGGATATGTACAGAGTTTTCTTGGAAATACTGAGCACTACTCAGTGTACAGCTGCAGAGACAACCTGCCCCTGTCACTGAGGATGGACCAATACAGAAATTCAGCAGCAAAACAAGCCATGTGCAATTCCTTCCTGTGCAGGAATAGTGGGTTTTATATGGCAGTTACATTTCTGCTCAAAACACTGACATGATGACAAATCCAGAGAAAAAAATGACTAGGATTTCTAGGCAGCTGTTCCCATACAGGTCTGGTCAGAAGCTCAGCCCTGAATCTCAACTTACCATCGATGTTGAGCATCATCTTCCACATGGCAGGTCGGACTGACTGATGGAATCCAAACCAGACCTCCCTGCCCCCTCCCAGGGGGTGGTCATAGCCTTCTGGAGCTGAGAAGAAGGAGCGGCCCACAGGGGTGTACCTGGTGAGACAGGTGCCCACACGTTTTTGCTCTTGCCTTCCAAATGCAAAATTTATGCAGTCAAGATTATAAACACACAGCACTATTATTTTTTGGAATTTTGTGCATCAGGAGTCTGCGCCAAGAAGCAAGTTTAAACAATACACCCTGAATGCTTCTGTTCCCACTGCAGTGCTTTCAAATTTAGACAAAACATGTACTATTTTTAGAAATGCACAACCAGTCTTTACAACAAATCAAGAACTAAATGAACTTACCCTTCCCGATCTTCAAGAAGGTGAAGTCTCCATCACAGCAGAGTCCGTACAACAGCCCTGTCTATACTGCCCTGACCCTCCAATTTCCATTTAGCCCTTTTCACTAAGGAACTTTTGAATACAGGATACACCGACAGAAGCCAAAGCTAGGGGGGGAAAAAAAGAGCTAGAGGAACTACTGCTTCTCTGTCTGGTAGAAAACAGCTGCTCCTGAACCTCCACACCTCCTCAGTTTTGTAATCACAGGCATTAGCACAGAGTTAACATCTACACGTTTCCTTCAGCTGCAGGGAAGCTGAGGAACACTGGCTTCCATCAAACCACAAGCCCTTTTTTTAAGAGCCAGTTACACCCAGTGAAACCCATCAGGGCAAAGCCATCCAGGTGCCTAAAGCCAGCAAACTTCAAAAGTAACTCTCACTGACCAAATCAAGCAAAAGTAACCCCTCTAAATGTCAGGGTTCTGAGATAAAAATAACAGCTAAGAGACTTTGTTAGGATGGGTATCTAGTCCCAGCCATGTATTTCAGCCCTGAGCAGCTCACACTGGTGATGGGTGTCAGTGGATTAAAGAGACTCCTGCCTTTCCACAGTCAGTGCCATCAAGTGCAGACACTTGGCTCAAGCTGAGCAGACCCAGGACAGCAGAGCTCCAGCACATGGAACCTCTCAGCTTTGCAATTAGGGCCTATTGTAAATGCCTCCTGTTCCCTGATCACTTCACACACACATCACCTGCCCTGCCTACAGAAACAGCTTGTACACAATTGCACCAATCTCCCCACTCAGCTCACCAGCTGTGCTGCATAAGGGGAATGAGCAGCTTTCCTTTTCACCTGTGAAGAAACAGGGATGAAGGTGTCCCAGTGGGGATACTTCAGGTAAAGACAGACTGCAGGAAGACAGTGAACCTACTTCATGGAGGGGAGGTGTCGTAGCACCACATCGACAGCATGAACAGGGTTAGTGCTGATAGGTTTGTCTAGTTCCAGAGGCTCAGGCAAGGTTCTTCCTGTCAAAACTTCATGCAGCAAGTGCCAGCTCACCCGAGAAACAAACTTTATTGACACTTTGAAGGGACGGTCTTTTCCACCTTCTCCCGGTAGTGTCACATCCAAATCCACCTGGGCAGGGGGGGAAAGAAAGAAATAAAACCCAGCTGTTTGACCTGGACTCTGGTAGCCTTGAGTTTCCACTCCTTCCCACAACTGGGCCACAGACTCAAACTCAGACATTGAGGACACAGCACATAAAATGCATTATCAAATGCACAGAGTGAAGAGAGCTGGGCCCTGACCAAATGGAAGAGAATCATGTAACATTTACACACACTGGAACTTGCAGGAAATACAGCAGAAGGACTCAGTTTCAGAACAGATACTGTAAGACACTTCCAGTCTTTCTGAACTCAGCAATATTAGAAGTTGTTTCTTTTTCCTCCCCACGAAGCTGCCACCAGGGCAACGTTTCCCCAGTTATCTTACCCCAGTAGTGGCCACAGGAAGTGGATTGGCTGTATAGAGGCTTCTCTTCCCATCATAAACTGGTCTACGGTCCCCAAATATTGTCACTTTAAAATGCTGCACCATGGAGTCCACCACGTCCCTGGAAAGGGGGATATTTACACTGAAGATGTTTCCAAAGAAGGATCTGGCTCCCACCCCCTCCATGTTTTGCTGAAGTAGCTTCAATAAACAGCACTCAGTGAATTATAAACACCCACTGGAACTCCAAAAGGTGCTTCACATACTTCAACTAAAATAATAAATACTAAATAATAAAATTACAATCAATGCAAATGCTCAAATACTGGGAAATATTGGAACTGAAATATTTTCAGAAACTCCTAGAAATGACTGAGGCCTTTGTGTCACCTTTACTAGGGAAAACGAGGACACAGTTACCTTGGGAGAAACCCACGAGATGGTACTGTGATAAAAACCAGTGCAAACTCCCAACTGGAAGCTCTGCCAGCTCATTGTACAGTCTGCAGTAATGTTCACCTGCTCCTCTATTAACAAGAGTTTTGAATTCTGCCTACACTGGTTATAAAGATGTGGTACCCTAACAAAACAGTCTTGGCTTTAAGTCCTTATTAACCAGAGTTTTTACCACAAAATTAAGTAAAAGCCTGATCAAATTTGCACACAGTTCATCTCCCTTGCTTTATTATAAGTTGATGGCAATAAAGATTAACCTGACATAAGCACTGAAATTAGACTTGAAAAGACACCATAAAATTTTTATACAGAAAAGGCTTCTTGATGCAAGTGGTAAATAGAACCAGAGAGACTTTTGCAACACCTCTGACTAAAACCTGCCCTCAGGACCTGAATTCTTTGGGGAGCCTTTGTGTTTCTGTGGCACAACCACCATATCTCACCTGATACACAATTCCCTTATTCTACAGAATGGAAACACTTTCCTTAAGCACCTGCAAACCAAAATTCCTGCACAACAGCAGCTTCCAGGCACCATTTCCTGGCCAGGCAATATTAACCCAAAGTGCTTCAGGAAGGTGATAAACACTGACTTCCACTTCCAGCTAAATGAGCAGCAGCACTTTCACCTCCCAGCTGGGACGTGGGGAAAGGAATTCTCCCTTTCACGGTTCCTGATGTTCCTAAACATCCACCTCGGTGCAATTATCAAGACAAACTTCATCTTCTCACCTGTTCACCCTCCGAGGACACTTATCTGGTTTGATGTCCACCTCATAGAGGTAGACATCAATCTTTGGGATTTCAACTTGGAAGCAGTTGGCCAGCAGTTTAATGGGCTTGCCCATGGTGCCATAGCCGGGACGTCTGGGCACCATGAGCAGGGGCTGTGCCCCCACGGGTCCTGCGGAAGGAAAAACCCACAGATTAGGAGAGGAGCACAGCAGACAGTGCCCTGAACCGGCTCCCAGGACAGCCAGGCTGGCAGCACAGCCAGCACCCGGGAAATCGGGAAATCAGCTGCCTCCAACAGCACACATCCAACAGCCTGCTAATTCCAAACAAACATTTGCCCATTTTTAATTCTGAAGCCTCCACCCACATCTAGGCTGTTCTCTTACTGATGAGCTTCAGCTTCTGTGGTTAGCATGAATAAAATCTGGAGATCTGGGTTAGGAGATTTCCTAAACAAAAATCAACCAGGTAAAACCCAAAAACAAAACAACAAAAACACTCTGTAAAAATATCAGAGGAAGTTTTTACCAGCCTGTCCTGAACACCCTGGTAATAACAAAGTGGCTGCAGAGTACAAGAATGCATTAGCAGTCCTGGACTGACGCACATGGTTTGTGACAAACTCTTCATTTCAGTGCCACTATCAGCTTGGTCTCAGAAGACAGATTATTCTTGAACTTTGCTGGCTGAAAATGGATGAAGAGTAAGACCATTACCTCCTGTCTCACTGCCCCCACAAAGCCAATTTGCCTGAAGAGTAAAGACTCAGATTAAGACACAGGATTGTCAAACTCTTGATTACTCAGACTAGAGAACACTCAGAGCTGCTCAGAGAAACATCCAAATCTGCAATGAGATGGGTATTCTGAAAGTCAGCTAAAAACACCTGCCCAGTAATCTGTTCCATTCTCCTCTTTGCACCATTTGGATGAGAATCCTGCACTCCAGATCTGCATTATTCATGCCTTACAAACCAAACACAGTAGTAAACACAGTCCATTTCCAAGAATTGTATTTCCACTTAAAAATACCTCTTTCCAGTCAAGAAGCAACAACAAACCCAAAATGCTTTGTAGCCTGAATTATAAGAAGTTGCTCATGGTACAAATGCCCTGATTTCCAGAGCACTTGAGTGAGTTGGTGCAAAGTTCTCCCCTCTCCTCCCACTCGGTGACGCAGGCGATTCCAGCCCACTCGTTTTCATTGCAGAGTTAAAATGTCAAGTGCTGGGAAAAATGTTTTTTATTTGCCTTCTGATTAATCTCCACTATTCCTGGAAAAAGAACCCACACTGTCTTGAAGGAAACTGTGTCCTGAGAACAGGTGAACATCAAAGCCCAGCTCCCCTGTAACATTTGTCTGGCCCTACCCAGAAACCTCCCGAAAAATTCTGAGTGAGGCTGGCGTGGAACCACGAGATAAAACAAAACAGAAACCAAGAAGCATCATTTAAAACCCGCTCACAGACTCTGCTTATGCAAAACTTGTTCCAAGCATCTGCTCTCTCCAACTTTCCCTTCATTTTAATACTCTCACACGAGCACAAGCAGCTCTACAATTCACTCCAGCTACACTGCAGAATATAATAAGCATATGCAAAAGGCACTTACTACTAAACATTTGAGTGGCATAAAGGACTCAATAGCTCACTTTAATATTCCAAAGACATACACACCATAGTTTGTTTATATTTAGTTCCTATCTGTGGGAAAGACTAACAGAACTGCTGAAATAAAGATAAAAAGGTTATTTTAGTCTGGTCTGCCCTGTGTACCCCTCGCCCAGCTCAGCCTGGAAGGAGTTAAAACCCAGATTTTGGCAATCAGGGATTAAGTGACCAATAAATGAGTAAGAAGTGCAGGTCTGCACACCGCTCAGGCATAATTTTTTAAAAATTCAGCTATTTTGCTGTCACTGAACAAATGCTCCCTCGGACAAATTAACTTAAAAAACCCGAGCATGCTGTAAGTCAATTCTGCCATTACTGCCCACTCAGAAGATCCTGCTTCCCAGAGCCTCTGAATTGCCAGATTGTGTGTTGTGAAAGTCTGTGTCACTGGCTTCAAAGCCGTGACTCAAAGCCCAGTAAAACACAAATAAGCAGCGACGCTCTGGGGACAGGGCTGCTGCCCAGCTCCCGGTGACTCACCCCACCTCATGCCTGAGTCCTGTGTCAAACTCATGGAAATAAACACACACACACACCAAAAATACTCCAAGCAGCTCCAATCTGCAGAGCTCAGGGCGAGCAGACTCCTTCCCCCGAGTCACTGAACCATTGCGAAAACAAAGTGGGCAAAGTCTCAAAAAACCTTTGTCAGAGCAGCAGCACTGCGGGGCCTCCTCCTGCTGGCCCTGCTTCCAGACAGCAGCTCTGCCCTGCTCAGCTGCCCACCAGTTTTGGAGTAGGAACTTCTTTGTGTTGGAGAAACCATTGCACTCTGCCACTACAGCATCAGGAATGTCCTTATCATGGAATCACAGACTGGTTTGGGTTGGAAGGGACCTTAAGGATCATCCAGTCCCACCCTCTGCCATGGGCAGGGACACCTTCCACCAGCCCAGGCTGCTCCAAGCCCCGTCCAACCTGGCCTTGGACACTTCCAGGGCTGGGGCAACCACAGCTTCTCTGGGCAACCTGTGCCAGGGCCTGCCCACCCTCACAGGGAAGGATTTCTTCCTGACAACAAACCTAAACCTCCTCTCCATCAGTGGGAAGCCATTCCCCTTGTCCTGGCACTCCAGGCCCTTGTAAACAGCCTCTCTCCATCTTTCTTGTCTGCTCCCTTAAGGTAAACACCGAAGATGTTCCTAAAAACCCAAAGAAAACCCTCTAACCCAAGCCTGCTCAGCATGCCAGAGCAGAGTCCAATTCATAAAACCAGCTCAGGAAAGTCCCCAGCACTAAAAGTCAACTGATTTACAACAGAAAACAATGAACACACAAGGAGGAACTGAAACTGGTGCCTGGGACAGATTCCTGGAAAGCTTCTGTGCAGCCAGGGAGCACATCCCGGGACAGTTTGGGCTGGAAGGGACCTTAAAGCTCGCCCGGTCCCGGCCCCCTGTGGAAGTCCCTCTAAAGGTTTCGAGGAGCTCTGGATGCGGATCTTTCCCTCCGAGGGATTGTCGGTGTTCTGATGGGGCTCACACGGCCCAGGCGGGCGGGGATTCCTCCGGCAGCACCCGGAGCACCCAAACAGCGCCTGCATCCACCTTGGACACCAGAGGAGCCCTGCTCGGAATAAAGCCCGAGCACAGCGAGCAGGGGCTCCCAAACCTGCAGCTGCTTCCAGCACGGCACTGCACGGAGCAATGAACCCTCTGGCAGGCACAGAGCAGAACCCTGAGCCCTGGCAGGATGCTCGTAGGAAATGCAGATTTCCTTGCATGATCCTTTCCTTACAGAAAGGCCTTCCAGCAGAAAATTATCCTCTCTCCTACCGTGGCTTCAGCATCACAAAACCGAACTGTATTATCAGAGGTAACTCAGTAGTTTTATTTTTGTTTATACAACCAAGTTTAAATTTCTAACCAAACGGGTGATGGAACAGCCCAAAAGACACCATCGAGGCCTGAGCAGGTAAAATACAATTTAAACTCTGGCTCAGGACCACGAGGCAGATTTGTGGAACAGATCCCAGGCTCAGGCTGGAGCTGCACCCAGGAGAGCTCCCCATGGAGGGGGGAAAATAAAAGATTCCCTTGCAGAGGGCCCCTGGCCTCTGCCTGGACTCAGAGGCCCAACCCATGGAGCTCTAAGAAAATCCTAACACTACCAAAAAATAACCTAATTCTAGATTAAAAAAAAAATACAGAGGGAAGATCAGATTCAAACGTTGGTTTCAGTAACTGAGCTCCTCCTGCCAGAAATCAAGAATTGCCTCATTTCTGTGCTGGGCCTCGCTGGGTGGCATTACATTATTCATGAGTAATGCAATCCACGTTTCCTAAACATTCCTCCTTGCAATTTAGGGTCTGGGGTTTTTTTTTCAAGGTTTCAGGTATTCATTCATGTTAAAACTCATCAAAAGCCAACATTTTGATGCCATGCTCAGTGACTGCCAACTGCACAAGCAAACACTAGTGTGGTAACTCGTTCTGGCCTAATGGAGTTACAGAAAACACACTGAAGTGTTTTGGGAGAATTTACAAGACAATAAATGCTTCTGAACCATTAAAAAAAAAAAAATCTAAACACTAAGAGCTTGAAGCTCGAAACAGCAGCTTATGTGCACATAGTGAAGTTAATACCCAGCTGCTCTGGGAGAAGGGAACATGCCAGCCCACACAAACCCTGGAAGACTTTTCCCTGGAAGGTATTTCCACAGACCAGAATCAGGAAGGTAAAAATTAGCTCAAGGAATACTCCTGACACCTTCCCGCCCGAGGAGGCAAAGCTCTGAGGATGAAACAATTTGTCAAGTTCACACTGTGAGTCAAGCAGCTTCCACAGCAACTCCAGAGGAAATCTGCCATTGTGTCTCACAGCACAGAGTAACTTTTGAAGGCACCTATGAATCACCCCCTTCCCTCCCCTACCCCACCCACCAAAATGGGATTTTCAATGGGCCTCCCAGATCACTACTCTGAACTCAGAAAGGGAAAAGCACCTTCTCAGGATTTTCTGCGCCTAAATTTGTACAGAAAAGCAAATGGAATATTAAAAATGCCTGTTAAAAAAAATAGAGCAAAAACTCCAAACAACAATTTAACACTTTTAACACATTTTTAACTGTGAGCTTTGAAGGAACAATGAGTGACATGGAAATAAAGACACACAGCACTGATCCAGCTCGGTTACACCAAGGGAGCATCCCCAGCTGGTTGAATCTCTCTGCCTTTTGGAAGTTTAGTTCCCATTCTCCTGGTGGAAGTGCAATGTGGGTCACTGGATTCAAGTACCAAGAGCTGCTTTTCCTTCACTGTACCTTCTCCCAGTGAACATTTTGCTCCTATTCCTCAGTTATTTGTCTTCACCACAACCTGCACCTCGAGCAGCCACCTTCACATCCTGCTCCTGCTTTAAGCCATGTTCCAATTCCATATTTTCTAGATTTCACAAACAGGACATCACCTACAGCACTGCTTCACCTGAGAGGTCCCTGCACAGCTTCCACACTTCACTCCAGGGACACTCACACATCTTTGCTCCCTGCTGCTTATTCTATACCCACGTTTTCCCTTCACACACAAAAAAGGAACCACGTCTCAGTGTCCTCCTTTTGATGACAGAGCTTTAACCCTCCTTTGTTCTGCCAAGGATGTTTCGTGTCCTCCTGTTCCAACACCCCAAAACATCACACTTAACACGTCCCTCATCTCACAGCAGAGGTGGAAGGGTCACCTATTGTGCTGGACACCAGCTGAGCCCACCAGGAACACTCAGACTTGCTAAAATCCAACATCTTGCAGCCCAACAACAGGTAAACTCATTCCAAAGGGACACTAAAGAGTTTATGGGCTGCTCTTGCAAATCTGCTTATCAGGAGACAACTACCATTGCACCAGGTTATAATTACAGCTAACACAGCATATGAGTGTATCATCTGAATTCCACCAGACTCCTAAAATCCTGCATCTTCCCCAAATATTTTCAGCTCCTCATTAAGCCAGGCAATAGCTGAGATTGGGAGTTTTTCCAGCCAAATCCATCCTTGTCCTTAAATCTCCAAGTAACTTACAAAAGGATCTACACATGGAGATGAAAGGGTATGGCTTGGGTTGGCACCTTCAGTCTCGTATCTTCACTACCTGTGGCACCTCTTGATGTGATACAGAACTCCAGGTGGCTTTGGTCGTTCCCTTTGCCATCCAGGTTCATCAGGGAACTGCTGATTAAACACTGCCCACACCTGAACTGATCTGCCAGCCCCGGAGATAAATTATTTCAACAAACTAAAGCAGAAATTCCCTCTCTGATACTCAAAACCCATTTAAAACACAACGCTTAGTACCAAGCACGTGCTTCCCTGGCAAAGGGATCACACGGACAAAATGTGAAGATCCTCACAGAACGGTGTGGGCTGGAAGGGACCTTAAAGCCCATCCAGTCCCACCCCCTGCCATGGGCAGGGACACCTTTCACCATTCCAGGCTGCTCCAAGCCCCGTCCAGCCTAGCCTTGGGCACTCCTCCCAGGGATGGGGCAGCCACAGCTTCCCTGGGCAACAACCACCTTGGCGATGTGGAGCAGCACAGCGAGAGATGCAGCTCACCCCGGGATGCAGCTCACCCAGGGATGCAGCTCACCCAGAGATGCAGCTCACCCCGAGATGCAGCTCACCCCGAGATGCAGCTCACCCCGAGATGCAGCTCACCCCGAGATGCAGCTCACCCAGAGGTGCAGCTCACCCAGAGGTGCAGCTCACCCAGAGGTGCAGCTCACCCAGAGGTGCAGCTCACCCCGAGGTGCAGCTCACCCAGAGGTGCAGCTCACCCCGAGATGCAGCTCACCCAGGGATGCAGCTCACCCAGAGGTGCAGCTCACCCCGAGATGCAGCTCACCCAGAGGTGCAGCTCACCCAGGGATGCAGCTCACCCAGAGGTGCAGCTCACCCAGAGGTGCAGCTCACCCCGAGATGCAGCTCACCCCGAGATGCAGCTCACCCCGAGATGCAGCTCACCCAGAGATGCAGCTCACCCCGAGATGCAGCTCACCCCGAGATGCAGCTCACCCCGAGATGCAGCTCACCCAGAGGTGCAGCTCACCCCGAGATGCAGCTCACCCCGAGATGCAGCTCACCCAGAGGTGCAGCTCACCCCGAGATGCAGCTCACCCAGGGATGCAGCTCACCCCGAGATGCAGCTCACCCAGAGGTGCAGCTCACCCAGGGATGCAGCTCACCCAGAGGTGCAGCTCACCCAGAGGTGCAGCAATCATCCCCAAAGCTCAGCGTGCTCCGCGGCGGGGCCCGTGCCCGGCAGGAGCTGCCCGGGGAGCCATCCCGGGCCGGTCCCGGGTTACGCAAGGCGGGCGCTCCGCTTATGAAATACCGACCGTCCCCTCGGCCCCGCGGGGGGGACCCGCTCGGCCGGCACCGGGGCCGTGCCCGCCCGGCCCCTCCCGGCCCCTCCCGGCCCCTCCCGGCCCGGGGGGCTGAGCGGCGCGGGGGGACCCGCTGCCGGTACCCGCGGGAGCCCCGCCGGGCCCGGGCTCACCTGCGCTGCCGATTTCCATTCATGGAGCTGGGGCGCAGCCGCTCGGGGGCTGCGGCGGCGGGCGCGGGGCTGCGCTGGGCGGCGGCTCCCCCGCCGCGCTCCGGGCGTTCGCGGCGCCGCTCCCGGGGTGTTCCCGGTGCCGCTCCCGGGATGTTCCCGGTGCCGCTGCCGGGCGTTGGCGGTGCGTTTCCCGGTGCCGCTGCCGGGGTGTTCCCGGTGCCGCTGCCGGCGCTGCCGGCCCTGGCGCGGCGGCGGAAGTGGCGTGGCCGCCCCCAGCCCCGGCTCCCCGCGCGGCCGCTCCCGCTCCCGCCCCGCTCCCGCCGGAAATCCCGCCCGCGCTTCCCCTTCCCCCGCGCGCGCCCCGGCCCTTTCCGGGGGAAGCGGAAGCGGGAGGGGCGCGGGGCCGGCGCGGTTGCCACGGGAACGGAGGGGGCGGGGCCCGGGCGGTGCGGGGGGACCGGGCTGGGGACACCCCCAACACGCGGGGCCGGGCCGGGAGCTGCGGGACCCGGGACACACAGACCCCGGGACACACGGACCCCCAGAGGGTGGTTGGCACTGAACAGGCTCCCCAGGGCAGTGGGCACGGCCCCCAGGCCGACAGAGATCAGGGAGGGTTTGGACAACGCTCTGAGGGGCAGGGTGGGGTTGCTGGGGTGTCTGTGCAGGGCCAGGAGTGGGACTCGTGATCCTTGGGGTCCCTTCCAGCTCAGGGTGTTCTGTGATTCGGATGTACCGGGCTCAGTGCTGGGTTAGGCAGTGGCACCTTTCTCATTTCCTCTGCCCCCAAAAGACCATTTTTCATAAGGACAGTGAATTGAGACTTGTTCACGTGCTACCTGTGAAGGAAAATCACCTTTTCTGATGGTGAGAGGGGCTCATCCCCAGGGAAACAGGTGAAGAACTGGAACTTTGGGCCAGCAGGAATTTGAGATTCGAAATCCAAATTTCAGGATCATTATTAAGAATGACCATTTTGGAGACTCTCAGCTAAAAATGAAGTCCGTAAAAGCCCATGTGAGCCCCACGGTAAGGTTTCTAAACCCATGCAAATGAAAGGTAAATTACTAGAGAATTTCCTTAACTGAAATCCGGAGCAGGAAGGGGGAATGTGATCACCAAGATGAAGCAGATACGTGGGAGGGAGGGATCCCTGTACACACACATCCCTCAGGGGCAGCACGTCTGGTCCCGCAGCTGTAACCAGAACCAGGGCCAGGGCTCAAATGCCAATCTAACACCCGAAACCAGTTTTCCAACCCGTTTTCCAGGACTCCAGACCCAGCTGCATGAGGCACAATTTGCTGTTAAACCTCTCACAGAAACAGCCCCTTTAAAACTGCAGGAGATTTCTGTTGTGTAGTAGAACTCATTTCAAAGAGGTGATGCCCACAAAGCAGCCCATGAGTGCAGGACTTGTGCTGCTGCCCAGAACGTTCTGGTGCTGCAGTTCAGGTAATTAACTAATGAGTGCCTGCCTGCCATTAGTGAGCACTTCCTTAAAATTCCTTGGCATTATTCAGAAACCCAGTTACAGCTCAATTGCTAAATCATTCATCAGGAAAAGTCTGTCCCTGCACCTTCGTGAGGTAAAAAACGGGCAAAAAAACTCAGAGGATGGAAACAACCTCCAGTTCTGGACCCTAAAAGTCAACCCTAAGCTGTTGGCACTGGAGAGGACTGGGATGTTTGCAAGAATTCTGAAGCTGGGAAATGTAAAACCCGATGGGAAATGTAAAACAGGATGGGAAATGTAAAACATGAGGCAGTACAGAAACCCAGAGGATCAAGTTTAACCTCAATCCAAGAGGAGTCTGAAGTCTGTCCTTAAAGCACCTCGGAGCCAGCAGCCCCCAAAGCACTCGGTGAGGCTGCAGGAGCAGCAGATTTTGATGTCCATTTCTGACAGAACCCAGGAGCCCCAGTTCAGTCAGTTCTCAGATGACATTTTAATAAAAAGTAGAACTGGCTACCGTATTCCCAGAAGTTTTAAGCACGCATTTGTTCACTGAAGTGTTTCATTAAATGCAGATCTGGACAGTGAGGGGTGCTGGATCCTCTGCAGTATCTGATGCAATTCAGCTCCAGTCAGCGTTTCCCTGTTTGTCCCCAGCCTTTCCCGAGGGAACGGGACGCGCATGTCCCTTCCCCACACGATGTGACTCAGGAGTGTCACCCCGACATATTCACATTGCTTTTATTTAGGTCTTCTGCCAACAGTTACAGGGTAACAGACACTTGGGACTGCAAAGTCGAAGTTGCAAGCAAAAATCAGGACCAAGGCAAAAAAAAAAATAAAATCCACAAAGGCAATTAAATCAAATCCAATATAAATACAATGTTCTGGAGCTCTTTAATCATACTGCTTTCTTTAATAAAGAGGTGGTTATGATCTTACAGTATTTTCTTTTGGCCTAATCCAAGGATTTTGTTACTCTTTACCAGTCTTAATTCCACACATACAAAAAAAAATTGATATTCAACCTTTAAAATATAAGCCATATCTTCTTAATAAAATAAGTTTTGTGCTGCTGCTTGTTTAGTAAGTACTGTACATCAACTGTTCACGGCTATTTAACAAATGGACCATACAGAGTTCAAGCTAGAGCAAAAAAAAACCCACAAGAAAAGTAACAACCCAAAGGGAGCATCCTGTAAACACCCTATGTACAGTCCCACACTTGCTCGTAGAAAGGAGGTACGAAAGGGGCTGGAAATCGAACACAAAAGCACTGGAGTCCTGGAAATTTTCTTTCACAACTATTGAAGTGCAAATCACTCAGGCAAGATATGAATTTCACTTGTTTATTGCTCTCCTGCTGTCTGGCTTCCCTTCCTGAAACAATCACATTCTTTTATTTCACACTGATTTTCCAAGAAGAAAACCTCCCGCGAGGCAACGCCGGGTGACACTGAGACATGGGCTCGGACACGCGCGGTCCCAGAACACCCCGAGCGCCCTGGAGCTGCGGGGAGAGGGCAGAGCAGCCCTCCCGCCCCGTCCTGTCCAGATATGAGATAAGGGCAACGACAGCGTTCAACGGGTAAATGAAAGCTACTCCTCTTCCCACAGAACCGCATGCACCCGGCGACGCTTCCATCGCAGCCGAACTCGTGCGCACGGAGAAGGCGGAGGCTCGGAGCCGATCGGGGTGTCCGTGTGGGGCGTGGGGCTAACTACAGTCCTGGCATGGACCTGGGGAACACCTATCGGCTACGGCAGCAAAACGCACCTCAGCATGCAGCTACTCGTTTGCACCTCGCACAAGAGAAGGGGGGAACGCCGGTGCCGGAGCGCGGAGAGGGCACGGTGCATAGTCCGGTACAGAAAACATGCGGGTCACTCCAACCTCTCTAAAGTTCTTCAGAGTGGAAACTGGGTTTAAAGGGCACAGCAGCTACTGAGTTTGGCTTTTTTTATTTATCCAAAACCGTGAAAACCCAATGCAGAGGGTGAAATAAGGGCAGAACACGATCTGCAAGTCAACAGCTGAGAGTTTCAGAAGCTGTGAAGCTTTTGTGTAGTTAAAATTGCTGTTAAAAGTAGGTGCTACATCAGCAAGTCTTCATTCATAGTTTTCTATGAACAGCCACCTTACAAATGAGTGCAAATCTTAAAGGTCCATTTTACATTTCAAGTCTCAAGGTTAAAAAAAATTGTTACAGAGCAACAAGCTGTTTCTGTAAATACCCACACTATCTCTTTTCAAATGGTTAAAAATGGCACGTGCTATGCCACAGCTACTAAAAGACATTTCTTAGTTCTAGACCCAACTAAAACACTAAAATAAAAACGAGGAACCAAAATCCCTTTGCCCCTCGCTGCAGAGCAGCAGCCAGGCGCGTTCTGGTGTAATGCTGGTGAACAAACTGATTTGCAGAGAGAACCTTGACCTTGACCCCGATTTTATTCTTAATGAGAAGCTTTCTAACACCAGGTGAGCGGGAACAGCCCCTCTGAGATCGCTTTGCTTTCAATGAACACAAGCCAGAGTTCGGAGGATGAGATGGAGGTGCTGATTGGTGTCACTATGCAGGCACTTGTGTAGAGGAATGTAGGCTTCTCATGTTGACACTTAGTGTTGATGCGTTCCCTACGCTCTAAAAGCCTTCCTAAAAGTTCCCTACCTACTGACCACGGATAGTTCCTGGTCTCCTCCTCGTCACCTTGAGGATATACAGCAGTGGAGGTTGACACAAGGTGCAAAGGAGAATATGAACCAAACACTGTGGTCTTGAGGAAAAACAGGACCGTGCTAAACGCAGGATCTTCACCAAACGTGACATCAGTGGGCTCAGCACTTAGTTTGCATAGCATAGTGATGTCTTCACTGTTCACAAACGCGTTGCCCCAAAAGAAAACGGGAAGAGTGAATTCCCGGGTTAGGACAGCTCAACAGGCCACCGTGACCGGTGTGGTTTTCGTGAAGGCAAGGCAAGTTTCCAGGTCAGAGAGTACAAACCAAAGAGGTGTGGGTGTGCTCCTGTCCGCGCGGGCCGGGGCAGCACGGGACACGCGGCGGGCAGGAAAATGAGACCAGAGCTCTTCCCCGCAGAGCGAGCGCCTCGTCTGTCCCTTGAAGGAAGCACTGGGAACACTTTCATGTCAAAAAGCCCAGCTAATCTGCCCGGATGATATTGGTACTGAGCTGCCCCCACGGCCCCGCCGCCGTGCGCAGCAAAACGGGCCTGAAAAGCAGTGACCAGGTTCCTGTGGGGAAAAAGGCTTTTTTCCTGCTACAAACACAAATCAGGAGCTTCCCCCATGACAACAACAAGGATTTCATCATTCTAAGGAACGATCTGGTGTGCTTTCAGAATCAAAACCCCTGGCATGAGAGCAGTGATACCATGACACGAAGAGCAGCAAAACTGAGCAGCAGAGAGAGAGAGAGCCGGGAGGTGCTGGAGGTGGGGGGTGTGGTACGTCCAAAGCAGCCAGCCCGGGCAGACACGTGCTGAGTGCTCACGGACCACGGGCACTGCGGAGCACCCGGCACGGAACGGGCTGCAGTCGGCAACGCTCATCGGACAGGAAACGCTGGAAAGCTCTGGCGTGAGCAACACAGCCTCAGGAAGTGCGGGGATGTAAACTCTGAGAATGTTAATGACTTGTGGATTTTGGCAACAGACTCAGTATCATATAAAAATAATGTTTAGTAAAAAAATCCCGGTGTCCATCGTAAAAATTTAGGGGGGGAGAGGAAAAAAAAAAAAGAGAAAGAAAAAATGGATAGCGCTTTCTGTCCTCATGGGATGGAGGTGCCCCCATTTGTCAGAAACAGTTTTAAATAACAAGTAGTACACTGGAAACAAAAATGGGTCAGCAGCCATTAAACGTGTCCTGTATGAAAGTGCACATCTTTCAATGGGGTTTAACCACCGTGAGGTCGTGATCTGACACAAACTGCAACTGAGGACCATAGAAATTAACTCCTTCCGATGGAAATATGGACCACCATCAAGACAAGATTACTAGTTTCCTTACAAGATTAAAAACATTGAAATTTTGCAGCATCATAGTAAGGCACTCACCCATGGAATAGTCTGTGACTGTTGCTTCGAGCGGCAGCAGCTGACTAGCTTGTAACACGAGGAAGACAGTTTTCAGTTCTGAGCTAAGTGCTAGGGTGCCTTACATTATCCGGGGGAAAATTACTCGGGAGGGGGGAGATGTTAGTGTTAGAATTCTCCTATAAACTAGTTGTTTGTTTTTTGTTTTCTTTTTTCCCCTTAACCCATTAAAGCATCTCATAATCTAAAATATTAGTTTTATAAATCTAGTCTTCTGTTTTAAGGCTCTAAAAATCCCCTCCCCCCAACCCCCACAAAAAATACCTACCAGCGCCTGGTGGGCAACGGAGGACCAAAGCCGCCAGTTCACAGTCAGGAGTCTCTAGTATTGCATCTTAAAAATGAAAACCTGCTTCCGCCTCCTGGGAGTTTTATCCCTTCCCTTGAATGCCTTCATGAGTTTGGTCAGGTCAAAATTTTGCAAAGCCAGAAAAAATTAAAAAAATAATCATCATCATCATCATCATCAGTCTCTTCCAATCCGACACAGGTGTTGGATCGTTCTGTCCCGTGGTGCTGGTCTCCTGCCTCAAGTCGACGCTGCCTGCCCTGCAGTGATTTCTCATTGGAAAAAAAAAAACAAGGTGTCCCAATGCTTCCTTTTTTGTATGGCTCCTACAAATCTGAAAGCTTTCTTGAGTGAGGTAACAAAAGTTAGGCTTTCAAGCAAAGTACATGGTACGTAAAGTGTCCTGATGAACCTGCACAGCCTTCGCCAAGGCCTGGGGGTCTCTGCCGTTGCTCTGTCCAGATATATGGCTGCCCTCGCCACTGAAAGTCAAGGAAATCACTGCATAATTATTTCATATTTTCCCCCCAGGAGCACCGAGAAACTCCCCTGGAGATGGGAGTCAGCTGAGCGCTGGCAGCACAGGAAGGCACCTCACTGCAGTGCAAGGAGATGCTGCATGTGCTGGTGCCTGGGCCTGGACTGCAGAGATTCCAGCACCTCCAGGCAGCTGGGAATGCTCAGACACTGGCTGGGATGAGCTCAGGATGGGATTTAACCCTCTGCTACCCCCTGCTCCCCCTGTGCTGGGAGAGGATGCAGCTATGTGCAGGTCTCACCCCTAGAAAGGCTGTGCTGCTGCACCACTCAGACACAGACACCTCCATGCCCCCTGTCCCCTGCCCATCCCTGGCTGTGCCCTCCCAGGGCCACAGGCTGAGCCCCTCACCTGTCGTGCTCCTTGTCCACGAGGTGGTACCTGGCCCGGAATGCCACCAGCCGGGCGTAGTAGGCCGGGGCTGGGATGGACACGGAGCGGGTGCAGCGCACGTAGGTGTGGCACAGCTGGTACGTGAGGATCTGCAGCTCATCCGCCGTGAACCGGTTGTCATCCCACAGCACGTAGTAGTGGGACGGCCGGCTCGTGCCCTGGGAAGGAGGGGGGGCACTGTGAGAGGTGCTGCCAGCACCCGGACATGGGCAGCCACAGGCAGCTGCCTTGCATCCTCATCATCCCCACCCTGATCCAAATGATCTGTCAGACAGCCTGGGCAGGAGAGAGGCCTGTGCTTCCCTGATGTCAGAGCCCCTCATGATGAGGCAGGAAAGCCCTGGGCACCGAGGTGCAAAGCAGCACTAATGCCCCTGCCCGGTGCCTGTTCCCTGTGTGCTGCTGCTCCTGCAGCGCCACAGCCCACGGGATCCCCACCAACCCTGGCCAGCTCCTGCTGTCCACACAGGGGAGGGGAGGCCAAGCAGCCTCCCTTGTGGAAGCAGCTGCAGATTAAGTGAGAGCAGTTTTTCCAGGCTGGTTTCTGACTAATCTTGGCTGCCTGCAGCCAGGCAGCTGCAGAGCAGGCAGGGACGGCTGGCCCAGCTCTGCCGCCCACGGCCAGACAGCAGGTCCCTGCTGACAACCGGGCGCCTGGTGAGCCCAGCACGCTCAGACACCAGCTGACAAGCTGCTGAATTGGCTGCTCTGAAGGAGGAAAATCTCTCAGGAGAGATCCTTGGCTCCGGGAGAGAAACCGAGTACGTG
Source organism: Pyrocephalus nanus (assembly GCA_038380795.1). NCBI lineage: Eukaryota > Metazoa > Chordata > Aves > Passeriformes > Tyrannidae > Pyrocephalus > Pyrocephalus nanus. The sequence continues at coordinate 5,842,195 of CM076285.1, read as the reverse complement.
CCACACAATGCAGCAGCAGTGCGGGCCCGGCACCTGCTCGCCAAAGCACCGCAGCGGCAGCTCGGCTCCAACTGCCCTCGTCTCCGTGCCAGGGGGAGGCTGAACAGGGCTGGGACGGATGCCTGAGAGCACAATCTGCCACACCAGCCAAAAACCCAGCAGCACCACAACAGCCATCGCTGCAGAGCGGTACCTGAATGCCTGCATGACTGCACAGGTAGAAGTCGAACTCAAAGGGGTGGGTGATGTTTGTATCCACTGTTGTTCCTGCTGGGATGTTCCCGCTCTTCCCAATCTACAGGGAATAGAAAGAGATCCAAGTGTTGGGTTATTTCCAGGTGCCCAGAGCACCATCCCTAGCACAGCTGCCCCGGTTCAGGGTCCCCATGTCAGTGTGAGAGCAGCATGCAGAGCCACTCCCCAGGTGTCGGTTCCAGGGGGAAAGAGGCAGCTCCTCCTGCTCTGCTCCCTGTGTAAACAGGCCTGCTGGCATTCTCTGCAGGCAGCAGCACCAGGCATGACATGGAGACAGAGCCAACAGCAGGGTGAGGGTTGGGCATTAGCCCATCCTACTGCAGAGATGAGGCTTAGGTGAGCAAAATTCCAGGGTTCTCTGCAGAGCATGTGCTGGAGCCTGTGCCACAAGATACTGGGGCTTTTACATCCTGATCAGAACAGTCCTCAGTTCCCAGGATTAAATCTTGCTGCTCTAACCAGAGCAGTCTGGTGACACTCGATCTAACTACTAAATTCAGATGACATCTAGGAAAAGCGACAGCCTCAACGCTGCTGCAGAGCACACACAAACAAGCTGTGAGCAAGGGGTTATTCAGCCTGTCACGTCAGCAGCTCCAGCTATCACCAAAACAACAGATGTTTTCAAGCTGACAGAGGTTATTTCAAGAGTCACCAGGATCATCAGCACCCAGTAACTCATAATAACAGCAAACAGCTGGCTGGGGTTCTAGAGGCAGCCTAATCCACGTGGCTGTGGGAGTCCAGCGAGCAGCACGTTTCATTCAGAACAAGCTCTCCCTGCCAGTGATGAGATTCCCCCTTGGCAAAGCCAGGGCTGGCTCTTCCATCAGACAGGGATGAATCAGCTGCCTCCCACCCCATGGTGCTCACCCTCTCGTTCTTGTCTGCACAGAAGAGACGGGTGTGATGCCTCTTCTGGACGACGATGTAGGTGATGCCAGGCTGGTAATCTTTTTCCAGTTTGATGCAAGCGTCTCGGATCGCCAGGAGCTCATAGTGAAGGATCTGGAGAGACAAGGGCATGCAGAGTGTGGGGATACACCGGCACCCAGCTGTCTCCCTGGCACCCTGGGGGAGCCCTGTGGGAGTTTGGTGCATCTCTGCTGCCCGACGGGGATCTGAGGGTCCTCACCTGTGGGAGCTGCCCCTCGGGAACACCATCGCGGTAGAAGATGATCCTGGTGGGTTTGAAGCGGGTGGATTTGTAGAACTGGATGAGGAGCTCCCTCACCATGTAGGACAGGTCCTCGATGATTTCCTGGCGTGGGCGCTGCACGCGCACCGTGGCACAGTACCGGCTGGGGTGGGCGTCCATGCTGCCCACCACCTGCAGCGACAGGCCAGGCCTGAGCGTCACACCGGGGAGGGCAGACGGGATGGGAGCATTCCCAGCCTCCACCTGCTTCCCCCATGCACAGCTGGCCATGGGCAGAGCACCCGAGCTCACAGATCAGATGGGACAACGAATACTGTACAGACAACCAGCCCTGGTTGTAGCCACATCCCGGTGTCACAGTCTACCATGCCCTTTGCAACATTTACGGGAATTTTCAGCGACACAGCTTGGGCTGGTGCCATGGAGTGATGTGGCTGTGGGGGCTGCTGCTGCTCTGCCCACTGGTGAGGGGAACAGGGCTGCCCCAGACAGCCACAGGCTGCCCGAGGACACAGTGGGTCAAGTCACCACATGGCATCCACCGAGCAGGGAGTTTCCATCACAGTGGGTGCAGTGCAGGGGACACCTCAGAGACGTCAGAGCAAGAGGCCAAGAGCAGCCAGGCTCGGCTGTGACACTGGGGCAGGGGTGCAGTGTGAATCAGGTGCTGGCCCACCCTTGGGACATGCCTGACTGCCTCGCTCACCACACTCAGCTGTGACTTTGTCATGTGCCCCACGTCCCCCTGAGCAAGGGGGAAGTACCAAATATCCCCCCCATCCCAGCAGTGTGAACCTGCTGCCCTTCCCCAGCGCTTTCACTTTTGCTTCACAAACAGCTCTGGGGTCGGGGTGCTGCACTGGAACCAAGGTGCACAACAGAAATAGTTCCTCCACCCGTGGGACCCCCCTTGCCTAATCAACAACACACCAAGGACAAGGTCAAGTCCCTCTGAAGGCTCTACCATTTTCCTCCCCTGCACTTTCAAAAATGCTTTCATAAAAACTAAGAAAAAAGCCCCAGTGGTCCTGCACAAACCACAGAAGATGTTTTCAGAGGGGAAGTGTCGCCGCCAGGAAACAGACTGTTCTGTCCCACCCACACCTACAGCAAACAGCCCAAAGCCTTTCCCAACCCCTTCTAATTAAGAAAAAACACTCCTCCAAAGATGCATTTGCATGCCAAGGAAAACCTGAGCTGTGAGTCCTGGAAAGTTAAGAACTGAATAGGAAAATGCTGACATGCTTAATTAAAACAGACTCTGAGAGAACCTGACACTCTCCTGTGCTCCACTGAGCAGCGTCTCCCAGTCTGAGAGAGGGCACGAGCTGCCTGCAGTGCTGCTGGCACTGAGCAGCACTTTGCTCCTGGATGCTCATTTTTCATTTGAGGAGAAGGCAGGTCCTCCTTCCCAAAAGGCTCAGAAGCCCAGTCCCCCCAGTCTTCCCAACTTTAAAATCCCAGCTCTCCCACTGGGGAAGGTCCCTCCAGAGCTGCAGCTGGACCAGGATGCTCCGGGATGAGTTGGTGCAGCTCTGAGCTCCCTGCACATCACCAGCCCCATCTGGTGGCAGCTGCCAGCTCTCCCTGGGTCTCCCCAAAACTGCAGCTCCTCTGCTGAGAGGCAGAAGAGGATCAGGGAACCACCTCCCCAGGAATGGGATGAAACACCCGACAGAGCACAGGGTCACCCCAACAACTGTCACCATGGGGACAGCAGTAACACAGCCCCCTCAAGGACAACAGTCCCATTCTAGCTCCTGCATCCCTGCAGGGCTTTAGGGCACTTACAGCTGTTATGGAGGGTTTCTTCCCATCTCCAGCCGGTGGGTGAGTGACATCAGCCCCAAGGAAGATCACCGGCTGCTGAAAGACGGCAGAGCTGGTGGGAGAGCAGAGAAAGCCACGGTCAGCCTTTGGGGCCATCCCAGGGTGATGCAGGCCCCCTAAGAAAGCCAGGCAGGCAGCACCACCAGGGACTTGGAAACAACCCCAAAACCGTGAGAGGCAGTGGCAGTACAAACCGCTGGTGAGGCACAAGGATGTTGTTGATCCCGCCAAGCTTGACGTTGATCTTGAGGCAGAGGTTGGAAAGGGTCTGCGGGGAGGTTTTCACCACGTTCTTGACCTGGACACACTGTGTGGCCATTCCCAGGAGAGTGTCCCCAACACGCTTCACCTCGGCTGCGGGCAGAGGAAGCAGGTGAACACATGGGCAACCAGCACCACACTGCTTCCAGCAGCACCCTCAGGAATGTGGAGAGAGAGAGCACTGTGGGAGCCAACCCTGCTGAGCCAAAGCAAAGCCCTTCTCCTCTCTCTACTCGCCCCAGACGCACCGTACACCGGCGTCTTCCCGGGCAGGATGACAATGATGAGCTGAAGCCCCGAATAGGTGTTCTTGAGGTGTCGGAACATGGGCTCCACACTGTCTGCACCCTGGGCGTACTTGCAGAAGCAGGGCTGGCCCTGGATGGGCATCCCGGCGTCCTTGGAGATCTTGCGCAGCTGGTCTGTGAAGTTCCTGTGCCGGGAGGAGAAGCCGTGAGCCCCGAGCCCTCCCGACGGCAGCTGTGCCATCCCGGCACCGAGCCCCTTGGCCAAGGGCTGCCTGTGGGACAGAGACAGGCCCACCCCAGCACCCTGTCATGGCTCTACAGCACCCACCAAGTGCATGGGACCAGTATGTGTTAGAGCTCACCTGCCCCCTCTCTGTGCCCTGACTCTTCCTGACATGACAGAGCCCTTCTCTGTTGGGAAGCTGGAGAAGCAGGGAACAGAGCTGCTGCCTGGGACAGCTGATTTCCAGGTGATTGCAAAGCTGTTGCCAGCTTGACGAAGTGCTCAGCCAGACTCGGGATTTTTGGATTGCCAAGGATGGATTTGATGCAGTAAGAGCCAGAGGGAGCTGCCCCAAAAGGGGCATGGGACGAGCATGGCGTCACTCCCACCTGCACCCAGGTACTGCAGACATGGACACTCTGAGCTGTTCCAAAACCCAAAGTGACCATGCCAAACACCCAGAACAGGCACAAAAAGTGCTTGTCTTAATGCATCCACTCTCAGTCAGGAGAAACAGAGGCCCCATCAGAATCCAACACCAAAGTGACCATTTCCCTAAATCAAATAAGCTGTCACTGCTCTACATCACTTCACTACAGAAGCAGTTTCTCTAAGCTATCAGAGCTTTTCAGAAAGCCCAAAACTTCTCCACAATAACCCATGGGAACTTAGGATGCTTCCTACATGAAGTATGTTATTTCAGATAGATTATCGAGGAAACTTTAAATCAAATATCCCTCACAACCCATTCTCTCTGAGGAGATTCAGCTAAAAGAGTTCAAATACAGCTTTAGTGCTGACAGCATCAGCCCACGATACTGCAGCTCCCTGATGCAAAGAGCAGACTGAGGAGAGCCTGACTGGCAGCTCACAGGTGCTCACTCCAACCTGGCAGCTTTGGGATGGCTCAGGGACTGTTTGCAGCCAGGACAAACAGCCAGGCCCTCTGGATAAACCAAGAGCGACAGGAACTGAACACCCCAGATCAGACTGGTACCATGAGCAGTGGAGCTCTGTGCAGCTCCAGCACCGGTGATGCTGGATGTGCAGCCCCAGGCTGGGAGCAGCAGGGTGGCCACAACAGGAGCCACAGCACCCCCAGCTCCCCCAACCCACACGGGCTGCCCCTTTCCTTACTTCAGCACCTCCTCTCGACACTGCTTCTGCGGGGCAAAGCAGGCAATGGCCCAGACTTTGATCTCAATGCCGTTGTAGAACTGCTTCCCTCGCATGTCCCACACGCCCTGGTTGGGAGTTGCAATGGCCCGGTTCTGCAAGGCAAACAGAGGGTCAGAGCACTGCAGCCTGCCCAGCCCCGCAGCCCCAGAGCCCCCACGGGCCAGGCTGTGCTCCCTGTCACAGCCTCAGCTCCTCAGCAGTGATGGGAAACTCACCCAACCTGCCCTACCCTGAGCATCCCTCTCCCCTTCACCTCTTGGTTTTGTCACCAATGACTCTTGGCTACAACTTCCAGACCAGTTGTATTGCAAAAAACCCAAAAGACACAAACCCAAGGTACCCTGATAAAAAATCCCAGCTCTAACCTACAGATGTGAAGGTAAGACAAATTTTGTTGAGAAGCAGCGTTTCCAGGGGTGACAGTATCTCCCTCACAATGCAGCTGAGCCCAGGCAGGGCAGCCTTGCTTACCCGGCCTCCATACTGCAGGATGGGCGCCGGCAGGACCCGCCCCGTCACCTCCGTCATGTCATCCTTCACCTTGATCCCAAACTCCTGAATGTACGGGTCCAGGTTGTAGCTGGCGTTCTTCATCTGCAGAGGGAAGGCAGGGCCATGGGAGGGAGTGAGACCAACTGCTGCATCCCAGGCAGCTGCAGCTGGCTGGGAACTGTGGGCACTTGTGGGAACTCCTCTGTCAGGGGACAAGTGGGTTAACACAAAGGCCCAGACCCCATCCTCCAAACTGACCCATGGGGACCTGATTTTGGAACACACTGACCAGTGCAACTGAGAGCAGAGCCTGCTCCTGAGATTTAAGGCTTCAACAGGATGGAGAGACTTATCAAGAGTCCCAGAAGGAATATCAAATGTCTCTGGCTTTGAAAGCCCAGAGACAGCCGTTTGGGGAACAACAGCCCCATTAACCAGGCACAGAGTTCCTGTACTGCAGCCCCACCATGCACAGCCCCATGTACATCCACACCCAGGGGCATTTCTCTAATTTGTTTCCCTATTTTTAGTTCCAGCTCCCTTTGGGTCAGGTTCCACCAGGCCAAGGACCTGAATTTGCCATACATGCATTTCTACGGTCACTTTGAGCCGGGCTCGCCTGTGCCAGTGTTCACCACATGCAGGCACCTCTGACTGGAGATTCACTGGGAAGAGGGGGATAAACCCACTCCATTAACCCCACCAGCACCTTCTGAACAGGTCACAGCTCTTCAGTGCAGAGCAGCTGAGGAGCAGGACCACGGCAAGGTCCATCAGGGACACGGCGCCGTAACCTGCCCTCGGAGCCACAGCCCCAACACGTCCCCCAGGGACTCGTGCCACGTACCAGGCGGCTGATTTCCTCCTGCCTGTCTGGGGCAGACCTGGCTGTTGCTTTTATCATGGTTGATGTTTGATTGTCTGTGAGCTTCTTGATGCACCTCTGGCCAGCCACGATGTTACACACCTGCACGGGAGGGGACAGGTGAGACACGGGGCACCAGGGCTGAGCACAGAACTCGGGCCCTGCAGCCAGCCCCAAAACAGAGGAGCCAACACTCACCTCCAAGGGCAGGTACGTGTGTTTCTGCTCCTGGCCGACCTGGAGACAGGGCAGGTGGGGGTATTTCAGCTGCAGGTTGTATTTCTGCTTAAAGTACTGAGCCACTGTGCACTCCACAGTCTGACCGCTCTCCAGCTGCAGAGGGAACCTGGCAGAGGGATGCACCTACTCAGAACAGACACTTCCAGGCCTCAGGCACCATGTACCGTGCCTGGGAAGGGGGAGCTGCCAGGCCTCCCACCCTCAGCTGCTGTACAATAAAATAAAAGCATAAGTGTATTTTCAGAAATGGAGTCAGGAATACTCTGACCTCAGTGTGGGACTGAGGTCCCTAAATAAAGCTCTCCCTCACTAATCCAGCTAATTAGGGCAAATGTTTATTGCAGGACGTGCCACACATGCCACAGTCAGGTACGGAAATACAGCACACTGGCACTTGGGAGGGCCTGTGTGCCCAGTGCCCTCTCTGTGAGCTGAGCTGAGCTCCAGAGACAGGCTGACCGGCCTCTCCCAGTATGGGGCACTAGCTCCAGGGTGGGCAGAATGTGGGGGGCAGGAGGGAACATTTCCCTTCAAAAATACAGAAAAAATAAATCAAAATTCCTGGCTGCAGGGCTGAGGGGTGCCACAACACCCACAGCCAGAGCGTGATACCCAGTCTCACCCAGCACCAGCTGCTCCCAGCTCCATAAAGAGCTCCATGAAAATGCAGAATTGACTTGGTATTCTTTATGGAGCCAAAATTAGACAGGAGAGCCAGGCTGAACACCCCGGCAAGGCACCACATTCCTCCTGTGCTTGCCAAGCTCTGGGGCTGTGACCCAGGGGTGCTGGAGCACAGGGGACGCCGAGCGGTGCTGAGGCCCAGCCTGCTCCCAGGAACATGCAAATAATTCCAAGGCAGACACTCACATTATCCCCCGACAAAGCCTCTGCTCTGGCAGTGGCTATTTTAAGAAAGAAGAAAACCAAACTCGGAGGTAAAAACTAGGACAATTCCTGGCACGTCAGCTCCCGCCCGCCGCCGCACTGCGCCTGCCAGACACAGCATCCTCTGCGCTCCCACCTCCCTGCATCCCGCTCCGCGCGTGGCACGGGGCTCCAGAGCCTCCCACGTGTCTCCTTTTGCCATCAAAGGCTGGAGCTTCCTGTCCAGCTCTCCCTAATGACACCAGCAGCTGTCAACAAGGAGAACAGCGCGGATTTTTCCGAGGGCACTGCCCACCCGCCTTACGTCTGGTGGCTGGCCGGACGCCGGGTAACGTTACACACGCGGTATTTCCTCTTCATCTGCCCACAGTGGGTCACCTCCACCTTCAGACCTGAAGGGACACAGGGAGACACAGCACAGTCATGGTGAAGGCAGGAGCAATTCCTCTTTGCCCAATTCCCCAAAGGCACTGCCAACACCTTCCTTAGCTAATCCCCCACTTGCAGACACCCCAAACAAGAGCATGAGGGAGGCAATGGTGCCCCATGAGACATTTAAAATGTGCAACCCTTGTACCCCACCTCTCTGCAGCGGCTGGGGGGGACACAGGCCATAGCAGCTCTCAGGGGACAGGTCCCAGTGTTCCCTGGGGGCTCTACCTTTGATCTCCTTGGTGAAACGCACTCTCTGCGAGTCCGTCAGGGGCTTGGGCTGCTCGTCGATGTTACGGATGTCCAGCACCTCACACATGAACTCGATGACAGGCTGGGCCTTGTAGAAGGCAGTGGCTGACACTGTAGAACAGACACCACGATGTGTCTCTGCCCCCCACCAGCCTCCCCAAACACCCCCGGCCCCACTGCTGCAGCTCCCCAGCACGAGAAATAACGTCACCATCGATGTTGAGCATCATCTTCCACATGGCAGGCCGGACTGACTGGTGGAAGCCGAACCAGACCTCCCTGCCCCCTCCCAGGGGGTGGTAGTAGCCTTCGGGGGGGGAGAAGAAGGAGCGGCCGACAGGAGTGTACCTGTGAACGGGGGCAAACCACGTCACCCAGCGCACACCAGCCCTGTGGCATCACCCCCAGCCCCCCGAGCCAGTGCTCGCCCCACCGGCTGCACCACCCACTTTATCTCTTTTCCAGGAGCACCCAGAGATGCAGCAGGCACGGCCACCTCCTCCCAGCAACCGTCAAGGCCAGTCCCAGCCACAGGAGCCTGGCAAGGGCAGTGGTCCCCTTCCCTCCCTGGCACAGCCCCGTCGCCCCTGGGCACAGGTACCTCATGGAAGCCAGGTGCCTCATGGCAACATCCAGTGCCTGGACAGACTCCAGCGGGACGGGGATCTGCCCGCTGACCAGGGCCTCGTGCAGCATGCGCCAGCTCACGATGGCCATCCATTTGATGGAGACCTTAAATATCCTGTCCTTGCCTTCCCCAGGGATTGTCACCTCAAAATCAACCTGGGTGCAGAAGGGAAAGGAAAGTGACCGTGGCATCCCCTCAGGGACGAGGTGGGGTTGTGTTCTGCTGGTCCTTCCCGGGCAGGAGGGAGGTTACACTGCCCACACGGGGCTCGTCACCCCTCTTACCCGCTCGTTCCCAATGGGCAAGGCCGTGACAGTGTAGATGTTCTTCTTCCCATCATATACTGGTTTTCGGTCACCGAAGATCTGTGGTTTGAAGTGCTGCACCATGTACTCCACGACTTCCCTGCACAGGCAAGAAAGAGGGGCAGGGAAGGGAGAGGTTTGTTTGCCAGTTTCTTTACATCCTGACACCTTCTACGACCTGTCCCCCCAAGCAGGAAAGCCCTTGGACAAACAACCATGTGCTCTGCCCCACAGTTTGGTGCACAGGCTTTGGCAGAAGGAGTGTAGGTGGCACGGGGGAAGGCGCAGCCGCCGGAGCTGCCGCAGACCCGCTGTGAGCGCTGGGAGGGAGCGACTCCCTGCCCAAGGCATGTGCAGTGTCTGCTCGCCGGCCTTCGGGTCACAGAGCTCCCCGGGCTGCGGGGGCAGGAGGGGACAGGCAGCAAACTGCACATCAAAAAGAAAAACAAAGGAAAGTAAAGTACACGACGGCCTGAGGTCCGGGCTCGCTATTTTTAAATCGGGGATTGCTGCCAAAATAACACAGCTGCTCTGGAGCAGCAGGGACCGTGCTGAGGCTCTGGACCACTGAGGCTGCTGGGGAGGAACCAGCACTGCTGCACGGACATGGCTGGGGGGGTCCAGCCACCCACGGGCACCGGGCAGGAACGTGACCCAGCCACAACATAACCCTGACGGCTTCCATTGCAAAGACAGAGACAGGCACTTATGGAGCCTCCACAAGGAAACCGGAAGCAGGGAACAAGTGCCAAAACCTCTAATACTTGCCTTACCTGTTGACTCTGCGGGGACATTTGTCGGGCTTGATATCCACTTCATAATGATACACATCGATCTTGGGAATGTCCACTTCAAAGTAGTTGGCCAAGAGCTTGATGGGCTTCCCAACAGTTCCTATCCCGGGCCGACGCGGCGCCTGAAACACCTGCTGCAAGGGGGGCAGGTATGCGCCTGCAGCTGCGGGAGAGAGCACGGGTCAGTGCCCAGACAGACAGACCACGCACAGTCACAGCGCCATCCCATGCCAGAAGGTCCCCCACTACCCCTGCTCCTGGCAGGAGTTGGCAGTGGAAGAATTCAGAGCAGCACAGGAAGCAGCTTCCCTGGGCACTGTCTGGGGAGCACCAGCCAAGCCATTGAAAGGCAGTGCTACAGCAGCCCCACCACCTTCCTCAGCACCGGCTCTGGCACCGCCTCCTCTGATGGGAGAGCAGCACCAGCTCCACCAGCATGGAGTTGCACGTCTAGCCCTCTCCAAGAGGATGCAATGCCCTGGATACTCTGTCAGCAGGGACCTACAGACACGTGCGTTTCCCCTCCATCCTCCAGCAAATTCCGACTTGCTGCCAGAGGGAGATGCCAAAGAAACAGGAAACACATTATTGCATCTGTACTACAGAACTGTTAAACTGCTGGGTTTTGAAATAAAAAACAAACCCAAACCAATCCTAAATCCCCACTTCAAGTAGTGTGGGGACCCATAAAGAGGGAGACACCAATAGCTTTTCCACAATTCCCATTACACAGACTCACCAACGAGGCTCTGGAGACATGGGATAGCACCAGTGCATGGCCACAGGACTGAGTGGTGTTTCTAAGCCAACAGCACCCTCAGACTCAAAGGTATTTAAAACACTGCCAAAAGAATTATGCCACTGCTCTCTCAGGTGAGCCCTGTCCTCCCTGCCCCATTCCCACTTTGCCATCTCCACCCATCCCAGTTTGCATCTTCTGTGCGTTCCTCAAGCCCCGTGAGGTCTGGGCCAGCTGGGCCGGTGTGGGGAGCACGTGTGGGGGTATTCACAGCACTCCATCTGCACAGCCAACTGTCCACGCCAGCCCCAGACAGCGTCCCAGCTCCAATTCAGCCTCCTGAACACATGGCGCTTTTAGCACCCCTTTCTCCCATCCACTTTCTTTTTAAACACAAATTTCAATTCCAGACTAAAAATACCAGGAGCAGAAAAACAGAAGAAGCAGCAAACTAAGCTTCAAATTTGTTTTTCACTTTTGTAACCAACCTCTGCAAGGTTTTTCCTGCTGATGAAATGCCGGACACCAAGGGGATGGGACAACTCTGGGGAGCATCCAGAGGCTGAACTGCAGAAGTTAATGCTCCAAAGCCAACCTCTGCTGGAAAATCAGCCATGAGCCCTGAGCCTGGGGCTATCCTGGCCCCAGCACCAACTTGGGCAAGGCAGCATGGGACCTGGAGGAAGGTGGGGATCCCTGAGGGTGCTGCAGGGCTTGGACCCTGCAGGTACCCACAGCTGGCCCGGGACAGGGTGACTGCCAGACCCCCCAGACAAACAGCTGCACTCTGCTCCGGGGGCAGCTCGTTTTAAGGAACTGACTTTCAGATGAGTTGCTCCCGATGTAAGTCATGTCTCCACATGACTAACATTTCTTGGCAGTGGCCAGCTCCCTGCCTGCGAGCTGATGCATTTTTAAATCGTGGTTCGCAATCAAAGAGGTATTTGCCAGCGCTGCGGGAGCCTCCGGTCCCTGAGTTTGAGTGAGGAACCACACAGCCCATCTGTGCAAGACCTGCCAGGCCACAGCAGCTCTCTGCTGCCTTCCCTGCAGTCCCATCACAGCCAGCACCTGCAGCTTCTCCTCCTCGGGATCATCTCATCCCCAAGATGATCCTGACAGCCGTGTGTGAACAGGACACCCCATGCACGCAAGGGGTGCAGAGTGGCCACAGCTTGGCAGCTGCCCTGTGGCACTTGGGTGCCCTAGAGGAGCTGAAGCTGGCTTGGCACTTTTTGACCTTTTTATTTTTGACCTCAACACATGTTCCTTGAATGTGACAAGTGGAAGCAGCAGCCACAGCACCTCCAGGATGTGAGCCGAGCTCTCACCCAGCCTTGGCTGCTCCAGCCCAGGTGAGAGGGATCCCAAAACCCTTTGGTGAACACACAGGTTGGGTTCATCCCTGCACACACCACATTCCTGCCCCAGGGTGCTCAGGGTCCCTCCATGATTTGCCTAAGTGCAAATCCTCCTGAAAACTGCCCTCCACCTGGCTTGGAGGATGCTGTGCCAGGGAATCCCGTGGCATCCCTGGGTACCTCCCGGGGTACCTCCCTGGGTACCTCCCGGGGTACCTCCCTGGGTACCTCGTGTCCACAGCCCTGGCTGCAGCTCGGAGCAGCAAAAAAGAAGCAGCAAGAAGAAGCCTCGTTAAAAAGTGACCCAAAGTGCATGAAAACAGGGGGGCTCCTGTACGTGGGGGGGCTCCTGCATACCTCGACTCTCCATGGCAAAGCTGCACAGGCTCCCACTTTGTCATGTAAATGTGGTCGCCGGGGCCGGGGGCTGAGGGGCGAGTGTTGTTCCTGCAGCACAATGCGGCCAGTGAGCGGGATGAAATCCGCTGCCATTAGGAATTCCGCGGCCCGGGAGGAACCACAGACTTTCGCACACAAAGCCGTGCCCTGGGGACGTGCCGGCGGCGGGAGCATCGCCGGGTACCGCGGGCAGAGACGGCGGCGAGGGCAGCGCTGCGAGGTGAAAGCAAGTTTGGGGTAATTAGCGCTGGAAAACGCTTTGTTTCTGTTATTTATTGTAACAGCTGGGGAACACGACCCACTGCCCAACAGCTGCCTGCGCCGGGCGAAGCCGCCGGTGGGACGGCATGAAATTACCATGTCATTGAAATCCTCTCCAGCGCCGCATTCAGCCGAGGGGCCGCGGGAACGGCGCCCAGACAAAAGGGAATTTTATTGCGGCGGCGGCGGCGGGTCCGCGCCGGCCCCCTCCCCGCACACCCACCGCCCAAATACAGCCGGGAACCGGAGAGCAGCTAACGGGGCCCGGCACCACAAACACCGCCACTCATGCGGCTTGGCCCAACCTCACCCCGAGACATCTCCCACCTTAAACCACCCCAGAAGCTAAACCTGGGAACTGAAACCCCTATCGGGGGGCAAAGCAAGGGGCAGCACCAGCAGAAAAGGCCACTGCTGGTGGGGTGAGCAATTGGCAATCCAAATCTCCAGGCTCGACACCTTCAAAACCACCGGCTCTAAGCAATGCCTGATGCCATCCTATGCATCCCAAACTTCAAAAAGCCCCATCTCAGCTCTGCAAACCCAGACATCACTGCCTGCTCTTTCCCAAGTCCCCTGAGCACCCCAGGATCGCACAGCTGTGGGTGCTTTTGAGTTTGACACCAAACCGAGTTCCAGCAGGCGATGCCCATGCAGGGCAGAGGCTCTGGCTGCAGCATCAAAACAGTGTGTGCACAAGAGCCCAGCTCCTCAGGGCAAGGCCAAGCTGTCCAAGCCCTGCTCCGGCCTCATGTCCAGGTGGCTGTGCCCAAAATATGAGCCAACACAAGCTTTCCTCTATTTTACTGTGGTACTGACTTCTGAAAGCAGCAGAGTTTTGTAGCCTCAAATCAAGTGCTGCAAAGGGCATCGTTGTGCCAAATCAACCCTCAGCTTCCCACCTGGAAATCACGGGTGACAAACCCCAAAGTGCAAGTTATAAACCTGCCTGGCCAAGGCGGGTGTCCCTGCGGCCCTGCACCCTGGCAAGCGCAGAGCCACAGCCCGGGCCAGGGCAGAGCAAAGCTGTGGGTGCTGTGACAGAGCACAAGGAGCAGAGCAAGAGCACCACCAGCTCCATCATGCAGGGGCTGCACTCCTGCTGTGCTGGCTCCGGAGAGTGGTGTGGTGATGCCAGCGGTGTGGACACATCTTGACCCTCACTACCACAAGCCAGCACATGAAGGTCCTGCCAAGCCAGCCCCACAACCCTCTTTTCCACCCCTCTCATGAGCTGTGAGAAGCCAACACAGCAAGTGCCACCACCCCTGCTGAGCACACCGGGCGGCAGATCCAGGCTGTGTGACCCCAGTCCAGGAGCCCGGGGTGCCCCCTAACAGCGCCCGGACCAGGCAGGGACTGACATCCCCTGCCAGCCCTGCGGGGTCTCCCACCACTCCCACACTGGCCAGGCAGCAGCCAGGGACACACAGAGCCAGGAGCCGCAGACAAAGGCGGCCCCCAGTGCCGGAGGGACAGGACAAAGGCGGCGCCGGCTCCTCTCCGTGTCACACCGCGGCCCCGCAGAGCTGCTGGATCCAAGCGGAGGCTGAACCTCGCGCAGATCACCCGGCCCAAGGAGCAGCTCCTCTGCCTGATTTGCCTTCCTCTTCGTGTCTGCCATCTTAATAACTTGTCTGTGTTCTGTTCTTCCCGGGGTTTAGGGACAGGCTGCAGAGTGTTTAGAGATAAACCATACGTGCTGTGTCTCCAGGCAAGGTGCTTCTCCCGGCTTTGTTTCTCGGCCTAATCCGTTCCCAGAGCCAGGCATACGCGATTTTGTGTTTCCTGAAGATAAAGAGCCCCAACAGACGGAGCAGCTTTGGGGTTTTTGCAGGGTTCAGCACAGGAAGACAACGGTTGAGATTAACAGCCTTTAGGAAGTTTGCGAGGGATAAAGAAAACTAAAAGTTGGGGGAAATTAAGTGTAGTTTTTAAAACCATCATTTCTGTGTGCCTCCCTGAGCGGTGCCTGCGGGTCCCAGGTTTCCCTTTCCAGGTATCTCCACGTTGGGCACATCCAGGCACACGCCAGTTTCTGCTTTATTGCCCTGACAGGCCACAGCACTGTCAGAGCTCGCATGTGAGGCTCAGCCCATAGCCGGGGGCTGTCACAGGCAAAGGGGTGCCACGGCACAGCAGGATCCACAGCGGCTGCGGTGACACGGGGTTCATGTGCCCCCTGCACACAGGGTGACACAGGTGGGAGCAGACATCCTTCATCCAGACTTGGATACAGAAAGCAAAACTCCCAAGGGCGCAGCATCAGAGCCCTGCTCCCAGTGCAGCCCCCCCCCATGGCCACGGGGATTGAAACCCAAACCTGTTCCCCAAGTGTGACCCCATTCCATCCAGGAGATTGTTTCAAAGCAGTTTAAGAGCATCAGTTTGGGCTGGGGTAGGAGGGTGCAGGTGCCCAGCAGTGTTATCTGCGTGGCCCCGAGGCGGCAGTGCCGCTATCGCCCGAGGCGCCGGCACAGCCCGCGGTGCCGCCAAATCACGGCTTCCAGAGGCCATAAATCAGCCCCAAACACAAAGCACCAGCAGCCAGAAGGTAACACAGACACAGCGAGATCTCTATGCCAGACTTAAAGTAAATACTGTAAGAAAGGACCAAAGTTTGATTACAAACATGCAGCAGGTTTATGTCAACATCTCACCAGGCCAATGCATCAAACCCACCGGCATGAGAGTGGCGGCAGGGCAGCAACCTCTGCCCCCATTGCCTCGTTCCTCAGCACAGCAGCTCCCTGTCTCCATCACCTCACCTCATCCCTCCTGCCTTATTTTAGGCACCAAAATCTTCTGTAACTCAGAGCAGCACAAGTTCGCGATGCTCACACTGGGCACGAGCGAGCAGCCGCCAGCGAGGCAGAGTTTTGGGGCCTGGACCAAGAGCACCATCAGTGCTGCCGGTGTGCGAGACTGGGGTGGGGGACACAGGGCTGGCTCTGGAGCTCGGCCCTGGCGCCGCGCATGCCCCGGCACTGAGAGACGAGACGCTTCGTGCTGTCACGGCATCACCGGCCTCCCGCCAGCTCCAGCCTGTCCCTGCGCCCTGAAACCGGGGAAACGGGGAGCTGGGGGATGGACAGGGAGCTAGGGGATGGACGGGGAGCTGGGGGATGGATGGGGAGCTGGGGGATGGACGGGGAGCTGGGGGATGGATGGGGAGCTGGGGGATGGATGGGGAGCTGGGGGATGGATGGGAGGTTGAGGAGGAGAGATGGGGTCCTGAAGGATGGATGGAGTGCTGGGGGATAAGATGGGGTAGGAGGGATGGGATGGGAGTTGGGGAGATGGAATGGCAGCTAGGGGAATGCAATAAGAGCTTGGGGGATGGAATGGGAGGTGGATCAGGGAATGGGAGTTGGGGGTAAGGAATGGGAACTGGGGACATGGAATGGGAGCTGGGGGCATAGAATGGGAGCTGGGGGCATGGATGGCGAGCTGGGGGCATGGATGGCGAGCTGGGGGCATGGATGGCGAGCTGGGGGCATGGATGGCGAGCTGGGGGCATGGATGGCGAGCTGGGGGCATGGATGGCGAGCTGGGGGCATGGATGGCGAGCTGGGGGCATGGATGGCGAGCTGGGGGCATGGATGGCGAGCTGGGGGCATGGATGGCGAGCTGGGGGCATGGATGGCGAGCTGGGGGCATGGATGGGAGCTGGGGGCATGGATGGGAGCTGGGGGCATGGATGGGGAGCTGGGGGCATGGATGGGGAGCTGGGGGCATGGATGGGGAGCTGGGGGCATGGATGGGGAACTCGGGGGATGCTGCTGCTGCTGCAGGCCCCTTGCGCCCCGGGGACCCTGCGGCCGGACGTGCCCCCTGGGCCTGTCCTCCCTGCGGCGGGTGTTCTGCGGGCACGGCCCCCTCCGTCGCCCGTCCCCGCCGCTCCCGGGGGGACGCGCCCGCCCGGCGCCCCCGGCTCCGGCAGAGCCCCCCGCACCGCCGCTGCTCAGACCCCGCCGCGTCCCCCGGCACCCCCGACCCCCGGCATTGCTCCCCACACGTCCCGATACCCCGCGATGGTCCCCGGCATCGCCCCCGCACGTCCCTCGCCCCCCGCCGCGGTCCCCGCCGCACGCCCGCCCCCGGTCCCCCCGGCCCCATCCCCGGCCCCCGCGGTGCGCAGCGCCCCGGCCCCCCGGCGGTACCTGCTCCCGAGGGTCCCGCTTCCATCCCATCCACGCGGGCGGCGCTCCGAGCCGGGGGCCGGGGCCGGGGCAGGGCCGAGCCGGGGGCCGGGGCAGGGCCGAGCCGGGGCCGGGCAGGGCCGGGGCCGGTGCCGCAGCCGCCTCACGCCCCTCGCGCCGCGCGCACGCGCCGCCAACGCCCGGCCCCGCGCGCAACAAAGGCGGCGCCCGCCGGCCCCGCCGCCATCTTGGACAGCGGGAGGGGCACGGGGGGATGGATGGCCTAATGGGACACACCGGGGATGGATGTCCTAATGGGACACACCGGGGATGGATGTCCTAATGGGACACACCGGGGATGTCCTAATGGGACACACCGGGGATGGATGTCCTAATGGGACACACCGGGGATGGATGTCCTAATGGGACACACCGGGGATGGATGTCCTAATGGGACACACCGGGGATGGATGGCCTAATGGGACACACCGGGGTTGGATGTCCTAATGGGACACACCGGGGATGTCCTAATGGGACACACCGGGGATGGATGTCCTAATGGGACACACCGGGGTTGGATGTCCTAATGGGACACACCGGGGATGTCCTAATGGGACACACCGGGGATGGATGTCCTAATGGGACACACCGGGGATGGATGTCCTAATGGGACACACCGGGGATGTCCTAATGGGACACACCGAGGATGCTGGGGAGCAGTTCTTGTGTTCGGCAGCTTTTGGGTCACTCCTGAAGTGCCCTGGGCCTCGCTGGGCAGGGATCCCCCCGTGGCCCTGCTCCGAGGGCAGAGCATCCCTTTTCCATCCCTTTTCCATCCGCTTTCCACCCCTTTCCCACCACACTTACCAGACTCGGCCTCCCCAGTGAGCGCAAACCCCGACCCTGTGCCCTGGCTTTGGTGACAGTCAGAAACCCCAGGAGGGTCATTCCCATGCCATGCCCAGGGAGCCCAGGTGTGCCAACCTGGCTGGGCTGTTCCAGAGGAAGGAGGAAAAGCCACAGGGATTCAGTCAAAGTGTTCCCACCTCGTGCTGCACCCCCAGAACGTGAGCAAGGAGCTCCAGGTTCCTGGGCGCTGATCTGTGAGATCTTTGTGTGATGTTTGGAAGACCCCAGGACAAGCCACCCTTGGCTTCCCAGCTCCTCAGGTTTGCCCGAGGCTGATCCACCTCAGTCCCACAGCCCCACGACCTGCCCTGCAAACAGAACCCACACCTGACACGGGGGACACGGGAGGTGCCGGGGATTTCAGATAATCCTGTCCCGCTTTCAGTCACAGCTCCCACGCTCTGGCCTCCTCCAAAAGCTTTTCCTGTCCTTCCCACAGTATTTTTAGTACAGTGCAGATGTCTGAAGAAACAAACCCTCACCTCACATGCAGAAGATGAAGCAGCAAACAGCTCTTGGATTTATTCGTTGTGACTCTCCTGCATAGAATCTCCTCCCCAGGCAGTTACAGTCCATTAACACCAAAATTTCTCTGTAGTTTCCCCAATATTATGAAAACAAGCCCATCCTGAACCCCTCCCCTGGGGTCTGCAATGTCAGCCTCCTTTAGGATCCTGGGAGATGTCACCCATAGTTCTGTCACTTTCTAACTCCAAACGCATCAGAAATAGAGATATTGTGGCAATGAGTTCCACAGGTGACACGTTGTGTACAAGTTTTAATTAAAAGTTAAATAATTTAAGACATTTGTTTACAGGCAACGGTATCAGTTGCTCACTCTGTACATTGCATTTATTGGACAGCAACAAGGAAAAACAGAACATTTGGCACAAGAATGCCAATTTTTTTTTATTATTATTATTAATATTTTTGGACACATGAACACAAAATATCCCTGCAGGCTAAAAAAAAAAAAAAAAAAAAAAAATACATTGCAATTGTACACGACCAGCACGGGGCTGAGACCCCCAGGACAGTTTAGAAAGTACCTCGTATTGCTAGAGACATACATCCAGTCCAAAGTTAATAAAATACCATTTGAAACATTACAAGTCTAACAATATAGAAACCAAAAAATTACATCAGAAGTCAAACTGAACAAATGCAAACATTTTACACTGAAGTTGCAGCCTCTAGACATAGAAATATGAAAATGTCAATAGCAAGGTCTAAGAAAATCTGTAAGTGATATTTAGTGCAAGATCCTTCCTCCAGTGCAAAGGGAAAAGAACTTGCAGTGGATCAGGATGGGGATGGATCCAATGCCCTCCGGCCCTGCCTTCTGAAAATGAAAGCAGAGTCTCTCCCTCGCTATTGAGCAAGAAAACTCCTACAGCACATCCACAAAGGGGTCGGGGTCGGGGCTGTCGGACGCTGGCTCTGAACGAGGGGCCGAGCTGAGGGTGGGCACGGACACACCTGCCCGTCCGTGCCACCCCTGCTCCCTTGGGATGCAGCTCCAGCACCACCCTGCAGAACTCACAGCGGTGGAGATGGGCTAGCTAGGGATTGCCAGAGCTCGTTCAGAACTCAGCAGGGACAAAGCAAGCGGAACTGGGTGGAAAACAGGATTTCTGCCCCCTCCCCCCACTTTTTTTTTATAAATATTTTTTATATTTTTTTTTAATATGTCAACCACTCCCTCCCCCAACTCTTTGAACTTTGCTACATTTAAAATCTTTCACACCACAGAGCTAAACAGTGGCCAACAGGCTTTATTTATAAAAAAAAAAAAAAAACAACAAAACAAACAAAACCAAAAAACAAAACACCCTAAAACTACAGCTACAGAATGCACATCTTCCCATTGATTGACACATGCAGAACGAGTCACTCAGGCCCACGGGGCTCACCCAGGTCCTCAAGTCCTCCAGACTTGGGCTCAGACCTGCCTAGGGCAGCACTGCTGCGACCTGGATCCTGAACTTCAGTGCCTTCCCCCTCAAACTCCAGCCCTGTGCCCGGGCAGGGCTCACACCAGCCCTGCTCAGGTGCTGGCCCAGGGCTCCACCTCATCTGAGGTCAAATATCCAGTCACAGGCAAACCAAGGAGAGGGTCTCCCTTCCCTCAGTCTCAACCAGGAGTGCTTGGCACTGGACAATTAATTGGTGATAAAATGAATTCATTTTTTTATGCACCCTTATTAAACCAGCTCCATTCCTAGTGCACAAGCTCAAAACAGGGATCTTGGATCCCACCACCTCCAACAGGTGCTCAGGTGCTTTTCAAGGTGCCAAAGTTCTCTGTGTGTGTTGGGTCAGTCAGAGTTCACTCTAAAAAGGGGTTTTTTTGTCTTCTCCCTGAACGAGTACTGAGAAAAGCAGCGGTCAGTCTCCCACCCACATGTCCTGATTTTATTACACAAGTGAGGTATTCTTTAAAAAAAATTAAAAAAAAAAAAAAAAAAAAGAATCTTTCTGTTTTTTTCAGTCTAAACCTGTCCCAGCACATGCTTTGGACAGGATTCACTTCAGTCCCATTTTCAACAGAAATTAAAAGAGGTTAAACTTAATTTATGAGACGGACTACTGGCGAGGAGGTTACAAAACTGCTTGAAGAAGTTCAGCGTACTCTGGTACAACTGAAAACAACAGCATTTAGAAATGTAAACTTTCATTTATTTACAAGCTTAAAGACTGAAGGAAACAGCATTTTCTATTGCTGAAATTTGGGGGGGCTGGTTCCTAAGCTTTGGGACAGCAGACAACTTAGCAGCAAACCCCACAAGAGTTATCAGAGACCACAGTGCAATCCTTGGGCTTCTCAAACTCCTCCTCGGTTTAGGAATAAGCTTTAATCTGCACTAACTCAGGTTTACACTAGCACTAATTCAGGTTTACACTAAGAGGAGTCTAGTCTTAAATTACTACGTTCATGGATTCCAGCAGTACCCAGGGAAACCAGGCCCCTGGTCTGGATTACAGGTTGCAGCTGAAAAAAGCCAAGCAGATTAAAAACCCTAATTTCTAGGCTGGGATAGAATCAGTATTTGAGACTCACATGGGTTCAACATGCTATGAATGCAGTTGTGTGGGCAACCCAAATTCCCAGGAAAAAAAACAGTTCAAAATGCTGGTACAAGTCCTCAGGTTGCCTGTCACACAATACATTTCGACTGTACACATTGGCCTTTCCCACACGGAACACCCAATTTCCAAGCTTATAAAAAATGTTGTAGACAGGACACCAACAGTGAATATAAAACAGTTAAAAATAATTCTTAAAAAAAGCATGGAAATGCGTCTTTTCTAATTAGTTTCAGAAACTGCCAAATTGTGTGTTCAGAAAACGACACGAGAATGTTGGTCAAACTCATGCACAATCCTCAGCTAGAAAATTACACTGTTGGGGGGGCTTAAAAAACAAAGATTTATTGCCAAAGTTAAACCTTCTATGAGAAAAAAGTTTTAAAATCACTTAGATTTATCAAACCACACAGCAGCATAAAGTGGGCACTTTTGTAAAAGTTTGCAAAATACCTAAAAGCTAAATTTTTTTTTTTCGTTTTATCATTTTTAGAGGGGGGAAATGATGGTTCAGTACTTGTTACGATACCATGGCAGTATTATTTATAACCATTATCATTAAAATCTACTGACAGGCATCACTATTGGTTATATTACACATTCACAGAACAAGAACCACCTATTAACTCGCAGTATAGTGCAATTGCTTTGCAGCCCAAGTCTGCAGAGATTAAAAAGATAATTAGTAAAACTGACAAAAAACTGCAATACCTGTGAAAGTTATGTTTGTTAAAAGGCATTTACAGTAGTGAAGTCTAAAATCTCCATTAAAAAATCTATGGCCCCACACGACAGAAGGATTACAGCGAGCTGGATAAAACATTTTGCCATCACATCATACTCACGAAGCAGGGCATGGAGACAGGGCAGCAGTCACCGTCAGCTCATGGGATGAGGAGAACTGAAAAACCACAGCTAGCAAAAGATTCGATAGAAACCTTTCGTGCCAAGTCCTTGAAAAATTTCAGGATGATCAGCCTTTGCGCTTTGAGGTAAAAATTCAGTCCAATGCATCAGAAAAGACAAGTCTATGGATTTCTAGTACAGAAAACAACGAAACAAATGGCTCAATTGTGTTGGTGCATCAGACGTTGCAGTGAAGAACAGATTCAGTGCGACTGTCCGGAGCTGCTGGTAGTAGGCAGTCCGAAACCCCCCGGCCCTGGCGAGAGCAGGAGGCTTCCAAACACTTGAGGACTGCGTGGGTTGTTGTCTTGCCTCATCTTCCCAGGTGCTCTCAAGCGAAATACATGGTGTGCTGGGTGTCGTGGTGGATCTGCACGGCCTTGGCCAGCGCCTGCGGGTCGCGGCCGTTGCTCTGCCCCGATACGTGGCTGCCCTCGGCGCTGCGAGCAGACACACACCGTGAGCAACCGGGGCAAGCAGCACAGCCCAGCTTCAAAACCTGCCTACCAGGATGGCGGGGCCATTCCTTACCTGTCATGATCCTTGTCCACGAGGTGGTACCTGGCCCGGAATGCCACCAGCCGGGCGTAGTAGGCGGGAGCGGGGATGGACACGGAGCGGGTGCAGCGCACGTAGGTGTGGCACAGCTGGTACGTGAGGAGCTGCAGCTCATCCGCCGTGAAACAGTTGTCATCCCACAGCACCTGGTAGTGGGAGGGCCGGCTGGTTCCCTGTGGAGAACAGGTGAGCACTCAGCTGCACAGCAAGGGCAGCAACAGAGGGGGTACCTGCGGGCTGCACCTTCCGGCAGGCACCGAGGAGTCAGTGCCAAGCGGGTACTGCTGCACTCTGAGTCTGCCAAGCTACCAACAGAAGTGACATTCCTCATGGGAACAACTACGAGGATTTAGTCCCACAGCCTGAGCACGGCAGAGCTGACATTACCTGAATTCCTGCATGGCTACAGAGGTAAAAGTCAAATTCAGAAGGATGTGTGATGGTGCTGTCCACAGTAGTGCCTGCTGGTACGTTGCCGCTCTTACCCACCTAGTGAGGAAAGTTTATTATTAGCCCATGCGTTTTTTGGAAGTGACCCAAAGCTACCTCCTAAGGTAGGTTCTACTGAAAGCTGCTGGAGAATTTACTGCTCAAAAAGGTGGAAAAATATTGAGGCTGTTTACATAGGAGGAATGAAAATGTTCTCTGCAAGTTCATTTTTAGAAACTTCACCAAATCCAGCTGGTGTGTCATCAGAGGAAAATAAAATCCTTGCCAGCACCATTAGAGCTGCAGAGTGGGATAAAGCCTACACGAGTAATTCAGGATCTGAAAACGCAGGTTTCTGAGATAAATTTATTTCATACCCTCGTTTGCCCTCACACCCCAGAGATCTGGGTTTTTAAGCAAAGCTGAGATCAAGAGCTTCCCTACAGAAGGTTCCTTAGCTGGCCTGTGGATTTGTGCCACAGGCACATCTTAAATGCACCCAGAGACAGAACAGGAAACAGCTAGGTCAGCTCATAGTCAGGAATCCTGGACTATAAAAACCCAGGCTACAGCTCCAGGTACACAAATGCCACGATACAGAGCACACCTATTCCAAAAGGGGCTGGGAACAAGCTGTTCCATCTGATGCAGAGCAATAAAAAAGGGAGGAACTGGTTATTTTGGTAGAGAAAGCCTGTTACCAACCAGCTTTAGTGGGCAGAACAATTTTCCCCCCACTGAACCAAACAATCCCACTATTCCTGTGCCATCACCTCCCCCTCATGGAGTGAGTACTTGCCCTTTCAGTTTTGTCAGCGCAGAACAGCCTGGTGTGATGCCTTTTCTGGACAACAATGTAGGTTATTCCTGGTCTGTAATCTTCCTCCAAACTAATGCAGGCCTTCCGGATCGCGATCAGCTCTGGCCAAGCTACCTACAAGTAGAAGATTTAAACATTAAATGATGAACTCAGGACACATAATATTATTTTTTTCCCGTGCACAAATGCCACGTCATAAGAAGCATGATAAGATAGGAAAACTGCACATTGTGCTTGCCCAGGAAAACTCAACAAAACTTCATTTTTCCGATAATTATCTCCAATAATAATTTTCCCACATATATGTATTTTTTTTCCCAGGGCCAATCCCTTGCAATCCACACAAATACATATTCAAGGGCAAATCCCTTTTCCCAAGCAAGAAGAAACAAGCAGACAATACCTGTTTCATCTGTCCTTCCGACACTCCCCCTCTGTAGTAAATGATCCTCGTGGGCTTGAAACGGGTGGATTTGTAGAACTGGATCAGCAGCTCCCGCACCATGTTGGTGAGGTCCTGGATGACCTCCTGGCTGTAGAGCAGCTCCTGGGAGGTCTCCTGGCGCGAGGTCTGCACGCGCACGGTGGCGCAGTAGCGGCTGGGGTGCCCGTCCATGCTGCCCACCACGGCCGCGATCGACGGCTTCTTGCCGTCCCCGGCCGGGGGGTGGGTCACGTCTGCTCCCAGGAAGATCACTGGCTGCTGGAACACCGAGGGCCTGCGGGGGAAGATTAAGGTTTATTAGTTGGAATCATGGAATCCCAGAATGGTTTGGGTCGGAAAGGACCTTAAACATCATCCCACTCCACCCCCTGCCTTGGGCAGGGACACCTTCCACTACACCAGGTTGCTCAGAGCCCGGTCCAACCAGGCCTTGGACACTTCCAGGGATGGGGCAGCCACAGCTTCTCTGAGCAACCTGTGCCAGGGCCTCCCCACCCTCACAGGGAAGGATTTCTCCTATATACCTAACCTAAATTTGGTGAACTTGTTATCCCATGCAGTGCTGGATGGCTCCGACTCTCCTTGCTGCAGGGCTGCCTGGGCAGACTGTGGATGCAGACGCATCCTCCTCTGTCCACTCCAGACTGTGAGCATCTCTAAAGCATGCTTTATTTTGAAAGGTATCATTTCAGCAAACACAACAAAAGGACATTATTTTGTTTGACAATCCAGACATCAAGCAGAGCTTTCAGCTGCATCTCACCTTTGATGAGGTACCAGCACATTGTTGATTCCTCCGAGCTTCGCGTTGATCTTCAGACACAGGTTGGACAGAGTTTGTGGTGAGGTTTTGACCACATTCTTTACCTGAACACACTGTGTGGCCATGCCTAGAAGAGTGTCTCCAACCCGCTTGACTTCAGCTGTGACAGAAAAAGAAGTCAGTGGTTCCAATTACCCCAAGAGGCAGGAGCTTCATCTGCTTGCTCTTGTTTTATTTTTTTGAAATGTTACTGTAATTCAGATCCTTGAAACTTCACTGAGAAAGGTTCAGTTTGCTCCTTGGAAATACACAAGTTCTCCAATCAGATAAACCAGCTCCAAAACACCCCTTTAAAGGGAACACATTCCCTCTTTCCTGCTACCCACTTGCAGTACAACCCATTATCCCTCCACAGCCCCTTCCCCGTACCGTACACGGGCGTCTTCCCGGGCAGAATCACCACGATGAGCTGCAGGCCCACGTAAGTCAGCTTCAGGTGTTTGAACATGGGCTCCACACTGTCTGCACCCTGGGCGTACTTGCAGAAGCAGGGCTGGCCCTGGATGGGCATCCCGGCGTCCTTGGAGATCTTGCGCAGCTGGTCTGTGAAACTCCTGAAATAGAAATGGATTTGTCCTGGCCTTTCCACCACGGGTCACTTTGCCATCAGCTTGATCAACCAGGTTTAAGCTGCTCCAGCTATTTCACAGCAGTAATTATTTTTTAGAAATTCTATCCCCATCAGGAACTCACTAATACGACTCTAATCCTCTCTGAGAAAGTTCATCAGCTTCTGTAATTTTACAAGTCTTACAGAAACAGACATTTGAGTTGAACACCCTGAGGCAGATTCTTAAACCAGTACTGATGCTCTGGTAGATTTTTATTCATCTACCCAACTTATCTGAGCAATATTACAACCACGATTTTTGCCAGTCAATGGTTCACCCAAGCTCTATCTTTAGGATTCTGTAGAGTAATTTGAAAGACAGGAGAAAAATTGCGATGTAAGTTGTTTTCACTATTAGATGCATTAAAATCAACTTAGATCGCACATCACCTTTCAGAAACAGGAGAAAAATAAACCCTGAAATAGTGTCCTGAATAAATAGGAAAATACTTACTTTAGCAAGTCTTCCCTGCATTGTTTCTGAGGAGCAAAACAGGCAACAGCCCAAACTTTAATCTCAATGCCAGCATAGAACTGTTTCCCTCTCATGTCCCACACGCCTTGGTTTGGTGTGGCCACAGTCTTGTTCTAGGTAAAAACCAAAGGCAAATTAAAGTGCTGCTCTGTTTTGAGTGTAGCCCAACAGTGCTCACACAGAGGAAATCTCATGAGAAGATACATGAAACACTTCATGATTGCCAAAGACAGGGCAACTCACCCTGCCTCCATACTGCAGCATTGGGGCTGGCAGAACTCTGCCTGTCAGCTCTGTCATTTCATTATGGACAACAATTCCAAACTCCTTCAGATACGGATCAGGCCCACCAACCATACTGTTACTCTTCACCTGGGGACAAGAGAAGTATTGATGTCAACACATTAAAGTTTCAGGTGACTCTGCCCTCTTTGCTTTCTCTTTAAAATGATTTGCTTTAAACAAGACAGATTCTTTTAACTTCTCTCTCGGTCACTGTGCTCATCACCACCTGCTCCAGTGCTCTGGAAGAGCCACGAGAAGTGACAAACATGGACTGTGCAGCTGGAATAGCACTCACCAGTCTGCTGATCTCCTCCTGCCTGTCTGGGGCAGACCTGGCTGTGGCTTTTATCATGGTCGAGGTCTGATTGTCCGTGAGCTTCTTGATGCACCTCTGGCCAGCCACGATGTTACACACCTGGATGGGAAACCAGAGGTGCTGTGACCCCACAGAACACATTTAACAGAGCACACCCCACAGTGCAAGAGTCAGACCCTCACCTCCAGCGGCAAGTACGTGTGTTTCTGCTCCTGTCCCACTTGGAGACAGGGCAGGTGAGGGTATTTCAGCTGCAGACTGTACTTCTGCTTAAAATACTGAGCTACTGTGCACTCCATGGCCTGCCCGTTCTCCAGCTGCAGAGGGAACCTAGAAAGGACATTTGTTCTGGTTAGACTTTGCAAGAATTTTTTGAAGGAAAGAATGGTATGGAAAACCTATTCCAGACAAGAAATGTTGCAAACCTTTATTTTCCTTTTTATTTTCCTTAGCTACTGGATCTCTTCTTCATGAAAAGATTTTATAGACTATGGACTGAATTTCTCATATTTTAGCTGTTTTAAAAATTAGAACCTTTGATAACTCCATTCAAAAGCCAGGATACAGCTCAATTTTCCTTGGGTTGAAGGAAATAAAGCAGTGATCAAACCCCACAATATTCCTCTACTCCATTAAGACTAAATATTCCTGTAAAACCACACGGCTGCTTCATCATAGAATCATGTTTATTCCTGCATGAACAATATACCAAATATATTCAATAGGTTCAAGATTTTATAAACTGCCAGGAATTGCTTGACACATACGTCTGGTGACTGGCTGGTCGCCGGGTAACGTTGCAAACTCGGTATTTTCTCTTCATCTGGCCACAGTGGGTAACCTCTACTTTTAGACCTGAAAAGCCAACAGAAAATAAATTCAGGCACAGGAACCAACTTCGAGGAGGATGAAGGCACAAAGGAACAGCCAAGCTTCCCCAGTGCCTTGATAATTTTCATTACAATATAATATGAGCAGGTTTCAGTATTTTGTTGCAGCACCTTTAGGGTGAGCCTTACCTCTGATTTCTTTGGTAAACTTGACACGCTGGGAGTCTGTCAGGGGTTTGCTTTGTTCACTGATGTTCTGGATGTCCAAGACCTCACACATGAACTCAATGATAGGCTGGGCACGATAGAAAGCAGTGGCTGACACTAAGATAAGAAGAGAGGGCAGTTAATGGAGAAGCAGAAAGAAGCCTGTTCTGTGGGTGAGACAGACTCTCCTACACACCGTCGATGTTGAGCATCATGTTCCACATGGCAGGACGGACCGACTGGTGGAAACCGAACCAGACCTCCCTGCCCCCTCCCAGGGGGTGGTAATAACCTTCAGGGGGGGAGAAGAAGGAGCGACCCACAGGGGTGTACCTGAAAAAAAAAAAAAAGAAGAAAATTAACACTTGGGTAATTTCTTTCTGATACACCTTTTTACATTGACACCTGTAGCGTTTGAAACACATTTCTACAGCATGTTAGAACCGTCAGAGCTCACTTATAGCAAGACCACAAAGCTTCTTCCGACTGTGCAGCTGGAAAGGCTACAGCAAATTCCTGTTAGAAACATGACCAGCAGGCACAAGGCCTGAGTTCAGATCACATTTCTCCATTCTAGTGCAAATTTGCGAGGCAGCATTGAATTACACAGCTGCATCCTCATCCCTTCTGCCACAGGGAAATGTGACGGCAGCAGAGCAGCAGCAAGGAATAACTGACACAAATGTTAAGATGGACAGAGGATGAATCCCGTCAGGAAGGCCTCACAGGTAACCCACCTCATGGAGGGAAGGTGCCGTGTGATTACGTCCAGTGCCTGTACAGAATCTTCAGGAACTTCATTCAGGTGCCCTGCCAGAGCTTCCAGCAGCATCTGAAGGCTGACGACTGACACCCATTGAATGGAAACCTTAAAGGTCTGGTCCTTGCCCTCTCCTGGAAGTGTCACCTCCATATCCACCTGCCATGGGCACAACAGAATCAAGCACAAGCTTTGGTAATGGACTGCAGAGAGACACAGCACTCAGCAATGGTATGGTTTTCTCCTAGGTGTCCTTTGAATCTCTATTTTTGATGATTAGTTTGTGTAATGACCTTAAAATATGACAATTGGTTTCCTCAGGACTTTGAAAGTTTATCATTTATTCATCTGAGAAACTGCACTGGGGCATCTTTAAATGTAAATTTTAAGCAGTAATTAGTATGGTGACATCAAAGCTCTGGAGAACGGTGAGTCATTTTTTTTAAGTCAGCCAGTTAACAGCAAGATGTTTTGTGAACCAAACAGTTCACAAAGAACACTTTCCAAATGACACTACAACAGTATTCTCCCAGAAACTCAGAGCAACACTCACCCTGTCCCTGCCGATGGGTAAGGGGTGTGCCGTGTACATGTTCCGCTTCCCATCGTAGCCAGGCTGCCGATCCCCGAATATCTGCATCTTAAAGTGCCTCACCATCGTATCCACCACCTCCCTGTGGAGGGATTCAGCGAGTTAGGGGGAAGAACAGAAAATCCAGCCACGGTCTTACACAGTTTAAAATTCCTTTTTCACATTTTCTTAAAGGTCTGATAAAGAACAATGCACCAGAGCGCCCCCAGGTCACACCAGCGCTGTAAATGTCACCTCCAGGTTGAGACACCCAAGTGTCACACACTGCACAGGTATCTGTATTGTCAGCAGAGCTACAGCTGAAACAGGCAGAGGACCCTGGAGAGCTGTTCACACACAGGAGCAGACACAAGCACCTGCCTTGGGGTGGGTGGGAGCACTCCGTGGATTGGTTCCACTGACAAAGCATCCATGTGTGGACTCCAAAATCTACAAGCTGAATTCCCTCCCTGCAGCTGCTACACACATTTGTGTAACAGACTGTGGAACAATTATCAGGGACATTCACTTGTAGACTGTAAAATAAAACCAGCTTGAGTTCAACACTCAGTACATTTCCCAGAGCCTTCCAGGTTACAGGCCAATTGCAACACATCTTCATAAAAACAAGGAGAACAGTACAGTTCCCCGAAAAGCTGACCACAGAAGAGACAGGAACAGGCCTTCAGCAGATGGAGAATTCCAAGGGTGTACAGTTTCCTTACATTCAGGCATGTACTCTTAATTTCAATTAATAATTTTTTATTAAGCAACTCGTACCTGTTGACTCTTCGGGGGCGTTTCTCTGGTTTGATATCAACATCGTAGTGATAGACATCGATCTTGGGGATCTGCACCTGGAAGTGATTGGCCAGGAGGCGGATGGGTTTCCCAACAGTGCCCAGGCCCGGGCGGCGGGGTGGCTGGAAGAGGCTGGCTGGGGGCCCTGGGAAGTCAATAAACACGTGTGAGATGGGATGGATGGCTCGCTCTGTGCACCTCCCAGGGCTTTGGGTGACCTTCTGACAGGAAGAAATCTCCAGCAGCTTTCTGAGGCTGCAAACAGAGGTGTTCCAAGAGGCTCAGCCTTCCAGCTGCCTGGAACTTCCTGGGAAAAAATGTGTGCCCCAACACATGTACATTTGGATAAAAAGAGCTTCAGGAACTGCTCAAAGGAGGAAATTCTTAGAGGCCTGGAAATGTTACTCACACGCAATCTGGTCACTAGGGAAACCTTTAGTTACCTTCCTCAAAGTGCTAAGATCTGAGATACCATGTTAACAAGATTAAACTGACTGTTTTTTTAAATCGATCACAGCCTCAGTTGACACCGCACATAAAGCAAATGGCATTGGTATATTTGAGTGGGTTTGGCTATATCTGCCAGTGCTCAACGTGATCAAAGTCTCTTCCCTCTGGTGTAGAGTAGCAAAGGAAAGGAGAAAAAGTATCACAAGAACTCAGAAATAAACCAATCATAAAAATTAGGGCATATGTAGTATCGTGACCTGACAGCATCCAGGTAAGCCAAAGGCTCAGAGGTGAGACCAGGAGAGAAGAGAGGTAAGTAACTCCTATCCGGATAAATTTCAACACAACCATAAACTGAACCCAGGACCAAATCTAAGGAGATTCCACACTGGATTTACAAGCCATCCACTGGGTACTGCATTACTTAATAAAAGTACCAATCTGAGGACACCAGCCCTGGAATATTTTTAAGCAGAAGGAACACGGAGCATGTAAGCAGCTGGAGCCCACTGCCAGGTCAGCTCCCCAAAGCCACAGTGGCAGGGGGGCTTCAGGGCCACAGACACCCCTCAGGACACATTCCAGGCTCTGCACCCTCCGTCCCGGAGCAGCTCACAGCAACACAGTCACACCACTTGTGGGGTACAGCTGGTGCTTAAAAAAACTACAGCTGTCTTGACAAGCGTGAATCATTGAGGGCAATCAAAGTTTGCTGTGCTTATTTGGATACGAGAGATGATCCATTAATCCCATGCTAATTAGTCTGAAGGAAGTGGAGGCACTGACCTCCTGCGAGAGATTAAATGACAACTATATTTACCTATTTTCCTCCCTCAGCATTGACAAGTTCTGCAAACAGGCACAGCAACGCTGCCCTCGGTGCTGACCAAAGGAGATAAATCTTACATCTCCTCCTTCCTAAAGTTATTTCCCAAAGGATTCCAGAGAAGCAGCTAAAAACTGTTTTCCCTTTTGAAGCCGGGCTGCCCTGGCATCACAGAATTTTTACCTGATCAGCCTGACTAGGGTTGTGTGTGCTGCTCTATTTCAGTTTCTTCTACCCCACGACAACTACATTCTAAGCACCTCAACTGAGTTGCTTCAGACAGGAAGCAGTTTTCAAAACTGAAAGAGGATCTGCTTCTCCAGCTGTAAGTCAGGGAGGCCACGATACAACACACATATATAGCAGGCTCTGAGTCAGCCCTCGCTACCTCAAACTCTGGATTCTTCTGGAATTGCACCTCTGTGTCAAAAAACATTTCCTATCACACCAAAATTAACGCCACTTCGATTATACCAATCCTTTGAATGGGAAACTCAATAGGTCAGGTGTGCAGGCCACTGAGGGCAAGAAATATATCCTGCAGGCATTTGACGGAAGAATAATCTTGGAATAAGGCAAGAGTAGGAAAATGCCACATGCAAAACCCCACCAAGTTTGTTACAGAAATAAACAACCCTATTTTCAGACAGCATCACCTTAAACTCTCAGCAACGGCTCAATGTCAAATGTAAAACTTATCACCGCACAGGTTGTGGGCTGTGACAGCCCCGCCTGTCCCCGTCCCCTCGCTGTCCCGTTCACCTCGCCGAGGGCGAACCGAGCCCCCCGGCACCCCCGGGGCCGCGAGGGCACCGCGAACCCCCCGCGCAAAGTTTCGGACCCGCCGCGGCTCCTCCGCGGCGGCGGCGGCTCCGAGCGGGGCCCGCTGTCACCGGGCAGCCCCGGCGGGCCCGCGGCCTCCGTCCCTCCCTTTCCCCGCTGCCTCGGCCCGCCAGGCCGCGGCCCCGCGCCCCCCCCGCGGCTCTCACCGGGTCCCAGCGCCTCCATGGCGGCGGTGGCGGCGGCCTCGCTGCTCTCGCCGCCGGCCCCGCCGCCCGCCCCGGGCCCCGCCGCCGGCCCCGCCGCCGCCGCGTAGCGCTTGATCTCGGGAATATTGGCGGCGGGGTGGGCGCCCGGCGAGGACACGGGGGCGGCGGGGCGGGGGGCAGCGGCGGCCGAGGAGGTGGCTGAGGAGGAGGAGGAGGCAGCGGGGGCGCGGCGGGGAGCGCTCCCCGCGTTCCGCTTCCCCGAGCGGCGGCGCGAACAATCCCCGCGCGGCGCCCCCGCCGAGCCCGCGCGCGCCCCCGCCGCCGCCAGCACGCGCCCCCGGCGCGCTCCCGGGGCCGGGGGTGAGGAGGAGGAGGAGGAGAGGAGGAAGAGAGGAGGAGGAGGAGGATGAAGAGGCCTCTCCGCGCTGCCCGGCGCCGCCGGCTCGCGCACGCACCGCCCCCGGGAGCGCGCACGCCGCCCGCGCGGCCCCGCGGCCGCAACAGGTGACGGGTGTGAATCACGGAACCCCGGGAATTTTGGGGAAGGGGGGGTCACCCAGTCCGACCCCCCTGCCAAGGCAGGGTCAGCTGGAGCAGCTGGCACAGCAACCAGGTGCGGTTGGGATGTCTCCAGGAGGGACACTCCGCGCCCTCCCTGGGCACCTGTTCCAGGGCTCTCCATCCTCCATGGAAAGAAGTTCTTCCAAATGTTGAGGAAGTGTTTGAGTTTATGGCCACTGCTCATCGTCCTGTTGCTGGGCACCTCTGAAAAGGCTCTTTTCTCTCGTGCAGCAACGCGATAAGGAGCAATGGCCACAAACTAAAACACAACAAGCTCCACCTCAGCATGAGGCAGAACTTCTTTCCATGGAGGGTGGAACAGCTGTCCAGGGAGTCTCCCCCTCTGGAGACATCCCAAACCCACCTGGGCGCGTTCCTGTGCCACCTGCTGCAGGTGACCCTGCCTGGGACCCGGCTGTGCCCCACAGCTCCTGGGAGTCACCTCCCCGTGGCCCCCATGCCGATCACTCCCCCTCAGCCCAGAGGATCCCCAGCTCCATCGAGGCACAGACAATAAATGTGTCCTATTTCAAAAGCCAACATCTGTTTAAGTGCCCTTAAATAAAGGGGCTGGGGACTTGTGGCCTTGCTAAGCAGCTCGCCCTGATCCAGGGAGCTGCTCCCTCACGCACCCCCCGGGTTCTGTTCAGCCAACAACCCTCTGCTGACTCACCAGGAGGTCAGAAGTCAAAACATTTGATAAATAATAAATGCCGAGTCCACTTTATTTGCCTTTTATAATCTGCAGGGTTGATGCTTTCCAAGTTGAAACATCAAAAATCTATTTTAAAATGAAATGAAATCTGAGACTCTCGTAGAGATCGGGGATTCTCATATAATTCCCTGACAGCAGCTGATGAACACTTGAGGGAAACACCAGTTTTACGAGACCAGTAACAAACCCCACGGTGTCTGGCAACATTTCCATGCTATTATTCAGCGTATCTATGTATAAAACACATGTATGTAGGGCTACACAAATAGCACTTAAAAAAACCCACCAAAGATACAATCTCTACCTCAAGAAATCTGCAATACAAAGGCTCAGTCCTGTAAGATGCTGAGTATGACAAGCAAAGCCTATACTTAAAGCATTATAAATTCAATTAACTTGATAAGTATTCCATACATATTGAGACATCCTGACTGCCAGAGGGGTCAGAACCTCATTTCTACATGTTAACCCACACCTATATTGAAAACAGCCACATTTCCAGGGACAAAACTGGATTTGGGAATGACAAGCCATAGTTATGACTATATTTGTTATGAATATTTGCTTCTAAACACCTCATTTTTTACAAGTTGGGGAAGGAGTATGTTGTTTAATAAAAAACAGATTCGTAAACCAGTTTTTAAAATATTAATATCTTAATATGGTGCTTTATGCAGTGCTGGAAGTCTGTAGTTAGTTCAGAACCTCCTTAATGGCAAACATTTACCTGTTCCGCTGCCTCTCTGTGCCAGGTATGAGTAAGAACTCGGGAGCAGAAATTACCTAATAAGGCTTGTGGCCAATCTTTTTTGCCACCTTATTCTTGTCAGCTGACTCTGAACTATTCCTGACACAGCAATGAGAGCACAGCTCTGAGGAGGTGTTTTTGTGCAGAGCCAGCATCTGTCCCCTGTTACTAAACACTAATTATTAAATTAATTACTGTAGCTCCTGCAGCAGCTACAGGAAAGCAGAATTGTGGCGGTTGTGGTGGGTTTTCATGGACATTTGATTTTCTCACTTCCTCCATTCTCAGGCTCGTTGGCTCCATGGGAACTGTCACGGTAGATCAGTTCTTCTGCTCCTTGTCCCTCACAAAACTATGGCTCTTCTCCTAAGGAGCAGAAAGCTGCAAGGCTAAGAAAAGAAGCCATCAAACAACTACACAGTGTGAGACCAATAACTTATTAGAGGTAAAACTTAAATTCTCTGTATGCAGAGGGGTATAAACTATCGAGAAATTCAAGGGAAAAATTGAAAGGATTTACCCGAAAGGTTTGAGCCTTCATTAAACCCTTGATGGGGTTGGCCCAGAGCGTGGCTGTACAGAAACCAGTGGAAGATGGGTATCTTTGATTCCATGAACAGGACAGTGCCGGCACTTACAGCTGTGTGTATCTAATGTCCACGAGCAGCCAGCAAGGCAACACCCAGTTACTTTTTAACCATGTGCACTGTTTTGGAGAAGTTTACAAAGCAGTCACTTAGAACCTGGGGGAGCTTCAGACAGAGAAGACCGCCAAGGTCCCTGATGAAGGCCCTCAGAAGCCTTATAAGGGCACGCATTGAGAAATGTCATGAATGTGTAAGAGGAATATGGGGAATGAAAACTGAATAATCATGTCATGCTAACCTATAAGCTGTAGTGAACATACTTCGGTGTGCACTTTGGTGAAATGATTCCCAGGGCACCCGTCGTGCTGCGACAGTGCAGGGCGTCGAGTTAAAGGAATGCCTGGCTCCTGAAACTCACAAATTGAGCCTTAGAAGTTTAAGTGCCGCTTCTAGGCAACAGAGGTAAAAGAAAAAAGGACACAGGCTCAGTTTAGCCCACGGAGACGATGTGAAATTTGAAATGCTGCCGCCCGTCCCCACGAGGGCAGGAACGGCCCCTCACGGGACCCGCGCGGGCAGCGCCCCCGCCGCCAGGCGGCGCCACAGAGCGCGGGCGGACTCGCAGCGCGAGCAACGATTGGCCCAGGCTGAGGGGCGGGGCTAGGCGGGAAACCCGCCCAATGGCGCAGCGAGGGGAGGGGCTCCCGCGGCCGTTCCGAGCGGCCATTGGCTGTCCCGGGGCAAGGGGCGGAGCCAAGGCAGCGCGCGAAGGCTCGAAGCGGTTCCCGGGCGGCGGGAGCTCGGGAAGAACATGGCGGCGGCACCGGGAACGGCGACAGCGATAGTGGCGGGTCCCGCCGAGGTGAGTGCTGCCGCTCTCCTCCGCTCTGCACGGACGGGCGGGCGGCTGCTGGCGGCTGCCTGCCGCCTCGCGGCTCCTCTGGCAGAGGGGCAGCGAGGGAGGTGACGGTACCGGTGCCGGTACAGCTATGGGGACTGGTGGCCGTAGCCATCCCTGCCCGCCGCCCTCGGTCCCGCGCCGCCACCGGGCTTGCTGCCCCTCGCGGACTACAACTCCCGGCGTGCCCCGCACTCGCACTTCCGGCCGCGGGGCACGCCGGGAGGGCCGCGCGCGGCCGGGGGCCGCGGGTGCGGTGCATGACGGGAGGGGCCCGGGCGGGGGCTGTGGGGGGAAATCAGCGAATAATGAAATAATGCCTAAAAGTCGCCCAGTCTGAATAAAATCCCATCGCTCTGTGTGGATTCTGTTATTCTTCTAAGCAATCTCGCCTTTAAATTCTAGGGAAAGCTGTCGTAGTGTCACACCGCCCCCCTTTTGTAAATACCCTTTTGCCTTGGTCAATATGGTAAATACCATTAATAAATATCAGTAAACGTGTAGATACCAAGAGTTAAAATATAGCACGGTAATGGATGCCTGTTCGGTTGTGCGTGAGGTTGGCCGGGTTTGGGAATGAGTTGGGAGTCAAACCACGTAACCACTGTTTGCCATGACAGATGAATTGTGAATTGTGCTTGCTTTGTAGTTGCCGTTGGCAGATTTGAACCCAGACTTGCAGAAGGGCCTGGACAGCGACTCTGACAGTGGCCAGGGCAGCTGTGAGACGGGCCAGGGCTCAGCCTCCTGCGAGGACAGAGGTCTGTAACCTTCCCCTACAACGCTGCAGTTTTTGTTCCATAAATGCCTCTCCAGGAACTTGCCGTTGCTTGGCCTGCAGGAATCCAAACTCCTTTTTGTTGCTCAGGCATCTGTAAACCTCTGAAAAGCATTTTTTGAGGTAGAGAAAGGAAAACAATGAATGGGATATGAGTCCCTTAACTGCTTGTTCCCTTTCTTTGCCTTTTTTTTTAATAGGTTAAAAATCTTTAACATCAGTTTGGGTTTAATTAACTGCTGTACTATGGGGAGAAGTGGGTTTTGAAAAGCTGAGTTTTGGTGTAGATGGTGACACCTCTGACTGCTTGTTAATCAACTTGTGGAATTTCCCTGTTTTATTTCCACGCATTTTGTCAGATTCGGAGGAAGAGATTTTTGTACGTAAGAAAGCAAAAAGCAAGCAGGTGCTCCAGGACAGTGAGAGTGAGGATGGAGAGGAGGGAGGCTCGTCCCTGCAGGAGGAGACTCTGGGAGGAGACAAGGAAGATGGGGAGGTGAAGGAGAACATTGCTGCCCAGAGGGACAAGAAATCCCATCGGATTCGCCAGGCTCTGCTGGACAGTGAGGACAGCGACACTGGGGACCAGATTGAAAACCTGGAAACAAGCAGGATGTCTGGCTTGGCTCAGAGAGAGCTGGGAGAGGACAGACCCCTAAAATCTGGGAAAAAGTACAGGAAACACAAACATGATGCTGAAGAGGAGACGGAGAGAAAAGCTGTAGGGAAATCAAGAAGAAGGAAAGAGAAGGAGAAAAGAATGGAGGTCCTTAAACAGCTGAAAAAAGAAAAGAAGCCTGGGGCAGAGGTGGGTTTTTTGGCAGAAAATGTCAGCTATTTTCTCATCTAAGTTCAATTTATTGTTGCTTGGGGTTGTTCTGTTCCAGTGCTTTGGTACTGTGGTGTCCACATTCATGCAGCAGGTGTGGGATCCACAGGGATCCACAGAGCACCAGACAAGCCTAATCTGCCAAATTTGCTGATTAGATTAAATTAAATTAGATTAAAATTGCAGTTTAATCTGCATCTAAGGCTCGAGGATTTAATGTCATCTTAAATTAGTGCCAAAGAACCAAAGGAAGCTTCTGAAATGAATCACACAAACACTTCTCTCTTCTGGAAGCAGGTGGATGGTGGTGAGAGGTTCCCCTTCAATGACAGTGGGTGTCTTCTGGATGACAAAGAGCTCTTTGATAATGGCTTAGAGGAGGAGGACGATCACCCCCCTGAGGATGAGGAGTCCATAGAATCCATACGAGCAGCAGTGAGAAACAAAGTAAAAAAATACAAGGTAACAGTTGATTGTGATGGGAGATAGTTGTAAGTATACTGTCTTTCAAACTGCCAGAGGGCAGGGTTCGATGGGGTATTGGGAAGGAATCCTCCCCTGGGAGGGTGGGCAGGCCCTGGCACAGGTTGCCCAGAGGAGCTGTGGCTGCCCCTGTTGGGGGGATGTTGTCCTGGCAACTTATGAAGCCCCAGCAAGTCCTGATAGGACAGGACCTTTGGACATCTGCCATTATGTGGGATTTGTGGTGGTTTTGCTGACGAGTGGTGGTTCTGTACAGTTATTTTTCACTGCTTTGCCCTTGGTAGTGCCTTTGTATCAAAGTAAATAATTGAGTCTCTTCTTATGCCCTGTAGAACAAGGAATGTTTTCCGGAGGGTGAAGGCCACAAGCACGTGTTTGATGAGGAGGATGAGGAGCCTGCACTAAAGGAACCAAAGAGGAAGGTGAGCTGCTATTCTTTTTAAAGCTCTGGTATTCTTTTTAAAGCTGTGTTGTGACACAAATGTATGCACAGTGTCCAAGGGTTTTGCTGTTTTTTGGAGTTTTTTTTAAACTATCTGCTTTATTCTGACTCCTTTCTGTTTGAAGGGAAAAGTAAGCTGTTTAAGAAGTAGAGAGAGAGCCCCAAGTTTTGTTTCCTGACTTCAGAAACCTTTCTTTTGTTCCCCTAAGGAGCGGAAAGCAGCAAGGTTAAGTAAAGAGGCCATTAAACAACTGCACAGTGAGACCCAACGACTTATTAGAGGTAAAACTTAAATTCTTGGTATGTAGAGGGGTATAAACTTTTCAGAAATTCAGGGGAGAAATTAAAAGGATTTACCCAAAAGGCTCAAGCCTTCTTTGACCTGATAGGAGTTACTGAGGGGTTGAAGGGTTGTTACTGAAGGGCCTGTTAAAGGTATTTTTGTAACTAATGAAAAAAAAGATACTTGTTATCAAATAAACGTCTCAGATGGCATTTCAGGTTTTCTCTCACCTCCTTTCTTTGGCAGAATCGTCTGTGTCTCTCCCATATCATGTGCCTGAGACCAAAACCATCCACGACTTCTACAAGCGCAGACCTCGACCAGCCTGCCAAGGAAATGCCATGGCCTTGCTCAAGTAAGGACTTAAACCTTCCTCGTGTTTTTTTTTCAGAAGTTTCAAGGATCTCCCAGCTTTGCTTTTAAGGATAACCAGGCTTTGTTAGGCTCCTTTAATTCCCTGAACACCTGGCCATTAGGAGAATGTCCCTGTTGGTATAAAGCACTGCTGCACTCATGACACAGTGCTGCTGTTGGAGCAATCAGAGCCCAGGAGTAACTCAGATGAGTGAACTTGCTCTTGCAAAGTTACTTTAATGGGTTTTAGGCTGGATCCCAATGTTTTGCTTGGACTTGGGTTTTTTTGAATAATGAGTAGTAAAATACTGAAGCTACAGTGATCATAAAATCCCTCAGGAATTTGATACTGTGATAATGGAACTAGTACAAAGTCTTTGCATTTCCTTCTGTTCTCCAGATGGTTTTCCAGATTTCTGTCCTTCACCTCTTCCTGCACATTGATGACAATAATTAGAAAATGGTTTCTTTCTCTCAGGGTTTGTTCTCACCCTCTGCCCCCTTTCACACCAGCCACAGATGATACATTTCTTTCTTCCTTCACTAGGTCCTCAAAATACCAGCTACCCTTAAATGAAGAATCTGCAGCCACTGGGAGCTTGGGCAGGGATTGCAAAGAGAGGCCAGTGGAGGAAGGTGATCAATCAGCAGCTGCTGAACCAGAAGGGAGCCTTGGCAGAGATGTTGATGCTGCTGTGAACGAGCCTCTTGCTGCTGCAGGGAAGAACTTGCCAGAAGACTGTGCTGAGCAGCCCAGGCAGGATAATGAGGGTTCCTGTGCAGTTGGGACTGTAACAACTGGTGATAGCACAGAGGGGCAGCAGCTCTCCAACTTCCTGAGCACTGACTGTGGTGAGCAAAAGGAGGGTGAAATTCCTGCAGCAGCTGGAGATGCCCTTGAGCAAAGAGGCCAAACAGCACCAGAGGTACAAGGTGAAACAAAGAGTCACCAGGCAGGGCCTGGATTGGTGGCACAGCCTGAAAAAGTGAGGAAATCCAAGCTGGATAAACTTCGTGAGCTGGGAATAGACCTGTCCATCAAGCCAAGAATCTGCTCTGAGAACGAATCCTTCATAAACCTCGATGAAGCTGATTCAAACAAAGGTATCACTTGTGTTGTGTAATATTCAATATTAGCTAATATCAATTAAATACAGATTACAGCAAAAATATCCTGTAATGATTTATTATTAGAAAATAGAATGGTTTTGCAAATATTTTATTCTTAAAGATTTAATTTTTAAACTACCTTTAAGAAAAAAAAAATTCAAGGCCTACTCTTGCTGCAACTTTTAGTGCTGGATGCTTTTAAATGCTATCAAACTAATTTAATTTAATATGCCTTTAAAGAACTAGAAGCCCTGAAGGCACGTTTCTTGAAGCACACGCTCAGAACATCAAAATCCAGACCAGAACGGGCCGTAAACATGAACATCATCCGTAAGGAGACAACATCTGATGGGAAGGAGGAACTGAGAGCAGATGTGGTGCCAGCAGTGTTGGCTGCAGAGAGCCTGGAGGAAATGGCCCACACCAAGCCAGGTTGGTGGGGGAGAAGTGATGAGGATTGAATTGGAAAACGCTTGGTCTTTGTTCTCCTCTCTCATTCTCTGTTTCCCAACGCTGCCCTTGGAAATGCAGGTGAAGGGATCTTCATCTGTGGGATGACTGTGGTCCCTCTCTGTTTTTAAAAAATAAATCTTGGTAGACCTCTTAAACAGCAGTGGCCAGTGTAGAACAGCCTCAGTCAGATCTCTGCATTGGTTCCTGGCATTTTTCACGCTTCCATGAGGAGCTGTGGCTGCCCCATCCCTGGAAGTGTCCAAGGCCAGGTTGGACGGGGCTTGGAGCACCTTGGGCCAGTGGAAGATGTCCCTGTCCATGGCAGGGGGGTTGAACTGGGTGGTGTTTAGGGTCCCTTCCAACTCAAGCCATTCCCTGGTTCTCTTGCTGCCCAGGGGAGAAGCTGCAGGCCCTGAAGGCCAAGCTGCAGGAGGCCATGAAGCTCCGCAGGACCGAGGAGCGCCAGAAGCGGCAGGCGCTGTTCAGACTGGATAACGAGGAGGTGCTGGAGGAGGAGGAGGAGGAGGAAGAGATGACAGATGAGTCTGAGGAGGAGGAAGAAGGTGACCACGAGGTCTGTATGCAACACTTTCCCATAACCTTGTCAGCTCTGTTCCACTTCCTCTCCCCAGCAGAACGTGACCTTTGTACACTGTTAATTAGGGAAAGTGCTAAGAATTCTTCCTAGAAGCAAAAAAAATCACTGTAGCTGTCACTTTCCGGGTTTGAATTGTCTGAAACTGTATTTATTAGTATTTTCCTTATTTGTCCAAACACTATTAAAATCAAACAGAAGCATATAAAAGATTCTGATGCTCCTTTCTCTTTTTACATACCCTTGGCTTGTCACTGGCAGGGCCAAACAGGTCACCTGCCTGACCTGGGGTAGAGTTTGACATGGCAATAATCACCATCTCTGAGCCATATTTGGGGATGTTTTTTAGGAGTCAGAATTTCTGCTTGATGAAGCAGAGGAAGATAATGAAGATATAGAAGAGAAACATGTTGAAGATGGTGACAAAGAATCAGTTGATGGAGAAAAGCTGGAGAAATCTGAGCAGTGTGATTCTGTTCTAAAACATCCTTCCACAGAGTCTACATTGATGCTTTTTAAGGACAGCTCCTCAAAAATGGGGTAAATAGCCTTAAAAATGGTGACTGAGCAATTTTAAGTTTGATCAGCACATGTAGATGTTTTTATTTGAAGTGCCTTTTATAGGAATTTTTGTTTGTTACCTTGTTTGTTTTGCAATTCATTCTGAATTGATTAGGAAATACCTTTTATTTAATGATTTGCAGATATTCACTTCCTGATGAGAAACTGGAAATGGAAGAAGCTGCAGACAAAGGCTCTACCAAGTTAGGTAAAGTAGAATTCTCATCCTAGCTAGCATTTTTTTGTCAATTGGCACAAGTAGATGTTTAAATTTGAGATTGGTACTCAGTATTTCTGTTATTTCATCACCTGTACACTTATACAGCATGATTATAAAACTGTAGACTGATGAAAAAAATGGGAGGGCTTGAAAAAACTAGAGGAAAATAAAGTTCAAAATAATACTGGAATAAATACAAAATATCAGGAATCAGTAATATGAAATTCCATACAAAAAGTGTAACCTGCATCCTCTGAGAAGAAGGATATCCAATCTGACCACAAAATAATGAATTTTTAGCAAAGTGCCAGCTTTCAAAATATTATATTGAGGTTTTGCCAGATCACACACCCACAAAAAAGAGAAATTAAGCACTGTATTTTTTTTTATTTCCAGAGGATGATGATTCATTTTCTCTGCCAACATTGGCAAAGGACAACAGCCACAACAGCAGCTTTGAGTTCATTGGCTCCATGATCCCGTCCTACCAGCCCTGTAACAAACAGGCCTCCCGGGGAGGGACCTTCTTCCCTGCAGCAGGAGGGTTCAGGTCACCCTCCCCAGGCTTCTTCAAAACCAGCTTCATCAGCTCTGCTTCCAAGGTGAGGGCCTCAGCCTCACTGTCTTCTATTAACACAGTGGGGGGGGATAAATGTATTTTGTGCTGGTGGCCAGAGCTATCAAAGAAATCAAACCAGACAAATGCTTTGTGAAGAGTAAGATTTCAAAAGAGCAAACTGACCCTGGAGCTTACAGTGTGTCCACACTGGAATGGGTTGAAATGACATTATAAAAACTTACATTCTAAAGCATCAAAGATGCTATAGTCTGATTTTTATATCTAAAATGTGTACATCATAAGTATGGTTCCTAAGTGTATGGACTGCACAACACCTGGTGTGAGTGAACTCCTGTAA
This sequence comes from Pyrocephalus nanus, assembly GCA_038380795.1. Classification (NCBI taxonomy): domain Eukaryota; kingdom Metazoa; phylum Chordata; class Aves; order Passeriformes; family Tyrannidae; genus Pyrocephalus; species Pyrocephalus nanus. The sequence goes on along the minus strand of CM076285.1, from coordinate 5,799,611 downwards.
TTTATTGGAGCAGTGTGGACAGACTTGACTCCTGCATAGTCTTAATCCTTTAAAATAACTTGCTTTTGAATTTTGTCTTGCAAAACAACTTAGATATTTTCATGTTCCTTTGAATAGAGCTCAGGAAAGACATCTGAGCCCTCTCTCCCCATAGAAGATTCCCAGGACCTGTATAATGCCTCTCCTGAGCCCAAGAGTTTATTTCCAGGGGCTGGGGAGTCCCGGTTTCAGTTTTCCCTGGAAGATGACACTCAGAGCCAGCTGCTTGATGCAGATGGGTGAGTGATTGGTGTAAAGGGTGGTGTTTTGTGCCTCTTAACATAAACAGGATGTCCTGAAACAGCCTTTCTTTCAGGTTCTTGAATGTTGGACAACACAGGAATAAATACCAGTCCTCCAAGCATCCCCTGTCCCTGGCAAGCATGGATGAGAATGCCATGGATGCCAACATGGATGAGTTACTGGACCTGTGCTCTGGACAGTTCAGCAGCCAAGCTGAGCACGTGCCAAACCCCAGCAGCAGCAAAAAGCAGAACATGGAAGAACTGCTCAATCTTTGTTCAGGAAAATTCGTGTCTCAGAGTATGTCCCGAATTCTCTTTTCAGCTTTGCTGGTTGCTTCCTTTAGAAGCTTTTGGCTGGGCTACCTTCAGGTCTGGGCACTGGTGCCACGTGTGGAATTTCATCTTTGTTGGGAGCTTGCACACTGTTGTTTCTAGGAAGTTCTCTGACACTTTAGGAGTAGAAATAAGTTGCCATCTCACTGCTTTCTGTAGCAGGTTCTCCAACATGGGCTTCTTCGGTGTCTTCCAAGGCAGAAAAAGACAGTGACATCGAAGATCCAATGGCAGAGGCTCTGGAGCTCTGTTCAGGCTCCTTTCCCACAGACAGGTTAGCATTGCTCTCCTCAAATTTACAGAAGCTTTTTCTGGTACCTGTCTCGTTTCACTCTTGCTGTCAGCAAAATTGGGGTTTGTTTTGGAGCTGAAGGGGAGGAATATTGCAAATTGTTCAGCAGTCACTCTCTAAATTGGCAGAATAACCATTTTTCCAATTTACTTTTTCCCCAGGGAAGAGGAAGAAGAACAAGAAGTTGATGACTTTCAGCTCTTAACAGATGAAGATGCCTTTGCAAGTGAAGAGGTGGGGACTGGTGGAGCCAGGCAGCTGCTACAACTCCTGACTAAGATAATTCCATTTATTTTCCTAGTTTTTTAATATATCCATCAATGCAAAGTATCACAACTTCCATACCAAGCTACTGAGACACTTTCAAGAGTGAAGTCTGGATCATTCAAAATGTCTCCTTAATATTATGACATGTCGGACAATGTGTCAGCATAGCAAGTCCTCTGAAAAACCTCTGGTGTTTTTAGTCTGTTGACTGAGAACAGAAGAATCTGTCATTTCAAAGCAATCCACTGCCAATAATTCCTTTATTTCTGAAAATGTTGTCTTTGACAGGATGAAAAAGATGGAGACAGTGCTGCTGAAGAGGCAGAAACAAGCGACGAAGAGGAAGCAGTGCTGAGACAAAGACAGGGCTTGAAGAAGAAACTGTAAGAATATCTTTTTTTGTAAATTAATTGCCAGACAGAATAGAATATTAATAGCACTAGGAATGTGATTTGTAATTGTTCCCTCTCCAGCATTAGTAGCTGATGTTTATCTGGTCTGGTTTTTCATGTCTGGTTTTTTGCTTTGGTGCTGTCACACTGTGTGACTTTGGGGTGCTGTGTGTTGACAGGCTGTGTGTGTGAAGGTGCAAGAACTCAAGGCTTGGTCTTTCCAAAAATTACATGAGAAATTGATACATCCTTAGGAAATGTGTTAGTTTTATATCAAAACATCAGTCTTGCTTCCTGAAGATTTGTGTGATGATTGTTGTGCCCCCAAACCGAACTCTTTTAACATCCCTTTACAGAAAGCTGCGGGATTTCATGGAGGACGAGGCAGAGCTGTCGGGCAGTGATGTGGGCAGTGAGGATGAGTACGATGGCGAAGACCTGAACGAGTACGAAGAGGAGATGATCGACGAGGAGCTGCCCAGCGAAGTGGAATTGGGAAACCAAATACACAAACTTCACATGTCAGTGAGAGGACCAGCAGATCCCTGTGTGTGTGGGGTCTGGGCTCTGGGGTGTGCCCTGGGCTGAGCTCTCCTGTGCCCTGTGCCGCAGGAAGGCGATGCTGGATGACGACAAGCGCCAGCTGCGGCTGTACCAGGAGCGGTACCTGCCTGATGGGGACCTGCACAGCGACGGCCCGGGCAGGACCAGGAGATTCCGCTGGAAAAACATAGGTGACCTGGGATCCAGAGCTGCTGGAGGGGGCAGGCCTTGGAAACAGAGCCTGTCTGTCCTGAAACAGCACTCAGGGATCCTTAGAGGTCCAAAACAAAGCACTTCAGGGATAAATTGGGGGGGTGGTTCTGGGTTTTTGTTCTGTTTGTTTGACTGTTTTGGTTTTGGGTGTTTTTTGTTGTTGTTTTTTGCTAGTCTGCATTTTTAAAATGGATAGATAACTGTCTTGTTTCTTTGCCTAGATTTTGCTTCGCAGATGGACATGTTCCAGGGAGAGTCAGATAATGATGAGGACAATGAACAGTTTGATGAGACAGAAGTGAAGTGGAGGAAGGAGCGATTCGAGCGAGAGCAGTGGCTTCGAGAGCAGGTATTGCTGAGCTGCAAGGCAGGCTGGCTCAGTCTCTGTCACTGCTGGATGTGACATTGTTCCTCAAGATAAACTTCAGGATCAGGTCACATTTCTCAGCTGAATGTGATGCTGTTCATTAATAGAACAAGGATGAGAGAGTATCTAAGAAATTGTGATAAACTCTTCCAGTAGAAAGTAAATAATATATTAATTTACATAAAGAAAATACTTGGTCTACTTAAAATACCGAATGAAATGTTCATTCTTAATAGGAATTTTTTTCATTTTTCTCTGTTACAGAAGGAAAAAAATAAAGAGCAGGAGGAGGAAGAGGAAGAAATCGGTGAAGACAGTGAATTCATGAAACTAGCAAAAAAAGTGACTGCCAAGTCCCTGCAGAAGAAAGGTGAGCTTGAATTTTATTGAAGTGACAAGCAAATAAAGAGGAGGAAAGGTCAGTGTCTGAACTCTCTGTGTGTCTCTGCCAGCCAGCCCAGCAGTGGTGGCACAGGGAACAGCCCTGGTACCCAGGAACCCCTTCGAAGCGTTCAAACCTGCCAGCGACAGCCAGGTGGGTAATGGTCCTGAAAATGGCACTTCCCAACACAGCCCAGTCAGCTGCCCCTGCATTCTGGGCATTCCTGCTTTGTACTGTAGTAACATTTGAGTAGGGAGTGTTTTTTCTATGAGGAGTAATTTGCTAAACAGCCTGTCTTGTTCCTGTGAGTGGTTTAACACAGCTTTTCTTTGTCCTTCAGATAAAAAATGGGTCTCTCTTGAAGAGGCCTAAAGCTGTCCTTCAGAAACTGGCAGCAATGTCAGATCTGAATCCAAATGCCCCTCGGAATTCAAGGAATTTTGTCTTTCATACACTTTCCCCAGAGAAGAGTGAAGAGGCAAAAGAGAAATCAAAACCTCAGGTAAAGACAGGGGTGGCAGGTGCTGCCAGCTGTGTAGATTATTTGAACACTGAACTCTGCCAAGCAGTTCACACCAAATAATTATCTCAGAACTCAGAATTGAAACTTTTGGGAGGCTTTGTGTATGTTGATATGTTTTACTGCCCTTAGGTGAAGAAGAGAGGCCCTTCTGCAGCGGTGACATCGCAGGCCAAGCGGCCCCGCGTGGAGAGCACAGAGGACTCCAGTCAAAGCAGAAGCATCTTCCAGTTCTTGGAGAGCTGAATATTCCTGCTTGGGGCCAGAAGCCCTGTCTCCTCTTTGCCAGCTGCAGTTTGCTTTGCCAATCTGCCAGCAGTCACCAGGCAGGGAAACAAAACAAACTGCTGCCACCTCCTTCACAAGTTCCAGTGATTTCCAGGCAGTGGTTTTGTGCATTCCCTTTTGGTTTTGTCAGTTCTCCACGGCAAATGGGAGCACAGAATCCGTTCCTGGTTTGGAATGAAGTGCTAACCTGGTCTTTCCCAAGCATTAAGGAACCTGACACTGCTGTGGGCTGCCCTTACAGGTGTTGCAGTGGTATCAGTTCCACCTGGAAATGCCACTTGTGTGACAGGTGTGACACAGAAATGCCTCATTTAGCTGAAAGCACAAGAGAGGAGGGATTTCTGCAGCTCTGGGGAGAAGGAAGCCATGCTGGCTGTGGCAGGACACTGTCATTTACACCTGCAGCACAAAGTTTTAGCTGTGCCTTCCTCCAGTGTCTTGTTTTCTCTAATGTTGAGCATTTATTAAGCTTCACCTTTTAAGAAGCTCTAATTTATCTTTGAAATGTTTACTTTGTAAAAAAAAGGTCCCAGTCTCTTCTGAGACAGTATGAGAAGGGTTTCTTTCCAAGGTTTTATTACTGTTGATATCCTTAAGCATGCAGATGAATGTGTGTGTGGAGGGGGAAGGATGGGAGTAACATGGGAGAGGAGGTATGTGGGATTTTTATTTGCTTTGGTGGGGAGAGTTGGTTGGTTTGCCCAACTTCAGACTGTCTTAAATTATCCATTCTGTTGTTTTCATGGAAGCTGCACTCATCCAGGAGAAGCCATCCATTTCTGAGCTGCCAGTAAGGAAAGGGCTGGTCTAGGATGAGGAAATTAAGAAGGAACCATCAATCACAACTATTCTAAATAGTGTGAGAGAAACTTGAGCCAGAGTATCCAGCATTCCTGACGTTTCTGACCACATGTTGAATGTGTTGGAGAGCAGATAATGGTGCCACAGGGTCCTGCTCTGTGAGACTGAACATCTCTGGGACTGGATGTCACATTCTCGAGGTGCTGACACTGTCTGAGAAGTGTCTGGGCTGTAAATTTTGTACCATCGTGAGCACACGCCTGGTGTGCTGTGTGTAAAATGTTTTATTGTACATTATGTTTATAAAGAATTATGGTACTAATTGAAGTGCAAGTTTACAATAAAATGTGGTTTTAATTTTGGAGTCAGTTGGAATTAATTTACAGGATTGTATATGTGTGTGTTGGGGTTTTTTTCCCCCCAGTATTTTTGTCTGTCTCTTTATTTTCATTGCTTTTGTAGCCACACTATAAGCCCTTCACCAGGAACAGCTGCAATAATACTGGAATAAAACACAAACAACCCCCTGTGTTTACTGGAGTGTGAATTCTCAACTCCCCAAGTCCTCCAGTTGGGTTTGCATAAAATTCTAGGCCTGAACAATATGTTGCTTTTTTTCTTGCTTCAATGGTTTTGGGTTTTTTAGTTGCTAGACAAAACTTCCTTTATCCTGGGCTCGAGGAGTGCCTGTTTCAGCTCATTCCAGCAATTCTAGTAATTGGTGTTACCTGGATTTGGGATTGGAAGTTTAAAGGAAGAGAAATAGGCTTTGCTCCTTCATTATCAGAAGTTTCCTAAAGAACAGGGTAACTGAGAGATGATTTCTGAACATCCTCTTAGTTTCCTGTCTTGGTGTTTCTCTGATCTGTAAGTTGTACTAATTCAGCACAGTTTTATTGGATAAAGTTATTCCAAGCTGCAAAATTGGGCATTTTCTCTGAATTTTGCCACTAGAGAGCAGCAAGAGAATGTGCTTCCTCTGGCAAAAGGGGAAGGCAGAATCACTAAACCTTAAACTGTGTCTTGACTCCAGGGGAAATTCTTGCAGTTGTCGATGCTCTGGCATTGGAAAGGATTACATTTACAGAGACCTGAAATTGCTCCATTTTTGCTTTAGAAGGTGGTAGCTTGAAGAGCACCTTTAGAGGGTTGGCTGTGTCCTGGTGGCTTCTTGGCCTCTCTTCTGCACATGCTGGCCATAATTCTGGCTTTTACTTTGTTTTCCCTTCAGAATTTTCCCTTCAAGACAGGTTTTGCTTATTCCAGGGGCAAGAGTAGAAAAAGATTGTTATGCCTGAAAAGCTTATGAATTAAAATACATAGAATGGGAAGGTTTCTGGCTGCATTTCCCCCACAACAACTTTGCAGCAGTTCAGGGTTTGTGAGGTGCTGCTGGAAGCACTGCAGCACATCCCAAAAATTCCTTGCCTGGGAGCATATTCCATGGCAGGGCAGCAGGGGTAGGACAGGGACACGTCCTGTGGGAGCTGGAATCTCAACAGGAGGGTCGAGCCTCGTGCTGAGATGATGCTGCTGCTGCTGCTCCTTGGGCCAGACTCCATCCCAAGAGCTGTGGGCTGGGCATGGCCCTCGCCTGTGCTCCCAGCCCTGTCCTGCCCTGCTCCCAATCCATCTCCTCCCTCTGGCTTTTCCAGGGCTCCCCTGCTCCCATCTGACCCATTGACTCAGCTTTGCCTTCTCATTTTCAGGTATCGATTCGGCTCCCCCCTCCTGGCACTGCCACGAGGCTGCTGTGTTAACAGGGAGGAAAATCCTCCCTCCTGCTGCTGGAAGTGCCAGGAGTGAGCTGGGAAGGAGGGAATGCCTGGGCAGAGCGGGATGAGGGTCCTGTGCCCATCCCCGGGCACTGCTGCGGCTCAGCCTGAGCAGGAGCTGGGCAAAGGTTGGACTCTGATCCTGGAGGTCTTTTCCATCCTAAATGCTTCTGTGAAGTGTTCTCTGCAGGGCTGTCCCGGGCTGAAGGAAGAGCTGCTCCTGCTTCCCTGCCTGCTTTTCCCCTCTGATTGTTCCTTGGGATAGCTTTGAGCAGTTCCAGCTGCGAGGTGGGATCGGTGATGTTTGGGTTTCATTTATTTGGTGCAGAAGTGGCTGCAGCCTGGCAGGATGTGGATTTTCATCTGAGTTGAGCAGCTCTAACAATAAAACCTCTGTGCCTCAGTTTCCCTTTCCCCTGCAGGGGACAGGAGGAGTAAATCCTTTGGGATCCCAGCCCCTGATCCCTGACAGCACCGCAGCGCTGCTAATATGTAATGTTACCTGCTGAGTCTGCAGACAGAATGAGCCTTTAGGAACCCAAATGATGATGAAGAAATTAAAAAAAAAGGACTTAAAAGCAGAGGGAGGAGCGGCCTTGGGTGTGTGGTCCAGGTTGACATTGCAGACACGTTTATAATCCCAGCTCCTGCCGCCGTGCAGCTCCTCGGGGCTCAAGGCACTCACTGAATTATGTTTTCTTTCCCTTTTTTTGCCAAGAGACTGAAAGGGGGAGAGAAAAAAAACTATTTGTTTGTCTTGTCTAATTTAATTTATGTTATTTATCAAGTAGACAGGTTATTTGAGAAACCAGATGGACCCAGGCTAAAATCATCTGTATTTCCAACGTGTGAAAAATTACGTCGGGGTGGACACATGAAAAGCAGCGTGGGGCAGGTTTGGTGAGCACTCACCACGTGAGCTCTGCACCTCATCTGTCCTGGGCCTCTAATCAGTTGTCCCAGACCCATTACAGGGGTTAAAGGACAAAAAGACCCCCAGGCACACACCGGAGGTGTCTGCCAGAGCAGCCATGTCACAATTATTTACCCTCTCTGTTTTTCCCCTGCTCGTGGGCTGGTGCAGCCCTTGCCCAGTGATGGATGGGGCAGGTTTTTGGGCCCATACAAGCATTTTTAACATGTGTTGGGTTTGGGAACAGAGCAGGTGATGGTTTCGGTGTTTGTTTCTTTTGCTTTGAGTTCTCTTGGTGGAAAAGGAAACAGAGGAGGCAGAAAACAGCAGGGATGGCTGAACTCGAACTGACATGGAGGAGATAAATCCAGAAATAGAGAAATACAGCAGGAATAAAAACAAGAGCCCTCTGTTACTGGCAGGTTGGACACTCTGATTGCTGCTGTATCCCCAAAAGCTGAGCCTGAGACAGACCCCCCTCACCCGAATTCCTCGTGCCCCAAGGCAGGACCCCACCAGCCAGGGGGGCTCCTGGGTGTGCAGAGTCCAGACAAGCTCATGGCAGGGAAAACAGCTCTGTGAGACCTGCAGGGCTGGGGTTAGTGGGTGACCTGTAAGGCAGCAGTTTCATCCCCAGTTAACCATCAGCCAGCACTGTTAATCCCAGCGCTGAGCGTGCTCGGGGTGGGCAGATGTTCGGTCCTTGGGGGTTGTTATTTTCTCTTGTATCATCCAGAAGCCCAATTCAGGGCTGACTCCAGCTCTGCTTCTCCGGGCAGCAGAGATCTAAACCAGCTGTAATTAAAGAAAATGACATAAAAGATTGCGGTGGAGGGGGAGGGGGAGCAGAAATCTTACAGCTTTGTAAGAGATTAATTTTTTTATTTTTAGCTAATATTTTTTCTCTGCTCCTCAGGGCTGTTTTCATGCAACACGCTCTGTGCTGCTTCCCTTGCAGTGGCCCATTGATTTTCAATATTTGATGGTGTTTGTGCCTGCAGTGGTAGGGGATCAGTACCCACGGGGCACCTTCCCGTGTGTCCTGGCACCCACTGGCACCGCAGAAGCCCCTGTGGTGTCCAAGCCCTCCCCTCTGCCATGGGGATGCTGCACAGAGCCCAGGATGCCCCTGCACCCCAGCATGGCTGGTTGAGGTCACTGTGCCAGGCTGTGCCCAGCCCCGAGGTCCTGGCTGGAGGTGGATGTGGCCCAGCCCTGCAGCCCCTTCCTGCACTGCCCAATTTCCAGCTGCCACCCCACCAGCTCTCCTTTCTGTGCAGGAAGAATAATTAACCACAGGGCACTGACACTCCCTGGCTGCTCAGGATCCAGAGGTGGTGTTTCCACGTTCCTATTTTACGGGAAACCCGAAGGAGGGCTTGGAAACCCCCAATCTTTCCCGATTAAACACAAATTAGAGAAAAATTATTTTTTCCTTCCTGCTCCTCAGTGAGCCTGGCTGGGGCACAGGGGCCTGATCCTGCCTGGGAATGGGAGCTGCCCCTTGGGCTGGTTTGTTCCCAGTCCCAGCTCCATCCAGTGTCCCACGATGGAAGGGGACATTGCTGTGGGTCCCCAGGGCACCCTGAGCCCTCAGGCTGGCAGGTTGTGGTGCCTGAATGAGCCACCCCACAGCAACCTCCCAGTTAAGGACCCACCCAGAGGTTTTGGCATCCAGGACGTTTCCCATCCCATCCCAGCTCCGTGGCAGGGCAGTGACCACAGCTGGCATCTCCTGCAGGATGCACATCCCAGCTGTCCCAACCAAAGGCAATGCCAACCCCTCCAGCCGCTGCTGTGAGACGATAATTAAAGCAACAGGCAATTAGAGCCACCATGTGGTCCCGATTTCACGACGCTCAGGGTACAAAGCTCCGAGCGAGGCATCCGGGATGAGCTCACAGGCAGAGCTGGGCCGGTTTTGGTGGCCTTGGCTCCACCCATGGATTTGCTGAGCGTGTGTGATCTCCGGGGCTGGGATGACACGAGCCCCAAAGTATGAAAACAGCTCCTGAGGTGTCCCTGCAGCCACCGTCCAGCACAGCCTCCCAGCGCGGTGCTGGTGCTGACCCCGGGGTGGGGAACCTGGTGCCAGCAAGCTGGGACTGCTCCCTGAAGCCACAGCTGTCCCCAGAGCTGTGCCATGGTGACCACAGGGGGCTTTTAATTCAAAATTCAGGGACTTGACAACCAGATCCTCACCCAAAATTCACCAGGGCCACAAACGAGGGCGTGGGGCTGATGTGGCCCCAGTGCCCTAGAGGGCCAATGTGATCCCCAGCAAGGGGGGACAAGGGGACACCGCTCCCCACTGTGCCCTGGTCCCCCCACAGTCCCCCGGGCTCCGGGGGTCGAGGCAGCCGAGCCGGCGTTGCCGGGAGCCACGTGCACATCCTGCGAGGGGAAGAGCCCTGCTCCCAACATCTGCTTGGCGTTTGTTCGTCTTTCATTCCCATTCCTGCCCTGCCTCCCCCTCCGCTTTCATCCCTCCATCTGCACAGGCCTAAAAATAGGGCCGTGGCCGGGCTGGGTCTGTGTCTCATCAGCCCGTCGGGACCTCGGCGTGATCCCGTCTGTGGAGGGGACGGGACCTGCTGGTGTCCCTCTGGTGCCACTTCCCTGCCACAGCGTTGGTGCCAAAGTGGCCATGTTGGGGTCCCCAACACTTCCTTCCCTTAACTCTTGTCCCAGGCACTTTTCCCTGCTCACAGCCCAAAATGCTCCGTACTGGGCATGGAGAGTCTCAGGCTGAGCCTCTTGTCAGCCCCTCCACTGAGCAGAGGGGTGTCCCCAAACCCCTGGCTCGTGCACCCCCAAAAAGTGCCTGGAGTGAAGAAGTGGAGCCACAGGGACACCCTCACCAGGTGGCTGGGGCTGCAGCAGGACCTGGCTCTGCCACCTGGGCTGCTCCGGGGTCCCTGTGTGCTGCTCCGGGGTCCCTGTGTGCTGTTCTGGGGTCCCTGTGTGCTGCTCTGGGGTCCCCACGGGCTGCTCTGGGGTCCCCATGGGCTGCTCTGGGGTCCCTGTGTGCTGCTCTGGGGTCCCTGTGTGCTGCTCTGGGGTCCCTGTGTGCTGCTCTGGGGTCCCCACGGGCTGCTCTGGGGGTCCCTGTGTGCTGCTCTGGGGTCCCTGTGTGCTGCTCTGGGGTCCCCATGGGCTGCTCTGGGGTCCCTGTGTGCTGCTCTGGGGTCCCTGTGTGCTGCTCTGGGGTCCCTGTGTGCTGTTCTGGGGTCCCCACGAGCTGCTCTGGGGTCCCTGTGTGCTGCTCTGGGGTCCCTGTGTGCTGCTCTGGGGTCCCTGTGTGCTGCTCCGGGGTCCCTGTGTGCTGCTCTGGGGTCCCCATGGGCTGCTCTGGGGTCCCTGTGTGCTGCTCTGGGGTCCCTGTGTGCTGCTCTGGGGTCCCCATGGGCTGCTCTGGGGTCCCTGTGTGCTGCTCTGGGGGTCCCCATGGGCTGCTCTGGGGTCCCTGTGTGCTGCTCTGGGGTCCCTGTGTGCTGCTCTGGGGTCCCTGTGTGCTGCTCTGGGGTCCCTGTGTGCTGCTCTGGGGTCCCCATGGGCTGCTCTGGGGTCCCTGTGTGCTGCTCTGGGGTCCCTGTGTGCTGCTCTGGGGTCCCTGTGTGCTGCTCTGGGGTCCCCATGGGCTGCTCTGGGGTCCCTGTGTGCTGTTCTGGGGTCCCTGTGTGCTGCTCTGGGGTCCCTGTGTGCTGCTCTGGGGTCCCCATGGGCTGCTCTGGGGTCCCTGTGTGCTGCTCTGGGGTCCCTGTGTGCTGCTCTGGGGTCCCTGTGTGCTGCTCTGGGGTCCCCACGGGCTGCTCTGGGGGTCCCTGTGTGCTGCTCTGGGGTCCCTGTGTGCTGCTCTGGGGTCCCCACGGGCTGCTCTGGGGGTCCCTGTGTGCTGCTCTGGGGTCCCTGTGTGCTGCTCTGGGGTCCCCACGGGCTGCTCTGGGGGTCCCCACGCCTCCCACTCCCCGGGCAGGCTCATCCCTTGAGCCTCTCCCAGGCACAGGGCAGGGCAAGCATCACTTCACTGGATCCCGGTGTCCTCCCGCCCCTTCCCCAAGTCGCTATGAATAAATCATTGTTTTATTAAAGAGAAGCAGCTGCTTTTTTTCTTCTCCTCCTCCCCTTTTTTTTTTTTTTTTTTGACACCCCATCCGTACCCACTCGAGCCCTTTGGCACATGCTCGAACTGCCGGAGCCCCATTGAGGGCCCCCGGAGCACAGCAATTGATACACAGACATCCCCAAATCCTATTCAGGGCCCGCTTTTCTGCACGAGCAGCCTCTAAACAGCTCATTCACTGCTCTTTTTGTCGCCGGGGTTAAGTGGTTAAGTGTGTGTGGATCCCATAAAAGGCCTTTACTCCATGAAAAGCTGTATTTACATTGTAATCACCAAAGAACTGTTTAGGCAGTCAATAGTGGGGCAGCGATAGGGGGGCTCAGCGATGTGTCCTTCACCTCTCCCGCTGAGCCCCCCGGAGCAGGACTTTTGAGGACTTTTGTGGGATTATGTCCCCCCACACCAGCTGCCGGGGGCTGCCGAGGCTCTTTGTCTGACACGGAGCTGGGGACAGCCCAGGGACAGCCCAGGCTCCCCACACAGCATCCCGGTGGCCCCGGCACCCTGGGCAGGGGTGGCACCCTGGGGTCCCACTCAGCACTGGGGGCCCGGGATGAGCCTGCAGGTTTGGGTGCTCGTGGCCACAAAGGCACCTGGTGGAGTCCATCCCAGCATCACTGGGAGGTTTAGGATGGATCTCAGGGAAAGGTTCTTCCCCCAGAGGGTGGTGGGCACTGAACAGGCTCCCCAGGGCAGTGGGCACAGCCCCAAGGCTGCCAGAGCTCCAGGAGGGTTTGGACAATGCTCTCAGGGATTGTTGGGGTGTCTGTGCAGGGTTAGGAGTTGGACTGGATGATCCTTGGGGGGTCTCTTCCAGCTCAGGGTATTCCATGATTCTACTCTGTGATTAACCGACCTCCCAGTTACCCACCGGGGCCTCCCCAGTACCCCTGAGTGAAGTGTGAGCTAAAATTGTATCACTTTAACAAGATTAATTGAGCACAGCCAAGAATGGCAAAAGCGAAATTAATTCACAGAGAGCAAGGCAAGGGCTTCCCTTTCCACCAGCAGCAATTTCCATGTAATCAATTAGATGATGTTCCAACTGATATCCCCGTTGGGGAAGGGGGAATGCGCCTGCTCTCCCCGTGTGGGTGTGAGTGTTCACAGCCCGGCTCTCCAGGAGGAAATTTGGGAGAATCCCCCCTTATCCCCCTGGAAACCCCCATAGGGTGTGCCCAGGAGTGGCCAGTGGGAATGGGGTCCTGCATTCCAGCAGACACTGGGATGGGGATGGAGATGGGAATGGGGTTGTGAATGAGGCTGGAATTGGGGATGGCATGAGGAGAGAAATGGGGATAGAGATGAGCATAAGGATGGGGACAGGGATGCAGATGAGGCTGAGAATGAGGCTGGAGATGGAGACAAGGATGAGAGAGGGATGGGGATGGAGATGAGGACAGGGATGGTGGTGGGGATGGGATGAGCTTTTCCTGGTGCCCCCTGCGAGCTCTGCAATGCAAGTTCAGAAATGTTTTACTTCACTCTCCTGCTCAATGGGAATTGGAACTGTGAGGCTGAAGAGGCTGGTTAAGCAGAGTAGGTGATTTTTCCAGGGGGCAAACCCCACCACAGATGGGGCTGTCTGCTCCAGCACGGCCTGAAGGCTGACATTCCCTGGATAGGAGCTGGGACAGGGGTGCTGGTGCCCTGCTTGTCCCTGTGCCCTGCCGTGCCCTGGCAGCACCACGGATCTTTCCAGCATCGTGGCTGGAGTCTCCAGCACCGACTCTGGTCCCAGCCCTGCCTGCTGAGCCATTCACAGCATCCCAGGGTTTTGTTTTCCCTCTGGTTTGGCTCCTGCCTGGATTTTTCAAAGGCTCTGGAGCAGCGAGGGCCCTTCCTCCCCCGGCCGGCGCACATTGTTCGAATTAGTGCCTAAATGAAAGGATATTGTTGGTTCCTGTCGGGAGATAATAACCTCGGTAGCGGAGGGAATTTCACCCATGCAGAGAGAATTTGCTGGGCTGTTCCCGCCAGCAGAGCCCCTCGCCGGGGTCCATCTCGCTGGGACGATGGCTGATGGGAACGGATCCGCCAGGAAGCGGGGATTTATCTTGGCATGCCGCTCTAATTGCTGAAAACTCCGCTTTCTGACCTCAAAAACGTGCCACTGCTCCCTGTCCAGCACGGGGACACCTGTGGCACAGCTCGGGCACAGCTGGGATCAGGCTGCCTGCTCACACCATGCCCAAGGAAAAGCACTCCTCTTCCCAAATTCCCATGGGATTTTGGTTTTCCCTCTTCCTTCCCACTCCTCTGCCTTCTGCCGCAGATTGGAGTGATGGAAACCCCTCGCCCTGCGGTGGAAGAGGACGAGAGGATGGAAAATGAACCCAAGCCTGGAATCCCGGTGGTTTTGTTGGTGTTAAAGTGCCACCCCCACGTCCTGCCATCCCACCTGGCTGCAACCTGGACAGTCATTTCATTGTACACCCCAAATTTTATTTTTTTTTCCATCTAGTTTTGTTCTGATCGAATTTTTAACAGATGTTTTGACTTGTTATAGGTGAAAGAAAAATAACTCAGAGTGTTTCCTGATTAGAGCTTGTTCAAAGTTCTCCAGTGGAGCTGCTTCCACATCAGAAAATCCTGACTATGTGCAATCAAACATTTAATTTCCACGGACGCAATATCAGAGGATTCCTCCAGGTTAGAATCTGTTACAGTTATTAATCAAAGCAGTGCGGCTGAAACGAAACCTTTTATTGAATGTTGTGACAAAGGGATAAATTAAAGCATTTGTGGAATGTATCAGATTTGGGTCCAAGACTGAAATTTCAAAATCCTGAAGTTTTTCTGCTTTATGAGGTCCAAATGTGGAGCCTTTCTGTGTCAGGACAAGTGTGCAGCAGTTGGGGGGTGGTGGGAGCCACTGTTCCATCTGCAGGGAGGGGAGGGGTCTGGCCTGCAGGACACGTCACAGGTCTCCTTCCACTCTAAAGACATCAGCCCTTCCAGGGACACTGGAGCTGAGGATCCCATGCCCAGAGGCTGAGGAGGCTCCCAGCTACAGGTACCACACGATGGGAATGTTTCCCTGCCTGCCAGAGCCCGGCACAGCAGTCAGATAAAAAATATGCACTTCAGTGTAAACAAAGATTTTCATCCCCCAGCCCTTGCAGACAGACAGATCCATCCACTGGGGAGCTCTGCCTGCAGCCAGGGACGGGCCCATGGCCGGAGCAGGTTTGGGGATCCCCAGGCAGGGAGGAGGTGATGCCGAGGGGCAAAGCCACCCAGAGGCACCGGCTGCAGTGACAGCCCAGCCCTCCCCCTTCCTCTCCATTTCCCAAACAATTTTCTAATCAGACCTTTCTGTCTGGAGTTTATTAGTGATTCACAGGCCAAGAGGAAATGGTGATTTTGGGTCCTGGTCTGATGGAAGGGGTGGAGTCGGCAGCAATATTCCCTTTTTGTGGCTCAGCAGCAGATGAACTGCAGAGGAAACGTCTGTGGAACTCCAGCCCTGCTCCCTTGGCCAAGAGAAACCTTAAATCAAGAGAAACCCTTTTTTTGGAGTTTTTAGGGAAGCAAAGAGGAAGGAGGCTTCCCCCTCAACATGAGTGGTTTGGTGAGGGGTGTCTCCCCCCTCCAGGTGATCAGAGTCCCCATCACCGATGGCTCATCCCTCATGGCTGAGGGCAGGGGAGAGGGATTGCCTGGATCCAGCCCCCTCTGCCCCTTCCTCGGCCTTCCAGTGGTGTTTTCCCCAGAAAATCCTATGGGAAATGCAGACATTGGGATGCTGCATGAGAGGGCAGGACAGGGATAGGATGGGGATGGGGATGGGGACAGGGATGAGGATGGAGCAGGGTTAGGGATGGGGCTGGGCTGGCAGTGAAGCTTCCCCCATCCTGGCCAGAGGCTTTTCCTGCCCCTCTCCAGAGAGGAATGCCAGCACTTGTACAGCCTGGGGTTGCTTTTGTTTCCCTCAGCCTACAAAAATGCCCAGGATCTATGAAAATAAGAGCATTGTTTTGAAGTTGTGTGAGGCCAAGAGGACAAACCCTTTTCAGCATCCTGCTCCTCCTCCCTCCATCAGCAGGACCCGCCAGCGCTCCCGACATGAGGTTTTCCAGCCCCAACCCTGCAGTCCTGGGGCAGGGTGAAGGTGCCAGTGGCTCCTGTTCCCACTGGCAGTGTCAGACCTGAAGCCTCGAGCACATGAAGCCCCTCACAGCCAGGGGTGTCTGAAGCCCCTCACAGCCAGGGGTGTCCGTGCCCACAGAGCCCAGCCCATCAGCCCACGGTGCCTCCCACGGCTCTCACTGATGCTCAGCCCGGATTTCTGCCCATTATGGGGGGTGCTGCTCCCCCGGGACCCCCCCAGGGCCCCCCCTGGTATTTACCCGAATGTGTTTACAATTACAGGGGATGCCAGGGAAGGCAGAGCGCCGTGGCCGGCGAGTCAGCGGCGGGGCAGCGCGGGCTGGAGGTCAGCACGCTGTTTACTTTAATTTCTCAGAGAGCTTTTTGGGAGATTTCCCTGCTCCGTTATTAAACTCAGATGAGCCGCTGGGGAGGTTAGGTCGCATGTGGTTCAGGGCACTTTTTTCTTTTGTAAATTTTTTATTTTTTTTTTTTTCTTTTTTTTTTTTTGTTTGCAATGCTTCACCCTTAACTCTTTCGGGACAAGATCCCCGTCTCAGCTCTGGGGTCCCGGGATGAGCCTGCTGGTGGGACGGTGGCTGCTGGGTGACCTGTGACCTGGGTGGACTGATGCTGGTGTGCTCATGGCCAGAAGGTGCCCGGCTGAGCCCATCCCAGCATCACTGGGAGGTTCAGGGTGGATCTCAGGGAAAGGTTCTTCCCCCAGAGGGTGGTGGGCACTGAACAGGCTGCCCAGGGCAGTGGGCACAGCCCCAAGGCTGCCAGAGCTCCAGGAGGGTTTGGACAATGCTCTCAGGCAGAGTGGATTCTCAGGGTGGTTCTGTGCAGGGGGCATAGGGGCTGCAGGCAGACCCTGGGGAGCTGCACATCAGGTCCTGTGCTCGGCCTTCTTAAATTATTTTTAATTTCCTGAAGGGAGAGCTTTTAATTTATTTCTGGAGCAAAGTGGTTGGAGGGGAGGGGAAGATGACTGAAATCTCTCACTAAGCCCCCTCCACCTCCAAACCTTCCCTCTCCCACCGTCCCCAAAGGGAGCAGCTCAGCCCTCCCCAAGTCCCCAAAGTCCCTCTGTCCTTCACCCCGAGATAGGACTCCCTGCTCTGGGGCTCCCTGCTCTGGGGTTCCCTGCTCTGGGGTTCCCTGTTGGTGGGTAAAAAAAAGCTCAGCTCAAGGCAAAGGCTGAGCTGAGTCCATTGTGTGCCCAAACTCCTGTGTCTGTCCTGCCCATTCCCAGACGCCTGAGTCAGCTCCTGCCTTTCCTGTGCAACGGGAAGGGTTTGTTTCTTTAATCCCAGGCTTCCCCTGGAGCTGCAGCCCAATGTCCCAGTTACAGCTCTCGTCCTGCCCTCTGACTGCTCCTCCATGGAGGAGTCGAAGCCTTTGGAGCAGCTGAGAACAGGAGAAGCTGCCGAGGGGCCTGTCAGGCAGATGAGAACTTAAATCAACTTATTTATCACTTATAAGTGATACTCCACTGCTCCAAACCCTCACAATGTCATGGGGGAACACCTGCTCTCGGTGTTTCTCTCCCACATCCCACCTCCAACAGTCCAGAGCTTTTGAGAGGATTTTTGTCCACCCTGAAAGGACCCTCATTCCCTCCTTCCTCCCCCTCGGGGTGGGTGGGAGGTGCTGTGCACAGGGTGGGCTTGTGCTGCAGAGCCCTTGGGATGACAGTGCTGTGCTTGTGCCACGTCCATCCCAGAGCTCCCACGGGATGGTGAAGGCCCCACTGGGTGGACCTGGCAGGAGATGGGACCATCCCTGCCTGGGGCAGCTCTGTGGGTGACAGGGAATCTGTGGCACCAGCTGCCCCCCCTCCCCGTGATCCCCAGTCCCACAAAGCCTCTTTTTCTCCTGGTGCTTCATGTGACTCCTGAGCTGGGCTGGAGCTCGTGGGAACTGTTTGATGTTCCTGAGCCTTTTCCTTTCCCAGCGTGGACATCCCAGCTCCGGGCAGAAAGGGAATAAAGAACCCACTGAGCATCCAGCACCCGTGTTTCACCCATCCCCATCCCCACGGGGACCTGCTGAGGCTCACGGGACCCACGGGCCAGCAGGAAGGAGCCAGTGTGTCCCAAACCATCTGCCCTGCCCGTGTCGGGGGGCATCCACCAGCACCCACCCGGCGCCAGGCTGGGGGTGACAGGGGGCTCCAGCTCCTTCTCCCCGACATGGGAGGGGGTTTTCTCCTTTCCCCCCGAGGCCGGGTGGACACGGGTGGGAGTTTCCCAAGGGATGCTCATGGGTGCACATGGACCCATAGGGATACAGGCACTCACGGCGGCACCGGGGGGCACCCGGGCAGGACCGGGGGGCACGGGACGGCCCCAGGAGCCGCCGCGCAGCCCCGTCCCCCCCATAACCTCCGTCCCCCTCCCGAGCATCCTCATCTCCCCTCCCTCCCCGCCATCATCCCGGTCCGACCCCCATTATCCTGTCCCCCCCCCATCATCCCGGTTCCCCCCTCCATGATCCCGTCCCCATCAGCCCGTGTCCCCCATCATCCCGGTCCGACCCCCATCATCCCGGTTACCCCCCCCCTACATCCCGTCCCCATCATCCCGGTCCGACTCCCATCATCCCAGTCCGACCCCCATTATCCTGTCCCACTCCCATCATCCCGGTTCCCTCCTCCATGATCCCGTCCCCATCATCCCGGTCCCCCCTCCCATCATCCCGGTCCCCCCCAGCCCCTCCGGCGCCGTCGGAAGTGCTGCCGTGACGCCTCCCCACGCGGGGCCGCTTCCGCTCCCGCTCCCACCCGCGGCGGTGGCTCACGGAGCCCGGGGCCGGGCCGGGGCTGGGAACGGGGCCGGACCGGGGCTGGGAGCGGGCGGTGAGTGCTCGGGGCCGGCCGGGCGGTGGGAGCGCACCGGAGGGTCCCGGGGGTCGCATCCCCCCCGGCCGGGCTGGGGGCTCGGGGGGCTCTGTGGGAGCTTGGAGGGGGGAGCAGAACCCCCTGGCCGGGCTGGGAGCTCGGGGGGCTCTGCGGGGGCTCTGCGGGGCAGGGATGCTCCTGGGTTCGCTCCTCGCCGGTCCGGGCATCCCCACCGCCCGCGCCTGCAAGAGGGGCAGCGCTTCTATGGGAGGGGGGCAGCGCTTTTGGGGTGCAGCGCTTTTGGGGGATGCAGCGCTTTTGGGGGATGCAGCGCTTTGGGGGGATGCAGCGCTTTTGGGGGATGCAGCGCTTTTGGGGGATGCAGCGCTTTGGGGGGATGCAGCGCTTTCACGGGGGTGGCACCCAGCCCTGGACCGAGCAGATGATGGGGTGGGGGGAGGATGCTGTGGGGAGGGGGTCCCGGTGTCCCAGACCTCCGGCAGCCCCCTGAGCTGGGCACGGGGCGCCTGCACCCCTCCTGCTGCCATGCGGGGTCACACCGGGACACTCGATGGGCTCCTTCATGGGATTCCTGGGAGCGTGTCCTTGAGGGAGAGAACTCGGAAGAGCGGCTGTCGCTGCCAGTGACCCGGCAAGGAACGGTGGCATAACCTTTCCTTTTCTGGCCCAGTCTGCTCCCAGTCCTGCAGAGGAAACACAGTGGGATGACTGGTTTGGGCACTGGAAGGGACCAGCCCCCACAGCCCAAGGCAGGGGTGATGGCAGAGGTTGTGCAGAGGAGCCTGAGCAGTGTTTGGGCTGTGTCCCTGTGCCCTGGGATGCCCTCTGGCATCACCCAGGGGAAGCCATGGGAGCATGGGGTTGGGCTGGAGCTCATAGGGAGGAGAGATGGGCTAGGAGGTGCCTTCTTGAACTTCTGCATCAGGTGGGAAGTTGCCCTTGAATGGGTGGCATCCCTGCCCATGGCAGGGGGTTGGAACTAGCTGGGCTTTAAGGCCCCTTCCAACCCAGTCCATTCTGTGATTCCATGAGTGGCCTGGGGACACACTGAGAGCAGGAATGCTGAGCTCATGGTGGCTCCAGTAGCTTTAAAGAGGTAAATAAAGTTAAGAGGGTGTTTTCCCTGCTGCAGCTGCCCTGGGGTCCGGCTGTGCCAGCCCCTGTGCCCACAGTCCTGTCACAGTTTCCCTTGCAGGCAGGACACCGGCGAGATGTTTGCTGTCTGCCCGGCCAACGCCCCGTTCCGGCAGGGCCGGGGGGCTCCGGCACCGGGCACGGCCATGCCAGGGGCCGGGCACGGGCAGGACTCCAACTCCAACTTCGTGGGAGAGGTGTGTGACAGCAACGAGAACTGGAGCCGGCCAGCGCCGGGGTCCCCGCCGGAGGAGGGCTCCAGCCGGAGCGAAAACACCACAAATCTGTCCGATAATCTGCTGTTATTAATGCAGAGACAGATGGTCCAGGGCCGGCTTACGGACGCCGCCCCGGGCCCGGGCGCCGCGCGGCTCCCCGAGCAGGGGGTGCGCAGCCCCCCCGAGGGAGCGGAGGTCGGAGGGGCCGGGGGGCAGAACGGCACCCAGGAGGAGGCCGGGGGATGTGTCAAACCCCCGAGCTCCCCCGCAGAGGACAACGGCTACGCCAGCAGCTCCCTGAGCATCGACAGCCCCGACAGCGCCTGCAGCAGCTCCTGGGACCCTCCCACCTCTGCCCCCCGAGCCGGGAGCCCCCCCGAGCCGGGCACGGCCGAGCCCGAGCCGGGGCCCCTCTTGCCGGCGCTGGCAGAGGCCGTGCAGCACCTCCAGGACAAGGAGCGCTTCAAGGAGCAGGAGAAGGAGAAGCACCACATCCAGCTGGTGATGTACCGGCGCCTGGCCCTGCTGCGCTGGATCCACGGCCTGCAGCAGAAAGTGGTGGACCAGCAGAACCGGCTGCAGGAGAGTTTCGACACCATCCTGGATAACCGCAAGGAGCTCATCCGCTGCATGCAGCAGGGCCCGGCCTGCCTGGCTGCCACGGCTGCCCCCGGCCCCTGAGGTGCCACCCCCGAGGTGCCATCCCTGCAGAGCCACCGGCACTGCCCGGCCCAGCCCTCACCCTCTGGACAGTGTGGCGTTGGCTGGGGGCATCTCCATCCTGTGCAAAGCGCTCACTGGGCCTGCCCTGCCCTGCCCTTCCCATCTCTCTCTAGCACAGCCAAGACTCCCCAAACATTCATCTCCATTTTCCCTCTGCATGGGAGTTCATTTTGTCCTGCACCCCGTCCTGCTGGGCTGGGCCAACCTCAGGACCTTGGGGTTTGCTGAGCCCTGCGTGACCAGGCTCGTCTTTAAATCTAATCTAGTCCTTTGTGTGAGCCTGGCTGAGCCCTGTGCCAGGAGTGCCAGGATGGGCCTGTGTGGAAGCTGCAGGGCAGGGAGGGCCTCAGGGCAGCGAAGCTTCTAAACCCACCTGGGCAAAGCACTTGGGCCAGAGCTTCATCCCCACATCCCACCTGCACAGAGTATCTGCACGGCCACAGCCCAGCCACTGGTGAACGTTGCTCGCTGGGGACAGTGAGGTGTCCTGGGCTGTGAGAGAGAAAAGAGTCATTCTGAAAAGTGACCTCAGCGTGCTGAAAAGTAAATTTAAGTGTCAAATGATCCAATGCCAATGTATGTTTTTAGTGTCAGTATTAGAGAAGAGTAAATTTCGGTCTGTGTGTGTGTGTGTGCACGTCTGTCTGTTGCAGGCGATGCTCTAACACTGCATGATCCCAAAGCTGCTCATGAATTTGTGCTGTTGGTGTTTATATTAATTTATCATTTGAGAGCAAAGAGTATTTTTTTCTAATCTGCATTTTATTCAGCAAGGACCGCGCACAGAACCCAAAGAACAGTTGTCTTAACTAGAGATGGAAAAGGAGCTGCTGTGTGTGTTTGCTGTGCTTTGCTGTGTTTCCATAGGACACATATTCCTTTTAAGTGCTGATGAGGAGTGGCAGCAGGACGGCGAGGGCTCGGCTGGAGGGGGTCGTGCTCCCCTTCCTGCCCCACTGCACTAATTCCATGTCTCATGGCAAAAGGAGGGTGATGAGGGATTCCAGAGCTGCTGCCAGCAGGTAAAGTGAGGAGATCCACAAAACTCCACCTCCAAAAATGACATTTTGGTGGCAGAGGGGACACGGCTCAAATCCACGCGTGGCAGCACTGCAGGATTCCAGCAGCATCCACAAGGCTCTTGTACCCTCCTGCTCGCTCCCGTCCTCTGCCTCTGTCATACCCCAGACCCGTGACCGTGGGCATGTTGCACACCTCAATAAAAGCCTTGCAGCTGAAGGAGCCAAGTGCTGGCTGGATCTGTGCCTTTATTTCCCTTCCCGAGGCTGCCAGGCTGGGAGCAGCCAGCCCGTGCTCAGTGCAGGGGCTGGAGCGCACCTGGGTGGGTCGAGGGCACAGGTCTTGGCACCTTCCTCCCCTCCCTGCACCCCTGGGCACGCTCCAGCTGGCAACACGCTGTGCCAGCACCTGCAGTTCATCCAGGCTCAATTTAGAAGCCTTTTTCTTTTTCTTTGAAAAATTGAAGTCAGATAAAGTGCCGTGGCCGTGGGGCAGTGGGGAGTGGTGCTGGGGTGTGGTGTAGGTGCAGGATTTACCCTCTGCCCCTGGAGAGGGTGGCTGGAACCGGGGGATCCGGATTCCCAGCACCCTGCCCTGCAGCCCCGCTGATGGGGAGGGCTGGGGGCAGCTCTGGGTGATGGGGATTGCAGATAACAACACCTGAGTGTTGACCCAAGGGTGACTTCGCCTCAGGCCTCACAGAGATTAACTAGAGATGAAAAACCGAGGCTGTAGCAGCCCTTTGAACCTTCCCTCACCTTTCTACGCCCCCTTCCTGCTTCTCCTTTCCAGCCTGTGAGTCTGTGGGAATTCAGGGATGCAATAGTCCATGTAGGGACACAGCAAGGCACTAAGGGCAGGGTGGCTGCATTTTTCCATTGTTATCCATGCCCTGCAGCAGGGGCTGCCAGGAGGTTTGTCCCAGCCCTCGGGGGTTCCACAGGATATGGGGTGCTCTGCTCCAAGCCCGTTTCTCACCTCATCCCCTTTGCAGGGAGCCCGGCAGGTTTGGGGGAACGTGAGCCCTCCCAGCCCCGCAGCGACACCGAGCGAGTCTCTGTTTATCTTGGTCGAATGCTTTACACAAATAATTATTTCCAAGGTAAATATTGTGAAAATCCAGATTATTTGCTCAAGAAATGAAAGAATAACTGAGGGAGCACATCAAAGAGGTGGATCTGCTCTGGCAGCGAGAGGCTTCCTCCCTGGTTATTGGGAGCCCGATGCTGCTGCCCCGGGACCCGGCTGGAGATGGCCAGAGCTGATTTGCAAAATCAACTTCAGACAGAGCTTTTCCACCCCCAGCTCCAGTGCCCAAATGAGATTTGGGAATTAATTAAAAACCCAACCAACTGCAGGGGGAAAAGTAATAAAGACACAAAATATTGCAGGGCTGAGCCTGGGCCAGCTTAGGGGCGGGCAGGGCCCCCCTCTGCCCCTGGCACCCCCCTCCAGGGACTCTGTGACCCTGCACCCTGTGCTCAGCCCCCTCTGGGTGCAGTCCAGATGGGATGGGTGCCATGGGCAGAACCAGCACGGGGCTGGGCACAGGGACAGGCCCCAGGACCCCATGCCAGGGATGTCCCTTCCCCAGGGATTGCCAAGCCTCGGTGAATAAGGGGCTGGATTCTCAGCTCAGGGGTGGAAAACTTGGCTCTCAGGGGGGATGCTCCGGCTCCAAACCCCCCAGGTCAGTGGGAACACCGGCAGCAGGATCTGGATGCAGCCATTGTGCCAGGCAGGAGTGGGGAGTTGGGGTTCCCCCAGGCACAGACCCCATGGAATCCGAGCCTGAATTCCTCTGCCCAGCCAGCAACCCCTTTGGTTTCAAGGTCTCCTCTGGAAGTTTATTGTTATTGTATCAAATCCCTGTGACACTGGGCTGGTTTTACTGCAGAAAGAGAGCTTTGGCAAATGTTGCCTTGCTTTGGAAGTTAAAATAATGGCATGAAACCAAAATCAAGTATTTATGAAGCTTTGGAGGGAAATATTTTACCTTGTAATTGGAATCCACTCTAACCCTTTCCAGTATTTTGTGGGCTTAAAAAAAAGTCTTTAAAAATAAAATCGAATGATGTGATAACTGATGCCATGAAAGTACAAAAGAAAATTAATCATCTCAGGACATGAACATCCAGAGATCCAGACTGGGACACACTTAAAGCATCCTGGAATCCCTTGTTTATTGTGTCTTGGAGACTTCCAGATCCCACATGTTTGGTTTACAGCAGGAAAAGAAAGGGCTTTCCTTGCTCTCTGCTGGGAGGGTGAGCCCAGCCAGGGCTGCTCTGCTCACCCCAAATCTCACATCCAGGCAGTGCCCAGCATGGTGAGGGGTCCCACATCCGTGGGCACCCCTGGGTTCCCACCACCACCATCCCTGAGGAGCGAGGCTGCCTGGAGAGATGAGCCCAGCCCTTACAGGATCCATGTGGGCCACCATGCCAGGAGCACCTGCTGCTGCCTGGGAGGATGGTGGGGAGCAAGGAGGGCTCTGTCACTCTGCAGAGGGTGCTCCTTGCCCAGCCAGGCTCCCTTTCCCTGCAGCCCTGGGTAAGTGGCACCAAGGAGTGGGAATCGGAGGGTTGGGGGCAGATCCTGGGAGTTCATGAGTGACCCTGAGCCTTGGTGCATCCCTCCTTTTCCAGCAGCATCCACTGGGACAGAACCACCATTCACAGGATTTTCAGGCTATTCTCATTCCCCAGCATTTTGTATTTCATTATAACTGCCTCACACTGGCAGAATAAATTGAGAATAAATGCAGAATAAATACAGAATAAATACAGGATAAACACAGGATAAATACAGTCATCTCCTGCTTGAAACAGAGTGGGGCAGTGCCAGTCCCGAGAGCTCAGGGTGGACAGGGAGGAGGCAGGATTGGGAATACCGGGATCTTCCCCCCACATGCACTGCTGGGGGGCCAGGACACACTGCAAACCCTGCTGCCCTTCCAGGGCCCTTCCAAAACCTCTGGATGCATTAAAATCTGGGCATCATCCCAGCTGCCCATCCACACCCAGAGCTGCACCACTCCAGCCCCACTCAGCATGAGCATCCTCCTCAGCCTGGCTTGGGAGGTTCATTGTCCAAGAGCTGCTCCCTGCTCGCCCTTTCCAGCGGCGCTGGGCTGGGCAGGACCCCGAGAGCCGGCTCTGCCGTGGTATCTGATGGAAACCTTCTTTAATGATTCCCTTTGAAATGTTGTTGCTTCCGCACATCCCCCTTCGGGGTAGAATATTAAGCAAGAGCAACTCGGCTGGAAATTCAGATTGTTTTTGTGTCTGTTTTCATTTACATTTTAATGACAGAGGAATCGTAGCAATCGGGCTGTTTGCAGCTCAGCCCCACCGAGGAGGAGGGGGAAATTCACCTGCCACCACCTCACCTTTGCCCTCCACGAACGGCACCAGGAGCTGGGAATTGCCAGCTTTTGGTGTGGAGATGCTCTTTTTCCCCTTCTGCTGCCCAGGCAGGTGGGATTGAAATCAGAAAAGGGCTCTTGGGCCCCTTGCAGGGGCTTTGCCAGGGTGCAGTGCCGAGGGCCGGGTGCAGGGGGTGTTTGGTGCTGGGGAAGGGGATGTGGTGTGAAGGAGCGAGCAAATGGATGCTCTCCTTGGGGGATAGTTGGATGGGGAGGGTGCTGGTGCTGCTCCAGGAGCTCACTGCACCTGTAGGAGGAAGGGGAAAGTGTTCCCAGATGTGCTCAGGCCCCATCATCTGCCTTGGGCAGAGGTCGGGGGGATTTTCCCTGAGACAGCAGAGCCCCATCCCAGGAATCAGGACCTCAGTGCCTGGGAACCAACTCAGCACCTCATCAACAGCCCATGGCTCTTCAGATGAGGTGCAGGGATCCAGGCCTCCCAGAGAAAACAGCTGGGAGTAAAGATCACTGGAAGAGAAGCAATAAACTCTCGGTTATTCTTCTGCCAGGGAGGCCAATCGAGCTGCAAAGAGTGCCCCAAGGCCAGCTGTACATCATTATTTCCTCGCGGTTCCCGGGTGATGTAGTGGCTGTCCTGCTGGAGGGAATGCCTTCCCAGTTTTCAGCATCAGCACTGGAATATCTAGAGCCCTGGAATCATCAGGCTGAATCCCAGAATCCTCAATGCTGCACTTCATTCCTCCAGGGGGATAATAATCCAAGTGCCACGCACAGGGCCTGTCCAGGAGAGTCTGATTGAGGGCTAAAAACAGAGGTTCTGCCTGGACAGCCAAGAAACCCCTACACAGCCCCAGAGGAGCAGAGGGACAAGGCAGCTTCCAGCTCCCAGTCAGGGATGGAGGCTGCATTTCACACCAGAGCAAAACAACAAAGAAACGCATTTGGGATTTTTTAAGTCAATTGAGGGCTCATCTCATTTTGCTTTGCCTTCCCAAAGTCTCCTTCCCCCACGGCTCCAGCCCTGCCCTGAGAGTGGCACCATCTGTCCTTCCAGTTTGAGTGCTGCTGGCGGGAGCAGCGGCACGGTGGCACCGGCTGTGCCAGGACCCAGCGCTGGATCCATCACCACGCCGGCCCTTTCATCTCCTGAGCCATCCCAAAACTTCCCAGGGTGGGGAGTTCCAAGCTGACTTTCTGTGTGCTTTGTTTTCTCTGGGAGGGCGAGGAGGGGGATCCAGAGCCAGCACCAGGGCAGGCTCACCCCGGGAAACTCGCCGGCACCCGGGAGAAATGGAAACTTCTTAAAAATTCATGAAAACCCAGGAATACAAAGCCGAATTAGGAGAAGCGAGTAGTGTTGGGCTGAGTCTGTTTGGTGTTGATACTGTGTAGAATTAAGCCACACTGGTCTTTCTTGTGGCCAGAGGGTAGGAAAAGGGCTCCCAGTGGAGAGGACCCAGCCTGGTGCTGGTGGTGCTGAGCGGGGATTGATAACCCGGCGCAGGGGGCCGCGGCTCCCACGGATGCTGCTCCGGGCCCAAAAGCTGCATTTATCCCAGCGATAGCAGCCGAGCCAGAGCTGCAGGCCTTGGGGGGAAAAAAGGCTTAAAAACCCATCCTTCATTCATCAGGCAGCTGAGACGGAGAGGGGGAGGAGGGGGAGGCAAAAAGGATGGAGAACGAATTAAGAGTTGGGGGGAACTTGGGGGGGCTGCTGTGCCCCAGACAAGGGGCTCAGCCCTGCCCAGACCCTCACCCCCAAAGCCAGATGTGGGCAGGAGCCTGGGTGGGGGGTGCCCACCCCACTCCATCCGTGGGAGTGGATCAGGACGTGAATCCCAGCTGAGATATCACTTGCCAATCCCCAAACAATACCCCTCTCCAATCCTGGAGCCACCCACTGCAGGTGATGGTGGGTGGGTGGGTGGGGGGCAGCAGTGAGTGCTGAGATCTGGGGTCCCCTTTCCCAGCATCCCCCTCCAGCACTGGGGATTTTGCAGGCAGAAGGAGAAGGTTCATCAGTCACTTCTCACGGGCAAATAATGCAGTGTGACAGCTCGGGGCTGCGGGGGCTGCAGGGACCCCTGCACAGAGAGGAACCCACCACGCAGAGGGAATGTGCCTGGCAGCGTGGGCAGGGACCTGCCAGAGCAGGGATCAGGGATCAGGCAGTGAAGAGGGGCCAGGGGGGTTGGGGCTGGAGATGCTCATGGCTGGGACACGTACCCCAAAAACTCCTGCCTGCTGTGTGGGGGTTTCTGCTCTGCCCACAGCCCCCAGCTCCTTGGGACATATGGGCAGCTCGCCACGGAAAACTTTTCAAAGGACTCGGTTTGGTTGCACATTGGAAGGAAACCAAGTTTTAAAACCTTGAACAGTTGATGAAGCAGTTCTTGTTCTGTGGCCAACCCCAGTTGTGAGCCCATCGGCTGCGGGGCCGGAAGGGACCATGACACGAATGGAATGTGACGTCTCACCCAGCACAGGCCAAGGAAACTCACCCAGAACCTTCCCCACCAGCCCCACAGTTTCTGACAGCAGCGTCACATCTGGGAAAGCATCCCTTGGCTCTGTGGTGACAAATGGAGCCATGGGCACAGAAATTAACTTCTCACACCCTCCCAGGTTCAGGGCACACCCATGGCAGATCTGAGAGCAGTTGCAGAACCCCGCTCCCTATTCCTCTTTCTGGACATTTGGGAACCTGCTGGACCCCAGGGAAGATCCTCTCTGGGTGCTGGGAATGAGCTGTTTGCACCCCATGGGGGTCACCTGATGGCCACGCTGGTCACCCAGGCCAGGAGCAGAAGTGGCACCACCCAGCTTCTCCCTGTTGAGGAGGGAATCTCCTGCCACGCTGCTCAGTGGGGTCCAAAGCGCCAGGATCGCACTGTGGAAATAATTCAGATTAGGTATGCGTGTAATTACCGCTATTTTATCCAAACAGGAGGAGCTGGAACATCCCTGGGTATCTGGGGAATCATCTCGCTCAACACGAAGTGGGAAGAGATGTGGTGGATGGGGGACAGGCTGATGCCGACCCTGCCTGGGGCTGCCTGGTGGGACAGGGGGACAATAACTGTCCTGAGCATGTGGCACCAGCTTGGGTGTCCCAGCCAAGCTACCTCCAGCTGCTGTGTGTCCTGAGGGCTGAGCCATCATCCCCCTCCTCCTCTGCTGTCCCTCCCATGGTGTGTCATGGTGGGACAACCGTCCAGGCAGTGGGGATCCACATCCGAGCATCCGAAATGCTTGGAATGGCACATTCCTGACCCATCCGGCTCGTTTGCCAGCTCTGTCCAAGCCCTGCTGGAGCTGCCATGCCAGAGCCTGCACCTTCCTCGTGTGAGGAGGATGAGGAGGCTGTGGCAGCTCCTGGCTGTGGGACCTGGCAGGTGGAGAGGATGGATCTGGAGATCTCCAGGAAGCAGAAGCCACCAGGAGAGCTGTCACTCGAAACCATCCGAGCTCCTCTGGGCCAGCCCTGCTCCAGTTCAGCTCTGAGAAAGTTTTCTGTGCCCCGGTTTTGTTTTTTGTTGCTTGGAACCAACCCAATCCACCAAGTTCTGCATGATTTTCTGCCTCTGGCGCCAGGCTCTCCAGAAACTCAACCTCTTGGCTCGTGCCAGACGGCTGCTGCTGGCTCCTGGTGCTGCCAAAACTGCCCTGGAGGCTGCTTGGGAGTCACCAGCTCAAAGCTTGGCACGAGCCTTAGCCGGTGCTCGGCAGTGGCTGCAGGGACAAGGTGGGGATGGAGCCCGGGGCTCATCCCGGTGCTGAGTGGAGCGTGTTGGAGCAGGTTCCTGCAGTAAAGGTGAAAGGGAGCTTTCTGAAATGAAAGCAGCCCCTGGAGCAACCTTTCCTCGGGAATTATCCTGCTGATTAATCTCTCCCGAAGTCACCTGTGATAAATGAAGCAATTAAGGGACTGACCTGCCTGTGGAGCTGGGTTTTTTTGGGGGGGGTGGGCAGGGAGGGATGTTCCCCCCACCACCATTTGAGCTCTTTACAGACCTGGCACCTCTTAAATCCATATTGCCAGAAGCAGCCCTGGGTGGCTCCTGCCAGTGGGGGGTGTGGAGGTCGGAGTGACCCCGTGCAGAGGGCTGGGGGTGCTGCTCAGCTGCATTTGGTGGTCTCCGCGTGTACTGGGGGCTAAGACGTGTGAAAAGCAGATTTATTTTTGCCTACGTTTCATATTCTTCACGCTCCGCGGCGGGAGACAAAGGATCAGCTCTTCAATGGAGTCCTAAGAATAAACCCTAAACCTCATCAAATCCAATCCGGCAATAAAAATTGCCCGCACAAAAGGCCGGGGACGGAGGGTGGCGGCGGGGCCGTTTCCCCACGATAACAAGTTTTCACAAGACTGTTTATCCGCACAATTTGGAACGACACTTAAAATCTCTAATCCCAATAGGCATGAAAGTGCTTGTCCCGAGCAAGCAGGTGGATTGTCCCGGAGCGGCCGCCTTGCCAATGCCGCTCGGTGGCCGCGGCGGTGCCCGTGGGGGTCACGGGGAATGTGCTGAGACGGGGCAGCTGCAGCCTGAATGCTTCTCTTCAACCTCAAAGCCTCGGCCCCCTCTCCCCGGCACCCCTCTCCATCCCTCCCCCTATTCAAGCCGGTTTTAAAAGGCAGCAAAACGGTTACAAGGTTTAAGGCAGAGGCGAGCAAAATGCTGCACAAAGGGAGGACAAAGGCGTGCGGCGGCCGGTCCCTAATCCAGCATCGCCCGTGGCAATGCAGCCCCGAGCGGGTGGCGCGGATTAAACCCAGAGCCAGGCTTTAGCGGCAGGGCTGGGGGGTGCCAAAGGGGTGTCCCCCCTGCCTGGCCCTCCAGAAGGGGCTTCTGCCACCAGAGCCCTCCAAAGTGCCCGTCCTCTGCAGGGGCTGGTGCAGGAGGTGGGGTGGAGGCAGCGAGGCCTCCAGTCATCCCCAGGGAAGCAGCAGCGGTCCTTGGGCTGGTGGGATGTTGGGAGATGACTGAGGACGTGAAGCCACTGATGCTGTTGGGCTCAGCAGAGGTGCTGAGGGTGGAGCAAGAGCCTCTGTGTCCCCACTGACATCTGCAGCCCAAAGAAGTCTTTTATTCCTCCTGTTTTTAGACAAAAACCTAGAAAGCGTTGATAGCAAATGGCAGCTCCTAAATTGCCCAGCTTGAGGCCTTCCAAGGCCACGCCGTGAGCCACCGGCCTGGCTGCTTTTCCCCTATGGCTGCTGCCTCCAAGCTCCCAAATCAGTACCATGCTGGGAGCTGCCACCCACATTCCCAAGGCTCCATAGAGGGGGAATCTCCTCCCTGGGCAGGGATGGGGTGAGCCATGAATGCCCGAACCAACTGCTGGGACTGGGGACACTCACAGCCCTTTGCCCCACACAAACCAAGACCCACAGACTGGCAGTGCCAGCCCAGTCCCAGCTCCCAGCACGTGCTGCCCACCCTTGATCCATGGAAAACTCCTTCCCCCGGGCCTGACATTCCCCCAGCAACCCACCAGTCTCTCCCATGGCATCAGGCCTCTCTGAAGTTGGTTTTGAAATGAAGGTCATGACTTTCTCGGTCTCCGCGTTATCTGCCGGCGCCTGGCGCGGTGCCCGCCCGGCTGGGCAGACAGCGGGGCCACTAATCCCGTTAGCACTCCAGAACCATCTCCGAGACAGCCACGGGGCTGGGGACAAACCCGAGCTGACGTCCCTTTCGCACGTGGAAGTGAGGAGAGAGGGGTTGGAGGGTCCTTGTCGGGAGGCTGGGGGGGCCCGGGCCCCGCGGGGTGTCGGGGGACGCGGGAGGGTGGCAGCCACACGTCCCACCGGCACTCAGGGAGAGCGAGTGTCACCGCAGTGCCACCCAGCTGTGACAACCATGGCACCCCTCATTGGCACTGCTGCCCAAGCCCTGCTCCCTGAGCCCCCTGGGCACAGATTGCAGTGAGCACCACCGGGCTGGGGGCCGGGAGATGCCCGGGGTGTCCCCAGAGTGACTGGCATGTCCCAAGGGTGGCTGGGACATCCCGAGGGAGGGACATCAGAGGAAAGGTGGGGACTGTGCTGTATCCCACTGCCCAGGGCTCAGTGTGCTGCAGTCCTCTGCTGGATGCTCCAAGGCTCCTACTGCTGGAAGAGGCTTTTAATTACTGTCAGTGCCCGGGTCCCGCAGCAAACTGAGCCCTCCTCTCCCCAAAGACAGGCTGGGGGCAGGTCAGGGCCACTTCTGGACACAGATTTGTGATCCAAAGGGAAGGGCAGAGATCCCAGGAGCACACTGTGTGCACTGTAGCTGGGTTTTACCAACAGGTAATGAGGCGTGTGGGCAGCAACTCAACCCCTGCCCAGAACTGCCCAAGGCATTTCTGGTGAAGAAAAAGCTCAGAGTGCAAATCTCTTCTCTCCACAATAATGGCCACTGGAACTGTGTTTGGACACACTTGGACACACTCCATCTGTGCTGGGCCTCCCTCTCCTCCCTTAAATATTCTGCCTTTAAAACAACTCCATGAAACCACAGCAAAAGCAATACCCTATTTGGCCAAGTCGTGTATTTTTTCCTCCTCAAGTTCCTGGCAAAATGAAAGCACTTGAATAAAGTTGGGAAAAAAAAAAAAAAAAAAAAAAAAAAAAAAAAGAAGCCAAGACAGTGAGGTTTTGCTTTAAATTAGCATTAATTTACAAAGCCCAGACAGACCCACTAAGCAAATTGTGCCCATTAATATATTAACAACAGATTTTTACTACTGCTCCTTTGGGTCCAGAGCCTGAACAGGGGGTGGTGATTAAGGCTTTTTTAATTCTAAGAGCCTCAGTGACCGGGCTGGACCCGCGTGTGCCCAGGGCCGCCTGCGCTGGGAGGGTGTCAGGGTGACCTCAATAAAGTAGATGACCATGGCACCTCTAATCCCCTCTTTTAATTGATTACTCTCACCCAGCCCCCGAGGCCATGAGAATGGGGGACCCACCCTCTATAGATTAGCACCCTTTAGTTTACAGATCAGCCACTTTTTCAGTCCTTTGCCCTGCAGCAATGCATGAAAATAACACTAATCTCATTAAGGACAGAAGGGAGCCCTTCAAAGTTTATTAATAATGGGAGCAGACAGGGAGACAGTCAGGCTCTGGGTCAGATTTCAAAGCCGGGGAAGTGGCAGGAGTTTCCAAGAGCCTGGTTCTGCCAGGGAGGAGGGTCTGGAAGTGCTGGTGATGGCTCTGAGGAGCACCTGGGACCCCCTGGATGTGGCTGGACAGGGCAGGGCAGTGCCCAGCTCTTGGCCAGGATGGTTTGACTGCTGGGGGGCTTCTCCAAACTCTTTCCTTTCTTACACAGGACTGTCTCCCCTGCAACCTTCAACTGAAGAATTACTTAACTGATGGCAAGATCTCATCACCTTGAAAGGGACCTGGCAAACAAGACCTTAAGCTTTAAACACCCCAATGAAGTGGCCACATTAAAGGTAAGGTTAGGATTCTCAAGGCCAAAGCAGCATCCTGGCCCTGGTGTTGCTGCTTTCATCTCTTTTGGGTGGAATTGCAGAATTCCTCCCATTGCTGCTGGGGTCTGCACAGCCCCCAGCCCAGCACTCCTGACCCCAGAGAAGGCTGCAGGCTTGGCATGTGCCAGCCAGGCAGGAAAGCAAAGCTCTGCTCACCCCTGAGCAGGACAGACCTGGGGGCTTCTCCCTCCATCCACAGAGCTCTGAGGACCTGTGAAAGCCAAGGGCAGGGTGTTGGAGGTTATGAGAGATCACCCAAGGTCTCCCAGGCTGCCTGAATCCTCCAGTGAAGCTCAGGGGTTTTCAAAGCATATTCCATGTGCAGAATTCCCAGCAAAGATGCACATTTAGGGATGAGCCTTGATTTACTTCCTGGCTTCAAACAGGACACGATGGCAGAAGTGCCTTCGCAGAAGAGGGGCCTCGGTGCTGCCAGCCCTCCAGGAACTCCAGGATTTCCCAAGCATCCTGCGGGATCTGGGCTTTGGGACCCTCAGAATGTTGTAAATCCCAGGGGATTTGCAGAGCCCCAGGGAGACACCTCACCTGTGAGAGGGGCAAGTGCAGGGGGAGGATTTCCCCTTTCCTCCTGTTACCAACACAGTGGGGATGGAGCATCCTGTGCCTCGGGAGTCCGGGATAAAACCAAACTGCCAGTCCTTCGGCACATGGAAGCGTGGAGGGAAGCAGCTCACGGACCATGTGCCAGGAGCTGCCCCAAATCCGTGGGGCCAAACCCACCAGTGCACCAATCCCCCCTGCCAGGGCTGGGTTTTGGGGTGGGTCTTTGGGATGTAACACCAAAGGTTGGAGGGGCGCTCAGAGAGAGGATGAGGCGGATGGGGAGGAAGGAGGGTCCCAGGCTGCGATCCCTCCAGGCCTAACCTAATCACCATCGCTCTGCATTATTACCCTGCCTAACGCGGCATGCTTTTAAATAAAATATGCAAAGATTTCTCAAATTATTTCCCCGGGGCAAGTGCGTTTTCTATCTTCGCTCGTGCATGTTAATCTGAAAAATGCAAATTCCGCACACACCCCCATCTGCTGGGGCTCGGCCATTTATTAACTTTTTTTTTTTTAATACAAAATGTTTCTTTCTTTCATATATAAATGAAAAAGCAACGAGTTTTGTTATCTCTGCCCCTACTTTATTTCATTTAGAGAAAGCAGGTTTTAATGGGTTAATAATAATAATAATAACAATAATAATAATAATAATAAAATGGTCCTGAGGTGCTGAGGATTACGACTCACTCAGCACTGGAGTTTTAATCAGAGATTGGTGTTGGGCAGGATTACGGCTGCAAGAAGGCTGGGCCTGCTTTAAGATGAAATGCTGATGTTCAGGGGACAAGATTTACTTCTTTATTTATCCAGGATGACTTTGATACCCAGGGCTGAGCTGCCAGCACGTCCTGAGAGTGACAGCTCCCCTATGGCTGCCTGGATGTTGGTGGTACTTCCCTGGGCTAAGGGCTGTCCCTGTCCCTGTCCTCATTGCCTGCCCAGGGGTGACAGCCCCAGACTCCCCAGAGCAGCACGTGGGGACCGTGAGCGTCTCCATCGTTAGGACCGCTCCGCAAAATCATTAAAAACATCGAGAAAAAATCAACCACAGACAAAAAATGGGGGGAAGGAGGACCCCGGCGTGGCGTTTTCCCTGACAAGAAGCTGATGTGACAGAGCTCGGCGTGCTGAGCGTAATTGGCAGCCTCTGCCCAGGAGAGGCCACGGACAAAGTTGCTCCAGGACGATGCTGGCCCGTCCCTGTGCCCGTGGGTCCCACGGCAGGGGGGGAACGGGGACGGCGGCTCCGGCACGGCCGCCGTGGGGAACATCAGCCTTCACCTGAGTAATGAGACAAAACCCAGGGAAAACACACATGAAAAGGAAGGGAAAGAGAAACTCTTAGGAAATGAGATCAAAGTCCTGCCTTCAAAAATGTTGTCCTGCAGCTACGAAGAAACCCAGATCGCCCTAATTGCGGCGCTCGGCGCAGTGCGGGAGTCGGGGACGGGCTGGGGGGAACCCAGAGGTCCCAGCACCCAGCTGGGAGGGACAGGAACACCAGGGCTGCACTGGGTTTGCTGAATTTATTTTTGGAGTACTCCTGTCCCTGTTCCCACAGAGCTTGGGCAGGATGTGCAAGTGAGAACTGTGGTGCTGGTCCTTGTGCAAAGGAGCTGCTGGCTTGGGACACATCACACACTGCACTGAATACAATTGTATTAAAATTATCCCCTCTAGACGTTTGAGGGAGAAATGCTGGATAAAAACTGATGGCCAAGTGCTTGGATGTGGTTAGAGAGTAGGCTTATGCGTGGAAAATGATTACGAAGGAGAACAGAAAAGGAGCTGCGCTGGGGAAAGAAAAGTCTCTCTTTCGGAAAACTGAGGATCTCCCAGGCTCCCTGAGCAGCTTCATGAGCTCCAGCCGTGGAGTGCTGGGGGCCAGGGACACCCAGGTGTGCTGGGTGCTCTGACAGGGCAGACCCACTGGCCTGGGCTGGCTCTTGCCACCTCTGCCCTGTTTCCAAACATGTCGAGGGCACAGATCAGCTCTGCAGGCAGACACTGCTGCCTTCACACGGGGCTGGTGCCGTGATGGATGAGCTGCTGGATTTGCCTCCTCTCATCCCGTTTTGACAGTTTCTCCCCATCCTTCCCTCTGCCACGGCCCCACAGCACCCTGGTCCTCCAGCACACGGACAGCCACCGGTCCCCGAGGGGACACAAGGGTCTGGGAGTCACAGCCCCAAGCCAGTTCGACCCCCTTGCTGGGTGCAGAGCACTCGGGTCCCCACCACAGCACAGGGAAGCAGCTGGCTGGCCCTTTAAAGCCTTTTTTTCCTCTCTTGTTAAAAGATGTCTGGGAGGGGAGCTGCCAATCTGAAAAATGATCCTTCCTTTTTTCCATTTTCTTCCTTCTCTCCTTCTAGCTTGTGCTCATCTGTTCAGGTGAACCTCAGGCACATTCATTAAATCTCTGTCTTTGACACCTCAGCTGCTTTGGAGCCCTGGGCTGCTCTTTCTCTTTTCTTTCCATGTTTTTTTCCCGTTCCCCATCTCCGAGCCCGCCTGATCAGCACACTAAGGCAGTGGGAGAGAGCTGCAGAATCGTTAACGAAGCACAGCTCTGTGGGAGAGGTGCTGAGTGGTTGGTTTTGGGGAGGGTGCTGAGGGCACCCCCCATCCCTGCCTGGGGATGGGGAGCACTGGGGCACTGCGAGGAGCAACTGCTGGCACCAGGGTGGCACGGAGGGGAGATGAGCACGGTGACAGCACAGCCTGCACCCAGCCAGCGCCCCGGGGCTGGGGCCAGCAGCCAAGGGCTTGGCTCACTCCACCATCCTCAGTCCCTCTAAATCCTGTTACTCCATGCAGGACAGCCTTCCCTGCTCCCCAGGCTCCCCTGGGCTCCCTGAATCCTCTCTGCCTTCCCTCGTGGACCCATTCCTCTCCTCTCACATAAGTCCCATCCTGTGGTGGAGGCACCAATGGCTCGTCCCACTGCGGATTTGCCGCTCGGCCAAAAGGGACAGAGCCCATCTCCGGTGGCGCAGCCTCTGGATCAGCTTCTGATGCCGAGCGGGGCTGGAGCAGGGAGATAACCCACCCGGCTGCCACCAGGAAGGATTTGGCCTCGGGTCCCTGCTGTCTGCTCCCAGCCCCGGGAAGGCCCAGCATGGAGCAGAGCAGTGGTGAGGGATGAGATGCTCTCCACGTGGGACAAGGGGTGGCCATGGGCTCAGGGCAAAGGGGCAGGAGCGGGAAGGATCCCTTTGGGAGAGGCAGAGCCCTGGCAAAGAGGAGGGCAGGAGGACTGGGGATGGAGCTCAGGAAGGCACAAATCCCAGCTCTCCCTGGGCTGTGGCGCTCGTGCCCCGGGCACAGCAGGGCAGCGTGTCCTGCGGGAAGGGGACAGCCCGGTGTGGAGGACGGGGCTGAGCAGTGAGTGGCTCCGGGAGGCTCAGCGGGACCGGGGCTGTAAAGCTGTGAATTCCTGCAGAGTTTTGTTAGTGGGATCGGCGCGCAGCCTAGTGCCCTGCTCCGAATTAATTATCCGCTGACACGATTTCGCTTCTTTCCCTTTGTGTTATTTTAATTAACAGAGATCTCCTCCAAGCAAGCCAGCTGTCATGTAAATTGTAAAACTGTCAGCATGTACAGGAACTTAACAGGGACTGGAAGAAAGCCTTGCACAAAGGGATGTGCTACTTTCCCTTTTTGGTTTTCCTTTTTTTTTTTTTTTAAATCTGGCACATTTGTAAAATTTAAAAAAAGTGTGGAGACTGGGGTGGGTGGGGCAAGAGATGGAGAAAGCCCAGCTTTTACTTTAGATCCATTTCTTGAGACAGAAGTGCAGAATAGCGGTGCTGCCCAAGTAATTAGGATCAGGATCACTTCCCTGGCCATCCCTGCAGCCTGGTCCCAGCTCCCCTCCCCTCCATCCACTCAGGCAGCAGGTGGGACAAGACCTGCTGTAGGAAGGGCTCAGCATTAAGCTGGGCAAAAGGAAACATCAGTGGCTTTGATATATTTAAGCTGCTCTGTGTCCACTGCTGATTTCACAGTGTTCATCCTGAGCTTGGTGCATCCCTGTGTGCCAAAGCCCAGCTGCCGGGCTGGCACCAGCTCTCTGCTTTCTGATCGTGCACCCGGTTGTATCTAGGCTTGAGATTTTTAACTGTGAGCTGAAATCAGCCAGTTCTTCCCAAGATCAGGCTCTTCAAACAAGCAAAACCGTGTTAATGGGCCCCATATGTCTTTGGTTAAAAGCTGCTCCAGCAGCAAGAGCAGCAGATGCAGAAGGGAGCGCGCGGAGCCGGAGGTACAGCGGGAGTTCATGCGAGGATACTCCGTGGACATCCCATCTCCCCTGAACGCCAGCAGAAGCCTGTGGTAACCCTGCAGCGATCAATTAATAAATGTTTAGGCAAGTCAATGAAGGTTAGCAAGGCCCCAGCTCAACGGGAAGCTCAGGGAGGACAGTGGGAAGTGGAGATGCTCCGGAGCAGTGGATGGCTCCTGTAGATGTCAGGGCAGCAGGACACTGAGGGGGAGATGTGCCAGGGCAGCCAGGGGTCCCTGCACTTGGTGGGACCTCACAAGGCCATGAGGCAGGAGGGATACTCACCAAACCTGCTCCCTACAGAGGAACCCCTCAGGTACCCTCAGGCTGTAAGAAAGTCCACATTTTTGTCCCTGCCTGATTTTGGGAGAGGATCAACAGCCTGGGAAGGGCCTGGATTTTCTGCAGGGGGGACTTTGTGCATGTCTCATCCCTATGAGCCACAGACCTGGGCTATGTTTGGATGACGACAGAGCTACTTAATTCCATTTCCTACCTTCCTCATCACAAATCATTTTCACTGTCCTTTTTGAGAACAAAACAAAAAGATTCCAAACCGCATTTTGCTGAAGAAGGAGGGATTTTCTTTCCCAGCAGCAGCCAGGGATGAAAGCCTGGAGACAGCTGAGCAAGCTGCAGCATTAAAGCCCAAATGCCGAGCTTATCCGGCGAGCGCAGCCGGGCTGTGAGGGGTCCAGGCTGATGCCGAAGGTTCCAGAGCGAGCCAGTTTCCCAGGGGCTGGGATCTGCCGACTGCATATGGAGGTTCCCTCTCGGCCCTGTTTGCATGCCAGGCATGCTGCTTGTCCACTGAAACAAATGACCTTGAGCAGCGCTGCGGGTCAATAAAATAATTTGCCAACTGATCCATCTTCTGTGGCAAACAGATGAATCAACCCCGGCTCCCTGGGCTGTTTTATGTACGGATGGGAGAGCCGTGAAGTTAAAATAACGTGTGCGGCCACATCCATCTCCCTGCGATGAAAGGGTAGCTCTGAGTGAATAAAGTTGTGTATTTCCAGATGGAAAAAACCCACCTCTGCATCTCCTGACACTTGGCTTTGGGAGGTGGGTGCTATTCCCCAGGATAACATGGAGAGGGCCACCCTCTCCCTTGGTGGAGCATCGTGTCCCCTTTCCCACTTTCTGCTCGTCTACTCCAGCTCTGCTGCCCTGACCTGTCCCTGATGGTTCCTCCTGGGGCTCAGCCCCCAGACAACCCTTGGCCTCCCTGTCCTTGCCACCACCCGAATTCTTCCTGAGTAATGGTCCAAAGGCTCCGGTTTCGGCCTCACAAAGGTGACTCACAATCGGGAACTGGAGCATCGTGGGAAGCAGGCTCAGCTTTTACTGGTCTCCAGTGCAGCAAAGCACCAAAAGCAATTAAGAAGTGGCCATTTCCACGGTGGTGACACAGCCTCCTGCAGCACTGGCAGGGGGTGGGAAGGAGCCAGAGCCACCAGGGCTCGTGCACGTGGCCGGGCTGCATCTGTCGGCGAGCACGGCAAACTGGGGCACTCGGAGGGAGCAGAAAGGCCCCGAGGCAGCCTGTGCTCACTGAGCCCCTAATCACAGCGAGGTGATTAATGCCCTTCTGCTCCCGTGCGCCGCTGCTCCGTTCCCGGGCTGGCCTGGCTCGGCCCTGCTGCCTCGGCAGGTCCCACACCGGCACCAGGCACTGGGCTGGGCAAGGATGGTGCTCGGCTCTCCTGATGCTGAAAGCAGGGAGGGAGTTTTTGTAGGAGGACTCTGCAGGTCCTGTGAGCGGGAGGAGAGTGCTGACGAGCTCCTTGTGCCAGAGACAAGCCTGGTGCCCAAACCCCTCCTCTGACAGCTGGAGCACAGAGCTGGGAGCAGAAAGGGGGAGTCCTGGAGTGCAGTAATCGCTGTTCCCAACACTGCATCCTGCTGCAGGATGGAGACCTGCCCGGAAGACGAGGGAAGGGAGACGAGGGAAGGCTGCATCCCCCCTCTGCTCTCCCATAGAGAGGGGGGAGTTACCTGGCCACGCTCCCCCAAGTCCCCCTCACAGCTCAGCCAGGTCAGGCACAGCTCAGCCAGGTCAGACACAGCTCAGCAGCATCAGGTAATGTCAGTGAGCAGGAGCGAGCGGCCGTGCTCATTACAGGGAGGTGAGAGGTCACAGCTTGCTTGTCCCAGGGGTTAACAAACCCTGCGCAGCCACCCCGAGGGCACAGGAGCTGGACATAAAGAGATAAAAGAGCAGCTCAGAGGGCTCAGAAAAATGGGGTGCCCTCCATAGGGCCACGGGAAACACCTCATGCCCCGGCAGCCTCACACTGTGCTCCTCTTCCTCGGCCAGGCAAGGCTCGCTTGGCACCGGCATCGCTTCAGGGCACTTCCTGCGAGCCATTAAAGCACATTGGGTAATTAATACCTTCCATGCATGAGGAAAAATGAAAGGCAGGTGGGAGGAGGAGGGGAGGGGAGCAGGGAGGAGGCAAGCTCCATTTTGAGGGCTGTTAGGGTGGTTGTCCCTTGGCATTATAATTTGGAGGCTCCCATGTGCTGCAGCGTTCACACCTCTCAGACATCATTCACAGCCCAATTCCAGCCGGCACCATGACAGTGTGCAGGATCCACGCTCCCTGCTGGAGCAGCTCTCCTCCTCATCATCCCCCAGGATCACTGCAGGATGAGCTGGGGCTGCCCCACACTCCAGGCTCAGCACCCAGCCGGCTCCTCCAAACTCCACAACTGAGGGTTACAGGAAAGGCCCCTCAGTGCTAAAGAAAGCTCCATTTCAGCACCTTAAATACAGTTTCTTAACAAACAAAATGTTTATTTTTTGAATAACAATAATAATAAAAAGCATTGCAGCCTGGGGGCAGGTAGTGGGATGGCTGTGAGCTCACTGGAGCGTGTGTCCATTACCGTCCGCGCTCCGGCCCCGCCGCAGCCCCGGCGCTTTATTCCGGCACAGTGACTGACAGACCCTGATCGATGCTGATTTGGGTCTTAAATAAACACATTGGCCCTGGCTTGCCGGGCAGAGAGAGGTGCCAGTATCTGGCTGGCAGGCAGAGAGAGGCAAACTTTGCCAAACGGGCATTTCTTTGCCGTGTATTTCCCTCCTCTCAGCACCGTGCCGTGGGAGCTGGGATGGGAAGGTTTCAGGACAGGGGTTATTTTGCATTTTTCTCCTTTAACTTGTGGACAGAAAAACAGAGTGCAAATATTCAGACAGAACTGTGCTGCTAAAAGCCACCAGATCTTGCTGGTGACAGATCAAACTGTCGAGCAGGGAAAGGTGCTTCGCTGCCGACAGCAGCTGTCAGGAGAAAAGCCCTTTGATAATTTGCTGAGTTGTGGCAATTCTCATCTGCAAGAGCTGCAAGAGCTTCAAGTAACCCTGAGATTCTTGGAAATGTTTTGCACCAGCATCATGTAGGTCGTAAAATGAATGGAAATGGCCCTTGAGAGATGAATGAGTCAGATTTGGAAAACACCACTCAGGTGATTTTTTTTTCTCCCTTTGAGCATCATTTTGTCCAATGCAACACATCTCCAACACCCAGTTCTTGCTTTATTGCCATGTCAGGCATCAATACTGGAATAGCAGATAAAGTTTGCTACTACAACACCCCAAACACTTCTGTGCACCCGTGTTCTGGTGGCTCCCTGTGAGGTGACTCTGTTATCTCCACATCTCTGACCCTTCATGCCAGCAGATTCCAGCCTGGGCAGAAATGAAGGTCACAAGTTACTGAGCCAGTCTGGGAAAGAAATTCCAAGAGAGCAGATTGGGATTGTTTTAATTAAAGGAGAGAGGCAGGGGAAGGGGCGCAAAGCAACACTCGAGCAATCAAACATTTTCCCCTCATGAAGATGAACAGTTTGAGGTAGGATTCAGAAGGCTGAAATTGTCTTTTTAAAGGAATGTAAAAACGTGAATGTTGAATGATTGACAAATAAAGGGCACTTTCTTTTAATTTAAATATGCTCCTAGTTTGTGCAGAATATGTTAATTTATACATTGCCTAAATAGCCAGTAGCTATTGTCTGTAAAACCACATCAGATCAGGGCAGCAGGGCAGTTAATGTACTGGCTGGATGTTATGGCTGGTCAGTGAAGCGATCCGAGCTTCCTTCCACTGGCTCCCAACCCCTAAATGGAATAGCTGAGCTGTAAAAAACTGCCAGGGGCATAAACTGAAGTTCATTCTGTCAGCCTTCAATAGGACGAGGCTCTCCTTCCCACAAGGACCCGTCTGCACCCCCAGCCCCAGCCCGGCCCCTGCTCCTCGGTGACCCCAGAGCTGCTCCCTTCTGCTGGGGAGCCCTCCAAGCCCCTGTGGTCTCTGTAGGGATGATTTCTTGGGGTACCTAGAGCCCATCCCAGGAGCTGTTCACAGCCCTGCAGAGCCGGACCCCCTGCTCCTGTGGTGCCTCAGTTTCCCTGGGGCAGCTTCTCCCAGGCCTTTGGTCACCCCTCCTCTCGTGCAAGGTCCCACAGCAGCTCCAGCCTCTCCAAAATGTACTGCCCCATGGCCCCTGTGGGGTCCTCAGAGCTGCTTCCAGAGCTTCCTGAGCAGCCTTGGGGGCCCAGGAGCATTTTTAACCCTGCCCTTTGACAGCCTCTGCCCCAAACAGGTCCTGGGTGTGATCCATCCACGCCTGACCTGCCGCTTCCTCTGCCTCCACGTGTAGCCACGACTTGGTCTGGTCTCTGGAGCAATTTTTAATGCAGAGAGGCGGCTAATTAACAGGATTCTGAAGTTAATTAAGACAATCTCATTTAGATCTCTCCACGAGCGCCCACCAGGGCGATGCTGCTTCCCTGGGCTCCTCGGGAGCCTCCGCTCTCCCCTCAAATCACATCCCAGGGGCTGTCGAGTCTTCAGGCAAGGGGCTGGGATGTCACCTGAGAGGCAGATGGGTCCTGGAACATGTTTGTCCAAAGGACCAAATGACCAGCATGGAATTGCAGACTCCAGAGACTCTGGGGCTGTGTCCCAGCCTTTCTGGGCCCTCCATTCCCTTCTTGGCCATACCCACTGCCCCAGCAGGTGAGTCCTAAGGGGAAACTGCCCTCCTGCCTCCCATGTCAGCCCAAAACTGGCAACGTTGTGGACCCATCTTGTTCAAGAAAGGTCCATCCTCTGCATTCCTGATGCCTTTTCAGAGATCACTCCGGATTAAGTTTAGAGTGATATGATAAGTAGTAATAATACTGCTGCCTTGGCCCTAATTATTTTCAATATAATTACGTACCCTCAAGAAACCTTTTAAATAGCACACTCTCCTCTGTGCTCCGGTCCAAGGGATTCATTTGTCTCAGGAAAGAAATATTCTTGGGGCTGAATCCTTCATTAGTCTTTGCTGGAGAGACTCCTGCTGAAGTCAGCGGGGTGTGTGTGTCCCACTGGAGGACGTGGGGCTGTGCCCACCACAGGAAGATTTTCACAAGCCCCTCAGAATTTGGTTTGTTGGCAGCACAAAGCATTTGGCAGGGGGGAAAAGAAAAGCCTGGAAGTCTGCTGGAAAGTATCAGCGAAAGACTCTGAGTTTCGCTGTCTTTTATCAGCTTCTCACACTTCCTTCTCTTGTGTTTTAATCCCACAGAAGTGCTGCTGCTCTGATGTGTGAAGGAAAAAGAGGGATTAGATCCCTTGGTGCTTGGCTGGGTGTGAGGCTGTGTTCCCAGAAGCCACCCAGGCACGGGAAGGTGCCGAGGTGCCATTCCATCTCCCAGTGCTCTCCAAACCATACTGTGTGAGCAGGTGCAAACCAAAGATCCCTGCCGTGGCATCCCTGTGGTGCCCTCCTCTACCTGGAGATCAAAACTGGGAAGGAACAGCAAGGCCAGTGTGTTTGGAAGGGAGGAATTAAATGCATACATTGAATTTATACAAAATATTTTCAGGTGGTCCATCGTTTCTCTGAGCAAATTGACTTTTCAGTCAGGGTGTGCTCAGGTGGGATCCTGTCTGTAGTAACCACGTGGAATTTCCTGTAAAAACAAGATGACCCTGGCTAGGTTTTCCACTGCCCCAGTTATCTGCTGCCCTCCTGTCCCACCACTGGCAGCACATCCAGAGGCTGGGATTCCCATCCATGCCCATAGCCCTGGGCTGGGATTCCCATCCATGCCCATAGCTCTGGGCTGGGATTCCCATCCATGCCCATAGCCCTGGGCTGGGATTCCCATCCATGCCCACAGCCCAAATCTGTCCTGATGCGCTCCCACCTTCCACATTCAAACCTGTGGGATGCTCAAAGCAGGATTCAGTTTATGGGTTTTAAGCAATTCACGGTCTTTTAAAGACAAAAAACTCGCTTAAATGGATGCTTTCCCATGATCCTGTTTTATTTACTTGCTGGCACAGTGGCTGGGAGTCCACTTGGATTTTCATCCTGCAGAGACTCCGCGGTGCCTTCTGCCCTGTCCTGAGCACTCCCCTGGATTTAGGAGTTATTCCTGATGGATGAAGGATCTGTGTAAATCAACACCTGCCTGACCCCTAGACCAGGGAACAGGAATCATGACACCACCCAGCCTGGATCCCTGAAATCCTTTGGGGAAAGGGAGGACTCTAAAAGGGAAGGGACAGCCCAGCCCATCCCTCTCTGTGCATCCCCACACATCTGCATTCCAGGATGTCCCTTCCCTGCACCAG
The DNA here is from genome assembly GCA_038380795.1 of Pyrocephalus nanus. NCBI lineage: Eukaryota > Metazoa > Chordata > Aves > Passeriformes > Tyrannidae > Pyrocephalus > Pyrocephalus nanus. The sequence continues at coordinate 5,755,696 of CM076285.1, read as the reverse complement.
CGTCTGAAAACCAAGGATGACTTTCCAAGAAAGTTTCCTCACTGAAATAGTTAATGAGGACTGATCACATCCCCCAGCTCTCTCCCCCCAGCTCGCCACCCCTCTGAAAAAAAAATCAGAATAATAATTAAAAGATGCCTAGAAACGCTCTTGGAAGAGCATAAATTCTGAAGATGAAAGTAAATGATTAAAATAATTAAATACTTCAAGTTGACAAGCAGAAGCAGAATCTTGCCAACGGACATTTGTCGGTAATTAGTTAATTAATCCTAACACAAATTATAAGCCATAACAAACCAGTCAGGCTGAACGTAGCCGGCTGTTCGGAATTAAACTTAGAAAAAGAGGGAGTGAGGGAAAGAAGAAAGAAAAGTTTGAAGATTCTTGTGGATCTGAGGGAAGGTGCTGTGCTCTTCACCACGGGAAGAGCAGCCAGGGACATGGTGGGGCAGAGCAGGGCTGTGCTCCCCCCTGACAGGAGCACAGGGGGTGGGATGCTCAGAGCAGGGGGTGCAGAGAAGGATTTGGGATTTCCACCCATTTTCTGTCAGTAAATGTGGCAAAAAGCTTCCCAGCTCTGTTTCCCACTCTGCCACTGCTGCCAGTGTGCACTTGAGATACATCCTTGCCAAAGGAACGATCTGGGATGGGCAGCTGGGGTCCCCTCAGGTCCCTGGGCAGGTGGTGACATTAATCCAGAGGTTTCTGGAAGACAGTTTGGACCAGGGCTCTGTCCTGGGATGCTGGGAGAGGAGCTGCAAACCAGCTGCCCATTAACACCCTGGTTTGGAAAGTGTTTCTAGGACAGGCTGTAAAGGCAGGGTCAGTGCTGGGGAGCTGGGTCCTGCCAGGGAAGCTCGGTGCAAATGACACCGGGCCACGTGTGCGGTCAGCAGGGACCCGGTGTGAGCCTGGTGTCAGCCAAATCACCAGGGAGATGGGGAGGACAGATGGGAAGAGGTTAATGAGCTGCAGGCTGGTTTCCCACCTCCAGTCACCTTGGCTCAGGTCCAATTTTCAGCCCTAGATTGAGCGAGGCCAGTGATCCACAGGCAGGACTCGGTGACTGACAGCTCATCTGTGGCTGCACCGCCTGTTCACACGTCCAGCCAGGGCTGGGGAGGCACTGCAGGGCCAGGCTTTGCCCTTCCTCCAGCAGGAAACACTCTGGAACAGCCAGGAGTCGGAGTTCCTGTGGAGAGGACCTGCTCATCCCCAGCACGGGGACACTGCCGGGTGACAGACTGGGCCAAGGACAGCTGGCAGTGCAGCCTAAGTGAGAAATGGGACGTGCAGGTCGCAAATGGGCTTTTATTGGGAAGGAAAAGAAGGCAAGAAGTGTTTTGAAAGAATAAATAGATGGCAGGGAAGTGTGGCCATCCCACAGATCCCACACTGTCAGGGGAGTTGCCAGTGCCTGATGTGCCACGTGTGCCATGTGAGGGGAAGTCCGAACATGTGAGCACACATGACCATCTCCTGACGGGGCTTACACGCAGAGGAGAAAGAGATTATTTACAAGACAATAAGAATTACCACTGAAGAAAAGCAGCCCCCATCTCCTTTGGCCCAAGCTCCCTGAGATGCCCGTGGAGCTGGTTCCTGTTTGCCATCAAACCCACGCACAGCTCTGCTGAAGAGAAAGTTCCATCCGCATGTGCGTGAGCATGTGTACGGCGTGCTCGAAGTGTTTTGCATTATGTGAGCTCTGACCTTCAGAGGGGAACAGAAGGAATATTTTCCCCCCTGAGGCTAGAGTTGTCAGTGAAATGTCTGTCTTCCTTAATAATTTCAATCCGGGTGACAGGGGACAGGGCATTTTGCTCTGAACGAACGTACTGTAAAAACTGTCAGATGGAATTTGTCTCAAGAAGCAACATTTCCATCCATTCGGGGTCATAATTACAGGCATCTTATGACCTGTGGAGCAGCACATTTTTCTCAACCGAAAAGAAAGGAGTACTAAAATAGGTGGTTTGTCCTTCTGCAGAGCTCTGGGTTGAGCCTGAATGGACTCTAACAAGCGATGGTGATCTGCAGCAGAACACTTTCCTCGTTTGTTTGTTTGTTTGTTGGCTGTTTTTATAAAATCCAGAACAAACCGTGCACTGAAGTGACGTAGCAGAAAAGAGGGATAGAAATTGCCATTCACTGGGCTGGAGTAATGGCCTATTTCTCCTATATCCTGTCTCCTAACTGCCTGCCTCTCTGAATTTCCCCCACACTGACACTGGCCAGCATCTTGTTAATGAACTGAATAAGTAACTCAATGGGTGATTAACCAAATGAGCATGACGATAATTTGATTGTGCTTTCCCCACTTTTAAAGCACAGGAAATGGTAAGAAAAGTAATAATTCAGTGACCAGCAGGAATTCAAACAGGACAGAGCTGGAGGAGCTGGGGGGAGCTCTGACTGGATGTTGCTGTCTCTAAATGCCCCACAACACTGCAGAAATCTGTTTTGCCAAATATTTTGATTTCTTGATTTGTGCCTCCACACTGGGGAAATAAACCTACTCAATGATTTCAAGGAGCTTTTCCTTTTATGGTTTATTATTAGCAACATTTATGAAATGGATCATCCTGCAAAGATGAGGCTTTGGGGTCACCAGCCCGGACTGTGTGACAGACCCCGCAGTTCCTGCTGATCCCCCACTCACTGAGGTCTGAGTGACAAACCAAACTGGGACAGGGAACCCAAAGTCACCACAGTGGGGTGATGTTCTGCAGTGCTGGGGAATGCTGGGAGAAGTGGGAAAACGGAGCAATAACAGCCTGTCCTGGGCCAGCCCAGCTGCTCACACTGCACATCCTCTTCCCCGCTCTGAGGAAACAACGATGACCACGGCAGAACCACTGGGAAGGAGCATCCAGCCGAGGAGCAGGGCCCCAGCTGGTCTCTGGAACGTTCTCACCTGCAAGATCAATCCTGCCAGAGACACGAGTGTTAATCAGCTGGTGGTAGTGGCAGGTTACAATCCATTTTCACCTGCACACTCCAGTGGATGCCCCGCTCTTGCCATCACAGGTGGAGGGTAAACACTCTGCAATGGGCCTGGGAGGGGGAGCAGAGCTGCCCTGGGAAGCAGAGGGATGCCTGTGGGATTGCTGCTGCCAGGCACTGATATTCCCTGACAAGTTCAGAAGGAATGAGGACTCTGGGAAGGCATTTTTCTGGTGGTGGGAGAGGAGGACACAGTCCCTCCATACTGACCTCAGCTTGGGAAACATCAGGAGGTGAAAGGGTCCTCCTGAGGTCAGAGCAATCTCTCTGTGCCCCTGAAAGCCAGCGCTGCAGGGGGATGCCGACAGCCTGCTCTGCATCCCAGGAGAGCCAGGCTCAGCATTTAAATCCCACAGACAAACCCCCCATCCAGGTAGTGTCTAACACTCATCTGTCAAAGCAAAGGTGTGAAAGGAGGACTCTGTAACTTTGCTCGCTGAAACTTCAGCGAGAGCTGCTCTCTGGAGACCCTGAGGCATCGTGGTGGGGAGGACAGAGCCAGGTTGGCACCAGGGCTGCCCACAGCCTGGGCACAGGAGGAACAAGGCAAGGCTCGTCCCTGCCCATCCCTAAGGGGAATCTGTTTAGAGATACCATGCTTAGGCCCACAGAAAGTCAGCTCCAGGAGCTCTGTGGAGCCCAGACAGGGAGATTAGGAGCAAAGCCCCATGTAAGCCTTGCAGGGTTCATTCCAGGGTTGGTGATCCCAAAGGCACGCTCCAGCAGGGAAGAGGAGCTCAGTGCATCCCTGTGCTACTCACAGCTTTTGTTTCTGGAATATCCCCATGTATAAATGCACCCAACTGCAGTGTCTGTCGTGAAAATAAAACAGGCAAAGGTACATATAATTTTAAGACATGCTGCAGCCTGGACAACTTCCCTTTAATGGTGGAAAATATTCCCTGATTTCTGCCAGTGCCATGGACCAGTGTCAGGAGCACCTGAAACCCAGGAAGAGGTAGGTGGGTGTGCACTGGCTTGCACGTGTGTTCCTAAACAGGGAAATCCAATCTGCCAAGAAAATTCAATAACAGCCTTCACATTTAATTGTACCCCAGGGCCCAGTAAAAATCAACAGGGATGGGAGTTGTGGATTTTTCGTTAACCTTTCTCTTAAAAAGGTCTCAAAAAATAGCCACTGAATGAGAAGGGCTAGTTGAACATGTGGAATAAGGAGGGAAATCTATAGGGGGGAAATGAGTGTAAAACTTCAGGTTGGATCGACACAGAAAATCCTTCGGTAAAAGAAAACCTCCTGGTTTGATTTACACACGCAGCACTCGATTGAACAAGTGTTGCTACAGGCAATTGGAAAACAGTCAAAATGGTGAATTTGCTGCTTGCACACATTTATACCCTTTCCTGGAGACAATCTGCTGTTGCTTTTTGGCATGTTTAGTATTTTTTTAAACCACAGAAAGGTTATGCCCAGTTCTCTCAGTGACACAGGGATTTTTTGGGTGTAGGTGCAGATGGGCATTTGCCATGTGCTGGAGCATCCCGAGTTTTCTCCCCTGTGCTGGGCACTGCTGAGGCTGAACGTGGAATCCTGGGTTTGGTTTGGGAGCCCTCATGACAAGGACATGGAGGGGCTGGAGCCTGTCCAGGGAAAGACACATAGAAGAGTGTGTTCCAGAGGAGGGAATGGAGCTGGGGAAGGGGCTGGAGCAGCTGAGGGAGCTGTGGGGGCTCAGCCTGGAGAAAAGGAGGCTCAGGGGGGACCTTCTGGCTCTGCAATCCCTGACAGGAGGGGGAGCCGGGGGGGATCAGGCTCTGCTCCAGGGAACAGGGACAGGAGGAGAGGGAACGGCCTCCAGCTGTGCCAGGGGAGGGGCAGGTTGGACATCAGGAGGAATTTCTCCATGGAAAGGGTGGTTAAACATTGGAAGGGGCTGCCCAGGGAGGTTTGGAGTGCCCGCTCCTGGAGGTGCCCAAGGAAGGCCATGGCACTCAGCGCTCTGGGCTGGGGGACAGGGTGTGGGGGGTTTGTCACAGGCGTGCCCCTCCGGCCCGGGCGGTGTTTCCCAGCCCACCCGGTCACTGCATCCCCGCTCCATCTCCGCTCCATCATCCCCGCTCCATCATCCCCGCTCCATCATCCCCGCTCCATCCCCGCTCCATCATCCCCGCTCCATCATCCCCGCTCCATCCCCGCTCCATCATCCCCGCACCGGGACCCGCATCGGGGCCGCTCTCGCCCCGCCCACTCCCCGCGCTGAGGGGCGGGGCCGGCGTGGGCGGGGCCGGCGCGGTGACGCCATCGGCGTGCGCGGGCAGCGGGGCCGCGCTGTGTCACGGCCATGGAGTACCTGATCGGCATCCAGGGCCCCGACTTCGTCCTGGTGGCCGCCGACACCGTGGCCGCCTCCAGCATCGTGCAGATGAAACACGGTGAGACCCGCCCCGGGGGGGAGGGACTGCCCCGCCGGCCCGGCTTATCCCACCCACACCGCTCCCTGCGCCCGGCCCTGTCCCGGTGCGCTGTCCCCGGCCCTGTCCCGGTGCGCTGTCCGCGGCCCTGTCCCGGTGCGCTGTCCCCGGCCCTGTCCCGGTGCGCTGTCCCCGGCCCTGTCCCGGTGCGCTGTCCCCGGCCCTGTCCCGGTGCGGTGTCCGCGGCCCTGTCCCGGTGCGCTGTCCCCGGCCCTGTCCCGGTGCGCTGTCCCCGGCCCTGTCCCGGTGCGGTGTCCCCGGCCCTGTCCCGGTGCGGTGTCCCCGGCCCTGTCCCGGTGCGCTGTCCCCGGCCCTGTCCCGGTGCGCTGTCCCCGGCCCTGTCCCGGTGCGGTGTCCCCGGCCCTGTCCCGATGCGGTGTCCCCGGCCCTGTCCCGGTGCGGTGTCCCCGGCCCTGTCCCGGTGCGGTGTCCCCGGCCCTGTCCCGATGCGGTGTCCCCGGCCCTGTCCCGGTGCGCTGTCCCCGGCCCTGTCCCGGTGCGGTGTCCGCGGCCCTGTCCCGGTGCGCTGTCCCCGGCCCTGTCCCGGTGCGGTGTCCCCGGCCCTGTCCCGGTGCGGTGTCCCCGGCCCTGTCCCGGTGCGGTGTCCCCGGCCGTGCCCGCGCCGGGCGGGGTTGGGGCGCTGCCAGGCCGAGCTGGGCCCCGGGGGAGGTTTTTGCACGGGTAAAGGTGCGGGGAAGCAATGCCGGGGGCTCCAGGTGGGGTTTGGTCGGTGTTGGAGGTGCCAGGCGGCCTCTGGCCCCCGGTTCCAGAGGGCCTTTCTAAAGATCCCAAACCTGAGCCCGGGGCTCAAAGGGCCGCTTGTGAAGCTCCCAGTCCTCAGCCAGTACAACTGTGTTATATATATATTGCTATATGTAAATTGTTCTATATTATTATATATAATAAACCCTGTGTTGGGTTCTCAGCTTAACCTCCCTGTCCAGCTAAGCCTTGTCTTGCCAAACAGCCTTTTTTCACTGATGAAAATGTACATAGAATACAGGACTTAGTTTGCCCTTGGAGGGGAGGGTTAGGGGCATAACCCCCCATAAATTTCACATAATTGCTTAGAATATTGGTGTTTGCTGGTAATTGCTTTAATTAGTAAATGAATTTCGGCCTGGAGAAGAGGAGCTTCAGGGTGACCTAACTGGCCCTTCCAGGACCTGAGGGGAGCTACAAGAAAGATGGAAAGAGGCTTTTTCCAAGGGCCTGGAGTGACAGGACAAGGGGCAGTGGCTTCACACTGACAGAGGGCAGGGTTAGATTAGAGATTAGGAAGAAACTCTTCCCTGTACCACCAGACGTGAGAAGCTGAATGTCAGCATTTGCTCAGGGAGACATTTTTGGTGGTGTTCCAGGTCATGGTGCACCTATCCAAGTCTCTTTCTTGCTTCTAAACAGTCCTGGTGTGTCAGGATATTGGCAAAATAATTTATTCCTCTGACCACAGCTCTCTTTGTTGTTTCTCTCTGCCTAGACCATGACAAAATGTTTAAGATGAGTGAAAAGATCTTACTGCTGTGTGTGGGGGAGGCTGGAGACACGGTGCAGTTTGCAGAATACATCCAGAAAAACGTTCAGCTCTACAAAATGAGAAATGGTGAGTGAAGCAGGACGGGTACTGGAGGTTGGGAGCAGAGCTGGGGTGGTTTCCAGGTGAATGTTCATGGAAATACATTTACACAAATATTTTACTAACAAACCCATTATTCTCTTAATGTGTCCATTGCATGCCAACTGTTACCACTTCTTCTGATATACTGGTCAAAAAAATTCAAGCTACATGTCCCTAATATTTCCATTTTTTGAAGCCATGTGTATTGGCATGGTCTATACAGACAGGAGCTCCCCAAATTTGGAAGGTCCTTTTTGTGCTTGTAGCCTTGAGAAAAAGCGGGAATTGGGCACAGGACACGACATTTCCTCGCTGGAGAACATCTTTTTATTTCAGACAGGGGTGGGGAGGTGGGGAGTGATGCCTGAGCGTGGGTTTGTGCTGCTCTGCCATAAGTGCTGATGTTTCTCCCCAGGTTATGAACTGTCTCCCACGGCAGCTGCGAACTTCACCCGGCGGAACCTGGCGGATTATCTGCGGAGCAGGGTGAGTGGGGGCTGAGGGACCTGGGCACAGCCCACAGGGGACATGTCCATCCTCAGGGCACGGAGTCTGAAACAGCTGGGAGCTGCTGTCTGTGGTGGGGAATTGGGCAGGGGCTGCCCAGGGAGGTTTGGAGTCCCCAGCCCTGGAGGTGTCCCGTGCCACTCAGTGCTCTGGGCTTTTCCAGCCTCAGGGATCCCGTGAATTCACGTTGCTGAAAGGATGTCTTAGTAAAATATAACTTTATTTGCTAATTTAAAAAACTTATCACATCACTTATCAATAACTGATACAGCTATAGACTTAAAATTCCAGCCTTGGGCCCAGTAAACACTTTGTCACTCACTGCAGACACGAAGTGAATTAAACCCCTTGATAAGATTGGGGGTTTTCATGCAAATGCACCAAATCCGTTTAATCTTCTTGGAAAGTGATTTTATAGAGCAAAGCTGTTTGATGTACTTAGCAAAACAAGTGCCTTTTGTAAACAGCAACATGATCAAATCCAAGTTGGAGCTGTGTGTTCAAGTTACTGAACTGCAATTACTGATGTTTCCCGTGGTGATTTTTTTTCGAAGTGTGAAAAGATGTTGTGAAGGGCCAAATGGACTTTTAACAATCCAAGGTCAGGAAGCATTTCATTGAGAAGAATGCTAGCGTGCTATGTGAGAGAAAACAGGAAGAAAGAGGGTGTTGAGAATGAAGTTGATCAGCTCTGTCAGGGATAGAGTGTGGGATGAATTGTGTTGCATTCTGACAGTGCACTGCCCAGGCCTGAGATGAGATTTTGTGGTAGCAAATAAAGACCAATATTAACCTCAGAGCTGTACTGTTGAGAACTATACCTGTGTGGAGTGAGAGTTCTCCAAGAACTCATCCCCAGGAGCAGCCAGAGGTCCTTGTTCTCCCTTCTGACGTGGATCACAGCTGCAGGTCACAGCTTTTCCTGCTGGGTCCCTTCCAGCTCAGATGTGATTCCGCACGACTCGCCTGGTTTAAATGGCTTCAGCCAACTCCGTGGCTGGTGCTGATGGTTGGCAGTGGTGCTGTTGGCTTTGGCTTGTGTTTAGGTGGGATTAGGAAGGTCTGTGTGTGTTTTGTGTCCCTCTGTGCAGTTTTTGAGGCTGATGGGAAGCAGCAATGCTGCTGATTGGGGCCTGGCCCTGGGGGCTGCCTGGTGCTGGTAGCTCATCTCGGGGACATCTGACCTGCAGGGGTGAGACTGATTGTCCTGCCCCACTTAAGCAGAGGCAGCTATTTCTTACATGTGATTCCAAGTACCTTTAACTGGCCTTTTGGTGGACTTGCCCATCAGGATTGATGTGGCACCATTGCCTCCCTCTGTGCCACGTCCCTTGAGGCCTGATCCTCCCTGTGCCTCTCCTCCTTCCCAAGCCCACGCCTGTCTTCCAGCTCACCTGCTCCAGATGGGCAGCACAGTGGGGAGGACACTGGCAGAGGCAGATGTGTTTATTTACCGGAGACAAAACGCTGCTCTGGTGCAGATGGCAACGCCCCGGGGCACGGCGCTCTCTGACACTGCTGTCACACTACACTGCTCCCCACACTGCAGGGAGAACCCTTTTCTCTCCAACCACACCACCTAATGACTTGTTTGTGGGATTTAGAATTTGATAATACAAGCCTTGCCATCAGAATTAGGCTTTTTTTTTTTTCCTGTGAATTTTGTTACGTTTCCGTCATCCTGTGTGGGATACCAGAGGGATTAACACTGGTGCTCAGTGTGTGTTTGAATTGCATGTGGGATTCCTGGAGGCTGCTGGTGTCATCGTGTGGATGAAAAAAAATTCAAAATTGAAAAATTTGAAGGTGAAATATGACAGTACCTCCTGTTAGGAGTAGGGAAATAGTTGAGAAGTAGAAAGTTTGGTGGGGAAAGTGTAGTTTCTTGCTGTGGAGCTGTTACAGAGGCCAGAAGGTGTGTGAAGGGGAAAGGTTAAACTGCAGCAGGACTTTCTCAGGCATTAGAGTCTTGTTGGAGGTGAGTGGTGCTGTAGTGTGTGGTGGCAGGACAAGGGGGAATGGCTTTAATCTGAAGGAGAGCAGGATCAGATGAAGTCCCTTCCAACCCAACCCATTCCATGATTCTGCTGTTACCTGCTCCAGTGTTTAACTCACTGCTGAGGTTGTATGTGGGGAGTGGGAAAAACAACCCCCTGTCCCTCCAGAGGTGATGAAGTTCAGTCTCTGGTGGTGATGCTAGTTAATTATAGGTGACAGGGTCTGGCTGGAGTCCAAAGGCAGCCTGGCAGCTCCTCTCCCTGTGTCCACACTTGGCAGGGAACTTCCTCGCTCCCACCTTTCCCCCTCGCTGTGACTTTGGTTTCCGCCAGATGTCACAGGGCTGTGTCACCACCCCCCTCCCAGGCTGGGGCCGGGCTGTTTAGCACAACTCTGCTCTTCAGCTGTAAATTCTGAAGAATTTCACACCTTTCCTAATTGCTGTCGTTATTTTAAATCAAACAGCAGTCAAGTGCAAAGCCACTGGGCCAGGGAATGTGTCTCTGTAGGAAGGGGAGTTTGGGACAAAGAAGGCTCGTTCTGGGGTGTCAGTCAGCACTCATTTGGTGGCCCTTTAACCACACCAATCTTGCCAAGAGTTTAGAACTGTTGGCCTGGATTGAGTCACAGAAGCCAAGGAAGGATGGACTAAAGGCATGGGATGTACAGGAAATTCCAGTGCCAGCATGGGGGTGTTACGCTGCAGATTTCATTTATAATCATGGAAGGAGTAGATTATGTAGATTTTCTGATGTTTAAATCCTGCCTTTCTTCAGTAATAAGGCATGGGGGATCATTATTTACATTTGAGTTTTAAGAAGTCTCAGAGACCATTAGCAGGAGAACTTACAACTGAAAATCAGTTTACAGATGGGTTTAAGTGTGTATAACACCATTTATTTATGGTTGAGTATCTCGCATATGCCAATGTTGGTAATTCCAAGTCACACAATAATTTGAGTGATCTTGTGTCATGGCTCTTAAATATCAACTTGTGTGATGTTTCAGAATAAATAAATGATGAAATACAGCCTAATTAAACGAATACAGCTGCATGGTAACTTCTTTCCAAATATTCCTGGATGCTTTGAAGATTAAATCACACCATTTACAGTGATGTTTGATATATAACTGAAGCCTGCTTTATTCTGTCTTACTGTCTGAAAGTAAAAATACAGTGTCCTGTGATTTATTCTTTTCTTGCGTGGAAATTCACTGTACTTGGTATCAAAATGAACTTTTTCCTGTGATACAGTTAATGTTTTGGCTTTAGGGTAAAATTCTGTTTGCTTTTTTAATCTGTTAGTTGCATCATCATTTTTTTCTTATTTTGTTGCTTTGTTGATCCAGGCTTTCCAGCAGTTTAGAGATATCCTGTTAGTACAATTAATTTAATGAGAAACATTATGTAGATATGAAAATACTGGAACTATATAAAAGCTGCTTTTAAAAATACACACAATTCCCACATTTTTTTCTGAGCCTACATTTAAAAATAATACAGTGCACGTGTGTTTCATGGTCTTACAAAGTACAGATCTTGGAAGGAGATGTGGGAGAAGAAGGGGATGTTTGATTTATTCACGATGGTGGAACGCTAAACCCAGAACATGGAGGAAACTGCCAAGGATTAAACTTGGTACATGCAATAAAAAATCAAATTGCCAGTGAACAGGACCCTGTATGTAACTGTCTGCACTGTGTGAGAGCTTTTATGTGCACTGAAACGGGCCGTGGTCACCAGGAGGGGCTGGGGAAAGAGCAAAGAGCAGGTTAAAGGGACAAAGAGTCCTTAGAAACTGCAAAATGTTCGTGTTGTGCTCACGTGTCGACAGTAAAATGCTTCATGTTTTATGCTGAGATGAAAGAATCTGGTGTGAAAACCGCATTCGAGTTTGAGTGTGCTGTGAAAGCTGTAAAAAAAAAAACAAACAAACCCAAACACGCTGGTTTTGAGGAGAACCGGAGTTTTATGGGTTTGTTTGCTCGTGCAGTCCGTGGTACCAGAAGACCTGATGGTTGAGGAGTTGGGATCCAAAGGATCCCAGGGTTTGGGTGTCAGTGCTCTGATGTAACCGTGCTTTGTGCTTGCAGACCCCTTACCACGTGAACCTTCTGCTGGCTGGCTATGACGACCACGAGGGCCCTGCCCTGTACTACATGGACTACCTGGCAGCCCTGGCCAAGGCTCCCTTCGCAGCACACGGGTACGGAGCCTTCCTCACCCTCAGCATCCTCGACCGCTACTACAAGCCAAGTAAGTGGAGTCCGGGCCAGGAAAATTCTCCTGTTTCAGTTCAGGTCTCAATTTATTGATCAGTGGGACTGACGTTGGCCAAATCAGGCGCGATTGCTGTGGTGCTGCAGGTTGGGACTTGACTTTTTGTTAGGTAAAGGGAGCTTCGAGTGTTGCCTTGCTGGAATGGTAGTGTGAAACTGGTCAACTCCTGAGTGTTTTTCCTGATTGCAACTTCGACTGAAGTGAAGGAAGTTTCGGTTTATTCCAAAACATGAGTAGACTTTCCTGGACTATTAGATGCTGGTAGTCTGCTTTTAATGAACAACAGTGGTGACTTTGTCTTCCTGCTTGTCTGTTGGCTCTGACATGTACACTTTCCCAGATTATCAATCTGCAGAGGGCAGATCCTATTGCTCCATATCTTGGATTGGCTTTGTGTGTGATATATTAAAAACATTCAAGTGAAAAGATAAGCCTAGTGAGATGGTCTCCAGCACTCTGAAGTGGTGGTGATTAATCATGGAATGTGAAATGGTTTGGGTTGGAAGGGACCTTAAAGCTCATCTTGTTCCACTCCCTGCCATGGGCAGAGACACCTTCCACTGGCCCAAGTTGCTCCAAGCCCCGTCCAAGCTGGCCTTGGACACTTCCAGGGGTGGGGCAGCTCCTCTGGACAGAAGAGAGATTTTTTTAAGACTGATTTCCAGCTCTGTGCACGTGGCAGCTGCTCATCATAATTATTGCACGTGTTTGTACCTGCCTGAAGTTTTAATTTTAGAATCATAACCCACTGCCAAGGAATGAACATGGCCCCATCCCTGCTGTACAGATGAGGAAATTTGCAAAGCTTGGAATATTGTTAATCTGACATCTTTGGCTTTGCCTACAAAACAACTTCACTCCTGTGTGCTAAGTTTAAGTTAATATCTCTGCTCTGAGATTAGAAATCCTTTCATCCACCTCCTGCAAGAAACGTAGCTGTAAACTGATGGTTTTATTCAAATGGAATTTCTGCCTGAACAGTGGATGCAGATCTGGAACAAAGTGTAGAAACAAATTTTGAGAGATCCACAGACCTCGGTTGTTTTCCAGTCATGTCCCTCAGAAGTTCTGTTGTTCCATTTGCACCGCTCCTCGTGGAACGGAGGAAAATAATGACCTGCAGTGAATTGCCGTGGCTTGTCATCCCTGTGGAGTGCTGGATTTTAGCCTGCAGTGTTCAAACAGCAGGAGCAATCCACACGTGCCTTCCCCACCACCGAGCTCAGCCCCGGCAGCAACGCTGAGCTAAACCCACCTCCACCTCCTGCCCCCGCCTCGCAGCCGGCTGGGGCAGCTGGAGCTGATTTAGGGCTGGAATAAGCTGGAGGACAGGGAGGCAGAGCCCGGGCCCTGGCCATGGGAGGCAGAATTCCGTCATGCTTCCCATTGCCTGTAACAAATCGATTCTCAATGGCTTGTTGCGGCGGGAGCGCCGCGGTGCAGGCCGTCCCCGGGACATCTGGAAAGGGTTTGCTGGGAGCTGGGAAGGAGAGCTTTTGGTGCTCAGCTGAAAAGTTGTTTAAATTTAATAAAGTTGCTGCGGGGAGAGAGAGAGATGGCCTCTAATGGAATCAATCTGTGGATGTTTTCCCTTTCAGGTCTCACACGTGAGGAAGCCATGGAGCTCTTGAAAAAATGCCTGATGGAGGTGAGTTGCCAAACTCAGGCCCTGGTGATCCCGAGAAAGGGATGTTTGTTTGCATTCGCTCTCTGAGACTTTCCTGTTCCCCTTGCCACGTTTTTCTCTGCCTTTGCCAGAAGGGTAATAAATGCACATTGGCCAGATGTGGAGGAGCTACTGAGGGAAGGGATTTGTGGGCACTTGTGTTGCCTTTGCACGGTTCATGTCCTCCAGAACCTAAACTTGGAGTTTAATTGCTTTTCTTTACTTCTGCTTCTTCCGTGCTTAGCATAATATTGATACAGACCTTTCCTCTGGTGGTTCTTGTGACCATCCTGCAGCATCCTTGTGTTACACTTAAGCACTCTAGAAGTATGTACTAGTTCTTTTCCAGCCTCTGAAATGATACCTGAGGTAAAGCCTTGGCCTTAAAAGTTCATGGCCAATATTAGTGTAAACAAGACTCCAGGTATTTCAGGCACCAAGGCTTTTGTTGTAGGAAAATAGTCTTTATCCTTGTCTTTAAGAGATTGAATCAAACATAACTCTGGGGAAATGGAGGAAGAAATGCTCTAGAGAGGTCCTGCTTGAAGTACCTTTGTGATACGTGCGCTTTGTGCCCAAAATTGTGGCCCAGTTTAGTCTTCCTGCTTAAATGTTGACATGTAAGGCCTGTGTGTTCTGCATCTCCAGCCTGGGCTTGTCTGACGTGGATTGTTTTACAACAGAGGACAAACTCACGCTAATTCATTCCTGAGCCGTGAAAAAACCCACCCTGGTTCCTTCTGTTTCAGGTCACTAGGAGCAGGATGGAAATGTTGTGGTGCAACAGCATGCCTCTTAAATTGTATTCTCCTCTTTTCTTTAAGCTTTGAGTGAACCTCATCTCTTCTGTCTCTCTGTCTTTGCTGAACAGCTCCAGAAACGCTTCATCCTCAACCTGCCCTCCTTCAACGCGCGGTTCATCGACAAGGACGGCATCCACGACATGGACAATGTGCCCCTGACCAAGCTGGACTCCTAACCCCTGAGATCTTTCTGCAGCAGTCTTCTTGTTTTGTTCACTTTTGGGTTTGGGTTTTTTTTGTATTCATTTGAAACACCCCAGTCATGTACTGCAGTGGGAGATCAAATAAAGATTGACATTTATATAGCCAGTTTTATCTTTTTATTCTGCTGATCCTTCCTGAGAGGATTTAAGTAGATTGTTCCACAGTGAAGGTGAAACTTGATTTACTGTTGGTGGGGGCACATTCAGGTTATTTATCTTTCCTCTTCTGAGATTTTACTGCTCCCCAAATCTCCTGTGTGGGAAAACTGTCTTTTCTCCATGACACTGTGCTGTCATCTTCTCTCATCAGCAAAGCTCAGCAAACCCCACACAAGTGTTCCATGCCCATCATACACCACATCGGCTTTATTTTTCCTAAGATGTTACCACTGTTTACTTTACAAAATAATAATCAGGTTTTCAAAGGCTTGATTTGCTTTGGATATAATTTTCTTTGACTTGAACTAGATTGAAACAAAGATTTTCACACAGAGTGGAGTTTAAAATGCACTTTTAACTCACCTGGCCATGGTTACTGGGAAAGAGGTTTCTGCTGGCACAGTGGGTTCATAACTACTTTAAATAGAATTTAAATAGTATTTTAAATAGAAACTGATGTATCGAGTGATTTTTATAAATTGTTTTATCTATACACTTAGAAGTCCACGAAAGCAGTTTGATGAGAAATTAAACTGCAACACTTTTCGTAAATATTTGAATTACTCTGAACTAGTTAGAGCTTTGTTTCCATGAGACTAATCCCTGGTCATGTAGGCTCTAGATGCTGCTTCCCTATGAAACCCCCATTCATGGAACAGCCTTGGATAATTAGTATGATCAACCACGTGGCTGATACTTGTGGTCTGCCCAGAAGTGATTCTTATGAGGTGAGTTTTTGGTGTGACTCCCTCCCTACTTGAATTGGCATTAAAAGTGCCCTGGGTGCTTATTTTATGTTTGAGTTAGCTTGGAAAAAAGGCTCTTGGAAATGGAAGGGTGGATGTGTGCAGGATTGTGTCATGGCACAACAGCCAGGTCCTCAGCTGGATATGGGGACAGACCCAACTCTTCATTTGTCAAAGATTTTTGGGTTTGCCTCCAAACATTCCTGCCCTGTGGAATAGATGAGAACTGGATGAGACTGAGACTTGCTTAATGTCACAGAAGGAATTTGCAGCTCCAGTGCCTTAACTCACCCTGCCTCTTATGTAAATCTAATTCTCCCCTGAAGTCCTATCAGGCTTTGTAGTTTAATTCTTCCCAGAAAGAGTTTAATTATCCTCTGGTTTTGCTGTAATGGCTGCTCTGAAATTTGTATCTGGGATAAAGTACATTTTGCTAAAATTTACTTTTAAAAAGCTTTTAGACTTCACCCCCAGCAGTCCCCAGCCTGATGATTTCGTCTTGGCAGGTCACACTGAACACGAGCAGAGCCTGAGCCGTGTCATTCAGCGACTGAAATCTCACCCCTTCGTGTTGCATTAATGTGCTTGTTTAGCCTAATGCAGCATCTCTAATTTATTTTCCCACTGATGTTGAATGTTTTTGCAGGTTTCTTGTCTCCTTTCAGGCTCGTCACCGCAGAGGGGCTGAGCTGATGTGATATTTTTGTCACTGCATATCAAAGCGGCGCTGCCTCCTTATTGGAGGAATTGGTGGTTTCTGACCCCAAACCGGGGTGTGGAGCTCTTGGGTGGTGTGAGCCCGGCAGAGGATCTGCCTGCAGTTTTTATTGGCACCTATTTGCATGCAGGTGATTAATAAACATAAAACAATTATGCCCTGCTTGGATTCAGGTTGGAATGGAACATATGTTTAGCCCGAGGGCACGGCCCAGGATCTGAATCCCCCACGGAGGGGAAGATCCAAGGGGTTGCATCCGAAGCCAGTGGAGCAGCAACCTCGAGGAATGAATAAATGCAGCCCTTGATTCCAAACCAGGAACAAAAGAACTGGCCCACAATGAGATTGGACTCTAACAAGGCAGATTTTTTGAGGACATTCCAAGAATTTACACTTTTTAAGGAAAAGTGTGATGCTTTTGCTGCATAACTTATTTTTTAAAGGTCTACAGTGCTGATGTTTAAATTCAGAAAACAGTTTGTTGACAGTAATATATAGAATCTGGTTGAAAAATCAGTATCTTATGTTACTAAAAGAGAAGAAAAATTACCTGCTTCAAGTTTAACCCTAAAGCTTTTCAAAGTCATATTTTGCCTAGAATCCAGGAGTCCCTTGGAAAGAATTCACCTTTCCATTTGAAATGCATCTGAATTTATCATGACAGGCCTCTCTTTCATAAGAGATCTCTGAGAGAACTGAGCACCGCAAGAAAACCCTGCTTTGTCCTAATTTCTGTGGTTCATATTATAAAACATGAAGGTTGCAGAGCGAGGTGCCGTGGTCCTGGGGCACTGTGGTCACAGTGAGCTGCTCTGCCTCGCCTTGGCTGGTAATTCTGACCAGATGTTCTGCTCCCAAAGCCTCAGGGCCCAAAGAGTTAACAAGGCCCTTTTTCTCGTGTTAGGTTTCCTGTTTAAGGATGGTGTTTTCCTGAGGAGCAGATCATCACCAGCTCATCTCTCCAGAGCTCAGAGCCCGCTCCAGGATCAGTTTACAGAGCCTTTGTGCCTCAGGCCACCTTGGGTTGGGAGTGCTTTGCTGAAGGAGGAATGTGAGTGTAGGTGCAGCACTCACAGGGCTTTTTCTTGGTGTTAATTCCACCTTTCCCTGAAGAAAATCTGTGTTTTGGGGCAGACCTTCCTGCCAGCAGGAACTGGGACCCAGCTCCCCAGGGGTTTGTAACTCTGCCAGGGCAGCTCTGCAGCCCAGCAGTGATTTGGTGACTCAAAGTCGTCCTGGGTGATGCAGCTTTTCCCCCATGGGATGGAGGGTGACACCAAGCACTGACAGCAGTGAAAAGCTGAAATGGCTGGAAGGTGAAGATGTCCCCCTTCTTGCTGTGTTCATCTTTATGGGGAGTTACTGGGGGAAGGAGCTCCCAGGTGGATTCACCTCCATTTCCCTAAGATTTCTCCAAAAAAATCCAAGACCCTTTTCTGTTAAACAATCCAAGAGATGCTCCAGCCCTGGGCAGGTGAATGGACGTGGGCAGGGACTGCTTTTCTGTGCAAACCTGAATGCTCTCCCCAGAAACTTGTGAGCCTTTGTGAGCAAAACAGAAATAAAGCATGTTTGGAACAACCCTGCAGGGCATCCTTAGCAGCCTTTGGGTCTGTTCCTGGTGATCAGTCACTGGCAGAAGCTTTGCCACCAAATGGAACTGTCACTTTTTGGAGTCAAGGCGTGGGAGCAGAGGGGAGAGATCAGGTTGAACTCTCCCAAGGATGTGTTTTCCTTTGCTCTTGTCTCTAGTTTTGACAGTTCCTGCAAGAGGCATCAGCACATGCCAGGGCTGACATTAGGAATTATGCTCATAGGATTTGGTTGAGTCCATTTTCCCATCTGAAACAGGGACAGAAATATTCCTTTTGTGCGAAAGAAGTTGGCATTTGAGGGAGGAAAACCTGACTTTGCTACCTGTGAAGCACTTCCTCTGTATGTATTTAGGGAAAAATGAATCTATCCTACCTGTGAAAAGTTTATCCTTCAAGCCATTTTTAATTCTTTAAAGGTTTAACCTTACAGAGTTTCCATGTCTTGTTATCATCCATCAACAGTAATTTAGTGCAGGAAATTTTCACTGATCAAACTAAACAGACATCAGTTGTTTTAACAGATTAAAAAAAAAAAAAAAAGCAGCAAAATGGAAATGGTGGAATTAAAATACACAACTTGTCTGTTTTCCATGCCCTTGACTGTATTGATTTGGATCTCTGTGTTCTCCTGGCTGGCTGAGGACAACGTTAAAAAATAAGTTAGTTGTCTTGAAAATGTAAAGTGACAGTTTAAGTGTTTTGTTTCTGTGCTAATGTGCAATTAGGTCGTTATCCAATAAGCTGATTCATGTAAGTCTAACTCAAGACAGCTGTGGAAGGAAGGCAGAGAGAAAACCCTTTGCTGTTGGGGAACAGGGAGAGGGTGTCCAGGAGGATCTGCTTCAGAACCACCAGGATGGGCTTTTTCCTTGTGTTAAATAATAAAGCCTAGCAAAACTTGTGAAAAATTAAATTCTGCTGGTCAAATCTACAGAGAGAAAACTAAAATGTGGGTAGATCTGGATGCCAGCAAGAGTAGTATCATTTTTTACCCATAAATCAACTCTGAGGCAGCACCACAAGGCGAGGCGACCCCAGCGTTGCTCTGGGAATGCAGAAATGCCATTCCCTGCTCCCAGAGCTTTTGTTTTTTGGGGAACTCCTGTGTGTCTCCCCAGCCTGTGCATTCAGCAGAGGGCACTGATCCTGCACTCTGCCACCTCCTCCCAGACTGGTTTGGCCTCTTCCCTGGAGCTCATCTGGTGGTCACAGAGCTGGGAGTGCTGAGGGAGGGTCAGTGCTGATGGATGTACCAGCTTTGTCTCTTCCCTTGGAAGACACACATTTGATTTTTCACATGGACAGTTGTGCCATGAAGCAAGTTAATTATCCACGTTTTCAGGAGGGAGGATAGCCTGGGACCCACCAAAACAACCAGAAAGAGCAGCTGGATTCCATCCTCCCCTCGTTCATCACGCACTGACACGCAGGGAGGCAAAGTAAATCTTCCATTTTTTTGGGATAATACAATTCTGCCTTGCAAAGCAGCTCTGGACATTTACTGCTCCAAGGGAAGATGCTCTCAGGGCTTTAGCAGCAGCTGTGCTGGGGAGGAAAAACTCCTGCTTCCAAAAAACTTCCTGGGATTCCTCAGCAAAATCTGCTCAAGGAAAAAAAAAAAAACAGGAAAAGTCTTCAGTGGCTTTTCATTTGCTGGTTTGGAATGTGGGATATTATAACACATTCATTTACTCCTTCCCAGCAGGTCTGCAGTGTGCTGAGGGTGTCATTATGGGCCTGGGCTGAGCAGAAAATGCTGTGTAATTAAAATGTCCCCAGTTGGATTATATGGGAATCAGAAAGTTTCAAGTACATAACCAGACTCTGACATGGGAATTGGGAAAACATTTCCGAGGCTGTCAGCTCGTTTTGTGGTTTTTCTTTCTTTTTTTGAACAGCAGTTTCTTGGATCTTTAAAACAAGTCTGTTACTGGGCAAGGCTGAGTTTGGGATATAAAAGGATTTCCAGGGTTTACTTATTCCTTATTTCCTCTGCTTTACAGTGATAAGGTTCAAACTTGTTTCTCTCTCTTTTTTTTTTAGTTTTAAACTCACATAGCTCTGAGAGAGCACCTTCAAGACAAAACCAATCAAAAGGGGGTTTTAATTTAATTTCTTACAGTGTTCTCTCAAAGCACAGGAGAAACCTGCCCCGAGCATCTCACTGGGCTTTGCTGGGGCTCATCTTGGTGGTGTTTCCCTCCTGTTGATGGTGCTGGGATGAGCCAGGGGAGAGCTGGTTGTGTGAGCTCCTCTCCTGGATTTGAGGTTAACCCCTGCTGATGTGTTTAGGAGCTGTGAAGCCACACACGGGTTTGGTTTTGGTTTCCATGCTGGCTCCAAAATTTGCAGAGAACTGAAGCAAAAGGTTCTTTATGTTCAAAAGCTGTGAAAAAGCCTATGACAGGAATTAATAGAAAACATTTTGCCCCAAACTGAGCTGAATTGAGCTATGTTTCCTTGCAGGATTTGCTGAATTACTCCTTGGCTGAGCAGGTTCAAAGGCACTGACAACTTTTTTTTTTTTTTTAATACTTTAAAACAGGAATGCTCCTTAATTTTTTTACCACTTCATCTGAGTTCTCTACTTTACCAGGTAAGACCTGTAATGTAGATTCTCTGAGTGGTCTGTGTGCCAAATGTTCTGAAAGATGCTCTGTAGGGTTTCCCCACTGCCCAGAGGGTGAGGGGCTCCCTGGCCTTTGTGGGGCTGTGGATGTGCCCGTGCCCTGCAAAGCTGTGCCAAACCCTGCCTGCCTCACAAAGAGAGCCTGAACAGGGCCAAACCAGAGTTCTCTGTGCTCCAAGACTGCTCTGATCCCCTGTGGTGATTGCTGAGTGCTCCTGGAGGCTCCCTGTGATGACCAAATTAGCAGGAAACTCCAAAAGCCATAACATATAATATCTAATATCTAATGTACAGTGTGCTGCTGCCATATGACAGGGCTGGGGAGAGGAAATGAAATGAAAATGGGTCAGGAGTGGGAGGCCTGGGCTGAAGCAATTCCTTGTGGTGCCAGGGTCCATTTAAGAGGCAAAACAGCAGCACATTACCAAGAGGGTGTAAGAAAGGCTGTTTTCATGGTCCAGACTGAGCAAACTGGCCTTTCCACCAGCCTCCTCCTCCTCAGCAGCTCCTGCATCCCATGTGTCCTGCCTCCCTGCTGGAATGCCTTTCTCCCTTTGCTTCCACGTGGAACCAGCAGGCAGCAAAGTGGAGCAGGGATTCTTAAAGGAGAGAACTTTTTATCATTGGAAATAAAAAACTTACAGATCCTATCTTTGAAACAGTCTTCTGAAATAAATTTGGTGGTTTTTTTTTTTGTAGTTACGGTGCTGGGGAACACAGGGTCTAAACCAATAATCTTGGGGTCCTTGTGTCACCCTCACAAATAACATTTATTTTGCTGCCTCATTTGAAAACGTTTCCAGTTTTGGTGTTTTGATTCAGTTCCACTAACAGGAAAAACTTCCCTTGCTCCCAGGCCGTGTGGCTCCTTGGGCTCTGCATGCAAAGCTGGGAATTTCATGGACTCTCCCATATGAAGGAATGCATTAACTACAGGTCAGCAAACTCTGGTTATTGGCTTGTTTCACACCAAGAGCTGTTATTACCCCGTTGCTTTTAAGGTGCCTGCTTGGAGGTAATTATTTAGTGTGTCCAAAGCCATGTGGAATTCCAGCACAGCCTCTGCTCCCTGGCGTTAATGATGCAGCACAGTCACAGCTCCTCGTTCCCCTCGGTTTGCCCTTGGGACAACTGACTCCCAGAGAATGAGGAGGTTTTGTTAATATTCTTTTTTTGTTCTTTTTTTTTTTTTTTTTTTTTTTTCAGGGCTTGGCATGTGGTTTCTCTGGATTTGTCATTCATTCAAAATTAATTCAAAAAAGACCTTTTTTTGTTTCAATTTCCCTTTAGGATTGAAATTCCAGCGTGTTCTATAACAGGCGTAGAAACCATGAGCCTGGATCTATTTTTACCCTTTGACACGATCCTACGTATTTTCCCACGATAAGATTTGTGATCAGTGTGGGAATTCATACCAGGGTTGAGCCCAGAATTGTGTAAAATTCCCTTTTTTTCTGTTAGGATGGAAGGGCAGAGGACACGTCAGGGAACAGCCTCGTTTGACTGAGCTGGGAGGGAACTCCAGCAGGGACAAGAACTGGCCTGGCACGACCCCTGACTCTTCTGAGGTGTCTCTGTGGGCCTGCAGGAATGAAGTGCCCAAAATTTTGGGAAGTCCCAATGCTTTTAGAAAGCTGATCCTGTGTGATGTGTCTGCTGCTGGTCTTGATCATCTGCGGTGGAATCAACAAGTGAATCCAAATCCTCCAACTTCCTCCCACTCCCAGGTCAGTGGAGGCACCCTGGCCTGTCGGGCACCAGACTGTTCCTCATAAAACATTCCAGAGACTCGCAGGTACCCAAGGAGGAGCACGAGGAGGGAGGTATTTTCCAGCCCAGGGATGTGGTGTGTAATTACCGGAGACAGATCCTGGTTCTCCGCGTTGCTCATCCCTGCCGTGTCTAAGAATTCCTTGATATTCAAAGTGCCCCAAACCAAGCCAGGTTTGCATAATGTGATGAAATTAGGAAATGATATTTCACGCCTGGGTATTACAGTGTGCACACAAACACTTTCATCCTGTGTCGGGGCGTCGCTTGCTCGGCTCTGATACTGAGCACCAGAGGATGTCTGCAAATGGAATTATTTCAGGATAGTTATCCTAAATAGCCCCACGTAGGGAAACCTGTATTGTAGCACAAAAGCACCTTACTCCCCTTTATCGTAATCCATTTAAATGTGGATTATGCTGATGCAGAACAGGGCGCTCCTACTTTGGAATAATTTTAAATAGGAATAGTTTTTTGTGCTTTTGGCTCACACCCTGAATTATCCAAACTGGCTTTGAAGTGTAAACAAGCCTCTGATGTGTCTGTAGTTTTTCCATTCTGCTCCCTGGCTCCTCCCTGTTCCTTGGCTCTTCCTTTGGGAAGGTCCAGAGCAAAACCAGACCTGCAGAGCCCGTCATTTTGGTCTTTGCTTTCACAAACCTCATACCAATCCAATTCCCAATTTAAATGCCTTCCTAAGCTTTGAAGGGAATATTTAAATGCAAGTTTCTGATGCTGAGCCATCCCCACAAATTATATTAGGACATGAAATGTTTCCTTTCACACTTTTCTGAAAGGAAGGAGGTTTGTTCCAATCCTCCCGTGGGCCCTGCTGGGACAGTTTGGGGTTTTCCTCTTTATCATCAGCCTAGTGTGCATCTGCAGAGAAACCCAACAGGTACCACTCTATCTTCTAATTTATCACTGATACCATGAGGTCCTTCTGCAGGTCTTCACAGACAGGTTTGGATTTGACTACCCTGAGTAGTTCTGAAACATCAGCAGGCACATCATCTCACTGCTCATCTCCAGTGGCGCCTGCCAGCTCGGCACCAGGGCTGGGGACTCTGGGACACCAACACCAAGGTCCTGTCACTCCCTGAGCTCTGTTTGGGGTGTCAGGCAAACCACAGCCACGAAACTGGGGGATTCTGTCTTAAATCTGTATAATTCCTATATAACTATTCTCTGTAATCTATGTCCAGATGCAACCACAGAGGCCGAGGATCCTTCTCACAAAGACGATGGAGGGGCTTTCTTCAAATAAAAAGAGGTTTATTAAGAGAATGAGAATGACATTGTGGTGTGGGTGTTGTACATCTATTGCAGCATTAAGAGAAACAACAGCAAGTACAAAATCCTGCAGAACTTCTAGAGTTACCATCATCACAGCCTAGCTTGTCCATGCTACAGTTTGGTGGATCCAAAACTTCATTCCCATTTCTAATGGCAGAAAATCAGAAGATTTTCATCTTTAAAAAAAAAAAAAAACAAAACAGAAAACCAACCCAAAACAAACAAACAAACAAAAAAAGGCAAAACAAAACCCCAACTCAGTTTGATATAAATAACTTGCACTGGACATTTTAAAACTTTCAGATTTTAATTACACATAAATAAATATATACAGATTTAGAACAGTTCGGTTTGGCCTGGTTCAAGTTCTGCTCCTTGTGCTTTATTAATTATTATTATTATTTCTTTTAGAAACTTGTGTGCTGTCATCTGCAGGTCGTGGAGGTTTAGTTAGTCCTGGGTTTTTCACCTGCCTCATCCCCAGCCGTGAGGGCAGCGCTCGGGAGGGCTCTCCTTGGCACCCGGCCGTGGGTGGTTGTTCCTCCCTCGTGCCGTGGCTTGGGGCTCCTCAGCCCACGGGAAAATCCACAGTGAGTCCTCAGTTTGGAGCTGTAAACGGAGTCTGAACCTGCTTTAAATCCAAAGCAGTTCTTCTGGCAATTTTCCTTGGCCTGGCGTTAGGAATGGGCTGTAGGGGGGGAAGGGGGAAGGTTTCCTGTGTGTTTGCCTCAAAACCAGTGGATAAATCCAGGTGCAGCCAGCTCTCCATCCCCCTGCCCTTGGCTGCTCCTGCTCAGGGTCTTGCACTGTCGAGGCTTTTGCTCTCTCAGTTTTTCGGTTGAAGCAAATTCCTGGAGCACTTCAGGATTTCACTACGCTTTTTTTTTTTTAAAAAAAAAAGAAACAAAACCAAAACAAACTCAAATTGCACATGACTTGGCTTCCTGCATCCACGATTTAAAAAAAAAAAAAAAAAAAAAAAAAGGCAAAACCCCAAAGCAATCAGCCTGGCTTCCCTCAATCTCACTACGTCCATCAGAGCTGTTTTCTTCTGAAATTCTTTACATCCTCTCCTTTTTTTTTTTTTTTCCTTCTTTTTCTTTTCTCTGTTTGCTTTACTTGTTTCCTCCCACGTTCAAACGCAGCAGTTCAGAAAACAGTGCACTGGGTCGGCTCTCCCCACCCCTCCCACCCAGGGGGAGGCAGCGCTGTTATTTCCGATGCTTCACCTCTTTGTCTGAGGCTTTGGAGTCCCCGGTGTGCCCGTTCCCCGTGCTGTTCATGAATATTTTATCCAGCCCCTTGAGGGACTCCACCAGGTAGTTCTGGAAGGCGGTGAGGGCGGCGCAGATGGCCGGGCCCCCAAAGCCGTGGGTTATGAGGCTGAAATGAGTCAAACAGCTCTGCACGCCGGGCTCGAGGATCAGCGAGGGGCGGCTGTTCCCCAGCGGTGACCGGTCCTGGGCTATCAGGTCTGCAAACTCTTTGCAAATTTGTCTGAAAGAGAGAGGGTTTGGTCATGATCCGGCTCGTGGAGAGCTGCATGACATAGAATTATGGGATCTCAGGATAGTCTGGGCTGGAAGGGACCTTAAAGATCGTCCAGTTCTAACCCCTCCAACGTGGACACCTTCCACTAGACCAGGTTGCTCAGAGCTCCATCCAACCTGGCATTAAACATTTCCAGGGATGGAGCAGCCACAGCTTCTCTGGGTGTGTCTGGGGGTTCTTTTCCTCCTCCCTGCACCAACAGCCACCTCCCCACCAGGCTTTTCCAGCTCCAGCCTGTGGAAAGCTCCTGGGTGCAGATTTGGAGCCACTGCCACTGCTCCTGCTTTGAAGGGGCGCATGGGGCAGTGCCAAAATGCCCCCCCATGGTTGTGTTACCCTCTGCCCTGGAGGAACGAGCCCTTCAGTCCATGCAGACCCTTCCCCTTTCTGTTCATCTCCCCCACAGAAGAGGAACCTCTGGGGGCTAAGGCTGCCCCCGGGCTGTGGGCACCGAGCACACGGGTGGCTGGCAGCCATCTGCACTCACTTGGTGGCCAGCAGCATGTTTTTCCTGGTGTGCAGCTCGGCGGGGTCGGAGTGCTGCCGGCACAGGTACTCTGCCGCTGCCTTGGCCGGGAACTCGGTCTCACAGACGTAGCCGAAGTCTCGGGCCAGGTGGATGGCTTCACCTGTGGGCAGGACAGAGGGACATCAGCACCCAGCCCACACCCTGGGCAAGGGGACAACTTCTGCAGCAGCTCCAGTGTCTCACTGCTGGGGCTCATTTCTGGTGGCACTGGGGTGCTTCCCTCTCTCCCCAAGAGCTCTCCCCACCTTCAGCTCTTGGTGCAGAAACTGCTGTGAGCTTCTTATTCTCCTCTGCAAGGCAATTAGTCTATGTGGGCCAAATGAGCCACTGCCTGCTCTAAACAGCAGCTGGATCCTTCCTTTACTGCCTTTTAAAAGAGCATCAGGAAGGTGCTGGCTCTGGAGCAAAGGTGTGACTCTGGGCACCTGCTCCAAAGGGAAGAGCAGCAGAGAGGTTTCTCACTTGGGGACATCCCCTGCTGCATCTTTCTCTCCTTACTTCTTCCCAGATTTCCTGCTTGGCCATTCCAAACTGAGCAGAAATGGGGCCTGGAGGGTGAAAGAGCGGCCTGAGCCCTGTGAGCACAGGACAAAGCCAGGCTGTGAGGAAGGGGCAGGAGGAAGGGGGTTCCATCCTCCCACAGCGAGCCGGGGCCCTCGGGCTGGGCGTGCAGGCAGCGTATCCATCACCCCGTGGAAATGCCCACCCATTGATGGAATTGATCCATCTCCAGGCGTCCCCGTGGAAATAATCAGAGCTGATGGCCATTGATCATGCCCAACACCCAAAATCCGGGTCAGGCAGGCAGAGCTAATTTGACTTGCCCCCCTGCTGCTCACACGTATTAGGCCATCCATCCTAACAGCATTAACCCAGATCCCAGCCCAGCCTGCCCAGCTCCTGCAGCTCGGTTAGGGGGCAGTGCCTGTGCTTTCCACTTCAGCTCCTCCTTCAAAGTGGGAGCAAGTAAGGTAAACCTAAAGAATGAGAACTGCAGTTGTTTGTGTGTTAAAGGACAGTCAGAAAGGAACAATTGCTGGAAAACTGTTACTGGGATGATAAAAACTGGCTGAGTGAGCCCATGGTCAGAGACAAGGCTGGAGCCAGGATTCATTTCCTTCATAAGTGTGCGAGATGCTGCATATCTGAATGTCTTAAAGGCAATTTGGAGGCTGGATTAGAAAGCTCTCAGGGGAACAGGGCAGCCTGGCTTTGGCAAGAGGTGTTAGAGCCACACTGAGCCTGAGGAGGAGAGGCTGCAGGAGAGCACCTGGGGGGCCATGGTGGGCAGAGCAGCCACAGGAGCGTGCCTGAGGCTCTCTTGAGAGCTTAGGGGTGTTTCTGGAGTGGAAATACAGCCCTGCTGCTCCTCTGGGTCCAGGCTGGAGCTGCTCTCATGGAGCAGTTGCTCAAAGAGAGGGTGAGTGCTCTGTGAGGATTCCAAAGGGAGCTGTTTCTGTCTGGTGCAGAAACCTCCTCCCCATCTGTGTGAGTGGGTCAGTGCAAGAAAAAATATATCATTAACATTCAAAGAGACACCCAGGGGCTCTTTTAAATGGTCAGACATTGGGAAGGCAGAGAGGAGAGAACAAAGTAAGCCAAGACAACAAATGTCCAGGAAAGAGGGTGCCTGGGACAGAAGGGCACAAACCAGTTCTGTGTGCGGGGTCAGGGAAAGCAGCAGCACCTTCCTCTGGGTGGAACATCCCCTGGTACCATCACATGTTCCAGGAGGAAATTATATCCACCAAGCACACATGGCACCACTCCCATTTACTATGAGCTGGAACCAAAACATCAGCAGCCACCTGAACCCGAACTGTACATTTTTCCTTCCTTCCTTTCTTTGCTTCGTTCTTTTCTTTCTTTTTCTTTTCATGGAAATCAGCCTTCCATTCAGCACAAACCAACTGCCCTGGGTAACAACCTCGGCCTAATGAAGCGGGTCATTTAATTTGCTGGCGACAATGGGGATGATTTTCTATTCAGGATCCGCAGGCAGCTGCCTGGGCACGGACACAATGGATTCCGGAGCTCGGAGGGAGGCAGAGCTGTCATCCATTTGTTTGTGCCCCGTGTCCCTTCCTCCCAGGACGCAGTGGAGACATCATCATCTCCACAGTGCAAAGAAGCAGGAGGGGAGGAAATGACCGAGTGGCTTTGGGCAGGGGCATCTCATACATCCAGGCAGGGGTGCACATTTTCATAGCTCAGCCCTTACAGCCACGCTCCCAGGGCGGCTCCTGCACACCTGAGCTCCACCTGCAAGACCTCGGAGCTGTTTGGCACCTCCTTGATGTCCCACTCATCCCCTGCTGTGCCAGGGAGGAGGGGAGGACTTGGAGGAGGGAAATTTCCTTCTTCCAGGAGAGAAGGCACAGACCTGGGCGTGGGGAGATGGAGCCCTGATGGAGGGGGTTGTGCCCCAGGTGGGTGCACGGGGCTGCTGTGGAGTCTTGGCAGCTTTGCTCAAGCTTTTTTGGTTTAATTTGTGTTCAGCCCTCTGCCTGCCCAAGGGTCTGTTCGTTTTAAAGGATGTGTGCTTGGATCAGCATAGAGGCTTACACAGGGGACATTCCCAGGCTCAGCTGGTGGTGACTGCCCCATACCTGAGGTGCTCTGGTTTGTGGAATGCTGGCAATGAAGGGAATGGAAGTTTTGGCACTCCCAACCCCCGTGGGAGCAGCTCTTACCTTCCACGAGGGATGTCAGCAGGGTGACGTTGGCAGCTTTGCGCCGTCCTGCAGGTAGATTTAATCCAATTTTCTCTAACCTTTCCCTTAAACACCGACCCCCATTTTTTGATTTGGCTCTGAAAAGAGAAAACAAAGGGGAGGGGGGAAATTCAGTGTAGTTCATGTTAAAATAACCATAATCCCAGTTTTAAGCTTTGAGGTTTGAGAGGAGAGAAGATGAAGCAGCAACAAAACTATTCCCCAGTGAACCGCACACCGGAATTTCTCATCCCTGTTTATCTGAGGGGTAAGAGCTGGTGCTGGACACAGATCCCAGGGCTCTTGGAGCAGCTCACCTGCGGAGGACCCCGCCGAGGAGAGAGGCGTTGAGACACTCTGGGGGCGAGAGCCTCCTCTGCACCTCCCCCACCGTCACCTTGTACTTGGAGGTGGAGCTGAGGAGGGACAGGCGGCCGGGCACGGAGCAGAACACCTCGTTGGGATTCGTCACCCCTCCAATCAGGCCATCTTTGTTCATTGACAGGCTGGAGATGGTGGTGCCGTTGGCCTTCGAGGGGATGGGCACTGGGAGACAAGGAAGGGAGAGAGAAGAGGAGACTGTGGCTGAGAGCCCTTGGAGCCAGGGATGCTGTGCAGTGACACTGCGGGCAGCTCTGCAGCCTCCCACACCATGTCCTGCCATCCACAAACAGCTGCTGGGGAGTCCCAGTTAGTTCTCCGTTTTCCCCAATGAAAAGATGTGGGGTGATGGAACTAAACTGAGCAAAGTTTACAGAAAGGAAGAAGCCTGGATGCTGCTCTTGCCTGCGTTCCCACACCTCCCAGCTCGGCTGAAATTAAAGCCAGGGTTTGGGGCTGGTCTGCTGGAAGGCTGAGGACTGTCCACAGTGTCAGTGGCTGGACCTGTGGCCAGCTCCCCTCCCTGTCCCCTCGGGGTGGAGGTGGGTGGCAGGGAGCAGCATGGCTGGTCCCACTGACTGGGGTGCCAATCCCAGCTCTGCCTGGGGTACCAATCCCAGCTCTGCCTGGCACACACTGCATCCCACCGGCCAGGACCAACCCCCTGAGCCACCACCCCCATTCCCTGCCCCAAACCTGGGAGCTGCTGGGCTGGCCCAGAGCTGTGCTTCCAGCATGCACCCATGGGAACCAGGGAGAGAGTGTCTCTGCCTTCAGCTTTGGGATCAGCCCCACAACCAGCCACAGCCTGAACTTTCATCATCCCTGGCTTAAAGGAAGCTTGAGAAGATCAAACCCAATTAATCCAGCGCAGACTTCCCTTTACTTAATGGGCAAAAGTCAATTAACACAAGGTTAGGCACTGGTGACTGCAGCATTGCATCAGGCCCGTGGCGTCGCACAGGGATGAAGGGGCTCAGTTTTCCCATTTGTCATTCCATAAGAAATGTTCTTAGACGCAATAAACCTTTATAGGTTAAAACTGTGGCTGAGACCTGTGCCAAATCTCTTTGGCTTTTCTGTTCTGAAACTAATAACCAATTTAACTTGGGGAATAATGCAGGTTTTGAAAGGATCCAAAGATCATTTTGTCCCTGGCATTCTCTGTGGTTCCTCGGGAATGACTGTTCCACAGTCAGATGGTTCCTGCAAGTAACACAGCAGGGAATGCCAGGGTGAGGTGCAGGGTTTGTGGAGGAAACACACATGGCCAAAATGAAACAGAAAACCCAGAATTAATTGGGGAGGGTACACAGAGTGGACCTATGAGAGGGTGCTTACAGTCAGCACATTGTAAATCCAGCCCAGTGACTTCTAGAGTGGCAACAAAAATCAGCACTTTACATAAAAATGGCTCATGTTTTAAGACTAAAGGACGAATGGAAATGAAGTGAAGGACATGGAGTTTCCTCCCAACATGAAACTTGTACAAAGTCGGGGAGGGAAGGGCGGGATGCACCAGTGCCCTGCTGGAACCAGCAGCTGCAGTCGGTGTTTGCCGTGACTGAGGCCGGTTCAGGGAAGCTCAGGGAAGAACAAGGACAGAAACATCCCCATGAGACGTAGGAAACCAAAACCATTTCCAGGAAGCAGCAACTTCAAAGCTTTCTCCCACAGTCCTGGAACAGGTTGGGTTAGTCTCCAGGGCATCCCTTAAAATCAGAAGTCAGAGCGTGGTTTGCAAATATCCAGGCAGCGCTGCCGAGGCCCGGCAGGTCCCGGTCCCAGCGTGGGGGTTCTGCTGCAGGAAGGGCCACCCCCCAAGCCAGCCCCTCTAGGGGGAAGATGTTGGCTGCAGTATCATGTGAAGGGCTCTGCAGGAGTGCTGTCCTCTTTCAGGCGTGTTGTGCTCGTATCTTTGCTCGTGCCTGCGCTGGAGCCGCATGCGTGGCCGGGGACCTGCACACACCACGGGCTGGCAGAGCCATGCAGGGAGGGGGTCGTGCCTCACCACACATCCATGGGACATGGCAGCTGGGGAGGGGGCAAACCCAGCTGGCACCAGTGTGGGTTAACTCAGGAGCCCTCGGCAAACAGGGCTGGGCAAGCACTGGGTCCATCTCTGGGGCGTTTGCCATTCACCCCACACACAGCAGCAGGGCAGTGAGGAGGCACAGGTGATGCTGATGTGCAGCATGGAGACACCACAACACTTGGCAAACACGTACTGGAGCTTTTAGGGATGATGCTACCCTGAGGAACAAATCCCCTGGAAAGCTGTGCCCCAGACCCGAGCGCAGCAGGGTCAGCCCCGCTCCGTGCCACGAGCACAGGCACTGAGCATGGATATTGGCACTGCTCTGCTGCCTCCAGGCCTGAGCCCAGGCCACAGCCCCGTCACTCTGGGCTGGTGTAGCTGTGGGACAGGGCACCCGTGTCACGGGGAGCTCGTGCCCATGCAGGGCACACGGGACAGAGGGAGGGACAGAGCAGGCATCAGTGCTGGGAACTGAGCCAGTCCCTGGAGCCCTGGAACAGCTTCATCCATTAGCACTGCCTCGGTACAACAAGAATAAACAAAGCCACATTCGCCATTAATTATGAATTATTGTTATTTGGCCTCACCTGCTGCTGTTTGCCTGGTCTGATCTGCAGCTTGTTTGCCCATAAACATGCTGCAGGAGGGAGACAAGCTACCATTAAAGCCTGACAGCTTTGTTTCCTTGGCTTTTGGGGAACCAAAATTGTCTCTTGTCATCTGAGTAAACCAAAAGTCCCCCTCGATCTTCAGTTGCTGCTTTCCCGCTCCCGCAAGCAGCAGGTGATCGGAGCACCTGAGCCAGCCTGCAGACAAGAAGGAAGGGTGAGAGCGGTGCGGGCGGCTCAGCGCGCACCCCGCAGCCCCCACGGCCCACTCCGACCCCCTGTGCCCTGCCCAGCCGGGCTGGGGGGCTGCAGGATCCTGACCCAGCGCTCGGTGCTGCTCCCACAGCCTCGTGCCGAGGGGTCGTCCCGGCCACGGCGCGGAGAAACGACCCATGGGAGCGAGACGGGGCTTTGGGGACGGGGTTGGAGGCACTGAACGGCCCCAGCACGAGGGGGGCCCGAGGGGCAGGGAGGCAGGAGGGCACGGCACGGACCCAAACCCCACGTGGCGCTTTGCAGATGGGAGTGGAAATGTCTCATCGTGTCACTGCTCTGGTCACCCCTTCGGAGGTTCTCCATGATCAGGTGTAGGAGACACCCATTTTTGGCATGGGGGAGGACCTTTCCCAGCTGCTCATCCCCCTGGCTGGGGTTTGGGCAGGCTTAGCTCCCATTCCTGACCATGGGTTGTTGCAGAAACACATCCCAGGGGTGCTTGTTCACACCAGCTCCTCGCACAGGCTGGCAAGGGAAGGGTGGGATACTGGTGCCCAAACCAGTGCCCCTCCAGCCCGGCCTGATGAGCAGGATGGGGCTCACCTGGGTCACCCCACCACACCCCAGGAAGGTTTAAAAGGCAGGACACAAACTGGGTTTGGGCTGATTCAGCCAAAGAAAGGGGAAGGAGATATCAGCCCTCCAGCAACTGCTCAGAAAACCCCTGGGCAGTGCAAGGTCTTTCTCTCTTACAGCCGTCTTTGCCACCTGCACTTATTATTCATTGAGGTTTGGTTGCTTCACTCTGTCCCTCTAAATTTTTTTGCTCTCTTCTTTAGCTGCCCTGTGTTTTTTTTTCCCTTGGAATGGTTGTTTATTCAGACTAATCCTGCTGCCTCTAATTCAGCAAATCCAGGTGAGCTTGGCTGCAGATTTCACCCACCAAAGCCCCTGTGAAGCATTTGCCGAGCTCCTGGATGCAGGTAAGCACCATGGGGCAGCCACAGCTCAGGGGGGTTGGATTGGAAACAGAAAACTGATTTTGGAACAAGGTTATGCTGGCAGACCTCAAAGGGCTTCATGCATTACTAATCCTCAGCCTGGTGCTGGTACAGCACCAGCCACCAAAGCCATTAAATCACTCCTGGCTCGAGCCGGCTCCTTAGTGCAGGCAGGGAAAGATGAGGCACAGAGCAAGTTAAATGATTTACCAGAGATCAGGTACATGGGCATGACCCGTGTGTGTGCAATTCCAGTCTGTGGGGGTGCCTTTCTAAGCAATCCAGGCTTTAGCTGCTGCCCAGGTGCTGCAGACTGATCAAGGACAGCCTCTGTTCTTACAGCTCTAGATTTCCTCTCGGGTGCTGTGGGGTCGAGCTGTGGGGTCACCACATCGTCCTGGCTCGTGGTGCTCTGGGGCAGGAAGCATCTTCATCAGGCTCAGCACCTCACTGCTGCCTCCAACACCTCGAGGCAGGTGCCCCTTGCGATGCACCTTGTCTCAGTGTGTGTTGGGCAGCAGTGGAGAGAGACATGAACCCCCCCCCAAACCACCTGCCCCAGTGCTGGCAGCAGGTACTCGTGGCTTAATCTTCTCTTCGAACCACGGGACTTGTGATCTCCCACCAGAGATGCCTTTTTTGTGCTGAGTCAGCTCTGGTTTGTCTTTTCAGTGCACCCTGGGTGGAACTGGCAGATGATGAAGCTCATACAACTCCACCTGCTGTGGCACAGAGCCCCCTGATACCGAGAGAGAGGGTGATTTCAAACAGTTCTTGGTGCCCAAGAGCACCAAAAGCTTCGTCCCTTGACCTCCCTGAGCTGGAGGGCACTCTGCCTGCCTGGGGTTGTCTCCCTGTGTCTGGCACTGCCAGCGTGGAATTGTGTTACAACACAGGGCAGGTCACCACCCTGGGTTGGGCTTGACTGTCTCCAGCAACAAATTGGAGATAATAATAGAATATAATGTCTACCTGGGAGGGATGCTGTGATACCCAATTAAAACTTGCCAAGTGATCTCTGGTGAGAGATTTCTTCAGGTGAGAATTCCCTGGGTGGTGAATGCAGCCAGGAGGGGTTGGTCCATGGCCTGAGCACAGGATGTGATGTGCTCCTTGGAGCAGCAGACAAGCATGGAAAGGCAATTCCCATGAGCAACACGAGGTCCTGATACCTCCAGCCATGCTGTGGGTGGGATGGAATGTCACAGCCACGTCTCCATGAGGGTTTTTCAGGAGACAGCCCGGAGAAAGATTAAAACCACTTCTGAATGGATCCCTCAGCCGGGAATCCAGGGGATGGAACGAGGAGCCTTGTGCCTTCAAAGTGTTCCAAAAGAAACCACAAAGTTTCTGCCACTTCTGTTCTGGCTTGCAGAGGTGGGTCCCTTGGCTTTTAAGTTCCAGGTCACAGAGAAGGAGCAAAACAAACCCATTCTTCAAAGGCTTTTACCTAGAAAGGCTCAGAGAATTTCGTGCTTTTCCCTGAGGAGTTCCAGCACAGACCAACCCACAGCCCTGTGCCTCCCTCTTCTGCAGGGTCTGGGTTCAGGATGCTCCATGCCCAAGCTCCTCCCTCATCTGTGTTCACCAAAGTTTGTGGCTGAAATTACCCCCCTGTGATTCCTGGAAATGGCCACTTTGATATGAAAATATTCAGTGAAAAAGGTGCATTTGCAGCCCGGGCTCAGGTTCTTTGTGCAGGTGCTGCCAGGAGCTGCAGGAGCCGCTGCCAGTGCTTGGGGTTTGGCAGCACAACACCCAGATCTCTGGGTTTAAGGGAAAAGAAAGTTTGCCAACAAAAAAGAAGGGGAAAAAAAAAAAGGAAAAAAAAAAGAAACAGAAAAAGAAAAGAAAAAAATAATACTGACTCATTTCCATAGGAGAAATGTGCTGCCTGCTTGCAAAATTATTCGTAAGCAGGAAAATTTGTGGTACTTGGGAATTGAGTTGCTTATCACAGTGTTATTTGTTCTGTTCCATTTCCAGCTGGAGCTCGGGGTGCTGCGAGGGGAAAAACAAGTCCAGAGGGAACATGCAAATCACTGCCCGTCTTACAAGTCAGTTTTCTTCTCTCCTCAGATGCATTACAGGTCAATTCTCCTCCTCAGGAAGGCGGAATCCTTGGAATATCGGAGCTTTTGTTGCGACATCCCTTTAAAAGTTAGTGTGCTGCAGTTGAGATTGCATTTTAAAGAGGTATCAGCGAATAGCCCTAGGAGACAGCCCGGGATAAAGCAATCGCTCATCTTCAGGCTCCACAGCGCTGTCTCCAGTCCCCTCAAAGCCTCTGAGCCCCCCACCCCTCTCCGGGGTCAGCTCAGCTGCCTCGGGCATCGCTGCGGGGCAGAGACCGGAGCAGTTCTGAGCTGCCAGGGCACCCCTGCACCCTCCAAACCTGCTGCAGGTGCCGAGGTTTTGCCTCCACGACTCTGCAGGTGCAGCGAGAACAGCCCCAAACCCCCCGGTTTGTGCCCTGCACGGGGGTCCTGCCGCTCTGCCCCGCTCCGGGTGGGCAGCGGGGGGAAGCTCTGGCTGATGGATGTTTGTGTGCAGCCCCTGATGGAAGTGCTGAGGGATTGATGTTGTCTTCCAGGAAGAGCTGTCAGTGAGCTCACCTAACCTTCTTTTGAATGTCTCTGATGTAAATTATAAGATGGAGATACATGCATAAGGAATATCTGGCTGTGGGTGTGAGCCAGGGGCAGCTGCTCCCACCATCCCTTTAAAAGCCCTTTTTCGGGGAGGAGGTGCTGCAGAGTTCAGCTGCTCCAATTTCCTGGTGTTTCAGCAGAGAGGTATTTATTGATGGTCCAGGGAAGGAGGTCAGAGCCATCAGCTGTATTTCAAACCCACACTCTGTAATTATCCTCTCTTCCCAGAGGGGATTATACAGGTATTTTCTTTATCTTGAATGCACAACCTGAACCAAGTCCCTGTGTCAAAGAGCCTCTCTAGGAACCACCATCATCAGGCCTTTTCAAATGGAAGGATGGAAAGAATCTTGGGTTTATCTCTGTGCTTTCCAGATTGCTGAGTCCTGATAGGGAAATGGATCTGGGACCCTCGCAGGAGAAGGGGATACAGCCTCAAACTATTCCCATGAGAAAGCTCTAAGGAGAGGTCCCATGCCTATGCAAAGCTCCCATATTTAACATTTTGTTTCCCATGCAAATCAATTCATCGGGTTGGGAAAGAAATGTGAAGGTGCCATGTGATATTAATTGCCTTTTTCTTTCTGTGCCTATGTTTGACCCAGCCCTGGCTGTGTGTCACTGCAGGTGTCTCCTGGGGAGCTTTGGGACAGACCCATGGGGCAGGAAGGTTCAGCCTCCCCCAAATCACTGGGTACCCTGTCTTGGTACCAATGTCCCTGCACAGTACATTGTGTCCTGTTAGGAATGGCCACCTGATAGAATATTAAAATTTACTCAGCCCCCTGTGCTTCTGCAGGGCTGGGAAGAGGATTAGTAAGTGCTTTGCAATTAATAATTGCAGCTAATGCATTTCCCTGCTCTATCATTTAGGAATGACTCGGCCTCAGACGTGCTGCTGTTCAGAATAGCTGGTCAGTTTTTTGGAAACTGCTCACAGTTAATTCATGGTGCATTCCCACACATTTCCCTTCCATTCTTCATTTTGTGCAGTGGGTTCTGCTGTTTGAGGAGCCCCTGATGGTGCAGCCTGAGCAGTAACACCCCACTGGAAAGCACCAAATATTAATGATTAAAATGTCCCCTTAAACAGTGAACCCCAAATGTCTGAACCTTCAAAGGGAATGAATGAAAGGAATTTGGATTCTGCTTTTGACTGGCACCTATTTTCTGCACTGTTGGTTAGAAGCTGCCCTGACACAGCGACTTCACTGGAGAAGTCAGTTTAGTCTGGTAATTCACATTATTTCCCTCCCCCTGATTCTAAATTATTTTTTTTCCTGGATCTGCAGCTACACCCTCCCATATCTACACGAGAAAAATAGCTATTTAAATTTCAGTTCAATTACTTCATAACTTACTTAAAATTCAGTTCAAGTTCTGCTTGTACAGAATTCACGTTTCACCGCACAAACCTCGCAGGTCTCGGGAAGGCAAGAAACAGAAACGGGAGGCTGGAGAGGATTTAAGCCAGGGGAACTGAAAACCCCACAGGGCTCTGTTGTGACACCAAGGGAAGTCTCCCAGCCCCTGGCTGTGCAGCAGTGAGTGCTCCCAGCCCCACACATGCCATCATCCTGCCTGTAGCATCAACCACCCCAGGTTCATTCCTCCAGCAGCAAAAACATCCTGGCACCCGGTCTATGGGATCTTTATGTGTTTAAACAGTTTAATCCATTTTGCAGTCTCATGCTTGAGAGATTTTCCCCTGTATTCCCTACAGATGCACCTGAATGCGTGGCTGGGATCCACATCAGCTAAAAGGGGAGAACAAAGCTGTGGTGTCTCGGAGAGCGGCAGCGGATCCCGCCGAAGCCACAGTGACATTCCTGTCGATTTGTTAAATGTATTTAGATTATTGAAGGGCAAAAGACCCTTCAGCTAAGATTAGGCATGAATAATAATTTAAAAAAAAATTCCTCTCTTCATACAGAGCTCACATCCAGAGCCAGCAGAGCTGGTGGAATTTCGGTCGGGGTCTGACCACAGCAACGTGAATCAGCGGCTGCTCCGGAGCCACCGGCCTGACCAGGAATCCCTCTGGGGACAGGCAGGCACTGCTCGCCCATTTTCACAGAGAAAATGCTTTTACTTTTCCTTGCTCAGGTGCCTTGGGTTTCTAAAACCAGTGTATTGGTGGGACAAAGCCCCTGATGATGGTTTTTCGATAGCTGCCCCCTCTCCTACCAGCTGAGAACTTGTACTTGGAGTCACCCCCAGTACCCTCAGTCAGATCCTCTGCTCAAACCTCTCCAGCCCTGAGCTGATGGTCCTGCTTTCTCCCATGCATGTGGCCACCTCGGGGCTCCCAGGGAGCCCTGGGGACACGCCATCCCCACACAGGCACCTCACTGGGGCCACCACTTGCTCCCTGGGACCTGTCTGACCAGTCTGCAGGGAACGGGGCCTGACCTGATCCCTGTTCCCTGGCGCCTCAGCAGTGGGATGACTGATGCCAGATAAATGCCTGAGATAGAGGGTGGGGAGACTCAGCCTGGCTGGAATCCCAAGCACGCACAGCAGACACTGTGATGGATTTTTAGGCTGTGGTGGTGAACCTGCTCCCAGCTCCCCTCGTGCTGCTCCTGAGCCCTGACACACTGTGTTTGGGGGTGTTTAGTGACAATGTGTACCTTGGGCTCATTTCTAGCAATTCCCTCTCACCTCCCATTCTTCTCTTCCCTTTCCCACCCATCCACAGCACTTCACCTCTCACCAAAGAGAAGGTGACACCTGGACATGGCAGAGCTGGGCTTGGGACAGGGCACAGAGACGAGAGCTGAGCACGCAGCAGTTCCAAGCATCACATCCACATTTGTTAATTAGTTCCTCCATTAAGAATTAAAATAAACAAACAGATGGAAGGACAGCAAGAGTGAGTAACTCCCTGGATCACACAGGAAAGGGTGGGATGGTTTAGTGGTTAGGGCGCTAGTCTAGGACTTCAGAGAACCTCATTTAAGCTCTTCGAATAATTAAGACAGACTGCAAACCTTTTCTTCTGAGATCATATATCTTGGAATATTACTAAACTGGGAGGAATGGTCCGTGTTTGCCTCTGCTCTGCTGCAGGTTTGGTGTGACCCTGGGCTGGAGGGACATGGATGGGTCTCTGTGTGTCTGCAGTGGGTGGGTGGCCTGTGGGACCCAAGTGAGGCAGGTGATTGTGGCGTGGCACAATCTACAAAAATAAGATCTTGGCACCACCTCCTTTGCAGGTTCAAACACCACAGGGTGTCACCTGGCCAAGGCTGCCCCATTGCCAGCCCACAGATAAAAGAAGCAGCTCCTGTGGGAGCCAGGGTGGTGACAGCAGCCACTGAGCCGCAAAAATACCTCACACACACAAAAATACCTCCTCAAAATGGAGGGAGAGATGCTCCAGAGCCAGCCCAGCGTGTCTGTAGTACTGTCTTGCTGCTGTCCATGGAGTAGTCTCACCTGGAGTCCAACTCCCAGAGCAGAGGTGCTGCTGTTTTGACTCAAACCACACGCCAAAGAGCAACCCGAGCTGGCTTTTCTGAACCTACCCTTTAAGAGCTGCTCTTTATTTCTAACAAAGAAAAAAAAATTCATTTAAAAACATCTAATTAAACAGTAAGTCATGACAAGGTACATGAAACTTGGAGATAACACATGCCTGGGAGGCACTGGGGAGGTTGAGACAAAGCCCAGCGCCTTCACCGGTACCCGCGTGCGTTATCTCACATGAACACACACCTGGGCTTATCCTGGTGCAATTATAGGACATTAAAAATATAATTTTAATGGAGGAATGGTGATCTGGACGCAGTTCAGAGTAAAAACTTTCTTTCAAGTTCCCCTGTTTGATTAGTAGGTGTTCCTGCCGCTCACCGTGAGCGCGTGAGGGGGAAGCGCCGGGACCGGGAGGTGGGACCGTGTTTTGAGGAACGCTGATCTATCTCCCGGTGTGTGTGAGGGCTTGTCAAAACTTTAAAGCATTTGTGAGCAGCGCTAAGGCAGCAAAGCTACCAGTCAAGACCTGGCTTGTCCCAGGTGAGCCCCTTTTCCCACTCAGGCAAACTTCCACCAGAGATGAAGCTGCGGAGAGCAGGCAGCGCTCCTGGCTGAGCCCAGCACCCTGCAGCTGACTGGAGGCCAAGTGCCTCCACCCACAGCCCTGGACAGTCCTTTCCAAGCCCTGTCTTTCGCAGCCCCAGGTGTTTTACAGGATGACCTCATTTATTACCTTGCTCGTCACAGGAAATGATGTTTATCTAATCTACCATTCTTTCAGGATTTTTTTTTTCTCTGCCACATCTGGTTTCTTACATTTCTCACAGCTCGGTTCCTCCCTGCACCAAAACAAAGGAGAAATGGCACCGCTGCCACCACACCAGTGCCCTGGTCCCACCAGCAGCACACAGAGCCCTTGGGGAGACTTTGCATCCAAACCTGGAGCTCGCGTGCGGTGGCGAGTGGATCTAAAGATTTCGGTCTTAATCTCCTTCCTCTGCCGCATTCCTTAGTAGTGACAGCTACTTCTTGCAATATTCTTGACTGTGGGCTCTGAGGCACAGCTTTCCATCTGTCTGTCCAGCATCCAGCCAAACAGGTCCACATTCCTGAGCAGAAACGCTAGCACTGCCACTCGGAGCAGCTCGAAAGCCTCGGGTGGAAATCGGAACGATTTCCACAAACATGAGGAAGAGCAGCAGGGGCCGGATCCACAAACACAGGGGACAGGGGCAGGACCCACAAACACAGGGGACAGGGGCAGGACCCACAGACACAGGGGACAGTGGCAGGACCCACAGACACAGGGGACAGTGGCAGGACCCACAGACACAGGGGACAGTGGCAGGACCCACAGACACAGGGGACAGTGGCAGGACCCACAGACACAGGGGACAGTGGCAGGACCAGATCCCCCTGCCCCCCCGAGAAGCCTGGGGATGTGAGCCGTGCGTGCCCGGGTGCCAGCGTGAGCCCACGCTGGTCACACCCTGCTCTGTGTCTACTCCAGGTTGTAAAAATGCCACAGCCAAAACTCGTGCCCGCGAGCGGGTGCAGAGGCCCCTGTGGCTCACCCCGCTCCCTCTGCCACAGGGCCCTGGTTCTCTCTGACCCACGGCTGGCAGGACCCCGGGCTGCTCCCGCGCCCTGGTGAGTCTCCAGGTGCCAGGGAAAGAGATTTATATTTTCCTTTGCAATAAAAAGGCTCTCTCAGAAGCTTTCTGCTGATCCCGAAAGGATGTGAAAGCAATAAAACCCCTCCTTATTTTACGACCGAGCTGCAGGATTTTTTGCTACTGAGTCCAAGGGCCTAACTCTTGATTTCATAACCAGAAAGTCCCTCTCTCCTCTCCCAGCCGAGGGAAGGACCCGCACCAGGAGCTCGGGGCTCATTGGACCTCCAATTTTATGTCTGGGGGGGTCTCACAGCTGGACCTCAGTAGCTGACCTGGGCTACTAAACACTGAGGCAGCAGGTGAATGAAGCAGAAAACGCCTGAGCTGCTGTAGCCTAAAGCAGCCAGAGCCCCAGACTAAACTTTTTCAGAGTTAATTTTAATGTTTTCAAGTCAAATACCTCCCTGGTCTTATAAAAATTCTTGGGAGGAAAAAATAAATTAATACTAAGGGTAATAATAAAACCACACAAACAAAACAACAACAACAACAGCAACAAAGGACACAAATATTTCTGAAATACTTTTGGAAAAGAGGAAGAACAAACAAACATAGGTACGAGATATTCATAAAGGCTCCACTGCCCTATCCAAGATTTTATCCATTTAATTCCCGAACTAAATCTATCCCCTATTTGTCACGACAGCACGGGCAGAACTCATCCTCAGTTTTTCTATCGAAGCTCTCCCTGCTCCAAGCGAATTCCCGGCTCTGCCTCCCTCACACATCTCACCCCACAACCGACACAGACACCGGGCATCACCCTTCACCCCAAGGGACGTCCGCGGGGATAACGAATTGGACACAGTCCCGAAGGCAACGGTGGAAATGGAGCTTTGAGCGCCTGTTTCCAGCCGGGATCTGCCTCCCCGGGCTGGCCCCGCCGCCGGGATCCGGCTCCCCGCGCTGTGCTGCGGGCGCTGCTCAATCACTGCCGGGGCTGCTGGGCGGGGACCCCGAGGGGAGTCCCCGAGCTCGTGTTGGGGCGAAAGCCCCCTTGTCCTGCTCCCTAAAGTCCCGGTTACCTGCAGCCAGGAGCGCTGCGGGCTCGGGTGAACGAACACCCGGGCGGGGGTGGTGGAAATCAGCACACCGCCTCTCTGAGATCCCCACAAAATCCCTGGAATTATATTAACGGCTGGAACCGTGGAAGTTTATTTAAGAAGGAAAAGGGAGGGAAAGAGACACACAGCCAGGGATGCTCCCGCAACGCGCTCCGAGGCTCCGGGCGGCTCCTTCCCCTCTTCGGGCAGCGCCAGGCCCGTCGGTGTGGGGGGACACCGGCAGGGACCCTCGGTGAGGGGACTGTCCTGGAGCCCCGGGACACGGCAGGGCACCGGCTGCGGGGGCAGCCCGGAGCTGCGGCCGCTTCCCTCCCGTTCCGGGCTGTTCCTGACCAAAATCGCCTCCAAAGACGGGAGTTAAAGGGGGATTTGGGGCAGGTGATTAATATTGTGTTGAACTAGGACAACGGTATCTCGGCAACTAATTACGGAGAAATGTATCACACTCACAGATTTCTATCAGGTTTCTATCCGACGGACATTCCGCCAGGAATTCCAGGATTAATCGGTATTTGAGATCTCGGGGCGATTTAGGACAAAACTGCGCTT
Organism: Pyrocephalus nanus; assembly: GCA_038380795.1. Taxonomy (NCBI): domain Eukaryota; kingdom Metazoa; phylum Chordata; class Aves; order Passeriformes; family Tyrannidae; genus Pyrocephalus; species Pyrocephalus nanus. The sequence continues at coordinate 5,713,816 of CM076285.1, read as the reverse complement.
TTAAGGGTTTAACCTCACTCCCTGCAGAGAGGGGGTCCCCGAGTCTCGCCGCCCACCTGCCCTCCCTGCACTGCCCGGAACCCATCGGGAGCTACCTCCGATAGTTTTAATTTAATTGTATTTTTTCCTGGGGTGTCATTCACCCGCGGGAGCCCGGGCTCGGCTCTGGCCCCGTTGGGGCTTCAGGACACATCTCCAAGCTGGTAGAGCCAGAGGAGTAAGAAGGACCACACATTATACATTTTAAAAATTAAATAAACCGAATATGAAGGAATTTGTTCCCCAGGCTGCACAGACAGCAGCGGGTTTTGATCCGGAATTCCCGGCTTCAGTTTCTATAATTCCTCAGCTTTCTTTTGAGCCGAACTCGCCTGTTTTGGGGTTTCCAGGGTTAGGAAAGAAGGAGCGCGGCCACCGAAATACGGGCGAAGGAGGACTGGAGCCCCGGGGCCGTGCCGGGACAGAGTCCACGGTGCTGAGGTTGCTCCAAGGAACCCCCGGTGCCTTCTCCCCGTCCCTCCAGGGGTAATCGCCAGCGTCCCCCTGCAAACACCCGTTTGGCTTTGGATTTATCGATTTCTCCTGCAAAATCGGGGCTTCGCGCTCCAAACACAGCAATAATAATAGAAAAAAATAATTAAAAAAAACCCAAAGAAAACAACAACAATTAAAATAATTTTTAAAGGGGGAAAAAAACAAGGAAGGGGAAAATATAAATATTGAAGAAAAAAAAAAGGAAGAAAGAAAAAATCAAAACGAGAACCGGGGTGAGAAGAGCAACTTGTCCACGGACACAGTGGGTGCAGGCAATTTGCTCCCACCGTGCCCACCTTCACTCAGAGATATTTAAATTTCATTTTTCCTTTTTTTTTTTTTTTCATTTCTTCTTTCCAAGACTATAAGACTGGAGAATCCCCAGGCACAAACCTGGCACTAAACAACAACAAATCCCCTCGACAGGAGACGAAAAATTCTAACTAATGGCGCTTTTGGAAAAAGGAGGGGGAAAACCCAACAAACCGCTGTAACTCCATCTGAACTTCCAGACAAATATTGCCACTGCGGGGTGTTTCCCCGAGGGCTCCTGGGTGCTGCTGCCCGGCCCAAAGCAGCGGAGGCACCTCCGAGCCCCCGTTAAACGCGTCCTTCCTCCCATAGAAGCCCCGCCGAACGGGCCCGATCCGCGGCGGGGCTGCGGCCGGGGGTGGCGGGACCAGGAGCTGCCGCCGAGCCCCGCCGGGGCATCCCCGGGGCTTCCCATGCAAACCGTCAGCGGCCGCCGGGGCTCCGCGACAACCGGATTCACCCACCCGTCCGGGTCCCTCGGTGCCCGGTACCGAGAAGGAACGGTGGCCTCGGTGCCGCCCCGGGGAGCGCCCCGGGCCGGGGGTGGGTGGGCGCGCTGGCCCGCCGGGACCCGCTGCTTTCGTTTCATTCTCGCCAGGAACAGCAACGAGTCCTTCCCGACGGGCGGGGGTCGGCCCCGCGGGACGGCGGTCGCGGGGGGAACCCGGCGGGAGGGAGCCCCGAGGGCAGCAAAGGGCACGGAGCCCGGCCCGGTGCAGTGTCCCGCGGAGCCGCCGCACTCTTACCTTTCTTGATCACGGACTGATCGAGAAGGTTCATCCCGCCGTCGTCCACGGCCTGAAAGCACCGAGGAAAGAGCCGTCAGCCGGCGGCTCCCGGGGCGGGCGGGCACCGGGACAGTGCGGCCCCGGCCCGGTGCTCTCGCTGCCCCCGGCCAGGAGGAATCGTTCTGGCACGAACGAGCCCCGGTAACGGGGATGCCAGTGCAGCAGCCCTGCTTGCCCGGGGGGTACGGACGCCGCAGGGCTCTACCTGCCCCGGCCGGGACCCCTCGGGCGTCCAAGCGGCCGGATCGGCCGTGTCCCCCTCACCCCCCGGGCACCCTCCAGGCGCTCCCGCAGCCCCCCCGTACCTGGATATCCTCGATGCCGTGGTGGCCGAGGCCGTGGATGCCCAGTGGGCCGTCGGCGAGGCCGTGGCTGCCGTCGGGCAGCCCGTGGAGCAGGCGGGGCACAGCGGGGTACTCGCGGCGGGGGTCGAGCCCCAGGGCTCGGTGGGTCTGCGAGAGCAGCCCCGGCTCGTCCTGCCGGCCGCGCTGGGGGGGCCAGGCCGGCTGCTGGTGCTGGTGCAGCGGGCTGAGCGCCGCGTACGGGTCCGCCAGGTGCGGGTAGCCGGGCTCCTGGCCCTGCGGGTAGGGCAGCGGCGGCTGCGGGTACGGCGGGGGGAAGTAGGGCGGCTGGAAGTCGGCGGCGGGAGTGTGGCAGAGCGGAGGTGCCGAACCGTAGGGCGCCTGGTTGAGCGAGGGCAGCTGCGGCAGGCGGGCCCCGGCCGGCGCCCCGGGCAGCCCCTCGGTGCGGTCCTGCGGCGGCGGAGACAGCGGCAGTGAGATGAGGTGAGGTAGGCACCGACCCCCGACCCCAGACCCCCGTCCCATCCCACTCAGCCCGCGCCGGTCCCGCACTCACCATGCCCGGGTAGCTGTGCACAAGCATCGGTGCGGGCCCGCGGCGAGCCCCGGGCGGGCCGGGCCCCGGGGGTGCCCCCGTCTCCGCCCCTCTATCCCGCCGAAGCGATGTCTCCCATCGCCCGCCCGCTCCTCTGCGCCGGCCCCGACTCCATGCACGCCAGTTATAGCGGCGGGGGCGCGCCCGCCGCCCCGGGAGCGCGCGTCAGAGCTCGGGGACGGGGACGCGCCGCCCGCTCCCGCGGGGCCCCGACGGCTCCCGACAGCGGGACGGCGGCGGGACGCGGCCGGGGCGGGGGGCGAGGGGCGAGGGGTGCCCTCCACCCCCTGGGAGAGCGGCCGGTGGTACCCCCGCGCCGTCTGGCGGCTCCGCTCCCCGCCCCGCTCCCGCTCAGCTCGGTACCGCACACCCTCCCCCGGTGCCACCCCCGGGCCCCCCGCCCCGGGCCGCGCAGACTGAGAGCCCTGTCCCGGAGAGCCCCGAGGGTCGGGAGAGCCCGGGGGTGCGAGCGGGGTGTGGGGTGATGGCGATGCTCTACGGTTTGACTTTATTAGCCCGAGCCGGAATCGAGGCCCCGGCCAGGAGCGCACCGATGGCCCCGGCGGCAGCGGAGACCTCCCCCGGCGAGGAGCGGGGAGCCGATGGCCGGACTGGGGACAGAGAGAAGTGTCTGGGGGTGCCCCGGGCCTGGCTCCGTACCCGAGGGAGGGCGCCGGGTGCGACAGAGCCAGGGGAAACCGGGGAGCACCGACAGGCAGCGTGCCTGCCTCCCCGCCCTCCACCATCCCTCCCTCCATCCCTCCCTCTGCCTCTCCATCCCTCCCTCGCTTTTGGGCCCTCCCTCCGGGGCACGGGCACACTCGCCCACTCTCACAGCCCGACACACACTCGCGGCACTCGGGCACCCACGGTCACAGCTCCCCGCAGCCCACGGGCGCCGTGGCCTGGCGGGAGGTTCCACTGGCAGCGGGTTTTGGGTGAAGCAGAGCACAAACCCTTCACCCGCAGCTGTAACAAGCTGTGCCGTGTGATCGACATCAACAAACACAACCCCACACTGCAGTTAATTTAATTCCACTCTTCCTGCCCCGAGCTACAGCTCCCTTCATTTTCATTTTTCCTCTGAATTCCCACAACTCAGACCTCTTTGATTTCCAGGTTTAATTAACAATGCTCATTAAATGAATTTTTATTCATTTCTTTTAATATTACCCTGCCACCTGTCTTTAGGAGGCAAAAGCTGATCGTTTATTCTAATTTATTTCTGTTAAAGATGGCATTTAAGGGAGGGAGGAGGGAAGTGCAGAGGTGTAGAGGGTTGATCCATTCAAATCTCTTCATCCCCCTCAAATGCTCTTCGAGGACGCTGCTCCTGGAAGTTCTGTATTTATTTTCCACCAGATCCGTTTCATTTGCTAGGAAAAATTGGATTGGATATGCTGTATTTTGCAGTTATGTTCCAGTTCATTCTTAACGTCCCTCGCTCATCTAGTCCGTATAATGTTCAGTCTTTATTCATCTGAAAGAGGTGAAACTGTGCGAAATCCAGGCGGGAAGGGCTCTGAGCTGACCTTTGTGGGACCGTGGGTGAGCAGGAGAATGGTGTCTGGCAGCAGCTCAGAGGGAAATCGTGTTTTCACCCAAGAACGAGACAGAGCAGAGGAAACCTGCAACACTCACAGACAAAGGGGAGGAAAAACAAAAGGCAAAGCTGCCCCACTGCCACCCACAGAACACTGGGGGCAAACAGGGTGGGCTGGGCTGGGGAGCCGGGAGCTGTGGGGCTGCCAGGGGGTCTCACCCTCCCCAGCCCAGGGCAGGTCTCCACCCAGGGACCACTCATTGCATTTGCACCCAAGCCAGAAATCTCTGAAAAACTGGTTTTGTAACAAAGGTCCCGGAGCTGCTTCCCAGGGGATCAGCATGTGTGTTGACACTTCCAGGAGTGTGTGAGGGGCTTGAAGCAGCAACCTCTGCTCCCGGGGGACAGCAATGAAAATTCCAACCTAGCAGGGCAGTGGGAGCACAGACACGAGTCTGTGAGCAGAGATCTCCCTCTGCCAAAGATCAACCAGTTCTTCACCAGCACCTCAGGGAAATGCAGGCTGCTCCTATCAACTCCCACGTCCCCTTCCTGGGAAACTAAGTGGGGAAGGAATCTCCTTGCCATGGGTCTGAAGAGCCAGGCAGGGCCTGGGGAGGACAGGGACCCCACTGAGGGGTGGGCAGGGAACAGGGCAGCCCCCTCTCTACTCAGGCCTCCACCCTCACCATCCTGCTACAGCTTGCAGCAAGAGGGAGGGGGCTGTGCTGGGTTCCTGCAGTGCAGCAGCCAAATAACAACCTTATGACATATTTAATTTTATTGCCAGTGATTTTGGGGTGAGTTAAATGAACCCTGTAAGTTAACACATGCCATGAGGTTTGCAATGGTGTTACAACAGTTAAGCTGTCAAAGCAAAGCAGAATGTGAACCTGCTCCTCTGGGGCCTTTTCCATCTTGTCAAAGCACAGTGAAGAACCAGCTTGTTCCTGGAGAGCTTGTCCTGGTGCTGTGAGGCGAAGCACAACCTGCTCTGGGTGTACTGGCTGCAGTCCCACTCCGTGCTGGGATCTCTGGCAGAGAGGGGGCATTAGGTGATGCCACATCCACGTCTCTGGCAGGGGAGGATGGGTGCCCATGGTTGCCAGAGGCAGAACCTGCAGCTGGGGTTGCAGGGCTGGGGGTTGCTGAGGACACCCCGCAGCCTTTGAAGCCTCGGCCAGGCTGCTGGGGCACCGTGTGCCTGGCGTGGGCTGAGCCGCCCGGGCGTGCCGGGGCCTGCAGAGCGGCACACGCGGAGCCAAAGGAGGTGCCCACGTGGCAAGAGGCCTCCAGCAGCTCAGTGCCCTCCCCTCCTGAACGTGCTGGGCTCACCGTTGTCAGAGCCCGATCTCAGGGGAGAGAAATCAGCCCTTTAGGGGTGCTCTGTCTGAGGAGGGGTTCGGAAGGTGTTGTCCTGGGACAAGCGAGCAGTGCTGTTGCTCAGGGAGCGACTCTGGCATTCAGCCCAGTAACACCCCAGAGCAAGGAGGGTGTCTCACCCCTTCCTCTGTCACCTGGGAGGAGCTTGCAAGGAGCGTATTTTGTGTCATGCAAATAGACAAGTATATGATGAGCCATCAGGGTCTCTGGGAGGCTCCAACTCTGGCAGGGCATGGATGGTCCTGCTCACTCCTGATGGCACTTTCCACTGAAGAGTGTGAGAATGAGGGGCAGGGGCTCCTGCCCAGGTCCTTGCTCGTGGCCAAGCTCCCCTTCCTTAGCATGGGGGGAAGGATACAACTGGAGAACTTCCCTGGGCTTCTGATTTGCTCCCAGGTAGCCTCTCTGAGTAGTAAATCCAGCAGCCAAAGGCCTCCAGGTTAGGACCTTACTGGTGATGGATCAGGTCCTGTGGGCCAGGCTGGATTTCTGGTCAGGTGTTGTGGGAGCTGCAATCTCTGCCTGCAGGGATGAACCAGGGCCAAGCCAGATCAGCTGCCCACAGCGAGCCCAGCACCACCCTGGGGAGAACAGAGCACCCTCCTGCTGCCATGGGCTGTATCTCTCATTAGCACTAATGAGTGCTGCCATTAATGGGAAGCCCACACCCCCTGACCAGAGACAGGAGAGCTACAGGACTGGGAACACTCGAAGGTAAAGGATTTGAGGTTTTGGGAGCTTTTTTTTTTTTTTTCCTGGCTCTGCAAAGTGTTCCTGACCCTTCCTGCATGCTGATGTTTTCCTGGGATGTGTTCCTGGCAGGATGGGGAGCCTCTCCCAGCCCACGCTCTGCAGAGTTCTGCTCTTCTCCAAGGCCAGGAGGCTCATCTGCCTGTTTGGCTCACACTGCTCTGCTGGGAGCACCTGCCTTTGTCCCAGCTTGTGCTGACTGGTCAGGGCTGAGCTGGAAAGGTGAGGAAGATACTTTCCCTGAGCAACAGCCTCCTCTCTAGTTGTGTGAGGCTCTTGCTCTCATAAAGCAACGACACAAAAACATGGTGTAAAGCAGGAACAGAGCCAGAGCCAGCCCTCCTTTTGAGGCGGCTCCTCGCCTGATGTTCCCTTCATCAGACGATTCCACAGCTCCCCGGGAGGAGTTTTGATCAACGCCTTGGGCTGGCAGCAGAGCCGGTCCCGGCGAGGCTGCAGCTCCCAGAGAACTCCTCGGCTGACACCTGGTGGAAAAGTGGGAGCAGGGACTCCACTCGGATGGAGCCAGCAGTGTCAGTCACCCAGCCCGGCTGCTCCTTCTGGGATTATCCTCGGGATTCAGAGAACCCGGGAGCTGGCAGCCCAGGCTGCAAAGTGATTTACTCCATGGTACTTGTGGCCTTTCTTCAGTAATACAAAGCCTTCCTTGGTCTGTGGGGAGTGAGGGGGAATTCACTCATTTCTAATTTCACACCCTAAAAAGAGCCAAGGTGGGTGGAAACCCCTTTACAGGTTGAACCCCTGACCTTGCAAGAGTGGAAACTCCCTCTGTACATCCCGTCCTGGCAGTGGGAGTGAGCAAATACAAATCCCCATGGATGTGCTTTGTGCAGGTGTTTTATGGGGCAGAAGAGGCAAAGCAAAAGGTGCTGGGAAGGTTTTCTAGGTGTGAATTTGGGATGATGGTATCAGTGGTGGATATGAATGGTGGGGGTCATCCTGCAGCATGACATCTTCAAGTTACAGGGAGTTATTCTCACTGCTATCAGTAAATATTGAAGCTTTTCCCATTTCTGGATTTTGTAGGGCTCTATGTGTAGTTCCAAGTTGCTAACATGTGCAGGACTGACAGAAAATAAGGTGACAACTTGCAGGGCTTACTGTGACAAAACTGTGACAATGTTAATGGGAGCAGCAACCTGTCAGGGCCTTGGGTAGAAAGAAATCCCAGCACTGAGGAGTTTGAAAAACAAAGCGATAGAAAATATCTTTAATAACAAAACAGGCTGTTTTTACAGAGAAATCCTGGCAGCAGGTCAAGCAGGGGTGAAATGTTCCGAGGCAGCAGCAGTTCTGCACACCAGGGTGTGGACAGTGCCAATCCTGCCAGGCTCTGCTGCATGACTCCAGTTTTTGGTCAGTGAAATGGTTCTCACAGAAGTGCTGAACAGACTTGGTGCAGGTGTCTGGCTTCATTTCCCACCCAGGGTGCCGGTGGCTCCTCACTGCTCGGCCAGACACTGTTCCAGAGCTGCCATTCCGTACAGGTTGGCCCACTCCGTGCCGTGGTGGGCCAGGATCACATCCCTGCAGGGCTCACTGGCTCTGGCCAGCGCCACCAGCACTCCCTGGAATGCGGTGATGAGCTCCAAGTCCAGGGAGGCTGGAGAGACACGGGACAGCAGCTCCGAGAGCCCCTCCAGCCAGCGCGCCCGCAGCACGGCCGGAGCCAGCCAGGGGAACAGCGGGATGCAGCCGGCCAGGGCCTGCATTCCCAGGAACCACAGCTCCTGGATGTCATCCCAGGCACTCGTGTAGGCAGGAGACACGGCCAGGGCCAGGCTGTCACTGCCGGGATCTGCCTGGGCCGTGTGGGCCTGCGAGAGGAACCGAAGGGTGGCTCCGAAAAACTCCTTGGCAGATTGTGTTCCCTGAAGGGCTGGGAGAAAAAAAGGAATTAGTGATTCAACATAGAACTTGCTCAGTCAAAGGGGGGCCCTGTGGTGGGTCTGTGTGCAGCAGGGCTTCCAGGGAGAGCAGGGCAACATCCTCCTGCCCTAGAAATCTCTTAATCCCAGCACATCAGCCTGCTGAATGTTCTGCATATTCCTTGCTCCCCCAGATTTTTGGTTTGTCACTTCCAATGATAAACTGGACCAGTTTCCCCTCTATTTCCTTTCTCCAGGTCACCCACCTGTGCAGAGCAATGTGGGCTTTGCCAGTGGGAGCTCCCTTACCTGCTGAGTCTGAGAGGATCCTGGCCAGCATCAGCCCCAGAGTGGCAAAGTTCGCCGCCAGAACCAGGTGATGCTCCTGGGGCAGCAGAAGCGGGAGAGACTTCAGCAACACATCCAGCAAGGAGGAAAAGGTTTTGTCTCGCCTAGAGAGAGAACACAAACCCCGAGACATTTCCTGAGCAGAGCCAGAAGCACCTGAAAATGTCAAGGTTAAAGGCAGCACCAAAAACGTCATGAAACCGGGGCTGAAAAAGGAACATCCCTTTCCAGCGTGGTGTGTTAACAGATCCTCGAGCACACTGTACAAGGCACCCTCTTTTTTCTTCCTACTGCCAACCTCAGAGCTCAGTTCCTTCCCACAGCTCTGTTACCTGACCAGGTCCGGAGCAGTCACCACCAGGTTGAGGAAAATCCCACACAGGGTCTGTAGGCTCATCTCAGTGCTCGTCAGGGGTGCTGGGGCCGCGGGCTCGGAGCTCAGAACCTCCCACTGATGGAGGAAGTACTCACACAGCAGTGCTGGTGCCCCTTGGGAGACCAGGATGGCCCGGGGCCTGTCCTCTGCTGTCAAATGGCAAAAACCAGGTAGCAGAAACCTGGAAGGGGAAAGAAATTGGAAGCATGAGGTAGAATGGATCTAAGCCCTGCATTGATATCCATCCGGGGGTAAAAAACCCCATGGAATCAGCACTGAGGGGAGAATGGAAAAGAGCAAAATATTTGACAGGGCTGTGCTGAAATGCAGCAGCTCTGTGCTTAAAATACTCACCTCAGAGCATCCTGGGGTAAGGCAGGGCCCTCGGTGCTGCCCAGCTCTGCCTGGGGAAGACTCACAGCTGGGCTGCCCTCCTTGAAAAGCTTCCTGGCATAATGAACAAGGAAGGGCAAGAGCTCACAGATTTCCTGCTTGAGGGACGATGTTTCTTCTGCCATCCAGGCTCCAAGGACTCGGACAGAGGCAAATATGAAAGGATCTTGTAGATCCTCCTGTTTAACCTGCATGAAGAAAGCAAAGTGACACTTGAGGGTCACTGTGCACCGAACTACCACAGGTCTGGAAGGCACAGTGGGCCAAGAGGCACATTTGGCTCTGTGCAGAGACACCCAAAAACCTGATTTTCATTCCAAGTCCTGCATTACCTGTCTCAGGTAGAATATTACAGCTCCAAATGCCTCCTCCATAATCCTCATGAGCTGCACTTTTTGCACCTCGTCCAGCAGCGGGTTCTCTTCCCTCAGGCACTCCTGGATCCCCATCTCCATAAGGACATAGCAGGCTGTCACCACTTCTTTCTTGCCCTCCAGCTCCACGGGATCTGGCTCCTCCAGGGTCAGGCGGACCTCCACACAAGCCAGGTTCACCAGCAAGGCCAGGAATTTGCTGCCAGCACTCCCTGCTGGGATCCACTCTGCCCCACAGGCCTGCACGAGGCCGGCTGCGAGCTTCAGCGCGGGGTCCCGCTGCGACGGGCTGAGTTTGCTGCCCAAAATGTCAGCCAGCCCTTTGTACACCCTGCGGAGGCACTCGGAGCCCTGCGAGTCCCGCGTGAGTGGAGCTGACAGGGGGATGAAGTGAGGCAGAACCTCACACAGCTCAAACTTGGTCATGTCCTCAGCCTTGAGGAAGTCACCGGAGAGCTTGCTGAGCACGGCCAGGAGCTGCGGAGCGTCCCTCTGCCAGCACCTGGCCTCTGCTACGGCCAGCAGCCCCAGGAGCAGCGTCAGGGCACGGTCAGAGCCGTGGCCGCCGCTCAGGTAGGCCTGGCACAGGGCAGACACCGTCCCTTTGGCCACCAGCTCCCTGGGGCCCCTGGCCGTGGCCAGGACAGCGCTCAGGCACTGGTACACATCGTCCACCATGGACGTGCTGTCAGGGGGGCAGGGGGAAAGCAGGATCTCGTTAAAGGTGGGGATTTTGTTGAGGACCTGGGAGTGCCCGGCCAGCTCCGGGTCGGTGCAGAAGCAGGCGAGCAGCGTGAGGCCGAGGGCGCGGAAGGTGTGCGGGGGGCAGCCGGGCGGGGGCTGCCCCGAGATCAGCAGCCGGGTCGGGAACGTGAATCCGATGGCATCGAAGATCTGCCGGCGGGTCTTGGCATCCACCTCCCCGGCCCTGACCGCTTTGGTCACCTGCGAGGCAAAACAGGGGTGAGAGTGAGAATAGGAGGAGGGTTTTCTACATTTACAGGACTGGATGGGCAAATCAGAAGCCTGAACAGCTTTAATTAGAACAGAGAAGCACCCACTGAGCGGGCACTTGGCCCAGGCGCTGATCCAGAGGTTTGCCAGGGGGTTCCAGTGTGGCAGCACTGACCCACCCTCCACACAGCCAGGCCAAGGCCAGGCTCCCTCGCCTTCGTGCTGGGAACCCCAAGGCACTGATGCAGCTTGCTCAGATCTCCCGATCCCCACCCGCCCGAGTCTCCCGGGCAGTCCCGTGTCCAGCGGGGGATCCGGCCTCCCCTCTGCCCGCCCCCGAGGCGACGCCGCGGTTCCTCACCAGGAGCAGCGCCGCGAACTGCTCGCTGTCGTTCCTCGCGTCCCTGAGCACACCGAGGCACCGCTTCAGCGTGGCGTGCCCGTCCCCGGAGTCCGAGGCCATGGCGGGGAAGCAGCGGCTGAAGGATGGGAATAGGGAAAAAACCCCGACAGCCTCCCCTCAGCCCCTCCCCTCACTCTCCCCTCCCAGCTCCTGCCCTTCCCCTCCCAGCGCCCCGCCCGCTGCCGCTCGCGGCCCCTCCAGCCAATCCGCGCGCCGCCCCCGCGCCGCCGGCCAACCGCCGGCCGCCTTGTTGGGCGGTGCCCGAAGCCACCTCTTCCGCGGCCCAACTGCGGGCAAATCACCTGTGGCTGCGCGGCCGCCGCGCCCGCCCCGCCCGGTGTCACCGGGACCGGCGGGGAGGGCGGCGGGGGAGTGAGCGGCTGTCCCGGCGGCTGTCCGGCCCCGGCACTGCCCCCGCGCTGCTCCCGCACGGCCGGGCCCAGCCGCGCTGCCGCGGCGGTTCAGCTTCCGGGTGAGGGTGCGCGGGCGCTGCCATGGCCGCGGGGCGGGAGGCCGCGCTGCCCCCGGGCCCGCCGCGCTGGAGCCGCGCCCGGGGCCCGGCGCCCGCCTGAGGAGCCGCCGAGGAGCCGCCGAGCCTCGCCATGAGCCCCTGGTACGTACCAGCCTCCCGCTGCCGCCTCCCGCGGCGGCCGGGCCCGGCCAGGGGGGCTGCGGGGCGGGTGTCGGACCGGGGGCTGAGGGGGGCGCGGGAAGTTTCCTCAGGGACCTGTTGGCCGAGCAGCCGCGGGTTCGCGTCTCCCCCCGGGGAGTTCTCCTCCCGTGCCCGTCCCTGCCCTGCTGAGAACGGTCTGAGTGAGATCCCTCGCCGTGTAGCAGGCGCTGAGTGTTTGAGCAGGGTCTGGTTCCCTCTTGGAGCATTCCCTGTAACAGCATTCCCTGTAACAGCATTCCCTCTGGATTCTTCAGAGCTGGCAGGTTTAATGCCCGCTTAGTGCCTGATGGTGCTCTGTTACTCTTTAAAAATAGGTGATATTTAATACCAATGATATAATCAATGTTTTCGTACCTCAGAGAGGTGATATCCATTTAATTAGCATGCGAGGCTGTAAAAGAGCCTTTGGCGTGGGAAAGGCCGAGGTGTTTGGTGATCCCTGCAGGCAGCACCACACACGGTGGCATCGCTGGGCAGATGTGCTGGGTTTGTCTGTGTTACCCTCGTGCTGCTGCTGCTCTATCCATTCCTGGGACGTGTTTGAGACCAAAACTGCCCCCACGCCTGTCTGGAATCCAGGGCACTGTGGTATTAGATGGAAAAGTGGGGTCTGGGGCAGGAATTCACAAGGGACAGGCCCTCTGCACTCAGCCCTGGGAGCTGTGCCAGCCCAGATTTCGTTTTGGTATCAGACACTGATAGTTCCTTAGCAGCAGCTGGACTAATCACAGCAGATTAGACGTTCCTTTTCCACCACAGACGCCCTGTGCCCTTCACGCTGCCGCTGGATCTGCAGGAGCGTTGCAGCTGCCGGGGCTGGGTTGTGTTTCATGCCCCCCATGTTCCTAGAACCCCGCTGCTGCCCACAGAGGCCATGGAGAAGAGCTTGGAAGCCAAGTCCAGCACCAGCGCCCGATTCCTGTCACGACACTGCCTGGGAAAAGCTGTGAGGGAGCTGGGAATTGTGCAGCTGTTCTGCCTGTGCACTTGCCTGTGTGCCTTGTGCTCCTCAGCAGGTGAGTCTGCTGTTTTCTCTGGGACTGGGAGTGTGGTTCTGTGTGATATTTATCCCTCTCGCTTGTTTAAAATATTCTGGAGGTGAAGTGGTTTGTTACAGACATTGTAGCTTTGTTTTATTGATTTTTTAAACCAAAAAACCAAAACCGTTGTTTTTTTTTTAAACCAAAACCAATCCAAACCTCACCCTTACCAGTTACTAAATGACTTCTGTAAGGTGTACCTGTATCTCAGAGCTTTCCCTGACCTTATTTTTTTTTGCAAACGGAACAATGCATAATCTGGAAAACATTCTAAGGAATACTCACAGCAATTTCAAAAGGCAGGAATGTTTTCTGGCCCTCAGATGTTTAAACTCTCTCCCCAAGCACAGTGTGTCAATAATCTTTATTTGCCTACAGGCAATGGTTCTGTTTGTTTCTTTTATTTCCTGCTCAAACTTGAGTGAGCAACCCCCTGCTCAAGTAAATAACCAAGTTAGTGGCTTGGATGGAGGTTTTCCTAGTGGATTGTGCGGTGTTTGGTTTGGGAAGGGGGTTTTGCTTTGTTTCCCAGTGATGTGGACGTGTTCTCCAGGCTGTTGCAGCATCCCTGTTGTTTCGCTGGACCTTCCTGGACAGTTCCCAGTGGCAGATTTAATTAAGCTAGAGAGCTGTGTGACCTTAATAAGCTTATTTAGTACCTGGAAAGATATATTTGTGTTCCTGATCTTAGCAAAGGGTTCTGAGCACTGTGTGCTTGGATGGTGTGTGTTACCTTGTCCTGTGTGCACTTCCTGTCCTCAGTAATTTCTTGGAAGTTCCGAGTTGGAGCTCCTGTGTCACTCCTAGAGGGTGTTCTGGGAATATGCTGGTGTGTTTGAGAGCTGTTCTGCTTGGGAGAGTTAAAACCAGGAATCGTAGAGTCGTTAAGGTTGGAAAACACCTCTGAGATCATCAATTCCAACCATTAAATGAAGGAGAGTTCCGTTAAATTAGGGCCGTTGCGTGTGCAGGAATAAATACAATGATATGGACACAGTTCCCCCGGTGGGGACACTTTTTCCATTGCAGAGTTTTTGTTATTTTGGGCTTGTTTGTGTCGCTCAGGCAGCGAAGTCTGAAGTGAGGAGGAGTTATGGCTGCCCAGAAAGGAGCGTGGCCGTGTGCAGTTACGCAAGGGGAGCTGTGTTGACATAACTGGCTGACGTGTGGCGGGTTTAAAAAGTCCACCGAGTCGAGTCTTTAATCATTAATCTGATATCAGGCAGGGTCAACTGCCTGAGCAGGTCTGTGAACCTGAGATTATTAATAGAAGCTGCTCCCGTGTGTTCCGTTCTCCTGCTGTTCAGCTGAGCTGGGAGCTGCGTGCCTGGGACAGCAGCTCCTGAGGCCCTGGGAAGAGCAGTGTTTTCTGCACTGACAGGACAAAAACACTGTGCAGAAGTGACTAAGCACACCCACTCTGTGTGTGTGTGTCTTGTGACTTGCGTGGTGCAGGACTTGGGGGACGTTCCTGCTTTTCAGAGATTAAATGAAATTCCTGCTCTCCAGAGATGAAGTGCAAGTGTAGACTCAGGAGCTCTGCCATCTGCCATGGCACTTAGAGCTGCCTGAATGTTTGATGCCCACCAAAGACCGTGAAACTTGAAAATGAGAAGTGAAAACCAGTGTAGCTCTGTGGAAAATGCACTTCTGGAATGCTGGGCTGGCGTGTTGGGAGTTGTCTGTTCACTCCAGTCGTTCCTGAGAGTTATTTGAATTTTAAGCTGTCTGTGTACAGCAATTCAGAAACTATATTGGCTAATTTCAAATAAACACACCCCAGCTGGGCGTTAGCAGAAGTTCTGGAAATGAAATCTGGTGAAAATATTATTCAAATCTTGGTTTAGCAGAATGCTCTCAGCGTGGTAGTGTTGTGTCATCTGGGCTAAGTTGTGGCTCTGGCACGTCGAGGAGATGCTTATGGGGATTCAGGCTTTACATTTTAGGGCAATAAATATAATACTTGTGTTATGTAGTGACAAGGGGTATCTCCCCTGGGAACATCTTTCTCTTAAATATGCCCCACTCTGTGTGTGCTCCAGTTCTAAGCCTGGTACCAGAAACTGCTGCTGAATTTCACTGATTCTCTATCAAGCCTTAATTTGAGTGTGAGCCAGGGCTGACATCTGAGGGGAGGTGCACGAGCAGTATTTGAGGAGGAAGGATTTTAGGGGTGTGGGGAGCAGCCCATTTCCCTTGTGCACAGGATGTATTAGGGACAGTGCTTCACCTTTAACAGAAAGTGAGGTTTTTAGGCAAAATTGAGTTTGAGTGGATAAGATCCTGTTGAAATGAAGAGGAATAGTGTTATTCTTGTATTTGTTGTTGTTTCTCCGAGTGTGGAGAGTGTATGTGCACAGACACGTGGGTTTGGTGTGTACACACATTCCATACTCCCTTCTGATTCCAGACCTGAATCCAGATTTTTAAATTCAGACTTTATTTTAGTGGTTTCCCATTTGTGTTGTGTTCAGGAACTCCATTCCTGACAGGCAGGGAGCCAGATCTGGAGCATATTCTCCAGCTGCACTACTCCCAGTCCAGCAACACGGTTTGTAAAGTAATCTTCCAGTGACCTCTTATCCCTTGGATGCTGAACACAGCACAAGTGTAACAGTCCCATAGGTCATTAGGCTATTTTTAGGGAGTCCTTAATCTGCAGAGCTCTGAATTTTGGAAGCCTTTAATCCATTGATCCCTGCAAGCACTCTAAATTTTCATGCTAAGAAAGAAAAAAAAAATCCATATGCAAAGCAGTTGCTGCTTTCTTGCAGAGCTGAGACCTGAAGTAACTTGTCTCTTAACAGAAATGATGTCAAATGTTTGGGGTTTTGTAGTGGGAAATGCTATGGTGGAGCAGGTGGCGAGGCTGTTCTAGAAGATGTAACAACTTCCCAAGTTTACCCCGTTACTCCAGTGCCCTCTTGACACGAGTGATGAGAATCCATTGTCCACTGCTTTAAAGGACTGAGAATTGTGTGTTTGTCTTCCCCTCCATTTCCCAGAGGCAAAGTGGAACGGGTCTCAGTGTGAGCTGGGGAAGATCCTGCTCGGTGGCCGTTTGAGATCGTGGGCAGATCACCACCTGCAGCTCCTGGAAGGGTTCCACACCCTGCAGTCCTGCCAGGCCGCCTGCTGCCAGCGCCCCACCTGTGATGCCTTTTGGTTCTTGGAAAACATGTGCATCCAGGTGAACTGCACCGTGCCCGGCACGTGCCAGCCCAACAGGACCGGCCTGTCGGACTCTGCCTTGGTGTTTTTAAAGAAAGCAAAGAGCACGGAGCGCTCGTTAGACCTCCAGATGGAAGGTGACGTGAAGACCTCGTTTCACAAGAGGTTGGACTGGGACGTGCCCGTGCAGAGGAAGGAAAGGCTGCGGAGATCGTTCCAGAGGCGGAGCCTGGCAGGTGGCAGGGTGGAATTCCTGAGCAGGGATCCAGCTGGGAGCTCCAGCAGATCCAGCAGCCGCCGGAGCGAAGCGGAGCGCTTGAAGGATCAGGTGCTGAGGCACTTTGTGGCAGCCAGGGCTGCTCCTGAGAAAGAAAATCAGAAGCAAGAGTTGCTGAAAAATGGACAGGATCCAAGCAAGCAGAACCCCAAAAGCCCCTTCCCTGCCCAGAGCAATAATGCCAACAGGTCAAGGGATGCCGACGGGGACATGCCCCGGGTGAGTGGGATTGCTGGGGCTGGCGTGGGGCTGCCTGGGGCAATTGTCTGGCTTGAGGTGGGGTTTGACTTGAAACTGCCCAAGTGATGGGATATCTTTTCAGGAGACCTGTGCTCAGCCTCCTGTCAACAAGGCAAGGCCAACAGTTTGGGGGTTTGATGGATTTTTTGAGGGTGGGGTTTCCCCCTCCCTTTTCTTAGCTGGGATAAACTGTCTTTGGGAAGGTGTGGGGAGATGGGGTCCATGATAATGCTTATCCTCTGTGTAATCACACAGCATGCCTGCCAGGGGAGAAGGAAAAGGTGGGATGTGATGCCAGTGGGAAGTGTCTGGGAGTTAAAAACTGTTCCCTGTAAAAGTACCTCTTTAGATCCACACAATAAAATAAGCTGTTTTCCTTTGAGTGCTGAATTGAGGCAGTTAAATATATTATTTTACAGACTCATGCATGAGCTCCCAGTGCACTTTGATGTCAGTCTGCTTGCTTGAGTTGTCCTCTTACTGCCAACTTTTTTGTTCTCTTTTTGAAGAGTGCTTCAGTTTCACAAATCCACCAGAGCTTACCTTGGCACTGGGTGAATGAAATCAGTTTAGTCTCTGCTCCAAACACACACAGTGTTAAGCCAGTAAATCTCTATGTTGAAGAGAATTTGGCACATTTGAATTGTTAAGTGATGTTTGTATTTTTACATCCATAAGTAACTTTTTGAGCCTTATCATGCAAAAAAGCCCATGCACTTGTGGTAGTAAAGTAAAAAGAATTTTACCTGGTGAAACTGTTCCTTAAATAGCTTTTGCCATGTTTAAAGGACTTAACACTGTACAGACCTGATGCCTCTGGCTCTGGAGATGTGACTGAATTAATTTCTCCCCCTTTATTCGAACCTTGGTTGCAGGTAGGGCTGGGCCTGGCCTGAGCCACCACCCTGGAGCAGGATGTGGCCAGCAGCCAAGGGACAGAGCTCCAGGGCAGCCTGGCTGGTGTGTGAAATCAGGCACTAAAACTTCACAAATGTTTGATTTTCCAGAACCCCACAGCATTTAGGGCTGACTCGAGAGCTCAGTTTTCTCTCTCCCCTGCAATGCTGCAGCATTTCCACCCTCCCTGTTCTTTCCTCCTGTATATATATATATATAATATCAGAGCTGTGCAGGGTGACCCCATTCTCTCAGCTGTTACACATGTGAGGAAACATCTTCGCAGCCACTCTCAAATGTCTTCTCTTGCTCTTGGGTAATGGCTGTTTTATCTCCCTGCCTGTCAGCACTGCATTCTGAGTTGTCGTTATTACTGTCCACTGCCTGTCTAGTAAACTGGCTGCAAATATTAAATTACATGGAATAATCAGTTTCTGGATATTGCTGAGTATCCAGGATTCCCCATCTTTAGGAAATGCTCCCGTTGTCATTAGTGTGCACTGTTGGATGTGTGCTGGGGAAAGGTTTTTATTTTCTCTGATGGTTTTTGCATTTCAGAAAGTCCATATCTCTTAACAAAATGCAGGTTTCATCAAAATAAACACTTACTAAAAGTGTTTATCAAAATAAACACTTCTACTGCCTGGAATCCCAGGCAGTCAGATTTTTAAGGTTTAGGATAGAGTTTTTGAGGAGGTGGAAGAATTAGAATATCCACCTGGGCTAATTCCTGGATTATTGAACCATCCAACTTTACCTGCAAGATTCAAAGCCAGCTCTGCAGCTGTCCTTGCACTCCTGCTCCAGGAGCAGTTTAATTTAGGCCAAGGATATAACACTGGAGGCTGTGTTCTTGGGACACAGCCAGCCTTGGCAGGAGGGAGGCTTTCCAGGTCGGGTTGGTTATGGGGCAAAACAAAGTTACACTCCTGAAATCAGGAGAAATTGGCCCAGTCCGTGGAGGTGAGTGCTGGGTGTTTAGTTCTGTTCTTTGGGAAGGTTTGGAAGATGGGGATTGTTCTGGATCATGCTGACTGTTCATACCTGGGAGCATCAAACACCCGAAGTGGGAAGGGACATCTGAAATCCCAGTGGCTCTTAACTCCTCCCTGAAAGGGGAGAGAGAAATGAATATGTATATTTTCCCTGCTGTTGCTGAGTTGTGGAAGGCAAGTCTTTTCCTTTGCTCCTACAGACTCAGGGAGAAGGCAAGGGAAAGGTTGGGGAAAACATTGCCCTGGGGGTTTAATTTTGCTCTTGCAGTTGTGGTGGCTCCTCAGCCATCCACAATGGCATTGCTAATGTGCAGTGAGCATTAATTTGTGGGTTTGCTGTTCCCCTGCTTTGGAACCAGGATAAACCACAGTGCATCATCAGCCTTTAACTGAGGAAGAGAAATCTGTGCTTCTCCTTTAAAGTGAGTGACATTTTCCAGGCACTTTTTTCTGCCTCGTTGTAGAATTGCTTGTCGATTTTAAAATATAGCAGCACGTTTAACAGCCAGGCAGGAGAGGCACAGAAGGGCAGCAGTGCTGGGGAGCAGGGCTGCAGCAGCACTGCAGCAGCTCTGCAGGCACACTGGGAAAGGCTGCAGCCAGGAGTGTTGCAACAGAGGCACAGAGCTCGTTCCTGCCCTCACATCAAACCCCCTGTTGGGCTCCTGCTGCCACACTTCCTGCTAGTGCTGGGTGCTTTTTAGTCCACAAGGAACAAGGAAAGGGCTCTCTTTGCTGCCAGCACTAACTCTAATGGTTTGTGACATTACCCACATTTTCTGATGCACATCCCACTCTAGTCCATCTTACAGGCACAGGACTCTTAGACAAGGAGATCAGGTCATTTGTGCCAGGCCAAAGGCATTTAGGGGTCAGAATCACCAGTCTACATTCACTCAGGCCAATGTGCTACTTCTCTCTGTTTTCTAAGCTAATAAGATAGGACAGCTGGCAAACTTCTAGTCTCCTTCTTGTTTATCCCCAAGAATGAAATCCTGTTCTTTGCTTTAAAGAATTCCGAGTTATGGAGCAAAGATAAGAAATGTCTCAGCTCCAAAGCATTAGAGGCATTTTTGACTGTTGTGTTGCCCCAGGCAAAGCTTATCTAATTCGAGCTCTCCACAGACATTTGGCTGTCAATTCATCCTAAGACTTTTGGAAGGAAGAGGATCTCTCTTAACTGTAAAGTGGGGGTTTTTCAGGCGTGAGAAGTGAGTTAAGGAAGCCTCCAGCTCACTGGAAATATTACCAAGCAGAGTGGGGGCTCCCATGTGGCCAGTGGGTAGATGTAGGTTTCCAGTGTGGTGTCTGTGACTGTTTTTCATGTGACCCTTCTGGGTTGATTCTTGACAAGGAAAAAGGATTAGGGTTCTGTAGTGGTAAGAAATCCTGGAGACATTCTCCTGTGCCTTTCCTAAAGAGTCTGCCTCATGTCTGAGTTCCTGTTCCCCTCTTGTCCTCCTGCCATTTCCAACTTTATCTTGGTGAAAGGGAGCTGGCCAGTGAAGGGTGGGTGGAAGATGATCCAGCTGGGGACAGCCAGCTGCCCTGAGGCTGCCCACGAAGAGCAGCCTGCCAGACTTTGCCTGCATGGATTCCAGACAATCCACACTTCTGTTAAAGAAAGCCCATTAACAAGTAACCAAATAAAGAAAAACAGCTTATGTCTGTAATACTAACAAACAGTGTTTGGTTTGTTGCTTCATAAAGCTCAGATGTTAATCAAACAATTGGTTTAAAGTCTTAGACTGAAAGCTGAGCTGAGATATGGCAAGAGAAAATTATTTGCCCAGGGCTGAGAAAAACCAGCAACAATACTGCAGAGAAGCCTTCAGTGCCTTCCCTGCTGCTCCTGGCATGGCTGCTCAGTGTGGGCACCAGGGCTTTATTTTTACAACCAACATTTAGTGTTTTCTAAAGCCCAGCCCATTTACTGACCAGGATGTTGCCCACCACGGGCTCAAGTGTTTTCCCAGTTCCTGTTTCCTGGACTGAGTGCCAACAAGCTTGAGAGTATTTCCTCCAAAACCAGCTTTTGATCGCTCCTCTAATGGGGAGTAGTGGTGGGAAATTCAGCTCCAAAGCACTTTCTGAGTCAAAGATGGTAAATTGCTCCATTTTAAATATTTAGCAGATGTTCTCAAAATAGAGCAGTGAAATGTGCTACACACATGGTGGAGGGTAAACTGTCAAGAGTATTGCCTGTCAGGCGAGGAGCTGGGATGGGGCTGGGTCCCGTAAAAGGAATTTTCTGATGAAAGAAAGGAAATTGTTCCTGCCACTCTGCTCAGTTTCAATCAAGTGGCTCATCCTGTGGGGACGGGAGGAAAACTTGGTGCCCTCCAGCTGCACTGCCTGGCCCGGCAGCATCTCCCGGGGCCTGCAGGCAGGGAGCTGTGTCGGGTCACCTTGCTTTGAAGAGGGATTCTGAAATGAATTTCCTCTTGCTGCAGCCATCCCATTATTACAGAAAAATGCCATTGCAATCCCCCTGCCTCGTGCTGGCCAACTGCACGGCTTTGGGAGAAGGAAATCGCAGCCAAAATAAATGAACTCCAGTTCCTGCTCCCTGTTTTTGGGGTCTGTCTTGTCCCACCTCTGTGTTCTCTTCTCTCCACTCAATGCAGTTTTGAACATGGATGTTTTTGCCACATCAACAGCCTTGGCACTGCTGTAGTTGGATCTGGTGTTAACTGGTGTTCAGCTGAGCTAGGAGTGTCCTGTTAGCTGTGGAGGAACAACATGGAGAAACAGCTCAGAAAAGGAAGCAGTAAAAAAATCCTACTTCTGAGAAAAACAAACCAGGGACTTTTCAGCCTCCCTAAGTGGGGAGGATGTGAATGGCAACTTAGAACTGATGTTCGATGTTCAAGTCAAAATAAGACAACTTTTTTCCTTTACAGATCCCCCCAGGAACATCTGCACCAGAACCATCAGCGCTGGCTACGTTCTCCAGTCCTGTGGCCCAGGGTTTGACGTCCCCAGGGAAGACTGAGAAGCCTGGGCAGCCCGGAGATGCTGCCCTGGCCCAGCCTCAGCCCTCTGAGGCACAGCCCACGGTCAGCCCCGTGCCGGTGAAAAGCACAGCCAAGATACAGGCAGCTACTTCTGTGCCAAGTGGAGTTCCCACGAATGGCAGCGTTCCTACAGCCCAGGCCAGCACTGCTGTGTCCCCCAGCACTGCTGCCACCACGCCAGGTGAGGACACGCAGGGCTCCGGCACGTGGCACCTCGTGGGGGTTTGGTGTCGAGCTGCAGCACCGTGGAAAAATGGGAGATGGCTCAGGTACCTTGGAGAAAGCACCGGGATCCCTGTGCCAGCCCACGTGCTGATCAGGCCCCAGTTACTCCTGAGGGCTGGGACTGGGGCATCGTAAATCTGCGTCTGAGGACAGCTGGGGAGTAATGGGGGTGTCTTGATTCCCAGAGGGAAAGCTGAGAGGTGATGCAGGGCAGAGTCTGGGAAGTGTTCTTGCAGCAGCTTTGGCACGCTGCTGTCCATCACACCGAGCTGAAATCCCAAAGTCTGCTCAGAAAGGGGGGTGACTGGTTATTTTCTGTCCCTGGAGGGTCACTGCCCAGCTCGGCCCTGGAGAGCAGTGTGCTTGGCTGTCAGCCTGCACTGTGCTCTGCAGCACAGGGATGTTTCTGTTCACACTGCTATTTCCTAAAACAGGCTGGGGGAAATGTATGAAAGCCAAAATGCCCTTTGGCAGCTCTGTTCCCTCACCCAGGCCATCAGCTCTCCCTGCAGGGGTGGAATATGGACAGGGAACGGTGTGTACTGGTCGTGTGGTGGCTCAGAATTCAGTTAATCCGGTTTGCTGAAGGATTCACAGCTGAATTTCTTTTGAATTTAGGGTTCCTTTCCCTTACAAGGGAACAAGTGGAAAGTGTAAGGGAAGCACTGAATGCAGAGATGTTCTTGGCAGGAAGCTCATTGGCTGCTCGTGCTAACAAGTAGTATATTTTTTTAAGGGCTTACCCCAGTTAAAACTGGAAAATATAATTTAAACATCTTCATTGGCTCGTGCTGGAAGAATAACATAGCCAGGGCCTCCTGGGTTTGCTAACCAATGCAAAGATGATGTCAAAGGTAGTTTTTCCAGGGGTTTTTGTTTATCTGGGTTTTGGCTTTATTTTTTTCTGGCTGAGATCTGATTTCTTTTTTGCCTTGGAACTCTTTGCAGCTGAAAGACTGATGGAGTTATAATGTCCCACAATCTGCAGTAATTGAGAGTGGAAAAAAAGATGCTTAATTCCAGTAGCTAATGAGCATGGAAGATAGATAATAGATAAGTAGATAGATAATAGACAATAAAGATGGAAGAAAGGCTAAATGTTTAGGGACTTTTTCCCATCTTTTTTCACTTGAATTTTTTATGCCTGTTTCTGAAACATTGTCTTTGACAGGGTCAAACTAGGGAAAGCAAGTTTACCTCTTGTTTCCTATGCATAATTCCCAGGCCCAGTAATAAAAAGACAAACATAAAGCAAATGGGAAGGGGAGGGGAGAATGAGGAGGCTGAGAGGTGCTTTTAAGAAATGTGTTCTATTTTCTGGTTACCTCAATGCTGATAAAAAGCAGAAAAAGTATGTCACCAGCCACAGTTTTCAAGGTTACTCTGTAGGCTTTTGAAACAAACTACCTGTCAGCTTATTTGAAATGGAATGGCAAGAAAATTCTTAAGCAGGGGTAGAAAAGAAAATATCAATTAAAAGGACCAGGTCTGTATTTTGAGCTTCCATAGTCAGTGTGGCAGCTATGCAGGTTTTAAAAAATTCTCTTAGCCCTCAAGCAGTTCTTCAGAAAAGAAATTCTTGTGGATTCTTCATATATTTATGAAGCTCTGGAATTGCAGTTTGGAAACAGTGTTTGTCTTGCTGTGTCTGCAGCCGGGTTCTGTGCCAAAAAGCTGTCGGGTAAAACCCTCCCCATCCTGCTGGACCTGGGAGAAGAGATTCCCCTGTGCAGGGCCCGGGGGTCACGTTTCAGTATCTGCAAAGAGAGAGATGACTGAATAATTTGGGGCCTGTCTTAAAATTATAAACCCCCTTTCGGATTAAGAAGGAGAGCAAACCCTGAAACGGGAGCTGTGCTGGGGGACGGGGCGTTTACAAAATACACCACTGGGTTTTCTTCCATAAACTCTGAAACCAAAGTGGGTTTATGCATGCACCCAATGCCTTTCCTGTTCCTGTTCCAACGGTGTGTGTTTGTCCCTGTCAGCTGTGAAGGAGCTGGTGGTTTCTGCTGGAGACAGCGTGGAGGTGACCCTGCCAAAGAACGAAGTGCAGCTGAACGCGTTCGTGCTTCCCGAGCCACCACCTCGTAAGGCTTTCCTGGGAATCCTGCTAAGGGCTTGGAATGCGAAATGGAAAACAGGCCTTACGTACCCCATTAAATAAGGACAGTCTTGAGGATGCCTCTTGTCGGAGAACGCTCTGCTGTAGAAATTTTTCGTTCTCTGCGGTTCCCTTGTGGTGCCTCTTAAAGAAAATAGTGAGGCACAAAAAAGTGGAAAGGGCTACAAAATCATTAGGTTTGGGAGATGGCACATTCCTAAAGTGGTGTGTGAGGAAGGCAGTGGATCTTCAGCATCCATTCTTGATATTTGCTGACAGGAACTGAGCTGTCTTAGCAAGTGGTCCCTCGTTTGGGGGATTGAAATCTGCTTTGGGGGGTCGGCCTGCTGAGGAACACATTTCTGTACACTGCTCATTTCATCATGCAGATTGTTGACAGGTATTTTAAAGTTCTTATCTTAACTCTGTGCACAGTGGGAGCTGCAGAGGAGAGGCAGGTGTGGTTGTGTTGTGCAGCAGCAGGGATCGATTCATTCCCATTCAAAAACCGGTGTTGCGTTGTGTCTGCAGGATTTGAGGCCATGATAAGGCTTTTCTTTCTTACTGTCCTGGAGCTGTGATTGTTCCAAAGCTGTTTATGGCCTTAGAGGCTGAAAGATGGGTTTTGGCTCCAGAGTAAATGAGTTTAGAAGCACAGATTGTCTCTTTTCCTGGGTATATTCCCAAACAGCCGCAGCCCAAACTCCAGGCTGTCTCATCTCTCCATAGTGCAGCAGAATGTGCCTTGTAAATGTTTAATACCTTTGCAGTTCTTTAGCATGGCAGAAAGGCAGGCTTTGAAAATAAACATCTGGACCTTTTTTTTCTTAAGGAACCACGTATTCCTACGAGTGGGAATTGATTACTCATCCAAAAGACTACAGTGGAGAAATGGCAGGGAAGCATTCCCAGACCCTGAAGTTGTCTAAGGTAAAGCTTTTGCTTCTTCGTGTCTTGTTGTGTTAAATGCTAAGTGGAGAAGATGGGGACCCTGGCAGGCAGGAAAGGACTTGTATGGGATTTCAGGATGAATAGGAAATTGCATGATGGGCAGGCAGCCAACATTTGACTGCAAGCCCTCTTCTAAGGCTCTTATAAAAAGGAGATTGATCTGGCGTGAGGCAAAGAATCGATTGATTTCAGGGTGTAACAAGCTGCCTACAAGCAGTGTGACAAGGCTCACAAATGGCACAATTTAGCAGGGACACAGGGGTGGGAATGTTCCTGGAACTGTGTGCTGGTCTGCTTAGGTCTGAGCCTTGTACTGCCCCCTGAAGAGGGGACTTGCTGCTTCCATTAACAAGTGGAATACCTTGTAACATGTCCCTGGCTCTTTTCTTAGACAAGCTCCATCAGGTAAAGAGTTGCCAGTCCCTGCACATGGGGATTCTTAACAAGGAAATGGCTTTAGTAATGTGAATATACAGTTCTGTGTTTGACACATTCATCTTGGATTCTGCTGCACTGTAAAAAAAAATCTCAAATGCAATCTGCCAGTACAGATTCTTGTAGCCAGACAACCTGAACTAATCTGTGTTATCTCTCTTCTGTTTGCCTGTTGTTGCTGGAAAATAAAGCTTGACTGACAGTCCCATGGCAGAGGGAAATATGAGTCTCTTCTGCATAGCCATTGTGAACTCAAACACGTGTAATGCCATTTTGGCCTGGAAACCATCCTTTGCTGTGCATTGCAGAGGCTGAAGGATAATTGTTTGGGTGCTCCTGTGCCAAAGCACAGGAACTTGACCTTCCAGTAGCTCCTGGCAAGGTGCTGCCAACCTGTAGGCAAATAATCCTTTGTGTTTGCTTCCAGCTGACCGTGGGTCTGTACGAGTTCAAAGTGGTCGTCGATGGGGAGAACGCACACGGAGAGGGATATGTGAATGTAACAGTGAATCCAAGTGAGTGGGGGACTCAATCTCTCCTTAACTTCACCTGTCTCTGACAAGCCATGACATTTGTATCATGGAGTTTGTTTATTTAACTGGACTGTGGTTTAACATAGTGAAAATTCGTTGTGCTCTCAACTCAGTATATATATATATATATATATTTATTTATTAAGTCATTTCCTGAGATGGGAAGCTTTTGGTAATGCACAGCTATTTCTGCTGTACTGCATCAGGCCAGCCAGCCAATAAAAGAGCTGAAATACTGACACAGAAGTGCTCAGCAAACAGCTCACCCTGGAAGGCCACTGCTTCCATAAAGACTGGCTTGCTGACAGCATGGATCACAGTGGCTGAGAGCTGTGCAGCTCCTTGGCCGGGGTGTCTGTTGGGATGAGCCTGGAATGCCCTGGTAAAGCTGGGTTGTTGTTGCAGAGCCCCGGGTGAACCAGCCTCCCGTTGCCATCGTGTCCCCACAGTTCCAGGAGATCTCACTGCCAACCATCTCCACGGTGATCGACGGCAGCCGTGAGTACCTGCAGCTTTAAGAGCAGCTGTAAGGCTGGGTTGTTTGCTTGGTTTGGGCCTGCCCTTTGCAGGAAGTTTAAGAGAAGCTGTGACACTCTCAAACCCAGTTCACTGAAAAGAATCAGCCTGTCCTGCCAGGAGAGGGGAACACTCATGACAGCACCTCTCGGTGTTCCCTTTGGAAGGCCACTGGCCTGAGCCAATCTCCTAAATAAGGAAAAGCTCTAGAGGTTGATGCTTAGAATAAAAAAATAATTACTGCCAGTCAAAATTACTGGGCTCTTGCCTTAAGCTTCAAACATGTTAGTTACTGACTTACCACCTTCAGTAATCCTGGCCTGCACTAGAGCTTTTCAGGAGTTTCTTGAAATAAATTCAGATTGTCTGACCCCCAACTAGCATTGATTTGTTGCAGTTTTGGGTGTCTGAGCATAACTGAGGCTCTGGGCTTGGACCAAAAATGCCTTTGCCCACCAAGCCCAGGACTGAAGTAGAGAGTGACCATGTGGGGTCTGAGAAGCAGCATTTTCCAGCTCCTTGCATGTGTGTTTTCTTCCCTAATTAAACCAGAGAGCACTGATGATGATAAAATTGTCAGCTACCACTGGGAAGAGCTGAAGGGTCCCCTGCGGGAGGAGAAGGTTTCCAGTGACACGGCCATACTCACACTGACCAACCTGGTGCCTGGCAATTACACCTTCAGGTGGGTCACACCCGAGCAGTTCTCATCTCCTGACAGTAAAATGGATGAGATTCCTGAAGTGTTCAGCTGGTTTAAAAAAAAAAACCAAAACCAAAACAACACAAAACAGGGAGAGAACTCCATTTTGTGATGTTCTCTCTGCTCCTGCACTTTCAGGTAGTTTTGTAGCTTTTCACTTCAGGAGAGATAAGCTGTCCAGCTACTTCATATTCTTAACTTGTAACCCTGGTTTAAGATGATGGCAGAAGGGAAGGAATGGTCTGTCAGGCTGCAAAATGTCTCTTTAAATGTCAAGTCTAAACTTCTTGGGTAAAGGCTTAGGCAGAAATGCAGTCTTCAAATCCAGTTTTTAAATGCAGTGTGTTTGGCCCAGATAAGTGAATGAGGCCCAATGGTTTTATGCAGTAGATAGCAGCTGATTTTACCTTTGTGTTTGTTTCTGTGTTTTTCCTTTGGGCCTGCATTTTGGTGTGATGTCCATCACTGCACAGCAGATGTTTGAAATAAAGCAGTACCTATAACTGAACGCTGTTTCCTTCTTAGCAGTTGGTGTATGAACTAATCAGATCCACGTTCAGATCTAGATTTAGCAAAAAAAAAAAAAAAACAGCTCTATTTTGTGCTACCAGGGGGGAGAAATGCTGTGTCCAGGCCACTTGTGGATTAGTAATGAACTTCTGTGTTTCACCTTGGAACTGCTTGGCAGATTTCAACTGAGAGATGGATGTGACTGTTGAATGTCTTGCATCACTTTCAGGCTGATAATTGGGCATTTGGGGCAAGTTTCTGTTCAGAAAAAGCAAAGTGGCCTCATACTATCCTGCCTTTAAAAGTATCTGAAGTTCTAACTGTTGTGTTGCATTTGAGGTAACCGCAGCCAGCCTTCACTGCTTCCTTTTCCCTCTCTTCAGTCTCACAGTCGTGGACTCAGATGGTGCCAGCAACTCCACCACTGCCAACCTGACTGTGAACAAGGCAGTGGATTATCCCCCCGTGGCAAATGCAGGCCCAAACCAGGTGATCACCCTGCCCCAGAACTCCATCACGCTCTACGGGAACCAGAGCACGGACGATCACAGCATCGTCAGCTACGAGTGGCTGCTCAGCCCCAACAGCAAGGGCAAGGTCATGGAGATGCAGGTCAGTGCAGGTCTCTGTTCCACCTGGATTGCTCACTCGCTGGCTTCTTACCTATAATCAAACCATTTTTAGTGTACTGTCAGCAAGTGTCTTTTATAATCCTACAAAGCAAGCACGTGGTGGTTAAATACATCCTTAAAATTAAATCCACAGGAAGCTGGTATTGGCTTCCTGGCTGAGCTGGTGCACCAGCCTAGCCCCTGGTTTCCACTGGCACTTTCTTCAGCAATGCAGTTTTAAATCCTGCTGAAGAAGGAGGATTGAGAGAGATGGGAACTTTTGAGTTGAACTTCGGAGTCTAAACTTTGTTGATGTTGCCCAGACACTCCTCAATCCTCAGTAGTAAATGCTGGAACTTGTTTCCTTGTCATCATTTTTCTTTTAAAGATTATTACTAGTGCCAAATGTATAGAGTCCATGAATTGGGTTCACAGTGTGTGGGATTTGCACAGGGCTCTCCAGGGGTTTTGCTGGAGTTGAATCCCAAAAGGCCTGAATGCCTGTATGGCATTACTCTTGTTATGTCCCCCAGCAGTGTCCTTGTAGCTGTGCATAAATTCAGCTGTAAGGGCTTTGCATGCTGAAGTGGCACAGCCTCCTGCCCCCATAGCAGGAGTTGGTAATAACCCCCTGGAATCTGCTGGCAATAGTTATTTTAGAATCAGAGTCTTCTGAGTGAGAATTGCTTTTAATCCATGAATATGTTTTCTCTCAGGGGGTGAGGACACCAGTCTTGCAGCTCTCTGCCATGCAGGAAGGTGATTACACCTACCAGCTCATAGTGACTGATTCTGCTGGCCACCAGTCCACTGCAGAGGTCACTGTGATAGTCCAGCCAGGTGAGCTGCCTTTACCTGCCTTTGCTGCTTCCATTCCAGGGGCTAGAGGTGAGCAGCAATCTGCCAGCAAACTCTGGAGCTTATGGTAGCTCTGTGCTGCTTTCAGAAAAGCTGCTCTAATTTGGGACCATTCTGGGCTGGTATATTGCTGCTGAATGAGCTAAAGGAGGTTTCTAGGAATATTGCCTTTCTAGGCTGTTCTCTTATTTTACAGAGTGTAATCTAGTTGGTGTGGTCCCACCATAACTGCAGGATTGTGTTTCCAGGCAGCTGCCCACAGTGCTAAGTCCTGGGACAGGGGCAGGAAAAGTGGAGCAGTACTTACAGAATGAGAGCAAAATTCAGAATAACTAGACTTTTGTCTCATTTTACTGCACATGTGTGAATGAAATGCTGGTTGGGATTCTTCACTGCTTCTGACCTCACTACTGAAGTAGAAGGTAGTGGGCAAGAGAGATACTGGGGATCACGGTGAAAACTCTTAATGGTTGAGTTTAAAGCTCCACCTTTATGTGTATGAAAATATCCCATCCTCTTTCAGAGAACAACAAGCCCCCAAAGGCAGATGCTGGTCCAGATAAAGAGTTGACTCTTCCCGTGGACAGCACCACTCTGGATGGCAGCAAGAGCACGGATGACCAGAAGATAGTCTCCTTTCTTTGGGAGAAAACACGGTGTGTATCACCTTCCAGAATGTTCTTGTGTGTCCAGATCTTTCATTTCAAACAGGACACACCCCCCCACACCTCCCTTGTGTTCAGTCCCAGTCACATTGGGCCTGACAAGCTTTGCCAGTGACCTGAATGAGACAAGGATTTATGTTGGATTGGAGAGAGTTGGAGTTTTGTTTGAGCATGAGAAATGGCTTTGCCTTCATCTCTAGGCCTGACTCCCACTCACTGTGGTTGTGGCTCAGCCATGTTCTTCACAGCAGTGGAATTTGGTCTTGGTCTCATGGAGAGACTGGCTCTTGTAATCCAAGAACTGCAGAGCCTCCGAACTCGATGCTTTTGCAGTTTGTTGATGCTTTTGCAGTGTTCTCATTGTCGTGCTTCTCTTCAGACTATAAATTCCCTGAAATGCTTTAGGGAATTCAGAAAAAAGCCTATGAGCAACTTGAAGTAGCTTTTTCTGTTTGCTAATGCAAAGCCTGTGCAAAGCTCTTATAAATGAAGGACTATTTTTGCTCTACACCTTTTCTTTACAAAACTGACTCATCGTGCAGTTCAGGAGCCAGTTTTCTGAAAGATCCACTTTTTGTGTTAAACCACCAGAAATTATGCTTTTTGTTGTGAATGCTGCACTTACTCTTTGCATTATCTTGCTGTAACTGGAGAACATAATTTTGCTTTTTGTCATGGACGCTGTATTTCCAGCCATGTGTCTGTTGGCATCCCCATAAACTCTGCTTGAGCCTGAGCCTCCTGTTTGGAGTGGGGCTGCCTCCCGTGCTCTGTGCAAAGTTTAAACTGAGCAAAACCCCTGAAAAAGGTCAAAAACTGAACAGCTCCCCCTGTGCTTTGGTTAGGGGTCCAGATGGTGTGAAGCTGGAGAATGCCAACAGCAGCATTGCCACTGTCACAGGCCTGCAGGTTGGGACGTACGAGTTCACTCTGACAGTGAAGGATGAGAGGAACCTGCAGAGCCAAAGCTCCGTCAACGTCATCGTCAAAGAAGGTACGAGCAGAGCTCAGGTGTCTGGGCAGTTCAGCAAAACCTGTGCTCAGAGGCACAGTGAGAGTGAGGAAAGGGGGGAAATAATGTGGAGAGCACTGACATGGACTTCCCTATGTCAGAGGTTTGCCTTTTCTGGACGAGGAGTATCTTCAGCTCAGTCATGCAGTGTTTCCCTTCTCTTCCTTGGGGTCAGATGGGGATTTCTGGCTTACACAGATCTGATGCAGTAATTTCTGACTGGGCATAACCAGCCCTTTCTCCAGCTGCTCTCTCTCTGTTTATTTAGAGATAAACAAGCCGCCCGTTGCGAAGATCGCTGGTAACGTTGTCATCACCTTGCCCACAAACACAGCGGAGCTGGATGGATCCAAGTCCTCGGATGATAAGGGGATTGTCAGCTACTTGTGGACACGGGACGAGGGCAGCCCTGCAGCTGGGGTGAGGTTCCTCTTGTGAAGCATCACAGAAATCAGTGCAAGGTAGCACTGACAGCTCCTGAGGAAATGTAAAACTCAGTGTTGCACTGTTATCTTGCAGTGATATCCTGATATCACTAGTATGAGAGATATATATATACCATGCTAGTTTGATCCTTTGTTTCCTCACACTTACTTTGTTCTGCCTTCCAGGAAGTCTTAAATAACTCAGACCATCATCCTGTCCTCCTGCTGTCCAATCTGGTAGAAGGGACCTACACATTTCACCTCAGAGTAACAGATGCCAAAGGAGAGAGTGATGTGGAAAGGACCACAGTGGAGGTCAAACCTGGTGAGCTTGGGTTTTGTGCTGTGCTATGTTTGTCTACGGTCCTCTGGATACAGTGTACTGGGATTAAAATGCATTGTCTGCTCCAGCTCAGAACTGCAAAAGTCAGAAGTTTTGGGGGTGTGATTCCATTTTTCCTGTGGTTTTCGGGGTCTGACTCTCACTGCTGGATGTTACCTGTGAAAGTCAGGCTTGCATCCCTTCCTACAGTGCCATTCTGTAGTGCTGTGTAAATCAGAAACATTCTGGAAAGGCACTGAAAACCTGGGCTGTTAAATAGAAACTCTGAAGATCTGTACTACCTGCATTCTCCCTAGATCCCAGGAAAAACAACCTTGTGGAGATAATTCTGGATGTTAACGTCAGCCAGCTGACGGAGCGGCAGAAGGGGATGTTCATCCGGCAGATTGGGGTGCTGCTGGGGGTCCTGGACTCGGACATCACCGTGCAAAAGATCCAGCCCTACACTGAGCAAAGGTGGGGTTCGGCTGGGAGGGTACACAGGGATGGATTGCACGAGGGTTTGGCAAACTAAGGGCTCTTTCCTCTGGGGAAGCAGTTTGGACAATCAGAACGTGTGGGGTTGTTGCTTAACATTGATATTCCTGCTTGCTCGGGTCAGAGTTGCCAAGCAGGTCTTGAGTATCTTTCCCCTCTGGAGATGGTGCATTGTCCTTGAAAACTGCTGCTGCTAATGTCTTTTCCCCTCAAACCTGTAAAATAAGAACTAATCTGATTTGGTTTTGAAAATTGTGGAGAATGTCTGAAGGATGTTCTGCAGCTGTGATTTATGAAGATGGTGTGTAACAATCCCTTTCACCCTCACCTTCATGCTGACGTGGTAGTTCATAGAATCACAGGATGGCTTGGGTTGGAAGGGGCTTTAAAGATCATCCAATTCCAACCCTCCACCGCAGGCAGGGACACCTTCCACTAGTCCTGCATTAGCTTTGCCTCCTACACAACTACTTCAATTTAATATTCAAGAAAATGTTGAAAGCCAGTGTATTTTTTTGTTTGAAGAGATGAGGAAGGCTAGTTTTGATTGCTGTTTGGCTTACAGTAAAGTGCATCTCTTCCAAACACAGGGAGGCTGGCTGCTGGGCTGGGCTGTAGGTCAGGGTCATGTTGCCTGCCTGGATGGTGTCAACGAGCCACCAGTGGCAATCTGTTGAAATAAGTACAATATTGCACTTAGTTTTTACCAAAAGTGGAGTAGTTTTACAGTAGCTAAAGCACTGAAGAAGATTTAAGGGGCAAGCTTGGAGTCCTGCAGCAAGTCAGCAATAAACCTGCTGTTACTTTACATTTCCCTGAGTGCAGAGATGTATCGATTCCTTCGTGTCCACGTGGCCTGATGTGGCAGGGGAATCAGAATTCATTGTCCGTGCAAACCTGGAGAGCTCAGAACACAGGAGCCAGCACTTTCTGTTGTAATGTGACCTCTCTGCCATCACCAGGCCAGTTGCTGGAGCTCTATGCTGAGCAGGTAGATGAGCCCCCAGGTGTAATAATGTCTAAGGATCCCACAGAGAGGGAGGGAGGAGGTGGTGAAAATGGCAGGACCTTAAAGTTTGGGGATTTGGTGCTTGGTAAGAACATGCAAAGATGTGCTTGATGTGCAAACTCAACAACAGTCTAACCTGGCTTTGAAAATATGAATGGATCAGGTGTCCTGAAGGGTTTTCTACTGCAGGATTAGGTCTGCTATTATTGCTCTCCAATAGAGCCAGAAGTCCGGTCTTTGAAAAAATTTGGGATTCTGAATTAGTTCCTCTAGTGACAGACTGGGGAGCGTGACTCTCCACTTGATGTTTGGAGAAGCAGCAGATAATCACTTCTGTGTGTCTTCCAGCACGAAGATGGTGTTCTTTGTGCAGAACCAGCCTCCCCATCAGATATTCAAAGGACGAGAGGTGGCCTGGACGCTGAAAAACGAACTGCGGAAGCAGCAGTCGGATTTCCTCATCTTCCGGGCCCTGGAGATTAACACAGTCAGTAAGTGAGAGTCTCTGGGGGACACACTAACGTCTTTTCCCTTCTTCTCAGCTGTCTGACACATTAAGGACCTTCATGGGTGTTAAAAACACACACATCCCACATGAACTTGCACTCACTGCAGGAGCTTTTGTGTTAGTAAATGGGAAACAGGAAAATAAGGCTGTTAGACTATAAATTAATCACTTATTCATCAATATTCAACTATTCAACTTATTATATGGGGTTACTTGTAGTGTTGTTGGGAAGATAAAAATTCGCAAAACCATATTTATGAAACTAAAATACAGTGTTAATGGACTACAGCCACTGAAATGAGTGTCATCCTGAAAACAATCATCTGTCCATCTTGGTAGCTGTGAACACTCTCATTTCCTGTGCAGCACATCCATCAGTCTGCAGGAAACATTTCCCTTCTATCATTTTTTTTTACAACATTACATTAGCACTGTTTATGAGCACAACCCTGGGAGGATCGTTTGCTAATCAGTTAGAGATTTTAATCAAGAATTATGTAAAGGAATTATTTTCAGTATTTCAGCACTTCCTGATTTTATGATTCTGTGGTCTTCAAAAGCCACTTTTCAGTTCTGTTTGGTCCCTCTGAAGGACCTGTTTGTTTCTTGTCTGCCTCACGGGCTGGGTTTGAATGGGAAAATCAAAACCTTATTTAAAAGCATTGACTTGACAAATATACAAATTCTATAACTTGTATATCAAAATCAGGATTTATTAGGCAAACTGTGTGTTATGTCATTGGTGAAGTGGGACATTTTAGTTTGGTATGATGCCCAAGTGCTTTGTGTTTTGATTTGTTGTTCGATTGTGGCCGGGCTGTGAATGAACCACAGAGGGGCCAGATTCAAGCTGGTGCTACAGGGGTGGGCTGTGTTGAACTTTTTGCCTCACCCGTGAGTCACTCAGTTCACCTTGCTGGTTTTGGTCCCCAGCCTGCCAGCTGAACTGCTCCGAGCACGGGCGCTGCGACTCCTTCACCAAGCGCTGTGTGTGTGACCCGTTCTGGATGGAGAACTTCCTGCGGGTGCGGATGGGCGACGGCGAGAGCAACTGCGGTACGGGAGCCTGCCTGGGAGGGCACCTCTGAGGAGCAGGCTCTGTTTGAAACCCAGGCTGGGCCCCTGCTGTCTCCCAGTTCCCCTGGTGTGATGCCCACACAGGGAGACAGCCCCTGCCTGCTCTCACTGCCCGTTCCTTGCGGGCAGGTGATGTTTGGTGGGGGAGCGACTCCTCTTCAGAGCC
Organism: Pyrocephalus nanus; assembly: GCA_038380795.1. Taxonomy (NCBI): domain Eukaryota; kingdom Metazoa; phylum Chordata; class Aves; order Passeriformes; family Tyrannidae; genus Pyrocephalus; species Pyrocephalus nanus. The sequence goes on along the minus strand of CM076285.1, from coordinate 5,679,434 downwards.
TGCCTGTGAAGACTCCCGAAGGGTTGAGTCCATTCTGAGTGTATAAATCACAGTTCTTTTCTGGCATGCCCATACAGAGGCAAATTTTATAAACCAACACACCCTAAAACCAACCCAGTGAGGATCCATACACTGGATTTCCAGCCTCTGGCTTCCCAGAGGAAGCTGGTGGGGCTGTGAGTGAGGGATCGCAAGCTCTAATTCTGCAAAGGGTCAGGCCTTGCCTTTTCTTTCCCTAGAGCAGTCCCCTAAAATGCTCACTGCCAGCTGTATGGGGTGCCAAAGCATGTCTGTCTCTGGGGTTTGCTTTCAGAGTGGAGTGTGCTGTACGTGATCATCGCATCTTTCGTCATCGTGGTTGCCCTTGGAATCTTGTCCTGGATGGTGATCTGCTGTTGCAAGAGGTGGGACTGAGCCCATAACCTCCCCTGTATCTGTGCTATCAGTAGCTGCTGTAGGAGGTGAAAGATCCAAACCCATTTTCCCAGCAGGTCACCTGCTGAGCCCTGGTTTGTTGGGGTTTGTCACTTAAGTGTTTCAAGTCCCAGAACTCTGCGTTCACTTAAAAAGCAAAATTTGGATTAACCTATAAATGTGCAACTTAGCAACATTTTAATGTTTCACTTTGTAATGTGAACATAATCCTAAATAGCAAGTGCTTTAGCTTTGAAGATCAGGGTTGTTTTTCTTCTGGCTCCTTCAGAAATGGACTGGCTCTTAATTCCTTTTCTTCCCCTTCAGACGGAAAGGAAAATCCAAAAGAAAAAGCAAATACAAGATTTTGGATGCAACGGATCAAGAAAGCCTGGAGTTAAAACCAAATCCCAAAGCAGGTAAAACATGAGAGGGAGGAGAGAGTGAGGTTTATTTCTGCCCCTCTACTCTCCCACCACAAGTGACTTGTTCATAAACTTATTTATTCTTGCCTTTGTGAGCATCAGGCTCTGAAAATTTCCCATTTTAGCTCATCCTGTAGTTTCCAGTAAGCAGGTACATTTAGGAGGGAGACCCACGAATTCTTTGTGCTCTTGAGTGGCTACAGGCCCGTTGGCCCATCCCAAAGGGGCAGGATTTGTCTTCAGTGCACTTAGCCAGCGTTTTCCTGCCTGCATTGCTGTCCTGAGAGTGCTTGTCTGGTGCTTTGCAGCGATCAGGGAGTTATTTCAGGCTGGAGTGTTTTTATCTGATACCTGACCGAGCTGTGCTCACCTGCTGACTGACCAGGAAAGGAGGGGAATGTGGGAAAGGATGTGCCAAGCACAGCCCCACCAAGGGCCAGGGGGCACTGCAGCTGCTGAAGTGTGTGCTTTGAATGGAAGTGTGTCCTGGATTTGTTTAGGGGAGGGGTTGTATTAGCTGTGTGTGGAAGAGAGTCCCTGATCCTTGTTTGCTAGTGGAAAATAACTGTTCATCCTGGTATTATCCCATTTAATGGTGTTCCAGCAAAGTGAGCAGTGCCCAAGAGCAGCATGGAGGGCATTGCAGTGACAGACTGATCAGCTGTTCCTCTGAGGACCAGGCTGTCCCAACTGCTCAAACACAGATACCCTGGAAGGAAACCTGGGGGTGTTTCCCTCCCTCAGCACCCAACTCTGCTTTAATCAGACCATCTGTCACCTCAGAGCCCACTGTTCAATAAATGGAGTAAATGTGCCTCGCCATTTGCTCTCTGGTAACTAAACTCATCCTGCTGCTTCCGAGTCTGGTTGCTGACTAAAGTCTTTTTCCCTGCTAGATATGTCCAGGGAGCTCTCTGCTAGCAGAGGAAACGTTGCATTTCTCCATTAAGGAAAAGCTAAATTTAAATATTTCCTCTGCTGACAATATAAGTAAATGTCTCTCTCCTGTCCTTGTGCATTAATCTAAATTCATCCCGCTAATTCATCTCTCTTCCCTTGCAGGCAGGAGCAGCAGAAAGGAGAGTAGAGAGGGTAGTGAGATGGCAGGGATCTTCCCTCACACACCTGCATATTCTCTCACTCCAGCCCTGAGCCCTCGGAGCGTTTTCTAGGCAATGCCCCGAGCAAGGTCAGGGAGACAGAGCTCCCACACGGACTCACAGCCCCTTCTGGTCACATCATTTGCCCTCCTGCCTGCTCGTTGTGCTTTGTGCTGTCTTGGAGTGTCGTTGTGACCTCTGACATGCCAGAGTGTCTGACACAGGATCGCTTTGGCTTCGGCATCGTGGGGAATAAGAGACAAAGTCAGACTCGGCTGCCTCTTGGACGTGATGGGAGAAGGAGACTTAGAGGGGATGGAGTAAGGTGAGGTGGTTCACGGGTGCTGAAGGCATTTCTAACCTGGGCATGTTTCTCCTTCAAGGTGGCAGGCAGAAAGCCCAGGTCCTCAACACGAGCCTGATGCACTCGGAGTCCGAGCTGGACAGCGATGAAGCCATTTTCACGTGGCCTGACCGGGAAAAAGGGAAGCTGCTCCGCAGCCAGAACGGCTCCTTGCGCAACGGACAAGTGGCACTCAAAGCCAAGAACCAGAGGGAGGAGATCCTGTAGCTCCCCCTTGGGCAGCCCGAGGGCTGGAGCCCAGCAGGGAAGGCTGCTCCCATCCCCACCCTGCCAGGGCCTCTGGAGGCCGGTTTGCTGGGGACAACGCTGCTAACTCGTTTCACAGAGAGTAACTTCGGTTTTGTGGGTTCCTTTTCGTTCAGTTAAAACTGGTTGTACTTGAATTTGAACTTCAAGGGAAATCAAAGGGAGGAGAAGGCAACTGTGAGCCCCAGGAGAAGAGTTGGAAAAGGACAGAGCTGGTGTCTGGAGAGCGGCAGGACAGAACCACTCGGAGCAACTGTGAATGTGCAGGGCCCTCCCAGCCCACCTCAGACTGCAGTGGAGGGAGCACCTGGGGACTTCCAGCTCACTTGCCTTGGGAGCTCCTGGGAGAAGGAAGGTCAAGGCTTTGAGCTGTGCTCTGAGCTCCCTTCAGGCTCCAGTAGCCAACCACTGGCTCCTTGTACTGTCCAGCAGCTTTCTTCTCCTTTACTCCCACCTTCCCTAATGGTTTAAGCACTATTTTAATTTAGGCTTGTCCTTTCACATGCACTTGGCTGCTGTTGGAGTGTGGAGGAAGGGGAATGTAAACACTATGGTCACACTCCGTCAGTTTGCAGGTAGGAGGGGGGGTTTGTGGCTGCTCTAAATCACTGTCAGGCCACTCTCACGGGGAGTGTTGGGGCCTTGGTGCCTGCTCAGATGTGAAAAGCTGACCTGTGGTAATTGCTCGGGCTGGGAGACCCCTCCTGCAGCAAGATCCTGCTGGGTACCAGAGCTGGGGGGCAACACCCACCTTTGGCACCTGTGTCCAAGGTCTGGCTCCATTCCAAAGCTGTGAGATGTTCCATGGCCCCAGCACCTGCTGTTGGTCACCAAACCGTCCGTGGGGCTGGCCCTTAACCATATCTCAGTTAGGAAACACGATATACTCGGGGGTTTTGGTTTGGGTTTGTTGTTTTGTTTTGTTTTTTTTTTTTCCTTTAAAATTTGCACATCCCAAGGCAAGGAGGGGGGGTTGATCTCTGCAGTTCCCAGCTGGCTGCTCCCTGGGGCTGGCAGCTCACTGGCCTCGTGGCGTTGTGGCTGCAGAGCCCTGCGTGCTCCTGTGTGAGGGGCACACGTGGTGTCCTTTAGTGCTGGAAAAGGGAACTCTGGGTACCCGAGGGCAGTGGGCAGTGCCAGCAGCACGTGTCCCTGCTGCCTGGGCCCAAGGGCAGGTGTGGGGGCTCCTTTCCCCTTCCTGCTCCCTCATCTCACTGTGCTGCTGTCATGAGTTGCACCCCTGTCCTCGGGCAGAGCTCAGCCTCGTGCTGGCATGAAGGATGCCACTGCTCCTCTGGGGATGGGTAGGCAGTTCATTGCCTTTCTTTGTGTTTAATTTAAAAACTGGAACTTGTCTCATTGGCTTTCTGGTTTTTTTTTCTTCTCCTTTTTGAGCTATGAAAGCCAAAAGGCTTTTAACTTCCTCAGTTGTATTTATATTGCTGCACTACTGATTTGTGTTGAGCTAGATGAAGATTAAACACTATTGAATGTGAGGGAGTGTTCCCTCGCTGAATGTAGTCGTGGCTGCTGCTCAGTTTGATTTTGGGGCAATCAGCCTGTGGCTCCCTCAGGGACCACACACAGGGAGGGCTGACCCTGGGCTGCTCCTCAGAGGGCACAGCCCAGTGCTGGCTGTCCCATGGCACATTCAACTCCTGGGTGACCCCACCACTGCATTTCCCTTCATTTGGGTGTAAGGTGAACAAACAGTGGGAGTTGGAGGGTTTGGAGCCGCAGGGATGGACCAGGTGTGGTCCTGGGGCTGCACTTGGCAGTGGTTTGTGCTGGTAGGGGGGAGCTCTTGGGCTCTTGCTGGTTCTGCTTCTTGGGGCTTGTGCTTTTTGAGCCCGGTCCTCCTGCCCATCCTAGGGAGGTCCCTCCTTGCTGCAGATGGGGGCTCAGCCATCAGGTGTTGGTTACTTCAGGGATCAGTGCCCCTCACAGCAGACACAGGGTGGGTTTCCAGCGAGCCTGGCTGCTTGTGGGAGAGGGAATTAAAATCTGTGCAGCTGTTTCCTCCAATACCTTTGTTCAGCCCAGTCGTTTCCTTCATCCCTGTGCTTCACTGCAGGGCCACAGCCCCTGGGGTCAGGGTGCTGTGCTGAGGGGCAGCACCCCAACCCAAGGTGGGGTTTGGGGAGGGCTGTGGTGTTCCCTCTGTGCCCAGCAGCTCGTAGTCACTTGTCATCACCGAGTGCAGGTTTGTGACAGCTCAGCACAAGCTCCCAGTAGATTTCTACCTCCCACTGGTATTCACTGGCCTACAGCCTCTTCCCCTCTCCACTTGTTAATCCTTGGTGCCACCAAGCCCTTGCCTTCAGAAACGGGACGGGCAGCTCTGCACATCAACTTCAGGGGGCACAAGGACCTGTGGGGCTGACAGGGGTGAGGAGACCCCCCAGGCTGGCGGTGGGAGTTTGTGGCCCTGGGTGGGACTCCCACTCCCAGGCTGGACTGTCTGCTGTGGTGCTTTGGGAGTGCAGCCCTCCCCAGGTGTGTGCACAAAGCCTCTGTGGGATTTTGGAATCTCTTTCCCCGTCCCCTCCTCCCCTGGCGTTGCTGATTTGGCTGGTGGTTGGTTCCTCGAGCCTGACCTTGCTGGGCGAGGTTCTGCATTGCTATGCTCCGTGATTCCACAATTAGAGGCACTGGCTACAAGTTACCCACGTGTGGAACTTAAAGGCTGAGACATCTGTTAGATGAACCACCAGCCTCACTCGGTTTTGTTTTTTTTTAACACACTCAAGTGCCGGTGAAGATGTTTTGAGGCGAATTCTAGTTTTGAAATAGTTTGCTCTGAGATTTTTCCCTCGTCCTGCTGGGGTTGCCCAACCTGACTGCACTTTGGTTAAGGGTGCTTGGTGATTTCCAGTGTTACTTGGTTCAAAACTAAAAGTAATTTTCTTTTTAAAACAAAATGTTTCTTGCAAATAAACAGGGAAAATGTTTTGCTGCTGCCCAGCTTTGCCTCTTTCTCCAGTTTCACCTGCGGGACGGTTCTCACCCGAGGCTTGGTTTCAGTGGAAAGCAAAATCTCAGCAGTGTTTAAGGCCTAGCTGGGGAGCTCAGGGCTGTATTTGCAGCTACACCCCTTGTCCCTCCCGAAGCAGCACCCAGGGCTAGGAGGAGTTAAACAAGCAAAAGGCTCTTTCTAGAGCCAGGGGAGCACGGTTTTTCCTCTCTCTGCACTCATCCTCACCCCGCTGCTTGTGCTGTCCTTGCTCCGACCGTGTGGATTTGGCGCGGCTCCCCAGCGCCTTCCTGTCATTAGGATTCCCTGGATTACTGCTGCTTTCCCTCTTCCAGCTGGGCTCTCCCTGTCTTCGGCACCAACAGGAGCTCCCACACCTCGCCCATGTCCCCAGCAGCCACGGGGGGACACGGTTCCAGTAAGGACGTGCTCCTTAAATATCCCTGTACCGAGGGTGTGGCAGCCCCTGCGAGCAGAGGGCACTGCTGGTGGCTCCTGGGGAGCTGGGGACACTGCGGCACCACTGGCACCCCGGCAGTGCCCCCGGGGCTGTTCCAGAGCCGGGCAGGAGCGCTGGTTCACTGCTCTGAGAGAGGCCGGGATTTGCAGGGGGCTCGCTGGGTTAGCGACCCTGTGCTGGCCGTGTCCCGGTGGGAATTGGTCACCCCAGCACTGCCCACCTGCTCCCCACCACCAGCACCCTGCACGTCCCTCCTGGCCAGGGACAGACCCAGCGTCCCTCCCCGGGTCACTGCTGCTCCAGGGAGCTGGTGACAGGTATTTTGGGGCTGGCTCGGGACAGGGGCTTTGCAGAGCATCCCTACTCGCGCCTCCCCTCTCCCGCCGCTCCTCCTGCCGAGGGCAGAGCCCCGAGGGGCATCGGGGGCCGTGCGGGTGCTTCGCTGGAGGCCCACGGGCACCGTCACCCTCCGTCCATCCCTCCGCCCGCCCCTTGGTCCATACGGGGCCCCGAGCGCCGGGTGAGTCCGTCTTTCCATTGTTCAAACAATCTCTTTTCCACACGCGGTGCCAAAGGCTCCCCGCTCGCTCCCGCACGCGTCAGTATATTTAGCTGCCTCTAAGCCTCTACCTTTCCTTATATAGGAGAGGCCAAACGAATTTCGCACTCTCATTATTAATAGCCTGAGAGGAGCTCTTAGGAGGCTGCCAAAAATAGCAGGCAAACAGAGCGCACCCGGGCTGGGGAGGGCGTCGTGGCAGGCAGGGAGGGAGCGGCCGGGACCGCCGCGGGAGGGATGCCGCGCTGCTGGTCCCGGCTTTTCCCGCTGGGAATCACGCTAAGGTGCCTCCGGCATCCTGTCCCCGCCGCAGCCCCGGGCAGGGGCTCCCCCTCGCCCCGCCAGCTCTCCGCAGGCAGAGGTAGGACCGGCGGGGCCCGGGGCGGGCACAACAGCCCTGCACCCCCGGGCTTTGCGGTGCGGATGCTGGAACAGCCGCCCCGAGGGTGTTGGGGACACCCCAAGCGGGTGGTCTGGGGCAGCCCGGGGGTCCACGTCCCTGCGGGGTCCCCCCAGCCCAGGGGAACTCCTGTGGCTCAAGTGGTGACAGGTTTCACCCTCCTGTGCTCCTCTTTGCCCTCGAGCTGCCCCGGGCTGTCGCTGGGCCCAGCGGTGAGTGCCGGCTCCCCCCAGGGCACGGATTTGGGATCCCCCTGGGCACCCGGGAGACGTGGGGCAGGTGGCAGAGGGCAGAGGTGGCCCGCTGTGTGTGTGCTGGTGGCAGCCCTGGATGCCCTGTCCAGAAGGGAGAGGTTTTCTCAGTAGAGATCACTCACACAGCATTCCTGGAATTGGACACATATCCCGGCACATCGAGCCCGGGATGGGACGAGAGAGGAGGGGGCTGCGGGGTGCCCAGAGAGCGAGGGGTCTTCAACTGCACCCGGAGACGTTGCATCCCAGGCAGGGTCTGCCTTAAATCCCTCCTCCCTCCTCCCTCCCTCCCTGGCGAGGAACTTCTCCCGCTGAACTGGAGGATGCTGCAAGCTCCTGCGGACGAGCCGGAGGAGTCCTGTGGCAAAGTCAAGGCGAGCGGGGAAGCGGCGTGTTCGTGCCGGGTGTCACCGCAGCCCGCTGCCGCCAGCCCAGCCTGCAGCGGCCGGTGTCACCTCCAGGACCGTGAGTGGCCTTGCGGGCGGGAGGTGCGGGGTCTGCGGGGGGCAGCGGGGCTTTCCCTGCCGCCCACGTTTAACCTTCAGCGAGCCCGGCCGGGGCCGGGGCTGCTGCTGCTGCTGCTCTGCTCCGGCAGCGGCTCGGCTTGGGCAGGGAGGGGACACCCCGGGGTGGGGGTCCCCGCAGCCCCCTCTGCCTGGGGCCAGCCCGGGTGGAGGCGGAGGAGTGGGAGCAGCAGCAACTCCCTGTGCGGTTGGGGGGGCAATGGGGCACCCCCGGCAGGTCCCGGCTGCAGGGGGGTCCCGGGTGGTTGGCAGCACTCGGTCCGTCTGTGTCCCCCCGCAGCGGGGCCGGTCACCCCCTCCCCAGGGAGCCGGGGACACCCCACGCCGGTGGGATGGGGCGGGAAGGGAAACCCAACTCCTGGGCACCTCGGCGTGGCAGTTTGGGCACGCACGGGGGGCAGTGCGGGCCGGCACGGGCGGCTGCACCGGGGCCCCGAGCCCGCAGCCCCGATGCGGGCAGTGCCGCAGGAGAGGGGGCGGCAGGACGGGAGCCGGGGGGCTCCCGCAGGCACCCTGTGCCACAGCTCCCCTCTCACCCACCTCCCTCCTCCTCGCTGGGCCTCTCGGTATTTTTTAAGCCCCTCGGCAGCTGGAGCAGCTGCTGCAGTGGGTTTGCCGGGGATGGATGAGAGGGGGGAGCCGGCTGGGGGGGCAGCGCTGAGGGGGAAAACTTGGAAGGGCCCCTGCGAGGCAGCGGCTGCAGAGCGCGGCCGGACATGCGGCGCCGGCGGAGCGGGGAAAAAAGACGCTTCCTTTTATAGCCAGGCTGGGGTTGTTGGGTGCCTGCAGGCGCCTGGGTGCCACCACGGCCGGCCCCGGCAGCCCCCCGGCTCCTCTGCCTTCTCCTGCAAGGCCGTCTGACCCCGGTGCCCAAAAACCAGCCCGCCCAGGACAGGAGCTGCTCTCGGGGCAGGTGGAGAACACGAGGGCTGCCCAGGTCAGGGGCTGCCCAGGTCAGGGGCTGCCCAGGTCAGGGGCTGCCCAGGTCAGGGGCTGCCCAGGTCAGGGGCTGCCATGAGGGCCCAGAGAAGAAGTGGGAGAGGGGCTGCTTTCTGGTGGGTTTTGGCTTGGGGACGTGTCTGCAGCCACCAAGGGCAGCGCTGGGGCTGGGGAGGACTCGGGGCTGCCTGCAGTGATGGGGCACCCCCAGGGCTGCAGAGGGACTGGTGGTGATGACTGGGAATGTCTGGCCACAGAGAGGGCAGTGGGGCAGAGCAGGGCAGGGGCAAGGAGGGGTGGTGGGGCTGGGGGAGATGGGGAGCCCTGAATGCAGAGAGCACCAGCAGAGCTGGTGCAGCCCTCCAAGGTCACTGGGGAAGCCCGGCCGAGGGCTGCGGGAACCGTACCATGGGATGGGGCTGTGTGGGCCCCCCGGGCTGGGGTACCTCTGGTACCAAGTCCTGGGAGGCTGCCAAGGTCAGCCGAGGTGACTGAAGCTGAACTGGGCTGGGATGTGGGAGCCCTGACCCTGTGCCCTGGCTCTCGGAATTTGGGCTGGGTGCAGCCACTGGATTTTGCCTCCCAGTACACCCCAACAGCCCAGCCATTCCCTGGAACCTGGTACCCCCCCAGGAAAACCTCATGGCAGCGTCCCACTGCACTGCAGGGCCAGCGGAGCTCCAAGGGTTAAGGGGGTGCATCTCTGCAGCCTCTGGCCTCAGGACACCCACTCAGTTTGCTTTGGGGGGGACAGGGATGCTGGTCTAGCAAGACACACTCAGCTCCACCACTGCTGCCGGGCTGGGGACTCGTCTTGAGTCCTGGGAGCAGTGTCTGGGATCCCCAGGGCCGGATCCCTGGGGACCGGCCACGCAGAATGTCCTGGGGTGCTGGCAGAGCATCCTGGGGGGACCAAGGGCTGTGCTGGCAGCCCCCCTGTGCCCCGTGGCAATAACTGGTGGCTCAGAGGGCGCCTGAGCAGCATCTCTGCTGCCTGTGGGTGCTGCCAGTGGGGCTGGTGAGGCGAGGCCGCACTTGGCACCCACCGGCTCCTTGCAGGAGCTGCGGCGTGTGCGGCCACAGCTCCCGGCGCTGAGTCACGGCCACACCGCGCTCTGCCAGCCCCACATCCCTCCTGCTCGGGGCTGGGCCCCTCAGGCACCCCATGCTCCCCTGTCCTGGGAGGGGGCAGCCCCAGGAACCCCAGGACACTGCCTGTGCCTGCCCCTGCCCTTCTCCAGCTGCAAATTTATCAGAAGGAAGGAAGGTCACTGGGGTCAAGGTGTGTCTGGGCCATGGTGACACTTGTCCCTCTGTCACCCTGCCCTGGCCACGTTGTGCTGGGGCCAGACAGCCCCCCTGCAGCCCCATTATGGTCTCAAACCCCTGACCTCTCAGCTGGACCCCCACCTCCCGTGGGCAAAGGCATCTCCAGCCTCCCTGGCCCAGAGCTGAGAGGTGGGGAGGGCCCAGATCCCCAGGTCCTCTCCTGGGCCTGTAAACGAGGTGGGCAGGGGGTGGGTTTGTGGGAGATGGGTCTGCCCCGACACTGGCCCCAGCTGCACTGAGCTGCAGCCGCTGCTCTGGCACACGGACGGGGGGATGTGGGGTGCAGGAGGCCCTGGGGGTGCTGGGGTGGTGTGGGGTGATGGGGAAGGGGAGCTGGTGGCTCCTGACCCAGCTCAGCAGCAGCAGGGGGATCCCTGTGAAGCCAAGAGCCAGGGCCGATGGGGGACCCCTGCAGTGGAATTAGCTCCAGGCACAGGGGCCCAGCTTTGTCATGCGTGCTGGCCCGTGCAGCCACGGCCCTTGGCTGTGCCCACATCTCCTCGGGGGTGCAGCCCTCCTGCTGCCCCCACTGCCCCAAACTCTGCATCATCCTGGAGCATCTCACCACCCTCAAAGGGCAGCTGCCCCCCAGAGCAGCATCCTGAGCATCCTCTGGCCGGCAAGGGGCTCTGGGTCCGAGGCACATGCATTGGCCTCGCTCTCTGAACGTGGATTGTGGATCTCTGTGCCCCAGGGCTGAGGGTGGCTGCGGGCACAGCGGGGCTGGAGGGGCCCTGCCTCTGCCTGGGCTGCACCGGGCAGGGACCGAGGCCGGGTGTGGGAGCGGGCAGGAGCTGCTTCCTGGATCCTTCCTGCTCCTTCCAGGATCTCAGTGGAGCTGGTGGGCACGGCTGGGAGCAGCGGGCAGCCCCAGCCCCACAGTGCCCTCCTCTCCCTCCCAACCCTACATACTTCTTCATATGCCCATATGGAGTCGGCCGGCGTTATGGAATGTTAAGAAGTATGTATTTTTGGGCTGGGACCCCCGCACCAGGACCCCCCATCACCGGCACCATCCCGGCGGCGGCTCCAGAGAGACGATGCGTCCCTGGGGCTGGTAAAAAGGAACCAGATCAACTTGCAACTGGATTTGGTCCCCTTCAACCAGCTGCAGCGGCGCATGAGCCACGGCACCCGCTGCCCTTCAACTGCCCCGGCCTGGGGGCTGCCCTGCCCTGCCCTGAGGGGGCTCGGGGTCAGGAGTGGGTGCAGGGAGTGGGAGAGAGGGGCGATTGCAAAATGGGGCTTTTGGCTGCTTTTTGAGGCTGTGTGGAGCCCCGGTGGAGCGGAGGCAGGCGGAGGGGCTGCAGCTCCGTTGCCAGCTGATGGAAATCCCAGAGCTGCTCAGACTGCTCTGGGTCCTCATCAGAACCGCGCAGCTTCACCGGTGCCAAACCTGCTCGGGAAACGCCCCGTGAAGCCGCAGCTGCCAAGGCAGAGGGGTGAGGAGCCCCCCGGCCCGGCCTCCCCGCCGCAGCCCCCGCACTGCCCGTCACCGAGAGGGGATAGAGGAGAGAGGATTCCCCGAGGGAGAAGCCCCAAGAGAGCCCCGCTCCAGCACAGCCAGCAACATCAAGAGTTAACGCTGATACGGAGAGCAAAGGGCAGGGAGCGGTTTCCCCGTCAATCGGCTGTGCCGACAGCCCCTGGTGGGACCTTTCGGACAGCACTCTGCCCCTCGGGGCACAGCAGGCACAGGACAGGTGGGTGGCGCGGGTGGTCGGGGTCCCTCGGTGGGTGTTTGGGGACAGCACTCCTTATGGGGGGTGTGGGGAGGGGGACGAAAACGAGGGGCTGCTCAACTCGCTGGACTGGCAGAGCAGCCAGAGACCCCTGGGCTGGGAAGAAATGCTGGGTCTGGGGGTCTCTGCTTTTGTGGGGTGGATTTGTGAGGCTCCTGGGTGGGAGGGGGGTGTCTGGGGCCGTTTGTGCAGGACAGCAAAGCCCCGCTGGCCCCGCTCGAGGCCCACCAAGAAACTCCTGCTCTTGCTCCCCAAAGGACCCGGCTCAGAGCGCGCCCGGCACAGCTCTCGCTCCAGGCCAGCCCACCATGGGTGAGTTGGGTGGCTCCTGGGGTCGGGGGCACAGCCCCTGCAGAGGAGGGGACACGGGGACCGTGAGTGTGTCCCTTCTCCCCTCCCGGGTGAGGGGACAGCGGGGCCGGTGCCATCAGTGCTCGGTTCCCAGGGGTCTGTGGGGCCAGGGGAAAGCCTGGACAATAGTCCAGGTAACAAACCCAAATAAATCCAGGCAGGTGCCTGATCTCGAGGTCTCTCCCAGGCAGCCTGGCAGGTGCTGGGAAGCCCCCCCAGATGCCCAGGGACTCAGCTGCCCTCTTGAGACCTGGGGATGTGCTGAGCACAGCGAGGGGCTGGCAAGGTGGTGGCTGAGTTTGTTCTAAACTGTGTTTGCTTCCCCTTGTGCTGGTGACAGGGGACACACTGGGCTGACACGGGCTGTGTGTTCTGGGTCTGTGGGGTGCATCAGGCAGGGCAGGGCAGGGCAGGGTGGCAGTGGATGGTGGGATCTGCAGGGACCGGGGTCAGCTGAATGCAGGGGGTCTGGAGGAGCTGCTGCTCCTGGGTCCCCTGCCCTGCCTGGCACAGGGCACTGGGCTCTGCCTGGGATGAGCTTTACTGCCCTCCTGCCATTTTCCTTCTTAGCATGGGAAGGAGCCGCCATTGGAGCTGCAGTTGGAGCAGGTGAGGGTCTGGCACTGGCTGAGCAGTGCTGGGGTTCCCTGCCCAGTCCCAGCCTCATCTGGCTGTGGGGCCTGGGCTGGGCTGGGGTGGGCTGGGAGTGCTGGGCAGAACTGGGGTGCTGCTGTGGAGGAGGGGGCAGCACTGGGCAGCCCTGCACTCTGTTCCTCTCCTCCCAGGGGTGGGGTGTCCCTGCACCCCACAGCCCTCGCTGCCCGCCCTGACCCCTCGGTCCTTTGGGGGGCCGTTTGGGGCACGCTGGTGGCAGGGGGAGGTGTGGGGCACAGAGACCACGCTCACACCGCGCTGTCCTCCCGGCAGGAGTGGCACTGGTTGCCATCCCGGCGTTCATTGCTGGGCTGGGGTTCACCGCAGGCGGCATCGCCGCCGGATCCATCGCTGCCAAGATGATGTCGGCAGCTGCCATCGCCAACGGCGGCGGAGTGGCAGCCGGCAGCACCGTGGCCGTGCTGCAGTCCATCGGTGAGTGGGCAGGGCAGGGCAGCCGGGCTGCACTGGGGTCGTGCCCTCAGGAACAGGGGCTCATACCCTGGGCTTGCTGTGGGGCCAAACCGGCCCTTTGAGCCTCCACGGGTCGGAACGGCTCCCGGTGCCCGGTCCCTCAGCAGGCAGCCTCGATGCTGCTGGGACATCGCTGGGCCATCTGTCTTGGCAGGAGCTGCGGGTTTCTCTCTTGCTGCCAAAATTGGGCTGACGACCGGCCTGGGGTCACTCGGGGCAGCAGCTGGTGCCTCGCTGCCCTGCAAGGGCAAGAAGACTCCAGATGACAAACTCAAGAAAAGGTAACTCCAGGGGACAAACCCAAGGAGGCAGCAACTGAGGATGATCCTGAGGTGGTGCCAGGCAGCGTGGCAGGTGCTGGGAAGCCCCCACAGCCCCCACCCTCTCAAAAGCTTTGGATTCCCTTGAGCAATGAGTGCCTCAAAGCCAATAAAGGTGCTTTGCCTGCAGCAGAGATGGTGTTTCTGTGTTACTGGGGCTCTTGGGTGATGGTGCCATTTGAGGGTGACAGAGCACAGGTGACGTTTTGTCCCCAGGACTGACCTGTAGCAGCATTTCCCCTGCCCTGGGGCTGGGGAAGGTTTTTGCTCACAGCCCATCCCGAGGAGCAGGACTGAGTGTGAGCTGCTGGAATGCCAGGTGGGAATGGCCAGGTGTCCTGTGCGGGTCTGCAGCTGCAACTGGAACATGGGATTAAAACCAATTCAGCCCTCCCCGCCTGAAACCTGTGAGATCCTGCTTTTAAACTAAGATTCCAACATCATACAGAAAAGGAAGATGCACTCTTCTAGTGAGGTTAAAGGTTTTTAATCACTTTTCCAGAGTACAGATACAACTGAAACAAAAACTATTTTGGGGGTCTCAATAATTCACTTATTATTACCATACATTGAACTCTATAAATTCTCATATAAGAAAAAGTCTTTTTAATATAGGCTGTGATGTACTGGTGACCTAGTTACATCTTTTGGAGTAACACTTTGCAGTTATATAGCACCTTTCATCACGGGACTGCAAAGCATCCTATGGAATTCTGCCTCATAATGCCCGAAACGAGGTAGGAAAGCCTGGCCAATTTACAGAGGGTACAACCCAGGTACAGATTGGAAGGGATGAGACGTGAGGCATCACTGATCCAACAGCAGTGAATCCCACAGGGAAGTGGATGCTGGAGCCTGGGCTGGGTGATGGGTGGGTGGTCAGGGGCCATCACCCTCACCCTTCTCTCCAAAGCAGCTGCCTGGCTCCCAGCAGGTCAAAAAGACCTTTTCAACTAGTTCTGGCTTTTTGTGTTGCAAATATGTAGGAGAGAGGATAAAAAGTCCAGGACTCGCAGGCCTAAGCCCCTTCATTGACTGAGAACCAAGAGTTAACCAAGCTGGGGTGACTTGTGCCACCCACATCCACACGGATCTGCCAGCACTAAAATCGTGCCCTTGGGATGCATTTTGAGATTTGGGGTGTGATGCTCTGTCTAACTTTGCTGTTTCATTGCCCTAAATTCCCTTTTCCCTCCTGGCAGGTGACAGTCAGGTATCTCAGGTTTTGTTCCTTTAATAAAAGCCGAATCTCTGCTGAAAATCCATCAGCTTAGGGAATGTGATGTCCAATGGACATTTGAGTTCTGTGGTTAGGAGAATCCCAGCTGCTGGAGTTCCTTTGAGCCTTTATGACTTTAAAAACCCTTCTACAACTGTGCACACGCCCTGGAGCAGAGCCAGCACCGGTGCCAGTGGCTGAGCATCAAGGACCCCCAGGGCGAGATGTTTTGAATATAAAACTATGAATCTCAGACACTTCAATATTTATATGAGTTTTTTACCATGTACCATCAGTTACCTGCCTGCCCAAAGCACTTTCCCAGCACCCTGCAATGGCTGCTCTGCCACACTTGCTCTTCCTGGGATGTCCAAAATTGTTCCCTCAGAAAGCACAACACAATAGAAACATTCTGGAAAGTGTCTTGGGAGTGTGTGTGGGGAAACTGAAGATAAAAAGGCAAGTTCTCACAGCTCAGCCAGGTGCCATGGCATGAAGCTAGAGGGATTGTTTGTGCCAGTGGTCAGACTCCAGAATTTCTTCCTTAGTTTAAAAAATCCGCCTAAAGAAAATGACTGGAGTCAACTTGGTAAAAACACAATCATGTGCCAAACCATTCAACCATTACAAGGCTGATGATGCTCAGGGCTCCTTCTGCCAGGGAGCAGCTCTTTGTTACAAAGACAGAAACTCTTAACATTGCCTCTGGAATGTTTAAAATGGATGATACATTGAAGAAAAATTGGGGAGGAACCTGTTTGTGCCCAGGGGAGCCAATCTCCAGCCCCGCCCAGTGGTTACAGCTCCACGAGCATCGATACACGAGCATCGATACACGAGCCTTTGTTCAGTGAAACTACTGCTCAGGGGACCGAGGAGAGTTCCTGTTATCTAAAAACCAAGGGCTTTATTGCACAGCCAGGGTCAGCTCTGTGACAGTGGCCCTGCTGGAGCTCCTGCTGCAGAGCACACCCGGCACACGTGGCACGAGGGACTTTGCAATGTTTTAAAGTCTCTCAGGAGCTGGAGACAATTCCAGAGAAATCCAAGGGCATCTTTTAGAGCAGCAGTTGGCAGAAGAATTCCTAAGACAACTTCACTTCCTTCTGCACCCAATTCTGTGGCTCTCAGCGTGCCCCCAGTTTCCTGCTTTAGGGAACCAAGGCCAGGCTGGTTTGTCAGAGCATCTCCCACAGCGGGACCTGCTGGCACACTGAGGGCAGGGAGTTCTTGATTATTTCCCTCTCACACCCATCTTTGCTTCTTCTCTGTCCACACTGAGACCACAGCATTTTTCTCCTTAAAGAAATTCAGTGGACTGTGTTGGGCACTCAGCGACTGAGTCAGAAATGTTGATTATAAATAAGTTTGTGATCAGAACTTTGAGCCTGTGTGTATGATCTACAAACGTATTTTAATCCTTCGAGGTAATCATCCTTCTTGTGAATCAGTGTGAATTCGAGCTGGGCTGACAAGAAATCCCTCAGGAGGCAGACCCTGGACAAGCCTGACCATTGCCAAAGGGCCTCCAAGCAGCAGTGAAAGTGAAAGTACTTGTGTTAATTATTACCACAGAACTGCACTGAAACGTTCCTTATCTCAGGGCCACCAGGTAAAAGGAGTTTACACCATGTTAAACAACTTCGGTTTCGTTTCCCTGCTGAGAGAATCTGAAAGGCAAACAGCTTTCATTCACAGTACCCGGAAAAAAAATTAACCTAAATGAAAGTGTTCCCAGACAAGAAACAGTGAGGGTCTGCAGAGGAAGAAAAGAGTGTTCTTACTCGTGAGGTACAAATACCCTACGTTATTCTATGGGAATATTTCTGTTAATGCCTCTTAAGGGAACACCCAGGGGGGCAGGGAGCAGTTTGCTGCAGCCCCCAACAGCTGCACTTGTGGAGGGGATGCCCAGGAAACAGGAATTCCTGGAGGCTCCCCCTCTCCTATGGACACCCTCGGACCTTTAATGCCCTACAGAACGACTTTGCTTTCCCTGGGATGTCCTATCCACCATCCCAACCCAAAGCACTGTGCCTGCTATTTCACTGTTCACTGGAGCTCCGGGGAGGGCCAGGTCAGTGCTCATGGGCAAGGACTGAGCCCACAGGAGCATCCCTGAGTGCCGGGGCACGGCCAAAACATCTCCCCTGGGAAGGCCAGGCCAGGGAGAAAGCAGAATCTTTGCTCAGAAATGACAGACACGAGTGGGCTTTGATCAGACAGAATCAGGGGCAGGTTTTACTTTTCACATAATTTTCTGTATTAAAAAATACATCAGTGAAATCTGTTACAGGCAGGGACAGGACTACCGAGTACACAACGTCAACAGACTACTTTCTGATTTTATTTTTGTTAAATTACTTTCGTAACTGCTAAAAAAATAATTAAAAAACAAAAAAACCCAACCAACCAAAACAAAACAAAAAAAGGAAATATATTTCAAGGCTGTTGATTTTTTTCTCTTGAAGTTTTAGTGACAAGCTCAAATATCAGACCCCTGTTACAGAAGATGGATAACTGACCAGAGCTAGGTAAAAACCATACAATTCTCTTCTTTAAAAATAGTTTGGGTTTCCAATGAATTTGTGACCACTGCTCATCAGAAACACACATCTAGAGCTTGAGAAAACAGAGCTACAGAGAGTATCTGATAATGTCCTGTCCTCTAAAGACCACGTGGGAGCTTTTCTCTTTCAAAAGACCCAGTAACAGCCAAGCCTTAAAGTAATCTCTTTCAATTTCCAACACTATGACTAAATCTCTTTGGGTGGGGTGGGAAAAAAAAAAACACACATGGTTATTTTCTACCACAGTTCCGGTGTCAGAAGTAATACTGCATCCTTTGTACAACACTGCCCATGTTGCAAAGGTGGAAAGAGAAAGAATGTGTGTGTATTTCTGTTTGAAACGACAAAGCCCTCTCCAGATTCGCCTCACAAAACCACCCAAACAGCAGGAGGAGGGAAAGAGGAGAAAGGAAAGCTGCCTTAAGGGAAAAAACCTTTCTGTGCACCACAGTACTGGCTGGACTCCGTGGACAGACTGCAGGGCTGGGGAAGGGGCTGCACAGAGCCCAGGACCACCTGCTGTACATCCCCCACCATCTGAACCTCCAGCACCTCTTCCAGCACAGAGACCAGAGGGAGAGCCGCAGTCTGGCCTCGTGTGGCCATCCCCCAGCAGCCAGAGCTGGCCATGGGGATGGCCAGTGGCTCCTGCCTTCCTAACACTTGATCCCAGATTCCAAAATAAAATCGTATAAGTGTATGTGGAGGTGTATTTATAACGGAAGGTGTCTGCTTGTCTAAACCTCACCCCTTTCCCTCGGATCCTTGGGAAGATCCTCGTGTTCTTTGGCAGCAAGGACTGCCAGCCAGCAGGTTGGGGAGTCACCTGAGCCACAGGCTAGCTCTCCATGCCCAACAGCGTGAGGGGAGATTTTACACAACCATTTGCCTTAAAAACATCTCACGACTTTTAAAAAATCCTAAACAGGTAAAGGATTTATGCACCGCTCCAATAGGTGAGTTCCACTTGGATTTGTCCCGAGGGTCGCTCGGTGCCACAGGACGTTGGGTTTTGCAGCTTACACAGCTTGCTTCCTTCCAGTTCCAGTTTGTACATCCACTGTGGTACAAAATCTGCCTGTAGGTGACATTTTCTTGGCCTATTTGATACACATTTTCCAAAGGCTGGACGTATTCACATTTTGGTGCTTCTGGTGCGTATTCAAAAGGAAAATACCCCACTTCAGTTAGTCTGATAACTCAATGTCAGAGTCCTCTGATTTGACTTTGGCAAGTTCTTCGTGTACCTCCCTCACCATAAGAATCCGTGTTAACATGATGTCCAAGGTTCCTGGGTCTATGGGCAATGTGGAATACCACATGGGGCTGTTGGGGACGCAGGAGCGCTCGGGCTGCAGGTAGAACACGTCACTCCTCTGCTTCACGCTTTCAGAGCTGCCAAGGCAAAGGAAGGAAGCTTTAGGAACACTGGGCTGCATCAGGAAAAATTTAAAGAGAATCAGCAAGGAAATCAAAGCCACAAAATTGGGACGAAATTACAGCTGTGACATATGGTGAGGAGCATGAAAATGCTTTCCCAGCCAAAGGACAACCAAAAGCTTCTAATGATGACAAGGAAGTCTTCTAGCTGCTGCTGGAATTCCTGTCAGGATGGTTCTGCTCACACCGAGGGATCAGGAACTGGAGGGAGGAGCCACAGCACAGGCACAGGAGGCCTGGGTGGGCTCCTTGCCCAAATGCCTGTTCTAATCTACACACAGAGCAAAAATCAAGCTCTGGCACTCACCATTTTGATAAGTAAAATTCATAAAGTCGGACTGGACATCGCAGGGGATTTTCTGTGTTCTCAGCCATTTCCACTGCTGTTGGAACCTCCTCATCTTCACTGCGTTTCCTTTTGCCAACGGATAATTTATCTGGATACACAAAAACGGCATCACAGCAGCTCAGTGAAAAGCAGCACCCTCAGGAAGCAGCCCCAAGTGCTACAGGCTGTCCCCCCCCCAGCCCATTCCTCATCCAGAATATCCACAACAACTAGTACCTGGCAGGAAAACGTGGAGGATACAGCTTTTCTTACTAAAGCAGAATTCATGTAACACATTGGAACTATGAACTGAAGAAGCCCATGGGATCAAAGACTTCCTTTTCTCAAATACCAAAATTAACTGAGAATAAAAATCTGTCTTTGAGGTCAAGAGAAGAGTCCCTGCTTGTGTGCAAGCCCCTAAATGCTGTCCTCTGTTGGGGCTGCCAGGTTTGTTCCCCACACAGACCCAGGATAAATCTGGGAATTAAAAAGGCACACTGAGGGTCTGGACCTTGAAACCTCAACAATATGAAGTGCTGAGAAAAGGACTTCAGAAAAGGCCTTTAACTCATGCAGGAGTTAATAAAACTTTCTGCAAGTCGAGGATGTTATAAAATACTATTAAACCAGTGAAAAATACTGGAAATGTCCAGGAGAACAGCATATGATAGCTCTGCTTACTGAATACCACATTTTTTCTCCCCAGTCCTTCTTAAGAGAGAAGCAGACAATGCAATGAATTCTGTGACTCGGACAACACAAACCTGATTGCCCAAACCCCGATGATCAGAGAGCACTCACCTGATTCTACCTCTTGTTTTTGAAAGGGTGGGAAAAAACGTAAATATGTCATCTTAGTATTATACTTCAGAGTTCGGGTGCGCCTCATAACGTGGGCAAAGGACAGTTTCAGGTGCTCACTGACATTCTTTAGTTGGAAGTATTTGGTGTTGAAGAACAGAAGGGTGTTCAATAGAACGATGGGGGAATATGCACCCAGCTGCTTACACTCCCACAAGTGTTCCTCCTCGATCCTTGAGAACATGTAACCTAGAAAGAATGGGTGAAGAAAGAAAGAGAATGGTTATTTATGCATCTGAGTCCTCTTTCAGCCAACCTATATTGATGAACCCCGTATCAGACCAAATTCACACCTATTATAAGCAATTGTAATCCAATAAAATCAGAATTCTGCACGCAGAACACAGGAGGGGCGTGGAGAACCAAGCTGTGCAACAGCATGATCTTCCAACACCTGAAGAGAAGGATGTAAAGGAACACTGCAGACACCAGCAGATCCTCACTAAGTTCTAATTTCACCATATTAAACCACAATCAGCCAACTGCAAAAATGTGTAATTCCTATGACATTCAGCATGAGAAAACATTGATTTATGACGGAGCTTTATCATGCAGCTACACCAAACAAAAGAAGTGTCCTACCATTTGGAAGGATGGTAGGTTCCCAGATTTTCAAAAGTTTTGTGAGTTCAATCATGAACCTGGAATAGGGCTCGGTAAAAATGTTGTCTATTCTACCATTCTCAAATAGGTACTAGGAGAGAAAAAACAGGGAGACACACAGTTTGTGATTAAATAACACTGCAGAGAAGACACTTCAGGTCTTGCCACTGAGATTCTTTCCTGGGTAACCTCTTTCATGTAAACTTATATATTAGAAGAGCATCATGCAATTATTTTAGGTCTAAAACATCCCACCCTAAAGCAAATCTTTCCTATATATTAAATAGGACCAAAAAGGTGCCAAACCCAAAGGTCTGTGCCTAGGTAGAAACACTGAGCCCACCCCATCACATTCCTACAAGGAGAGAAGAACTTGGTCACTCTAAGCATAAAAAAGTCAAGACAAATCAGTAAAATATGGAATTAACACAAAGAACAAAGCACAAAAGGGAAATGTTCTTGCCTCCTCTACAAAACCCAAGCTGCTCTGTGGGACTATGGATGTAAAGCATAAATAAATAACCAGAGCAAGTTCTGGCTGTTGCCAGCATCCCCCTAATCCCTGGAGTTACCTGCTGAATTCCAAGGCACAAGTACAGGATGCTGTCAGGATCGTATTTTTCTCCGTTTGGTCTCCGCACCTCTTGAATAAACTGGCACAAGCCAAAACTCAGCTCAGCAAAAGTGCACGAGAGAATGTCCTCCTTGAGCTTCACAGGATGAACTGGGGCCAGGAAAACCATTGGAGAAATTAATTCAGCAGATGAAACCTTCACACATTCCTCATTATTTCCCGTAGGCAGAGCTCCCAAATCTCCTCTCCTACATGAGCCCCCCTGCATGGGCTGACCAAGGGCTTTCACCTCTCCAGCTGCACTCAGGGCAGTGAGAGCCCTCGAGCATTTCCTGACAGTTCTGGACATCACCGAGTGCAGCAGATCTGACTTCTTACAGGAAGAAGGAAGGAAGAGTTTAATGGGACCCCTGGGGGATTTGGAAAGGGAAGCAGAGCAACCAGGAATCAGTCAAATGATCTACAGTGAAATCACCAGGCTTGGCTGCTCCACACTTCAGAAGTGCCTGCTTGGGAATAAGCAAGCAGGGAATCTTTCTGGGAGTGGGCACAGTTTCCTGGAAATAACTGTAGTATTTACTTCCTTAGCCACAAGAAGAACACACAGTAACTCATGTGATTACTCCTCTTCTGGGAAATAAACCCCAGCTGCTCTCATGGAACGGCAGCAAAAATTCCAAATGAGAGATGAAAAAAGATCTCATCCTAATTAGAATTTTTCCCTTTGGGATCTTTCTTATGCAAGTCCTGCCACGCTTAGTTCTTTACATTGCACAAGTATTTATTATGGTTTGCTCTCTTCCTCACCATCCCCAAAGAGCTCAGTTCTATTCCCAACTTAAATTCTCTGCTCAAACCTGAAAAGCTGCCCACAAAACTCAGAGCAATGATGCAAGATCTGAAACCAGGGAAAAGGGGAATCAGACACTGCCAAATCCCAGGACTGCTGGGCTTTTGTAGGGGAAAAAAAAAAAAAATCCATCATTGGAAAAATAAAAGTGACATTTTATGTCATTATTATCTGTCACCCCAGTGAGACAAGAGGAGCAATGAAGTTAATTTCAGGCAGGTTGCAGCACAGACTTTTGGAATGTTTCTTTCCAGCTGTGAAGCCTAGAGATAAGGTGCTAAGATTTTGATGTTGTAGCACGAAATTATTTTACAGCAAACAGTTCTGCTGACAAACAAATACCTTGGGAATGCGCCAGCTACGGATGAAAAGGATGGGGCCAAGTTGGTGCTGTCAACTTAGAATTATGGCCTGATAAATGTATGACTCTATACTAGCTCAGAGAAGCCCTGCAGCTGCAGAAGAGGCATCTCTGCTACAAATGAAGAATCACTACGTGCAAATGAAGGCAAATCAGACGTTAAAAGACCAACATTTCTAATGTTTTAGAGCCTGTTTTTAAAGCAAACAGATCAATTAAGAATGTAATAGCCATGATTTTTAAATGCATGGAAAAATGTAAGACAGTATTCCATAAAACCTGTTCTCCACTCATGGATACTGTAAAGTTCAGTGATATCTAATCCTAATTTTTACCTGAACAACATATCATGACAACTGTTCTTCAACTAAGTGCTTCTGTTTCCACTGAGAGACAGATTTACCTGAAAACTTCAGGTCCCCTTGTTCCTCCTGTGCGTTTTTCCACTGGACCCAGTTTTTCCAGGCGTTTACCCCATACATGTACTTGAGGGTCATCCCAGACACGGAGCAGCCGGGGTAGGAGCCCTGCACCAGATTCCGGGGCTCTGCAGCGACCACAGACTTCTTCCGTCCCTGCAGGCAAACCAACAGTCAGCACTGAGCAAGCTCCTCACCCCTGGATGCTCAGATCAGTGCATGTGATGTTGTTATTTCAGATTGGAGGAGTCTGTGCTCCAGAAGTGCTTCCTTACCCTTCTTTTTGGCTGTGGGAAGCCGTCCCTGTGTCTCCGCCTTGCCCGCGACCGTGACTGCAAGCCCAGTCCTTTACTGAGAGGGTCAAATGAGTCTGGAGTCAAATCAACACCATGAAGAGTTTAATTACATGATTTAGCAGCCCAGGTAGAAGTGTCACTGTCACTGAGAGACTAGGGAACATCTGAATGTTGGCAGTCACAGCTCTATATTCAAATAATGCTGGCATTTGAATGATTAAGCAAATCTATGCACTTTCTGTAAAAAGGAAGTAAATTCTCAGTAGAAGCAAAAAGCCCCCTGAAACAGTGGGTTTATTTATTCAGGCAAACATGATCTTACCCCCCACTCACATGGATTATACCCAGGGACACAGAAGTGATGAGTTAAAGGAGTCAAGCAAGGCTGCCTGCTACTCCTGTCAGGGGTTCTGCAGAATGCTGTCTTCAAAGATACCACTAATATTTTTAAAACAGTAACTTTCAGTAGAGCTGATCAGTAACTGCATCTTTAAACACCCAGCTTCACTCCACGAGAACCCACAGGCAGGCTGGTGGCCCAACGCTCACGCAGAAAACCGCGTGTGCCTCCACAGGACAACGAGTTTCTCTTCACATCACACCGACCTGATGGAAAATCAGCCTCCAGGTCCTGCTCCACATCCCCTTTGGAGAACTGCTTCAGCTCCGGGTCGGGCTCCGGCAGGGCGTTGGATCGCAAGGCGTAGTGGTTCAGCTCCTCCTCCCAGCTGTGTGGAGTGGACACGGCCTCCGACTCCAGATCTCCGCTGTAGGTGCTGCCCTGGTCTGCAACGAGAGGCACCACACAGGAAAGGCATAAAACCAGGAGTTTGCCAGAGGAGATGCAAGAGGATCAAAATCCACTGGCAAAAAAAAAAAAAAAAAAAATCTGACTGACCTTTCTCAAATATCTTGGGGTCCAGGAAAAGCTCGTGCTCAGATGTTTGAGATCCTTTGGAGAAAGAAGGAAACTGTATCTGCACATGACTGACAGCTTATACAACTAATATAAAATACTTTGGACACCAAAAAAGTATGTATTAGCTCATAATATTAACACACATGATGTGTCTTCTCCTTCACTGGAGTTCTCCCAACAGCTTTCAACCTTGGCCATGCTGTTGCAGGGGAAACAGAAATGCAGAACCAACCTATGCTTGCTTTTCCAAAGGTTTCCATCCCTCCCTGTTTGTTGTTTGAGTCATCTTTGGACAAATAAGGTACTCTGTCCATCTCTTTTCAGCTTGTTCAATTTTTACTACATGGGTTGGTCAGTATCTAACACACCCTGAGCTGCACCACCCTTCAAGAACCCCCCATAAAAATCCTGATGGGAAAACAAAAAGCTGTTTAAAACAGCTGCTCTGTCTTCTTGATTTTGGCTCCTCCTTCTAACCATGATGGTGCTGATCTGCAGATGACTACCTCTAGTAACCTGTTACTGTCCATACAGGTCAAATCAGCACCCAGGATGGGGGAAAGGGAAATCTCTGTGGTGAGAGGACTTTCCCCTCACCGCATTTCATTCCCTTTTGCAGGCACCACCTACCACCATGAGAGTGTGTTTTTTCTCTCTCCGCATCTGCTGCAATCATTTCCGCCATCTGAAGGAGATCAGCTTCAAACGGATTTATGGAAATCTTTTCCTTGCCATCCTGAATGTTTTCAATGATCTTATCAGCGTTATCCAGGGTAGTTGGGAAGGGCATGGGAACTGGTACCTATGGAACACGTGGAAAACATCAGACCATATTCAGGGGTGAAGTGAAACAGCAAATACACGAGGGAGACTCCTCTCATTTAATCTTACATATATTTCAGGACTACTGAAATTAATTTAAAAATAACTCCGGACAGGACAACTTGTTCTGGGCTCTCCCTACAAACTGGCAGTTTTGTGTGATGGTGTTTAACCAAACATTATGCAGGAGGGAGGGAAATGCCTCCAAGGCCTCCAAGTACCACTTGGATGAGCAGACACAACACCCAGTGCCACTGTGCTGGGTGTGCTGGACACCAAGCAAGACTGGAAACCACTGACTTCTGCAGTGAACTGCAGCATAACTTACAGGTACTGGCATCCCCAGGGGAACTGGTGTGTACTGAGTGTAGAGGTGGAGGGGCACTGGCACAAACACTGGGACAGGAACAGGTACCACAACGATCTGGGGCTGAACAGCTGCTGCTTCTGTTACACCAAAAAACAGAACAAACCAAAAATTGTTGGAAAAATACCACACAACAGCCTGAAAACTAGGTAAGAGTTTTCAAATAAATTAAATGATGCTCTGTTACATGAGTCATGTATTACTGTCTCAACTGCAATACAGACTTTTACAACAGGGGTAGGAGACCAGATACCCACCTGTCTGGCATTCTTTGTTTTGTGTGTGAGGTTTGCAGGAGGTGGCCTTAGTCTGTGTGATTGGCTTGCACAATAAAGCTTTGTTTTTTAGAAGCCTGGGTGGTTTTGATGATGGGAGCTTCAGGGCATCTGTCTGGGTACTTGCCTGTTTGGAAAACACAAAACCAGGGCAGAGTCAGTATTGGTTTGAAGGATAACCTCAGAGTAGTGTTTGTTCTCTGCTATGGGAGGCTGAACAATTTAAAACTCTACTTGCTGATAAAAATGATCATTTAAAAACTCCTGCAAAACCAGCTAATTTTGTTAACAGCACAGTGAACAAATCTGCAGGAATATTGGGTTCCTGTAGTCAAATACCCACTATAAACTTTTGACCTTGGAATCTTACTGATGGCAAAGATACAAAAAGGAGTTAAGATACTTTTGGTAACTAAAAATCCGATACAGATACCTAAAAAACTGAGTAAAGTGATGTGAAACTACTGAATTACTTGAGAACCACAGACACTTCAAGAGCTACAATCTGACAGGCTTTGCCTTAAATCATCCAATCTGTCAGTGAACACAACAGAATTTTTATGCCATGTAAATTCTATCCATTTTTCAAAAAGCATCTGCAGGCTGGATGACTTTTAAAGCCCAGTCATAACCATGGATAGCAGTTCCAAAATGACAGTGCAGAACTTTTAAATACTTTATAGGTGAAAGTGAGAAAAAGAGTCTCTTGTAAAACTTACATCTCCTATTATTTTTGCTGTCACAGTAGGGACTGCACCTGTGAAGAAAAAAAAAAAACACAAGCATACAATAACCTGTGTACTCATCATCAAGGACCATAATCCATACTCTGCCAAGGTCAAGAAAAAGAATTCCAATTAAAACTCATTCCCTGTTTAGGCACATAAATTCAAGTCATTATTTACACCTATATAAAGGAAAGAACAAACGCAACCACCTGCACTGATGTGAAGAATAATGAAGAAGTGGCTGTTGTCCTCAGTGCAAAAAAATCCCTGAGCAAATATAGATGTTCAGGAATAGAGATTTAAAAGCACAGGCATGGTATTCAGCTGCCTTACCCTGTAAGACATTGTTGGAGTTAACAGTAGGCTGGGCAGCTGGGGTGCTTGCAAGGGACACCACGTTTGCTATGACAGGGGTTGAGTCCTTTCTCAAAGAAGGAGGGCCTGAGGAGGAGGCAGGTGCCATGGAAAGGTTTGCTGGACACAGTGAGCAGAAGAAAATGAAAATAAGCAGTAAGATAATTTGTAAAATAGCATTTCTGAAACCACACCCCCCACTTCAGATTTCTCTCCAGGTGAAAAAGGCTGCTGTGAGAAGGGGGTGAAGGTGTAAAGCTGCAGCGTTTCAGTTTAAACAGGAGCTGGTTCCACAAGCAAACAAAGCAAGAGGGGGAAAAGAGCTCCCACCAGTGCAAGCAGCAGATGTGCACCAAGCTGAAAAGCTGACTGTGGCCTGGTGCACACTATAAACTCTCAGTTAATACACTTGATTGGTTTTGGGTACCTTACTGTTACAGCCACCACCACTCAGTGGGAGATTATGCCCCTCTTTAGGATCAGTGATATTCCTGCTTCTTAGTTCCCTTCCTCTTCCTGTCTTCGGGGGCCTTTCTTTCCCTTTGCATTTCATTCCCTACAGAAACTCACAGTTCCTGTTCAAGTGGGCTTCATTCCCACCCTCATTCCCACTCCACCTGCTCAAGCTTCAGACCTCATTAACCTTGGGAATGACACTTCCAAGAATCAACACTTAATGACACAGAAATGGGAACTCTTCATATGCCCACAGACTGCCCAGAGCTGGCTGCTTTAAGTGCATATATGCAAGTCTGTATTTACAGCCATTAACTCTATTAATTTCACCACTCCATTGCTTTTGTTAACTGAAAGTTAACATTCTACCATATCTGCCCTGTGTTATCAAGACAAGTGACATATTTAACATGTCCTCACCAGATCAGTGTATTTTCCCCCAAGAGAACAGGCCTTTTTTAAATAAAGTGAATGAAAAGCAAGTGCTTTTGCTTCATTTTCTTTAAAATTTGTGTGGCACATGAAGCAGCTGCATCTCACACCTACAGAAGTTTGAAACTGCCTCAAGTAAGGCCAATCTAAACCTCAGCCCATCCAACAGCAACAGGGAAACTCCCCAGGAGAGGACACATCTTAGAAAAGTTCCCCGGACTGAGTTTCCAAACAAACATCCACCTCGCTGTCAGGCACACCAAGAGGCAGCAGCACCCCCAGCCCGCTTTACCTGTGTTGTTTTGGGGTGGAGGGTCAGAGACACTCTGCTGTTTACAGAACAGCAGGATACAAGGCAGGTTGCAGAAATGCTTCATCTCCCCTTGCCACTTTATGGACTCGCTGAGCTTTCCTTGCCTCTTACAACCATCACACTTTGCCATCTAGAAAAAAGAGAGGGAGGGAGCAACTGAACACACCTGGAAACACCAGGGAGGAGCACGTGGATAAAAACCTCTCCTGGAGGTTGTGAAAACACCGCTTACCTGGTAAAACAGAACCGTGAATTTAGACATGCACTCCTCGGAGCAGAACTCCTCCACTTTCCCCCCGAAGTAATTCTGGACCAGCTTGGGGGCAGTCTGTAAACAGTAACTGCACATTTTACAGTGGTTTCCCCAGCGCTTCGACAAGTCGTGTTTATAGAGCAGTTTACAAACTAAAAGAAAACAGCAAAAACATTCTTTAATACCAAAAAGACAATCGCTGAGCACTTCTAGTTCTTGTATTTAGTGATGTCTGTACCATTAGAAAGTTAAGTGTGAAGAAGGTTCTGTGTCCCTAAACCTAAAAAAAACAGATTTCTAACTTAAAAATACTGGATTTCTCTTAGCATCACCAATAATTTTAAGGCAAAACATTCGTGACTTGATGTCTCTCAGACAGGGTTTTGCCCTTTCTTACCTTCACTACAGAATGTTTTATCTGAGCCTGAGAATCTCACTGTCTCCTTGATAATTTTCTCAAACCTGCAGTATTCGCACAGAGCCATCACACTGTTCTTTTTCTTATACTCATCACAGCAGGTCTTCCCACAGAACTGGAACATTTTACCCTGCAACACAGCCAGAATGTTTTGGTTTCAATGTCTGAATGAGTCACATCCCAGATAATACATTTTAACTGTTAATAAAAACGCAGAAACATATTTATACCCTTGGAAATCAACAACAGACAGCACCAGCAAATGAATCTCCCCATTTAGCTTCACAATATAGCAGAACTTTCTGCAGAAAACCCTCACCAGTGTGCTCTGCCCTTGGATTAGAAGGATCACCTCTGGGTCCAAGAGATGGGAATGTGTTTCTTTAGCCAGGCAATCATTTAGTTTGGTTTTTTTTGGTGTTCTTTTTTTTTTTTTTTTTCTGGTTTTAAGACCATGGAGCTCATATCAGCATTTAGTTTGATAACGGTTAAATGATACAATAATCAGTCCCAAATCCCTCCACAGCAGCTCACAGTAAGCAACAGAGCAGCAGTTCTGACAGACCAGTGCATATAAAACCACAACTCCTTGGATTTCTGCAGAGAAAAAAAGAGCTGGAAAAGCCCCTTTCCTGATTACCTTGTAGTCCAGCAGTTCGGGTTTGGTTGCGAACAATCTGCTGCAGTGCTGACACTTGAGTTTCGCGACAGGGCGGGTAAAAGTGACCTGCTGGCACTGGGCAGCCAGTCTCTGGAGCCCTGCAGCAGCAGAGGTGCTGGTGGAGCTGGAGGTCACCGTGGAGGTGGTGCCAGCGGCCGACACCGCCGTCCCCGAGGGGATGCTCACAATGACCTGACCCTGCGACAGCGGCACCACCGAGGACTTCAGCCCCGAAGGCTTGTTGAACAGATTCTGCAGGGAAGCAAAGCATCAGGCTTTATTTGGCGAGGTCACACCTCTCACCCAGCCTCCCAGACACCTCCACCACCGATTTAGCGCTCTGTTAATTCAGCTAAGAAGAAACCCTAGAATGCCACACCTGAAAAGCCACCACGCAATTGTAGCTGCAAAAATTGCGAATGCTCCCATCTGACATAGCCAAGTGATACTGAGGGTTTGCTGAGGTTTTACAGCTGTTGCACTGAACTTGGACACCTGAGGGTGAAACAGAGAAGAAAAAGTGATTTATGCAACGTGAGGTTGTATTGCAGATGATTTTGCACCGTGCATACAAAAACAGTCTGAATGATGAGCCAAGGTACAGAGAGAAGCCCGAGACGACGTTTCTACAGATTCAGAAGCAGACACTGCAGCTGCTGTGCCTGTTGCTTGCCAGAAATTTAATTAATCTCCCAGTATCCCTAGGATGTCAGTAAGCATTTTTCTAATTCCACAAGAAAAACAGCTGAGAAGGTGTTTGCCTAGCTCCATGCAACACTGGGCTGAGGTAACTAACTCATCACCCCAGAGATCAAGGGCAGAGGAGCCCCAGCAGTGACATGGTGTATGTACACACAGGTGGTTGGGAAAGCCACCAGCTGCACTTGCAAGAGTAGAAAATAGATTCAAGGTGGATTATCACGTTTAAGCTCCCTAAAATCAAAATTGAAATGGCTGTACTGTCACTGCTACATTCACCTATGGTAGAAAGTTCTTACATTCCCATCTCAGCACTTCCCTTTAAAAAAGGCACCATCCCAAAAAAAGAGTATCAGCCTTAACTTTCAAGACAAATAAAGTCTGGGTATGAGCACTGTGAAATTAAGCTTCTACAGAAGCAAAAGGACAAGCTTACCTGCAGAAGAGACCATTTTTACTCTGTATGCTGACAAACAGTTCACAGAGCAAAACAATTCCGTTTTCCCCACGTTATTTGTGCTCTCCACCATCTCGGCTGAAGACCTCAGAGATTTACACAGTGTGCAGGGTGTGATTTTAGCTGACTTCTGTGGAAACAGGGAAATTGGTAATTTGTTTGGAACCTGTCATTTTCATTAACCTGGAGATTACCGGTAAAACATAAAACACGCATAAAATGTGCTGGGGTGCTTGAAACCACACTTGTTTTACAGTTGTTATTTATGGTGCAGATGCACTTCTTTGAGTTCTGGTTTTAGCATCCAGTTCCACCCCCTGCCATGGGCAGGGACACCTTCCACTAGCCCAGGTTGGTCTAAACCTCGTCCAGCCTGGCCTTGGACACTTCCAAGGATGGGGCAGCCACAGCTCCTCTGGGAAACCTGTGCCAGGGCCTCCCTACCCTCAGAGGGGAGAATTTCTCCCCAAAACCCCACCTAATCCTTCCCTCTGGCAGTGGGAAGCCATTCCCCTTGTCCCCTCACATATACCTGCTTGTAGGCTGTCACACATATGGAACTGCAGAACTTTTTGGACTGTCCCTCTATCTGCAGGATGTGGCACTGCCCAGAGCCAGTGTAGCAGTACCCCCCACAGTATTCACAGCAGTTCATGGTCAGGTTGTTGGCCGAGCGGAACTGGGAGAAGCAGGCGTCGCTGCAGAGCTTGTGCACCACGTTCTGGTAATTCACCTCGTGCCGGATCTGGGGGGAAAGGGAGCACACTCAGCAAGGAATATGTGTGTGTTCATCCCCCAGGCAGCAAGCTGTGCTAAAGCAACTCAGATGAAGGAATCTGCAATTACCACTGCGTTCTTCTGGCACATGCTGCACTTGCTGGAAATGCTGTTGGTGTGGATTGTGACAACGGGTTTCCTTTTCAGTTCGTACGTGGACAGACAAGACTGGCTGCAGAAATCCTTACTGGAGTCCGTGTTATCAAACTGGGCAGTGATTACATCCTTTGGATTTAGAATTTCTCTATGGAAAAGGAAAAACAAACACAGAGATAAAGGATTAATGCCGGTTTCATGTCAGCTTGCTGCCCTTGCTTCTTCTGAAGACTAAACATTCTCCAGGGGAGGGTGGATCCATTTCATTTAAACTTTTCTTTTTTGCTGCCGAAGTACCTGACTTCATTTTTCTCTTCCTAACAGGAAAATAGAAAAGCAGTACAATTTTCAAGTAGGTGTGATCCAAACTGTATCATCACATCTTTCCTAAAGGAACTCAGAGTAAGTCACTGTTTTGCACAGCCTTTACTAATCAAAAATCTCGAAAGCAGGACATGTGGAACAACTCCCTTTAACAATGCCCACAGCAATCATAAGGGTGTAGGGAAAAAAGGGAAAAAGGTCACAAAAAAGAGGTCAAAAAAAGACAACTCTTCATCACAGAGGCTTTTAAATGTGCATATGTAACACCCAGTTAAGGAAATGGAACTGCCAGCAGACAGACCAATTAACAAGGAACAGCACCAGCCCCAATTTTTGCAGGGATGTGGAAGGGGAGCAGCGCTACAGACACAGTGAGGGTCGCAAAACCGGCACAGGAGCCTCTCATTATCTGCTTGAACATCAATTATGACCAGAGCAAACGAAGGCATTGTCCTACTTTGAGCAGGCTGAGCAGGTTTTCTTGGTAGAAGCTGGTGGGCGAGAAGCTGGAGTGGTGTATCCAGTGAGGCACAGTGTGGAGCAGAAGAGCTGGGTCGAGCCTTTCCTCTGGTAGGCAGTTTGCCCCTTCTGCAGGACTTTTTTACAGCCAGAACAGGAAACCCGAACAGCTGTGCCTGGAACTGAAGGGAGCATTTTGCTCATGCCAGAGGATGCCACAGCAGGCTGGAAACCTGATGACAGCTGTGGAGCTAAAAAAAAAAAAAAAAAAACCACACAGAGAAAACACAGTGTAAGTGTTACGGATCTGTTACACAGACCTCACTGTGTGCAGGGGCAAGCACAAGGCTCGTGACTTTATTTGGGTTGTCAGGGTCTAGAGGAGAATCAAATAGCACGTGAACTCTCCAGAAATACATGCCCTGTGCTGGGTTTCTGCATAGCAGATTTTTTTTAGCTACTATTAAGACTGAGAATGCACTCTCAGCATCCCTTTCGTGGAATCATAGAATGGTTTGGGTTGGAAGGGACTTTAAGGCTCAATTAATTCCAACCTCCCTCCCACGGGCAGGGACACCTTTTACTAGCCCAAGCTGCTCCAACCTGGCCTTGGACTCTTCCAGGGATGGGGCAGCCACAGCTTTTGTAGATAACCTATGCCAGGGCCTCACCAACCTCCAGGGAAGAATTTCTTCCTAACATCTAATCTAACCCTGCCCTCCTTCAGCTTAAGGCCATAAAACACATTCAATTTTCCTATACCTCAAAAATACAATTATTTTATAATCTCAATTTCATTGTCTCTAAACCAAACTAGTTCTTTATTCCTACTGGGGTCAGACAAAGGAAATGAAATGCAGAATAACCCACAGGACTATTTGCAAAGGTGACATCTTTTACAGGTTTAAATGAAGTTAGTCTTGCCTATTCCTTACCAACGGGATTGCCACTGACTGAAAATACAGCACTGATTTTCAGCTCCCCTTCCTGAGATTTTGGCTGTTGGCCGTACTCCTAAAACAAAGGGAAAGGAAAAGGAGAACAAATACACACATGTCATCACAGCTTACATGATTTCCATTCTTTCACAAGGCTGCATTGAACCCTAAGGAAGAGTGAGTGTCCTAAGCCAGGTGACAGAGCTGCTGCCTGAGCACCACACACAG
Organism: Pyrocephalus nanus; assembly: GCA_038380795.1. Lineage (NCBI taxonomy): Eukaryota > Metazoa > Chordata > Aves > Passeriformes > Tyrannidae > Pyrocephalus > Pyrocephalus nanus. The sequence continues at coordinate 5,646,405 of CM076285.1, read as the reverse complement.
AACCTGCTCAGGGGGTCACAGCAAACCCCACCCGAGGGGAGCACAAATGGAAAAGTGGGGCTGCCCTCTCCAGCTGCACTCCGAGACACCTCAGAATCCAGCCAAGGCTTTAGGAAATCTCTACTTTGCACTCACACAAACTTCCCATCTGGGAGTGCTCTGCAGCCCCTGCCCCTGTCCTGTGAAACAAGCTTTATCTCCACATTGATGGAGGACAGAAGGGAACAGAGCTGGGACCCCGAGGAGGGCACTCCGTGCTAAGCAGGAGTTAGGGGTGTGGAGCAGCCTGAGGTGAAGCTTTGGAGCAGATCAAACTGGCACCACTGGAGCCAGAGCATCACATCCCTGCTCAGCCTGGGCAGTCACCTCACACTCCTACAGGATGAGCAAATCCCCACGGCCAGCTGCCTGTGGAGTGGCTGACAAGCTGTAAATGACTGGCTTAGTCCCCAGCAGCTCCTCAGCCTGACACCACCACGCTTCCTGCCCCTGCTCTCCCTGGAAATCCGAGCCAGAAAGCGGCTCGGAACACTCCACATGGAAATCCTAACAGGCTGAAAAGCATCATCTCTTGGAACTACAGAGATGACAAGATTTAACCTCCTTACAGTCACGTGGGAGCTGTGAGGCAGGATGGCACGTTCTGACTGAGCTGAACTCACACTCCCCTGCCTGGCTGCCAGGAAACCTCCCCCCCTCCCAGTGACAGTGAGCTGCTCCCCCAGCCTAAACCAGCTCCTAAAAATCCCACACCAACCTCCACAAGGCACAGAACACTTCTCTAACTGCTGGGGGAAGCTGGAAGTTTCTACTCTAAGACAACCAAACTATTTCTCAACAGGTTTCCCAGGAGAGCAGGCAGTGGTATTCCCTGATCACGTGAACTGAAACACTCAAATCTCAGCTAAGAGAAGTTCTAACCTGGGTATGGGTGAACTGTGATGAGATTAAAGCACCATTTTTATTATTATCATCATTATTATTATTTAAAAAACAGTTACTTGCAGACATACAGTTTTTTAAGCATTTTAACTGCAGTTTTATCCTTAGTCAAGAGAAATGGAGGCAAATCCTGACATCAACTGTGCATGATCAAGCAGTTTCACAGCAGTGTAGCAGTGCTGAAAGCCAAAAACCTTCAGCTCCAACTATTGGTTACAGCGAGAAGTGCTCTTATCTTTCAGGAAATATTAAAAAAAAAAACACTACAAACACCCCCCATATTAATTCCAATCTAAAGCAAAACAAAATGAACTCAGTTCTCCTACTTTTCCAGTATCAGGCAGAGTTGATAATCACAGGATTTTACTCCAGGAAGGAATATTTTGAACCATAGGATATTTGACATTTAAATTCTTCAAGTCTTCATTTTTACTTATTAATATGATCTCTGATAACCACAGACATCTCTCCTTGCATTCCACACAAATCCACACAGCAGATGCCATCTTTGGAGGACAAAAGAAGAGACAGATTTAACTACCCTACACGTGGTTTGACATCCTATGGAAAAATAAACCCAAACAATCCCCCAGAGACTGAAATCAGAAGGGCAGTGATACCTGAAGTTGCAAATAATTTACTTCTTTATTAAGAGTACTATGGGGAAAGAAGAAAAAAAATGCTGGTAAGACAGGCCCAGAGAGCAGAGGAGGTTTAGCAGAAGGACACAGAGTGATGCTAAAAACTCATGCCTGCCCAGGAACACCAACACTGCCGTGCCAGTGTGAGGGGATGGATCACTGAGGGAAGCTCTGCACACCTTTGACACGTGAAGTTTGGCAGGCAGCCCAAAGATGAGCAGTGAGGAGACAGGAACTGCAGCCCAGCTCATTTCCCTGGTGTCACACAGCGAGCCGGTGGCACAGAGATTGGTCTGAGCTCAGCAGGCCCGGCCCCAGCACCACTCCCTCCGTAGGGCAGACCTTCCCCAGGCTAAATGTACTGAGCTTTCACTTGCATCATCACAAAAAATGTCAGTCTCCAATGAGAATTGAACACATGCTTAAACTGACCTTACTGACTTAAATATTTTGCTAAGATCTCTTAAGTGTTAATTCAAAACAAGAACAACGAACCACTGTGCTTGCACAGACATCCTTTAAGGGAACAGCAGGAATAGCACTGGTTTAACTCACATCTCTAACTGTGACTACTCATAAAGTATTCAACAAAATGTGCTTTACAGTTTATTTCCTAGTTAGGCTGCAATCAAGTGTCTGCATGGCCTCAGATTTAATAACAGAGGTTTTACAGCGCTTGGCTTTGTTTCCAACTGAAAGGCAAAACATTTTGAGTGACAAGGTAACAAGACATCAAAAAGTTGGGGGGGGGGTGGGTTTCATGGTAGTATAAGAGGGAAAAATCCTTCTACTAAACTATGTTCTTCAAGTTAAATTTCGGTCAATAAACCAAATAAAGTGCTGAATTTACGTTCAGCTTATGCGGTCAGCTGTCAGACCAAAGTGAGAAATGCGACGGGAAACTTACCTCAGAATTACCAGGTTCATCTTTAATTTTGTCTAACAGTCCCTGCTGTGGGGCCATAGCTTTATCATATTCGTCATCCAAAGGCTCCTCCTTAATTCTAATATTTCGTGCAAAGGAACTCCCCAGCTCTTGTCCAATAGATTCCTTACTAGAAAATAGGTAGCTAGACTCCTGAAACAATAATATGAAAAAGAATTCACCCTCCTGCATCTGCCATGAGGAGTTGGGCTGCTGCCAAGGGGAGTTTTGTGGTGCAGACCGAGAGATTTGGGTCCTGCCACTGGAAGGTGGGAGAGGTGCTGGGCAGCAGCTGCTGCCTGGACCTCCCTGCAGCCCCCTCTCTCCATCCCACCCCCAATCCTTTCCACTCCTCTGGCCGAAGCAGAAGCCACCCAGCTCTCTGAGTTGGTTCTTTGGGAGTGTCTCCTGTGGATACAGCTGTTCCCTGGCTCGTGTGGAAAAAAAAGACAGCAGGTCAGGTGGATGCATCCAGGTCTGGGTTCGGCTCACGGGTCACTCGGACCACGCTGAACAGCAAAGTGGCTACCGAAAGAATCCTCAATCCAAAGAGAGGGTCAGCAAAATTTTACAAAATTACAGGCACTGTTTAAGTAGCACAGATGTCTAAGAGTCAGAAGATCAGTTTCCTTGACACTCAAATTTACACTCAAATACAAAATACGTGTTTTGAATTATTCCAGCACATTGCTGCACTTGCAAAAGTGGTTGAAAGGTCTATAGCTTACCCTGAAGTTAGTTTCTGGAGTTTGTGGCGCTAACTGCGTCCGTAATGTTTCTTCTACTTGATTATGAACTGAGGAAAACATATACATTAAATAGAAATGAATACAGGTTCCAAGGCATTTCCTTTCAAACTATCAAAGAGTCTCATCCTGCTCCCCAACCCCAGAGTCTGACAGCACCTCACCAGTGTTGAACTACTCCCTTTCTCCTCCCTGCGAGCGAGATTGCAATCCCTACAGGGAGCTGACCTGCTTTTGTTATTCTATTGGATCATTATTCTCCCATTCCAGCCAAATGGTTGTAAAATTCCAAAGAGAAATGTTCATTCAGAATTTTCCACACCCCAGCAGGTTCTGAACTCTCCCGTTTTGACATTTAAATCCAAAAATACTTTTCAGAGCAACATCTTTCAGCTTCTTCTTTGTTGTTCTGATCTTTAGTCTTTTTCCCCCTTCTAGCAGCTTCTGCTTTTTTAGAATATATCTTTTCAAAAACCTGGATTTGCCTGGATACTCGATACTACCCATGAGCATTTACCATTCCTGTTCCAGCTACTGACTCCTCTACCTGTAGAGTATTTTCGACTGTAGATATTTACAATTTTCTGAAACACATCTTTTGTACAGAAATATTCTCCCCTCGGTTTCTAGCTGAACGTAAAAGCAAAGAGACATCTTTAACTCTATTTTAAAAACACCTCTATTGCTCCTCTCTCATTGGTGCCACCTGGAAGCACTGACTTTAAGATGCTGTTGCTGAACACAACAAGTGTAAATCTCAGAGCTGTGAGTGTGGACAAGCAGCCAGGGAGGCCCTCACGTGCTGCCTCACCCTCCCTCTGCTGACCAGCACCAAATCACGTGTTCCAGCCTGCTTGTTCTTAACTCCTTCATTCACTGTTCTGCTGCAACTGCCAGAGCTTGGGAAAGCAAAAAAAAAGTGTGTGGGCAGCAAGACTACAGTGACTGTCAAATGAGAAAGGGATTCCAGGCATCTCTGGTTCTCTCCATGTTGGCTGGACAAAGTCCAAGACATTTGAGGAAGAAGGAGAGCAGTCTCCCAGGAAAAGAAGACCTCAAGCTACGCTCTGGCTTACTTCCTGCAGACACTAACACCTTTCTGGCAAGCCTTTCCCTGATGCTACTATCAAATCCACACTGCTTTAAACACACGGACATTAATGAGGAATTGGTACTTTGGTCAAAAAAACCTTTACTGGCCATCAACTTAACCTAAGCTTCATCAGCTGTTCTTGCAAGGAGTTCCATGGTCTACACAAAACCAGTAAGAAAAACCAAAAGGAAGCTCAAATTGTCACCCAGCCTGGTTTAGGAAACCACAACAACAAAGGGTGTGCTGAGGCTCTGTAAAAAGCTGTGGAGGATGAGACCTCCACTAAGGCTCTGCAAATCCTCCTCCTAAACAGAGTTCACTGGATTTCAGGGTTCTTCATAAAATGCTCCCCTGCACACAGCCCTGCCTGTTCTCTTCCACAAGGTGATGTTTTCAATAACTGGCCCTGCTGCTTATTCCTGTCTAGTTCTTCCTTCCTCTGTGCTGGGCAGCCAGGTCTACGATGGCAACAGTTACCTGCTTTGTCAAGTAAACTGCTTTTCAACCTAGAATCCATATCTTTAGGGACTTTTTCCAACCGTTTTTCATGTTCTTGAAAATGTCCTTCTCTATTCTTATCCTTTGCTGAAAAAGTCTCTTTGCCGTTATCTCGTGTTACGCTAAAATCCTTCCGATGGGATTTAAACACAGGGCCCTGCTCAAAGGGGGAAGGGAGATCCTTCTGGATTGCATTCTGCATCTGAATTTCCTTCTCACTGTCCAACTCATGTTCTGGAACTCTCTTGCCCTCGTCCAGATGATCTTCATTGGGAACTGCTGAGGAAAGAGTGTCCTTTGGAGTGAAATTCTGCTCCTCTTCGTTGTCACTCCCAACAACAGGTATGCCTGCAAGATCCCCAGAGTTCAGAAAATAATCATGATCATCACCCTGCAGGGAGTTCTCAGCTCCTGATCGATTCGATATCCCGTAAGATAAGCTGTCCAGGGCAGGTGTTAAGTTGTCAGTGTCCTCAGACATTTCTGCATCCAGAATTTCGTCACCTAGGGAGAAAAAAAAAAAACAGTGAACAGTCAGAAAATTGACCAACTTCATGTGTTACAAAGGAGAAAGGTGAGTGTCCTTTGCTAATCTGGCTGATGCTGCAATTCCTTCAATACTCTCAGTCTTCTTGGGCCAACGTTGCTGCTAAAACACTGCTGATGGGGACAGTTCAGACCTCCTCAGCACTCTGAAGCAGAAGCTGAACTGAGTAAAACTAACCAAAGGACGAATTAATTTCCATTCATCTCACTTGTAACACTTGAGGAGAAAGCAGGGAGGGAATGGGCAGCAAGGGCTGGAAAATGGGCAAGACGGTCTTGTTCAGCAGCAATGACACTTCCAGGCAATGTTTTGTGAAACTTTACAGATATAAACAGAAATACTTACATTTTTCTGTAATATCAAACACAGCATCAGATTTATCTTCAAACTGTAAAAAAGGAAAGCACTGTGTCATTATCTTGGTCAGCTGCCATGTACTTTGCTAAAAAGTATCTGATCAAAGCCAACCAGAAGGATCACAATTCCTCCTCCTTCCTTCCTTCCTTGCCCCAAGCGAATTTGTATGAATTGAGACTGTTCCATCACTGAGGAGCCACGTTTACTCTAACAAGTTCAGAATACACAGAAAAGGCACACAAGGAAAATTCAGAAATACTGCTGCTTCCCAGAGGGGAGGGAAGGGGATGGTCATTTTCTCTTCTACATGAGATACCAGGTCAAGGCCACACATCTGCCCTCCCTGATGCTCTGCGAGCCTTCATTCCCTCTGAACACTACAAATGGAAAACCAGGAGCACACACAGCTTCCACTGCACAGATCCGAGGGTTTCCCCTCTCTGGTAGAGAATGTCCCTTTTCCAAGAATAGGGAAATGTGAGGATTAGCTTCCCCACAGGCACGAGACAGCGTCAGTGTGAGCGCAGGCCCAGCAGAAGCAGCTGATGGCTGCACAAACATCTGCTTGCACTGAACGCCCTCTGACAGATGTTGAAGCTGACAGCATGCTTGGATGCTGCCTGGAGAAGGATAATTAAAGTTTCCCTCAGAATGTCCCACTCATTAGCAGCCCAAGAGATAAGAGTAACTCATTTAAACCCTCTCTCCTTTCTCTGTGTTGACAGCTCCACACTTTCTTTGCTGGCAGATCCCGCTCGCACTGCAATTCTTAAGCCATCTTAAGGAAAGTAATGGGATTTGATAGCAAAGGGATGAGCCTTAATTTCATTTAACTCAAGTCATGTAGTTGATAAATCCGATATTCCCCAGGACTGTGATGGGAACTCTCAGTTTGGCAGCAGCCAGCTTTGGGAAAGGATGGCAAGGGATACTGTCCCTAGGGTCACTGGATGGCAAAAAGTCCATCAGTCCCTTTCCAATCCCACTTGCAGGCCTACAAAGACAAGGCACCTCCTTCAGCTTCACTGGCCACACATGGAATAGTGAGGACCTGTCCAGCACGGTGAGTACCAACTTAAGTGGATACTGCACCAAAACTTTCTAGTTTCTCTGAGCACATACTTGAGGCTGGAAAAGGGAAATACAGAACCACCCTGCCACAAGGCTGATGCAAGTCTCCTCTCTGTATCTACCTACAGGGAAAAAAAAGAGTAAGGAAACACCTCCCAGGAAGGTTTGCAAGGCCTGTTCCTGCTGTAATGATCCCAGGGGTGTCTCCAGAGATGCAAGTTTAATGTTGATCTAGAAGTCCATTCACAGTCAACTAAGTTTACACCGGTGTAAAATTAATCCCCATAAATATTGGATATCCTCTGGGCTCACACAAGCTGCTGAGGACAAGGACAGTGGTGGAGGGCTGTTTTAGAGAAGAACATGAAAAGGAACTTGTTGCCATTTGGTAACAAGATCAGAGCATGAAGCTTTGGGAGGCCAAAACAACAGCCTTGTCTCCACACTGACCTTCCTCAATGCCTTTCTTGCTTCCTGCCCAAAAGTGTCACAACAGAATTTGGTGGTAGGATGAAGGAAGTTTTCAGTTGAGATGAATCATGAGCTCACCCTTTCCTCAGAGCAGATTTCTATCAAAGTAGTTCTTTAACTCTCTTGAGAACCAGAGTACCTGTGGGAAAGTATTCCAGGTCCTACACAACCCTGGTTGCCCCATCCATCCAAACCCTACACATTCCTCCAGCTCCTCTGGTGATAACAAATCTTTTATCAATAGGTGACAACCCCAGGAATGCTGCTATTAGGAAAAAAATACATTTTGCAGTCTGGATCTCCCTAATTGCTTCGTTCAAAGAAACAACAACATGCAAGTCAGCACAAGGCACCACCTGCAAGAGTATTAGGGACTCCCATAAATATTTTGGACAAGCTGGAAAACATTTACAATCTACCTGGAAGGAATCCAAGAAACTTCCCAAAAACAAAGTCATCCTAGGAGAAAAAAAACAATCCTATTTTGTTTCTATCTGGGATAGTTTCTTCCTTTAAAAGTTTTTTTGCTACAAAGGAAGATCTGTGTCTGTGGTCAAAGGCTTTCCCTGGAAATATTTATAAACCAGGAACTCCAGCATCTGACAACACCAGCAGCCTTATCTGAGCCTTCATCTAGTTGCTGATGGTGAACAGCATCAGAACTCCCACATAGTGTAAAAATTCACAGGGAGAAAACCAGGGGAAGTGTTTGGATTAGTGTGTGTCTGTGTGTATATGTGTCTATATGCACCTAAATATATACAAATCTCTCTATATATATCTCCCCAATAAATTACTCATTCTATAAGTCTATAACTGGACTATCCCTGAAATGAGAGCTTATTTTTCTTCTGCACTAGTGTGGGGTATTCCCTCAGTTCTGTACACGTGCAGGCCCCTCCTCGTTCCCATTACAGCCTTGCTTAATGCCACCTCAGGAGGAAATTTCCTCAATGTCCCACAGGAACTCCTTGTTAACTACAGAACAGTATCCTGATACTACAGTATCAGGAACGGAAAGTTTCCTGTTAAAATAACCGAGGCTTCAACTCCTCAGCTCAGTCCTCAAAACACACTTGCAGTTGTAAAACAAAACTCAAGAATATATTTTAAAACACCTTCATTCAATTGCTTCAGCCCATATTTTGCCAGAGAATAATAACAGTTAATCATACTTGGTGCTTTTAAGCAGTGAGGATTGCTTAGGAGTTTGAGACACAACAGTTTATGTTTGGTATCAGTAAAAGTCAATTGTTTTAGGCTACATTTTTCTCAGTGACTGTCTCATTAGCTAGCACTGCACACAAAGCAGTGCTCTGCCTACTCAGGCTGTAAAAACTAAATATATGAACAAAATAAATGAAATAAGACCACAGAAATGGTGCCAAAACAATGAGGTATTCCTGGAAGCAATGTGACTTTCTTTAAGTTAATTACTCTATACACGAAGACAGCATTGCTTTTATTATAAAAATTAAAATTCCACCAGATACATCCTTATTTTTTACGGATGTGCATGAGGCTGCTGGGGTACAGTGTCACAGCCTCAGCACCAACCCGCCTTTGCTGGGAGCAGGGGACAGGTCACTGCTCACACTTCAACACAACGTGCTAATTCACAATAACTAAAAACCTGCTCCAAACCTTGACAGCGTTCAGCGTTGCCATGGCATCCACAGATCAAACAAATAATAGATTATTTTTGTGCAATATAAAGACAGCAGCTGCCCACTGCTATGCTACTGCTTTGTACGCAAAAGAGAGAATTTCTTGTAAAAATAAATGAAATAGTGTAACTACTTTATATACACAGACACATCTTTCTAGCAAGCCTTCTGATCCTAGGCTTTGCTGCATCCGTAAGCAAACTGTGGAAAGGAAGCAGATGTTAAGAAAACTGCAATTAAAACCAGTCAGAGATGATTCTCAGTCTGCCTGTAGTTTCCCCTTCCCTCTCTTCACAGCATAACCCCTGCTCCAGGATCCACTCAAGTGGTAAGAAAAACAACGTTTAAAACAACAACAAAAATTTACAAAGTCCTTTAAATTGCAATTGCTGCTCTGGAGGCAGGTGGGGTGAGCTCAGGAAAAGCACCAGAAATCACAGGGAGCAGTTCAGCATAGAAGTTCATCATCCCTTTCCGTCTCCAGCTTTGTCAGACATTGCTGAGTTTTTTGGAATATTCGGGGGCCAATTCCAAACAAACCTTTGGGGTTTCCATCCCCACCCAACACACACACAGAACCTGCATGGTCACCAACCTACACGGGGCCAAGGTGAGTCTGACAAACACACAGAAAGTTACAGGGAGCCTTATTTTGTTCTGAAATACCAGTGGGTTTACTCTATACCTCCAAAAACCAGAGGGGGATCCAAGCCCTTCTCCCATTCACCCACAAAATCGTGGATCTGAGAAGGAAGCCGCTCCACATGTGAAGGCTTCACCTTGCAATCACAGAATCATGGAATGGCTTGGGTTGGAAGGGATATTAAGGATCATCTCGTTCCACCCCCTTTGCCATGGACAGGGACACCTTCCACCGGCCCAGGCTGCTCCAACCTGGCCTTGGACACTTCCAGGGATGGGGCAACCACAGCTCCTCTGGGCAGCCTGTGCCAGGACCTGCCCACCCTCACAGGGAAGCACTTCTCACTAATATTAATTAATAATACCCATTTCCTTGCAAGGGTCTTTGCAAAGACACCACAGTTTGATGTGCTGCTCTTTGGGCATTGCCAGTTTAGAAACACAGACAGACACAAACCACACAGCAGCAAAGCAAGACATCCACAACAAAGACTTTCTTATCAAATCAAAGAACTTTTACACCCTCGAAACCTCACCCCAGCTCTGTGCTGAGCTTCCCTGCTGCTGGTTCAGACACTGCAAAGTCTATAAGGCCGAGATTTTGGTTACACCAAACCTGCGAGAGCGCCGAAATCAAGATAATTCCTATTTCTCACAGCATAAGGCGGAAAAACTAAACAGAAGTTACAGGGATGTAAAAATCACCAATATCAGAGCAGGTTCCACATCACAACAATGCTCATTTCTGCTGCCATGCTCAGCAGGCAGTTACTCCAAAGCAGTGATTTCAGTCCAGTTACAGATTTAGCATCCCACAAGCAAAACAGCATTCCCCAGAGCAAAAACACTTTTGGCCAAAGCTTCCAAAAGTATGGCCAGGGAAAAGATGATGTTCTTTTCACCTGTTCCACCATTAAACATAATAAAACTCTGTTCACAGTCTGCATTAACCGTGTTTCATAAAGCTTTCTTGAGCAAGCAGCACCATTTAAAGATGAATTTCAATTAAGTCTTTCCACTTACTTTGGACTGTTTTAATAAATATCAAGATTCACAAAAGTACACAAATAAGTTATTAAAAAAAAAATAAAAAAGGGAAGTACTCCAAAATGTCTCCTGTAGGAATAACTGTGCAGTTGTGCTAATTCTGTCTCAGGTTCTTCTCACCTAAATTTAGACAACGAAGCATTAGTTTATTAGGCTAATGATTCAGGTTTCCTCTCTTTCCAATGGAAATTAAGAAATTCTGGCAGCAGCAATTTATCCTGCCCTGGGACTGTGGACCAGCTATCGAAAGAGAAAAGGACCAAATGCAGAATTATCGTTTTGGGTTTATTACCAAAAATCTGATGCAATAAACTTTGGTTATTACAATAATAATGTACTGGGTATTGGGAGAACAAATACTTTTTGGTGGAATTGCCCTGTTAGGGTTGTTCACCTGTTCATCCCAAATTAATGGCCAAGAGCACAAGTGTCAAATTGCAGTACAGCCCAAATTGTCCTGTGTAGTCCAAGGCTTTATAGAGAACTTTTGAAAATAAATGAACATTCCACACAACATATAAACTGTTTAAGACAATGATATTATATACGAATTAAAGCTGAATTGCCAGAAATATTTTTATAAACTGCATAAAAAAAACCTTAATAGCAGCCACCTTTCAAGTTGATATTATTTAGTAAATTTGCCAAGTTAAATATGTTAAATATTTTCCTTAGAATATACAGCAGTTTTGATTTGGGGCAGAAATGAACCTGCCCTAAAACAATTTAGCCATAAAAACTTTTCAGATGCTATGAAAAATTATAATTAGACACACTTCTATGCTAGTCTTAGACTGGCAAAGACTTTATTATTTAGCTCACTGCTCATTATTATGGACGGAGCAAAGAGCTGGTGACTGCTTATCCATGGGATTTCCAACATGCCAGTTTTGTGCACGTGCTTCTGGAATAATATTTGCAAAAGATTTCAATATAGGAAGGAACAATTCTGAAAACACCAGCACTTGCTAAGCTCCTCCCTGAAGAAATCGTTAAATTAGCCTTTATTTTTCCATACAAAGTGACTTTTATAAGAAATGCCCATTGTGCCTTTGGCACGGGACTTGGAAGAGTCCACCACCAGGAGCTCCTGCAGAAAAATCTGCTCCATCAGCCCCTGGAGCAGCCCACAGGGATTCACCTCTCCCCGTGCACCTCAAGAACATCCCGGAGCAAAACTGGCTTTGGGATGGGAGGGAAGACGAGGAATTCACCTGTCAAGACTCTGAAGAGTCCAAACAGACAGAATGCACCGCCCTGGTGCTGATATTTGTTTCTAAAAGTTCCCAGGAGCCCTTCTGGCCTCATTAAGCATAACCTCAGTGTCAGACTTGGGATCAAGAAGGGATTCTCCATAACCTACAGGGACATGGGCAGCAATAACCGATGGAGACTTCTGGACCTGGCACCCAAGGAATAATCAGCCAACTGAGAGACAAACGATTGTTGCTGAGACCAGTGTAGATGATGCTGACTTGACAATAATTTGTTATTCCTCAGCAGATAACCGACAAGCCTGAGAAATAAAAGGGCAACTTTCTCTTTTTCTGCTCGTGACACCAAGTAACTCAACAGACAAAAAGAACTTGTCAAGGCAACAAGCATGAAGAGACCACGAGACACCAGGACAGACCTCTGAGGAACCTGCTCCAACACCTGACTGTTCCCAGGGGGTGAAAGTATTTCCTTATGTCCACTGACACTCCCGTTACTGGGAATGAAGCTTAATTCAAGATTTCTTAAGTTACTGTCCTACTTGAAGCCATTTCCCTTTAAGCTTCTTTCAGCCAGCCAAAATTTGATCCACCAAAGACCCGCATGTTTATGGAATGTCTGTGAGCAATTCCATACAATTCCTGGAGTTTGCTCATAAATAAGTGCTTGGAAGACACAGGTCTGAGACAATTCACTGAGGATGCTCATTTCCATAACTGCAGAGTAGTCAAATGTCTACAAAACTCACCCAACGAGACCCTGCGAGGTCAAGTGTTCTGTTCACCAACAATTTCTTTCACTGTAATCACAAGCTGCAAGTTCCCTGAAACAAATTCAGCAAATTAACCTTCTCTCACACACAGCAGTGGAAAACTTGAGCCTCTGCTCCTGCCTTTCTCAAGGATGGAGAATGGGACAACTTCTTCATCCTTGGGAAAAGGGAACTGGACAGCTGAGAGTCTCAGAGTGAACTATGGACTCTTCCACACAACACTTAACTTCTGTCCTAGCAGAAAGTTTTCAACCAAGAGCTACATGTGTGCAGGAAGGAGGCCTGGACTCACTGCAGGATTATTTTCAGCACTGCTTGAAAAAGTTAATCTCCCTCAGCTCCTTGACAGCTACAAGGTGTTGGCCACAAAGAACCTTCCAGGGGTTTAAACGAAGCATTTCTTCGAGCAAGGTTGGACTTAATGATTTTGGAGGTGTTTTCCAAAATTAACGGTTCTGGGTAGATGAGTACAGCGTGCTTAGACACCAAGAGGGGACAATGCTGGACCAAGCCCTGGGATGTGCAGGGCTGAAGGTACTGGCACAAGGGTTGCATCCAAGAGCTGGGATGGCCATGGCTCACGGAAGGCACCCAAGGGTTCCAGCCTGAGCCCCCCAGGCACCGGATGGCGTTGCCATCTCTGCCTCCCCGTGCCCCGCATGTGCAGCTGAAATAAAGAGCAGCAAGGACGCCCTGCTTCAGACGAGGAGGCGGACGGCGGCGACGGCTCCCGGCTGGCTCTAAGTTTATTCCTCAAGAGATGCCAAGGCGCTCACGGAGATGCTGCCCGCGCAGGGGGGGAACCGCGCGGCCGGAGGGGGCAGCGCCGCGGGGCTCCGGTGTGGGGAGGGACGGGATGGACACGCTCGGTGCCCCCGCGACCCCCGGCAGGGCCGCGCCTCGCCCGCCGCATCCCTCCCGCTTCCCCCCCCCCCCCGCCGCGACCCCCACTCACCCTGCGGGGTCCGGGCCCATCCTCCTTGGCCTCCGCCATGTCGCGGCCCCCCCCTCCCTCAGCCGTCCCAGCCCAGGGGCGAGGGGGCCGGGGGGTCACACTCGCTCTCGGCCCCCCCCCCTCCCCTCCCCGCGGAGGGAGGTGATGCCCGCGGCTCCGGGGTGGGTGGGGGAGAAGAGAATAGGCTGTGCGGCGCGGCGGGCAGAGCCGGGGAGAGGGGGAAGGAGGAGGAGGAGGAGGAGGAAGGAGGGGGGAAAAAGAAGAAGAAGAAGGAGCCGCTCGGACCCGGCCAGGCCGCGGCCGCCGCTCCGGGAGCCGCACCGACCAGCCCAGCGCGGGGCCCGCTGCGCGCATGCGCCGCGCGCAGGCGCGCGCCCGCGCAGGCGCACGGAGGGGTCCCCCTCGTCGTGAGGGAAGGAGGGAGGGGACGGGGTGAGGGAGGATGGGGGGGGGACACGGCGGGGTCCCCCGCCGTGTCCCCCCCCCCCATCCTCCCTCACCCCGTCCTATCCTCCCTCACCCCGTCCCCCCCATCCCTCTCCCCGTCCCCTCCATCCTCCCATCTGAACCAAAAATACCTTGTTCTCCCCACACACCTGGGCACGGGCCGCCCCCCCCCTTGTTTCGTGGGTCGGAATCTCCCCTCCTCGTCAGGCTCGAAAAAGTCTTGCGAAGGTCAAGTTTTTTTGGTTTTTTTTCCCCCCTCAGAAAAGTTCGTGCAAAAGTGTGCCGCGTTTTGCAACAAAGGGGGTGCGTCTGTGGGTGCCCAAGTCGCGGCCAGGCCGAAGCATCTCCCTCGCGTGGTACCCACTGGGTTTGTTGTGCCTGTGGTGCATCACTCATGAATTAATTAATTCTGAACTAAGTGATTTTTTTTTTTACTGATTTATTTTAGTACCGTTTGCTGGTGTTGCTCCCAAAACGTGGAAGGTGCAAAAATCTTCAGTTTTCTTCAAACATCCTTCAAGAAAGGATGTTCTCTCCGCTGTCTGATCTTCGCAGACTTCCAAGCCCAGTCAGCGAGAAGGGAGGTTTAATCCGTGAAACAAAAAGCAGCCAGTGAGCTCTAGGTCACGTCCAGGTGATGGGAAAACAAATTAAAGTTTAAGTCTAGATATGCTTCAGTGATCTCAGACCTAGGGGGAGGTTAACAAAGCTTGGGAAAGGAGGATGCCCACTGATAGTGGACACGAAGAATGCAGGATTTATGGGACGGCTGCTAGAGCTCCCAAAATAAGGAAGAAACTAATGAACCCATCTTGTCAATTGTGCTGAAATCAGCTCTAACTGGGTACAAGGTAATTCTGGCAGGGGCAGATCACGACCCAAGAAACCCTGGACCCCAAAGAAGAGAAAGGCTGAGCATGGCGCCGGTTAGCACGAGCAGCGAGAAGATAGAACACTAATTAACTCTGCTGCATCACTCAGGAGGGAACGGTCAGTACATTTTTTAGTGAGTTTAACATTTGTTGGTACAATGTAACCCCGCCATGTTCTGGTGTTGGAATGGATGGTTTGTGTTTGACCATGTTTTTTCCTTTAGCTGGTGTTGATCAAAAGTTCATAGAAAGCTCCGAGGACTCAACCCACAAAGATTTGCATATCTGTTTAACCTGAAATATCTGAGAGGTCACATTTCCCTGAAACCTTTCAAGGTTAAAACCTAAATATTTAAAGCTCTGGAGCATTGACTCTCATTTACAAATATTTAACACACTTAAAGCTTTAGCAGAGCATAGGCTGGTTAAGAAAACATTTGAAACTATGTGGAAGATACAGATTATTGAGGGTTTTTATTGTGAACCATGTCAGACATTCCCAGCACTCACAAAGCTGATAAGGACAATGTGTTCCTGTCTCTTTAATAATTAAATAATTTAACTCCTAATTAAAACTTTGTCTTAAAGGGAAATCTCCACTTCCCAGTTTATCTGATTTGCACAATTAAAGGGTGTTGTGGAGCAGCAGCTGCATGTCAGTGGTGACTGAAGTGCTCCTTATGTAAACACCGCTGGCCAAAAATCCTAAATACAGAATGCTGGGATTCATTTAGGAAATCCTGCCAGGTCTCTCTTTAGAAATCACGGCATTTCAAGGACAGAGAGATAATTAATGTGATAATTTAATAATGCTTTTCACTTCTACAATAATCCTTAAGTCTAAACTAAAGTAATCCTTATCCTGAAGTCTAAAATAATTCTAGTTGATGAGTTGTTCTGTGAAATTTCTTAAAGAATTTGGGATTTTTTTAATGGCAAAAGATGTTATATGTGAACTGTGAGCTTGATGTGAAACGTCATAGTTATTTTAAAAATAATTCTATCCTTAGCTACAAATGAAAAGAATGAAAATTTTAATCTTTTGAATGGGCACAAAATACAGTAAGGGTAAAAATTTTAATGGAAATTTTTTTTTAAGCATTAGAAATTCTAATATAGTTTAAATATAGGGCTGGACATGTCAGGGATCCCCCAGCCACGGCCACCAGTGCCCTGAGCAGTGGGTGTTGAGCACAAAAGGCCACTGTGCACACACAGGTGTCCCAGCACAGATGTGCTGGATGTGGGTGGATCTGCTGCAAAAGGCAGAGTTCGGAATGGGACTTTCTAGGAAGACAGAAAACTGAGACACATAATGTATTAAACAATAAATATAATAAATATTCATAAATTTAATGAAATTCAAGTATTCAGACGTCAGGAGGAAGACCTCAAAAGATGAGTTTGGTTTAGGAATTGAGATGTTAAGGAAAATAAAATTGCTTTTTCTCTTTGCCCTCTGGTTTCTGAGGCGTTACAGAGGCTGCCTTCATGTTTTCAGGCTGAACTTCAGAAAGTGTATGTGTTTGTGTGGATTAAACCTATATTTTCATGTAAGCCCAGTGCCAAGTGCTCAGGCATTCAGGATAACCTCAAAGACCACGAGAATTCCAGTGGCGTCACAAGACTTGACCAAACTGTTGTAACTTCTTGGGGCTACACTGTAAATAGTACTGTGTAAAATGAAAAGTTTATGTAACTTGTTCGAGCATTCTAAAGGGAACACACATCTTTATTTCATCACGTGGTTCTCCTTAGTATATTGGGGAGTGATGGAATTATCTGAACTTTCAACAAGCCACTGAAAGTGCTTCCAGACCACTACATGAAATATTTCTGTTAGAAATAGATCCTGTCACTAAAATAGGTCATAAATGAACTGTGTGCCGTTGAAGTCTCTGCCTGATGAAGGTTTATTGAAGTCTCCAAGTCCGGGTTGGACAGGGCTTGGAGCAACCTGGGCTAGTGGAAGGGTGGGACTGGGTGATCCTTAAGGTGCCTTCCAAGCCAAACCATCCTGGGATTCCATTATTCTAAATGAGCTGTCTGTGTACTGATGTGGCTAAAAAAGACACTGCAGAATATGAAGATAATGTGGTGATGGCTCCTGCAGAACAGGACGAGATGAATGCCTGGATAAGGCAGGGAAAAGGTAAGATTATTCCACAGTATTGTTTCTGAATTGCTTTTTAATTCACCCCTGGAGTGCCCACATTCCAATCTGCTGCACAGTCCGGCGTGAGACGCTTCCTCTTTAAGCCAGTGACATTTAAAAAAGGCACCACGAAGCTCCCTCCACATGCAGGCTGCAGCTCAGTGAACTGGATGAATGATCTTTCCACATCCCCACGGGCATGCACAGCTGAATATAGATCACCCAGAAAACCTGCCAGCCCTACGGATTGGGCACTCCCTCCTCTGCCGCTGCAGAGTTCCAGCTGCAGGTGGAACAGTCCTGCTGCACCTTTCGGGCCACACACAGATTAATACCAACAAACAATCTTGTGTCCTTTCCAGTGAGCATCCAAACTGGACAGCTTTGGAGGGGGGCTGAGGAACACGGAGATGTTTCATCCACACAGAACCCTGGAATCGTTAAGGCTGGAAAAGACCTTTAAGATCGCCAAGTCCAACCATCCACCCAGCAGCACCGCCACGTTCACCACTCAACCGTGTGGTGATTTGGGCACTTCGTCCTTGCTGTGTTGAGGGACCGAGACTGGATGTGGAGCTGAGCAGCCTTTGCTGTCCCAGAGATGGGCAGAACTGGGGAAACCTCTTGGTTTTGGGTGGCCCTGTACTGCAGACTCTTCTGAGGCAGGGCTGTAATGCCACAAGACAAACCAGTGAATGTTTCAATGGAAAAACAGTTGAAGTGGGGTCTCCTGTGAGGGCTGAGCCCCGGGGGTGGTGAGGAGTGGGTTTGTCTCCCAGCTCAGGAGCTGCTCTGGCTTTGTCCCTCCATGTGCTGGGCGGGCCTTGCGTTTCCCTGGCCCTGCTGATGTCAGGGCTGCCCCTGCGAGGTCCCCCGGGGCTGCCAGGACAAAGGGGAGCAGGAGGCTTGGAAACAACGAAGATCAAGGAAAGAGAAAAGCCAAGTTTTCAGCGTGCTTAGTCATAGAGACACAGACGCAGGAGGGCTGGCAGAGGCCTATTTTCATCCTGAAACTCCCCCTCACGTCCCAGACTTGCTCTGGCTGTGTTTGCTGTTGAGATAACATCCCCTTCCCCCACCACCCACAGATAACTGAAGGAGCAGCCGTTGAAAAAGGAAAAAAAAAAAAAAAGGCAGTTGCCTTGCTCTGCCTGCAGGAGAAATGTCAGGAAGTGTCTGGTGGTGGGTGGGATGAAAGGAGGAAGCTGAACTCTAAAGAGAATATTCCAGCTCTGCTCGTGCAAACAAATGCCCCTCTGTGTTCTGCTTGATAAGAACATCCAGGAGCAGGTCCTTGTGCGTGCAGGAGCCACTTCCACACCTCTGAGGGCTTGGTTTGTGCACGCTGCATTACCCCCAGCACGCCAGGAACTGGAGGGGAAAAGATGGGAACAGCCAGGCAAAAGCACAAGCATCATCAATAATTAATAGAGCCTTTTTGTAATGGGAGTGATCCAGTATTAATCATGAAGTTAATTTCTTTTTGGATGGTTTGTGCGTGTGTATGAAATTTGGACCAGGATTTAAGTTCAGTGCAATCATGCTTTTATTCTAATTACAATAATTATAAATCTATTCTGCATCCTCTTTTAAGTCTCAATACCACTGGCTTTTGTTTCCAAACACGCCAGACAGCAGTTTTTGCACACCAAATATGGCAGCTCTCAGCTCCCCAAAGTGAATCTGGTTATAAATACAAAGGAAATTGTTTTCATTCACAGTCACTGTGCAAATGTGAAAATAAGCCCAGAACGTGGGTCAGGATAAGTACTTTGGATTTCTAAAATCCCAGAGTCAACAGTGAGGAAGGAACTTAATTGCACACATCATGAAATATTTAAACAGACAGTGACCAGCGTGCAGATGTGGGATCCAGACTGTTGTAGATAATGCTGTGTTACAAACAGCTGATGCTGCTCTGCGTCAGGGACTTTCTTACTCTGGAGCCTTAAAAACTGTCAGGGCACCATTTTGAAGTTTCTTTTTTGTACTGGGTGGTCTGTTGGAAAAAAAATCTATGGCAGAAGCACAAAACCCAGAGGGAGAACTGAGTTTCTCATTTAACTGTAGGCCATCAGCTCGATATCCCCTGAGGACACAGGAGCATCTCATCTGTAGCAGGTTGAGGGTGAAGGTTGACATGAATAATCTCTGGAGCTCTTTGGCCACTTGTGCTGTTTTGCCTTCTCACAAACTCTGGTTGCTGTTATTTAATGTCACCCTGAACTTGGTGCCACGACTGCATTGCTTTTTCCAAATGCAGAATGAAACTGTTTATTTTAATACTTCCACCATTTTCTTCTTCTGAAAAAAGAAAAAAAACTGTTCCCCCTCTTGTGTGAGTTTATCTTTTGGAAATAGCAGTGGATTAAAAATATATATACAGAGAAGACCCTGCCAGTCTTCAGATTTTTAAGGAAGTCATGGCAGCCTGATGAAATACAGCAGTGGGAGTCTACTCCCTCCTGCCCCACGGACATTCCTTGCATAGCCAAACATTAACCAGGGCTGCTGGGTTTTGCAGAGCTGATGTATCTGTTTCCCGGGCAGTGCTTGTCTCGTCTGTGAGATGGAAGAACAGGATTCTCTGTAACGATTACCTCCTGTTCTTGTCATATTATTTATTGTCATGGAATCACAGACTGTTTTGGGTTGGGAGGGACCTTAAAGCTCATCCAGTGCCACCCATGGCAGGGACACCTCCCACTAGCCCAGGGTGCTCCAAACCTCATCCAACCTGGCCTTGGACACTTCCAGGGATGGGGCAGCCACAGCTTCTCTGGCAACCTGTGCCAGTGGCCAAGCCCACTCCTGCTGTCCTGCCCCTCAGCTTCAGGTACCAGATTGGTTCTGTTGTCATTTTACTGCCTCTTTGTTCTGTAAAAAGTGATGGTTATTCATGGCACTGTGAATAGTGTGAGCCCCAGAATGATGGAATGTTCTGCAGCAATCCTGGCTCTCCCAGGCAGGTTTATCCCAGTGCACCACAGACTTGGCTTAGCAGAGCCTGCAGCACAGCAAGGACTTACCCTGCACCTTCTGGGTGCCTCAGTGCTCTGCCCTCCCTGCCCTCGTGATTCTTAAAATTCCTGAGCACCACTAGTTCTGGGATATACTGGAATTTGTGCAAACAGCTCTTCAAGTGTTTCCTTCCTGGTCAAAAATGCCCAGGGAATGAATGCCCAGGGAGTGCAGACATGGCATCTCCTCACAACATTTAATTGCTTCTTCAGTGGTGGTACATGTTACTGGGATTCATGTTTGTTTGTACCTGGGACACTTACAGAACCTCAAGGGGTAATTATTCCTAATTAGCAGCTTGGACACACGCTGCTCTTTCCACTTGCAATCTGCAATTAATGATACAGAGATAATGCAGATTTCTCCTTGTCAGTCTTGTGTTTATGTTTATAGGAGGAGGAAACAATTTAGGGAAAAAAAAATATCCAAATCAACAACCTGCTGAGCTCCATGCAGGGATTACCTGAGGATTGCCCTGTGTTTGTGGCAGCTCAGACATTCAGAACTTCAGGCACCTTAGTGTCAGCCTGATTCTTTCTGTCATATTCCTCTAAAGCTGCTACAGGTCTTTTTCTCATTAGTCACGGGCTGCTTCTTACCACAGCTTAATTCAATTTGTAGATCAGTTGTACAGTATGAAAAACCTTCAGAAGTAGTAACACAGGTGTTATTTCTAAAATAGATTAATATTTTGGGGAAGAGAAGGGTCTTGAGTTCTCCTTGCTGTTTTGCTTCTCCCAGCAGCCCCTATTAAACTAATGTATGTGTGCACTGAACATCCCAATAACCAGATCAATGTGAAGGATGGAGAAATACTTCAAGAATTATCCCCATTGTCAGAGAGAATTTCCTCTCTCAGATATGTTTATTTACAGTGGAACGTACTGGGGAGAACATCCCAAGCTTTGTTTGGTTTTGTATAAAACCAGCAAGTTGCCGGGTGTGAATATTTACAAAATAGGTGATTGTTACCAGAGGTGTTTTTTATTTCAAGTCCTCCTCAGACATCAACATTTCTTGCTGGTCACAAGAGAGCAGAGATCAGTGCCTGCCCCTCCTTTTTTTGTTGTACTGATTTTTGTTATACAGATTTCTGCAGTATTAGGAGCACAGACATACATCAAATGATGCTAAAAATTAGTAGCTCCATAAAACCCAATTCTCTTACATTTAGGACACAACAAAGGCAAACCCAACCCTTTTCCACCCAATATTTTTTGTTTCCTGAGCAGACAGAACCAGGTGTTCCAGCGAGGCGATGCCAGTTGTTTGTGTGTGGTAAGAGCCAGTCTCAAATTTGTTCTTCCAGTGTTTTAACCTCTGAGACACCTCGTGGTGGAAACACTCACTGCTGGCAGTGGTTCCACACGGCCGAGAATCCATTTTACAATGGCTTGGGGCTTCCATTCTGCAGTGCTTGGAAGTGGCCAAAGTCCTACAGCCAGTGCTCCACTGATTCGGGGACGGGACCAACCTCTGGATCGTTTTTATTTAAACAATGTAAAGCCATGGGGAAATTAATTTTCTTCCTCTCCTGTGGGGGAAGGCTGAGAGAATTGGGCTTGTTCAGCCTGGAGAAGAGAGGCTTTTGGGGTGAACTAAATTATGGCCTTTCAGGATCTGAAGGGAGCTACAGGAGAGATGGTGACAGACTGTTTCCAAGGGCCTGGAGGCACAGGACAAGGGGAACGGCTCCGTACTGCCAGAGGACAGGGTTGGATGGATACTGGGGAGAAATGCTTCCCTGTGAGGGTGGGGAGGCCCTGGCACACATTGGCTGCCACATCCCTGGACCTGTTCCCCTCCATCCCAACCATTCCAGGATTATACAATCCTATGGAGAACGAAGACAGCCTTTGACTTTTATGAGACTGCTGATGTTATATCACAGCATGGCAACATTTATGGTGTCTGTGGCAAATAACATGTGACTTTGGTTTGTGTTTCACACACGGGGTTTGGTTTTGGTCCTCCAGCCCCGAAAGTGAATGTGAAACATCCCTGGGAGGTCAAGAGTGTGATGGAGGGAAAACCCCATAAAAATGCCATGTTGGGGTCTTGTTGTGCCTCCAGCGTAGCATCTCTGAAAGCAAGGACACTAAAGAGACAGAACAGACCTTTGGGCAGTGTTCAGTGTTGGAGCACAGAATATTTGGACAACTACACACCTGTACAGCTGCTTTATTTTTCAACTGAGGGTGCGCTGTGCAGGTTTTGGGGAATTGACACCCACTTTTTATCATCACCAAGCCGTGTCCTGCATTTCCCGGCTGTCTGGAAGCCGTGGATTGCTGTTCACAGCTCGAGGTTCAATTTTGGTGCTTCCCTGCCCGCCTTTTCACACAAAACAGTGTGAGCATAGTCCCCCCACACACATCTGTGCTGGGATTCCACTACCACTCTTAAATGCATAGATCGGATATTTTTTATCTCAGTTTGGCTCTCAAAGCAGAGCGAAGGCTCTGGCCGGACCGAAGCAGCGAACCTCAATTGAAAACGCGTTTATTTGACGTTTTCCTAGCCCGGCCGTGCCTGAGGGCACCCTGAGGGCCTGGGGGGCGGTGCCGGGCTGCGGGCCCCGCCTGACTGACAGCCGAACCAGCCAATCACAGACCGCGCTTTCCATCTTGACTCCACCTCCCGCTGCTCAAACCACCCAATCAGCGTGTGGAATTTTAACGGCCCGTCCTGTGCCAACGTCGGCGGTCAAACGCGCGAATGGGAACAGGGCGGGTTCGTTACCAATGAGATCAAAGAGTTAGCGGAGTAGGGACACGCTATTGGCAAATCTTCCTGTCCGTCATCGCCGTCGATACCGGCGGTTTGCTGGCGGGGATCAGGGGGCGGTTTCCGGGGGCGCGGACACTATATTAGGGGCGGACAAAGGCGGCGGCGAGGCCGTTCAGCTCGCCGCCATTTTGCGTAGCGGGCGCTGAGCAGCAGCATCCACCGCGGCCGGAGCGCGCTCTCTGCTCTCCTCCTCCCTCCGCTCCGTCATGTCGCGGGATCGCTTCCGTAGCCGTGGCGGCGGAGGCGGCGGCTTTCACCGGCGCGGTGGTGGCGGCGGCCGCGGCGGCCCCAACCACGATTTCCGCTCGCCGCCTCCCGGCATGGGCATGGGTCAGAACCGCGGCCCTATGGCGGGCGGCCCGCAGGGCCCAGGCGGCCCGCCGGGCGGCGGCCCGAAGCCCGAACCGCCGAAGCCGCCCACGTCCACCTCTGCTCCGCCTTCTTCGTCTTCTTCAGCCGCCGCCACCACGGCGGGACCCACTGGGAGCCAGGCGGGAGCGCCTCCATCCTCTGCGCTGCCCGCGGGGCAGCAGCCGCAGCAGCAGCCGCCGGTGTCGGCGCCGTCCTCGTCTCCGTCCGGCCCGCAGCCGCAGTCCAAGCCCAGCCCCAGCCCCACGCCGGCCGGCGGCCCTAAGAAAGGACAAGGACAGTCTCCCGGCGGCGGCCCCAAGGGGCCGGGCGGCCCGCAGCAGGGGCCGCACAAGGGCGGCCCGGGGCACCGCGGCGGGCCGGGCGGGGAGCCTCGGGGCCGCGGGCAGCAGCACCAGGGCCAGCAGAGCCTCGGGGCGCAGCAGGGCGCAGGAGAGAGGAGCGAGAAGCTCTCGGACGAGGTGAGTCGCGACCCCCCCCCCACGCGCCTCCCTCAGGCACAAGATGGCGGCGGCTCCGCGCGCCCGCGCCGCCATCTTGAGGGGAGGAGCGGGCTGAGGGCTCCGGCGGGGCCCGGGCGGGCCCGGGGCTCTGGTTTGTGTCCTGGGGCTCTGGATTGTGTTCTGGGGCTCTGGTTTGTGTCCCCTGGGGTGCCCGGGCGGTCCGGGATCTGTGATTTGTATCCCCTCGCGGTTCTCCCGGGCGGCTCCGGCGCTGTGCCTTGTGCTCCCTGGGGTGCCCATGTTGTCCCGGGTGGTTTGTGGTTTGTGTCCCCTCGCGGTTCTCCCGGGCGGTCCCAGGGCTGTGGTTTGTGTCCTCTCGCAGTCCCGGAACTGTGATTTGTATCCTCTCGCGGTTCTCCGGGGTCCCCGGCGCTCCCCGCAGCTCGGCGGTGCAGCACGTAGTGATGGCTCGAACGCTCTGCTTCTTTGTAGGGGTTTAAAGCGAACCTTTCTCTCCTGAGGCGGCCTGGGGAGAAGACTTACACACAGCGCTGCAGGTTGTTTGTTGGGAATTTGCCCGCTGATATCACAGACGAAGACTTTAAAAGACTGTTCGCCAAATATGGGGAGCCAGGAGAGGTTTTTATCAACAAGGGGAAAGGCTTTGGATTCATTAAATTGGTAGGCGTTCATGCTGTTGTGTCCGTCCGTTTAATTCCCGCGAGATAGCGATGTAGAACTTAGTCGTATAAAACTGGGTTTTAAACTTCCCCCAGGAATCCAGGGCTCTGGCAGAAATCGCGAAGGCAGAGTTGGACGATACCCCGATGCGGGGCCGGCAGCTCCGCGTTCGCTTTGCCACACACGCCGCTGCCCTGTCGGTGCGGAACCTCTCGCCCTACGTGTCCAACGAGTTGCTGGAGGAAGCTTTTTCCCAGTTCGGGCCGGTGGAAAGAGCGGTTGTGATTGTAGATGATCGAGGTCGATCAACAGGAAAAGGCATTGTTGAGTTTGCATCAAAGCCAGCTGCCAGGAAAGCCTTTGAACGGTGTACTGAGGGGGTGTTTTTGTTGACAACGTAAGTACTTCCCTTAGGTTTTCGTTTAAAGTTGAGTAGAGACTGTAGGCTTCTAGTTTTTCGGAGTGGAAGTTCTTACAGAGAAGTAAAATGAGTGTTTTTCTGTTCAGCACTCCCAGGCCAGTTATTGTGGAACCATTGGAACAATTGGATGATGAAGATGGTCTTCCAGAAAAGCTTGCTCAGAAGAATCCAATGTATCAAAAGTAGGCACTGTCTTTTGTTATAAACAGGATATAGGTGATGTTTTATGGAGTATTGTCCCAGGCTCTGAGGGGGATGGAGCCATTTTTCCGAAACAGGCTTTGAATTTTGAGATGTATTGCCAGTTCTTTTTTTTTTGTTCATATTTTTGTATAAAGTAACACACTGATTCGTTTAGTGTGCTCGTTACACAAGCAGTTTTCCGCATTGTGTCACAAAGAAATAGAAGCCCAGTAACAGATGGCTTTGGTGCGTGGAGAAAGGCTTGAAAACCAGACTTGAACTGTTTCATCCTATTGTTGAGAGCTGTCATCTCCCTTAAGGCGTGTCTTGTGTTGATGATCCCATGGGGAACTTGGAAATTGATTTTCATGCTTTAAAATGAGAAATGGAGTGAAATTTTAACTTATTCCATGATTAACAGAAACTTGCTGCCTGTGGATTTGCCTGTGTGCTGACCATTGGCATAAAGGAATGTTAAAGAGCCCAGAGTAGTCTTCCAAAGTAGCAGTTTTAGGTTAGAATCTGTATATTAAACCTGTTTGTTGTCGGATTGTTGCATTTTCCCAGATCACAGAAGGGAGAGCAGGGAGGGAGATCCAGTCAGTCTCGTTTGGCAGAGAAAGTTCTCAAAATTCTCACTTTGATCAAAAACTGTAAGTGGTTTAGAGGCAGCTTTGAAAAGAATGTGAATTAATACAGTGTTCCTGAAATGTTGAAGTACTTTTATATTGCTAATGGATGGGAAGCTTTGAACTGTCATGGTTTTGTGTCATTAAGTACTGAATGTTAGACTGCAATTTCTTCACATGACACAATTAACTGCTGGCCCTCAGGGATTTTGAGAACTATTTCAGTGAAAGTGAAGGCTGTTATTTGCCTTTGACACACTCTGCTCTGGCACTGGAAAAATCCACTTCTCTGTGTGCTGCTGCTCTGAGTGGCTGTGCCTGCTCGGGCAAAGGCCTGTCTTGTTTGAGCATTTTGCACCTGAATTGCCAGCAGTGGAGAGTCTAAAGATGGTTAAGAAAGAGATAAACAAGCAGTAGCACTCTAAAGATTTGCCTGGGTGTGATAGTGCAGGAGTCTCCATGTTTGCTGTGATAATTATTTGTGTGAAATGCATCACAGCAAGTTCTCTGTCCCACAGTTGTCAGGTATTTTCAGGGCTCCCTCGATGCTCCCTGACAATTCACGTTTTCTGCTCATGATCTTGTGTTGACCTTGAGTTTCCAGGTTTGCCTGCTCTGAACATTTTCCTTTCTGCAGGGAAAGAGAGACTCCTCCCCGTTTTGCTCAGCCTGGCAGTTTTGAATTTGAATATTCCCAGAGATGGAAATCTTTAGATGAAATGGAAAAGCAGCAGAGAGAGCAAGTGGCAAAAAACATGAAAGATGCCAAGGACAAACTTGAAAGTGAGATGGAAGATGCCTATCATGAGCACCAGGCAAACCTCTTGCGTCAAGGTAATTGGTTCTGAATTCTGTGTTTTTGCTTTAAATAATGGGCTTAGATGCATGTCTGATTAATGGGTTAGTGAGGAAATTTATGTTTCCTACTGTGAACTTGAGAATTTCAGAGTTAAAAAAAGAGCAACTGGTAGGGATTTTTTTTTCAGTGGGGTATTGTTAAGAACAGTGACATTGGAAGGTTCTGCCACAGTGCAGCTGAGGTGGATCTAATTCAGATCTGATTAGAATCTAGAATGCCTTTGTGAAAAAGCTGCTCACAGGCTTCGTTCCCGCAGACCTCATGAGGCGCCAGGAGGAACTGAGGCGTATGGAGGAACTCCATAATCAGGAAATGCAGAAACGCAAGGAAATTCAGCTGAGGTTGGTTTGGCTTTCCTGGGATTTTGGTTGCATTTATGGGTTGGGGTTTTTTATCATTACTTACCTGTAAAAGTTTCTGTTTCTCAAGAGCGCCCTTGCTGCTTCAGTTTGTGTGTGCGAAATAGAACTGCAGTGTAAGTTTCTCCTCAGATATCCGAGCGTTCTAGAGCGTGGTTTTTTGCTTCAGTGTAATCATTCAGTGCCTTTGAAATTGCTGATACAGATGATGGTGGTGAATGTCAGGGGTGTTGTTCACTGCTGTGGTTTAATGGTCTGCTTTGGGGTGAGCAGGCAGGAGGAGGAGCGCCGCCGGCGGGAAGAGGAGATGATGATCCGTCAGCGGGAGATGGAAGAGCAGATGAGAAGACAGAGGGAAGAGAATTATAGTAGAATGGGTTACATGGATCCAGTAAGTGAAATC
This sequence comes from Pyrocephalus nanus, assembly GCA_038380795.1. Taxonomy (NCBI): domain Eukaryota; kingdom Metazoa; phylum Chordata; class Aves; order Passeriformes; family Tyrannidae; genus Pyrocephalus; species Pyrocephalus nanus. The sequence goes on along the minus strand of CM076285.1, from coordinate 5,619,184 downwards.
ATGGCGGTTTTTGGATGTGTTACCGTGCTGAGGAATTCTGCTGATGTATTTTCAAGGTTGTTGCGTTTTGCTTCCTTTGGGTTTGCTACTGCACTGTGTTTGTGTAGGGGCAGTGGCAGTAATTGGCTGTATGTGTGCTTTATCTCCTGGAAAGTCTGGATTTCAGTGCTTTATTAGCCATGCTTAAAGTTGTTTCTTCTATGCAGAGGGAGCGAGACATGAGAATGGGTGGTGCTGCCACAATGAACATGGGAGGTAAAGAATCTTTTAAGTAATTACTTCATGTGGTTAACCTAGGAATTGTCAATAGGAATATGATTATATATTTCTCTTTCTTAGATCCTTATGCTTCAGCAGCCCAGAAATTCCCACCTCTGGGAGGTGGTGGCGGCATAGGTTATGAAGCTAATCCAGGAGTTGGCCAAGCAGCCATGAGTGGTTCTATGATGGGAAGTGACATGGTAACGTATCCTCTGGTGGCTTTAGCTTAGCACAAGGGAACTGTTGTGGTTGGGAATGAGTTCTCTCCAGTGTTCGGATGGATGTGGAAATGTCACTGTTAACTGCTGACTCTGGTCAGGTGTTTAACACAGACTGTGGCAGTGCGTAGCACTAGAGTAGTTGTTAACCTTTATGGTACCTTACACACTCGGAAGTTGTTTGGAAGTGAATTCAAATGTGCTGTTGAGCATATTTGCAATTAACTCTGACTTCATTGGACTTTGGAAATTCTGCGTCACTGTTAGGCTTGGAAGGATTTTTTTTGTAAAATGTAGAAAATCTGACAAATTCCAGTAACGTACATAATGCAGTAGCTCTTCAGTAATTTGATGTTCTGTATTGATGGACAAGAGAGATTTTTGTTCTCCTTCCCAACGTGTAACACTGTTTCTTTTGGCCCTTCCAAGCCTAGGTAGGCTGGATGCATGTTGGTCTGGGTATGCTGTTGAGTCCAGAATCTGCTCTCAGATCTCTTTCAGCAGCAGATAATCTTTAATAATCAGTGATAAACAGCATATCCCTTAGTCTGTGCTGATGTTGCTGTAGAAGAGCAGAAATGCTGGTTTTTAGCTTCAGGCTTGTTCCAGCCATCCTGGACTGTAGCCATTTGTGGTTCCCGTGTCCCAAAGGAATGAGAGCCCGGTGTGTTTTCCCATGTTGGGCATGACACAAAGATAGAGTCTGTTAAAGCTACCTCCTCTCTCCTGTTCCGAGGTATGTTTCCAAACTGTTCTGTTTCTAGCACACTACATGTGTGACTGGGCTTGGAGGCTGCTTGGTGTTCCCACCCCGAAGCACCATGGATGCAGATTAAAGAAATGCTTAACGGGCAGGATGGGAATCTGTTGGCTTAGGTGGCAATACCAGTGTGCTCTCACCCTCCTGAAAGGGTGACACTTGGAGCACAAGCTGAACTAAATGATTTTTGGGTGGGTTTAGGCCTCGGGCTTAACATGCTGAGCTACCACAGTAGCTTGTCAGATATCTTCCGTTTTACGTTTTTGGGGAACCATCTCTTTGGAATGGTAACTTCTCAGAGCATCATTGATTCAGTAGACAGTGCTGTTGGCCTTAAGGTATCTCCATAATCTACTGATATTTAAACAGTTCCTAAGCTTCCTGTGAGCAGTTAGGCAGCGTGTGGTGGATGCTGTGTACATTTTTCTCCTCAAAACCATGGTACAGGTGCATGTTGAACTTGTGTAATACCTGAAACGTGATCTGGTCAAAAGGGGTGACAGTGAGGTGCATTAACTGCCTGGAATTTCTTAGGCCGGGGATCTCTGCCACACAGTGCTGTCACAGTTCCTGTGCTGATACCTTTAAACAGAATTGGAGATGAGCTGAAGCTGCCACGAATTAGGCAGAAATAACCTAAAATAATGTTTGTGAAATTCCTTTCTTGGAAGGATTGACACTGACTTTCAGAAGTCAGGAACTCGAAGTGTTGATTGTCAGTTGCAGATACTTTTTGTAACAAACCACCTACCATTGTTCTGTGACTCAGTAGTGGGAAACCTGGTTGAAATGAAAGTTTAAAGCTCTCTTTGACCTCATAACGTGTAAGTTCTGTAGGTTGAATGCTGATCACACCTACTAATACAGTAACTGAACAAAGTACATGCAACTAGAGGTACTAGTAAAAATACCTGAAATGTCTGCTTTATTGCAGAGTAATTTATTGCAGCTGTTCCACCTTGGTGTGAAACCTTTCAGTGCTGTGAAGTTGTGAATTTCCCAAGAGCTTGTGGTGAAGGTGGGGTGGGAGGGGAGGTACTGCCTGGATGCACACCCCTCTCTGTGCATAGCTCTAACTGGACACACTGAGCGCTTGGAACACGTTTTTTGCATCTGAGGCAGCAGCAGCAGCAGCTCTGGAGTATGTGGGGTTTGAACAAGTGCCAGTCTCTGCTCGAGCAGTTGTGATGGTTTAGGTAAAGCACTGGTCAGTAGCTCTTTTCACTTTTTTTTTTCCCTTCTTGCAATGCAGTAGTGCTCACAATGAGTTCTGGTACTGCCTAAGGCCTCTGCAGTTTAGTCAGCAGACCGTAGTCTTAACCCCATCTTGAAAAGCTCATGGTCTCTAGACAGCACATGCCAGTCCTGGTGAGTAGGCACTCTGTTACATTTGATGAATGTCAGCTCCTGCTTCAGCCAGCCGGAGCTGCGTTCTCTGATTAGGCTTACCTGGAAATGACAGTGATGTAATCTGAGCTTTTACTGCACTACAGGTGAGAAGTTTGCAAGCTATTTGCATTAACTTGGTTGAAAAATTTTGCTAGAGCTCATTTGGAAAAGTTGTTAATTCACATCTGCACTAATGCTTACATTTCTAGCACTGCAGGGAGGATCTGTTCTTTGTAACAGATGTATGAGAATGCATCAAGTGGGAACATACCTCAAGGCATGTATTACAATAAACTAATTTTTAAATTACCCTTTTTTCCTTTCTATGTTCCCGGTACCTGTGGATCGACTCAATGGTGATTGTATCGACGAACCTTGACTACGGAACCTTCTAAAAATATATACTTAACACACATGGACATCAACTACCTATAATGAACTGTTAATTCTGTTCCAATAGCGTCCTGAACGCTTTGGGCAGGGAGGTGCGGGGCCCGTGGGTGGCCAGGGTCCTAGAGGAATGGGGCCTGGAACACCAGCAGGATATGGTAGAGGGAGAGAAGAATATGAAGCCCCAAACAAAAAGCCCCGATTTTAGATGTGACCTGTAGTTTCATTCCAGTTTGTTTTCTGTCTGTCTTGTTTAGACACCAACTTCTTAATTCTTGCATTTTAGTAAGAAAGCTACGTTTTTATGGATGTTAGAAACTTACTGACCTAATATTTGTAAGTGGTCTGTTTGGGCGAGTACAATTTAATTATGTAATGCAGTGTTTCAAAATCAAATTTAGCTGTTTTTTTGATGTATAACGTCCCTAACTTGATGGCAGTGTACCTTGTGCCACTGAATTCCCAAAGTGTACCAACCTTTTTTTTACTGTGCTTCAAATAAATAGAAAACTAAATGTAGTAACTCTTCTTGCCAGTCGTGGTTAAACAACTGAGGCTGAATCCCACACCTGCCGCAGTAACCCGAGAGCCTTGAGTCGAGGTTGGACTAGACCAGGGTGTGGAACTGCAGCCAAGAGGGAGATCTCTTCCCACGATGCCTCTCTAGCTAAAGATTGGGTTAAATTGTAGCTGAACTTTGCAGTAGATGCAGATTTTTTTTTTGAGCAGTCCTTGTGCTGCAATAAGGAAGCAAATGGAAACCTTGCAAGTGCTGTAAGATACAATATTTAAAGCTCCGCTGCAAGCAGCATAGTAACAAATTCCATATTTTAGCTACGGCTGACGGGTGGTGGGATGGTAGCACTTGCCACCCTGGTAGTCACTGCTTGGAATCTTTTAAAAACTTGAAGCAGAAGACTAGCAATGGTTATTTTAAAATAAATTCATAGAATGCCTTGCATTGGCTGACTTCCTAACTAAAGGATTGTTAATGTGATATTTATATGCTCTTAAGCTGTCTTGAGATCACAGGATCTGGCCTTTGCTCAGTGTTGTAAACCTGCCTGAAATTGCTTGGCAAAAAGACCACAAGTGTTACTCGAGTGATTAAGGTTAACTTGCTTATGTCCTCATGCTAACAGTGGACTAATTTGCCTAGTACAGAGTACAATCATTTGTGTTATGGGGACTGCAGGAACTATTCCTAAATCATGTAGCTGGTGGGCAAATCCTGAAATCCTGTATGTAAAACACAGCAATCAGCTTGCTTGCATGATGGTTATCGCTCTTTTATTATTGATGTTTGGAGATAATGCTTCAAAAGTAGTATCTGAATCTGGAGTTCAAGAGTTAATACTACACAGTGCAAATAAACTCCCTTTAAGGTTCTCTTTGTAGAAGATCTGATGAATTCGTTAGCTCGCTGTTCATTGTAATAAGCCCCAGAAGAATTTCAGAGCATTCTGGACTCATTGGTAAGGTAGTTGCTTTGCTTATTATTACACTGTACCAGGTGAGCTGGGAACCTGACTTCCCAGTGTCAAATGCCTGAGTGTTAATGCAGGATACATCAACCTGCTTGGCACAAAGTCGGTAAACTTAGCTTGGCTGTCCCTTCCCACGGTCCCCAGCCACCAGTGTTCTGTGAGTAGCTTTAATCTTCCCAATATCTTTCCGTTCCTTGTGCTAAGCATTGGCTAATTCTAAATTCTATGCTAAATTTTCTCTGTGGTTAAAACTTTAGTGTCAGATTGCAGTATTTTAGAGTGAAGATGACTGATCCCTCTTGAAGTACTGTTACCCCTTAAATGACAAAATAGCAAGTTGGGAAATACTGATACAAGTAACACTGACTGGGAACTCGAAGCTCACTAAAGACTGACTCAGCTTGTTTGGTGAACGCTTCTTAGTTACCCAGAAAAGTTTGGGGGTTGATAACATGCTACAACGATGAATTGCTCTTCAGGAAATTCCAAATTGGCAGACCAATTGCTTGGGAGTCCTTGTATTGGGTAGTTCACAGACGAGCAGTACGGATGCCATTTGAGCTACTGAAGCAGTTTTAAACAATGTGTTTGCTGGAGGGTGTTCGTGGGACACCCACAAAAGCTGAAGGTGTCTGAGGTGGGGAATTCTGAACGTGAACATTACATTAATTTTTTCAGTTTATTTTTCAGATTACATGTCATTCTTTATTAAAAGAGATGCTGGTGCATATCCTAAAGTATGTTCTTTTGTAGTTCTGTAACTTGGAAGAGTGAAGGATGCTGCTGTCCTTGTACCTTACAGAGCTTGTCTTTGGGTACCCCTGTTTTGTACGTAAGCTACTGTTGCTAGGTATTAAAATAGCTGAGTTGCAAAACCATGATTAGTAAATATGTTGAAAGATTTGGCAGTTTTCAAAACATACGAAAGTTTGGTTAAATCTGGCTTTGTTGTAGCTGCATAAGCAGAATTTCTAAAACAAGTTCTGCTTAGAGTTGCATGTACTAAACAGGCATATGATGAATTAGCCAACTTCCATTTCAAGACCTTTTAAAAGGTGGTGTCTTAAAAGCTGGCAAACATGTCAACTTTCAAATCTGGTAAAGTTACTAAATGTGGGAGGCGAGAAAGTGACGTTCCTTTGATCTGTTCCTATGAGGTTTTGGACTTTTTTCATAAACTCAGATTTATATAATTGAATCTTTAAAACCATTCAGAAAAGTGGTTTGCTGGACAGACCTGTTTTTGGATGGTCTGGATCACATAACACATTTTTGTACCGGACTTGGAGGACATTGGCTGTTGCAATTTAGTTTGTTTTATCAAAATTGAGCCCATTTTGACATTCAGAGCTCTAAAAACTGCAGCAAGTAGAATCTGGTATCATTATACATATGTCTTTGCACTTTCTCAGCAATGATTACAGAATAATCTTAACCTTATGGTGTAGACACATTACACAAATCATTTATACAGCTGATGAGAAACTGAAACTGCTTTTGAGATTTTGTGGTATTTTTGTGGTAGACAAATTCTTGGCTTCTCCTTGGCAACCATTTGCTGTGGCAGCAAGTTCTTGCTGGAGTTTTGAGACTGCAATTTACACTTAAAAAACTAGTGGCCTGCTACATAACTGCACTTAGCCAGCATTTCTGCAGTTCATAACTGTGAGGAACGTAGTACCACAAATGGCAATGGACATTAGGACCCGGATGTAGTATTCCTGCTTGCTCCGAGATTCTCATTGCCGACTGCGTCCAGGTAGGTAACAAGCAATATCTATAACTTGGTGACTTTCTATGTAATCTTATACTGTGGGTATTCTGACATCACACTTCTGACTGTGGAATTACAGTGCAGCACTCCATACCTGTATGTTGAGCTTGCATCAAAGCTGTGTGGTTTTCTGTTTGAAGCTTTGTCTCGTTCAGAGACAACGAGCAACTTGCTGTGGTTCTTAGCTGAGGCTTTCCAGACCCGATTCCTCTGTGCATACGACTCGGCTTGGGTGGATTTTTCTTAGTTCCGATGTAACGAAGATATTCTTAGATGAGCACTGTGGGGAAGAGGGAATGTGATCTTGGACTCACTTGACTAGTCGACTAGGTGCTCTCAGTGCCTAGAAAAGAACTTGTTTAAACTTTCTGTAGTGACCAAGTGGCCCATCTGCAGCTCATCCCTGTGTAGAGTCTTGGCTCGGTAGGAATGCGTTAATAACTGCTGCTTTTGCCTCGTGTGCACTGTGTGAGTCACCTCAAACTCCGGGTACAGGCAGCTCTGACACTGATCTGGAATATTTTTGAGGACATAAAATGAGTGCTTGAATTAATATCCCATGAATAGTTTCATAAAGCTTATATTGGACTTTGCAGTTGTCTTTATTTTAGCCTTTGATTGACAAGCCTGATACATTCCTCTGCTTTAATTGACAGCGATGAGATTCTGTTACTTCTGCCTGGTAGAGTCATCTTAGTAGTGTAATGCTCAGTTTCATTTTTCATCAGTCTTGGGGATGTAATTCTAAACTCTTCATTACTAGAACTACTGACTACAGTGTTCCAGGATTAACATGCTTACCTTGCCAGACATCCAGACATGCTGATCTCCAGCTCTTTTGCATTATTCTTGAACCTGAATTTCAAGGTCCCTTGTTCCTGCACGTAGTCTGGCTCTTGTCTGATACTCAGTTTATTTCACAGGTGTTGTAATGTGTTTTCCCACTTGTTCTGCAAAGTTTTGCTTTGCATACTTGTTTCTGGTATTATTGTCACTTTTGGACCCTTCTGTGTTACCTTCCAGGCAGGACTCTTGCTGGTGAACAGGGATCTGCTGGACAGCCTTGCCCTCCGCTGTTGCCACCTTTCCATGTTCCACTGGACACTTGAAGTAGCAGCTGTACCTTGAGATCATGACATCAGGTCTTTGGTTACACCCCAGTGAGTGTAGCCAACACCAGCTGGTCACATAGTGACACCTTGTCACAAAGTCAGTTTTCCTTTCTGTGGTGGCTTACCTTTACCTGTGCCTGGCATCCATTCCACGATGGCTCACCCTTACCTGGAACTGGGATCCAGTAGCAAACCTGCTGGCAGCCAGCGTGCTGTCCTGTAGCAAAACTGAACTAGTGACCTTAAATCAGTGCTCAGATCTGATTTTTAATTTTTCTAGTTATCCAGTTCTGGATACTTGACTTTCAGGAATGTCGTGGAGGGGTTACTGGCACATCTGCCTCGTTCTATGTACTTGAGCTAAGCACGTTTTTGACACTCCTGGAGCGAGCAATTTGTGACTGAACCGTGGGCTCAGAGCAGCTCTGGCTGCAGTAATGAAACTTGGTGTGGTAGCGAACTTAAAATAGTCATGTCTGCTCTAAGTCAGTCTGTAACAAGTGGGTACAAGGAATGCCATTCAAGTGCTTGCATTGTGTTTCATCTTGGTTTTATCTGTGTGTGAAAAACACTTTTTCTCAAAAGCTTACCTGAAGCTCAGAAGTGTGGTGTCAGAATACATTGTACTGCTAGGCCCTCCGAGCAGACCCGGTGCTGGCAGGAGAGCACAGCACAGCGTGGATGGGGCTTTACTGTAACATTAAGCATACAAAGTGTTGATTTGCTTGCAGTTCTCCCCATAGCTAAACACTGAGGCCTGTGAGTAGTTTAGGACTCGAGCAGTAATGGGGTTGCATGTCTCTGTTAATCATTGCCAGCTGCAGTGACATGATCAGGAAGGCCAGTGTTCTGTTCCATTATGTTCAGTGAGGCTGAGCATGTTGGGAAGGATGCATCCAAGTATACTGCTCTGGGGAATCACTTGGCTTCTTCCACTGCTAGCAAGTTTGGAATCAGCTAATTAGCTTCAGATTTTTTTTCTCTCTCCATACCAGCTAGTGGGGCTGTTAAATAGCTGCTGCCTGGCAAAGGAAAAAACGGGAGGATTGGCCTTCTCCCAGCTGTGTCATTGCTGCTAGGTAATGATTGACACGTTAGGACTTGGCTGTGCAATCCCGCAGTGGTCTGTGAATACCCCATCTCTATACATGTTGCTTCTGAACACCAGTACTGAAGAGCTAACTTGGGGAGGGCTGGGAGGAGCGTGGCCAGTAGGGAATCTGCAGTGTTTAAAGGATGCACAAAGATATAGTATCCCTTATGCATGGGGTTTGTTGCTATGGCAGAGAAAACAATATGTGCATAACTCTCCTGCTCCTGAGGGCCATGAGAAAAGCCAGGTGGTGGGTTGGACACTAATCCTGAACTTGTCCCTGCCTGGTCAGATCACGCTGTGCCCGAGGTGTGATCTGCTTCCCAGCTGGAGCTGTACAGAGCCTTGGACCACATCCCCAGCTCTCACCACTGCAGGCTGCCCTCAGCTGTAGTAAAGGGGGGGGTCTCGAGAGGGGAAGAACCTTGCTGAGGACAAAAGCAGTGACAGTGCCAATCTTAGTGTTTGCCTTTGGCTTCTGAAGCACTTGTAGGACTGTTGAACCCAAGGGCTCCTACAGTCCAGGGCCACTGCACTCCCACATGGAGGGGAATAGAGGGCGTTGCTGCAGGACACAAATAGGGTCAAATAGTCGAAGTAGCTGACAAAATTAATGCCTGCACATAAGGGATAATATACCTCTGGCTGCAATCAAACCTCACTGTGCTCAGAGGGGGGGGTATGGTTTGTGCTCAGACAAGGTGCAGTTTTTCAGGCAACTACCTGCATATTCCTTCAGCTCTTGATGAGTGTTAAGGCCAGCCTATTTCTGCCCCTTATTCTTCCACTTAATGGTTTGGAATAATTGATAAATTACCCCTCATAACCAATCAGTCCATGTATCTTAAACCCTTATTTTTAAGTTAGTTTTGAAATGGTCCAGATTTGCTGTGTATGACTCTAATAACTTCAGTTGTTATCCTTTAGGTGAAGATGAAAGCTGAGTGACACCGGAGTGCTCATCCATGGGAAGTAAGTATTTTTGTTCTGGATGGATAAAATAATAAAGGTTTCTGGACACTTGATGTTCAGTCACTGAATACCTTGGAACTGGGGAATATTGAGAAGTTGAAAAGAGTGAATAACTTAAATGTGTAGGGTAGAACTTAGTGCCTGCTGTCATGCCGTGGGCTTGAGCACCCTGACTCCATCTGGGCTTCGTATCTTGACAGCAGTGGTTAAAAATACCTTTCTAGACGTGGGTTTGTACAAAAGATTTCAAAATCACTGTGGGTATAATAACCTGGCAATGTTTTCCAGTCGAGGAGCCGAGCATGAGCACATCCAGCACGGTGCCCAGTGGTGTGTGGATCGACCAAGGGAGCAGGTGGACAAGTAAGTAGTTGGTGTCTGCTGTGAGAGTTCAGTAACCCATCACCCTGTGGTGGGTTATGTAGTTCCTGCCTGAAAATCATGATTAATCTCAATTTTATATAAAGTTTTGGAATCTTGCTTCTGTAGTGCCAAAACGTCACCGTTGTCTGAGGCCTTTCAGCCCTGCAGCAGCAAATAAACTGTCCTCTTAAATGCTGCAGGTGCCCAAACAAGAAATGACATTCCTGCATTCAGGCTACAGAGAATGGGGTGGGTGATTGTCAGCATGGAAAAAGGACAACAGAGCAGCTGCTTCTCAGGTGTTAACCTAACTAAACCTTGTTTAAAACTTGGCTGAAATATTTTAACACTGAACTTCAAAAATAACCTGCAGTATAAATTGGCGTGTACAGGAGCACAAGCAAATAGCAATTGAGGGAAATAAACCAACTTGCAGAGCTGGGATTTATGACATTTTCCCTCTAATTTGCCACTAAACTAACAAAGGGGGGAACTTCAGATGTTTAAAATCCTGTGTGAGGAGCAACATGCTGAGTACCTTCACTCAGAAGTCACGGGTGAGTAACAGCTTAGATGCACGACTGAACCTGTAAGAGCTGAAGCCAGAGGGATTCAGTGGGTGCACTCCTGTGGAATCCTTTGTGGTCTCATTGCTGCTCTTGGCCCTGGGATAGGAAAACACACAAAGCTGTTCCAGATCTTAGAAATACATGAGTTCTGTTCATTTAATCTCAGATCTGATGTGAGAAAGTCCTAGATAATATTTGGCAGGCACATGGCCTGTTGTGATGCTGATTCCATGTCATGACATGTAATTTCTGGTGGTGTTTTCAGTCTTTCTAATAATGTGCTTTGTACTTGCAGAAGGAGAAGTCCGATTGCAGTGAAGAGGAGCCAGGAAGATACAAATTTTTTAAATAAAATATTTACTATTTTTATAAATGGCTTCTGTTTTATTCCAGTGTATTCAGTGAGTAAAGCAGTCTGTCCAGTGTGGTACAGCTGGGTCTGAGAAACACGAATTTCTGGATGTTTCAACCATTCCTTACCCCTCTTTGGAGTCTTGTGTAGTTTTATATGGTAGAATTCCAAATGTTAACCTGTGCCTGGTTGGTTTTTAATAACTTTCTTGGTGATGACTGTAGTAATTAAGTCTGAGATGCCAAAGTTAAAGAGTTAAGTGCTGGGTTTAGCTCGTGCAGCACAAATTGCCCTGGTTCGTGTTGCTTCACTTGATGCTTTGACAGCTGCACTGTGCACATACGTGGTTCATGCTGTCACTCATTAAATATCATCTTTTGTTTAATTATGTTAATGTGTTTAAATACACCAGTGGTAGCTCTGCTCAGTGGAGCTGGGTCTCCTGCAGTGGCATGAGGAGTCAGGAACGTTTGGCTGGGACCTGCTTTGCTAGATTGGAGCAGAATAAATTGAATTTCATGTGGCAAAGTGGTGTGAAACACCTGAGATGTCTGGGTGCCTGGGGGTGCTTGTGGTGGCGGGTTGGGGTTGCAGTAGGAGCTGCTGCTGTTCTCTCTCAGGCAAACAGGTGCTGGGCAAGGGCAGTCTGAGGTGTTCCACTCCCATTTTGTGACTTTGGTATTGTCTGGGTCCTGAAAAGGCCTCGGGGAGATTTGTGGCACTCAGTAGCTGCGCTGCAGGGGCTGGGCTTTGGTGTCTTTGTTTCCACAGCTACTGCAGCTTGTGCAGCCTTTTTTCCCTTCAGATTCTGTTATTTTCCAGTCCCTTGTCCTCATTTCCACTGTTGCAGCACTGGCTGCTTCCTGTGTGAAACAGTTCCAGCATTCCATGTGCTAACTTCACCTCAGCTCCCTTTATGAGCAAACCACAGTCTGTCCTGGAGGGACAGGGGATGGCTTTTCCCTGGTGCTGATGGTGGCTGTTACCACCCCTTGGGTTATGGTCCTTTAGCTGGTGAGGCCAATCACCTGCTTCTACCAAATTAAGTCTCTCCTGTAATTAATAAAAAGAGGCTTAGAGCAGTATTGACTGATGCCCCGATGCCCCAGCCCTGCGGGTCTGCTGAGCTGCTGCAATCTCTTGTTGATTTTTTTTTTTATTATTATTTTTCTTCCTTTTCTCCCGAGGAGCTTTCCAAGCCACCACGGGCTGGAGCCTGCCCTGGCCTGTCGCTGTCTGTCATTCCACACGTGCCAGCTGGAGCAGGGAGAGCTCCAAACCATGGCACGCAGCTCCTTGGCCGCGGCTCTCCCGGCAGAGCTGGGGAATCGTGTGCTGCCAGGAGTAAAAATAACATCAGTGCCCCTGCTCGCTGCCGAACCCGGCCTGGGGCAGCCCCTGCACGGCGCTGGCTGAGCCGGGGTCACTGCGGGTCCAGCCGGGCCGTGCTCCCTGTCCCTCCCGCTGCTTCCCGGGGCATGGAAAACGCTTCCCGCTCTCACGACTTACTGGCATTAAAAAAATATTTCCACTTGACTTCCACCCACGTCAGTGCCCGCGGCTCCCCCGGGCCCCTCGCCAGGGCCGGGCTGCCTTTCCCGGGAGCTCGGTGCTGGCGCAGGCGGTGACGCAGGGCCGGGTAGCCACCCGGTGGGGGTTTTCCCCCTCTTTCCTATTTTTTTGTCCATCCCTCGCTGTGTTCCGATCCATCCCCCCGGGCCGGTCCATCCCCCGGGCCGGTCCATCCCCCCGGGGCCGGTCCATCCCCCCGGGCCGATCCATCCCCCGGGCCGGTCCATCCCCCGGGCCGGTCCATCCCCCGGACCGATCCATCCCCCGGGCCGATCCATCCCCCGGACCGATCCATCCCCCGGGCCGGTCCATCCCCCCGGGCCGATCCATCCCCCGGGCCGGTCCATCCCCCCGGGGCCGGTCCATCCCCCCGACCGGTCCATCCCCCGGGGCCGGTCCTTCCCCCGGGCCGGTCCATCCCCCGGGCCGGTCTATCTCCCTGGACCGATCCATCCCCCGGGCCGGTCCATCCCCCGGGCCGGTCCATCCCCCGGGCCGGTCCATCCCCCGGGCCGGTCCATCCCCCCGGGCCGCTCCGCCCCGCTCCGCCCCCGGGCCCGCCCGTCCCGCCATGGCGGCGGCCTTCACCGTCCTCCGCGTCCTGCTCGGGCTCTTCTTCCTCCTGACCGGCGTCCTGAAGCTCTCGGACCGGCTCTCGGCCGACCTGCACCGGCACATGGTGAGCGAGGGGCCGAGGGGGGCGCAGGGCCGGCCCCGGGGGGATGAGCGGGTTGGGGTGGAGGGTTGAGCCCCTGGGGGTGCAGAGCAGGAGGAGAATGAGCAGGTTGGGGTGCTGGAGTTCAGGGTGGAGCACTTTAAGGTGCAGGACTGAGACCCTTGAAGCGTAGGACTACAGTGCAGGGTTGAGCCACTTGGGGTGCGGGGCTGACTCATTTAGGGTGCAGGGTTGATGCCCTTGGGGTGCAGAGCAGAGCAAAGCAAACCCCCTGGAGGGGCTGAACCCCCCAGCCCCAGGCTCAGGGCTGCCCCGCTCCCCTCCCACCCTTCCCAGGCGTCGGAGTTCGTGCGCTTTGCCAAGGTGTTTCCGCTGAAGGACTTGGGGTTCGTGCCGGAGCCGGGCGAGTACCTGGCGGCTGTGGGCTGGGTGGAGGTGACGGCCGGGCTGCTGCTGGCACTTGGGCCCCAACTGCTGCAGGAGATCAGCAACTTCATCCTCAGCGTCGTCATGATCGGTGAGAGCCAGCGGGGCATTCGCCACCCTGCACGGGGCCTTGGGGGATCCTCGGCCGGGGACCGCCATTCCCACGCTCTGCTCCTCACCCAGGTGCCATCTACACCCTGCTGGCGCTGCGGGAGCCGCTGGCCATGTGTGCCCCGGCCACCCTCTGCCTCGGCCTCCTCCTGCTGCTCAACATCCGCGGGTACCCAGCGGCCCCCCGGCCCAAGTTCGAGTGACCGGAGGCGGGAAGGACGGACAGCTCCGATGGCGGGAAGCGATGCCTGCGTGGTGTTTTCAGGGATGGCATCGCATCCTGCACGGTAACTTGCTGCTGAGGCCCAGTGTGCCCTCTCCTGCCTCTGCCAGGGTCCCTGGTGCTGGTTGTCCCCACGCTGTGGGCTGGTGCTGTGGGCTGGTGGCCGTGGCACCACTGTGACACTGCCGTGGCACCGCCACCGCTCCGGCAGCTCCGTTGCTAAACTTGCACAAGGTGTCCGGCTCTTCCCGGCGTTTGGCCACGCCGAGCAGGGGCTGGCTCTGCTCTCCTGGGGGCTTTAGTATTTTGGAATAAACTCTTCTTGTTTTTCATGTTTTTTCCTTCCTGTTTACTTCTGCCTCCCCCCATGCTGAGCTGTGGTGGCTGAGGGGACCTCCCAGGGCTGGAGGCCCCGGTCCCCAGGAGCAGGGCCTGCTGATAAGGCCTGGGGACATGTGGGAGCTGCTGGCAGCTGGTGTGGAGACAGACGGACAGCAGGGAGAGCCCGTGTGGGGTGGGATCCCCCAGCCACCCAGAGCCACCCAGCAATGTGCCAGGCCACTTGCTGCACATGCAGGGTGTGACAGCAGCACCACAACACCCAGACAGTGTGCCTGGGCAGCCACATGTTTTTTTGGGGATCTTGCTGCTACAAGATGACTCTCTGCCATCCCAGATGGGCTTGAACCCCCAGATCGCATCTGAACCCAAAGGAACACCCACAAATTGCAGGGCCAAGCAAAGCAGCGAATTGGGTGCTCACAGAGCTTGGGGGGCCTGGGGTGCTGCTCCCCCTAAATCCAGCTTTGAAGCCAACAAAGGCACCAAGAGCTGGGAGGAGGCAGATTCCTGCTTTGATCCCTTCGGGGCATCCCCTTCTCCCCCAGCTGCCGGGTGCAGAAACTTGACCCTCTGCTGCTTTCATCCAGGCGTGTGTGGGAGCAGGGCCCTGGGAAATGGCATTAGATGTGGCTGGGGGCACACAGGGGGTCAGCAGTGCTGGCCACCCCCACGTGCCCCCAGCCCCGGCAGCCGGCACGGGGGGTCTTAGCGTGGCTCCAGCAGGGAATCCCCCATTACATACACACACAGGTGCTCTCCCACTCCAGCTGCCGTCCCACGGGGGGGCTGGGGATGGTGGGGGGGAGGTCAGGCAGCCCCTGCCTCCCCCAGCGCTTAAAGACGTCCCCAGCCTGGCTGGGTCAGACAGTGAGGAGCAGCCGGAGGGGACACAGCCTGTCCAGCCCGACCTGGTGGGGTGAGTAACCATCGTGGGGTGGGTGGCATGGAGCATCCCTGGTGCTGAGGGTGGGGGAAGGAGAAGGAAAGGGGACAATTGAGGGATCCAGGGGCCACTGGGGGGTCCAACTGAAGCCCTGATTCCCCCCCCAGGCTCGGCAGCTCATGCCCTGCGTGCCTCGGCCTGGTGCTGGTGCTGCGTGTGCCAAATCCGGCCCTGCCATGCTGGAAAACACCGGCTGGTGACTCAGTGCTGTCGGCGAGGTGTGGGCAGGCGGTGATGGGAGGTGAAATAGCTGCAGCCCTGGATACAGCCACTGCGGCACAACGTGGTTTCCCACGGCTGGAACCCGGGGCAAACCTCCCCGGGCAGGGCTAGGGGGCACGGGGGGCTGCTGGCCCCATGCTCCTTCCTCTTGTCCATGCCTGGGTCTCTCCACTTGGGTGCACCCTGAGCCAGTGGGAGTCTTCCTGGGGGGATTTGAGTGCTGGGAGAGGGCTGGGGTGGGTGGCCCTACAGGCACACACTGTGTGGGAGGTGTTAAGCCCCGCAGCTGCCGGCTGGAGCCAGCACAGCACCCCCGGGTGCCTCTGGCCATGACTCTGTCCCTTGGCCCTGGTGCAGCTGCTCCTGCCGCTCCCTGGGACCTCTGGGCTCCCTCATGGCACTGGGGGATGTAGCTGGGGTCTCCTCATCTGTGAGGTCTGAGCCCACCCAGCACACAGTGGCATCCCCCTGGGGGCTCTGCCTCTGGCACCCAGCAGTACTGCAGGTACCAGCCAGAGAGGTGTCCTGTGTAGGCCAACACCTCTTCCCTGTCCCCCAGGGCTGTGCCACTGACTGTGCCCCATCTTTGCAGGAGCCTGGGATGAACAGCTCGGCACTGACGGGACACACCAGCGAGTGCCTGCCCAATGACCCGGTGCAGTTCGTGCTGGTGCCCGTCGTCTACTGCCTGGTGCTGTGCGTGGGGCTGCCGGGCAACCTGGTGGCCTTGCTGGTCTTCCTGCAGAGCGGCAAGGTGAGGAAGGCCATCCGCATCTACCTCATCAACCTCACGCTGGCCGACATCCTCTTCAACCTCACGCTGCCCCTCTGGATCCACTACTACCTGTCCGGGGGGGACTGGCTGCTGTCGGAGGCCGCCTGTCGCCTGGCGGGGGCCGCCTATTACCTGGCGACCTACAGCGCCGTCACCTTCATGGCGCTCATCAGCTTCAACCGGTTCTGCGCGGTGCGGGCGGCGCGGCGGGCGCTGCCGCTCACGGGGCCTCGCGGTGCCGCTCTGGCCTGTGCCCTGGCCTGGCTGCTGGGGCTGGGCTGCGCCGTGCCCACCCTGGCCGCCCGCCAGACCTTCCCCGCCCGCGCCGGGGCCACCGCCTGCTTCGAGCAGCACGGGCGGCACCGCGCCTACGCCTACGCCATGGTGGGCTTCTTCGCCGCCGCCTTCCTGGTGGTGCTGGGCACCTACGCCTCCATCGCCCGGGCGCTCTCGGCGCCCGCCGCCGCCTCACCGGGCTCCCACCGGCAGCAGGCGCGTGCCATGGTGCTGGGGATGCTGCTGGTCTTCGTGGTCTGCGTGGCCCCCTACCACCTGACGCTGGCCCCCTGGGTGGGCAGCCGGCCCCCCGCGCCGCCCTGCGGGCCCCCCGACACCCTGGATGTGCTGCACGCGCTGAGCGTGGCCCTGCTCAGCCTCAACAGCTGCCTGGACCCCCTGGTCTACTGCTTCTCCATCCGGCGCTTCCGCGCCGACCTGGGCCGGACCCTGCGCAAGATCGGCCGGTGCCTCCCGCTGCCCCCTCCGGGCCCCCCCGGGCCTGTGCCTGTCACCCGCGGGTCCTCCTTCACCTCCTCCTAACGGGGTGGGCACCAGGGTCCTGCCCCTGGCCACCCTGGTGCCACAGTCCCTGTGGGATGGGATCCCTGGAACCAGGACAGGGATGGGGAGCAGCGTGGGGGGAGCTCTGACTTCACGCACCCGCTTCCTCCTCCCACCCCGCTCTGTTCTCTGCACATCTCCACGTGCCCACAGCTTCTGCTCACGCACAGATCCTGCCCCTGCACCGCAGGCACTGCGAGGGGGGCACTGGCACTGGGAGGGGGGCACTGGCACTGGGAGAGGGGCTCGCCCAGCAAGGGGGCCTGTGCCTTGGTGGCACGTGAGGAGACAGGACCGGGTGGGATGCCCAGGGGTTGCTGTCCTTTCCCGGGGATCTCCATCCCACAGGGACAACCATGACCAAAGACCCCCGTGGCGTGAGCTGGGCTGCCTGGGGGCTTCCTGGGCAGGGCTGTTTGGGGTCCCACAGCCCGTCCCATCCTGCAGCGTTCATGAGCCTCACTCCCATGTCCCTCCTGCTCTCTGCCAGGATTAAAAATGAATGAGCCAAAGGCTTCCCCAGTCTCTCTGCTGGCGGGTGCCTGTGCCATGCACTGAGCAGCTCCTGCGGCCCAGGGAGGGCTGGGTGTGGGGCAGCCCCTGGTCCCCCATCCCGGCCCCCCATTCCAGGCCCACTCCTGCGGCAGGACCCCGTGCCAGGGAGGCTCTTACCCTGGGGTCTGCTGAACCCCACTCCCCCTGCCCCATCCCCTGCCCTGCCCGCGGGTGGGCAGCCCTGGTGGGCACAGCGCAGCCCCAGCCCCGCTCCTGCCGCCCCCTCCTCGCGAGGCCGCGCTGCGGGGGCAGCCGAGCGGCTGCGGGGCCGTGGGCGGCTGCGGGGGCGGGAGATGGTGTTTTCCCAGCCCTGGCTCGTTCTGCTGCCAGCACAGCCCCTCTCCCGCTGCTGCACCGACGGGAGCGCGGGTGCTGGGCAGCCAAGTGGGCTCTGGGCATGGTGGGGGGCCGGGGTGCATCGGCTGCCCCAGAAATGGGGGTCTCGCTCCCCCAGCACAGGGCTCCTCTCCAGCGTGCTCCCAAGCCACTGGTGCATGGAAGGAAGTGTGAGGCACCGGGCAGGAGGAGATGAGCTGCCCTGCTGGCATGGGACAGGCAGCGTGGCAGTGGGACGGGTGGGTGACGCTGTGCCTTTGGGTGCTGGGTTATTAAGGGCAACGTAGTTGCCAAGGGGAGGTGGAGGTGTGGGGCAAGGCCAGACCCCCACGAGAATCATGCATCATCATGACCCAGGCAGAGCACAGCCCAGTTAACCCGGGTGGGCACATGGGGTGTCTGTGGTGCCCGTGGTGCCCGTGGTGCCCGGGCACCTCTCTCTGGCCCCACGGGCAGGGTGGATGGAGCAGGTCTCCATGTGCTGCAGTGCTGCTTCTCAGCAGAGCTGGGACATGTCCCAGGGTGCCTCTGCTCTGCACCCGGCCCTGGGCCAGATGCCTTCGACCACCCTGTTCTTCCCCTTTTGAAGTTCCTATTAAATTTTAATCCTTTTATATAACTGCTGAGGGAGGGGGCAGAGCTCTGCTCCCCACGTGCAGCAGGAGCAGCTGTGTCAGCAGTGCAGGGTGCTGCAGGGCCTGGGGGGTCTGCGACTGGAGGGGCAGCAGGACTTTTGGGGGACTCTTTGCACGCCAGGAATGGGGGCTGCCCAAGCTCTGGGTCTGGCAGGGTGTTCTGTTCAGGGCCTGGGGACGTGGCCAGCCTGGCCAAGGACCACAGTGCTGGGACATGGACACGACTGCCTAAAAACCTGTGCAGGGCACGTGCCTGGGCCTTGTCACCCCACATGCTGGGCAGGAGGTCCCACACAGGGTGCCAGGGGGTTCCAGGGCCAGCATGGCAGCAGGGCAGGGCATGTGCCACCGCGCTGCTCCTGCCACCACACAGCAAGGCGTTACCCAGGTTATTGTTCCTGCAGTGCCAGCCCACGCACGCCGTAATTATTATTATTATAATTATTATCAAATTACAGGGTGTGGTGCCAGGGGCTCCGCGGGCAGGCGGCCCCCGGTCTGCTGGGGGAAGACTGGGCCCCCAGGGCTGCACCCTGCCCAGGGCTGGCCCAGCTCCCTGGGGCTATGCTGGCACCCCGAGGAGGTTGTCCTGCTACCCCAGGGCTATCTTGGCCCTCAGGGCTATCCTGGCACCCTGGGGCTGTCCTGGCACCCTGGGGCTGTCCTGACACCCTGAGGCTATCACAGCACCCCAGGGATATCCCAACACCCCAGGGCTGTCCCAGCACCCCGTTCCCTCCCAGGCAGGTTTTGTGGCCACGGGCAGGGGTGGGTGACAGTCCTCTGCCGTCCCGGGATGCTCCAGGGGATGCCCACGGGGTGGGTCCCCCCTGTCCCAGTGCCGTGGGGTGCCCCAGGGGATGCCCACGGGTGGGTCTCTCCTGTCCCGGTGCCAGCCCGGCTCGACGGGGCAGAGCCCACCCCGCACGCCCCTCCGGCCGCAGCTCCCCGGCCCCAGGAGCGGCTCCCCCCGCTCCCTCCCCACGGGGGTCCCGGGGGGAGCCGGGAGGCGGCGGCAGAGCCGCACCGGAGCCATTTTGCGCCGCCGCCGCCCGCTCTGGCTCCCGGGGAAAATCCACCGCCGTGTCTTGGCGCTGCCGCGGCCGCCCCGCTCCGCTCCCGCCGCTCCGCGCCCGCCCGCGCTGCACTGCGGGGCCGCCGCCACTCGCATGCTGCCGCCCGCGGGGCGCCGGCCCGGGCCGAGCCGGGACCAGCCGAGCCCAAGCGAGCCGGGCCGGGACCAGCCGGGCCGGGGGCGGCCGAGCCGGGCCGTCGGGGAGCCGCCCGGGAGCCGCCGGAGGATGTAGGCGGCGGGAGCGGGGTAAGAGCGGCGGGGCCGCCCCGGTCCCGGGGGGCTGCGGTGCCCGGTGCGGGAGGGGGGCTCTTCCCTGCGGGGCTCCGGCGCAGGGCGGGACCGGCCCCGCGGGGACGGGACGTGTCGCCTGCGGACCCATCTAGCCCTGCAGAGAGGGTTTCCCGGGAGAACCGGGGGGATGGCTCGGGATGGAGCCGAGGGGGGGGGCAAACGGGGGATGGCCGGGAAGGTTTTGCCGGTACCGCGGTGCTGAGCTGGGCCAGGATCCCCCGGGGGGTGCGGGAGAAGGGGTGCGGGCATCCCCATCTCCTGCTGCCCGAGGCTTTGGGGAGGGGGCCACAGCCCGCAGCCCCTCCAGCTTCTCCCTGCAAGGCGACGGCAGCCATCCTGCGCTCTCCCACAGCAGGGGGCTCGGGGCAGGCCCAGGACCCCTCCCCAGCCCGGTGGGATCCCCCTCCCCATCCTGCCGGGGGGCGGCGCTGGGTGCCGGGGCCGTGCCCGGCCGGGTGCTGGGAGCTGGCGCGGGGCAGGAGCCGAGCGGTGCCATCACCGCGCATCCAGGCGCCATGGTCCAACCCAGCCTGGCGGGCAGGGAGAGCTCCGGGGGCCAGGCTCTGGGATCTCCCTCCTCCCGGCGCCTTCCTTCCCCCGGACGGTTGGGTTTTGTTGGAGGAGCCGGTCTGGTCCCTCCATCCTGTGCCAAACCTGCAGAGCAAGTTGGCGCTGGGACTGCTGGTCTCTCTCCATCCTGTGACACCCGCATGTCACCTCCCTCGGGGGGCGCAGGGCTGTGCTGCCCACAGTGGGTCCCCAGGGAGGAGAGGACAGAGCTGGGCTGGTGAGTGCTGGCTGTCCCCGTGGGAGCAGGTGGCCTCCCTCGGTGTA
The DNA here is from genome assembly GCA_038380795.1 of Pyrocephalus nanus. NCBI lineage: Eukaryota > Metazoa > Chordata > Aves > Passeriformes > Tyrannidae > Pyrocephalus > Pyrocephalus nanus. The sequence continues at coordinate 5,598,588 of CM076285.1, read as the reverse complement.
AGTCGGGGCAGGATCCAGCCAGCAGCGCAGATTCTCCTCCAGGAAATGGATGTCGGTCTTTGTCTATCTCAGTTCCTCACCCCCGTGCTCCCTCTGTCCCCACGTGAGCATCCACGGCTCCCGGCCCTCCAGGACCGATGGAGCAGAGGGAAGGCCACGGGGAGATGGGCACGTCTGGAAGGAGCATGTCAGCCCTTTCAAAGCCTTATTCCAGCGCCGGCAGGGCTGGGAATGCAAAAATAGCCATCAAAGTGACCGAGGAGCATCTGAGCCAGAGGGAACCCTCTGGGCTGCGGGGGTGGCGAGAGCAGTGACCAAAGGGGGCACAGGCATGAGCTGTGTTTGGGGCTGCCTTGGGCACTGTTATGCCACCGAGCCTGGGCACCAGGACCAGCTCTGGGCATTCCTGTGGCAGGGAACAGGGTGACACAACTGTGGTGTCCCCATCCAGCCTGGGTGAGTTGGTGCTGAGCTTTCCCAGGAGCCTGGGCAAGGCATGAGAGGGACAGAGAGTGTTGGGCAGCCCGGGCTGGGGGTCCCTGGTGGGGGCCCTTCCTTCGGCCTCCCCATCACTAGCTCGAAGGCAGAGCCACGCCAGAGCCCGTGCAGGCGGCTGGTGGCTGTGCTGCTGTGTGTCTCCCCAGCTCTGCCCACTCACGGGGGCAGGATCAGGCCTCGTGCCCAGGTGGTGCTGCTGCTGTGGGGGCTGGGGCTCCAGATCCAGGTTTTGCAGCCGCTCGGATCTCTCCAACAAGCTGATCCAAAATCCTGGATCCCACCCAGCCAGAAATTTGGATCTGGAGCCAAAGGTGAATCTTGGCCCTTACTGCCATCACGGGTGAAGCTAAAATCTGGATCCGAGCGGTGACGTGAGGAGCCTGGATCCGGCGCAGGGGCCGAACGTGTGGCTCGTGCTCCTTCTGCCCATCAAATTGGATTTCCTGAAATAGCCTGTTGAAGACCAGAGCCCGGCAGGGACCGAATCACAGGTCACCAGGGGTGTGGAAGCCCCATCACGGGCCTGGCTGCTGCTCCAAGACGTTGGCAGCCAGCGATAATAGTAATATACGGTGCCACTGCCGGGAGGGCGCAGCGCTGGAGAGCTAAGAATAGCAGGGAGACGTGCCAGCAGCGGGGGACTCGCAGGGCGGGCAGGGGGCACGGCTGGACGTGTCCCAGGGGACCCCCCGAGGATGGGCTGGGTGGAGGGATCAGCTCCCCTCCTTGCAGGGGGCAGGACATCCCCGCGGTGAAGGTGGTGAAGGTGGCACAGGGCACGGCAGGTGCTGGGGGAAGGCGAGGGGAGGGGGATGTGCAGAGCGGTGCCCGGTGCTGTGGACCCTGCGCAGGACCCTTTCAGTGCACCCTTGGGGCTTTGCCATCCCCGAGAACTGGGTGTAAAGCCTGTGCTGACAAAGTGGCCTCCACATCGTGGTTGTCTCCATGGCCCTGTGATGCCCAGCCCATCTACGAGCAGCAGCACAGGGGGGGCCACCCCAAGAGCTGTGGAGGGGGCAGGCTGAGCTCAGTGCTCCACACTCACCTCGTCCAAACTGAGCAGGATTGAGCCCCTCCTGCTCCCTCTGCCCTGCTCAGCAGCTCATCCCCAGGGTGTCACCCACAGGGGGACAGAGAGGGCCGGGCCAGCATGGCATGTGAGCTGAGCCATGGGGAGGCTGGGCTGCTCTCTGCCTGCTGCTGTGGCACGTGCCAGTGGAGCGAGCCCCCTTCAGACTAAGGAGAATTAATTTGTACTTTCCCTGTTTACACGGGGCTGGGGGTTCTGCAGCACCCGCTGTCCCCCTCCCGTTGAGCGGCTGTGCCCCCGCAGTGCCCGTGTCAGTGCCTCTGCAACCTGCCCTCAATCCTAATTAGATTTTCCACATCGGCCCCCAGCTCACTCCTCCCCAAATGCTGGAGCGGGAAGGAGCCATGACATGGTTTCTAATCAGCTTCTGAATTCAGATTCCTCTTGGCTGTCGTTGGAGGCTCCTCGCAGTCTTTGTCTGGTGCTTCCTGAGGGGTTCTGCTCCACGTCTCCCCTCGAAGCCGGTGCCTGGGGGAATGACCTCTCCATGCCATGTGTGGAGGCAGCTGGGAGACCCTGTGGAAACCCAGTGGTGTTTGGACACAGGACACAGAGCATCACCAGGGCCCACCAGCCCACCATGCCGGAGCAGGCAGCCCGGCTCCGGCGGGCAGAGGGGCTGTGCTGGCAGCTCTGGCAGCTCCTGCCAAGCACCAGGCACTGCTGCTTTTGTGCTCTTGGGGCTCGCCCTGCCCCGCTCCGGGGTGTCCGTGGGGCTGGTGTGGGAGCTGGGCACTGTGCCCCACGGCCGGACCTGGGGTGGCTCCACTGCGGCCGATGCACTGCCGGGTTTGGCTCCGTCCCCGGCACCCAGACCTCGGCGGCAGCGAGTTGTGGCTCTGAGCGAAGCCAGGGGATGCAAACAGTTCCCAGCGCTGCCAAGCCCCAATTAATAGCCTGTGAATCACGATGCCGTTGGAAGAGCAGATGTTTGCGGCGTGGTTGCCAGCGCTCGGCGTTTCACCGGGAGTCTGGTTGGCCTTAAACTGGCAGCTCCAGGCAGAGAGCAATGCTGGGGCCTCGCTGCCCCCCCGGCCTCTCCTGCTGCAGGACCAGGAGCCATTTGGGCCGGGAATCGGCTGAAGTTTTTGGTGGGCAGAGCAGAGTGGGAGAGCAGCCTGTCCGTGGGTGTGTGGGGGTGCCATGTCGGGTGCCATGTCCCATCCTGGTGTGATGGCACCTGCCAGTGTCCCATCCCTGGCACTGTGGCCTTGGCCCTGGGCATCCCTTGTCTCCCCAAGGGGCTGGAGGAGCTGTGGTGGCACTGGGGGTCCTGGGCCACTTGGTTTAGGAGCAGTGACCTGGTTGTTACTGGGGAGGTGCTGTGTGTCCTGGAGGTGGCTGTCCTCGCTGTGGTTGGTGTCCCCAGCTGGTTGAGGTGAAACCTTGTGGTGGTTGTTGGACTCCAGGGTGACGCCATCGGTGCCACCAGTGCAGCTGAGCTGAGGGATGGTCTCTGTGTGTCACGTTTTGTGCCACAACACGCGTTTGCCCCGGGCTCCCTTGGGCCCTCTCTGGGTCGGGGGACGTTGGGGACAGTCCCACGGTGGGGGAACCGCAGCAGGTGCCCGTGGGTGTGAGTGTGTGGGGAGCTGACGGGGGCGAGGGCTGCACGTGGGTGCCTGTGGGTGCAGAGGAGTGCGTGGAGGGGGGTGCGTGGGATGCTGTGGGTGGGAGCAGCAGGGGGTGGGTGCACAGCGCTGCCACGGTGCCAGAGCAGCCAGGGGCACATGTCTGTGTGTCCACCTGGGTGTGCAGGGCCGTGTGTCCCCCTGGGTGTGCAGGGCTGCGTGTCCGTGTGTCCATCCCGGCACGCGGGGCTGCACGTCCGTCCGGGTGTGCGGGGCTGTGTGACCGTCCATCCCTCGGCGTGCAGGGCTGCGTGTCCGTGCGCCCTCCACGCGTGGGGCTGGCTGCGTGTCCGTGTGTCCGTCCGGCCGCGCGGGGCCGCGTGCCCGCCCGCCGGCGCGGCTGATGCAGCGGGGCGGTGCGTGCGGGGCGGTGCGTGGGCGTGCGGCGCTGCCGGCGTGGGCAGCCCCTTCCCGGGGGTGCTGTCGGTGCGCGGGGGTGGCCGAGCGCGCCGGGGAGCGCGCGTGGGTGTGTCCCCAGCGCGCGGGGGCGACGGCTCCGCCACCGCCTCTCTCCGGCTGGAAGGTGCCGGTGCCGGTGCCGGGAGCGTGGCTGCCGCCGCTGCCGTGGGTGGCCGTGACCCCGGGGGACGCCTCCGGCCTCGCCGAGCGGCCTGGCCGCGGCATGGGCGGCCCGCAGGGATTTCGCAGGAGCGCAGGGAATCCACCCGCCGTGCCTCGTCCGTCCCCCGGCTCCCGCCCAGCCCAGGCCGGCAACTTCATGGCTTAGCAGCGGCGGCCGGGTGAGTGGGGCGGTGGGTGGGAGGGGAGCGGGCCTGCCTCCTGCAAGGGGGGCTCCGTGCCTTGCAGAGCCCCGGTCTCGGGAGAGCCCCGATTTGTGGCCAGCGGTGCCGGTTCGGAGAGCACCCCCCCAGCCCGGGCAGAGCGGGAGCCCCCGGGCAGCCCCCGGGCAGCTCTAACCCTTTCCTGGCCGAGTCCTCCTCCCTGATGTGCCGGGAGAGCAGAGTGTGGCTCCCGGCCAGCCCTCGCCCAGACAAGCCTCGGCACAGCCGGGATGGGGAGCTCCCAGCCCCGAGGTCCCTTCTCCTCTTTCCCTGCAGAGCTGGCCTGGGGGGCTGTGCCTGCCGGGCCGGGGGCTGTGTGCGGTGGGTGGGGTCGCACTGGGGTTGGGGGCCGGGGGCTGTGTGCATTGGGGGGGGTGTGCTGAGGGTGGGGGCTGCGCACTGGGGGGGTGGGGAGCAGGGCAGTGCTGCAGCTCCACATGTGCGAGGGACGGGGTCCCCCCGAGTGTCTGTGTTTCGGCCCCTGGAGGGAGCCGGGGAGCCCCCGGCTCCGCCTGCCAGACGGCCCCGCTGCCGAGGAGCGGCACAGCCGGTGCCGACATCTGTGCTTCGAGCCCTGCCTGTCTTCAGTTTGCTCCTTGGCACAGTCACAGTGGCAGTTGGGTCCCTCTGTACCTCCCCGTGGTTTCCCCCACCACCCTGCCTCTCCATCACACGAGCCTGTGTTCTCTGCTGTGTTTTCTGGGAGGGGAAACTGAGGCAGGAGGGAGGGAAGCAGCAGAGCCCTCTCCCCATCCCTGTCATCCTCAGGGTCCAACCCAGGCCTCTCCCCGGGTTATTTTTTCCTGCCAAGCGACGCCAAGAGCCGGGGGGAAGCGAGGCCATCCCGGGACTCAGCTCCCGGCTGTGCCTGCCCGGGGCCCTGGAGCCGCCCTGCTCCTCCTGCTGCTGTCTGGGGCATCCTTGGCCTGGGGCTGCGACTGGGGCTGCTGGTGGGGCCGCAGGGTGGCCATCTGTGGCACACATTTCCAGGCTGTGTGAGGCAGTGGTAGCCGTGGTGGCCATGGTGGCAGCGGTGGCTGTGACAGTGGTGGTCATGGTGGAAGTTTACAGTGGTGGCCACGCTGGCGCCGGTGCCGTGGCAGTGGTGGCGATAGTGACAACGATGGTGGCTTGCTGGTGGCAGTGGTGGCCTCGGCGGCCGCGCTGGCGTTAGCCGTGGTGGCGCTGGCGCTGTCCGCGGTGCTGATCCCCCGCCGATGTCCCCTCGTCCCCACGCTGAGTCCGAACGGCCCAACGGGCACCGCGGCGTGTCCCGACCCCCGTTCCCCGCGTGGGGTGCCCACGGGAGCGCTGGGGCTCGGGGTGCCCCCGCTCCCCCGGGCACGTCCCGCCCTGCCCTCGGCCTTTGATGTGCGGCAGCTCCAGACAGAGCTGGCGGCCGGGCAGCCACCCTCGGCTGTGCCCGTCACCCCACGCCCTGTCCCCCACGCCCTGCCACCCCCCAGGCGTGCCCGCCACCCCACCCCTGCCTGCCGGGCTGGGCACACCCTGCCCGCCACCGGGCGCTGCTGATCGTCCCGACGGGCAGGTTGGACGGGAGTCGGGCTGGAGAGAGGGGCAGGGCACAGCAGGGCACCTGGGGACACGGGCCACCACAGCTCGGGGGCACATCGGCCACCGAGGCTCCATCAGGCCCTGCCATGTTCGGGACAGCCAAAGAGGGGTTGCCAGCCCTGCTCGGCTCTCCTGGGTGGGCACAGGGTGGTTGATGTGAAGTGCCCCGGGTGGCACCGCTGGCTGGGGACACCGTGCCCCCCTCAGCCCCTCGGAGCTGGTGTCACTGCTCCCAGAACAAAATGTCAACCCATGCAAATGAGACTGCGGGAGCGGCTGATTGAAGGGCCCTGCCCCGCCCCGGAGTTGCAATCAAATATGCAAATGGCTCCCGAGGAGGCTAGTGAAGGCTATTAATAGCGGGGATGAGGCTGGGAGGAAGCGTGGCGTTCCTGAGGGGATGAGCCTGGGGATGAGCTGGTTCTGCTTGTCCCTCTGCCCGGCGTGTCCCTCTCTGCCATGCCCTGGGCGGGTGGTCCCTGTGGGGAGCCCATGGGCACCAAGGAATGGCTTTGGCCACCATCACCCTTGGCAGGGCAGGTGCCTCCCGTGTGCCCACGCTCCTGCCCCGTGCCCAGAACTGTGTCTCGGTGCCCAACAGCTGGGAGACCCTGTGGGAAAATCACACGTGCTGAAAACACCAGGCTGAGATTCCCCCCGGGAGTCAAACCAGGAGGGATGAGGTACCCAGGGGGTTGCTGGGGGGTGCTGTGGCTCGGTCTGACCAGGGAGCTCAGCCTGAGGCAGGTGTCACCATGCTGGGGTAGGGAGGGAGGAAGGATCTCCTTCCCAACCCCTTCCCTTCACCCTGCACTTCCATCTGCCCTTCTCTCTCCTGATTTCCCTCCCTTGCCATGGAGGCAGAGGATGTCCCTCTCCTTCCAGCTCAGTGTGAGCACCAGGCATGTTCCCACCATGGCACTGGTGGGGACTGTGCTGTCCCCAGTGTCCCCAGCTGGCACAGGGGTCTTGGTGCACTTGGCCCCTGGCTCAGCCCCTCCACCCCATCTCTGGGGTTTTGGGAGCCGGGAACCATCTGACCTTTTTAGAAAACTGCGGAAGTCAGACTGGAGTCAACAGTAACTAATTATTTAAAATCTGAAACTGGAATAATTAGCCCAATTAACAGTCTCAGGTGACGTCTGATTCCATCTGATAGCGGCCTGAGGAAGAGGGAAATTAATTAACCCGTCAGCCTGACGTTTGTAGGTCACCGCCAGCTCCTTGCACTGTCCAGGTGGGAACAGGGGTGGTTTGGGGGGGTCCTGTCACTCTTGGTGCAAAGGGCCCGTGGTTTTTTGGGAGTCTCAGTGCAGAAGGAGGGCTGTGGGTGAGCCCAGGCACCAGCTGGGGGAGATGGATTGAGGGCTGGTGGGTGGGGGGACAGGGTGCTGTGGCCCCAGCTCGGGGTGACGGGCAGGGGGACGGGCTCGGTGTCCCCCAGGAATGGCACCAGCCAGGCCGTTAGTGAGGCATCAGCTGTGGGCCTTTAAGGTTGCTGTGGAAACGGTGCTGCTCGTTACCGGGAGGAGCCTCCTGCTTTCCAGGCAGGGCCCCCCCATCCCTGCAGGAGGGGGACACCCCCCCACCCCGGGCACCTGGGACCCCACAGACCCCTGTGTGCGGGGAGGGACACGGCGAGAGCGTGGCTGTACACACGCAGGGGGGTGGCCTTGGCTGTGCAGCCCCCTTCATGCCCCCTCCTGCACGAGCCCCCCACCCCAGCTTATCCTCGGCACGGTTGGTGATGCCAGGCAGGGCTGTGCATGCATGGACACGCATGGACATGCATGGACACGCATGGACACGCATGGACACGTGTGCATCCATCAGCGTGCACACCTGCCCAGGCAGCCTGGCCATGCCCCGGGACCCCGTTCTCGCCCCTCTGCTGGCACATGGCTGTGCCCACGGCCAGCACATGGACCTGCCTGTGCCACAGCCTGGCACCGGGGCTGTGCTGACCCCCCGGCGCGGCACGGGGCCCACGGGGCGCAGAGTGTGCCGAGGCACAGCCCCCGGCCACAGCCCGGTGCCGCGCTCGGCTCTTGGAGTTTTAATGAGGTAAATTGTATAAAAAGCTCCGTTTGCCCTAAATGCCCATCCCTGCGTGAAGCTGCTGCGGCACAGCCCGGGCCCACCCCAGGAGCTGGGCAGGGGGCTACGGCTCTGGGCACACGCTCCCGGGCTGGGCACGTGGCAGCAGCAGCAGGAGGAGGAGGAGGAGGAGGACGAGGGTGGTTTAGCACATTTGCAATCATTTCCCTCCTCCCCCCCAGGTTTACAGCTTACCTCAGCGGCTTATCAGCCTCCGATCTCATTAAATCAGGCAAATTGTAGCATCTGATATTTTATGGAGATTAAGGTGTGCGCCCAGACTCTATAATTATCGGCAAAGATGTATTTACAATACCTTGTTGCTAGTAAACAAAAAATAACTTCGGATCAAAGCTCTTTTACAGGGGAATAAATCTGCCCATCGAGCCCCGCTGTGGCACACGGCAGGGAGACACCGGAGGTGCCCGGGGTGGGTGGGCACCACGGGGGGACACGTGGGGGGACGTTTTGGGGATGTCCCCGGTCCCACGTGGCTGCTGCAATCCCATGTGCTGGATCCATCCCCAGGCTGGTGTGCTGTGCCTGGGTCTCCCTTGGCACCTCCCGTGGGTTTCTAGTGGCACCCACCCCTCCGGCCACGGCTCTGCTGGGAATTTACCCCCCCCTTCCCCCCCAGGGACCTCCCTGCTGACACAGAACCGGGATTTATCGGCACAGGCGCGTTGCCCCTGGATCTGTCCCAGCGGTGGGAGCGCTGGGATTACCGATGCGGTGACGCTGGTTTATTGCTGCCTGGAGTGGATTTATCCGTGCGGCAGGGCCTGGGCTGGCTGCCGGTGTAAATCACCACGGCACGGCCGGCAGGAGCCTCGTGCCGCGGCCTCATCCGCCGGGCCTCGGCATTCCAGCCTCTTGGGGGGGGCTCGTGGATGTGCTCCCCTTGGGACCATGCACTCCACACCCCCGCTCGGCTGCCTGGCACGGCTGCCCCTTCTCCATCTCACTCTCGTGCCCACTGAAACGAGAATAAAATGGTGATAATGCTGCAGACGCCCTCTGGAAAGGGCTGCGAGGCAGATGAAAAGCCCTACTTAAGAGCGAGGCCATTATTATTAATAACTTGGAGCGAGGCTGTAAATTCAGCCGACACAGCTATGACGGGAAATGAACCTGTGCCAGATCCCAGGCTGCCAGGTGTGGGATGGGGATGGGGACGGGGATGGGGACAGGAGAGCGGGGCTGGGTGGCTGGATCGTGCCTGCAGCCATTGGGGCAGCACGGCCAGAGGGGTCAAAACCTCTTGGCAGACACTGGCTCCATCTGGGCTCACTGGGATGATCCCTTGGCTTTTCTGGGAAGGTTGGAGGTGTGAGGGAGGGGGCCTGGAGCAGAGGTCTCCTCCCAGCAGGAAAGGAGATGGTTGAGCTTTGCAAGAGGGCTGAGCTGTGGCTGAAGCTCAGGACAGGAGTGACGCAGGATGTGAGGAACGTGGCCAGGGCTGCTTGCAGGGAGAGGGGCCACAGTGCCACAGCTGGCACCGGGCTGGGCTGAGCAGGACCCGCCATGGGCATCCTGGGCTGACTGTGCCCATCTCAGGAGCATCCAGGGCACTGTCACACCTTGGCAAGGGTTGCATTAAAATAAAAATAACCCGGTGCCAGCCGGCACCTGCAGCCAGGTCAGCAAAAGGCAAAGAGCTGCCGTGGCTCCCGTTCCATTGGGGTGGCTTTGCCTCTGGCATTGCCACCCCTGGAGCGGGGCAGTCCCGGGGCCAGCGAGTGCCCAGGGTGGCAGAGCTGGGTGTGGGGCTGGGCAGGGGGTGCCGTGGAGGTGTGGGGAGTCATGGGGTGCCAGGGCAGTGGCCACGGGCTCGTGGTGCTGCCTGCACCCGGCTCAGGAGCTTCTGCGGGGGAACGAGCTTTGATATAAATATCTTTTTGCTCAGCACACGACCTACTTTCCAGACAATGCCATTAGCCTCCCGACTCCCTCATTCATCTTCTGCCATCCTCCCCCAGCCCACCCCACAGCGGCACCTGCGCCAGTGTGGTGAGGCAGGACGGGCACCTGGCTCGGGGACACCGTGGGGACCCCCATGCTGGGCTCGGGGCTGGCCCTGCTGCCTCCAGCCCCATTCCCTGCACAGTCCCTGCCCTGGCTGGCAAATGGCCTCAGCCAGGCACAGCCCTGCCCAGCAACAGCCTTGCTGGGGACACACTTGTCAGGGCAGATGGGAGCACGCTGAGGAAGCCCCACATCGGCTCAGGGCTGGCCCATGGATGGTGAGTGGGGCCAGGGTCCCTCCTGAGTCCCCCCAGAGCGTCCCTGGCACTGGGGCCCCACATGTGGCTCATCCAAGGATGATCCCACAGGAGCTCCCACGTGCTGGCAGAGGCTGCACAGTGCAGGAGAGGGGCTGGTGGGATTAGGGGCAGGTTGGGCACCCTGGTCCCACTGCCATGGCACAGCCTGGCCCCCCCAGCCCCCAGGGACAGCCCTGGAATCAGTTTTCTCCCAAGAGCTGGAAATGCCTCCCCAAAGGCAGGACAGCCCTGGGCCCACCTCCACACGCCCCCAGGTCGAGCCCCCACTCCTCCCCTGCAGCTAGAATTAAATATTCCATTTGTATTGCTGGTAAATCCCACAAATCTCTTTTATCTCTAAGCTGTTGTAGCAGGAATGTCGGTGGTGTAATCTCCACGGGGGCCCATCCTGCTGCCCTTCACAGCTCCCAGGCTTGGACCACGCTCCCTTATCCCCACGTCTCCCCGTGGGACACTTCTGGTGGTGGAGAAGGACTGGGATGCCTGAGGCAGAGCACCCCTTGCAGGGCAGCCCACAGCACCTGCCCCGTGGGTGCTGCAGCCTGCAGGGTTGAGGCTGTGTGTGGTGGGGGTGCCAGTGCCCAGGTGATCCACGTGGTGCTGCCAGAGTGTCCCCATCCCTGCCACGTCCCCACCCGCCAGCCGTGCCCCCCCCCCCCGCTCCATCCCCGCGCTAAGAGCATTTGTGCAGAATTATGTATTTAAATATTTAGGTTTTCATCAGCTTTGCAAATTAAGCCCATCCATTAAGGCGGCAGTTTGGGTCCTCCGCTGTCGAGCTGGGCTGTGCCACGCCTCGGGCTGGCTGTGCCCATCCCAGCCCTGGCCCCAGGGGGTTCAGCCTGGCAATGGGACGTGATGGCCCGGAGCACCCTGGCTGCCACAGGGCTGCCACCGCTTCCTGGCTGGTCCTGGAAACCCCGGGCCCTGCGGCCTCGCTGCGGGAAGAGCCGTGGGATGGGATGGTGTTGTGAGGGGAACCGGTTGGGATGGGTGTTATTTGAGGTTGGAGAGGAAGGTGCCACGTGCTGGGGAGAGCAGGATGAGGAGCAGCGCTGGCAGCAGGTGAGAGGCCTGGCACGGCCTGGGGTGTGCAGACTGGGGATGGAAGGGCCAGCCCACCCTGGGGGCTTGGCAGGGATGGGCAGAGGACAGGCAGAGAGTGTCACCACTGCCACACTCAGCGCTAGGGCCGTGCTGCCCCCAGCTCGCCAAAGAGGCTTTGGAGGGTGTCCCTGTTTGTCCCTTCCCTTTGCTGCAGGTGAACATCAGGCTGTTGGGCTCCCCATCCTGCTGGGCTCCCCGGGGTCACCTGCACGTCCCCCCTTTTCCACCCAGCCCTGGAGGGCACCAGAGCACCCTGCCTGCTGCTGCTGCCCCAGGCAGTGTGGGCAGCTGTCGAGTGTGTCCATGGGAGGGGAGCTGTCTGTGGGCATCACCGGTGATGCTGCTCATCCGTGCGGCGCAGCGCCCACGAACCCTGTGCCAGCTGGCATGGCTGGGGGTCCCCAGGGCCCCTCCTGGCCTGGGGGTCCCTCTGGTGTGGTTTCCTGACTCAGTCAGCTGCTCTGCTGCTGCTCTGGCCGTGGGGTCCCACCTCTGGCTCCCTGTGTGCCATGTCCTGGCTCCCATGGGCAGGATGAGCATCACTGCAGGGCCGAGGGGGATGGAGGTGCCTGTGCCATAGGGAATCTCACCCCTCCCTGCCTGCACCCACGCAGGGACGCTGCCAGGGCCCATTCCCTGTGCCACCTCGTTCCTTCTCAGCCAACTTCTGCTGGCTTTGCCTCCTTGCCAGCTCCAGGATGCCCCGGCTCCCTCACACACCCTGTGGTTCCAGCGTGGCTCCTGTCCCAGGGGCTCTGGGGACCAGGGTGTCCAGCTGGGTGTCTCTGGGCTGTGTGTGGTGTGCAGGGCAGGGGGTCCTGCTCCCCCCGTGGTGGCAGCAGCCAGAGGCACTGGTGTTGTGCTGGGGAGTCCCAGTGCCTGGGCCGGGATCCCTGGCAGCTGGGCGCGCCGTGGCCGTATTTCCTCGCTCTGCTCCACCAGTAATTGCTCAGATGGGGACTTGGGGCGACTCCCATCCCTCTCCCGGCATGGTAATGAGTGAAGAAGACTCAAAGACAAATGGCTCATTAAGAAGCAGTGCTGCATTGCAGGATTTCTCATCCCACCAACCGCTGCATCAGCAGAGGCAGCACCTCTCGCGCTCGCTCTCCCAGCCCTGAGAAGGAGCTGTCAGGCAGCTGGGGCTGCTGCCAAAATTAATCATGTGCCTAATAACGTGCCCAGCCCGTCGAACGGCCTGTCCTCGGCCTCCCAGCGTGCCGAACGGGGCGGCCACGCCGGGCTGGAGCCCTGGGGCACCGTGGGTTCGGGTTTGGTGCTGGGAAGCACCTGTGCTCAGTGAGGAGGGATGTGCCAGGGCAGGGCTCAGCCAGAGGAGATGCCCTGGCTCGGGGTGCCAGAGCCCCCAGCTCTGTCAGGGTGGTGGGCAGCACAATGCTGCCAGCCCTTCTCAGAGGCCATGATAAACACTTCTGCCTCCCCTCACACTGGCAATTCTTCAGCTGCTGTTTGTCTTTCATGACTTTTTAAAAATCTTGCCTCATCCCTTTTTTCCAGCAGTGCCCAGTTGGATCCGGCCCCTCAGAGCCCTCTGTGGGCAGTGCCCGCCTGCAGCCACTCTGTTTGCTTTTATTAACAGTAACTGGGTTTGATTTCCTGACTGCATCGAGCACGTTTGCTGTGACATTTGCATCTTGCTCACACTCCTTTCCTCTTTCCCTTTCCTCTTTTCCCTTTTCCCTTCCCCCTTCCCCTTTCCTTTCCCCTTTCTGTGCTAAATTAGCTGATCTCTTACTAAGCCCCACTTTTCTTTTCCTCCAGGCTGAGTAAATTTTACTAATTCAGCCTCATAAAATAACAGAGCAATTAGCAATAAAATAAAATGTTTGCTTTCCACAATCCTGCTCACTTACAATGAATTGGGAAAGAGTAAATAGATTAAAAGCGCGGTGGAAGGCGACCTGGCGGTATTCCATATTTATTTTCTTCCGACAACCGTAGATCAAATTTGTTCAGCCCCTAAGTGGGAAAAGCACTTTATTTTATTTTTTTCCCAGGCTCCAGCTCGTGGTGCCGGGCGCTCACGCTGCGTGTTTGTTCTCTCCTGCTTTCATCCCAAGCCATAAAGGTCCCCAGCAGGACCTGTGCTGGCAGAACCTGGCGCTAATTTACCGAGCAGAATGGGCCGAGCTCGCGCCTCTCCTGGGCTGGAGGCTGGGAAAAAAGTCCCTTTGCTGACGCTGGAAGGCCGGGGTGGCGGGAGGAGGCTTTGTGGAGTGTGAGGCTGGATCTGGAGCAAATCAAAGTCGATGGCGAGGTGGCCGCTGGGCCGGCTCCGGCACCCGCTGGCAGGGAATTGCATAACAGGATGGGGCTGGGGATGGGTTTTTTGGGCTAAACTGGGTGAGACACGTGGCAGTGGCCGTGCAGAGCTGTCCCTGTCACCGCTGGTACAGGCAGCACTGGTGTGGGGCGGCCTCAGGGGAGGAGGGAAGGCTGGGCTGATAAAGAACACAGAGGGAGGTGGGTCAGGCTGGTCCTGGGGAGGGACATCCTGGCTCTTCCTGCCCGGGCTTCATCCCCCTCGTGTTCCTCCCGCAGAGCCTGCTGCCCCCGGGACACCCAGCGTGGAGGAGCCGCTGCCGGCCGGGGCCATGAGGACAGCATCCCCCTGAGCGCCGGGCGGTGAGTGATGGGCCAGGACCCCCCCACTGCCCCTGCCAGGGGCTGCTTGGGAAGGGCAGGGGGCCAGGACCCCCCGAGTGCGGGGCCATCAACCCCAGCTCTTGGGGTTTGACCTGGAAATCTTGGCAAACCCAGTCTTGCCCTGCTCCGGGGCAGTTTGGCAGACCCAGGTGTGGTGCTGGGGATCTGCTGTCCTGTCACCTCCCCACTGGTGCTCCCAGAGCTGGACGGAGCCCGGGTGCCAGCAGGGTCCCAGGGAAGCTCAGGCTCCTGCTGGGGCTGCCCTGAATCCCCACAGCCCTGGGCCTTGGCACGGAGCTGCCTCCAAGGCAGGGATCTCATGGGGCGGATGCTGGGAAGTGGAACCGCCTCTGCTAAGTGCTCCTGTGGGAAATCAAGTGGGAGGATGAATTTTGGGGTGGCTCAGAGCACAGGGGACTACAAGTCCCTGTCCTCCCTTGTGCTGACCGTCGGGCAGGGGGACATTTCAGAGGGAGGGTGGCAATGAGGAGTGGCCGGTGGGAGTTTCTCGAGGCTCTGGAAGCAATAAAGGCAAGGAGTGAGTTATTTGTAATGGTAATTATGCTCTTCCAGTTTATCCTAGCACATAATTGTGTGGGCGGTAGGTTCCCACTGGTGGTAATTACCCCGGTGTTAAATGGCACAAAATTCAGCCGGGCTGGGTTTTTCCCCCCCGATTTGAGTCTGTGGTTTGGTGGCAGAAATCCTTCTATCCCCAGGGCTGAGCAGTGGAACAGCCTTTGGTGGGACACGGCTCCATCTCTCAACCCTCAGCCCATGAGCCAAGCTCAGTCCAGCTCCCCCAGCTCCATGTGCCAGCCTCCTGCCCACAGAGCCCACCTGGGACAGAGCAGAGGAGCAGGCTTGGAGGCTTCTCCCATCCTCTGTGCGTGGCCATCCCCACTGGGACATAGGGACGGGGATCCCAGGCTGCGCTGAGCCCCTCAGGATCTCTCCTGAGCCCTTCCCCATCCCCAGGGTGCCCACGGGGGCACTGGCTGCTCCCTGGGCAGGACACAGGTGCTGGCACGGCTCTGGTGAGCCGGGAAGTGCATCCCTCTCCGTGGCACGGCCCCATCTGCTGCCACGGCTCGGCAGCTGCGGGGGAGCGGCAGCGCTGCCTCTCGGGCGGGTTCCGGCGCTGCTGAATTCCTGCACCTGCCGAGCACAAAAGCCCGGCAGGCTCGTGGTGACGGGCTCCGCGGATATTTTGACTCCTTCTTCCCGCTGCAGCAGCAATATTTGGATCAGCTGAGAGTTCCCTCCCCGAGCGGGAGATGATAGCTCAGCTGGCGGAGGCAGGGCCGGGCTGGGAGCCTGTCTGTCTGTCTGTCTGTCTGTCCATCCATCCTGCTGCTGGATCCCCGGGCAGGGAGGCAGCTCCATCCCACCCTGCTGCTCCCGCTCCTCGCAGCAGCTCTCCCGGGAGGGGAGAGGCCTCTTCTATAGCAGCTGCAGCCTCCTTCCCTTCAGACACAGCAATTAGGGAGCCTCGTTAGAGCAGGAGCACAATGGTGAGGGTGGGGAGCGGTGCAGGAGGGAGCATCCAGCCCCGGAGCTGGGAAGGAAGGTGGTGGCAGTGGCTTAGCAGGGCCCTGTCTGCCCTTCATGGCCAATGTGCCATCACTGCTCATCCCCACACCCGCTGGGGACCCCCATCTGCTCTGTCCTCCGGGGCTCCTCGGGGCACACAACGCCCTCCCACACTGCCCTGACCCTCCCAGTGTCCCTCATTTCCAGTCCCCGTGGTCCAACACACCCCATGTGCTGCAGGGAACGTCCCACAGTCACCTCGCCCCGCAGCCAGTCTGGGAGACGCGCTGCCCACAGCACCCTGCCCAAATGTGATAACAAGAGCATTAACGACGCCTGTTAATTAGCCGAGATGCTCTGGAGAATAAGTAATTTCCTCATTTACAGTCAAACCAAAGGCAGAGCCTTTGAGGGACCGTAAGGAACACAAACCTCCATGGGTGCAGGCGGCTCCGGCGGCTGGCACGGGCTCAGCCTGGCTCGATGCCATCCCTGCTCCTGTTTCAGTGTGGGGCTGCCCCACACACAGCACAGCCACCTCTGCTGCTGGCCCCCTGCCCGGGGGTGTGGCAGGTGGGGGGGTCAGGGTTGTGGGTGTCAATTTGGGTGCTCCATGAGGGGAGGACGGGCTGGATGGAGCCATGAGAGCGTGGCCCCCCCCGCCCCGCGGCAGCTCATTAGCGGGGCTGTGAATCGCAGCGGCTGAAAAACTCAGCCAGAACCCTTTTCCTAATGGAGAAACACTTCACAATATTTGGTGTTGGAGAAGAAAACAAGGATCCGCTGATGGCAGCGTGTCCTTCCTCACCGTCTGCAGGCCCTGCTGCCTGCATCGCTGCCGGCAGTGCCTGCTCCTTACCCTGTCCCCTCCAAGCAGCTGAGCTGGGGGTAATCCTGGGTGCCGAGCCCCGGCACCGTGCCCCCCTTCTGGCACTTCACAGGGGCTCAGCCAGGGCCAAATCCCACCCTGGGAGCTTCCCAGTCCCCTCAGTTCATTCCTTCAGGCCAGCCCCGATGTTTTGCCAGTGGTGAGGCGCCGAGGGGAGCTTCACGCTGTGCCTGTCCCTGTCCCCACAGATGAGCCTGCAGGGACATCCCTGCAGGATGCCGAGGCTACGGGCAGGATGCTGACACCATGAAGGGCTACCATGGGGAGCGTAGCCAGACACAGCCCTCCTCCGGCCACCGCTGCCGCTGCATCCCCGAGGACTGCGAGCGTCCCGCCGACTACATCCCGCACGGCCCCGAGGGCCGGCCGCCCTACCTGCTCAGCCCCAGCGAGCCGCGTTCCCTGGAGCATCCCTACTGCCCGGCGCGGAGCCCCGGCGCTGCCAGCGAGTGCCCGGGCGGGCCCCTGAGCGAGCCGCCCTCCGCCAGCGCCAGCAGCACCTTCCCGAGGATGCACCACGCGCAGCAGCCCTACGACTCCTGCGACGAATGCATGGCGACCGCCCATCCCGCCAGCAAGATCAACCGCCTGCCCCCCACGCTGCTGGACCAGTTCGAGAAGCAGCTGCCGCTGCACCACGACGGCTTCCACACGCTGCAGTACCCGCGGGCCGGCGGCGCCGAGCCCCGCAGCGAGAGCCCCAGCCGCATCCGCCACCTCGTCCACTCCGTCCAGAAGCTCTTCGCCAAGTCCCACTCCCTGGAGGCGCCGGCCAAGCGGGACTACAACGGCGCCAAGATGGACGGCCGCGGGGACGGCTACCACCACCACCACCACCACCACCATCACCACCACCACCACCAGTCCCGCCACGGCAAGCGCAGCAAGAGCAAGGACCGCAAGGTGGACTCCCGGCACCGGTCCAAGATGCTGGGCTGGTGGAGCTCCGACGACAACCTGGACAGCGACAGCAGCTACATGGTGTCCGGCCGGCACGCCGCCGACCAGGGCACCCAGTACTGCGTGGACGCTCCCGAAAGTGCCTTCAGAGACTTGACCTTGAAGAGTCTAAAGGGCGGCGGGGAAGGAAAATGCCTGGCCTGTGCCGGCATGTCCATGTCTCTGGACGGCCAGACGCTCAAGAGGAGCGCCTGGCACACCATGACCGTCAGCCAGGCCCGGGAAGCCTATCCCAGCGCTGGTGGCACCGAGAAGACCTTGATGCTTCAGGAAGCAAAGGCCAAAGACCGAGCATACCAGTACCTGCAGGTGAGGGGCCAGGCAGGGCGAGGGGACTGTGGCTGATGGTGCCTTGGGGCAAGCTGGGTCTGGGACCCTCCATCCAGCAGCTCGGGATGCTGTGGGGATGCTCCAGCTCTGCTCCATGTCCCTGGCGCCTGTGTCCCGTCCCCCAGGGTCCCGCGCCGGTCCCCGCTGTCCCCTCGAAGCCCATGTGCTGCCTCCTGCCCCGTGCAAGCTGGATTTGGGGTCAGACCAGCTCTGTCAGCTCAGGGCCACCAGCAGCCCTGCACCCGCTCTCTCCTCATGGCTTTTATCTTGCCTGTGCGCCTGGCTGAGCGCCACCGTCTGCCTTGTCACCCTTCTAGGTCACCCCCCTTCCAATTAAAAACTAATTAACTCTTGTCTCCCTTTCCCGGGGGAAGGAGACAGGGAGCAGCAATGCCGTGTGGGCTGGGGGTGGGGGTGGCTGGGGCCCATCTCTGCTAGCAGCGGGGGCACCGGGGCAGGGTGCCGGCCCCACCGCCCTCCCCGCGCACCCCGGGGGACACCATTCCCCTGTCACAGCCCGGTAAGGACCCCGTGGTGCTGGTGGTGCTGGTGGTGCTGGCGTCAGCTCACGTGGCGGGACTGGTGCCTGCTACGTCAGGCGGGCGCTGCGCTGGCATGGGTGGGATTTGGCCCAGACGCTCCCGCCAGAGGGGCCGCGAGGTGGGAGCTGCGGCGCTGCCCCGCGTTTTGGGAACGGGGAGCTGTGGCTCTCTGGAGGGATCACCTCTCCTGGATTTAGGGGCCTTACCAGGGGGTCAGAGCCCCTAGGGTCTGTCCCTGCAGCTCTGGGATGTGTGGGGAGGGCATGGGAGCTGGGCACATCGCTGGATTTGGGATGGCCGTGGGCTGGCACGTGGCTCGGCTCTGTGTCCCGCCTGTGGGACCCCCGGCCACCGCCTCCTCCCATGCTCATCTCCTGCTCCAGGTGCCGCAGGACGAGTGGAGCGGGTACCCAGCGGGCAAGGACGGGGAGATCCCGTGCCGAAGGATGCGCAGCGGCAGCTACATCAAGGCCATGGGCGACGAGGACAGCGCCGACTCCGACATCAGCTCCAAAGTGCTGCCCAGGGCGGCCACGCGGCGAGACAGCTACCGCCGCTCCTCCAGCGCCGACCAGGCCAGGACCAAGTAAGGGCTGTCGCCTCCCAGCCCCGTCCCAGCACTGCGGGCAGCAGCGGGGCCACAGGCTGGGGCTCCCCGGGAGGATGAGTGGCATCATCCCTGCTCACGGCACCGTCCCCGCTCGCTGCCACGCTCCCCAGTGTGGCAACACTGAGCCCTGTCTGTGCTGTCAGGGCACTGTGGGGGACATGGCTGTGCTGGGCTTCGGGGGGGACCTGCTGCTGCAGCCACGTGCAGAGCGTGGGGAGAAGAGGCATGTTCAAAGGGGGATGTGCTCTGGGCTCACTGGGTGACAGTTTTTGGGGCAGGCAGGAGCGGGGACAGCAGCGATGGCTGGCGGGAGCATCTCTGAAGCTGCGTTTCCAAGTGCTCTGCTGGAATGTGTTGCTTTTGGTGCCATCCCTTCTATTCCCACTGTCTCTCATTAGGTTTGCAAGTAGGCACTATTCTGATTCATATATCTGTAACTGTCCCAGCTGCTGCACGCCACCGCGAATGCTCCCGCGGGGACAGAGCTACGGGCGCTCCTTCACCACCGGCCAGGTAGGTCCCGTGGCGCGGGTGCCGCGGGGCAGGATGGGGCAGGAGGGGGGTGGATGCCCCTCTGAGCACCGCCTGCCCCGGCTCGCCACCCCCAGCCTCACCTGCCGCTCTCCCCAGATCAACGACGAGCTCAACCATCAGTTTGAGGCCGTGTGCGAGTCGGTTTTCGGCGAGGTGGAGTCTCAGGCCGTGGAGGCGCTGGACCTGCCCGGCTGCTTCCGCATGCGGAGCCACAGCTACCTGCGGGCCATCCAGGCGGGATGCTCCCAGGACGACGAATGCCTCTCGCTCTTCTCCATGTCGGCCCCCCCCGGGCCGCCCATCACCAGCAGCATCCTGAAGCCCAGCACTTGTGAGTCCTGGGGGGTGGTGGGGGCTTGGCCATGTGAGGGACCCCCACATCTCCCTGCCTGCTTACCTGGGCACCTGCCAAGGGCTGCTGCTGCCCCCCTGCTCCCTGGTCCCCTGCAGCCCATGGCACAGGGCTTGAGCATCCTGCTCGTGGCTCAGTCCCAGTCAGGGGGCTGCCCAGTGTCCCCAGCACCCATTTACCATCCCCTCCTTCCCTCCATTTCTGTTCCCACCTCTGGGGTGCTGCAGCAGTGTGGCCAGCATGGGGCTGGGGTGGTTTCTGATCCCCAAAAGCTGCCAAACAGCCCCTCTGAGCTCCAGCTTGGATCTCAGCCAGCTGAGGGGCAAACCTTGTGGGGCCGAGAGCCCTGTGCTGTGGGAGGAGGTGGGCACCATTCCCTGGGGCCCCTGTTTGTGGCGGAAAATGAGCAAGTGTCTGTGTTTTCACGTGCCTTTTCATCCTGCGCCTCTCCCACAACAGCCTTCAGTTACAGAAAAGCTCCACCTCCCATCCCTCCAGGAACCAAAGCCAAACCCCTCATCTCTGTCACGGCGCAGAGCAGCACCGAGTCCGCCCATGAGAGTTACCTGCCCAGCGAAGTTTCCCGCGGCCCCGCCTGGTCCAAAGACGCCACGGCCCGCTGCAACTCTGCCGAGAGCCTGGAGAGCTCCAAGGTGACGGCCGTGGCCCTGGACCTGCCCCCGGTGCAGCCCCGCACCGCTCCCAAGCCCTCCACCCTCATCATCAAGGCCATTCCCGGCCGGGAGGAGCTGCGGAGCTTGGCGAGGCAGCGGAAGTGGCGCCCGTCCATCGGCGTGCAGGTGGGCTCCGCTGCTCCCCGTGGGCTGCCCCAGGGGCGTGGGCGATGCTGAGCCTTGCTGCTGCCCCTGGGGTTGCCCTCCAGCGCTCTCCCTCTGCCCCTCGCCAGGTTGAGGCCGTCTCCGACTCGGACACGGAGAGCAGGAGCCAGAGGGAGTTCCACTCCATCGGGGTGCAGGTGGAGGAGGACAAAAGGTACCGCATGGCCGGACTGGGCTGAGACCTGCCACGCTCACTGCACTGGGTCACTGGGTCCCCAGGGGCTCCCTGAGCTCCACATATCACTGCAGCATCTTTTCCCCCTCTCCTCTGGCTGAGACCCCCAGACCTCAGCACTGTTCCCATCCCACGCCACCTGCCCCCATCTAGGGCAGAATCTGACCTCCCTTTGCCCTTGCTGCTGCCCAGGGAAGGGTCTGCCCTGTTCCCACCCTGTGCAAGGTCTCCTCCTGCTGGGCTCGGCTGTGGGTTTTGAGCCCGGGCCAGGTGCAGATGAACCTTTGGGCGTTTCTGCAGCTAACCATGACATTTTGGCCGGGGTGGGAATGCCAAGTGTGCCAGGACCTGCATGGCCTGCGGGAGCGGAGCTCAGGCATCGTGCCCACGCAGCCCGTGCAGGCTCCTCTCCATCCTCAGTCCAGAGCCGGTAGCCATGGAAACAGGCTAAGAGCAGGGGAGATGAGGGACTGGCAGGTTGCAGCTGCTCCGGGTTGTCCCCAGGGGCCCTTGAGTGCTCCGGGATCCAGACAGGCATCCCCAGCCCCATCCTGCCTGTGGGCACCCCTCACCCTGCTCCTGCCCACCACAGTACCCAGCAGGGGAATGGGACAGCGGGGACATCCCCCGTGGCCGGGAGGGTCCCCTGTGGCCTTGAGGGTCCCCACCCAGTCTCGCTCTCGGCAGGCGGGCGCGCTTCAAGCGCTCCAACAGCGTGACGGCGGGCGTGCAGGCGGACCTGGAGCTGGAGGGCTTCACCGGCCTGGCCGTGGCCACCGAGGACAAGGCCCTGCAGTTCGGGCGGCCGTTCCAGCGGCACTCGTCGGAGCCCGAGTCGGGCCGGCAGTACGCCGTGTACAAGACGGTGCACACGCAGGGGCAGTGGGCGTACCGGGAGGATTACCAGCTGCAGTACGACACGGTGGAGGTGCCCCGGCGGGACGCCTGGATCGAGCGGGGCTCCCGCAGCCTCCCCGACTCCGGCCGCGCCTCCCCCTGCCACCGCGACGGAGAGTGGTTCATCAAACTGCTGCAGGCGGAGGTGGAGAAGATGGAGGGCTGGTGCCAGCAGATGGAGAGGGAGGCTGAGGACTATGACCTGCCCGAGGAGAGTGAGTCAGGGGGCTGCAGGGTTGAGAGGGACTAGAAGTTCTGTAGAGCTGGGGGGCACAGTCACAGCTCTGCCTTTAAACATCTCCCCTGCCATGACTGAAGAGGTTGGGTGAGGGCAAGACACGTGGGGAAACCCTCTGGGGCTAGAGGGGTTAGGAGGAGGGAGGAGACATGGCATGGGTTGGAGGGGTCTGAGCTGCTGGTGCTGTCCCACTACCCCAGTGCACAGAGGAGAGTCTCTGTGCCCCCCGGGAGTGCTGAGTGTCTGCTCTCCCCCTAGTCCTGGAGAAGATCCGGAGTGCGGTGGGCAGTGCCCAGCTCCTCATGTCCCAGAAGGTGCAGCAGTTCTACCGCCTCTGCCAGCAGAACATGGTGAGTGTGGGCAGTGGTGCTGCGGGTCAGCCGTGGAGGGTGGGGGATCTCATTCAGTGCAAAAACAGATTTTGTACCACCATGGAGGAGAGATGGACAGAGAGCTCCTCCCAGCACTAGGGGATGGGATGGCCACACAGCCAACCTTGATGTCCCACAGGTGGACATGGATGAAACTGTGTCTCTCTGTCCCCACAGGATCCCAACGCATTCCCTGTGCCCACCTTCCAAGACCTGGCCGGATTCTGGGACCTCCTGCAGCTCTCCATTGAGGACGTCAGCATGAAGTTCGCAGAGCTCCAGCAGCTCAAGGCCAACGGGTGGAAGATTGTGGAGCTCAAGGTAAGGGCAGGGCTCTGCCATTGGCACCCACCCTGTCACCTCTCCCTCCCTCCTCCTCCTCACAGCAACTTGGGCGCAACTTGGGAGGGTCTGTGGGGCCCCTCACCGTGGCTTTGGCACCCACGGCACTGCTGTGCACTGGCACTGGCTGTGCCAGGCCTGCTGGGACGCCCAGCCCCGGCAGGTGCCAGCCTGAAGCCCGTGTTGTCTGCGCAGGAGGAGAAGAAGGTGCCTCCCCCGATACCAAAGAAGCCGCCGCGCTCCAAGGTGCACCCGGTGAAGGAGCGCTCCCTGGACTCGGTGGACCGGCAGCGGCAGGAGGCCCGCAAGCGGCTCCTGGCAGCCAAGAGGGCCGCGTCCTTCCGCCAGAGCTCGGCCACCGAGAGCGCGGACAGCATCGAGATCTACATCCCCGAGGCACAGACCCGGCTGTGACCGCAGCCTCCGCTTTTCTACCCGGACTGCACGGCGCGGCCGTAGCTCACTGTGATGGGGGGCCGCGGGGACACCCTGGGGCAGCTCTTGGCCCCACTCACAGCTTCTCTCTTTTCTATCTTAGACCTTTCGTGGATCTGATGGCGGGTGAACCCAAGCCCGGTTCTGCCCCGTCCCCTTGCCCCCCGCCCCCCCGCCGCCCGCATGCCCCTGCCAGCCTCTCCTGGGGTCCGGGGCTCTCCCTCCCTCTGCCCTCCCTGGGGCTGTGTCCCAGCTCTCTGTCCCCTTCCCACTCCCCAGCCCTTCTGCACACCCCCCTCTGCATCCCCACCCAAAGAGAGGTGACCCTCAGTGCCCGACCCCGCCGGGCTGGAGGGGAGGGGGCTGCAGGCAGGCCCCCCCCGCCTCTCTGTACTCAGTGCAATCCCCCGGTGTGCGGCAGGGATGGACCCCCAGCCCCTGCTCGGCCAGAGCCCCCCAGCCCTGCTGCCCAGCCCCGCTGGGACACGGCAGGGACAAAGAGGTCCCCTCGCTGCTCCCCCCGCCTGCGGCTCAGGTGTGGCGGGGACCCAGGGCTCCCTCCCCTATATACATATATAAATATAACCCAAGGAATAAACCAGAAACTACACGTGACCAGCGCTGTGTCCTGCCTGGTGGGACGGACCAGCGCAGCAGAGACCCCCCGGTCACGGCGAGCCACCCTGCTTCCCTCGCACGGAGCATCGCCACGCGCTTCTCCCCTTCCCGCTCAGCCCTCCTTCCCCTCAGCCCATCCCTCATCTGTCCCACCTTCCCCCCTGCCATCCTGGAGTCTGGGAGCACCTCTGCAGCGTGGCAGTAGCCAGGGACAGGGAACACAGTCCCCCTGTGCCTCTCTGCAGGTGGGAGACCCTTCCCCGGTGTGTGGGCGAGGCGGCAGCAGTGGGAGACCTGCCTGCAGCCTGTTCCTACCTGCGGTGCCAGGGACCATGGCTGGGTTTGGCACCACTGGCTGGGACGGGAGCGTGGACATGGCCAGCAGCTGCCCCTTGAGTGTGGGGCTGCTAGAGATCCCCCTGGCGGGTCACTCCTTTTCCCCGAGCTCCCGGTGCCCTGCAGGATGGGACAACCCAAGATGGGGCTGTCATGTACCCGGTGCCCCCCGGGGCCAAGGGACACCCCGGGATGTGGCTGCTCCCAGCTCCTCCATCGCTGTGCACAGGGCCTGGAACAGGGTGGGGGGAGCCCCCAGCGGTCCCCTGCAGGGCAGAGCAGTGTGGTGGGGCATGAAGCTGCATCTGCCCCATCCCTGTCTTTATCCCCATTCCCAGGCCTTCTCCAAGCATCCCGTGCCCCCCGGTGTCCCTTTTGGTGGCAGAAGGGGGAAGGACCCCACCCGTGTCTCTCGCCATGCCAGCAGCCCCACGCAGCATCACCAGCCACCCCCGAGGCAGGGCCGGTGGGTTCCAGGTAGCTCCCGAAACCCAGGGCCAAACCTCCCCCAGGCCCTCGGGCAGGGCGGTGGGGCCGGAGGCAGCTGGGGGGGCCGGGGCCAAGCAGCAGGACGCCTCGCTGGGGTCCCTCGGTGCTAAACACCCCTGTGACAGCAGCGCCCACTCAGCCACCCAAAGCCCTTCCCCACCCTGCTCCCCCTGCACCCCAGATTTAGGGATGTGCCTGGGAAGGGCCCCCCGGCCCGGCCAGCGCCGTGCAGTGACCGTGACACGTGGCTCCCTTTTTATTGTAACGAACCGCCGCAATTAATAAAGATGACTTTGGTTACTCCGGGCCAGCAGCCGCCTCCCCGCGGGGACACGGCCGGCGCCGGGCTCGCCTTTCACCCGTGTCCCGTCCCTTTGAGTCCGTGGGGTGGGACAGGGGTTGTCTGAGGGGTGGGAAAGGTGTCTGAGGGGTGGGAAATGGGTGTCCCTGGATTGGGAGAGGGGCTCTCACTGGGGCAGGAGCAGATCTCCCATGGAGTGCCTACAGTGTCCCTGTGGTTCTCCCCATGGAGGCCTCCCACGAGTCTCTCTGTGGGTCTCTTCCCATGGCTCTTTGCCTGTGGGGATGTCCCTGTGGGTGTCCCCATGGGTCACCCCATAGCTCTCTCCCAGTGGGTCTCTCTCTGAGTCTCCCCCCACAGGTCTCCCCATGGGTGTCACCCTGTGACTCTTCCCATGTGTCTCGCCCTGTGGTTATCTCTGTGTGTCTCTCCCCATGGATCTCCTCCCGTGGGTGTCTCCCTGTGAATCTCTCCACGCCTTCCCCCGTGACTCCTGGCCTGACTCCCACTGTGGGTCTCCCACCATGACCCCCCGTGGCGCTCCCCCCATGACTCCCTCTGTGACACCCCCGTGGGTGTCTTCCCGTGACTCTCCCTCCGTGACAACCCCTCTGGGTCACTCCCTTGTCTCTCCCCCACGACTCCCCTCCGTGACTGCCCCCCCTGTGACTCGCACAGTGGGTGTCCTCCCGTGGGTCTCCCCACGGGCGTCACCCCGTGTACCCCATATCCCCCCGTGTCCCCTCTGTCCCCCCGTGTCCCCTCTGTCCCCCGTGTCCCCCCGTGTCCCCTCTGTCCCCCGTGTCCCCTCTGTCCCCCGTGTCCCCGCCGTTCCTCCCGCGCTGCGTTTCCCGCACTCTCCGCCAGGGGGCGGAGCAGCCCCGCGGGCGGTGCCGGTGACCGGAAGGGGCGGGGCCGGGCCCGGGGAGCGCGGCCGGGCCGGGCCGGGCCGGGCCGGGCGGGGGTCCCTTCGGGCCCGGCGAGGGTCCCATCCCCGGGGGGGTCGCGGGTGGTGCCGCTTCCCTGCGCTCTCCGCAGCCATGTGGTCCGTGCTGTGGGCGGCCGTGCGCTCCAAGGCGCCGTACGTCACCTTCCCGGTGGCCTTCGTGGTGGGGCTGGTGGGCTCGCAGCTGGAGTGGTTCCTGCGCGGGGACCCCCCGGCCACGGCCCAGGACGAGAAGAGCATCTCGGAGCTGCGCGAGGACCGCAAGCTGCAGGAGATCGCGGGCGAGGACCTGACCAAGGTGGTGAGCCTGAAGGACAAGCTGGAGTTCGCCCCTCGGGCCGTGCTCAACAGGAACCGCCCCGAAAAGAGTTAATAAAGGGTTCCCGGGGCAAAGGCCGTGCCCTGGAGCGGCTGCCGGCACTGCCCTGGCGCTGCACGGCTGCCACAGGCCCGGCTCTGCACCCTGCGGGCCCTCCGGGCTGCCCACCCCGTGGATGTGGCCGAGGAACAGCCCCCAGAGCCCGGTGAGAGCGGGCAGGGGGCCCTGCGAGCAGCTGTGGTGTGGTTGGAACTCATCAGCCCCCGGCCCAGCCTGGCCCCTGAACCACAGAACCCTCCCGGCCTGGTTCCGCCTGTGTCTCCTCAGGTTTGGCTCCTTCCTTGGCCTGAACGTAGAAGAAGGTTGGACCTGAGTGCCGTGAGATGGGGTCAGGCCGAACACTGGCAGCAGGAGAGGCTGCTGCCCTGCTTCCACATCCCCTGTGGCTCTTGGTGAACCCCAACACCACCCCATGCTACCCTGTTACACCCACGGGAGCCTGAGCAGTGGTGGAGATCTCTGGGGACCCGTCTCTGCATCTTCCCTGCGAGGAAGGGTGACAGGGGCAGGTGGAAGTGCTGGCCCTGCTCCATGGTGGCGGTGTGTGGGGAGCAGGGGGATCTCTGCCCTCTGCCACAATAAACTTCTGTCAGTCCTCGGGCCTCTGTGTCTTCTGCATCAGCACGGCCCCAGCCCTGGCTCAAGGGGTGTCTCTGCTCCTGTGTGTCCAAGAAGCGAATCCTGCAGTGGGACAGATGCCATCGCTGTCCCCAGCCGGGCACTGCTCTCGGGGCCTGGCAGCAGGGTGGAGGGCAGGAAGGAGGGGGAGGCACCGAAATCCCAGCCCATGCTGCGGCTGTGCCTCCCTCCTGGCTCCCCCGGCCGCGTCATCTGCTTCCCGTCCACCTCCTTATCTCGGTGACAAGGGCTGTGTCAGTGCTGCGTGGGGGTCCCAGGGGACTGGGGGGGTCCTGCTGGGGTGCTGGCCAGGGAGAGGCTGGCAGTGAGCACTGGGACTGGTGACTGGTGTCCCCTCCAGCTTTGGGCATTGCTGGCAGAGCAGGGACAAAGCCTGGCCAGAGGTGCTGAGCAGGGGGCCGGGACCGGGGTTATCGCTGCCTCCCGGCTTGTTTTTTCCCGTGGTGCCTGAGCAAGGCCCCGGTGCTGCCCCAGCCCGGCCTTCCCCTCCCGGGGACCATAAATCTGCCATGCCCAGAGCAGAGCCCCGAGTCAGCAGCCAGTCAGCGTTTCACACACACCGTCCTGCAGCCTCGGGGCCAGCTCCTGCCCCGCTGACAGCTTTACTGCCCTGCCCCGGCTCTCTCTGCCTCCCCAGCTGCTGCCCTGGGCTGGATCGCTGCCCTCGGCCGGGCTCACGGCCCAGCAATGCTCCAGCCTTTGCCACCATGGTTTGCTGAGCCTGGGGGAGAAGGTGCAGGAGGAGTCTGGGGGTGATGCAAAGCCTGTCCCAACCCTGTCCCGCTGCCACCTGCCCTGGGGATTGCGGTGCCACCGCCTCGTCCCCCTGCCAGGCTGGCACTGTCCCCTGAAGTAGCCCCTGTCCTTGGCTGCCTGCTTTCCCAGCCTGGCTGTGGGGTGAGGGCTGGTCCCTATTGTGTGCCGGGGTGGGAACGGTGCTGTCCCTTTCCCCAGCTGGGACCAGCTCGGAAACGGCTCCAAAACGCCTTTGTTCCCCCCGCGCCAGAGTGACTGCCCTGGCTGTTTATAGCCCATTGATCCGCCTGTTCCCAGGGCTGGCTGGGCACAATTGGGCTTTGGGGGGGCCTCGCTGCCCCATTTCCTCTCCCGGGCCCATGCGGTGCCGGTCGGGGGGGCTGCTCCGGCGTGGCGGTGGAGTGATGTCCTTGGGAAGGGCTGAGCCCTGGTGGTGACAGTTTGGGTGCTGATGGCACCTGGCAGGACAGTCCCTGCCCTGCGCCTGTCGTGGCTGCCTGTCGTGCTTCCAGCTGTTTTCCGTGTGTCCAGGGACTCCCTCTGTCCCCCTGGCTGTGGGGCTGTGGATTCGCTGGGACAGGGGTGAAGCTGCTTCCCAGAGCCCCGTCGCCTTTCTCCTGAGCCCACCCTTCCTCCCATTGAATCCCAACAATGTGCTGCCTGGGAAGCGCCAGCGGGACAAGAATAGGAGCTGTCAGGCACTCAGGGCTGGGGTGAGCAGCCACGGCGGCTCACGAAGAGCCAGAGGCAGCTTTGCTGAATAAACCATTATGGTAAAAACCCCCGTGTCCAGAGCTGGCTGTGGCTGCCCAGTGCCATGGAGCAGGGATTGAATCCACAGCAGCCACAAGTGCTCCCTGTCCCTGCCCAGCCCGTGGTGGCCGTGTCCCAGGCTCAGGGGGGTCAAAGGTGGCTGTGGTACCCTTGGCAGGGCACTGCTGACTTGCTGGCTCCGAGGGTGGCTGCAGCTTCCCGACAGACCCTCTGCCCTGCCCGGGGCGGTTTTTGCCCCCTCTGTCCATCAGGAACAGCTCACGAGAGGAGCAGGTGGCGGTTTCCAGAGGCAGGATGCCGGGAGCCAGCTGTGCCTCGTGTCCCTGGGGTGGCTCGGGGGCCTGGGGCAGCTGCTGTGCAGGATGGGGGGCAGTGAGACCCCCCCAGCCCCTCAGCACACCTGGATGGCGGCAGCGGACGTCCGGTGAGATCAGACAGGGACGCACCAGCTGTGCGGGGCTGGGGACGCTGTGACCCTGCGCTGGCACGGGGATGGCCCAGGGCTGGCTGGCCCCTTCCCAGAAGGATGATGATGATTTGGGAGAGAGGAGCAGTTGTGGGAGCTGGCGGGGGGAGCCGCAGGGACTCACGCTCCCGTGTCCTGTCCTGGCACAGTGCAGTGACTCCAGGACACCCTGGCCCTGCCCACGGCGAGGTGTCCCCGTGGCCCGGGGATCCAGAGGGTGCACGGGAGAGCAGACAGCTCGTTCCCTCAGCGTGTCCCCCACAGCCCCTGGGGACATCTGCTCCCTCCCAGCCCAGGCTTTTCCCAGGCTCCAGTTTTGCCCTTTTCCCAAGAGCAGTGGAGTCCTTTCCCAGCCTTCACATCTCACTTGCCTCTCCCTGCCACGGCTCCCTCCAGGCTGGGCCTGGTGGCTCCTTCTGTGGCCGGCAAAAGCCCTGAAATACCGTGGGACAGGAGCAGTCACATCTCTTGAGCCCTGACTGGGGGCAGCTACAGTGGGACGTGTTCCATTCCCGCTCGGCATTGCCTTTTCCAGCAGCCACAGCCCAGGGCTGACTCCCCATCCCCAGCACCCCAGGACCACCCCAGCTCCTTGTTTTTAGGTCTCATCCACCTTCCCACACAAGGAAAAGCCCCCGGCTCTGCAGGCAGCAGCCCCTGCCCGCCCGATGTCGCATCAGGACGATGCCCTGAGCTGCTGGCAGGGATAGGACCCATCCCAGGGTGGGCACCACGGTCCTGGTGCCTCCACACGAGGAAGTGGCCGGGGTGGGAGGGGGGAGCGACAATGTCAGGATGCGGGAAGTCGTCGGGGCTATTGAGCGCGTTTCCTCCCGCCCGCGGTTCTCACACGGGGTGCATTGTCTGCCGTGCCCGCGCGTGGAGGGCTAAATATAACCCCGGGGAGAAAGGGAGCTCCGTGGGGTTTGCCTTTCCTTCGCTGGCAGCGGCTGGAAAGGGCAGGATTGCGCCTGGTTTGGGGTTGCCCTGTTGGTGAGTGCTGCTGTGGACAGGGCTCTGTGCCTGGCCCGGGAGGATGCTCCCGCCTGCTCCTGCTCCTGCTGAAGGGCTGTGGGAAATGGAAATGGGGCACTGGGAGGGTGAGGGCAAAGTCCTGGGCATGGACAGGGCCCCTGCAGGGAAGGGGGGCCATGCTGTGGCCCTGCCTGCCATGGCCCTGCCCATCCCTCTGCCCTTCCTCCCCCACAGCTGTGATTCTTCTCCTGCTGTGGCTCTTCCTGAGAGCAGGCCAGATTTAGACCCTTGCTGTTTGCTGTATGCTGGGAAAGCTTAAAAATAAACCCCTTGGTGCTCATCCAGTGTCTTTGGCAGAGCTTTCCAGGCAGGACAGCCCTCTGCCCCAGACCATGGCAGAACTGGGCAGGGAGAGCCCAGCACAGAGGGCAGAGGGCAGAAACATCTCTGCAGAGGAGTCACAGGGCTCCTGGGGGCTGTGACTGTTGTTAACCAGCACCCCCAGAGGGAACTGGGGTCCCAGGGAGGGTGTGGCCCCTCCAAGACTGACAGAGCTGCCCCAAGGTGTTCCCTAACTCAGAGGATGCCCATGAGGAGCCCCCTCACTGCAGCCCCCGGGCTGGCTGTGCCAGCACAGGGCTCAGCACCCCAGTACGGGGCTGGGTGCTGGGGGAGCGAGTGCTGTTCCCAGCAAGGCACCGGAGGGGCCTGTTTGTTCAGGAGGGAGCGTGGAGGTGTGGGAAAGGCCACTGTCTGTCTCCGGGCTGTGCCAAAGGGCTGTGCCAAAGGGCTGCGCCGGGCCAGCTCGGGGCCCTTATCAGCTCCAAACTTTTATTTGCCTTAGGGCCGCCCTCCCACCTTCTTGGGGGGGCTGCTGCCAACCCCGGCCCCCTCCCCGCAGGTGAGCCCCTCGCTGTTGTTGTTGGCACGTGCCACGGCGGGGCCCGGCGGCACCAGGGTCACTCCGGCTGCCCCCGAGCGCTTTGTCACAACACGGGAACAATAGCGGGGGCACGGAGCTGCGTTCGGGGGCTCGGCCGCCTTGTTTTCCACCTTGCGGGGTCACCGGGAAGAGCGTGACGCTCCCCCCGGCGCCAACACAAATAGGAGTCCCGGAGCGGGGAGGTGAGCGGGGGACACGCGCTGGGTAAACACGCGGCACGGCTGCTCCGGTCCCGGTCACGCGGGCACGTCCTCCTGCCCGGCCCTGGGCTGCTCTCCCCAGTGCCACAGAGGGGCTCTGCAGCTCTGATGGGGAGTGCTGGGCTGTGGCCCCCCCAGGGTGGCCCAGGGGGTCCCCATCGGGCAACAGTGGGAGCAGGGCAGGGCCACTCTGGAGATGGTGGGAGCAGGGCAGGGTCACTCTGGAGATGGTGGGAGCAGGGCAGGGTTATTCCAGACAGGATTTACCCCAGCGTCCTCGTGGAGAGAAGAGCTGGAAGTTGTTGGTGTGCACCCCAGACCCCCACCCAGGGGGATTTCACCCCCCTCATCCCCTGGAGGGAGGAAGCCAAGGGTGGGCTGGGCTGCCAGCCCAGGCTGTGCCCCAAGGGCAGCTCAGCCGGGTGCCTCCCTGCTCATTTCCTCCAGGGGCTGATGGCAGCGATACTGCCCCGTATCACCCATATTTCTTTCTCTCCTGGGTATTTTTAGCCCGTTCCACCCTCGCTGGAGAGGCCCTTGGCAGAGAGCAGGCTCTGCCCTGGCCTGGCTCGGCCAGAGAAACTAAACAACAGCCCCAGCCACATTGTGTGCCTTTATCTGCAGCTCATTTCCACCTATTATGCAGCCACAAGCAGCTCCACGGCCTCTGCTGGGTTTATCTGCAGCAGAGGGAGAGGGGCTGAGCTCTGCTTGGGGCCACCATGGGCCTGTGACATGACAGCCCTGTCAGAACCCTGAGCTGAGGCTGGGCTCAAGGGGACAGGACACTACAGCAGGGACAGGACACTACAGCAGGGACAGCTCTGCTTTCAGTGGGTGAGTGGCCCACGCTCCCCCCAAAGTCCCATCACTCTCAGGACAGCATCTTCCCCCCTCCCTCAGCCCCAAACCCTCACCTGCCCCCCCAGAATCCGCTGGAGGCTACAGGAAGCACAGTCACTCCACACTTCACCTTTTCTCATTCATCCAACTTTATTCAACAAGATGCAACACTGAGTCTGCCAGGGGAAAGGGAATAGCACTGAGGGCAGTGCCCACATCCTGCACTCGTGCCTGGGTCACACAGGACCTTCAGCCCTTTGGTCACAGCATCAGTGGGCTGGGGAAGTTGGGGGACAGGTCCCATGGCAGCAGTTGGTGCTTCCATCCCCCCCTAGCACCTCAGCCCACAGCAGGAGATGACTAGTGCAAAGTAATAAAACCCAATGACCCTCCAAACCAGAAGCTGCTGGTCTGATTCCTCCCCCAAACCCCCCAGGGCTCCAAGGCACATGGACACGGCTCCCCAGATCCCCTGCAAACTGCACCTTTAAGGCAGAAAGCTCCGTGCTCAGGCCCGTGGGTTAAAAATAACTTAAAGGCACACATCCCATGGGAAAGGGACCGGGGCCAGGAGGGCAGGGGGAACTCACACTCCTGGGTCACCCGTGGTGACCCTGCAGCCACTGGGATCTGCCGGTCACGGCAGAGCTGCCTCTGGATTGATCCGCCTGTCCCACGGGGAGGGGGCAGCTCCGGCAGCAAACCCTGGACAGGTGCCAGGGTCACTGGAATGGGATGGGGCTGGTGGCCAGGATCTGTCAGCACTGCTCCAGCCCAGCTTCCCGTGTCTGTCCCAGGCTCAGCCTGCCCCGTGTGGAGGCTGGAGGGGAGCAGCTTCCCACGGCCACGCTCCCAGCTCTCATCCCGGCAGAGGCTCTGGGGCCCGGCCGAGCCGCAGCTCCCGATGGCCAGGAGCCTCCTGCTACAGCCCCAGGGACGGCCTGTTCCACGGGGAGGCTCCAGGGATTGCTCCCTGTCCCAGAGCGAGGCACACGGGACACGGCGTCCCGGGGAACTTTCTGCAGTTTCCTTCCTTGCGGGGTCATTGGGGAAAACAGGAGGGAGCAGAGGCTGCGCTCAGCCCCACTCCCGAGCATCCTGTCTCCGGAGGGGAGTGTGTCCCTAAGGCACAGCACCAGGCAGGAGGCAGCTGCCCGCCCACAGGCAGCACCTTTGCAGGCAGGTGGGACCGGGGAAGGTCCCCCTGCCAGCCGGGGCCAGCCCGGCACTACACATACTGCTTTTTGGAGGCCGAGCTGCCGGGCCGGCTGCACGGCTTCTCCTCCGGGGCGGAGGCTTCAGCGGCCCGGGGGGCGTAGGGGTCCGACAGGGGCCTGCTGCTGCCACTGCCCAGCGCCAGGTTCTCCTCGTTGTGGAAGTTGGCCCAGTTCTGCTCGCTGGAGAGCTTGTTGTAGGTCTGGTAGGAGGGCACGTGGCTCTCGGCCATGGGCAGGAACGGGTAGTGCTTGGGTGCGTAGGGATCCGGCACCACGTCGTCAGCAAAGACATCCCGGCTCGGCACCTTCTTGATGTTGCTGAGCAGGTTCTTGCAGCAGAGGTGGAAGAGCTCCATGAGGTTCAGGATTAAGGAGATCAGGCCCATCACCAGCATGAAGATGATGAAGATGCTCTTCTCGGTGGGGCGGGAGATGAAGCAATCCACCTGGTGGGGGCAGGGGTCCCTCTTGCACACGTAGCGGGGCACCATGGAGAAGCCGTACAGGTACCACTGGCCGATGAGGAAACCAGCCTCAAAGATGCTCTTGCAGATCACACTGACGATGTAGGTCCACATCAGCGCCCCTCGGATCTTGAGCCGCCCGTCCTCTGTCACGTAGATCTTGGACATCTTCTTCTCCACGGCTGCCAGGGCCTGCTCGATCTTCGGGTCCTTGCTGTGGATAGCCCGAAGCTCACTCTGCTGCTGCTTCAGCTTCTCCTCCCTCCGGGAGAGATAGACAACGTGGCCCAGGTAAATCAGGGTCGGGGTGCTGACGAAGAGGAACTGGAGCACCCAGTAGCGGATGTGGGAGATGGGGAAGGCTTTGTCGTAGCAGACGTTGGTGCAGCCCGGCTGCTTGGTGTTACACACGAAATCCGACTGCTCGTCCCCCCACACAGACTCCCCGGCCAGGCCCAGGATGAGGATGCGGAAGATGAAGAGCACAGTGAGCCAGATCTTCCCGATCACGGTCGAGTGCTCCTGGACTTGGTCCAGCAGTTTCTCCAGGAATTCCCAGTCACCCATCTTCTAGGGAGCCTGTGCCTCTGCCAGCAGAGAGGGGAGAGCAGACACATCAGTTCCCTGTTTCCATGGGGAGGGGCACAGGGCAGGTAGGGCCACCTAAGCCCCGTGACTTTTTGGGATACAGCTGCTCTGCAGAGTGTCCCAGCAAACCCACTGGGGGACATGCCACACCTGAGGGAAGGACCCAGGCTTTCTGAGACCTGGAGGGCTCCTTCTACTTACCCTTGCTCAGTGCAGGAATATGGGGCAGGGGGAGAAGAGGCACCATAGGGATTCACCTCCCCCAGCAGCACCCAGCCCACAGCACCCACAGCTCATGGTTGTGGGACGATGGACCCCCAGCACCCTCCCCTCGCCCAGGGGACCCCTAGCACCCCTCACCGACCTGCTGCTGCTGGGGGGACCCCTTGGAGCCCAGCCCGCACCCCGCGGGCGCTCAGCCCTGCAGCCCGGCTGGGAAGGAGCGAGAGGGCGGCTGCAGCCCCGGCTCCTTATTAACTGTTGCTAATTAAGCACAGAAGTGCCGGCTGCGCCGTTAAAGGCACCCTGGCAGCTGTGGAGAGGGTGCCCGCGGTGGGGGTGCCCCGTCCCCAGCACGGTGTCCCCGAGCTGCGCCGGTGTCCCGGGAGCCCCGGCGGTCCCCACTCACCTCCGCAGAGCCGGGAACGTCCCGCCGGGCTCGGGCCGCGCTCAGTGTGAAGGGTCGGGCCGGGATCTGCGGCGGCTCCGGTCGTGCGGGGCCCGGGGGAGCCGGGGGAGGAGCGCGGCAGGAAACCGGGGGGCCGGGGCTTAGTGCCGGGCCGGGCCGCAGGTGAGCGGGGCCGCCCCCTCCCACCGCCCCCCGACGAGGGGGCGGCCCCGGCGGGCGGGGCGGGGGCAGCCGGGACCCCCAGGGACGGCCGGGATCTGTCGGGGCCGAGGCCGGTGCGGGACAGTGGAAAGACCGGCTGCTCCCGCCCGCTCGTCCCCGGCTGCGGCTCCGCCACCGGGAAAACCCTCTGAGCGGGGCAGGGACCCCGGGGATGCTCCGTCCACTGCCCGACAGCGTGTGCCGGGAATGTCCCGTCCCCCGCCCCGCGTCCTGGGGATGTTCCTTCCCCTGCCCGGCGGGGTGTCCCCGGGATGCTCCGCTCCCCGCCCAGTGTCCGGGGATGTTCGGTGCCTGCCCGCCCCGGCCCGCTCGTGGCTGTCCCCGCGGGTCCGTGCGGCTCGGCGGGCGCTGGGTGGTGCTGGAGCCCCATCGGAGCGCGGCTCCGGCCCCGCATCCCGCCGGTTCCCGGGCTGAGCCCCACCGGAGCCCTGCCCGGACCTGCCCGCGAGTTTCAGACGGAGCTTTGCTGGCGGGGGTCTCGGCACACACCACAACACTCCCCTTGGGGCTGCGCAGCTGGGAACGGCGGACCCTCCGCTAGCGCTGCTTAAGGAGAGATTAAACGGAAATAATTTCTATTTATTATAATATTTATCAAGGTTTAGTAAATAATTGATGTTGATCCATCCTTGATTTCCTTGGGGGCCAGCGTGCGGTTCTGCTGAATTAAGGTTTAACAACGCGTGACGAGCCGGGAGAGGCGGAGCGGGCTGAGTGAGCCCGACCCGGGGCTCGACTGCCCTGCCCGGCTCCGGGGGATGAGGAGCACCCGGCTGCGGGCTCCGGGGGAACCTCTGCAAATCCATGTCATCTGCCCTCACCAGTCCCCCCGATTTCCAGCGTGCAGAGCAGATCCCAGTGTCTCCAAGCAGTGTTTGGCCTTCTGGATCCGTAGCTTGTGCCATGTGTGCCATGTCTGTCCGAGGTGAGTGGAGAGCAGCACAGACAGCAATGGCATTTGGGCAGGACATGGCACGGCACTCGTGTGAGCCAAGGGGGAGAAGCTGTTGGGTTTAGTCATTTTTCACACAGGTTGACTCTTGAGGGTTCAGGGGTGGCTGGAAAAGCTGCTGGGCCAAGGGGGATGTGAACCAGCTGGGACGGGCGAGCTCACAGCTCCTCTCCTCTGTGGGAAGAACAGACACCCTCAGGCATGCCCACAGGCAGCCAGCACCCACCTGCCACCACGCCACTGGGACACCTGGGGATGTGCCCACGGTCCCAAGCAGGAGAGTTCCCATGGATGTGTCCCCCTCCCCTTACAGCCATCGAATTCCTGGCTGAAGAGTCTGGTGGTGACATCACTGGTGGTCACATCTGGTGCCAACCATCCCTGGCACATGCCAGGACACCTCTACCTCCACCCTCCCCTCCCAGCACCCTTCAGACAGCAGTCAGGGCTGTCACACACCTAGTCTGGGACTTGTTGTCCTTCTCCTCCGACTTGAGGTGGCAGTGGCAGGTGGAGGCCTTGCTGTAGCTGACGGAGCGCTTGGTGGATTTCCTCCACTTCCGAGCACTCCGGACAGCCCGCTTGAAGATGAGGTAGAAGATCTCACAGACAGTGAGGATGATGCAGATGGAGGAGGCTCCGACCATGAAATAGCTGAAGACCCTTTTCTCGGTTGGCCGAGCGATGTAGCAGTCCACGGTGTTGGGGCAGGGATCCAGGTTGGTGCACTTGACCAGCCGTGGCAGGTCGAAGCTGTCCCACATCTTGTGGAGGAGGTAGAGGAACAGGATCTCTATGATGAGCTTGAAGAAGAGGCTGAGCAGGTAGGTCCACCACAGCCCGCCGTGCTTCTTGCCCGTGTTGCTGTAGAGCTTGGGGCAATTCTCCCCGTTCTTCTCCCGGTTCTTCTTCTCGCGGTCCTCGCGGTAGGCCACGTGCATGATGACCAGGAGGGAAGGACAAGTGACGAAGATGAGCTGCAGGGCCCACAGGCGGATGTGGGAGATGGGGAAGAAGTAGTCATAGCAGACGTTGGTGCAGCCCGGTTGTCGCGTGTTGCAGTCAAAGTCCTTCTGCTCGTCCCCCCACACGCGCTCGGCCGCCACCACATAGACCAGGACGCGGAAGACGAAGACCACGGAGAGCCAGATGCGGCCAAAGGCTGTGGAGTACTTGTTGACCCCACTGAGCAGTGCCTGAAGTGTTTTCCAATCCATGGTGGCCGGCAGAGACCGAAGTCACCCGACCTGGAGGGGCAGCAGGAGCGTGGGGTGAGGAGCAATGGGAGGTGTGCGTTCCTCGCTGCACCAAATCCCCCACCACGCTGCACTGGTGTGGGGCGGGGGGACCATCACCCTTGCAGACAGTAAAACCAGAGGTGACTCAGCCTCTCAGCACTTCCTTCTGCCCCAAGGGATGAGCCACCCAGCCAAGTCCCCACCACCAACCCCCCGCCTGACTGCGTGTGTTGGTGCGGACTGGCAGCAGGATCCGCTGGAACGAGCCAGGATCAACAGCCAGAGGGGAAGCGGCTGCTGCAGTGCTGGGCTGTCAGGACATGCCAGGGACCGGTTTTTCTGTCTCACAGGTGATGCCCGAGGCAGCCCAAGCACAGGTGAGAGCGGGGCTGCAGAAAGGGACAGTCTGTGTGTGTCACCAGCACGTCACCCTGGCTGGTGCTCTGCTCCTGCTCCTGCCCCCGGCAGCAACACCGGGGACCCCGACAGCCACCACGGTGCCCTCTGAGACGTACCTGGAGGAGGCTCAGGCTCCTTCCCTGCTCATCGGGGGTTGTGGGATGGGAAGTGCCCAGCACGGGGCATGGCGGGGGTGCAATGGCACTCTGGTGATCAGGGTCCCCTCATCCAGGGAGGGCTGACAGTGCAGTGTCCTGGGGCTGCAGGGAAGGAACAGAGCTTGGAGCACTGCCCGGAGCTCCCCGACTGCCCAGGAGCCCAGCCTTGGCCAGAGCCACCCTGCAGTGAGCCCCAAACCCAGTGCCCTGCTCCCACACTGCTCCCACACTGCTCCCACACTGCTCCCACACAGGGACACACCGACAACAACTGAGCCAAGTAGGGCCAAGCTGGGATCCTGTGCCACCAAGTGCCAGGCCAGTGCCTCTCTGCCCACCACCCTGCTGGAAACAGATCGTCCTCCCTGGCAAAGCAGTGAGTCAGGGGAGCAATCACAGCCTTCCCACCCAGCCCTTGGCTTTAAAATCAGGAGAGGGGAGCTGCTGTTTCCTCCCAAACGCTGGTGCTAATGGCTGGAACCCAGAGACCCTGCACACCCCCAGGGCCTCTGTTCCCCCACCAGCCTGCCAATTCACCCATGCCCCCAGCCCCAGTGCCCTGCCACCAATCCACCCAGCACCCCCCCCGCCCAGCACCCACCTGCCCAGCTCAGCCCAGTGCCCGCTCCAGCCACGGACCCGCTGCAGGGTGGGAAGGGGATGTGACCCCCATGCCAATCCCTGTGCTCTGGGAGCCCCACAGCTCCCCCCTGGTGCTGGCTGGGTGCCAGGCGGAGCAGGGGCAGCGCTCAGGTGTGCTCAGCTCTGCTGGCAGAGCCCGTTTGCCTCCTGCAGAGCTCAGCACCCTCGCCAGCCCCCAGAATGCCAGCCCGGTGTGTCACCCTGGGGCCTGCCCTGCGTGGGCACAGGGCGTTGGACCCGAAAGTGCCCGGCTCCCACCTCTCTGGGGAGCAACCGCAGCAGAGCCGCTGTCTCTGGGGGGCTCAGGCCATGGGGAAGGTTGTGGGACAGAGGAGCAAGGCCTGGAGTGGCCATTCCTGCTCCTGGGCATGCCACACTGTGCCATCCCCCTGTGTCACCCCCCACGGCCCGGGGGGTCTTGTCATGGCACTGTTGGGGTCCCCACTTTTGGGCCCTTCAGGTCCAGCAGCCTCGGCCATAACACAACTCCCACCAGCACCCCAAACACAACTCCCACCAGCACCCCACACACCAAACACAGCTCCCACCAGCACCCCATTACACCACGGGATCTGTCCCCCACAGCCAGAGGCCCCCAGCAGCCCCCAAGCACCCTGTGCCTCCAGAGGTACCTGTCCAGCAGGGAAAGAGCCGCAGGAAGGTGTCCAGATCCAGGCAGATCTCGGAGTAGGGAAGCTCCTTCCCAGCCACAGCCCTCCTGCACACCCAGGGCTTGTCTGTGGAGCTGAGTGTGTGTGTGGGGAGGGGAAGGGTGGTTGGTTCAGTTCCCAGTAGCTGGGTGAGTCTGGCAAACAGCTCCTGGAGAGGTTCTTGCCGGTGCACATGCACACACACGCTCGGCTTGAACAACAAAGGAGATCAACAGAGCCGGATTCCTCCACCTGCAACACCAGCAGCTCCTGCCAGCGGATGCCCTGACCCCCACAAGGGTGGTCTGGGCACTGCAGACCCAGAGCAAGACCAGGGTGACAGGGACGGACACCGGGCTCGCACCGTCCCCCAGCCGTGGGGCCACCAGCGCCTGTTGCTAAGAATCCCAGATTACGCAACTGTAACCCACTTCTGAAGCGATTTTTTTGATTAGTAAGAGTTTTGCAACAGCTCACTGGTATCTCCAGCCTACAGGAACTCGCAGCCACCGCCCTGGCGGTGCCGGGACGGTCGGATGGGACCTTCCCCAAACAGCAGGATGGCAGCAGGGTCCCCACACAGCAGGACCCTGCCCTGCTGCTGCCTCCAGCCGCTCCCCCATGGCACCTGGAATGTGTCCCCAAGGGGGATGTCCCTCTCCCTGGAGCACCAGTGGCTCCCAGGAGGAGGTTGGGTGCTGCCCCACGGAGCAGCCCCATGTGAGGCCTTTGCCAACACAGCTTGGCAGGAATGAGGAATGTGCCTCCCCTTGCCTGCGGTTCACCTGGTCTTTAGGGTGCCCCGAGGCTCTTCCGGCATCCTCGGGCACGCCCTGGGGCAAGGGAGCCTCACGGGAGCCTGGCCAGGGCCACCCCTCCCTGGGACACAGCTGAAGAGCCCCTGGGTGCTTGCTGCCCCAGAGGTTTGCTCCCCTCTCTCCTGGCAGACAAGGAGCCACTCGCCCAGAGTGGTTTTTTGGCTCCAGGAGGTCAAATAAAGCCAGTGAGGGTTTGCCCAGCTGGGCACACACACAGGAATGGGGGCCCAGGAGATGAAAAGCCAGGAAATTCAAAGCAAGCCCTGTGGGAGCCTGGGAGTGCAGAGTGGGGTGAGCCCAGAGGACGGGGCAGACACAGGAACCTCCATCCTGGACAAGAGCAAAGTGGGAGCTCCCTCACCCAGGAACTGCCCTGTCCTATCGGCAGGATCAGGAATTTGAGCTATGTTGTTGCAGAGAGCCGGTGTGGCCGGAGCCTGTCAGGAATCTGGGGGCTGTGGCCCTCAAGATAATAAACCCAGAAGAGAGGGAAGTTGTTGAGAACCACTGGCAGCTCTGATTTCTTGTGCAGGCAGCAGCTCCCTGCCCTGCGGCCAAACCCTGTGAGAGCGGGGCCAGATTCCCCCTGGGCAGTTTCTTGCCTGTAATTTTGGAATTTTGGGAGAGGCCACATGGCCATGGTGAGAAAGTTCAGGTGCTTTTGGCCTGGGCAGATTTCCCTAAGGCAGCTGGGCGGGGAGCAGAAACACCTCTGTGTTTTGCAGTGCTGAGCTGGGTATTTGCCAGCAAAGGGCACATCCCTGTGCCCCCTCTGCCATCCCTCTGCCAACTGGCCCAGCGTGGGCACAGGGACAAGGTGCCAGCATGGTTCAGCAGCTCTCAGCACCTGAGAACCTCAGGTATGTGCCCAGGGTATGTCACCAGGTTGCCACCCTGCTCCAATTCAGCGGGGTGATGGGTGAAAGGCCTCAGTGCCAGATGTGAACACTGAAACACCCAGTGACCTCCAGAGGCCCTTAAAGAGTCTCAAATGGGGTTGGACTCGGGCCTTTTATTTCAGCTTCCTGCCTGCCAGCAGCATCCCAGCTGTCCTGCTCCAGGGCCACGTCCCCAGGGATGAGACTCCCCCACGAGCACAGGAGTCACGGGGTCCTGGGAGCCAGCAGCCAGAGCAGCCACTGGGCCCAGCACACTGGACAGAAATCAGAGAGTTTCTCCTCAATTCCCAGCAACGGGGCGGGGTTTGGCCAGGGAAGAAACAAGCCCAAGCTGGGAAGGCCAGGCTGCCCCTGACCTGCACACACAATCCTCTCTGCATCCCTGCCTGGGCTGGAGTTAGTGGTGGGTTTCTTTTAAAATCCCCTCTCCCCTGAATTCAGGGGCTCTTCTGGGACCCCACAAGGAACATACAGGGGATTCCCTGTGTGATGATGCAAAATCTGGGCAATAGTCAGCTTTTGTTTTGACACCCCCCCAGTTTATTTGTTTTGCTGACACTGGTCCTGCCTCTGCATCCCAGGACGTGTCCCAGCCCCCCCTTTTTTGCAGCGACCAGGGGCAACTTGGGGGGAAACACATCAGAAAGAATCAGCCAAACACACCCATTTGTGGGGCTGGTGGGGGCTGATCCCAAGCCTGGGTGGTGCAAGACAAGCCCGAGCTCTGTGGAGCAGCTGCAGTGCCTGCTCTGAGCACCACAAAGCAGCACAACACCACCCTGGCAACTGGATCTGCAACTGGATCTTCAGGTCTCTGGCCACGGGGCAGCAGCTCCAGCTGTGCTTTGATGTGTGGAAGTGGGACAGGGAGGCTCTCCCGGGGCTCATCTCTGCCCCATTAGTGCCTGCACAGGGAACACCTCGGGGTTTCACTCGTGCCACAGCCCCGAGCAGGAGCGGCCAACCTTGCTGGAAAACAAACAGCCCAGCCCATGCTCTTTAAATCGGGGCAATGGCTCGCACACAAAGAACAACTTTGTGCTCCCTCTGACGTGAGAGGCTTCAGGAAAGAAAACTTTCGGGTGGATAATCCAGCAACGGGAGCGGATGGGAGGAAGGCACCAAGCACAGCTTCAAATGAAAGGAGGTGGAAAAAAACCTGCCTGTATTCCACTATCTGCCTCTCTCACCCCAAAGGTCTCCAAACTCGGTGTCAGCACAAGGAGCTGCTGTGTGCCCAGAGGGTTCTGGGCACGTGGCTGGGATCCCCTCAGGGCTTCTCCACCATCCTCACCCTTATGGGGTGGCTGGTTCAGGCTCTGCCCTCTCATCCAGCAGTGCTGCAGCCCTGTCTGCCCTTGGCATCCCCCAGCCCTGCCTGCCCTCAGCATCCCCCTGGCCACAGCAGTCCCTCTGCCTCCCCCTCCAGCACATCCAGCTGGTCCTTTCCCCAGGGTGGGCTGTGGGAAGGAGCTCAGCTTTGCCCAGGTGGGAGCTGGTTCGTGTGAGCAGGATTAGGTGCAATGAACTGTCACCAAGAACAGCCCTGATCCTAAAGGACACAGGGATGGTGCTCCCTCCCTCCCTGTGCTGCTTCCTTTGGGGCAGAGCCAGCGAGTGCTGTCACTTCTCATGGAAAAAATAATAATCACACCCTCTAAATAAAGCAAAACCAGTAACAGATCGAGCTGCATGTTCAACATTAATGTTACTTACGAGTGCATTTGCCATGAAATTATTGTGAATTATTCATCCCAGCTAATGCTCAGTGATGGCCTCCAAAAGGACAGCGCCGCTCACGTCACGGCCCAGCACAACATATTACAGCAATAAACGAGATCAGATTCTGCCATTTAATGTTACTGTTTAATCAATGGTTGGGGTGTTTTTCCTCTCCTGTACTCAGCTGTTTTGCTGGCGTGTTTTCCTCTGGCCAGGCAGGATGATCCAGCAGCCCACGGCGGGCGCTGCCTGCCCGGCCGGATCCTCACGCCTGCGCTTCCCCGCGGTGGCTGCGGCACCAGGGACCTGCTCGTGTCCCCACTCGGCTAATGAGTGCTATTAATGATGATTGCATCAGTCTGAGATGGCCCTGGCACCCACTCTGTGGCTGATTTAGGGTGAGGGATAGGGAGATGGGTTCCTCGGGGGATCAGGGTGTCAGTCCTGGCTGGGACACGCTCAAAGTCCGGGCACTGCTGCCAATTCACAGCTGCCACAGAGCTGCTGGTCCCTGTGGCTCGTGGGCACTGCACGTGTCCTACAGCACGTGATTTACCCCAAATTCAGCAGGATAATGTCATGTGACATTCTCCCCAGAACAGGAGAAGCAGAGACTCCTCGGGCACAGCCCAGCTCCAAGGTGATGCCACCACCAGTGTTCCTGTGCCGGGGGACGGAGGAGGAAGAGGGGGATGAAGGTGCAGGGCAGGCGAGAGGCTCCTGCCTTCTCCCCGGCAGCTCTAGGAAAGAGCCTCCTCCTCGGACACGGCGCTGGGGCAGGACGCCGTGGGTGGGATGGTGGCCGTGGGGGGTTTGTAGTCCGCCCCATGGAAAACCTGCCCCGCCGTGCCCACGGGCTCGGCGCAGGACAGCGGGCAGTCCTGGCTGTGCCGCCGGCTCTGCCCCCCACCAGCCTGCAGGCACTCTCGGCACCGCTTGCCGATCAGGTAGGCGGCCTCGACGAGGCTCAGCACGACGCAGACGCAGGCGGTGACCACCATGAAGAGGGTGAAGATGTTCTTCTCGGTGGGCCGGGAGATGAAGCAGTCCACCACGTTGGGGCAGGGCGGCAGGTCGCACTTCACCAGCCGGGGCAGGGTGTAGTTCCTGTAGAAGCGGTAGAAGATGTAGAGGAAGACCACATCCACGCCGGCCTTGAAGATGAGGCTGAGCAGGTACGTCCACCACAGCCCGCCCCGCTTCTTGCCGGGGTGGGCGTAGATGCGGCGGCAGCCGTCCCCGCCAGCCTCGCGCAGCCTCTGCGCCTTGGCCTCGCGGTAGGCCACGTGCATGATGACCAGGAGGGACGGGCACGTCACCAGGATGAGCTGCAGGGCCCAGAGGCGGATGTGGGACACGGGGAAGAAGTGGTCGAAGCAGACGTTGGTGCAGCCCGGCTGCAGCGTGTTGCAGTCAAAGTCCTTGTGGTCGTCGCTCCAGACCCGCTCGGCCGCCACCACGTAGACCAGCAGGCGGAAGATGAAGACGAGGGAGAGCCAGATGCGGCCGAAGGCTGTGGAGTACTTGTTGACCCCGCTGAGGAGCCCCTCAAACACGCTCCAGTTCATGGCTCCCCGATCCCCTTAGCTGGCCTGGGAAGAGGGAAGACACTGTGTCACCAAGGAGCAGCAAGAGGCCCCCAGTGGAGCCCCCGTCACAGCTCCTGGGACCCCCTCTGGCCCGTGATCACACGCAGGGACTCCACCGACACGTGCCCCAGCACAGACCTGGTCCAGGTGATGTCTCTCCACCGAGCACCATCTCCCACTTTGGAAACAGGGGGGCCTGGCAAAGCTTGGGGGTTCTGCCCCAACCACAGCATCCTCCAACCATCACCAGCTCTGGCTCACGGCTCAGCCCCCCATCCTGCACCGCCCGCCCCAGCTCCTGCCTCGTTGCCTGGGTATTTGTTATTAATTCTCCTTATGTTGCCAGGCCTGGCCCAGGCAGGCCGTGACTCACAGGGCTGCTCCGCCGTGTCCTCTCCCACCGCTGGAATCTGCTGGTGCCTCTGCCCTCCCAGGCGGGCCGGGCAGGAGGAGCCCTGTGCCAATTGTGCTGTGTCCACACAC
The DNA here is from genome assembly GCA_038380795.1 of Pyrocephalus nanus. Lineage (NCBI taxonomy): Eukaryota > Metazoa > Chordata > Aves > Passeriformes > Tyrannidae > Pyrocephalus > Pyrocephalus nanus. Next base: position 5,554,475 of record CM076285.1, on the reverse strand, counting down.
GGGGGAGGCCACGGCACAGCAGAGGCTGTGGGTGGGCTGGGGGGGCTGCACAGCCCCTGCAGCGCCGAGGAGCTGACCCAGGGTGGCCAAAACCACCAGTTCTCACCAGCCCCAGGCCCCTGTGAGGCTGATCTGACCCTGGTTTGTGCCGTGCTGGAGGAACATACCCCACAAACGCCGCGGAGCCGCGGCCGAGCAGGGCCCCTGGGGCCGACTTGGCACCGACTCTCCCTAAATACTTCATTATCAGGAAAATAACAAAGTTCCCCCTCACTGGGGGCTCTCAGGGGTGAACACAGCCCCCGGTTGTTGCAGCCTGGCCCAGTCCGTGTTCCTGCTCGGGGGCCACAGATGTCCCGGTGCACGTACCCGCGGTGGGAGCCGTCCCTCGGGGTGGATCCCTGGGGACACACACAGCCCCAATTCCTCCTTCTCTGTGCACCCTTCCAGCAGCACAGGATGCGCCCATCCCCCTGGATGATCCACCAGGTTGTGCAGATGCACTTCCCCAGCCCCACATCCGCAGGGTCCCCACACCACTCACCCGCAGGTGTCCCTCGCCGAGGCCGGCGCGGCTGCAGGTCGGTGCTTGCTCTTGGCAGGAACGCATCACTTGGTGCAAGAGACATCACATGAGTCATTCCCGGGCTCCTGGGAGCGAGGAGGAGATTCCCAGGGGGAAGGGATGAGTCTCGAGGCAGATCCCCACGTGTCCCGTAAGCTGCCCGATCTCCCGAGGCAAAGGGCGGCCCCGCAGTGTGGAGCTGTGCAGGGAAGGGCTCTCTGCTCTCAGGTGCTGCAGGGATGTTGGGGTGCCCAGTACAACCTGGGGTCCCTCCATCCCTTCCCTGCACCCACCTGCCCTTGCTCCAGCACGGCCAAAGCCCTGGGAGCCCCTGCCCACGGCACCAGGAGCTGCTCAGACAAACAACTCCCTTTGTAATCCTTTCTTTACTCAAACTTTGCACCGTGCCAATACTTCAGGAGAGCCTTCATCCCTCCCCACCCTCTGACAAGTGGGCGGGTGGTAGCTGATTATTTTACTGGGAATTAATAAACTGCTTATCTATGCTCCCCTGGCCTGTAAGTTGGCACAAGTCTCTTCCCCATCACCCCTCCCTGATTCCAGAACCTGGAGCCCTCCCAGCTCTGAGAATCCCCTCTTTGAGGTCTGGCCCCTGTCTCGCAGCTCTGGGGCACAGGGATGGGGCTCAGAGGGATGGGGCTCCAAGGTGTGGGGTGCAGGAGTTCAGGTACTGCTGGAGTCATCTGAGGAGCAAACACACATTTCATTTGCAATTCTGCTGGGGTTTAAAAAAAAAAAAACCATAAAAAAAAACAAAAGAAAAAAATGCAGAGAAACAAATCTAAACAGCTGTAAAGTAAATTACCAGTGTTTGCGGATGGCTCCAGGGAAGAGTTCTGCAGTTTGAAATCAAACAAGCCCATTTTTTTTTTTTTTTTAACGTGCCTGTGTAGTGGCTGTGCTGTGAAGGGAGTTCCCAGGGGCTGTGTCCCCCCATGGGCAGGCAGGAAGGGCCCAGAGCAGCCCCCACCTACCAGCACCAAGCAGTGGATGAGGGTTCTGCCCCAGATGTCCCTAATTTTATGGGTGTCTGAAGTGGCTCTTGTGGCTTTCTGGGTTAAAATCCCCTCTTTTGGGGAGCTGCCAGGTGAGATGGGCATTTTCTGCTCCAGGTAGAGCCCCCTCCACCCCTCCACAGGTGAGTCCCTGGTGCTGGGGACATGGAGGTGTATTAATGGCAGCACTTTATCTTCCAGAAACAAGCCCTATTAGTACATTTTCACTACAACATGAAATATTAATAACACTTTGCATTTATATAGCGTCATTCATCCCGCAGTCACCAGCCAAGCTGCTGACATGAATCAAACAGCACAGTCAGCTCTGGAGGTGGCAGGTAAATGGGATCAGACCCATTTTCCTGCTGCACAGGGTTTTCTCCAGCTCACTGAAGGTCCTGAGGATGTTTTGGGGGACAAAGCCCAAACAAACAAGGCCAGGGGCTGCTCCTGAGAGGTGCTGGCTGTGCTGGGCTTCCTCCAGCTGCTGCAACTGGAATTTGCTGTTCCTGATACTGTGCTGACGGTGCAGGGAGGGGAGTTAGGAAACCTTGTCAGCCCACGGAGAGCCAGGCCCTGACACAACCCCAGGGCTCTGGCAGCATGAAAGAGCAGAAGCCAGTGAGGAAAGAAAGGGCTGTTTGCCTCGTGTTTAAACCCTCCTCCAGCTCCGGAGCACCGATGATTGCGAAGGCTTTTACACACCAGCTCAGCAGGAATCACTCCTGATGTCGGAGATGCTGCCTAACAGGGTGGGACCCCACTGCTGATGCTGGATCAAGACACACAAACAGGTCCTGGGTGAAGTTCTGGAGCGGGGTGAGCGGCAGGGAAGGGCTGTTGGCACAGCCCCACCACCCGCTGCTCCCTGTGCCCAGCACCACGGCTATTCCGAGAAGAAGGCACCTTGTTTGTCTGCAGATAATTAAAAAAACCCTAAACAGATTAGTGAAAATCAAACACACAGAGCAGGCTGGATGTTGGCTCAGCCAGGAGAGCGGTGGGAGCGTTCCTGGATGTTGGGGTCCAAGTGGCTCAGCCCTGGGACCCTCCTTCCCCAGCCCTGTGGCTCCACACCGTGCTGCCAGCTGCATTCCCCATCCCATGGGGTTGTTCAGAAGCTTTTCCAGGGAAAGCCTGTGTTCTGGATGAGAGCAGGCAAACCCTGCCTGGCCCAGCCTGCTCGTGGCCATCTAGCACGGCCAGCACCCATTAATCTTGGATTTCTACGTGAGGCTGCAGGGAGTAACCTCATTCTTGGGGAGACCTTAATTAATCACATGCTCAAACTGCCTCGATGAGGTGGTTTGGTGCCGAGCAGATAAATTCACAGGGTCAGCGGTGGCTGGGGATGGAGATGAGGTTATGAGGGACCTAAATCATGGCAGTGGATGGTGGTGAGTAGAGCAAGGGCCAGGGCTGTAAAATCTCTGCACTGGGAGCAGATGAGTGGGGCACAGGGGGGAGATGCTGCCGTGGCACTTTGCCCCTGAAAAGGCTAAAATAAGAGGGTCTCAGCCTGTGCAGACCATTCCCCTGCAATGGAGGCAAAGGAAGGATGTGGAGGACAAACTCCTAGGCTGGAGGGGACCCTGGGCAGTCACAGTCCCAAAACTCAGGCAGGGAGGGGTCGGGGGACTTGGATGCTCTCCCAGTAGGAGCAGAGTCCAACCCAGCCCTCAGCCCTGCTGACTGCCGCTGATGGGCCGCTTAACGCCTGTTTTGGGTTGTTTGGCCAAATAATCACCCTGCAAACGACATCTTTGCCCTTCCCGCTGACCTTGGCAGCATCCGAATGGGCGACCTCAGGTCAGAGTCTTTATATCCCATTACCAGTCTTCTGAGTCACGCCTGTCCCCCGGCGAGCTGCATTATTTTGAGATGGCAGCTAAATGGGAAAGAGGTCGCGCTCCCAATAGGGCGACAATAGGACATGACAGCGCTTTTCTGAGTGATTAAGCCTCAGGTGATGCCAGGGCTACAAGACAAGTGGCTGAAGGCTGAAAGACTTTAATCACCCCGGAGGTGGCACTGCATCCTCACACTCCATCCTGCCAGGGTGGGCTTTCAGTGCGAAACGGGAGCGATAATAAACAACAATCCAGCCCAGCCTGCGCGTCCACTGGGTAGTTATCCGTGCTGCTGTTAATAATCAGCACGGGCAGCCTGTTGGCCCTCAAAGAGCCTTCTGCGATAAATCAGCCCCGATGCCTTCAAATAACTGTCCGGGGCCGCCGGAGCAGACACTAGATGGCATTGGGGGAACGCGCTGTGAGGCACAGCCGCCTTCCCCGGAACTGCCTGGCAAAACAGAGCAGAAAACTCAGGATGACGGAGCAGAAAATGTCTCAGCCGGGGAGAGGCCACCAGCTCACCTCCATCCCCAAACCCACCAGCTCACCTCCATCCCCTCAGCAACCAGCTCACCTCCATCCCCTCAACAACCAGCTCACCTCCATCCCCTCAACAACCAGCTCACCTCCATCCTCACATCCACCTTCATCCCCACAACCACCAGCTCACCTCCAGCCTCTCACTTGCCTTGTGAGATCTAGTGAATCTAGTGAAATAGTTTATCCCCAAATTACTGTTCGGTTTTTTTGGTTTTTTTTTGGTTTTTTTTTTTTCCCAGCAAGGAGTTGGGGCCTGGGTGGAGCTGCCTTGGTGGCTCCCCAGAGCCTGGCTGTCCCTGCCTGCACCAGCACGGCCTTTCAGGGCTTGGTGGGTCCTCCAAGGTGCACCTGGGCACCTGCTCAAGGGATGGTGATGAGAGGTGGGACTTTAAAGTGAGTTCAGAGCCAAACGCTGCCACTGCCCTGTCCATCCCCTGCTGACTCCCTTCACATGGGAAACAAGGTTTTCCTCCTGCAGTCTGGGCACGTGCTTCCCATGCCTTGCTCAACCCCTCCATCCAGATTAGCCTGTTGGTCCATCTGTCCATCCACCCCCCTGCATCTTGCCCACTCTGGGGTGCATCCGTACCCCGGGGGCTGGTGCAGACAGGCCTGGGAACAGCCCTGGGGACACCTCAGTGGAGCAGCAGAGCAGCCTCACCCTCCCAGCCCTGCCACCCAGCTCGGAGCCAGGAGCTCTTTGCAGGTGCTGGGATCCATTTGGCTCTTTCCCAAACAGGGATTGGTGTCACTCTGCACAGGGCAGAGCTGTCGGGGTGATGCTAAAGGTTTTGGGGTGTGCACCCCACCCAGCTTACACCCATCCCCTGGGGGTGGGACTTCCCCTCCCCTGTTCTCCCAGCCCAGGGAGGGTGACACACAGCAGAGGCAAAATTCAAACACTGCCAGAGGCACCAGAGCCAGAGAGCTCTGGTTTTTGGGGGGATTTCTGCCCCAGCAGCCTGATGTTACAGAATTCTTCCAAAGACCAAAAACTTTCTCGCACCGTAAGAAAAATACTACATTAAAAACAACCCATCTCCCCTCTTAGTTTGCTTGTGCCACTCCTGGGGACTCTGGGCACCAGGACTGAACTCTGAAAAGGGCCCAGACTTGGCTCGAAGCGAGAGCGTTCACATCATCGTGTCTTAAAATGTCACCACTTTAATTAGCTCCATCTGAAGCTGGAGTGGGTCTGTCTGGAAACCAGCAAGGAAACTGCTTCACCCCTCTCTGCTTTCAGTTTGGGTTGAGAAATTTGCTAAGGCTGACCTTTTCCCTCCCAGACCCAAAAAAGGTTCCCAATCCACACTGGCATTTCCTAAAAATAGGGCAAAATAGCCCCCCCAAAAATACCAACCAGCTGTAGGGATGATGTTGTTCTGCATCACACCAATGCAGGGAGAAGGACTTCAGATTCCTGCCCTGGGAGAGGTGATGCTCCCAGGCTCCCATTGTGGCAGTTTTTTCCCTTTCATCTCCTTCAGACACCGCTGAAGGTCCCCTTCACTGACAAAGGAATCCCCCAATTATCTCAAATCAAGGTGCCCCCTGCTCAGTGTTTTCTACAGCATCATTTAAATCTCCATCTCACCCACCCCTTTAATTTCATTTTTTTGTACCTGTAAGGCTGCTGGAGCCATAACTTGCACTCCAGGATAATTTCCTGCTCTAACGGATACAGTGAACTTCTTCACAATCTGCCGACCAGCCGGGAATGCTTCTCCAGGTGGGATACGCTGGGTAATTATTGGATTTCAGCTGCTGGAGATGGAGGTTGGAGCCCACTTATGCTCTGTGTGCGTGTGATAAATTAATGAAAGCGAAGCCAGGGGAAGCACCTGAAAAAGCACAGGGAAGCAGGAGGCCACGATGCCCCACCAGGGCTGTTGGGCTTGGGAATCACAATGCTGAGGTGTCACGACACCTCCAAGGGCTCTGGAATCCAGACCAGGCTGTCTCCAGTGCGACCTCTACGAGCAGAAGCCACCAAAAGTCAGGGGCCACGTCAGGAAGGGTCACAGAGGCGTCCACCACGGCGATGGCTGGGTGATGGATTTGGGTCTGGCCTTGGCCAGGGGCCCAGCGAGCATCTCCTAGGGGAAGGGCTGGTGCTGCCACCACGCGCTGCTCTGCCCTCTGGGAATGGCAGAGCAGCAGTTGGGTCTCCCTTGCAGAGCGAGGGGAAGCTCAAGCTCGAGAAATACCTTCCCCAGAGCCTGATAATTCTCCGGCACGTCAGAGGAAGAAGAGCGGGATCAAAAGCATCGTCGCTGCCTCCCCGCTCATTGCCGGCGAGCCCGGAGCCCTGGCCTCGCGGCGCTCGGGCTTTGGTGGAGCGTGACACTCGCCTGTGGCGTGCCACACAATTATGGCTCGCAAAGAGAAGGGGCAGATCGCCCCGGGCGCGCGGAGAATGAGAGCCGGCCGCCTTTCATCCGCACCCCACCTGCCGCTCGCTATTCTTATCCCTCCTGATCAAGGAGAAGCGTTTCCTCCTCCTGCAATTGAAGCCCAGAGCCCCGGCACGGCGCGGGCGGCGCGGGGAACCCGAGCCGGGGACGGGGCTGCCCCGGCCCCACGCTGCGGGCCACGACCCCGCAGGGAGGCCTTTCAAGCTCTGAGGGAGCCTGGTGGAGACGGGCATTGATGTGCAGACACAGGTACGGCTCCAACGCCCCTCGCACGCCGAGCAAGGGCAGCCTTGGGTCGCCGGTGAATGTGGGAAGTGCCGCGGCGACGGCGGCAGCAAAGGGACCGTTCATGCCCCGGCGTTGGTGCCAAACAGGGGTTGCTCCGTGGGGAAGAGGAGAAAAGGGGATCTTGGGAGGAAAAAATTGGCCACTGGGGTTTAAAGATTCCCTCGTGTTGTCACGAGAGAGACTCGGCCTCTTGTTTCCTGCTTGCGCAACTCTGCCCCCAACTCCAGTCCTCGCGAGGGGGACAAATGCCACGAGTCACGATGGCAAGGGGCCACTCAGGGTTGTGTCCTGCTGGCCTGGAAGAAGGTGGAAGTTGCTTCTGGCACCATCCATGGGCAGAAAGCAGAGCTGCCTTGGTGGCAAGGAAAGAAGAGCCCATCTCCATGTCCATCCCATCCCCATGGCGAAGGCCGATGGCCAGACAATGTAACACAAGATCAACAAGAGCTCGAAGAAGGTAACTGGGTCCATCTCTTCTAAAGTGAAGCCAAGTCAGCAGAGCTATCCCAGGGACCAAGAACATTTGAGCAGAAACCAGGGAAACACCAAACTCCTCTGGTGATGATCACAGATCCCATCTGCTGAAAGACTTTCCTTCCCCTTTCAGCAGGAGAGCTTTGCTGACCCTTCCAGGCTGCCTTTGCCCCCTCTCTGGTTCTTACAAACTGCTCCAGGAATTAACCAAACTCAGGGTTTCTGGAGATGCTGGAAGAGCACACCAGGGAGAACCAGGCAAGTCTCCAAGAGGCAGCTCTAAACACACCCAGTTCCTCATGCCCTCAGGAGCAGAGTCAAGAGGGGCTGCAGTCCCCAAAGAGCCCCAGACTGGGCTGAAGAGACCCCATTCCCAGATGTCAGGGATCCTGAAGAGAAATAAAAGTCCAGGGAAGTTCACTCCAGGACTCATGTGCTGATGCTGCAGCCTCAGGAGCCAGGGCTGCTCCAGGGTCACACGTGTTTGGTCCTCTCACTGCCCCCACAAAGTGAAGGAATTTTGGCGTGTGGCACTGGGGGTGCCTCAGCACCCTGGGGAGATGCTGAGGTGGAATGTCCCCCTTGGAGAGGAGAGCAGCTTGCTCCCCCACCTCGGGGTGGGAATTGCACAGGGCTCCTAGCTGCAGGTTCACGCCTGACTGCAATCAATGTAACCTTTTAAAATTAATCTACTTTCTCTCCTCTTTTGCACACAAATACAGTTGCTGAAACTCCTCCATTTCCATGACATTTGGGAAAAAAATTCTTGCCTCAGTGGAACGCTTTCTTTACACTTGTGGGCATTATTACTTTAGGGGGAAATTAAAATAAAGGTTGGGGGTTTATTTTTGGTCCATGATATCGGGAAATAAAGGTCCTTTCTCCCCCTGCACTGCACTAAGTGCCAAGCAGAACGAGCGGAGCAGTCAGGACAGCCCGGGGTCTGCCCCCAGTGCTCCCAGTCATCCTGCCCTGCAACCAGGGGGAAATCCCTGCCAGAAGTTCATGGCCAAAGGTCAGGCAGTAGAGAGCCAGGGCAGCAGCCCCAGCACGAGCACAGGGAGCTCCTGCCCTCTGCTCTTGCTCCTGGTTTCTCAGCATGGGAGGGAAATGGGGAGCGACGGCCGCCGGGCTCTCAATCACCCACCACGGGACAGGGGAGGGCGGCTGCACCCGCCTGATGGATTGGGAAGGAAAGGCTGACAGCCCCAATTTACACATCACCCTGCTTTTCTGCTTCAGACACAAAAAGCAGCGTTTCTTCCCTGTTTTTCCAGAAGCAAAGCCCAGGCCCGGCCTGGCCCCCTCCATCCCCGGGGGCTGAGGGGAGGCAGGAGGGTGAGGGGGGAGCCAGGGGTGTCACAGGGACAGCGGGATGCAAAGGGACACCTTGTCAGCCAGCTCGTTCCCACGGGCACAGCTGGGAAACAAACAACTGAAGGGAGGAGGGAGGAGGGTCCTCACCCACGGAAAGGGTGGGAGATGCCTCCTCCATCAGAGATAAACACGAACACCCTGACACAGCAGACCTTTCAGGACAGCAGCCAGACCTCGGGCAGAGGAAGAAAAGGGTTTAAACAGCTAATTCAGGCTTTGGAGTCATCTCAGGCTCTCTGGGTGTAGAAGGGGTGTCCTCACTGCCCACCCTCCACCCAGAAATCCCCACGGGTGCTGTCCAGCTGTGTCCCTGCCCTGAACAACTCCACTCCCACCTCTGCCAGACCCAGCATCCCTGGAAACGAGTCCGTGCACACCCCCTGTTCCTGTGCATTTAAGGATGGAGGTGTTTGGGCAGGAGACATGGGCAGGGCAGCAGGACCCCCGTGGACCACACAAGGTCCCCCATGGAGGAGGATGGAAGGGGCAGGGCAGAGCAGGACAGCAGTGCCTGGCCAGGCAAGGAGAGGAGTTTCCAGTGTCACCACATGCTCCCCAGTCCTCTGGCATGTGCAGGATGGTGCCACTGCCCACACAACCCTTCAGCCACCCCTCGCTCCCGACATTCCTGGCCTGGATTTCCTGGAACAAACCCAGCAGCCTCCTCCTCCTCTTTCCCAGGCTATTTTTATCCTCCTCCCAGTGACAGATTGAGGGCTTCAAAACCCAGCCCTGTGAACTCTCTCCTGCTTCCCCACCATGGAAATTACTGCGCAGTGGTTCAAAATGGGAGAGCAATTTGCAAAACAAATAAGTCTCCGATTAGCTAACGAGCATCAGGCTGACCTTACAGGGACCCCTTCATTAGGAGACACTGAGCACCGATTAACTGCACCGGGATGGAGGGAGCCACTTCAGACTGCTTTAATGAATTAAATATATGCTCCTATTTGGCTCCTAATGTTAAAAACCCTCTAAGTACAGTAATTGTCACATTCCCGAAGTCAGTCATCTCTCCACCTCGCAGTTCAGCTCCACTTTCCCCTTCCCAACACCAAAGTTTAATTTGTTAATGTTCCTCTGGTGCCACAGTGTTTCCCTCCATTAACACCAGCCCATCAAAGGGTCCTGCTCTGGGAGCTCGGGTGTGCTCCCCTCCCTCTTCCCAGGGGTGTCCCAGCATGTGGAAGATGCTCCATGCCCTGTCCCTGCTCCTTCTCAGGCTGTATTTTCTCCTCTCCTGTTTCTCCCTGTCCGACAGGACAAGAGGGAAAGGCCTCAAGCTGTGCCAGGGGAGGGCCAGGTTGGACATCAGGAGGAAATTCCTCATGGAAAGGGTTGCTAAACATTGGAAGGGGCTGCCCAGGGAGGTTTGGAGTTCCCACCCCTGGTGGTGTCCAAGGAAGGACTGGATGTGGCCCTCAATGCTCTGGGCTGGGGGACAAGGTGGGGATCGGTCACAGGTTGGACTCGATTTCCAACCTGAATGATTCTATTGGGAAAAAGAGACAGAAAGGGAAAAACCAACGACAAGGAAACAGTGGAGGAATTGAATGACTGATCATCCTGGCCCTGGGGTTGTCCTGAAGCTCTTCCCGCTGCCCAGGGGGCTGCAAACCTCACACCTTTCGCCGATGTGCCTCTGACTGGTGTGTAATTTAATTACCGCGCGCTTAAAAGATTAAATCCACGATTAAAAGAATTTATATGGATTAGTGCGGGATGATTTTAAATCACTGCCAGCTCCCGGCACAGCAAACCAGCCATCTGCAACCTGCACTGAGCTGGGAGGGGCTGGGAGGCCACCCTGGCCCCGCTCTGAGAGCCCCCAGCCCCTTCCCAGCACTAACATTCCATGCCAGGGGCAGCACCAGCACTGCCACAGAAATGGGAGGGTGTCACCTCCCCTGCACACTCCATCACACACATCTCTGCCTAAACACATTCCTCCCTTAGTCCCCAGATGTGAATTTTAGGCCCTTTTAAGCCAATCTGTTACTTCAGTCACTTATTAGATGTGTCTTTTATGGGGAAAAGAAAGAAGCAGGATGGGAGGAAAAGCAAAGCATGCTAAACTGGGAAGGTTTATGGAATCAACTGGTTTAAATCAAATTCCCAGGCCTCCAGCTAAAGCTGTGCCTCAGAAAGCTTTATTGTTTCCCTCTCCGGGGTGAGAAGGGGAATGTGAAATTCATTTTCCTGTGCTGGGTGGAGAAGGGAGGACCACGGGCAGCGTTTTCACTGAATTGCTACTTCCAAACGTTCATCCCTTTATCCCAGCAGCCACCTCACCTGGCTGCTCTGATCACTCCAAAAGCAGGCAGGGATGGAGGCCAAGGGGTCTAGGGCTAAACCAGCCCCTTTGGGAATGTCCTGGAGCAGTGGCCAGCGTGGCCACCTTGCCCCCCTCATGGCAGTGCCCGTGCTCAGGGCTGTCCCTGCTCTGGGGGCTGCGGGCACACACCAGCTCGGGCACATCCCTGCCAGCGGGACGGGCTTTGACACTGCAGCCAAGAACACTCAGCCAGCCATCTGCTACCAGCACAGCCAGGCAGGGACACAGGGAGCCCCTTCCCGACCTCCATCCCCCCTGAGCCGGGATGTATCCGGCCCTTCCACGCGCAGGATCCGGCACAACGCCGGGCCCGGTGCAATCTGTTTGATTTGAAATATTAGTGGAGAGATTAGAAACAGTGCTCATGATTTGGTGATGCATATGGTAATTAAAGTGTTACATTGCAATTATGATGTAATTAAACTGTGGGATGCTCTTCAAGATGCAATTGCCACTCATTTGCATAACTGACGGATTTGCTTATTATCACCCTTTTAATATATGTATTAAAAAGAGCATCAAGAGCGTTGGCTACAGAAGCAGCACTCAGTCTTCCTCCAGCACACTGCGGGGCCTGGGCTGCTGCTTCCCAGCTCCCACTGCTGCTGATTCCTTCCCTGGCTGGGGCTCCCCTCTAGCAGGACTCGGGAGTGGCTCTGTTGACCACCAGCCCCCCTAAATTCCAGCCCAGGCAGCCCCTGAGCAGCCTCTGGGTGTCCTCCCTCTGCACAAAACACTGTCAAGCTCTCCCCTGCTCAGTATCTGCAGGGCTCTTATTCCAGAGCAGGAGGTTTTCGCCTTTCCCAGCCTCCCTAAGCCAGTTCTCAGTTATTTCCCCTTTAAGGATGCTGTTTGGGGGTCTCTCCCTGGAAACCCACCGAACCTGACCTTTCCAAACAATTAATGCCAACCCCTACAGCTGCTCTACCCACCAGCTGCCCACATCTGGGCTGGCACAGCCCCCTAAAAGCACTCAGTCCGTGCCACCGTTCCTCAGTCAGAAGGACCTTTCTGCATCTGTAGATTCCTGTAGGTACTGGGGGAAAAAAAAAAAATCACTTTATAAAATAAGGGAGAGAAAATCTTCACTGAAAGCCAAACCCTGTGTCTGGACTTTGCTTTTATCCCGGGCAGGCCATGCCTTAAAACATCCCTGACAGCTGGTAATGCCTCAATCTGCCTCGCTGAAGAGCTCACGAGGAAAGGGAAAAAAGGACTTTTCAAATGGTTCCTTTTATCTGCTGGTTAAACCTGCTCCCAGAAACACGAGACTCCTGAAGGACGTGATGCCTGGCGTTGGGCAGGAGCGGATCGATCAGGAAAACGCTGCTGCTGCTCGGAGGGGGCGATGGGCTGGGCTCTGGGGAGCGTTTCATCCCCTGCCCAGTGAGATCCTGGGGAACATGCCCAGGTTTAACATCACATGGGTAGGATGTGGAGCAATCCCACCATCCAGCCTTAGAGGTCCCCAGGGAAGAGGCTGCTCCTGCCCCCTCCCCAAACCATGCTGTGTGGTACAGTGGCCTTGGGAGGTGACAGGTGATGGAGGCCCCTGTCAACGAGGCCAAACAGCAGCTCAAAAATCACCGGCCCCCCGAGAGCTGCCATCTCCGAGCAAAACACATTTACAGTCATTTTAGAGGAAAAGCTTTTTCCCTTCTCTCCGAGCTACAACAGATCTATGATAGGGCTTTTCAAACTTCAGCATCCCCCTGGCAGCCTGTGTTAGGCCTGGAGGTGGAAATAAATGATTCCTCACCAGATTAAAAGATATGTGTGACAGCTGAGAGGGGCTGTTCCTGCATCTGAGGCTGAGCACGAGCCAGGCTGGAAACCCCTGGTTGCCTGGAGGGCCCCCATGGAGCTTTCCCAGCCTGGGGCCCCCATTCTGGGCAGCTGGGCCCCCAGAAGGAGCCCCGAGCATCCTGCAGCACCCTCCCTTCCCCCATTTATTTTGGTTTGGTTGGGAAACTGCAGCCACTTGCTAATTAAAATTGATGCCGTGTTCACCAGAGCCCAATTCTGCATCGAACTCCCGTTGCTTCCATCTCCACGAGAGCAGGTCTGCCATATTTAGCCAACTTTTAAACTCATTAGCAGAAGCAGATGCTTAGATCCGCAGTCCCTAATGACTGTAAATGAGAGTATTAGTTTATTGACTGGTGGCCTAATTGTTGCCACCACGACCACAAGCGGCAGCTTCAAGCCCAAAGCGCTCTCTCTGTGCTGAAGGACACCCGGCCTGGGGGGGACAGGGACAGGGGGACGATGCTGCCAAGGCTGGAGCCAGGTTTTGGGACAGCAGCACCCGCCATGTGACCCTCCTGCAGATCCCCAAGTGACCCCAGCATGTGAACAGTCACACTGAAGTTAATTAAATTACACTTTCCCCAGCACAGGTCAGAGCCTCGGAGCACGTGTTGATGGGTGACCTTTTGCAGGCTGGCTTGACTTACCCGTGCTCCCTGCATGGTAATGAAGGCACTGGTGGGGCCTGGAACAGCAGCCTGTGCTGTCCCTCCTTCCTCCTTCGCTTGTCCATGGAAATGTAAATAAACTGCAGGAGGGGAGGGTCAGAGCTCAGTCCCTGTGCAGCCCTGCAGGGGTGGGCAGATGTGACCCTCAGCCCTGATGGACATCCAGAGCGAGTAACTGTGGCTCTGCTTTAATAAAAGCATCTACAGCCTGCCCTGGCCCAGATGGGCACAGACACCCCCGAAATGAAGAGGTCCTGAGCATGGCCCATGGAGCAGGGACAGACTGAACCCCAGGGAGACGTGGGTGCCTTGGGATGCTGCTGGGAAGGCCAGATGCATTGCTGGCAGAGCCTGTTCTGGCCAGTATCTTCCTGGAAATGAGACCAAGAGGTGCCACACGGAGCCTGTGGGAGCTGCTGCATCCCCGACCTGAACCCCCAAATCTGCCCCGGCATCGTGTCTATCCAGAAACAGCCACGGACAGAGCAGGGTCTGCCTTGAGGGACTGGTTGATGTTTCTCCAACACCTAAAACTCAACAGAAAAAACAGATTTACAAGAGGATTTAAGAGGCATCAAGTTGCCTGGATACCAGATCTTGTAACTACCCAAAAAGTAATTATAAAAGCAAGAAATCTGTCTCGGCTAAGCAGGTAGACGGGAAATTGGAAATCCATTTGTGAGAGACTTTCTGCTTTCTAATAAGGCAGGTTACAGCTCACCCCTGTTCTGCCCTGCTCCTGACACCCCTGCCTGCCCTGGAGCCACTTCCCTCAATCCTCCCTGGCCACGCTGGGCGATCTGGCTGGTTGATCCAGCTGGGCAATGCCACACCAATTAAAAGAACCCCCTGCCAACGAGAAACCCACTTTGAAACAGCCTGTTGTTTTTTTTTCCTCTTGAGAAAAAGCTAAGAAAAATTCAGAAAAGCAAAATAAACCCAAAAAACCCCTCTCCAATCCCAAGATCCGAATTTCTTCACACGGACTCGCCCGCTCAGCCCGTCGATGCATCGCAAGGACTTGTAATTATGAGCACAGAAACCTTTTGCTGCTGTAATTGTTTCTGTGTGGCCTGGGAGGAGATGGGTTTGTGCTGCAAGGGAGGGAGATTTTGCTGGAGCATGAAAAGAAAAGCCATTTAGTTTAGGTAACAGCTTCGGAGCTCCAGGGGTCAACAAAGAGAACTCCAGGAAAATAGTTTTCAGGGCAGGATGGTCTGGAGACAGCAGAGGAAAAAAGAACCCAGCAAATGCATTAATTAGGTGTCCAATTTACCCCCTCCCAGTCTGTCTGCTCCTTTTCAGCCACAAAATAGGAACCACAGAGAAGAACTTGCAGCAGCACCACTGGTGGAGTCACAGAGCAGGAAGGGGACAGGGGCTCTGGAGTGGGAGGGAATGTGATAGTTTGAACTGCTGGAAGCTGCAAGAAGAAGGGGTGGGAGCTGAAATCATCAGGAAAATCCTGGTGGCAGCAATGCCCTGGCTTGACAAGTCTTTCCCAGGGCAGTGGGCACAGCCCTAAGGCTGCCAGAGCTCCAGGAGGGTTTGGACAACGCTCTGAGGGAAAGGGTGGGATTGTTGGGGTGTCTGTGCAGGGCCAGGGATTGGACTGATGATCCTTGTGGGTCCCTTCCAGTTCAGGATACTCTGTGATTGCATGACCTGTTCTGCTCAAGCCACAAACACACCCACTGGCTCCTTCTCCCTCAGTCACTCAGGAAACTTCCACTTGGGATCCCTCCCCTGCAGGCAACGTTTCTTTGTACAACAGGGCCCCTAACTCTGCATTTCTGTGGGTTTGACAAGACAAAGGGCAGGCTGGAGCTCTCCCCGTGTAAACTGGCTCATTAATGCCGTGAATGAAGGGCTTTGGGGCTGTGCTCCAGCCAGGGAACGCAGACAGATGTCCCTGGAATATCCATCACTGCGGAATTCCGGCAGCACCATTCCATGTGATGGGCTGAGACACCAAGGAGGATGAGAGGCAGGTGTAGGAGTGATCCTACAGCAAGAGGTGACATTGACCCAAAAGATTTCTTCCTCTTTGTTTTCTCTTTTCACCTCCCTGCAGCACCGGGACACACACGACTGTGTTTCTCAAAGGCAAATTCCCAGATCCAAAGAAAGGAATTGCTAAACATTTATCACAGCTTGCCTGGAGGTATTTAAAATACAAGAGGAAGTCTCTCCCCCCCTGCCTCCCACTGCACCCTACCCCGAATTTGAGAGGAAAAGTCATTTGAGTGATCTTAGCAGAATCAGAACAAGCATTTACTGGTCTTTAAGGACCCATAAACCACTCCAGTAGCTTGCTGGTTTATATCTGACTATCTTCTATATTAGCCATTTAAATTAAAACATTTATAATTAATTGGACAAATCATTCCCTCTCCCCCCACTCTGGGGACTGGGAGTAAAGTCTTCAGTAAATTTTGGTCTCCTAAGCACCAGGGGCATCCATTTCCTCGCTAGGGCTGCTTTTCCTGCGGGATGGGAGGCAAGGGCAGGCAGGGAGTGGTTTTAACTGGAAAATCAATTGATGGGAAAGACAAATTAACATATAATCTTTCAAAAGGCGAAATGAAAAAGGCACTGCCTGACAGCTACCAAGGAATTCCATAATGGAGAGGACCAAGAGCAGGGCTCTGGCAGGGCAGGGTGATGCTCCTGTGCTGGCTGGGAGTGTCCAAGCAGAGGGACCAGAACTCAGGAGGGACATCACTGGCCCAAGATGCACCATGCATGGGTTGCTCTGTGTGGGTAACACATGGGGTCACCCCGATGGGGCTCAGGAACCAGCCCTGGGCATCCCAGGAATGGCCACTCTCGGGTGAGCAGCTGCAGAGGTGACAGAGCCCTGGAAGAGCCACGGTCCTCGCAGAAAATACAGTTTATTTTGATGCCCCGGAAATGCCTTTGTCAGCAGATCTATTCTTTCATTGTGAAAAAGCCTATTAGCTTCTGCTTTCTACTTCTGTGGGAATTTATTCCTCCATCAGATCCTCCATATAAAAGCGCTTCCCTCACGGAGATTGATACCGCGGGGATGAAAAGCTCCGCGCGCCTCTGGGCAAGGCAGTCCCTTCCCTTAGGAGGGATGAAGGATGGCTTTGAGAGCAAAGCACTGAACAGCTCCACGAGATAAAATCTCAATTCCAAGGACTGCTGTGACATCCTGGTGACCTTGGGCTGTCACCGAGGCAGGACGTGCCGAGCAGGAGAGCGGGTGCCGGGCAGGGCTGGAACATCACCCCATACAGACCCCGGGCAGGGAACATCCTCCCTGGTGCTGGGAAAGCTTTACAGCCCCATCCCCTGCCTCTCAAAGGGCCAAGAGTGGGGACAAATGTGGGGGTCACACATTCAGCCTTCTGGGGTCCACCTCTACCTGAGCAGGGCTCTGCACAGAGCTCACGTGGTGCTGTGACTTCAGCCCCAGGCAAGCAAAATCAGCCCCTGCTCTCTGCTCAACCAGCTAATCGGCAGGTAATGTCACCCTGTTTGACAGATTGGGTCCCTTTGCTCGCAACCCAAGTAGCACCAACGTGTGCAACACCCCCTGAAGCACCCACACGTCCCCCTGGGCACGCTGGGCTGCCTGGCACTGCTCCACCACCTAAGCGTGGACAGCAGCAGGAGGAGAAGTGTGCTCAATCAGCTGCTGAGTCTCCTTCCTGCACAGAGAGAAACTTCTGTCACAGCCTGAGGCCGGGTGGAGGGGCCACACGTGCCTCCAAAGGCTGGAATTCCCTCATCCCCTGCTCCCAGAGCCCCTCGGTGCTGCCCCTCTCCCCTCCACACCCAGCCCCAGCCCCACACTCCAGAGCAGTGGCCTCACAGCGCTCTGGCTCCCACAATGCAAACCAGGGCCTGATTAAAATAATAAATAATAACAATAATAATAATAATAATAATCATCTGCTGGGGCCACTCCAGGCCCGCATTGCCATGGCAACCGCCTGCTGGCAGCGAGGCTGCCTCGCTGATGGGAAGGGTTTGCCTGGGATGGATGTGAATCCTTCCAGCACCACCCCAGCGAGGAGTGTCACTGCTCAGGGAGGGGCTGGCATGAAGGGAGAGGTGACAGCAAGAGGTGGTGACAGAACCCAGCCCTGAGTGCCCGTCCAGACACTCTGGAGAGGGACACAACCACCAGCAGCCACACCAGAGCACTCCAGTGACAGCCCTGACACCCACAAGTGACACTGCCTGGCACAGGGCCTTCTTTAAGGCCAAGTGACAGAATAAATTCTCACCAGCAAAGAGCCATCATGTTGCTTTTAATTATCAGGAAGGGTCCCAGAGCATTGCAGGCTGTTTAGCTTGGGCTGATGGAATGTATTTGTCACGATTCCTTGTGGGTTTTTTTTCTCTCTGCCCAAGTGTCCTGCTGCTGAGCCAGGACTTGGGACAGCTCTGGGGTGGGGAATATGACAAAAACACGAAGTGGGAACTTCTCCTGGCTCTGCCTGCATGAAACACGGGGTTCACATTAAACACAAATAATAAAGAATTATTTAAACTCTAAGATTCCTGGGCTGAGCTCTCTCCAGACCGTGGTGCTCTGGAACAGAGGGTCACACCACTTCTGCCTCCCGCTTTATCCACCCAGAATCAAGTTTAATATGCTACAACTTTACACCAGGCACTCTCAATTTATCATCAAAACACCTTGCAGAGGATTAACTGCCAGTTTCCTCTCTTAATCACTATTGACATAATGAGATGACAATCAGCCTCGCAAGGAGGGGATAATATTTGTCAGGAGGGGTTTTGCTGCTGCTGGGGCTTGGTCTCCATGTGGCAGAGGTTTGGAGCTGGACTGAGACAAAGGGATTTGGATGTGGAGGGAACAGGGGCAGGTTTCCAACTGTCCTGCTTCCCACAGCTCCGGGCAGTGCAAGGAGGATGGCTCCTCACTCAGAGCTGGAAGCTCCAGCCCACATTTCCCCCTTCCTGCTGGTGGAAGCCGGGTGCCTGACACCCAGCCGACACCCTGCCTATAAATCATATTTTGCCCAGATTTAGAGGAGAAAGGAGCTATTATGAGAGATAGATCAGAAGTGACACAGCTCATTATGGTGAGGTGAGTCCGAGCTGCAAGACAAGGGCAAAGTTAATAGAAAACGTATCCAATCCACAATGGTAACTTTAATTGTTACCACTAATGAAGCCTATTTAGGATGGATTATGTATCTGGCACTTCAGATGCAGCCCTCAATTCATCTTCCCCGTCACATGTCTCATCGCATCAGATCCACAGGCAGAAGGAGATTTTTTTCCCCTTCCGCTGAACAACCGGGCTTGAAAAACAAATTCTGCCTAATCCATCAGCTGAGAGGCCCAGCTGTCCAGGGCAGGGACTTGTGGAGATGCCCAGGGGGTACCTCCCCTCCCCAGCATGGCCAGCATGGCCAGGAGCTGCTGAAGGACCAGTTGCTGCAGCATCAGCATCACAGGACCTGCTCGAGGGCAGCCACGTCCCCACCCGTCCCTGGTCACCTTCCCCACACCATTTCCAGGCACAGCCCGTCCTGAGGTGGCTGCTCAGGCTCCCAGGGGTGGCAGGAGGCGATGGCTCTGCCCTGGACCCGCAGCCTCCTCCTCCTGAGTCTTCCTCCCAGCCAGTTTTCCAGGCACACTTCTGGAATTAAGGGCAAATTGTAATTACTTTTCTCGGTAACAAAACCTTTGGAGGAAAGGGCTGGTGATGGATTTCAGGCTTTATCAGAGCTGACAAAGAGCATTACTCACACTGCACGGGGACTGGCACCTCGGCACACAGGGAGGTCTGTGGTGACCATTCCCTGGGGCACCAACAGACACCAGGAGTTTTTTTTCCCTTAATATGGGAATTAAGCACATTGTCCTGTTGAGTTCCCTCAGCCAGGCCAGCCCCGGCCAGAGGAGCTGCTGCTCCCTGGGTCAGGGACTTGCCTTTGGCTGCCACATCCCCAGAGATTCCCAGGAATCAGCAGCAAGACTCTCCTGGATGTGGACAGTGGCAGGACAACCTGTTCCAAAAGGTGAGAGCATCTCCTGTGCCTGCACCAGCCCAGCAAGTGTCAGCAACTCGCTCCTGCTTAGTCTGGGTTTGGCTGGATGGAGTCGTTCATTAGCACGGGTTTGTCAGGCATTAATTACTGCTGCAGTAATTAATTCCTCCCCAGAGCAGGGAGCTGTCAGTCACCCCCTCAGATGGGATCATCCTCCCCTTTGTCCCCGTTGTGCCTCCTCAGCAGCAAATCCCTTCCCAGGGCACTCAGGATTTCCTGCAGGGCACAGGAGTGAATTGTGGTGCTGATGGCTCGGTGTTCAGGTGGGTGCCCTGAGGAGTTATTCCTCTGCCCTTCAGCAGGGCACAGCCTCACATCACCCCAAAACCCAGTGTGAGTGTGGGGAAGGTGCCCTGACCCTCCCACTCTGTGCTGGAGGCTGAGCATCCCACTGTCCTCCAGCTTCTCTCACCCTGAAAACAGAAACCAAGTGACTAATGGGAGCCATGGGAAGTCTGAGATGGATGGATCCATCTCATCTTCCAGCCAAAGTATCCATCACAGCACTCTATTTTATGCCTGTGTCCCTTTAAATAAGGCTCCCTGCTTTGCACTGGGGAGGGAAAAGAAGAAAAAAATCGATTAAACAGAAAAGGGCTGGTGGTGGGGGGAGTATAATTATGTCCCAGAAAAATTAGGGAAAAGAAAAATGATGTAAAAAAATTACTTCTTATATAAAAGGGTATTTTATAATAGACCTTTAAAGCATTCCATCAAGTGAAACCAACACATTTACTTGAAGTGTTAAAGAGGAACCTTCAATCAATCAGAGAACTTCATTTTTACACTGTAATGAATTCAATTGACCTTTGTGTTGCAAAGATGCAGTGGTTGAGGCACGGGGTGGGGGGAGGCCTGCTCTGAGACACCCCCTTACCACGCTGGGTTCTGCCAGGCTGGTCCCCACGGGGGTGGAGGAGATGCCCTTGGAGCTGTGGCAGCTGCAGCTCCACTCTGGGGCTCTGGATTTAGGGAGACTGTGGATGTGGCACTTGGGGAAGGGGTTGGTCACCACAGAGAACAGACATCACTGGGAATTCTCCAGGAGAAAAGGATGTTGCTGTGTGAAATCGGAGATTAAACCTCTGCTCTCAAAGCAATTATCACCAGCTAATGTGAGCTGGGAAATGGCCTCTCCCTTCCCTCTGATTGAAATCCCATTCTGTCCCCCCACAAGTTGCAAATGGAAGAGCAGCACTTGGTAAACTCATAAAAGTTGGAGATGAAGTCTGTGGCTCGAGATTCCCCATCCACAAGCACTTCGGTTGCACTTGGGAGCCCGTGTGGAGCCGCTGGGATTTTTGGACTTGGCTTAAGGATGGAAGGACCTGAGAGCTTTTGGGGGGCACAGGCCCATCTCTCCTGCATCAGCAGAGCACCAGAGGGGGAGATCAACCCAGCCCCAAGGGCAGGTGAGGTGCCCTGTTTTCCATGCCAGGTCCCTGTGACACTGAACAGTCCCAACCCCACCATGACCAGACTGGTCCCAGTCCCGAGGTGGCTCTGGGAGCCCCAAACACCCAAACCCTGCTGCTCCAGGGAGGAGCTGCAGCCCCCAACCTTTGCTCTCATCTCCTGGATAAGTACTAATAAAAGAGCAGCTAAAAATACAGAAAAAGTGTTTCTTTCAGAGGGAAGGATCCCTTGAATTGCACCCGGGCTAATTAACATTTATACAAAGTGCACTCATCACAAACATACATTAACCTTTGAGGCATATATAAGAGCAATTGGAAAATATATAATGAGAGCAGAGGGAAGGCAGAGCACCAGACCTCCCCACTGCAAATGCCACCCCGGCCTCCTCTCGGGTGAATTTTGAAGCAGTTTCCCCTCAATTATCTGGTTTTCGGTGCTCCCAAAGCAGGTCCTTGACACCCCTCAGCTCCCCCTTCCCTGGGGAATCACCCACCCGGCTCCTGATGCTGCCCAAGGCTCTTCATCCCTGTCCTGCTCCTCCACTCTGCTGCACCCCTGGGAAACAGGGATCAGCTCTCCCGGTGAGCCCCGAGAAAAACGAAGGATTCCATCCAAGATTTAAATTAAAACAGCAATCAATATCCCTCTTAAAAGCAGGGAAGTGCAGCCATGACGCTGAGATGTCCTTAATGATTCCAGTCAAAGTCATTAGCAAAGTTAGTTCCCTGGCTTTTATTTTTTAATTGGGAGTGGTGAGAGAGCCCCAGCATCCTCAAGGAAAGACAGAGAAACATTAAAGGCACCTGGGAAGCACACAGGCTGGAAAGATAAGAATGTGCAGCTGATCTCTGCGTGCCAGTTGGGCTGGGAGGGGGAAAGGGAGGAGGAAAAGAAAACTTGAGGAAGAAAAATTCTGCATTCCTTGACACCACTTAACCTGTGTGGTGAGGAAACGGGTGAGTGGCCGACTCCTTAGCTCATTAAACAAGCTATTAATGATCGATACTCGCTCCTCAGCCTCCTCTGCCCCCACTCCTTCCCCCACAGGCCATTAACACACGGACACGGCAGAGCCAAGAGGATGGATGGATGGATGGATGGGCACTCCAAGCTGCCAGCTCAGAGAGCAGAACTAATGCTGTCCTGTGGGGCAAGGCAGCAAAAACCCAGCGCTCCAAACAGCCCCTGTGGCTTAGTCCTTATCATATACAGGGTTTAGATTTTATAGACAGCGTTTAGTCTGTCTATATAATCTGTATTTTTATATATATATATATATTCACACTATGCAGGCACCCCTGGGGGGTTCAGGGCTCTTTTGGGGGGCACTGCTCCCCCACAGCCTGTGGGAAGGGCACAAGGACCAGCTCTTCCCACCATATCCCAAACAGCCCAACCCACTGCCGGGCCCAGCACGGGGTCAGGGAAGGAGGAGGAGGAGGAGGAGGATTCATTCAAGGGCCATCTCCAAACCCAGGGCTTTTGTTTGCTCAGCCATGAAGCAGCACTTTGATTTCAGTGGAGACAAAACTCAGCATCAATCCTCCCCGAGCCAACACGAGCCAAAGCCATTTCACCACACGAGGCTTCCCAGAGAAACGAGGAGCGATCCCGCTCCTCGGGAGCTGGGGGGGGATCCATCACGTCTGCAGCCTGGTGCCAGCAATCACAGTTAATTTCCCAAAGTCTGGATGGCACATAGGGAAGATTTAGATGTTCTAATTACTCCACTGAATACCAGGGGTGCTGCTGATGAGGGAGGCAGGCACATGCACATCCACACACACACACACACACACTCGGAGCCAATTAAGAAAGAAAAACAGCAGCGAGGAGCCTGCAGGCTCACAAATAATAAACAAAAAAAAGAGGTCTAAGCTGGCCTACCCCTCACTGTAAAGCACAGTGAGACCACAGACAAGCTGGAAGGCTTCTGATGGTCAGTGGTCAGCAGCACAGAGCAGGGGAGGATTCAGGCCTTCAAGACAAGCGACAAAGCTTAATCTTCACTAATTGCACCATGGCACCCAACAGCATCACGCCCTGGGTACTCCATCCAGCAAGGACCAGGAGCCATGACCTGGTGCTGCTGATCAGTAAAATCCTTCCCCTCCAGCCCCCAGTTTTCTCAGCTCTCAGAGGGTGCCTGCAAAATGTTCCACCTCTGATGCCAAGACCCTCCCAAAGACACCCAGGCCCATTGTTACCAGGGGCCTGGAATAAAGAGCTTGGGGCTGTGAAACCAAAGAGGACCTTAGATCCTGTCTGGAAGTGTGGGAATTACCCAGGAAATCCAGCAGCAGGAATTCAGAGGTGCTGTGGGGAGCAGGGAGATGCTGCACAGAGTGCAAGGGGAGACCCATCAGTGATGGGAACGAGGTGCTGACTGGCCAAAAAGTGCAAGCAGCAGAATTTTTAAACACCCCCTGAGAAGCAGTGGTGTTACCAATGTTATTTATTGCAGAAAGTGGCATTAATATTACTACACTTATTAATACATGAAGCTGTAGCATTTTTACTAAACCAGCTACAAAACTCTGCATTACTATTAATGCTGACATGAATATATTAATTATGCATTAGCACTGGTTTGTTTTGTGGCTTCCACTTCCCCGAAATCATTTTTTTGCTCTAACTTTTGATCACATTTGTTCAGTATTTTGGCAAGTAGTGGGTCTATTCAGCAATCACAGAATCACAGAAACATCAAGGTTGGTATAGACCTCCAAGATCATCGAGTCCAACCTGTGCCCGATCCCCACTTTGTTACCAAACCCAGAGCACTCAGTGCCACGTACTTGGACACCTCCCTGTCAGCCCCTTCTAATGCCTGGCCACCTTTTCCAGGAAGAAATTCCTCCTGATGTCCAGGATGAGTGGCTCATGCTCTTCCAAGGGTCCAAATCCAGCTTGGGCTAATCCCAATCCCAACACTGCACTATGAGGGGAAGCTCACAACTAAATCACTCAAGAACTCAAGCAGCTGGACTTCAATGATCCTTGTGGATCTCTTCCAACTCAGGACACTTTGTGATTTTATGAGAACCATTTGCAAAAGTTGCTTCTTGAAAAATTGGGGTGGGGATGGAAAATTCAGGGTTGGATCTGCTGAGAGGGACAGACTCCACCAACCAGGGCAGGCCAGGCACGGGGTTGCTCCTCCACCTCCAGCACCAGCTCCTCAGAGCAAAATGTGCTGCTCCCCTTTCCTCTGCCAAGAAAATAGCACCTATTTAGTAAAGGCTTTAAAGTTACCTGGCAGCAAAGCCTAACCAAGAAGAAAGCGAAACCCTCAGATCTTAAATACAAATGATCAAAAAAACCTCCTAAAAAAAAAAAAAAAAAAAAAAAAAGAAAAAATCCTGAAAAATTAAAGAAAAAAATCGAAAAGTACACAGCTGACTTTTAACCCCGGTGCTATAAAGTCTACCAAGACGTCTCTGCTGCTATTGATTTACGTGGAAAACGCTCTGATGTGCTCCGGGTGGACGGGGGGGGGATGAACGTGGAGATCACGACCCCGTGGCCTCCCCCACACAAGAGCCAGAGGAGTTGGGGGTTCCTTTGAAACTCATCTGGGTCTGAAACAAGCCAGGACACAGGGTGCTCCCTCCCATAGTTTCTTTGAATCCAAGTTGTGGTTTTGTTTTTTTTTTTTTTTGGGCAGAGGAAAAGCTGCGGCTGCTGCAGCGGGCAGAGCTCCCTCGGCTGCCGCTCCTCGCAGCTGGCTGAGTGTAGATACAGCAAGTCCCCAATAAACCCCTCGCTTATCTTGCTGGGGAGAAAGTGCTGCCTTCTAAATGCTGCCTGTTCAAACAGCAAATGCTCTGAAGAGCTTTGCACACAGCACGGCCTCGTTTCTCCTTCGCGTGCTTTTCGTCCCTCGCAATAAAGCGCAGCCGCTCTCGGGGTTTTTAGGATTTTCTTTCCTGGATGCAGGCACATGTTCCTCCCTTTTTTTCCCTTCTGTAGCTGTGCCACTGCCAAGGCTTGGACCTTCGGGAAGCATTTTCATGGAATGTTCAGGGGAGAAAGAAATTCCACTGCGGTAAAACCATCAGGGTTAAGAACCCAATTTCTGCCCCAGCTCTACCACCGAGTGAGAGGAGAATCCAGTCACTAATGACTTGAGAAAGTTGATGGTGAGCATGCACTAGAGCTGAGAGGGGACCAAAACTCGGATCTTCAGCTTTCACTGCCTTCCTTTGGCCCTGAGCACTGGGAATGGCCTGTAATCCTGCACTGAGTGAGCTGGGGATAAGGACTGACCCTCCCTTCCTGGACTGAATTAAAGGTAATATCTGAAAATGTCAAAACTTGCATCAAAATGAATGGGACTAAGATGCCAAAATACCTCTGTGTATGTGGCCCTTTAGGTCTTTATCTTGATTCAATACTCTTGGGAAGTCAGTGTGGAGTGAAGGATGGGTTTTCATCTCAGATTTTGCTGACTAGAAGTCATGGGCTGTAGGTAAATCTCACCTGGTAATATCTTACCCGTCAGAGCCCTTTCAAAACTCTGGGTAGCACAAGCATCCATCAGGGCTGACACATTAATTCAAGCAGTCCTATTTTCACATCACTTAAGGCCTCTCTTTCTACTTTTGTTTTGCAATTGAAAATATTTTCGAGGCACAACACAACTTCCATTCCTTCCCCTGCTGCCTGGAACCACTGCCAGGGCCCACAGGGACTGTTTGCATTCCAGTCAGAACTAACTGTTTGAAGGGGTTTAGATTTAATCCCACCCAAATATGCATTTTGTTTAGGATAAAAGAAGAAATAACGGCTCTCTTCCTGAAACAAATAGAGCCTGGGGGACGCTGAGGGTGGGGGAGGGTTTCCCTGCACCTCATCACATCTGCAGGGGAGAAAGATCAGCCACAGGAAGGGGGATCAGCATCAGCCTCAGCTGCCACAACAGGACTGATGCAAAGGAGATCCCCCAAAGGGTCAGCTCAGGCACCAGCTCATCCCACTGGAGAGGGGATGGGAAGAGGCAGGACCTGCTCCTCACTGCTGCCCACGCTCACAGAATCCCAGAAGGGTTTGGGTTGGCAGGGACCTCCAAGTCCATCTCATTCCAACCCAAGAGAGATAAAGAGAGACTGCTGACAAGGCCCTGGAGTGACAGGACAAGGGGGAATGGTTTCCCACTGACAGAGAATGGGTTTAGATTGGATGTCAGGAAGAAATCCTTCCCTGGGAGGGTGGGCAGGCCCTGGCACAGGTTTGCCCAGAGAAGCTGTGGCTGTCCCATCCCTTTAAGTGTCCAAGGCCAGGTTGGAAGGGGGTTGGAGCAATGTGGGGTAGAGGAAGGTGTCCCTGCCCATGACAGGGGGTGGGACTGGATGGGATTTAAGGTCCCTTCCAGCCCAACCCACTCTGTGGTTCTGTGAAGATGAGTTCCCTTGTGCTCACGGGCTTCTGGCATGGGAACATTCCCTGGTTGTGCCCCAGTTTCCCCCTGGCCATGGGGGTTTCATAGGGGTTCTGTGTCTGCCAAGCCAAGTCCCTCCCCAAGGGCTGGATCAGGGGGAAAAGCCAGAGCAGAAAGGTCCTTCCACACTGGGAAGGTGGTTCCTCTCCTGTTCCTGGAGGGGCACACACGTCACTGCTCCACAAACACACCCCTGCAAACACACCCTTGATGAGGGGCTTTTTGCTCCCACGTTGTAATTTAATACAAAGCATTTCTTTGTCCCAAGAACCAGGAAGGAGCTCTCGGATCCACTCTCTGTCTCATCCCTTTGTGTGATCAATCATGGCAGCATTATTCCAGCCTCAAACGCTTCCAATGAGAGGGGATATCAAAGTGGGGTTGGTTTCCTGGGTGAGCTTTTAAACGTCTTGTGGTTTCTCAGCACGTTTTTTTCCTCTTTGTGTGGTGCATCTCCCTCCCTCCTCTTCTTTTCTTCACTCCAGGAAGGCTGAGATTTCTTTTTAAGCAAAGGAAAAAGTAATTTTTTTTTTCCCCCTTCTTTGTTCTGCTGCTCCTTCCTCAGTGATTCCTCCTTCCTCTCCTGGGTCCCTGCTCGCCTCTCCTTGAAGACAGCACCAAGGGTGATGGAGACTCCAGGCCTTCCCTGGGCAGCTGTTCAGTGCTCTGCCACCCTCCAGGGAAAGAAACTCTCCCTCAGTTCATCCTCTAACAGCTCTGCCACCCAACACAGGGGGCTGTGACCTCCACCAGCTCCTACAAAGCAGTGATTTCAGAGCCCAGTGTCATTTGCATCCCACCCTCGCTAAAAAAAAGCAGCAAATCGAGGTTTGGGGCAGCGTCTCAATTCAGGCTGATTATTCCAGCAGTGATCAAATGATCTTAATGATTTGCCAGGCACCATCATATGCAAATCTGCTCATGATGAGAACCAGGAAGCAAAAGCAGCTCATTTAGTTTGTTTACCATCAGGTTGGGCCCCGGACACCCCAGAGTCATTAAGAGAAGAAAAGGCATCTCAGAAAAGCCAGAGCTGTTTGATTACAGAGGCACCACGAGTGGCCTTCCTCCAGCACAGCAAAAGACTTTCAAAGGGCATAAATCAAAAACTGCAGCGGCGTGAAATTCGACCAAAGGCAAATGAGGTGTCCAAAGCCCCGGGCATGAGGGGTTTTCTCTAATAGCTTTGGTGACCTTTAGGGGTGGGCACCCTCCGGGCATGAAATGAGAACTCCTCTGATTTGCATGGCTTGTCTATAGATAAGCTGCATGGGTAAGCTGGGAGAGAGGGAATGAGGGAATTTGAGGAATGGGAATCATGCTTTGGAGGAAAACACTTGGGAGAGCTGGAGTGCCATGGACACACTGATGGCCTTCAACCACCCTGTGGGTGTGACCTTGGGAGTCCAGAGTGAAGGCAGAGGTGGTGGTTAAGGAGGAAGAGGATGGCAGCAGAGGTGAAGTTCCAAAGGATCCAGCTCTGCTCCTGTCACAGCTCCGTGGGAATCTGTGCAATGCCATCACCAAAGCCTCAGGGCTCTCTTTATCCCAGCCTGGTGCTGTCACACCACAGACACCACGCAAAAGCAGCTTTGGTGCCCCATTCACAGGAACAAAGCCCTCACTAACAAACAGCACATCCCACGGAAGCTCAGCTTTGCCGGAGCGCTCCCAGCCAGCTCCGGGAGAGCAAAAAGCACTTTGCAAATCCACACCTCATCTTCTATTCCATTTAAATGATCTACCATCTTTAGCGGGGCTGAGCCTCTCCAGAGCCTGTATCCAAGGCAACGAGAGCTACCAGGGAAAAAAAAAAAATGGATCCAAGAAGTTATTAAAATCACAATATCCTTTCGGAGCGAGGCAGAGATAATGAGCGCGCGTTCCGCCGGCTCCGGCACCGCGCTGGCTCCCGACCACCTGCCAGGTGAGGCTCCCTGGCCACTGCCCAAACACCAGCCTGCTGGAGGCACTTCAGCTCCTGAAGTCACCGAGCAGCACGTCCACACCTCCAAACCTCAGCCCCAGCACAGACAGCCCCGGAATTTATTCACCGCCTGAGGAACGTCCAGAGCAGGACAGCGGCGAGCCCAGGCGTTGGGAAGGGGCCTGGAGTTTGAACTGACAGACAGCTGGAGAATTTTAAGATGTTGAGGAACCGGTAGGTTTGCAAGGAGGAAAATGAAAAGCTGCCCTCGTGGCAGCCACGGATCAGGGTGGAACGCCCAGGGTTGCTCCAGGGTCCGTCCCTTGGCACGTTGTTCCCTTTTCCAGGCAGCAGGAGCAGGCAGGGAGATGTGCTGAGCCCAAGGTTGTGCAGAGCTCCAGGCCATGCCCTGAGCACCCCAGGAACACCCCAAACCAGGGGGGCTTTGCTGGGAGAGGTGAAGGGCCAGGGCTGTGTGTGTTGCCAGGCACTTCCTAAATCCCAGCATTGGGAGAACCCCTTCAAACGAGGTGAAACACGAGGAGACACCTCCAGGAGCCGGGCTGAGAGGAAGATCCCGGGGTCACTTCTTGGGATGTGTCGGGATTCTGGAGCCTCCGGTTCCATTCCAGGCCAAAGCCCCGCTGATTCCCCACGGAAGGACAGCTTTGCCTGGCAAGCTCCAGGCCAAAATCTGGGCTTATCTTCGCTCCCCCCCCTCTCCAGAGCGGCACACCACGTCAAAGATTTGATTTGCAAAGAGACTGTGCAAACACTTCCCCTCATCCATCCCTCTGTTTGAGCTGCTCAGAGGTTTTAAAGCAAAACGCTGATCTCTCCCAGGATTTACGCTGAAACCAACGGAACTGGCTGAGCATCAGCTCTGTAAACTGCTCAAAAAGGCAGTGGATTCTCCCCAAAATTACCCCACGAGCAGCCAGAGAGCGGAGGTGACCCCTGGAAGGGCTGCCAGCGACCCCAGCAAACCCACAGAAAGTCCCAGTGCCGAATTCCCAAGAATGAAGAGATTTTTGTGGGTGCTGAATTTTGTCACGAGTGTTTACAGAGGCACAGTGAGTGGGTTCTAAACAGATCCAGGTAATTAATAAGTAATTAAAGCCTGGTATTAACGTGCAGGCTGACATCTGAACCGCTCCCCTGGTCTAAACTGGGGCAGCTCCACCAAAGCCACCCCTCCAGATCCACATCTCCCAGTACAGCCGCTGGCACAGCTCCGTGATGGGCACCAGAGCACTTTGTACCAGCACAGAGCACCCTTGTACCAGCAAAATGCATCTGCACAGAGTCTGTCTTGTATAATTACAGCAGCAAAACAACTGGAACGTTTTATGACATTCCTCAGCTTGCAAAATTCTACCAGGATGGCTTTGAAAATGATGATTAACCAAAATTCACAGCCTCAATCACTGAATCATTAATTCACTGGGTTTTAGTGTATTTTTCATATGAAATGTTCAGCAAAGAGTATTTATTTGTTCCTCATTGCTTTCTAGCTGTAAAAATAATCAAATTAAATTCCACTCTCAAATTCAAACAAGACTTTAGAGGTAGAGACAGTCAAAACAAGCGTAGGAGAAGGGCACAAATGTTCATGGCGTTTGCCCATGGCGTTTCAGATCAAAAACCCAGGCTGTGATCACTGGTTTAGCTTATCAAATCCTGCATGAATAATAGGAACAAAAACCTCTCGTCAGAAAAGTTTGGACCTTTTCTCTGGGTTTTCCCTCTGTCCAAAATCAAAATTTTGGTGGCAACACTCGTCAGGCAACGCATCAGCTGTGCCCCCTCATGCCGCAGCACCAAGTTCCACCAGCACAAGCCCTGTTTCTCTAAAGACAAGATCACAGCAATGCCCCAAAGGCCCAAACCTCTATTTGTTTGTCTTCCTTTCATCCTCCCCGAGTTAAAATATTTATGAGGCTTCTCTAAACTGCAGGCCTGGAGCATTTCTATGTGCTGGGTTAAACACCCACACACCCGCTGGGAGCCGAGCCGGGCTTTGGGCTCTGCTGCCCCTCCAGCCTCGCCATCCATCCACACTGGGCTTTCCCCTTCCTCCTCCCTCGGTCCCTTCCTGGATCCCAGCACACAGGGACAGGCTCTGCACTGCTCTGGCACAAGGAGCACCACCCCAACACCGCCCCAGGGTGCCCCAGTGGCAAAGTGATGGGCAAAGGGGAGGGAAATGCAAACCCACTGCCCATCGAGGGCATCTTCCAAGCAGCCTCTGAGTCTCCTGTCTCAAGCCTGATTCGATGCTGAACTTACTGGAAAGCAGATACAGTGGAATAAAGCAAGGGGACGCATCCCACCACTGCTCCCAGTTGGCCCCTGCCCAGGGGAGCAGCGTTTGCAGCCCAGGCCTTGCAGAGGGGACGGTGGGTTTGGGGTGCTCAGCCACGTGTCTGTGACTGAAGTCATTTCCTCAGCCCCTGGGCACTGGCAAGGCTCCCAAGGAACCAGGAGAGATCTCCCCTGCAAGGGGCAGGAGGGAGATTTTCATGTTCCTTCTCCTTTTCTTAAAGGGATGCAAATAAGGAAAGCAGCTGCAATCAGGCTGCGTCCCCAGGACAGCTTCTCTGGAGCTTATTCTCTTCTCCATGGGGGTTTGATGAAGGCAAACTTTCCCAACTCAGTGCAGCACATGAGGAAAGAACCTGTTTCCAAGGAAACAGGGATCTTTTGCATGTCCAGCATGTGGTCAGACATGGAGAAAGGTTGTGAAGACAGAGCTTGCCTTCCTTCCCTCCCTCCTTCCCAGGCAGGCACGGAGCATCCCCAGCACACAGCAGTGCTTCCCTGCACTACTGGGGTGCTTGTTTGGATTTGGAGAGCTGGGAGATGGGCAGTGCTCACTCCTGCATCACCTGTAAATTTTAGGGCCCTCAGCATCCCCCAGAAGAGCAACACATACAGCCATAAGGAGGCTGATAACCCAGGCAGGACTGGGTTACTCATTCCCCATCCTGCCTGGACACACCAGGAGCCATCTCCCAGATTTTACCACCTCTCCAGACAGGAAGGGGGAGCAGGAGCCTTTAACTGCCCCAGGTCTGAGGCGAGGAAGATGCCCCAGGAAAGTGTCCCAGGAATTATGTCCCAGAGGGGTGTCCCAGGAAGGTGACACGCTCACCCCTCTGCCACCTGGGCACCACAGCACAACCCACCCCAGCCTCCTGGGAGCTGGGGAGATGCCCATGACCCGGTGTGAGGAGCTCCTGAGAGGCTGTGCAGTGCCACGGGCTGTCTCTTTAATCACTTTTTGGGGCCACCCCCCTGCACTGCCACCCCCAGCAGGTACCAGCAGAGCTCAGCAGCTCTTGCCCAAGGAGGGGCTGCAGCAGATGTGATCCCTGCTTCCCTCCTGCTGGGAGACTCCTGGCTCAGAGCCGTGTGTGATTCCAAACCCGGCTGCATCTGCAGCTCCCCGTTTGCAGGCACTGTCTGTGTCTATAATTAATTAATGTTTGTACAGTGCTTTTAAGATAAAGTGGCATATAAGTACCAACTATCATTATTATTAGACCCATCGTGATTCAAAGCCATCAAAAGGCAGGAAATTGGGGGTTTAAGAGCCTGGCAGCCTGGTCACACAGCGCTGCTACATCCCAGGGCTTTGTGCTCGGTGCTCCACTCAGCACAGTCAGTTAAGTCACAAACGTCAACTGGGGATTTGCAGATTTAGCCCAGAATTTACTGACTTTTCTGTCTTGAAGGGAGAAACCTCTCATGAAAGGGACCTTTGTCAGGGAGTCAGGAAATAAAAATCTCCTTAATGCATCAGTTCAAGGGACCTTCATGGCCCCTTCCCACCCGGGACAGGGGTCAGCAGGGCCTGCCCCGCTGCCACCAAGGCAGGGCTTTGTCCCCTCCGTGTTCCCATTGCCACCACTGAAAATTGACAACAAACCCACTAATTTTAGCTGAGTTCATTGCAAATGCCAACCTCTAAGAGCTGGAGAGGGCTAATCAGCACGGGGGAAGGGGAATGGGGATGTCAGGAGCTTTGACTTCTCTCGGTTCAGCCAACCCTGAGGAGAATCTGGAGCTCTCTGTTACCAACACACCTTCAAGCTGACTCCAAATTTGAGCCAGGAACACTAAGGAAGGCCTGTTAATGCCAGGCCCTCCAGGCAAGGTACTAACTGGGGGCTTCAGTGGGTGAGGCTGGGGATGAAGAACCTCCTGTCCTGGTCAAATCACCCTGGCAGTTGGTTTCCCTGGGGTGCAGGGAGTGTCTCTGGAGGCTGAACACCCAACCAGGGCAGGGCATGACTCACCTGGCACAAAAGGGGTGCCAGAAATGTCGTGGAACTGCTCTTGCACCCCATCAATTGGAGTTCTGTGCCAAAGCAGAAAGAAAGAAGGAAAGAGGGAGGGGAGGAGGGAGAAGGGAGGGCTGAGGAAGCAGAGGCTGCTGTGCCCTGTCCCTCAGCCAAGGCTGGCACAGACGAGCCGTGAGCTCTGCCAGGTCCCCACCTTGTGCCTCACCTGCTGCTCTCCACCTGGTCACCAGCAAAAAGAGAATTATTTATTCCTTTTGCTTCCAGAACTGCTTTTATCCTGCTTCAAACTTTTCTGTTGTTTCCTTTCTATCCTGCAGGACACCGGATCAGCACAGGCATGGGACCATCTCCCCTCCCTGCCTCCAGCCCCCCCGATCTGGGGCTCAGACAGACACAGCCAAGTCCTGCCAACAACCCCTGCAGTCCCTTTCTCCACCTCTCCCACATCTCAAACTGTGTCCAACCTGTGGCCCATAAAACCTGTGGTCCATAAAACCTGCTCTCTCTCTCTCTCCCTGCAGCACCAGGATCAATGTGGGACTGCAAAGAGGTTTGGAGAGTGGGAGAACATTCCTGGGCATCCCCAGAGAGGCAGCATCTTGTAGGATCCTGGACATCCCAGCTGAGCTACTGGTCCTTCTCAGCTGCTGTGGCACTCCTGATACTGGGCAGACACCAGTGGGACTGAGAAGGCAAAGCCAAGTGGAGGGAAGTCCTGGGGCTCCCTCCCTGCCTCAGCTCTGCCTTTTCCTTCCAGCAAACATTTTCCAGAAAGAGCTACAAAAAGCGTTTGGATTTCTTGGATTTCTTTGAGTCACTGCCGAAAAGTTTTGCTGGATTATTCCCAAAGCCCGTTTTCACCTTCAAAACATTCCCAGGGATGTGTCGTTTTTTTTTTTTTTTTGAACACTTTCTGAAGTGTCCAGTGGTGAACTGCCCTTTCTGTTTAAGAACTCACCTTTACGATTGGGTTGGATCGTTTGAATTTCCCCTGTTCATTATTTTAACCCCTCTCTTGTGCTGTATTTTCACACCCTGCCTTAGAAAGCTGCAACACGAGAGCGAGAAAGAAAAGACTTAATCAGTTCTGCTTTGGAGTTGCCTCAAATTTGTGATTCAATCAAACCTCCCATAGCAGGAAGTATGTCTTTCTGATACTCACAGGAGCTTTCCAGGGGCTATACTCTCTGAGAGATTTATTCATACTTTCTGCATTAGCTTAAGACTATTTTGGAAGAAACATCTCTCCCTCCCTGCCATCAGCAGAGCTCCAGAGAAGACATTAATATTAAAACAATTCAATTACTGTGGCTCGGGGAGAACACGGGGCCTGGCGAGGGCTGCTCGTCACGCCGTGCCCTGCCAGCCCTCTGCTCTGTCCCGACATCCCCCGGCCTTGTTCTCAAGGACTTGGCTGAAAAATTCAACAGAGCTGTCAAAGACCACGAGAGGAGAGAGCCCAGCTCCCTCTCCTCACACTCCTCTGGGGGATGGCACCGCTGTTTGTAAAGCCTGAGCTCCTGGTGGGACTCCACGTGTCACCAGGGCTTCCCAGCAGCAGTCCAAGCTCCATTCACCCACCCTGAGCAGCCCTGCCCCTGCCCCTCACACCCCACACTCTCCCTCCTGCTCCACCAACCCCAAGCTCCTCACTCTAAGTCACAGAATCCCAGAATCAAGGCTGGTTTGGGTTGGATCATCTCCCTCCACCCCTCTACCATGGGCAGGGACACCTCCACAGGTTGCTCCAAGCCCCATCCAGCCTGGCCTGGAACAGGCAGCACCCCGGTATTCCAGGGCTGCCTGCACAGGCACAGGGCTCTGAGGTCAGAAAATCCTAAATCCCTGTTTCCAGGGCCCCGTGGGGATGGCCCAGCCCTCAGCCCAGCAGCACTGGGCAGAAAGCAGCTGGACCCGGGCTGGGAGGAGGAGGAGGAGGACAGGGAGTACTTTACACTTCAAAGGACACATCATCTCCTTGCTTCCCAAGATCACAAGGAAGAAGGAATAGCAAGGCTAGAGGATAGATTAACCTTCCTTCTCCCTCCTGCTTCCTTGTTCTATCCAATCCATCCTTCTCACACCAGCTAATTAAACATGAAACAAGCAGGGGGGGATGCTGAGCCCCCCCAGCTCAGCCCTCCATGCAGCGATTCTGCTCCTGCAGCCTGGCAGCAGGGAATGCCCTGGTGCAGGGAGAGCCTGCTGGGTCCAGAGAGGGCACAGACCTGCCTGGCAAACACCTGCCCTGTGTGCCCAGCACAAAATGGAGCACTGGAGTCATGAAACAGAGGGGCCAAACCATCCCACCCACACAGGCAGGCCAGGGATCCTCTGCACTGCTGGCCTGACCTCCCTGCTCCCTCTGAGACTCGAGAGAAGGGGAAGAAAGAGGCAATTGGGATGAGATCTCCAGGACAATAACAGCTTTCTTTTTGAAGCACAGTGTATTGTCACTTCTCAGAGAGAGTCTACAATACAACTGGCTGCTCCCCACGTTCATTGTCAGAGGGGCAGCTCTGCAGAAATGAGCCACTCCTGCCACTGCAGATTTGGCTGCTTAGAAGAAAAGCAGGAAGTTTTTTCTATTACTGCCATTCAGCCCACCTTCTCCAGTTCCAAGCCTTGCTCTCCCTCCTTCAGACATCAATGCTTCGCCTCAAAAATGTCTTTGCTAAGAATTTCCAGCTTTTGTCTGGAAACAAGGCACAACTTCACCAGAACAATCAGGGTTTTGTTTTTTTGTGTGTGCTAAAAACTCACTTATCTCGTTATAGTTCTGAGTGCGGCTTTCTAAGGATTGTCTAGATCTGAATAATGCATAAATCAAGTCAGACCACACATCTGCTCGTGGCTGAGGCCAAGCCCGGTGGTGCTCAGAGCACAGGGCTGGCAGCTGATGGGGAGATGGAAATGCCCCTTCAGGTCTGTGCCCACCTGGCTCAGCTGCTCCTGAGGGAGAGCTCTTCAATCCCAAGCTTTGCAAACACAGAGGTGGGGGTCCTGCAAGGCAGCACAATGACCTTGGAAAAGACAACAGGAATGACTTCACTGGAATAGAAACAAGGGACTGAGCTGCATTAACAACAGGAAATTGCTCAGAGAAAAGAGCTTGCAATAACAGGCAGTTCTCCTGTCCCATTGCAACTGGGGATTAAGTGTGAATGTAGATAGGGGATAAACATGCAGAGATGATCTGAAAGCCAAAAATTTACCTAAAAACAGTTTTACTCTCTTCAATCCCCCTTTATCTGCTCTGCTTCTCTCAGCCTTCCGCTCTGATCTCCAAGGGACTTGCTGGTTGCACCCACTACATGAGAAGAATCTGCTAAGGAGGAAGGGCAGAACTGGCAGCACCAGCTTATCCAGAGCTTTCTGTGTGCCCCAGAGGTGCAGCACAGCTGGAATGGAGCACTGGCACCCTCTGGGAGCTGCTCAGGCTCCCAGCAGCGTTTCCTCTCAGGAACAAAGCTTTTTGAGCCTCAGCAGCAAGTTCAACCCCTCTGCCTGATCTTCTCTCACAAAGCAGTGGGACATTTCCAGAGAATGCCCCAAACCATGGAAAACATATTCCATGGCTGCACCCAGTTACCCCTGGAGAAGAGAAGCACTGGATGAACCCCAGGCCCAGCTGGACTCCTGAAAGACAGCCTGTTTGGCAGAAAACAGTTGTTGTCAGCCCTGAGCATCCTCAAGGCTGAATGTCCTGAGTTCACAAAGTCCTCTCACACTCAGATTTGTCCTGGAGAGAAAAGTCTGATATTTTTCTAAGGTTCATCTTGACCTTCATGGGCCTCGAAGGTAAATTCACCCTGCTTGATTCCATCTTTACAATGCAATTATCAGCCCATTCTAATGAGCTCCCCCTCCAGGCAGGGACCCAGCAGGAGGCTCCTCATCCTCAGCCAGGTTGTTCAGTTCTGTGCAGGGGCCCTGATCGAAATTCAGCCTCTCCTTCACTTCATGGGTCAGTTCCAGCTCTTTCAGGCCTGGATGTGAAACCCTTTCCCAAACATCTGCCTGCCTAATGAGACCCCTCTGTGCTCATCCCTGTGCTCCCAGGGCAGCAGAGTTTCCTGCAGCAGCTGACAAAGAGCTCGCCTTGTTTTCCATGTGTCTCCTGGGGCCCTCCCTGCACGAGAAACAACCCCAAAAAAAGTGCTGGCTCCTGACAGCTGTTCACTTCTTACTGCCATCAACTGCTTTAGTCTTTGGTGAGGTTTCCTCTGCTTTTTGGGGCACTGAGCAGCACCAGCTCCAGAATATCCCCCAGCCTCGTGCCCAGGAATGATGCCCATCTCGGTGCCAGTGGCAGCAGCCACTGCTCTGTTCCACTCCATCCAGCCCACTCTGCTTGGACAGCAGGGAGACAGAAGCAATTAGAGCCCTAATCAATAACATCCACAGCCCTCCCTGCTTCAAGCTACTTAATTGGCATCCTGGAATCAGGGGGAAGGTCAGAGCAGGGCGGGGAAAGCAAAGGGAGGAAGAAGCCCTGGGACAAAGCACAAACAGATCCCAGGGCAGGAGGTGCTGCTTCAAACCAGGATTTGTTTGATGCCAGCAGAGAGGCAGCGATGGGAGGGGATCCAGGGCTGGTGTCCCAGGTGAGGATAAACCCTCCTGCCCCAGAGCTGGCCAGGTGTGCTCTGTTCAAAGCACCTCCCCTCTGTGGGTCCCCAAATACCATTTTGTCCCAGTCTCTGGGGATGTTTCCAGGCTCCAGCCTCTGGATGGGAGATGACAGTTCCACTGAACCAGCACTCTCCATGCAGAAAACAGGGCATGGGAATATCTGAACTGACACTGTGAAACACTTCCATGCTTAATCCCAAGGGTGGGCTTAAACCCACTCCTGCTCCACGTGCCAGGAATGTGGTCCCAGCCTGCAAACTCCAGGGGAGTGTAACAGATGAGCCTGAAAACCTCAAAGACCGACAGGTCACACCCCATCCTTCACAAACTGCCTCATTTCCACTGAAAGTGAGGCTGAGGATCCATCCTCAGCTTTCCTCCTGGAGCAGTGTCCTCAGCCATCCCTGAACCACTGCTCCTTCCAGCAGCACTATCAGGACAGAGGTGCCACATTCAACCAGTGATCTCCTGCATTTTGACTGTAACTGTCCCATCTGGAGTGCCAAAGGTGACATTAAACAAAACTCTGTCGTCCCTTCCCCTTCTCCCTGCCTATCCCTGATTCCCTGGAATCTCAGCCCGAGCCAGCACTAGGTGGGATGTGTCAGAGTGCTGGAGCTGTTACTGCTCACAGACGTGTTGCTCTGCTTGGCTTGTCACTGCAGCCTCCACCTGGGAGATAAATAGGCAGAAATTAGAGGCAGATAGGAAAAAGATATCTTAATACATCAAGTTGGAAGAGAGAGGCAGCTCCAGAGGGCCTGTGAGACAGAACAGCAGCAGCCCCTGGGTGAACTCAACTCCTGCAGGGCTGAGAGCCCTGGTGGGCTGAGCAAGAGGCTCCTCCACAGCTGGGGCTGCTGGAGCTGCACAAAACCCCCCAGGATGAGGGTGACAGGGTCATTCCCACCAGTGCTGCCAGTGGAGATTTGCTGGCACTGGACTGAGCACCAGGGTGAGGAACCCCTGGGGTGCCACACCCCGAGGTGCTGCTGGAGCAGGAGGTTCCTCCAGAGGAGGAATTATCGATCCCTGGGCTTACTGTACAGGCTGGCGTGATTTATTTAAGCATTTGCCAATAAACACTGGAATGGGAGGCTGTTTTTCCAACATTCCCACAGTGGAGCACTAGAGGAAACAATAACCAGCCCCGGGATCGTTACTGTGGGACTTGTGCTGCCAATTACACTGAGTTACAAGGTTCAGTTATGGGATATAAAATAATTAACTTCATAAGGTCCAAGAAGAATTGCTTGCTCTGTATGAAGGATCTTCCTCCTCTTTTTATGCCAACACAGTGTATAATGACTGGAGTTTGAAAAAAAACCACCCTGTGCAGGCTCCACAGAAAGACAGTGTTTCATCACTTTCCCCTGCTCACCACTGTTTTAATAACAAAAACAGGTTGTCAGGGTCATAGACCCCAGGTGAACGTTCCCTTCCTGCCCACATCCCCCTGGCAGGAACAGGACTTTCATCCAGAAGAGCACTGCACAAAAAACAAAGTGCATTCAGCAACAGCTCTTGGAAACTTGTCATGGAGGCTTTCGCTTAATGAAAATAAAAATCAAATTAAAGATCTGCGAAATTCTTCCTTGGGATTTTTCAAGTGATGAGATTTAATTAAAAGTAAGCAAGGAAAAAGAACAGCGTTGTATGGACTAAGATGAATAACCCAGAAAGTGAATTGCATTCAGGTCAGCACAGCCTGGAAAGAAAAATAAGGAGCAGTGAGCCCTGGTGGGGTCTTATTTCTCTCAGGGCCAGCTTGTGAGCCTGGTCAGAACAGTCTGGGGTCTTGCTGCAGACTGGAGGAGTCTCCTCCTGCCCCTCTGGTTTAACTGGGATGGAGAGGGGTGAGAGCTGGGACACAGAAAAAAAGGTGTCCCAACATCCTGGTGCTGCAGATAATGCAGGTATTAACAAAAACCTGCTGCAAGCAAACAAAAATCCACAAATCGTGGAATCATGGAATGGTTTGGGTCGGAAAGGACCTTAAAAACATCCAGTGCCACCCCCTGCCCTGGGCAGGGACACTTTCCACCAGCCCAGGGTGCTCCAAGCTGGCCTTGGACACTTCCAGGATGGGGCACCCTGTGCCAGGGCCTGCCCACCCTGCCAGGGAAGGATTTCTTTCCAATATTGAACCTAAACTTCATCCCTTCCAGTCTGAAACATATATATTCATATATTTATATATATATTAACCCCAGTTGAGCACTTCCAGCCCTCAACAAATATCTGAGATGAGCAGCTGAAGGATCAGATCGTGTTTTGGATCCAAACTGGGTCGCGTTTCCTTCTAAAGCCAAAAATGAGCTCTTGTTCCAAAGCCACAGGATAAACAGCAGCCTTTCCATCATCATGGAGCATTCTTCAGCCTGATGTTCCTTTCAGAGCACAGACCCTCTCATGCATAAATGCCATGGTAGGACAAGGATCCAGGAGTGGCGGGTTAATGTAATAATGCTTTGCAAAATGAGAAAAATAATCAAATAAGCCCTCAAATGGAAATGTTGGCATTCATTCCCAACAGTGCAGTGTCAAAAAAAAGGAGATTATAATTACCTCCAAGGCTCACAACAGCAAATGCAGTTTCCCATGGGAGTTTTACCTCCGTAAATTAAAATATATCCTAAATTTACAAGTCTTGGCCCCATTAAGCCCTATGGAAACACTGCCACAATCCTACAGAGTGTCCATAATCCCACACCCAGACCTGGCAGCACTCGGGCTGGGGGGTCTTCCCAGCTGAGCAGGCAAGAAAAGCTCTGTATCCAAGTGCAATTCCTGCACCTTAAGCCCAGGTGGGATTGCTGAGCAGGAATTACAGGGACCACGTGAGCCCTCCTTGGGTCAGGGCTGTGGAATCAAACAAAAACCCCCAGCAAAACAGAACCACCTATCAGTTCCCTGCTCTCTCCCTGTTCACCTACAGATTCCAGGAGCACAGGAAGAATCTGCAGGTAAATTGTGTGGCTTTTTCTCCTTTGACTCACCTCCAGCACCGCTCTCTGTGTTTACAAAGGCTTTTTGCTCACTCCACTGAGTCACTGTGCCCGTGTGTTTTTCCAGGTCCTGACTCCCCTCTGGGATTTTGGAGAGGCTGCTGGCTCTGGGCTCTTTGGAGCAGGCACTTAATGAACCATCCAGCCTTACCCTGCTATTTTATTTGCAAACCCACAAGGGCATGAGAAGAGTTTGAGTCATCTCTTACTCAGATCCTCGCCCAGCCCGAGAGCCCGGAGGGCAACAGCTGGAGAGAGTGAGTTATTCTGGATGATGGAGGATAAACTGTCATAGCAGGAAGGTCTGAGGCTCCAGGCACCATCAGTCCTTGCAGAGGTTACTTAATTTAAAGGAAAAGTGTATCATCCATCAGGAGGCAGCGCCGTGGAGGGAGGCAGGAGGATCTACCTTGGCTCGCTGCAGCCCCGAGGAGGAGCCAGCCCAGAATGGTTTGGATTGGAAGGGGCCTTAAAGATCTGTATTCCCTACACAGATGTGATGAGACCAGAGAGCCAAAGAGGAAGGGGGAGATGGGGGAGAAGGGAGGGTACACAAGTTTTTGGGCTAAAAACCCCTCCGAGGTGGTGACAGGAAGATGCTGCAGGTGGAAGGAGCGAGGGAGCAGAAGCATCTCCTGCAACTGGGAGCAAGTGGAAGCCAGTGCTGGAGAGACAGTGTGGAGCCAAGAGCACAGCACAGGCTTTGTTCCTGGCAGGGATTTGCCCTGGAAATATTTAGCCATGATTGCAGCAGGTGTTGGAACAAACCCCTTCAATTAGATCAAGGCCTTGAGAGACTCGCCGGGCAGGATGATAAAATCAAGAGTCATTTCATGCCAGACCCGCTTGAATCTAGCTCTGCTGGGCCTCAAGCTCTGACAGATCCCAGTTCATCCCACTGGTGGGTTTTATTCAAGGTCAAGGTCCTCATTCCTATTGCTTTTCTCCTCCTGACACTTAGAAAATAACCAGCTGTAGCAAAACTTCCATTTCCCCAGTTTTCCTCATTGCTGCTTCTTTGGATTTGAAGTCTTCAGGCATCTGACAAATAAAAATCCTGCCTTTCCCACACAGCTCAGTGTCCTACACCCAGCAACCAGTGAAAATAACCATTTTCTTATATTAAAACAGAAATATAATCAAATAGTGCTTTTCTGGATGCCTGCTCACTCTCCTCAGTAGGAAATTAATATCAGGCAGAGTCTTGCTCAACTCCAAGGCCTGACAAACTTTTCACCCTGTAATCATTTTTCAGAGGAAGGGAAAACAAAATATATAAAAGAGACAAAGGGAAATACCACTAATCCCATCACGGCCACCGAGGGAAGGGTAATAAAGAGAGCGATGACTGAGTGGAATTTTTCGGCAATGACTCTGCTCAGGTTCTTTATCTGCTGAGCTTTCCAGCCCACTGCCTCACCTGGGGGAAGGAGCTGTGCTGATGGCAGCCAAAGGTCCGCTTGCACTTCCAGGAGTTGTCCCACCCATTCCAGTCTGTGCTCAGGGAGCAGAACCGCACCAAGTCCAAACCTGAACCAAATCCCACCAAACTGTACCATCACAACGTGAGGAAGGCAACTGCCAGCCTCCCCAGGGGAGGAAAAATTTGCCAATTTTCGTGGCAATAGAAAATTTTGTGAGAATTAAAAGCCAGCACAGCGAGTATCAGACACTCACACACCATTTCCACCGTGCCCAGCGTCACTGGACTCAACCACGGGCTGAGCTGCAAGCAAAACGCTGCAATGCTTTGATGAATTGGGTTTCTGCAGAAAGAATATAATCTCTCCTCTCCTAACACAGCCTCATTAAAGCATTATTGATTCAGCTACGAGCAGGAGCCACCACTAAATCAGTCCTGCAATTATGCTGCGTCCACCTCTGCAGTGGAGACGCTCGCTGGGTGTCCTCTCTCCGAGTCCGTGGGTGGCAGAGGGGCAAAGCTGCAAAGAAATAAAACCCCCCCAAATCCCAAAAGCTAACTGTATAACAGTCAGCAACCAACCCTGTCAGCAAACTTTTAATATCTACCAATTATAATTAAGGAAAAGAAAAAAAAAAAAAAGGAAAAAAAAATGCTTCTCTCCACAGCCCCCCTCACCCTGTCACTCAAGCATCAGCTACAAGATCAACCAGACCTTTATCCAAGTGTTTGGCACCTTTCTTGCAGAAGGATTCAAGTGCTCTCACAAAGGAAAGACGTTTTTAATTTTATTTGTTTGTTTCAAGCCTTGCTTATTTAAGAATATTTGTCTCAGTGGCTAAAAAACAAATGTTTTACCTGTTGCAAAGCAGAAAAAGCAGCAACACTGGCTCGGGAAAGTAGCTAAAAAACCTCCCAGGGGTCCAAATGATTTATTCTCTCTGTGGCCCTTCAGACTCCTCTTCTATTAAAAAATGGGTGAAGTTTAGCCCTCTGAAAATTAATTGCTGACAACTTCCTCCTGTGATGTATCTCTCCAGAGGTTTTGTTGGCAACTGATAGTGGCTGCTCTGCACATCTGTAGTGAGCAGTGTCTGCTGGCCATAAATCCAGCCTGTTCCCCTGAGCCATGTGTGCCTCTCATCCCATCCATATTCCAAATGGAAGGAGAGGCAGGGGGAGAGGGAATTACCCAGGCTCTTCCCAGCAGCCCCAGCACTCAGCTGATGAGGAGGGCGAAGCCGAGACACTGCAAGAGCTTATCGATGATTTGGGACAACCAGCAAGAAAGCCCAGGCAGTAAAATCACTGAAATTCCTCCTCCAGCTTCCACCATCATTACAGCTCTTCCCCTCTTCCCCCTCCCCTTCAGTCTGTAAGTAAAAGGAAAAAAAAAAAGCTGGGTTTGAAGGGAAGAAAAAGAAAGAAAAAAAACATCAGCGCCGCCACCACCACCAAGCAAAAGCTCAGAAAGCTCAAAACTCCTTTTGTTCCTTTGAATGGGGCAGGAAGAGAAGTAATGCATGAAAAGTGGAGCAAGGTGTCAGTATTTATATCCACAAAGCCAAGGCAAGGGAACAGCTCCTTGATAATGGCTCTCCTGCCACCAGCCTGGGAGAGCTCAAAGGGAAGGATGAAAGCAGGGCACGGTCTAACCAGCTCATGCAGGGCAAGAATCTTGCTCCTCTCCTCTCAGGTGCATTATTTGGCAGAGATGGCCCCTCTTGGCTTGATGGGAATCTCAGGAGCTTGAGGGGAACCTGGGGACTAAAGAACTTTGGGATCTGGGAGTGGGAACAGCATCAGTCACGTGCGTGGATTTTTAACTACCCCACAACCACTGTCTGATTGGAGTGTTGAGATTGCCCCAAAGCCAGAATTTTGGGTCAAAACAAGCCCCATGCCCCCTCTCAGCCTTGACATCCCTGTTTCCAGGGCTGAGTGGACCAGGGGAGTCTGAGTCTCGTTTTCCTGTTCCCTCCCCACAGAGAATAACTGAGTTTTTTTAAGGTGAACAGCTCCTTCCTTTCCT
This sequence comes from Pyrocephalus nanus, assembly GCA_038380795.1. NCBI lineage: Eukaryota > Metazoa > Chordata > Aves > Passeriformes > Tyrannidae > Pyrocephalus > Pyrocephalus nanus. The sequence goes on along the minus strand of CM076285.1, from coordinate 5,510,883 downwards.
ACCTGCAAACTCTGCAGTGTTTTCCAGCAACAGCTGCCCCAGGAAAATAAACCAAACATGTTTGTGCAGAAAGAATGACAGGATTAAGTTTTGTTTTATGTTTCCTTCCTCTCAGGTAATCTTGATGCCAAGAAGAGATGCAGATCCAGCAGGAGTGGAATGTGGTTCCACAATAAAACAACAATGGGGAGGATCAAGCCATTTTAGGGGCAACAGCAACTTTACAAGGAAAAAAAAACCAACTTAAAATATAAATAGTTATAGCAGGAGCACATACCAAGGGAGCATATGGTAGAGTCTATTTTACTAATTAGTTTTCAGACCCAGTTGTAGAAATTGGAGGTGATAAACAGCATTTCTCTCTCAGGATCCAACAATGTTGGTAACACTCTAACAGAGCTGAGTAATTGCAGGAGAATGTTCACAAAGAGATCCAAAGTCACTATTTCTGTACAGTGTGTTTTTATTCCTGTAAGGGAGTAGTGACAGCTCCATTCCTTCATGGAAGAAGGATCATAGAATTATAGAATCCTGGAATGGTTTGGGTGGGAAAGGAACCTTAAAAATCATGGGCAGGGACATCTTCCACCAGCTCAGGGTGCTCCAACCTGGCCTTGGACACTTCCAGGGATTCAGGGGAAGCCACAGCTTCTCTGGGCAGCCTGTGCCAGGGCCTGCCCACCCTCCCAGGGAAGAGTTTCTTCCCAATCTCCCACCTAACCCTGCCCTCTGGCAGTGGGAAGCCATTCCCTGTGTCCTGGAACTACAGTTCCTAAAGAGGTGTCAGTTATAATTCATCTCATCCTGATTTTGAAGCCTGGGAGGTCCTCAGACATCCCCCCATCCCCAGACAGACAGACAGACAGACAGACATCCCATTCCTAATCACCTGTATCTGGAGCCCATTTCCCCAGCTCTCTGATCAGCCCACAGTGTTAATGCATCTTCAGCTCCCGTTTTGCAGAGCAGATAAAACAAAACGTTGCTATTCCCACCTCTGTCTGGGATCACAGATGGTCTGTGAGTCCTCAGGAGCATGAACAGCCCAGCCAGGCCCCCCAGCCATCCATTATTCAGGGATGGGGAGGGATACACCGTGTTTAACCTCTCCCCAAATCCACTGCTGATCCTGGAATAACGACTTTGCAAAGGCAAGAGGAGGCAGAATTGCCCAGAACTCCCCTTTTCCAGCCCAAATGCACAGAGACAGAATTACAGAATCACTGAGGTTGGAAAAAAACCCTTCAAGATCATCAAGCCCAACCTTCGAAAATGTTCAAAATCTTCATGCTTCCAGTGCCACCCAAGAGAACTTTCTACAGCCTGGCAAAAATTATCAGAACAGCATTTTCAGGGCAAAAAAAAAAAAAAAAAATCTGCAGTTTTGCACAGAAAGAATTCATTACCTTTTGTGTTGGAACAGGCAGCACAAAAAGAACCAGTTTGACATTAACAAAGGAAGGCATTTGGAGCAAGTCAGAAACAAAGAATGGGTTTCCTTCCTGGTGGACCATGAAACACCGCAGGGGAAAACAGCTCTGCCACGAGGAGAAACGCTAAATTTAAAGATTCTCTGTGAAAATGGCACCTCCACCCTCCCTGCAGCTCCAGAGCTCAACCAGCCCCAGCCCCTCCTGGCTGCAGACAGCTCCACACACGTCACGGTGCTCAGGGCACCAGGGACGACTGGCATTGGATCCCTGGGAAACCAGGTGCTTCAGGCAGCTTATTCTATTTCGAGGAGGGGAAACTGTACCAAAAAAATGGATAAAAATCAATGATTCTCGCTTGAAAAATGGTCACAAGTCATAAATCCCATCTTGCAGCAGCACAGCTGGGCTCGGTCTCTGCTCCCTCCCCCTGTCTCCGGTTCCAGGGGGGTTGAGCTCCTTGATTTCGAACGGATTTCGAAGGAGAGGAAACCAGGCTGGTGCCAGCACACAGCACCTTGATGCAGAGGGGTTGGGATTCCATCTCCCCTCCTCTGGGAGAGGACCTGCACCAGAGCCCCTGTGGCAGCAGCAGCACCACCAAGGGATGCTCTGCTCCAGCAGAGTCCCAGACACAGTCCCAGAATCAGGAAGGCTGGAAAAGCCCTCCAGGAGCCTCAATTCCAACCTCTGGCTGACCCACCACTGTGCCCACCAAACCATTCAACAGGAAGGCATTCAACACCCTGCCCCTCAGCCCCCAGCACTGTGCATCGCCCTGCTCAGAGACTCAGAGATCCCCTGGCCCAAGAGCAGCATCTGCCAAAACATTCCAGCAGCCCTTCCAAAAAGCACTCCTGAGCCTTTCTGGCACAAACACACACCTGGAGCCATTTCTGTGAAACCATTTCTTTTTAAACCCAGCAGGAGAGAACAGCTGTATTTTATAGGGTTTAAGCTTTATTGGGAGCAGTGAATTCATCTCATTGCAAGAGCACAGCTCTGTTTCTCAACCCTAAGAAAAGGCTGGAAAAGTGTCCGAGTGTCGCAGGGCAAACCCCCCAGTGCCCAGGCAGAGCTGGTGACATTACACCCGTCCCCTCCTTTATTAAAAACTCACAGTAAATAGGAATTTCAACCCATCTGCTTCTCTGCCTCACCTCCCTGGAGTGCTCCAGTGCAGATTAAGGTGAGAGGCACAGCTTGGTTGTGGCACCCAGCCAGGGTGCTGTGCCTGCTCCGACACCCCGGGCAGAATGTCACCTCCTGAGTTAGAAACTTCCCCACTGCAGCTCTGAAACGTGAGCAGTAAAACAGCAGATGGAAGCAGGAGATCAAAGGGGCTGTGCTGCAGAGAGCTGGTTCCAGGAGAAGTTACTCAGCACCTTTCACCGTGTGAAGCATCTTCTCGTGGCAGAGGGGTTGGGCCAGAATCCCAGGCTGGGTCAGGCTGGAAGAGACCACAGTGGCTCAGCTGGTCCCACCTCCCTGCTCCAGCAGGGTCATCCCAGGGCACAGGACACAGGATTGTGTCCAGATGGTTCTGGAATATCCCCAGGGAGGAGACTCCACACCCTATCTGGTCTCTGGTCAGGGCTGGGTCATGTCCAGGTGGAACCTCCTGGGCATCAGTTCCTGCCCGTTCCTCCTGTGCCATTGCTGGGCCCCCTGAGCAGATCCTGGTTCATCCTCTGCCCCCTCCCTGCAGCCCCTGACACACCCTGGGGAGGGCCCCTCTCAGGGGGTGCTCTGGGGGCTGCACAGCCCCAGCTCCCTCAGCCTGTCCTGCTCCCAGAGCTGCTCCAGCCCTGTAGCATCTTTGTATCCCTGAATCCATCCCCTGGACCCACTCCACGTCCCTCCTGTCCCAAAGTTAGCCCAGACCTGGACAGAGTGCCCCAAGCACAGCACTGGCCAGGAGACAGGACCCTGCAGATGGAAATCTGAGGTGCTGGCAGTGATCACCCCCATGGAGTTCAGTCCCTGCTGGTGTTCCCACTGCCTCCTCCAGCCTCACTCACCCCTCCAACACCAGGCAGCAACACCCAAACCAGCCCCCTGCCCCAGCCCTGGAGAGGACAGCAGGGTTATTCATAGAAGAACTGATTGCATCTGCCTTTGTACCCCCCCCTTGCCCATGACATCATGTCTAGGGTTGATTTCAATCACAGCCCTATTTTCACATACAGCCCCAGCTATTTTTAGGGCTTAACTAAGTAAATGGCTCATAAATAGCTGCTTGATTCCTAACAGTTCATGTTGCTATTACATGCCCTACTTCTCTCCCCTGAAAGTTTCGTCCCTCCCCGGTGTCAAACGTGTCACACCGTGCTGTGCCCTTAAGTGTTCTGTGAGGAGGGAAGTGGAGCTCAAGTGAGAGGGAGGGAGAGGAACCAGGTTCCTGTAATTGCCTCAGCAAACAGCCCAACGTGCACTTAGACAGGAGTATTAGGGGTACTGTGTGACAGCTTAATTTCACACCAGCCATGATTAGACCTGGTAGGAAAATCGATTCCTCTCCCTCCGTTGCCCACATTCCAGCTCAGAACAAACCACCCAAACTTTTCACAAAGGAAAATTTACGGGGGGAAATTAATTTCAATTGACACAGCTTCAGCTAATCAAAAGCGGCCTCCTAATTAAAGCAGCATGTAGACAGGGGAGTGGAAATACAACTGTTGTCCTCTCTTGGTGCTTCCCACCTGGATGGATTTACCACCCTGCTCAGCCAGGAGGAGGATGTTCTGCTCAATAAAAGGGTGTGGAATAACCTGCTGCAGGGTTCTGAACAGAGAGCAGCACGGACAGGGGCGGGGGAAGGAGGGAGCTGTGTGATTTCTGCCCTTGAAAACGTGAATCGAAATCCCAAACCAACCCTTGGGGCAAGAAGTCACTGTGAGGGCTGGCTGGGAACCACCACCCCTGACTCTGCACTGGTTTCCAGGAAAAGGGGGCAAGCACCAACTTTCTAACCCAAGACCAAGAGCTCAGTGGTCCCTTTGCTCATTTGAAATCAACTTTCCTTCAAGAAATCCAGCCTGACTCCCAAAACAGGGGGAGAGCTGCCTCCCCCACCCCCCTGAAAAGCTTTAAACACTGAAAAACCCACCAAGCAGCAGCCAGGCCAGGAGCAGAGACTTATTAATAATGGTGACAGTAATAAACCTGCAGCAATGACTGTGCTGCCACACGTTTGTTTGGAGTTAATCTTGTTTGCTTTCCGAGGGTTTCTCAGGTTTTCAATAAGCGGAACATGAAAGCGGTGACAGGTTCAGCGAGTGCCTCGTTCCAGCAGGGAAATCCTGCTCTGGAAAGGGTTGCTCAAACAGCAGGAATATTTAGTGTAAACTCTCCAGCACAGGCTGTGCCCAGCTCTTGGTGTGCTCTCCTCCCATCCCTCACAGAGGGGTCACCCCAGCAATCCCCACCTGCAGATCTCTGCTGCTCTGAGGAGCCCTCAGCTGCTCCCCCAAACCCCTGGGACACCATTTCCCAAGTGCAAAAGGGAGGAAACAAAACCAGTTCAGGGCCACAAAGTCTCTGGAAGCATTTTGGGGACTGCTTGAGGTGTGGAGCTCATCTGAGCTCCCTGTCCCAGAAAAAGCAGATCAACAACTTTCAAGGTGACAACTTTATTTGTATATTTATTCTTAAATATAGGGAGCTCTCCTAGAGAGGGTGGCAAGTGACATTTGATGTGGCATCCTGCTTAAGCTGAGAAGGATTGCTCGATAGTTTGCAACTTAACTGTAGATGTTTGCTTGTCGGGGAAGGCTACAAACCTATTTTAATTAAAAGTGGAGCTGGGGACTGACAGCTCAACTGAGCTGCTTTAAAAAGAAGTGCTGAGAAGAGTCTGGAGTGAGTTTTAAGTTTCTAAAATAGCCCCCACGTTTTATATCAAAGGGAAACGGGAACATCCTTCAATGGCATTTTACACAGTCACCAAAGGACAATGGGCTGAAAGCAGGAGGGTCACAAGAAGTCCCCTTGGAATTAACTCTCCCTGGGCTGTTTGCTTTATCAGAGAGGTGCTGAAGGCTGCTCACACTCCTATCATGTCTGCAAGAAGCACAAATCCCCTTCCTCCCCCCCAACTTCCAGAACTGCAGTGCAGGGAGAGGGAGAAGAAAATTGGTTTGATTTGATACACTTAAACTGAATTTGGCACTCCAAGGAACAGCTGCTCTTTTCCATGGACAACAAAGTGAAGGCCTGGGCTGCCCTGCACAGCATCCTGAGGGGAAAGGGGGGAACGTCACCCTGTCCTTGCTGCACAGGCCACTGACCCCAAATCCAGGGCTGTGGACCACCCCCGACCCTGTGCCTGTCACAGCTTGGCCACAGCTGCTCCTACAAAAACATCTTGCAGCAGCTCTCCAAGTCCCACCTAATTGAAACATAAAATCCCACTTCAGATTTTTTTACAGCACACACAAATACTGCTTCTCCTCCCGGAACATCTGAACGTTCAGGAGCAGAGCGGGGATCAATAATTCTTCTATTAGATAATTGAAACGTGCCTCTTGATTTACACTAATGCACTTGTTAAGCAATAAGTGATCGGGCTGTGGGCAGGTCTGCATTGCTGGAGCTGGGGTTTGATTAATGGCCCGTGAGCAGGTGAGGGGCTGGCCCAGCTCAGCTCAGCTCAGCTCTGTTTTTTGGGATGGCTTTACCCACCCAACAGCTGCCTGTGCAGCAGGAGCCACCAGGACTCCTCAGGGCAATAAGCCACTGGTGCAACTGTTGGATTTAAGGGGTCATTCTCTCTATTTAATTTAAAAGCATCTCTTCAGAGCTCTGTCAGTGACAAAGGACCCCAAAGGAGGCCCTTCAGGCAGCCCTTGTGCTGATCCCCCTTTCCCAGCTCCAGCAGAGCAGGGCAGGTCCCATGTTCAGAGGTGACACCTCAGCTCTGCAGCCCAGGAGCCCCTGCCCGAGGCCCTCACCCAAAATCCAGAGCAGGACAGGGGTTTTTGTGCCCAGCAGGAAGGAGAGCCCTGGGAAGACGTTCCCCTGCCACACACCAAGTGCTGCCAAGTCCCTGCACCGAGCCAAGGAACGTGGATCATCCAAGATACACCCCTTGGCACCGAGGGGAGGGGGACGAGGCTGCCAGTGCCAGGATCACCAGGATCACCAGGATCACCAGGATCACCAGGTCTCCCCGTGTCCCCAGCTCTGCACCAGGGGACACTGCAGCACTGTCACCGTTCCAGCACAGCAGCTCAGCCCTGGCTCGGGGCTGGTTCACGGGGAGGGATCTTGGTGCAGTTCTCATTGACTGCATCATTCCTGGCTCCAGCTCGATCGGAAAGCTCGGTTCAATTGTACTTTCTGGAAACCGGAGCCACAATCAATGCTCGAGCAGGCAGGCTGGGTGTGCTCCAGCACCAGGCACGAGCCGTTCCCAGCGGATGGGAAGCAGCGGGATGTGTCTCACACTCATCAGCGCCTGACTCAGCTCCCCCAGGAGCCAACACCTCCAGCACCTCGTGGGCCGTGTCTGGCCAGAGCTGCCTGACCATTTTTCCCCCCCCCAGGCCCTTGGGGGAAGTCATAAACGCAGGATTTGCGCTCGCTGGAAGAGCTGGTTGGAAACCCGCTGCTCCAAGGGCTGCCCCTCGCCAGGAAACAAAACCTGCCAGCAAGGTTCACCTCGAGCTGCAGGGATGAATCACCTGCAGGGGGAAGGGACCTCCAAAGGCCGTGCCCAGAGGCACTGGCAGGAACAGCTGCACAAAAAGGGTTGTGAAGATCAGCTCCAAAAAGCCACTCGAGCTGTGTGGCTTCGCCTCTGCTTTGTTAACCTGCAGCTTCCCTGGAATCAAACTGGATAATGGAGTGAACCCCTCCAGTTACACTTGCTGGAGCAGGGGATGGGTGACCTGCAGAGCACAGCTCAACTCCTGCCCCCCAGCACAGCCCCCAGCTCCTCCAGAGGATCCCAAACCCAAATTCACCCCGCACAGGGGTGGCAGAGCACAGGTCGGGGCTGGGGGAGCACAGGAGGACAATGACATTATTTTCCTGCCCTCTGATCACAGTGTGCAACATGCTCAAGCATGAAGGTGAGCAGTCATGGGAGGTGTAATTAATCTCGTGTTAAAGACATGCTGACAGCATTCCACAAGCAGTGATTCCATGAGCACCAGTCATGTCCCAGCCCCTCATCACAGCCCACCCCAGGCAGGAGGCACTGAAGTGTCTGACTTGTGAGACTTTTAATAAAAACAAGGTGGGTTTGGGACAGGTGGCAGAAATGTCACCTAACACCGGCTCAGGGTCCATCCCTTCCACCTGAGGAAAAGGAATAAAAGCTGCATCCCTCAGATTTTTGGGCCCAGTCAGCATCTTGTGCCAGGCACGGGCTCCAGAGCCTGCTCTGCTCTCCCTGAGCCCACGTGCAGGAGTTCACAAAAACACCCCCAGGCATCCCACTTGCAGACAGAATCTGGTCTCCCTTTTTTTCCCTTGACTTCCCATGAGTGTCCCTTCCCTGTCACTTTGCTGGATCAGCTTCTGAAGTGATACTTACAGGAGTTATTCATAAAATGAACAAGGGGTTTCAGAGTAGAACATGAAATTGCTTTTATCCACTGCACAAAGTGACAAATCAGGCAGCAGCGTTGATGACTCCCTGGGAAAAATCCACCTCCAGGAAGGCTCCACTAAAGTTTCCTAATGCATTCAGGGAAAGCTGCTGGGAGGGAGGGAGGCAAGAGGGGGGTCAGGAAGAGCTGCCTGAACTCAAACATGCTCCAGAGCAAGTGTTCTCAGCTTGTTTGCTAATCTCTTGTGACTGAGCGCTGAACCAAACCTTCCTTCCTGGACACAGAAGAAAGGAACAGAGAAGGAAAAACCAAAAAGGGCAACACTTTAACAATAAATAGGATGTCAATTAAACACGAGAGCACAACCAGCTCATTGATTCTTCCACCTTCCAGGCTGGACTCAATCAGCACACGCCTGGTTTGCTGCGATCCCCAGGGAGATGAAGTGTCTGAAACCCTCAGCAAGCGAAGGACAGGTTTCACAGTGTGTGTGTCTCCTTTTTAATTAATTATTTCTTATTGTTCAGGTAAATAAATAACAACTGTCACTGTGGCTTGAAAACATATTTGATGAGAAAAACCTAATGGATGGCTTAGTTGGAGACCAGATCCCAAGTTTTCAGGGCTTTCACAGGAGAGACTGGCAGAGCTTAAACGAAGAGAAAGTGCTGGGCTGCAGATGCCTCTTGCTGGAAGTGGCCACAGTGACTGATGCCAGGCTCTGATCCGAGCTGTTGTTGTTGTTGCACCTTCACTCTGGACCACAAAGCACTTTTGGGCAAGGCTGTCCCTCCCTGCAGCACCAACCCCAGCACGTGCTGTCTCCCTGGGAACGCTGAGCTGACAGGCAGATGCTTGGTTAACATGCACGGATTTAAATTGTAGTCCTGGGCTAGTTCCAAAACACAGGTGGTGATTTCTGGGCGCTGGATCTGTTATCTGCCGAGGAGCAGAAATTACAGTGATCAGGCAGAAAGGAGAATTATCATCCTTCCATCATCCCCCCTCTGGAACCCTCGAGGGGTCAGCAGCTTCCAGCCCGCCCTGAGCAATCACTGTGAACGCCGAAGCGGCTCCGTGTCCTCCCCTGAGCCATTTGTCAGGTGCAGTGTGGCAGTTTTTAGTCCTTTTATTAGTTCTGCTAGTGAAAGAAATTCACTGGAAGCCAAAGCTTAATGCAGTGAGGCCGCAGTACATATTTCTGTGGGAGGCAGAGCTGTTACCCAGCTGAGTGCAGGGCTGGGAAGGGGATTAACAAAGCCCTGGACTGGAAGAGAGAGGAACACAGAGGGTGCCCCTTGCCTCGACCTGCTGTCCTGGACACACATTCCTTCATGCTGCACTTCAGCCTCTGCCTGAAACGTATTAGAAGTGGAGAAAGAAAAACGTGGGTGTGTGGTGGAAGGAAACAGAGAGTGAGGCCAGCACAGGCTGTGTGAGCTGGACCTGCTGATTCATCCAGGAGGGAGAGAGAAGGTCCAAGGGTGCTGCCTAATGAGAGCCACGGGGCAGTGGCAGCAGAGCCATCTCAGTGAGTTGGATGCTGCACTGCAGGAGGGGAGAGCATCGGGCTCCAGGTCCACACAGACTGTCTATAATGAATCATCAAGGCTGGAAAAGACTTCCAGGATCACCAGGTCCAACCTCTGTCCTAACACCATGCCCATATTAAACCACATCACAAAGTGCCACGTGCCCCTGTCCCTCCAGAGTGGCTGTTCCCGCACTAAACACGGTCCCAGAGCAGGAGCAGCTGTCCCTAAACCCCCTCTAACGTGCTTCAAGCCTGGGGAACTGAGGCACAAAGGGATTAAGAGAACTGCCCAGAGACCACACAGAGGAGTGCGTGTCAAGCCTGGGAACTGAACTCCTATCTCCTGGAAACCTTTCTGGCTCAGTGACTTTGCATCCAGCCTTTTTCAGCTGCACAGCAGCTGCTGCAGGAGCCACTTTCCCCTGCCAGGCATCGACACCGTGCCTGGCACTGCTGCTGCAAAACCCCCCAAATTGGTATTCCTGGATGATTGTGGGAGAGGAGAGGCACAGGTGGGGCACAGCCAGCCTGGGACTGCTCTCTGCTCCTCCCCTCCTTGCAGCTCTCTTTATTTTCCAGCAAGGGCAGCCGTGTTTTTGTCTCTCTCTCTCGCCTGTCAGGACGAGCTGACATTTGAGTTGTGCTGATGAGACCTACCAGGGTGAGACACATGTTTGTGGTCGCTTTGGGCGACCAGCTGCCAAGGCCTTTCACTGCTCTCTCTTGATTCCCCTCCCATGCCAGCCTCTGTTCCCTGGCAGTTTGAGTCACCCTGACTGAGCTGCCTCCCAGGGATTTGTGCCTGAGCAGGGACTGCTCCCACCTCAGCCAGGATTGCTCCCACCTCAGCCAGGATTGTTCTCTCCTCAGCCAGGATTGTTCTCCCTTCAGCCAGGATTTCTCCCACCTGTCAGAGGGGTGGCTGTGGGTGCCCCATTGCTCTGCTGGGTGAGCTGCTGTCCTGCTGCATCCTGTGAATTTTTGGGAAAGACAGCCCAGCTCAGCTGGCTCTGGCCCAGCAGTCCCATCTCCAGCTGTGGAGGAACCCCCATTACCACCAGACAGGGATCTGGCCCCCAATGCCACTTTCTGACCTCATGCACAGGAGAACATTGTCAGGATGAGCTCCACACACAACAGCTGGGACTGTGGTGCCACTCCTGGACACGATGTCACCCCTCCACCTGCCCCAGTGGCACTTTCCCAGTGATGAAGTGGATTCACAGCCACAGACTCTCTGGGCCTGGCTTGATCCTGCTTTGCACATTCCCTGACAATTTATATCAGTGCATAAATCAGAAAAAAAAAAAAAGAAGAAATTCTCATTTAACTTTCATGCAAGTGTTTCATATTCATTTTGCAGGGGTATAAATGACAGCACGAGATGTAAGATGGAGGAAGTTTTATGAGAGTCCTGCAGGGAGAGATCCTGGGATCATTTCACCAAGTGGATCCAGAGCCACTGGAAGCATGACCAGGTGACATCTGTGGTGAAGGAAGGTCACAGACCTTGTGACCCAAGAGAGAGGGGAACGTCCAAATGAAACAGATAAACCTCCAACATGTGGGGAGCAGGAAGACCCAGCAGCAGGCACCCACCTAACACCCAGGGCACCCAAACCTTGCAGGGGTGACAGAGCTGGCACCATCCAAAATGTTTGGAAACACCCAGCATGTTCCCAGCCCAACCCTCTCCCATGGCCAGCTCCAAACCCCAGCACGACCCACCCTCTGCCACCCCCTCCTCAGCTCATCCCTTCCCAGAGCTGGACAGGGCACCCTTAACCCCTTGCTGTCACCACAGAACACCCTCCTGACGTCCATCCAGCTCTGATACTCCCAGAAAATGCAAATAAATGTACCAGTAAAGCCCAGTCTGCCCTGTGTGAACACTGATGTGTGTCACAGCTTGTTTTCCCCAACACAAAGCACCGCTTGGAGCCCGTGACCGATTCCTGAACTGGAGTTGTTCTAATTAGGAGGAAACATTCAGGTCAATGACTACAGTGTGCTGGCTACTACAATTACTGTTATTAATTGTATTCGATTCCACATTTGCAGCTGTTAAATACACTATCTCTGGAGTACCTGTGTGGACTTTTAGCTCAGCAGAAAACAAGGGGAAGTGTTTAACACCGAGAAATGGCCAATTGATGTGAGGCTGAATCCACACCAGCCCCCTGCATCACTTATCTCCTCTCTGCGTGTGTCTGGCTGATCCAGCACATGGGAGACTCAAAGGATTTGTTTTCCTTCATCCTCTTTTCTCTCTGGTCCAAAGTCCTCTTTCCTCAGCTGTCCTGGACGTGCTGAGGCTGCTCAGCCCCCCCTGCTCCCTGTTATCCCAGGCACGTGGGCAGCACCTCACGAGGGCAGGACAGGGTGATTATCCCTGTCTCAGGTGTCCAGAGAAGGAAAATGCTGCCTGGTGGAGGTTCTGGCCCCAGCCTTCCCACGGCTGCAAGGGCTCCTGCATTCCCTTCCCCACAGCCAGGGCTCTGCACTACTTAAATTCACTTTGAAGAAGTGTTGCTGTGTCCTACGATGTTAAACTGCTAATGGGAAAGGAAATGTATTCATGATTCACTGGGTAAGAGCAGCCTTGGAGGAATGCAGATTGTGTTTTCCCTCTGCAAACATTTGATCATCCCAATAAAGGAGCAGCCCCACCTTCTCCACCAGCTCCATAAATCACAGCAAATGGAAACAACAGGTTTATCGTTGTCATGATGGTCGTTACCCAAGGATTTTATGGTTACTGGGGAGAGGGGGGTGCCTGTTTATGGACACAAGGTGCCTTCTGAAGGACTGAGGGACTCTCTAAGACTCAACTTGCTGCAAGTCTCTGGTTTAAAATGGAAATTATTCTCCTGGCTCAGCCTCCCCCTCAGCTGTGACTGAAAGGGACCCAGCGGGATCATCACAATCTGTCTCCTGGAACCCCCAGGACGTGGGACCACGCTCGAGGCCACCTGAGACACCAATGACCCTTTGGAAGGAGATGACCTCTGGCCAGGCAGGTGCAGAGGGAGCTGGCAGTGACCACCCCCACCCCTCACTTGTGCCTCAAAGACTCTGCACATCCTGTACCTGCAGTTCCCTCTCAGCTCCCAAACCTCCGAGGAGACGCCGCCTGCTCTCCGGATTTTAAATAAGGCCAGGAATTGCTGAGCCAGAACGTGTGGCAGGAATTCTGAGGGATCACTTTGAGGTCGAAATGCTCCCTCCCAAAGCCTGTGCACCCCCCTCAGTGATCCTGACCCAACCTTGTCCATGGGGGGACATGTCACAGGAGCATCTCTGGGACAACGCTGTCCCCTCCATCCCTCTGGGTGAAGGAGCTCCGAGTTCCTCCACCTGAACTCTTCTCCCCCTTCTCCACCAGGATCTCACCCTCTGGAATGACTCTGTGCGGTGAAATATCCCTATCTTAACACTTGGAAATCATTTCATTTTATTGGAAATCTCCTGGCTGTTTTATGGGCAGCTCTGCAGAGGCACTGACAATAAAGGAGGAGGAAGAAGAATGTCTGAGAGGTGCTGAGCAGCTCCTGCCAACTCAGCGCTTCCCAAGGAAGCCCTCAGCATCTGGCAGGATGGAGCTTTTGCATAATTTTTTTTTAAACTCTCTCCCCCTGCTTTTTGACAGTATAAATTAAGTTTAATAGCAGAGCAAGGGTGCAGTGCTGCTCAGGGCAGAGCGTGCTAATGAGCTGAGCGTTGTGCTGCAAGAGCAGCCTCCCTGTCCACCTCCCCTCCTGCCTTTTTTTGCATTTTAATACTTAATCTTTGCTAAAAATAGCCACAATTCTTCGTCCTTTTAATATGGACTTCATAAAAAGTAGTTCTTAAAGATCTCTAAAAGCTCTGCCTTGGGTTTAATAAGCTGGACAAAGTGGTCACCTCAGCAAGTGGGAACAGAATCAGCCAGCTCCTGGTGCAGGAGCGATCCCAGAGCCCGAATACAAACATGGCCTGACTGCCTACAGGGTAACACCAAACACAGCTGCTTCAGTAAAATAACGGGGATAATAAATCAGGTGCCTATTTAGCACCTTTTTCACAGTTGCTGTTCTCCATCTTCCACCAGAAAGGAAAGAAATAGGGGAGTTTAAACAAGAGACAGATGAAAGCTGAACTGGGACAGGGGAGCAGTGAAAACCACTTCAAGTCAAGACAAACGAGGAGCTCTCTGCCTGCTTTCCCCATGCTCAGCAATGCCAGCTCTGCATCAGAAAGGTGTTGCTGCACCTGAAATTTGGGGTCAAACACTCCAACCTCCCCCATAGCCAGGGACAGTTGGGTTCTCTGGCCACTTCCACACTGGTGGGGCATCCCAGGCTGTTCCTGCCCAGCTGAACAGCACAGTCCTGGCAGTGCCTGTGTGTTCCTGCGAGCCACAGATCTGGAGATGGGAGCTCAGAGGGCCTGTGAGTGACTCAGACTCGTGGAAATAAACGCCTCGGAACCAAGACTGGAGAAAGATTAATCTCTTTAACTTATCAGGAAGAAATTCAAAAGGTAATTTGATTATAGTGCACAAGCACTTTCACAGGAAGAAACTATCAGATACTGAGGGCTCTTTAATCTGGCAGAGATGAGCACAGACAGAATCTCTTAGTGGGAATTAAAGGCAGCCAGATTTGAATCCAAAATAATGTGTGGAGTTTTTTTTTTTTGTTTTTTGGTTTTTTTTTAATGGGGTAATGAATCACTGAACAACCCGGGAGTGGCAGACTCTGTCAGCTGGTCTGGGGTCTCTTTGCAAGAGACTTTTTGAAGGGAGAGACTCACAGAAATCAGAGCAGGAATCTCCAGTTGCCAACAGCAACAGGGAGGACCTTCACCTAAGCATGAGGGCTTTGGACCCACCTGGTTTTATCTGGAGCAGATGAGATGCTCATACATTTATTTAAGTTTGCAGAGCTGTGGGGAACTAATAAAGCCCAGGAATCTGCAGGCTGGGATGATGCTCACTCCAGAAGAGGAGAGAGAATGGAAAAGAGGACCCCAGCAGCCACCCCTGCCACCCAGCACACAGGGGATGCATCATCCCAGATGTCCTGGTAATGATGCTCCTACTTGGGAAGACATCACTCAGCAATGGAGGCACTTCAGAACCCATTATTCCTCTCCACAGCAAATTAGCAACCAAGAGTTTGGATGCTCATTGACAGGAACATCTTCGCATCCTTTATGTACTCCTGGGTGGCTTCCCCTGAATCCAGATCTCACATCATTTATTTAACTTAGAGAATAAAGTAATTAATACCAGGGAGTTCTGACTGCTTGGCAGGATATACTGTTACAGCTAACAAATTTTATGTCTTTAGGCTTCACAGCAGAATTTGATTTAATTTGTCCCAAGGTTAAGAAAGACGGGGAGGAAATTTGATGGCTCTACATCACAAATTCACTGCAATTTATCACCTTCACCATGTGGCTTGGACAGACACCACTTCCAAGTCAAGATGGTAGAGGTTTACTCAATCATCTTTGCTTTAATCTCGCATTCATCCATTATCTGACTTCACACATCCCCAACGTGCCATGTCCCCCTGCCAGTGGCACAGGGAGCTGCATCCAGACATCCCCAGCACTGCCATCTCCCACACCCTTAGGAAGAGGGTCCCCAGAATTTTGGAATTATCCAGTTCAGACATACACAATCCCAAGGAAAGGTAGGGGAGCATCTTAAATGGACTTTACCCCTAAAAGTTCTGTTTTCAATGGCATTTTAAAAAGTCAGGAAATTCACCAGAACATTTTGAACTGTGGGGTGGTTGGTTTTTTTGTAGTTTGGGTGAAAGTGAAGAAAGGGAACATGTTGCACACGGGCTGTTTCTTATTCACATCCAGATTGCTGGGTAACACTTCTCTACGCTCGGGTTTCCTTCCTTAAACAACCCAAAAAATGGAATCATATCTCTATTTCATTACAGGCTGATGTTTGTATCAGCTATGGAGCTGATACAGGCACAGAGAGAAGTTTCCCCCCATTTCCCAGAGCCAGCCTTGCAGAGGACCCCCCCTTTGATCTCAGCACAGCGTTATCTTCAGGGTGCCCTCCCCTCCCTCTGCTCTGCACTGCGAGCACTTTTTGAGGCTTCCCGAGCCTCAGTGCCCAGCAGTGGCACTGCCAGGATCTCCTGGAGCAAGGAGAAGGATTCAGGAGCTCTCCTGTCTGGGAGCTGCCCACCTGGCCAATGGGTCAGGCTCCACTTCCAGAGCAGGGGCTGCATCATCCCAGCAGCTTCCAGCAGGACCTGCACGAGGCTCCAGCTCGTGAGCAGCATTAGAGAGCAATTATGTACCCAAAGAGCTCCCAGATGTGCAGTGAACGTGATAACAAAATGTCCCAGTTTATGGCATTTTCTCTCCCTCTCTCTCTCTCTTCTCTGTCATTGTCCTTTGGAAAGGGAACATGAGGAATAAAGCTCTATTTTTAGAGACTAGCCTAGGTCCTAAAAAGCTGGAAAATTAGGCACAGAGATTTCCTAGGCATAAGGAGATCACACACTCCAGCCCAACTCAAGCCTCCCTGGTGGGACAGACCCGCTCTGAGTGGGGCTGGGGCTGTTCCCTTTGGAGCAGCACAGAGGTGAAATCCAGGGAAGTAAATTCCACGAGGAGGAGCAGCTCACAAGCCACACTGGAGCCAGCGAGGGCTCCTGTCCAGGATTCTGACTCTTAATTACTCACACTGCCCTGCTCAGCCAGCCCCTCACAGGATTTATCTTAAAGATGACACAAAATTATTATTGCTGATCACTTAAAATAACTTTGGGAGCACCTGACAGATTAAATCTAAGGGCATGCAAGCGAGAGTGCAGGTCCTCAGTGAAACACAAGCCCCTGTTTCGTGGTTCTTTTGGGACCCAGAGGACCATTTACTGGGGTTTTCCTCCTTCACCCTGTGGGCAATTCTCCAGCAGGAACCTCTGTGCCACCTCCTGCATGCACAGGAACCTGCCACAAACCTTGACTAATGTGTTTCCATCACAGACCAAGGCTAGTGCTCGTGGTGGCTGCTCGTGCTCCTCCCCATCAGCTCTTACACAAACCACCTCTCTGTTTCTTGGTCTTTTTACCTCACTTAGTTCTTGTCTCTCATAATATTTCAAGGCTCTTTGGGATACAAATAGGGTTGATTTGTATGTACAACCACCCGGAACAAGGAGGGCTCCAGTCCCCAGTCCAAATAATAAATAATAGTTAATATAGTTCAGACATGACTGGCCAGTTTCTACCTGAAAATGTCAATAAAGCAGGGCCATATTGATGCAAAGAGACATAAAATGTGAACTCCTTCAATACAGGCACTTATTTGTCCCCGTTTGTGAGGCCAGGAAGGAAAGAGCTGTTAGCAGTGAATAGTATTTTATTAGCATCATAAACCCCAAGAGCAAAGTTTGTGTCACAGAGAACTGCACATGCATTTGAAGCCTTAATTTATGTGCCTGACTCCTCTTGGTTTTTTTTTTTTTTTCTTCTCCAAGAAGAAAAAACTCCAAGAAACTCCGACAAATTAGCAGCGGGAAATAAGTGAGGATGGAAAAGCAAGCATGGATTTGCTGGCTTTCCATGGACTGGAGCTCAGCCATCAAGCAGCAGATCTTCAGCTGGTGCAAAGCTGGCACACACTGACCACAGCAAAGCCTCTTCTCCACCAACACCAACCCAACACGAGGGGTCAAAACTCCTCTGGCTCCTGCTCATTCTCCTGCACCTCTAAGAGCACTTCCCTTTCCCTCCCAGCCCCTCTGGAGCTGGCTTAGGTTTCTGGTGATGCTTGGGAACAGATATTGCAATACAGTCCCAATCAACCACTGTTAATCAGCAAATGACAGCTGTCCATACGTTCCAAAGGTTTAACCAGCAGCTGCTTCTCGTGGTGTATTTACAGGGTAACAGTTCTGCAGAGCAGGTCCTGTGCCTGTTGCAGAGCTGTAAATATGGCTTTAATGACCACCAAAGCATTTATTTCACATCCTGGAGCCTGCCTGCTCCGCTGAAGGGAAATTAGAGGTGTGAGTGAATGCTGGAGGCACAGCACCAGAGCTTTGATGAGGAAACAAAGAGGCTGCCCAGGTAGCTGTGAAAGAGCACAGGACAAAGGGGCAGGTTTTCCAGGAGGAAAGGTATCTGTGGCTCTGAACAGCAAGGTGAGGTAAATCTCACCTATGTCACAGCAAAAGCACAAAGGTTTGGGAGTTCAGGGAGAAACAACCTTTGTTGGTAAAAATATTCCTGTGTTCTTTGCTTGAGCGAGGTCTGGGAACTCACACAGCACTCCAGTGGCCACCAAGCCAGGCTGAAACAAAACCAGTGGGTTCATCCATTCCTATCTGTCCTTCTGAAGGAGATAAGAGCAATTTCCTTGTCCTGGAATGGCTGCAGGAAAAGGAAATGAAAAGGGATCATTCCACTTGTCTTCCACCTTGAAACTGCAAATATTCCCCTGTATAAAACCACGCTGTGGAAAAGTACCTTTGTCCTTCCCCCTCTTTTTGCAATTTCAACTTTTTATTTTTTCTCCTCTCTTTCTCAGCTTTTAACCTTGCCCAATTGTCCCTCTTAAACAATAATTAACTCCCTGCTTCAGCCCGGGAAGTGCTTTAAAGCTCCAGCAATTTTATTTTCTATATGACACCGCAGGAGACGATGGGAGGGAAAAAATTAAATCGGGTTTCTCAAGAGCTGCCCCTCTAGAAGAACCATTAGTTGCCTCTCCCTGGTGAAAGGCGAGAGCTGCTGCCAGATCCGTGGAGTGATCTGACAGTAACCAGAAGTGTTTGCTCAGTAATTAACTGGAAGAGAGGGGGAAGGAGTAAATAAACAAGCAGGCAAGGCTGTTGACTGCACTCTCCAAGAACTCTCTCTCCCAGCAGACCCATGTCTTGAGTTGTGCTTCCACACAACAAAACCATGGCTGGCGCTGGGTGACCCAGAAAAACGAGCAGTAATGAGTTGCCTCCCTCGTGCTTTTGGGGCTGAGCACAACACGGGCAGCTCTGCAGCAGGACAGGGGTGGAAAAACCCAAGAGCAACACGCAGTGATAAGTGAGAGAGCGCTTATTTTAATTACAAACTGGACCAAATAAATTATAAATTCAATTACAGTGCCGCTCGCCGACAAGGAACTCAAAACAGCCAGGCTATTAGTTGCACAAATTAACTGTAGGAGATAACAGGATTTGGGGGGAGCCACCCTGTACCCTGGCTGTAATGGAAACATTGAGGTCTGAAGTGAGGCAGGGTGCTCTGGGCACGGTCTGAGATGCTCTCCTGCTCACCGAGCTCGGGAGAACCAGACAAGTCCCAAAACGTTCCCTCAGAGCATTTTTCCCGTGCAAAGCTGCTCGTTAAAATACCTGGATTTTGGAAAAGGGAGACCTGCCCTACTGTAGGAGTGTTTCTGTGGTTACAGTAAGCACTGACAGCAAACAAAACAGCCTCACCCTCAGCAGCCCAGGGGCTCCATGCCAGGCATGGAGTGCCCAGGGAAGCTGGATGTGCCCCCTGACAGGGACACACATCCCCTGGGGATCAAAGGATGGCCCAGGTTCAGCAGGACTGGACCTAAGAGCGAGATCTGAGCTCCTGAGTTCCCCCCCTGGCTCCCAGCTCTCTGCCTGGGGAAGATAACCAGGAAAATTATTAAATCACCTTCCAGCCTGTGCTCCTGCAGGGTCGATATCCCCCTCGATATCCCCCTCATCTCTCCCATCTCCCTGACCTCACCCAGCATGAATAATTCACGGCTGCTGGTGGGGCACTTGCTGGCTGGACCCTGGCCAGCCAAAGGGGCCCCTCTCTCTCTCAGCAGATCAAAAGCCAATCAAGTTCATTTCAATATTTATGTTTAATCCTTCACTCTGAGATGATAAATATTTCATGCTACGCCCTTACAGGAAAGCAGAGCCCAGCAAAGGCAGACAGACAGACTCGCTCATGCTAATCCGTGCCCCGGTGGCTGCTGCTGCTCATGTTCATTAATACCCCTCAATGAACGGGGATTATCTGCTGGAGCCCTCCCAGAGCCTGCCAGGACAGAGGTCAGAGCTGAGCAGCACAACAGGCACAAGAGTTTCACTCCTGGGGGCTCTTCACCGAGGTCAAGTTTTCTGGCCCGGCACGAACATTCCGTAGGGGCGTCTGACAGTGCCCAAACACCCAAACAATCTCACTCCTCTCTTCCCAGCCCTGGCCTTCCCCAGCTCCCCCCATCCCATCCCATCCCACAGGGCCACACAGCCCTGGCTGTGCCCTCAGGTGGGAGGATTCCCAGGAGCTCCGTCCTGGCAGAGCCCTACCACAGATTTCTGCGTTTTTGTAACGATTTACCTCTCAACATTCTTTGCTGATAACCCCCCATCACCTGCCCATTTTCCACACACACTGGGGACGAGAGGTGGGAACGCAGCCAAACACAGGGATGCAGCACCACAGGTTTTGTTGGCAATCAACCCCTGCCTACCTGGGAAGGAGAGGAGCAGAACGCTGGATTAAAGAGATGGAAATGAACCGAGGATGTGGGAGGCTGGACTGAAAGGTAACTGAGAGCTTCCTCAGAACCCACCTGCTGGCTTCCCTAATCAGGATTTAGAGACAGCACCCAATTCCTAACCAACAGTGTGAGGAACAAAGGCTTTTTGATGGGGATTCTGTTTTCCAGGGAGAACCATTTAATAAGTTTCACTCAGGAAGTCTCTGTTCCCAATAAAGACTTAACAAAGTTAATTAGACTAAACAGTAATTATCGTGTCTCTTCATTGTTCAATTATCTTGCTGAACTGGTGTTTCCTGATTAATTTTCTGATTAAAATGTATTAAATTGAAAAGCACTTGCAAACACGAGATGACAGGCTCTCTCCCGCACAGCAGGATTTCCGGAGGTCAGGAAGGCAGGGATGGGTGACACCACCTCCCAAACCAGCCAGCTCCACACACTGCACGGCCAGGACACGGCTCAGGGCACTCCTCACCACCACTCCTGCCACAGGCTCTCCAGTTTGAGATCCACTGTGAGCTCCTCCTCTGCTCATCTCCTGCTCGCCTGTCCCAGCACTCCCCGCAGGGTGCCCAGGGAAGCTGTGGCTGCTCCATCCCTGGGAGTGCCCAAGGCCAGGCTGGACAGGGCTTGGAGCAGCCTGGAATGGTGAAAGGTGTCCCCTGCCCATGGCAGAGGGTGGGATGAGATTTAAGGTCCCTCCCAACCCAAACCATTCTGGGATTCTGGGATTCCCACTCTTCCACCCTCTACCTTTCCCCGAGTTTCTTGTACACACACACAGTGCAGTACCAGGAGCTGCTGCACAGGATGGAGGTCCCAGAGCCACAAAAGCCTGTTCCAAAGTCCAGTTCCTCCCTCCCAGTGGACCCCACAGTCTGGTCTCCCTCAGCACCCATCCAGCTCAGGCTGCTGCTTTCCAATTGCAAATCACACCACAGAGGCACCCTCTGAGCTCTCCCACCTCCCACTCGTGACAGCAGCTGGCAGAGGAGGAATTCCCCCAGCTTAGCTCACACATGGAACCTACCAAGCCACGTTCACATCTTTGGGGCTGATGTTACATCTCCTGAGATGCTTCAAGCGTCGTTCTGTGCTTCTCAGGAGAGCTCAGCTCTCCTCTTACCGCCTTCAGCATCCCAGTCTGCCTAACCTGGCCTACCCAAGGCCACCCCCTGCATCCCTCTGTCAAGTTCTTCTGGTGGGACCAAGGATGACCTTAAAATGAATTCCAGCCTGCAACATTTTGCTCCCAAAACCAGCACGGGCACCTCTGAGCCACCACAGCATCGCTTTCCAGAGGCTCTGCTTTAGTATTCACCCTCAGCAACCACGGGCATTCTGAGCAGCCCCCAACACTATTTGCATATCTTTTATAAGACAACTCAGAAAAGGGGATTAGTTTTCCTTTCTTGGCTTTAATATCACCTGTGGCGGGGAGGAAACAAACACACGGCTCGGCTCCCTCCCCAAATCCTGCCGATTAGGTTATTAGAGCCCGAGACTTATTATAAATTATTGAAAGGACACAGCTGAGCCCAAATCCCACAGCGGGCTCTTTTTGTCTTCCACAAGGCTGGCAATTCCTGATTAACCACCATCCAGCACGAGGCAGGGAGGATGAGCAGCATCTCAGGCTCTCCACAGTGAGCGGCACCGGGGCAGCTCTGCTCTGAGAGGAATTCACAGCTCCATGCACGGCTGTGCAGGGAATCTGGGCTCCCAGCAGGCAGCCCAGGAGCTACAAAGGAACTTTCTTCCCTTTCTGCTTGCCCTTTTGGAAATTCAACACAAGCCTCGTGGCTGCTGAAGGGACCAGCCCGGCATCCCACGGGATGTGCAGGGCAAGGGGGCCGGGGGGGCTCTGAAAGGCAGAGAACAATGTCAGTTTGGATTCTCATCCTCCCTTCCTCAGAGGACCAGCCCACAGTTCCAGCTCCAAGAGAGCTGTTCCATATTCTCATCCACTCCATCCCTGTGAATCTGCAAGAGGAGTGTTTCGGGTTTCTCCTGCACGAGGCCTTGTTTGGCTCTATTTTAAGTCACGCTGATAAGAGCAAAGCAGAGATTGTGATAAGGAGTTAACTTTGTTTGTCATGTACGAAGCCTCCAAATGGAGCTGCAGCTCAGCTCAGAATAAGTCTCTATCTGTGAGCTAAGAGCTCACACCTCCAGATAAGATGCAGACAGAAACAGCATTTCCAACAGCTCCATCAAACACAGTTATGCTGAACCTGTTTTTGCAAACATTTGCCACCGGTTTAGGTTCATTCCAGAGGCCAAGACAAAAAAACATTGAACTCTAATAACCCAAGTAGTTTTGCTCCTTTTTTTTTTTTTTTTTTCCCCCCCTGTAATAATCATATAATCATAAGAAGTGAATCAAAGTGCTTCCTGGCTCCTGAGCTATGATTTGGCAACCAATTATAAACCCCAAACCTGATGAGTGTTCCACCATCACCCCGTGCTCGCAGCTCCCAGGAACATTCTCCTGCACCAGGCTGAAAGGAGAGGTCTGTGGGGAGTTTGCTGTGAAATGTTTGATTTCAAAAGCCTGAGGCAAGTTGATTCATGTCTATTTAATTTTTCCAGGCAGTTTCACTGGAATGCTGTATATAAATCAAATCCAAGGCTAGCAGCAGAGCCGGACCAAGTTGTGGAAGTGCTGTATGATTTTAATTAAACTCCACACACAAATCAGGCAGAAGGGAAGGTGGAAGAGGAGAGAGATAGAATTCTATCACCAGGGATAAGCCAATACATTTGAGCAGGAAAACAAATAACCATTTACTGTGAAAAGTCTGATTTCAAAAGCAGCGTTTTGTCATTGTGCTGATTTTCATAATCAATTTAAATCTGGAAGAAACCAGGCTTGAGCACAGCAAACAACGAGGCTGAACGGAAGTTAATTAGACTGTATCAGCTCAGCCCTGCTCATCCTTTACTTACTGTCGAGCTTTATGGGCTCCATCAGGCAGAGCCCACTGACAATCCTGCTGGAGAGGCAGCAGCAGCACAGCCAGCTCTGCTGGTGGCTCCAGGGCCCTGTCCTGTGTGTCCCACCCAGCCATCAGCCATCCCACAATCCCAGGATGGCTCAGGCTGGAAGGGACCACAGTGGCTCAGCTGGTCCCACCTCCCTGCTCCAGCAGGGTCATCCCAGGGCACAAGACACAGGATTGTGTCCAGATGGTTCTGGAATATCCCCAGGGAGGAGACTCCACCCCCTCTCAGGTCTCTGGTCAGGGCTGGGTCATGTCCAGGTGGAACCTCCTGGGCATCAGTTCCTGCCCGTTCCTCCTGTGCCGTTGCTGGGCCCCCTGAGCAGATCCTGGGCCATCCTCTGCCCCCTCCCTGCAGCCCCTGACACACCCTGGGGAGGGCCCCTCTCAGGGGGTGCTCTGGGGGCTGCACAGCCCCAGCTCCCTCAGCCTGTCCTGCTCCCAGAGCTGCTCCAGCCCTGCAGGATCTCTGGAGGATGAGGATGACTCGGGGACCAGAGGGCTCTGGACGATGCAGGAGTGTTGGCTCCACCTTAAGCTCCTCATTGAGAAGCCACTGAGCAGCCTGCAGTTACTCTCTCCCCTCTCCCCACACCCTGCAAAGTGGAAAAAACAACTAAAGCTTAATAATCAATAGGCAGTGCAAGGATAAACCCAGGAGGTATCAGGTTCTACCATAATGGAGCCTATAAATTCCTGGGATAGATAAGCATCGCCTTCCCCATCTACAGAGCAGGGGAACACGAGAGTTGTCTGCTTTGAAAAACGAAGTAATGCCCTAAACAGCATCCAGCAAGTGAATCATTGCCTTCAGCCGAGGAGCTGTGCTTGTACCATGTCCCTGCTCAAGCAGGTTACAATAATTCCTTTGTATTTCCACCCAAGTATTGCAGAAACCGCCCAGAGCAGAAATGTGTCAGGCACTGCAGGGGGAAAACAGGCAGGAAAACCTCTGTCCCTCGGTCTGCAGAGATGACAGAGCAGGAGCAAAGTGACAGGGAGGCCACGGTGTCACCTGGGGGTCACACCGGAGTCACTCCGAGGTGAATCAGGTCCTGATTCCCCAGAGCTCCCGCAGGGAACCGCAGCCATCCCACCCTCCACCCAAAGACATCCCTCAAACAACAGGGACCCATTAGCTCCAATTAAAGCCTCGATATCCCCACTCCCGGGGGGGAAGGGGGGGCTCTGTGGTTTTGAAGCTGGAATGAATTTTGCAGGGTTTTTTCTCCTTCTTTCCCCACCTCAATCACTCTCAACTCCAGGGCATGAATAATACAATAACGTGTTGCCTGGTGATTGCTGTTGTGTTTTCCTTTACAAACTCATCCAGGGGAGGAAGCAGACGAGAAACTGCCTGAAGGAACGGGTTGTTTAAAGACAACTGCCAAGGGGCTGAAGTTGTGCAAACACAAGATGCTCCAGACAGCTGATTGCAGCCTGTCCTAGGGATGAGTCTGGGGGGCTCTCAGAGCCCCCCCAAGCCCTGTCCCAGGGCAGGACACTCTTCACAAGCCCAGCCCTCGTGCTGGGGCTTGGCTGAGCCCAGCGTGTGTCACCAACGCTGCTGTGCCAGGGGCTTCACCAGCTCTCACAGCAAAAACAAACAGGGCTGTAAAGAGGGAAGAGGCTCTCAATAAAAAAAAAAAAAAAAAACAAAAACAAAACAAAACAAAACAAACCCAACAAAACAGGATATTTGGAGCTGGAAGGCTGCATTCCTGCTCCAAATGGAGCTCCCAGAAGGCTTCTAGGTGGTGATGGGGATTGGAATCACGAAGTTGAGGCAGGGAAGGGTTAGGTTGGGGATCAGGGAAAGGTCCTTCCCCCAGAGGGTGGCTGGGCACTGAACAGGCTTTTAGGTAATACAGAGAAATATCAGAACTAAACCCCCTCAGAAGGTGTTTACTCCTCCAGTTTGCTCCTTCAAGGTGTTGAGTATCTGTATGAGCAAGGTGGACTTAAAGGTAGGTACTGGGACCCTGCTGTGCTGTGGGGAGGAAGGGAAAACCAGGACAAGCTGCAATACTCCAGGTCCAGCCTGACCCCAGGCAGAGGAGCCATTAAGAACTGGAACAACTCCATAAAACCCCAACCCTCAAGGAATAAATGTTCTTGGTGTATTTAACGATGCACCAGCCTCCGGTGGATGTAAAGAGCAAGGCAATTAATAAGGTATATTTAGCATGCTAAGCTGAGGTGTGCAGCTCCCACGGCACTGAAACACAGCAATTTAAATTGCATTCTTCCCAAAGATCAGCCTGGCTGTGGCTACAGCTGGGAGTGATCTGCAGGCAGGCTGCTCTCCTCACCTGGGGGCAGCTGGCACTGCCCTGCTGGCCCCACCAGGACCCCCAGGCCAGGGCTCTGGTGGTGGGTGCAGCCCAGACAGGAGGGCTGAGCTGCTCTTGGGTCACCCCAGGTGCCACTGAGACCTCCTGGGCTGTCACCTGGAGGTGCAGAAAACATGGAGGGAGCAGATGATGCTTTCCCTTCCACTGCTCAGCCCCCACCTACGTTCAAAAGCAAAGAAAAGAGAGGCCTTTTCAAAAAGAAAAGCTGGAAAAGAAGCAGAACTGAAGCTCCCCAAGCCATGGGATGCCATGGATGCAAACTTGTCCTGATCTCATAAATCAGCTCTCTGAACCTGTGGCACAGAGGTCCTGCCAAGAACACAGATTTGCAAAGCTGGATGGTAATTCAGATGTTCAAGGCCAGATACCTCAGTAAAGAATAAAAAATAAACAGCTGGGAAACACCCTGTTTAAATCCTTGCATTCCACACTAGCTGTGCCATGGCATCCCAGAAAACCCTGTCCAGCACACTGCTCTGGAATGCAAAGCTCTGCTTTCCAGTAGAATAGGACTTTTCCAGTGGTGTTCAATATTTGGGCAGACAACAAGAACAGCCAGAGTTCAGACTAGCAGTGATAGAAGTTTGGGATGGGACAGAAAACTTTGTATTTCAGTGATTAACAGATGCTCTGATTGCAAAGGGTGAAAGCAAGACCTCCCTGAGTGAGTGACCCCCTTGCCCCTCAGCTGGGGTCAGGAGGAACACTCAGATGAGCCTCCTTCTCCCTGAAAAATCCCACTTTTTCCCTTGGAACAGTGATGCCAATTGGCCCCCAGAGACAGAAAGCCCCCTTGCTCTGAGTCAGGCAGAAATATCAGGCACATCCATGGCATTCCCAGCACGTCCTGCCAGGGAGGGGACACAGCCACACTCCCCTTGGCACCCCCAGCCACGACCCTTCAAATGCTGTTTATAAAGCACTGATTTTTTAAAAAACTTTTATTAATTAAATATCCTCAGTTTCTATGAGAGCCACTAGAAAACCCAGCAGCTGGAACTACAGCTGGCTTTGAAGAGATAAAATGGTTTTACTGCCTTTGAACACACTCACTGCCTATTCCCAGCCTGTGGCCACCCAGTTTGCCCCGAGGTGCCAGGCACTCGAGTCTGCAGGATAAAAGCAGCTGGTTAAGAATGAAATTAGTACCCTGCACGGAAGGCTCCACTGGAAATGGAATCAAAGGAGGAAAGAAAGACCTGAGCTCAGCAAAATCCGTAGGCAGATAATTAGTTAAACTTCCAAGTCTTGACATTAAGCTTTTGGAAGCAAAACATTTGGGAATCAAGCAGAGAGCCTGGCTCTGCAGCCAGACAGAGGTTTGGGAAATACATCCTGTTGGGGTTGTTTTATTACCCTTTGAAAAGTGTCAGTTGACTGCAGGACCTTGGGTGACACTGAGGGGTGACCTGTCCTTGAGTCAGCCCCAAAAGCGAAGGAGGGGGACCTGCTCTTGATGGAGAAGGTGGAAATCCCCCACTACCCCCGTTTTCCCTGCTGGCACTTGCACATCCCAGTGCTCCCAGCAGGCAGGGACTGGATTTGGTGAGCCTGGCACCCGGTGACAGCCTCCAAAACACCATCCAAAGGGTCCCACCAGCCAGTCTCTTTCTAAGAAACTTCTGGAAAGGAGCAGTTGTTGCTCTCAGGCTTCAGGAGAGGCTGCAGAGCCAGCCAAGTCCACGCACGGCTTTCACAGCCAACACTCACAAAGACTTCCCCTCCCCCTGGAAATATTTTTCCCCAGCTCTCCCCTGCACTAATAAACAGTCGTTTTCCTCATGATAAAGTCAGTCCCACAAGCCCAGCTCTCTGCTGATCTCATCTCTTTGCTGATCTCAGCCCTCTGCTCCCAGGACCTGAGAGAGCCGGGACAGCTCCTCAGAGGTTGCAGCACAACATCTGTTTCCTCTGGGACAGTGGGAAGAAATCCTTCCCTGGGAGGGTGGGCAGGCCCTGGCACAGGTTTGCCCAGAGAAGCTGTGGCTGCTCCATCCCTGGGAGTGTCCAAGGCCAGGTTGGAGCACCCTGGGATGGTGGGAGGTGTCCCTGCCCATGGCAGGGGGTGGAATGGATGATCTTTAAGGTCCCTTCCAACCCAAAGCATTCTGTGATTCTCTGTTCTGTGATGTCTGATCAGCAGCAAGGGCAGCAAAGAGAACATTTGGATTATAGGAATTAAAGCTTTAGAAAAAGGCAAGATAAGAAAAAGGAAAAAAAAAATTGAAAAGATATTGACTGGTCTAAAGCAAACAAAAGACTCTACAGATTAAAAAAACAATGCATCCCAAACTTCTCTTTACAGTGCCCTGGCAGATAAACAGCAGACTCAAATAATTAACTGTGTCCCAGCACAGCCCAATGAGCCTGCACCTGTGAGTGGTGACAAAACAACCTCTTTTTTCAGTGACAAATCGTGCAAATTGTCAACTCTGTCTAGAGCTGAGAACTGACACATTTCACTCCTTCTCCTGCTCCTGGGGGCAGATCTGGCAACAGGGTCTGGAGCCACTGAACATCCTTGGTGCTGGACTTTGCAGAGCAGGAGCTGCAGTAAGGACAGAACATCAGCCCAGCTCAACCCTTGTGCTGACCTTCTGATTCCTCACAGGCCTTGGATTTGCTCATTTTATTTTCTCTGTAGATGCCCATCAATAATTGCACTTGAAATTGCTGAGGAAAAATGATCCAGCAAAGCCAAGGGAGCCTCTTGGAGATGGTCCAGCCTGGCAGAGCTGAGCTAAGATGCAAATGTGGAGTGACTCTTGCGGGGTTGGGCCAGACATAAATCCACGAGAGCCCCATTAAAGCTGCTCCTGGTTCACACCACAGACACAGAGATGTGCTCCAGTTCTGGGGCTGATCCTGAATTTTACCCAACTGACGAGCAGACAGGCCCTCAGAGAGCAAAGCCCTCCAAAACCCTGGCACTCTGTCCCTTCACACTCCCAGCTCTCCCCTCCTTTGCATTTTCTCTTCAAATGGAAGGAAACACCACTCTCGGGCAGCCAATGGAGCTCCTGGCTCCATCCATCAGCCTCAGCACCAGGCAGGACCATCACGAGGGGAGGGAGGTGCTGGGGCTGTGAGTGCTCATCTGCCTCCAGAGCCTCCTTGGCTCAAGGTCATTTGGGATCAGATGAACAGGCTGTCACTGCCACCCAACGATCCCATCCACATTCCCAGGGCAGAGGAAGATGGGTTTAATGGACCCATCACTACACAGGTGATTCACCAGTGCAGTCACTGGTTCTGTAATGAGTTCTTTCCAGCTCCCAGCCTCTTCCCTCCAGGAATCCCCCTAAGACCTTTCATTTCAAAGTGCCATAATCTATTTGCCTTCTGCTGCCTCCTAAAGCTGATTTCCTCCTCGCTGCTTTGCAGTTGAGACACTTTCCCTGCACTGGCTGTTCCCTTTTGGATGAGGAGCCACAGGCCTCCACCTCTGCTCTCTTCCTCCCTCCTTGTCAAGGTCCTTACATGGATTGCTGTCGAATTTTCTGCCTTTTCCCCAGCTCAAAGACATGGGAACTGCTGCCAGGGACTGGCACATTCCATCCATCCCAAGCATCGTTGGAGTTTATGGCCTCACTGTACAAGAAGAAATTAGGTAATAATAAAAAATACACACCAAAAAGGCTCAGCTGTAACAGAAATCGATGCTGCCCTATGGGATATTTTAGTGCCTAATTATGGTCCCCAGACCTCACAGCAAGGGCTTCAACAGC
Organism: Pyrocephalus nanus; assembly: GCA_038380795.1. NCBI lineage: Eukaryota > Metazoa > Chordata > Aves > Passeriformes > Tyrannidae > Pyrocephalus > Pyrocephalus nanus. Next base: position 5,481,765 of record CM076285.1, on the reverse strand, counting down.
AGCAGAGTCTTTAACAAACCAGTGGAGACTCACTGGCACCAGCTCCATGAATCCTGGTCTCCCCACCGACTTCCAGCCCAGTTCCCACACCATGCTAAGCAGCCCTTCCTTCTGCAAAGGTGTTTCCCATCCCACAGGAACTTCCAAGATCAGCAAAACAAACTGTTTTCTTTGGTCCTTCTTTTGACAGGGGTCAGGGAGAGGCTGACAGAAGACAGAGCTGTGAATCCAGTGCAACTGGAAACGTTTGAACGTGATTTAGGAAGAGAAAAGGGACGGTTTCAGGTCAGGGAGGCTGAATTTTAGCCCGTCTGCTGTTGGTCTTTCCAGCCAGGTCACTGCAGTCCCAGCTCCTCTGGCACAGTCCCCTCGTCCTTCCTCACATCTCCAACAACAGTGTCTGCCCAGAACTCCTGGAAAACATGAACTCTGGCTCTCCAGCCCTCCTCCCCAGCTCCCAGAGCACAGCTCCAGCTCCCAGAGCACGGCTCCAGCTCCCAGAGCACGGCTCCAGCTCCCAGAGCACGGCTCCAGCTCCCAGAGCACGGCTCCAGCTCCCAGAGCACGGCTCCAGCTCCCAGAGCACGGCTCCAGCTCCCAGAGCACGGCTCCAGCTCCCAGAGCACGGCTCCAGCTCCCAGAGCACGGCTCCAGCTCCCAGAGCATGGCTCCAGCTCCCAGAGCACAGCTCCAGCTCCCAGAGCATGGCTCCAGCTCCCCAGCCCTCTTGTTTGGCTCAGATAATCCACGGTGCCTACTCCAGCTCTACACCTAATGTGGCATGTGTCTTCAGGAGATTATTTGAAGTGGTTATTTTTGTGCCTAGAACCTTCAAAGGCAGCGTTATTAAGTGTATTTAAAAGGAAGAACTGGTCCAGATAAAGCAGGGATGTAATTAGTTACAAGCTACTGTACTTTGATGACAAAGCAGCGCTGAGCTGTGGAGCAGCAGGCTCGGTGGGGTGTGCTAATTACTGATAGCAGTCACAGCCAGGGGAAGCCTGACACTCCTCTGATAAAGCACAGCTGTCCAGAACACCACAGTTTGGGTTTAACTCCTGGTCTTTGACTCGGAGCCAGAGCTGGACTCTGGCACAAAGCTCCGAACAATTCACAGCGCTCAAAAGTGCAGTCAGAGGAACAAACCCAAATTGTTCCAAGTCGGTGGTGGGAGGGCAGTTGGCACCTCAGGATGCCTGAGGAGGCCACCAGGATCAGCAGAGGGGTGGAGCAACTCTCTTATGAGGAAAGGTTGAGAGAACTGGGATCGGTCAGCCTGGAGAAGAGAGGGCCACCCCCACCCCGGACCTGCAGGGGAGGCAGAGACCCCAAAACGAGAGGTGAGGTGACCCCAAGAGGGAAGAGAAGAACAACCCCCCTGAAGCCCTTTTGCTCACACTGGGACTGTACAAACATCCCAAAATCCTGTGAGACAGAGCCACTGCTCACCTAAAAGCCAGATGAGCGTGAAGTGGGAGGACAGCTGTGCCAGCTGTTTTAATGAAACCAGAAATAAAAACCCCCCAAACTCCACTAAAACCAAAAAATCAAACCAGCCCTGTCAGGAGTGATGGGGTCACAGTGGCATCCCAGGCTCTGTCTCTGCTCCCCAGGCTAATGACCCTGTGGTGATAAAATGGAATTATCTCTCTGTTCTGATGCTGGGGTGACTTTTAACACTTATCAAAGTGATGGGAATTCATTACATTTCTGATAGTTTGGACTTTGTTTGGTCCCTCTGGGAGGACCTGAGGGTCTAAGGCCTATCTTATAACTCAGTTTTATGTCTTCAGAGTGCACCTTCCTCCTGCCTTTCTCTCTCTAGGAGTTGCTCTCTCTTAAATCCACCCCCCAACACCAGCAGGCAGCATCTGGACAGACCTACCAGACTAGGAAGGTAATTTGTCCCTAATGTCTTTCTGAGTTCCTTAAATCCAATTATCCCCTTCCAGACTCTGTTCCTAAAGATTTTGTGTTGTTGCTACCGCTGATGAATGCACAATTAACTCACTGATGGGGAGAGGTGACCACAGATCTCTCCCATGGACAGGGCAGGATCTCCTGCCACACCAGTGACGTGGTGCCAGAACCCCCAACCTCAGCAGCGCAGGGGACACGGGGAAAATGGAAACCATTTCCATATTTACTGACAAATTCAATTTACAATCTGGTTTCCACTTTGGAGAGAATATATTTTTTCCCCTGTAAACGTATCAGTCTTTAGCAGTCACCCTGGTGGTGATGATTTCTGTGCCTGCAGACACTTTTACACCGGGGACAGCAAATTTATATGGAACACTTTCGAAAGAAAATGCTATTAAAATTCCCTATTTAGGAGGGAGCTGTAAATTAGCTGTTACTGAGCAGACAAGGGGTAGAAGCAAATGCTGTGTGTGTGTGTGGCTTCTCTGTGGGTGCTGCTGGGCCAGCTGAGCCCCCTGTTCTCACTCGGAGCCTGACAAGCGTTTGACTCACTCGCTCTCCTCGTGTTGAAGTGGGTGAGAAAAAAACACCAGAGAAGAAGGTTCTAGCAGATTGTATCTGACAATCTGAAAGCACTTGACAAACAGCAATTAATTCCAGGAAAGCACAAGTCGAAATGCTTGTGAGCAACCCTGTGAACACACCAGTGCCTGGTGTGGGTTCCACAAACCCCACTGCAGGGCAGGGCTGTGGTTGGGCTGTGCCAGACTGGGGGCAGAGGGAGAAGGGGCTGCCAACAGAACTTCTCTCTGTGCCTTGTTCCAGATGAAAATGTCTTCCCTGGGAGGGTGGGGAGGCCCTGGCACAGACTGCCCAGAGAAGCTGTGGCTGCCCCATCCCTGGAAGTGTCCAAGGCCAGGTTGGAGCATCCTGGGCTGGTGGAAGGTGTCCCTGTCCATGGCAAAGGCTGAAAATAAATAATCCTTAAGGTCCCTTCCAACCCAAGCCCTTCCATGACTCCATGAGAACAGGACTCTGACTCTCATGATGTGATGCTTTTCTCAGAAAGCTTTTCTTCTCCACCCACACTGACACTCCTGAGGTAGGAAGGTTCTCTTATCCTTGTGTTTACCAAAGCAGATGTGGGAACAGAGCCCCTCAAGGCCAAAAAAAAAAAAATTAAAACAAAGGATCCCTCCATTCACTTAAACTGCCTTGATGTTTGCTGGCCCTGTGACTGCAGGACTGCTCTGCTGTGTGCTCATTTTTTCTAATAGTTGGGCTGTGATGCCAACAAGGACACAGAACAAATGAGGTTTGTTTTTTCTTAATACCATAGATGGGTCTTCAGCTGGATGAACTGGCACCGCTCCCCTGGATCCTCAGAGCCAAATTACGCTTACTCAGGGGCTGGCCTTGGGACAAAAAAATATCTTTTTAATCTCCATCCTACCTCGGGAAGAGCCTTAAAAATGCCCCTCTCTGCCCACACGCTGCAGTCCCAGCAGAACATCTCGCAGCCCTGGCTGGTGGCCATCACACACTGCTGAGAGGGGAGTGTGGCACTCTGGGCTGCAACAGGAGCTGGAGGATTTGGGGGTATCCAGGGCAAAACCAGGCCAGTGTGCTCTGCAGAAGCACAGCCTGTGTGGCAGGAGGACCACGGAGAAACCACAACCGAGCTTGTCTCCATCTCCAGGCTCTGAGCTCTGATGGGGCTTGGAGGGACCTACCCAAACTATTATTTCCTTTAACTGAAAGGTGCATCATATATATTTTAGCAGGAAAACAATTATCAGGTAGCCCTGGAACCTACTATTTGTTGTGTACCAGTGCTCATTTAGTTGTTGCTTTGATGACTGGCCATGCAGCAAATGGGAGAGGGGGAAACTTCAACCTACCAGGAGATTAATGACAGGCTCCAGCAGAACAGATGCATATGAATAGCAAATTAGGCCACTGAAAGCTTCCCATAAAATGACAAGAGGCTTTTCTGCAGCAGGATGTACCAGCAGAGGCAGAAAGGCTGAGAGTTCCGTACCTGAGACCCTCATGTCCATTTGGTGGGCTCTGCTCTGAGCCAGCAAGGTTAAACAAGAGATCAGCTCCAAAATCTGGTCAAATTGGAATCCCACAATGGTTTGGGATGGAAGGGGACTTAAAAGATCATCTCATCCCACCCCCTGCCACGGGCAGGGACAGCTTCCACCAGCCCAGGTCACTCTGAGCCCTCTCCAAACCTGCTGGCAGAGCAGGGCAAGCACCCACGTGAGGCCTGGGGATGCCCAATTTCCCCTCTCCAGGCATCCTCCCCCAGCCCCAGCTCAGCCCTGGGCTCCACCAGCTGCTCCAGGCTGTGCCCAGCCCAGGACACCCTCCGGGGGTGCCCCTGGGTGGGACTGGGCTGGTCATTCTCCAGCACCATCTGCTGGTTTCCTCTCTGTTCACGAGGAAGTGACACCACAGCCACCCCTCCAGCCCACACAGAGGGAGCACGTGTGCCACCTGCACCAGCACCACGCAGGTATTTTCCTGTGAAAAACAGCAGGTTTTGTTAAATAAGATATTTTACCTGGGAAAATGTTGCTGCTCGCCTGTTTGGTATTTTTTTTTCCGGTGGGGATACTCCCGTGTGAGAAGAAAATGTTAATTCTCACTCTATTTTTGCTTTGCTGCTGCTTGGGAGTTATAAGATGAATTATTTTGGTTATCTGGAAAAGCAATACAGGGAGAATTTTGTGTTTTCTGGTTTTGGTTTTTTTTTTTTTGGCAGAGACTGTTTGCTGAACCTGACCCAAATTCACAAACTGCTTCGCCTCCTCCACCAGAAACTGAGGAGTGAACTCTTTGTTACCCAAATTACCCAGATCTGCTGGTGCCTCTGAACCACCCCCTCCAGGCAGGGCTCAGCCTGCCCGCTCCTGCCAGGCTAAACACGGGGTTTAATTCGGGATTAATTCTCTTGGAGCTGAGGAGGGGAGGAAGGGAACATTTTCAGTCGGTGCTTGTTGGGCTCTGTCTGCAGCTGAGAGTGGAGACAGCTCTTACTCCCCTTCCCTGAGGATTGTGACTGTGCCTCAGCCTCAGCACCACTCAAATCCACGTTCTCCTCCCTCAGTCCCTCCTGGTGGGTGAATCAAACCCAAAATCCAGAACACAGATGTTGAGCAGGAAGAGAAGGCTCAGTGTGCAGTTCAGGTGCACCTCCTGGGTGCTGCCACAGCTGAACCTGTGCCCAGGGTGCCCATCCCCAGTGGGGAGGTTGATGGTTGAAGCACTGCAACCGTCAGGATACCCGAGCACAGATATAAATCAGAGAGAACCAGCCCAGAGGCTGAGAATCAGGAAACAAACTGTCCCCACTTCTCTCCTGGGCAGCACAACCTGGACCTTTCTCCCTTCAAGCACGCCCATATTTCATTCACCATTTCACCACCACGTGGGGGGTTTTTAAGAGCAGGTTGGACAGGGAACCATCCAGAATGACCTGTGATCTCTGGAGCTTCCCTGGGCTGCATCAGCCAGAGTTCCAGCTGTGGGCTGTGCTCAGTGAGCACAGGAACTGGAACAGCAACGCTTCACACGCTCAGATGGCAGCGACCACGGGGGACACCGAGGAGCAGAAAAGCAGGTCGAGAGGCAGGACTCTGGATAAATAAAGTCACTCCATAGGAGGACACCTCAAAAGAAACCCTGCTGTGCTCTCACTGCAGGGACCAAGCTCTCCATCCACAGTGCCTGTTCCTCCTTCCCTTTGCCCGGGAGCAGGGGGCTCTGCCCACAGAGAAGCCTCGCCTTTCATCCGAGGCCAAACCGGGATCTTCACAGATCACCGGAGACTCCACGTCCAGCAGGGATGAATAAGGCACGAGAAGAAAGGAGATGGACCTAAACAGATGGAGTCTATATTGGCATTAAAAGTCAAACCTCGTTTTTCATCCAGTCCTCCCCGTAAAGCCCTTCCGATGGAATCGAGCCATTCCTGTCTCAGCCCGTGCTGGTAAATCCTCCTCTGTGACAAGTGCAGATAGCAATCAGTAACCTCCCCTCTCCATTTTTCCTCCACAGACCTCCTTTTAGGAGAGGGAATAAAGACGAGCTGGCAGGCCCAGCAGAGGAGTGGGTTGATGTATTTGGCCACTAAAGCAGAGCCTGGCTGGGGGGTCTGGTCAGAGCCAGGGACAGGCACAGCCCCTGCTCCACGTCCACAGCCCTGCCCGTGATGCACCTCAGCTGAAAAGTCAGAGATTACCCTGCCCTAATAAATATTGATCACCTCACAAGTCCCTCTTTTAAAGCCCTTAATTAAACACAACACCCAACTTTGCCCGTTTCCCAGCACAAGGGAATCAATATTTTATCACCAGTGCAGCAAAAAGCGAAGAGCCCCCGTGAGCCGCTGGCTGTAAATTGCCCACCCTGGGCTGTGGCCCTGTTGTCTGTGAGCCAGGGGGGTCTGGCAAGCCTGGTGAGCCCCAGACCCCGCTGTGCCATGGGGCTGGGCTTGCTCCAGCTCAAGGAGCACCAGGAGAGGGAGGAACACACCAAGGGCCATCACGCAAGGAGTCGCAGAGCCAGACCTGGGTTAATTAATCCCTCAGAGCTGGTTTGATCAGCTCCCAGGGACACGGGAAGAGAGGCAGGCAGGGAGGGCGACTTTCCCAAGTTCCCAGCCCCGCGACTGCACTCCCAGAACAGGGCTGTGCCCTCACTGCAGCCCCATTTGGAGCCCTTTAGCCCCAGAAGGGATCCTGGTCTGAGGGAGTTGTGTTACAGCTGTTGTCATGGCGATGATTTATGCAGGAATTAGTCACTGCAGCACTTCTACAATAGACTGAAGAACAATAGGAAAATCCACACATTTCCAGGTTCCTGTGATACAGAGGCTGAGGGTTGGGGAAAAGAGATTAAATTCCTTTCACCCCTGTGATTCCGGCGGTGACATTTAAACAGCTCAGGGACAAGTCAGTGCCTAATCACAAGTGTTATTAATAACAATCTGACAATAACCCAAACTTCATATCAAACTCTGCAAGCAGCTGCAATTGTATATTCACTACTGGCCCATTTCTGAATTACTCGGGGATTGAGTAACAACTGGAGCAGAGAAGAAATTATTACATTTGCATTGTTATATAATGAGGGAGGAATCAGAGTTTACAGGCAATGGGGGGTTTATCCCATGGGCCCCTCTGCTGTCAATAGTTCTACTGACTGTTTTAAGCCATGGAGCCATGATGGGTTATATTAAACTTCAGCAAAAGACCAAAAAAAAAAATCACCTAAAAATGTAAGAAAGAAAAAGGTTCAGCAAATGAGCCCTCACAAGTTGGGAAACTCCAGTGCTGAAAACGAACCACCTGAGTTCCCATTCTACTCTCACTCATTCAAAGGATTTTTAATTGAAGGATCACGTTTTGGTTCCTATATATCTGAGTTTTGGCAAAGGCATGGGGAAGGTCAAGCAGGGCTATGACTTGGCTTTAACAACGGGGAGAGCTTCTGCTTCTCACTGTAACAAAGGGAATCGTTCCATGTGCTGATCTACCTCCATCCCCACCAGGGCTCCCTGAATTACAGGGCAATTACCCTCATTGTTCCCCTCTCCTCAGAATCAGCTCTGAGGCTTGGAAAGGACAGGGTCAGAGCAGAACAAAACCTGATGAAAGAGATGAAAAGGTGATTTAGAGCCCACTTCAAGTACCTGCACCTCTCAGGCTTTCTGCTCTCATGGTCTCAGGGTTGTCCTGCCCTCTCAATACCTGGAGCCTCAAACACAGGTTTCCCATTTTCAGAGAACCACAGACTGGTTTGGGCACAGGGACCTCAAGGACCACCTCGTTCCAACCCCTGCCATGGGCAGGGGCACCTTCCCAAGCCCAGCTTGCCCCCCGGTTTTGAGTGGAGCTCTGTGGCTCTGACAGCAGGGGCACTTTCAAGTGAATTTTAGGGATCTCAGTGTTCCGTGGTAAATATGACAAGCACTGACGGTGGGGGGGAAAGCCCTTCCTCTGGAAAATCCCCCATCCCCAGGCATTTCACACTTGCAGGAAGGGAATAAGAAAAAAAAATAAAGGATTTGGGAAGAAATATTTTGATAGGTGGCACATGGAGATGCAAGGTTGGAAGAATTCAAACCACTCAGCATCCCTGCATCCCACTGGGCATCCCTGCATCCCACTGGGCATCCCTGCATCCTCACAGGCTTCTTGGACCTGGCACTCAGTTGGAATTTCCTACCACACACCAGCAGGAAATGGAGCAGGCACTGCCATCCTGGGGAACACCAGATGGGACTCCAGAGCTGGGAGCCAGAACCAGGAGCTTCCAGGCTTTCAGCAAGTGGAGCTGCTGGGCAGGTGCTCCGGCCCCAAAGCTGAACTGGGTAGGATAAAACTGCCAGGCAACTTGCCTTCAGTGGCTGCCTTGGTTCCTCCAGAATCAAAAAAATCACACTGTTTCTGCAAACAAATTTGACAAATTGGTGAATTCTGAGGGAAAACAGAGCACAGCTCCCCTCTCAGCCCAGGATCCAGCTGCTGTAACGAACCCACCACACCAGCACCACTCCAGCCCCAAAGGCAAATTAGCAATCAAAACCCTGCAGGAAGAGCAGGCCAGGCTTTGTTCAGTGGAAGGTATAATTCTACTGATGTCAGAAAATGCTGTGCTGATTCCTGCCAGCTGAGATCCGACTGCCTGCGTTTTGCATTTTTTATGCACTTCATTTTGTCTTTCCAGCCCAGCTTTCCTGGCAGCACCTGCCTGCGAGCACTGGGTGGGCAGAACTGCCAGCCTGACCCCGGGCAAACCTGTCTGGATGCTCGTGGCGTGGATTTGATGGGCCACACTGACTGCAGCTAATTGTCAGGCTGGATGCTCCCAGGTTTTCCCCCTGACTTGCTGTTTGACATCTTGCATTTGCTCTGGATGGGTTTTAGAATCACAGATTGGTTTGGGTTGGAAGGGAACTGAAAGACCACGCAGTTCCAACCTCCTGCCACGGGCAGGGACACCTAAGTAACTATTTAGTTACTTCTGGAATGCTCTGTTTTCCTTGCAGCCAGGATTTGTCCTCCTCCACTTGAAGGGAAGGGGCTTTCTGAAGTCTACCTGGCACAGAACAGCTTTTTGCTTGGCTGTGTCACTGCAAACCCTGACAGCCCAGGGACTGGCTGATGGTCCACACCAGCACCAGCTCCATGCCCCAGCACAGCCTCCCCTCTGCCCTTCCTGCACTGCCCTGCCAGCTCTCCTGTGCAGGGAGAAGGAAGCAGATGTTGGCTCCTGCATATTCAGAGCCCTGTCTCGTGTGGCTGGACAGCTCCTCCTGTGACCTGCTCCAAAGTGTTTCCTGTTGTGTTCCATCCATGGCTTTGCTCTTCCTCCTTTCACTCCCCTCAGCCACAGGAACCTTTCCTTTGTTGGAGTGGCTGCTGCCAGACCTGCAGGTCAAGGGCTGGTGTCGAGGCGCTCCACACTCGCTGATTTGCCATTTTCTCACCCAAACGCCTTGACTGAGTAGGTGAAGGACGAGCACCCAAGAAAAGTTCCCCAAATATTTGCCCAGCTATGAGGAACATAAAGACTTTAAAGTTAAAAAGCCTGGGCTGTGGATGTTCGACTCCTTTTTTAATAACACTGCTCTGAATTACTCCAGCACTCCTTCCCACTTCCCTTTTCCGAGAAAAATGGTCTCTTTTTGCAGTCTCTACCCTAATAAACAATCCTTTTCCCCCCTCCACACCCTCTCACCGACACAGCAATTGGCTGATTGGCTCCAACCACAGCCCTTTGTGTCTCCTGGGAGGGAGCAAAGGCAGGATTTGCTCTCCCAGCCCAGCCCTGACCTTCCCCAAAGCTGGCTGGGGCTGCAGGGCTGGCAGTGCCAGGGCACAGGGACAGGGCACCATCTGACACAAACAGCTGTGCCCAGCTGCAGCAGGCAAGGAGCTGCAGCTCTGCTCTCTCTGCCTCCTGCCCGTGCCCACCGGAGCAGCTGGGCAGAACATTTGTTCATCCACACGAACAACAAGCAGCACAGCAGTGGGAAGCAGCCACTGGAAAGCAGGAGAAGAGCCTGGCTGGAAACCTTGCTGGCTGGCAGGGTTTCAATCCTGAGCCTGGAAACCTGCAGTGCTGGGCATGCCTGGGCACACAAAGGCAGCACAGCTGGGTGGGGAGGCTCGACCAGCACAGATCGGGAGCTGGGAGTTCCTTTTTCCCTGGGAATGTCGAGAGAAGGGTTGTGGCAACATCTCCTTCTGATGACTGGGATGAAAGAGGCGAGAGGAACTTGGCACAGAGACAGGATGAACCCAAATCCCTTAAAACAGGGAGCAGGGAGCTGCTGTCCCCTTCGTTTTGTCACTCTGACGCTGTCACCAGTGCGGATGTGACAGAGTGGCAGCTGCACAAAAGGGCAGCACGAGAGCCCTCAGATGCAGCAATTTCCTGCTGGAAGCTGTGCCTCTGAATTGCTGGGTAGGCAGAGCCAAAGGGTGAAGAGACACGTGTCAAAGGCCAGGAGTGACCAGAGGTTGCCTCCAGAGCTCAGGAGAGCTGGAGATGTGGGGTGAGGGACCCAGGTGTCACCCAGCACTGGGGGATCACCAAGTGCCACTCCTGGCCCTGCACAGGACACCCTGAGTGTCATCACCACGTGGCTGAGAGTGCTGTCCAAAAGCTCCTTGATCTCAGATGAGACCCCCCCAGGCTCACCTTGCACTGACACAGCACCCCATGGCTGGTTCTGACATGAGGTCACACTTCTACCTCAGAGTGAAAAAAACAGCTGCTGGTGTGAAAAAACTGGATCTACTTACAGGGGGGAAAGAATACATTTCCCTTTCCTTCTCCATGTGTAATGTCATCCAGGTAGGGGATTCCAAACTACACAAGCAATAAAGAGGTAATTACATTCCTACTAATGTCTTCAACTGGTCTGGCAACACGTGTTGGCATCAGACCAGGGAGTTATTGCAGCAAGGTGATTAGGGACAGGTAACAGCTAAAAATATAGAGTGAGATTAATTAATAATTGATGGTGTAGGTAGAACACCGCTGAAAGCATAATTAATGCTGAACAAACTTGATATAACTCTGTCTTGTTAAAGGCTAATAAAATGTTTCAGTGCTCTTTGGGTCTTAAAAACTCGGGGGGGATCAGCCCATGCACGAAATGGGATCTGCAGGGCTCTGCTGGGCAGGGGAGATGCTGCTCTGTCACCTTGGGAAGTCAGGCTGGGATATTCCTGACCACATTTCCCCCAGATAACACACACACACTCTACTCAAACCCTGCTTTCATCCAGTCTTTTGCAGGCTGCTACATACTGTGGAAAACCACAATTTTGAGGTGTCTTACTCCCTTCCTGATGGCTGGAGTTGCTGGGGAGTGATTGGAGCTGGCCAAAAGCAGGCTTTGGAATGAGAGAATCCAAGCCCTGGAATCATCCTCACGTGAGGAAGGAGAAGTCAGTGCTGGAATTGCTGGATCCTGAGCAGTCAGGGCCTGTTCACAGCCTCCTGCAGCAGGATCTGCAAAGCTCTCAGGAACTGATGGGCACAAAAACCACTGCATTTGTCTGTGAACTTTCCAGGGCCGGGATTTCTCTCATCCCCATGACACATCCAGGGCTGGTAATGCTGGTAACATCCTCAGCTGCAACAAATGCTACCTGAACAGCAGCAAAAATCTAAGTCCCAGGAATCGACATCATCCCATTTAGATCAAAGAGGCTGAGCTGTTTTCCAGGGGATCACAAGACAGAAAAAAGAGCATCTGTGACTAACACCCAGTATATGAAGTATTTATTCAACAACTAGACAAGGATTAAAACATTCAGGAGCTGCCATGATCGAGCAAATAGCTGTGAAACATTCCCATTTCCATGTCCCACATTGGAGAAGGTGACACAGAAGAATCATGAGCAGAGAGATCCAGGCCACCCCCTCAACCAAGACAAGGAGCCTTTGCCTCCTGGTGTTAATTCTGTGATTGATTGATTGATTATCTGTGTCTGCCCAGGCTCCTGCCTATGCCATGATCATTCCTTGCCTCCCAATCTTGATGAAAACAATTCCAGGTCCCAAGTCTGGGCTTTGAAGGAGCTTCAAGGGAAGAGCCTGACAGGGCTCTGAAGAGGCTTTAGAAAGTTCACCTCACCCAGCTCTGTCCCAGCCTGAGGCACTGCTGGGGTGTGCAGGGCCAGCAGTTGGGCTCCACGATCCTGGTGGGTCCCTCCAGAATATCCCTCGGGATATTCTGTGATCTGATGGCTCAGGGCTCTGCCTGGGGGCTGTGACGCTCCCTCCCTCAGTGCTGGAACCCAAAACACCGGCACACAGGACTCCTCAGTCCTCCCACTGATTTTGCTCTGCCCTTGAAGGGGATCAACACCCTCCTCAGCACGAGGATTAGCTGGGTATTGGTTACAAAGTGCTCTGAACGGGAAAACCTGGAGCTCCTCTGTTTACACATCTGTGAAGCACCATAACTGACCCTGCAGGGCTGGCAGGGAGCTCAGTTCTTTTTTGTTTGCAAAGCACTCGATGATTCTGGATGAGAAAGGCTGCAGGAACACCGAGGGCTGTTGTTATATTAGCCAGGCATGCTCCAGGAACTCCTTGGCCAGCTGCAGATTCCAGGAATAATGCGGGAACAAGTCAAGGGCCAGCCCTCCACCCAAGGCAGTGAGTAAGGAGTGATGAGTGAGTGATGAGTCACGGTGCCATGGGTTCTCTCATCCTCAGAGAAAGGTTTTCTCATCCTCAGAGAAGGATTCCAGTGGCTGGGCATGGGCTGGGTTGCCTGGATGCCATGGGCTGGGTTACCAAGAAGCTGCAGCCCCATAAACCAGCACCCACCCGTGCATTTTTCGCAGGGCTCTCCCACCCAATGAAGCATTTTTAATCAACACTTGTGGTTATTTCCTGCCTTGTTTCCTGCAGCAATGTGGACCACGAGGCTTTATTTTAACCTAGTGGATGTTCCAAGGTGTCTGCTTCCATCGTGGGGCTCTGCCAGGGGCCTCCAAGCTCCCGAGGCAATCAGTGATGAAGGGACCAGCAGGGGGACAGGGGCTGCCTCTTGTTCTTCCTCTGAAGCCAAAATGCATCTCCTTTCTGGAAGGCATCTCCCCCCACCAAACCCTCCTGTGCTCAGCATAATGAGGGCATCACTCTTTGCAGGTAGTGTTTGAAGCAGCTAATTATGCTGTGCTGTGGGGAGCTGCTGCACATTCCTCATGTTCTGGGTGATCCAAGGGAGTTTAACCAGGAATAATGGGACAAAAGTGTGCACTGAATGTATTAAGCTGAGCATCAGGCACAGCTTCCAGCAGGGATGCAGATGCATTAGGTGGTGCCTGAGGAGAAACGGGAAAGGGATCATTTTCTGCTGGGCAGCAGCGAGTGAACAATCTCCCACGGGGGCAGGAGCTGTTACTGATCAATTCTGGGACCTGATATCGGGACAGATCTTTCACTGAAGGAAGAGAAAACCGAGAGAATTAAGGAGACCTTCTTTACACAACTGAAAATGAGCACACGGAGCACTGAGTTGGTGGGAGGAGAAGGCAAACTAATCATGAAAGGACAGCCTGGAATGGCAGAGCTGCTCCCAGGCTTGGACATGGAGGACAACGAACAGCCTGTGTGTTCACTGAGGATGAAGAAACAGCCTTTGCCTCATCCTACTCCAAAATCCCCAGAGGCAGAGGAGGAGCACATGGAAGAACCTCTCCAAACTCTCCTGCTCCAGAGGGAGGAACCTCACTGAGAGGTCACAGGGCTCCTTTTCCCAATACTGGAAGGTCTTGCAACCCGGAAAAGGCTCCAGGAGATCTTCCCTTAAATCAAGAGAAAGTGGGGCACACTTCCTTCCAAGCTACAGATGAGTAGACAGCAAAGTGTGCAAAGGAACTGAGGAGTTTGTGTGCAAGTTTTGTGCTGTACCCTCTGTCCCAGGGCAGAGAGAAAAGAACATTTATCTGCCTGGTGACATCTCTCTCCCACTCTCCAGATTATGTGTAGAAAGAAGAAATCCCTTTTATCCTGAACATCCTTTCCCCCCCCTGCATTTCACAGCACTCCTTTTATTGCTGGCTAAATACACAAAAGTGTCAGGAACACATCAGTGTTTTAACTGCTAATAAACAGCAGCAAATATATTCTAACATAGCTGCTCTTTTCCCTTGCCTGCACTAATACTCCTGACAGCCTCTTTTACAACCTCTTAACACCAAGCAGAGCAGAGCCAGGCTCAGACAGCTGACCTGGGCTTGTTTTCTGCAGGTCCTTCTGATCTGTACTTGAATGCAAATGTATTTCAAGTCAGCCCTTCAAGTCTCAAAATACTGCAGTTCTCCAGGGGAGCCTACCAGATGCACTCTGATGGATTTTAGGATGAGATTCCAGCAGGGCTGGGGTCTAATCAGCAAATCAGGACTTTGCTTCCTGAGGCTTTTTGTTTGTCTGTTTGTTGAAGATGAAAGACAGAGCAGCCCATTTGAATAACTCAGGATTAGCAAGGATAGACCTGACCAGCACATTTGAACAATCTCAGAGCCACAAACCAGCAGCAAAACCTCGGTGAGCTCCAGGCAAGTGCTGCACCAGCAAAGCCTGGGGATCGCTGCTCGTGGGCTGAGGATGCAGCAGGAGGAGGGATGGAGAGGCATCCTGGGAAGCCCAAGAAAAAAAATGGGGAAATCAGGATGGTTTGGGTGGGAAGGGACTTTAAACCCACCCAGTCCCACCCCCTGCCACTCCCTTGGAGCTGAGCTAAAGACAGGGGAGCAGGGACTGACCCGTGCTCTGGGCAGGGGGGACACTTCCCAGACCAGGCTCTACCCCATTCCTTAGGAAACAACCACAGCAGGAATAAAAACACAGCCCCACACTGAATCCCAGCACTTTGCAACCCACGGGTGTTTTTGGATGGGACCCCCCCCCCCATCCCTGCCCACCCCAGGGAGGACGGAGGGTGTGAAGGGAACACCAGAGGTTATTTTCACATTTGCTGTGTTGGAGGCTTTGCCTGAGGCACTCAGAGACATTCTGCAAAGCTGCCTGCAGTCCCTGGGTGTTTGTCAGCAGCTGTCAGGCCCGGTGAGTGGCAGTGGAATGAAGAGTCAGTGGAAGAGTGAATTTCAAAAACCCACCAAAACCCAACTGGCAGGAAGGTTCCCAGCACAGAGCTCACCCCACACAGCTGCAGGACTGGGCTTTGAACCCTCCTCCTCCTCCTCCTCCTCCTCCTCCTCCAGGGCTGTGGAGGACGAGGGGCACAGCCAGCTCCTTGCCTCCAGCAGCCCCCAGATTTGCAAGAAGGTAGAAGTGTCAATTTTTGGCAAAGGAAGGATGGAGTAGGAGCTCGTCCAGGTGACTTCTCTGGAGAGAGAAAAACCACCCAGGACTGTGGCTTTGTCCTTCCCCTGTCAAATCCAACCACCCCACTCTATGGGGGGGGTTTCTGCTCACCAAACCCTCCAAGGAAGGAGACAACAGTAAACTGATCATCAGTCTTGCATCACCTCAAGTGATGTTTAGGTGGCCCCAGTGCCACCCACAGGCTTTGTGCCCCCTGACTCCAGCCTTCCCAAGCCCCTTTCCCAAAGGAAGCTGAACCTGGGCCCAGGTTCCACCACGGCCCCCAACCCCGGGTTCTCCCTCCCCACGAGCCTCCCAGCACATTTCCAAGACACCACTTTGGAGAGACTTCCTCGGGCAAGATCGTAAATTCTGCCCAAATAAAAATTAATGACGCTAATCATGAAGAGAACCCACAAATCCTGGGTGAAGGGGGTGGGTATTTTGGGAGACAAATGGCTCTATTACTGAGGCTGTGGGAGAAGCCCTGAACCATGGCCACGGCGAGCACAAGGCAGGGCTGCTCCCTGGAGCCAGGGAACGCTGCCAGTTATGCTTCCCCACAAGACCTGGCCCCTTTGGAGAGCTCCAAAAAAGCCCTTAATGGCTGTACATGCTCTGTGCTTGTCCCTGGCTCGTTATAAATAACAGTAAGTAATCACCACCTTATCACAGCCAAGGTGATGTGATTGGCTTCACGTTGGACAGTCAAAGGGAAGAGAAGCAAAAAGGGAAAATAAAAACCAAAATCAGAATTCAAATCTCCCCTGCAAGGCAGGTCTAGAGCTGGTCAGCCCAACCTACCCCCTCGAGTCTCCACCCTGCAGGGACCAGGACCCTCAGACAGCAACAACTTCCAGTCCAACCCCACAATGTGTGGCTGCAGCTGCATCCCTGCCCATGGATGATCTTTAAGCTCCCTTCCAACACAAACCACTCCACAATTCCATGATCTCCATCACGGAATGCACTGCAGCTCCAGAAGCCTCCTCTGCAGCGAGGGAAGGCAGAGGAAAGGAGAGAGCAGGAGACATCCCCATCCCTTTCTCCTCCCTGCCCTTCCTCTGCAGAGCTCACTGGAGTGACACAAAAGCAATTTCCACCCTTACAAGTAAAATCTCCCCCTCCTGCAGTGTCCCAGTAACTCCACACGTCAGGGGCCTCACCTGCCTGCTTGAGATATTCCATGGCAATGGGGCTGTGGATACAGCCTGCCAGGCTCTGTTCCCCTGTGCCTGGAATTATGCAGAATGGCCTTTTGCAGAGACAGAGATCTGCCACTCCTGCCTCTGTGTGAGGTGAGTCCTGACTGTGCCACAGCTGGCAGGCTGAGGGACAGTGACAGGCAGAGCAATTGAGGGCCTGTCCCCTCAGTGATGGAGGGATCATGGAGCACCTGGACCATCCTGCAGGTCTCTGCTGTCCAGCCTTCCCTCCCCTGCTGTCCAGGCCAAGAATTCGGATATGAACACAAGTGAAGAGCAAAACCCTGAAGCCTGATTGCCCAAAAGGAGAGCAAGGAGCTCTGCCAGCATGGCAGCCCCAGGATGGGCTGTAAATGCATCACAGAATCAGCATGGAATGGGTTGGGTTGGGAGGGACCCCAAAGCCCTGGGCAGGGACACCTTCCACGATCCCAGGCTGCTCCAACCTGGCCTTGGACACGTGCAGGGCTGGGGCAGCCACAGCTGCTCTGGGCATACTCATGCTCAGCAGATTTTTCTGGAGGAGCCCCAGGCCATTCTGGGGTTGTGGTGGATGCAGAGGCACCACGAGAGGTCCCAGTACCAGCATCAGCAGCCAGAGGCCACAGCCAGCCCCTGGTGGAGTTTCAAAGCCTTCCTCCATCTGGCCCTGCCCAGGGGAGGCTGCAGGACCGCGGGGTTTGGCCACACTATTAAAGACAGAAATGAAAATCCCCCCTGAGCTCATCCACGCCCAGCCCCGCTAATTCATCCCCGGGGAGCGGCTGGAGGCGATGGGGGGGAAGGGACCAGCACTCTCCCTCCTGTTATAAAAATAACAAAAAGTGATGAATGACCCTCGGAGCTCAGGATGGGAAGCAGCAGCTTTTTTTCAGCCCGAGATAAATTACTCCTGTCAGCACAGGTAGAACAGTGATTTACCCACAATATACCCGGGCCGGTCCTCGGCGACCCGGCTTTACCAGCCCCGCTTATCTCATCTCCAAAGATTTTTGTCTCGTTTTAAAATCAAAATGAGAGCAATTGGAGGGACAAGGGGCGAGGCTGGATCCGCTGGATCATCCTGGCAGCCTCGGGCGGGACGGCCAGGGGCGGCAGGAGATGCATCAGCAGCACCTCGTGCTTCTGGAGAGAGCAAATGCAAGAGCTCATCAGGGGATGATGCTCGCTCCCACCAAACCTGCTCCTGCCTCCACGTATTCCCAAGCGCCATCTATTGGCATTTCTTCCCATTAACTTTCTCTAACCCGAACACAGACAAGAAACGTTCCCTTTACGGGCACTAACTAGAAAATCGTGACTCAGATGGAAAAGCCAACAGCACACAGGAGACAAGCCCAGCGCTCAGCCGAGGGCTTGGCTGGAGTTTTATTCCCGGTTTTATGTGGAACACCCCTTATCTGCCAGGCATCTCACCCCCAGTTAATGGATTCATTTATTCAGGACGGGGAATTGATAGATTTAGTTTGATTTTCGTTTCATAAGCCTCCCTCCCCGAGCTACATTTCTCTTTTCATTAATGTGCTGATGGAGGAATAAACTTTAACTCCGAGGATCAGCCCTGTCAAACAGAATCTCCTCTGCTGCCCGGGAA
The DNA here is from genome assembly GCA_038380795.1 of Pyrocephalus nanus. Classification (NCBI taxonomy): domain Eukaryota; kingdom Metazoa; phylum Chordata; class Aves; order Passeriformes; family Tyrannidae; genus Pyrocephalus; species Pyrocephalus nanus. Next base: position 5,463,669 of record CM076285.1, on the reverse strand, counting down.
GGGAAGGGAGCTGGGCTGGAGGGGGCTCCCAGCCAAGGAACCAGGCTGGCAGGTAATTTAGGAAAGGATGCTGAGCCCCATTCCCTTGGCTCTGCAGCCTCATCTTCCTTGGAAGTTCCAGTCTCTCCTGTGCAGAGTGGGACAGAACCCGCTGCCAGATCCCTGCTGGGAACAGGGAGGTGTCCTCAGGGACTGAGAGGACAGGCACGAACAGAGGGGGGAGAAAGGTATGGAAAAACAGAGATTCAGACAAATGCACCCACGGGAGAAGGATCCTGGGTTTGTGGGAAGAGAAATGGCAGCAGAATTTAACAGAAGAGCTGGAAGTGGCTCTGCAGAGATGGTTCATGACACACCAAAAGAGATTCCCTTGGATCTCTGAGCCTGCCCTCAGGAACTGGGCTTTGTCCCCACGCCTTTGGGATTGGCTGAGCTCTCCTTGGGGCTTTTGCACGTGAGCCACACAAAGCAGAGTCTGCATTCTCCCACTTGGCATAAAAGATAAGAGTTTTCCCATTTTCACAGCCTCTGCTCATGCAACATTCATTCCTCTCCCCTTCCAGAGTGGATTGCTCTGCACACACATGCACAGGCCTGTGCTGTGCACACACAAAACACAGCAATGCTGTTTCTAGACTTTTCTTACCCCAAACACGCTGTACAGATGAGGCATAACCCTACAGCTGATCCATTCACCCCCTGAACTCACTGCTGTCCCCCCTCTCTCCATCTCCCCCCATGACTCACCATCCAAGTGAAAGATCCCCAGCAAACCCCCCCTCAACTCGCCCTTGGGAATCCAGCTCTTATCCCTCATTCCACTTTTTTGTTCCACTTTCCCAGCTTTAAGGCCAGATGATGAGCACTGGTGCAGGCAGGGGCCAGCCCAGCTCTGATGCACAGATCTGACAAGAACCAACCAGCCCTTTTTCACTGCTCAGCTGAACTCTGGGCCTTCCCAGGGCTGTGCTACAAAGGGGAGGGATTCAAACCCCTCTCCTGAAGGATCCAGGCTGGAGAGCATCTGCCATTGTAGTCTGGCTAATGAGAGCAGCACTGGGTTTATCCACACAAATAGAAATCCCTTGAGAGTTTGGAGTTCAGTTCTGAGTCACAGCCACAAATCCGGGCAACTGATACAAGGCTGAACCAAATTACTAAGAAAATGAGAATAAGTTCTGAGCTGGAGACTGTTCCTGCACAGGAGTTGTGAGACCCGAGGGGAAAAGACAACAGAAACCCCCAGACCCTCAGGGAAGGATGAGCATGTGATCAAATCAATTTTCTTCTCGAGACAAATATTTCTCAGCAGAGTGAAAGGCACGACGGTGAAGGTGTTAATTCCTCTGTAAATAGGGTGTGAAGTGCCACAACATCAGATGGGGTTTCTACTCACTTTGCTAATTATGTTCTCTGCTGATTTGCTCTCTATGTCACCTTTCCCTCTGCAGCACGAGGACAAGGGCTCTGCTTCAGAAAGCAACACCATTTTCAGATCTGAGTGGAAAATTTGCCAGAGACTGTATTGTCAGAAGGGGGGAAAGAAATATATGATCTACCACCATTACTATAAGTAGTTATTTTTCATAGTCCTAAGTTATAAATCCTACTTGGGTTTATGGAGATGGACAAAGAGCAGGAAGCAAAGAACACGTTTATGGGGCTTCCAGAAGCAAAAAATATGTACCTGCTTGGTTGGAATTTCTCTCAGCTGATCTCCTTATCCCAGACTTACTCTTGTTTTATCCCAGGAAAGCAGAAAGAAAATTAGCTTTACTGACTTACAGCAGGTTACTCCTGGTTTATTCCAGGTATACACGAAGAGAATCAGCCCCTTTGGAATTTCTGCTGATTTACAATAGGTGAGTAGGTACACAATTACTCGTGGTGATTTACAACCCAGTTACCTGTTATTTATTCCAGGTATTTAAGGGTATATCCACATGGGGGCCCTAAGGAAAATTAAACCAAATTAATTTTAAAGTAGATTAGTTAAACTGTGTGAGACCATGACACAAACCCTCCTCTTCTGAATTAAAGAGGCCTTAATGCATTTTAGTTCATCTCAACTCCTTCCCCAGCGAGCAGCAGCTCAGCCCAAGTGGTGAGCAAGACGGGGAAAACAGGCCTGGCTTGGTGGTACTTGGGAATTACAGGGACTGAGTGGGAGGAGAAACATCCCTGCTCCTTGGGGAAGTGATTTTCACTGTTTTACACCATAAAGAGTGAGCAAATCCCACGGATCTTGGTGGTGCAACACCCCTGGCTTGCACAAGAGAAGTCCAAATGTTCTGAGCAGGTTCCCCAGAGCACAGAATTAATCCCAATTTTTATTAATTCCTGTCAGCTCACTCCCTTGCCCCTGGGAAGCCCATCTGCTCCCAAGTGGCTGTTGCAGAGGAGGGCAGGATGGGGCTGTTCCACTCTGGTTAATGTTCCTGTTTAACATTCCCTGGTTTAGCTGCCTGATCTCTCCTCCCAGAGCATCAGTTTTTATCAGAGGAAGTGCAAGGCTGAGAATTACGGAATCACAGAACCTCTGAGGCTGGAAAAGACCTCCCAGATCATCCAAGTCCAAGCACTGTTGGGTTTGATGTGCCCACAGTGACCCTGGCACACCCCCTGTGGTGCAGTGAGGAGGATGGAGATCCTGGGAATCTCCTGTTCCCACAGGGGCTCCCAGCCACACAGCACTCCAGCAATCCAGAGGCTCTGGGAAGGGATGCTCAGAAGGGTGAGAGCCAGGACAGCACAAAGCTGACCATGGAAAACCTCCATCCTCTTCCACCTTTCACCTCCTCTTGCTCCACATCCCCCTCTCTCCCTCCTTTTCCCTCTCACCCCACGTTTTTGTTTCATCCCCCTCCTTCAGCTCAGCTCACACACGTCCTTCCCTGTGCCAGGCAGTGAAATATCTTCATTTCCCCCTCACTTGCTGTGTTTTCTCTCCCATCCCATCCCATCCTTTCTCCCTGACCTTTCCCTCCCGCTCTCCCAAGCGTGTCTATGGAGCCAGCCAGCAGTGGGAAGAGTTTCCAAGCAAAAATCCCTGCACAGTTCCCATCTGCAGGGCCAGCCTGCTGAGATGAGACAGGAATGCACACCAACACCTCCCCAGTAAAACCAGTTACCACCAAACTGGGAGGGAAGCAAAGTGTTTCTGTTCCCTGGGAGTTTTTAGGATTTCTGAACCTCTCTATCAGTCACCAGGCTGGAGCTCAAATCTGAGGTGGAACTGGCTATTTACAGATGACAAAAGCTCTCTCATGGCCTGCTCTTGCCTTGTTTTAATGAACAGTCACCCCCTGGACAAAGGGAAAAGGTTTCCTGCACCATTTACACCTGCAAGCACGTGAGCAGTGGGGCAAACTGGGCTGCACTGGGGGGCTACAAGAAGAGCCACCAGAACTGGTCACTCCTGACGGCTTGGGGGTCCCACAGACCCCCTGGAATGGCTCCATCATTTCCCACTGTGAATTCCAAATGCTGAGATGCCAATGGAAATTCCCCCTTGGATTCCAGGGCAGGAATCCACGTGGGAGCCTGGCAGGGGTGGTGAGGGAAGTGATGTGGAAAGCAAGGGCAGCATCCACCTGTTTGAGTCACACTTACAGTGTGGTTCACACTGCCCACCTGGGACAGGACTCATCACACAGCACAAAGGGGTTTAAGGACTGCAAGAGGCTTTTATGGGTTTTTTTGTTTCACAATAACCTGCAAGTGCCCATTACTCACAAAAAGGGAGGGAAAGCCAGACCCTCAGACATGTGTGCTTCTGAGGACACAGCAGAGCAACCACTGCTACAGATCAAAATCCATCAAGGCCTTTTCCAGCTCTAACAGACTATGCCAGGTTTGATCACGTTAATTCTCCTGCTTCCAGTTCCTGGCATAATGTTATTTTCTGAGACAGCCTTCAGAACAAAAACTCTGCTTCCCATCCTCGGGCCTTTGAAGGGAGTCTTGGAAATGTGAGTGCAGTGTCAGTGCTCCAAATCCAGCAGGTGAGAGTGGAGGTCACAGTGGGAGGGAGCCTGACCTGCATCTGAAAGGGCTCTGCTGCCTGGGACAAGCTTTGAATGCAGGGACTACTCCAGTCTTGCTGGTTCAGACCTGAATTTAAGCTCAGCTCAAGCACTTGGGGTTCAAGGAGCTCCTCAGCTGCCCCTGAAGTGCAGTTTGGGGTGTTTGGATCCAGAGGGGACCGTGCATTGTAAGTGGTGATTCAAAGTGGACAAAAGGAACGTGCCAGTGTTGCAAAGACCGTGAAAAGGAGAAATAAGGGAAAGTCTGACAAAACCTAGACCTTGGTTGGCAACTGCTGAGCAGGAGGGGAATTTCACCTTCACTGAGTTACAGCACAGCTGAACTGAGCTTTTTTTTATTATTATTATTTAATATACAACCTAATTGCACTGTAACTGCAGTGGAGCCCAGCAGCAGCAGAGCAGCCCGGCAGTCTCTCTCCACATTAGCTGCTGGGTTGTGAGCAGGGGAGATGTTTATTGCCCCATACATTGCTGGGATAATCACTTAACTGACTCATCCCAAGCTCTGAACCTCCCAGATAATGGGCTGAAGCATCACTGATGAGCCCAGATGTACCTTGTGAGCAGCTCTGACACAGAGACAAGGAGTACATGGAGTCCCTGCAGCTTCTCCATCCACAGGAGGAGTAAAAACTCCTTAAAGAGAAAGAATGTAAGGTTTGCTTTTTTTTTTTTTCCCCCCCAGAGACACAAATGAGATTGGCAAGGCCCAGTTCCTGCTGGATTTTAATGAGACTTAAGCACTTAAGCTGCCTAGGAAATCCCTGCTGACAATAAATGCACCGTGGGTTTCACATGTACCCAGTGGCTTGGATGGTTGGGAACCAGGAAAAGCAGCAGCTGCTCTGGCTCAGTAAATACTCTCCTCTCTCCCAGCCCAGTGTGCAGGCACCCAGAGGTCCTGTGGACTTGCTGAGTGCAACTCAAAATTCCTGAGCCCCCACCAAAACTCTTGGATTTACCTTCAGCTCTGTCCCCAGCCCACCTGAGGTCTGGGTGAGCCATTTTTGGAACTTTAACCAGCTCTCTCCATGAGGATGAACGGTCCAGGCTCTGCAATCACAATTCTACAGCACAGCACTGACTGTGGGTGGTGGCTCTCTTGATCACAGTGAAAACAGCATCCAAACAGGGCACCACCAGCAGGACAACAGTCGTGTCGTGTAGAAACCGCTGGCACAGAGGATGAAACCCTTCCCTCATCCTGGAAACGTGTGGAATCCTCCTCCAGGACCCTCTCCAGAACGCCTGTTCCCTGTTATCCCATCTGCAGATGCTCTGTTCCCACTGGCACACTCTGGGGGAAGCTCTCCCTCCTCCCCTGCTCCCAGAAAGGCTCAGGCTTTCCAAGGGATCCAGAACCCCTCCCTTCCAGCTTTGTTTTCACTCCATTCCCAGGGAAGGGAAGGCAGCCAGAACTGAGGGAAACAAGGCTCTGTTTCCTCTTGAGTTTGCTGAGGGAACAAGCTCTGTGAGAGGCCACAAGAGCTGCTGTTTCACCTGGCAGCTCTGCCTTCCCACCCGGGGCCGTCCCCCAGCCGCCCCTGCCTTGGCAAATCTGATGGCTCTTCAATGAAGAGAGCTCTGCTCTGCCACCAGAACTGTTTATTTTCTCCAGGAGCTGAGTGATAAATCAGCCTGACACCTCCCAGCCTCCACGAAGCCTCCCCAGCTGCACCAAGTGTTGTTGGAGGTTCTGTCTGCGCCGCTCGGAACATTCTCAGCGTTTGACTTCCATCTGCAGCAGCGACTCGAGCCCGGGGAGATTGATGGGGGTGACAACACCGACACCTCCAGCCCCCTCCACAGCCAGGGAGAGCCAGGAAATCCATCCTGGCTGTGCTGATCCAGCCCTCACGCTGCTTCCATCCAGGGCCACTCCACAATGCAAAAATGGGCATTTTAGCTCTGAGACCCTGATTAAAAATTCTCGGGGAAGTTGGGTGACGTTCCCAGCAGGGAAACGGCTCTGATTGGTGCCAGAGAGAAATCCAGACCGCTAAAGCCCAGCTTCTGGTTCCTGCTCTGGCCAGGAGCTGCAAGGAGACCGCTCGTGTGCCACAAAGATAAAAGCAGAGATGATCACAGCAGAGCACAAAGGCTGCCCGAGCTCTGTTCCCTGCAAGCCCCAGGAACTACAGCTCAAAGTGTTTCTAATACTTCATTTCTTATTGGATTTTCTGAACTGAAGTTAAACCAGCCAGCTGAATTTAAGCCACCCTAAACGCACCCTAAGAACACAAAGAGATAATCCACATTTCAGAGCCCCAGATATTATTTTGATGCAACTTCAATGATCAAAAAGGTGTTGTATCATCATCCTCCCTTGCTGAGGGATCCCAAGTTCTCTCATTCTGACAGACACTTGTGCACATTTTAAAACCTGGGATAGGCACCAGGTGGAAGTGTGTCCTAATATAGGTGGTCCCACCTATATGGTTCCATCTGTGAGCTTAAAAAGTACATATTTTCTCAGTAAATCAGCAGCTGAGTTTGCACAATCCTTTAATCCCTGGGTGGAAGATCCCCATTATCTGCCCAGTACAAGACACATTATTAACGGATTACGTTTGCAGCAGGTAAAGGTCATTTTTAATGCTTTTAATGATTTAAAAATGGATTTTCCTTTCAGATTTACCATTTTTCAAGCAGCTTGCCTGTGAAAACCCTACCCAGTAAGTAATATGCTTTAAAAGGTAGAGAGATTCAACTTGTTCAGTTCTCCACAGCAGAGCCCAGAAGGGATGGACTGCAATGTGTGGTGGCCCAGTGGAGATTTCCAGGATTTCTGACCTTTCCTAAACTGATCTCAGAGTTCACATCAGGAGAGCAACACAGTTCCATTGATTCCTCCCCATCTCTTGGAGCTTAGACAAGAATCACCAAATCCCAGACTGGTTTGGGGTGGAAGGAACCTTAAAAGACCATCTTGAACAAGACCCTGCCACGGACAGGGACACCTTCCACTATCCCAGGTCCTTCTGCCAGGGCTGCCCTGGGTCTGTCCATCTCAGTGTGTGCTTAACACAACCACTGCACCACCAGCCACTCCCAGCCATGAAATTCCATGAATTCCAAATCCTTCCTCACAGCTCTGGTAAGCGCTTTGGGATAAGGGAACTTCAAAACATCAGCAAGTCACATCTCACCACTCACTTCTCACTTTCTGTTACTCACAACTATCACTGGGATTGGATGGAGCTGTGTGGCTTTTAAGTCAAAAGTGTTTTAAGGCAAGTAAACCCTTCCATTTGTAATTTTTCAAACAGTACACAAAAATATGATAATGCATCAACTCTGCACAACTGTTCTATGGACCATTATGCACTTTAAACCACCCCTGAGATGAGGCATATTTAAACAAAAGAAGCTTTTAAAAATAAAATCATTTTGCATCTAGATAACATCTTCCTGCTCTCCTGGTGCTTCACAAACTCGAATAACTTGCTGTAATAGTCCTTTTTGATTGCCAAGGAAATGAAGAGCAGTGGTTAATGACCAGCGGGCTCTGAAGCACTGGGACTGTCTGGTAGGTGCAGCACAGCCAGACAGGAGAACAATCTTCAAGAAGTTCTGAATTCCAGCCCAGTGACATCCATCTGCCCCATGGACACCTGGACAGGTGAGAACCTGGACAAGGTTCTCCAACAAAGCTGGTCCCAGCACGAGCTGAACAGCAGTTCGGTGTCTGTGGTGCTTGGGGCCAGAAATTCAGCCCCAGGATGCAGAGGAAAGCAAAAAGCCCCCAGGAACACTGCTCAGAACCATTATCTGTCACTTAATGAACGGCCCAGGGAGGTGGCTGCTGACACAGGTCCTAAAGGACATCTGTGACTAATGCTGGTGGCTTCTGCCTGTCCTGGCCCCGCAGCTCAGGGCATCACACACCGCAATTATTGAGCAGTTTGCTGTAACAATTTAACTTATAATGGTAAATAAACATCAGCAGTGTTACAGGCCACATCAGAGTCACAGTTATTTACCCCCAACCTCGGATTTCAGCCTCGTGAGTTTATTTACAATGTCAGCTGTGTCCTGGAATGAAGGAAAACCACTCATTTCTGTAGGCACCTTTTCTGTCCCAAACCCATTACTGCAGCCAGACAGCAGGAGTCAAAACCCATCACACTCCCTGGCAAATGAAAACTTACATAACCAACTTGTTTATCCCCAACTCCTGTGCTTGGCAAACAACCATCACTTTGTAGATCCCAGGCAAGGAGGTGAGAGGAGGGAGAAGAGGGGCCCTTGTGCTGACAGGGAGCTGAGAGGAGATGGAACATTTACAGGGGCCTGGAGGGACAGGACAAGGGCAGGGTTAGATGGATATTGGGGAGAAATCCTCCCCTGGGAGGGTGGGCAGGCCCTGGCACAGTTTTGCCCAGAAAAGCTGTGGCTGCCCCATCCCTGGAAGTGTCCAAGGCCAGGCTGGAGCAGCCTGGGATACTGGAAGGTGTCCCTGCCCAGGGCAGGGGTGTGGAACAAGATGATTTTAAGGAATCTCGACAACAGAAAAGAGAATTAAACAAGATTCAACCCCACCCACCCCAGGAAGGCACACACAGGCACAAGGAGGGTTTGCAAACTGCTGCCTTCTGCTTGGAGAGCAGCCTGAAAGAGCTCTTCCTAACCCAGGGATAGGGAACAAATGTGTATTTGCAGGGTGCAGAGCCAGAGAACCGGCCCCAGACACCATCCATAAGCAGCCCTGCCAAGCAGCACTCAAAGCCCAGCAGCTCCTGCAGCCAAGACGAGCTGGCTGAGCCCCCCAGGTCATCCCCAGGCCCATCTGAATTGGCTTCAAAAACCCTCCTGAGACACAAGAGCAGGGGAAGCAAAAGGAGAAAGTGCCCCCCCAGTTTGGCCCAGACCAGCAGTGAGCTCATTATAAAAAAGGCAAGCAGAGAAAAATTAAGTCAAGAGGGGAAGAAAATTGTTTTCGTTTGTGCCAGCATCATTTAATAAAGGCAGATTTTCCCTTCCCTGCAGCAGTCATCTGGTTGCTGAGCTGTGTTTTGTCTCTTCCCTCGACCCCACTCTGCATTTTGCTTTGGACAAACACTTAGGAAATAGTTCAGCCAGCAACTTCCAGCCATTATTATTAATAATAATTATTATACATTATTAATATGTTATGTTGTTATTAAGTTATGTTTAACCACTCAACTACCGGTCCATGTTGTCTTTTCAGAAGTGGATCTGATCTACTCACAATATTCTTTCAGGGGCTCAAAAAGAAGGAAGAAAATCCTCATTTTTCTCTAATTGCTTGAACACTCACCCAAAACACTCACCCTTCCTCTGCATCCCCAAACTGCCCACATCAACTGGGTGCTTAGCAGGAGATTTCATCACCACCATCACACATTCCAGCTGCCTGAGCAGATCCTCAGGCTGCAGAGAAACCCTTCAGAGCATTTCATGCTAATGAGGAGCAGAAGTCCCTGAAGTGCCCAGATCTATGTTTAGAGCAGACAGGTCCATAACCAGGACAGGTCTAGTGAGCACATCCCACCTGGGAAATGGGCTCTGGACTCCCAGGGCCAGATGGTTTCAATTCCAGGCTGCATTTTGGCCAACACTTTCCTGCCCAGCAGAGCTGCAGGAACTGGGCACTGAAAAGGGCTCTCAACGAGGATTATCATTGTATGAAACAGGAGGTGGAAATATTTCCCCCTATACCTTAGATTTGGTTGACTTCTTTAATTTGCATGACTATTTTCATAGAATAACAGAATCCCAGAGTGGCTTGGGTTGGAAGGAACCTTAAATCATCCCATTCCACCCCCTGCCACGGGGCAGGGACACCTTCCCCCAGGCCAGGCTGCTCCAAGCCCTGCCTGACCTGTCTCTGGTTGATGGAATCTTGGACTTCAGCTGACACAGGAGCTGCTCACTGAGCTCAGCCCAGGCACATCATCCCCCCCAACCCCACCCTGCATCTGCTGCCCCCCCAGATCCCCCCCAGCACCCCCAAACCCATCCAGGGGCACCTCCTGCACCCAGAACCACCCAGTTCCAACCTCCTGCCTTTGATGTGCCAGTGCCTGGAGGTGCAGGATGCACCCAACATCCTATTTTTACATTTCCTTCTGACTTGTAGAGGCGACTTATTTATCAAAGCGACGCAGGGACATGAAATAATTTCATCATCTGGCTTTTGAAGAGCTGATTTTTTTGAAGTTGCTGGTTTTTTTGTTGGTTTTTTTTTCCCCTCCCTCAAATACCTCAGCAGTTCCCACAGACTGCAAAATATTCTGTTGTTTCTGTCAAGTTTTGGACAAACCTCTTGATTAACACCCCCCTCGAGCAATTCTCTCCCTCCTTTCTATTCCTTCCCCCTCCCTCTTCTATAGCATTTGCTGGAGGAAAGGCATTGTTATCAGTAACAGGGATTGCACATGATGGAATCTGATTGATAGGCTGTAATAAACGATATTCTAATTCAACCAGTGGCTCTGATAAGGTAATCTGATATATCAGAAGTGCAAGAAAGAGGAAATCTCTGCAGAAAATGATTGTAGCTTTTGGCTCCGTTGCTGTTTTCCTCCACACAGCCAGCACAGAGGTGGGGCAGGGCACTGAGGTGCAAAGCTCCTCCACCCAGAGAACCCACATCAATCCCAGGTTCTGAGGGAGCTGAAGTGGTGTTTTCAATAAATCCATCACCATCAAGGTGAGAATGGAGGCTGGAGGGCTCCTAAAGCTTGGGAAGGGGTGGGGATGCTCTCCAGGATCTGGGGGGGTTGTTGAGGGGACAGGGCAGGGGGCTGGTCACTCACTTTGGGGTGCAGCCCCTGGAGGAGGGATCCCCAACCAACATTTACTGCCAAAAAGTGAAAATGAAAGCGAATCTATCAATGAATACACATCAGCTGTGGTTTCTCTGGGAGGTTTCTTGGGGGAATCTCAAAACTAAACAACTCTGTAGCCGTTCCCCTGCTGCAGTGACTCTGCAAACAGAGCTCCCCTTTCAGTTCCCTGGATTTTCTCATCCTTTGATATTCTGCAGTCAAAGGCAGGGCTGTGCCATGGCTGCTGCTCCAGAACTGCCAGTTCCCTCCCCTCCCTGCAGTGCCAGCAGAGTTTCAGAGACAAATCCACCCCAACCCAAAACCTTTGCAGGACCCGTGGAGCTTCATCAGGAGCCTCCTTTTACAGATGGAAAATTGATATTTCCAAGGGGATATTTGCCACCTCCAAATCATAAATTCAGAAGTACATTAGAATTTAACCTGCTTTGAGCTGGACCACAAAGACACCTCAGTGAGGTCCTTGCTGTGCTGGACACGAGGAGGGAAGATGGGGGTGGATGTGCCTGAAGGATTCTGCTCCCAGCTGGGGGCCCATCTTCCCATGAAAGAATCCCATGGATGCTCTTACAACATCTCAGGCATGGGAGGGCAATAAATACTATGAGAGTTTCAGGTCTGAACATTTGGGACAGGGGGACAGAGCCACCAGTGCCACACTCAGGGTGCCCTGCAGGGCAGAATCCAACAGTGACAGTGACAATGAGACCCAGGGCCAGATGAGGAGCCTCTCAGGTCCTGAGAGTTCTTCTGCTCATCTCTAGATAAAAAAGGGAGGTGAAAACTTGTGGTCCAGATGCAACATCCTAAAGAGAAAATAGAGCTGTGCAGAACGGGATGGCAGATCGAAAGACATCTGGTTTTTGGATGTAAAAAAGATCTTTATTTCTGCTTTAAAGTGCCCATAAAACCTTAAGGATCCATGAGAGGCTACAATAAATGCACCAGACCTTTCTATAGCGTGTGCAGAAGGTTTGTTGTTTTTTTTTTTAAAGTGCATTTTTAATTATTAAAGTCATGAAAGTAGCACATTTATCACTGCAGCAGCATCCTCTCACCCCAAGGATGTTTTTTGGGGAAGCAAAGGGCGGTTTTAGGTGCAACCTAATTTGATGAAGGTGAGTCCTTTCAGTGAGGAAAGCAAAGAAATTGCTCCAGTGAATCAGAGCTCGCTGTGCTGTGCAGTTTAAAAAGGGTTCCTGAAGGGTGAGTGAGGGCAGGAATGGACTCACACCGGCAACAACAGCAAAAAAAAACCCACCAGGCTTTTCCTGAAAGCAGCAGCAGCCTTAAGGAAGAGGGACAGAAATGACTGTCAGCACTTTGTGTCCCTGAGAAGGGACTGTGCAAGGACAAAGAATGAGAGAGCACGGCCAGTGCTAATGGAATTCCTCAACTGGGGCTGGAGCCTCCAGCACAGGGGGCTGTTCCCATCCCACAGGAAAGGCTCAGCCTCATTTCTGCCTCATTTCCCCCCTTCCTCCCTCTGCAGTGATCACAACTTGCTCTTGCCCATCCTTGTGTAGGTGGCCCTTAAGCCTCTTGGCTCCTCTAACTCTGAAATAAAGTTAACAATAGTTTTCATCTACAAGAGGCACAGTGAGTGTCATTTAATTCGACTCTAAAAGGTATTCACATCTGCTGGTGATTAAGTTCAGCTGAGTTTCAATAAACTGCTAAATCTGCCCCAGGAAACCCAGGAGTCCAGGGCAGAGGAGCTGGAAATTCAAAGCTGATTCCCCAATTTTAGACCTCAAATAGAATATTAGTTTACCTCTCATCTTTAAAAAAGAGAGGAAAAGACACATTTACCAAACTGAAGAAACACAGAAAAAACATAAACCACCAAAAGGACACAGAGCTCCAAAACCAGACAAGAAACCAAAAATTTACACACCATTCCCTGAAATGCAAATTGTTCCTGAACAGATGAAATAAGGGAGGGGGTGTGGATTCCAAATCCCAGAACGTCAGAGCTCACAAAGCACTTCCCTGCCAAAAGTAAGATGCTTTTTGAAAAGGTTTCCTTGAACTCACTTATGGCTGATGTAAAGTCACAGCTTAGCAATGCAGTGTAAATATTTCACGTGCCACCACAATGAGCTTTGTGCTGAGAGCCCAGAAATGGGGGGGGTTTATTTGCTGTTGTTCTGGAGGAATCAATTCCCATTGATCCGTTTCCACCGTGGAAGTGGCTGGAGTGCCAGGACACAGGGAATGGCTTCAAACTGCCAGGGAGCAGGGTTAGGTGGGAGATTGGGAAGGAATTGTGGGCTGGGAGGGTGGGCAGGCCCTGGCACAGGGTGCCCAGAGAAGCTGTGGCTGCCCCTGGATCCCTGGAAGTGTCCAAGGCCAGGTTGGAGCAATCTGGGATGGTGGAAGATGTCCCTACCCATGGCAGGGGGTGGGAATGGATGAGCTTTAAGGTCCCTTCCAACCCATCCCATCCTGGGATTCCATGCTCTGGACACTGCTGGGGACCATAAGGAATGAGGCTTTTATTTATTTCATAGGATGTTACTGATCCAAAGAGGTTCTTAAAGCCCCAGCCAAGACCTGAGTCCCCCCTTCCTCAGTCCCAGAGTTCTCTCTCAGGTGGCTCCAGACCCCTCCCGTGGGTTTTACAGTGACTGCAGCTGAGATCAGGTCCTGATGGGGGTCCTAAAGGCTCCCACAACAATCCCTGCCCACAAGGCACCAGAACCTCAACCACACAGGAGAACAGGGTGAGAAAAGCCTCAGTTCCCTGCAGAACCAAAGCATCCCCACCTGCCACTGTTCCACCCAACACAACTCTGCCAGGCCTGTTCCAAGGGAGAGTTGTTGCCTCTGCAACTTAATAAATCATTTCTTTCCAAACCAGCAGTTCAGCTCTCTTTGATACGTGCTCAGACAGTGCCAAAGTCACTGAGAGGGTATCAAGTGATCCTTGAGGTCTCCACTGGGCTGGAAGGGCTGGATCACACACCTACAGAGCAGTGACAAATTCCTTGTTCTGCTGCTGTGAGTCACAGCCAAGTGACAAATCAGTCACAAAGCCAGGACAGAAGTCACCAGAGTCCTTCAGCCCCATTTCCTAGAACTCACTCCCACCCTCAGGGAGTGTAATTGCTTAAACAAGGACAGTTATTTTTACATTTCAATTTGTCGTGGCACGTGTCTAAGCAAAGAAACACGAACAAAAGGAACCTGTCTTCAGCTGATCAAAATGCCATCCAAGGAAAAAAGTTTATGTTCTTTAAACAAGGCAATGCCTTGTCTTTGATGCCTCCCTGGCTCGCCAGGGAAGTCACAGAGCAGGAGTGGAGGTGGGAACCAGGTGCATCAAGAGGAGGGAAACAAGCAGGAAACTCATGAATGTGAAGGCTTTTTGACTTGGCTGAGTGGGATGGGATTTGTCATCCTCCAAAGCATTGTTTTTGTGTGGGAACAACAGGATGTTTCCAGAGGAGGAGATTCACCCTTGAACTGTCATCCCAGACCAGGAGCCACCACTGAACTCCTCGGGTGGCCACAAGAATTCCCTCTGGACTAGCTGACACTTTTCTACCCGTCCACCACCATCAAACTGCATCCCAAAGGCTTGGGAAAAGAGTGAGGAGGGATTAACTATGGGAACAACTCAGCCAGGCTGTGGCTGCCTCGTCCCCACATGGATTCTCCCAACCACTGCCTGACCAGAGGCAGATTTGCTGGATGGGGCACCAGGCCCATCCTGGTTTGGGAGTTGCTGAACCTCCCAGGCAGATGAGATGATCCTGCAGCTCATTCTGGCCCTAAAAAAACAACAACCCAAAAACCTCAGACCCCCCCAGATTCTGTGGCATCATTTCCCAAAATGCATGTGCTAAAATTAGGCAAAAAAGGTGCTCTGACAGGAATTCACCCTCCAGGCAGGCTAATTTCAGAAACTGGAGCTACTGACTACGAAAACGTTTTGGGCTGGAAATCTTAAGAGATTCCAAATGTCTTCTACATTTGGTTGCTGAATGGGCAAGAAATACAGACTTGTCCTTTTCATTTTACCAGCTCCTGTTCACAGTGATGGAGGACAGTGAGAGCTGTTGGCAGGGAGGCAGTTCCGACCCTGCTGCAATTTTGGAAGTCTTGGGGTTCTCATCATTCCCCTGCCAGAGGTTTAGGCCTGCTCTTATTTCAGCCCTACCAAGCTACACTTTTGTATTCCACAGTTCACTGGAATTGTGTCCCCTAACGAGAACCAGAGGAATAAATAAACCCAAGAGAGACACAAAATAGAAGTCACCTCAATGACGAGCACCCTTCCCTGGCAACAGCCTCATTTCCTTCTTCCCTCATTTATACAATTTTTTTTTTTTTTAATTGCAGCAGCACATTTAGAAGGGAAAATAAAAAGCTTTTTTACGTTGCTGCTGAGTTCTGCTGCTGCCCACAGGGCTCCACATGCAAAGAACTGAGAAAGAGCCTGCAGACAATCAGAACTGAGGGCACTAAGGGTTCCCCCCCAATTCTTGCAGCTCCCTGGGCTCCACCCAAGAACCCAAGAACAGAAGGATTATGCCAATAAAGCACAGGCCTGGCTGGGATTGGATATTAGGGAAGAAGTTTTCCCAGAAAGGGTTGCCCAGGGCAGTGGTGGAGTCACCATCCCTCAAGGTGAACAAAAAACACCCATGTGGTTCTTGGTTTAGAGGTGAACGTGGGGGTGGTGCTGGTTGATGGTTGGACTTGGTGAACTCAGAGGTCTTTTCCACCCTTATATTCCATGGTGTCAGGCCCAGTCTCCCGGGGCATCTCCCTGGAGCTCTCCAGGAGAGCAACACCCTCCCCACATCCCACCTGGGAGAACAGGGACACAGTGACTCCCACACCTTCTCCCTGCCCAGTCCCTCCATCCAGGCTCACAGAGGGAACACAGCTCGTTCCCAGGATGCCTCTTTGGAACTGGCCTGTCTACCCCAAAGCCATCCTGGTTCCTGCCTGTAAACCGAAGGAATTAGCACGGAGCACTGAGGGGAGATTTCCATCCAGAAGGCACCTCTTTCACTCTCCCTCTGCCTCATTAAGGAGCTTCAGTGAAATCCTTTCAAAGCCACCAGCACAAAAACAATGGAGTGATTGCAGTTTGTGAGGCAGAGGGATGCAATCAGCATCTGAACATCGGTGTTTCTGCAGCTCCAGGAGCTCTGGGCTCTCTGTCTTTTCCCATTCCTAAGGTTGGGGCTTTTTTTTTTTTTTTGCAATTCTCTTCCAATTCCCACCCCTCAACTGAAGTCCAGGGTTCAAAAAAACCAAAGACAGGTTGGACAGGGCTTGGAGAAACCTGGGCTAGTGGAAGGTGTCCCTGCCCATGGCAGAGGGTGGGACAAGATGAGCTTTAAGGTCCCTTCCAGCCCAAAGCATTCTGAGATTCTGGGAACAGCAGGAAAATCATCCAAGGGAATCATCCCAAGCAGCACAAACTCACTCTGGGTTACACAGGATCACTGGCCACCACCCTGGCACACAGGGCATGGTCCAGGGAACAGCCAGAGCACAGAGAGGAGAACAATAAATCAGCCTGCAATTATCCCACAGCCTGTTATTTATCAGCTCATGAAAGAATCAATGGTTATCTTGTGAGGAGGCTTCCTGTTTCCTCTCCACATCTCATCCTGCACGATCTTTGTGCCCCCAGGCAGAGGAGGACACTTCTTTTAGTCTCATTTGGCACATGGGATGCTTTCACTGGGGGCACAGCACACGACAGGGTGTCTACTGAGATGCTGAGAAGTTAATAAACCCTTCCCCTCCAGACACCTGCCTTAATTTCCCTGCTCTCTGCAAATAAAGAACATTTCTCCTGCCCTGCTCTCCACGTCCCCTGGCCCAGCCACTGAGTCACTTAAATCCCCTCAGGCCAGGTTTAAACACAGCTCCTTGGAGCAGCTGCTGCCCCTCAGTGCCATCCATGGCCAGGACACGATCCCTGTGGATTTACACAGGGATTTTAAAGTGCTTTACACAGCACCTGCCCTGTCTTGAGACCCCCCTGTGTCCCACCAGCAGTGCATTTTGCTGCCAATAACTTCTTACTTCTTACTTCAGGCAAATGAAACAACCCCTTGCAGCCACCCAGGAGGCTTAAAATAAGGATTTTTTCCGGCGTTACAGCCACAGAGCTGAAACCAAAGAGACAATTCCATTGGTTAGTAGCAACAGCTAACACACACAACTCTTCGAGAGGTGAACAGTTCCTCCTGCTCTCCAAAGACAATCCACCTTAATGAAGAGGTGCTGAAAGCAATTCCAAGCCCACGCAGCCCTGAGGTGGCAGAGCTCTGGCTGTGCTGGCACTGAGCTCTCAGCTGCTCCTGCCCCCTTGCTGCTGGCTCTGAGCTGGGATTCCTGTGCCTGCACAGCAGCTCCAGGGCAGGGGTTCCCCTCTCCCCCCAGTCCCAGCCCCAGGGAGGTCATTTCTGCCTCCCTCCCACCAGCCCTGTCTGAGAGGAGCTCAATAAATATTTATGGGCATAAAGGCTCAGAGGTGCAAACAATGAAGTGTTTTGCAAATGTCACAGAGCTGGTATGGAGTGTGTGCAGGTCCCTGGCTGTGGCCCAGCAGTGGGGGCAGCTCCTGAGGAGGAACAGGGACTGACAGATTGGGAGCAGCCCTGACCAGAAGGGCTTGGGGGTGCTGGGGGTGAGAGGAAGTGCCCAAATCCAGGCTGGATGGGGCTTGGAGCAACCTGGGGTAGGGGAAAGCGTCCCTGCCCATGGCAGGGGGTGGAACTGGACAATCTTTGATGTCCCTTCCAACCCAATCCACTCCAGAATGATTCCACAGTGACTTCCACAGGCTCCAGGGGAGCACCTTGCACAGACCATCTCCCACTCCCAACATCAAAACAACACTCACAGACCTCTGGCCCATTCAGGAACCACTGATATCCACAGCACAGGAACCCCCTGTGCCCTGCAGGCACACAGCAGGCACATCTCCATCCCAACCAGCTTACAAACCACAGGACCAGAACGGGTGGCACTGCCCCACTTTGCCAACAAGGCACAGGACCTGCCCAAAATTACAGAGCCTTGTGCCCTGACTCAATAACAGCACTTCAAATACCAACTGCCATTTAAAGGTGTTTGACCACACACCAACCAACACCTCTGTCGCTGAATTCTGGCTCCTGGGATATTGCCCTGTGCCTGCTGTCCTGCAATCCCTGTGTGTTCTGCCTCTGCAGGAGGAGCTGTGGAGTCTCAGGTGCTGCTGCTCCTTCCATCCACCACGGCATTGCAACAGCACATCCCCCCAAAAATCGCCCCAAAATGCAGGGTGCGGGGCTTGCTGTGTCGGAATTCGTCATTGGGAGAACAGAGGTCTCAATCCCAAGGTGGAAAATCACAGACACTGCAAAGGGCAGTGGTGATTGTACAAGGGAAAACAAGGCAAAAATTGCAGTTATTCAGTGAACAAGCTAAAAAGAAAAAAAAAAAATATCTGTGACCTGGCAGGTGCCCTCCTTCAGGCTGTTGTGTTTTCTGAGAGCTGAAAGTGTTTGTGCTACAGCTTAAAGAATTCCTGGATTCGGGGGCCACTTTGCACTGAAAAATTACAATAATTTCTTTCTTTGTGCGTGAATGGTAAGGGGAGAAATCAATCCAATCAGCTTTGGGCTGAATTTTTAAATGCAGCAGACGATAATGTGCTGTCACTGGGTGAAGAGAAGCCATAAATAACATGGGATAAGCCAGGAAAATCCTTCCCCCACTCTCAGGCCATGTGCAGGACCACTGGTGACATTCAGGGATTCGTTGTTCCCACTCTGTCCCGAGGTTTCCAAAATGAAAGACTTCTAAATTCCTGCTGATTAATTGCACTATTTCTACTCCTGGTAGGTCTAAAGTGAGTTTTTAAACGAAGAGGGCAAACATTCAGAATTTAGAATTCTCTCCCTCCCCCCAAAGGCAGTTCCAGAATTTGCCACGGGAGTTCCCTCAGAGCAAATCCCACACTTTTTTTTTTTTTTTTGGCACAGCATTGGGATCACTGGCAGAGCAGGAGTCCTCACTGGTTTTGTGAGGGTTCTTTTATTGCTCTTTCTAAGCTCTGCTTTGGCAAACAGCCAGCCCTGTTTGCTTCTTGGGCAGAGGATATGGAATTACCGTAAATTATATTGAAAAATTAGATTTATTCACCGCTGTGATAATTGATCTCCCAATCTGTCTCGGAGAGTTAGCAGCTGGTAAGAAAATAAAATGCAATTTAAATTTTTATTTATTTAAAAAAAAAACAACCCTGCTTTAATCCAAGCGTGGCAACAAATCAGGGGGAAGAGGAGAGAGCGAGTGGCTCATTTGCCAGTCCCCACTGGGGATAAGAAAGCAAAGCAAGGGGTGACTGTACAGGTGTTTGAGGAATTCACAGCACACTGGCATTAAGCTCCACGTGCACTGCAGGGGGGTTTCATACCCCTGCTCATAATTCTGTGTAATTGTGGCTCAGCCCTGCCCAGGAGGAGGAAGGACAAGGAGCAGAATCTCTGCTGGGCTCTCACCCAGGGCTGGCTCTGTTGGAGCTGCTGGCATTGAGGGGGGCAAAGCAGCATTCCCTGAGTGACCCCAGGAATTCAGCTCCTGTGTCAGAGCCTCTCTGACTGGTCCCCCACCCCATTTTTGCCCGTGCTCAGCTCAGGCCCCCAGAGAGAAAGGAGCCCAGCCCAGAACCTGCTGCCCGTGCTGGTTGTTCCCATCAAGCCTCTCGTGTGAGAGCCCGTGCTCAGGTCACATCACACCTTACAGATGGAGCCAGTGTTTGATTCTTACACCCAGATCAGCTTCGAGGAAATGTATTTTTATCTGCTGGGAGTAGAGGGAGAGAACTCCATAATTCACACTAACCCAATAACTTACAAAGTGATCAGCCAAACTGGGGGGGGGGGGGGGGGGGGGGCGGTTAAAAAAAATCTTGTGCTGCCATCAGTAATAAAATCAGAATGATAATCCTGCTCCCTGGCTAAAGGGAACCATCAGGAGCAAAGGAAAGGACACATCATCAGGAACACGAGCTAATAGTGCAAGGTGGATGGGAAGATCCTGGCTGGAGCCAGGGCAGTCTGGCAGCAGCGTTTCAAAGCAACAGATAAGCACAGTGAGTCCCTAACAGCTCTCAGGCCCTGAGTATGCAACATGGAGCATCTCTTACTTCATATCCCAGGATCACTGAGGCTGGAAAAGCCCTCCCAGCCCATGGATCCACCCTGTGCCCCATCCCCACCTTGTCCCCCAGCCCAGAGCACTGAGTGCCACCTCCAGTCCTTCCCTGGACACCTCCAGGTCTGGACTGACAGCAATTAATATCACAGAAATAAAAAAAACACTGCAGGGAAACCCAACTTCGCAGTGCCATTAAAATCAAACCTTTCTGACAGCACAGGGTTAATCAGTCCCAGAATTCAAGCTCATTTTCTTCCACACTCGTGCTGAGGCATCTGCACAGCATATCCGTGGGGTACAGCAACCAGAGCAGCTCACAGAGCTTCCAAGACACATTATTTATACATATATTATATAGATAAAAATAAAACACAACCAAATACAAGCACCCAGGCAGGCCAAGTGTATTTTTCTGCTCTCTGCTAATTTTCACATCCACAAGCTGCACTGCCACGTCCCTTGCATGATCTTCCCTCTCTGCCTACGGTCTTGTTACTGCACTTGAGTAGGTTAAGAACATTTTTATTATTATTCCTTTTTATTATCATTCCCACTATTTCTGATTTGCATGCTAATAGTTATCTAGGAGTTCAAATCTCAATTTAGGAGCCCACACAGCCAAGAGATGCACAATTCATTGGGAGGTTGTAAATGTGGCAGAGTACTCAGGCTCACAATGAAGGGCAACTCATCACATGGCACTATATTTTAGTGTTATTAATTTGGTGTCATTCAAAGGCTTCGTGGTGGTTGGTTCAGTTAATGCACGTTCCTGGATACGTTCACTGCTTTTTATTGTTATGGATTTTATATTTCAGTCACACAAAGTTGCCCAGGCCCCCCCGTAGTGAGGCCTTTTCCTTTTATAAAAATCAAGGAAAATTAAACAATGTTGGTCCATCAACACCTCTCCAACAGGCTTTTCTTCACCATCACTTGGGATGGAACGAGCCCTGCAGAACTGCCACGGAAAATGGAATTAATCGAGCCAGCCCTGGGCCAGAGCAGCAGAGAATGGGCTAAATGGGTATTAATTAGTGCCTGAACAAACTCACATCCCCTGCCATCCCATCATCACGTTTTATGGGCTGGTTGGCAAGGTGGAGATCAGTCAAAGGCTAGACTCGATCTTGGAGGTCTTTTCCAAGCTGAATGATTCTGGATCTTATCCTCAAGTTCCCAGCTCTGCTCTGCACCTTTGGAAAAATCCCATTGTGCCTCCAGCCCTCAGCTTTCCCTGTTTTTCCCATTTTTTGTTTTGGTCTGCAGGGCTTCTCCTCACGGCCTGTGTGCCTGGCAGTGCAAACGAGGCACTCCCAGGCAAGGCCAGCAACGAGCACTTCACAGAAACCACAAATTCCACAACTAAAGGGGAGTTTTCCCTGGGTAAGGACAGAGCCAAGAGTGCAAGCGGTTCTGCTTATTGAAGAGGTTTTATTAATGGTGTCAGCAGGTTATTTGGGCAGGATGTCAGTGCTGTGCTGTGTCCCCCAGCACAGTGACACCTCAGCAGCATCCGAGGTTTCCTCCCCTCCCTCCCTGCGCTCCACAAGAACCTGCAGGTGATTACCCAGCAAGGTCAGCGCCCCAGGAGAAGCCATCCCTCATTCTGCTGCTGCTGTGAGGCCACGGGGATAAACAAGAGCTGCAACCCCCCTGGGAGCTCCTTTCCTGCTGTTTTTCCCCCTCTCACAGCCCCTCGTGGACGTGTGGGCTGTGTTTGGATGGGGCTCCTTGGGGAGGCAATAAATTGCTATCAGCTCGTTGTCAAAGGGGAGAAGGGGGAGAGAGAAGGGGTTGGGAATGTATCTGTAAGAGCCACTAAGCAAAGGAAGCAGGGGTTGGGTGAAATCACACCGCAGTTTAACTCCAGTCCAGCGCTGGGAATAATTCAAGCACCACTGTGATCTACTCAGCTACTGCTTCCAAAGTGAGTCCCATCCCCAGGACAAGATGGAAAACTGAGGTCTCTCCCACCAAGCACCTCTGAAGCACTTTAGAAATGCAGAAAACATCCCCCCAATCACCCCAAGGGAGGCAAACAGAGGGACAGCTGGGCTGGAGCAGCACGGCCACAGCCAGGATTCTGGCTGGATTTTGGCACCCCCTGTGCTGTGAGCAAAGAAAATCCCAGCATTGGTGTGCTCACCAGAGCCTTCTGATCATTAGCTCTGCCAGGAGTCCACGTTATTAAACAAGAATCCAAAGGAGGTTTCTTAATTATTCCTGATTACTATGGTAACCCCAGGCAGGCAAAGGGAATTATTCAGGGTCCTGCCCAGGGGTGAGGGAGACACCTCCTGACTCTGAGCACCTCAGAGCTCCACAGCCAACCCAGTCAGTCAGGGAGGGAGAACAGAGAGAAAAATCCAGCCCAGGGTTTTCCCAATTAATTAGCAACTCGACAATTAGTACTGCAGAACCACCTGGAAGCCCAGTGTTCCACTGAACCCCCAGGGGAGGGCAGGCAGCTGGGATTGCAAATCAAGAGGCTGAGAGAACTGGGACTGTTCAGCTTCAAGGGGTCCTAATTGTGACCTTCCAGGACCTGAAGGGAGCTCCAAGAAGGGGGTGGAAGGAGATGGTCTTTAAGGTCCCTTCCAACCCAAACTGTTCCATCATTCTGTGATCACATCTTGCAATTAAAAAAAAAAAATAATCAAAGTTTCTTATTCCTGAAATGAAAGAGAAGTTACCCCAAACACATCTAATCTGACACCTCTGATTTCCACACATGGACATCCCCTTCCAGCCCAGCCTTGGACAGGGCACTGGCCCTGGAGGGCACATTTGTGCCAGCACAGAATGGGGCCCATTATTGTTATTTCTGGGCCTTGTTTCCACCACAGCCTCCAAACAGCACCTGTTGCATTACAGGGGGGAAATAAAAATCCTTCTACATCACTGCAAGAAAATTATTAGATAATTGCTCAGCAGTAAAGCAGAACATATAGGAAAGGGCTGTTCTCATCATCATTCCTTGAAGCATCTTGTCTATATTATTAGGAAATGATGTATTTGTGCCAGGCTAATTCATATGGATTGTAATTTCAGGACATAAATTACCCTGCCACATGTACTCACTACAGAGGAACAGCAGCAGAGGTGCTAAATGTTTAAACAAATTTTCTTAACAGGCTTTTTGCCCCCCCAATCTCCTGCCCCCCCTTTTTAATCTGTCACATCCCAGAGAGTTCCCAAGTGAGGGTATACATTTATATTTATTAGAAAGCTCTGCCCTCAAACATTTGAGGTTACCCCTTGCAACTTATTTGTAGGTCTGTCAGAGGCAGAATAGTTTAATGGGGCAAGAAATACGTATATAAAAAGCTGCAGACATTCTGCTTTGCTGCTGACAGAGATTATGGTCCATCGAGTAAGTAAATTGATTTAGTGAGAGCGAAGGAGGACAGAAGCACAGGAGAATTCCCCTTGAGAAGCTCAGTACCCGAGCCCCAAGCTCCTCTTTCCTTACCCACTACCACTGTACAGCTTCCAAGAACTTTCTAGAGTGGCCAAAACATCCTCACAAAGCGTTCAGGGGGTTCTGGGAAGGATGGGACAGAACCTCTTCTCCCTCAAGTCTGAATGGTCAAGTGGCTTTTAATTTCTTTTTCATGACCAGCATGATTAACTGCAGGGACTTGTGCCCACCAAGCAGCACAGAGAGGGCAAAGGGCAGCATCTTTTAACCCAAACCCTGGGGGGTGACCCCGTTTCCTTTGGAATTTGTCAGCCCTGCTCTCACTGTCAAACACCAGCCCCTGGAACAGGGGGTGACAATCAGTGGCTCTGCAGTAGAGGAGAAAGTTTCTCAATGTGATGGTGGGAAGGGAGACTGTCTGGAGTTAGGAGGACAAAAGAAAAAAAAAATTCTGTATTTTTCCCCCTTAACTAAAGCAGCTTTTAGTGCAAAGCTGAAACACTGCAGGGGCTCCAGGGGATCAGATCCTGTCAAAGGTTTGCATTTCACGGCTGATCTTTGAAAGGTGAGGGCAGCATTTGCTGGGAGGTGGAATGATAACTTTGTCCTTCAGGCTGAAACAACAGAGCTAAACAGATTTCTGCTGAAGCAAGAGCAGAATTTCGAGGATAAAGAGTAAGTGGGAGTGGATGTGTGTGCTGGAGGAGAAGCAGAGCACAAAGTCCACAGAACACCTTCTGGAAGGATCACAGGAGGTTTTCTGTGCCCCTGGGAGGATGGGCAGTATTTAACCTGCTGGGCTCCAAAAAGCTGCAGCAGGGAAGGGTGGGATTGATTATCATGGAATAATCATGGAATAGAATGGTTTGGGTTGGAGGGACCTTAAAGCCCGTCCTGTTCCACCCCAGGCACACCTTCCACTATCCCAGGTTGCTCCAAGCTCCTTCATTCCTTGGACACTTCAGGGATGGGGCATTTTGAGACCTGGAAACTCCCCTGCAGTTCAGGGGAAGGGTGTTCAAAGCACGCAGGACAAGTGGAGGAGGAGGAGCTGATCTACCAAAAACCTCCAGTCACTCCATCCCACTGAGAACAGCAGGGGAGAAATCAATAACCTGAGCAAGAAACTGTAATAACAACTGACATTTATACAGCATCAGATATCCAGGTGTCCCCAAACACTTGACAGATATTACAAGCTGAACTGATTTACAAGCAGGGATCTGGCTCCTTGCAGAACATCGATTCCCACGCTCCTGTGGATTTTGGGGAAATCCTCACCCATCACTCCATTACTTCAGGGTGCTCTGACCTTCCACATCTCCCACAATTTAGCACAGAAATCTCCCCCAGCACGGACAGGGCAGCTCAGATTCATGGGGGAGGTAAATGTTGGGCAAAAAGCACCCCCATTTGGGGAGGGGAGGCTCTCAGGCACCTTCACAGTGCTCTGCTCACCTTGTCATCTCAGCCCTTCCCACCAGGAGCCCGAGTTGCACATCACTCTGCTTTCTAACAGTCAGGGAACTATTTCAGGCAGCCCCAGCCCCGGCTTTGCCTCTGGCACAGCTGCTCAGCACAAGCAGCAGTGACACTTGGAACAAGGTGTTTCCTTGTCTCTGCCTCAGCCTTACATTTCCTTTACAAAGGGGAAAAAATGAGCATGGGAGAGGAGATCAGAGTGGGATTCAAATGCCCAGCTACACAAGAAATCAACCCCCCAAGCCTTGGAGCCAACAAGGAAAGCACAGGTCTGATGGCACTGACGACTCTGGGGGCCCAAATTCCTGTCAGGCTTGAGGCTTTCAGCCCCTACAACTCCAATCCACCCTCCTCAGAGCAGGTACTGCAGAGACCCCTGGGCCAGGGGCTGTTCCTCACCCCCCAGGATGCCCAGGGTGTGGATTCCAGGGTGTCTGAGCCATTCCCCTCCCCTGGCACCCCAGCACTGCTCTGCAGAGGGACTTCAAAACCTGCCCCAGAAAGCCCCACCTCTCCTTCAGTCTTGGAGCTGCTGCAACTGTTTGCTTCCACTAACAATAAAACACATGGGGATTGATTATAATTATTATTCATTACAACAACAACAACAAAAAAATCCCTGAGTTTTCCCTGTGTTTCCCTCCCCACGCTGCACCACGAGCGTGGGAGGAAAAGCAAAGGAAGCTGCTTCCAGCTGGGCTGTGAATCCCACAGTCACCCTTGGCACTTGGGGACAGCACAGCTCAGGCATCACAGCGAGGAAAAACACTGCTGGCTGCAACTTCTCCCTCCTTCCCCATGCCCTGCTCAGATCCCCACGTCTGCCTTCCCCCAACCCTGCAGACACTGCACAGTCGTGGCTGATGCTGCCAGCTGTGAAATGAGCCCTTTCCACAGTCCCCTCTCAGCTCCTTTCCTTCTGCTCCTCCCAGAATTGCTGATTTTCAAGTTAAATATGCAAGAAAGGTGGGAAGACAAAGAAAAAGCAACACCAACAGCCATCACAACTTTTTTTTTTTTTTTCAAGGGCTTCCTGAATTCCCACTTCACATTTCTCCCTCAGCACATCGATGCTGATGCATCTCTGCCACTCTGGGATGTGTGACAATTCCTCTGCTATTTCCATAAGCCCTGGGAGAGGAGTGGAGGATGGATTTGCATGGAACCACTGCAAAGTTTCTCAGCTCTCTGCAGCTTGAAATCACAAAGGAGAAGCTTGATGGGAGGTTGTTGAGACGGGTAAGACACAAAACACTCCTTTCAGACAACACATAACCCTTCCAGGCCTTGGGTAGCTTCAAAGCAAGAGCAAAAACTGTTCTAAACTCTTCAGGAATAGTTCCATCAGCACCAGTTTCAATCCATTAATTGATTTGTGTTTCCAGCTGCAACTCGCACAGTAAACCAAGACACCGGGAAAAACCCTGAAGAAACAGGAGTAAGAAAATCCTCCTACAAAGAAATCATCTTCCAAAGTGTTTGCATCTCACCCCCACAAAGCCTGAAGGAAAGGAGCTCAGCCTGCTGCTGGTTGTCTGATTGCTGCTCATGTCCTCGCTAGACTTGAGCTCCTTCAGGACAAACCAACCTGGATTGAGTTTTCTGGTATCATAATTGTGGTGGAGGGGGGAATTAAAACATCTCTGCTATTTGTTCAGCATTGTGCAAGTGCCTTTGTCAGGCCTAACAAGCATCATTAGTTCCACTGAGGAGCTTTTCAGTTCTGTGCAGGTCTTGGTTAAACACCATCGAGGTGCTGTTTTCCAGCTCAGATTTTTTGGCTGGGTGACTCAACAGGCTGTCACCAATCTGCCAGTCACCAATAGCAACCCCTTAAACCCCCCAAAAAAGAGCACACAGAAGGATTTCTGGCAGCTCCCAGTACCTGGAGCAGGCTTGGGGTGAAGGGATGTGCTCTCCTCCTGTTGAAAGCTCTGAACACAAGGGGATATTTGTGAAGGGAAAAGCAAAGTGGAACCTGATGAAGAGCCACGCAGAGCAGAGCTTGGATGGCAAGAATTATGCTGAGTCTTGTCCCAAAAGCTGATTTCCCCAGTGTCAACTGCAGGAGCCAAATAGCCTGAATTCTGGCTTTTTAAGTCTTCTCCTCAATGACATGGTCTCTCCATGAGACCAAGGGAGACCTGCTCGAGCTCCCCCCGCCCAGAATTGTGGGTTCATCCCAGGAAGTTTTGCATCTTCCTTGAAAAAATAACTAAAAACACGTTACCAACAAGCCCAGTGCCAAAGCAGCTCCACAGGCTGAGCGTGGCACATCTACCCTGGCACCAAGGGAGGATGCAGTCTGTGGACCAAGCCTGCTTTTCCTCATCCAGGGTTAATTCAGCTTCAGAAGCAAACAATTCCTGGCCTCCTGCCTAAACCCGGCTGTACTTTGAGTGTTCCCACATCTGTGATGGTTGCTCAGTGCCTGGTACCCAAACGCAGGGCCATGGCAGAACCTGCTCCCTGCTACCTGTCCAAGGCCCTGTTATCAAGAAGATTCTTTTTGATACTCCCAATCTTCAGAGGAATTTCACCAGAAGTGGCCCCACAACCTCACCAACACCTTTTGTTTCCCAAGCACATTTCCACTCATTCCACTGAAGCCACAAGAGATCAGCTCTCCAACCTTACCACTGGCTCCAAAGAATATCTTTCCTCCCTTTTCCTTCCCTGCTTTTTTAATCTCCCCTAACTCCACGCTAGATTTCTTCCCTGCAAACACCCAATTCAGATGGCATCAGGAGGTGCTAACAAAAAGTGCTTCACTGTCTTGTCGGCAGCTTACAGAAATCCGTCTCATTCAAGTCTATCCAGTTGGAAACAGAAGTAATTGATGTGAACTTGAAAAAAAAAAAAATATATGATTTGGAAGAAAGGGGGTGGGGGAAGAAGCTTCTCCCAGCCCTGCCGTTCCCCCCAGCTCTCCCTCAGTCAATCACCCAGCGCTGGGTAATCAGGAGCTCCATTATCACCTTCCCTGCCTGCCTTTACCTTGGGCAGGAGAAGCTGAAGTGAGGACAAGGTGTAAATGCACACACGTGCTTCGGGTTCCTCTGTGCCTGAAAATGAGGCTGCAGAGAGGGGGAAAAGCACTCCACGAGGATGGTGCTTGGGTGGGGATGTGGTCTGGGGACCCAGGGCTGCAGGGAGGTCCCCATTCCCCCTCCCCGGGGCACAGATTGACAGCCAGAGCTTCACTTCCAAAGGCAGGAGCAGCAGGGAAGGTGGATGTGTTTAGAAACGTGGAATTGTTCGGGTTGAAAGGGACTTTAGGATGATCCCATCCCACCCCCTGCCATGGGCAGGGTCACCTTCCTCTATCCCAGATTGCTCCAACCTGGCCTTGAACATCCCTATTCCAGGGGGATACAACCTGTGCCAGGGCCTCCCCACCCTCCCAGGGAAGGATTTCTGCCTCATATCCAACCTAACCCTGCCCTCTCTTTCAGTTCAAAGCCATTCCCACCTGTCCTGTCGGTCCAGGCCCTCGAAAAAAAGTTTAGGAGTGGTAACTCCAAAGGAGGGCTGAGCCTCACCCCTGCACCCCAATCCTCAGACACCCTTTAGGGGTGTCCAGCCCCCAGCTCATCAAACATCACCGTCAGAGACAGCACAAGAAGTCACAGCACAGGGGTCCTGACACCCCCTCCACATCTCCCAGCTCAAAACCCGACCCAGAGCCACAGCAGCACCTGGAAGCCCATCTGCTCAAGACACACCAGTGCTGGGGGTGTGGATGAACACCCTGACACTGCCGTGGGGCAGCTACACCACCTGATGAGACCCGAATTACTGCAGCACCTCCCTCCCTGTAAACAGCCAGCCCCAGCCCTGCTCAGCCTCACAGAGGTGCAGAGCAAATCACTCCAAAGCATCGTTTGAAGCCGTGATTATTTACACTGTGCACAGACCCCCCAGGTGAGAGTCCAGACATAGCAGGTGTTGCACACACTTTATTTCAATTAAATGCTGTAACAGGGAGACCAGCCCAAGGCTACAGGGAGCCAAATTAGAAAGCTGCGTGAAAAATACAAATAAAATACATCAGATGCATCCAAGGGATGCTCACAGGAGCTTGGCTGGCTGGTCCTCTGGGCAGCTCTCTGTGTTTTTAAGGAACGAGGCAGCCTGTGCTCACAGACAGAGCCTCTCCCAGGGACATTTCCTGCTGCCACCATGGCCAGCCACCACTTTGGCTGCAAGGGAGAAACAAACCCCGGGGGCTCCTCCATCCCTCAACCCTAGCAGGTTTGTCTGGGGCTAAAGAAGAGAACTGAATTCAAGTAACTGCTCTTCAAGGAGAAGAACATCCCAGTTGTCTGCAAGAGCAAACTGATGGGTCACAGGGGGCCAGCAGCAGAGAGGCTTTGGCACAGATATTTTCCCAGGAGATTATTAATTTTGGAGACTAAAAATGGACTAGACTAGAAGGTCTCTGCTGCCTGGGCATGACCTCCCAAAGGCAGCTCGCTGGGGAGTGCAGACAACCAGCCTCCTGCAACTCAGCAGTCATTGCTTTTCCTCCCCTGCTCCACATTCTGGGGCAGCAAATCAGATAAATAAAGCACCCAACTCCACACCCACTCTGCCAATAAACTGGGATAGTTTGCCTTGGGATGGAGCCATTCCAGAAGGCAAGCAGAAGCCACGAGAGATGACACCGATTTCAGGAGAAATATATTTGGAACAGGAGAAACACGACACTGAAATCCACCTCTCCTTTCCTTGGAAATTCAGGAAACCATCACAACCCTTTCCTTGGAAATTCAGGAAACCATCACAACCCTTTCCTTGGAAATTCAGGAAACCATCACAACCCTTTCCTTCAGCTTCCTCCCCCCAAAGACCAGCCAATTTTCCAGCATCCCAGTAAATATTCCCAAGCTCGGTGTTTCCTTAAGCTAATTGGTGCCACTACCATGTTGGTCTGGTGTGGGGTTGGCATCTCCTTTGGGAAGGCTTCCAGTGCCCCCAGAGCCCAGAATGAACACACAGGTCCCTGAGCCAGGCTCGAGTGAGCTCCAGGAATGCCAGTGATCCTGAGCTCAGCCTTCCCCACCTCCCTCCCTCCCACACAGGGCTTTTGTTGGCTGGCTGTTTACAGCTTGAAATTATTGTCACCATAAACGTTTGAATCACGAGGCTGGAACTGAAAGGAAGGATTCCTGCTTTGTTTGTGGCTCCCTCCTTTGTTGCACACCCCCCCCCCCCATCCTCCCCTGCTTTGGTTGGGCACCTCATTCAGTTTGTGTGACACGCTGGAGTCTCAGAGGGATGAAAAGCTATGGCAACAGGAGTTGTGCATCTAATCCCTGCTGCAGAGTGCTAAAATCCTCTGTGCAGCAGCAGCACCACAACAGGAGGGGCTTCATTCATGTTGAACTCGGGGAAGAAGTTACAGAAAATCTGAATAACGAGGTGGGGGGAAACTCAGGGCAGCAGGTCCCTCGTGGGTCAGGTGGAAATGGGGCTCTCCTGGAATGGGGAAATCAGGCTGGAAGCACAGCAAGAAAGGGCAGAGCCAGTGGAAGTGTCTGGATGTCGCTCAAGACCTGCTCATGTTGTGTTCCTGCTCCAGGTCACTGTTCCTGCTCACGGGCAGGGCTGATAATTCAGAATTAATCACCCACTAAACTTGCACACCCTCAGCTGGTCACTGCCTGAGCAAGAACCTGCAGGGACCTGCTCTGACCAGGGCAGCCCAGCAGAAAACTGTGAATTAGACAAGGGTTTAGAAACATCTGCAGACTGCACACCTCATAAAAACCAAGGAGAGAAGCAGGGGAACAAAGCTCAGCTGGGCTGTCCACCCAGCTCTGCCCCTGGGAATGCAGCCGTGATTCCCAGTTCCTCAGGGTGGGATGGAACCAGCTGCTTACCAACAAGTTTTTTTCCAGCCTAAAAAACGCACAAGGTCTCCTCTAAGACAAGTTCTACACATGGAGTATGTACAACATCAGCAGAACCCCAAAAGAAGAACAGTGACTTACCTTTGGTGTCTCCTTCTCGAGGGGGGCTCAGTCACTGCAGGAGAAGAACACGCAGCAATCCCTGAGCTCCTAAAAATAAAGAACACCCTGCTCCTTCCTGTGTGCCCCCCACAGCCCCAGATAAAGGCTCTAGGGCCACCAGGATGATGCCACACAGGTGTGGGTGTGCTGGAGGTCGGGTGGCATTCAGGTGCCCCTCGTTTGTAATCAGGGAGAGGCTGGAGCAGAGGGCGGCCAAGGAGGGAGCCAGGACTTGTAACAACTCCTAACTTATCTTCCAACTTACACTCCACCATCCAGAGCAAAGAAAGAAAGAAAGAAAGAAAAGCTTTTTTTTTTTTTTTTCTTTTAGGGAAAAACAAAGCAAAAGTTTGAGACTGTGCAACAGAGGCTGCAGCAAATCCCTGGAGGAGCCCCCTGAGGGTCCCTGCCCTGCCAGGGACCACCTGAGCTGGGTGAGGGCACTGATGGGCTCCAGCTGGACCAGGGTGGGGTGGGACAGGCAGGGGAAGGGGAGGGACCCTTTTTTCTCCCCTGGCAGGGGTGGTTCCAGAAGGGTTTAAGTGCTCCTGGCAACTTAACAGGTCTTTTACAGTCTCGAGGTCACCTCTGTGCTCCGGTTTTCCTTTGGGAGTTTGGTTTTCCTCCTGGAGGAGTTGCTGGGAACCTCCATGTCTGTCTTGCTTCAAGGTAGGTGAATGTTTTAGGAAGGTTTTTGGGTTGTGTGTGTGGAGTTTTCCTCAAACACAGTTGCTCAAGGATGGAAACTGCCCTTGTCACCTCCAGCTTTGTGGTCAAATCTTCAAGTTTTGGGTGTGCAGGTTTTTTTTTCTCCAGGTGGACATCCCTAGAGGTACCTGTTTACCAGGCACATATCCCTGGAATAGTAGCTGTTCACTGGCATGTGTCCCTGGAGAGTCGGGGTTTTATTATTATTATTATTGTTATTATTTTCTCTTAATGTTATTTATATTTTTCTTAATGTTTACTTTTTCTCTTAATATTATGTTTTCTTCTCCTCTTAATGTTTCTGTTTCTCATTTTTATTTATCTTTCCTCTTAATTTGACTTCTTCAAGGTTCCTATTTTATTACAACTTTCAAACTGGGATTGGCTTTAAAACAACTGCCTGGTACTGAGTTTTAATATTCTGCATTAAGGTGTTGCTTGCCTGAACTCCACTTTAGATTGGAGAAGTGGAAGAGAAGGAAAGTTTTTCCACTTTAAATGGGAAATAAAGCAGCGCAGTTTGGCTTAATCTGGTGGTGGAGACGTGGGGGGAGGAAAGGTGTGAGCACCTGAAAGAATCCCTGATGAGCCTTTGTTTGCAGAGGAGCATGAAAATAAGAGGGTTTTTGAAGCCACGTGGAGAATTTCCCTTTGTTCGAGCTGCACCTTGGCATCTGCTGGTTACCTGTGCTGGCTGAAATCACCAGCATTGTGTTTTTAAAGTGTAGTCTCAAATTGTGCTGCTCTGGATGGGGGTGGTTGTGCTGCTGTTCTTACTCCAGGAGTTGTCTGTGGTTTAATTGTTAATACAGAAAAATTCTGAGGAGGGGGTATGATGTAAAAACAATCCCGTGCAACTGAGCCCCCAAAATGCTGCCAGGTTCTGTTTGTGCTTCAGACTGGAGTTCTTTGATAACCTGTGGATGTTGGGAAGCAATTTTCCAAATTTTTCTGGTGATGAGGCTCTGCTGAGAAAAATCTGCTGCCTTTAGCTGTTGGGACCTGTTGTTGGGTGGGGTCTGCCCTTGGGACTGAGGTGTTTGGGGCTCACAGATGATGCTAAATACACTAAAGCATCTCTTCCTCCTGGGAGAATCCAGGCCAGGAAGCTTCACTAAGCAAGAGAGCCCCCAACCAGTCTGTAAAATTCCTGTAATGGAATAGCTCCAGCTGATGCAACGAGACATAATTCAGCCCAGAAAACAGACACTAAACCCAGGCCTGGGAATTAACTGAGAGCATCTGAGGTGACTTAATTATTTACCTAATTCTTTGCCGTGCGTGTACCTGAGGGCTCTGGCTGCTCCCCCATCAGCAGAGAGCAGCTTTGAGCCTGCCCAGCATTTCCTTGGGAGGGGAAGGAGGATAAATACAGGGGCAGACGTGGAATCCTCCCAGGGAGCAGGTGTGCTGGGCTCCTCTCTGCCACGCCACATTTAACTTGGCCTGCAGCGACCACAGCTGCCCCTGCCAGGGCAGGGACCCCTGGAAGCACAAAGGTGCAGGAGCAGGAGGGGGTTTCCCTCCGAAATTCTCGCTCTGTGTGTGGTTATTTAGAGGCAGCTTTCATTCCTTCAAAGCTGTTTTACTCAGGCTGCTCCAAAGTGGTGCTGGGGGAAGGAATGTGCTTTTTGTTTTTTTTTTTTTTTTCCTGTGTCCTGGGGGAGGGATGGGCAGGAGCTGCAGCTCGGGGTGTCCTTTCCCTGCCCTGTGTGACACAGCAGGGTTTGGAGTCTGTGTTTGGGGTGTCTGAGTGAACTCAGCTCAGGAAAGCTCAGCCCACCCATGAGCCCTCCTTTGGGGCATTCACTGCCCAGCTCTGCGGTCCCTGGATCTGTAAATCAGTACAAAACTGCCAAAATACTCAAGAGCTGCTGGTTAGGGACTCAAGGCCAGTGGTGCTTGCAGGACAGAATGGATGCTGGAGGGTGGTCTCTCCTCTTCTGGCAGCAACCAGAACTACTGGCCAAAATAAACCCAAATAACACAGAGAAGGTGCTTTAAGAGAACATTTCCTGCTCCAAGATGATTTGTTTAACTGCAGTTTTGCCCTGGGAAGAGGAGTTGGTGGATTTTGGCTTTGCTTTTCCTGGCAATGTGCGTTATCTGAGCTGGTCAGGGAAAAAGTGCCCTTTAATTCTCTGCTGCAGGTTATTCCTTACATTTTAGCTCTTGGGATAGACTTTCCTTCCTAAACAGCAAATTGTGGATGAAGGTGCAAATTTGGCTTTTGTGTGTGATGAGGAATTAGAGCAGGGAATGCCATGGGAAGGAGTTTCTTTGGAAGCACAAAGGTGGGAGAAGCATTCCTGCCTCGGCAGGAGAGGAGGGGTGAGCCTTGTTTGAAGGCTCCTGAGCAAAGGGGATGGAGCTGAGCAGTGAAAAGTTCAGCAGTGCCACACTTGTTAAAAGTTGCCCTTGACTGCTTACAGGCATCATTTTAATTGAAATGTAATAAAAACCTAAAAGGGAAAATTAAGATGCGGGAAGCACTTGAAAAGCCTGTCTGAAGACATCTGCAAAATGGGTTTATTCCAAGCAAATATAAGAAAACTGTTTGGGTTTTTTATTGTCAAACAATAATAGTGCCTCCATTTATCCAGTGCCTTTTACAACCGAATCTTTTTCGTAGATTATTTCCAAAACAACCCCGAAGTTGATTTATTTCCCAGCCCTGTCCTTGGCACCCTTTTCTCCCCAGTGCTGGAGCATCTTCTCCTCGTGGCAGGGAGGGGGTGAGAGCTGAGGTTGTTCAGGGAGTGGGGGCTTGGCTGGCTCAGGGCAGAGCAGGGACCCCCTTTGCCCATCAGCCCCTTTCCCTCGTGCTGAGCCCAGTGTGGAACCATTTACCCCTCATTAAGGGTGAGGGAGGTTTGTTCTGCTCTGGGTGCCCTTTATCTCAGTTGTGTGTTGTTCTTTTTCTCCACCCAGTCTCTTTTCCAGCTCTTTAATAGTCTTTTTCCCACTCCAGATTACGTTCAGGTGCCAATAAACGTGCTCTCTGTGTTCAAAGCTCTTTTATGATCACTTTAGCATAGACAGATCAGTAAATTCCACTTGACTTCCTTATCAGGCTTGGGAATGAAACGATCTGCTTGCAATAAAAGCAGAACTGGAGGGGTGTGTTTCCCTGTGAAAGCCCCCCAGGTCCCTCCAGCGCAGGAGGAATGCTCTGTGACACAGGTGACACAGCCCTGTTGGATCTGCAGGGCTGGCCAGTGCAATCCATGGATCACTGGGAGCTGTGCAAACCCCTCTGGATTCAGCTGGGATGGGAGGCCACGGGGGCAGGATTTTCCTGGTGGGGTGAAATGGCCACTGCTCTAATGAGCTGCATTTCCCTGAGCCAGCAGGTCAGAGCACTGGGAAATGAGGAGGTTGTGACCTGTGTGTTTGGACATGTCTGATGGCAGGAAGGCAAAACGGTGCCAGAACCTGAGACTGGAAGCCCCAAGAACCCTGACTTCAAGCTTTGTGCTTAGAAGGCAGGAACTGAATCTTTCCCTGGGTGAGGAACTCGAAACCTACAGCCAATTAATAACTGCTATAAAATAGTGCTTTAGTCTAAAAATGCTGACAGAGAATTGGGTGCACCTTGTGGAGGGCAGGAGGGTGTTACAGACTAATTAATTAAGTTTGGGAAAGTCTGTAATCCTTGGATAAAGGGCTCTGTAAATGTAATATGCAACAGCTATCACTGCAGGCTGCTCTAGCTTCATGTGGATTGGGGACAGGGGGTGCTTTTAAAAGGGAATCACTGAGGTGACATGGGCAGGTTGGATGGGGCTTGGAGCACCCTGGGCTGGTGGAAGGTGCCCCTGCCCATGGCAGGGGGTGGGACTGGATGAGCTTTAAGGTCCCTTTCAACCCAAAATCATTCAGTGATTCTTTAAGGTCTCTGTATTCCTGAGCTCCTCTGGGCTGGCCCTGCCTGTTGATGGAGTAATTGCTCATCTGGCTCCAAGCCATTCCAATTCAGATGTTGAAAGGGAGCTGCTGGTGACACTTCCCAGGTTTCAGTCCTCTTCCCCCCACCCCCTTGCCGTCCTAATTAAATTTAATATTAAAGTAAAACATTAAAGACATTATCACAGAGCTTTCATCTGCCACACACGAGCCTCTTCCCAATTTGTCAGGTCATTAGCGAGGCAAAATAAATAGAAACGAGCGCGTGGAGGCTCCATGGGTGGAGGAATCAGCTTTTTGAGAATGGGGCTGGTGGTTTTTTTTAGACAAGCACGTGCTGAGTGGGTTTGGCAGCCTTGGGCTGTGTGGACCTGGCACTGAGCAGCATCACCAAGTGCTGCCAGGTGAGGCACTTGGACCCGTGTGAGCTCTGGGGGTTTGCAGTGCCAGCCCAAGAATGGGATCCCCTCTCCTTCCTGCATCAGGACACTTCTGTCATGTGCATTAGAAGCTGAGTTGTAATTTTCTGAGCCCCTTTGCCCCCCCTGCACCAGGAGGAGGGATTGATGTGTCTCGTTTTGCTCAGGGAGAGCAGGAATTACTCTGCTGAGTGACCTTGACCATGAAACCCTGACTGCCACTCCAGGCAGGGAACTCCAGGGCCTTCCCAGGCAAGGCAAGGTTCTTTTATTAACATTTTTCAGGAGGCACAAACTCGAGCGGTGCCGGCGCATTTGCCTGATGAATCTCCCCAGCACACCTTCAAAGCTGGGAGGAATGAGTTCTTTAAGTGTGTCTGAAGGTTATGACAGACACCTGTAAACAGACAGATATTGATAAAAATGTCACTGGGAGCCAGAGCTCTGCCTTTCTTGCAATCCAATTACTCCTGATGGCCACCAGCCCAGACCTGCAGCAAAGTGCATTAACCCAGCCCTGATGGACAGGCTGCTCCCCCAGGGCCCAGGAGCGGGGCTCATTTACCTCTGGCTTTGATGTAACTCAGGAGTTAATGGAGTTAGTTGTAAATTCACACCAGAGCTGACTCCAGATGTGCGTCCATGGGATTATTGTGGGCTTGGATCAGCTTAGTGGGGCTGGGATTGGGACTTGAGGGCTCCAGACTTCTCTGCTCCTGCAGTTGTCCAGCTCAAAGTCTTGCTCCAAATTAGTCAGTTTGCCAAGGCAGATTGCTTGGGTTTTGCTGCTCTGTGAGTCACAGAGAGAAGGAATTCCTGTGGAATAGCCAGAGAAGTTGTGGATTACTTGTCCCTGGAAGTGCCCAAGGCCAGGTTGGATGGGGTTTGGAGCAGCCTGGACTAGTGGAAGGTTGCCCATGGCCAGGGGTGGGACTGGATGAGCTTTAAGGCCCTTTCCAACCCAAACCATTCCATGATCCCGTGGGTTTTCACTCCACCCACATGAAGTGTGGTTTCATCAGGGGGCTGCCTTCTTTGGGTGAAGGCAAACACAGGCAGATGTGGTCGTTAAAAATTGATTTCTTTTGCTCTCTGAGATCTCCTCAGAGATTGTGAATAGGATTGTTTTCTGCTGTGGCGTGAATTGCTTGTGATTGCTCTGGTGTTTGGATACACTGGCATCACTAACAGAGCTTTTGATGGCAAACAGACACTGCCAGTCCCTCAAACCACTGCTCTTCTCCATCTCTTGGGGTTCTAAGAGTGGGTTCTCACTCTGGTTGTGTTTCTCCAAGCTGGAGAGTGAGATAATCCTGAGTGGAAATGGTTCTGTTGTACAATTCTCCACTAGGGCTGAGGTCCAGAGCTGTCCACAACGAAATGATTATTTGGTGGTGGTTTGAGCTTTCAGAGACGTGAAAACAAAAAGCCAAGGTTAATGGAAGTTGCATTTCATCTGGATTCTCTTATTTCCTATTTTCCAGGCTCGTGTTCCATGCAGGTGCTTGGCTTATATCTTCACGCTGTCAATAAACCCAACGTGTTTGAGCAGACAGGATTAATGCAGATTTTAAGGGCTATATTTAGAAGTAATTTAGCCATCATCAGTCAGAAGGGTGGGGAGAGATGTGATGGTTATTCATACTGATTGAATATTCTATTGATAGAGATACTTATTAACCCTAAACATGTCTTTCCATCGTGTTTTCAGGTCTCAAACAAGGGAGAGGGGGGAAAAAAAAGGAAATTCAGAGGGAGAGAGGCAGAATTCGAGTGGAGAAATGGGCGGGGAGGGGAGCAACGAGCTGGTTAATGGTGCCATTGAAGGGCTGATGACTGGAGTTGGGTGGATGGCACTGGCACAGAGTGCTGGGTGATGTGACAGGCGGTGATGCTGAGGGAAGGGAGGCAGCCAGGGATGGGTTTTTATCCCGGCACAGGTGCTGGGTGTGTTTGGAATGTGGGGGGGATTTGTTTGAATTCATCGGGCACTGAATGTGCTCGCTCAGAGCAAACCTGGTCTGCTTTTTGGTGGTTTTTTTTTGGTGGGTTTTTTTTTTTTTTTTGTGTTTTTTTTTGTTTGTTTGTTTTTTTTTTTTTGTTTTTTTTTTTTTTTGCCCAGGACAGGAGGGGGAGGGAAGAGTCAGCGAGTGAGTGATTTGTGCTTGGGGAGGAAAATGCAAGTGCTGCTGCCCTGAGTGATGCTCGGGAGCCACAGGGCAAGGAGGGGGTGTCAGCAACAGTGCTGCCTTCCCTGAGCAGAGATTTCATTTCAGATAGTGCAGCCACAGCGCTTCACACTTTTCAGGAGCGTTTATAAAATGGAATTACCAGAAATAATCATGGTGATTAACATACAGAGTTATTAAAAAAAAAAAAAAAAAGAAAAAAAAAAAAAGGAAGATTAATTACAAAGCTGTAATTCATCTGCAAAATATAAACCAGGAGCAAAGCTCGAGTAGGTTCCCAGCAGTGAGGGGGCCCCCAAGGAATTTGGGCTGTGCTGCTGCACAGACTGAGCTTGTGGGGAGAAGGAAACTGAGGCAGGGAGAGGGAAAGTCACTGGTGCTTGTTCTCCAGAAAATCAGGTGGGAATGGGACCTGAAAGCCTCGACTCTGCTCCTTGCCATGACAAGGGGGGGGCCAGAAACCCGTTTCCATTATATTGAGTGTTTCCTGCATCAGGATTTTTCGTTGTTGTGCAGGAAATCAGTGGCATTGCTGAGAAATGACTCTGTCTCCAGTCTGGTGAACAGCTCTGGGGGGTTTTATGAAGGGAGGAGGGTCTGGAGGTGATGGGAGGCTACACAACACCGTTCCTCCCAGGGCAGGGGTCTGGGGTTTATAACCGCGATTGTAGGGGAGGGCTGATTCCTACAACTAATTGCCTTTTTTTTTTCCTTTCTGAAGATGCAAGCAGTTGATAATGACAGTAATTAACACTGTAGAAACAAGGTCAAACTCAAGAACATTATCCACTAAAAGTCACTTTCCCGAAAGTCATGTCAAAATTCATTGCCTTGGAGTAGCTTAAAAAAAAAAAAAATAAAAAAAAAGAGAGAGGAGGCAACTGATGATGAGCCGTTTGAATTATGTAAATGCTCAGGTATCCACGGGGTTTGACCTTTTTGCAGATGTAATTTAGCATTCAAGACACTGTCATCTTGCTGCCAAAGTCAAATGAGATGCTTGCTACTGCAATTGATAGCTGATAGCTGATCTCCTTCAGGAACAGGCAGGAGCTGACTGCGGGGCTGGGGAGCTGCATTTGGAAATGCAGAGTGCTTGGAGAGTCGAATCCCTTTCAGGGGAGCAGCAGTGCCTCTGTGCAAACGTGCACCTGGTGCTTGAGGTCGTTCCACCCCGCTGGATGCATCTGCAGTCCTGGAAGATGCTCCAGGAGCTCTCCAGGGTGGTCTCACCTCGGGGTGGCTTTTCCCATCGGGAATGGTTTGGGGCCAGGGGTGCTCCAGGCCACGGGAATGAGGGAGGTTGGTGGCATGGAAGGGCTGTTTCCAAGCAGCTGCTGGATGGATGGAATTCCATGCCAAGCCAGGGATTTTTGGAGCAAGGAGGGGGCCGTGCAGCTCCAGCCCAGGTGCAGGGATGGTTCTGAGCACGGGGAGTGATGCAGATGAAGTGCTGAGCATCCCCAAATCCCTGCAGGGCTCTGCTGTCCCTGGCTGTGGGTCAGGGACCTGTGTCAGCCTGGCTGTCCCCATTTGTCACCCCGCTCCCCTCCGTGCTGGCAGTAAAACCCCCAAAACCCCCTCGTGCTGCTGGCCTTGGCTGCTCTCCACAGACTGCTCCTGTTCCCAGGTGCCAGGTGGCTGAGCCAAGTGCCTTCCTTCCCACCAGGTTGGATCCAGGCAGCCTCCTGGGCTGCCTTCACACTGAATCAGTGTCTGCTGCGCTGAATGCAAGTGGCTCTGAAGGAACACCTGCTCTTGCCAGCCCTCCACAGTCCCCAGCAGCTGAACGAGCCTCTGGGGCTCAGGGAGGGAGCTCCCTGGGACTCCTGAGCTGGGCTGGCCCCCAGCCCTGCAGAGGCTCATGGGGGGATTGGAATGAGATGATCTTTGAGGTCCCTTTCCATCCCAAACCGGCCTGTGATTCTCTGATTTCCCTTTTTCCTAATACCAGCAAGGCTTCCCTGAGGTTGTGGTTGCACAGTCACCCTCCCTGGCTAGAGCACAATTGTCTGAAGGCTTCTGATCCTCTCCTGGCTCCTGTGCAGCAGCTGAGAGTGTTTTGGGTTCAGACAGAAACCTTCAGCCCAGGGAAGCTCTGCTGCTGGCACAGCAAGGCTGCCTGGCTGGCATGGACAGACAGGACGAGGGAAATGGCCTTCAGCTGAAGGAGGGCAGGCTTAGGGTAAATTTTAGGATGAAATTGTTCCCTGGGAGGGTGGGGAGACCCTGGCACAGGTTGCCCAGAGAAGCTGCCCCATCCCTGGAGGTGTCCAAGGCCTGGGCTGGTGGAAGGTGTCCCTGCCCTGGGCAGGGGGTGGCACTGATTGAGGTCCCTTCCACCCCAAACCATTCTAGGACTGAAAATGCCCTCAGCCCTGTTTGTTGTGGGCATGTGAGGGACACCAAGGTGCAGATCTTCCCCAGGGCACTTTCAGTGGTTCCTGGGAGCCTGTGCCAGGCAGCAAATGCCAGGAGAAGAGCAGCACTGAGGAATGGGCTCGGTGAACGCTGCAGGCTGCTATTCGTGTTTTTCCTCAGCATTAGCCCAGTAATTTCCCTGAAGTTGCTCTGCACTTCCACAGGAACAAATGAGAGCTAAAGCTGGCTCCACATTCCTGCCTGTAATTGCTCCTCAGCTCTTGCCAAGAGTTAACTCTGGATCTGGTGCAGGTCGTTGCTGTTCAAGTGCTCCCCACCTCGTGCCTTCAGCACAGCCTTTTCTGCTCAAACCAGAATTTGTCAGGAGTGATTTATTGCACCCAACCCTTCTCCCTTTCTGGAAGGTTGTTTTTAGGGGTGTGGGGAGGGTTGCCCTGGCCCTGATTTTGCCCAAACTGGGCTCCTGTGCTTTGAATCCGGGCGAGAGCATCTCTCTGGATCCAGCTGTGCTGCCTTTCCTGTTTAATGGTTCACTTCAAATGCAGGGTTTGTATTTCATGCTTCATTATTTTTTCTTCCCCGTTGTGTGGCCATTTGTAAACTGAAGGTGAATTACATGATGTTCCTGCCAGGCATGCAAAGAGCTCGAGCACTGAGGATGCTCTGCAAGCCTCTTTTCCCTCTTTGATGTCTTGGGGATGTTTGAGTGGCTTTTACAGCTCAAGCTCTGACACCTCTTGCAGTTGAGTTTGGGGACCTGCTCCGTGTGTCCCTCTCTGTTTGAAAACCTGTTGTTGTTTTTTTTTTTTGAGGAAATGTTTGCCTTTTTCTTCAGTGGCAGCCTCTGAGGCACCACGTACCTCTCCAGCTGACTTGAAGTAGGATAGTATGATAATCCTCATCAATATTTAACTATCAAAAAAGGGGACTTTCATGTTAGGGAAGTGCTTTAAATCAGCCAGGTTTTAATGTGTAAACTGTTTTCATTTTTCACACGTTGTGGTGAGTGTTCTCCATTCATTATGGATTGAAAGGCTGATGTTCAAGCCTCTATTCCTCCCCCCATTCCCCTTTTCTCTGTTACAAAGTGGGCTGGAGCTCGGGAAATGCTTTCCTGAAGTTAAACTGAAGTGGGTTCACTCTCCTTCACCCTCCACCAGCCCCCTTGTTAGAGATTCCCAAGGCTGTGCTGACACGGTGTTCTTGGGCAGGATTAACTTGTCCTGACAAAAAGCCATTACCCAGACTCTGCAAAGCAGAGGCAGAATAATTTTTGCTCATTAAACCCCCCCCATCCCGTTTGAAGGCAGTGCTGCCTCCCCTCCCTCAGCTGGGCTGTGCAGCACAGGCAGAGCAGAAAACTCAGGTGCACTTGGGTTTTTTCCAAATTGGTATCTTTTTTCCCCCCCTTTATTACAAGGTGCTTTTTTCTCAGTGAGTGGTTTGATTTCAGCTTACAAAACATAGAGGGGGAAAAAATATTAAAGTCAATCAGTTCTTCATTTGCACACCATTTAGCCCCCAGTGGGTAAGTGGCATCTTCTGGGAATGAGACAAAGAATGGCAGTAGCAAGAAGTCATTTAAAAGAAAAAAAAAAAACCAAACCAACAACCACAAACCTTTCAAAAATGAGATGCTATTTACAGGACTCTGCAGTGGTTAATAGTCATTCATGAAATCACACAATAAAATCTCAACTGCACTGTCAGCTCTGTCAGAGTGACATTGAAGTGCACAGGTAATGTACAGCAGGTTCACATTACACCCTGTGACTTAATATTTCAGCTAAAATTAGGCTTTGTTTCTGAGAGAGGAGATAAAACACAGGCTGGAGCAAAGGAGAGAGTGGGGCAGTGGGGTTGTGTTTTTTTTTGTTTTTTTTTTTGAGCTGGAAAAATCAAATGAGTTCAGACTCTTCGGGGTTTATTTTACTGGTGTGAGCTGTGTCTCTGTTAGGCAGGTTCACTAAGAAGTTGTTTCAGTGATCTGGAGACCAAACCTCCCTCAGAGCTGGAATTGAGACGTTCCTAACGCTGTAGGATGCACTTTGGAGCCAAACAGCACTTCCAGGAAACTGGAATCACGGAATATCCTGGGATGGGAAAGGTTCCTCAGAGTCCAACTCCTTGATCCTGTCATCAAACCTCCATTTGAGCTGAGTGAGGTGAACTGTCCTGCTGCAGGAATCTTGATCCCAAAGACTTCTCCTCCCTGCAGGGGCTGGGTGGTTTTTTGCTTTTTGGGTTTCCTGGACCTCTCAGTCCACTCTGACACATTTCCACAGGGGCACTCTGTAGAAGGGTATTGCAGTTTGTTCTTGCCATAATGTGTTTATTTT
This sequence comes from Pyrocephalus nanus, assembly GCA_038380795.1. Lineage (NCBI taxonomy): Eukaryota > Metazoa > Chordata > Aves > Passeriformes > Tyrannidae > Pyrocephalus > Pyrocephalus nanus. The sequence continues at coordinate 5,420,762 of CM076285.1, read as the reverse complement.
CCCTTCCTTCCAACAGATGTTAAGCAATTAGAGAACATGGCAGAGCAACATATTTATCCAAATGAAAGGAAGTGAGGAATAAATGCTCTGAATGCTGTACTTCCTAATAAGATTAATTCAGGAGGGTACAAATGGTGAAGTGCAGCCCCAGCAGTGAGTGGGCATTTACCAGGGGCCTGGAACAGGTCAGATATCTTAGTAATGTGGAGAAATAACTACACACCCAGCCCATGGTCCCCATTTGAAGTCCTTTGGAAAAGACTAGAGCACAGAATGTTAAGAATGAAGAGCTGCAGGGGTAAGAGCAGCTGAGCTGTTCTTCTGAGCTCACCATTCCGTGGCCTACAAGGAGCTCACGTGGCCTTATGGGGATTTTTATTTTTTTTCTTTCCACTCGTAAAATCCCAGAATGGTTTGGGTTAGAAAGGACCTTAAAGATAAAAAACCAACCAAACAAAAAACCACAAACAAACAAAAAAACCCCAATAAAAAAAAAAAAAAAACCAAATAAAACAACCAAACCCAAAACAAAACCATCAAAAAAACTTCCAAAACAAAAATAAAACAACCAAACTCAAAACACCAAAGCCAGCCAGTGTTTCCCAGTTAAATGCAGTTTTGGGGAAGTGCTGCTGTGGGAGAAGGTCTGGTTTAGGGACTGTCCCCCAAACAGATTGCAGGAGCTGGGGGTGAGGCAGAGGTTGGTTTGTCAATCCCCTGTGCAGGGACAAGGCTTGTTGGCAGAGAACACTTGGAAAGGGGTGTTTGCTGTCCTTTTTATTTGTTGTGGCATGGCATGGGAACAGGAATAACCTGGGGTGCACTGAACCTCCCTTTTGGCTGCCCTGTGACAGCTGGGCAGATGTGGGGTGGGATGTTGATCTGCCTTAAGGTAGGGGGAGGATTGAGTGACCTTTCTGGAGCTCCTTTTGGGTGTGTGGAGCATTAAAATGGATATTCAGCATTAAAATGGATGTTCTGTGCCTCCTGCTGCCCAGCCCCTCAGCTGATGGTTCCCTCCTCCTGGGGGGCAGAGGCTGCTCCGGGGCTGGGAGTGCCCCTTCCCTCAGACACCTCAGCTCTGCTGAGCTGCTCCTGCAGCTCAGAAAGATTAACAGGGGCAAATTCCTGCGAGGAGAATACGGAAGGGAGATTAAATTCACAAACCAGCATGTTGGATGTGCTCCTGAGCGTGTTGCTCCTAACCTTGGGCTATCCCCAACCCCGGTGTTCTGTCAGATGGATTTACCTGTTAAACAGCACTGACACCCCCCCCCCCCCCCCCGCAATTGCAGTTGGATTGATAAATATAGACTTCATACAGTCTGCTCCCTGCTAGGAGATCCTGGTAGTACAATGCACTTATCCATGTCTGTCTCTGCACGACAGTGTTTGCAGGGCAATATTTAAAGCGCAGATGAGAGACTGGAGGAATTTTAAGATGCAGGAACCGGCTCCTGGCTCATCAACATAAATGAGCCATCTCAAAACACGTAAGACTGGCTGCTGGTAGCGTTTTGGAGTGTCAGTTCTGCAGGGTAGGGGTTCGGGATTTCGTGTTTGTTTGCTGTGCCAGACGTGGCACATCCCGAATCACAGCGCGGTCCCCTGGGGCTGCTCGTGTGAGTGGCGTTCCCAGGGGAAAGAAATCCAGCAGTGTTTGGGTGGCTTCTTTGAAAGGCTTCCATCCAGATGATGTGACTCAGTCTGCAGCCAGCAGGAGCCTGGGATGGGTTGCTGATGAATCACAGAGAAGACCTGGAGATGGAGAGGCAGTGGGATGGTGGGAGGGTCATGAAAAATGAGATAGTGCTGGATTGTGGTGGGTCTGGGATTGGAGAGGGGGATGATTCATAGGATCATGGAATGACCTTGGTGGGAAGGGGCATTAAAGCCCATCCAGTGCCACCCCCTGCCCTGGGCAGGGACACCTCCCACTATCCTAGGTTGCTCCAACCTGGCCTTGGACGTTCCCAGGGATCCAGGGGCAGCCACAGCTTCTCTGGGCAACCTGTGCCAGGGCCTGCCCACCCTCCCAGGGAGGAATTCCTTCCCAAAATCCCACCTAACCCTGCCCTCTGGCAGTTTGGAGCTATTCCCCTTCACTCCCAACCCTTGATAACCCATCTCCTGGGTTTTGGGCCAGGCTGGATCTTGGTGAAGAGCAGAGGTTTCTGGCCAGGTCTCCTCCTCCTTTGGTCACTCTGCAGCCCCAACTCCTGTGGAATCCTCTGGATTTGGGTACCATGGTGGGCCCAACCCCTGAGGGGGATGGTGGAGCATCATCTGAGCTTTGTCCCTCAGACAGGCCTGTCTGGGTGAGACATGGAGTGTTTGCTTTTCTTTCTTACCTGATGCTCTTCTGCTTTTGAGCTCAGAGACCATTTTTCATCTTGGCCTGACCCCCGCCCCCTCCTCTCCTGTGGGCTCTGAGCTGCACTAATCTCACATGTTAGCAAAAAAAATCAACTTTTTATCCTGGAATAATTGTATTCTCTATCAGCAATAGAATCTATTTTGTTTCCCCCCCCCCTCCTTTAAGTGGCAATTTTATATGGTAGCAAACTTTTTAATTCTCTTCTGCAAGCTGCATCTAAAATACAACAGATAGGCAAAAATGCATTATTAAAGCTATCTATTTTTCTTGGCATTCCTGTAATTTAATAAACTGTTTGAGCTCTACTTCTGCAGTTTATGACATCACAAGAACAAACCCCATCCCTTGATTAATAGCTGTTCAATCAATCCCCCCCTCCCCACATTATCTTCAGTTTAATGCACTTGGGAACCATGGAAGGGAATTCTGTCCCAGTTTGGTTGGGGCAACTGGGCTAAATGGCTTTGGGAAAACTGCAGAGGTGGCAACCCCAGCTGTGGGAGGTTTTGGGAGGGGAGGGGGAGGAGGAACACTTGTTTCTGTCTCCAAAATACTGCACCTCTGGGTGGCTGCAGCTGCTACAAAGATCTGCTGCATCCTCCAGTTTGTTCTGGCTTTGCTGGAGCAGCAAGGGCAGGGGTTTGACCCAGCAGAGGGGAGCTGTCCAGCAGGATTTGTGGTTGCTCCAGAACTGGGCAGCTGTGGAAGGGGAGAAGTTGTGCACAGCCAGAAGCTGCAGCGGGTCCCACCCTGGGCTGTGCTGCAGTGGGAGGCTCAAAGGCAGCACAGCAGATTGGTTTTAACATTCATAACTAGCTTTGGGTTTAGTTTTGGCTGGTTGGCTGCCTGAGAAGGGTGTGCTGTGCAGCCAAGCTGAGGCCACCACGGGCTCTCCGTCCCCCAGCTCCTCCTCTGAGCCTGGGCTGAAGCTTTGGGGGAAGTGTGGGAGAACAGCCCCACTAGGAACGTGCCTGGTAGTAAATCTGTGACTTGGGAAACCACCAGGATGAAGATGGAAGTGACCCCTTTGAAGAAGGGCTGCTCTGCTGAGACCCTGCTGTGGTACCTGGGGGCCAGGAGGGCACGGAGGGCTCGGAGTGACGCCGTGTCAGGGGTGACCTTCCCTCCCAACACGGGGTCACCTGGAGTGCCCTCGCTGTAAGTGGCTTGTTCTGGGACCTCAAGGACCTTGGAACAAATCCCTGGAGCCGAAGTGTGGGTTTGGATTATTCAGTGAGTGAGCAGAGCGTGGGAAGGGAGGGGAATTCTGTGTCAGGAGCCAGTGTGGCTCTTCAGAGCACAGGAGCAGCACTGATCCCACAATCCCAAACAGTTTGGGCTGGAAGGGACCTGTGCATATCACCCAGTCCAACCCCCTTGCCCAGGCAGGGCAGGTGACACAGGGAAGGATCTCCAGAGGGAGATCCTTCTTCATTCTCTTCCCAGATTTGCTGCAAACACTTGGCAGGTCAGAGGCACCTTTGGGTTTCCTGGTTGAGGGCAGTGCTGGTTCTCTGCCAGGCTGTGGTGGTGGTGCAGCTTCAGCTTTGTGCCTGGAAATTGGGGGCAAGAAGTGGCCAGGCACAGGGTGGGAGGCTTTTCCAGCCTCAGTGATCCTGGGATTCCGTGCCCTGATTTTGTGGCGCTCCAGCTGTTGAAGCATCTCCTGGTCTGTCGTGCCCTGATTCCCTCAATTCCCTTTCCTGCTGAAAGGAGCTGTTCCAGCACTACAGTGAGGTTGAAACTGGGCTGCCCTGGGCCAAGCCTTACCTCCAGTCACAGGAAAACGGCAGAAAAGCCCAGAAGTTGGCTTAGCATTCCACCTGCTCCTGCTTTCCCTGTGTCCCAGCCTCCCTCCTTGCACACACTGACCGTGGGAGCCGTGGAGTGCTCCAGAAAATAACCAGCTGTTTCCTTAAGTGGATTTGGTCCATCCTTCAAGCTGACAGACGATTTTTATTATGTACTATTACTTAATGAACTCTTTTGTGGCAAATGTAATTCAATACAGATTCTGATTCCCAGTTTGTCATCAGTCCTTTTATAAAGGAAGAAAAATGGGAAAGGACTTGATGATTCCTTTATCTTGTTATGCTTAATTGCATTAGGAATGTTGGAGAAAAACAGCCCCTGGATTGAACAGGAGCAAAATCCAAGCTTCCACTTAGAGAAAATGGGAGTTTGCTGGGGCAGAACGTGCCTGACTTGAGGCAAAGGAAACTCTGCTCCAAGTTTAGGGTTTGAAAAACAGAAGTAAGGAATTATTTTATTCTGTAAAAAACTCTTTTTGAAAGGAAGGCTGTAACAGACCTAATAGAGGGTGTTCAAGAGGAACTTAGGAAAAACCTCAGGAGTGACTTCTGAAAGAAATAAGGATCTGGCAGCGGAGCTGAGGCCGTGAGGTCGTAGTTGCCGATGGTGGTGGGAGTTTGGGGGTGATGTTTGGGCCGTGGTTTCATTTCTCCTGCCTGCCTTGGTGTTATCTTACCAGCCCTTTTCAGCCTGTGTGATGTTACCAACCCATCACCTTCCCCAGGAGGCCAGGGGAGTGAAGGATGTTGATGCTTTGTGGGAACACTAGAGGTTCCTAATTGCTTGTCTAATTTATCATGGTTGGAATTTTGGCTTACAGAGATGTGGGGATTAAAAAAAAGGCTGCTGGGCATGTCTTGCCAAAGCACAAATTCCTCCTTACAAATCATCCTGGAGCACCTCAGCCATCTGGGTAACCCAGAATAGATGTTGATGAGGTGTGGAAGGAGGAACAGCGAGGAGTAAAGCAGTTACAATGTGCAAAATGTCACCTGGAGGGTCGTGGTGGGATTGTTTGTCAGCCTTACAAGAGCAAACACGCTCTGTGGGTTTTTTCCTGCCTTCAGCTGGGTCTGCACAACTAACTTGTTTTATTTATATTAAAAGGGAAGAGGTTTCTATTCAAGTTATAAGAAGGGGTAGAGGGAAAAAAAAAAAAAGGGGCTGTGTTTAAAACACTCAGAGAATCCCAGGATGGTTTGGGTTGGGAGGAACCTTGAGGGACATTATTCCACCTCCATTCCAGGCAGGGACACCTTCCCCTAGCCCAGACTGATCCAGCCCTGTCCATCCTGAAGGATGGTGCCGAGTTATGAGCCATTATTGAAGCCTGTCCTGCTGGAAAGCTCTTTGCCTGCACAGGGGAAGCACTTTTGGTGCCATCAGCTCCTCCAGGGGCTGGGAGGGAGCAGCCAGGAGGCCCCAGGAGGCTGAAGCTCCTCTCCAGGGCCAAAGGCTCCTTGGCAGAGTCAGAGCCTTGAAATCCCCCCCAGCTGAACACCCTGGGGAGTGCAGTTCAGCAGGAATCCTCACCCAGGCTTTATGGCTTGATCTTTAATAGTAAAAGTCAGATTTGCCATCTGGATTAACATGAGCTTGAGGTAATAAGGGCAGGAACGTGTCACACGTGGAGCTGCACCTCCTAGCTCTCAAGTGTGTTTGTGTTACTCTCACTCTGAACACCCAAATCAAGCTCCTGGCTCTGAAATCTGTGCCCAAGATGCTCTTCTAGCAACCATCTTTATTGCCCCAACACTCAGTTCTAAACAGCTCAGCCATTTGTCATAAAGAAAACATTTTTATTATTTGTCTCCATCTTCCAATACCAAAAAAAAAAAAAGCCCCTTCTTGTTCTGCCATCCTAAAAAAAAAAATTTATTTCAGGTGAATTGTCATCCAGCTGTTCCTTACCCCATAAATCAGAGGGGATTATTCGAGATGGAAATGTTCACTGTGGGGAAAACGTGAAATCCTTGTAGGACTTCCAGGACTGAGATAAATAGCAGGTTTTTCTCTGAATGCCAGGAGAGGAACGCTGGGTTCACTTCAAATTTTCCGTGGCTCTCACTGGGGAGGGAGTTGAGGTTTTGTCACTGCAGCTCCTGGGGTGTAGAACCAAACCCGAGCCAGGAATTCAGTCAGGCTTCAGGGGATTGCATCAAACTGCCAATTATTGCTGCTTCTCCTTGCTAATGGAGCTCTTAGGAGCCTTTAGCCCTTTTTGGGTGGTTTTTTTTCACAGGATGGGTTCTGGGAGGGAGAGCCAGGGGGAATCTCTCCACAGGACTTGCTATAGTAGGGCAGTGATCTGGTTTTTTCCTCTCCCCTACAAATCAGAAGTCAGCTGTCAGAATAGGAACAGGTTGTGCCCCTCAGCACAGACCTGGGGGTGTTCTGCTCTCTTCTCACAGAATTTGGGTCTGTTTTGTTCCCCAGAGCTGTGGGAAGTTGGAATGACTGGAAAAAAACCCCGAAGTTGGCGGGAAGTTCAGACTTGGCCACGCTGTGATCACCAAGGAAAGTAGAAATTCTGAAGTACCTGCATTATCTTTAACTTTTTTTTTCTTTTTTTTAATTCAGTGTTGCAGTAGTTCCTGTTTAAACAAAGGGAGGTTAAAGATATTAATAAACAAGCAGTTTCTTCTTAGCTGGAGGGAATGGCTGGTGCTCTGTGCACACGCTATGGATACATATATGGTTCACACAAACAGCTAAAATTAGGAAATTCTAAATTGTAAATGTATCTAATTACCTCTAATCATAGGATCACTATAATTAGTAGGATGCTGCTTCCCCCCTGTTTTTAAAGAAGATAGATATTCTCTTTCATAGAACCTCAGACAGATTGATACCGTGGATGTGAAAATAGAACATTGCCAGGCTCTTTCAGGAACAACTTTCTGCCCCTTTTTTCAGTGGCATTCCTGTCTCTGGTGGCTTCACAGGCTGTGCCTTCCCCTCCTGTTCCTCCATGGGTTCACCTGGAGAACTGTCCCGTTTCCTCAGCTGGGAAGTTCCTTTTTTTTAAGGTTTGAAATCTCTGTTTGTGCTCTCACTTCCCGAGCAGGACGGGCCAGGTTCGTATGATGGTTTGTTTGGACTTTCAGAACCAGACCCGTGCTGATGGTTTGATTGTGAGCTGGGTTCAGAAATGTTCTAATTCAGGAGCAGCCAGTCAAGATTATCCCACTAATCTGAAGAGCTTCCCTCTCTTCCCGTTATTTGTCCTGCGAAACATGATTTGGCGTAATTTTTTTTTTCCTGTGCTAAATCCAGCTCCTCTTTGTGCAGATCAGCTGTTTACAGTAGCTTCCTTATAACACTTTAATTTTCAATTTTGCTCCTTTGATGCCGCTTTTGCTTCTTCCTGTAAATATTTTGATGTGTGTTGGTTGTTTCTCTTTAAACGTTGTGGGGAAGCGGCTGCAGCAGCTGCTTAGGGTGCTTCAGAATCTGAAGCAGTTGGATTTCATGGGACAAGCTTTTTTTTTTTTTTTTTTCCCCAAAGAAAAGTGATTTTAGTGGGAAAAGAGGGAATTATTTGCCTTGTTGGGATGCTCAGCAGTCGATGTGTTCCAGCTGGTTACACCTCGGAGAGGTGATCACGGAATCTCACAGGGCTTGGGGTTGGAAGGGACATTAAAGACCATTTAATTCCACGGGCAGGGACACCTTCCACTATCCCAGGATGCTCCAACCTGGCCCTGGACACCTCCAGGGATGTGGCAGCAACCTGTGCCAGGGCCTGCCCACCCTGCCAGGGAGGAATTCCCTCCCAACATCCAGAGATGTGTGACAGATGGATGTGCTGGTGTCGCTTGGAGGGATCGCAAACAGCTCAGACTTTGGGTGGGGGCTGAGGGTGGAAAAAGTGGGCTCATCCCCGCAGGAATGTGCCAGGCAGGGAGGGCTGGAGCCAGCAGAGCCAGCCCAGCCCGGCTCTGGCTGCGGGTGGCACTGCAGAGCAGGATTTGTGTCCCGGTGGGTGTTTGCACGGGAGGCAGGGATTGTCTTTAGCCAAGAGGTGATTTTTGTGCGAGGTGGGACGCGGAGTTGAGCGCTCGGGGTCGGAGACGGGCTGGGAACCAGAACCTTCCTTTAGGGACGCTGCAGCCCGTGCCGGCAGGGATGGTTTGTGCTCGACTGCCTGCTTTGTGAATAAAAGGCAGGATTTTTTTGTTGAGTTCCGTCTGAAACCTCCGCGGTTTAAGCGAAGGAAACTTATTAGCGAGGAACCCCCCCCATCCCACCCCCCCCGGATTCTGAAACGGATACGATTTGATTCCCCGGGAATAAAGTGGGATTTGTGACTCCTCAATGCCTTTATTACGCCTGTGGATTGTTCTCGGTGCAGGGCTGCCTTTGGCTCAGCCCCTGCCCTGCGGGTGTGCAGCAACCCAGGCACATCTTCAGCTGCATCCAAGATTGGGCTGGGGGGTTTGGGGGATCGCTGTGTCCGTGTGTGGAGCCGTGGGGTGCGGGGTCCCCCCTGCCCCGGGGAGCCTCTCCTCGGTGGGAGCTGTGTGCCTCTGCACAGCCAGGGCTGTTTGAATAGAAGCTTGCAGCTTAAACAGACATAAAGCAACTCTTTCATGTACCAGCCCCTGGTTGCCTTGGCTCTTGGCAGCGGCTCACAATGTAGGCAGTGGAAGGATTGAAATGCAGAGGGGACGGAGGGAAAGGCAGAAGAGAGAAGGAGGATTGATCCGAGGGTGGAGGGACAGATTTGCAAGCCCTCGATATAATTTGTTTTTTAGCTGTCAAATAAGCTCATTCAAGGCAGCCGGAACAGGAGCGAAGAAGGGGGTTTTGCAGCAAGAAACTGCAGCAAATGCAAAAGCCGGAGCCAGGGGGATGGGTGGCGAGGGGAGCCCCCGGTTTGGCCAGGGGAGAACCGGGGGGGAAGAACGGCCCGACCCCGGCGAGGGCACCGGCCCGGCCCCGCATCCCGGGGGAGAGAGGGGCGGGCAGGAGAGGGGGAAAACGGGGAATGCGGGGCTGGGGAGGGGCATGTGGGGCTGGTAAACACCCCCTGCCAGGGTTTGGGAGAGGGGCAGCTCCGAGCCTGTCACACAGGGAGGAGTAGAGTCGGCGCTGCCGAGGGATGGGGGGGATGCTCGAGTGTTCCAGAGTGTCTTTTTCTTTGTTATTTATTTATTTTTTTGGGGGGGCTCTGGTGTCGCGTTGAGTCATTTGCCTCGTCCCTCGACGCGAGCATCATTAGCACGATAATGAAGTTCCCGAATGTGGCGTTAGCCGGCTGCATTCCTTCCTCCCTCCATCCCCTCCCTCCCTTCCCCATCTTGCCTGCAGCTCGAGGGACTGGAGGTACCAGGAGATGCTCAAACACAAACAAGGGGAGGTGGTGGTGGTTGAGACGCGGCTCTGCCAGCCCTGCCAGGGCAGCAGCTCCACAGCCCAGCTCGCTGGGAGGGGGGCACAGCCTTTCCCTGGACCAGTCCCACCAGCATCAGTCACTGGGAGGACAAGCCACAGGCTGGGAGGGGTCGTGGGGAGGGGGACTCTTTTATGATTTGTTTGTAACAAAAATTTGCTTCATCCCCAGAATTGTGTCGATATCATCAAGTTGTTTACGGGGGGTCTGTGCCCGCAGATGTCTCACTAGCAGCGATGCTCTGTGTGTGTGTGTGCCAGACTCCATGTGAAATGGGGGGCTGGGGGACTGGTTCCTCAGCGAGAAACCTGTAGTACATAAAAATAAACACGCTGCCAAAGCCTAATTTGTGGGCTCTGCTTCTGGTGGGAGGATGGTGCTGGGTTTGGGGAGGGGGTATCACAACCGAGGCAGATCCCCTTTAGTGGCCCCCTCACCGCGACCCCCCCCCTCTCCCCTCCCCAGCATTTAGAAGAGGACAAAGCTATGGGAACGATTAATCAAGTGGCTAATAAAGAAGTATAAATCCCCGAGGAGCGTGTGGTGCTGCTGCCGAGGAGCTGGCTCTGAGACAGCCACCGGGAGGGACGCGCCAGCCCCAGCCCTCCTCTCTCCTCTCCTCGCCTCTCCTCTCCCCGAGCTGCTGCCACACTTGGTTCATTCCAGCTGCAGAAGCTCAGAGCCTTCCATGCGGTGGGATTTTTTTTTTTTCCTGGGCTGAAAAAATTAAGGAGAAAAAAAAAAAAAAAGGAAGAAAAATCACAAGCCTGACCTGCTTTTTTTTTTTTTTTTTTTTGTCCTCCCCCCCCTCAACCCGCCCCTCTCTTTCCTTTCTCCTCTTCATCCAGCCGAGCCGAGGACTATCCCAATCGCCAAGGGGAAGGAAAAGGGGGGAAAACCCGGCAAGAACCACCAACCCCCCAGCACTCCCCATCCCTGCTGCCCTTTGACATGCAACCTTCCTTGGGATGGGAGCAGCCGGGATGCAGCTGCAGCTTCGGGAGGCACTGGGGCAAGCTGGGGATGGTGGCTCTGATGCCGGTGGAGGTGAGCGCCTGGAGCCGGGTGCTGCTGCTCTCCGTGGGGCTCCTGGCTGGATCTGTGACGGGTAAGTGGCACAGAGAGACCCAACAACTTTAGGAGCATTTATTTTATTTTTATTTATTTTTTTTTTATTTTTATCCCCGGCTCCTGAAACGAAAGGAGCGCTGTTTTGGGGGGCAGGGACAGGGGGGTTTGGGGTGTGTGGCACTGCCTGCACACGCTGCTGTGCCGGCACATGCTTCCCTGGCGCGTTCAGCAGCCAGGATATTTTCCTCAGCCCTTTGGACGATGTGGCTCCCTCGAGCATCCTTTGGGATCCAAGAGATGGGGGTGATAAAAGGTGGCTTTGTGTGATCTCATTGCCTTCCTCCGGTGGGTCACATTTGGGCACAGTTGCTGTGTGAGATGGGCACGATGACTGTGAGAAATGCCAGCACGGTTTTCCCCCCTCTGTCCTTCCCTTGCATCTTAATTCAGTATTTCCCTACCCTGGGGTTTTGCCCACAGCTGATAAAATAGATTTTTGGATGCCTTGCGTGAAGATGGAAGCACTTTCCTCTTCTTCCTCCTGCCTTCCAAGTTGAATCTCTCTTGCAGAGGAGCTCTCTGGCCTCAGCAGGGTGGTTTTTAGGAAACATGCACCTATTGACTTGAAGGAGAGCGGGAGAAGACTCGGATTCGGGGGCCGTTTGCTGCTGTCTCCCATCTCCTTTCCCTGAGCAAAAGCATATGCAAGGACTGAAGTTTATTTCTGGTGTTAAACAGCAAATATTTAGGGACTGTCCTTGCGTGTGTGTAGGAGGGGGAAGAGTGGGAGAGCCGAGTGTTTGGCAGTGGCTCCTCTTCCACACTGTGCAGTGCCCCGATTTCCCAGAGTTTCCAAGGAACGCTGTCTTGTCTGCTGTATCCGAGGCTGGAGGAATGTGTGGCTGCTGGGGATGTGGATGAAAGCTCCCTGCCTTTGGTGGGGGGTGTTGTTTTTTTGGGGAGGGGGAAACTTTATGTGGAATGCAACGCTGATTTTTATTATGTAAGGCAGATCTCCTTTAAGGGGATGGAGAATGAGGATTAACTGCTCCTCCTGAGCACTCTTGCAGTGGAGCTGAACAGTTCTGCTGACTGGAAGTATGTTAGGGAAGGGTATAAACCCACCCACCCAACCTGCAAGTCCTGATTAAGGATGGATATTTACTGTGGTGAACATTTTTCCTGCCTTCACCACGAACATTCAGCCTGTGCACGGAGGAAGAGCATTCCAGCAGCTTCTGCTGGGCTTTTCTCAGACCAATAAACTGATGTAGGGATACCTAAATACCTGATCTGCTCTCTCAGGGCTTTGGAGCTACCTTTCTTCTTCTGAGCTGTCTGGAGCTTATTCATACTGGGTCTTCCCCTCTGTACCTTGCAGAGTGTCTAATCCTTTCTGCTCAGGCCCCTGGTCCCTGAGCTCTCTGTTCTGGATCCTTCACCCAGAGGTTGATGCTCTCTGTGTTGTTTTTCTTTGTGAGCAGAAGATCTGCAACAGCTTTTTAGACCTCAGATGTTTTTTTTCTCTCTGCATCAGAGCCAGAGGCATCGATCAATAGCTCTTCCCCTCCGGTTCTGGCATCCCAGCAATGATCTTTTTGCCTGAGCAAGATGCCAACTTTGAGATCAGTGGCTGGGTGCTGGATATGCTGTGATGTACCCAGAGTGAAGGCACCCACCCTTTGCAGCTCTCTGGTGGGTTTTGGGGTGTAATCACCGAAAATCAGCTCAGTCTGGGCTGGGACTCCCAGCACCTTCTCCGAGCAAATCCTGAACCTGTGGAGAACAAAGTTCCAGGAGGCTTCGTGTCCAGCCTCTGCCGTTCCCCAGGTCTGTGTGGGAAGCAATAACAGCGAGTTCCATGGTGTGGCAGCAGAGCTGTGTTTGTAGAACTAGCGTTTCGTAGTTCTGGCCGCCTTAAAAATAAAAAAAAAAGGGAAGAAATCCTGCCCCCATCACATCAGCTGTGCCACAGGGCAAGTCCTGCTGCCCAAAAAGGTCCTAAAAACGGGCACAAAGCGTGTGTTTGCCCCAGGGGCTGCTGTGGCAAGGCAGGATAACGGAGCTGTCTGGGCGAAGATGGCCCGAGCTGGAGGGAACGGGGAGGGATTGGGAGTTCATCGTGTCTGGAGGTGCTGGGGGCAGAGGAGGTGGTGTGTGAAGTTCCCCTCTCAGTTTGAAGGGTGCAGTGATGATTTCACACTGTTAGGATGTGCACAGGGCGATGGATTTACCTTTGCCTGCCAGTTGCGTGGCCTCTCGGAAACGAAACGCGGGCGGCGATCCTGGAATTCCATTTATTGACTGGCACTCAGGTGGGCACGGGAATGCCTCCTGTCCCTGCTGGGCAGCTAGCTAGGTGCATTTGAGGGGATGTGTTGGCTGTGCTCAGGTAAAATGTCTTTGGAAGGCCTGGTGTAAAAGGGGCTCGGTGCCATTATTTACACACTGTGCCCTGCTGGTTTGTACTGGGCTAAGGGAGGATGCACCAGCTTTGAAACATCATCTCCTCAGTTTTAAACCCACTGTAAGTGTCCTTTTTCTTGATGGAAAATAGTTTTTGGCAGACTCTGAGGAGTGGGGGGAGCAGGAAGCTGTTCATGAGTTTCGGTTTGGACTCTAAGGTGAGGTCAGGAGCAGTGGGCAGGTGGGTTTAGATGCAGAGATTTAACCTGCACTGATAATTCAGTGAGGGACCATGAGGGGTTAATTAACACTCACTGTGGTTTTAATTGTGTAGGACCAGTGGGATAAATGAGAGGAGACAGTTCAATAGGAGGTGGAGTCGGTAAATATGATGGGTTTATATCAAACTTCAGTTAAAGACCTGAGCTGGAATGAGAGTTGGGGTCTGTCCAAAGGCACATTATGAATCCTGAATGGGATATAGGAAAACCAGAATTCATGTTTAAATCAAATTCTTTACCATGGTTACAGCCCTGTGTGAAGTTGCTCTGTGTGGTTCTCAGTGAGGCATCCTGTGAAAACCATGTTCCCTTTAAGGATGGAAGTTGTTGATTGTAATTCTCCTCTTTGATAGTTTGTTCTGGCTTGTGGAAGGTGCTGGTGTGTGGCTGTACTGCAGAGAGGTGAGGCCCAGGTGCATTAGAGAGCACATGGCCATCAATCCCAGTTGGGAGTTTTACTCCAGAAGTCCAGTGACTTTAAGATCATCCAGTCCAGCCACTAACCCAGCACTGCCAGGCCCACCCTGCAGGTGATTTCCCTTCTCATTTCTTGTATTAAGTGGGATCCCCATCCAGAGCAGAGACCCCCCCTTTGCTGTGCAGTTGTCCCTTGCCTGTCACTGCCTGTCTGTGACTGCTGTGACTGCTCAGAGCTGCTGAGGAACATCTGAGCTCCAGCTCTTCTCACTGCTGAGCTGGGTCTGTCACTCTGTCCCTCGCAGGGACGCCCTGTCTGCAGCTGCTGATGGATCCCTGCAGTGGCACCTGCACTTGCCAGGAGCTTGTGCCTGTCAGAGTGGGGGTGTGGGATGTGATCCAGACCATCTGCCCTGGATCTACCTCCTGCCAGGGTGGTTTAGGGCTCAGGGTGTGATGGAACTGTTGCTCAGTGCCCCAGACAGGGCAGTTTCCCGAGCTCTGGCTGTGCCTCGTTGTCCTTCACTTGTCCCCAAAAGCAGATTAATTCCTGGCCCCCCTGTTTGCTGTTAACCACTCCCACCAGTGCCCCAAGGACTTCCAGCCGTGGAATTACTGTGTGCTGCTTGTTGCCTTGCTCTGGCTCCTGAGAGGCCACTTGTTTGGGAAATGCCAAATTTCACAGCTGTGCTTATGTCCCTGCTGGTCACCCCCCCCAAGCCCCTGCTTGGATTTGGCCTGGATCCTGACCAGAGGAAATTATGATAATGTGGAGGGTTAGTTTGGGGGCAAGGTCAGGCAGCCTTAACTCTCTTTGTGTCCATAGTGCTGCAAAAGAATTCCTGCTATAACTCCATTTTTATCAGGAGTATCCCGAGACACAGGGCTGGAGGAATTTTGCCTGGGCTTTAGTGAAATTCTACCAAAGCTGTGCTTATCTGAGTGGATTTTAAATAATACTTCTTTACTCTCTTCCATGTTTTTAGGCATTGGGAGGTTCAGGAACTGATTAAAGAAATCAAATTAACTCTGTTCCAGTGTCTCTGCTGCCCTGCATGCAGGAATGGAGGCTGCAGGGAGCTTGTATGGAAATTGTACCTCCCTGGCAGAAAGTGGAAGACTTTTTGGGGTGTTTCTCCTCTCTTCCCAGTGTCAGGTGCATTCCCTCATTCCGCTCCTTGCAGGGGTTTTCTGTCCTCACAAGGTACAGGCATCACTCTGTAGTGATGAACTGCCAAAAAACTGGGTTTTTTTTGTGCACACCAATGTTTGCTGGATGAGAAGGGAACTGGGGGGCTGTGTCAGAGTCCTGCTGGGCATTTCCAAATAATCCTGGAGGGGGGAGATCTGATGCTCCCTGACTTTCACTGGAGGAGAAGGATCTCGTAACCGCGAGGGCTGGAGCAGCTGTGGTTGCCAGGGAGATGTGTGAGAGGGGAGTAATTAAAAAATTAAATCCTTCCCCGTTATTGACTGCGAAAATCTGCTGGAAAATGAACTGGTGGCCTACATTTGGGGGAGCTGGAGGAAGTGGAACATGACTTGCAGAAACGTCCGTGCGAGATGTGGCATCGGCGTGTTGATGGAGTGGTGCAGTCAGCAGCTTTGGGGCCTGACCTGTGCAGTGAGGGGTAAACACACGGAATCCCAGGATCACTGAGGCTGGAAAAGACTTCCAAGATCACCAAGTCCACCCTGTGCCCGATGCCCATCTTGTCCCCCAGCCCAGAGCACCGAGGGCCATGGCCAGGCTTCCCTGGGGACACCTCCAGGAGTGGGGACTCCAAACCTCCCTGGGCAGCCCCTGCCAAAGCCAGACCACCCTTTCCAGGAAGAAATTCCTCCTGGATACCCCTGGAGTCAGCCCTTGCCTGGCAGAGTGAACAATCTAAGCTACCCACCAGTACTGGATATAATTCCTGATTGCTGGACTGATGGTGAGTGGAAACCACAACCCAGGGGGACTTTCTGCCCAAACACAGCTGGGATTTGGCTTCTCAAGCCAGGCTTGGCCAAGGACCATGCACAAGCAAGGCCACCAGTGTCACCAGGACACAGCTTTGCACCTTCATCAGCCGTGCAGGACTCGTGGGCTGGAGCTGCAGCCGAGATCTCCCCCGAGAAATTCTCAACCCTCGCTGCCGTTTGGGCTTTGTAGTTCCTGGTGCCCTCAGGAGGCAGCTCCTGCTCTCCAGCAAACCAGAAGGGATTCTACAGCATCCTAGATCCTGCTGGAAGTTATTCCCCCCTCCCTTTCACATTAGAAGGCATTTATTTCTCCTCCTGCTGCAGTTTGTGCCCAGAGATGATGTGCTGGAGGTGAGGGAAGGTGGGAGGCAGAGCCAGGTATGGGAAGGCTCAGCCAGAAGGTTCCAGCAGAGGCAGGAACAGAGCAGATTTCACCCCTGTGAGTCCTGACACCCCGAGCATCAGCTCAGAAATGCCCCAGTGCTGCTCCCCAGGTGGTTCTGGAGATGCTGGGACGAGGTTGGAGCTCTGTCTGTGCCAAGGGATGCCGAGGTGTTTCACAGTGGTTACCCTGAAACAGAACAATTTCTCAATCCATTTATCAAAATGTCTGCAGTTCCCATTTCAAGGCAGATAAAACAACAATGAATATCAAATAAAGCTGTCTTTATCTGGAACATTTTAAAACCAAAGGAAGGGAAGATTTGTTCTTTTGGCCTCTGACTGGCATGAGCTCCCTGGAATGTGGAGTCTGCTCTGTCCTGATCAAATGGCTTTATTTGGGTGCCACCTGAATTTCTTTCAGTGTAGAGATTTTACCTGTTTGTAGCTGTCAGTTCAGTGCAGACCAAGAGACTTCCACCCACCCACCCAGGGTCACAGCCTGCTAATCCCAGAGCCAGCATTCCTGGGAGGTGCAGAGGGGACTGGAATAGCCAAGAGGGATGAGTTAATCACAGCTGGAGAATTAACCACAACTGGGGATTTTCTGGTTCAGTGCTCTCCTGTTATTTGCACACTCCCTGGGCTTGCAGAAGTTGTTAGAGCTCAATTCCTGCTGCTCCCCGTGGCTGTTGGCACTTGGGGGTCCCTCAGGGTGTGAGCCTCGGTCCCTGCTTCCCTTCCCCACCTGTAAAACAGGGACAGGTAGAATTGGCAGGATCCTCAAATGATTTACAGATTTATTCTGCCGAGAGAGATCTTGGGGGGGGGGGGGGGTGTCTGTGAGGAGCTTTCAGCAGGTACAAATTGCACCACGTTGATGAGCTTGCACGGGTTTCCTGCTCCTGCTTCTCTCCCTTGATTGCATGGAGTGAATTCAACCGTTTCATGTACAATTTGGGATTAATTGTGAATGACATTCTGAGCTGGAAGTTGTCTGTCTGCTGCTGAACTTCAAGAAGTGTTCTTGTCAAAAAAGTCAGGAATGCAATCAAAGGCAGGCTTTGCAAGGGTTGCTCTGCTCCTCTTGCAATTCGTGTGGAATTGCCTTTACAGGTTTTATATCTTTATATCCATATTTTGGTCAAGCCTGCAGATTTTAAAGCACAAGGTACTCAGTAGAGATGGGAAGGGAAGAGATTTTATACTAAGAATGTGCCAGAAGCACCAGGGGATTGGATACTGGTCTTTAGCAAAGCAGGATGTTGGCAGAAGGGATGGTCTGGACCTTTTGAGTTTAACCTGCCCCACACTCTGCCTTGGGAGCAGTTATTTAATTCTGTGAACTTCAGCTTCTTGTCTACAGAGGGGAAAAATAGTACTGTCCTAATAGTATTATCTGGCTAATTGAGAAGATGAATGTCTCCAGGATGGCAGAGATCAAATGGAGAACTTGTTTGCTTATTATGGTTCCTGTTATTTATCAGCATTTTATCAATATTTTTTTTTTTAATTAGAGCAGTGAAAGCACAGTTGGAAATAGGGTGGTTTTTTTTAATGGCATTTATGTCACTGGTGTTGGAGTCAGATGGCCTGAAGTGGAGCCTGTTGCCTGAAAGAGCAGGGATGAGTTGGGTTTCCTTAATATCTGACTTGGGTTTTATTGGTCAGTGGTGAGCAGTTCCAGTTGGAGAGACAGAAAATGGCAGCTCATTTCTGCTGTGACAAAGGGCACCCCTCAATGTCCCTTTTCCCTTTCAGCCACCAAGTAATAATACCAAGGAAGAAGTGATTTGCTCCCAGAAAGGAGCTCTCCTTCCAAAGGACAGTGGAGCTGGTGCTTTTCCAAAGTCGAGGCTGGTTTTAAAGACCCTTCCTTGCATCCTGCAGCATATTGTTTATGTGCCTCTATTGTTGTTCTGTCTCCATTAGGGAAAGGTCAGGCACTGCTCCTGACACTGGACATCTGCCAGGAGCCATCCCCAGATGTTCCATTAAAGTTAAGCACCACCTGGAGGAGGGTTCAGTCTGTTAATATTAAAATAAGGTTCACCTGCTGGAATAATGAAGTGCTGGAAGGATGGGGAGTTTGTTCCCAGTTGGGTTTAACACAATTGGTCAGAGGGACAGCCTGACCCCTCTGAGGGTTGTTCCTCAGGCTCTGGTGGCCTGTCCTGCAAATCCTGCAGCTCTTCCAAGGGTGAGAAAACCCCAGTGTTGGAATTTCTATGCTTTGGTTGGTTGCTTTAATAAAAAAATGCTTTAAACCCCCATCCCCAACCCTTTTTTTGCCCAGGTATCTTAGTGCTGAGGGCCCTGAACTGAGAATTTCTTCCCTTCTTTTCCATGAGGGCAGTTAACAAATGAGACTTTTGACAAAAAAATACCCAATTTGAACCTCCAAGTCGATTCCATTCACCCCTTGTTAACTCCTTGATTGAGGGCTGCGTAGATTGGAGAAGAAAGGTATTGATCTGCTTTGGGGATTGAAAACTAAGATGAAGTGGAATATGTCTATGGGTGAAAATGAGCTTTTAAATGAACGGGGGAGGTGAAAGAAAAAATAAAATCGCACAATCTGGCATTGATAGAAGCGAGTTGTGAGTTTGTTAGTTATGTGCTGATGGAGGTCAGAGGATACAGAAACTGCGTGGAAGTGACTTGGACTTTGCACACTGACCCTCGGAATATTTGGGGATATTTGTGAGCAGGGTCACTGATGAGGAGAAAAGTTCTTGTGCTTGGTGCTAACTTGGATCAGAACAGGACAAAAGTGAGTGTGGGTTTTGCAGCAGCAGCAGAACATCCCCCAGTTGCTGTTCACTTTTCTGTGCACTCTCAACTTCAGGTGACTTTCCTTGATTGCTCAAGGTGACAGGGAGGCATTAGGTAATAAATATCAAGTGCTGCAACACTTAAAGGAAGTGAATATGAAAGTGCTGTTAACGGAATCAAGTAAAAATTGGATTTATATCCTAAC
This sequence comes from Pyrocephalus nanus, assembly GCA_038380795.1. NCBI lineage: Eukaryota > Metazoa > Chordata > Aves > Passeriformes > Tyrannidae > Pyrocephalus > Pyrocephalus nanus. The sequence goes on along the minus strand of CM076285.1, from coordinate 5,401,674 downwards.
AAAAATTCCCAGGAGAGATGGCTTTCTGTCGGGCTCTTTTTGTAATTCAAATACAATAATACAAGTGTGAGCTGTTGTAATACAAATGCCTGGCAGAGGGTTTTGTTGGAAGATCTCAAAGCACTTGTAAACACACAGAGAACATTTCACTTGGTGGGGAAATGAGAATTGTGGTGCAGGAGTGAAGAGCTTTTAGTGAGTGGATTCTCTGTTTGTTCTGAGTGGTGTTTTTAATTTATTTTATATATGGAGGTGTAGGATCCTGATGATGGCAATTAGCTGAAGTAGTTTCATCTGTGTAATTTCCTACAGAACTTGTGTGTGTGTCCCTGTTCTGAGCCCTGGGGGCTAAAAAGGGATCTCCCTGCAGCTCCTAAAGTGAGACTTGTGTAACTTCTGGGCTTTCCATGGAGAACAAAATGCCTGAAAAGACACCCAAATTCATCAATTGATGTGTAAAAATACAGACCAGAATCCGAAACTTGGTGGGGAAAAGAACCCTCTTGCAAGTCCCCCAGAGCACAGGGCAGATTCTTGCTAAGGAGCTTTGCCCGCTGTGTTATTCCCTTTAAACCCTCAGTTCTCCACCTGATGGAATTACCATGGTAGGAATTTCCAGGCTCGGGTTTCCTGAGTTATTGGTGAGATGGAGACGAGATTTGAAGCTGGGCCCAAGGATCTTTCTTGTCCCAGGTTCCACCCTCAGGGGCCTGGAGGGAGTGCTGAGCTTTGGAGCTGGACAGAGCTCTGATGGCAAATGGAATTAAAACCACTTGGAAATGGGTCCAGAGTGGGATCTCCCAGAGAAGCTGTGGCTGCCCCATCCCTGGAAGTGCCCAAGGCTGGGTTGGAGCAACCTGGGCTGGTGGGAGGTGTCTTTAAGGGTGTCTTTAAGGTCCCTTCCAGCCCAAACCACTCCGATTCCTTGACTGAACGGAAGGATTTTGGAGGCACTGAGAGGCCACGAAGGGAAGTCACAGGAATACCCAGAGAGACTGTTCCTCACACCAGAAGCAGCACGGGGAGAATATGCATTAATTGGTTAATGCCTGTGAAGTGCTTTGAAGATGGAAATAGCTCTGTGAGTGCCTAGTATTATTATTATGCTGACAATGGCTGTGTAGAGGAGTTCTGGCGCTGAGGGAACAGTCAAAATTGATTAAGAGACAATTTTGAACGAGAAAGTTTTGAAGGAAGGAAATTATATCCCTAGAGAAGAGGCCATTCTGGCTGAATATTGGGATAACTGTGGTATTTCTTCGAGCTGAGCAGATGATTTCAGGCACTGGATGGTCTGCACAGGATTCCTGGTTTCCTCAGGAACTGTGCAGCTGGGGCCTTTGGCAGATAATTGCTGTTCTTGGGCTTGTTAATGAGTGGCCCTGGAATTGTTGGAAGCCCGTTTGTTTAGGCTTGTTTGGAACGTGAAGGTCACAGAGCGTTGAGCTTGAAAAGCAACTTGTGAAATCCGAGGGCAGAGCTGAAGGATGGTGATGGGAGGGACAGGAGAGCTGGCTGTCACCCTGCTGTCACCCTGCTGTGCCCCTGCTGGCCCTGGCCCAGGTTTGCCTCAGCACATTCACACCATGGAGTGAGAGATTCTCCTCCTGGCACTGCCAGGGCTCTGGGGAGGGCAGCTTGGAGCCCAGGAGGGGGGAGCTGTGTGTGTGCTCAGGGATGCTGCTCTGGGTACCACTGGCAGGCTGACACTCCCCTGCCTGGCAGGGATGGAGCCTTTGCAGGCCCTGCAGCTCTGGGTGTGCATCCTGCTCCCGTTCCAGCTCTGGGGGTGCAGTCTCCTGGCAGGAATCCCAGCCTGGGCTCTTCGGTGTGACTCCAGATCCCTCTGTCTTCCTGGGAGGTTCAGGGGTTCCTTCCTTGCTGTGTATGCTCCTTCCATCAACAAACCCACCCTCTGTGGGTCCCCAGAGCTGGGAACAGGCTGTCCTTTGGGATGCAGGTGGAGCAGTCGGAGCCCACGGCCCTGCTTGGGACCCTCGTGTGTTTGGGGAACCTTCGGGATGCAACGTTGGCTTTGTCACCACCAAAGCTGGGATTTGGGGAAAGGTCCCCAGGCATTCTGGGCTGGGGAGTTTTTAGTGATTTAAATTCCTCATCAGCATTGGCCAAGCAAAGTTTTCTTTGCTGTGCACGTTGGAAAGGTTTTCTGGTGCTGATTCCGTTGCTGTCCCCTGGATGTTGGATCAGGTGCTGTGTGAAGCAGTTTATGTGCCTGTGTCTCCCCAGCTTGAGCTACTGCAAATAAAATGCACTATTTTGGAAGATCACTGACTATAAATAGTCCGGAAAATGTGTCATTAACGTGTCTTGATGAACACAGACTTCTCTAATACTTTGGTACTGCTTATATTAAAAATGTGTTACCAGGGATTTCCTAAATGCTTTTTATAACAACCCCAAAGTAATTTTTTTAATATCTTCTATTATTAGCCCTTGAGCCCTCCTGCCTCCGCTCCTGACAGTGAAATAGGAGGGAATCCATCTCCCTTTCCTCTCACCACGTGTGAGCCTTTGCTCCTGAACACATGTCCTGTTGTCTGGCTTTGATTCCGTTTCGAGTGCGAGCTTTGCAGATGGCACAGAAATCTGCAGGAGTGGCTGGGGAAGGAGGGCAGTGTGACACTGGGGTGGCACTGGGATGGTAGGGTGGCACTGGAGTGGCTCTGGGATGGCAGGGTGACACCAGGGTGGCTCTGGGATGGCAGGGTGGCACTGGGGTGGCTCTGGGATGGCAGGGTGGGCACCAGGGTGGCTCTGGGATGGCAGGGTGACACCAGGGTGGCTCTGGGATGGCAGGGTGACACTGGAGTGGCTCTGGGATGGCAGGGTGGGCACCAGGGTGGCTCTGGGATGGCAGGGTGACACCAGGGTGGCTCTGGGATGGCAGGGTGACACTGGAGTGGCTCTGGGATGGCAGGGTGACACCGGGGTGGCTCTGGGATGGCAGGGTGACACTGGAGTGGCTCTGGGATGGCAGGGTGACACTGGAGTGGCTCTGGGATGGCAGGGTGACACTGGAGTGGCTCTGGGATGGCAGGGTGGGCGCCAGGGTGGCTCTGGGATGGCAGGGTGACACTGGGGTGGCTCTGGGATGGCAGGGTGACACTGGAGTGGCTCTGGGATGGCAGGGTGGGCGCCAGGGTGGCTCTGGGATGGCAGGGTGACACTGGGGTGGCTCTGGGATGGCAGGGTGACACTGGAGTGGCTCTGGGATGGCAGGGTGGGCGCCAGGGTGGCTCTGGGATGGCAGGGTGACACTGGGGTGGCTCTGGGATGGCAGGGTGGGCGCCAGGGTGGCTCTGGGATGGCAGGGTGACACTGGGGTGGCTCTGGGATGGCAGGGTGACACCGGGGTGGCTCTGGGATGGCAGGGTGGGCGCCAGGGTGGCTCTGGGATGGCAGGGTGACACTGGGGTGGCTCTGGGATGGCAGGGTGACACTGGAGTGGCTCTGGGATGGCAGGGTGACACCGGGGTGGCTCTGGGATGGCAGGGTGACACTGGAGTGGCTCTGGGATGGCAGGGTGACACTGGAGTGGCTCTGGGATGGCAGTCCCCCTTTGGTAGCAGCCTCGGTGTGCTGAGAGCTGGGAGGGCTGCAGTGCCCTCTGCTCCCAGGCCGTTGCAGGGTGGGGATGGCACAGCCTGTGCCAGCTCAGCAGGCCCTGCCACTGCCCCTCTGCCAGGGAGGGAGGGTTCCAGCCCCAGGGGGAAGATCTGGCAGCTCTTAGGAGCGGTGATTCCCAGCATAACCCAGTGAGACATTCCTCTCCACGTGTCAGGGGACGGCAGTGCAGCTGAGAGACAGGACATGTGTGCCCTGTCATGTTGTTGTGGTTCACATTTTTGTCCTTTAACGGCTTTTGATGTCACCTGGAATTGGCCGTCTCCTCTCTCACCGAGCCTGTCAGAGCTCCCTGGAGCTGGGGGTGGGATGAGCTCTGGGAAGGCTCAGCCCTGGGAATGAACCCAGAGGATGGGAAAGCAGGGAAGGAGTTTGTTCAAAGGAGAAGGTGAGCTCAGAGCAGAGCAGGGGATGTACTGGTGGGGGTGCCATCCCAACCATCTCAACCTTGTGGATGAGGCAGATCCAGCTGGGGAGAGTCCAAAGCCCCACCAAGAGTCCAGAAATGTCACTGGAAGGGGAAGCACTGGACAGATTGGGTTCACTCACCCTAACTAGTGCTTTGCAGCCTTTTTGGATCTGGGGAGCTGAGTGTTCCCAGCATCAGCTGCCTTTATTCCTGTGTATGAGTGCATCCCTGGGGAACTGAGAAGGAACAGACAAGCCTGTTTCCCTCTCCTGCCTTTCCCAGGGGCCCACAGGCATTGTGAGCTGCAGGATGGAAATCAGCTGTCCCAGGAGAGGCTGGGGAGGAGGAACTGTAGGGAGGAGGAAAATAGCGGGGTCTGAAGTAATGACAGGATGGATCTGACATGAATGAATGGATCTGACATCTGATGCTTCTGTCAAGGCTTTTCCTAATCTGAAATACAGAATTGTCATTTCTGAGACACACTGGAAGTGTTCAGTGGTGACAGAGCAGTGTGGTGATGTGTGAGGACAGGGCAGTGACGCCTGGAATGTCCAAGCTTCCCTTTTCTGTGCAGGTATTTGTGGTTCCCAGCTGGGAGGTGGCTTGGCTGGAGCTGTTGCTGGGGAGCTCCAGGGTCAGCAGTGTGGCCAGGAATCCCAAACCACGTGTAGGAAATCAGCATGATTTTCCAGTAAAACATTTGTGGTCGGGAAAGGAAGGGAGAACCCATGGGAAAAACTAAAATGCAGTCTTAGGGCATCTTTTGTTCCTCTCTTCTTCCTACTTGGGAAGCCCTTCAGATGGAATTGTTTAGCCAAGGCTGGCCCAAAGCCTGAGTGTAAAGAGAGCTCTGCAATAAGTCTGAAAGCCTGGGCAGCGCTACCAGGGACAAAGTGATGACAGAGTGGGAGTGGAAGACTGTTGGATGGCAGGGAAGGGATGTGTGTCTCCAGAGGACTCTGCTGGTTTCAGGAAGGATGTCTTTGATTTGCAGTATTTTGCCATCCTGCTGAAAACTCCCAGACTGCTGAGCTGGGCTTATAACTCTTCCTGCCTTGGCACTTGGTGGCATGAGCTGAATTCAGATCAAATGCACTTTTTCTGCCCTTACATTCTGCACCCTGTGTTCAGGGAGAGGCTGTGTGAGATGTGAATCATCCCCTTGCCGATGTTCTTGGGTGCACTGGCCTTTGATGAAGTTGTAGTTAATGGAATGACTCTGCATTATTTATTACCCAGAAGGCTCTGATGGGAGACTGGAGGTTAAGTTCAAGCTCTGAGCAGGTGAATATTCAGGGAAGCAAGGGTTAGATTTCTCCAGTGTGGAGGGGCTTTCCCTGTTTGCTCACTTAAATTGTGTGAGCAGGAGCTGGGCTGTGAGTAAACCACTCACTGTTTGGGATTGGCTGTAATGAGCTTGTAAACCACCATGTAAGGAAGCCTCATTAGTGGCTGATAAATGATTCAAGCCAGTAAACATCGGGAAAAGGAATATTCAGATGGCAGATTAAACAGTGTTTAAAAAAAACTGGAGTGTCTGGGTTTGAGGAGTTTGATGCAGCGAAGGGGAAGGGCTCTGGCCAGTGGGGTAGGGAGAGAAAATGGAGAATTTGCTGGTGTAGCAGCAGGGTTGGTATTTCCTGGTGCTGCAGGCCAGGGTGAAGTTGTGTTTGTGTGGCTGCAGGGTATGGATTGCAGTTTTCTTGGGGAAAGGTTCTTCATGTTCCTGTTTTGTGGAACAGGGCAAGAACAACACGAAATAACAACATTTCTGCCTGAGCCCCAATAAGTAAAGAAAATGGCAATACCCAAAACTCTGCTGCATTAGGGAGGAGACAGCCCTGTATCCTCAATAAATTGTACTGCTGAGAGCCAGCCAGCGTGTGTGTGATGTGGTATTTGTTCCTCCTGAATTGTGCAGTGACCATGCATCAGCATTTGCTAAATTAGATTTCATTTCTGCTGAGGAACAAAGTGCATCAGCTCAGATTTCCGAAGCACTTCAGAATCAAATTCAGTTTCCCTCTCTCTCTCAAGTGTTGCTTCCTTGGACATTAACATGGGGTGAACCCCCCCAGTTAAAATCCCACCTGGCTTTGCACCCCCCTGGATCCAGCCCGGGAGCTTTAAGGAGTTAAAAGTGGGTGGAAGATGCTTTTTTGTACTCGTTTTTTGCACTTGCAGTGCCAGGCAGTGCCTTTGTTTGTTATTTACCTTCTGACAGCTGGAGGATTTGCAGTGGCACGGTCTGAACGCTCATGTTCATCTGAGGCTGCAGAGATTTCCCATCGTGTGGTGTGAAACCCAGCAGGGGTTGTGGGGTGGTGAGGGGGGTGCAGCAGCCAGGGCAGCTCCTCCTGGGTGGCTTATTTGGAGGAAATGACGGAATTCTGTCGCTGGGAATGTGCTGCCTCCAGAGTGAGGTGTGAGGAGGTGCCTCCTGTCAGACCTGAGGGTTGGAGAGCACGTGCCAGAAATTCTGGAGGAATGTGTTGTCAATGTTGTCCCCTGTCAAATAAAAAATCCACCTGCAACTTTACAGCACAGGCACCAGCACTGCCCTTTCAGATCTTCCTACTCATTCCTGCTCCTGGGCCAAAGGGATGAAGAGAACTAGTTTTGCAATCTGCAGAGGGGAGAGTTGAGTGTTTTCCTCGTCGTGTACATTAAATTTTAGATAAGGTTTTGTCAGTCAGGCCTGAGCTGAACTAACTCAAAGCTGGCAGCAAATTACAGAATGCAGGAATTCTCCTGGGCCTCCAGGGCTTCCTCGCCGTGCCTGCTGACTTTTTCCAGCAGTGCCCAATATAAATGAAGTTCTCTCCTCTTACAGCTGATGGGGAATAGATCATTTCCCAGTTTGTCAGCTTTTGGGAAACCATTTTTTTGTTTGCAGTGAGCAGTTTTGTTTTATCTGTGTCCAGAGCACCTCTGAGTCAACGTGCAAATATTGCAGCAGATTCATTTGATGCATCTTAGAACTGTGACCTGTTTTTCTGTTCTTTTTTTTTTTTTTTTTTTTTTTTTTTTTGCTGGGTTTGTGTCCATATTTCTGGCCTTCTGGCCCAGCCACCACTTGTGCAAGGCTGGTGTGAGTTCATGTTGATCTTGGAGCTGGTTGCCTTCCACGTGACCTTGGAAGGGTTTGGAATGTGGCTCCTCTGCCCTTGGATGTGTTTTCTGGCCTTCCCACAGCCTTGGGAGCTTTGATCCCGTTGGGAAAACAGGGAGATGGAGCCTCTTTGATTTCCCAATTTCCTTAAAATTGTCCTGATGAACTTTCCTTAGGATTAAAATAAGAAATGTGCAGGAGGGGGGGTTTCAGTGTCCCCCCCGTTGCCTCCTGAGTGTCGCTCTGATTGGAGGAAAGATGGTTCGGTGGAGTTGGAGGAACCAAACTGGGGTCAATTTACCCCTCTGTGATCAACATTGCCAGTCCTGTGCAGCCTTCTGGCCCTGAGTTAATGTTCTTTTCAGTCAATTCCACAACTAAATGGAGCTGAAGTGGAGGAGGGAGGTTGATTCCACTCCTGAGAGGGGCAGATGCCACGTGCTCTAGAAATGCAAAACACTCTGCCTGCCCTGGTTATGGAATCCTGGGCCTCTCTCAGCGTTAATCCCAGGTGGATTGTGGGGCTGTCCTGGCTCTCATTGATATAATAAACATGCTACAAAAAGATTCCCTGGGTAGTAAATAGGATGGACCATTTTAGATTTATGAAGCTGTGAACTTCGTCTGGCAGAGAGAAGTTCCACCTTTTTTTTTTTTTTTTTTGTTTTTTTTTTTTTTTGCACCAAAGTAGGTCAATCTAATTATAATTGGCTTTAATGAGCACTACTCTGCAGTTCTTTACCTGTAGCTGGTTGGCACTCAGAAGTGCAAATGCCTTTGCAGCCTTTGAAAAAGGCAAGGAGAAATCAAAGAAGTAATTTCTACTCTAATTCATTTCAACTTGAAAGCCTCGGTTTATCCACACAGAGGAGAAGACAATCCAGCAGCAGTGGGAAAAGCCAGAGCAGAGCAGGGATCAGCAGCCACAGGATAAGGGTGAAAATGCTTTGTTTTCCCACGAGATATACCCTGCAAACTGTCTGGAACTTGGCTTTGTGTGGAGGAATTGGAGGAACCAATTCACTCCAGCAAAGCCAGCGAGGGTTGGGACCAGTTTGGAGTGAAGTCTTTGTGCCTTTAAAGACATTCAGTGTGTTAGTGCAGGGAGAGGAAAACACTAAAAGGGAGAATTTGTCATTTAGGCTCTTCCCAAAGCACATTTATGTACCTGTTTCCCCAGAGAGAAGAAAATCTCATATATCCAGAAATGGTACATGGTGGCAGACGATCTTTATCTTGGGGATGGAGTGTTCCCAGGCTCTGCTCTGGGGAAGGAAAATGGGTTTGAGGGAGGTGACAAGTGCTTAGCTGGTGGTGCAGGAGCAGGCTTTTGCTCTCAGAAGATGGAGCTCTTCAGAAATACTGATTGGAAGACATTTGCTGTGTGCTGAGCCTGCATGAGGAGCAGAAACCTCTCAGAAGGGGTGAGAGGAGTCAGCAGCCTCAGAAGGCTGGGGCTGGCCAAGGATTTCTTTCCTGTGTGCCCCCAGCAGGTCTAAGAGGAGTATGGGGTGGTTCTGGTGATGGCTTTTGCTCCAGATAACCATTCCCAGAGTCACGGAATGGTTGGGGTTGGAAGGACCTTAAAGGATGGTTTGTTGGGTCAGGCCTTGGACCGTGTCCTGCTCTTTTTGGAGCCAGGACAAGTTGAATTCCTGATCTTTTGCCATTCAGTTTTCATGCAGCCTTGCCCAGACAGGCTCATCTGGTGACTCAGCTCCTCGTTCTGTATTAGGGCCATTATGGATTTTCAAGGTGAGGTGGGAGGGGGTGTCTCACTGTCTGCACACTGGTCTTGTGTCTCTGTTCCAGGGTAATTAAGGGTGAAGGAGACCAGCAGCTTTGGCTTTGTCACCTCGTGTTTGAGCCCCCCCAGCAGGGCCAGGCTCGTGCTCTGTCCCAAAACGCCCAGAGGACGATGAGGAACGTGCTGGATTTTGCTGTGGGCAGTGGGGGGGGCTGAGGAGGGCTCTGTTCCCAGGAACAGGCAGCAGCCCAGCTCTTGTTACCCCACTGTGCCCCCAGCCAGGGGGAGCAGGGATGGGGACCTGGAGGTTCCCGCAGGGAGTTCCGAGATGCATCTTCAGGTTCTGCCTTCTCCTGGCCCCACCAACCAACCCCCTGTGCTGTGCTCTGGTGTTCCATGTGTGTCTGCCACTGTCTGACTCGTGCTTTCTGTGTTCTCTCTCGCCAGCCCAGAACTGCAGTCACGTCCTGCAGGGCCCAAACGGGACAATACAGAGCCCAGGCTTTCCCTATGGATACCCCAATTATGCAAACTGCACGTGGACAATCACTGCCGAGGAGCAGAACAGGATACAGCTCGTTTTCCAGTCCTTTGCACTAGAGGAAGACTTTGATGTGCTATCCATCTTCGATGGGCTGCCCCAGCAGGGCACTCTGAGGACGAGGTACCGTGCTCATTCCGGTGCTGTTCGGAAATGTTCCCATTCCTGCCGCTGGGGCTCGGCCTGGGTCGGATGTTTGTGCTGCAATAAGCTGGGAGTGTTTTCTCCATGAGCGGCTCTTACAGTTGTTTTGATTTCTTATCTCTGATAGGGTTTGAAATGTTGCTCCGAAGGCCTGACAGGAATGATTTATCAGGACTCGTTCTGGGCATCCAGAGGAGTTAATTAGAAACTGGAGCAGGAGGAAAGCAGAGCTGATGTGCAGCTTCCCTCGGTGCCAGCGAGATTCTGGGAGTGGGAGGAGGGTGATGGGGCTCACTTACAGCTCTGCCAAGTGCTTTGAGAGTTTTCCCACAGAATTTGGGCTGTTCCTGCACTCAGCCTGTGCAGCAGCTGGACAGGGGGATCTTCTCTCACATCCAGCCAAACTGTTGGATGCTCAGGAGTAAGCAGTTACTGAATGGTGTGGTTTAGGTAGGAAAATCTTCAGGGCTTCTCGTATGAGACTTTCAGGTACCATCCTGTATGAATAGAATGTGTTATGAGGGGCTGATTTCGAAAAAAAAAAAAAAAATCCTGTGTTGCTTTGGGAGCAAATGTTTCATGGCACATCAGAACCTGTGCAGTTGGAGGAGTTGTGATCCCAGAGCTGTAGGTGTGAGGCACAGAGGGAGTCAGCTCGGTGACATGGCTCTTGTTGCCTGATGGGGTGACTGATTGCAGCTGAAGCCTGACAGCAACACCTCCAAAACCTCCCAGAAGCAGCGGCAGCATCCGCTGTTAAAATCCTGACAGGGATTCTGGGGTCCTGGAAGTCAGTTTGACTTCAAACCACTCGAGTTTAGGACAAATCCATTGACCTCAGTGCCTTGTCTAACCCAAGTGGAAAATCTGAGTTACACCCTGGTGAAAATCAGCTCTTTATGCAGCGATTTCAGTTATGCAAATAAATCAGATCTTCATCTTGCAACTGTGCTTGAGAATCACGTTAATTATGGGGCCTCATCATTTAATCAGGAGGTAGCAAAGTGCTCTTGCTTTGGGTATAATGTAAAGGGAGATGATCTGGTACCAAACTGGGCTCAGGGAACTTGGTATGGTGAGAAGTTAATGCTGCTCTGAGCTCCTCATCAGTGTGGTCTGGTTGTGGACAGAAAGGGGCCACAAAACTCTGAGGTCCAGTGGGGTTCTGCCCTGGGAATTTGTGGCCCTGCACTGGGGGAAGGTGAGGGGACAGCTGAGGTGCTGCCTCTGTGTCCCAGGAAATGTGTTTTTTAATAAGTACAGGAAAGGGAAATAAAGGGGGAAGATGAAAAGGTCCCGATGAGGTTTTTGAGAGCACTTGGAGAGGACTCAGAAAAGCAAGACAGGTATGGACTCTTGCCTGATGGGCTCTTGCTCTCTTTCCCCTGGATGTTTCTGGATCAGTGACTTCAAAACCTGCTCTTGGGCACATGGTTGAGTTCTTGGGGTGTCCAGTGCAGGCCCAGCAGTTGGACTTGATGATCCCTGTGGGTCCCTTCCAACTCAGGATATTCTGTGATTCTGTGATAGTTTTGTTTTTTTTTTTTTTTTTTTTTGGTACATCAATCTCACTTCATTAAACTCTGTAACTCTTGCCTAACATTGTTGTGGTTTTTTTTCTTTCCTTTCTCCCTTCTCTCCCTTCTCCCCTGACTATCAATTTTGCTTTTTTTTTTTTTTTTTCCTGCCTGCTTTCCAAATGTACCCAATCCATCACGGGAGTGCAGCGCTGGAAGATGGATGGCCACGTGTCATTCATCAAAGCTCAGGCTGCCAGGAGGGGACCCAAAATGAGCTGTGAGCAAGGGCAGAACAAGGGAGAACTGCACTGCTTTGTTTCTCCCCGCTCCTGAACTTGTGTTTTTGAGCAGCACTGATGTTTTTCAGCAGTTCATGGTTGTCTGCTGTGACCTCTTGGGAGAGGAGGAGGAGGATGGTGATGGTGATGGTGGGGATGCTTTGAGCTGTCTCAATATCTGCTCTCCCACTTAAGGCTTGGATGTGTAAGAACTTCCTTGATGTCCCACAGGGTCGTGTCCACCTGCAGCCTGGGCTGGTGGGAGGTGTCCCTGCCCATGGCAGGGGGTGGAATGAGCTGATCTTTAGTGTCCCTTCCAACCCAGACCCCTCTGGGGTTCTGAGAAGGGGTTAATCACCCCGTTCCTCGTGTGCTGGCAAACACCCCGTTGTGTTGCAGTGTAATGTGGTGTGAAGGTTCCCTAATAGAATAAGAGCAGGCCTAATGCAATGAGGCATTTGCTAATAAACAGCTTTACTGGATATTAGAGAATTTGCGTGGCGTGTTTGTGATGAGTTTGTGAATATTAAATGTGGTTTGGAGGCCTAATTTAGACATCCAGGGCTGTTGTCATCGTTCAGTGCCGTGACTTTGCTTTGTGTGCTAAAACCAGGGCTTGTTTCCAAGTCCTGGCCTTCTCAGCTTCTCTCATAATTTGGGTCTTAGAACCACAGACTGATTTGGGTTGGATCATCCAGTGCCACCCCCCTTCCACTTGCCCAGGGTGCTCCAACTTGGCCTTGGATGCTTCCAGGGGCAGCCACAGCTTCTCTGGGCAGTTCATCTGTCCCTGGAGCAGGAGATGAGGTTTGTAACATCCCTTCAGTGCCTGTCCAGGACAGAGTTTGTGCCCGTTCCACCAGTCCCAACTTTCCCAAAAGCTCATCCTTCGAGTTCCCAGCTCCTCTTGAGCTGCTGTGGGGTCAGAAAGGCGTGTGGAGACCTGATGTAACTCTGCACTGAGCCCAGAGTGGGAACTTTCCCAGTTCCCATTGTGCCTTGATTGTACCATTGTTCCGAGGTGGCTCCAATCAGGTCCCTCCCTGATTGCCTGGGCTCAGAAACTCGGCAGAGACCTGACTGAAATGTGAACACTGGCAGTTATTTCTGGATCCAAGATTGCTGTGGGATTTGGGAGCCTCTCTGCTCCTTCTGTGTCCCTGTGGTTCCGTGACACAACCGCAGAGCTGCTGACAAGAAAACCACGTTCCTCCCTTCGAGCTTCCTCGGCTGCTGATAATTTGCAGGACGTTTTTGATGAGAGAGCCTTAAGTTAGTTGTGGATTTCCCTACTTGAAGTTTCAGGCTTGCACTCGAGATCCAAGGAAAACACATTTACAGTGTCTCTGTGAGTCGGTCAATTCTGTGTTCCCAGTGGGCCCCAGTGGATTTACACTGCAAATGGAACTGGTCGACTTAGCAAATCAGATTTTTTTTTTTTTTTTCCCTTCCAGAGATGTTTAAAGTTATGTTTGAGAGCCCAAGGGACAGAATGTGGGATGTTTTTTCCTCAGGTGTAAAGGTGCTGAGCAGTGGGTGATTCAGGATGCTACAACCCCGTGGGCTTCCCTCGCAGCCGTGTTGTGGGGAGGGAATTGTGTTGTCCTTTGCTGTTCAAACACAATGTTTCAACGAGACTGAGGTTTATTTGCCTAAGAAGATGTTTGTTTTAGCCTGTGGATCAAGAAAAGCAAGTCCCCACTGCAGGCAGACCCTCAGTGGTGCAGGTTGTGTTCCTGCAGCTCTTCCGAGGGGGTGAATATTTATTTACCCAGCTGTGAGGAGCCTTCCCATCCCCAGGATAACTGGGGATGATTGTGCAGACATTCCCGAGTCTGCAGAGTGTGCAGGGCTAGGGAATCATTCCTGCAGCAGCTTTACATTCCAAGCAGAGCAATCCCTGCTGCTGGCACTGTGACCCCCTTATCTCCCAACCCACATCCCACGGCGTCTCCTGGTCCAGTTCTTGTTCCTTGTTCCAGATCCTCATCCCTCTTCCCTGGCAAGTGGCTGAAGAGTGAAGAGGAGCTGCCATCCCTGTGCTGTGTATGCAGATAAAACCCAGATATTTGGCCACAATTAATTGACTGAAAGATTCAAGTATTTTGTTTGAACTTGGAACGATGAGATCCTTGTGATAAGAGTGGAATTATCTGCTGGGGTGACCTGCTTTGCAGCTACAGCAGGAATACCTGTGTCCTGCCTGCTTCTCCTCGATAACCTTTTAATTACTCCTCGAAAAATCAGCCTGGGTGACTTGGAGTTAATTACCAATCAAGAGCGAGAAGCTTTTGATCTTAAAAAGAGCAGAAGGGAAGAGGAGAGGGAGAGGCAAAGGGAACAGGGAAGGAGAGAATTCCCCCCCTCCATGTTCCTCCCCCTGGGGGTAAAAGAACATTCTGGAGTTCGAGACTGTTACAAGAAATTCCTAGAAATTCAAGAAATTCCCATGTTTTCCAGCTGGGAACAGGCAGGACTTGTGTTGGGATTTTGTGTTGAGTCACCCCTGGACCTGGGACAAATCCCTTTGTCTCTGCCTCGTGTCTCCCAGCTGATCACAGTTCCTTTTGCTGAGGATAAAGGTAAATAAAGCCGAGGGCTCCTTAAATCCTTTTGTCACCTTTACTAAACTTCAGGATCCAGCCCTTCTCTCCCCCTCAGCAGAGCTCTTTGTCACTTCCCATTAACTCCCTCGGGAAAAAAAAAACACCACAAAAAACCCACTTAAATTTGTGTTCTCTGCTTTGTAGAATAAAATCCACTTTTTAATTTTTTTTTTTCCTGGGAAAGAGACTTCTTTGAGCTGCTCCAGCAGCACCAGGACCTTTTGCCTGTTGTTTTGTTCCGAGGAAGTGCTGAGTGTTTAAACTTGCTTTGTGAGGTAATTGATGGAACTTAGATCTGAAAGTCTGGGAGAGGTAATGGAGTTAATGCAACTGCAGCAGGGCTCTGCAATTTCCAGAGGCTCAATTCAATTTTTCCATATTTATTTAGGAGAGGGTGCATCAGGATGAGTGATAAAAGCGGATGATTGAATCCGGGTGGGAGCTTTTTTTTTTCCCCTGGCACCACGAGGAATGCTGTGGGCTCAGGAGGAGGCTGGGCACTGATGTCCTGGCAGTTCAGGGGTGGAGGGGTGAGGGGATGGAGCTCTGTCCTCATTTAGGGCTTCAAGGACCTGCTCTCTCACCAGGTGTGGTTCCCCTCGCTGTGTTTTAGGGGGTGTCTCTTGCTGGGCTCGAAGGTGTTGCCGTTCCTTTGGTTTCCAGAGTTGTTTTTGTTTTCCCTCAGTGGAGGGAAGGAATTTTTGAACCAAGCCATAGCCCCCCTGTGGTGTTTCTGATCTTCACATTGCAGGGAGAGAGGAGCAGGTTGCTGGTGACCCTTCCCAGGAGCACAAAGTCCTGCTCAGGGCCCAGGAGCTGCTCTGCTCCCTGGGCAAACCCCTTCTCCCAGTCTCAGAGTCACAGAATGCTCCTGGCCTGAGAACTTGTCTGTTTGTCCTGCTTTTCTTGCATTTCCAGTTGTTCTCTCTGCTCCTGGGCCATGGGACATGGAAGTTCTGGTGTCAATCCCGGGGTATTCCCGACACCTCCACTGAGGCAACACTTGTTGTTGTTCACCACTTGCACTGTGTTTAGCAATAAATAAGCCTTGTGTGACTTCCAGGGGCTTCCAAGGACTTGTTTTTCCCATTTACTCGATTTCACACCCCTGATGACTCTGGGTTGTTTGGTTGTTTTTGTTTTTGTTTTTTTTTTTTGAGGAAAGACAGAAATAACCCAAATGTGCCAAGTTCTGAATTGAAGCCTCTGAGCCGTTCTTGGGTTGCATCCAAAGCTGCCTTTGTTTACTTCCAGTGTCAGCTCAGATTTGCCAGGGGGTTACTGGAATCTGATGAACTTTCCTGTGAATTGGTGATTTTCTTTTTTTTTTTGGTTTGTCACAACAAGAGTGAAAACAGAGATGCCAGAGTTGGTGGGATATCATGGAATCGTGGAATGGTTTGGGTTGGAAGGGATCTTAAAGCTCATCCCATTCCACCCACCCCACTGCTGCCTGAGAACATCTTGGAAAAAGGAGCATGGAAGGGACAGGATAAACATAATAAATTACATCCAACTCCATGGGCTTCCTACTCTATTCCACTGTGTGGAAAATCAAATTTATTGAAATCTGATGCTCAGTACCTGTTCCCAGCTTGAGCCAGGAAGGCCTCGTATATTTGAGCTGGCTGTGCTGGCTTTAGGCTCTATAAATAACACTTTTCTAGTGGGAATTGACCCAAACCCCGTTTAAAACGAGTCAAGAAATCCATCCAGGCTGGAATTTATGGGCTCTGTCACCGTCCCTCGAGACGGGGTTGGTTAATGAGGCTTTGTCAGTGGCAGAGGTAAGCAAAGGGCTCCCAGGCCTTGATGGATTGTGCTTGGCTTGGAAAAGGCAGGGAAGTGCAGTTGATTCCTAAACCCTGGGACAGAGAACTGTTCACAGAGCTCTGGATAAAAACTGATGGAAAAATGGAGGTGTGTATGTCACTGGGAGAGCCTGAGGGACAGACAAAGATGCTTATTTATGGGGTTTTTTTTCCCTTTATGCTTGTTACTGCCTTGATAAGAGAAATATTTATAATAACTGTGTCAGAGCCAGTGGATTAGATTATTTAGGTGCAACTTAATTATCCAGCAGCTGAGCAGAGGGGATGGTGGGGATGGAATATGATGGCTGGTGAAATATGAACAGAGAATATCCAAGGAGTTACTGGTGCCTGCAACAAACCTCTGCAGGTGTTTACTCAATATCTGTTCGTAGCTTGACTCCAAAACAAAGGCAGATTGGGCTTGAGCATAAATCAGTCCCAGAAGTTGAGTAGAATGTGAGCTGATCCTGCTGTTCTTGTGTCACTTCAGTTTCCTTTTAAGCTGGTTGAGATATTTCTTTTTTTATTATCTTATTTTTTTTCTTTTTTTTTGGTCCAGAGCATCATTTCAGCCTTCCAGGGATGCAGATTAAAGGACAAGCGTCTCAGTGACACCAGCGAGCTCTGCCTTGCAGACACAACTGGCTTTTCAGTGTGTGCAGTGTGGGAGCTGGGAGGGCTCTCAGATCATGCTCTGCTCATTTTATTGATGATTAATGAGAGAGCCTTCGTGGTACCACGTTAATGAGGTTAGGGGAAAAAAAAAAAAAAAGCTGATATCTCATTGTAATTGTGTTTTTCTTTAATAAATGCAGAGGAAAAAGGGAGGAAAAACTAACAGAACCACCCAGGAAAAAAAACTGATGGATTCCTGGGGGGAAATTCCCAGATCTCTGGCATTTGTTCTTTTGTTCTTGATGTAACTCCATGGGGCAGCCTGGGGGGGACATCTGTGAGTGACCCCCCGTGCCCATGGCTGTGCTTGCAGCTGTCATTTAAACTGCACACAGCAAAGAGGGAGAGAGGCTCATTTGATGGGAAATTTTCCTTAATAGGTGCCTTTAAATTACGTGCAGGAAGAGCTCACTGAAGGATGGTGTAGTGTAATTTAATGCTGGGTTAAATGATACAATCCAGTGCATTTTCATTAGATGTTCTGAGACACTTCTCCAGCATTTATGCTTTAAAGGCTGCTGGTTTGCCAGCTGCAATAACTATTTTGATTGCAGCCTGAGCTGATGGTGGGCATCCTACCAGAAAAATAATGTGCTGGGGTTTAATTATGGCACCTGCACTCCAGAGTGGGAGCCTGAGTCACTGCGTGTGGTACAGTTGTCCTGGATCCAGTGGGACGGGATAATGTGCAACAGATGGAGGGGAGAGTGAGGGAATGTTCTGGTTTAGGGCAAAAGAAGTGTTGAGTTGTGGGTTGGAGCTGCTGAGCAGGGCGGTCAGGGGGTCTTTGGCTGGTGCTCAACTCCTCTTGGGGGTGGATGGGACAGTTTTCCACCAGGGAGGGACTTGGTGGCACTGGGGAGGATGGTGGAACATCCAGAGGGGAGACAGGAAAGGTCCTTTGAGGGGCTGAGGGAGCTGGGGGGGCTCAGCCTGGAGAAAAGGAGGCTCAGGGGGGACCTTCTGGCTCTGCAATCCCTGCCAGGAGGGGGGAGCTGGGGGGGGTCGGGCTCTGCTCCCAGGGAACAGGGACAGGAGGAGAGGGAACGGCCTCAGGCTGTGCCAGGGGAAGGGGAGGTTGGACATCAGCAGGAATTTCTCCATGGAAAGGGGTGGTCAGACATTGGCAGGGGCTGCCCAGGGAGGTTTGGAGTGCCCAGCCCTGGAGGTGTCCAAGGCAGACCTGGCTGTGATGCTTGGGGATGGGGGACAAGGTGGGGATGGGGCACAGGGGGGTTCCATGGGCTTGGGAGAGCTTTTCCAACCTCAGGGGTTCTGGGATTCCATGAGTGCAGATCCCATCATCTCTCACAAACCTGTCCTGGCTCAGAGTTTGCTGTTGAGCTGCAGGGGGGGGATCCAGACCCCCCAAACATTTGCAGTGTCAGGGGCAAACCCGAGGAGGGGGGGGGGGGAGCAGGAGGGAGGAGGCAAAGAGAGCAGAGGATTTTCTGTGCTGCTTTGTTGGGGGATATTGATTTTTGCAAGGGCAAGCTCATGAAGTGGCATTTCTGGCGCTGGGCTCGTTTGGTTCCTCACAGCAGGAGCAGAATTAAGCCAATGAAAAACACATTGAAAATCTCACACAATCAGTGTTGGCTCCAAGCACGTTAAGGGGATAATCACTCAATAATCCATTTGGCCAGAGGTACAGAAGGACTGGAATATGGTTATTGGTGCTGTTGTTACTGCCCTCACCTTCTTGTTATGGCCCTTAATAAAAACAAGGAACAGACTTTGCTGCCTTTTTTTTTTTTTCCCCATTAGGGTGTATTTTTTTTTTACTGCTCCCCTAAATAAGTGATGTCAGAGTTGCTGTTTGGTGCATGAGGCCATTGGGGGATGATTCCATGTTCTCTCTGCCAGCAGATTGGTTCCCATTCTTTCCTTTGGCCTGGGCTGTGGATTTAGGAAGGCAGGAGTGTCCTGCCAAGCCTGGCTGTCCTGGGGCTCTGGAACAGGAGAGCTGAGCTCTTCCTGGAGTGGTTTGAAAATGGACATGAGTAAATTATTGTTCCTTCAAGAGGATGTTGCTTGGGCTTTTGCCCAAGAGGTGGGGACATCAAAGAAGGAAAAAATTTCGGTTGTGTGTGTTGGTTGGAGGCTTCAGAAGAGGAATAACTTTTGACTTCAGTGAGAAACAGGAGGAATTTCTCCCCATTCCCAGTGCAGGTTTTCGTGCAGGAGGGGACAGTGGAGGGGAGGAGTTGCTGTACACATATTTTTTTCCCTGTTAGAGCAATATTTCCCGCTTGCTTCTGAGCAGGTTGAGTTTTAGCGCTGATGGAGGCACTTTGTGGGCAGAAGGGCTGTTTGATCTTGGGGGGGGAACACAGTGTTTGGTCACCTTTTGTGCTGCCAGGCAGCCCCTTTGCTGCTGCTCCAGGAGCCCTGGAGAGACACGAGTGACCCCTCTGAGCTCAGGGCCCGCAGAGGTGGTTGGGTTCATTCGTTTCTGGAGGCTCAGCAAGCCCAGAGGTTCCACTGAAAATTGTCTCTTCGGGCAGTGTGGAATCTGCAGCAAGACTGAGAACAAACCTCAGTTACAATTTCATGCCCTCATGCACAGGCACTTTTCTTTTAAAGGCCTGTAACTGGAAAATACAAATTGCATTCGTACAAACGCTCCGGGGCACCGCTGTTTCAGGTACCACTTCATTCCCAGTGACTCCTGGGGGACAGGAGCCACTTCCTTAACAGGTAAAGGACGTGTTCTGTAGCCCTGAATTAAAAGCAACATCTGCAGAGTGCGGGATCCTCTCACAGCACGGGCTGTGAACAGAATCCTCGGTCTGGAGAGCCTGGATCTGCCTGGGATGGGTGGAAAAACCCAGATCCATTCACCAACTCGGGGTGATCAGAGCAGGATAAATGAGCAGGTTCTGCTCTGATCAGAGCAGGATAAATGAGCAGGTTCTGCTCTCCACTGGATGCTTTTATTAAAAAAAGCCAGTTCGGGCTTTTCCCGGCGTTTTCGAGCGCGGGAATGTTTCGGGAGGGCCGCTTTTAATTAAGCAAGGAATTAATTAATAGAAGCACCGACAGGCTTTTCCAGCTGCCTGGGATGGGGAGTGTGACCTTGCTGTTGTTTTCCTTGCAGGTTGACAGGGTTCCAGCTGCCTGCCCCCGTGGTCAGCTCGGGGGCCGTGCTGTCCCTGTGGCTCATCAGCGACTACGCCGTGAGCGCCCAGGGCTTCCAGGCCAGCTACGAGGGTGAGTGTGCCCAGCCTTGGCTTGGGGGGGATGCCACCTGGAGGGGCAGAGGAGGGTCTCGTTCCTGGGGGATTTTATGTTTTGTTTTGTTTTGTTTTTTTTTTAGGTCACAGCTCTGATTGCGTTTTTAACTCCCCGGGATGTCAGGGTGGGTTGGGGTTGGCAGTGGGATGTGCAGGGTTGCAGCGGGAGCAGTTGTCTGTGTGGCCACTGGGATATGTGAATTATTGCACTTTACTTCTCTTCCCTTATTTATTATTTTGCTTTTCCCTGCTCTTTCCTCCCCGAGCACTTAAAACTCCCCTCCTGAGTTTCTTGGCGTAAATGGCATCCAGAGTTGGGTGGTTGTGGAGGTGAAGAGCTGAATGTGCAGGCTTGAATGCTTCAGGAAGCCTTGGGACAGTGGAAGTCACCAGATATGGGGAAAAAAAAATGTGTTAGTAGTAGAAGGCAGGCCATTTTTTCCTG
Organism: Pyrocephalus nanus; assembly: GCA_038380795.1. Taxonomy (NCBI): domain Eukaryota; kingdom Metazoa; phylum Chordata; class Aves; order Passeriformes; family Tyrannidae; genus Pyrocephalus; species Pyrocephalus nanus. The sequence continues at coordinate 5,381,499 of CM076285.1, read as the reverse complement.
GGTAAATGACAAATTAAGCACGTTAAAATTGAAGTTACATTGATGTTGATTATTGAACCTGCGGTGCTGTTCATCTCCCCATAAATGTTTTTCTTTGGAGTCCTTAAAATCGCCATTAAGGCTGAGAACTTCTTGGTAATGAGTCCAACCAGCCAATTACCCAAGACATTAAGCCAAGCAAATGCTTTCATTGACATGATCGTGGAGCCTCAGCGTTTTTTGCACTTGATAATTAAGTTCTGTTCAAATAACCCTCTAATTTCTGTTTAAAACCTTTGCTCTGCCTCCAGGCCCCGTCACACCGAGATGTTTGTGTCAGCCCTGACCAGTGTGGGCAGGGGCTGAGTGGGGTCAGCAGTGGTGGTGGAGCTCATCCCACCAGCATCCCACTCATCATCCCACTCATCCCTGTAAAGTCAGAGCCCAGCTCTGTTTATTCCCAGGGCTGGGGCTTGCTGGGAATGCTGGTGGTGGGAGCTGGGATGGGGTGAGCACAGGGGATTCAGGCCAGGTGGGGATGTAGGGGATGTCTCACTGGGGTTGAGGAAAGGCAAATCCTGTTTCCAGTCTCTACTAGAACATCTCTCAGTCCCTGCATTCAGCACATGAGCACATCACTCCCAAATTCTGAGGACATGTGGCTGCTTTTGCACTTTCCTGACATTTGGAGTTCATTTTTTGGCATTTACACACAGCTACTTGTACACTCTGTAATGGGTTTTTATTGCAGCAGGTAATCTTGTACAAAGGCTCGGGCCAGGGCTGCCCTTTAGTCACATATATTTTAAACTGTCTAAAGTTTATTTGGCTGGTGATTAGGAGGATTTAAAGGGTGTAACTGAGGCGGAAAATAAATGTATTTAAAACTTTACCTGAGCCAGAGTGACAGGGAGCATCAAAGCGTTATTTTGAGGGAGGGACAGGGGGGTCACTGGCTGAAAGTGCCACTCTGAGCCTGCCCAAAAACAGACTGTTTGGGTTGTTAATAAAGGCCAAAGGAAGAGATAAGTGTGGGTTTGATCCAAGGGCTGTGCTGCTGCTGTAAATGCTGTTTCAGTTCCGTTGTAATCTACGACTGGGTGAATGGCTTGTGATTCCATAATTCACGTTTAAAGGCAGAACAATGCTCAGAGTCCTGCAGTAAATGGCTCCGTTATGATCCCTATCAAAGCCCGCTCATTATTCTCCTCCTCCCTCGGAGCAGTCGTTCGGGAAACGCACCAAAAGAAACAGAATTTTAAAATTGGAACAAAAAGCTCTCCGGAACTTTTTTTTTTTTTTTTAAAAAAAAAAAAGGAGGACAGGAAGAAAGTACCGTTGGAGGCATCAAAGTGACACAAAAACATTGTGCTTACACTGATGTCTGCGCTGCCCCAGCCCTGGGGGAAAGGCAGCAGTTGAGGTTTGGTGTTATCTGAGTTAACATCTCCCTGCCTTGTCTGCCTGCTGATGCCTGCACGATAACATCTCTTACAAGCACGATTCCTTGATGGCCTGGCAGACCAGGAGCTGGATCTGCTGTGAGAACACAAGGGCAGAGGGGGTTCCCCACAATCTGCAGGGGTGTTTTTTGCAGCCCCAGGAGCCAGAGGTGCCCCGGTGGGGTTGGAGGAGCAGCAGCTCCGCTGCTCCACTTCCCTCTTGGCCTCGTGGGTTTTTTGACTTTATCATATCACTGTGCTGGTGGATCTCCCTTAATCCTCTTTTCCTCATCGTCTGACTTCCTCATCTTTCTTCATTTAGTGGCTGCCTGTTGCCAGCTTGTTCCTGTCTGCTCTCATTCCCCGGCTCCTCGCGTCCTCCCGTCCCTCGCTGTCTGTTGTGATTTTTTTCTCCTGACTCCAAACATCATCTCCCAGCTCGGCAAACGGGAGGGAGGGAGCAAAGCAAAGCAAAAAAACTCCTCCTTGCCCAGCCCCAGCCACCCCTCAGGGTTGTGGTTGTACCCGAGGTGCTGCTGCTGGGGCTGCACATCTTTGGGTTGGGTGGGTAAATTGGGCACAGAGCAGGAGCTTTGGCTTCTCTTGGCACAGCTGGCTCTGCTGGGAATTCCCAGATTCCCAACAAGGCCAGGGTCCTCCTTGTCATGGGAGTTTGTAAAAAAAAATATGGGGAAAAACCACCCTGACATCCCAGTTTGGGAGAGGAGACACCACGGGGTCAGCACAACTCACGTCAGGATGTGGCTGATGGGGAAGGAGAAACGAGGGCAGCCAAGGCAGGAGGGCTGGGAGGGGAAAATCCTCAGCTTTTCCTGGCAGGATGGGAAGAACAGGGAAAAATTTTTATTCCCATTTCAGTATAGTCCTTTGATATGAAGGTAATTTTTTTTTTTTTTGACTTAAGAGATGCTTTTATGAAACATAAGCAGTTCTTAGGAAGCTCAATTTCAGAATGTATAATTTGGAAAATATTTAAATTAAGTGCTTTCATGCTTTTAGCATCCTCAAATTTGGGGTTTTTTTTGTTTTCCCTGTTAACTGTCCCTTGAATTCAACATAATTTCACAATTAGCCCTGTTCACCCTCAGACTGGGGGATTTTTTTCCTTCTTTTATAACTAAAATGATTCTCCAAAAATCCAAACCAGCTGTGGAGTTTTGCCTTTCAGCTGCAGGAGAATTTCCGAGCAGACCCAGCTATAAATAATGGGAGTTAGAATTTCACCAGGACAGTCTCATCTTGTGAAAAATCTGCCTAAAGATTTAATGACCAAAAATGACCAATGTTTCCATTTATTGCTTCCCCTGGAAGATGTGTGGAGTTAATATTCAGGCACATGCCTGGACTACAATGGGGAATTAATTCCACTCCCTGCTGCCTCACACCTGATGAATGCACAGCAAATAAATTGGGCAAGTCTTTAACAATAAGAGGAAAAGTGATATAAATTCCACATCGTTCCCCCAATAATGCTAATAAAGGCTCCTGATGAAGAGCAGCTGGTTTTTTAGTTTACTGATGTAGGGAGAAAATAAGATTATGTTGTTGGTTTTAAGCTGTTCCCTCTTGGCTTCCCTATTAGGCCAGAGGGTGTGAGAAACAAAAAGGGATTTAAGGCAAACCAGGATCATTTAGGTTGGAAAAGACCTCCAGGATCATCAAGTTAAACTTCTGACCTTTTCAACCAGGCCCTGGGTTTGTATTTTCATTCAGGTGTTTCTGTCCTGACAAGGACAAAATTCATCAAGACGTGTAGAAAAGAAAGGGGATGTGACTATATATTAAAGAGGGATATAAAAGGATGTAAATATATTTATAAAGGGATACAGAGGGCTATAAATACATAGAAATATAAAATAACAAGTGGAAAGAAACATTTTTAATACGAATATATAAAAATATAAGCTATAAATATATACAATGAAAAATATAAATAAAATGAAAAATTTATAAGTAAAATGAAAAATATGTAAATAAAATGAAAAATATATAAATAAAATGAAAAATATATAAATAAAATTAAAAATATATAAATACAATTAAAAAGACATAGAAAAGAAATAAATATAAAAGAAGAGGGATGCAATTATATTGAATACTTTTTAAAGGAATCCTCATCTGTGTAACCTTCTGGAGTTTGAATTTTGGGGGGTTTTTTTTGGCCTTTCTCTTGCCCTAAAGCCAAGCTGGTGGAGGAGGCCCTGGCTGAGCTCTGGAGCTGCAGCAGCAGGGTTGGGAAGTGCCGAGGGTTTCCCGGGAAGGGGGAGATTTCCCTTCCCAAGACGTGGGGTTTGATTACAGCTGCACCAAATTTGATCGCTGCAAACACTCGGGGCCTGATTGAAAAGAACCAATTATGCTGCAAGAACAGTGCTTATTTTAAGAAATTAGAAGCCTTTAAATACAGAGGGAAACAGCCCCAAGTAAATGGGGCTGTTTGCCTTGGTAATAAATACTCTGCTCTTTCTCAGCACAAATGGCTCGTTCTTTACAGGGTTGTTTGGAGAGTTGTGCAAACATATTTAGAAAATACAATTAAGTACCGGTTCCTGTCCCTCTTGGCCCGTTTCTTTTGCTTAAACCCAAGCAGAATTTCCTCACTCTGGGATGTGCTGCTGCATTTCCCCCTTTTCCCATCTTTGCAGGCTCAGTTGGCCCATTAGGAGCAGACAAATTGATCTGTTTAAGTCCTCTGTGCCTTTGGAAACACAGGCTTCAAGATTTTTCTTTTTTTTTTTCCTCCTAAAACCTGTCCAAATTAAGGTTCTGATTTTGACAGAGCGATGCTGTGCTGGGGGGGAGAGAAAAAAACCCAAACCAAACATTAAAACCTCAAAGAGGCAAAACTAAAAAGCCAGAAAACCAAACAAAAAAACTAAAAGGCCACAAAAGCAAAACTAAAATTTGCCCAGTATCTGACCATTCTTTCAGCTCAGACAGTGTTATCAGCTTTAGGCAATATTTATTGCTTTAAAATTTCTCCTGAGTTTCAGGTGGATACTTTTGCTTTTCCTGGGCTGGAGCTTTGTTAGGCTGGACTGTCTGACCTTCTGCTTCAGGGGTGGATGGAACTGGTGAAATGGTTCCTAAATAATAATTCCAGTGGCCCCAGTTCCACAAATCCACCCTGTTACCAATTGCCAATGGGGAGCCGTGCTCGGGAATTGAAGTTTTAATTACAAAAATCCGGTTTGAAGCCCTCACAGCTTGCAGTGCTTAAAGCCAGGGAGAGGAACAGCGTGGGAAGCCATAAACCCGTGGATTTTGGAACGTGCCAGCACTCTGAAACAGCGGGGTCGGACTGTCCCTTTGCTCTGAGGGGCTTTAACTCCCCAGCTCTGAGCTGTTCACTGCTCCTGCCCAGCAGGTGGTTGAGGCAGAGATGGGGAGTTGGGTCTGTCCCTTCAGCATCACCCAGCTGGGTTATTTGGGAACGGGGATGTTCGGCCCTGCTGCCCATCCAGGACGTGGCACTCGGTGCTTTGGGCTGGGTGACGAGGTGGGGATGGGATCACAGGCTGGACTTGGTGACCTTTCCAACCTCAGGGATTCTGGGAAAGCTGGAGTTTCTCTGGGAAGGGAGGCAGTGCTGGCAAGCACAGCCCTGGAGGAGGTGCAGGGAGTGCTGATGCTCCCCCTGCACCGGGGATGTGTGCAGGGAGCTGTTCAATCAGCACCGAGCCTCCCATGTTCCTCTTGTCTGCAAGGTATCAGCCTTTGGACGACATGGAAAACCAGGATACAAAGCAGCAGAAAGGCAGGGCAGGGTTGCCAATAATATTGAGTGACAGGGTTGTTCTACACAGGGCAGTGTCTGGAAGAGCAGAGGGTTTATAATTAGATTTCAGGCATAGCCTCGGATTGATTCTGTCTCCAATTAAGTGTTTTCTACTTAATGTAAAATATTTGGTTGGCAACAGGTTTGCCTGTCATATGGTTTCAGATATTTCATGGCTCTTTGGAATTCTTCCACGGAGCCTCAGCTCTGGGTCCCAGTTTGTCATCAGCTCCTGCTGCGTTTCACGTGCAGGTTGGGGACGGGGGGTTTTGCACGGTCAGCTGTCCCACTCAGTGTTGGGAGGGGTGGCTGCAAACCTGGGGAGAGAAACAGCAGGTTTATATCCCAAATTAACCCTGAGCTCCTGCTGCTCCTCGCTGGTGTGTGCCAGCACTGGGAGAACTGGGGATCCAGCGTGCCAAAAAAAAAACACAACCCCAAACTGCTTCAGAACTCACTGGTGGTTTGGACCAGAGCGGTTGTTTGAACAGTTTTTAAAGCCCAAAAAGCCACTTCTTAGAGAAATCTAAAATTCGCTCATAAACCCTGGTTTTTTTTCCACTTGTCTCTGTTTGTTTGTTCCTTATTGTTCCATGGAGGAAACTGTTCTGGTCACAGGCACATTCCAGCCCCTTGGGATGGGAATGGATGGTGAACTTGCACACAGTGGTGACTCCTCAGTTATTTTTCCCAGCCTTGGCAAAGGAGCTGGTGCAAGTGCTGCTCCCTCTGGCTCCCAGAGGTTTGTGGTGTTGGTACTGGGAGCCTGGGCTTGCCCTAAAATCTGTGTATTTTTGGGATATCCTTCCTGTTCCCCTCCAACCCCAGCCATTCCTCTCCTCTAGGATTTCAGATTACCCCCCTCTACCCCCCCCAGGGGATGGAAGAGCCAACCTTGCTGTTCTCCCTCTCTTTTAGCAACACAAAAGACTTTTTTTTTTTTTATTATTACTTAAAATGAGCTCCCAGCAAGTCTGCCTTAATATACTACTAATTGATTTTAAGGCTTGAAAGCAGCAGAGCTAATTAGCATGTGCTGACTCAGCACGGCAGAGGGTGGGGGCAGAGACTGACCCGCGTTGTTGCTGAGGCTCGAAATGAAGTCGAGGGAATATTAAGTGGCTCGTATTGGCGTTTGATTTGCATATGCAAATGAGATCAATCAGTGCAGCCGCTGCTGGAGAGCAGGAATGCTGATGATCTGCAAACAGGAGCCGGGGTGAAGCGTTGAAGCAAACATCGAGTGACACTTTTGCTCCCCCAGACGGCACTGGGGGCACTTGGCTGTCAAGGAGGTGCCAGGGCTGCTCCTCTCTCGCCACAAACGCCCTGCTCAGAGAAAGGGAGAGGAAAAGCAGCCCAGAAAACATCAGAGAATTCACGAGAGTTTTTGGTTTTGCCTCTGTTTTGGGTGGCGTTTGGCAGTGCTTGGGATCGCGGTGTCCTGGAGTGTCCTGAGCTGGAAGGGACCACGAGGAACATCCAAGTGCAGCTCCTGGCCCTGCACAGACACCCAGCAATCCCACCCTGTCCAGAGTGCTGTCCAGACACTTCCTGAACAACACCTTGCCTGACCTGGGGGTTGCTCTGGGGGACTGGTAAAAGGTGCTGGAAAATCCCTCCTTGGATGTCCCGGCACAGCAGTGTGAGGGCACCTCATGAAGGGCTCTGGTGGTGGTAATTCTTTCCTAAAACCTTCATTTTCACCCTTTTCTTGCCCCCATTTTTTTTTTTTTGGTCTTGCATATAATAGGCATTTCTTTTCAATCAGGGATCTATTTGCAGCACACCCAGTCGTTGGATGCCTTTGGGTTTGTTTCAAGCTGCATTTCCACAAAAAGTCCCCACTAACGAGCTGTGTGAAAATCACAGCCTGGCTGCCAAGGCAGTTTGGTTGAAAGGCTTGTCCTTCACTGCCACTCCATCCTTGGCCAGGCACAGCCAGGGCAGCTCTGAGGAGGGAGGTGAGATGCTGAGGGTGATGTCTCTGAAAAAAAACCAAACCCTTCTCCACATCCACCTCCCTTTGGGCTTCTTGTCACTCCTGTGTGCAGAGATCTGTGTGGTGTCACATTGGGGTCTGCTGGGCATCTGAAGAGCTCTTGGATCACTCACTCTGCCCTCTGAGGAGCAGGACAGGAGTCTCCTGTTGTTCTGTCCCTCCTTGGGAAGCAGAGAAGGAGCTGAGAGGCAGAGCAGCTGATCTACAAACACCTATGTGTGTGTGTTGGACCACCCAGTGCCTCCCCAGAAAGCTCCAAAATAACCAAAGGCTCCTGCTCAGGGCACTTCACCTTTTGGTTCAAGGAAGGGGGTGTTTTTGCTCAGCCTGAGTGGATCTATCTTAATTCAAATTAAATGAGGATTTAATTAACTTTATCTCCGCTTCCAGAAGGGGAGGCAGAGCCCACGTGGTGATCTGGGGCTCTGATTACCTGCAGCCTCACCTTGAGGAGGATGCAGATGGAGGAAGCTCTGGGATTATCTGCCAGCCATTTCAGATGGGAGGAAGAAAGGCCCTTGTCACGGGTGTCCCTTTGTGGAGGGGTGTTCTTCCTAGCCTGCCTTTACCCTCTGTGATTCACTGAGCTCCAATTTTGTGCTTTTTCCACATGGATCTGCTCCCCCCAGCAGGTGAAATGACCTTTGAAGGAGGGGGAGAGCTTCTAATTCTGGTTATTGTGGGCTGAAGTGCCTGGGGAGGAGGTGGCTGGAGCATCACCTCGCTTTGGTTGTGATCAGCTGATGCTTCCAGCAGCTCCTCAGGTGGGGGAAGGTCACTGTGGCTCTTGAGTGTCCCCTTTAAACCCTCCCATGTTATTAGGGAGGAAAAGCAATGATTATTCAAGCCCAGAAAGGCTCAGTGTTGTTGTTATTATTATTATTATTATTCATAAGAACAGGGGCCGTCAATCAGCAGTGCCTGAAATGCAGAGCAAAATAAACATTTCACCTTGTGGAAGTACTAATAGATGTGACCCCTGCTCCTTTGGGATGTGCCAAGCCTTGGAAAATGCTTTTTCTTTCTGTAGGGGATGGTCAAACCTGATGTAAAATAACAGACAGTCCAACCCTGCAGAATTAATAAAATAGAAAACTGAAGTAAACATCCTACAGACTGAAATATTTGGGGAAAATCAGCCAAGGCATTTCATCTGCTGGGAGAGTGGTCAGTGACAATTGCAGTGGAAAAGGGAAAACCCCACAAAAATTGGTAATATTTGCTGTAAACAATGTGCCCTCTCCAATTTTACAGGAAAAACTGCAACAGGTTCCAATTTGCTCCTGAAAATTGGCTTTTGCACATTCTCTTTTGTGCTGGGAGTATTTAATCCCTAATGATTGCCTACTAATTCTTAATTTTTTCCCTGCAAGAACTTTAATTACTTAAGAGTGCTTAATTACTGATGTGTGGGTCTGATATGACCGATGGCCACTTGAAAGGAATAAAACTGAACCTCCACTGAAAGAGAATTAGATCAGGTTCTTGTATGAAGTATCTGCATCCTGAACCCTTTTAACACCAAATTACTGCCCATCCAGCTCGCAGGAAAGAGGAGGGGTTTAGGAAACATTTTTATTTTCTGGGCAATGAAGGTAATTATTCCAACTACAGCTGCTCAAAAGGGATGATTGGAGTTGAATTTCCCCATTTGGCTCCTGACAGGCTCAGCCTGGTGCTGGATAAACTTCATTATCAGAGAAATCATTTAGTTTGGAAGAGTGGAGTGCCTGACCTTTAATTTATGCAAGAGTCGGAAAGCAAAATGTGTTACTTTGAGGCATTAATTTCCTTAAGTGTAAATTTTTATTAGCTCTGTCTGAGTGGCCCTGTCATAGAATTCATCATGCTGGGGTTGGAGATTGGCTTCCAGAAGATGTGAGGGATGGAATTCCAGCCTGTGTGTGTGGAGGGAGCGTTTTATAACCCGGCATTTCAGCTGAATTTAACGGGGATTAGGTGGTGGGAAAGATGATTTGTGTGCTGTGGGTTTTACATTCAGACCAGCAGCATTCACAACAAAAAAAAAAAAAACCCTCAGCCAGGGCCAGGCTGGAAGGTGAAGCTTTTCTGACTGAAATACCTTCATGTGATTCCATCCTGAGCTTTGAGAGGCACAGGAGATAAGGAACCTCCTCTTCTTTGGAAAAGGAGAAAACAGCCCCAAAAAAACCCCAAGCAAACACCAAAACCCAGTGAAAAACTCTTTGTGACCATTTGATCTTTCTCCTGTTTGGTTCAGCAGCCTCATCCACCCCTTACCACACCAACTCCTCTGCTGCTTGGCCTCGAGGGGCAGCAGATGGGTTTTCCCTGTGTGTTCCTGGGCAAAATTTGAGTCCAGAGAGAAAGTGGATCCACCTGGATGTGACCCCTGGAACCCTGACCAGGGAAAATGCTGTGCCCTCCTGCAGGTGGAGGCTGTGCCTGAGCAGTCTGAGAGGTGCCTTTTAAATATCCCATCATTTAGGTTGGAAAACAGCTCTGTTGTCCACGCTCCAAGGGGTCTCTTGTCCCCACATTCCTGAAGGAACTCGTAGCTGATAAGTGTTTTATAGCATTGCTGTCAGTCCAGATGTTTCTCCTCTGGTGGGCCAGGCTTTCACATGCAGGTATTTCTGTGCTGGGAAGTGCTGGCTCCAGCTGATGGAATCACATGAGGGTGTTTCAGAGCAGGGGAAAAATACGAGCTGGTTGGTTCAAAATAGATCTGGGTGCCAGAAAGGGATATAAATACACATTTCTGCTTCCATAGCGTGGCCTCCACTCCTCTGATAATAAGCAATTGAGAATGGAGGGTGGGGAATTTGGCAGTTGTGTTGTTATTCCATAAACAGTCGGGTTGGGATGGCTGGATATTTTCAGCTTTGCACAAAAGCTGGGCAGAAGAAAAGAGGGTGGGTATAAAAAGCCTGGAAAAAAAAACGGGTTCCAGCTCCCCCATTCAGCCCAAAAAGTGGCTGATTTCTGAGCACTTCTGCTCGTTATTTCTGCCTGATGGTTTTCAGGAAGAATTAGTCCCTAAAAAGACTTATTTATGTGCCATGTATATCTGGAATATAACTGGTATTCTTGTCTTCAGGGCTCATGACTTCCCTCTGTGCCCTGGCTGAGCTGGATTGGGGAAAACACGATCTCCTTGTTTGAAGGACACATTAATTCCGTGATTGTTTCGCTCTGGCCTGTGGAGGAAGAAAATTTGCAGGAATATCTTTTTTTTTTCTTGTTTTTCTTGCCATTTGTGCTTAGTTTTGCACTCTGTAAATGAAGGTTTTGCCATGACTGCGTCCGTTTATCTCCCAAATGTTAGGGCATCTCCTGGTTTTGAGCCTCCTCCCAACCCCTCTGTTCCTTTTACACCCTTAGTTTTGCTGCTGGAGCTTTTCCTTTCCGGTGCTGTGTCATTGAATTCCATGAATTTTCCCCTCCTGCAGACTAATCACTTTAGTGCTCCTGCCTTGGAGGTCTTGGCTGGAGCTCAGGGATGTCTGACTGGGCCTTTGGAGTGCTCCTGGATTTGATGCAACCTGGGGGTTTGGCATCCAGTGAATTCTTCTTTCATATTAAAAATGACGTAAGCCCCGCTCTCTGCAAGGAGAACAGGCAGGATTGGTGAGCACAGGAGTCTTCATGGTCTTACTGGAAGTGACAGAAAGGTGATTCCAAGATTATCAGGGAAATGGGAGCAGTTTGTTCTGCAAATGTGTCAGAAAGGGTTGGATCTGTTTTCTTCAGAGTGGCCTGGACTGAGACCCAGGCCCCAGACATTTTGTTAGAGGGAAATCTGAATATCATATGGGAATATCTCCCATTGTTGTGTTTTGTTGTGAGTTCATGACCAAGCTGTCTGTGCTTTCCTGGTGTTTTTATCCCAAACCCTCTCCCAGCATCTTCCCCCGGTGTTGTCTCAGTGATGGGATGTGTGACCTCAGGGGGTGTCAGGGAACAAAACCCTCCTGGAAGTCAGCTTTGTTGTTCCACACATGTAATTATGCATGAGCAGGTTCTCAGTGGGCAAACCAGCTGTAATCCTGATATTTTACAGGAAAATCCGTGTTGCTGCAAGTGCACTGGACCAAAGCACAACAAAGCCTGGGGCAAGTTGTGTTTACAGCAGTGAGAGCCATTAATTCTCCCTGGAAGTTCCTGGTGCAGGCTCTGGAGTTCCCTGGGAGCAGGGTGACTTTCTTGGATGAGAGGAGGACTGTGCCAGTCTTGTGTTTAGAAATCAAATTAAAACAAGAAGTGTTTAGAGCTTGGAGAAGGGAGAGGTTGTTGTGAAGTTGTCCAGGCTGGGCAGCCCTTAAACAGACCTATTTTATGGCATTTCTGGGCTGTGCTGCCCTTAAACAGACCTATTTTATGGCATTTCTGGGCTGTGCTGCCCTTAAACAGACCTATTTTATGGCATTTCTGGCACAGGTGAAGGATCCATTCTCAGAAATCCCGGGAGAACCAACACTAAACAGATCCCAGCCTGGCTGCCCAGTCCCCTGAGTGCAGGGAGTGCCTGAATGCTGCTGTGAGCACATAAAACATTATATAAAGCCACATGTTGTTAAGCTTTCCGCTGTGTTGCTGTTCTGGGGAATATTTCCAATTTCACCTGAGCCCTTTGCAGTGCCAGTAAACTTTGTCAGGGCTGAAATTCCCCCTGACATGAGTCTGTAAAACCAGACTGACTGTTCCCCCTGGGCCTTGGCCCCTCCAGGGGGGCTTTTTTCCCCCTGGATTCTGAAGTGTTTTAATCCATGTGTAGGTCTGTCAGTAAAAAAACCACGGAACAAGACAGCCTGTGGGATATTAGTGCTGTCACAGGCTGCAAACCCTACCCCAGGCACTCCTTTCCCAAATACCAGGGGGCTCAGAGGGGATGCAGAGCTTTTCCCATGCTGGGAATTGCCTGGTGGAGTTGGGAAGGACCAGAGCAGCTTTTCTCAGGTCTCCCAGCACATGGTGCTGGTTTTGTCCTGCCTGGTGCCACCACAGCAGGTCTCTGATTTCAGTCAGACCTCTCTGTGTTCAGGCAGGTGGGTGGATGTCTTTCAGCATCACTAAAAGTCACCCAATTTCCCTTCTGTGAGCGATGGGAGCAGCACAGAACCTCTCCCATGGGCCCAGCCAGGGGGAGTTTCTCATTCCAAGGCGGCTCAGGAGATGCTGGAGCTGCCTGGGAAAAATCTTCAAGTGTTCAGTGCCCAGAGCACTTCAGAGACGTTTCAGTGCAGGCCACAGAAGTGGGGAGTTCATTAGGAAAAGGTTCCTTACATAACTCCCTGCCTCCTCTTTGGGCTGCCTGGAACTTTTATCGAGTAAATGACGGCCTGAGAGTCTTTCAGGGTGTCAGCAGGAGCCAGGGCTGAGAGATCTCCCTGGTCCTGGATTTGTGGCAGTGCAGTCCGGCCGTTGCTTTGTGCTTTGCTGGTTGGGCAGGTTTAATCTGCCACCCAAGCAGCCTTTTCTCTGCTCCTGCTCTAATCTTCACTTGCATAACCCGCTCTGGCCGTGCTGCTTTGGAATTTATTTAATAGCTCAGTTGTTCGGACATGATTAAAAATAAAATGAATGGAGTGAAGCAGTGAGAAGATGAGCAGCTCCTGAAGGGGTTTAGTCTAAAAATACCTGGTTTGGCTCAGCTGGTATTACAGGATCATAAAATGCCCTGAGTTGGAAGGGACCCACAAGGATCATCCCATGTAGTTTATCATTCATGACAGACCCTATTTTGTGATTCTCAGGCACTGCTCTGCCTTCCTCTCATTTCCCCTCCAGAGGACAGAGGTTTCAGTGCTCTCAGATTCAATCACATGTCAAACAGGTGCTGTGTAAATTCTTCTTTCCAACGTGAAGGGGCTGAACTTTCTTCTCTGCTCTGCCTGGCTGTGCCTTGGCTGCTTGAAGGGGTCAAGCCCTGCAGACTGCTCAGCTCATGGTTTGGTGTTTTCTCAACAGAAGATGCTCAAGGCACAAACTGAAGTCTCTCAGAAGTTGGGAATTGCTCCCTGTGCTGGGCAGGTGAAGGGAACAGTCTGGAATGAACAGGTTTTGTTCCTCTGGTAACATCTGCAGTGGAGGTGGAAGGGTTGGGTGTCTTCCCTAATCCTTCCCCACTCCCCAGAGTTCCAGCAGGGTTTGAATCTTTGCCCCTAGAGGGGGTAGATTTGTGTTGCACATAAACAGGGTAATTAAATTATCAGGTAAAAACAGACGTGGATTTGGAAAGGAGAAGTGGAAGTGGGAATGATTTGGAGCTGTTTCAGGTTGGATTCTCAGTGAAATGCACTTTTTTTTCCTCCTTGGGATTTGCATGTTGGAACTGAGCATGGTATTCTTGCCTTTCCATTTGAGCTCCTCCGAGATGCTCTCAGTGTGGGGTTGTGGGATCAAGGTTAAACATTCAGCTGTGATTCATCTTTAATCTCTCTGATGTGAAATTTGAGCAACCTGCAGTTGTGCCCCAGAGTGGATCAAGATTCAGGCCAGTTCTGAGACCTTGAGGTACCTTTTTCCAGGTTCAGTCCCAGCCCTTTCTCCTTCCACTGCTCTGTGTCCTTTAAAGCAAATCTGTCCTGTTTCCATGGCAATGTTTGCCCAATGGATGCCTTGGAGTGTGTGTATATGGATTTTTCATTTGTAACATGTCTCTGAATAAATTCCCAGTATATTTAAGGTCTCCTTGAGCCATTTGGACCATCACACTGTTGTAAATTAATGTTTTTGGATAGACACAGCCCTACCGTGTGAGTGCAGCTGCACAGTGACTTGTCCCGGGAGGGAAGAGGGAACGAGGGGATTTTTCCCATTTTGCTGGTGGGTAAAATGGAAGGATGGGAATGTTCCTTGTGTGGTAGGTGTATAAACATCCCTCTGATGTCCATGAAATAGGGTGGGATGTCTGAAAGCAAAGCTGGGGCAGGTCTGAGCACCCCAATCCACACCTGCCTTCGAGAGTTACAGAGGAGAAATCAGGGCAAGGTCTTTGAGAGCAGAATAAGCTCTTGTTTGTGCATGTTCAGAACTGGGAGATGGTTGTCCCAGTGGCACTGGGGAGGTCCCACCTGGGAATGAACCCTTGCTCTCGAGGTGAGCTCATGTTCCTGCATCACTTCCACGATGCTGCTCGTGGCAGATTGTGCCAGATCAGCACCTGTGACACAGCAGACAGGGCAGAGCCCTGAGCGTGCCTGTGTGACATAATGAGATCACTTGAGCTCTGTTTTCACTGAGGATAAAATTACCATCTGGGTTTTTTGTTTTTTTTTTTTTGATCAGTTATGACCACAAATTAATAATGAATTCAGTGCTGGGAGCAGATGATGATGATGAAATTGCTGTGGCAGCTCCGTGGGCTTTTTGTGGCCCCATCCTTGGGGTGGATTTGGCTCCTGGGTGTTGATGGGAGGTGGCTGCACTGTCAGCTCAGGGTTCCTCGAGGCTTTTACTCTAAACTGCTCTGTTCAGTGGTGTAATATTTCACTTTTCCTGTTCTCAAGGGCACTGTGATCTCACTGCTTAATGTGGAAGGTTCATGTCCTGGTTAGTTTTCCCTCCAGTACTGACCCTTATATTGGGTAGCCAGCCTTCCTAAAGAAGGTAGAGAAAAGAGAAGTGTTTAGAGGGAATAAACCAGAAGGAATAAATTATGAAGGCAGTTGAAAAATGAAAACAAACAAGTTTTTTTCCCCGTGTTATTTGTGGGCGTGAGCCAGACCTTATGTAGTCTGAGAGGAAGCTGAAGCAACTGGAAGCTGTGAATTCCGGGGGTTTCTGGCCCCAGAAATGGATTATTCCCGGTGTGACCTCGGTGAGCTGTGAGCTGACTCAGTCTGGCTCACTTGGGAGAAGAGGGAGAAGAGGGAGAAGAGCAGGAACCTGCTCAGCGTGATCCCCACTGCCCCTCCTGAGCTTTGGAAAGCTGGGAATGAGGGAGTGAGGGCTGTGTGGAAGGCACCAGAAGAGGCAGAGCTGAGCTGTGTGTGATGCTCTGGGGAGGCTCAGCAGGTCTGTGCTTGGGCACAGGCATCAGCCAGGGCTGGGGGTGAGACCTGGAGCCCCAACACCACCAGGTCCCCACCCTGCTGCTTGCAGAGGAGGGGCTGCAGAAAGCAGGGCTGAGATGTTGTGGTGAATGCCCTTCCTCTGCTGTGAAATATTTATTAAAACAGATGTAGTTGGCCACGGTTTCTGGTGCTGGGTAACGAGCCAACAGCTCGAGGAGATCAATAAGCAGACAAACAATGTGGGCTCTAAAGTTGGAAGTGGCTTTTTTTTTACCAGAACAAAGAGCCTTCCCTGTGCAGGGCCACTCTCCAGCAAACTGCAGAGCAGATCAACACTGGCACCCAGTGTCTAGATAGGATCAGTTCAAACCTGGGTTTTCAGCCCTGACACCCTCTTTTCACGCTGAGCCTTGGCTTTCAGTGCCGATGAGCACAGAGGGCTGAGGCTCCTGATGTGCCCTGGCAGCTCAGCTCTCCGGGGCTGCAGCTCCAGCTCTGCCTGCCTTTGGTGCCTGCAGTTGTCTCCTGGTGCTGACAACCCCTCCAGCCCTGCTCTCCTCACCGAGAGAGGCAGGTCTCTGTTTCCCCTGGAATGGTTAACCTGAGTTCAGGGAGGGAGGGAGAGCCGAGGAACGTGAAACCACCTCTCCTTCCCTGGGGAAGTTCCTTCGAGTTCCTCTGCAGCTGTTAAATGCCAGTTCAATGAAGCCTTTAAACACACACTTAAATCCATCCCTGCTAAGCAAAACACTTCACCACGTCCTTTAAATGAGGCTGCTGTTGGAGTGCTGTGGCACTGCAGAGCAGCAGGGCTGGAGCACCTTCAGGGAGATGAGCACATCCTCGAGCTGATGGGGCTCCTGAGGCAGCAGAGCATCCCAGGTTGGGCTGGGGGTGAGGACCTCGATGGCTCTGGGCTCTGCACGTGGAGGCATCTGCCAGTGGGACCTTGTTCTTCGGGCCCAGCAAGAGATTTCTGTAGCCAGACTTCAGGGTCTTTTTCTTGGGAAGGAATTGCTGGCTGGGAGGGTGGGCAGGCCCTGGCACAGGGTGCCCAGAGAAGCTGTGGCTGCCCCTGGATCCCTGGAAGTGTCCAAGGCAAGGTTGGAGCAACCTGGGCTGGTGGAAGGTGTCCCTGCCCATGGCAGGGGGTGGAATGGAATGGACTTTAAGGTCCCTTCCAACCTGAACCATCCTGGGAGTCTGTGGATCCCAGGGAGCAGAGCACTGAGTTGGGATGCCAGTGGCCTTTTACAGCCCTAATTTTGGCTGTTGGGGTGGCCCAGGGATTAATTCCATGTCTGTTTTTTTTTTAATCCTGTCTTTCCTGCCTTTCCCCTTGCTGTGAGCCCTGTGATACCCCGCGTGTGCCATCCCTGGCTGGGCACAGAATGCCAGGGTGGTTTGGGCTGGAAGGGGCCTTAAAGCTCATGCAGTTCCAGAAGGGGCATTTTCCACTAGCCCAGGCTGGAATGAGATGGTCTTTAAAGTCCCTTCCAACCCAAACCCTTCTGGAATTCTGTGATCAGCCTCAGCTTCCTCTGCTGTGCTCAGCAAGTGGTGACATTTATCTGAAAGTATAAATAAGGAGTGGCATGAAGTCCCAGATGTTCAGGATCCCTCCTCCCCACACCCTCAACACGTGGGACCATTTGTTGCTGTGTCTGCTCTGATCCTGCTGCCTCCATGCTTGGAATTTTTGGCTGTTTTTGGAGAGTGATGACTAAATCAGATCTAAACCACTCCTCTCTCAGCCTGCCTGACACTCTGGGAAGTTGCACTGGAGTTGCTCTGAAGTGGCTGCAGCACATTCCAGAACGGTAAATTGAAAATTGGAAATGAAAATCCAAAAAAGAAGAAGAAGAAGAAGGGCCCCAGAACTACCACCACAAAGAAGATGGATGATGAACCATTTTGGTCTGTTATTATCCAAAAGTAACGATCTGCCTGGTTTGTAGTGAACAAAGAAATATTAGAGGGGAAAAAATAGTTCCCATTTAGCTTTATCTCTGGCCATACTGGAAACAAATCATGACATAAAAAAAAAGGATAAAATGAAATGGAAAAGATACCATTCATTTCCTTTTCTGTGTAGCACACTCTGGACAGTTATTGTGAAGATTAAAACTCTTCTGAACTAAAGCAGATTGTACTAAAGCACTGGTGAAGGATGGTGGAGAGTCAGGGAGGGTCCCTGCGGTCCTTGGCCCAAAAGTTATGGGGGAGGAGTGAAGGGAAGGGGTCTGGGTGGATCCCCCTCCCTCCTGGGGTGCCAAAGGTGCCCTGTCCGTGTCCCCTGGAGGTGTCTCAGGTAATTTTTAAAGCTGAGATGGACATTTTAGGGATAATCTCCTTAAAAAAAATCTGGTTTTCCCCTGGAATTTCTAGGAAGGTAACAATGCAGGGCAGGGGAATATTCCATTCTGCCCAGCCTGGCTCTCCAGCACAGTCATGGAATCCCTGAGGTTGGAAAAGCCCTCCCAGCCCATGGAGTCCCCCTTGTCCCCCAGCCCAGAGCACTGACTGCCACATCCAGTCCTTCCCTGGACACCTCCAGGGCTGGGGGCTCCAAACCTCCCTGGGCAGCCCCTGCCAAGGCCTGACCACCCTTTCCATGCAGAAATCCCTCCTGATGTCCAAAGCAGAAAAGCCCTCCCTGTCCATCCCTTTGGATGTCTTGACTCCCACACTCCTTTTTTCCACCCCCAGGAAATGCGAAGAGGGATTAAAAAAACAGCAGAGTGGAGATGAATTTGGAAATGTGTGTGCAGAGATGACTGAGCCAAGTAGTTTAGGTCAATGATTTTGTTATTTTGCTTGGTTTGTGCAGCGTCGTTTCATGGGATTTATGAATTATTGCTGGAGGAGCTGCAGGGAGGGGGAGCTGGGAGGGCCTGCTCTGGCAGGGCTTGCTTGCTTTCCTTTCTTCTTTATTAGGAAGGGAAATTAGTTGGGAATGAAGAGGTGTGATGTACAGCCTCATATCATAAAAGTTGCACTCCTTGATAAGATTTCAAGGTTAGAACAACGATAGCGTGGAAATCTCTCTCGTAAACTCCCCTGGATAATTCAGGCAATAAAAACGCTTCTTTTAGCTCTGTAAACAGGGTAATAGACTGGAGAGCAGGAGCTGGGTGGATTAAACAGTGGGGTTATTTTATATTCCGACAATATAAACAGAGAAAATGGAGCTGGAGATTAATTTGAGCAGAGAGATGGGACAGGTTCCTCCTTGGAGCCGGGGATGGGTTTGAGTTGGGTCTCAAATCCCTGGGGCAGGTAAAGCAGCTCGGTTGTGTCGATGGGATGAGTGGGAAGGGAAGCACCTCTGCTCTTCTCCCTTCCCTTCCCTTTTCCTCCTGGTAGGGTTTTGGGGGCTTGGAAGAGGCTGATGATGCTGATGGAGCTGGGCTGAGCGCGCTGTGGCGGTGGGACCGCGGCCAGGGAAGCGTTGAGTCACATCTAATGACTTCAGAACCGCTAATTAATCTCGAATGAACTGGAACAGGGCGGCACAGCTTGACGAGGCACCGGGCTTTGAGAGCTCCTGACCTGCAGGGGAGTGATCCTGGGGGGGATGAGGAAGGCTGGGGGTGGGAGCCTGTTGGAAAGAGCAGGAAGAAATGGGGGTAAAAGCTGAAGTCAGTGAAGGGGATGAAGCTTCTGGAGCAGAGCAGCAGTTCTGTGGCAGCTCAGGGGGGTTGGGTGATGGGAACTTCTCAATCCTGTGGTTCCTGTTTGCAGTTTGTTCAGTTTGTTTTCAACACCCTGATATCTGGGACACTCGTGGTTCCCACCTCACCTCCTCTCCAGGGGCTCTGCTCTGGTTCTGGTTGTGTCTGTGCTGCCAATTAACACCAGGATTGTGGTTCCTCTGCTGTGTCACCTTGGGCAGGGGGGGTCCCTGGGGCCCAGTAACTCCTGGGAGAGTGACATTTGAGGTATGTTGAAGAGCCCTCCAGGTGCAACTGCAATAGAATAATCCTATTTCCTTTCCCCTGCCATAAAATAAGATAACGCTTTGGCAGCTGCTCAAATCAAGACAAATAAAATAAACTGCTCTAAATTCATCATGGGAAGAAACAGACTTAGCTACAAAATGACTAACAGGACCTTCTATTCATCTGTACAAATCTTGGTCTGTGGCTGCATTCATTTCCATACAATCACTGGAAAATATTATGTTGATTGCTGGGGACAAAGCTTTTATGGGGAGGAGGGGGGGAAAAAATCCACGCTACTAATCTACAGTGGAATTGGTAAATGGGTAAGACAAAGCTTTAATAATATTATTCTGTGCGACATCTGATGTAAATAATACAGTTCTATTAATCTCTGAGGCAATCAGAGAGTCTGGCTGTTAGAGGCAGCCAAGGATGAGCAATAATATTATCTCTGCTCAGGGATGTTGGAGTGGAATCACAAATCCAGGGCTGGCAGAGCAGTGGCTGCACCAGCTCAGGGAGTCACTCAGCACTGAGCCAAAGGCACTTTGGGTGTCCTGGGGACTGGGCAGGGGATTCCAAGGGCATCTCCAGGCCCTGCACCCTCAGAGCCCTCTTTTTGCTCTGCTGTGGGACTTGTCAGGAAGGGACAACGAAGCTGGTGAAGGTTCTGCAGCATAAATGTTGTGAGGAGCGACTGGGGGGGCTCAGCCTGGAGAAAAGGAGGCTCAGGGGGAACCTTCTCCCTCTCAGACTCCCTGGCAGGAGGGCTCAGCCTCTCCTCCCAGGTGGGAAGTGGCAGGAGATGGCCTCCTATTCCTGCAGGAACCCGGAGCACTGGAGGAGTTAATGCTGTGCCTCCCCCAAAAGCTCGTGTGTGCTCCCTCCTGTAACGAGAGATTAGTGAAAGCAGCCAAATGAAGCAGAATTTTAATATGAGATCCTGTTTTTCAAGTGTGATTTTAAGATACCAAGCAGGTCAGGGCTGTCTGATTCTCCACAGTTCATTAAGTAGAGAGCAGCTCGTGGTGGAGATTGACTTTTAAAAATGATAGATTTTTATTTATAGCGAAGTTCTAGTCATTAATTTTAAAGGATGGAAACATAAAAGCAGGAATGGGTTCATTTTTTTTTTTTTTTTAAAAAGTGACATTGGTAATTTAATTAAATTGGGGTTTTGAGTATCATTACAGAAAATGAAACATTAGTTCTGTGCTGGTTTTCCACCCGTCTGACGTATTCCACAGCATCCCAAAACCTGCCTGGTCAGTAATATTTCTATGTGGAAGTTGCTGCTGAACCTAATCCTGTGTTATTACAGATTGGAATGGGGGTGCTGGAGGGGCCCTGGGGGGTTCCTGTGCTGGGGGCAGAGCAGGGAACTCCCCAGTCCCCATCCCAAAGCCCTCCCTCGTCGTCCTCTACCCGCGCTGGGATTTGTGTTTCCTTTCCCAGGCTCGCCCCCAGCCCTGGCTGTGTTTTACTCTGCTCCACGCCGTGGATGCCAGAGGATCATTTTCCTTTTAATCTTCCTCTTTTCCTTGGCAGAGCAGCGGGCGAGGCCTCCCTTTGCTCGTAGAAATTCATCTGCTTTCGCCCGCGCCCCCGACCGAAGCGTTTGCAGTGATGAACCCTCACTCAGCTGTGAAGGACTGTGCTTCCCCTCCTCTGCTGTGGCAGCCCTAATGAAAAAGAGCCATAACACGAGATGCTGCACAGGGGCCTGATTCAAATTTGATGAAGTCATTCTCGGGCCCGCTTGTCTTGCCTGGGTTTTATATTGGGCTCTAAAAACCGCGATTGGAGTCGATCTCCTTTTGGAGTGGCTCGTGGGGAGCCCGTGGATTTTGTTTAAATGCCCTGAAACTGCTGCACCGAGACACTGACTGAGGATTTACTGGTGGTTTAGCTGCAACTTTGCCATCTTATATTCCAGAATCCCATATTCTTGCTGATTTTGCTGGAGCTGGGTCCAGCTGCGTTGCAGAGCCTGGTTTGATGGCTGTGTGTGAAATCTGGATTAAACACGATGGAGTGTAAATCCTGCTGGGCTCAGATGTTGTTCCTTTTGCCTGGGCAGTGGGGTTTGCTGGGTTTTGTGTGGTTTCAAGGTAGCACATAACTCTTGCTTATACTGTAGGGGTGCTGTGAAGTGTAATCTCAGAGTTTTAATCAACTGCAATCAAGTTAAATACAACTGGGGGGGAAAGAGGGGTATTTTTGGCTTAGAAATTGGTGAAACTGGTCAGGAAAGAGAGGATCTTGTTGACTCAGGAACTTGGGGGGACTGATTTCTGACCCTGAGATGAGCTCAGTTGGTTAAAACCTGGTGCTGATAACCCCAAATTCAATCCCCTGGGTGGGCCTGTCACTTGAGAGGTCTGATGATCCTGGTGGGTCCCTCCCAACTCAGAATATTCTGTCAGGCCGCGCTTTTGCTTCTTTATATAAAATATATCTTTATATAATATATTCAGTGTATATATAAAATTATATATACATTGGGGTGTGTGTGTGTATATATATAAGGTAGAAATAATGTTTAAATGTTAATTCCACGTGGTCTGATGAGTTCTGGAGCAATCCAGCAGGTGAGTTCAGCGCACATTAAACTCGGTGGTTGCATTTGAAGTGATGCATTGACCAGGAGCCCCTTCCTTTGGCAGCTCTGCCCAGCCACACGTGTGGGAATCCGGGAAGGCTCCAGAATGGGATCCAGCAGGGGACAACGTTCAGCATCGGGGACAGAGTGAGGTACAGCTGCAATCCGGGCTTCTTCTTGGAGGGCCATGCCCTGCTGACGTGCCAGGCCAGCTCAGACAACTCTGCCTCCTGGGATTTCCCTCTCCCCGTCTGCAGAGGTACCGGCACCCCCTCCCTCGGGAACACGGCATTCCAGGGGCTCTCTGGGGGTGGGAAAGCTCCACAGAGTGGGAGTGGGATTTGAAGGACTTGAAAGCTGAACGTGATGCAGTTCATGTTGAGGTTCCTTTGTGTTGGATTCCTCGGAGCTGCCGGGGCTCGGGGGAAGGGATGGGGAGGTTCTGAAGCGCTCAGAGGATTGGAAATGCTGATTTAACTGCAATTTCTGTGTGTAAAGTGGGGGGGGAAAACCCAACTCTACCAGGGTGTGAAGTGACAGGACAAGGGGAAATGGCTTTAAAATGGAAGAGAGTAAGTTTGGTTGAGTTATTAGGAAGAAATCCTTCCCTGGGAGGGTGGGCAGGCCCTGGCACAGCTTTGCCCAGAGAAGCTGTGGCTGCCCCTGGATCCCTGCAAGTGTCCAAGGCAAGGTTGGAGCAACCTGGGCTAGTGAAAGGTGTGTCAGGGAATGGACTGGATGAGCTTTAAGGTCCCTTCCAGCCCACATCCTCCTGGGATTCTGTGACTGTCCATTAGACAAGGCACCTACCCAGGACCGTGCAGGTTTTCCGGATCAAACCCTGGGAGATGAGCCCGGATTTCCCGCTCTCTGTTGGACTTTTCTTGTGGCCCCATTCCCTGGTGATTGTAGGGTTGTGCTGGGGGCAGTGGGGCTGAGAGGTAAAACCTGACCTTCCCTTGGAGAAGCCTCCCTTCTTTCTCCCTGCGAGTCTGGGGCAGGGAAACCTAAATCCCTTTCTCAGTGCTGGGATCACGTTGCTAATTCGAGTCCCACGAGGGACTGGAGAGTCTGTAAATACTCAAGTGTCTGTGTTGTTCTACCAAAAACATTTGCTGCTGCTTTTGAAGTCCTTTCCCCCTCAATTCCTTGTGTGCTTCAGCAGAGCATCTTCTATTGATTCTTTCTATTGACTCTGCCTGTGCAATCAATCAGCACTTCTAAGCTGCAGCGTAAAGCTGGAATTTAAAGCCAGCAAACACTGTTTGCTCGGGATGTTTTCAATGCCTGCTCGGGTTGGTCACACAGCACTAAGATGGGTATTAATGCTGCTCACTGGGTTTTTTGGTACAACCTACCTGCTGTTCCAGGGCCAAGGGCATTCAGAGCGCTTGGAGGAGGGGTTCAAACTGCTGCTGGAGAGGGACAGTCATCACTGGCCTTTTTTGTGATCAGTTATGGTTCTTTTCTTTGCTTTCCCTTCAAATTAGGACTATCACCGTGGCTTTTTAACTGTTCTTTGATTTTGTTTTTCCACTTTTGCTGGGAGTGCGTGCAGGGAAAACATTCATAGGATCACATAATATCCTGAGTCGGGACCCACAAAGGTCCACCAGCCCTCAGCTGCTCCTCACATGGCCCCTCCAGGCCCTTCCCCACCTTCTCAGCCTCCTTTGGACACTGTGACAGCTGAAATTCACTGCAGCTCAACCTGCAGGGTTTATTCCCTTCAACTGCCCAACTCAGCTGTGATTTCAGCCCTGCCCTCCCCATCCTGAGCCAGCAGTGCTGATGGCTCTGACCCAGCTCAGCTCTTCCATCAGTGCCCTGGGAATGGCTCTGATGGCAGCACAGCGAGTGCTGGTTCAGGTGGGCTGGTTCCTGTGCCTGCAGGTTCCTGGAGGCAGCCACTTCTTTTTTTACTACATTTGCTCCTGATCCTTCAAGACTTGGAGCTTTTGCTTCAAGTGTTTTTTTTTTGGAGGCAGGAAGCAGAAATATTCCCGTGCAGCAGTTATATCTTGTTCCAGGGAAGGAGAAAAGCAGCAGAGACAGCCTGCAAATTGACTTGCTGGATTTGAAACCCTGCTGCCCTCCTTCCACCCTCGGGGGGCTCCCAGGAGCCAGACAGTTGTGCCTGGCTGATAAACTGGTGATACAGACTTTGGGCTGCTGCAAGGGGCAAAAAGATTTGCATTCTGACAAACAGCTTTACACCTTCCTCTGCTGGGAAAATAATGTTTTCAAAGCTGCTGCCTGAAGGAGAGTAAAAAAAAAAAAAAAAAAGAAAAAATTTCTTGAGAGCAAAAAGATCTTAGTAGCCTCTATGGCTTATAATTAATTCTGTTAATATTGGCTTATGGGTCACTGTCACCTGAAAGCTTGTTGAATGTATTCGGAGGTATTTTTTAATCTGAGCTGGAGATGGGATTCCAACAAATAAGGATGAGGGGTGCTCTTTGGGTGAGCAGGGGGTAAAACCTGGGAGCTGCTGCCTTGGGATTAATCTGTCTGGTGTCACTGTAAAGGCCATTGTTTGGCTGAGGACTCTTCCCTCCAGGATAGCTCCAGAGGTGGGACACAGCTGCAGGATTGGGCCACACTGACCCCTGGTTTCTTTGTGCCCTTTGCTCTGTGTTTGGCCTCTGCTTTGGAACATTCTTGTCTCTGCATTGGTATCTTTGTTCTGGTCTTGGTGCTCTGAAGGAATTGAAGATGCCCAAAAGTTCGTGGTGGAAAAGAACCACCAGGGTGTGTGAGAGGACCTGCTGGGGCTCTCCTGCTCCTTCAGAGGAATTCTCTGCACTCCCTTTGCCCAGCTCTGTGTGGAATTGCTGACCCTCCCCTGGGTCAGCAAACTCCAGGCACAGCAAAACGCTGCTTTTGAGGCACCAGGAGATGATCCCAAAACATCTGAACGTGCTGTGAAGCTCTCCCCTCCGTGCAGAGGGGGAGAAGCCTTGCCCAGATCGTTTGCTGAGTTTAAGCAGAACTGATGGGTTTGTGGTTCTGGGAGGCAGCTGAGTAAAAACTCAGCAAGGCAGGGGAAGAGTTGGGAGCATTTGTGAAGCTCCATTTTAAGCATATCAAATATGCATAATCTCATTAAAAGTGGTCTGTCTTACTGTAACTCAAGCAGCTGCTTAGGCTGTGCTGTGCCCAAAATAATTGAAGGGCTGTTCAAGAAGATTTTAGAAGATTGTAGGATATGTTTAAGCAATAACAACCTCTACAAACTGAGGGAGTGTGTGTGTGTATTTAGAGGTGGATGGGAAGGGAATGTATTTTCCATTAAATACCTTTTGCAATGAAGTTTTTTTCAAGGGATTTGAATTAAAAACTCCCCTTTTAATAATAATAGTGGTTATAAAACAGCCAACCCCCCACCATGCCTTAGGCTGGATCTTCAGCTACTGCAAGTTTGCATAGCCCAATAAAACAAATTAATTTCCTTGTTTAAGAATTCGAATCCAGCATTGAGTCAAAATTCTTTAGCATCTTCTCCATCCCCTCCCATGCTCCTTCCAGTACAAGGATATGGTTTGGAATCAGCCCTTTTTCTTTT
The DNA here is from genome assembly GCA_038380795.1 of Pyrocephalus nanus. Classification (NCBI taxonomy): domain Eukaryota; kingdom Metazoa; phylum Chordata; class Aves; order Passeriformes; family Tyrannidae; genus Pyrocephalus; species Pyrocephalus nanus. The sequence goes on along the minus strand of CM076285.1, from coordinate 5,356,166 downwards.
TACATGGAGCTTTGGAAGTCCCACTGTGAATCCTGTGTGTGATGCATCAAAGTTTGAAGGATTTTGGGGGGCTTGGAGTAGATGAGAGACTTTCCAGCCTGAATGTATTGATGATTTGTCTGTGAATAACTTCAGTTCACTGGCACTGCAGCAAATAAGAGCTTTGAGAGTTGTAACAGAAGACAGGCTGGGAGGGCTGGGGGGGTTCACCTGGAGAAGAGAAGGCAATGGGAGCCCTAATTTTGGCTGTTGGGGTGGCCCAGGGATTAACTCCTCGTCTGTTTTTTTTTTAATCACATCTTTCCTGCCTCTCCCCTTGCTGTGAGCCCTGTGATACCCCAGCATGTGCCATCCCTGCCAGGGTGGTGTGGGCTGGAAGGGACACCTTCCACTAGCCCAGGTCGCTCCGAGCCCCCTCCAGCCTGGCCTTGGGCACTTGCAGGGATGGGGGAGGCGTTGGCAGGGGGGCCTGGGAGGTGGCAGCACAGCCTGTGTGGGGTGTTCCCACCCTCCCCAGAGTGCCATGGCCCGGGGGGGGCCCTCCCTGCCGCTCCCCATCCGTCCCTGGTGCCTCCTGCTCTCGGTTTGGGCAGATGGGCTGCGGGGAGGGGGCTGGCACAGCCCGGGTGCCACGCTCTGCCTCTCCACTTTCCTTAGCTGGAGGCTGCAGGATCCAGCCCTGCTGGCAGATCCCGCTGATGGCACAGGACAGGAGCTCCTGTGAAGGTCTGAGAGCTGAGGATCCCTCTGAGCAGCCCCCTGGGATGGCCCTGCCCGTTCTGCCCCCCGTGTTTAACTCGTGCTCTCAGCCCTGCTGAAATGCAGCTTGGAAGGGGGTTGGCTTAAAATAGCCTGGAATGGAAATAAGTGTTTGTCATGTAAAGCCTCGAGCTCCTTGACTAAAGCATCTGAAATGCAGCTCTGCTACATGTTGTAAAGTTAACAGGCTTTGCTTTGTGCTGTTCCAAATAATGCTGAGCTGATGCTCTGAGCTGCCCTGTGCTCATCCACTTAATTCCATCTTCCCTTTACCTTCCTGACCGTGTTCTCTTCAGATCCTCTTCCTTTAGCTGCTCTGATACCTCCTCAAGAAATTCAGGCTGTGAAAAGGAGAGGACCTGGAGCAGGAGAATCTGGTGCAGGACCAGGGGTTGTCACTGCTGGGTTTCTGCACGAGGGGTTTTAAGTTTTTACCACATAAATTTCCTCAAGAAATCAGAGCAGGCAAAGACACGTAAGGCAGGTGTGTGGGATGCTCCAGTCCCTTTACTGTCAGATTTCTATTAAGTGCAGTATTTTTGCTCCCAAGTCCTGTTGTCCCAACCCACCCCTCAGCATCTTTGTCTCTTAAAACACACCTGGGTAGAATCAGCAGGGCTTGGCTGTGAACTGGGGCTGGTTTTGGTTGCTCTGTGTGTTCCCAGCCCTGATCACTCTGTCCCTTTGCAGCTGATGACGCCTGTGGGGGGACCCTGCGGGGCCAGAGCGGGATCATCTCCAGCCCCCATTTCCCTCTGGAGTACGGCAACAACGCCGACTGCACCTGGACTATCCTGGCTGAGCCTGGGGACACCATCGCTCTGGTTTTCATGGACTTTCAGCTGGAAGATGGATATGATGTTTTAGAAGTGGCTGGGACAGAGGGATCCTCGCTCTGGTAGGTGGCTGCGGTTTTTTTCCTGATTGTTGCTAAATTTGCTGCTGCTTTACTGTCAGTGAACTTCTGGCAGGTGTTTCACCAGATCAGTTTGTGGCTTTGACAGGAGGCTGTGGGTAGAATTCCCATCCCCTCTCTCATCTGAGAGCAGTGATCTCAGAAATACTGCTTTTATTCAGAATAAAGGCCTGGTTAAAAACCCTGACCAGCAGCAAGTGGCCGGTCTGGGATGCTGATCTCAAACCCGGTGTCCCTCTGGAAAGGGAGAATTAAATGTTTGCAAGATTCAAGTGTTGCCTGGGATTATCAGCAGGAAGTGAAATTGTGATTATTTATTAGGGTTCTGTCACAAATCCCATTCACTGGAGTGATTTCCACTTGCTGGCAATTTTGGGGGAACGGGATTTGAATGCTGAGGATGGATTGATGTGAGAGAAGTTGCTATTTCCTCTGTGCCAATTGTTTACCACTCCCAGGACTCCTTGGAAAATTAGGTGTTGCCGTTCCATGAGAAAAAAAAAAAAAACCCAAACAACCCACCCTGGCTTGATTAGATGCATTAATATTTGAGGGCACTGCTGGTTTTGAGCCATTCTGGGCTGCAGTGAGGATCAGTCACCTGTGGGGTGTGGGGAAAGATGGATGGAGCTGGTTAAGAAACATTATTCAGCCCGGAGGTGTTGCCAGTGCAACGCTGTGTCTTGTCACATCAAAAAGAAAACAAAGCCTGTCAGAGTGAACCTGCTGGGAAAAAAAAAAATTAAAAAAAATAAATTAATAAACCACCCCTAAGTGCAGCAGGGAAGAACTTTCAGCAATGGCTCAGCAGATGAAAGGCTGTGACTGTGAGAGGAGCTCCAGTGGCTGGTTCAGGGCTGGGGGAAGGAGCTGCTCCCTCCTTTTGAGGTCCATCCCTCATTTTTATGGCACCAGGGAACACACGGGGGGGGGGGGGAGATGAACCCACCAGAGGCACCTCATTGAATATTCCTGAAGGGAACTTCGCAGTCCCATAAGCGGAATTACAGAGAGTCTTATTTGAAATCTCATTTTTCAAAGCTGGCCCTCACAACTCAGAGCCTGATAATTAAATTCAGATGACTCATTTTTTTCAATAATTTTTTGCCCGTAGGGGAGGGAAAAAAAACCCAACCAAAAAGCTGGCACTCCTATCTCCTCTTTAAACATGTTGATATGATTCAGCATGAAAATAGAGCTGAAACCCTTTTTTTTTTTTTTCCCCTTCTGTCTATGAAAACCTGGTTTTAATTATTGGTAATATGGCAGATAGACTTGCAGCCAAATCAACCACCCTACTGAAGTATCTCCCAGCTAAATATTTCATTTCCTAAGCATTATGAATAGTTTTAGTCATGTCCGGAGCCGTGCACAAATAAACAAAATTAAATTTCATCTGGGGGATAATTCCTATGTATTTCCAAGCCATGGAATGTGATCTCATGGTGGCATTTATGAGACCATTAACTCAGCACTTTAAGTAACCTTGGCTTGACCTGCACTTATAAAAATCTGCATTATCATTATTATTCATCCTCCCCTCTTTAAAAATAGACATTTTGTTGGGTTTTATGGGCCAGGTTGATGTAACTGCCTTCAGTGTTGATCCCCCTCCCTGGAGAATCCTCATCTGAGCCTCATTGGCTGCCCAACCTGTTGGATGTAAATCCTGCAGTAAAAGTGTTCCAAGGGAGAGGACGTGGCAGGTCCGAGCAGAGCAGTGTGGAGGCTGAGGAGCTGTTGGAGCCATATTAATAAAATAACACATTTACAGCTCTTTTAACTGTGCTCTCTCAGCTTCTGTCAGGGGACTTCGGGTCTGGATTGCCTTGACAGGTGAGAAATAAAATTCTGCCGAGGAGGGAGCAGGAGGGGGAGAAAGGAGCAGCGTGAAGATGAGCCTGTCAGATTGGGAAGGGCCAGGAGAAGGGGGGGCCAGGCTGGAAGGAAGAATATGGAGAGGGGGATGGAGTAACTGTGTTCCAGGGGGAGCTGTCCCTGCCCAGGCAGGGGTTTGGAAGTGGATGATCTTTAAGGTCCCTTCCACCCAGCCCAGCGTGGGATTCTCTTACATCCTCACCCCCAGACTCTTTCTTGCCTTCAAGACTTGGGGTTCTCTTGCCCTTCACTTTGTCCTGGCTGAGAGATCCGAAGGGATCAGTGATGTTTTCCCCATGCAAAAGAAGAAAATCCCCCAAAGCAGCTTGGGCTGGAGCCCTGAGGGGGCCTGAGCTGTGCTGATGTGAGCTCAGGAATATCATGATATGAGCTCATCAGGGCTGCTGGGGGCTCCTGCCTGAGGCTCCCCCTCCCTGCTGAAAGGCCAAAACGTTCCAAACTGAGCAGCTGAACCATCCCCAGCCCCTGTTTGCTGATGGGCAGCCCTCAGGCTGGTCCTGGTGGCACCGATCCTGCCCTGGGGCAGACGTGTCCCAGCCTCCTCTGCCCTCAGGAGCTTGCCCTGAAGCTTTGGGGAGGTTTGACTTGATTTAAACTGCTGTCTTTGATCTGCTGGTTTCTCTGAGAGCCCTCAGACCAGTTGCTGGGGGGTGTCTGAGGTGAGGGATGGAACTGGCGTGGGGTTGGCAGGAATCTGGGTCCTGCAGCTCAGTGTCCTGCACCCCTGTGTCCCCCCGGACCCCCTCTCCCACCTCCACATGGACTGGGGAGATCAGGACTGCACTCTGAGCACCCCTCAGAGTAACTTTACGGGGTTTTTTTTGCTTTGCCTGTGGAGGAGGAGCTCTGGATTTCCTCTGTGCTCTTCTGCTGGGGTTTAAATTCACACAGGCAACGAAAATGTGGTTGTGTGTCCCTTGCCCTTCTGTCTGTCAGGTGCTGAGATCTCCTCCAGCTTGTCTGGGCCCTGTGTCTAATCTTAGACACAATAATGCTGCTGTTGCCAGCCGAGGTGGTGCTGCAGGAGATGATTAACAATCCAATTTGTGTGTGTTTCCAGGCATTGGCTCAGCTCAGGTGTGTGTTTTTCGGGGTGTAACCAGGTGTTCAGCAGGGAAGGTTCCTGCAGCCATCCCGCTGTAGCTGGAGGTAAAAGGTGTTTGTGCAGAGCCAAATTCCTCCAGAGCAGAGAATTTCAAACCTGGGGAAGCCTAGCAAAGCAGCTTAATGCTTGCCACAGAAAGTTTGCTTTATGCTGCTGAGCTGGAGAATGGGAGGGAGTGAAGGGAGGCAGTGCCAGCTCCAGCCTGCCCTGCTGAGCAGGTGAGCAGCTGCCACAGCCTTCTCCCCCAGAACAGCATTTGGCTGTTTGTTCCACCACTGAAACTATTTAGAAACCTCTGCTCCTGCCAAGTGAAGGAGTTCCATGAGCTCAGATTAACGAGCTCCTGCTTTGTCTGCCCGGGACAGACCGGCTGGCGAGTTTGGAAGGTTCACGAGATGTTTGTGAGATGGGAAATTCACTCTTAAGATATGGATGGTTTTTTTTTTTAATAGTGAGGCTTTTCAGATCTTTTAGAGCTTGTGTTGTGTTTTGCAACTGCATGTGGTAGAGTTGGTAGGAGGGACTGGGATTTTAGCTGGGAAGGTGCTGTTGTTGCTGCTGTGTCAGAGTGTGGTGGGATTCCGACCAAAAATACTCAGAGCCTCTTTGGGTTGTGTATTTTAGGGGGGTTGCATCATCTCTCACATTACCTCAACTGCCCTCCCACTCTCTGAGTCTTCCTGTGGCATTTCCCCCAGGAACCATTCCGTTCTCCCTTGATTTTGTGTTAATAATCCCATACTAAGGGAATGCAGTGGGAGAGGTGGGGCTGCAGGTGGGGAGCTGCCAAATCCATGGAGTTTATTCCTGTCTGGATTCAGTTCCTCCTCTTCAGTGTCTCATCTCCATCTTGCCTTTTCAGCCTTGGAGCTGTATTTTCCTCCCTTGCACAAACACTTTTTTTCTCCCCCTGAGGACTGTTTTTTCACTTCATTTGTTTGGAGTTCAGTTTAACTTTGATTTCCCCTGATTTCCTGGAACCTGCATGTGTATTATTTTGCATTACTACTCTAGCACAGCTGTGCCAGATGTGAAGGCATCTTGCTGTGCTCCAGGGGTGCTTCCTACAGATGTTGAGCAATGGGTGAAAACCAAAGGGAGCAGGGACCAGGGTGAGCCTGGGAGAAATAAGAACCTCTGCATATAAAGTTCCTCTGGTGAATTCTGTATCTCCCTTTCTGGAGCTGAGCCCTGGAGACCCCTTTGAGCCACCAGCCCTGTCTGGAAGAGCGTTTCAGAAGTTCTCTCTTGTTCTGTGTTCCTGCAGAGAGTTGAGTTTGGGGGAAGAGAGGCTGGAAGAATCATCAGCGTTTGAGCAGCTCCTCTTTATTTCCTTCCTTGTCATTACCTGCAGTTGACCCTTCCCTCCCCACCACCCTCATCTGTCTCTGAGTGGTTTCTAATAGTCATTAAAGTTCTCCCATGCAGGATCTGCTCTGTGACTCCCTCCTGGTGCCCCTCCTTCCCCACCACTGCCCAAGCCTCATCCCTCTGCACGCCGAGTGCTCTGAGGGATGCGAGTTCCTGGAGGTCACTGCTTCACATGATGCTGCTGGTTGGTGAAAAACTCTTCTCTGTGTGGGCTTCTAATGAACCAGCCTATTTTCCTTCTATCAAAGCAGCCTCTGATCCTTGGGGAGCTGCCTCAGAGCTTTCAGGGCGTGTTTTCATCTCGGAGCTCGGTCGGCGTCTGTGAAGTCCACGCAGAGACTTTGGCTCCGAAGGGTTTGTGAACCAGGATTTGGTATTTTGTCACTTTACTAAACGTGTTCCTCGTGCTGCCAAAGCTCTGGGCCTGCATCTGCTGCTGCTGCTCCCTGTGCAGGTCACTGGGACAGCCTTGGAAGGGTCCTGCAGGCTTTTCCTGGCCGTGTCCCTCATCCCAGCCCTGTCCCCGGAGCCTCCCCAGCAGCCCCCGTTCTTGGCAGGGACTCTGGGACACACACCCTGCCTGGTGACTGCTTTCAGATGACTCTCATCTCACACTTGCCACTTTCTTTTTATTTTTTTTTTTGAATTTTTCCAGTCAGTAATTGCTTTTATTTGCAAGTTGACAAGCATTCTCCTGCCCTGTGCAGCACGAGGCTGGCAGGTTATTGTGTGGCTTGAAAGAACTTGTTTCATCGCTGGTTAAAGCCCAGATAATGCAAGTGGGGAAGTTTTCTTTTCCTGGGCAATGAATTGAGCTTCCTTATTGTAAGAGTTAATTAACTCTTGGGTGCTTTATCTGTAATATTCAGATGTTTTTCTTGCATGGCAGTGTTTTCCATAGATAGGACTGGGAGTGAATAAAAAAAACGTGTATGAAGTGGCTTTTGAAATCCCTGTTTAAATGGCAGTTACATCTTCATTGTGATCTGGAAAACAGACTTAACTGAACTTTATCTTTTTTTTTTTTTCTTCCAAAAAGCATTTATAGTCCTTTTAATTGGGAACGAGTTCTCCAAAGGCTTTCAAGCTGCACAACTTTGCTTTGGTGGGAAACAGTCTTCCTGCAAAACCCCCCCCTTTTTTCTCTTGGAAGGATGTGTTCTCTGGAGAGGACATTTTGGAAGAGTTTGTGAGAATCCTGTTCAGGCAGCAAACCCCTGGAACTCCTGCAGGGGTTCAGTGGTGGGGCTGTTCCAGCCTTTGTAGCTCCCTGCACTGCCCTCCAGGCCTCCTCTGAATATGGATTTTCCCTGTGCAGAACAGGAATTGGTAGGTCAGGGAGCTGTTTCTCCCTGCTGGGAGGCAGCTGGCAGTGCTGGAGCCCTGGATTCCTTGATTGCTTCCCGAGGGGATGCAAATCATCCCCCTGAGCACCCCCATGGCTGATCTCAAATCATCCCCTGAGCACCCCCATGGCTGATCTCAAATCATCCCCTGAGCATCCCCCTGGCTGATCTCGGAAGTTCCAGGAGGGATAATGCTTTGCACAGAGTGGTTCCTGCACATTGTGATGCTGCTCCTGGGCTGTGGCACTGCAGGAATAACTGGGAAGTGCTGGAAGGAAGGGTAAGATGGGCTGAGAAGGTTTAGGGTGGAGGTTTAGGTTTCCATGCTCCTGGCTGCCCATCCTTCTCCTGGGAAGCGTCTGCTCCAGGCTCCTGAAATCCTGCCCTGGAACATGGCAGGGAGAGACAAGTGTGGCAGGTTCCAGTGCAGGGGCCCCATGACCTCTCCCACTCATGTTTCATTCAATAAAACATGATTAGATTTCGTTTACTGCTCTCTGGCTTAATCTTATTGTTCCGTGCATTAATGTGATTAATTCTATTTGCTGCCTAGTACAGAGCATTTAATGAATATTCAGGCTTTGTAAGCCAGGGAAGAAGATGCTCTTAGGCTGAAAATTACCCTGATCATGGTTTAATTGTCCTTTTTATCGCTATTTGTCCTTCTTTTTCTGTTTGGGCACCTCTGGGGCAGAGAACCCCATGTGAAGGCCACTGTTGTGTGCTCTGCACCCCAAGGGATGAGGTGCAGCAAGGTCTGTGGTGTGTGTGGAGGGGGAAAAAAAGCCCAGAAGGTCACAAAATATTAATTTCTAATTGTGTTTGTCCTGCAAACACGTGTTGGGAGAATGAAAGACAGGTTTGTTTGCAAGAACACTCGATAGCTGCCATCTGAAGAGGGTTTTTTGAGAGACTGAGCTTGTGCAAATTAATATAAAACAAGTGGCTGGAACTGAGAAAAGGACTGGAATATCAAGAAGTAGCTTCAGGATGGGACCCAAAATATAGGTGGCCACAGGGATTGGAAAATGGTGAATTTGGCAGGGGAAGGAGACTTAATGTAAGTGCAGATGATGTCACAGGTTGGAAAAAGTTGGACATTTGGGGTCCCCTTTAAGACCCTGCCTGTCTGCCCCATGGGGACACTGATTTTCCCCCAGTTTGAGCAAGGATTTTTGGACAAATGCTGGTGGGAAAGATCCCTGACTTCACTTAAAGGCGCTTCCAGGAGGTGTCTCTGCCTTCCCACTGCGTTTTTTCCTGTTCCCAACCCCACTCCTGCTGTTCCCTGCGAGAGGGGCTGAGGCTGTGCCTGTGCAGGGAGCTCTCCCTTTGCTCAGGAATTCACCACATTTGAGGGAGCTGCGTTTTCATGTCAGAATGTGTCTGCCAGAGCTGATAATAGTCATGTTTTACACTGCTCACCCTTATCTGCAGCTTCAAAGTGAGCAGCACAGACACCTCGGGTGCTTTCAAAGCCCTCTCTCTGCTGGGCTTTCTTTGGGGGCCCAGCCAGGAAGGTTTTTCTTCTATTTACAGGTTGTTTAAACGATGTAAGCACTTGGTTTCCAGATGTCAGCTGCTTCACAAAATGTGTTTTAAATGATCTCTGCCTGCTGGGATTTCTTCCCTGGGTTCTCTGCAGCTGCTCCCCATGTGACAGCACGTGCTGCTTCCCTGGGTTGGGTTCCCACGGCTCTCCTTGAAGTGCCAGAGGTGGAAGTCACAACTGATGGATCCACCTCGGTGCTGAATTCATCTCTCTGGTGTTAAAGTGATTTTTTTCGGATGCCTGGGCCGCAGCAGAGGAAAATTTCCGTGTTTCAAAGATTAGGGGAACACTGATGTGTGTTGTCGCATTTCCTCTCCGCTAGAGAGATGAAATAAAGTGTTGCCACAGCCAGAGAACTGAGAACTCTTCAAGTAAAGAGCTGGAATTGTGTTTTCAAAGCTGGGCTGTGGCATTTGTTCATCCTGACACACGCAGATATCTGTGACCTGTTGTGCCTTGGCAAATGTGATGGAGCACAAAAACATTTGTGTACATATTCATTTAGATTGCCAAACTCCTCCATTTTCCAGCTGTGGCGCAGTCCTGGAGGCCTCTTGTCCTTGACTAACAACCTTTCAGTTAATGTGGAAAAAGCTGGCTTCTGTCCCTGCTGTTTGCTTGCTGCTGCCTTAAAACCTAAAGATGCCCTGGCACTGGATCAGTGCAGGGTCTGTTGTCCATTCTGGATCCATGAGGAGCTCCTGGGTTCCTAAACAGGCAGGGAATTGCCTGGGAGCAGTTTGGAAGTGGCTGGCACAGCCTCCCTGCACCTCTGGGCGGTGGAACCCAAACTGAGCATCCTTGGGGGGGAGATTTTGGTGTTTCCTGAAAGGAGTTTGCCCAGAGCCCGACTCTGAGCTCAGGGAACAAGGACAGGCTGTCAGGCAGAAATGGGAGGGATTTCTGCTGTGGGGCTCTCCTCTCAGTGCCTCCAAACCCAGGGGTTTTCCTCCTGCACCGGTCTCGGGTGTCAGCACAGAGATGTTTTTGCCTCACGTGGTGCTCCAGCGCGGGGCTGAGGGTCTGGGAGCAGCAGTGATGATTAAATGCAGGCACTCCAGCTGAACATCTCGTGCCCACGGATCTAATCAGCCTTCCTCTAGGTGGAAGGAGCTCGTGGCTCTGCATCCCTGGGGCTGCTGGGCTGTGCTGCTCTGCTCGGGGTCTCTTTAGCTCGTGCTGGGCCTGGCTTTGACAGTTTGGGGTGATTTGGTTTGATTTTTTGATTTTATGGGGATGTTTTGATTTTTTTTCCCTCACGGGGACCTTTCTGGTGGCTGGATTTAGGGTGGGGAGAGCAGGAGGAAGCCCAGGGCAACAGTAAATATTAGATTAGTAGAAGACAAGATGTGTTGACAGTTCATGTCTAATGCCTGTTTTCCTGGCCACAAATAGCTGGAATTCTCATGGAATCGTGGAATGGTTTGGGATGGAAGGGACCTTAATGATCAGCCAGTTCTCCTAGCCCAGCTTGCTCCAAGCCCTGTCCAACTTGGCCTTGGACACTTCCAGGGATGGATCAGCCAGAGCTTCTCTGGGCAACCTGTAAGCACCAGTGACCTGAACACTTGCCCAGCCTTGTCCCTGTTTTTAAACCAGGCATGCTGGTTTGAGAATTCCCACTTGGAGCACAGGGGAAGGACCCGTCTGGTCCTGCTTTCCTTTATCCCTTTGTCTTCCTCCTGTGCTTTCTGAATTAATTTTATAATCATCTTTTAAATGATGGAGCAGTTCAAATTAGCTCTTTTAGTCAGAATTACCTGCATTAAAGATCTCCCTTAAAAAAGAAAGGCATAAAAGTAATTAATTGCTTCAATTATTATAATGTGGCTTAGCTTGTGGTTTTTCTGTTAGGAAAACCAGGTTTTGATAAGTCAGCTGTTCTTAAAAGGGGGGAAAAAAAATAGAAGTGCTTCAGGCTGGGAGCTGGCATGAAGGCAGTTTGAAATAAGGTTGTTCTCTGTGTAATGTAACAGAATAAATTAACACCATTGATCCTGGAGCAGTGTCCTGTGCTCCAAACAGCCTGATGGGAAGGGGAGTGTTCAGAGAGGAGGGTGTTTCTTTTTTTTTTTTTTTTAATTACCCAGTCACAGATGCTTTGTATGAATTTAAAAAACCAAAGGATATTTGTTCAAAGCCACCCTGGAATTTCTGGAGCCTGGAAGAAAATCAAAGGGAAGGAGGGGGGTTGGGAAGGAAAAGGAAAGCTTGAAGGAGGTTTCCCAGCCAGCCTGTGGCAGATGGGAGGGTGGATATTGCAAACCTGCTGGTGTGAGAGGTGGAGAACCCAGAGTGGTGGTGGAAGGGGAGGCAGCTCAGCTTCCAATGATTCCATGGTCATATTCTCTCAAAAACCAAAAGCAGTTTAAACCTAAAAAATGGTGGGGCAGGAGGGTGTGTGAATGGCTGCTCAACATCTGCCCTGGCCCTGCTGCCCCCAGGAAACTCCAAGGCAGAAAGACCTCGAGTGGTTGTTGTTTAGAACATATTGATTATTTTTTCTGAAGGAACTAGAGATTTTTTTGCATGAAATTAATATATTGGAATTTTTGTGGGCAGAATAAAATCCTCATTAAATTTTGCAAGCCTAGGAGATGTCTAAAACAGCTTGCAATTAAAATTCATTTTGAAGCGAGTTAGCAGAAGTTTTGTTAATGTTTAACATCTTTATGGGTGTCATTCTTTGTAAATTTGAACTAATTGAGTCCAAAGGGACAAAATAATAGATTCTGCTTTTGCTGGGGATGCCAGGGCTTGCTTTGCTTTTGGCACTTTTCCCCTTTTCTTTGTGCAAGTTCTGATTTAAGGTAGTTGCCAGGAAAGCAACAATTTTGCTTTTGATGCCAAATTACCAAGAATCCATCATCTTCCCAAATCTCTGAGAGGCTGGAGCAGATCTTGGGGGAAAGACTTGCTGCTTGTCTGCACCGACTCCGAGGGCTTTGCTGGTTTGAAGTCGGGGAGATTTCAAATTGGATTTTTAAAGCTTTCCTCCTAAAGTTAAATCAATTCAGCTTGAGCTGGGAAAGTCTTGCTTGGAGCAGAGGTTGTGCCTTGATGTTTCCTTAATTGGGACATAAACCAATCTGAAATGTTTGGAATTGTGTTTTTTTTGTGTTTCTTCTACTCTCCCTAAATGTTTTTCCTGGGATCCTTGAGCAGTTTATGGGGGGCAGTGGGAAATGTGTGGCTTTAGAAGCTTTAAAACCCCCTTGGACTCGCAGGTTGGAAGGTGTCAGAGCTTTGCAAGACTCTTCCCAGCAGAGCCCTGTTGAACCAAAGTTTAATCCAATCAAGGGAGAATTCCTGGCAGAGGCTCTGCCGTGGCTGCACCGACCCCTCCAGCGCTGGGAGCTCGGAATAGCCTCTTAATGGCACTTTATTGATTGAAGGGGTAGAAAGTTCATCTAAACTGTGGGTAATTCTGGTAATTTCCTTGCAGATCTGACTGCTGGGAGGCTGTAATTGCTGCACCAAGCTTTGACTTATAAGCAGTAGCACTAACAGACCCGTTAATGGTGTGGCTGCTGTCGGCGGTGACGCCGCAGGATCTCCTGTGCCACGTGCCTTGGCTCGATCCTAGCGGTGAGGTCCTGCAAGGGAGATGCTCAGACCCGTCTAGAACTGGTGGGATTAGTGGAATTCTGGACTGGCTGCAGCCCAGGGTGCTGTCTGTGTGCTGCAAGGTGACGTTGCTGGCACACGTCCTGATTGGGTCAGCGGGACACCGCTCCTGCTACCCCTCCCTGGGGCAGGGCTTTGTTTCCCTCTGGACTCGGTGAGACTGCTGGTTTCTGCAGCCTGCCGAGGTCCCTCAGGATGGCAACGTGCCCACCTGGTCCATCAGCTGCTCCCAGAGTTCTGTGTTGCCCACAGAGCTCCGTCCCATCACCCAGATCGTCGATGAAGGTGCCAAACCACGTTGGCCCCACACGAACTGCTGTGTAAAGGGGGATTTCTTTTCCCCAACAGAAAGTAGGCCCAGTCTCTGCTGCCTTTCCCAGAACTCTGTCACAATCTGCTTCATTTCAGGCTGAAACAAGTGTTTCAGGATTTCCTATCTGCTCAAACCAGGGGGAATGTGGAATGATAGGGAAGAGAGGAGCAGTTGGCTCCGTTGGTGACAGGATCACATCAGCTGAAGAGACTGAGCTGAAGAGGTGCAGATTGATCTGCTCTGAGGATCTGGGAGAGGAAGAGAAACTTGGAGCAGCAAAGGGCAGACAGAAGGCAGGTTTAAAAAGTAGGAAATAATAAAGTAAAACCCACTGGCAGCGCTTTCAGGTAGTCAAGAGTTTCTGCAGTTGGAAAGACTTCACGTTGTGCTAAGGTCACCCACAGAGGCTTCTTAAAAGGGACATTTTGCCCTTGTGCAGTTCTTATTCTGCTGTCTTGGCAACTCTGATATGTGCACTGAGGTGTTAGAGAGCTCTTCATCTTCCCCAGAAAGCCACTGAGCAGCAGACACTGCCTGTGCTGGTCACTGGAGGGAGGGAGCGGCCCCAGGTCCTGCTGAGCTCAGGGCTGGAATGCTCAGCCCCTGCCAAGCCCTGGCAGAGCTCTGTCACTGATAAAGCTGCTCTGGGGAGGATTAATGTGCTTGTTTTGTCGTGGATGCAGGGCTGGGTTTCATTCAGCACCAGGATTAAGTCAGGCAGTGAACTCTGCATTGATTTCTCAAGGAAGGGGCCGTGCTGGGAGGGGTTTTGCCCCCCTGAGGATGTAAACCTTGCTGGAGCACAGGGGGTGGTGTGACCTCCTCACATGGGACAGCGTCCTCTGACACCCTCAGGCACAGGGTGGGTTGTGGGGGTGTCCTGGGCAGGGCCAGGAGCTGCACTTGGATTGTGGGTCCCTTCCAAGCCAGGGTGTTCTGTGATTTCATAGTGCTGTTGTGTGTGCCCAGAAGAGGAATTACAGCTTCACCCTCCTTGTGCAGCCAGTGTGTGGATCATCCAAAGGAATTAATCAACAGCAATAGGCAATTGCAGGATTCTGGCTTTGCCATCCCCATCTCAGTCACATCCAGCTTCACCAGCAACCACTTTGTCAAATCAAACAATATATTAAACATATTTAATATTATCCTCACTAGTAGCTGGGGGTCTCCCAAGTGCTTGTCTGATGGCAGTTTTTGTTCTTCATGCAGAAAATAAATGACCATTTTTTAACCACAGAATGGTTTGGGTTGGAGGGGATCTTAAAGAGCATCAAGTTCCAACCCCAACCACATTGTGCATGTTCATATTCTGGGGTGTTTTCACCCAGTTCACCCTCCCAGAGACCTGCAGGTCTCACCTCTGCCCAGTCTCACACCCCTGCTGTGGTTCAGTGGGCTGAGGAAGTTCCCAAGCAAATACAGATTTTATCAATGTAAATTGGGAATTCTGGGGAAGACAAAAGTGAAGCTGCTGCTCGGATTGCACCTCTGATAGCTTAGCATTTTTTGTGGGGCTGGGCTTGGGGTTGGGTGGGAGTGGCACACTTTGTATGACCTGTGTCTTCCCTCAGGTTTGGGATGGAGGTCAGGGGGCATCACCTGTGCTGAATTTTCTGCTCCTGGGCACGGGGAGGGGGAGCTGGGGGAGCTCTGGGATCTGTGTCGGAGCATCCCCATCCCGGGGAATGAGTTTGTTCCGGCGGTGATTTGTGATCTAAATCGAAGTTAACAAGGGTGGCGGGACGTGCTGCCTCTCTGCAGTCTGTGCAGATGGGGGTGTGCTCTGTAATGCTCAATCTGTGCCTTCCTGCAAGATGGACTTAAAAGGATCAAGCTGTTGCTCCCTCCACCACAGTCCTGGTGGCTTTCAGCGTCTGCAGCGCGGCGTCTTTTTGGTCGCATTAAAATCAAGCTGTGAACAAAAGCAGGTTATTGATTCTTTGAAACAGAAGGATTCTTTGGCAGGCAGTTAATGAGCTCAGAACACTTCCAGTTTCTGATTTTTTCGAAGGGTGTTGAAGTTGTAACATCTCAGTTAACACATGGCAGGGGAGCCTGCAAAGCCTCAAAGTCCTGGGGGATTTATCTGTTCCTGGCTGAGCGGGGTTTTTGGGCGAGGTCTCTGCTGGCTTTGGCTGCTGTGGATTGGTCCCCAAAACCTTTTGGAGTGGCCATGGGGTGCTGGGAGTGAGCAGAGAGAAGAGGGTCTCCCTCCAACAGACATTTCTTGCTGTTGGGCTGGGGGGTGACTCTCATCACCCCCAAACCAGCACCTTCAAAGGCTCAGCTCCTCGCTGAGAACGGCAGTGCTTTGTGTGTGGCTTTGGTTTTGTTTCAGTCCCAGCCTGCCTGGTGCTGTGTCAGTGACCTGCAAACACAGCTCCTCGTGGCTGTTCCTCTGCAGATGAGGCCACGTGGGGGAACGTGTGTTAAATAAATCTGCTATTCACGGGTGCTCCAGGGCTTCCTCTGCTACTGCTGTAACACAGGAGCACCTTCTGCACACTCAGGGGGAAATTGCTGGGACGAGGAGAGCGGAGCTGAGCGAGGCAGGTGGGATGAAGTGCCTGAGGAAGTATCTGCAGATACAGTGCTCTTGATTCCAGTAGGAGTGTGAGTGTGACATCCACGTCTCCCCGCTGATGCTTCGTGCTTTTGTGCTCAGATTGCAGCTTTTGGTTAGGATGGGGAGGGGGGGAGTGGAGTACGTGGAATTTTGGCTTTGGGGTTGGTTTGTTTATTATTGAAGCCTGGCCTGAGTGTATAAGGTGTGTGTGGTGACACGGGTGTGTCTGTGCCCCTGATCAGAGCCCAGAGCAGGCCATTTCTGAAGGCTCTGGGTGAAGTTCTGTCACCCCTGGTTGTTCTTTTCCACCTTGACTCTTCACCCCCTTTAAAGCCCCCACACTGAGAGGCAGGGACAGCAAACCCCACCTGTGACAGCCCTCCAGGTGAACCCAGGGAGGTGACTGAGAGGAAGGTTGTCCAGCTCATTTCCAAGGCATTCCTGACTCATCTCTCCCTTGGCAGAGACAGCACAGGCAGCATTACAATAAAAATTACGTTACTAGATCCGTAGCAATGTCATTAATGTCAGTTCTGAGTCCATGAAAAGGGGGCAGAGGCTCTCAGGGAGCTGAAATTGTTCCAGTACTGAGAGAAACCTTATTTTGCAGCCCAAGTTTATTGCATTCTTTAACTAAAGTATGGAAAGCAGAGGAAGGAACCAACCCCAGGCCCCCAAGACATGTTCCCCCCATAACACCCATATTTATCACGTACCTCCCTTCACAATCAGTTTCCCACAGCTCTTCAAAGATCATTGTTTCCTGGCTGCTGCTGGAAGGCATCTCCCAAACTGTTATTTTTCATTGTTAATGCTTTGCTCTAACAGTTATTTTCATCCCTAGCCTGTGTACCATCGGTGTGAAAACAGATACAGGTGGATAACTACCAATTTCAAGCGCACTGGTTTCCAGCCCCTTCTGTTTCCCCTCACTGAAGGATTTCCCGCTGCAGATAACTGGAATTTTATTGCATGTCCCGAGCTGGCAGAGCTGTCCTCCAGCCTCTCAGGTTGTGTTTCAGCTAAAGAGGCTGC
Organism: Pyrocephalus nanus; assembly: GCA_038380795.1. Taxonomy (NCBI): domain Eukaryota; kingdom Metazoa; phylum Chordata; class Aves; order Passeriformes; family Tyrannidae; genus Pyrocephalus; species Pyrocephalus nanus. The sequence goes on along the minus strand of CM076285.1, from coordinate 5,339,674 downwards.
TGGAAAAGGCTGCCCTGGGAGTTCACTGGTGTGTGTTTGTGTGTGTGTGCTTGCAGAGGGTGTGTGTTTGGAGGCAGTGCTGCAGGAACTGGGGGGACATCGCTCACGAGCAGACGGTGTGATGTGCTAAATTGAGTGGAACCTGTGTTCCAACTTCCCAGAGCGTGGTCGTGCCTGAACGCCGCTCGTTCACCAAGTTTGCGAGTTGAGGGGTGGGAGACACGGAGGTTCTGTTGGAAGTATAATTGGATGGGTAATATCTCGGGCCTTCTTGATGCCTCTTTAACCACTTCAGATTTGTAATGTGCCAAAAATAACGGAGCAGGCTGCTGTGGCCGTGGCTGTGCAGCTGGGAATAGATTTTAATTGATGGCTCCTGTCAAGCCATGCAGGCAGGAGAACCATTAAAGTGAGATTTCGTGTCCCTGCTCACTTAAACAATCTGCTACCAAGTCAGAGCTGAGCTTTATTTTTAACTTGGTATCATCAGCACTCGTACCAGGAGCTTCCTAGGGCCGTATCCTGGGATTTTGGGGTTTCCAGTGGTGAGCGCTGCTGAGCACTGGCTTCGTCTGCTGGTGGAGTAGATGGTGCTCAGACCCTGCCAAAATCCCACCTGTGGAATAAGGGGCAAGCCCAGCTTTGGAGTCCAGTTTAGGGGAGACTTTCTGAGCTGCAGTGGAGCTCGGAAAGTGCGTGGAGGGAAGGTGGCAGTGACCTGGGGCACTGGGACGTGTGACCCTGCGTGGGAGTGGGCTGTGAGTGTTCCCAGAGGGACCTGTGGAAAGGCTGTGGTCAGGAGGAGAAGCCTCTCTGATGGAGTCTGGGTCCTCCAGCGGGTTCGGGTTCCTGTGGTGGTTTGGGCTCTGAGCTTGTGCACCTTCCCAAGGGTTTTTCCAGGGGGCAGGACGCTGTGCTTCCTGCACCCTCCTGCTGGCTTCGGAGCTGGAGCAGGATTTACTCTGTCCTACCTTCCCTGTCTCCTCCAAGGCACGGCAGGCCAAGCAGGTCACCAGCCCAAGAGCCCTGGCAGAGATGGGGCTCCTTCTGTTTGCCCCGAGGCACGTCTGCATTCCCTGGCACCTCTCCAGCTGCAGGGCCTGCTGTCAGAGGAGACCAGAATTCCTCCTGTGCAGCAGGAGCACATTTTAACTCCTGCTTTGGAGAAGAGGCAGGGAAGACTCGTGGCTGTTTCCTGTGCAGGACACATCCCTCCCCCACCTCCATTAAACCCCAAATCCAGCCCGAATCCCGGGATACGTCCCTGTGTGTGAAAAAAACCCAACAAACCACAGTTACTCAGATTTGCGGATGAACAAACTGGGGAACTTTTATTGAAACTTGTGCTTCAGCGGGGAGGGACTGCAGTCACAGGTAGGACATGAGGAAGTTGCGCAGGCTGGCGGCCTTGGTGGTGAAGCAAACCACGAGGTTCTTCTTGCCGGCCTGCTTCCTGCCCATCGGCCTGCGGGCCATGGCCCTGCTGCGGTACATGCCCCTGCCTCTCTTCATGCGCTCGGCCTGGTTCATGTACCTCTCCTGCTCTCTTCTCGGGAGCTTGTGCCACATCCTCCCCATCCTCTTGGCCATCTGCACGACGGTCCAGTTGGGGTTGGAGGCCTGGAGCGACTTGCGGTGCTGGGCCATGAAGAGGAAGAAGGCGGGCAGCGGGCGGGCCCTGCTGGAGAAGCGGACGCTCTTCCTGCCGCGCATGGGGCGTCCCCATGCCCGGCCTTTGCGCCCGGCCTGGCCGATGGGCACGGGTTGGCCGCCGGGCCCGGCCCTCTGGATGGAGATGCGGAACAGCAGTTGGGTGCTCAGGGCCTTCCCCCCGCGCCGGCCGGGCGGGCGCGCCATGGCTGGGTTAGGCTGGGTTGGGCTGGGCTTGGCTGGGCTGGACTGGGCTGGACTGGGCTGGGCTGGGCTGTGCTCAGCTGGGCTTGGCTGTGCTCAGCTGGGCTCGCTTGGCTCGCTCTGGCTCTGTCTGGGCTGGGAGCCGGCGCTCTGGAGCTGCGTGGAGCGGCGGGAGGCTTTGCTGCCTGTCCACGTGGGCTGCCGGAGCGCTCTGAGCCAGCCCGGCGGTGGCACCCGCGGTGGCACCCGGGGCCATTGTGACACGCGACGCCCCCGGCCAATCAGGGCGCGCCAGAGCTGCTCCCTGACGCCCTATTGGCTGGCGGGATGGGTGATGTCACAGTTGGCAGGTGGAATGGCCTTGCGTTGACTTGGGGACGAGGGGCAGGGTGGGCACCGTTCCATATGGAACGCTGGGGCGGGCAGTGGGGGTGATGTCACTGTGCCAGCGGGGCCCACGGCGCCTGGGGCCCGTCAACGAGGGGGCCAAATTATCTTCCTGTAACGCTATTGGCCAGTGGGCTGTGCTGATGTCACAGCCGAGGGGGTGGGACAGCGTGACATTGACATGGGGACACGGGGCTGGGTGGACACGGTTCCACACGGAACACTTGGGACACAGGGCCCCCAGAGCCCCTCAGGATAACCCCACATCTGCTCCCTGGGGCTCTGCTGGCTGAGGGGTCGTGCTGATGTCACAGCCACGGGGGTGGAAAAGCTCCTTGTTGGCTTGGGGACGTGGTGGCCGATGGAAGGCTGGGATATGTGATGATGTCACCGTGCCACATGGCTCCCGTGATGATGTCATGGCTGTGGTGATGTCATGGCTGTGGTGATGTCATGGCCGTGGTGATGTCATGGCCATGGTGATGTCATGGCCATGATGATGTCATGGCCATGATGATGTCACGGCCGTGGTGATGTCACGGCCCCTTTGCTGGCCGTGTTCCTCCCCCAGCACCATTTATCACACACTTATCCCCACATTACAAACCTGAGGAGGGAAGTGGATCCCTCTGATTTTTTGTCGTGATGAAATGTGGAGCCGCCGCTGGCTGCTGAGAGGTGGCAGCTCATAATGTGAGAATGGTTTAGTAGCAGCCCCTAAAAATAATTGTATGTGACAGCTGTTTCTTGGTTCCTGTCAGGATAACTACTGTTAGTTAAATCCACAGCCCTCGGACTACATGGCTAATTTATATGGGTGGACTTTTCATTAATTTGAAGGGTTCTGGGGGTTTAAAAGCCTTCATTAATTACTTTTTAGTAGATGAAAACGTGAAAAGGTTCTGCAGGTTTGTCTGGGAATAAAAGAAATTCCCTGTGTTCTGTTTGCTTGTTTTTAAAAGGTGAAATCAGTTGTTCCCAGGAAAAGGTGAGCTTGGCTGTCCCTGTCAGGATTCTTGTGACTGAGAACAGGACTATGAATAAAACAAATTGAAGTTTTGACCATTCATTCTAAGTACAAGGTGATTTATTGAAGTTCCCAGTACTGTTAAATATTCATATGTAGCGGGTTGCATAAGGATTAAATTATGAAACAGCCCCTACTTCTGTAGAACTCGTCTCTCTGAAAAGGTAAAGATGGGAGAACAGAAGCCTTGGAAGTAGGGAGTCATGCCTTTATTGCACATGGATAACTTTTTAATTGCATGATCCCAGTGCAATCAGGACCTGTGTAATTGCTGGGCTGGCTAATTATGGCACGGAGGGGCAGCGACTCGTCAGGCTCTGATGTGTCAGAAGCGAACCTGGACAGAACGTGCCGGTGTTTTCCTGCTCCCCTCTCCCCCTCCTGTGTTTACTCTGGGTTGTTTTGCGGTGACCTCACACGGGTAAATAGCAGTGGAGCAGCCCCAGCCCTCTGTAGAACCACGGTCCCCCTCCCTTCGTGCCACGGCTCTTTTGCCGTTCCCGGGAGCACAGAGGGTGATTTGCATTCCATTTATCTCTCCCACTTTCCCTTCCGTTGTTTCTTTTGCTCTCCAAAGAGAACCTGCACTGGTGATTATTCTGGGGCAATGAAATAATTTCATTACAGCAGTCAGAGGTCTCTTCAGCAGGTGCTTTATTATCGCAATAATTCAGCCTAAGAGACTTTTCAGACTCCCCAATTCCCAGAGTTCAGGAGCTACAAATAAAACTCTTTTGCTCTTTCCTTGATTTGGTTTATTTAGCCTCATTTTTTTTTCCTGTGTTCTTTCCAGATCTTCCCCAGGAATTGTATTTAAATGTGGAATTGATGATATTCAGTCAAATTGCCTCAAGGAGTGCATTGTGTTAAAATGCACATAAAGCCGGCGCGTGTCCCACTTGGGTTGGGTCATTTATAAAATTCACTTTGAATTGAGGCCATTTATCTGAACTCAGCAGAATGTTTGCTCATGTCCCTGGATTACCTACATATTTCATCAAAATAGGTCAACTTGGTTCAGGTAAATCTGGGATAGAAGAGCTGGAATAAGCACGGGTCGGTGCTGAGGTGGGGACACAACCATCGATCTTGTCCCGCTCTTCTCCAGCACGGGGAGGTGTGGGAGGGTTTAACACCCCTCCACTTCCATGGGGCTCTGCAGGCAGAAACACCACGAAAAAGGAGCTTTATTGCTCCAGCTTCAGTAGAGGATTTTCACCTGGAGCAGCAATTGTTAAAGGCAAATCATTTGTGGGGAGCAGAGCCCAGCAAAGCCCGACTTCAGACACGCCAAAACCGGGCAAAGCTTGTCCTGGGGCTGCTGATCCTCTCTCTGGTATTTGTTTTGTCATGTGAATATATATAAAGTCATCCTGAAATTGTTCATTTAAGGGGATTTTCATCTGTTTTTCTAACTGAGATACATTCTCAGTGTCATCACCTTGTCTGGGCAGATGTGTCCTGAGGCTGCAGGGTCCCCCCCTCCCCAGGTGATCTCTGCAGTGAACCCCAGCTCTTCATTTGGAACCAGGAGTTTTTACTGTTTCTTTAAAAAACTGAGAGTCAAAACAGCCCCTTGACAGAGCCATCAACACACACACACACACAAAAAAAGCAGGAAGATGAGAAAAATGTCACTGCTCGTAATGATGTTAATTAAAAGGTAAATGAATGTTGGCATTTGTCAGCTGAGCTGAAGGGATCAGACGTGTGAAGGTGTGGGGGATCTGTGTGGAACCTCGTGGAGGGAGAGGTTGTGGAATGTCTGAGAGCTTTCCATGTCTTGTCAGAGGGAAGAAAGGAGGTGTTTTCAGATACTTTTAAAAGCTGCATCTCTTTGGACTCTTCCTTGGTCTGATTTGGGATCACAGGAAAAGGTCTCAGCACGGTGATGGGACCTTACAAGTCACCTGGAAGATCTCAGGACACATTCTGGCCACTTCTGTTGTTTTCTTCTATGGTTAAGTTGAGGTGCTTTGCTTTCCCTCCATTCCTTGAGAGCCTCAGCCATCACCATCTTCCCTTAATTCCAGAGCCTGGGAGACTGGAGTTTTGGCTTTTGCAAGCTGGAGTGAGGAGTGCTTACCCTCAGGAGTGAACTCATGCCCTGCCATCCCTGCCTTGGGTCATCCCTGTGGTTTTCCAAGGGAAAACTTCATTACTGGGTTTTTTTTTTTCCCAGTCTCCTCTTTCCTACCATGGAGTCAGGGGTCAGGATCAGGGCTCAGAGATCAAGGAGTGCTCATTGCAGCTGCAGAGGGGCTGTTCAGCCAGGGGGGAAGGGGTTAAACAGCTTCAGGACCTTGGTGTGCCAGGCTCTCCAAGGGCAGAGTGCCAGGGATGCTGCAATGCACCAGCTCCCAGTGCAGGAAAATCCTCTCTGGAGGTGCCTGGTCCCTTTGCAAACCCTGGGAAGTTTGTGCTTCCAACTCCCTTCTCCTTTTCCCCCTTTATTGTCCCAGCTGGGAGGTGACCAAGAGGGCAATGGCCTCTCCTGTGCTAAAAGGTGCCAGGTCTTCAGCTGCCTGTCAGAAACTGTTCCCTTTCCCTACAATTCACACTGTGTTGCCTTTTATTTCTTACCCTTTTTAATATGAGTAGTTACTCCTGTTTTCCACTTTAATGCAATTATCCTATACTTTGCCTATTCTATATTCCAGGGAGCTGACAAGCTTGTTCAGCCATTACATGGCATTAAATGAAGTAATTGCAATATTAGGTTCTTTCTTCCACGCCATAAAAAAAAAATGCTATTACAGAGTAAGTGCAGGAAACCGCCTGGAGAATTGGGTTTTTGGGCTGAAAGCTCTGCAGGCACATTTTATTATTATTATTGACCACCCTGGCCTGACTGGGAGAAGGGAGCCAAGGGCATTCCTGGGATTTTCACAGGGATTATTGAAGGCAGGAGTGGCTTCTCGTGGAGTGGGTGGGATCAGCTGGGCTGGGAGTTGTTGACTTCAGTGAGAATTAAACATCCACAATGGCACAAGAGGAACGGGCAGGAACTGATGCCCAAGAAGCTCCACCTGGACATGAGGAAGAACTTCTTTGCTGGGCAGTGACCCAGCCCTGAATAGAGACCTGAGAGGGTGTGGAGTCTCCTCCCTGGGGATATTCCAGAACCATCTGGACACAATCCTGTGCAAGATGCTCTGGGATGGCCCTGCCTGACCCACTGTGGTCCCTTCCAGCCTGACCCACCCTGGGATTCTGTGATTCCTCTTCCCCACATGGGATCATTTGGCTGATCCCCACGTGAAGGTTCCATAAAGCTCCTTCTCCCTTTTGTCCCAGGGACATCATCTGGCCAGGTCATTGTGGTTATAAATGTTCTCTCTTCTGCCTGGTAATACAAAAACCTGTTAAAATATGGTGGGATAATGCAAAGTGATCACCTGTGTGCCATCAGGATGTGGTGGCTCCTGGGCTGGCTGGGCTCACCCATCCCCTGCCACCAAGGTTTTACTGCTTTAACTTGAGCCACAGCTCTGGGGGGGCTGCAGAAACACAGGCCAGGCTGCCAAAGCCACGTGTGAGGGAGGGCTCTGGGGACCTGCTCAGCAGTTTTTTCCAGGGGAATCATTGGAATGCCGTGTGTGAGTGCTGCCAGGCCCCAGATAAGATGCCTGCGGGTGAGATAACAAAGGTTCAAGGAGGGCTGATCTGGGGGATGTTTCTTGACAGCAGCTGTGCTGGGATTGAATGTGCTGCCTGTTTTTCCCTGATAGTGAGGTCACCTCCCTCTCCTCCCCGCTGTGGGTTGTGCTTTGTGGGGGTTTGGTTGTGTTTGTCGATGGAACGGACAAAAATGCCACCTTGATTTTTGGTTGTAACGCACCTGCTGTTGGTTGCAGGTGCTTTTCAGGAGAGAGTCCTCCTTGGGAGCCAGGTGAGGGTGTGTAATTTAATCTCCTGGCTGTAAAAATCCGTTTCTGGTCGTACTTATTGATAATTTAACTGTGACACAGCAAATATGAAGTGACTCAGCTGCACTTTTGATAGAGTTATCATCATGAAGGGTGATGGATACCAGCAGGTAGAGGAAGTTGCTCAGACTTTTTTCAGCTGATGAACAACTGTAACAATAGTTTTTTTTCTCCCAGTGGTTATCTTATGTTGATTCTCTCCCAAATATTAACAAGATTAATTCATAAGAAGTGCCCTTTCTCTGTAGAACCTTCACCTCCAGTTGTCCAGGGCTCCACAAAATAATGCCATTTTTGTTTGAACAAAAGAAAAACTGACTAGAGGAGAAAGGCCTGCACTCTCCATCCAGTCCTTCTCCCTCCCCACATCCCTGGGAACACTGGTTTCCCTGGGGAATTACACACAAGAGCTCGAGGGCAGCCAGGTCTTTTCAGAACTGATAATTTTCAATTATCATTAGGGATGGTGGGATTAATTTAGACATAAGGCAACGTTCACTCAACCTTGGCACGTGTCCTGTGGAACTCTCAGCCATCCACAGAGGCTCAGGATCCTGGAATGGCTTGGGTTGGAAGGGATATTAAGGATCATCTCATTCCACCCTCCTACCATGGGCAGGGACACCTTCCACTGGCCCAGGTTGCTCCAAGGTGCCCTTTCCCCGGTGTCCCTGGGGGTGTTTTTTGAAGCCCAGGTCCTGAGAGTCCCTGTCAGGTGAGAGAAGCACCACACACAGGGTTTGGAGTCTTTGGTGTCCTGGTACTGTAAGACTTTGGGAGAAGGAATGGCTGTTCTCCCAGACAGACAGCAGCTGTTCCTGGCACAGCCTGCCCTGGGATTTGTGCCAATTAAAGCTCTGTTACTCCCTCTGTCCAACTCCACAACAGGCACCAGCTCAATCCATTGATATTAAGCAGACAGCATGAAACAACCTAAATTAACAAATCCTCCTCCCTCCCCCAAACTTGGGGCTGAGCAAAGTGTTTTAGGAACATCAGCTGCTTTCCCAGGCCCTGCAGGGCTGGGCTGGGTATTCTCTACATTAAGTGACTCCTGGGATTTATTGGGTTTCTCCCACTCCACAGTTTGCTCTAATCCATTTGTGTGACCTTGACTGATTCCCTGCTGATTCCCTGCCTCCTTCCCTTGGTTTTTCAGTGGAAGATGGAAGTTTTTGGGGTTGTGTCACTGCCCTTCCTCACTGCCTGAGCCATGGGACCATCCTGAGGGATGGGCTGGATTGTAAAATAGGAATTATTCACATTAGCCCCTTGAAAATGGATTTTTCTTAGTGGTTCAGCACAAGTGATAAGGACAGGATTGTTTTATGCTCCTCTGCTGGAATTATGCAGTTGCTTGATAAGTAAATATGATCTGGCAAACATCTTGTCAGAATGGCTTTCTTAACCAGAGGAGCCAAAGCCATTAAAGTTGGGCTGGGAAAAGCTGTGTTGGGGTGAAAACAGGCTTTATTTCTGCTGTAGCTTCATTGTGTGGATGTTCCTGAAGGTCCTTTCTTGTCTCTGCTGCTGGTTACAGTCAAGCTCCAGTTTAGTTTATCAGGAAATGAAATCTCAGAGCTTCCTGTGCAGTTTTAGCAGGTGACTTCTTCCCTTTCCTGAAGAGTCAGTGAGGACAAGGTGGAATTCAGGGCAAAAATGAGAATCCTGCAGTACAGTGTGTTGCTTTAGCTGGGAGCTGGCACCTCTCACAGGGTCTGATCTCCTGGCACGATCAGTATTTATTGCTCTGCAGGTGCCACGTGAAGCAAAATGACAATGTCAAAGCCAGTTAAGGCTCTGCTTCGTTAGCAGAGATTTCCCTGCAATAATCCCATGGATTCTCCTTCTGGAGGCGCTGCAGGAATTGCCAGGGGGACCATCCTGCACAAACTGCTCCTTCAACATCATCCTTAGGGAATCTTTGCTCCCTCCTAAAAATTCCTCTCGGTGATCCCACTGATGATCTGGTTTTGTTGCCTCTCTTTTATTTATTAGCATCAGTCAGCAGTGACATCACTGCCCTGCTGGAGGGGAGGAGGGAGCTCTGAGCAGCCTGGGCTGGTGGAAGGTGGCAGGAGATGGAATAAGGTCTTCCAGGTCCCTTTCAACCCAAACCACTCTGGGATTCTGTGAAAAAAACACTTGATTTTGGTCAGGGCAGATGGAGGGACTTGTTGGAGAAGGGAGGAGGGATGGGATGAGAGAAGGGATGAGAGAAGCCTTTGTTCCTGATGCTCTGCAGTTGAGCTGGGTCACTGATGACCTGAAAGGGCTGCTGCACTTGGTGGCTTTGCTACACTGTGAGGAGCTCCTGAAATGCTCAGCTCTGTCCCCCAGTCCTGCCCTCTGGGCAAGTGCAGTTCTGGACCTGGAAAAAAAAAACAAAACCAAACTAGGACAGAACTATTTTACATCCCACCCGAAGCACAGGATAAATCAGCATGTGGAGATGACTTTTCCAGCACAAGGTCTTACCCCAGGCATGTCTAGACTTTTAAGCAGATTGCACATGAGAGCAGAGCCCTGGGCTCCTTGGCTCACCTTGGCCACGTCCCCCTCGGTGCCAGAGAGGATTCTGGGCTGACCTGCTCCGTGTGGAGTGGGGGATTCATGGAGGGGCTGTCTGGGAAGATGCACTGCTCCCAGCCTGGGCTTCTGGGAACACTGCCTGGCTTTGCTTTCCCTTCTGCCCAATCCCAAGCAGCGTGAGCAGAGCAGAGGAGTATCAGGAATTAATAAGGTAAACATGCTCCCCCAGTTGGAGACAATCCTGATCTGTATCTTTTTCTCCTCCATTCTGCTCCTTTTGAATGTGAGCCAATGTTTGACTTAACACTGGATTTCCTGCCTTTTGTAGCTCCCCGCTCAGAGCTTTAATAATGTTTGATCTCTCTCTCTTTCTCTCAAGTTCAATATACAGGACATGGATTTTTCAGTGTGATGAATCTTCAGGGAGGCCTCATTTACTGAAATGACCTTGGAGAGTCATTTAATTTTTTTTTTTTTTTTTTTTTTTTTGCCTCCCACTGTCCCACCTTGCAGGAATTAATTGTTCATGGTTTATACTGGGGATTTTTGCATTTCCTACAGGGAGGTGAAGCAGGGATTCCTGGAAGGCACAGGGCCTGGCTGGTGTGGGCTGTGCTCTGCTGGTGCTGCATCCTGGGGATGTGTGGATTGAGTTCCATTTGCACATCCCTGCTGTTGTGGTTCTTTCCATACCTGTGTTGCTGTCTCAGTTGTGTAGCTCTGCCTGTGCCCCTGACAGGGATCCAGTTCCATCTTGCTGTCCATCCTGGAGGCAGAAGCTCTCCAAGGTCTAACAGGAGCCTCCTTCCCCAACACAACTCCCAGCACTGTACCCTTTGGCCAGGAGGGGCTCCTGCCATCATTCCAGGGTCGTGTCCACTTCAAAACTGTCAAAATAAAAACAAATAAACCCCCTCCAGCCTCTCCTGAGCAGGTGGGAGGACGGGACACACCGTTGCTGTCATCCATCAGTGCCTGTGGTGGAGGAGCTGGTGGGGATGGCCGGGGGATGGCACCAGGGGCCATCCATCACTTGATTAGTTCAGACTCTTGCCTGGAGGCAGCAGCCATTAGACCTGGCTTAGTCCTGTCTCGGGGGGCTCTCCCACCTCACCTGCTCACACAGCCCATCAGTTCCCTTCAGCCTTACAAGGGAGGCAGAAATCCCGGGTGCATTTCTGCATTTAGGGGGTTTTTTGGGTCCTTATTTGTTACCAGCACCGAATTGCAGCCTCATTTATGTGAAAGCTCAGGTGACAGTCACGTCCCACAGTGCTGAACGTGGAGCCAGGACATCAATCCACTGTCTGCTTCCTTTCTTCCCAAGGCTGTTTTGCATTTCGCTGTCATTTCTGCAGCCACGGCTGCTGTAATTTTAGCAGCTTCTCGTGGAGCTGTCAGGAGTCCAAGTTTTCAGTTCCCAACTCTTGTTTTCCCCTGGTTTCTGGGACTCTCTGCTGCGCTGTGGAAGAGCCTTTGTAGAAACTCCAGAAGCAAATGAAAGGAGGCAGGGAAGGAGTCTTTGGAGGTGGCCCCTGGTTTGGTGACACTGGTGACACCTGGCTCACTGCAGTGGCTGGCAGGTGACTTGTGGCTCCATCCTGAATGTGGAGGTTGACCTTGTGAGCTCCTCTGGTTCCTTCCTTTCCACCTCTTTTCTGAAGCTCCTTTTTCTTCAAGAGCCTGAAAGCTGATGGGAGCAGGTGAATGTGTCCTTCTTTTTTCTTCTTGAGTGCCTAATTAATGCTCGACAGGAGCAAACCCCGTGAGTGGAACAAGCTGTGAACTGTTGTGGGCTGCAAGGGCAGGGTCCAGAGGAGGAAACAGGACAGTGGTGAACTCGTGACCGTGGTGCAGCTCCAGCCTAGACCCCCGTTGTCAGCGGAGCTGAGGCTGCTCCATTATTAATGTGACATTGTCCAGGCAGGCAGGGGGAGGCAGGATCAGTTCAGTCACTTCTGTGCAGGCAGAAGCGAAGCTGAGGTGACCTGATTGTGCACCAGCTCCCAGAGGAGGCGACTCCTGTGCCCGGTGAGCTGGAAAAGCGGGAGGCTGCAGCTCCAGTTGTCTCTCAGATTCTTGGGCTCCCCCCTGCAGAACTCTGAGCCTCGTGGAAACGTCCCCCGTGGCTTCCCAGCCTCACCTGGCAGTAAAAAGTCCGAGTTTAATTGGAACTTAAATGCATTGTTTGACCAACAAAGAGGGGAGTCTGTCTGTGCACGGAGGGATGGAAATGGTTGTTATTTATCCAGTAATAAATAGAGTCTGTCCTGTTATCAGCACATCTACCTCTGCCTGCTCGGAGAAAACAATCTCTGTGGCACTGATAGCGAGGCAGGAAGGGTTCAGAGGGAATGATAATAGAGCTGTAGCCCAGTTCTGGAGGGGGGGGATTTGCAAAGCAGCATTTTAGTGAGCTCCAACTGCATTAACCATTCTTCTGTTGTCTTGAATCAGTGTTTGTTTGCTCTTGAATGAACTAAATATAATCATGTTTTTTACCTTTTTTTTTGTGGTTGGAACCAAGTGCTGTTTCCACTGGAAAAGTGGGTGCTGAAAAGCAAAGTATTTGCCTTGGTGAGCTCTTTGCTCCTTCTGTGTCCCACATGCATTTATTTGTCTATAGGTGTGGGTAATGCCCTTCTATGTCCATTAAATAGAAAAAAACCTGATCTCTTTTGGGTGGGTGTGTGCCTAAATAACTATTAAATGTGAAAAGAATTCCTCAGAGCCCTTTTTTACCTGTTGAATTGCTCCGTTGTGACAGTTTCAGAAATGCCTGTGGACTGTTGAATCACTTCTCATTAAAGTGACTGTGATTAATCCAGAATAGAGATCGAAGAAAATTCAGACTGAAGGAATTTTGAAACGTTTCAAAGGTTAAGGGAAACAGCAGAGAAATTGCTTTGTCAGGTCCCTTCCACAGTGAAAATTAGTTTGGTTTTGTCTCCAGTTGAGCTTCATTGCCCCAAGTCAGCCAAGGACTTGGTTTGTGCTCCTTTAAGGATGAGCTGGGGAAATGTCACATAAAAAATGAAGAATTAAGAACTTCAGTGTAAAGGTTCCTGGTAGAGGAGAAAAAAAAAAAAAAAAAAGGTATTGATTTGGTTCCAGCCAGCAAATTCATCTGGGAGAGTAATTAAATTTGATGTCAATGACTGAAGTCTTGCTGCTGCGTGGAAACACTTTTGTGTTTTGATGGAACGCAGGAAAAAAAAAGGAGGAAAAGGGAGAGAGCAAACTGTGAGTGATAAATGAACCTGACTTCCCTTCCAGCACCAGCTTCTGGAAGGAGCAAAGGCAGGCATCCCTGGAGCTGGAAGGCTCTGGGAGGGATTTGTTGCTCGTGGAGCTGAAGTCTCTGATTAACAGATAGATCAGTGGAGTTCATTGAGAGGAAAGAAGAAGGTGCCTTGGAGGCCAAAGGGGCTGTGCCCATGTTTCATCAGGAGAGGGATTTACCCTTAAGCCTCATCCTGGGATTAAGGCTGAGATAAAAGTCCAAAAGCAGAAGAATTGTTTTGTTTTCAGCTCTGGTGGCACTTGGCTGGGTTTTGAGCAAACCTCTCCCGTTGTGGCGTTCCCAGTGCTCAGGAGCTGCTCTGGTGTCACCAGATCCCCTGGAGCCTGCAGGGTGATGGGATGGACGTGCCAGCAAGTTTTCCACACTTGCATTTCTAAAATGGCTCATCCTCTTGAGCACATTTCCTTTTGGGAGATGAGGAGTTCCCTGTCCCTGGGGTTGAGATGGTCCAGGAGCCCCAGTGTGGGGCTGAAGGAAGGGACTTGAAGGTGGTTTGTGCTTCCAAGACACAACCTGCCTGGTCCCAGAAGCCCATTTTCATTGTCCACAGTGGTTTTTTCCCAGGATTCTCCATAGGCAGGAATCCCTGGGGATTAAATGATGCTTTCCAAGCCGTGAGGTGATGTGGGAGCTCTCCCTGCCTTTCCTGAGCCACTTCCAGGCCCGTGTGGCCCAGAGTTAAGATGCAGGTGTGTTCCTTCCAGCCCTGCAGCATTAAAGGAGGAACAATAACTTAATCTAATTATTCATTTCCCTTGTAAAACGTCCATTGTGATGAGATGTCTCTGGCGAGCGAAAAAATGAGGTCTGGAGGTGCTTAAGTATATTTTGTTTAAGAGAGTAGACAAGCTCAAATAAGATGTTCAGAATTAATGGTACAGCTCTCGTGGTAATTTGAGGAGAGGTTTGGATGAAAAGTTAAAAGTACAGGTGAAGTGAATAATAATAATAATACATGGAGGTATAAAGAGCTGCTGCAATGTGTCCCTGAGATGCACTGAAAGGGAAATTAATCTTGGAATAGCTGGGAGGGTTCAGGGCAATGAGGGCTGGGAGGGAATGGGAGGCTCTGGCAGGCCAAATTCACACTCATCAAATTCCAGGGTGGTTAAAATTGGGTCTTGTGCCTGCAAATACCTCCTTCCTCTCTTCCAGTGCTTCGAGTTCACTTTGTGACATTTTATTGATTTTTACCCTTCCTTCCCCCCCCCCCCCTTTCTTGCTCTCCATGTGGAAACAAATTAAAGCAGGAATTGGGATTGTAAATAGATAATGGTACGTGAATGCAGAGCAATCAGTGCCATCCATGTACAGTCATACTAATTGAGCCAGGGGAGGGCTGGCTGAGTGAATGGGATAAATATTTAATGCCTGCCTTTCCATGGGAAATACAAGAGCAGGAAAGGAAATAAAGGAAATAGTTGTGAAAGCCACACTTCACTGCTTTTCCTCAAAAGAGGAGTTTTGATGCCATTAACCTCTCTGTGTTATGCAATAAAGGAGGTGGAGGAGCTGTGTTTAATGTGGAGGCTTCAAAAAAAAAAAAAAAAAACAACAAAAAACCCATAGCACCTCAGTGCTCTGATTAAAAACAGGGTTGGAAAGTATTTGGGATAAAATCAGTTGTTTGAGTGAGGCATTTTTATCTCAGCAGTGCTCAGGGAGGGCTTGGGGACAGGGGGGTGACAGCAAAGTCCAACTGTTGGAGGGGAAAGAGCAGAATTCTGAAATCCTGCTGATCAGTAAGGGTGGAAAAGACCCCCAGGATCATCAAGAGTGAGATGAGCTTTAACTCATCCAGTCCAGGCTGGAGTTCCTGCTCTGTCAGAGGTGGCAAGAACTGCAACCCCTTCACATTTCTGGTTGATTTTCGAGGTGTTCATTCACTCAGCTGGTGGAATTCTAGCACTTCAGAGCCACCTCTCAAGGATGTGGATATTAAAAAAAAACAAACCACAACTAGGGATGAAGGACAGGAGAAATTCTGCCTCATCCAGGCAGGTTTAGTTTATTGTTCTCTTATTTTTTATATCACTCAATTGAATGAATTGCCTCTCCCCAGCTAGGAAAGTGAAATTTGGCTCTGCATACCCGAAGATTGTTTATGAGGAGTTTGACTATTGATTCAGAATGAATAATAAAACGGCCTTTGGGGGCTGAGAGGATGAAGTTTAGGCATGTTGTCATAACAACCAGCCATAGTAACTTGCTCACAATTGGTTTTAGGCATCCCAGGTTTGATTCTGGGCCCCAAATATGTTGGTTTGAAGTCAGTTATTTGAAAAAGTTTCCAGTTCAGTCGGCCCAGCTGTCTCTGAGTTCTCCAAGGATGTGGCAAAAAGCCACACAGAATCCATTTCTGGAACACCTTGTACTTCTAAAAGGTCTGAAAAATGGAGATGAAAATAATCAATAGAGAAATGATGGAGAACAAGCTCAGAAGCAGTTTTGGAGCGTAAAGGATGGTTCCAGTCATGCTGCTCATTATGCAGGACTCAGCCAGTGGATAATCCAGGGTTTAGTCTGTGCTGTAGGTGGCAGAGATGCATTGGTTATGCACAGTAATCAGCCCTGCAAGTTCATTAACAGAGCAGGAGGACGTTGCAGTTCCTCTGCCATTGATAAATCCCCTGCCAAGGGACCCCCTGGATCCCCCTGTGTGCCTTGGGAAGGGTGAATTCACCTCTGGAAGTGCTGCTTGGACTCTCCAAATGCTTCCTGGGTGCCAGGCCTGCTGGTAAAAGTGTGGGTCACCAAATCTGAGTTACCCTTTGGGATGGAGATTTCCAGGATCCTTTTGCCTTCATCTAAAAAAAAAATAATAATAAAAAAAAAAGCATTGGAATGCCAGTAATTTAGTAATTTTTAGACAAATGACAGTTGTTGATTAAAATAATTAATTGGCTTTCATTAATAACAGGATTCCAGAATAGCTTTTGTCACAGGGGTGCTCTTACCATGGGCTGTGACTTGAACGTTGTCCCAGACAGAGGCTTGGCCCGTGACAACTCGGCCAGGAATGATGAGCTGGAGTTTACCCAAGCAAACAGCATCATATTTTAAAAGAAAATACAAATATAAAGAGATCTGAAGGGCTGCTGCCGGGGCTGGGGAGCTTTCCACCTTGTTTGATGGCTGTAATCTTGCCCAGGTCGGGATGGATCATAAATCACTTCTCCTTGCTGGCAATTTACAGGGCAAAAACCAAAATGGTTCTTGCACTCCTTCCTCCTCCTCAGTTAAAATAAAGGCTTTTCTGGAGTGGGTTGAGCCAGCAGAAAGACAGGAGCTGAATAAGCTTGGGGGGGAATCCTTTGGCTGAGGAGGAAGGGGTGGAAGCTCCTGTGGTTACAGATGTGCAGATGCTTTCCTGGCTCCCCCCTGAGGGTTCCCCCTGTCCCTGTGGGAGGAGGAACACCTGGAGAGGCAGGTCCTGGGGGATGATTCCCACCCACTAACGTGGGGCTGTCGCTGGTTGGTCTCTTGCAGGTTCACTGGGATGAATTTACCTGCCCCTGTGATCAGCAGCAAGAACTGGCTGAGGCTCCACTTCACCTCCGATGGCAACCACAGGCAGAAGGGCTTCAGTGCCCAGTACCAAGGTAAAGGCTCCTGCTGCTCCCTCTCAGCCCAGGCTGTGCTCAGCCACACTGCTTTCCCGGGAATCTACAGCTGCACCATCCCTCCCTCTGTGTCCTGCTGGCATCCATTTCCCAGCTCAAAGCCCCACAAGTGTGGATTTCATAGAGTCCCACGGTGGTTTGGGTTGGGAGGGACCTTCAAGACCATTTAATTCCACCCCCCTGCCATGGGCAGGGACAACTCCAACCATCCCAGGTGGCTCCAACCTGGCCTTGGACACTTCCAGGGATGGGGCAGCCACAGCTTCTCTGGGCAAAGCTGTGCCAGGGCCTGCCCACCCTGCCAGGGAGGAATTCAGGACTGGGATGTAAAAAGATTCCAGGACTGGGATGTAAAAAGGTTTCTGGATTGGGATGTAAAAAGATTTCAGGACTGGGATGTAAAAAGATTCCAGGACTGGGATAAAAAGGTTTCTGGATTGGGATCTTCAGGTGCTGGTGAGGGAGGGGAGATGTTCTGGCAGGTGGCTCAAGCAGAGGGAAGATGCTGCCCTGGGGTTGGGGGCAGCCCTGGCCCGGTGCAGCTCCTGGGTGGGAGCAGGGAGGGGTCTCCAAAATTGGGGAAGATTTGGAGGGAATTCCTTGGAGCTGTTTGCAGCATTCCCTGGGATGTTTCTGGAGGGAGTTGTGGGTGCAGCTGGCTCTGGGGGCAGGATGAAGGAGAGGGCAAATGAAGCAGGGAGGGAGCAGGAATGACATCCAGCTGCTCGTGCACCCTCCAAAGGGGGGGTCAGTGCAGCTCAGCTCCTTTTTTCCCAGGGAATTGAGGAATTTGAGGGGAAGTGCCATAGCTCTGGAACAGGAGCAGAGTGAAAGGGAGAGGATTTTCCTTGGATAAACCTGCCCTGTTTGGATATTCCCTGGCTGTTCGGCCTTAGCAGTGTTGTTTAGCCTTGCTTTCTGAACCACCATTGTTATTTAACTCTCTTGGCTTTCCTTGAACATATAAATTACTTCAAATCATAAGGAAAAAAAAAAACAAAACCCTTCTGTTTTTCCTGTGCAGCTGATACCTTTTGTTAGGACATTTTCCCTCGCTGTCAGCAGCGCTGCTTTCTATTAAAACACCTGCCTGACTCATCCTTTCTTCTTAAATAGAAAAGTAAAGATTAATGTTATAATTTCCCCTGATTAGATAAATGTCAGGGGGGTTCTAATCTCACACCCTCGTTGGAAACTGGGTTGTCAGACAGGGTGAACTGTGCTCTTGTGTACTGAGTGTTTAAGGGATGAACTGAGCAAGTGCTCTTGAGGTGGCACTGAAGGAGGACCTCGGTCTGGCTGCCAGGGGGGGACCTGCCACTCATTCCCCTCCCCTTGCTGGTTTTTTGTGTGGTTTGTCAGGTTCTTTCTGTCTGGCAGGGAAGATTTCAAATGCTTGGCTTATTGTTTTGAACTGAAAATACTGAAAATAAAGTAGCAGCACCTCCCAGGTCTGAGGGCAGGGCGTTTGCAGCTGGGAGGTGGGGCTGGAGGAACACGAGGTGCCAGCACAACTTCCAACAAAACTCAGTGTAACCCTTCCCTTGGGAGCATCACCTTGCCTGGACCTAAATATCCCCATGGAGAGGAACACATACAGAACAGGCCCTGTAGTGCCATACAAAGCAGAGCAGCTCCAATGCATTTTTCATCAGGAGAGATGAATCAGAGCCCAGGCTTGTCCAGGAGAAGGGAGGAAGGCTGAGGGGCAATCTCATTTGTTGCCTGTTTTCCGAAGACGTGTAAATACATCATTTATTAACACCCTGTGTCCTCTGAGACGGGATCTGGCTTTGCTGATAATCTATAAGAAAACAATTTCCCTTCCAGCTTGTTTAAATTGATCCTCAGTTTTGCAGAACACCTTCCTTGCCTGTTCCCTCTCAGCTCCTCCTAATCCGTGGCCTCATTTGGAAATCACTGAGTGAATGTAAAAGCAAGGTTAGATATAATCAGCCTGTGGAGAGAGGGTTTTTTTTTTTTGTTTAATACAGCAAATTTGTTCCCTTCCTGGCAGAGTTAAATATTTTCCCCTTTATTGGGGTGAATCTTGTGTTCTTGCAAACACTTTTTCCCCCATGTCCCATGAGAGCAAACTCAAAGGGACAGGAGAGAAATCCATGCACGGGGTTTTTTCCTTCCTCCTCCTGCCATCTCCCAGAGGGGCCCTGCACCTGCAAGTGCCAGGAAATGATCTGGAAGTGCCTCAATCAGGTGAGGTGGCAGCACAGCCAGGTGTCCCCTGTCCCCCCCTGGCAGCTGGGAATGCAGGGATGGAGAGTTGGAAGCGGAGCTGGGGAGATGTGAGCGATGCTCTGGCTGCTGCTCCCCCTCCCTGCACGTGTTTTGTGGCAGGAGCTGAATCCCAAATTGCTTTTTAGCAATAGATTTTATTTATTTTATTTTTGTGGTTTTGTTTTTTTGTGTTTTTTTCTGAAATGCTCTTTTCCAAATTAAAAATAAATAAATGTGTTCTTAAATTCTCATTTAGAGCAACACGAAAATGGTTTAAAAGAAACACCCCTGACTGCCTGCTCGCTGGAAAAGCTTTGTAATGTCATCTCTCAAATTTGACAGGATGCTGAGTATTCCATTAGATCTGTTGGATATGTGTGAGCAGCAAAACCCTGCAGAAAACAGGAGTTTCTGTTCATCCAATTATCCTGACACAGCCCTTTGTAGTACTGCTCCACATTCTGACTTAGAAACAAAACAGGTTTTCAGATACCAGATTTTTGAGGGCAGAGAGTAGGGAGAATCGTTCTTATTTATTTATTTATTTATTGTTTTATGAAGCGAGTGCTGCCCGATCGTGCCTCGTTTAATCCAAATTGAGCCATTTGTAAAGCTCGGCTTTCATCATTGTCTCCGTGCTGCAAACAAAAGGAAGGATTAAGAGGAGAGGGGGCAGAGATCCCTCTTTTATCAGCTGCTGCTGGAAGGGACAACGATGCAATTAGGGGAGGAAGATGCTTCCTGGGTGATGCAATCCGGGGGCTCTGGGTTTGGGGTTGTGCTTGGCAGTGACTGCCTGGTGTCTGCTGCTGCTTTTGGAGGGACAGGGCTGTGTTATCCCCACCCACAGCATCAACACCAGCCCTGGAGGTGGCACCCGTGGTTGGGATGTTTGCCTGTGCCCCTGAGGCTGCAGGTTGGCTCCATCTGCCCTGTGCTGTGCCAAGTGGGGACTGCACAAACATTCCCCGGGGATGGCACAAAGGGGGGAAGCTGTGGAGGATGTAAAAACGGGGATTATTTTTATAAAGCCGCTCTCTTACTGATTGTGCCCCAAAGTGCTTCACAGAGCAGTGAATCACTGGAAAATCACAGCAGCACATCCTGCAATAGCTCACATTTAGCCTTGGATACTTGGGCTTGGCTGGGTTTTATTGGCTGGAACGGCAGGGTTATCCCTGTGCTTGCTTGGGAAGGGCTGCAGTGTTCTGCAAGATAACCTGGCACTCTTCTGGTTGAGGCAGGAATAGGTTTTTGCTCCAAAAATGTGAGTTTTTGTAGCCCCCTGTCCTCTCTGTGGTCCCTTGATGGCAGATTTGTTAAAAACCTCCAGGTCAGGCTGCAAACACCCCCGTGACCTGCAGGGATCTGGGGATCTTTGGGGCATCCTGAGAGCTGCTGCTTTCCTCCTGCTGCATTTGCAGGTGGATTTGGAGTCAAAAGGAACAACTGTTAGATTTGCTTTGATAGTGGCCTGCTGTTAATTAGTTTTCTCCTCTTAAATTAAAAAAATAGACACCCCCCCCC
Source organism: Pyrocephalus nanus (assembly GCA_038380795.1). Lineage (NCBI taxonomy): Eukaryota > Metazoa > Chordata > Aves > Passeriformes > Tyrannidae > Pyrocephalus > Pyrocephalus nanus. Next base: position 5,319,256 of record CM076285.1, on the reverse strand, counting down.
CCCCGAACAGGCTGGAGATAGCAATGCTGGTAGGAAAGACGTGAGTTTTCCTCATGAATAATTTTTTAAAGCTGATGCAGGGCCGAGTTTGAAGTCGTTCCTGCTTTATTTAAAGAGAAAAAGCAAAAAAGCTGTAAGCAAATGATGAATGAAAAGCTCCATCCAGCCTCTGTCTCAAAGCACCACCCCAGGTGAGCTTCAAGGAGTGACGCTCCCACCTCCTCCCTGTCTGAAGCTCCTGTGAGCAGATGTTCTAAACAGGCTGGGTTTTAAACCCAAAAAACAGCATGATTAGAAAAAAAAACCAGCAACCTTGTTAGTTACATGGGTAATTCTTCCTGACAGCTTTGTCTCAGGAACGTGCTAATTTAGGGATGAAAGAGCTGACAAGATAAAGAATGCACGGGGAGAGTGGTTTGAAGTGGGAGATTGGCTGGTTTTCTCCATGGGTAAGGATGGAGATGGTCAGGGTGACTTGTCTGAGCCACAAGGGAAGGATGCAGGGGGTGGGAGATGTACAAGTGTTGCTCCATTTTTGTTTTAACTGATCCCTGATGCTCAGCTAAATCTTTTCCTTGTCTTTCCTTTTGTTTTCCATCTGTCCCTGCAGTCAAAAAGCAAATGGAACTCAAGTCCAGAGGGGTGAAGCTGATGCCCAGCAAGGACAACAACCAGAAGACATCAGTGTGTAAGTTTTTTGGCTCCTCCTTCGCTGTCTTCTGTATAATGATCTCCTTGGACATTTCATTTGACTTCCAGTAATCTCTAAAACTTCGTCACTCTCAGAAGTTGTGATGCTCTTCCCTCTCTTCCCTCCCCATTACTGCATCACTTCCTCCCAGTGCTCTGTTCACAAGCATTTACTAACTCCTCAGAGTGGCCTGGAGGGGTCTGGTGTGTGTGTATGGAATATGAAGATGGAATATATACTGTATTCTGCTGCTCACTGACAGCCTGGGGGTCACAGCTTCGGGCACCTTTTAGTGTGGGAAGTGTCCAGCTCTAAAGAACTTGGAAAACCGAGTGAATGGTGCTGTAAAATTAGGAGTAGGGATGAGGAACAACACCAAAAAAGACCTTTCAGGAAGTCTGCAGAGGTGGTAGCAGTCTCTTTATCTTTCTATTTGAATTTTATTTAGTTGTCCCTGCAGAAAAATCATTACAGTGCTGGGCTTATAACGCTGATTTTTGGGTCTCCCTGTTTTGGGGGCTGTGTTCAGGGCTGGTGTGTCACAGTGTGCCCCTCTGGCAGGAGGGGAATCCTTTAGCTCCATCCATCTTTCCATCAGGTTCTTCTCAAAGCAGAAGCCAAACTTGGGGGTTTCTTCACGTGTGTGACTCTGGACAGACCACTGGGCTCTTAAGGGGACTCTGAGATAAAACAGGAGGGATCTGAATTGCCTGGAGTGAATGTTTTATATGGATTCAAATGGGAGCAGAATGGAGCATTGATTTCCCCCCAGTTTTTAGGGGGAGAGGGTGGAACTGCTCGTGTTGTTGCACAGTCCATGGCACCCATCCAAGAGAAACCACGTGGACATTTCACTGGGTTGAATTTTGGACACAAAAAATTGAGTTCAGAACTGATGAGCTGGATTTGGAATGTGCTTTGCTGTCTGTCTGCAGTGAGAGTGGCTCACATGAGAGTGCTTTTAGTCTCTGGTTTTTCAGGAGCAAGGCCCAACAAGGTAAATAATAACAGGCTGTAAATTCCTCCAGATCTCCAGAGCAGAAAACGCTGGGGTGTGTTTAGAGAGAGTGGATTCCATTTTATAGGAAAAAAAACTCTGTGTGTGCGAGATGTTCCTGGCTGGGTGATTTATGCTTGCCAAGAAGAATTTAATTGTAATAAACATTTCAGTTCACTTCACTGAGTATGAAATTCAGTTGGAAAATACCACTGGCTTTGTGTGGAGACAGAGGGATGTGTTTGGAGTGGGGGGGGTCTGATGTCTTGGATGTGGGGAATGTGGGGAAGGGGATGATAAATGTCAGCCTGGCTTCAAGTCTCTAGTTGGCAGAAGTATTCTGGTGTTAAGAATATGCAGGATTCCCATTTCTCCTTCCTGGGAATGCTCAGCTGCTTCCCTAGAGCAGTTTTTATCCTTTTCTAAGGTTCTGTGTGGGCTCTGGGAGTGGTGCTGGGGCCGAGCAGGGGACAGCAATGAACTCTCCTTCCCAGCATGTCCTGCTGTGTCCCAGCTCATCCTCACCCCACAGAGCAGCTCCAGAGCTGCCAGGTCAGCATCTTGTGCAGTGCTAATCCCGTGCTGGTGATGAAACCCCAGAGCAGGGAGGCAGCTCAGCCTGAGAGCTGCTTAAGCTGCAGTGATGGAGATGGTGACAGTGCCCCAGATCCTCTCCATCCCCAGCAGGGTCCTCCCCAGCACCCTGGTGCCTCCTGCCCCTTCCAAGTGCTGGTGCTGCTTCAGGGAAAAACCAAACAAACAAACATAAAACTCTGGAATTTTGGGGGGAGGAGCTTCCTGTGTTCAGCTGTAATCAAATGTGTCTGTGTGGAATGGTAATCAAGGGCCTTGTGCTGTTCACCATCCCTGAAATTGTTTGGACATCTTGCTTTAATCACTTTTGGAGGCAGAATAACACAGCTCTGGAGACCGAGAGAGAAGCAGCAGTTTTCAGTTTTAGGCTGCATTTTGGAGGTTGTTCCTGTTGCTGCACAGGGTGGGTGGATGGGGATGCTCCAGGTCCTGCAGTGGGAGGGGTGGGAGGAAGGAGTGAAAGTTCTGTGCTTTTCTGGGCTGATTTTTGTCACCCATTACCTCACCCAGATGTTTGCATGGAGTAGTGGGAGCCTCAGGTGATCATCAGAATTAACCTTTCCATCCCTCATGCCAGCAGAAAAGCTCACCTGTGTTCACTGTACTTCTCATGCTGAGAAACGTTGAGGCTTTGGAAAATCTTTTTCAGAGGCTGCTTCATTTTGTAGTTCATGTTTTACCTTCCTAAATTCAGTAAAGAAATTGTCCTTTAGGAATCTGTCAGTGAACTTTATAAACCGGGGGAGATACAGAGAACTAAGGAAGGTTCTCAGTTCTTTTAACACATTTTTAAGAGTAAATTCCTGTGGCAAAAAGAACAATCAGAGCTGGCTGTTGGAAAAAAATCAGGAGGAGAATGAAGGGGTGGAAAACGAGTTCCACGGTTTGGGGGAGAGAATCCTGGAGCTTATAATGCAGAAATGGAAAATGGAACAGTTCACCCCAGTTGCTGGGATCCATTGGTTTTTCCAGTAACCTTGAAGGATTCCTGTGGGAGTGGAACAGATCAGTCAGAGCTTGAGGAAGGTGGACACAGGGACTGACAGTTCCCAGCATAACAAATCTGGTTTCTGACCTCTGAGTTTGTGTGTGTGTCTAAAACAAGAGGGAGGGAACAAAACTTTCTGGAAGTGACCATCTAATCCATCTTCTTTTCTTTCTCCTTCCCCCACACTAACGAGGAGAACTCCCCAAGTCCCATGAAATGGAGATATCTTCCCTTTCCCCCTTGCTCAGCTTTTATCTTATCTGTCCTCTGCTTTATCTACACGTGTTCCGTAGGTATTAATAAATCTCCAGCTAACAAGAGATTTAACTGGTTTTAGCCTTCAGAAATGTGACTGACAATTGACAGCCTGCCCTCTGGGGCCAGGTTTTGCTGATCATCTGTAGCCTGGTCATCCCAGAGCTCTGAGTGGGAGGTTATCCAGTATGGAAATTAATAACTGGACGTGGTAGTGCAGAGTAACCCAGGTGGGATGGAAGGGGTGGGCTCTGGGGGGGGTTTATTGACCGTGGGGGGAAGAGTTTGCTATGGGAAGGTGGTTTGTTGTGCCAGAAGAGCACCCAGAGTCGGATGCAGCCCTGGCTGGGGAGGTGTTTGTGCGTGTTCTGGGGTGGGTTTTTACTCTGGGCAGGGTCCAGGAGTGAGATGAGGAGTCTTGGCGTTTTCCTTCACTCCCACGTGGCCTTGTGATCCACAGCCTTACCCTGAGGGTCAGCTTGGCTGGGTTGGCAGCTCCCACAGTGGGCACGTTGGTGTGTGTGGGCAGAGGATGAACAAACCCCACGACAGTCGGTGCCACCTGAGACCTTGGCTCAGCTGACCTTTCGTTTTCAGACGAGGCTGCTGCTTTCCTCTGGCCCCTGGGGGACATCCAGGTCCTCAGGGAGAGGAGGCAGCAGAGCTTTGTAGCTTGGAGGGCGGTGCTGCTTCCACGCTCTCCCCTCTGAGCTTCACATGGGGTCATGAACGTGCAGAGGAGGGAGAAAATCTCTGAGGAGAGAGCAGGAGGAAAAAAAAAAGGCCCTTTCAGAGCTGAAGGGCCCAAGATGAGATGTTAGTGCTGGGGGTGAGGCCGGGAGCTGGAATGTTCTCGGCACAGAAGCAGCAGTTGGGTGCAGACAAAAGCCCAGAGTCCCTCCTTGGAGGAACATTTCCATCTCCCAGCTGCAGTCCCTGGCTGCTCAAGGTGTAATTCCCCACTGGATAATTACCCTGTTTGATGGTCTTGGCTTTCTGTGTGTGTCCCCTGTGCAGACTCTCCACGTGCTTCCTCTCCCCCTGCCGTGTCCCCTGTGCTCCATCTCCTGCCGGGCTCCAGCTCTGGAGCCAACCTGTGTGTCCTGAGGAACGTGCTTTTGTCACTGCATCCCCCCTACCCTCTTTGTCCCTGGGCTTTGGGGCACTGTGCTAATGCAGCGTGTTGAGAACTGGAATGGGGCTCTCCCCTCGGATCCAGGGATAGGCAGAGGTAGGATGGAAATTTGGGATGCACACTTGGCTGCCTCAGCTGCCAAGGGATGCTGTGCTTTCCTTGGGCCCTTCCCTCGGTCCCATCAAACTCTGCAGCTCTGTGGCGAAATCCCCTCTTTGTCCCTTTGGGAGCTGCTGGAATTCCGGCTGGAAATCAGGATATTGCCCCACCCCTGAACTCTTGGCTGCGCCTCGGACAGGGCTGGGAACGGGGAGGTGGGGAGTGGAGTTGGGAGGTTTGTCCAGTGCTGCTCACCCACCACTCCATAGGTTTCATGGCAGTTACACTGAGGTTGCTCCATAAAATTTTTCCATATCCAGACTAAATGACTTGCTTTGAAACCCTCGACTCGCATTTCCCTCTCCTTTCTGCCTTTTGTCCTGTGCTTGGTTTGTTTTTTTGTTGGTTTTTATTTTTTTTTTTTCTTTTTTCCCCTGGTATCACACACCTGCCTTTTCATGGAGTTGTTTCCTCTCCCTGGCACGGCTGGGTCGGGTGTAGGATGTCACCTGGGCGGGTTGCAGGTGGCTCTTTTCAATCCTGGGCTTTGGGAACGGGCTGTTTAATTGGGGTAATTTTGCAGAATGTTGAGGGGGGGGGGGAAACCACAAAACTGATCTCTTTTCAGAGGTATTTGTGTAGTGGAACGAAGGGAAAACCGTGTCCCAAGCTGGCATTTCCTAGAAAACACTTTGGTGTACGAGCTGAGCTGAAATGATTCCAGGGTGTTTGTTTCCAAAGCTGTTGTGGTTTTTTTTTCCCTAACAAAATGGAACACGTTCAGGTTTTCGAGCTACCGGTTTTGCCATTTTTCTCTCCACATCCACCAAGACAGTCGATGAAAGAATGTTTCTTTTGCTATTCTGTCTCTGTATGTGCTGTTTTTGCTTTGTAGTAACTCAGATTGGTGTGTCCCAGGGACATAATATGTGTCCAGACCCTGGGATTCCAGAGAGAGGCAAAAGAATAGGCAACGATTTTAGGTAAGAACCTTTTCCATGTGTGGTTTTTTTTGGAGTTTTTTTTTTTTTTGCATGCTGCCAAAAGCTCCTGTCTGTGCCATGTTTGTGCTCCTTGGCGTTCTGGAGTCTGTTTTCAGAGACCATCTGCCCACCTCTAACGTGTTCTCTCTGAAAATCCTGCCCACGTTACTGAGGAGGGGAATAAAAGTGGGGAAATGTGCACAGGTGTGTCCCACCTGAGCATCTGGGATGGTCTCCCCGAGGATTTCTCCTCTGACCACCCGGGTGTTCAGCCAGGTTGTAAAATCCACGTGTGTTGTCATTCCCCCTCTGGTTAAGTGCAGGAAAAAACTGTCTTGAACAGCAAATAAAAATTATTAAAAAATCACTTTTCAAATCAGCTTCAGCCCCAGCATGGCCCTGCCCCGAGAGAATTTGAGGTGACTTTGATACAGTTCCTTGTCAGTGAGGGTATGTGGGGGGAGATAATTGTTTCTTTATCAAGTTTCAGACAATGCTGTTATTCCCTTCCAGTTGCAAATGTTCCTTTCTAGTGGGCAGGAGTGACCCAGCCTGTTGTCCTCAATGGGGAAAATTAATATTTAATCTTATTTTTTGCTGGTGGGGACTGTTTTGCTCACAAAAAAAGTGTCTTTCAGTCGAACCTGAGGTTTCTACCAAATTTTCCTGAAATCCAGCCAGTGGGGGAGGGTGGAGAAGAGAGAATTCCCAGCAGTCCCTAAATGCCCCAGGGTAAATTCTCACACTGGATTGTGTCTCGGGGGTGAATTAGGGCAGTGAAACAGCGAAGGGGCTGGACCCAAACCCCCAGAACAAAGAGCAGACCTCTCAGCAGCAGAGAAAGAACATTTCTGTCACTTTTTTCACGTGGGAATGCTGAGCATGTCCCCTCCTGGGGCTGTGGCTGTGGCTGTGCTCCCACAGGGGATGACATTCCTGGTGGAGAGGGCTGGGATGTGCTGGTGGAGATCAGCACCCAGGGCTGTCCCTGCTGTTCCTGCAGGGCAGGAGCTGCTCTGGGCATGGGGTGGGGCAGAGCTGGGGCAGGAGCTCTGGGAGCTGATGTCCTGCTCCCCTTCCAGGTTGGGCTCCAGCATCCAGTTCTCCTGCAACGAGGGCTACGACCTGCAGGGCTCCAAGAGCATCACCTGCAAGAGAGTCAGCGACATCATCGTGGCCTGGAGCGACCACAGGCCCGTCTGCAGAGGTGAGGAGGCAAAACTGGGCTGCATTCTCGGGGTGGAAGAGAAAACCCACCCCCTCAGGGTCCCCCTTAGGGCATCACCCCTCCTGGTCCCCAGGTTTGGCCTCCCTGGGTAAGGTCGTGGAACCCCAGAATGGTTTGGGGTGGGGAGGGGGGACCTTAAAGGCCACCTTGTCCCGAGGGCAGGGACACCTCCCACTGGCCCAGGAGGAGAGGGGAGGAAAGGGGAAAGCCTGGAATGAAATCTGGAAAAGCAGAGATGGAGGGAGATTTATTTTTTTTTTTTTTTAAATTGGAATTTGCTGCTCTTAGGATTGGCCTGTGGGATTTTTGGACTGTGGTTCCTCAGTAGCATCATCCCATTGCTCCTGTTGTCATCAGCCATCAGCCAGTGGAGTTTCCTTCCAGTGGAGGAAAACACACTAATGCCCATTTTGCCCTTGGCCATTTTGCTTTCATTCCCTCTCCAAAAAGTTCCATGAATAATATGATATTTGTAATGCTAATAATGAACAACTTGTAATATTTTTAATGAAATCCCTTTAAAGCTCCTAAAGTCATAAATAGGTTTTTTTTTTCAGTTATTTTTTTTTCTTTAATTTCATCTGCAGATTTTTTTCAAGGCTTTGGAATCCCATCTAATTCTTGAAACAAGCCTGGAATAAATTGAATCAGTGTAAGAGGATATTTGGCATAAATATGTGACACTATAAAGGAAATTTATGGTGTCCTCTTGCAAGAGATAAGAAAGGATTTGCCTCTGTTATTATGTCTCTGTGAATCAACTTAATTTTTTTAACTGCTAACTTTTGTGTTGTGCTTTTTTTCCTGCTTAAAAAGTTTTTCCATTTGCTCTTTATTTGAGCTTTATATCCTTTTTTTTTTTTTTTTTTATTTTGTTCCATTTTCCTGGGAACACCACTTTAAAAATGGGAATAAGGGGATTTACCTTTTTTTGTGGAGGTCAGACGGGATGGCTCCGGGTTTGGCAGGAGGGATGCAGCAGCATGGACAAATGCCCTTGGCTCCTCCCCGAGCTGCTCCTCAGTGTTCCACGTGTTCCCCTGTGTGCCAGCCTGGCCAGGAGATTGTTTTCCCTGTTTTCCTGCAATTTAAAATGGTGGGGGAAAAAACAAAAAGCCTTGCAGGTGGCCACGTGTGCAAATATTTCTCCTTTGAGGCTGGAAATAAATGACTTTTTGAGGCTCCATCACAAGAGCAGAGGCAGCTCCGGAGCCAGGATGCTGCTCTTCACATTTCCTGGTGAAATATTCCAGCTAAATATTGCATCAAAGGGATACCACAGGCCAAAATTTCCCTGTTTAAGCACTTTCCAGCTTCTCCTTTTACCTGAGATGTTTTTAAGATGCAAAGCCGAGTTGCCATCTTGGTTCTGAGCCCGCAGTCGTGTCTGAACGAAACCAGCCTAATAAATACTTAATAATTACATAAGAAATTCTTGCTATGCAGTAAATTTTTTTTTGATCTGCAAGAAGAAAGGAGAGATGGCTTTTTTGGGGACATGAAAAAAAGGAGCTGCATCTCGCCCAGAATCTTCCACGGGGTTGGTTTCGCTGTCCTGAATGTGAAAAGATTTTTGTGAGGGGTTCAGAGAAGAGCAGAAAGAAATGAATGAATTAAGTGTGGGGAGTGGGTGGTTGTTGTTGTTGGGGTCCATCTGTTTGATGGGAGCAGCCCCACGGAGAAATCCTCCATCTCTGCTGTGAGTGGGGGAAAAAAAGTGAATTTTGCCTGGTGGGAACAGCACAGAGCAGCAATTCCAGGTGTTTTAACTGGAGTGACTGCCGAGCCCAGAGCCCTCACGGTGCTGTCTGTGTCCCCAGCCAGGATGTGTGACATGTACCTGCGTGGGCCCAGCGGGGTCATCACGTCCCCCAACTACCCCGTGCAGTACGACAACAACGCCTACTGCGTGTGGGTCATCACCGCCCTCAACCCCGCCAAGGTGGGTCTGCCCTGCGTGTTTCCCGGAGCCCCAGCCTGCTTTGGGGTGTTTTCTGCTAATTCTCGTCTTGGAATAAGTTTCTCAGCAGTTCTGTGCTCGTCTGGTACAGAGATGGTGAAGCTACAGATTAATGGGTTGGGTTGGGAGGGACCTTGAGTAGAATCTCATCCCACCCCCTGCCCTGGGCAGGGACACCTCCCACCATCCCAGGTGGCTCCAACCTGGCCTTGGACACTCCCAGGGATGAGGCAGCCACAGCTTCTCTGGGCAAAGCTGTGCCAGGGCCTGCCCACCCTGCCAGGGAGGAATTCAGGACTGGGATGTAAAAAGATTTCAGGACTGGGATGTAAAAAGATTCCAGGACTGGGATGTAAGAAAGGTTTCTGGATTGGGATCTTCAGGTGCTGGTGAGGGAGGGGAGATGTTCTGGCAGGTGGCTCAGGCAGAGGGAAGATGCTGCCCTGGGGTTGGGGGCAGCCCTGGCCCGGTGCAGCTCCTGGGTGGGAGCAGGGAGGGGTCTCCAAAATTGGGGAAGATTTGGAGGGAATTCCTTGGAGCTGTTTGCAGCATTCCCTGGGATGTTTCTGGAGGGTGTTGTGGGTGCAGCTGGCTCTGTGGGCAGGATGAAGGAGAGGGCAAATGAAGCAGGGAGGGAGCAGGAATGACATCCAGCTGCTCGTGCACCCTCCAAAGGGGGGGTCAGTGCAGCTCAGCACTTTTCCTCCCCGGGGTTAAAGCCCAATTCAGCCACTCCTGTCTCTGCCTGTGCTCTCTCTCCCCCCCCCAGACTCTCCCACGTGTTTCTCAGCTCTCTAAACCCCACAGCACCTCACCTTCCCTCTCTGCTGAGCGCTCGTTTTGTTCAGGGATGTAATTAAAAGCGAGTGTAATTATTTTTAATCGAAACCCCTTTGATATCCCGGTGTGAGGAGGGGGGGAGGTGCCGCCCAGCTGAGCGAAGCTGCTCATTCCAGCAGTGCCCAGTCCAGGGCAGGGAGGCTGTGCCAGGAATGCTGATTTTTCCCGTCCCTTTGGCTGTGGATGGCCCTTAACCAGGGGGATTTCAGCCCTCAGAGGGAGGAGGAGGTGTGGGTTTATCTCCCTCTATTTGTGCAGGGATGTTAATTTATAAGCAAGTCCTCTCTGGGGAAGATTCCAGGCTGGTGTCCCTGGGCACAGAGGTCTGACTGCCTTGGCCTGTGGAAAATCAATTCCTTTCCCTTCTCCACTGGCCATGGAAATTGCAGTTGAGGGCAGTGTTGATGCCTTGGCTCTTTCCAGTTCTGCAATCTCAGCCCATGTCTCTTCCTCCAGATCTGGGTGGGAACACAAGAACGAAAATTACTTCGCTGTGTAGCTCAAAGTACGCTTTCCCAGGTGTTATTCCCTGTTATTGTGACAAGTTTCAGTCCTCCCAGTACCTGGGTTCCCATCACCACCACCACCCTTAGCTCTGAGCTCCTGGGGGTTATTCCCTCAGGGATTGGACCTTGGACCTGCACTTTGGCTCCCTGCCCTCTGCTGCTGATCCAAGCAGGGCGTTTCACAGAGGTGCTGCTGCCCCAGGAGCTCATCCTTTTTGTGGGGATGGTTAGGAATGGCTGGCAGTGCCTGCTGTCACCTCCCCCTGGAGCACTGGCAGGGGCAGGTGGAGCTCAGGCTGAGGAGCCTGTTGAGTTCCCTCTCCTTTAATAAGCCCAGATCCCTGGTGGCTCCTGATTTTAAGGAGGATTAGTGCTCAGTTCCAGCTCCCAGCGAGGTTGTACCTCAGGCTGTCCTTAGCTGGCCGTGCTTTGGCCGCACAGGAGCGCAGGAATGACCCGGATCCCGGGAAACGGGAGTGTGTGGCATCGGGATATTCCTCAGGGCTGCTTCATTAGGAGTGATTTACTGGTTAATGAGCCCCAGGGGGTTCTGCTTCATCAGGGGGATGTGCAGTGGAGGACGGGCCACGTGTCCCAGCAGCTCTTCCTGCTCAAGCTGTGCCTCCATCCCGTGGCCTGGGGCTCCTGGGGATGCATTCCCTGGGCACTGGCAGGTTGTGGAATAGGCAGCAGCTGGGGCTGTGCAGTGTGTGTTCTGCTTCACACGGTATTTTTTCGTGTGTTTGACTTCAAAAATCGGCAACATGCAGTTGTTGTGGGCATAAAATCCGCCCCTGTGCTTGGGAAGGAGCCGTGGGGCGCTGGATGTAGACACAGGACACGCTTCCAGTTGGGATTCCTGTTCCAAACTCTGAAGGAGGAGATGGAAATCATCATCAGAATCTGCCCATGGGCCGTGTCCGCTGTTTCACTGACCCTTCACTGCGTTGCTTTTGTGTTGAATATTCCAATCTAACCCTCAGCTCTGTTCCTTTGCTGTCCTGCCACCCTTGGGCACAAAGTTTTCCAGCTTTTCCATCAGCACTGGGATGGGATAAGCTTCTCCTCTAAGCTTCCTGGGCAGATTGTCTCTTTTTTTCAATGGGAATTTCTGCTTAGGGGAAGCTCTTTTCCCCCCTGTTTGGTTTTCTTCTTCAGCTTTTAACTCTGAGTGATAATGAACTGTTGATTAGGAGGCAGAATCTGCAGCTCCTGATCCTCAGCTTTCACAGGGGGGGATGAAATTGGGGAAATCCGCTCATTTTGATACTTCCCAGCTTGGAGCAGGGATTTAACAGCAGCAGAACTGCAGTTTGGGCTCCAAGGGCTGCACATGAGAGATTTTAACACCGAAATATGGGCAGATTGGTTAAATCAACAGCTTTTATGGGCTGTGTGAAGAGACTCCCGTCACCATTTCTATGAAATGATAAATAATTAATAACAGCAGTTTTAGAAAGGTTTATAAATTTATAAGTTTATAAATTTTCTGGGGTTTTTTTTGGTTTTTTTTTTTCATTCTGGAATTTACAGGTAGGGAAAAACTCTCCATCCCTCTGAGGGGTGAGAAGGAAGGGGGTTGAGAAGGAAGGGTTTTGGGAAGACCCATGGCCCTTGTGCCAAGGGGATGATCCCAGTGTGGATCCCCATTTCCCCGGGAGGGATTGAGGCTGAATTAACTAAAATGCCTCTAAAATACTTGCAATATGAGAGACATGGTGTGCCTGAGCAGGATCCTGCTGAAGCCAGGGTAATCTTTTTATTGACTGGAGTGGTCCTTGGATCAGGTCCTGTTACATGAAGCTTTTAATGTGAGCGATGGGAAAACCAGGGAGCTGAATTTAGACCTCATTTGCAAGTCATCTGTTCTATATTTGGAAAAGAACTCTGAGCCAGATTCACTGAGCCCCATAATCCCCTCAAAGTTTGCTCAGAATCCTCCATCAACAGCTCAGGGGGCAGAGTGCTCCTCGCTGACAGCTTGGAATTATTCCCCATCCAGAGGGTGACATCAAACCTATTTGGGGGATATTCAAGCTGGGGGGATTTTTGTGCTGGTCCTTGGTGCCATGGGAATGGATTTCAACCACAGTGGAAAAAGAAATCACTGGGGAGCTGAGAAATGAATATGATAATTGGGGAATTTGCATTAAAACTATTTCTGGACCTTTTTTTTTTTGCAGTAATGGATGTTCCTGGGTGATGTTTCTCCTGGGGTTGTTCTCACCTGGGGTCTCATGAGCCAAATGAAGCTCTGCCCAAGCTTTTTGTGATGGAGGGAGATGAATCCAGGGGAGGATTCATCCCAAATTAAGAGAAATGCTGGAGCCTGGGGAGAAGGGGGAGATGAGTAACGTGCTTGTAAAGCATTTCAGTTTAACTGCAAGGGGTGGTTCGTGGAGAGAATTATTGTGGGTTTGTTTTTTTTTTTCCTCTGGATGTGACTGCATTTCAAATCACTTTGTGCCACAAAGCTTTAGAATCAGGTGTCACATTCCAGCCTATTTTCTTGGCTTTGCTAATTGCTTCCTGTCACTTCAGCAGCTTAAAATGGAGCTTTTGTGTCATCCCCGTGTTTGTGTGTGCTGGGAGGGCTCTTGTTGGTTAATGAATCATTAAATAATTTTCAGCTTTCAGAGCCAAAAGAAAAAAAAAAGAAAAAAAAAGGAAAATAGGGAAATGGATAAATAAATATTGTATTCAGCATCCAGTTCCTGTGCCACGAGGTTACAGTCTTGAGTGTGCTAGAATGTAATTAGTTATTTAATTAGGGTCAGACTCCTTAGAATGCAGCTCACTTGAGTGAGTGATTGAACTAACGATGTGTGCAGCGTTACAGCACCGTGTGCTTTGTATTAATTACATTATTCCATCATTACATGCCTTAATAATGATCTGCACAGGTTAATATTTTGGTTCTGCAACTCAAATTAATGGTTCTGTGGTTGTCTGAAGGATCCCACAAGCTCCTGTGTCACTGTTCCTGGGGCTTGGGGAGGGGAGGGGGGGGGGAAATCTGATTTTCAGAGTGTTGTGGCTCAAAGACCTCATTTCTGGGCGTTGGAAAAGCGTTGTGTTTGTGTGTAGAAGGGGGGTGGCAGGTGACAGCTCAGCCTGAACTGTAGGAACAACGTTATTTTGGTTTGAGCTTTGGGATTTCTGTCCCCTGTGATTGCACACGTGCTCAGGTGTTTGCTGCTTTTAATGGGCAAGAAATGACAGGGACCAGGGTTTTGGTTTTCCTGTGCCTTTGGTCCTGGCCCCACAAGGTGTAGGTGGCACCATCAGGTGTCTGTGGGCCTTGGCACACTCCTCCAAAATTACTTCTGATAAATCTGCGTTGTCTAAAATGGCACAAAGGTGGCCTGAACTCAGATTTGGTGACTTAATCTGTTAAAAGTGAGTGAATGCAATGTGTTCACAGGCACCTGTACAAAGGTCTGGTGATTCAGGTGCTTCTGTGCTTCCCTGGAACCAAAGCTCCATTGATTCCTTCTGGTGGGGTGGGGCTGGGAAGCACTTTTGGAAATTAAGTTCTCTTTCCTTTTCTGTTTGTTCAGCCTGGATTAAGCACCTCAGATCGTGCTGTATTTGAAAATAAGGGATTTTCAAAGCAGCTGAAAGGTTTGGAGCACAAAAGCTCTTGGTGTCCATGGGATTTGTGCAGAAATGGAGTGTGTGGGGGGGGGGAAGTTTGGGTGGAACAGGAGAGGAAACACAGGACACAAAGAGCTGTGGACAGATGTGATGATGATGATGACTGTGTTTACAGGCAGCCTGAGACAATTTCCCTGAGCTCCCCCAGTGGTAATTCATCTAAATCCTCTCTTGGTCTGACCAGAAACCAGGAGAATTTGGTGAGGAACTCAAAGCAAAAGGCTCTCCACTTGCACCACTGCCTGTGTGCACACTCAGAGCCATCCCCAGGATTTCAGGGTTGGCAAGGAAAGGGTGGAGGTACCTGGGGAAAGAGGAGAAAAAGCCTGCTCAAGTCATAACACACATATTTTTATCAATAAAGTCATCTGGGAAATCGATAGATAAGGCAGAGGTAATTTCAGGAAGAGCTCGATCTGCCTGCAGGGAAGTGCTCCAGGGCTATAAAAAGCAGGGACAGTCACCTTTGGTGATGTCCTGGAGATATTAATGCTCTTGGAAACTACTCCTGCAGGGCCAAACAGATGAACAGGGCAGGGGGTTGTGGCTCCCCTGGGTGGGTGATTCCTGTTTTAACATGCTGCCTCTTTGCCAGGTCATCAAACTCACCTTCGAAGAATTTGAGCTGGAGAGAGGATATGACACCCTGACAGTGGGGGATGGAGGCCAAGTGGGAGACCAGAAAACTGTGCTTTATGTGTAAGTAGCATTTGCTGAGGCCCTGGGGGGAGCAAAACCCACCCCTGGGCTTTGCTGATGGGTTGGGAGATGGAGGAGCCCCCCCTGCTCCCTGTCCCTCAGGATGGGGGTGGTTTGTGCTGCTTGTCATTGCTGGGTTTTGGGGTGTTCTTCCCTGCTCTCACCCTCTCAGCTCTTCCCTCTGTGCCTCATTTCTCTCAAGTTGCCTTTGTGGAGCCCTCAGAGAGGGGCTGAGGGTGTCCAGGGAGCTGAGGGAAGAGGAGAAAAGCTGGGATACGAGAGGAGCTGCAGCTCAGGCAGGATCCAAGAGCTGTTTTCTCTCTCTCTCTCTCTCTCTCTCTCCTGGGCTGTCCTTCTGTGCCATCATTTTTACCTGTGCAAAGTGTCAACCCATTATCTTTGGGTGACACCCTGAGCACTTCACCCCCAGGATTTGGGTGATGTGGGTAAATGGTGCCCCCTCAAGGCTGGGATTTGGTCCCCCTCAATTTGAACCCCTTGGATTGCAAATATGATGTTCTGAAGGGGTTTCTTCAGCACTGGAGACCTCAAAATGGCCCTGCTTTCCTTCCAGGCCTCTCCACAACTCCTCCAGCCAAGCTGTTGTGCTCTTGCCAACTGGTGGAGAGCGTTGTTGTGGGGTTTTTTTTCATTCTTCCTCTTCTCTTATTTGTCCACACAGATCAGATCAGCCTCCCACTCCATCTTCTCTTGCATTCACGTTTCCTTGTCTTGCCCAAGCCTCTGTTTCCCTGAGGTTCCTTTCCCTCCTGGTTTCTTTCCAGCCCATGGCCCTTTGGGCCAGGAGCTCCAGCCTGCCACGTGTGGACATGGGAAGGCTGATTATTGCCCTGTGTTGAGTGTTTGCAATTAAAGTGTTCCAGAACATTTCACAGCTGGTTGGTCAAAACGTGCAAATCCCTGCCAGGGGAGCAGTTTGTAAGAACCTGCTGAAATGATTCCTCCTTCCCCCCCTTCTGCTTTGCCTGAAGCCCAGGAAGGTCGGCCTTGGTTTGGTTGCCATCATTCCATGTTTTTCTCACTCAGCTCCTGGCTAATTCAGGTGTGGAATAGCTGGGACTGGGAAAGGTGCAGTGTCTGGAGTGTTTTCCCAGTGCAGGAGAACTTTCCAACAAATTTCCTGATGCTAATCCTGGCAGGGAAATCTCTTTGTTTGTAATCTGCAAGGAGAAGTTGAAAAGCAAGGGAATGTAAGAGAGGTGTGACGAGCACAGAAGTGTTCCAGCTCTAACCAGTGTGCTCCAGAGCCCATGGAGCACTTCCCCACCATCACCTGGACTCAGGCAGATCCTCTGGATAAGACCTGTAGGGTCTTTGGAGGAATCAAGGTGCAGAAACCCGATCCTGTCAAAGACAGGAGTTCCAGTTTTCTTGCCTGGCTGTTGAAGGGGAGCTCAGTCCTGCTGCCTTTCCAAGGGAGGAATCCTCTGGAATCAGCTTGCACAGCACAGCCACCGTGCCAAACAGAGCCACCCAGGACCATTTGTTCCCAGTCTCTCTCTCATCCCTGAGAAATGCATCTCAGGGAAAATAACAGATTGTTAGGCTGAGCTTTCTGACTTGCAGAGAGGATTTTATTCCCTAAAGTAACAAGCACCCAAATCAATCACTCAGCTTGTTAAAGTGGAATAGCAAAGAATGAGAAAAGCTTTGAAGCACCTTTTTATTTCTTTTTTTTCTTTTTCCCTGAAGGTTTTTTTCTCTTGGTCTGTTCCTCATTCCTGCCTCTCTGCTGCTTAAATAACTGGAGAATCAACAGTAACGCTCCTGCACTCTCCAGCAAACTCTTGGGGTGCAAAACAGGCCTTAGAACCAGATCAGTTCTTCACTTACCAGCAGGCTGGGATCAGTAAAATTCCTGAGCAGGGGTGGGGGCAGAGCTGGGAGGGCTCTGATGGCCTTGGGAGAGCTGGTTGTGGTTCCAGGGACTGGGGAGGGTCTCTGGGGTGGGGAGGAGAGTTGTGAGCATGGCCAGGCAGGTCCTGTTTGCCTCAGGTAGCTGAGTTGGAGAGACTTTGATGCTCAGCAGGGTAAATGGCAGGGAAGCTGAGGGAGTAGCACAACCCTTGGAGCAGTCCCAGCATCCCAGGCTGGTTTGGGTGGGATTTTAAAGCTCATCCAGCCCCAGCTTCTCTGGGCAACCAGCTGAGGGTCTGTCCCATCCATCCCCTGCACATCTGGATGAATTCAGATTTAAGCAAACACTACAGAGAAAAAAAAACCCCTCATCTCTCCCCCTGCAGTAGCTGCACTTAATTTATAAATTCATCCCAGATAATACCTTAGCAGAAATAGTGCAATAACAACATTAAACACTGCCACCAAGACAGGCAACATAACAACCCTGGTGCTG
The DNA here is from genome assembly GCA_038380795.1 of Pyrocephalus nanus. Lineage (NCBI taxonomy): Eukaryota > Metazoa > Chordata > Aves > Passeriformes > Tyrannidae > Pyrocephalus > Pyrocephalus nanus. The sequence continues at coordinate 5,302,250 of CM076285.1, read as the reverse complement.
GAATAATGATCCTTCCCACACACTGCTCCTGTGTTTGCGGGGAAGGGAGGGAGCTGGGGCCCTGGAAGATGCTCGTGTGGGTGGGGGATAAAGCTCTAAAGCTCTGTTGAACCACAACGAGGTGATTAATCCCAGGGCTGAATGAGCCACGAACGGCTCATTAACAGGGATATATCGGTGACATCTCCCTAAATCCCCTCAGCTCCCCGGGGAGGATCTTGGAGGGGAGGCAATGTCCTCATCCCCAGGATTAGCAGCACTTCTCAAGGGCTCACGGGGTGCTCAGCACATTCGAGGCTCCTGCCTTGTCTTCTAGGTGTTTTTCTTTTTTTTTATTTCTAGATCCTTGTAGAAACTTCTCTGTCAGGGTGGAAACTTTGCAGAGAACGTGTGGGGAAACAGTTATTTTTATTTTTTTTTCTGTAATTGGAGAGAATGCTGCAAAGGCAGTTCGGGGGATTCACTCTCCGGGTTGGGTTCTGGGAATTTGATTTGTTTGCTTATGTTTTGCTTCAGTGAGAAAGAAAATGATTACTTCTGATGCTGGATAATACATTGCAATAATGGCACCAAATTGTAATTATTCTAGTGGTGATGATGATGATAATTTGCAGGCCCTCAACTGTGGTAAAAGACTCCCAGTGTAGGTAGAGTGCAGAGCATACAGGGAAGGCTCATCAGCCTGGAAAATGCAGCAGGTTTTTGGGCAGTGTCCTGGTTTGGGGTGATTCTTAATTGGTTTGGCATTTCTGGTCCTTCAGGGGCACATCTGGCCTTTGTTTTGTTGGGGGGACAGGTTTGGGGAGGCACACACAGGCTGTTCATTTGTCCTGGTTTTCCTTCTGCAGCCTGACGGGCACCACCGTCCCCGACCTCATCGTCAGCACCCACCACCAGATGTGGCTCCTCTTCCAGACAGACAGTGTCAGCAACTTGCTGGGATTCAAAGCAACCTATGAAGGTAATCCAGGCACCTCTCTCAGAATTCCTCTGCTCTGAAAGGATCAGGGCTGAGATGAGCGCAGTGGATTGGGAGGAAAAGGAGGAAGGAAGCTTCTCTATTTATGTATAGCAGATTTTTTCCTTAAGCCTGAAGCTTTGCTCCTCTAAGAGCAGCTTTCATGGGTTCTTTTCCATCAGAGCTGGCTGGGTGGGGACTGTCTCGTTGCCATTTCATCTGCTTTGTTGGAAGGGAGCTGGTGAGTCTCAGCTGATGGTGACAGATTGTGTCTGTGGGAGGAAATGAGATGGAGTAATCAGTGGTTCCAGTGGATCAGTGGTGTCAACTGCTTTACACTTTGATAGTCTGGAGTGTTACAAACGAAATGAAAGTTAATACTGGGGGTTTTTCAAAGGAAAATTCACCAGGATGTGAATGCTGAAGTCTGGCATGAACTTCTGTGTTTGCAAAGGCAGAGAAAGTGGGGTGGGAAAGGGTCTCTGTCATCTTCTGGAAATGGTCAGCAGGAACATTCCAGTCTGGCTCTTCCCAGGGCCCTAAATGCACACTGGCATTCATTTTTTAAAGGGTTTCTCTTGGACTTGCCGTGTTCCAGGGAAGTGTCACCTCTTGTTCAGGGCCCCTGGTGGTGCTGGTGGATGGGAGGTAACAGAATTAGGGGCCTGGTGGTCAGTCTGCCCATGGAGGGGGCTCTGCAGCTCTGCTGTGAGTGATTCCTGCTCTGCTGATCTCATCCTGAGGGCACTCTCTGTGCCTCCTGATGAATCTGGTGTTTACCCTCTGGGTGAAGTTGCAGAGCCCATGATGGAGGGACTTCTCACCCTGTTGTTCACCTTGGGTGAACTTTGGGGGTGTGAGGAGCTCGAGTTTTCCCTCCTGTGACTGGCCCTGATGTGATTGGTACCTTGATCTATGGCGAGGCCGAGCTGCTCGTGCTCCCTGCGACCTCCCCAGTCCATTATCAGTCATGTCCTGGAGTGTGGAGCTTCCAGCATCAAATGTGCTCCTGCCTTCCCCTCTCAGCAGCTTTACCTGCTTGTTTTCACCCAATCCCAGAGTCACTGAGGCTGGAAAAGATCCCCAAGATCATCAGATCCCCCCTGTGCCCCATCCCCAGCCCAGAGCACTGAGTGCCACCTCCAGTCCTTCCTTGGGCACCTCCAGGGCTGGGGACTCCAAACCTCCCTGGGCAGCCCCTGCCAATGTCTGACCACCCTTTCCAGGGAGAAATTCCTCCTGATGTCCCCCCCTGCCCCTCCCCTGGCACAGGGAATTTACAAGCAGTAGTATAAAGGTGAATTAGTAGTATAAAATTCAGGGGTTAGAAACAGAAATGTTTAAAACTGAAAAAAAAAAAAAGAAAACAGAAAAAACCCACATTTTAATGCAGTGATAGATTTTATAGTTTATATTTTTAATATGAAGGAAGAATTTAAAATTAAAGCTAGAGTTATAGACACACAGAGACTAATTTAATTTGGGTTTCTGTTGGAATTGGGTTAGTTTGGGTAGAGCTGAGTAAAGTCTGTGCTCTGAACCACCAGGGGATGATTAAACAATATTTATTGTGTGGAAATGCTGAGTAAGTGTTTGGCTCTGGATTGCTCGGCTCCACACAGGAATTTAGCCCCGTGGTGCTAAGAGGCTTAGGAGCTCTGCAGGGCTGGAGTTGGGAGATTTCCTCTGCTGAACTTCCTGGCTTTAATCAAACTGGTGCTGCCCCAACTTGCTCAGAGGAGCTGCTGCTGTCTGTGGCTGCTTTTGCATTTATTTGACGTGTAAATACAGTTCTGTGGTTAGATTTTGGGTTTTTTTTTGGTTCAGCATCACCTGAGCCCCACTGCTGTGGCTGGAGGAGGGGGGGAGGTGAGGGGTTTGTGTCTCCCCTGCTCTGCTCTGCCATTAAATGCATTGCCTCGTGTGGTGAAGTGCTGAAATCCTGCAATAGTGCTGAGCCAACAGCAGGGAGGCTTTTAGCTGATGATGTGCTGCCCTGAGCCGCTCTCAGGGTCAGGCAGCTTGGATTTCAGGCTCCTCTAAACCTCCTGGCAGAGACTTGATGTGATGCCACATGCAGGGCTTTGTGAGCCAGCTGGGTTCAGCTCCTGCATCTGCTCTGCAGCGGTGCTGGTGGGTGTGGCAAAAATACCCTTTTTTGGTTTACCCTCTTTTTTGGTTTACCCCCTCCTTGTTGTGGTTCCTCTTCGAGCCCCGTTTTTTCCTCACTCGTGGAATCCCAGAATGGTTTGGGTTGGAAGGGATGTTAAAGCCCATCTCATCCCAACCCCCTGCTGTGGGCAGGGACACCTTCCCCTCCAAGGTGGGCTGAGAATGAAATGTTCCTTTTGCTTGGAACGGGGTGGTCCCTTTTTTTATCCCTTATTGGAACCACTAAGAACAAGGCAATAAGAACATCCCCTGTCCTGGGTCCTTCCAGTTCCTCCCTGCCACCATCAACTTCAAGGAATTTAAACCAAGTTATTCCAAGCCCAAAACCCCTGAGGGTGAGCTGAAGTGTTTCTTGAGTTTCTTCTGCCTGGGGGGGACATTTATGGGATTTCCTCAGGTCTGGCCCCAAAGTGCTCACAGATCCTCCAGCCTGTGGCTGTTTCTTCCAGAAGCTGGAGTTTTGCTGGCTTGCAGCTCCAGTTGCCTCCTTTCCCCTCCACAGCTGAGTCAGGCAAGGAGCAGAAATTCCCACGGAACTGCAGGAGAAGAGCGGCCTGGATTTCGGGTGCCTGCAGGGTTTGTGGTGGAGGAGCAGGGAGGGTTTGCTCTCATCAGTCACTGGTTCCCTCCTCTGCACAGGGCCCCAGCTTCCCCACCCACCACCAGGAGACAAATGGCATAAATAGCTGCTGCAGAATTCCTGGTGAAACATTTGCTGTTGGAAAAAATGCTGTTTTGTCAAAATTTTATCTGTATGAATAATATTTGATGGGGAAGTTTTGAAAGATTCATGTCAACTTGTTTCATTTAAATAATGTCAAAACATTTGATTTGGATGTTCTTGTTTAGTTTTGACTTTTATTATTCTAATGTGGAAGTGATTTTGCTTTAAACATTCATCAGGAGGAATGGTTCAATCTTACTGAAGTAACATGTTTTGATATTTCCAAATCATTCCTTTTTTTTAAAAACCCTTTTTTTTTTTTTTTTTTTTTTGGGAACTTCTGCCCCGCTAAATATTTCATGGATTTTACTACCTATGAACAGAAATGCAGGAACCAGGGGATTTTTCCTCAGGTCAGAAAATGGAAATTGCTGAATAAATTCCTTTTCCTGACCTCTGTAAGGTAACAAAATTTGTGAGCTGTGTTTGCCTGCTGCTAACAAGAAGGGAGTTGTGCAGAGGGGGAAATAAATGTGCTCTGATTCTTCATTTCTGCCCATCCTTAACCCTCTGGTTTCCCTCTCTGAGCTCAGCTCATGCAAAGGGACAGCAAAGGGTGGCACAGGCAAGGGATGAGAGGGCAAACACCAACTTGGTGCCCCCAGAGCAGCTGTGCTGCCTCAGCTCTCTCTCAGCAGAGGCTCAAAAGGCTCTGATTTCACTCTGCTTGGCATTTTTCCTGACACCCCAAGCCTGTCCTCGTTTTACAAAAGCACTGAACACTCATGTAGGTCCCTTTGGCTTCTGCTGGAGCTGGAGCTGCTCTGAAATTCCACCATCCTGTGTCCTCCATCCCTCCAGAGCCACCATCCTGTGTCCTCCATCCCTCCAGAGCCACCATCCTGTGTCCTCCATCCCTCCAGAGCCACCATCCTGTGTCCTCCATCCCTCCAGAGCCACCATCCTGTGTCCTCCATCCCTCCAGAGCCACCATCCTGTGTCCTCCATCCCTCCAGAGCCACCATCCTGTGTCCTCCATCCCTCCAGAGCCACCATCCTGTGTCCTCCATCCCTCCAGAGCCACCAGCCTGTGTCCTCCATCCCTCCAGAGCCACCATCCTGTGTCCTCCATCCCTCCAGAGCCACCAGCCTGTGTCCTCCATCCCTCCAGAGCCACCAGCCTGTGTCCTCCATCCCTCCAGAGCCACCATCCTGTGTCCTCCATCCCTCCAGAGCCACCAGCCCGAGCAGAAGCAGCCTGGGAAGTGCTGGCACTTTTGCTCCCCAGGTTGCCCCAAGCCAGGTCCAAGCTGGCCTTGAAGGGATGGGGAATCCACAACCCCTCTGGGCAGCTCCTCCTGACCAAATTCCAGCGGGCAGGGTGGGAGCAGGACATCCAGCAGCTCCTTCCCAGGCACCTGGGGGGGCAGCAGGAGGTGGGGACGCCGTGCCAGGCTCCCTGCAGCACAGTGTGCCAGCTCTGCTGCTCGCTGATTCCAAGGCTTCAAGGTGTGGGAAGGGAAGGGAAGGAAGAACAAAAGTGAGTTTTTCAAGGCGGTTGACTCGCTGTGGTATCAGTTCCCCGTGTCTCTGTCAGGCACAGTGATAAATGTTTAAAACCTGCTTGTTCCCACTTGATCTTGTTGCTATTTTTCGAGTTTGAAAGCTGAATTTTCGTTTCATGGTAGGTACCATTGGCCTCCTGCATTTTTTTATTTTTTTTTTGGAGAGGAATGTGCTGTTCAGCGCTGCTTTAACGTCCCAACTGGTTTATTTTTCATCCCTCCTTATGCAAGTGCAAACCTTGAACGCTCGGGCTTTTCAAAGTCTGCGGGAGGACACGTAAATCCTGACAGAGAGAGAAACCTATTTCATGAAAACTTTAATATTAATTTATGTTAAATCATTTTTTGGGGATGCTTCATTACCTGGCAGCGACTTTTTAGCTCGAGATGCAAAAGAGCAGGAGCGGGAGCGGCGTGGCTCGTGCTCCTAAAATACACCTGGATCCGAGTTGCCTGGAGTCAGAATAACAACGAGGTGCTTGTTGTTATTCAAGCCAAATTGGAATATTAGCTGGAGTCATGCAAATCTCGGATCCCACCCGTTCCCCTCCACGAAGGAAATGTCAGAAAAGAAATTTCCAATTTGGCGCAAGAAATTGGAAGCGGGGAAGAAAAGACAGCGAGACTGATGGGAGATGATGGGGATAAAAACCTGCAGGACGGGGAGGAGGAGATGAGTGTGAGGCAGATAAATAATGTGGGAACGCTAAGGAGGCTGTGAGGGAATGAAGTGTTGGAGCTAATAGTGATCCAGAGTGGGGGGCCCTTTGGAAATGGGATTGTACAGAGCAGGAGATAAGAGAAAATTGTGTCTGGGCTTTATTGGCAGGCACAAAGCTCAGGGAGCCCGGGATTAGCTGGCTCTGTGCACTGAGGGGTCAGTGCCTGTCAGGACAGGATTGGGATGGGGCAGGGAGGGGAGGAGAGGTGACAATCCAGCAAAAACCCCCCCTGTGTCCTCAGGGCCAGGGGAGCCCAGGGGCTGGTCCTGGTCAGCGGGCCAAGGTCTGCTGGCTTCAGTGTCCTGGAAGCAGATGCAGAGCAGGAAATACTTGGGATTGCTGTATTTTCCATTCAATTGGGATCATCATGGAATCACAGCCTGGTTCAGGTTGGGAGGGACCTTAAAAGCTCATCCCATCCCACCCCCTGCCACGGGCAGGGACACCTTCCACTACCCCACGTGGCTCCAACCTGGCCATGGGCACTTCCAGAGGATCCAGGGGCAGCCACAGCTCCTCTGGGAAACCCATCCCAGCCCCTTCCCCACCCAACCCTGTGTTCTGTCTTGCAGAGATCGACCAGGGCAGCTGTGGCGATCCCGGGATCCCGGCCTACGGACGCAGAGAGGGCTCCACCTTCCGCCACGGGGACAGCCTGACCTTTGAGTGCCAGCCTGCCTTTGAGCTGAAGGGCCAGAGAACCATTACCTGCCAAAAGAGCAGCCAGTGGTCTGCTCAGAAACCAGTGTGTGTTTGTAAGTCAGTGAGGAGGCATCTCCAGAGCATCGCCCGTGTGTGAGGTGGTGCTGGGGACAGGGGGGTGCTCCGTGCTCTGCTGGGGGCAGAGGTGGCACCAAGGGGCATCTTCCCTCAGCTGAAGCCCTTGGGCAGAGCTTGGTGGGGCTCCTTCCTGGGCAGATCTGGGCTGTGCTGGCACCTCTCCCTGCTCTGCCCACCCGCTGCCCTGCCTCGGGTCCCTTCCAGAGGGAAATCTGGGACGTGGGCGCAGCCAAAATCACAATTTAAACCTGGACTCTGTTTTTGCCATTTCATTTCCCTTCGCTGTGTGACTGTACCCAGGCTCCTGCTGCTGGCTGTGAGTCCTGAGCTCCCAGCAGAGCTGGGATGTTTGGCTCTCCAGGGTGACTCAGGGTGACATTTTGGGGTGTAAAACCCTGGTGGGTTTGAAGGGTGGGCAATCTGCTTCATTGCCCTGACAGAACCTTCACACACGAACAAGGTGGTGTTTGGACATTGCCAACACTCACAGAAGGAGCTGTGTTTTCCCCACTTGGTCACAAGCAAACCCTTCCTTTTGTCTCGTCTCTAATGGGGGGAATGTGTTTAAATTCTGTGCCTTCGAGCAGGTTCTGTGGTGCAGGGGAGGGAAAGCAAAAAACAGGAGAGGAAAATCCAGCTGGGGACCAAAATGTGGGGGAAATGCAGAGAGAGAAAGCAGAAATGTTACTTTTTAGAAGTGTGAATCCACTGTGCAGGGGAATAGATGTGCTGGGCTGGACCCCAGGGAAAATGCTCCTTTGGAGTGTGGCAGGAGCTGATCCACAGCAGAGATGGCAGAGCTGGAGGAGCAAACCTGGCTCCTGCAGAGCTGAAACGGGGTCTTGAGGAGCTGTGGGACAATGGGAGGTGGTGGGAAAAAGGGGAGAACTGGCTTCAAGGAAGTGCTTTCTTTTCAAACACTAATTTAAGCTCTGAGAAATGCCTGTTTGGGCTAAGGAAGCAATTCCTGTGTGAGTTCTGCCTTTTCCAGGTGCCATCACCCCCTTCCTGTTTGGTTTGCTCTGTGAGCAAATCACCTGAAGATGCTGGTGAGGAGACTGGAGTTCTCCTGGTTAACTGTGAAGTGGGAAGTGTCAGACTGATTCTGTGCTTAAATCAGAAGTCATTGTTGTGTTTTTTTCCTTTTAATTTCCTGGAATTTCAGAGGACTTTGAACAGCTCGTGGGTTGGTTGAGGCTTGTGCTGATAGTTTGTAGTGGGAGTAAACCTGTAGTTTGTGCCCAAGATGAAACAGCTGGGTTACATTAGTCTAGGAGGGAGACTTTGCAATAAAATAAGGTTATTTTTGTCGGTAGATGCTGATCAGGGGCATCAAATCAAGCCCCAACCACCACTCCATGCAAAGCATAGCACGGCATGAATTTTTCAGTTCAAATAATTCCATTGTGTTCTGTTCTCTGTGGCTCTCCAGCTTTGGATATTTATGAATCAACAAGGCAACAACATAGGTAGTGCAATAAATATTTCACAGCCCCCTGTGCACCTTCTCTCCCCTAACCTTTTTTCCAGACACATCGTGTGGGAGGGGTTACCTGACCAGATTCCTGGCCTGAAACATGGAATGGGATCAGTCAGAACTCTGTAAATGGTTTGGAGACCATTAAAATGCGTTGGAAACAAGATGGGGAAAGGAGGGAAGGTGATTTATGTGCTGCAGGTTGGAATATGCAAACAGCTCTGTGCTGCTGGTTCTGCCCAGGGGTGTGTGACGGAGGGAGGGGGAGCTGATTGATGGGCATCAGAATTCCCTGGGGAGAGCTCCTTTCCTCCCTGGTGACAGCCCTTCCTCCCATCCTCCTCCTCCTCCTCCTGGTGGTGCCCAAGGGGCACCTGGGGAGCTTTGCAAGACCCTTTCAGTGGTGTCTGCTGTAAAGCAGGGGCTCAGCAAGGCCTGGGGGGTGTGGGCAGGACGTGTCTGATGAGCAGAGAGACCCGAATCGATGGCTCTGGGACCTGCAGTGCTGGAGGGGGGGTGTCTGTGCTCAGCCTGGGGTGACTCTGTGCAGTGCCTGGCTCTTTGCTCCTGTGTGGGGTGTGGGGGATGGCTGGACACCCCAAATCTCTCTTCCTCCCTCTTCTGCAGCATCTTGCAGTGCTCAGCTCGGCTTCGGGGTGGACGTTTTTGGCTCTAAAAGCAGGATTTGCATTGGAGGAGGTGGTGTCTGTCACAGGCCAGGGCAGTTCTCACACCCAGCATCCCCCAGCCCTTGTTTTCCTACAGAGCTCGTTCCCTTTTCTCTCTTGACACCACAATGTGCTGGGGGGGGAGATGTCACTGAGGGCAAACTGTGCTAACTCGGGTGAGGTTTGTGCTCCTGTGCTGGGAACTCCATTTGGGAAAACACCTGATTTTCTGGTGCCAGTTTAGTTGGTGCACCTCAGGCTCGTGACCTCCAAGGTGTCCGGACCCGCCGTGTCCCCCAGGGAAACAAACCCTGGGGGATTAAAACTCTGTGTTTTATGAGTCAGAACAAGAGGGGTGGAGGCTCCTGCCCTGAGCTGAGGGGTCTCTGCTTGGCATTGCTGGGGATGGGGATGAACTTGTGTTTTGTGCCTGTGTGTGTGTTCAAGTGGAGGGGCCTGAATTTGGGCTGTGCCTGTTCCAGGACACTCCTCCAGGCTCCTGACATCCAGTGATCTGCTCCTGGCTCCAGGGCTCCTGTTCTTGCTCTGCTCTTGCTTTAGGATCTCCATTAAGTTTCCAGTGGTTTTCTTTTGTTGTGTTGCTGTAAACTCAGTGTTCTACAGCCCTGCTCGGAGCAGTGCTCGTGCATCACATTCCTCTGAACAGAACAGAAGGCATTTCCCAAAGCATTTCCAATTGGAATTATGTTAAATTGTGTGTTTTCTTCCCTGGCCCTGGAGCAGATGTTCTGCTTTCTTCCCCTCTTGTTCACTTGAAATCCTCAGCCACAGCCCATTTCTCCTCACAGATCCGCTCACGTTGCTTTCCAGTCTTTTAATACCTGGTTTTCCTTAATAGCAGTATAAAAATCTCTCTTCTCCTTAGTAATAATTACTTCTTTTTTGGAGTATTGGCCCATTAGACCTGCTGAACAACCTGAGCTCCCCTTTGTAAGGATTGCAGACTCCAGTGTGGAGCTGAGCTCTGCCTCCTGTGAGCCCTGCCCGGGCCAAACCATCAGGGTTGGGACCTGGAAATGCAAAGTGCAGTGGATGTTTTCCCCAGGAATGTCCTGAACAGAACTGTGTCATTTCTATCCCTTGATAAGGTTGTCATTTAGCTCTAAATTGAACTGGCAATTGGTTATTATTTTGTCCCTTTCTCCCTCTCTCTTTCTTCTTCTCTCTTCTCCCTTTCTGATCATTCCTTTGACTCCCTCTTTGTGCAGAGCTGATGGAACAGTTTGTATTAATTCCTCAAATGTTTCTCCCTCCTGCTGTAAATGTTTTCTTTCTCCATCTGACACTGGACTCGTTTACCTGCCTGTCGATGCCGCTGCTTTCCGTGGGTTTTGGAAGAAGTGTAGGAATTCTAGTCATTGTTATTCCAGGCTGTTTTCTCACATGGTTTTTGGTGGTTTTTTTTTTTTAGTTTGATTGCTGCTTTGCTGGAGCACCCTGATCCCATTTTCCTGGTCTAATGGCAGGGACACACTGTAATTATTTGTGCCACACAAATTGGGACAGGGGATGGTGGCTGACCTTTACCCTGCCCAAACATGTCACCTCTGGGCAGGGCAGGGCAGGGGGCACATCCCAGTCACATCCCAGCTGGAACCCTTCCAGGACCAGGGTTTGTCACCTGCTGAGGCCAATTCCTGGCTTGGATGGTTTCTGCAGTTGTTCATCAGCTGTAAACCCATGAGGACCCCCCAGCCCCTTCCCCCCTGCCCTCGACCCCAGGGGTTCAGAGCAGCCAATCCCTGGTGAAATGCTCCTTATCCAGCCTGTTCCCCCGAGCCAGAGATCCAGGGTGTCCCTGCAGTGAGGGAAGCAAATTAAATGAAGGCAGGATTACCCTGATCTCTGTCTCCATGGGGGATTTGGAGCTTTTGTTAACAACCTTGTTTCACGCTTGCAGCCATGTAAGACAGTTCCCCTTCCTGATTTTAAGCAGGGCACTCTCTCTCAGAGCCCTTGTTCTGCAGCCCTGGTTTATCACAGGGCTGAGATTTAAATGTTTGCTTAAGTAGACAGACATGCTCAAGTGTTGTGCTGGGCAGGAACCACTTCAGCTCCTTCTTGGTGATGAGGAATCGTGTTATAATTGTCCCCCATGAGCTCCTCAGGCTTTTTTTTTTTTTTTTTTTTTTGTTTGTAACCTGTATGAAAATGTTCCCTTTCCCTTTGTGGCACTGAGAGGGCCGTGGAACCATTTCCTGCTGCTCCTTTGGGACACATCCCAGATCAGCTGCCCATCTTCCCCATCCCACTTGTCAGGTGAGCTGGGAGGTGTCTGTGGTGCCTGTATCCAAGGAAAGCTGACACTCCCCCGGCTCAAACCTCTTTTCTCCTCGGTGTTGCTTTGCCAGTGAGTTCTTCCTGGTGGTTGTGGAGTCAGAAGCGAGAGCCTCCCACTGGGAGCTGCTGCTCTGGGGGTTGCAATGAATTTTGGGGGTTTTGGGGGTCCTTGTGCCTCGACCTGGGGCAGCAAGAGGGGGGCAGTGAGAAGGCCAGAGGTGGGAGGTGAGGTTGGGAGGCAGTAAATGTGGCCAACTCTTTTATCCCCAGCAGGGTGGGGGGTGTCACCTCAGTGCCCACGCTCCCCTGGGTGCTGCCAGCTGCCCTCTCAGCCCTCAGCAGCAGGATGCAGTTCCTGGGGTTGTCTCCACGCTGGTAATTTTCCTGATTGGACCAGTGGAACTGGTCCCCTGGAGGGGTTTAGTGCCGCTCCAGATGAGCTGCCCTGTGCCAGGGCATCTGTCCATGTTCCTGACAGTAATTGCTCAGCAGGGTGGCTTTGATGCTCCTCTTCACACCAGTGTGAATCTGAAATGGCACTTCCCTGGCTTTTTCAGGCAGGGAGATTGTCCCTGTCCCCTTCCCCTGTGTCCAGCAGGAGGGACTGGAAAGATGTCGTGTTGCCATCACCCATCTGGGCTGCAGAGAAGCTCCCTTATTTAATTTACCGTGTTCCACGTGGGGTTGGGGTTTGAGGAAGCTGCAGGGGGGGGACACTCCCAGCTCACAGGTGGAGCTGCTGTGTACCAGTTTGCCTTTCAAGGCTCTCTCTCTCTGCTCCCCACGAGTGGATTTTCAGGTGTGGCTGATCCTGCCCAGGCTGTGCTGTGTTTCACCCCTGGGGAGCAGCTGCCCCCACCCCACTGCAGGTGACACACTTTGTGAGGGTTTAGCCCTTTTTAGGGTCGCAGCACTCACCCCTCATCCCTTTATGGTGTGTTCCCAGCCCTGTCCTGGTGTGAATCAGCAGCTCCCAGTAAGTTTAAGAAGCTCTAAGTTATTCCCAGGTCCTGCTTGAGGGGGTTTGAAACCTGCTCTTCCCTGGGCACAGCCTGTTTTAAATCAGGGATGTTTTCCTCAAGTTTTGGTGCCCAAAACCTGCCTGCTTTTCATTCCTCTCGACTTCCTGCTGTCCCACCCCTGTTCAGCCGTTCCACCGGAGCGAAATGAAGAGTTTGTTGCTCTGAAATCCGAATGCTCCCAGTTAATATTTGCTCTAAACCCCTCCCCTCGCCTCCCACTTGCCCTGTGGTGCTGGAGGGTTTGAAGGAGAGAAATGCATCGTGGTGCAGGTGCTGTTTCTGCAGACACACAAAGAGGAAAATGCAAAATACAAAGCGTTTTGCTTCGCAGCTGGAGCAGTGCCCTGGGCTCCCAGCACTGTCAGCTCTTTGGGATGTGTGCTTCCCAAGTGAGGAATGCTGCTTATTAACCAGGCTCCTGCTGAGCTCCTCTTTTGCCACTCCATCACCCAAGCTATGCCTGAAGCAGGGATCTTCTTCAAAGGGAAAGGTAAGGAGAAAACCCACTCCCCGTCTCCAGGCTCTCTCCCAGGTGGTCACAGTCTGTGGGAACAATATCTAAAGACTGAGAGAGAAGTCAGGACTCTTTATGGTTTCCATGGAGACTGCAATGATGGCAGTGGTTTCCTGCTCCTGGACTTGGTGCCTTTCCTGTTCCCGTGGTGTGACCTCTCCCTGGGGTCAGCCCTGGATCCTCAATGTGCAGGATGAGCAGGGCTGGAGGGTCTGGGGACACCAGGTGTGGCCTCACAGGAGGAGAGAGAGGTGGTTTGTGGAGGAGCTGGATCTTTGGAAGGCAGAATGAAAGAGAAACAACTGGGAAGGAGAAGACTTGGATGAGACAACTGCAGGAGGTGCTGGTGAAGAACTCCTGGATTCCCCTGCATTCAGGCATCACCCACAGTGTCCCTGTGCCTCATCCACCTGTCCCACTCCACTTCCTGAGCTGTTCCTTCGCTGTTCTGCTGCTCTAAACCAAGGCTGAACCTGGATGATGGTTGTGATGGCTTGAACAAATCCCTTGTGCTGGGCCCTTCCTGCTGTGCTCGCTGCTCTGCTCCTGCTGGGATTTATTCTGCTGCATTTAATAAAGGGGTTTTTCTTATTGCCTTTGCAGTGCTTGATCAGTAATAACAAGTATTGACAAAGATCAGTGCGGGCTTATAAATGGGACCCTGTGCCGTGCTCATAATGAAATGTCCTTTTATAACATTTAAGAGCAAGGGTAATAAATATTAATTCCAGGCTCTGAGGTCTCAGGGCCAGGGCTGTTCCCAGCTCAGGGATCCTGATGGACAGGCTGCAGGCAGCAGGGCTGACCCCTATCATGTTGGGAATCAGTGCTGGCTCCTCGGGGCGCTTTGTTCTCGCTGTCTCAGAAGCACAAACAGCACGAGCCAGGCAGTGCTGGGCTGTCTCCCACCTTTCCTGGCTCCAGTCCTGCCTCTGACAGCTCTTCTCCTTGGCTGTGGCATGTTGTTAAACAGCTCCTGCCTGGATGCTGGTGGCCAGCACTGCAGAGAGGCTGCTGTGGATCCCAGCCCTGCCCAGTGCAGCTGAAACGTCTCCTCACGGTGAAGAAAAACCTCCCCAGCTTCAGAAGGTGAAGAAAATTGTCATATCACAGGCAGCAGGATCTCATTGAGGAACCTTCTAGATCAGCTGTGGCTTCCTGTGGCTGCATGTTCCCCTTGGGGAGGTGAAGCCAAGCTCCTCTTTCCATCAAGGAGGGCTTGGACCTGGTTCCTGGCCTTGGGACAGTGGCCTTTGTCCTGCAGCTCCAACTCACCTTTCTGCTCACTGATCTTATGGCAACTCAAAACCCTCATTTGCTCCTCTGCAGTGGAGGTGTTTTTGGTTTTTTTTATCAGCTCCTTTTTAATCTGTCACTTTGTTTTATCTAGCAGAGGTTAATTTTATATTCTTCCCTCACTCTGCCTTCCTTCCCTTTGTCAGCAAGTTCTTTGTTGTTGTTATTTTCTGAGCTGAGCTGTGCTGCACCTCTCTCTGCCTGGCTGGGGGATGCTGTAGGTCCTGGCTGAATGCTAATTTACCACTTGGGGTTTAAAAATTTATGGGAGATACCTCGTTCCTGGGAGGGGTTCCTGCCACTAAGTTGTTTCCCCGTGTGTGAATGCATTTCTTCCCAATATTTCTTAGGCAGATTATGCCCTGCTTATGCCGACAGAATTATTTGACAGCATCCCCTGATATTTCAGCATCCAGTAAAGAGCCCAAATCCTGAGGATATTTTGCAGTTTGTTTTCTCTTTAATCTGTTCCCTTTGTTGCTGAGAGCAGGAAATAGATGGGGTAGCTGGTGGCCTTGATAACGTCACGGTAACGTCCATCTTATTGGATCCCAAACCATTAAGTGTTGAAGGAAGACAGAGGGAAAATAACAGAGGGAGGCTGAGCAGTGATCCAAATAATTGTATAAATGCCAAACTCAACCCAGGCTCATCCTCTGCTCGATGTCCCTTTGCCAGGAATTAGTGAGATGTATGTTCCCAGTAATGGCTTTTACCAAGGGTGATGGGGGGGGAAAAAGATGAGCAAAGCATCCATACATAAAATATCCCAAACTCTGGGCAGGTACCACTTCAGAGGCAGCCTTGCTTTTCCAGGTTAATGGGCCTTGTCAGCTGCAATACAGTATATATTGAAAACCCTGGAGAGCTGCAGGGTTTTTCATGCACACCCTTCCCCTCGACTCCACCAAAGGAGCTTTAATTATTTTGGTGGGAATTGCAGCCTGCTTGGATGGCTCTTTTTGGGAACATGCTATCCCAGCAAAAGTCAGTGATTTATTTGTGGTGGGAAGAGGGGTTTCCCCTGCACCTGGGCTGCAGGTTGCTGGGAGTTGTCCCAACCTCCTGGCACAGGGGGGAAACTTGGGAATGTTCTTGGGCTGCTCCTCCAAAGCCTTCCTTTCTCAGTGCTCACACAGGTCCAGAGAGCTGCCCAGGGAGATGGATTGACTCATGGCTCCCTCTCAAAGGACTCAGCAGCTCATTGCTGTGCCCCAGAAATATTTGGTGCAGGATGGGCATGGTCTGGGTGGGTAATGCAGTGTGGGTCACCTCTGGTGAGGAGCACGGGGGCAAAACACATTTAGCAATGGAAAGGTCAGCTGAAAGTGCAGGGTTTGCTTTTTTAGGCAAATCCTGAAAAGTCTGCACTGCCCTCAGAATTATCTGCAGTTGGCCCAGCAGTTTAAATCAAAAAGCTTGGCCCTGGACAGCAGCAGAGCAGGCTGGAGCTGTGCATGGAGCAAGGGCTGAGTCGGTTCCTTACTCCAGGTTCTTGTGCCACAACAGAAGATGCTGTTGCAAAATCCAACTTCTATTTTATTTGGATTTTATTTTGCACTGGCTCCAGCCACCCACTTGACTCTTGGGTGGGCTTTCCCTCAGGGACCTTCAGGGGAACTCACCTGCAAAATCCCGAATCCCACCTGAGCGATTCTGAATTCCTGCAGCTGAAAAAGCTTGAGCTCTGCTGGGCACGGCAGGGAGCCTGTGGAAGGGACTGGGAACACACAGGGCTGGGCTGGAAAACAGCAAATCAACCCAAAGCAGCCCAGAGCCTGCCTGGAAATCACCTCTTCCCGTGCAGATAAATCACTGACACGCCGTGACCGGAGCACTGAGCCCTCGTGGCGCTGAGTCTGTGGTGGCCTCAGCAGCTGGGAATCTGTGGGAATCTCCCAGCTCCAGGGATTAGGGGGAATGGGGGGTGTGTGTGTGGGCACTGTGCTGCCTGATTGATGATGGGGGGGTTTCTTCCTTGCAGTTTCCTGCTTTTTCAACTTCACCAGCCCGTCTGGGATCGTGCTGTCCCCCAACTACCCCGAGGAGTACGGGAGCAGCCTGCACTGTGTGTGGCTCATCATCGCCAAGCCCGAGAGCAGGATCCACCTGGCCTTCAATGACTTCGATGTGGAGCCCCAGTTCGACTTCCTGGCCGTGAAGGACGGTGGGACTGCCGAGTCCCCGGTGCTGGGGACCTTCTCAGGGAACCAGATCCCCTCCTCCCTGACCAGCAGCGGCCACGTGGCCAGGCTGGAGTTCCAGACCGACCACTCCATGGAGAAGAGAGGCTTCAACATCACCTTCACCAGTGAGTGCCCCATCCTCCCTGCTGGTTTGCTCTGAATTCTTGCTGGAAACCGGTGGGCAAGAGATGGATCTCGCTGAAGCTGTTGGGATTCCAGAGTAAATCTGAAAAGTGGGGATCGCCTCAGGTTTGCAGTTGGGTAATGGGGGATTGGTGGCAAGCTTAGTTAGAGCTGGTGGCACCAGCTCTTCCTGGCTGTGAAGTGTTGTCCAGGAAAAAAAAAAATCAACCTGACCCTGGGTTATGTGTCCCTGGAGCAGCCAGGGTTGGTGTTCTCCCATCAGGGCTTGCTGTGTCTACAGGAAGGATGGAGAGGGACGTTGGACAAGGGTGGGTAGTGACAGGAAAAGGGAAAAGGCATTAAGCTGAAGAAGGGCAGGTTTAGATTGGATATTAGGATTTAGAAATCCTTCCCTGTGAGGGTGGGCAGGCCCTGGCACAGGTTTGCCCAGAGAAGCTGTGGCTGCCCCATCCCTGGAAGTGTCCAAGGCCAGGCTGGAGCAACCTGGGCCAGTGGAAGGGAGTGGAAGTAGATAATCCCTCCAGCCCAAAGCAGTCAGTGATGCTGTGATTCTCTGGGCTCTCTGCTCTCCCCCTCAGAGCCTCCACTCTGCTCTGGGGCTGAGAGGATGCTCTGTGGGTGCTGTGGGATCTGGGCTGGTTGTGTTCATCACTCAACACCACCCTCCTTTGCTGACAGCTAAGAGAGATGCAAGACTTGGAAGATAAAAACAAACATGGAGCACTTGTCCTATATAACATAAAGCCGTGAAATTTCCACAGATAGGTTTGGCTCCACGTTAAGTCCAGTCTTCAAATCTCCAGTGAATGCCACGGCAATTTTACCCTCATATTGTCCTGTAATTTTCTAAAGAGCATTATTAAACCTATTCAGCAGAACTGATAAATGGCTTTGTTGTAATGACCTTTCATGGCACAGCTAAATTAATAGCCTTTCTAGCCATGATTGCAAAGCCTTTATTATTTTAAAAAAAAAAAAAAAAAAAGGAAAAATCAGAGAGTTTAAGAAAACATTTGCCAAACTTCAGCAGGCTGGAGGCTGCTCAGGCAAAGGAGTTTGTGTGAGGGGTTATCAGAGCCAGGGTTGAGTCCCAGAGCCTGTCAGGAGGGTGAGACCTCACCCAGGAACTGGTGGTGCCCTCCTTGTGCATCCATTGCCCACCCCAGGTGGGAGTTGGGGCTGCCCCCTGTATAAAGACATTTTTAAACCAATTTTTCCTGGTGTAAATGGCTCTGAAGTACAGAGGAATTAATTTGTTCTGGCTGCTTGCAGTTCTGAACTGAGCTCTGCCTCTATTTTGAGTATTTATAAATTTATGTATATATTTATTTTTGGTTTTGGAGATGTCTGAGGAGGTAATTTGCTCCTGCAGGCTCTCCTCTGCCCATCACTGCTGTACCTCAGCCCCTCTTGGACACCACCGCTTTTAATCTCATCCCTCCCCTCAGGAAACGCTTGAAGCTGAGCCTGGGAACTCAAAAATAAAATAAAATAAAATAAAGTTTGACATTCAGCCAGCCTGTTTTTGGGGCAGGGGTGGTGCAAACAAGATGCTGACCCTTCTCTTCGCCTCCCTTTTTCCCTCCACAGCGTTCCGGCACAACGAGTGCCCCGACCCCGGCGTGCCCGTCAACGGGAAGCGCTTCGGGGACAGCCTCCAGCTGGGCAGCTCCGTGTCCTTCCTGTGTGACGAGGGCTTCATCCGCACCCACGGCTCGGAATCCATCACCTGCATCCTCAAGGAGGGCAACGTGGTGTGGGACAACGCCGTGCTCAGATGTGAAGGTGGGAGGGTCACGGGGTGGGCTGGGCTGGGGAGGGAGATGAAGGATCATCCAGGGTCACTCCTGCCATGGAAAGGGACACCTTCCACTAGCCCAGGTTGTCCCAAGAACCATCCAGCCTGGCCTTGGACATTTCCAGGGGTGGGGCAGCCACAGCTTCTCTGGGCAACCTGTGCCAGGGCCTGCCCACCCTCCCAGGGAAGGATTCCTTCCTAATATCCCACCCAAATCTGCCCTTCTCCAGTGTGAATCCATTCCCTCTTGTCCTGTCACTCCATCCCTTGTCCCAAGTCCCTCTCCAGCTCTCCTGGAGCCCCTTTAGGCCCTGGAAGGGGCTTTAAGATCTCCCTGGAGCTTCTCTTCCCCAGCCTGGAGGGGGAGAGATCCCCTGGGCTTTTGGGATCAGGGATCACTGTCCTGTCTGTTGGGATCACAGTCACATATCCCACAGTGAGGGTGTCCTGCAGGACCAGGATTTTCCCTGGCTCTGGAAGGTGTTGTCTCTGCACAGAAGAATTTCCTCGGGAGGAAGTGCCAGTCCAGTAATAACAACCTTGGTTTGTTTTCCAGGTTTTGGGGTTGTTTTTTTTTTTTGTGAAGTGAATGCTGGGGGTTGCTTTTATTGCTCAGTTCTTGTTACAACAGGTGTTTTTCCAACAACAGGAACAAAAGGTTTCTGATTTAGGGATGGCTAAAAGCTCCCCTGCTGCTCCTGCCACGAAGGAATCAAACAACAGGGAATGGAAGATCCGTGGTGGTGGTTTTTCTGTCCTGATTTTTGAGACATGTAAAATGTAGGATATTTATATAATGGAGGAAGTCCTGTCGGTGGACTTGGGAAGTTGAGAGCCTGAAATTTTGCATTTACATCTCTTGGCCACCACAGCCAACCCAGACATGGGGGGGGGGGGGGGGGGAGATGGGCTGAATTAAAGGCTGTAATACAGATTTCAAAGCTTTTTTTTAAGTCCTTTAAAGCTTCTACTCCGGAAAAGAGAAGGGAAGAAAGCTCATTAGAAGTGGAAAGTCTTCCTCTGCCCTCTGTTCTTGGGGAAGTGATGCCCTGCACTGGTGTTTTCAGCAGAGGAACAAGTGCTGTGCTCTTGAGAAATAGCCCTGGAATACTGAGCAATAATTTCAGTAATTGTCATGTGTTGCTCGAGTGGATGAGCAGCAGAAATTGCACAATCCTGCCCATTGTGTTTGAGGTGGAAATAAGAAGGTGTCAATTGTGTTCAAGTTTTGTATAATAAGAAACCAGACTTTTTGTATTCGTATACAATTTTTTCTTCAGCTGACAAAAGGTAGATTTAATTCAGCTCTCCTGTTACTTTCAAAGCACGAGCCTTTAAGTTTATGTATTTTTAAGTATAGACAGGAAACATACATTAAATAATACACTTTTAATCAACTTTTCTCTTTGGAAGCTTTAATAACCTTCTCCATTAGCTTGTGCCTTTTCCTCTTGATCACAGTGGTGAGTTCTTTGACTCGCCCTTCAGTCTGCACCGGATAAGTGGACATTTTAATTACCCTTTTTAAACAAGGAGGAAGCTCAGAGATCTAAAGTACTGTTTAGCACTTGAAAAAATTTAATGGGAAAGGAAGAGACCTAAAAAAAAAAAGAGTTGAAAGATGGGGAGAAGCCCTGACAGGAGATGATGTGGCTTTGGGGCAGAAAGGAGCCTCTTGTTCAAAAATAATTGCTTTGGATCCAGTTGAGATCAAATGACTTTCATCTGCCTCCTTCACACCAGCAGGGAGGGGGGTTTAGGCCTGGACTGACATGTTTTATGTCCCTTCCAGGGTGACATTGGGTGGCCCTTGGGCTCAGCTCAGCCCAGGGCTGGCCCTGGGTCGGTGCTTCAGCCACTGCTCCTCAGAGCTGGTCCCACAGGCCCCAAGGACAATTCCTGGCAGGTTTTGAGGGCTGTGGGATTTTCCACCTCTGGTCCATCAGCTCCAGTGTCTTTTTTTTGCCCAGAAAATATAATAATATGCCTTCAGCTTCTGCTGATGGCACGGGGGACCACGGTGTGGAATAAATGCCGTGGTCTGGTGATGTCCCTCGTGGTAGAGAAGCCATGACTCAATTACCACAGATAGGAAAGATTTCCTGGCACCTGCAGCTGCTGAAATGCAAACTGACCTTGCAGTTTCCTCTGCTTCTATATCTAATCATTATTATTACACCCTGTCCCCTCAGAGCCACTGCTCAAGGTCAGGCTGCTGGCTCCCACTGGGACAGGAGCAGATTACTGTGGCTTCATTCTGAGCTGAAAAGGCAATTTCTTACCAGTTACTGGTGGTGTTTCATCCGGTCCTGATTATTTTTCACACGTGGTAGACAGTGGTGCCTGAAAGCTTTGCCTGGCAGGATGGTCCTGCCTGGCAGGGAGGGAACATCTGATGGTGCTGCAGCTTCTGTGATGCTTCTTCACCAAATTTAAATACATGTAGAGGTGGCACTGAAGGACATAGTTTAGTGGGGGACTTGGCAGTGTCAGGCTGGACAATATGAAGAGGTTTTTTTCCCAGCCTCAGTGATTCTGTGGTGGATGACTCTGTGAACTGTGCCGTTTCCTTGTCCCCAGCACCCTGTGGTGGCCACCTGACGTCTCCCAGTGGCACCATCCTGTCCCCTGGCTGGCCTGGCTTCTACAAGGACTCGCTGAGCTGTGCCTGGGTCATCGAGGCCCAGCCTGGCTACCCCATCAAGATCACCTTTGACAGGTGCTGCTCCAAAATCCCTCTTGGTGGGTGTTGGGGGTGGTTCCCGTGGGGCTGAGCTGCAGCCAAGACAAGGAACGAGCTGCTCCCCTCTGTGTCTGGCACTGAGGTTCTCTCCTTCTCCCTTTTTATTTATTAACTGACAAGACATTAAAATTCACCTGACATTCAAGTAGAAAAGGTGGGACGTGGGGTTTTGGTTTTTTTTTCCCCCCTCCTGTTTTGACTGACTCCTGCTCATTTGCAGGGTTATTTTAGACACGGGTAGGGCTCGTTTTCAGAGGCTGAGCCTCCCACGTGTTCCTGGGGGAGCAGCAGCAGGGAGGATCTGCTCCAGGCTGGGTGGTGCTGAGTCTCTGGGATTCCCACAGCTGGAGGAGGGCCGTGCTCTTCTCACCCCTGTGTCTGGGAGGGGATTGCTCGTGGGGCACAAGGGGCTTGTTGCTGCACAGGCTGGTTGGTGTCAGCAGATGAGGGAGGTGAGGGGTCAGCAAGAGACAAGAGCACATGGGCTGGGACTGACTGCTCCAGGGAGATGCTCAGGCAGGAGAAAGGCCCCACCTCTCCCCCCACTTCCCCTGCCATGGCCTGTGCTGCCTCCTGGTTGTTACAGCTCCTTCAGGGCTGAAATCCAGCAAACTGAGCTGTTTGGGGTTTTTGGTTGCTTTGTGGCCCTTCCAGGTTCAAGACGGAGGTGAATTACGACACCCTGGAGGTGCGGGACGGCCGCTCCTACTCCTCCCCCCTGATCGGGGTCTACGACGGGACCCAGGTGCCCCAGTTCCTCATCAGCACCAGCAACTACCTCTACCTCCTGTTCACCACTGACAAAAGCCACTCTGACATCGGCTTTCAGATCCGATACGAAAGTGAGTGCAGATTGTTGGGGTCATCCCGTTCTCCAGCAGCACGGGGGCCTCAGCCAGGGCCCCCCCTGCATCCCTTTCCCTCTGTGCCAGCCACTTCTCACTGCTCAAGGGCTGGGGAGGGAGAAGCTGCACTGCTTCGTGCCAGTGAAGGAGCAGTTCCTGCCTTTTCCTAGAAGGGAAGGGACCTTAAAGGTGGGAAGGGACCTTAAAGCTCACCTTGCTCTAACCCCTTATCATGGGCTAGGGGCACCTTCCACCAGACCAGGCTGCTCCACCAGAGCCCCGTCCAGCCTGGCCCTGGACACTTCCAGGGATGGATCAGCGTGGCTGTCCATTCCATCTCTTGATTGGGGCCAACCTGTGGGGTTTGGGGTGAGCCCTGGGCGGGGTGGGCTGGGCAGTGACCCCTCGGTCACTTTGTTGGCACAGCTGTGAAGCTCCAGTCCGACCACTGCCTGGACCCCGGGATCCCGGTGAACGGGCAGCGCCACGGCAACGACTTCTACGTGGGAGCTCTGGTGACCTTCAGCTGTGACTCAGGATACACCCTGAGCGACGGCGAGGCCCTGGAGTGTGAGCCCAACTTCCAGTGGAGCCGCCCCCTGCCCAGCTGTGAGGGTAAGGACACATCTGCAGGGGTGGGGGGGCAAACCCTGCACTGGCACATCTGTCAGAGTAGCTCCTATAAACATCCCAGTGATGTTTAATCCATGTATTCTGTTTGATTTTGGGAGGGCTGGGCTTTGTCTTGCCATCTAGAAGAGCTGATGGCCCTGCAGGTTATTTGACTGGTCTTGTTCTCTCTCTCTCTCTCCCCTGCTGGCAGCTCTCTGTGGAGGTTACATCCGTGGTTCCAGTGGTACCATCTTATCCCCAGGCTTCCCTGATTTTTATCCAAATAACTTGAACTGCACGTGGACCATAGAAACGTCCCATGGGAAAGGTGAGGAACCTCGAGCTGGGAGCGGTTTGGGAGGCCTGGAGGGTGGTGGTGAGTGGGAGATAAACTGCTCCCTGTGTAAGCCAGGAGTTTCTCTCAGTTCTGATGGTGCCCACGTGCTTGGCCAGTTTTCTGCCACCACCCCAACACTGTCTCTGGATAAGATGCAGAGGATTTTGGTGTCAAAACTCTTCATCCTTTCAAAGGGGAGAGGATTAAGAGGGGAAGGTGGTTCTGTATCAACCACAACCCGTGGCAGGCATTGTCCTCTGTTTCAGACCTTTGTGGCAGTATCCTGAAAATCAGGAGAGAGAGAAAGAGAGATCTGTAGATCCAAATATCCTGAAATTCAGCATTTGGATACCTGGTAATGCCAGGAATGTCCCACAGAGGAGGGAGGAGCTGCCACTGCCACTCCTGCAGGAATGTTTGGTGCTGATTTCCCTTTGCAGTGCTGAATCACTGCCTGTGTAACATTTTACAGCTGCAGAAGTGGGAAATCATTCCCAGCCATGGGATAGGACCTGGGCTCTCAGTTCCCAGCCTGCCTCTCCCCTTTCCCCACTGCCCAGGAGCATTTCCAGTGCAGGTGTGTTCAGGGTGTGCAGGCCAAGCTCTTGTCTTGGAGGAGAAGTCAAAGTATCACTGATGATCAGAGAGCAAGTTTGATGTAGAGGAGGGAGGGGTAATTCCTCATGATCCAGCAGCATCTCCTGGGCTCACACAAAGGATACAAAGCCTTTATGTAACTTTCTCACTCTTACATAACTCTGCTGTCGTGCCCGATACCGGCACGACGGGAGGGATCATGAGCCAATTTGCCAAATTCCATTTGTATTACAGCAAATAAACTTGTCAATGAACAGCACAGTGCATTAAGGGAACCATCACATGCTGGGAAAAGTGTTCTGTGGAGTAGCTGCAATCCACTCTCCAATTAATCCACTCTGCCTGGGCTCCAGCTCTCCGGTGAGACGCCGCATTATCCCGGAGCTGAGCTCAGCCCAGCGCACCAAACTGCGCTGTCTGACAGGAGAAAGTGCAGCTCTGATGGCCTGGCTGCTTTTATGCCGACATCAGAGGGAGTTCTGCAGACCAAAGCTGGAAAAAAAAACACTGGCAGGGACGTATCTCTGTAAATCCAGGGGCTTTTTGTCCTCTGTGCTGGAGGAGATGCTGCTGTGGGCAGTTCAGGGCAGAGGGAACGGCACAGCCCTGACAGCAGGGCAGGGAGGGACAGTCCTGGAACATCCCAACAGTTCAACCCCGGGTCTGGGCAGCCTGAACTGGAAGAGCAGCTGGATATTGAGCTCTTGAGGAGCTGGTCCCAGCTCTCCCCAGCAATCCTGGCCTGAGCTGCAGGTGAGGAACGTTGGAGAATCCAACCAGGAGCTGCTCTGCAAATCCAGTTGCAGTGGGAATGTCCAGCCTCTCGTAAGAGTTTCAGCTCCTCTTCCCTGCTCTGATTCAGTCCCAAGCCATTTTTCAGGAGAGGTGTTTCTTCTTTTTCAGAAGAAGTTTTAACAGTTCTGCTGCCAGCAGGGAACACACATTTACACAACTTGATTTTCCTTCTTGTGGTTTTCCTTTTCCCAAAGCCCCTTCTGTCCCGTCCCTACACCCAGATCAGCTCCTGCCCCTCCACTGCCCCTTGGGGGGAAGTTTTGGACCCTCCAGGTTCTTCCCCCTCAGGTCTTTGAGAACATCCCACACGTGGCCAGCACACGAGTCCCTCAATTGCCACAACTTGGCTGTTCCAACAGTTATTTTTTATGTGACTGCAGACACTGAGGTGCTTTATGGCCTCACAAGCTGCACAATTTGAGTTTAAAAGCAGCTTAATTTTAAAGGTATTTAAACGCTTAAAGGGAAACTATTATTTTTAATCTGAGAGCTTCAAAGTGATTTCTTTTCCCTGTAATTTGTTTTGCTGTTTCTTCTGCAGAGAATGGGAAGGGAAAAAAAAAAAAAACAACACCCACCAACCTGGTGTTTGCAGAGACATTCTGTGCCACAGTAAATTTCAGACCAGAGCAAAGGTTTAATCGGTCACAAATCCTTTAAAATGAGTTTATAATTAGCCCTTATGGCAACAGTTTCCACAGCCCTTAACTGGCTCTGCTCGTGTGCTTGGAGTTTTTACCTTAAAAAACCTGCAGTTCAGGGGCCTGTCCTCCAGCTCTGGGGACTGAACTGCCCTTGTGTTGTGTTGAATTTTGGGAGGTGACATTATTTCTGTCCCTTAGGTAGGGTTGGGTAAAACTGAGGGTATGGGTTTCCTGTCAGATGGTAAAGAGGGAGAATGAAAGACATTTTGCCTTCCCCACATTTCTCACTCCTGGGTCAGATCTATTTTCGGTTGACTGATCTGCTGGTAGGAGTAATAACCACTTGGAAACTACTGGAAGTTTCCTGGCTCTGTGGAATTTTGCAGGGGCAACAGTGGGACCAAAAAATGTTCTGTCAGGCTCCATTTAATATTTAGCTGGGCATAAAGAAGGAATTGTCAAAGTCAAGGGGAGCCCTTTTGGTCACCCCCTAAGCTTTGGGTCATTCAAATCCTTCTGCCTGGGACAGGGAAGGTTTTCAAGGAGCAATGAGCTGCTGCACAGGGATAAAGCTGGGATGACCCTGTGAGCCCTCCTCCTTCCCAGTTCCCTGGGAAAGGCTTTGTGTTGGTCCCCAGCCTCTGGTGACCTTCATTTCTTGGAAGGAAACCCTTTCATGTGGCCAGCAAACCTTCAGAAAGCACCTGGATAGATGTAGGGATGAATGGAATGTTCAGTTATGATTTGATGCTGTCCAAAGTTGGATATTAAATCTCATGCTCCAGAGCTTTTCCCCATCTCTGGGTCGGTCTCATCCCGATCTCTGGGAATTAACAGGGAGCAAGGAGGAGGAGACTGTTCCTCTGAGCCTCATTTGCAGTGTCCTGTGGTTCCTTTGGAGGCAGGGCACGCTGGATTTCAGGGCTGGTGGGATGCAGAGCACACCAGCCCCTGGCTCTCCCCGGGGCAGCCCCTGGGGCGTTAATTATTGGCTTAAATGAAGTAACGTGGTGGTGGTGCCGGTGGGGAGCTCAGTGGGACTGATGAGCAGCAGATTCCAGCGCTGGGAGCAGGCTGTGTCTCTCCAGATGGATTCTGAGGAGGGTGAATCCCAATCCTACACGAGCAGGGGCTCTGGAGCCCTGCCCTGGGCGCTCAGAAGCTGAGCTGAGATATTGGGCTGAGAAAAGCCATATAAATGCAAAGAGGCTTTTTATTGCTCGGCGTGGCTTTGCCTTGTTAACTCGCTGTGACGAGGATGTGACAGGGGTTCTGATCTCAGATCCTGCCTGGCTGTGCTCCCTCAAAGCTGTTGCTGCCATTTTTCGTTGCTTTTTTTTTTCCCCCCCCCTTCAAAGATGGAATTATTTTCCACACAGTAAGTGTTTCTAATGGCGTTTGAATTCCAGCATGAAAAAAAATCACCTCGCTGGAGGCTCCTGCAAAACCCTGAAGTGCTTCCCATTCTGTGTCTGGAGGTGTGAAGGATACTTTAAGTAATCCATTACTCCTTTCTAGCTCATTTACAAATGCAGCAAGGTCACAGCCTTCTCCCAAAATGTTTCAAATTGTTGAAATTGAATTTGGGAGATGAGAGAAAATACCCTTCCCGTGTTTGTCTCCTCTTTCTGGGGCTGGATCTGTTGTGGGGTTTGTTTTCCGCAGTGTAATGTGAATAAAAGTGGAGGATTTCCTTGGAGCAGCCTGGGCTGGTGGGAGGTGTCCCTGCCCATGGCAGGGGGATGGGATTAGACAATCCTGAAAGTCCCTTCCTACCCCACCCCTTCCATGACCCTGTGGCTCAGTCCCATCACGGTCCCTGCAGTCACACCACTGACACACTTTTATCTTCTGCAAGAGCCTCTCTGACCTTGGTACTTGGCACAAGTCCTGTTTTTCCAGGTATTAATTCCTTCTGGAACATACTTGTTTTCAAGTCCTCTCAGCTACAGCTTTTGCTGCTCTTGCTCTCTATTTAAAGGTCAGCACTCGTATGATAAAACCCCTCTCAGAGCTGCCAGGCTGCTCCATCCCTGCTCCCGCATTTCCGAGGCACAGGAGTCCCAACATCTTCGCTGCCTGGCCCTGTGCTGGGCCTTGAGCCACAGCCTTGGTTCAGGTGTTTTATCTGGTTTGTTTAGAACATGACCATGCCCCTGATGTCCCGTGTGATTTCCCCTCTCACCGAGCTGCTGTGGTGGGAAAAGGGGGATGGATGTTGGGATGGCCACGTGGGCCCTGTGAGTGAAACCAGCTCTGCTGCTCCTCCCCTGCAGGTGTGTTCTTCACCTTCCACACCTTTCACCTGGAGAACGGCCACGACTACCTCCTCATCACCGAGAACACCAGCTTTGCCCAGCCCCTGAAGCAGCTGACGGGGTCCCGCCTGCCGGCCCCGCTCAGCGCGGGGCTCTTTGGGAACTTCTCGGCCCAAATCCGCTTCATCTCCGACTTCTCCATGTCCTACGAGGGCTTCAACATCACCTTCTCAGGTAACAGCAGGGCTGGGCAAAGGACCAGTTCTTCCCCTCCTGGCTTTGCTGCAAATCACAGAATCATGGAATGGATTGGGTGGAGAGGGATTAAAGATTCTCTACTTGGGCCCTTCCAGGGATGGGGCAGCCACAGCTTCTCTGGACAACCCATGCCAGGGCCTCCCCACCCTCACAGGGAAGGATTTCATCCTAATATCCCACCCAAATCTCCCCTTTTCCAGTTTGAATCCATTCCCCCTTGTCCTGTCCCTCCAAGCCCTTGTCCAAACTCCCCTTTAGACACTGGAAGGAGCCCCAGGGTCTCTCTGGAGCATCTCTTCTCCAAGCTGGACACTCCCAGCCCTCCCAGCCTGGCTCTGGAGCAGAGGCACATCCAGGACAGGCTGCACAGGCTGGTCACTGGCTGAGCATCCAAGTGGAGCAGCGAAGCAGAGGCACAAAGAGCGACCAGACGGACGATGGGAGTGACCAGCTCTGCCCTGCTCCTTGTCCAAGAAGTCCAGATTGCTCAGTGTTGCCTTCCAAAAGATCCCATCTGTCCCAGCTTGCCAGGCTGGAAAGGCTGTACCTGCTGCAGTGATTTTCCTCTGATAACCAGAGAAGGATTTTCCTCTGATAACCAGAGCGGGCTGGGGGGGAAAGGCAGACAGTGCAGCCCAGGAAAACAGGAGCTGGAACTGTGTCCAGAAACAGAGAGGGAAAGATGAGGCTGAGGAGGGAGAAACACACCTGCAGAGGGATTTAATTCCAGTGGATTCAGTCCTGTCACCCCCTTGTAAATGCTGCTTGTGTGGGGATCTTTGGCTGAAGGGCACACGGTGCTTAACCGTGTCCTCCAACCTGCAGCCCTGCAAACGGCTCTCCAGTGTTTGCCTGTGCACACATCCCAGGGAATGTCAATCTTTGCTGCCTGAGTGCCCTGACAAGCCATTCCCTAAAACAATCAGTTAAGGGACACAAGTTTATTGCCTGGGTGCTGTTCTTTAATGCATCTCCGTGTCCTTCCGAGTCCCGAGGCCCCAGCTGCGAATTCAGCAGTTGGGGTGGAAGAGAAATGCCCATTTTTATTGTGGAGCTGGGTGCTGACACACTCACTGAGGGACAGAGCTGTTGCCATAGATGCAGATAAAACCTGGTTTCCAGTGCCTTTGTTCTGGCCTCTGAAGTCAGGGATTTGCATGTGATACTCTGTGGAAACCAGTCAGAGAATTTCCAATTAACTTTCATTTTGATGAGGGGAAAACGGCTTTTTGCCTTTCAAAAGATCGCCTCTAATTATAACTCTAATTTTCAGTGTATTTGGAGACACATTTCCTATCTTGGAAAGCAAAAACAGGAGCCAGTTATATTTTTAGCTCCCTTTACATATATACATATACATATATATATATATTTATGTGCAGACTTTGTACTTTGCAGGTCTGTTATTTTTTTTCAAAATAATCACCCCCCAAAGAGGTTTCCTCGGATGTGTTTCGTGGCCAAAGACCTGCTTTTGGCTGCCAGCCAAGATCCTGTGTGCCCTTTCCTTTTAGCAGCAGCTCAAGTGCTCTCTTGCACTCCCCAAACAAGATGCTGCGTCCCTTCATTTCCAGGATTAGTAATGGAGAGGCAGCACAAATCCCACTGGGATCAATCTGTCTTCATTTGGCTGAAGCAGGGGGAGAATGACCAACCTCCATCATGCTTTGTCACCCCTGATGTCACCTGGTTGGTTGTGTGACACGACAGGGGCGGGAAATGGAACCTGTTGTGTTTTGGGGGGGTGGTAAATCGAGGTGCTGGTGATGCCCCTGGGGGGGTTGAATGGTGGGGGGTGAGATCCAGGTGGGTCTTTGTGGCTCACACAGGTTGTCCATCCTCATGGACTCTCAGAGCTTCTCAGCTCTGGAATCAGAAATTCACTGGAGCTGGAATTGGAGCTCCCTCCTCATCCTCGGGGTGCCCTCCCCGGGCAGGACGGAACGTGAGGTGTCCCCTGCCATCCCATAACTGTCTGTTTGCCCCCTCTAGAGTACGACCTGGAGCCCTGTGACGAGCCAGAGGTGCCGGCCTACAGCATCAGGAAGGGGCTGCAGTTCGGGGTGGGGGACGTGCTGACCTTCTCCTGCTTCCCGGGGTACCGGCTGGAAGGAGCCTCCCGGATCACCTGCCTGGGGGGGAGACGGCGAGTGTGGAGTTCGCCTCTGCCAAGGTGTGTTGGTAGGTGGTCATGTGCTTTCATTTTGCTTGGTTGGTTCCGCTGTGCTGGATGGTTTTAGGTGGGCAGGGGATGGGTGGTATCCCTTGGGATGGGTGGTATCCCTTGGGATGGGTGGTATCCCTTGGGATGGGTGGCATCCCTTGGGGCGGGGGGCATCGCTCCGCTCACAGGGTGGTCGGTGTGGGGATGGGGAGAGGGAGCTGGGATGAGCTGGGATGAGCTTTCAGCCCTGCAAGTCCTATGGTAGCCCCTCCAGCCGTTAGCTGCACTAATAAATCCATAAATCTGAGCCTAGAGGAGAGGGAGAATCCCTCTGCAGGGCTGAGCTGGCTCCTGGCTGTGCCCCCTGGTGCAGATGGGGTGCAGAGACCCTTCCCTGGCAGGGCTGGGCAGCACCCCCTGCCCAGCCCACAGCACCTGGTAAAGGAACAGAAGCCCAAGGTGCTGCAGCAGGAGAGCAGAAAGGCAGGAGGATGCTCCAGGCCTTGGCAAAAGGATGGAACACATTTTTTGTTGTACAGTTTAAGTAGGAGGTTGTTCAGAGCTCTGGTGCTGCCCAGAGCCGTGAGGGATTTATCCAGAGCAGGCAGGGTGGGTTCTCTCACCTGTTTGCACCGTGGCAGAGCTTGCCAGGGCCATTGTCCTGATCTGTGGGTGACCTTTGAGGGCCCTTGCAGAGCAAACATCCCCCTCCAGAGCCATCCTGATCTCTCTCATCTCAGCCCTGTGGTGCTGAATGCATTTCCCAGCACTGCTGAATGCTGAGGTCACAGGGCTGCATCATCCTGCTGTGCCAGGCAGCTCTTCAGGGCATGAATAATAACCAGGCTGCAGATAAAGCTAATCAGGGGAACAGGAATCAAACAGAATCATTTACAAAGCTTTCAAGTCCTTCCTCAGACATCAGCACTGGGTGGACACAGTGGCTGCCATTTCCCTGCTGCAGCTGGCTCAGAATGAACAGCTTGGGTTCATGGTGACAGGTCGGGCTCAGTGGTGATGGCCCAGGGCTCTGGGCAGGGTGACAGCCCTGTCACAGCGTCCCCAGCCCGTGCTCAGATCTCTGCGCTCACCCCGGGTGGAGATGGAAATTGGAGACTTGCTCATTAGGATCACAGGAGATTTAATTGCTTTTCCAGACACTCTGTATTCAGTCCCTGCTCTGGGGATGAGAGAACTGAGAGTGTTTTGTTCCTTTGTCCAGCCCCTCTGTCCAGGGCAGGAACTGCTGCTTCGAGCAGTCCCAAGGTCCAGCATCATCCCTTGGGGAATCTGTGCCAGAGGGAAGGCCCTGCCTTTTGTACATGGAGGAGAAAGTCACCTCCAAAGTCACCTCCCTCTGCTGCCTCTGCTTTAACCCTTCCTCAGAGGAGCAGCAGGGGCAGTGCAGGTTGCCCGTGGTGGTTCTGGGAGCTGTGAGGACTCGTGGGATGAGGCAGAGGTGAGGGGTGGTTATTTTCCAGCAGCGTTAAATTGTCATCTCCTGACGTTCAGGACCCCTTCCTTCTCTAAATGGCATCATTCTGCCAAGTCTTGAGTCCCACGAAGCTTCTAACTTCGAATTTGGCTCCAAGGTCAGATGCTGATCACAATGCTCAGAGTGGAGAAGGAGGGGAGAAGTCTGACCAGGAAAATGTGATGGAGCAGGGACAGACTGCAGGTTGTGGGGAACAACAGCAGGGAAAAAGCCTCTTTCCTTCCTCCTGGGTGTAGGAAGGAGTGAGGAACTGTGGCCTTTGGAGGAATCACCTGCATGTGTGGCACGGCCAGAAGGCACGTGTGGTCATTAAAATGTGCTTTTGTGTCTTGGTCCAGCTGAATGTGGCTCATCTGTCACTGGAACCCAGGGTGTGCTGCTGTCCCCCAACTACCCACTCAACTACAACAACAACCACGAGTGCATCTACTCCATCCAGACCCAGCCAGGGAAGGGGATCCAGCTGAAAGCCAGGACGTTCGAGCTGGAGGCAGGAGATGTCCTCAAGGTAATTCAGTGAAGCTGCCCAAGAGAGCAGGGTCTGACAGGGAAGGGATGCTCTGTTGAATGGAGTTAGGTGGGGCTGACCTGGAAAATGCCACCCAGGCCCAGACAGGGTGATCAGACTCATCCCAGGACTGCTGAGCAGCAGTCACTGCTGTGACATCGAGTGATTGCCACAGCACTCTGGAAGGCAGCAGCAAAATCCCCATGGACCCTCTAAACTTCAGTTCTTCCCTGCATAATTGCACAGGAAAAACTGGTAACACATGAGGAAGCTGGAGTTTTTTAGCTTTATTTTAGGACTTTTAAGAATGAAGGCTGATTTGTCCCAAAAAAAGGGGGTTATTTAAATGCAGAGCTCCAGACTCTTCAGCGTTGCCATAATCAGATTAATCTGCATTTACAAGCTTCAGGACTCTGTGGAGGAGGAGACAAATCCAGGCTGAGTTTCTATTAACCACAAAGCAATGGGTTTGAAGGAGGCATTAATATCACTGATGCTGAGCCATCTTCCAGGAACGCCTCTGTCCTTACTGAAGGGCCATATTCCTGCACTCCAAAAGAGCTGTAATCCACATATTTTCAGCTCACAAATGACTGGAAAGAGAGAAAGATTTCCAGTTAATGCAAAGAATATACTCGTTGTGAAAGGAATTATGTTCCCTCGCCAGGTTTGTCATCAACTTCTCATCTGCTTCCCAGGAAAGTCCCTATCAATCTCCACTAGTGAGGAGCTGCTCTTTGTCCTCACAGAGAATCCTGCTGCCTGAAAGAAAGGAAAAACCCCACTTGGGTTTTTTCTTAACTAATAGCAGGTTCAAGGCTCATCTGTGAGTCAGTCTGGGGAGAAAATGTTTTTCTCAGGAGCCGATTCTTTGGAAAGGGAGATGAATTCAGGAGACTCAGCCCTGAGTGCAGAGTGAGCTCCGTGTGAGGAGGAGGAGATGGATCCTCCAGGGTGTAAATCCTGCTTCTCAGCTGAGCAACACTATGCAGTCTCATCAAGGCAGACTCTTAGGGCTCTTCAAAGGATTTGTCCCTGTTTGCACTCGTGGATCATGGAATGGTTTGGGTTGGGAGGGACCTTAAAGCCCATCCTGTCCCACCCCCCTGCCATGGGCAGGGACACCTCCCGCTATCCCATGCTGCTCCAAACCCTGTCCAACCTGGCCTTGGACCCTCCCAGGGATGGGGCAGCCACATTATCTGGGCAGTGATGATTTGCCCCCTGAAGCAGTTAAATAAACCCAGGTTTTCAGTCAGTGTTTCTGTCCCTCCCAGGTCTACGATGGCACCAACAGCTCTGCCCGCCTGCTGGGCACCTTCAGCCGCTCGGACATGCTGGGCACCAGCATCAACAGCACCTCCAGCTCCATGTGGCTGGAGTTCATCACCAACACCGACAACACCAGCAAAGGCTTTGAGCTGCAGTTTTCCAGTGAGTTCTAAGCCCACGTGCCTGTGTGGTGGGTGAAGGAGTGTTTCTGTGTTATGGTTGCATGACCAGGGCAAAGAGACCTTTCCATAAAGATCTCATTCCCTAAGAGGAATTGGGAGTGGGGGAGATCACAGAATCCCAGAGGCACTGAGGCTGGAAAAGCCTTCCCAGACCATCAAGTCCAACCTGTGCCCCATCCCCACCTTGTCACCCTGCCCAGAGCACTGAGTGCCATGGCCAGGCCTTCCTGGGACATCTCCAGGGTGGGGACTCCACCACCTCCCTGTCAGCCCCTTCCAATGCCTGACCACCCTTTCCAGGCAGAAATTCCTCCTGATGTCCAACCTGAACCTTGTTTGTTTCTCCTGTCCCGCCCCTTTTTCTCTGGGAAATGATTGAAGCTTTTCTGTGGCGATGCAGAAATTTGGATTTAAAGCCGAGGCACCAGATTTCTGGGATCTCACTCAAACATTAATTAAAAAAAAAAAAACACACTGATTTTCAATATGTTGCCTTTTTTATTTCCAACGAGAAACGCTGGCCTGGTGTTGTGTTCACATCTCCTGGCTGGGGGACACCTGAGGCAGAGAGCTGCCCTTCCTCCCTCTGCAGGTTTTGAGCTCATCAAGTGCGAGGATCCCGGAGTGCCCCAGTTTGGGTACAAGGTGCACGACGAGGGACACTTTGCTGGCAGCTCAGTGTCCTTCAGCTGTGACCCTGGGTACACCCTGAGGGGCAGCAGGGTCCTGGGCTGCCTGACTGGGGAGAGGAGAGCGTGGGACCAGCCCCTGCCGACCTGTGTAGGTGAGACACCTCTGGCTTTCAAACCTCCGGGGGTCACAAGAGCCCTGTGTCCCTCCTTGATGTGAACTCTGATATTAATTGCCCCCAGCTGCATTAATTAGGAGGATCCTGTGTAAGGGCTGAGAGCACACCAAAAGCAGTTCTAAAATGAAACACTCCATTTTTTTTTTTTTTTTGGGCAAGGTTTCTTCCTTCACTGCTGCTTTTGCACTCCTTGTCCTTTGCCTTGGATACGTTAAACTGAGTGGCACCTTCTGACAATGACAGACATCAGCGTGTGTCCAGCCATCTGACAGCTCAGAGCTGGGTCTGTTGGAGAGCTGCTTGTCATCTGATCCCATTCTCAGACATTTTAATTCCCTCTGTCCTTCCTAAGCCGAGTCCTGAGTTCCCTTTTGCCTGTAGCTGTCCTGGAGATCTTCCTGCTTGGAAAATTGGGGTGTTATTGGGTACCCAAATGAAGGGCTGTTGGTCTGGGACTTGACAGCTCCATCATCAGCTGTGAGCCCGGGACATGGGGAATTTCTTGCACGCTCTGGGAGATCTCTCCAACCAGCTCCACAGCTGCCCTCGTGGTTGGGATGTGCCAGACACTGCCACTCTGTTCTGCCCTGAGTCAGGACCATTCCTGCAGTAACTCTTTGCTGAATTTTAGCCTTGGTTGTTGAGGTAAAAAAACAAATTCCTGTGATCTGTGCATCTTCTTAATCTTCCCCCCCCTTTGCTCTACATTTGCTGTGTATGAGGCCGTGTCTGAGCACGTAAAGAAAACGTAAAGAAATGAAAGTTGAAGAATTTTAATGGGTGTGTTACAGAAATGACTCAAAATCTTCACATTCTTTTGGAGCTCATTTAGACAGACACATGTTGGGCTTCTTTGTTTTCCCTCACTGATGATCACAAGCAGAAGACCTGAGCTGGCTCACCCCACGTGCAGGATGCTCCCTGCAGTCAGAAAGGTGGAGGGAGGCTCTGACAGCCCATCAGGTCTGCACAGAAACGCAGAATTATTCCGATAATTCAGTCTTTCAGCTGAGTTAACTCTCTTTATCTTTGCTCTGGAGGCTTTAAGAACCTCTGGGAAGGGCAGGAAATGCTCCCAGCTGCATTTGTAGGAGGTGATTTGTGCTGTTGCCAAGTGAGAACCGTAACAAGCCCCGACTCTCCCCCCCAACCCCCGTGTTTGTTGCAGCTGAGTGTGGAGGGACCATCAGAGGAGAGGCCTCAGGACGGATCCTGTCCCCAGGTTACCCAACCCCCTACGACCACAACCTCAACTGCATCTGGACCATCGAGGCAGAGCCTGGCTGCACCATAGGGTGAGTGGGGGCAGCTCCCTGGAGCTTGGCTCTGGTTGCAGATCCGAGTTTTCCCAGATCCACAGTTCCACTGGCAGGTCGGGAGAATGTCCTGTGGCACGGAGGGAAGGAGCGAGGGCTGGTGCAGCTCCCTGCCAGCCATGGATGGTTTGGGTTGGAAGGGACCTGAGAATCAGCCAGTTCCCACCTCCTGGGCAGGGACACCACCATCCCAGAGCTCCTGTGTGCACGGGCAGTGGGAGAGCTTCCCACCCCTCTCCCTGTGGGATGTGTTCAGAGTCCAGCCTTTCCCACCACGGCAGTGTCCAGGTGACATCATCCTGCAGAAAGCTGCAGGGAATATCACAGCCCAGGACAGGTTAAGGGAAGGCAGTTCTGGGTCTGGTTCATCTCCCCTTCGCAGATCCAACCCTGTCCTGCTGTGTTTGTGAGAGGGAACGTTCAGGTGGGGGGGGTGCCCAGGGGTTGGGTGGGCAGCTGGAAAGCTGAGGCCCCAGGGCTCAGCCTTCATCTTCTCACCGCATTGTTGATTGTTTTAATAATGCAGAGAGCGCATCCAAAGTCATTATCCTCCTGAAGGATGGCTTGAGATGGTTTCTAAACATCTGCTCTGTGCAGAGACCCAACGCTGTTCCCTCCTCCTGCTCCTCTGACTTCTCTCACCACCCTGTTGCCACTTTTCTGTTGGAAATGAGTTTGAACTGGAATTTGTTGATGAGTTATGTGGGCCTGGGTAAGGATGGGATTGAGAACATTTGGCTCATGAAGTTGGTGCAGTCCCCAGCAGAGCCCAGGCAGTTCCTGCTCTGTGATCCTTCATCTGTGGTCCTGCTGCTTCCCCACACTGATGTTTCCCAGCCCTGCTCTGTGTGTGCCCACATTTCAGCCCAGCTAAAGCCATCTTAGACAGAAAGCTGGAATGTTTGGGCAAGTAAAGCTTTTACCAAGTGGTGGGGCTTGATGGGGGAGAAATGGAGCTTGAAAGTTCTGTTTAACAATAATCCTCTTCTCCCACTGTCCCACTGCGGGTCCTGGTGCTTGTTACCTGTGTCAGCCCCACTTCTGGGCTCTCCCCAGACCTGGAGCTGTTCCATCCTGCATTCCTTCCCTCTCAATCCCATTTTGTCTCCCATGGTTTCCTTGCTGCCTTAGCCCCTGTCCTCTCTGCAGCAGAGCCTGTTAATCAGGTTGAGCTCTCTGGTGCTTTTAGTCAATGGGTTTCTGCTGGAGATAGATTTGGTCCAGTATTTTCATTTTTATTTAATGCAGAAATTCCCTCCATTAGCTCTGCCCTTCGGAATGGCTCAGTAATGGATGGTTTCTGGTGTGAGCAGCCAGTGCAGCTGAATTGCTGCACAGGCAACTTCCAGTTGAAATCTCCTTTGTTTTTGTTCTCCTGTAAAAGATTCTGAAGATTTTTGTAGGACAAAGTAGACATGAGACCCTCTTTTTCCCCCTTTCCCATCCAAAGGCTGCTTCAGACTTTGCTCATGTCATCCCTCCCTGCTTCCCTAAAAGCAGGGAGCAGAGATTTTGGATCAGCCAAAGGCTTGGAAGGGGCCAAAACTGAACTGGAAAATGCTGGGTGGTATCACAGTAACACACCTGGTGACCCTTCCTTTCAGCAGAGGGGACAGCTCCCTTTTCCTGCCCCTTTATTTGCCAGCTCAGACAGAACAGATGATCTCTGGGGAGCCGAGAGAGCACATTTTCAGCAACTTCATTTTTATGGTAATCCATTGGAAAAATAATCCTCTTCACGCATGATACAATTGTATAAAGCTCTCATTTATAACTTACATGAAAATTAATCACCAGAGCTTTTTGAATAAAGCTGTATCTGCACAGCACGAGGGGAAGGAGAGGAAGGCGAGACAGATAGAAAAATGAGTCTGCACTTTATTGCCATGAAAGTTAAAGGGTTGCACTTGGAGAGAGGATTAATTTTGTGCATGTGCAAACACCCTCGTGCATAACATTACAAGGGAAGGGACTTGGTTTGTCTGGGAGGCTTTTGGGGGGTGGGAAGGGAGGAAGGGGAGCAGGAGGGGGTTGGTCAGTGGGGTTGGGGGGTGCTTTGGGAAGAGCTGGGGCTAAAGGGCTCCCCAGGGGTTATCCAGGGCAGAGCTGGGCTCTGCTCCCTGTTCCCTTGCTAAGCTGACAGAGCTTTCCCTCCATCACATAAAATATATAGAGATGTATATTCCCAGTTTCTAATTTGCTTTTTGCTGCATTTTCATGCGTGTAATTGGGATTGTCAGGGCACAAGGATCAAACTCCCCTCCTCTCCATTGTCTGCTAAACCAGTGTCTCTGCCCTGGCCCTGCTGGGAACAGAGTCAGGCTGAG
Organism: Pyrocephalus nanus; assembly: GCA_038380795.1. Taxonomy (NCBI): domain Eukaryota; kingdom Metazoa; phylum Chordata; class Aves; order Passeriformes; family Tyrannidae; genus Pyrocephalus; species Pyrocephalus nanus. The sequence goes on along the minus strand of CM076285.1, from coordinate 5,264,822 downwards.
AGAAAGCCCAGAAGTGGCTGCTGAACAGATGGATTTGCTCCAGAGAACACCGGTTTTCTCGGTAAAATCCGATATTCCAGCAGCCTCCTGAACCGACTGGCACTGGACAACCTGTCCCTGGCTCACCTGGACATGGGGCTGGGTTCTCCTCCAGACAAAACTTTGCCTAAAATTAGCTCCTTTAAAAATACCTAAAGGGGGGTGAGGTGCTTCAGGCCCCACAGGGGGGCTGCTGGTGGCATCTCCAGGGTGTCCCCCCGCCCCAGGTCACCCCCTGGCAGCGTGTCCCCAACTCCAGCGGCTCCAGCTCTGAATTTTCCTGGCGGTTCTGGCTCGCTGGGCCCGAGAACAAACGCAATCAGGCCGAGGCAGCCGTGGAGAACAGCTCTGCACCATCCATTCTGATTTTCCTCCAGTCTGCCTTTCTTTCTCTTTGCTCAAGGTCTCTGCTGGGTGGATTTATGAGTCAGCTCTTCAGGTTTCTCCCAGGTTCTGTGGGCATCATTTTGTTGCTTTTTATCCCCCCCCTTATGGTTCTACCTGATTTATTTATGTTTGCCCCGGATAAATGGGAAAGCAGCCAAGTGAATTCTTCCTTGTTTCCCTCCGTGGACTGTCAAGGTTTTAAGCACAGTACCTGCTGGTTTTATTTCGTACAGGTTTTCTCAGTTTATAGGTTTCTGTCCCCGTTTCACGCTGGGGTGGCTCAAGTTGCCTGGTGTTGTTGTGTCAGGGGGTCTTTTCCCTGTTAATGGGGCAATCACAAACAGGGGCAATTAAATGCCTCCTCTTCACTTGGCATTTTAAGTGCAGGAGTGGAAGGGACTGATCCCTGATCCATCACCTGCATCCCCAGGGTTTGGTCATGGCCCCAACCCTGCCAGAAGTCAAGCAGTGTTTGGGCAATGCTCAGAAGACACTTCTGTTCGTGACTCGGTTGGTTTTGGTTCATTTAGGTGATTTATCAGGGGTTTTACAGGCAAAGGTGGGTGAAGGACTGACATGGTCATTCCAAGCCGAGTTGCAGATGAGGGAACACGTTCCTTTGTGGGCCCAGCCACCTCGGGTTGGCCCCCAGCCCATTCCTGATCCCTCCAGGGAAAAGGCAGAGCTGTCTGTGGTCTGACTTGCAGCTGGTTGTGCCCCACAGGCTCCACTTCATGGTTTTCCACACCGAGGAGTTCCACGACGTGCTGCGGATCTGGGACGGGCCGGTGGAGAACGGGATCCTGCTGAAGGAGCTGAGCGGCTCGGGGCTCCCTGGGGACGTGCACAGCACCTTCAACTCCCTCATCCTGCAGTTCAACACTGACTTCTTCACCAGCAAGCAGGGCTTTGCCATCCAGTTCTCAGGTGGGCGGCGAGGATGGGGAAGGGCACGGAGTTGGAGCCGTGTGAGGATGCTGAGGGCACTTGGTGTGTTCAGCTGGAGAAGAGGGGACTGAGGGGAGAGCTCAGTGCAGTCACAACTGCCTGGGCAGGGGCAGAGGAGGGGCAGGACTGAGCTCTGTGGGGACCCAGCACAGCTGGGCCATCCTCTTTTTCTTTTTTGTCTCATCCAGCTGGGAGGGACCAGCCTGGGCTGGGAACTTGCTTATCTTCAGCTGCACACAAAGAGAGGGATTTCCTCTGGCTCTTCTAAGAGCAGCTTTCTCTAAACTGCCTGGGTGTAATGGACTCTCATCAACTTAGCAGGAAATAAGCTCTGCTCTGCTGCCTGATATGGAGCTGGGCTTTATTGACCGCCCCTGCTCAAAGCCTTTGTTCACCAGGTGTGACTAAGTAGCCAGACCTAAGCTCAGGAGTGAACAGTTTGGGATCTTATGAACTTTAATGAGGTATATAAGCTCGCAAAACTTCTGTACTCCAGGACTTTCCCTGCTGGGCAGGAGCTGAGGTGCTGACAGGCCTCGAGCTCAGGCAGCAGTGAAGTTGTGCTGCCCGTCCCCAGCTGGGAAGGAGCCCAAGGGGCACATCTCAGACCTCAAAGAGATGCAGCAAGGAGTCTGGGAGGGAAACACGTGCGTTTCTGAAAGGTCAGGCTCGATGCTTCACAGGTTTTAGGGCTACATTTCCTCACCACTCAGGGGGAAGTGAGAAGTGCTGGTGGATGAGTTGATTTTGCAGCCTGTGCCTGACACAGAATCCTACAAAACTGCCAGGAAAGATCAGTGGGTGCCTGGATCACTGAGTGAACAGCCATGTGCGCCACTGTACAGCAAACCTGCCCTCTGTGGAGTGCACTTGAACTTGCTGTTCCCCAGAGCCCTTTCCAGCTGCAGTGGCAGATGCTCAGAGCAAAGGAAAAGCCAGTTTTTGTGTGTGTGTGTGGAACCTTTATGGGACACTGGAGGGGGAGGAGGAGGAGGGATGGAGGATAAGTCATGGCTTGGGTGTGTGTGTCAGGGCAGAGCCTGAGCCCAGCAGCTGCTGGGGGCCTTGTGGGAAATAAATCCATATTTATGTGCTCTGAGCCTTGCAGTGGGTAAAGGGGTATTTATTTATGTGCTCCTCAGTTTCCACTGCCACGTCCTGCAACGACCCGGGAATCCCCCAGAACGGGAGCCGGAGCGGGGACAGCAAAGAGGCAGGAGATTCCATCACCTTCCAGTGCAACCCGGGCTATGCCCTGCAAGGGGAGGCCCAAATCACCTGTGTGCAGATCGAGAACAGGTTTTTCTGGCAGCCAGACCCTCCCTCCTGCACAGGTAAGGACACCCAGCCGTCCTCCCTCTGACCTCCCTGCCCTTTCCCCTTCCCAGACTCCCGGGCCTGAAGGGACTCCCTGATTTCAAGAGCTGCTTTCCAAGGTGTGCTTGTCCCACAGAAGTTTTTGGGTTGAGTGCCTGGGACAATGAGGATGTGATTCATGCTGGGAGCTCCCAGCACACAGTGCAGTGGAAGTGATGATATTTAAGCTGACAAGGCAAAGTGAAAAGCTTCTTTAAAACTCAGGTTGGTTGGTGGAGAGGACTGGGGGATGTGGGTGAATAATTTCTGCATGAGGAGACAGCAAACTCTGCCATGAGAAAGGACTTTCTGACATTTTCTTTTGAGCTCATAAAGGAATAAAAGAAGCTCATGGAAGGGATTCTTTTTAATGTGTCCAAAAACAGTCATGCCAAGCACACGAGAGCAATAAACACCAAATTTGCTGGCCAGTTAAGTGCCAGACACAAATGACTTACCTGTAACCTTCACTGCTGCTTGGGCACTGTTGTCCCAAGCAAGGAAAACCAATTAATCCAGTTTCTAAGATCACATTTAATGGCAGCTGGGAACGTTCTCCAGCCTGCCCAGGGTTTGTGCTGCAGGACTCGGGTTCTGAGTGACTGCCTGCATCGAGTGTGGCACCTTTGCAGCCTCCCAGAGACAGTTCTTTTCATCTTCCCAGGGCTGTAACTAAATCAGGGTGTTGGATGTCGTGCCCTTCTCTTCATTTTCCTGTGGAGTTTTCCCACCAGAAGCTGAACTCTCAGTCCTTTGCAGAGAAACTCAGCCAGTGCCTTAATCTTGGAGTGAAATGAGTTCCCACAGGTCTCCTGTTTGACTTGGAGTCATAAACTCTGTGAAAAACCTGCAAGCAACATCTTGCTCCTTCCCTTCTTCAGTGCCCAAGGATTTGGAGGGACAATCAGTGGCCAAACACCAGTTTCACAGTAACTGGGGGACAGGCTGCCTGGCTGGAGCTGGGCTGGGAAAGGGTGTTGAATTCAGGGCTTGGATTTTACGTATTTAGCATTTCAAATGGGTTTTCACATCTCCGTGGCACAACTTCCTCGGGTCCCTAAACAACGTGGGCTGAACGGGAACCTCAGCTGGGAACAGCCCCAGGAGCTTTGGGGTATTTGAAGTTTGTATCCTGGCCAGCTCCAAACAGCAATGCCTGGGATCATTTGCTGCTTGAAATCCTTTGGAGACCACGGGTGGGATTTTCAAAGAAATCAGAGGGTGTTGAACACTCATCTCCCTCAGGCTTTTGAAAAACGAGTCCCTGCGCTTCATTTTCTTCTGGATTTTCCCCCTGAGTGGAAGGGGAAAGCGCCCCTGGGGTTAAGATGGAGGTGAATGGACACAGAATAGGTGCTTGTGGTTCTTCCAAGGTGTTTGTGGGTGACCTTCAGCCAAATTCTTCATGTCTGTGCTGGGATTTCCTTTTCTGTCCCAGAGGGATAACAGCTCTCCTGTGACTGGACTTGGGGCCTTGGAGGAAAGTCTCTGGTTTAATCTCTGCTGTGACCTTTTTAGATCAGCCCCACTGTGTTTTACCTGATATCTGGAGATTCTTGTGTTTTTACAGGCTTTATAAAAGCCCACAGGATAAAACCAGAAAAATATCAAAGCCCACACGTGCTCACTCCATCGTGGAACATCCTTCCCAGATTTGCTCCATCATTTTTTTTGCCCCATCCCAGCTCATTTCCCACCCCTTTGTTGCTGTGGGCTGGTGTCAGACCCCTGAGTTCAACACAGATTGTCCTCCCCCCCCTCTCACCCCATCCCAAATCTGGGAGGATTGATCTGTGAGCACCAGGGGAGTCTGGGAGCATCGACCCTGCTGAAGAGGCTGCAGAAAGGCTGACAGCAGAAAATCACTCCTGTTTGCCACAGTGGAAACACAGGCAGGCACTTTCAGCCTTAAAAAAAAAAAAGTAATAATTGATTTTTCAATCAGCTTGGCATTTAATGTGCTGGTAACTGGAATAAGCATGAATGAGCCATTAGGCCCAGACAACATGTTTTCACTTGGTTAGCAACAGGCAGGGAGCTGCCTGAAGAAATGCAGCAGAAAAGCACAAAATAACTCTCTGTCCTCCTTCTGGTCCCTCGCTTGCAGATCTCAGGAGGGTTGTGATGGCATCCGTGGCTCTCTGTGTGTGTGGGTGTGTGTGTCCCCTCTGGAATGACAGAGCCCTCACCTCTGGGAGAGCCACCACACCCTCCTGTAACACAGGACCTGGACCTCAGCAATCCTGTGGGTCCCTCTTCCATTCCTGTGTCTCCTCTGCTGGTTTTTTAAGTCTCTGTGACACTTTTGCTTGCTGTCCCCCAGCTCCCTGCGGAGGGATCCTGACAGGCCCTGCAGGGGTGATCCTGTCCCCGCAGTACCCCGAGCCCTACCCCCCTGGGAAGGAGTGTGACTGGAAGCTCACGGTGTCTCCAGACTTCGTCATCGCCCTGGTGTTCAACGTGTGAGTACCCGAGGGGCTGGTTCCCCTCTGGGGCTGTCCCTGGGCACGGGGAGGGGGCACCAGTGGGGGCTGAACTGGGGCTGCGAGTCCCTCTGTGGAGGAACCACCCAAAGCTGGTGGGATGATCCCACCTCCCCGGGCAATCTGTTCCCAGGCATTGATTGGGGTAAGATGTTCGTGTCTCAGCTGCAGCTCCTCTTTGATAGGCACAGTTTTCATGTAGAGTGTTTGAGTGCTGGAAGCATCACCTCAGATCAGCTGTTTTAACAGAACATAATTCTACCAAAAATTGGTTTAGTCACAAAAAAAAACAAAGAAAAAAAACCAACCAAAAAACAAAACCATGGAAGGAAGCAGATTGGATAAGGTGTGTAATGTTAGTTCTGAAATACCTTGTTAGGAGGGCTTATTTAATTTTAAATGAGGTGCAGCACGTGGGATGGAGCCAGGAGTGTCCTGTACTTGTGGGGCAGAATCAGAACCAGCCCATCAGGAGTTCCCCAGGGATGTGCTCCTGCTCCAAGCACTCCTTTGCTTTTGCAGCTTCAGCCTGGAGCCTGGCTACGACTTCCTCCACATCTACGACGGCCCTGACTCCCTGAGCCCCCTGATTGGGAGCTTTTATGGCTCCCAGCTGCCCGAGAGGATCGAGAGCAGCAGCAACAGCCTGTTCCTGGCGTTCCGCAGCGACGCCTCCGTCAGCAACACCGGCTTTGTCATCGAGTACACAGGTGAGGGCTGGCACCTGGGCTCACCTGGGCATGCCTGGGCACACCTGGGCACACCTGGGCACACCTGGGCACACCTGGGCACGCCTGGCCTGGCTCACTCAGCAAATACTGGCACCTTCCCCGTGCTCTCACCGGGCTAAAGCAAAGCTGCACCAAGCGGGAGAGGCTCGAGGCCCCTCCCCGGGGGTCATCCTGGGGTTTTGCCACGACCAAAACAGATTGGGAGGCGTGTAGGGAAAATGGGGGAATTCTGGAGGCTGGAGGAAAGAGCCAGGGTGGATAGATAACATAAACTCAGCTAAGACAGCAGCAGAAAAAGGGCTGTCACGTGGCTCCTTTTTTTGTGGGACTTTCGTGAACAGAGAAGGAAGTCTTTACTTTTTTTTCTTTAAAGAAAATCAAGGGGGGGGTTCCTAGAAAATATTCCTTTATTGTCCAGGCTGTGTTCTGTGTAATCTTTCTTGCTCCACGCTGAGTTCAGATAGTTCTGTCTCTGGTGAGCAGAAGGTGCCACTCCATAGAATCACAGAATGGTTTGGGCTGGAAGGGACCTTAAAGCTCAGCCAGCATAAGGTCCCTCTTGAGCCTCCTGTGCTCCTGGTGCTCCAGCCCCTTCCCCAGCTCCATTCCCATCTCTGGACACGCTCCAGCTCCTCAAAGGAAGGAAGGAGGAGCTAAAACATCGTGGTGGCCTCAGCCTGTGGTGGTGAGAGACGGGGAGATGGTGGTTTGAGAGATCCCTGCGTGTTTTTAGCTCTGGAATGAGCTGGGAAGTGACAGACCTGGCACTGCTGGTGGGGAGAGGGGGAAGAAGAAGGCGGCTTTGGCAGGTGCACCCCTTGTTTGTGCCTGGAGTAGGTGGGAGAGCGGAGTTGTTACAAGCTGTAGTAAAAAATCTGCTCTGCAAGGCGGGATCTGATGAGTCAGGGCTGTGCAGGGCGGGGAGAAGGAGTGAAAACTGGGGGATGGAAGCAAAGCTGGGAAGAGATGATTCTTCCAGCCCGCTCTGGGCTGCAGGGGCTAGTCTGGAGTGGGGAGAGGATGGCTCCAGCTGTCCTGTGGAACTGGGCTTTGCCTCTGTGGGGTGAAGGAGCAGGGAGGGCTCGTGCTGGAGAGACGAGGGGTGACCCCAGGAGCACGTGGAGCTTTGGCCAAGAGGAGTTTCCAGGCTGGGCACTCCCAAAGTGGGAGATTTTCTCACGCTTTTTAGTAATTCCTCTTTCTGTTATGGGCCAGAAGTGAAAAGGCATGAAATTGAAAGCAAATGAAGCAAAACTGATTACTTTTCACCCTTCCAAAGGAATGGAGGGGAAAAAAAAAACCCACCCAACCCCGAGCCCGATTTCAAATTCGTGATTATTTCGCCAGAACTACTTTGCCCATCCTGAGCTCGTAAACATCCACTCAGCATTACTTATGGGCTGTTTAAGGTGGAAATTCCCCCAGGAACACTGTGCTGTAAAATTCCTTGCAAGGCAAGCTGTTTAACAACACCCAGCACTGTTTGCTGCTGCAACAGTCAGGAGTGGGTGATGCTGTTTGACTTGAGAACCCCTCGTGTTTGAGAATCAGCTCTGTCCTCATGGAAAAGCAGAAAAACAAAAGCAAGGGCTGGGGGCTTTGCTGTTCTCTGTTTCTCCCTCCACACCTTCCCCAAAATACTGAAAGGCCATGATTTAATGCTTAAACACATTCTAATTGTTCACAGACCCACTGCTCTCAGAAAAGCCCTCATCTTTAATGAGCAATTTCCAAATGACAAAAGAGCAGGATTAATCAAAGCCTCTAATTACGTTTCAGGCAGGGGAAAAAAGAGAAAAAAAAAGGGAAAAAAAAAAAAGGAAAAAAAAAACCCACCTTAGAAGAAGAGGGAAAGAAGTATCCAAGACCTGACAGCTCTGTAGTCTTTACTGGAATTTTCATATGTAAATGGGGTTTTTAACTCTACAGGGCAGAGGGAACAGAGAGAAAAATGTCTTCATTTTGTTTAAGTGCTTGTAATCATTTTGCCATAATTGCAGCCATGCTGCACATCTGGAGAGTCACCCAGCTCACACATGGCACTGAATTTCCATGGTGAGAGCAGAGACAGCTCTTGGATCCAGGAGCGAGAGGCTCCAGGAGATGATGTGAACAGATGTGGCACATCTGAAACACGTTCCCTGTTCGGCCTGGGTTTGTGTGTCCTGGTTTGCAGAGTTCCTCCCAGCCTGTTCCTGTGCAGGGAGAGGGAGTGGAGAGAGTTAAATGGAGCAGCTGAGGGAGCTGGGGGGGCTCAGCCTGGAGAAAAGGAGGCTCAGGGGGGACCTTGTGGTTCTGCAACTCCCTGACAGGATGGGGGGAGCAGGAGGGGGTCAGTAATTTTACAAGACCAGGAAAGATCTTGGGAATTGTGTCCCCCAGAAAACCCCCGGGAGTCGTGCTTCGACCCGGGCTCCATCAGGAATGGCACCCGCGTGGGCTCCGACCTCAAGCTGGGATCCACCATCACCTACTACTGTGACGGGGGCTATGACATCGAGGGGGTCTCCACCCTCACCTGCATCATGGGAGGGGATGGGAAACCCACCTGGAACAAACCCCGCCCGACCTGCACAGGTAATTCCCGGGGTGGGGGGGAAGGCGAGGAGGGAACAACCTGCCACTTCTGTTAGTGTCCAAAACCCTGATGTTACTTGTGCAGAGAGGGGGTTTCTCAGCCTTTCACAGTTTTTTTCAGGTGTTTTTAACATCCCCCCAGCTCAGGGAGAGCTGGTTTGTGTGAGTTTATAAGAGGTTTCCTGAAGCTTCTTTGGAGAGAGAGGGAGCTGGCCACAGAGATCCTGTGCTCCTGGCACAGGGCAGGACTCAGGAAGCCACTTAAACATCTGCTGAACCTGAGCCTTGCTAATCAAAACCCTTAATCATGTGCTTTTAGTGAGAAAACAAGAGATGTTATTTTCTTAGGGGTTCTGTGGTTCTTCTGTTTTGTTAATGGTTTAAACGATGGGTTTGGAGTCAGAGCTCATTCCGAGAAGGGAATCCAGAGGCAGCTATCAGTGAGTGCTGATGGGAAGAAGGAAATCCCTGATTTTGGAAAGGGAGGACGCACTGAGAAAGGGTGAAAAAAGCAGGGGCTCATCCTGCCAGGCCCTCCTGAGCTGTAAGCCAGGTGGGGAGCAGTTATCCCACATTGTCCTGCACCCCACCCACCCCTTCCCTGGCACGGCCGGATAATGAAATCCCAAGTGGGGGATGAACTCAGGGAGAACTCCCAGGGATCACCTGGAGCAGGGTGTGGATCATGGCTGGGGGCACTGGCAGGGCCCAGCAGCTGGTGTTCCAGGCTCTGGGAATGATGCCTTGTTGCCTGTCCCTTGCAGCTCCCTGTGGGGGTCAGTACACGGGCTCCGATGGTGTCGTCCTGTCTCCAAATTACCCCCAAAACTACACCAGTGGCCAGGCCTGCCTGTACTTCATCGTGGTGCCCAAGGACTATGGTATGGTATCGGGGTGCTTTGGGAACTCTGTCCCCCCTGCAGCTCTTGCTGGTTTTATTTGACTTCAACAAAGCAGTGAAATAAGTGCATCTGGAAACGGGGATGAGGGAGATACTGGAAGACAGGATGGCGAGGTGGGAAATAGGGATTCTGTGTTCAGAACTCAGTTAGGAACGCTCAAATTCCCTGCAAGTGTCCCAGGCCAGGTTGGAGCAACCCGGGCTAGTGCAAGGTGTGTCCCTGCCCATGGAGGGAGATGAGTTTTAATGTCCCTCCCAACCCAAACCAGCCTGGGATTCCATGAATTCCTGGGTGCATCCAGGACCCATCTGAGTTCCTGATGGAAACCCCACTGCTCTTACAGCTCTTCATCTCCTTTACTTGAGCTGATCTTGGTATTGTCTTTAAAACCCAGTACCAGGAGGGCTGGACAGTCTGATGTGGCTTCAGCCCAGGGTGGGATGGCAGGGAAAGCAGTTCCCCTTCTCCACCTGCTCCCTTTCAACATCCTCATTAAAAACCATTCCCAGGGGCTGCTCTGCATTTCCCACCCCTGCCCTGCTCAGGTTCTGTCCAACAGGGCCCTGAAAGGGCTGCTCCTGTCGCTTCTCCAGCGTTCCCAACATCAAAGCCGGGCTGGAAACCGGGATATGCAGGGAACAAATGTCATGGCCTGGTGGATGATGGATTTCACAGCAAGAGACCTCTCAGCTTGTGAATCTGCACTTAGAGCTTGAAAAGGCAAAGCCAGGAGAGGAGAGAAAAAAAAAAAAAAAATCTTCTAAGTGCAGATTTGTCAGGGAAAAAAAAACACCTGTTGTTACACTGTGAAAAATAAAAATAAATAACTGAAGTGTCTTTGCTTCAACCACAAAAAAAAAAAAAAGTGCTCTGATCATTTCATTATTATTTTCTCCCTTGTATAAGCTCTGCCTGCTCCTGGCTATTTACTGTATGCAGAGAGAATAATAATAATAGTAATGATAACAACAGTGATAACAACAATAATAATAATTTTTAAAAATCATGTGATTTCCTCAGCAGGGTCAGAGTTTAGTGAAGGGTTTTTTTTATCTCAGGGATTCTGTGGTTATTTTGTTTCCCTTTCTGTCTCAGTGGTTTAAATGACGGGTTTGCAGTCAGAGCTTAATTTGAGAAGGGAATCAAGAGGTAGCTGTCAGTCTGTGGTGATGGGAAGAATGAAATCCCTTAAAATATAATAATAATTATGATAATAACATGTCATAATAATAGTAATAACAGTGATAATAATAATGAGGATAATAATAATGATAAATAAATAAAAATACATCTACTGTATGCAGTGAGACCAGAGTACCCTCATTAGCAGGCTCTGTAAGGAGGTTTAGGGCTGAATGTCAATAAAATCATGAATATCCTCTCTCCCAACCACCCACCCTGAGCAGAGAGATCCCACCTGGAAATCCTCAAGACAGGGATTGTTATTTTGTCCAGGTTCTGTGCAACGCTTGACCCAAGGGGAGCCGGCTTCCTGACAGAGGCTCAATACAAACAATAAATAATAATTATGGCTTGGTGGAGTTATCAAGCCCGTGTGATGCAGGCAGGGAAGGGGATGATTCACAGGCTCCCTGTTGGCCGATGAATCAGTGGGAAGGTGTCGTGGCAGGAACACAGGGGAGGCGCTGCTGCCTCTGCTGGGCCGACTCGGGGGCTAAATAAAGGGCTCCCATCTTCCCAGGCTGTCAGTCAGGCCCTGTTTGTCTCTGCCTGGAATAAAAGCAGCTGAAACACGAGACCAGACAGCTCAGTTTGTGCTGGGACAATAAATGACGTTGTTGTTGGGAGTGATGGGGTTGTTGGGGCGGGAGCTGGGCTTGGGGTGATCCCCGTGTGTCCCTTCCTGCTCAGGGTGTTCTGGGATCCCATGGCTCTGTGAAAACACCTCTGGCTGTGTGGGCTGGTGCTGGGGGTGGCAGTGGGACAGCAGAGGGCCAGCAGTGTGGCTCATGCCCCCACCACTCCCTCTCCCTCCTCAGTGGTCTTCGGGCAGTTCGCCTTCTTCCAAACCGCGCTCAACGACGTCGTGGAGGTCCATGATGGCCCCAACCAGCACTCCAGGCTCCTCAGCTCCCTCTCAGGCTCTCACACAGGTAGGAAGCACGTCCCTGTTGCTGCTGGGAAGAGCAAGTTCAAGCCCCAGCCTGACACTGAGCCCCTGCTCTGTGTGTCCCGTCGGTGTGGCTGTCCCTGCCCTCTCCATCTCCTGTTTGCCTTTCTCCCCACCCAGGTGAATCCTTGCCCTTAGCTACCACCAACCAGATCCTCATCAAATTCAGCTCCAAGGGTCAATCCACAGCCAAAGGTTTCCATTTTGTGTACCAAGGTGAGTACAGCTGTGTTCTGGGGGTGTCCTTGGGTCGGTCCCGAGATAAATCCCGTCAAAAATACAGGGATGTCCCAAAGTGTCCTGAACTGCTTTTGGTGTCTGTGGGTTCTGAGCAGGAAATACCACAAGGGATTAATGTTATTTTGGGAGCAGTGATCTGGCAGGGCTGTCTGGCTCCTGTAGGTACTCTGTATTCAGACCTTTCATTCCCACTCAGCCTCAGCCCTCGCGCGTCCCAGGATTGGTATCAGAACCATCTCCCTGACTCATGCCCTGAGTTACACGGGGAATTGGGAGATTTATCCCCCCCCAGGCAATTTTTCCCAGTGCCATTTTAGCACAATGCTGGGTGTAAGCAGCTGCAATCTTGTCTGGCAGCTCTGAAATCCTCCCTCTCTCTGCGTGTCACAGGCTCAGGTGTCCTGCTGTCAAACCCTTGCCCCTTGATCTCCTCAGTAACAGCTTGGGTTGCACTGGGTGAGTCCCACTTAGGGATTTCATGGCAGTAAATAGAAAGAACAGTGGGAAAACAGAAGGGATTTCTTAGCCATGTGCTCTCTGGAGTTACCTGTGGTAACCAAGTTTTTGCTGCAAAGAGAGGACAGAACAACAAAGTGACCTGTGCCTTCCCCTGAGGGGGGAAGTGAAACATGGTTTGGATTTTCGAGTATCCAGAGATCTGTTCTCTTGAATTCCTGCCTAATTGTTGTAAAACAACTGTGGTTCTGATTGTGATCTTTAAAGAGTTCAGCAAAGCAAAGGTTCTGATGAAATCAGGGAAGGTTTCCTCCTCCCTCCTGCTGGAGCTGCACACTCTCCGGTCATTTATGGAAAACATGAGGAAAAGAAAGAGCCAGCCCTGGTTTGGATCTGCCTGCCCAGACTCTAATTAATTAAACACTAATAAATATAAAATAACTCAGAGAAAAATATTAATTGAGTTCTTCCTGGGCAATAGACCCTTTTTTTGATTAGTTTTTCCTGTCACTTATCTACCAGACTCCTTTCTTTCTTTGACTGTCATTTCCAGCACTCAACAGAAATACCAGCAATTCCAGCAATTGGCTGGAAACATCACAACCTAAATCCCCTTTCCTCTCTTTTAACAAAGGAGATTGTTTAAAATTGCTGTCTTTTATAGCCAGGAGGCCGAGGGAGCTGAGAACCCCAAAGGGTTTCCCACTGAGGCTCTGGCATTAAATGGCAAACCAACTTTTTTTGGAATGTCTGTGCAGGGCCAGGGGTTGGACTGGATGGTCCTTGGGGGGGTCCCTTCCCACTCAGGTTATTCCATGATTCTGTGAGTTCTTTCTCTTCTCAGTGGTCACATTTGGACTGAGTTTGGGTTCAGTTTGGACTGAGTTTGGGTTCAGTTTGGACTCAATTTGGACTGAGTTTGGGTTCAGTTTGGACTCAGCCCCTTCGCGGTTTGGGTCCAACCAGATTTCTGTGTCACCTTTTAACAGATCTCCGGTTCAACACTCGATATTTCCCATCTGTGTGTGTGCTCTGACCGTGTTCTCTCTCTCCCCTGGTGCCCCCCAGCCGTGCCCAGGACCAGTGCCACGCAGTGCAGCTCTGTGCCGGAGCCGCGGCACGGCCGCCGCCTGGGCAGCGACTTCGCGGTGGGGGCCGTGGTGAGGTTCGAGTGCAGCCCCGGCTACGCCTTGCACGGCTCCCCCACCATCGAGTGCCTCACCATGCCCGGGGCCCTGGCACAGTGGAACGTGTCCGTGCCCACCTGTGTGGGTAGGTGACCTCGGGGGCAGAAGGGTTCGCCCCTTTGGAGGGGTGGGGTTTTCGGGGTCGTCCCGGGAAAGGCCGGGAGTTGGACTTTGTGGGAATACCAGCTGAGGGTATTCTGTGATCCCGTGAAAAAAATATACCCTGACGTCCACAGCGAAACAAAACATTGATGGAACAGGAAAAAAAAACCTCTCTGATACCTCTGAGAGCCTGCCCAGAGAAGCTGAGGCTGCCCCATCCCTGGAAGTGTCCAAGGCCAGGTTGGAGAGAGCTTGGAGCAACCTGGGCTCATGGAAGGTGTCCCTGCCCATGGCAGGGGGTGGGACTGAGATTGGCCTTAAGGTCCCCCCCAACCCAAACCATTCTGGGATTCTCTGTTACATAAAAAAGCCCAGCCTGTCTCTGAGCAAGAACAGTCGAACCTCAGATTCCAGGGAATGGACCTTTTGATCCAACCATCGTTATGAGATCTGGGACAGCTCCTACAATAAATCAGATCTGTCTGAGAGCTGCCTCCTCCTCCTCTGGAGCAGAGCAGTTCCTGAAGGATCAGTCACCTGGCTGATGTGTTCCCCTGTGCACTGCCCTGTCAGAGGTTACACGAGACATCTACTGAGAAAGGATTATTTATACAAATATTATCCCTGAATCGTGAGCTGCTTCTTGCTTTTCTGTGGGTGGGTGTTTGAAAGGTGTTTTCAGCATAAAACCGGTGGCTTCCACTGCCCAACAGTGATTTATTTCCTCGTTCCAGTGCCGTGTGGTGGGAATTTGACGGAGCGCAAGGGAACCATCCTGTCCCCTGGGTTCCCTGAGCCCTACCTGAACAGCCTCAACTGTGTGTGGAAGATAACGGTCCCTGAAGGAGCAGGGATCCAGGTACAGTGTCAAACAGGGTCTGAGACACTGGAGGCACCTGAGGAAGGTGATGGTCACAGAGCTGGACCCACCACAGAACCTGCCCCCCTCCCCTGGTCCCTGCTTTTGTTTCTTAGATACTAATTTAAGCATCGGTTTACCCTCGTTTTGTACAACAATTAAAGGTTAAACAACTGTAAATCAGGGGAGGAGGTGAAATTAAAGCTTTCTTGGTAGCAGGACTCACTTGCAGGATTTTTATGTAATCAGGGTACGAGCTGGCACTTCTGCCATGAATTATTCATCCCCATAGCAAACCTTCCTGAGAGAATTAATTTATATACATGGCAGTAAATAGATGCAGATCCCTTGTGAATCCACATGTCAGACTAGAATTAGGACCTTAAAAATGTTTATTCCGTTAAGTTGGGGAGGGGAGGAAGAGGAGAGTAAATAATTTAGGAAATGTAAAAGCAAACAAAATGCTCATTCTCAATCCACTCTCAATAATGGAAATCACAATAGGGGTGTAATGAGGCAGGAAGGGAGGGATTGGCTTGGTCAGTGTGAGCAGTGATGGCTCTGTGGGGGTCACTGCAATTCCTGCCAGATGAACTCCACTCACTTTCTGGTAAAAAATACTTTGGAGAAACTTCAGAGCCTCTTCTATTGTTGAGAGGAAATCAAGGAGGAAAAAGGTTAAAGTGGCCGAAAAAATGGAGTTTGATTTATTTTTTTTTTCCTTGTCATTTTATTTTAAATGACTCTGTTGCATTTGATGTTTAGAGGGACAGAGACAAGTGGAGTTTTGGGGTGGATGGAATAAGACTGGGGAGGTGGGGAGGGAAGGGAGGTTTTTCCATGGGAAAAAAAACATGGAATAAAACTGTGGGGAAAAAGGGAGGGGGTTCCCAGGGTCATGTCCATGTGTTTGTAGGCACATGTATGGAGCTGAGGTTTGAGGGCACTGAGCTCCCCTCCCTGCTCTGGCCAGGGAGTGTGTCCTGCTGAGCTCTGTGCTGCCAGGATTGAGGTGAATTCCAATCAGAAGCATTAGGATTGGTAGGAATTCTTCATCCAAAGAGATCTGAAAGAGTTGAGGCTCTGCAGAAGAGGGAAATCTCGCCCAAGTTACTGAAGTTCCAGCGTTCTCCTTGTCTGCAGCCAAGTTTTACAAGTCATTTATGCTCCTGATTTGTCTTTTTTTAGGTTTTTGGCCCCACAGTTCAATTTGAGGTGCCCAGTGTTTGAAAATTTCATCAGGAGCTTACAGATTGAATCTGGTTTCTCCCAAATTTCTCTCTCAGCTTTGCTGCCTCACTCCCTCAGCCAGTTCACCAAACTTGATTCGTGTTTTTAGTGGGACACTGAAGGCTTTGAACCCCCTGGTATTTAGGAATAAAGACAAAATCCATTGTAATGGTAATCGTGGCAGACAAATCCGTGCAATTACATGGAGCTCTTTGCTGGGGATGAGCTGCTTTTCGGTGTAAATGCAGATTTCTCAGCTCTCACCAGTGTTGCTCGTTTGAGGATTGTGTTGATGTTCTCACTAATGGAGTCAAGTGACTTCCTAAAGCCTCCAAACCTTATGGGCCGTGGCAGGGAAAGGTAAGATTTGAAAATGCAGCTCGAGTGATTCAACTAAAAGCCGAGAAACAAGGCAAAGGCAGGAGCTTGATTGGATTCTTAAAAAAAAAATCCTGTTGTTTAATGTGGGGGTTTTTTTTGTTTTATTTTAGCTGGTGGCTGCTTTCATTTGAAAGGGTTGAAAGTCTTCAGGGATTTCTCAAAACAGAGTGGGGGGAAAAAAAGGCTGGGATTCTCAGCAGCTGTAAATGAGCTGTGCAGTTGCAGGAGCTCTCTCTTTGTAGGAGCAGCAGAAAACAACACTCCTGACACAGAGTTGAAGGCAAAATAGCTGGATAAGCCCAGATTAGGCAGGAGGTCTCCAAGTTTTGCCTGAGCAGTAGCATAGATCAGTAAGGGTGTGTGGTAACTTGATTGGTGACCCTTTAACTGAGATTAATTTAATTTATTACCGTTAGCGCAGGAGTTGTCCTGTTATTTTATACTTTTTTTTCCCCCCCTTTTCTTTCTCTGCAGATCCAGGTGATCAGTTTTGTTACTGAGCAGAACTGGGACTCCCTGGAAGTGTTTGATGGAGGGGACAACACGGCCACCATGCTGGGGAGTTTCTCTGGTACGTGCTCAGCATCCCCCTCAGTGCAGCCCTGCAGTTCTCGTCACAAAACTAAGCTCCTGCTTTAAGTGCTTCAGAAACTCATCTCAGATTTAAACCTGTGCTCAAAGGGGAAGCAGGAGCTCTGTTCAACTGGGAATTTGAACACTGCCTTCCTGGGGAAACACCAACAGGGAGCCTCGAACACACAACCAGTGGGTTTTGTGCCACAGCCTGGAATTGGGGGTGACCTCACCTGGCTGATGGGTCCCAAAAACGCATGAGGGGCTACAAAACAACTGTACTTTTTGCTTGTCAGTGGGGAACTGTGGCTTTTGGCAGAGCAGGGAGGAGCCAGAGCTTTGTGAAGCCTTCAAATGCAGAGCCACTTGCAGAAGAGTGGCCCCAGTTCTTGTTGGTTTAAGGACCAAGTGTGCTCTGGGTGCTTTGGGGTGGGGAGGAGAACGACCAGCAGAGTCTGGGACAGAACTGCCCTGGCCTGGTGCTGCAGGGGATGAGACAGGAGAAGGAATGTGGACTTTCCAGGGACCTGTGCTCCTCCCACGCTGTTCCTCATCCCCCTGATCCCTTCTTGATGCTTTTTGTCTGTCAGTGGTGAGACTTCACAGGCCGAAATTCGTGAGCTGACGCTGAAAGGGCCATTGCAGAGGGGCCCTGGGTATTTCTCACTTGGCCTCATTAGAACCTGATCAAAACCAAGGGAGCTTGTTAAGTTAAAGGACTTTCTGTTCTCAGCCTCTCCTGCAGCAAATCTCCGAGGACACGGAGGAGGAGAAAGATCCTCTTCAGTGTCTTTGTGCACCTCTTGTTTTCCCAGGGACTACAGTGCCTGCGCTGCTCAACAGCACTTCAAACCAGCTCTATCTGCATTTCTACTCGGATATCAGTGTCTCTGCTGCCGGCTTCCACCTGGAATACAAAAGTAAGAGCAGTTCAGCCTTGATCTCCCTGCTCCTCTGAGTGCTGGGGAGATGGATACGGAGCTGCTGCCGCCTCCAAGTGGGAGCTGCTCGCTGGGGAAGGAGCTGCTGGGGCTCCCTGCTCTGGAGCTGCAGAGAAGGGGGTGTTAAACAGAGAACAAATGCAGCAGAGGAGATGTGGGGGTCACAGACTGACCCTCGTGGTGCTGCTGGTGCTCTTGGCATAGCCCTGTTTGTGCCTGTGTTGCAGCATGGGAGGAGATGTGGAGGCAGAAGCATTAAAAATTCATGGAGAGCTGGTCTGTCCAACACAGGGCTGTGATCTTTGCTTGGGAGGCGCCTGAAATGCCAGAGGCTGGGAGGGCCTGCCTTGCTCTTTGCATTCAGTGTTGGCCACTGCTGGAAGCAACAAGCAGGGCCAGACACGTCCTCTTCCGAAAATCCTGGGTGGAAGGGCCCTCAGAGGTCATCCCCTGGAAGCTCCCACGGAGAGCAGGGTCAGAGAGGACACAGAACTAAATAACTTGGCTTTGCACATCTTTCTGTGCTTGGACAGACTGCAGGGATGGAGCTGCACAGACACTCTGCAGAGCAGCAGCACTTTGCCCTCCAGCAGGTCTCAGGCCAGGTTTTTGGGAATACAGCCCCAAAAACATGGTTATATGTGGGGATAAACAGGGAATGTGCTTAAAGAAACCCTCAGTGCTAAGAGAACAAACCTGACTAAAGCTGGAAGGCGTGGCAGGGAAAGTCTCTTGGGGAAGAGCTGTCAGGTTTGGGTAGGATTGCCAGAAATTCCTTCTCCCCCGTGTCTGGGTCTTGATTCCTGCCATGGGAGCAGATGTCTGCTCAGGAAAGGTGTGTTCCAGCCAAGCTGCAGTGCTCACTGTGGGGGGCTGTGACCTCAGGCCATTATTCCCTCTTCAAGCAGCGTTTGGACAACGTCAGGTGCACGGTGGGATTTTTGGGGTGTCCTGTGCAGAGCCAGGAGTTGGGGTGATGATGCCTGTGGGTCCCTTGGAGCTCAGGCTGTTGTGTGGTTACCTGCCAGGGGGGTGTGAATTGCTGCAGGGGCAGGGGAGCAGCTCCCAGCCCTGCTCAGCACATCCAGGTGGATCAGGAGAGCGGGCAGGGAGCGGGCAGTGCTGCAGATCCCTGGCTGACAGGGCTGGGAGCCAGGCTGGGGGTCCTGCAGCTCCCAGGGGCTGCTCTGGCCGTGTCTCTGCTCCCAATCTTCCCCAGGGCAGTGCAGGCAGAGCTGGCTCTTGCTGGACACTGTGCCTGGTAATTGGTTCTGAGCACAGATCTTGTCTCTGAAGCCAGCCAATGTTCTGTTGTTTGTTGTGGGGGTTTTTTTTTTTGGTTGTTTTGTTCTTGGTTTTGTTGGTTTTTTCCTAAAGCAACAAATAGGTTTGAAAGCTCATTTCGTTTTGTAAAGCATCCACAGGAATCCTGCCCAGAGATGGCTGCCCCATCCCTGGAAGTGTTTACAGCCAGGTTGGAGCAGCCTGGGCCAGTGGAAGGTGTCCCTGCCCGTGGCAGGGGGTGGAACTGGATGAGCTTTAAGGTCCCTCCCAACCCAACCCAGTCTGTGATGCTGTGAAATGTCCCAGCTCAGCCTGTGCTTTCCAGGCCAGCGAGTACTGACCCTTCCAGCATTTACTGGCTTTACAGAGTGAAACGTTGTTGATTATTGAACCCAGCACGATTACAGCAACCAACAAGACTGGGGACTGGTTGCTGCACAAATGGATGTCGGGTTAGACATTCCCTCGCTGTGACTCTTTTCCCTCTCCATCTCCATTCCAATCAATAAGCTCTTTGAGCACCGAATTCCCCCACTGCAACAATCCTGGGCAGGTTTTTCATCAGGCTGGGGATTATCAGGCTCGCTTGTTTCCCTTTGCCGAGGAAATTATGAGGTGTTGATCTTCGGGGCAGCTGGAAATAATGTGCTTTTTCTTGCTTTGCTTGCGCCACTGGAATCTCAGAGCCCCGGGTTTTGTCTCTGTTCCTGCTACAGGGAAGTTTGGAGAGATGAGCTAAAACACCAGAGTTTTCCTCCCCTTTCTCCCTCACTGGGCTGCTGGAGCAAAGCTCTTATCTCTACGTGCTCTGGAGCCAGAGCAGAGCAAGAACAATTTAGGACCGAGCGGAACTCGGTGCCCGCTGATCTGAAGGGGAAGTTATTTAAAGCCATTTTTCTCTCCTGCCTCTCTGAAGGTCAAGCAGTACATCCATGTGCGGGGAGGGAACACATGTTTCCTTGCTGGGAAGCGTGACTGGGGTTTCAGGAGGAGACTCAGCCTCTCCTCTCTCCTCTCTCTTTTATTTCCCCTCTGCTGGGGCTCTGTGGGGTTGCAGCAGAGCATCAGCCCTTGCAGTGATGCAGAAGGTTATCTTGTAGTGGCAGCTGCCAGCACGGAGAGCGAGGGAGGTGCTGGAAGCGGGTGTGAGGTGCCTCCAGGCTTCATTTTATCTCCCTTTGGTGTTTCAGAGGGAAGGAGAGATTCGTAGAGGAGAGACGTGTAAAGGAGAGCTCGTCACCCGACGTGGGGGGCTGTTAATTGGGTTTGCAGCAGGGTATTCCCAGCTGTAAATGTAGCTGGGATGGAAGTGGGATTGAATGAAATCTTGAAGGCTGTTCTGCAGGCACCGGCAAGGACCTGCCTGTGTCTCCTGGTAAATTCAGGCTGTGATGGGAAACAGGAGGGGAAGGGTCGGAGATTGGAACCATGAGGCTTCTCCCCAGAAAGGGGCAAATTGCAACATGTTCAGGATGGGTTTGGCCACCAGTCACGAAGTGATTGGTGATACATTTGTGCATGGCAAGAAATGTGTTTCCCAGTGCATGAATCCTGTGGATCCTGGGCATGCCCTGTGATGTGGGAATGCTGCCCAGCCCGGGCTGTCCATGGAGGATCCAAAGGCTGGTGGCAGGTGGTAAACAGGGGGAATGGGGTGAGATGAAGAAGCGCATTCCCATTCCTCCTGCCTCCAGCACTGATGCTCCAGGAGCACTCACCCCTCTTGCCTCCACAGCCGTGGGTCTGTCCAGCTGCCCGGAGCCCCCCGTGCCCGGGAACGGCCTGAAGATCGGGGAGCGCTACTTGGTGAACGACGTCGTGTCCTTCCAGTGTGAGCCGGGCTACGCCCTGCAGGTACGGACAGTGCCCAGCCAGAGGGTGCCAGAAACCACCTGGAATGCTGAGAGATCCAACTCTTGTGTCTTGTTCTCCTCCCCTGCAGGGTCACTCCCACATTTCCTGCATGCCGGGCACCGTCCGCCGCTGGAATTACCCTCCGCCGCTCTGCATCGGTAAGGGCTCGTGTTCTCTCTGCCCGGCAGATATTTATAGCACTTCCCTTAAAAAATATATATAAAAAAATACAAGTTAAAGGGCTGATGTAGAGAAATTCAGGTTTGTTCTGGAAGTGAGAGAGAGTGTGGAAAAAAAATCCTCGTTTGTTGCCAGGGAAATTGCGACCGAGAATTTCCCCCCGGGGGGGGCTGCCCAGGGATGCTTTATTTTGAATGTTTGAAATGTGGCCATAGCAGAAGATGTGGAAGAACAAAACAATCTCCCTCAACACACAAAACTGTTCGAAAGGGGAAAACCTAAAATTTCTTTGTGCTGGAAGCAGTTTGGTTTTAATGGGTGGAGGGGGTTTTTTTGCCATCTGAAGACTGTGTGATCATTTGTGACCACAGGTCACTTGTCAAGGTGGGTGTGACACTGCTGAGTGTTCAGACCTGAAGAGGAAAGGACTGGGCAGTCCCTTTCCACCATGGAACAAGTGATCCCGAGGAGGAGAGGGACAGAGGTGCAGGGAACTTGCTGGAGCTTTTTGATTATTTTCAATCTTTTGCTCTTAGCAAATCTAGATGTTTAATATTCATGCTGCACATTTTGCAGCTCTGAGAGAGACATTTATGCATTTAATAGCTTTAGTTAACAGTTATTTCAGGCTCCTGCTGTTCTAGCTTACATCATTTTGCTTTAAAGTAATTATAAGAGCTAACAGTTCTTTTATCTGATGATCTGCAGGCCAGGAATAAATAGAGAGACATTTACAGGAGAATGACTGAGCTAAAGGACCCACACCCCTGGGAGCTGCTCTGAAAGAAATCAGAAGCCCTTCGGCTCAGCTCTAGAGCTGGGAGATCCCAGCATGGAGGAGGATCCCAATATTCCCAGCTGGCTGAGAAACTACAAGTTTTCCTCTTTTAACCAGCACCAGTCACTCAGTTCAGCAGGATTTTGCCTGCTTGGGCTGTGCCTGCGAGGCGCTGTCAGGGCGTGAACACCAGTTGGGTTTTGGGGGTCTGTGTGTCAGCCAGGACCACGAGCAGGGGTGCAAACACCCACCCAGCCTGTCTGCTCACATCCCTCAGCTGCCTCCCACTCTGCTGGAAAAGGTCACCCAGCTCCAGAGGGGCATAAACAATGTGTGGGTCATCAACAGCACCCATCATCTCCTCTGGGGTGTCACAGCACCCCGTGCTGACCAGCCTGGAGCTCTTTGCCCTGTGATGGATCTGAGCCCTGGCTGTGGCCGTGCCCCTGCTCGGAGCACAACCCTCTTCCCCAGCCAAGTGTGCTGATTTTCTCCTGGTCTACTTCACCCAGATGCTCGGCTTCTAAATAATTCAGAAGCAGTTCTATTAAAGAGCCATTAAGAGGAAAAAGAAAGAGAAACCTTCTGGGAGAAACCTTGTTAGTAGCAAGTACAACACGTAATGAGGGATTGGACAAAGAGCCTGTCCCCTGCTGTCAGAACGTGTTAGGGGAACATCCACCTGGGTGGATCCAGCTGGATGGTGTTGCTGTAACCAGGCAGAGGTCACCCAGATAAGCATGAGAAGATGCTTAAATTGCATGTGATGCCTTTTGCAAACATATTTTTGGGCTGTCATCTCTGGATCTCTTCTTGGGAGGGGATTGACTGCAGTCGGTGTGCAAACACCCTGTTCTATATTTGTCGGTAATTGCCCAGAGATTGGCAGGTGGAGCAGGGAACAAGGGAAAGAAGTGGCTGTAACTGCAGTCAAAATAGGATCACTCTGTTTCTCCACAGTAATTTTTCAGTTGGTTAAAAATTCAAGCAAGTGCTGGTGCATGGCATGCACTGATACAATGTCTGGGGACGGAGCAGAGCGTCCGGCTCCTCTCTTGCTGCTCGGATCTGGCTCTCCCTCTGTGGTTGCCAAAACTGGGTCTCTGGGCCCAGGCTTTAATCTCCAGAGGGCAGGAGAAAGGCGCCTCCATTACTAATGTGCCTGGCCACCTCTGTGCTGGTTCCATAGCAGGGTTTTCCTTTTTCTCTTCCCAGTGTTTGATTTCTTCATTTCCCACGCAGCTGGCCGTGAGCATCCTCCAGAGAGACCTGTAAGGGATCCTGACCTTTAACCCTGTTGGTTTTACAGCCCAGTGTGGAGGAACAGCAGAAGAGATGGAAGGAGTGCTCCTGAGCCCAGGCTTCCCAGGAAACTATCCCAGCAACCTGGACTGCACGTGGAGGATATTGCTGCCAGTGGGGTTTGGTGAGACAGCTGGGTTTGGTTTGCTGCTATCCCAGAAGAGGTGGTGGGAAGATCATAGAATCATGGAATGGTTTGGGTTGGGAGGGACTTTAAAGCCCATCCAGTCCCACCCCCTTGCCCTGGGCAGGGACACCTTCCACTAGCCCAGGTTGCTCCAACCTGGCCTTGGACACTCCCAGGGATGGGGCAGCCACAGCTTCTCTGGGCAACCTGTGCCAGAACCTCCCCACCCTCCCAGGGAAGGATTTCTTGCTAATCTCTAATCCAAACCTGCTCTCTGTCTCCAGGTGCTCACATCCAGTTCCTGAACTTCTCCACTGAGCCCAACCACGACTTTGTGGAGATCCGGAACGGGCCCTACGACACCAGCACCGTCATCGGGCGCTTCAGCGGCGCCGAAATCCCCGGCTCCCTCCTGTCCACGTCCCACGAGACCACCGTGTACTTCCACAGCGACCACTCCCAGAACAAGCCAGGCTTCAAGCTGGAATACCAAGGTAAGGGGGGCCCGGCTGGGGCAGCAGTGGGGCAGTCCTGTCCCAGGGCACTGCAGGGAGGGTCAATGGTCACGGTTAATGAACCATTTTCCCTTGGTTTCTCCCAGCCTACGAGCTGCAGGAGTGCCCCGACCCGGAGCCTTTTGCCAACGGGGTGGTGAGAGGGGCCGGGTACAACGTTGGCCAGTCCATCTCCTTCGAGTGCCTCCCGGGCTACCACCTGATCGGCCACCCCGTCCTGACCTGCCAGCACGGCACCAACAGGAACTGGGACCACCCCCTGCCCAGGTGTGAAGGTACGGCTTGGGGGGCACCCACCTGGGTGTTCCTGGGCCCTGGAAAGGCTTCAGCTCTGTGCTGGCACCCCTGGGGCCAGTGGCTCGAGCTCAGTGGGATTTACTTCAGAAGGTTTGCAGACGAGCCTTTGAGAAGTTCAGTCCTGCTTGTTGAAGATTTCCCTCCACCTTTCCCAGGAGCGCTGACCTTTCTCCCAGCCTCCTGCAGCCCTCGGTCTGAGGGGTGATATTTTCCCTCTCTTAAATCCTTGAACCCCAGAGAACACAGAGCATAAAGAACCAAATCCTCAGCTGCTCTTTCCCTGAGCCCAGCAGTGTCAGTGGGAGCCTGTCCTGTGCCCAGGAGCAGGATTGTGCCCTCACCTCCCTCGGGCACCAGCTCTGCTAGCTGCAGCCATGCCTGTTACTGTGTTTTTAAGCAGTTTGCTGGCTTTGCAGCACTCTGAGAGCGGAGAGGTGAGGCTGAGGGACGTTTTGGCCCATTTGCTGCTGCTCTCTGTGCACATCTGCTGGTAAAGGCAATGCAGAACTTGCCTTTTCTGGCTTTTTCCTTAAATGGTCCATTTTTGCATTTAGCAGCAGGCAGGGAGGACGTGCTGCCTTAGGCAAAGCACCTCACCTTTCCCTGGCAGGTCAGTGCTGAGAGGTCTTTTAATTAAAAGAAAAGCTGTAATTCCGAAATAAAGGCTCAGAGGTCGGCAGCAGCGCTCCAGGGAGGGTTTGCAGCCATCAGCAGCCTTCCTGCTATTCTGCAGGGCAGGGGGGAACTCGGCCCCTGAGTCTTCCTGGGTGTTTGTGTGAGCAGTGAGCGTGTGGAGCTGTGGAAATGCACGTGCAGTGAGGAGAGCAGGGCCAGGCAGGGATGTCTGGAGCTGCTCCTGCACAGAGAGCAGTGGCTGCTGCTGTGTGTGAGAGCTTAAACCTGCATTCAGAAGTTGTGTGGGGAGGGAGAATCATGGAAGATGAAGGGTGAAGACCTTCAAAGATCACCAAGTCCAACCATCAACCCCCAGCACCGCGTTCACCACTAAAGCACCTCCTCAGGTGCCACAGCCACGTGTTCTCGGAGCACCTGCAAGGGTGGTGGCTCCACCAGTGCCCTGGGCAGCCAGGGTGGGGTTAATGCAGCTCCTTGGCCTCAGGGCAGGTGACACTGAGCTGTGCCAGTGCCTACAGGAGCCCAGGGACACCTGCAGGTGTTGCCAGCATTTCCATTTCCACGCCAGGGCGGTGCAGAGGCTGATGCTTGCAGGTGAGCCATTCAGTCCTGTGCCCCTGCTGTGTCCCTGCAGCAGGAGGTCACCCTCCTGCCCCTCCAGGGCCCTGCCCAGGCTGTCTCTTAATTGCCTCTCTTTAGTTTGCAAGCCCATTTGGAGCTGGGAGGCTCCTGGAGCAGTGGAACTGTCGTGGTGATTAATGGGTTGGATGCTGCTGCCACACAAATCCTCATTTCCCCCCTGCTCTGCTCCGTGCAGAGCCAGCTGCTGGCCCAGCCCCTGCTGCAGGAACAAGGCCATGGATCTGCCCACTGGTGGGATCCCAGCAGGAGCTCTGTTTTCCATGCACGGGTGCAGACAGCTGGTGGAGCCCAGAGACTTCCTAGCAGGGCACTGAGAGGGAGTTTATTTGCACACCTGGCTGTCACATCTGGACAAAACGCCCTGGCAGGGCTCCCTTCAGCTCGGAAGCACTTCATAAATTCATCCTAATGGGATGAAGTTAAAAATGTCTGACGTGCTCGTGACAGGTAGAGATTGTTTGAGGCAAGCCAGGCCAAGGTCTGGATCCTCCTGTACCCAAAACTGACATCTTGTTGTGATGAAAATGCAAGAAAAATGGGAAATAGAGGCCCTTTTAGGAGTTATGTTTGGGGGGGGTTGTTTCTTCATGAGGTTTGTGCTTCTCTCTGATTTCCTGCAGTGCCTTGTGGGGGCAATGTCACCACCCAGAATGGGACAGTTTACTCTCCTGGCTTCCCCAACCAGTACCCCAATTCCCAGGACTGCACCTGGCTCCTCACAGTGCCCGTGGGGTACGGAATCCACCTCAACTTCACCCTGCTGCAGACAGAGCCCTACAACGACTTCATCACTGTGTGGTGGGTGCAGCTGAGCTTTGGGGGGGCTCCTGGAGCCACTGCAGGGGCTCCACCTGGGAAAGATGCTCTTGGCATCACCTGGGAACTGGGAATCTCTGATGGAGGTGGGCTCAGCTCTGCTGCAGTTGCTCAAGTGACGCTGGTTTCTTCACCCCAGGGGCTTTCCAGGCTGGGAGCTTCCTGTCCTGCTTGGAGCAGGGAAGAGAAATCATTATTTTTGGCATTATTTCTTTTAGCAGAAATAGGTAGAAATATTATTTATGCACGGTGATGCACATTATCAGCTTCAGGCAGCCGAGGGAGCATGTGGAGCTGCTCTGCTTAAAGAGCTTGTGGCCGAATTTTTGGGCTTGCAGCACTCAATAAATGACCTTCAGAATATCTCAGTGTCTGCTCTGCCAACGGGGAGTGACATTCCTTTGGAAAACTGGTCCCAGTTCCTCAGGTTCTGAGGTTAAAAGGGTTAAATGGTTGTAAATTGTCCACTGGGTGAGCCAGAAGAGATGATTCTGCTTCTCCAGGAGCAGGGAGAGGGACTGGGGGGTCAGGTCACTGCCCAGGGAGCTGCTGGGAATGAAAAACAGATCTGGGAAAGGAAGGAAGGGCCTGAAGGAGTCTCTGTGTGTGTGCAGTGGAGGAGGAGGGTTGTTTTCTGAGGTTAAAAATGTGTAATAATGCTCTTCTCCTGTGTTTCTGACACTAGGGATGGTGCCCAGCAAACAGCCCCCCAGCTGGGAGTGTTCACTGGCAACTCTGCCAAGAAATCAGCCCAGAGCTCTTCCAACCAGGTGCTGATGAAGTTCCACAGCGATGGTGCCAACGGAGGGATTTTTGCCATTTATTTCTATGGTCTGTATGGCAGCACCTGCCCTGTCCCAGGGGATGGGGGGCACATGGACCAGCTGGGAGGCAGGAACAGTGCTGGGAAAGATGGGAACAAACCCACTTTGAGCTGCAGTCTCCCCCAGAGGGGCAGTTCTACAGCCTGGGATATTCCTTATGGACAGCTCTGCTTTCTTGGCCTAAAACTCTCCTTCCCTGCAGGCTCTGGGTGCAGAATTCCCTTTCCCAGGGCTCTGCTAAACCAGCTGGATCATCTCAGTGGGCTGTTTTAAACGATCCAGCGGAGACACAACTTCATTCCTCTGGGGAGGGAAAGGATTCCTGTAAATCCCTGGATTACTCAGGGATTCTTTGGTGTGAGGGCAGCAAAATCTTGGGTATTACATTAAATGAGAGCATTTGCTTGGTGGCACTAAACAAGAGCCTGACTCGAAATCGGATTAGTCGACAAGTTCCTGCAGCAGTGCTGGGATTTGGGAAAGTGCAAATGGAGAACTTGCTCCTGCATCAGGAATGTGCTGCTCCAGCACCCACAGTCGGGCGTGAATCCCATGCAGGAGGGCTGGAGTTCAGCTCTGACAGGCTGGTGGGACAGGGACAGACTGAATTTAGGGGATTATTGGGCTCCAGAAGGATGCTTTGGGACCTTGGAGATCACCCAGTTCCACCCCCTGCTGTGGGCAGGGACATCTCCCACTAGCCCAGGTACCCCTGAAAAAAACATCTCATGGGGCAAAGAGTACAAATTTTGCCCTGTTTTGAGCACTGACATGGACCTTGCACAGGTCACTCTGTGTTCTCCAAGGAGGATCTGCAGTTGGAAGCATCAGCACCCCTGGAATTCTTGCTGGAAGAAATTACTAATTCCAGGTTAAAAAGAAATCAGTGAATTCTGAGATCCCTGTTGGAGGGCAGGAATTAAGGATGGAATTCCCTGAGTAATTATTGGAGTTGGAGCTGGATGTGGGGAGGGTTCTCCCTCCTCTGTGGCTGACCAGGCTCCACTGAGGTCACCAGGACCTTCTCTCAGTGTCCCAGAAGGTGCTGGTGGACGTTGCCTCACCCTTGACCGTCACTCAGTGTCATCCAAAGGGACTGACACTGTGCAGGCCCCTCCATCTCCCCTGACCTGGACCAGAACCTGCACTGGACTGACCCAAACCTGGGGACACAAATTCCCAGATCCGTCTCTGTAGGGTTTGGAGGGCTGGTGGCATTTTGCCCTCTCCTTGTGGAGACTGGGGGGGATTTTCCCCGAGTCCCTGAGCCTTTCACCCCCATCTGCTGCTCCTTTTTGCTCCTGCAGCCTACCAGCTGTTCCGATGCCAGCCCCCCACCATGGTTCCCAACGCGGAGATCGTCACTGAGAACGAGGAGTTCAACATAGGTAACCTCTCCTCACCCTCTCATCCCTCCTTCCTCCCTCTCCAGCTGCTGGGAACGCCCTTGGGAACAACCCCACACACACATCTGGGGTCCCAGGGGGGTCTCCTCACAGCAGGAGCTGTGCCTGACCCTGCTCAGCACCAGCACTGACGTGGAGTCGAAATGCTCCCGTTGTCCCCAGGTTTTTCCTCCCTCTTAGCCCTTAGGAGTGCTTTGGCTTTTGTGGGAGTGTTTGGGAACGCTCAGGAATCTTTGGCACGGTAACAGTTTCCGGGTGTTTCTCCCAAAGCCTCGTGTGAAAGCTCAGAGCCCTTTTTTCCTTTATTTACCGAGGACCTTTCAGCCACATCCCCATGCTCTTTGTGTTGGTTTTTTTTTTTTTTTTTGCTGTTGCTTTTTTTTTGCTGTTCCAGCCACAATTTAAGTGTCTGCAGCCACTGAAGTAGCCAAGGTTTTTCTTAAAGCAGCTTTTCTCGCTGCCTGCTCTCTCTGAGAGAAGCCTCCACTTGACATAACTTCACAAATCATTCCAGCCCCATGACAGCAGCTCATCCCAGTGTGATTCCAGCGTGCCTTTCCGTGCCTCTCATTTCTGTAGTGGCACCTTTTATTTCTGTGTTTGCACCCTTTATTCCTGTATTTACACCTTTTGTTTCTGCATGCTCTCAGTGGCAGAGGAACAGCCAAGAGGAGGTCCCTGCAGCCCCAGGGTTCCCCCATCCCAGGGTCAACCTCGGTGAATTAAATGACCTTTCTCTCGGGTTAAGGTGGGTTTTGCCCCTGTCTGCAGGTGACATCGTGAGGTACAGGTGCCTTCCCGGCTTCACCTTGATTGGAAATGAAATCCTGACCTGCAAACTTGGCACTCACCTCCAGTTTGAGGGGCCTCCTCCCACCTGTGAAGGTAAAGCTGGAGGTGTTGCTGGTGGTTCCACAGCCCCTGCACTTCCCTGCTCAAAGATTGTTCCCAGAGTGGGGGGGATTGCTGAGGGAGGGAGCTGGGGGAGGTTTCCTTGCACGTTCTGCATCTTTGGGGTGAATTGTCAGATCTCCAGGGTCCAGATCTGCTGGCTGTGCCAGGGCTGAGCTCCTTGGCCGGGGAGAGAGTGGCTGGGTGATTTACTGCAGCAGCTCTGAGAAACAGTGGGGGAAGGTTCAGACAATCACAGAATATCCTGAGCTGGAAGGACAGCTTTTTGGGGGGTTGTCTCATGTCAGGTGCCCCTGGATTGCACCCCAAGTGTTCAGGGAGGCATTTTGGAGCTTGTCCTTCCCCGGGCAGGGGCTGAGCAGTGCTGTGACACTGCTGCAGTGTCCAGTCCCCAGGTATCCTTCCCCTGGGAGTGCTGGGCTGCCAGTGCCAGGGGAACAGCCAGAGGAGGAGCAGGCAGCCAGTCCTGCAGGAACAGCTCCTCTGTGAGTGCCACGGAATGTCTGACATGGGAGAGAAATGAAAGGCCCAGCACGCTGCTTGTACACCTTGCTGCTGCTCAGGAGGGATCCCAGAGATGCTTCCCTGCTCCCAGGTTCCTTATTTATCCTCTGCCTTCCTGCTGGGGCTTTTGTTCACTCCAGCAGTGGTTATTTCATCTCCTTCATTCCCTCCTATCTGGACATTTTTACCATATAATGGGATATTTTTCTATAGCTTTATTCTCTTTCAAATAGCACGAACTGAAGGAGAGAAAGGGAGGTCATTCAATTATTTACTGATGGTTGTTAGCCTGGGGGTAGAGGGACTGCTTAAATTACATCTGGCCACCAATTTCTAGAGGTCAAAAAATCACTGATGGGATTAAGGATTTGGAAAGAATACACTGCTCTTTCTGGGTACTTCTGGCTATTTTCTATTCATACAAGCCCAGCGTTTGCACTGGGGTTTAGTGGCAATTATGGATAAATAAAGATCCCCTTTTTTTATGCTTTCTGCTCCCTCTGTGTGTTTGCCCCCTCTTCTGGGGTATTTTTGTTGGCCTTTTCCCTGCAGTGCTTTCAGCTGGGTTTTCTGTCTCCAGGAGCTGAAGGGGGTGTAGTGATCAGAGGAAGGAATTGGAGTCCTTATGTCCCTGTTAACAACTCCGTGGGTGACCTGAGATAAACCTGTAGTTGTACACTTTGTTCTAACCCAGGAGATGGAGTTTCCAGGGATTCCTGGGGAGCCTTTTTGTCCCTCAAGGACAGTTTGCTTGGTTGTGGTGCTGTTCATTTTGAAGGGGGTGGGAAGTTGTGTCGAGGCTGTTGAAAAGCTTTGTTTGCACTGCTGCTTTTTGCCCCTTTCTTTAAATGGGACAGTTGTTGGGATTTGTGGGAACAGCGCCCAGATCAAGCTCTGGGGGTTCTCCATGAGCCCCAGGGGTCATGGTGTGCAGAGCTTGTGCTCTGCCTTGGCCTGGCTCATCAACACAGACCTTCCTGGCCACAGCATCTCGTGTTTTCACCCTCCCTCTGACAAACAGGAGAATTCACTTTGTGTTGTCCCCCCTCCACGTTTCCTGCAGTTCACTGCCCCATGAACCAGGTGATGACAGACTCCACTGGCGTGATCCTCAGCCAGAGCTTCCTGGGGAGTTACCCCCACTTCCAGACCTGCTCCTGGGTGGTGAAGGTTGAGCCTGGGTACAACATCTCCCTCACCATCGAGTACTTCCTGAGTGAGAAGCAGTACGACGAGTTTGAGATCTTTGATGGTAAGAGATCCACCACCTGGACCCCAGGGGGTTGGAACTGGGTGATCTTTAAGGTCCCTTCCAGCCCAAACCACCCTGTGATTCTGTAATTCTGTGACTTGGTGGCAGTCAAGGGGGAGGGAAAGGAATGGTGGAGGTTTGTTGGTTGTTATCCCTGTTCCCAGAGCTCTCCAAAGTCAGCTTCCCACTGCACTGCCTGTAACCTTCTGCTGAACTTGGAGCTCCTCCTAAGACCCATCGATCCTCTGCATAAGAAAATATCAGTGATTTGATTTTGGGATGGATCTAAAGTGCTTTTCAAAGGGGCAGGAGTTAGCCAGCTCCTGGGAGAAATGGCAGCAGAAACTGAGTTGGGAAGGTGGGAATTCTCATCCCTGAAGACCAGGCAGACCAGATTCTCTAGGACTGGAGTTCCCAGGACTGGAGAGGGATTTCAGGCCCAGAGAGGGGATTTTTGAGTATTCCCACGGACGCAGCTCTGTGACCGGCGCAGAGCACGAGTGCTGTGCTGGTGTTCCTGGAGCTGCCCACGGGGACCTGAGCCCGAGGCATCTTGCCTGGAGCAAATCCTGATCTGTGTGTGATCAGCTGGGCTTTGTTTGCCGTTGGGTTCCCAGGAGTTGGGCTCCAGTGCCAGCCCTGCAGTTCCTGTTCCCGGGATCACGGCGACAGCTCCGTGCTGCGACTCCTCCACGCGCCCCTTCCTCCTGAACAAGGGACCCCTCCTTGTCAGCCCTGACTTCTCCCTGTCCCCTCCTTCCTCCCAGGTCCCTCTGGCCAGAGTCCCCTGCTCCTGTCTCTGAGTGGGAACTACTCAGCCCCTCTGACCGTGACCAGCAGCGGGAACAACGTCTTCCTCCGCTGGTCCTCGGATCACGCCTACAACAGGAAAGGCTTCAAAATCCGCTACTCTGGTGAGCTCCCAGCATGGGGGAGGGCTCACCTCATCAGCCAGGGGTCTCCACAAGGTCCCTGCAGAGGGACACGGACCATCTGTGAGGGCAGAAGCTGCCAAGGCTGGGAAGGCAGAGAGCTGGGCTCGTTCGGAGTGGGGGAGGCTGGGAAAGGCAGGTTGTGCCCAGGAGAAACCTTGAAGCCCTGGCTGGTTTCTCCACCACTCTGAAGAATCAGAACCAGGATTACAGAATCATGATCAGGAGAAAGTCCAGGGAGAAACCTTGAAGCTTTGGTTGGCTTCTCAGCCACTCCTCAGAATCAGAGCCAGGATGAATAGAGTCACTGATTCCAGGGGGGACTGGATTGGATATTGGGGAGGTTTCTTGGTGAGGGGGTGGTCAGGCACTGGAACAGGCTGCCCAGGGAAGTGATGGGAATCACAGCCCTTGGAAGTGTTCAAAAAATGTGTAGGTGTGGTGCTTAGGGCCACGGTGTAGTGGTGGGTTAATGGTTGGACCTGATGCTCTCCGAGGCGTTCTCTGACCTTAATGATTCCATGACTGTGTAGATGAACAGGATCTGGATCTTGATGAAGGAAGCCCATCCCAAAGATTGCTGTGTTCCTGAATTGTCATGTCCTTGCAGTGAGGCCCTTGTGAGATGCTGGAAGATGAACATCCCAAAACATCAGAACTTGTGTCAGGAGCTGCACGAGGCACAACTTCCACATGGCTGATGGTGTCACATGTGCTTAAACACGTTGTGCTCCTGCTCAGGTGTTCTGCTCCAGCTCCTGGGAGCAGGACCAGGGGCTCCTGGTTTCTCACTCAGCACAAACCCATTGCTGAAGAGCGAATATTTGCTGAGAACTCCCTCGAATGAGTTACTGTGTTTCAGAACTTGGCAAGTCTTCATTAATGGAAGTTATAAAGCTGGGCTGAGAACTTGCCAATATGTCATAAATAAATAATGACTTTACCCAGTAAATGAATTAAGTAATATTTAATTACCAGAAATTAGTCTCTATTTCCAGAGCTGAGGGAAACTTGGACTGGAGCCCTTTGCTCTTCCCCCTTTGACTTTGTGTTTATCCATCACAGACCTGGCGCAGCCTCAGGCCGAGGTGTAAGCCCCGAAAACGGGAAGGGAGTTACCCTGCTGCTGCCCAGCCAGGGGCTGATCTCTTCTCTCCTGCCCCCTCTCCAGCTCCTTACTGCAGCCTGCCCCAGCCCCCAGCCCACGGGATGATCCTGAGCCACACCGGGCTGAGCCCCGGCAGCTCCGTCCGCTTCGGCTGCGACTCCGGGTACCGCCTGGCCGGGCACAGCACCAGCACCTGCACCCAGCACCCCCAGGGCTACTTCCACTGGAGGGAGGCCACCCCTCTGTGCCAAGGTGAGAGCAGGGGTGGGCTGGTACAGAGATCCAGAAGTTGCAGGGAGGATGGAGGAGAAGTTACATAAATATTGGGATGCCTCTGATTCCCTGTCGAGCTCGGACATGCAGGGGGGCACTGAGGGGTGCTCCTCGTGTGCAGGTCCTTGGGAACATCTGGGCAAAGAGGGAAGGGAGTAACTGTTTGGGGGGGCATTGAGAAGGGGTGATTAGAAAATCAGCTTTGTGAAGGCTCCCAGTGTAGAAGTGTTTGAGCCCTCAGTGATGACACAGCCAGGCCTTGGCTGAGAGAGGGGGAGAAGCTGTTGCTTGGGAGGATCTGGAAAGGCTTGGGAGGATCTGGAAAGGCTGCCAGGAGTTTAGTGGCTGGAATTTCCTTCAGTAATTCTGGAAGTGCCCTCTTAGGTCCACGGGGGATGAGAAATTTCTGAGGATTCACACGGTTCCTGTTGGCTTCATATAAGATTTAGGCATGTGGTTGTTCTTTCCACATTTCCTCCTAATTAACCATAATCTCTGTGACATGTCATACCCAGTGTGGAGCACATTCCAGGCAGGGGAGGGAGGGGGGACAGGGCTCTGTGCCCCGGGGGGGGTTTGCTTCTGTTCCATCCCGTTCTCTCTGGTCGTTCTCTGATTGCACCTTTTCCTGCACCCGCCAATCATCCCCGTTCCTTTGTGCTGCTGAAATGCCCATCTTTATTCTGATGAAGCCTTTCAGTGTCTTTGAACACTCATCCATGTTCCAAGGGGATTAATATTGCATCGACTTCCCTGGAAACCAGCCAGGGAACGGAGACAGCGCAGGCACCAGCTCACTGCAGTGTCTGCACTGCTGTCCAGGCCAAGCTGGAGGGAAAAGTGGGATTGTTTAGTGTGGGGGGCACCAAGAAGCCCTGAAAAAATCCCCTCTGTGCTCCTGAATCACTTGGGCTGTTTGGGAATTGCACCTCTGAAGGGTGGCTTTGTGCTGTGGCTGCTGGTTTCCTTTTGGAGTTGATTTAGGTGTGAGTGGAAAAGCAGTAAATCAAGATCCTGCTGCCCCATCCTGCTGGCAAGGGGGATGCTGGGAAGCTGGGCACAAGCTCAGGGAGGGATTTAGCCTCCCTGAAAACAGGATGGGGTCAAAGCCAAGTGCTGGAAGGAGCAGATGAACAGCACAGCGAGGGCTGTCATGGCAACTGTGCCTCCCGAATCCTTAGCCCAGAGCGAGGGATCCCTCGGATTTACTGCATCATCTCTGAAGGGAAGTCGTGTAAGCCAGAGCAGGTACAAGTGCTGCTCAGTTCTCTGCTGCCCTGCAGTGCTGCAATGCCACCTGAGCCTCGAGTGCAGCTCCAAGAGCTGCATTTACTTCCAAAGGGGTGGTGGGGCGTGGGGACTGGACTTGAGACGTGGAGGAGGGGAGAAAATCCAGGGGGGATGTGTGGGGAGGTTGGGAGAGGATGTGCCTGGCTGGGGTGACACCGACAGCCACTGACAGTGCAAAGAGCATCTGGGTCAGGATCTTGGTGCTGGATGTCCCTCTGGAAGAGCCTCCAGCAAGGAGAACTTGCTGGGCGTGGTAGATCCTGAGGCTGAAAGAGCCCCCTTGGGGCAAGTCACCCTTTCGGTTTCCTTGCATTCCTATCAGGAATCTTGACACTGGCCCGTGGCTGTCCAGTGCAGGCTGCAGGAGGTGAGTGAGCAGCAGTGAGACAGCTGGAAGAGAATTCGTGGAGGAGCAGCTCCCCCCCAAGGCCTGGAGCAGTGGCCAGGCCTGGCTTCACTTTTCCTTCAGCTACATAAAATCCAGCATCTTTTTTTTTCCCCCACAAATTGCTCTCTCAAAGCCAACTGGCAGTCTCTTATTTTGGGCTGTACTCGAATTCTCATCCTTTCAGGTGGCTGGGACCTCACAGCCCAGGTTTGGGAATGGCATAAATTGCCCACCCCCCCAGTCAGGAGTGGCAGGAGGAGGGGAACTGGGGTGCCCATAAACACTCAGTCTGGTTAACAAGTGCCATTTCCCAAAGCTCCCTTCTGCCAGCTCATAATCCTCTCCCCCCTTCCCCATCCCCTCTGAATAATCTTTACTACGTGCTCCGTCCTCGCTGACATTTCTGGAGGCAGCAGAGAATATTCTGCAGGGAACAATCCCGTGTTGGCACAGAGGGGAGAACACTCCATGAGCTAATACCGCCTTCTCTGTCTCTGCTGCCTATTTTTAAGCAGCTTTGTCTTTGGAATCCCAGCTGCAGCCTTGCTTTCACGGCCTCTCTGTCCCTTCTCCCAGCAGGCAGAGCTCCTGAACCTCTGAGCCCCCAGACCTGCTCCTTCTCCTTTTGCCCTGGATCCCACTCCCTGGGCTCCCTTCCCTCCCTGTGCCTCAGTTTACTGGGGGCAAACAGAGGGGATGAGTTCTGGGGAAGCCTCAGGCTGCAGAAGGGAAGGGAAGGCAGAAAGGAGAAGGTTTTGGTGGGGGTGGTGATGTGGGAAGGGCTCAGCTTTCCCCTCTTCAGAAGCAACAGAAAGGAATAGCAGAACTGCCAGGTGGAAGGGAAAAGGTTGGACTTCCCAGGTCCTCTCTTTTCCCTGGGAATGAAATTGGTATTCAGTGTGGCTGCTTGTCTAGACACCCAGCCTTGGAGAGAGCTCCTGAGCCCGCTGGAGTGACATCCCTGTGATTATCAGCCCAGCCTGATGTGCCTGATCCTGTGGAATTGCTCACACCTCTGAGCAGCACCAGCACCTGCTGGATCCTGCTCCAGCATCCCAGGAGGAGCAGGAGTGAGATGAAAGCTGCTTGGACCTTGGGTGGGTGGTGGGAAGCTCCAGGGCCGTGCTGGTGCTGCACACACTCATCTGGTGTCTCTTTTCCAGCTCAGTGGGGTCCCTGTCACCACAGGGTCACTTGTCTAAGGCTGCAGGGTTTCCAGCCCTGGTTGTTGTGCAGAGGGAATAACAGGAAGGTGGATGTGTTGGAGTGTCAGCACGTGGATCAGGAGACACGGGCTCAGCATTCAAAGGAGCGAGGGGCTCCCAACGCTGGCATTCCCAGGGGAGGGAAGGAGGCTGACAGGGCTGCTCGTGTCTGGAAGTGAACATGGCTCTTCTCTGTCTCTCTCTGGGGCCTGCCTGTCCCCTCCCTGCCCTCTTTGGGGCTCCCCTGGCTGCAGAGCCCAGGGTTTCAGCAGGAGTGGTGCAGAGCCTCCCCTCCCAAGCGCTGCCATCCTCCAGCAGCCGCTTGGCTCGGTGCCTGTTCATCCATTTTTCTCCTGAACTACCCCCTTTACCTCCTCAGCCGTAACTCTAAATTTAGCCTTCCTTCTGCCACAACATAATTACACAATTTGCTGCCTTATGTAATCCAGAAGTGCTCTTGGAGAGGGGTTTGGGGTTGTTGCTGCTGTGGGATGTAAATATGAAGTGTTATTGCTATCGAATCCTTTATCTCTGTGTGAAAACTTTGGAGTGCTGTGTTGATGCGTTTTGTGTTACAGATATTATGGGAAGTACAGCCAGAGCCTCTTCCAGGAGAAATTGGAATTCAGTGTTGGCTTTGCTGTTACCATACTGATAGGGTTGAAAATATGATCCTCTGTGAAAGTGGACATTCCCTGCTCAGCAGGGGCTGGAGCTGTTTGAAAGAGCTCAGGAAGTGTTTGGATGATGCTCTAAAGTACATGGTGTGACTTCTGGGGACGGTCCTGTGCAGGGCTGAGGGTTGGATTGGATGATCCTTGTGGGTCCCTTCCAACTCAGCCCATTCTGTGATCCTGTGGATAGGGGAGTTTGGGAACTGCACTTTTGGCTCCCCACAAACCCCTGATAAAATGGGAAGCTCACTGACTTCTCAGCCGTGTTTTTTCCCCCCCAGCTCTGTCCTGTGGAGTTCCCAGAGCCCCAAGGAACGGTGTTGTCTTTGGCAAGGAGTACACAGTGGGTACAAAGGCCGTGTACCACTGCAACCAGGGCTTCCAGCTGCAGCCAGGGGCAGAGCCCAGCACCGAGTGCCTGCAGTCGGGGCAGTGGAGCAACGGGAACCAGCCCCCCCAGTGCGTGGGTGAGTGTGGGGCCAGCACATCCCACCGGGAATCCTGTGTGTCCCTTGGGTGGTGTCTCCCTCCTGCAGCATGGACAGCTTTGCCCCCTGGGTGTGGCGTTCAGGACAGTGTGTTTTTAATCCTGAATGACTGGGTAAATGTCCCCTCTGGTGGTGTCTTGGCTTCCCACCTGTACAGGTGGTGTCTCCTCACTCAAAGCCCACCAGAGTCACAGAATCTGCTGAGCTGGGAGGGACCCACAAGGAACATCCTGTCCAACTCCTGGCCCTGCACAGGCCCAGCCCCAAGAGTCACCCCCTGTGCCCCAGAGGATCATCCAAACCCTCCTGGAGCTCTGGCAGCCTTGGGGCTGTGCCCACTGCCCTGGGGAGCCTGTTCAGTGCCAACCACCCTCTGGGGGAAGAACCTTTCCCTGAGATCCACCCTGAGCCTGCCCTGACACAGCTCCAGCCATTCCCTGGGGGCTGTCCCTGCTCCCCCCAGAGCAGAGCTCAGTCCTGCCCCTCCTCTGCCCCTGCCCAGGCAGTTGGAACTGCAGGGAGGTCTCCCCTCAGTCTGCTCTGCTCCAGCTGAACACCCCAAGTGCCCTCAGCATCCTCACACGGCTTCAACTCCAGGCCCTTCCCCACCCTCATTGCCTCCTTTGGACACTCTAACAATCAAATCCCCATTAACACCTTTCCCTGTCTCTTTTCCTCCCCCCTGGCTCTGCCCACCCCGTGTCCAGCCGTCACCTGTCCCGACATCGGCAGCATCGCGGTGGAGCACGGCCGGTGGCGGCTCACCTACGAGACCCAGTACCACTACAACGCCCAGCTCATGCTCATCTGCGACCCTGGCTACTACTACACGGGCCAGAGGGTCATCAGGTGCCAGGCCAACGGCAAGTGGAGCGTAGGAGAGCCCATGCCCACCTGCAAAAGTAAGAGCAGGGACCCTCGGGAGGCCCCACCGGGGTCGTGCAGGGGGTGGGGGGTCTGATTTCCACCACAGCCCTGGCTTCTCTTGGCAGCACCTGGGGTGGATGCAGCAGAACTCTGTTAGAAGAGGGTTTGGATGCAGGGAGAGGTCACGTCCTGATGCGATTCTGGGTTTGATCTGAGCGGCTCTGGGCGAGCTCGAGCGCTCCGGCTCCTCTCTGGCTGTGGGGTCCCAGCAGCTTTGCTGTCACCGCCGCCAGATGCTCTGAAGTTCGCTTTTAAAAGAAGGAAAAATAAAACCTCCTGGTGTAAAACCTCCCCTCTTCCCTCTTCATGCAAACACCAGGTTTACAAGGGTAGCGGTGTCACCCGTAAATCAAAACCACTCTGGGCAAACAAGCAGCTCTCAGTTGTTCCGCCACGACTGCTGTGCTTTGGATCTTCCCTTTTGTCAAAGGTGGAGGTTTTTTTCCTCTCTAAGTGCAGACAGAGACAGAAAAATCTCTCCTTCCCTCCTGCCTGCCTTTGTTTGTGGAGATGCCACTGCAGGGTGGGTGACAGATGTACTTTTCCCCCTGCCAGCTCTTCCGCCAGATCCGGGAGCAGGAGCCTGACCTCGTTTTATTCCCTCAGCCTTATTGCCACCTAAATTCAAATGACAGGATCTTGGCAGAGCACCGAGGTCACGAGCACCCAGCGTGAGCCCCTTGGCTTCTCGCTGGGAGCAGAAGCTCCGGAGGGTTTGCAGATCTTTAAGGCAGAGAAAAATAGAGATAAAAGGAGGAGCTGAAGTCTGTGGCTGGGAGCTGTGGCTGCAGGGGCTCCTGCCAGGCTGCAAACCCACCTGGGTGTCCTCTGTGGGTCTCATCTTCAGGTGCCAGCTCTGTCCTGGAGGTGACAGCGTGGGGAAAAGCCGGGTGTCGCTTTTAATTGGAAATATTGTGCCCGTTTCCGGGCAGCGCTGGGTGGGGGTTGAAGCAACCTGGGCTAGCAGTTCCACCCTGGCAGGGGGTGGAACAAGATGAACTTTAAGGTCCCTTCCAACCCAAACCATCATATGATGTTGTGGAATTTCTACAAGTCAAGTTTCCCACTGCACCTATCAATGGGTTAATGGTAGGAACATTCCTGTGTGAGAAACTTCCTGTGTGAGAAGCTGCTTTAGCTTCTTCCTGGCCTGTCTTTAGCACTTCCCTGGTGCCCTGAGCATAAATATTAATGGCACTTGTATTTGTCACCTCGTCCAACACGGCTCTGAATTGTTATTATTCATGTAACTATTTAATAATCTTTCCCACTCGTTCCTTACTCCAGGAGTAACTCCTGGTGGTGTGACTGAGGGAGTTCCTTCACAGAGCGCTGCCCCCAGCCTGGTTTTGCTCACGGTGCTTTGGGATCTGTCCTAGTTATCTCCTGTGGGGACCTGCCGACGCCTCCCAACGGGAACAAGATCGGGACCCTGACCAGCTACGGGGCCACAGCCATCTTCTCCTGCAACACTGGCTACACCCTGGTGGGCTCCCGGGTCAGGGAGTGCATGGCCAACGGGCTCTGGAGCGGGGCAGAGGTCAGGTGTCTGGGTAGGTGTGCAGCGGCCAGGGGGGTTGTTGGGAAAACAGCCCTGGTGGCAGCATCCATGATGTGTTAGAAAGAGTCCTGGTTGTGTTTCGGGAGGGAATTGGGGGGTTTTGGTGCTGCTCCAAGGGAGGACTCAGGGCAGGGTTAGGTTGGGGGTCAGAAAGAAATAGTTCTTCCCCCAGAGGGTGATGGGGCACTGACCAGGCTCCCCAGGGCAGTGGGCACAGCCCTGAGGCTGCCAGAGCTCCAGGAGGGTTTGGATGATGCTCTGAGGGACAGGGGGGGATTGTTGGGGTGTCTGTGCAGGGCCAGGGGTTGGACTGCATTGTCCTTGTGAGTCCCTTCCCAATTCTGCTGGAGCTGCAGGGTTTTAAGTAGATCTAAAAAGGGGGCAGACCTTGATTCCTGATTGCTCAATAGACACGAGGTGCTGGGAGACCAGAGAGCTTTCAACTGGTGTTGTTTATTTATGGTTACTCTGCTTTGGTTTATTTATGACAGCAGAGTCTGGAATTAACGGCCTCAAGCTGAAGGAGGACTGGTTAAATGGGATATTGGGAAGAAATCCTTTACTCTAAGGGGTGGTACATGGCACAGGTTGCTGTGAGGAAAGGCTGGGAGAATTGGGATTGTTCAGCCTGGGCAAGAGAAGGCTTTGGGGTGACCTTGCAGTGCCTGAAGGGAGCAAAGAGGAAAGATGGAGGGAGACTATTTACAAGAGTCTGGAGGGACAGGACAGGGGGGAATGGCTTTAAGCTGGAAAAGGGGAGATTTAGGTGGGATATTGGGAAGGAATCCTTCCCTGTGAGGGTTGGGGGGGGCCCTGGCACAGGTTGCCCAGAGCAGCTGTGGCCGCCCCATCCCTGGAAGTGTCCAAGGCGAGGTTGGAGCAACGTGGGACAGTGGAAGGTGTGAAGGGAGGGTTGAAATGAGGTGATCTTTAAGATCCTTTCCAACCCCAGCCATTCTGTGATCCTGCAATCCCCCAGAGAGCCGGGGGGGGGGGGGTGATGATGCCCTCGGGGTGTGGGGGGTGCCTGCAGGAGCTCCCGGTGGGTGATTCCCGGCGGTTCTCCCTCCCCCAGCCGGGCACTGCGGCGTTCCCAGCCCCATTGTGAACGGGCAGATCAACGGGGAGAACTTCAACTACCGGGGCAGCGTGGTGTACCAGTGCAGCCCCGGGTTCCGCCTCATCGGCATGTCCGTGCGCATCTGCCAGCAGGACCACCGCTGGTCCGGCAAGACGCCTGTCTGTGTGCGTAAGTATGTGGGCATGTTGGCACCTTCCCCCGGCCCTGGGGGTGCCCAGAGGGCAGGATTGGGGGTGTGGGGTGGTGCAGGGTTGGGGGTTTGCTGTGCACACACAAATGTCCCCAGGGGTGCCTTGGGGAGAGGGTCGGGGTATGTCGGGACCTGCTGCTTTTGTGCTTCCCCCTCTGCTCTGGAAATCCCGCTGTGGTCCTGGATGTGTCCTGGCTGAGCCCAGCTGAAGGTGTGGGCTCAGAGGAGAGTTTTCTTTCTGGGTGCCATCTTTGAGACCCTCCCTCTGTGCTGGATGGACCACAGTCCGTCTCACTGCTCCGCTCCGCGTCCACAGGTCACCTTGTACAACCTGCTCGTTT
Source organism: Pyrocephalus nanus (assembly GCA_038380795.1). Taxonomy (NCBI): domain Eukaryota; kingdom Metazoa; phylum Chordata; class Aves; order Passeriformes; family Tyrannidae; genus Pyrocephalus; species Pyrocephalus nanus. The sequence continues at coordinate 5,223,512 of CM076285.1, read as the reverse complement.
ATCTTTCCAGCAAATGAGCTAATTAACCAAGTCTCTGGAGCTCCAAGGTGTTAATAAGTTCGGGCATCTTCTTATCAATGGGCAGTGCAATCAGTGTATTCCATTTCCCAGTTCTCCTGGTGTTTGTTCCAAGCCCTCCTGTCTGGTTTGGAGCTCTGTGTGCTGAGACACAACAATACCAAGATACGAAGCTGTGACTGCCCAATCCCTGGAATTGTCCAAGGACAGGTTGGAGCAACCTGGGCTAGTTGGAAGGTGTTGGAATGAGATGATCTTTAATGTCCCTTCCAACCCAGGCCATTCCATGACTCAGAGCTGTTACACAGCGTTAGGCCTCGTGGATAACAGGAATTTCAGGCTGTTCAGCAGAGCTCTGCTGGGCTCTGGGAGGAGATGCTTTATTGCTGTGACACAGCTCAGGGCACGCTGTGTGTGAGCACATTCTCATCTCCTGCTCTCCTGGTACTTTCTCTTTAGACCTGCTGCATTTGCCTCCTCTGTGGGAATGGGTCTGTTTGATCCAGGCAACTGTGGGAAGCCTTTTTGTTTTGTTTTGTTTTGTTTTGTTTTGTTTTGTTTTTAATTCCTGGGACAGAATCCATCCCCTGCTTCAAAACACATGTAATCATATTCAGCAGCACCTTGGAGCACCTGCTTCCTGCAGCCCTGCAAGCCTCCCTGCCTTCAGATTTTCCAGACCTGTCCTGCCATCAGCTTGCATAAGGAATAAATTGCCATCCCCGTGGTACAGTCCAAGCCTTGGCAGCCAAATGTGTTATGGATCTTTTGTGGGGATTTCATCTTCCCCTCAAGCTTCTTGTGGCGCTGGCAGCTGTACAGCAAAACTGCTCTGCTTGTACTGATGGGGCCATTACCCCTTTTCAGCATGACAATAATCAATATGGCTTTGTCCTCAGCTGTCACGGGGTGTCACATTCCTTAAGCAGCCAAAAGTCTCTTTATGGTTTATTCCTGACTTCTCTTTTGTGCAGTGGGCTGGAATCAAGGGCTGTGTCCTCCCTGTGTCACCTGCCTCGGTGCCAGCAGAGTGGTCCAGGCGCTTCCCAAAAGCATTTGGAATGTTGGGATTGGCTCTCCCCTGGCCTGGGTGCTGTCAGAGCAGCTCAGACAGGACTCTGTACCCTTCTACCTCAAGCCAGCGTCAGCCCCAGGAAGAAGAACTACACAAAACCCCACATTTCAGGGCTTTGGAAATCAAGGTTCTCCCTCAGAGTTCCTCCCACTTGAAGCAGGCAGATTTAAGCTTTCTAGGCCATATGCTGGAAACCTGATTTTTCTCCTATTTTTTCCTCTCTTTTAACTCTCCCTCCAGGTGTAACATTTTTACTGCAGTGAGCAGAAACCTGACTGACAGCAGGGAGAGAGGGGAGCAGCAGGTTTCGTGATGGTGTGTGATGCCCAGAGTGATGGGAGGCAGTAGATTAATAGCGGGAGCTGGGATTTTTGAAGAGGAGCTCTGGGGATTTATGGTGTCAGTCAGTAGGATACTGGCACTCAGAGAGTGATGCAGAGAATCCCTTCTGCCAGTAAAATGAACAAAGATCCCGTGCTCTCCCCTTGATTCACTGTTTCAGCAGAGCTGGTCCCACACCTCTGAAGTCAGTGTGGGGTTTCAGGACTGATGGGGGTGTTTTTTACGCTCTCCGACCTCGAGGACTTTTTCCAGTGGATGATCCTTTTTCTTCCAAGGGGAAAAAAAAAAAAAAAAAAAAAAGGAGGTAATATCTCCACTTTCTGCTTGTAGCCATCACCTGTGGCCACCCTGGCAACCCTGCCAACGGCCTGACCCAGGGGAGTCAGTTCAACCTCAACGACGTGGCCAAGTTCGTGTGCAACTCCGGCTTCCGCCTGGAAGGAGCATCCCAGTCCCAGTGCTTGGCCAACGGCCAGTGGAGCAGCACCCTGCCCTCCTGCCGTGGTGAGTGCTCCAGGAAAGCTGCAGGGGAGGGGTGCTGGGCCTTCCTCCCTGGCCTCTCTGAGTTCCCAAACCCCAGAAATTCCTGCCCACCAAACCTTGCGGTTCCTCGGGAGCGTCCGAGCGATGGTTGAGCTCCCAGGGCCGGTGGGAATTTCATGGAACCAAGCTGGTTTTACCCTGGGGCTCTTCTCTGCCCCTGCCCAGCCCTGCATCCTCCGAGGCATTGAGGTGTGGGTGGTAAGTGGGGAGGACACCAGGAAATACCAGGCCTGGTGAGCCCAGAGCAGTTTTACTCCAAACCCACAGTTTTGCACAGAGCCCTTTTTTTTTTTCCTACTGGGCTGCCCAACTTCCCCTGGGATCAGCACTGAGGTTCACTTAGCAAATTCCCTCCCCTCCCTGCACTCCCTCCCTCTGTACTCCCTCAGTCCAGTCCCTCTGTCGATGCTGTGTCGGTCAAACAATTAGTTTTTCCCAACTGGATAATGTATGTCCCAGTTTGGGATCACTTATTCCTACCTGGTTCATGCACGTCCCAGTTTGAGCTCACTTACTCCTAATTGATGTCCCAGTTTGGGATCACTTTTTCCTAACTGGTTGATGCATATCCCAGTTCAGGATCATTTATTCCCAGCTGGATAATTCGTGTCCCCGTTTGGGACCAGAGATCCAGGCTGTGCTGCTGAGCCTTGCATGGCCAGGGGAGCCCCTGCAGCATTGCCTTGACTCTCTTTTTCCTTTAAATAATGATTTTTTTTTTTCATAATTCCACCCTAAAAAAAAAAAATCTCAAAATGAAACAAAATATTGGAAAAAAAAAACCTTTAAACAGTGACATGTGCGATTTGCATTTTTTCCCCCCCTCACACACACTTCCCCTGCTCTTTCCTGGAGAACCCTTCGTTCTGTCACCCCCTTTGGTTTTGTGCCATGATGGTTTTCTGTTGTTTGTTTGCAGTTGTAAACTGTACTGACCCCGGGCACCTGGAAAACAGCGTCCGGCAAGTGCAGCCCAGCGGGCCCCACAGATTCAGCTTTGGAACAACTGTGTCCTATCAGTGCAGCCATGGATATTACCTGTTGGGGACACACGTCCTCACCTGTCAGGGGGATGGCACTTGGGACCGTGCCCTCCCACAGTGTCTTTGTAAGTGCTCCAGAACAATCCCCACCCACCCCGGGGCTCCAGCCCGGCGAGTTCCCCGTTGCTCAGCTCAGTGGTTGTGTAGGAACTTTGGGAATCCATGGGAATCCTTCCTCCCATCAGGGTCAGTAGGGTCCTGCCCACGGAAGGGGGGAGTTGGTGGTGTGAGGAGAGGGATCCCACTGGAGATGCTTTCCCTCTGCAGGGGAAGGCAGATCCCAGTGGGGTTTTTGCTGGTTCTGAGCGGCTCCAGCCAGAGCAGTGCAGGTGGAGAAGGGCAAAAAGCACCTCTGGGAGCAAAAACCTGCCTGGGAAGGAAGGTGCAGCTCACCTGGGTGGGGAAACACCCCTGAGTGAGGTGACACCTGAGTGGGGACACACTGCCACTCATTCCCAGGGCTTTCGGGGAGGGAAATGACCCTGAAGTAAACACAGAATAGATGTCATCTGCTGCAGAGCAGGTGCTGAAGAGCATTTGCTTCCTCACCCTTGCTCTTCTTTTATCCCTTTTTTTTTTTTTCCCCAGGATCCTGCCCCTTTCTGCCACTGGGATTGGGACTGGGAGTTTCTGGGTGATGATTTGGCCTCATGGAAAGACACAAAATCCTCACAGTGGTCTCGTGTAACACCCGGGCCAGGAGGTTTCTGGGGATTGTAGGAAGATGTCAGTGGTGATGTCCCAATGTTCCTTTTCCTACACTGGGACAAATCACCATCCAAAGTGTCTCTCAGTTGCCCAGTGAGCTGGTGGTGCAGGCAGGACCCACCCCCCAGCACAGCCATTTTGTCCTTCTGGACACAAAACCAGCTGCAGTCCCATCCCCTGGCACAGGGAATGGCCACGGAGCTCCTGCAATCTGAACTGGCTTAAGCTGTTCCAAAGCCATGGCTGATCCTTTTTTCCCCCCTCTGCATCCCCCCCACCCTCCACACCCAGCCATGCAAAGCAGTTTTGGGCACCTTTTCCTTTCCCTTTTGTGAGCAGCATGTCCCGTCCTCACCCTGCAGACCCTGCAAAGGCCCTGGGGAATTGAGAAGTGAAATCCCTTGTGGGGGTGGTGACTCCAGGGGGGGTTTACCTGTTAAAAACCAGGAGCCTGAGATCCCTCAGCCCCCAGCTTGCCAGCTGAGTGCAGGGGATCTTCCTTCAAACGCCGAGCGTGACTTGGAGGATTTGTGGGCGCTCTCAAAGCTTTGGAAGCTCAGGTCGGTTTTTACGACTGAACGTGTGGGTTCGTGGGGTCAACAGTTAAACAAAAAAAAAAAAACAAAAAAAAATGGAGAGAGATTTTTGATTTTTGCCTGTCTTTGTTTTCTGTGTGTTGAGCTTCTCTCTGAGGGTGCTGAGGCCCTGGCACAGGTTTGCCCAGGGAAACTGTGGCTGCCCCACCCCTGGAAGTGCCCAAGGCGAGGTGGGAGCCACCTGGGCTGGCAGAAGGTGGAACTCAATGACTCCAGGCCACCGAAATCAAACCTCTTCTTCCTTTTCTCTTTTTCTCCCATGGCTCTCAAAGGAGGTGGGAAGGGGAGCAGAGCCCTTGCAGGAGCCTCAGCAATGGAGGGTGTCCCCCTTGCCCACGGCGGGGGGTTGGAATTCAGTGAGGTTTGAGGCTCCTGCCACGCTGTGGGTCCCGGTGAAGCCGAATTTTGTGCCCCAAAAAGCACAGAGAAACTGCTTTAGAGACAAAGTTTGTTTCTTTAAAGCAGGAGGTATTTTATTTCAACGTGTTGGAGAGCCTCCAGGTCGCCCTGGACAAAAGGCTCTCTCATGTACAATCAGCATAGCTCTTTTATACAGTTTTTGAGTATAGGATTACAACATAATCATGCATATTCATTATATTGCAACATTTACTTGCAATATTCATGTATAGGCGGAGTCTGGGCGGAGTCTTCAATTTGGGGAGGTTTAGAGGTGGGAGTTCCTGTTGCCTTCCTCCGGGCGGGGTCGTCTTGTGAGTCTTCCTCACTGTAAACTTTCGAACTTTCTTTAGGTCTTCTCCTTTTAGGGTAGTTTTGGCGAGCATGATAGGGTCAGGTTGACTTTTGGCCCATCCTAGGATTTGCTGAGTTGCTATCTCTCTGAGGAATGCTGCTGTCTTTTGAGGAATGCTCTATCTAGTCAATACACTCTGTTCTTCAGACAATTTATCACTCCTTCTATGGTTTCTGGTTTCCTAAATGCTAGGGGTTTTGAAATTTCTTTCACAATTTTGCGTTTTAACCTCTTGTTTCTCAAAGACTGACTTCACTGAGTGGCTTCACCGGGGGGGGGGGGGGAGGGAGCTGAAGCTGTGTCGTTGTGTCTCTTGCAGTGGTGTCCTGTGGCCACCCCGGGTCCCCTCCCCACGCCCAGATCTCGGGGGACAAGCACACGGTGGGCTCCGTGGTGCGCTACAGCTGCCTGGGCAGGCGGACGCTGGTCGGGAACTCCACGCGCATGTGCCAGCTGGACGGGCGCTGGAGCGGGGCCCTGCCCCACTGCTCAGGTGAGGGGCTGGGCAAGGAGGGGATGGAGTGATCCCCCCACAGCGGGGGGAAGGTGTTGAGCCATTGGAGAGCGGCCAAGGGAGGGCAGGGAAGGTGGGGAAGGGCCTGGAGTGGAAGCCGTGTGAGGATGCTGAGGGCACTTGGGGTGTTCAGCTGGAGGAGAGACCTCCCTGCAGTTCCAACTGCCTGGGCAGGGGCACAGGAGGGGCAGGACTGAGCTCTGCTCTGGGGGAGCAGGGACAGCCCCCAGGGAATGGCTGGAGCTGTGTCAGGGCAGGCTCAGGGTGGATCTCAGGGAAAGGTTCTTCCCCCAAAGGGTGGTTGGGCACTGAACAGGCTCCCCAGGGCAGTGGGCACAGCCCCAAGGCTGCCAGAGCTGCAGGAGGGTTTGGATGATCCTCTGGGGCACAGGGGGTGACTCTTGGGGGCTGGACTCGATGATCCTTATGGGTCCCTTCCAATTCTGTACTTCCATGATCATCCTCCACCCCTTTCACCCTGAGGGGCTCTGAGCTGGAGAAGCCCCCAAGTACACAGGGAGGTTGTGGAGGGCTTGAAATCACTGTGTCTCAGCCTCCTGCACCTTGGCTGATCAGCACTGGCAGGGAGTGAAGCGCTGGGCTGGCAGGAGGAGAAATAAATCACTGCAGCAAATGACTGTGGTGGGAGGGAGCTGCAGCTGCTGCTCGGGATTTCTCCCTGCAGAGCCCGGGCAGGAGGAACATGTCAGACCCAAAATCAGGTCCTTGCATCCTGTCTGCACCATCTGACCCTCCTTCCTGTGCTCTCCAATAAAAGGAACCCACATGGCCTCTTTCCAGGGCCTGGCATCTGCTGTTACAGCACCACAGCAGCCCCAGGTCTGCACAGGGCAAGTGGAAGCTGGTACACTGAGTTTCCACATCATCAACATCTCCACAGAGAGCAGTTTGGCAGCAGAAGTCCTTCCCCACTCCTGGGTGAGAAAGGCCTTGCCCTGAGAACATCCTGATATGCAAAAAAAAAAAAAAGGTCCCTGATGCAACAGATCTGGGTCAAAATCCTGGGGGATGCAGTGAGATGTGCTGGCCAAGCCTCCCTGGAACAGGGGGGGTCTGGTGGTCTCCAGCTGAGGGGAGGGTGCTGGATGACTGGTGGGGTGCTGTGCAAAGCCCTCCCCACGCCATCCCATCCCTTGTTCCTGGGAGAACACTCAGGACGTGCCATAAGAAACTTAGCTGGAGCAAAGCACTCGGGACAAGTGTTAATTTTTAATAGTGCCACTTAGATTGAGCAGCACCACTTGACCAAGTTTAACCTCTGATTTGGGAGGGGAAGGGAAATGGAGTGGAGTCACCCTGGTGCTCAGCAGCCATGTCTGCAGAGTTCCTGGTCTGGAGCTGCTCGGGGAGGTTTTCTGCTCCAATTCGTGCCTTTTCCCCATGTAGTTCTTCCTCACTGTCTCCTCTCATCTCTGTGGGTGGATTTTTGGGAACATTCAGCTTTGTTCTGCCTGGTTCCTACTGACACCTGCTGGGTGGGGGTTTTCTGAATGACTTCTCGGAGGCAGCCGCAGACCGAGGCTGATGGCCCTGAGGGGGAGTGCTGGGTGGATGCCCAGGATCCCAGAACCATCATTTCCACCCCAAGGCCTTGGAGAAAGGCTCCTCTTTCCCCAACCAAACTCAGGTGGAGCAGTTAAAAAAGCGGGGAAGAGGCAGAGCACGGAGCAGGGGCTGTGCCTGCAGTGAGGGGTCCCCAAACTGGGGCTGCCACGGGGAAAGGGGCTCTCCTGCCTCGGGGTGGGTGTGTTTGCACAGGCTGGTGGTGGAGCAAGCCAGGAACACACCCAGGGGGTGGACATTCCTCCAGCCTGCTCCGTGGAACCCCTGCCAGGCGCCCGCTCCGGCTGCTCCCCGACTTCCAGCTCCGAGCGTTCCCAGCCTGCAGGAGGGGATGTTTCTCCCCCTCTGTGCTCCAAACCCAACAGCTCCTTGTTCTGGGAATACCAGTAGGGTGTGCTGGGGTGGCTTGGAGCGTGCTGGGGTTCTTGTTGGGAGGGAAAGCAGCCCCAAAATCGCGGGATGTGCCGAGTTGGAAGGGACCCTCAAGGATCATCAAGCCCAGCTGCAGGTCCTGCACAGGACTGTCCCCAAGAGTCACACCATGTGCCTCAGAGTGTCCACATGATTGATGCTGGAGCAGCTGCCATGAGAAGCAGGTGCAGCTGGTGGGAGCTCCATCCTGGGATTCGGGAATTATGGCCATGGTTTGCCACAAGCTTCCAACCGGCTCAGGGAGTCGGCTCGGGGGGGTTCCATCTGGAATTCCTGCAGCCAGTCAGAGTTCAGTTCTCCTTGGAGGAGGAGGAAGGTCCAAACCCATCATGTGCTTGCTCTCTCTGTGCAGGGGGCAGCCAGGGTGTGTGTGGTGACCCGGGGATCCCCTCCCACGGCATCGGGCTGGGGGACGACTTCGGCGTGGGCGGCGTGGTGCGGTTCAGCTGCGAGCCCGGCTACACCCTGAGGGGCTCCTCCGACAGGACCTGCCAGGCCAACGGCTCCTGGAGCGGCACCCAGCCCGAGTGTGAAGGTATTGGCACCTGCCCAGCCCGCTGGGTGTCCCCACAACCACCCCTGCCCGGCCCCTCTGCCCATGAGCCTCAGTCCTCCTCTTCCCGGACTCCTGTGGGTCACCCTTCCCACGGCAGGGTTTATTTGGAGCGTCCCTTCCTTGTGTTCTGCTGCGCCAGGAACGTGTTAAAGGGGTTTGGGATGTTCAGGTCCGTGCCAGCACCTGGGTGGAGGGTGTGGGGCAGGAAAAACCTTTGGGATCTGCTCCTTATTTCCTGCCATCCCAACCCCTCCCCAAGACCATTGGTCACACATTCCCATCGGGAATCACTGGGGTCCCCTGATCTTTGTGATCAGAAACGTCCCTTTTTGGTGTCAGAACTGTGGGTGTCACTAATTCCTTGTTGCTGCTTTGTGGAGGAAATTCAGCAGAACAAGAAACCCCAGCAGCTCCCACCCTCCCTTAGAGCTGGGACTGGCACGTGCAAGAGTCATTTCCATGAAGCAGAAATGCGAAAAATGCAAATTATAATCCAGTAAGCACATTTTTGTGTTTGAAAACCCCAAACCCCTGATTTTTCCATTTGAAGGAATCAAGTAAGACCCTATAATCCAATAAATAATCCCCTCACTGGATTCTCTGGGCCGTGCTGCTCCCTGCCACTGTTTTATACAAGTGTTTAAAAACCCACTGGGGTAAGAACAAAAGCCAAAAATGAGGCAGGAGACCACGTGCAAGGAGACCTGGGCAAATGCTTCTCTCCAGCTGTTCCAAAAACCAGAGGCTTAGAGAGAGTTTGCAAATGAATTGGAAATTTATTCCAAATTGATGGTGCTCTTGATTGAAAAGACACTGAATCATGTTATTAATACACTCAGATCTCAGGGTGGATTGGTTGTTTTTTTTTTTCCACTCTCTGTTTTTTTCTGTCAGTGGGAAGGCTCCGTTCATTAATCTCAGGATAAATAACCCATCAGGTTCCAGAGGCACCGAAATCCAGATCCCTGGCAGATTTTTTTTTTCCACACTTTATGAATAATAATAACATTATGCCTGTAATGTAGCCACTTAATGTTAAGTGCTGACTGGCCAGTGTAGGAGAGTGATTCCCAGGAACGAGCTGCTCCCTGTCATTTGTATTCACCACGAGCCCCAGGTTCTCTGGCTGCACTTTAAGTGGTGTATTCAGCCCTCTGGAACGGGTATTTATAGGAGAGGGAGAGGGGAGTTGAATCTGGGGTGAATTCTTGGTGGTTGAAGGTGAAGGCTGAGTGCCCAGGAGGGTCCCTGGGAGGAACAGGCACCTCGGTGTTGAATTAACTCAAACTCAGCCGTGGGTTTGCTGCTCCCAGCTCCCAAAGTTTAACAAAATCAAGGCTGATGGTGCTTCACAGGTCACCAGGACTCACCTGCCCAGGGAATTCATGGAAATTGCTCCCCAGATCAGCTGCTGGATGGGCACAGAGGGGCTCAGCCCGAGCAGCAGGAGATGGGGACCCACAGCACAGGGATGTGGGAATGCCTGTGGACATGGTGAAAATCCAACAGCAGGGAGGAAGGGAGAGACAAACCCTTATCTGCATTTCAGAGAGAGTAAGGTGCTCTAACAGGTTCAATTCCAAAGCATCTGCCTGACTTAGGGAGCTGATGTTGCCCCATCAGTGTCCTCCTGCACTGGGACCAGTCTGGCTCCAGGCTGGGGGAGGGTGTGTGAGGTCACCTTGGAGCTCATCAGCTCTGGATCTCCTACCTTTTCCCCACTAAAGCATCTTCTAAGGGAACCAAAGGATCAGGGAGGCAGGAAGAAGTCACAACTGCTTTTCCCAAAATGTGGAGATGGCTTGAAGAGAAACGAGATGAATTGCAGGGGCTCTGCCTGACGCTCCTGCCTCGCTCGGGTTTATGGAGCTCTGCTTTTGTTGTGCTCAGTAAGAGCAGCTTTCCAAAATGGCAGATTTCAGGCCCCATTTAGCTTTAATTTCCAGCAAATTTTAAAGTGTAAATGTAATTTTAGATTTTTTACTTTTTTTTCCCTTCCTCTCTCCTCCTTCCTGATGCCCTGTCTGCGTTTGCCGAGGAGTGATGCAGGAAGGGGCTCACAGTTGTACTCTACACTCCTCTCTCCTCTTAAAAGCTGAGCAGAATATTTGCTTTTATGGTGTTTGTTGTTTCTCCAAGGGAATTAAAACTGCATCCAAAATGAGTCAGGGCTCTGGCTGCTCTTTGGCAGTTTCAGTAGAGAGAAATGATTTATTTTAAGTGATAACAGTGGGAAAAGAAACAGAGTTTTGTCTGCTGCTCATTTGACTGCTGAGGACATGGGAGGTGGCAGGGCTGGGACTTGAGTCTAGACTGTTTTATTCTTCCTCTCTCTGCATAGCTGGGTGGGTTATGGGTTACTGGTTAAATTAAACAGCCTGGAAATTACCAGCCCTGGAGGAAAGGCTCTGAGACTCCACGAGCCCATAGCTGTGCCTTCTTCCAGCAGGAGGTTCTGCTGATGTGTCAGACATCATTAGGAGAGTGTTTGGGATGGGAGCAGAGCCTGAAAGAAGAACTGGGGGTTATGAAGGACAGCTCAGAGGAGGGGTGGGGGGGACATGCAAAGGACATGGGGCTCTCATGTCACCTCAGTGACAGGCACCGCTGGCACTTGGGCCTGAGAGCAGGGCTGGCTGCTCCTGAAACCCCTCTCACCACGGCCAGGGTGGGGTTTCTGGGCAGAATGAGGGGAAATTAAATGTTTCATGAGTACCAGCACTTGCTCCTTGCCCTGCTCTGTGTGATGCTGCTCTGGGTGCTGGTGGGGCAGCTCAGTGGCCTCATCTGAGAGCATCATCTGAACATGCCTGATCAGGACCCAGAGAAATTCCCTTCTCCCAGCAGCTCCTCGCTGTAAAACTTGTAGGGAACAGCAAAGGAAGGCAATGGGAAACCTGAAAGCTTTTCAGAAAACGGATGTGTGGATTGGAACCCAGTTAATTGTTGCTGAGCTCTGGAGCACCTCTGAGCTGGGGTGTTTCCTATAGCAGAGGCATTCTCTGAGACAGGAGCTTCCCAGATCCCCCTGCAGTGATGGGATCGTGGGGATCAGCTCTACTTGTTGTCAGGGGTCCAGGCAGACCCCAAGGTCCCACTCTCCCTGTTTGCAGGCCCCCTCCAGTGGCCTCAGAAACCATTTTTTTTGGCGTTCCTAATTCATTTTACACCTCCCACCGCAGCCAAAGGGAATTATTTACCCCCCCTTGCTGCTCTCTTGCATGATTAGATCCTATTGATATTTAAATTACTGTTTCAGACATTCAATCCTCTCATCCTTACATTTATGGCTTCCCTTCTGCCTGGCCCATGCAGGTCCCAGCTGATCCACACTGCCATTAAACCATTCCCACGAGTCCCCCTCGCAGTCCCAAAAGCAATAATTTGGGGTCGCCTGTGCGTGTTTGGCCGCACGAGTAAGTGGAGGGAGGTTGGGCAGGAGGGGAACTGATGGATGGGCAGGCAGTGAAATGGTAATTTAGAGCTTTTTCCGAGGTGATGGAATCTGACTTTTATCCCAGCATCTCTTGGAAATGACACCGGAATCCGTAACGAGCTCCACCTCGGCCACGTCGGGAGCCACGCAGAGTTCTGTGCACACAGCCCAGAGCAGTTATTAGTTTCCTCCTGTCAGACAGATCTGCCTCCAAGCAGCTCCTGTGTTAACAGGCTGTCAGCAAACTAAGCAACAAGGGGGGGGAAGGCTTCTCTCCTCGCCTCGGTGGGCCCTGCTCGTTGCGTTCCTGCTGGAGTTGTGTTTCCCCGTGGAGAGCAACTGGAAAAGCTGGAGTGTGTGGTCCAGGGAGGGCCCAGGGTGTGTCCCCTTGGCTGGGCACGGTGATGCTCTCACAGGGATTGGGGGGTGTTGCTGGGTTAGGGAGGAGCCAGGAGTTTTCTCGTCAAAGAGCCGGGATTTGTGGTTTGAGCCTTTCCTTGATTCGTGTGATTTTCTTTTGGGTGCTGTAATCCTGGAGTCAATGAGGGCTGGGGGTAATTACTGCAGGTGCTTATTCTGTCATGACAGGGCTCTGTGCTCCACCATTCCCTCCCAGGCCTTTTTGTTCCTGGGGTGCTGAGGCACTTCAGACATAAAACTCGGGCACTGACAACCCTGTAATTGTATTCCCACGATATTCTCCCTCCTCTGAACGGATAATTGGATATGGCTGGGCAGTGCCACAGTGGGAGGGCAGCAGGCTCCCTTGCTGCTCTCCTTCCTTGGAATGCTGCTAAGCTGCTGACATCCCAACCTTAGGACTTGGGCTCGATGATCCTTGTGGGTCCCTTCCAGCTCAGGATATTTTAGGATCCCAAAGGCACTCAGCTCCAGGCTCCCAAACTCCTGGAATGTGGAGGGACTCCAGGCTTGGCACCACTGCTTTGTTAAGCTGTAGGACCACGAGGCTGATCATTGCTGGATGAGGCCCTGCAGTAAATGGACACGAGTCCATCAGGCAGGGCAGGATCTGCCTGGGAGAGGAGCAGGGCTGGAGCTTCAGGGGCTGACTGGATGCAGGGACAGAGTGTTCTGCAGTCCCCTGACAGAGCTGCAGGTCCTTGGCAAGGCAGAGCCCTGCTCCGAGCTGGGGGGTGCTTTGGGGATCCTGCTGGATTGATGCAGCTGCTTTTCCATGGAATAGCCCCTTCCCTCTGAGCTGATCCAGCAGCTTTGCAGCACATCCTACTATTACTGGGAACAGCTCATTGCAGGAGGAAAGCCTCGTTTTTTGGAGGGGTCCCTTGTGTTATGTGGTGGGGTTGTTTGTTTGTTTTTTTTTAACTTTGCCATTTTGCTTCCCAGTGATATCCTGTGGGAACCCAGGAACCCCCAGCAATGCCAGGGTCATCTTCAACGACGGCCTGGTTTTCTCCAGTTCCATCATTTACCAGTGCAGGGAGGGCTATTACTCCACAGGGGTGCTGAGCAGGCACTGCACCGTGAACGGGACGTGGACTGGGACCAGCCCAGAGTGCACAGGTGAGCACTGGGATGGGTTCCTGGGGGATGAGGGCCCTGGGGAGGGGTGTCTGGGCTCAGTGTAGGCATACCCACACGTGTATCATGCTGAGGAACTGTGCTGAGCTGTGTCCTGGCAGCAGCAGAGGCTCAGCCCGTGCTCTCTGCCGGTGCCTAATGGAAAAGTCTTGCTTGGAGTTTGTTTTCCTTCCAGCTGGATGAAAGGAGCCCTGTAATAACTCCATGAGTAGATGTTGGCCAGCCTCGAGGGGCTCTCTGGGGCTGCTCCTGAACGTGAGAGTTCCTGGGGGGGAGCCTGAGCAGAGCCCCTGCTCAGGAAGCCTGGGGGAAGGGGTTTTGTTCCCTGCAGAGGAACGAGGACGGTGCCAAACGTGGCCTTACATAAGAGGCAGTAACTGGGCTGGGGAGGGGGGACCTGCCTTCCCCCAGCCAGCACCTGACCTGGGTCTGCTTTAATGTTTAATGTGTGCTAATACAGCTCCTTGCAAGGGCTTAATGTGCCATTAAGATCCCTGCTCACTCCCCTGAGCACAGGCAGAGCTGGAGCCTGGCTGTGCGCTCCAAACCCTCCCCTGCCCACGGCCAGCTGATTGCACCCTGCCTGCCAGGAGCACTCAGGGACCCTCAGGTGCCTCGTTCAGGCAGATGCAGAGGGGTGAGACGAGGCCTGGGCAGCCAGAAACGCCCCTGCCCCTGTCTCTGGCAGTGATCAACTGCGGCGACCCCGGCGTGCCGGCCAACGGCGTCCGGCTGGGCTCCGACTTCACCTACAACCAGTCCGTGGTGTTCCAGTGCACCCCCGGCTACATGATGGAGTCAGACAGGGCATCTTCCCTCACCTGCACCAAGGACCGCACCTGGAACGGCACCAAGCCTGCCTGCAAGGGTAAGGGTCCCAAAACACACCACTTTTAGAGGCCACAGGAGTTTTTGGGACGGGGTGAAAAGCAGCGGCAACTCGTGTGTCGTGCCTGGAGCCCACCTGGGCGTTTCTCCTGGCTCTGTGGTTCCATCCATCCCCTGTTTATGGCACTTGGCACCATCTATCACACCTTACAGCACGAACACCTCGCTATCTTTAGGTCTATCCATCAGCACGCTGTCCCTGGGAGGGAGGCAGTTGCTCCTGCCCATGTGGTGGAGAGGGCAGAGCGAAGCACAGGGAGCAAAGTGACTTTCTCTTCACAAAAACTCGGATCAGACTCGAATGAAATATTGTGTTTTGCGAGCACACGCTTCTTGGCATCATCTAGGAACGTCTGAAAAATGTTTCCTCCGAGTCTTTTCATTATTCCTCTGTTCTGAGATTGCTCCTGTGGTTCAGAGATAGAAAAAGGAAATAATAAAGCAGTTGCTGGGCAGGCTGGATCTCTTTTTGTGAGTGTTTTACTCACCCACCAAGTGCAGATAAGACTTGTAGCAGCATCTCTGTTGCACTTCTTTAGCAATCTGGAAAATTCACCTGTCATGATGCTGATATAAATACAGACCACAGAGAAACTTTATAATGCACTGCAGCTCCTTCAGAGGCTGTAAAGAGCAATTCTTACACTCCTCTTTCATTCTCTGCACTGAGCTAATGCTGCAGGAATAATCCAGAATGTGGCCAAGAGTCTCATTTGGAGGCCAGGCTGATTTGCACAGCTTTAGCATCTTTCCCAATGCTCCCCTGAGCTGAAAAGCAAAGCACTGCAAAAATGTCATATTAAAGCACCCCGGAGTGGATGAAATACCGACAGGTTGTTGCTTTAGCTGCTAATCCGAAACTCAGCCAGGTTGTCCAAAATGTATCAATCTCTCAGGGAATCCGAGATGAGTTTTCACGCCAAGTCAGGGCAGATTCTTCCCTTCAGCTGGAAATGAACTGACTCAGAAATGTGATTTGGAGAGAGATCAGGGAAAGGTTCTTCCCCCAGAGGGTGGTTGGGCACTGAACAGGCTCCCCAGGGCAGTGGGCACAGCCCCAAGGCTGCCAGAGCTGCAGGAGGGTTTGGACAATGCTCTGGGGGACAGGGTGGGATTGTTGGGGTGTCTGTGCAGGGCCAGGGGTTGGTCCCTTCCAGCCCAGCATTTTCTATGATTGGTTTGACTCCAGACTTCACAGTGAAATCCTGGAGTTTTCACCCCAGTCTGTGCCATTCCCAAGGGACCCTCTGGGAGGGCAGGACGTGACTCTTGACCCCAGGTGAAAAATGGAGTCGAGGAGCGAAGGGACCTGAGCCTGCTTTTATCTCCCCCACAGCCATCACCTGCAAAGCCCCCCAGGCCATTCCCAACGGGAAGGTGGTGGGCTCTGATTTCAGCTGGGGGTCCAGCGTGAGCTATGCCTGCCTGGAGGGGTACCAGCTGTCCCTGCCCGCCGTGCTGACCTGCGAGGGCAACGGCACCTGGAGCGGGGACGTCCCCCAGTGCTTCCGTGAGTAGGGGGCTCCCCCAGGAACTGGGACGATCCTGCTCCAAACCCCGCTTGTTTGATGCCCTTTCCATCATCTCTGCTCCCCGTAGGGCTGATTTTGGGGGCTGATTTGGGTGGCTCTGCCGTGGCGGTGGCTCGGGGGGGCCTCGCTGTGCCTCCTGCCCCGAGCCCAAGGGAAGCTGGCCGTGAACTGAAGCCAGCAGGGATTTTTCATGCTGTGATGATGCCTGAAGTGCCTCTGCCGCCAAGTCTGAATGCCCTCCCCACCTCCCACAGCAGCCAGATTGCTGGGGGCACTGGTTTGCCACCTGCAAGGGGGTGGCCCTGGGGACACGGTTGGTCACTCCACCTCTGCAACAGAGATGTGAGGTCACCCTTGGAATAAAGCTGAGGGTTTTCCTGCCCACCAGGCATCCTCAAAACAGGGTGTTGGTCCAGTGCCTCCCCAGTGACTGGCCCTGCTGCAGTCAGGGCTCCTGGAGCTGCCAAAGGCTGTGGGAAAAAGCCTCTGGCAAAGATCTCCGTGTTGCAGCAGAAGCTGGGAATGTTCTGTGAGGGCAGAGTGGGGCTGGGTGGAAACCCCTGTGCCTGATGCCAAAAAATATGAGTTAAATGTCTCCTAATGCTAAAGGCAGCTTTGAATTCCTTTCCCAGTGGCTGGCAGCTGCACAATGGCCATTTTCATATTAAACCACACAAAGCCCTCCCCGTGTTCCTTGCACCTTTCCCTGGATCCTGGATAACGAGTGGGCTTTCTGTGTGACACAGAACCACGGAGCAAAGTGACACGGTGCAATTAGGGATACATCTGGAAGCTAAGCCTGCAGTTGGGGGGGATAAAGAGAGGGGAAGAAGAGAAAAGATGGGGGAGAAGGTGCAAGTTAATTATCAGCCAGTGACAAAATGAATTACAAAGAGCGCAGCCAGCAGTGCTTTGGCCACCACCAATTCCCTTGTGGAGATGGTGGCAGGGTTTGGGCCGCTCACAGACCTGTCTTTAGCTTATTAACATTCTCCTGAGGAGGTTCATGGCCGTGCTGTTGTGCCTTTGCCCGTTCCAGCCGTGTTCTGTGGTGACCCAGGCACCCCAGCCCAGGGCAGGAGGGAGGACAGAGGCTTCACCTACCGCTCCTCCGTGTCCTTCTCCTGCCTGGCCCCGCTCGTGCTGGTGGGATCGGCCCGGAGGTTCTGCCAGTCTGATGGCACGTGGAGTGGGACCCAGCCCAGCTGCATAGGTAAGGGGACATCCTGCTTCTGAGCAAAGTGAAGAGCTTTGAGCCCTCACCCGCCTTTCCCTGGCGGTTTTCTTTTCCGAGTTTGCAGAAATGAGCGTTTTGTTGCCCTGTTTTTGGATAGTTCGGATTTCCAGCACCCAGACCTTCCCCATGCCCAAGCCAGGAGGCCGAGGCTCTGCCCTCATCCATCACCCTGTGCCTCCCCCAGCCATGGGGCTCACTCTTTCTTTACTTTCCAGGCAGTGATTTATCAGGGGGCTCCCATGGAAACTGCAGCAGTGACAAATGACAGAAGCTCAGCAGAGCCAAAGGATGGGAGATGAATTAGCCCCAAATCAGCCACGTTCTGTGGCCCTTGTTTAGTCACTCACCAGCATCTCCAGTGCCTGGAGACAGCACCATGTCCGTGGGAAGGGACTGATGAGTCACATCACGAGGAATAAAGGCCTAAAAATAACCAGTGGGAGCAGAGAAGTTGTGCTCTGTTCTCCTCTGGCTGCAGGCTGCTGGCAGCCACTCCTGTCCCACTCTTGGCTTGGGGGGACTCAGTTCACTCCTTGTCATCCTTTTAATGGGAATATTCTGGGAGGTGTTTGCTGTGAGGTTTGTGGTCCTTCTCGTAGCGGTGCTGAGCAAGTGGAAGAAGGAAGGCTGGGAATCCTGGGATGCTCCAGCTCCCCCCAGCCAGGTCCTGGAGCATCCCAGCACTGCAGCTGAGCAGAGGCACAGCAGGGTCTGTGTGCAGAGCTCTGAGGTGGCTCCCACAGCCCCCCCCCCCCTGTTTTTGCAGACCCCAGCCTCACCACGTGTGCAGACCCCGGCGTGCCCCTCTTTGGGATGCAGAACAACTCCCAGGGATACCAGGTACTGCCAGGGCAGGGGGGAGCCCCAAAACCTGCTGTGCCCAGCCCGTGTCTGAGCCCTGCCGTGGATCTGTGTGTCCCCCTGGGATGATGTGATCCCAGTGTGAGACCTCGGGGTGTGTCTGGGCAGGATT
This sequence comes from Pyrocephalus nanus, assembly GCA_038380795.1. NCBI lineage: Eukaryota > Metazoa > Chordata > Aves > Passeriformes > Tyrannidae > Pyrocephalus > Pyrocephalus nanus. The sequence goes on along the minus strand of CM076285.1, from coordinate 5,205,721 downwards.
AACCAGCAGTGCATTGTGTATGACATTAATTGTAGTGCTAATTAGCAGTTACTGGTGTAATTACTCCTCACTTTTCCATTAACTTCCAGTCCAAATTCTGTAGGTGTTTCCCTTTATCTCAGCTCCCATGCAGGAGGAAATCTGGGGAATGGAGGGAGGAAACCCCAAGGGATGCCCTGAGGTGCTCCCTCCCCTGCTGTCCCTGTGGGTGCCCCTTCCCTGCCTGGGCACAGGGCTGGGATAGTTGATTCCATGGGGTTACCCCTGCCAAGTGGGTCCTTCAGTTTTGCTGCTAATTAGTTATCTTAATCCTGGGGGTTAGTGAACTAATTTTAGGTTTTAATTAATACTGAGACACCATAAGCCTGACTTTTGTCTGAGCTGGCAGTCGGGAGCTGCCCCTGGAGCTCATGTGGGGGGTTGTGGGGGCTGGGGCAGAGTGTGACAGGGAAATGGTGCCCTAAAGGGGCTCCAGGAGAGCTGGAGAGGGACTTTGGACAAGGGCCTGGAGCGACAGGACGAGGGCAAGTGGCGAACATGGAAAATTCCAGAAGTGCCTTTTTATTCCAGCGTGGCACTGGGGAGCTCAGTGTTTTATCTGCTGTTGGAACAGGTGGGAAGCATCATCTTCTTCAAGTGCCAGAAGGGGTACCTGCTGCAGGGCTCCACCACCAGGACCTGCCTGCCCAACCTGACGTGGAGCGGCGTCCAGCCCGACTGTGTCCGTAAGTCCTGGGAATGGCCCAGGGAACCAGGCTGGAGGTGCTGCTGGGCAAACTGCTGCCTCAGGAGAGCTGGGAATCTGGGAGGGAGCTGTGAGAAAACGGATTCTTGGAGGAAATGTATTAGATTTTAGGAAGATTGGGAGATGAGGAAGAAATCCTCCCCTGGGACGGCGGGGAGGAAATGGGAATGTTCTCGTTAATTCACCTAGCTGGGAAAAAATCCAGGCATGGCATTTCTCAGTGAGCAGAGAAAGCTGTTGGGTAAAAGCTCTTCCAGGAGGTTTCTGTCCCTGCTGACACCATGGGGTCCCTCTTTGGCCCTCCTGTGTCCCGTGGGTGGTGTCCCTCATCTCTGTTTCCCTCGTCCCTTCCAGCTCACCACTGTAAGCAGCCGGAGACACCTTCCCATGCCAACGTGGGAGCTCTGGATTTGCCATCCCTGGGCTACACCTTGATCTACTCCTGCCAGAGCGGGTTCTACCTCACTGGGGGCTCCGAGCACAGGACCTGCAAGGCCGACGGCAGCTGGACAGGAAAACCCCCCATCTGTCTGGGTAAAGCCCTGGGCAGGGGGTGACCCTGGGTCTGTGTGTGCCAGCAGCTCTGCAGAGGGGACACTGCACCCTTAGACCCCCCCAGCAGAGCCCTGGCTTTGTCTCCTGGCTGTAGAGAACCTGTGCCTTGATGTCCTGCAAAGGCACTTTTCGGTCTGTGGACGAGACCTGGGGACTCAGCTCTGGGGTCAGGGTTCAGAGGTGCCCAGAGCACCATCTGGGTTTGGCTTTTTTTTCCCCCTCAAAAGGGGAGGAAAACCAGAGCCTGATTTTCAACTGGTGGGAGCTGGAGCCCACGTGAAGGGTCTCTACAGCCAGAAGATCCCCCAGAGCCACCTGAGGGTCTGCTGGCGGGTGCTTTGTCCTCTCCCTCACCCAACTTTTTACCAGCCACAGGGGAATAATAACAATCCAGCCTTGACACAGGGCTGCTTGGCTCTCGTGGAGCGTGGGAACTCACGGTGGATCTCCCCTCTCTTCCAGCCGATGTCCGTCCCAGCGGGAGGCCCGTGGGCACCGTGCGGGACCCGCCGCTCGCCAAGGTCTCAGGTACGGGGCGGGATCATCCCCTTGGCAAATCCATCCCTGCCCAGCCCTCCCCGAACCCAGAGCCTTGGCTGTGCTGATGGGAGCAGCCCACGTGCCCCACCCTTCCCTGCAGGAGTTGTGCATCAACACCCCCTGCCCTCCCCGGGGCATTCCAGGGATTCGAGAGTTGTACACTCAACCCTTTTTTTTTTTTAATAGGTTTTGTTAGCTTTTCCTAATAAATTACTTTGGGGATGTTTGTGGTGTTTTTTAAAGCTTTCATGCTGGTTTTTTTTGTCAGAACAACCAAATTAAGGTCATGCCAGCTCCTTTGTTCTCCTCTCCTCGGCTTTGTCCTCGGAGGTGATGGCACAGAGAGAGGGCAGGATTTGAGATTTTTAATTATCTGCCAACTGAAAGAAAGAAAGAAAGAAAGAAATTTTTCTCTATTTTGATTCCTGAAAAAAAAAATAAAAAAAAATAAAAAAAACAAACTGGAAACCCACGGCAGGGCTGTTTTGGTGCATCCCCAACCGCTGTGCTTTGCAGTGCCTGCGGACGTGTTCGCGAGGAACTCCCTGTGGAAAGGCTCCTACGAGTACCTGGGGAAGAAGCAGCCTGCCATGCTGTCTGTCACCAGCTTCGACCCTGCCACCAGTAAAGTCAACGCCACCCTGATAGACCACAGCGGTGTGGAGCTCCAGGTGTCTGGTGAGGGCACGAGGGGGCCTTTTGAGGGGATTTACACTTGTCCCGGGGATGAGGGGGCTTCTCTGCCCTCTCAGGTGGGAAGTCTTAGGTTGCTTCTTTTGCAGGCATTTACAAGAAGGAAGATGTGCACCTGCTCCTCCAGGTTTACCAGATCATGGGGCCAGTGGAGATCTTCGTCAATAAGTTCAAAAATGATAAATGGGCTCTGGATGGACACGTAAGTGCAGGGGGCACCTCGGGCACGAGACCCAGCCACACAATTAATCCCATCGCTGTCACAGGCTGGCTTGTCTCTCCCTGGAGCTGAGGAATAACTCCCCCAGCTGGTGGCAGGACGAGGCTGCTCCAGTGACCAGTCCTCGGAGGGGACACGGGGCGCTTTTCCAGCACAGGATGTAACACGGCGTGACAGCTCCTCGTGCTCCCTTCCAGCTGCTCGTGGCTTTACTGCCCTGTGGTTTGAAATCTTTGCGACTCCCAGACAGCACTTGAGGAGAAACCACCACGATTAATTCCATTTGAGCATTTTTTATGTCTGCTAACCATCAAGGAAAACGAGCTAATCTCCCCTAATGGAGCCAAGTCCTCACCCCCTCCTCCTCCCTGCCCTGCGTCTGGGAGCTTCCCGTGCCCTTCAGAGATCCATTGGAGCTTGGAAGAAATGTGCATCTGCTTGACCCGTGGCCATTCGTGGCCCAGAGCCTTTGTTCTCCCTCTGGGATCAGCAGTGTCTTCTGGAGTTTATTGCAAACAGGATTTTTTTGTTGTTGTTGTTGTCTCCCTCCCCTCGAGCCGTCGGGCGGCGAGAGGCGGCTCCGAAAGCGCCGCGGTTTTCCGGGGAATTGAATCAAATTAACGCCCTGCCTGGACTTGAGAAAGGGCTGTGCTAAGATGGGTGTGAAAGCCCGGGGAGGTGCTGGGGCAGATGTGTTGATCTCCCCTCTCCTGTCACTGCAGGTCTCGTCAGAGTCTTCGAGTGGCACCTTCGTCTACCAGGGCTTCGTGCGGGGCAAAGGCTTCGGGCAGTTCGGCCTTCAGAGGCTTGGTAAGACCCCTCAGATTGATGCTTTTTTGCTCTTTCCCCTGGGTTCTGAAAGCTCTGTGTTGGTGGTGAATAAACAGGCTGCTGTTCGAAGACAGGAAGAGTTTTTGGAGCCACAAACAGCACCTGGACAAAAAAAAAAAAAAAAAAACAACAAACATAGTTTTTCTCCACGTTGCCAAATTCTGACAGGCCCAAGTCCCGTTTCTGCCACAGAAAGTGTCTCCATCACCCTTTCAGAAATCCCAGAGGCTCCTGAGAGCTTAAACCAGGCAAGTTTAAGCTCCTGAATATCCCTTAAAATGTGCTTTGAGCTTTTAATCTCTTAGGATTTTTGGAGTATTCTCACCTTTATGGAGAATTAGATTCCCGTTATTGCCTTCCAAAGTCTCCCTTAAAGCCCAACTTTATGCATCCAAGTTGGAACATCTTGGCAAGATAAATCTATTTACATCTCTCTTTAATTGCAGTTCTAAATAAATGATGCTGCCTAAGCTAGGCTGGATCTCCAGACCGTCCTCCACCTGCAGCTCAGCAGCTTTTGATTGCCTTTTCCAGCACCACTGTCCAACCACCTCGTTTCTTTGCAGTGCTGGCTTTGAAAACGTGTCCCCCCTCTGCTGTGTTTCAGACATCAGCATGATGGAAACCGACCCTGAGTCCATAGGACACCACTTTGCATCCAACAGCAGTTCTGTGGCAGCTGCCATTCTTGTGCCTTTCATCGCCCTGATTATTGCAGGGTTTGTGCTTTATCTCTACAAACACAGGTGGGTGTCGGGGGGGATGCCAAGAGGGAAACAAAATTCAGGGAGGGGCTCTCAGAAACATTGAGCTGGACTTGAAATCCCAGCCCCTTAGATCTGGTTTCTCTCTTAATTCAGAAGGTGAAAGGGTAACGAAGCAAAGGCGTGTGGAGGGGTGAGGGTTTGGGGGCAGAGAGCAGTGAGAGGCTCTCTGACCATTAATAAGCTTTGTGGCCACATCAAGGAGGATAAAGCAAAGTAAATTCCATCCTCCAGCATTCAAGCATATGTTTTAAATTAGTATTTTCTCCTGATCAGGGCATGGCTGTGGGAGCCCTGCAGAGGGAGGGTTGTAGCAGCACCCAGGAGCTGCTGTGCTGCAAATCCATGGTCAGATTTGAATGCTTCAGCCCCAGGGGTTTACCTCCCTCAAAACCAGCTCTGTCTTTTTCTTTTTCTTTCTCCCTCTCTCCCAAGGCCAGGTTGGATGGGGCTCTGAGCAACCTGGTCTAGTGGAAGGTGTCCCTGCCCACTGCAGGGGTGGAACTGCAGGAATGGCCTGAAGTTGTGTCAGGGAGGTTTAGGCTGGATTTTAGAAACAGGTTCTTCCCCCAGAGAGTGGCTGGCACTGAACAGGCTCCCCAGGGCAGTGGGCACAGCCCCAAGGCTGCCAGAGCTCCAGGAGGGTTTGGCTGATCCTCTGGGGCACAGGGGGTGACTCTTGGCGCTGGGCTGAGGGTTGGACTGGATGCTCCTTGCGAGTCCCTTCCAGCTGAGGATGCTCTGTGACTGTGTGACCTGTGTGGATTTGCTCCCCCACCTTGCTACAGGAGAAGACCAAAAGTCCCGTTCAATGGCTATGCTGGCCACGAGAACACCAATGTGCGGGCCACCTTCGAGAACCCCATGTACGACCGCAACCTGCAGCCCACGGACATCATGGCCAACGAGGCCGAGTTCACAGTGAGCACGGTGTGCACGGCCGTATAGCCCCCACCCCAGCGTGGTGAGTGAGCTGGGGCACTGCTGGGGCACTGCTCTCACCCCTGAAATCACCCCAGACTGCTTGGGTTGGAAGGGACCAGCCGTGTCATTCCATCACCCTTCCACCTCCCGCTAGCCCGGGTTGCTCCAAGCTGGCCTTGGACGCTCCCAAGGGATGGGGCAGCCACGGCTTCTCTGGGCAATCCATTCCTGCCCTTCCCTACCCTCACAGGGAGGGTTTTCTTCCCCATACCCCCCATCTAACCCTGCCCTCTGGCAGTTTTGAAGCTGTGGGTCGAGGGAGCCCCCAGAGCTGCTCAGATGGCCCAGAGCACCTTGTGGTTCTTGGGGTGTCCTGTGCGGGGCTAGGAGTTGGACTCAGTCCTTATGGGATTAGAATGAGATTAGAATATCCCACTCAGGATATTCTAAGGGATCATCTCCCCACATGGCCAAACCCATGCCATAATCATGGCCTGCAGAGCCCTTCCAGACTGGAATGTCCTCAGTGGAGGATAAGGAAGGCATTGCAGGCTCCCCCAGCATTTCTGTGTGTAATAACAGGCTGTTTCCTTTTCCTTTCCCCCCCCCCATCCCAGATTCCTCCGGGGTCGGTGTCTGGTGGATGATTGTGTTTCACCTCACTAGTCTCCATCCATCCCCTCCCCATCTCCCTCCTCCCAACCTTTGCTGAGGCTGTGGAGAGGCTGCTGCACCTCGTTGGACGTCGTGTGAGCTCCTGAGGGACCGCTGGGGGTTTTTCCCCGCCGTCCTTCCCTGCCCTCTCCGTCCTGCCGTGGGATCACGAAGCCAACCAAAGGTCTGCCCCTGCTCAGCTCCTCCCTCCCACCCTGCCAGGGGGGCTCAGCCCAAATTCCCTGGGCAAAGGGGAGGCTTTTCCAACCTGCTCCTGGAGGTGTGATCCCGGAGGGAGCCGTGGGATGTGTGGGGTCCCAGCAGCTGCCCCCCAACTGCGGGAAGAGCGTGGGCACCAAAGGGGCAAAAAAGCAGGTTGTGCTCAAGGTGCTGACTGGATTTATGGACAACACCAGGATGGGAAAGGAGGAGCTCTTGTTCTGTCTGTGTTTGGGCTTGTGGGATATTTGTTTGTTGGTTTTTTTTATTACCCCAGGGCTCTGGCAGAGGAAGAGTTTTCAGACGGGACCTTCCTGAGGGGAAAAGCGAAGCTTTGGAAGCTTTTCCCCCTCTTCCCTGTTCCGTTTTCCTTTGGGCATTCTCTCTGGGGTTTTTCTGCCCCCTGTTCACTCCTGCAGCTCTCAGGGCTGGGGAGGAAACACTCCCCCTCTCTGGCTGCTGATCTGAGCTGTGTCCAAACCCCCTGACCAGGAAACCGCTGACACACACCCAGGGACAAAAACCTCTTTAAAAAGAACTCTTAACAAATCCTGATTTCCCCCCTAAAAAAAAAAAAAAAAAAAAAACATCCAAGAGCCTTTGCCCTTTCCATATTGATCCTCCAAATGGCAATGCAATAAGAGTTTTAATTTCTCTCCAAAGCTGCTCCCTTTATTTCCCAGGGGCACAGAGGCTGCCTGGGCTTTCAGGGGAGCAGATGAGGCAGTTGACATTTCTGCTGCCCGAGAAGGGAACGATGCTTTGGTGACTTTGGCCTCCCCTAACGAGGAGCAGGGCTGCTCTTGTTGATCCAGGCTTTGAGGCTGTTTGCTCTGAGTCCCTGTGTTTTTTGGGCCAGGCTGGAGCCAGGGGAGGCAGCAGTGGCATTTCCCAGGTGTGAGTGACATCCAGCTGACGTGGAGCTTTGTCACCCAGGCAGCTGCTTCTTCCAGGAGACTCCAGGGGCAGTCAGCATTAAACCTCTAGGGTGGGTGGTGTTTACATCCACACTCACATCCAAGCACTAGTTTTTCCCCTCTCTGATGTCAGCTGAGGTTCTGCCTAATGAAAAAACCACAGGGTAGGTTTGGTTTGGGTTTTGTTTGGTTTTTTGTTTTTTTTTTCTGGTTCGTTTATTCTTTTACTCTGTGTATGTGTGTGTGTGTGCGTGTGTATATGTATATAAATATATATTTTTTTTTACTTCTGTCTCTTATCCAGTGCTCTTAGAGTAAAAGCAGCATTCTCCAGCCCCGTGGCTGGACAGCCAGCCTGCCAAAAAAAAAGCCACCTCCGCTGCCCAAAGCAGGAAAAGGTGCTGTGATTTATCCCTGGGGGGGTGGGAGAAGGAGCCAGGGGACAGGCAGGGAGAGGGGAAGCTCTGCCTGAGCAAGACTTGCTGCTTTTGACCCATTTAAGTACCTTTTTCTGCTGTTGCCCAAGTAGCAAAGGAAGTGGAAGGGGGTTTTTATCCCAATTTTTTTTGCAAGCTGGCTGGGACCTGATGCGTGACATTCTCCATCCTTGTGCCCAGAGGACTTGCATTATGTTAAAAAAAAAAAAAAGAAATGAAAAAGGTAAAAAAATAAACAAACATGAAAAAAAAAAAAAGGAAAAAAAAGAATAAAAAAAACACAAAAGGAAGAAAAACTAACAAAAAAAAAGAAAAAAATCCCTCTTTTGTACAGAGATATATTTTTATGAATCAAAAGTTTGTACAGTTAAAAAAAAACCCCAATGTAAATGTTTTTTTTCATTATTGTAGTAAACAGTAGTGGAAGATCAGCTTTTTTTTGTAAATGTAATAAAATGTATAAATCTGGTTTACATAAAAGTGTACATATGTAATCTATACATACACCTGGCTTGTCTGCAGTATATACAATTTAATTTATCTGTCTCTGTATATGAGGCTTTTCCTTGTGTTCAGGCATACTTTGCTGAATTTGAAAGCTATTTTAAATTTTTGACTTAAAATAAAATATAAATTTTTGCATTGCTTTTCTTACATTCCCTGGTGCCTTTCTCGTGAGCTGCCGAAGGGGTTTTTTTTTTCCAGGGTCCTCTGGGTTCTCACACAAACACACACATGAGGTTCCTGATGTTCCAGCTGCTTGGAAGCACATCCCAGCTCTCAGGGAGGAGCAGCAGGAGGAAAATATGGAAGGGTCAGGCAAGACCAGCCCTTTTCCCCATCCCCACTTCTCCCTCTGCCCCAGGGAGGTGCAGGGGAACTCAGCCTGGATGTGTCCGTGCTGTGTGGAGGCAGCAGCTCATCCGTAGGGAATCAGAGCAATCCAACATCTGCCACCCCCTCCCTGCCCACCCCTCTGCACTGATGGGATGTGATGTTATCCCAGCTGTGCTCCCCCCCTCCAGCAAGGAATGGATGCTCAGGCTGTTGGCAGCTCCTGCCCCCCCTGTCAGGGCAGATCAGCAGAGCCCCTTTGAAAAATCACAGGGAAAAAATTCCTTTCCCAGTATCCCACCCAGCCCTGCCCTCCTCCAGCTTTAATCCAGCCCCAGGCTCTGCCCTCCCATCATCCCAGCTGGGTGTCCTGGCCAGCCACCCTCTGTGGCTTGTCCCCTAAAGGTGGGCAACTGTCAGCTTTTCTGGCTGGTTACAGTGATAAAATTATTATTATTATTATTATTATTATTATATTTTATTATATATAATAATATAATAATGTTTTATGTTAATTTTTTAAAAAATTTTAATTATTATGTTTTCTGGGACGTGGATTAATCCCCCCTCTGCTGGGGCTGCAGCCCCAGAGGTGGAGATCCCAGCCACGATGGGATGGCTGCTGTAAATCAGCTTTTCCCCTCCTCCCCTGTTCCCCTGCAGGGTGAGGTGACCTTGGCTGTCAGAGATGCATTAAAAGCAGGTGATGCTGCTCCACCACCACCACATCCAGAGCTCAGCCAAGTGTTTTAACTCTTTGGAGGTGGTGGGAGATGTGGGATTTGGCTCTCTGGGACATCAGGTTTTTGTTGAGGACCTGACCTGGCCATGCCAGGCGGGGTCTGAGCCTGGTTTTGACACTCTTGAGAGCTCTCCAGAGTCCTGCAGCCACCCTGGGTTCTGCATTTGGATTTCCAGGTGCTCCTGGCTGTGGAAAAACAGGCTGTAAAGAGCCTTGAGGGCATGATTTGGGGTGTAGGAGTTCCTCCCATCCTCCTCTGAGCAGGTGAGTGATGGAAAATCCATCCCAAGGGCAGGTAAATGAGCAGCACCCACGGGAAATCTGCACCTGAATGAGACCCCAAGTAGGACGTGGGTTTGTATTATTTAGCTGGGATTTTGCATCTCTGCAGGAGGAGGGAACTTCCCCAAGCACTAAGAGGAGAATTTATAGTTCAGTGCTAGGGGGGAAAATGCATAATTCATTCTCCAGGCTTTGGAAGACCTAAAAAAAAAAACCCAAAAGTGGGGAAAAAATAATAATAATAAAAAAAAAAAGGTGGAATTTCGTTTATCCCTGTGGTGGGAGCTCCAGACAAGGGCTCGGGAGGCATTTACCTGTCAGGGAGTTCAGCATCCCTGTGCAGGTGGGGTTAGGGGAGCAGAATGGGGTTGGTTTGTGGCTGTGGGAACTCAGCACAAGAAAATCCCCAGGGAAAAGGTTAAAAGTAAGGTCTGGGAGCAGGCCTGGCTTTCCCAGGGGAATCTGCAGCCAGCCCTGGCCGTGTCCTCATTAGCCAAACAGATGCCAAGTGCCTGGATTTCAGAAGTGTGACAGCAAAGTGCTATTAGTGTGGAAAAGGAGCTGGTTTAGTTATTTCAGCCTGCAGAAAATGATTCCTCTCGCAGACAGGTGAGAAAATTAATCATTATCATCCTCCCAGCACATTTAATATTCCAGGGTGGGCAGGGCCTGGTGCCTTTGGCAGCAGCCACCCCCTCTGCCAGCCTTGTGTTCCCCTTGGCACTGCTGGCATTCCCAGGGCTTTTCCAAGCTCAGTTTTCCAGCAGGTTTGTCCAGTTGCTGGAAGGAAGTGGCAGAAACCCTCTGCCCATTTGCTCTTCTTCCTCAAAGCTCTGCCAGTCTTGCTCGGACACTTCCATTTTACCCTTGAATTATTGAATAATTCTTATTAGGGTATAAACTAACAAAAAAACCCCACCAAACCATCAGGGGAGAGCAAAGATAAGCTTGGAAAAAATGGGATTCAGAGGCAGGAACCACCAAGCTGGAGGTGCTGGGATGGAACCTCAGGGCAATGTGTCCTGCTTGGTCCTTTCAGGTGCTTTTTGTTCCTTTAGGACTCTGAGAGAAGAACAGGTTTGCTGAGCTGAAGACACTTTACTTTTCCCTCATGCTACTTTATATTCTTATTTCTGTATTGACACATCTCTCTCCTCCACTCGAATCCAGCCTTAATTTCCAACTGTTAATCAGGCAAAGCACCGTGGCACGATGGTCTGTAATTAAAGAATTAAAGCCCTACCTGAAGAATGCAGATGTGAAGGCAAAATTGAATTATTTAAATAAAGCCAGGCCATTAATTATGCATGTCCTTCAATCTTTCATCTCTTGATAAGCTCCAGCAGCTTTTGGAAGGGGGAGAAGAAGAAGTTTCAAAGTCTGTGTGAATTTAATGAAGTGTGAGAAGCTGGTTCGGGGCACTGGGAGCTGCCAGAACAAGGCTGAGGGAGCTGGGGGGGCTCAGCCTGGAGAAAATGAGGCTCAGGGGAGGCTTTTCACTCTCCAAAATTACCTGAAAGGAGGTTGGAGCCGGATGGGGGGTCGGGCTCTGCTCCCAGGGAACGAGGGACAGGACAAGGGGAAACGGCCTCAAGCTGCACCAGGGGAGGTTTAAGTTGGACATCAGGGAAAATTTCTTCACTGAAGGGGTTGTCAAGCACTGGAAGGGGCTGGAAGGGGTTCAGAAAAGGTGGGGATGTGGTGCCTGGGGATGTGGTTTCGTGGTGGCCTCGGCAGTGCTGGGTTAACGGTCGGACTCTGATCTTGGAGGGCTTTTTTCCAGCTCTGGGGTTTGTGATCCCACGAAAACAGCAACAAACCCACATCTCCCGGGCTTGTGGCTGAACTAAATGAGAGAGGAATCCCCCCCTCACATCAGTCCAAGAGGATCTGGGACACCACTCGCTGCTGGGGAGGGGAAGGAGGGAGAGGAGGCCATCCCACATCCCCAGCATCAGCACCAGCAGAGCAGCAGATCAGTGATTGCACTGGTCCAGTGGAGCACAACCCCCTTTTCCCCGGGCTGCTGTGCTTGGCTTCCCTCCCTTTTCCCGCTGCCTGCTCCCTATTCCAGCCTCCAATAAATATGTCAATACCAGCGTGAAATCATCGGGTCGTGATGCCCTTGGATTGGCTTTATGGAGGGAGATGATTGGAAATATTTATGTGTGATAACTGGGCTGGGAGGAAAAAAAGAGTAATAGAATGGAAGGAGGTTATTAATGTTTGCTGAACAGATTTACTGGATGTAATCAAATTGCAACATATGCTCGGGGGTTGGGGAAGGGGGGAATCAACAGTGTTAACGAATTGCAGCTCAGGCCTGGCTTGGAGCTGCCAAATCCTGAGTTCTGCAGCAGTTTCTGCTGAAAAACACCATTTACAGCTATCACATCGTGGCCACCCATGGAATTAAGGGGTGCTGGTTTGGCAACAGTAATTCCCTCTGCTTTTGGTCAAGGGGCTCGTGGTTTTGGGCAGAAGGGTTGGTGGTTTGTGTTGGTTGGAGAGCAGGGTGGGGGGTTTGGGACCAGGCAGGCTCAGCCCTGGGCCTGCTGGGTGATGTCAGAGTGGAATGGATGGGATTTGGGGAAGGAATCCTTCCCTGGGAGGGTGGGCAGGCCCTGGCACAGGTTTGCCCAGAGAAGATTTGGCTGCCCCATCCCTGGGAATGTCCAAGGCCAGGTTGGAGCCACCTGGAACAGTGGAAGGAGGGTTGGAATTAAATGATCTTTAAGGTCCCTCCCAATGTCCTTATGAATTCACATAAATAAATCATGTGGACACACAAAAATGCGCTGGGAGAGGGGGGAAAGACGGTGCTGATTCCACGGGAAGGAGGGGCAGGAGGCAGCTCCTGCCCTGTGGTGGAGCTGGAGCTTCTTCTGCAGGGGGAAAGAAGCCAAGGAGAGCCCGGCACGGCAGCTGGGAGAGAGCAAAGGGCTCGGGCTACACTTTGCATCTCTAATTATTCTCCTCTCGGAGTCCAGCCCGCCAGCCAGCGCCAACCTCCGCAGTTCGGCTTCTTAATGAGAGATTCTCTTCTATTAACACTTCATTAAGGCTGTGGCCAAGCCTCTCTTAGGGCAGTTTAAAAGCGTGTGCCTCCTTCCCTGACTTCTTCCAGGCGTGACTGTGGGAGCTGGGACAGCCACGGGGAGAGCCCCAGGAGCTTGGAGAAATCAGGCAAAACAGGGTTTTTTTTCCAGGCTCTGGGTGCCAAAATTCGTCATCCCCTGGCCCCCCAATCCCCCACTCCCATCAGTGCTGGAACCCTGGAAAAATCCCTGCCTCCACAAAAGGAGCTTTTTAGTCTGAGCTGGGTTCAGAGAGCCACAGGAATGGGATGGAGGAACACACCGGGAGCATCCCATGGGATGCCCAACCCCTGAATGGCTGCAGGGCCTTGGGCAGTGCCCCAGCCGTGCCACTGCCCCCAGGAAAGGCACTGGGGGGGTCCCTGCCCTTCCCTGTCCTCAGGAATTGGCTCATTCCAAACATTCATGAGATGTTTTTAATTGGAATTTTCGTATTTTAAACTAAAATCCCCCACCCCGAGCTACAACTTATTCAGAAAACAACCATCTGCCATCCTAAAATAATCCAAGCTCCAGCAAAAACAAGCCCTGGAAAACTCCCTGGGTGTTGCCTGCGTGCACAGCGGAGCGCGGGAGGAAAGGGAAGAGGCTGAATTGGTGGTTTCTCCCCACCTGTGATTTACTACTGAGCTTTTTATAAATCAAATATAACCCTAAGTTAGCCCTGCAAGCCCCAGGATGGAGAGCCGAGGGGGGTGCGAGGCAGGGACAGGAATTACTCGCAGGAAATGTCGCTCCCTTTGCCCTTTTTTAAACAGTTATTTCAGCTCGTTAGGAACGCGGCGCCGGGGGGGCTGTGAAATCCTTCACCTCTGCAGCCACCCTTGGCCTCCCTCCCCTTCCAGCACCCAGGGCAAGCAGAGGGTTATTAAATAAAGCCTCGGAATTGGAGGGGCGTGTTTGCACCTTCCAGGGACAAATAAGGTTGGGGAAGGTTAAGTGGAAGAGGCAGCAGAGGGCACTGGAGGGGAGTGCTGAGCTCTGCTCAAAGCCTGGGACAGCTCCAGGAGCATCTCCTGCCATTCCTCACATCCCCAGAAATCCCCAGGGAGACCACCCTGGGCCCCCAGCTGGGGTGGGCTGGGAGGGCTTTTCCATGCTCACTGTTGCCGTGGTTCTGTCATCACCATCTGCCGCAGCTCAGCCGAAGATTTAGACCCCCAAACTTCCCCTCTGAGTTGGGAAAATCTGCAGCTTTCCTGCCCAGAATCTTCCTGCTGCTCCTTCCATCCCGGCACTGCTCTGGGAGCCGAGGTGGGAGCAGCTTTGCTCGCCCTGTCACTGCAGCCTTACACGCTTAATCAGATTTATTTTTTTTTTATTTTTGCCCAGATTTGCTTTTTAAGGCCTCAGAAGTTGAGTGAGCCTTTCCCACATGGCACCTCTCCCTCCTCAGACACTGAATCGTCTCTGGCCGACTGAAAACCTTCTGCTCCATGAAGTAATTCCGTGTTTTTTTGGAGCACGGCTCACCGGCGCCATCGAGCCAACGGGATTGTAGCTATTGATTTTTTTTTTTTGTTCCCTGCTTCTACCACTGTTCAGTGCCTGGAAAACATTGTTGGAGCAAATGATAGTCACTCCAGGGCAGCCCTGTAATTGCAGGAGCTGGGCAGACAATGTCCCTCCGTGTCAGCTCGGTGTCCTACCAGCAAATTCTTCTCAGAATTGAAAAGAACTATTTAAAATCTGTTCAGGGCCGGCTTGGAGCAACCTGGGCTGGTGGAAGGTGTCCCTGCCCATGGCAGGGGGTGGGACTGGATGATCCACAATGTCCATCCCGACCCAAACCCTTCTGGGACTCTGGGATCCTGATGCTGCTGCACCGAAGGAGCAGAGAGAGGTTTTTTTTCTTTGGAGCTGCCAGGTCGGAGCTGGGATGTGCTGAGCTCCTTTGGAAACCCCCTGGTAAACAGATGGGAGCACAGTTATGCTGGCAGCAGAGTGTTGGTTTAAGGATGTCACAGCCAAGCGTTGTCTGCAGCCCAGGGAGTGACCACAGCGAGTGCCAGAGCAGCCAGATGGGGGGTCAGGGTGGGGTAAACGACCACACAAACCCTACACCCTGGGAATGGAGGTTCTTGGGAGCCCCTCCACTGTGCTGGAGCCTCCTGTGCCCCCTCATCGCTGCCTCCCTGGGACTGACCCCCTTCCAGCATCTGCCAAGGCTTGGGAGCTAATTAGCTCCACGGCAAACCATCATTAAGAGGCCCAATCAACATTATTTCAGTTTAGAACAGGAAGCAGCTGTCCCTGCTCTGCATCCAGGGATAATTGTACCAGGCATTAACCCCTCTCTGCAAGGCTGTTCTGGGGAGGAAGGGGGGTCTGTCCTGTAAATCCAGGTGTGTGGGGTGGGGTCTGATGGGTGTTCCAAGAGCATTCCCATTCCCGTGCAGCATCCCTGTGGTTGCAGGGGGATTCACACCATCCTGGGGGGGAACACACACAGAGGGGACCCCCTGAACCTTCTCCACCAGCTCTGTGTGCCCAGAGGGGGAGGTTACAGAGCTGGGGACATCTCCAAGGTGGATTTTTTTGTGCCTTGGAGCCACCTCTGTGCTGTGGCAGATAATGGATTCTGCAGCTGGGTCAGGGGAGATGTGAGTGCCCCTGCCCTGGAGCCATCCTGGAGTTAACTCCAGCCTCCAGGAGCGGCAGGGGAGGCACAGCCAGGCCATCCATCACTGTCCCCAGCAATTTGTCCCCAGACTCAGAGCTCTATCTCCCTCCCTCGGCTCGGCCCACATGCTGCTGCCACCTGCCAGGCACAGAGGACGGCAGGGACAAACCTGCCATCACCTTGCAGGTGCCCCAGGAGGGCAAACAGCCAGGTTTTCTTTGCACACTGGGGCTGATTTTTGCCTCAGTTCGGGCCGTGCTGCCCACAGAGAGGAAACCCCTCCTGTGCTGCAGCACCGAGCCCACCCAGAGCTGCCTGCATCCCCTGGGAGCATCCTTGGAGCTGCCTGGGTGGGAAGCTGGCAGCCAGGTACCACCTGGAGAATGCTCTGGCTGCTCCTCTGCAAAGCCAGCACCTCCCCGAGGGCAGGGAAGGTGACACCTGCAGAGGAGGTGGCTGGAACGTGGCATTTTGCCTCCTAAAGGAAGGGACTGGATTGTTTTTGTCCACCTTCAAAGCTTCTCCAGCCTCCTCAGAGCCTGATTTTCCACACCCTGTGCTTACAGCAGGGAGGAATCAGCTCCATCCCCTCTCCTGCCTGGAGTAGATGGATGCTGCCATGCTGGAGAGAAACCAGCAGGATGAAGAGGAGGAATGGGGAGGGGATGGAGGGGAAGGAGGGACTGGGAGCCCCTCAGCCCCTGGAGATGCTGTGCTGGACCTTGACAGGGGGGCAATTCCATCCAAGGAGGGTGCTGATGGTTTTGGGAAGGACCACGATGAGGCAGCTCCTGGCCAAGGAGGGAAAGAGGAGAGAACAACCCGTGGAAACTGAGGCAAGGAAGCAACTTAAAGCAGCTCCACACTGGTTGTGACTTCTATTTTTCCCAGAAGAGCCCCCCCAAATGCTGGCTGTGATTTGCTTTTGTGGGCATTCAGCACCACCCTGAGAAATATCAAAATAATAAAAAAAATAATAATAATAATAACTATTAAAGGCAACAACACGCCATGATTTGCTGAGTTATGGGTTAATTCTCACCCACAAACAAACAATTATTCCCAGGATGTAAAACACTTTAACAATATTAATGGTGAAAAGGAAGCAGTGGCTCTTTTATCGGGGTTTTTTGATTTAGTTCCATTAATACTTCGCTCGATTGATGCATATTCAAATGGCCTAAGTGGGGCCCTCACTGTTTCAATTAGCATTAATGCACAATTATTTTGCTGCATATTTATGCTGCTCTTGCAGGGCTCAGGTTTGGGTTGTTGGGGTGGGATTTTTTATTTTTTTTTTACATTTGTATGTTAATTCAGCATTTAAAATGTCCTTCTCCCCAAATTGTTTGCCTGCTGATAAAGTGTGACTGGAGGGAGAGGGATTTAAGGTTAAACACCAGAGGAGGGAAAGGGCTGCCTATCAAAGAGGGGATAAATCCTGGTTTTTAGCAGATTAGGAGGTGTGATTGTACCTGAGGTGGGGATTGCACGGAATCAACGCATTCCTGGATGGGAATTTGCAGGAGGAGCAGCCCTACCAGTGGCTCTGTGGGGTTTCCTCGCCCTGCTGTGGCCTCGGGCTCTGCCCTGGGAATTCCCAGCGTGTGCACTGGGACAAACTGGTGGCAAAATATCCCCTGGGGTTTGTGCTGCCCCTGCAGCAGAAATGGAAACGGGGCTGAGCCCCACGTGCAGGTATCTTGCTGGAGGGGATGCTCAGTTTGGGATTGTCGGTGATCACCTCCCTCCCACACGGCAGGAAAAATGAGCCCTTCTCTCCAGAGGTGCAAACCCTTGATTTTTGAGCCCTTCTTTTTTTTTTTTTTCTTTATTCCCCTTAAATACCTCACCATTTCTTTATTATTTTAAGTATTTCTTTGTTCTCTCCCTGCTATCTCCCCCTGTGGAGCAGGTTTATGGGGGCACACGCTGGGAAGGAGGATGTCGGGGTGGCCTCATTGGGATGAGCCTGATGAGCTGTGGCTGGGAAATAACGATAAAAATTATATAATATAATAAATAATGATATAAAATATAGCTAATATAGAGTATTAGTAATATAGGATTATAAAATGATAAATTATAAAATGACATTTGGGGCTGGTGAAGAACAGGGGTAGGTGGAGCAGGGCACGCCCCATCCTTCCCCCTTGGTTATTGAGGCTGGCTCTGGTGGCTCCAGCTCTCTCCAACCTCTGCTTATGGCCAGGGTGGGTAAAAGGCAGAGCCAGGATTCCCAGAGGAAGGTGCCAACACTTGGGTTCACCCCAGGAATGCTGAGTCCTGATCCTGCCCTTGGCCTCGGGCCAATCCTTCACCCTCCTCCGGCAGCCAGGAAGGAGATGGAGGATTTAAGACCTAATTTCCCATTAAATATGTACAAGCTGAAAGGGGCCAAGGGGATTTCCAGTGCCAAAGGACATCTGCAACTGCGAGATGAGCAGTTAGGGACAGAGATATTTATAGGTTCATTTATTTTGGCTCCTTTTAGGAGCTTCAAAGGCATCTCTTTGTCCTCTGCAGACCCCGGGGACTGTCCTGGGGAGCAAACACAGAGGTTCTCACCCCACCCTCCTGACCATGCTCCCAACAACCAACATTTCCCCTGGAATTGCTCATTTTTGCCTTCCCAGGAGGCAGGTGATGACGTTACTCCTTTGGGCAAGCAGCAGGAGCTTGTGGCTTGAGGGTCAGGCCTCATCTTTACCTCATTAAAGTCCCTGAAGCAGAAGAGATTTGAATTTTGGGACCCTACTGTTCCAGGCTTACAAGGAGGTGGATATTAATGCTTCCCTTATTCCCTAACCTGCCATTAGGAGCCCCATCAGCTCAGATTGATTTCCTTCCACCGTCGTGTTCTGGCAGGGAGTAAAACCCACCCTGGGGAGAGCGGCACAAGGGCAGGTCACGAGCAAGGGGGTGGTTTGAAAGGGAACATGAAAATGCAGTGCTTTTGGGAAGGAGCTGACAATCCTAAATGAAAAAAAAAAAAAAATGCCCCTTGGGAGCATCGTCCTGGTTCTGAATTCTGCCAAACATCTCCCGTGGCTTGGGAAAGATCCTGACAACCAGAGCGTGCAGGGTCCCCATAGCTCAGGGTGATGGAAAAAAGGAGGGAGGGGTTGGAAAGAGCAGGAAATAGTTTAAAACACCTCAGAGACCCCTTTCTTGTGTGTCCACATGATCAGATAATCAGCAGATTTCAGCCCCTCACACTAACGTGGGTGCTGTGGACTCACTTAGGAGTGAGAAGATCTGCTTCCCTGTGGGTCCAAAAAATATTTGCACCTCACCTGACCTGCCACAACCCATTTGTGGATTTGATGATCTTGGAGGCCTTTTCCAATCTTAATGATCCTGTGATCCTGTGACTCTGTGCAGTGCCTGGTCCTGGGATGGGCAATCCTGGTGGGAAAGCCGGAGCAGCCAGGAGGGAATCCAGCCCCGTTCCCCACGCTTGGCAGGAGGAGGGATGGCACCTGAGCCAGCAGGAGGCTGTCACACACACAGAGCCCCTCAGAACTGCCTGAGCAAACAGGAACTGGCCCAGGGAATTCACCCTGGATCAGCCTGCTCTGTCACAGAGGCACGGGGGATTTTCATCGGTGCGAGGATCCCCCGAGCTGGATTTGCAGTGCCATGGAACCCCATGCCTGCTCTCTGGAGATGGGGAGCCAGCTTATCCCAGGAGGAACAGAACACTTTTCAGTCCATTATTGTGGAGAGATGGATTTCTGTGGCACTGTTCTATTCCTCCTCTCTCCCAGCGCTGTTGACACAGTTTGTTCCTTTGCTGACCGGAGCGCTGAGTTGGCATCGGGATTTATGGGCATGCAAATCTCCAAGCTGTGAAAATCCAGCTCCACCTTGAGCCAAATCCTAAAAAAAAAACCAGCCAAACTCCTGTTGCACATCCCAGAGTCCTCCCCACAGCACCTCTGGCCATTGTGTGGCTGAAATATGAGCCTGGTGGCTGACACCACCAGGAGATTTAATGCTCTGTAAATAAACAAATAAGGAAGAGGAAATGGGAATTAATGCCAAATGTTTGCGTTTTCTTGAGCTGCAAAGGGAAAAATATTGACTTGAAACAAACAAGAGCTGGACTTGGGACCAGAGCTGGGAGGGCAGAGGGATTTGGTGTGGTTGAAGATGCCCTTTGCCAAGAGGTTCAGGGACCTCCAGGAACAAACTGGGCGGCCCAAAAGGAGATGAAGAAATGGCTGAGGGGGCGAAGAACCATCACCAGCAAACAGGGGAAAAACAAGGAGAGGCAGCTCTTGGCTTGGGCTTCCCCGGTATTTTGGGCCTCTCATTTTGACCACTGGTCCTCTTTTCTCCTCGTCCTCCTCACCTCTGTACCCCCATTCCCCAAAATTCCCCGCCTGGGCACCCAAAGTGCCTCCTCCAGCCCCGGCTCAAAGACAGTGCTGAAGAGAGATGAGACACTTGGAGCTGTGATTAAATCCTGCAAAGAGGCATTTTGGGTCCGTTTCAGACTGTGATCCACAGGGTAGCTGAACATGACAGGCACCCGGCTGAATTGCCTGGGACCTGGTTTATTCAGGAATCACAGGGAGCAGTTTGTGGTATCGATTCGCTCGCGCTCCACGCGACTCTATAAAACAGCAAATCTGCTGGGAGTTTTCTCTCCTTTTTCCTGCAAGACAGGGAAGAAAGGACAAAAAGGGAAAGAGAAAAGGCATGTTTTTTTTTTTTTTTTTGGTGGGTTGCAAAAATGGATCTGACACCAGGCTGCCTCCTGATGGGAGCAAAGTTATTGCAGTGGGAATTATCTTCCAGGAGAAACACAAACAGCGCTCGGAGCCTGAGCCGTGATCGGGGTCAGGCAGCGCCATCCTGGGGCTCCCCCTGCCTCCCACCCCACCCCAACAGCAGCTTTTTCACCTTTTCCTCTACTTTTCCCCATTTAACACCTTCCTGACTCCAGGAAAGCAGGTTTTGCATGGAGTTACATGGAGTAAATCCATCGGGATTGGGGAAAAGCAGCTCCTGCCACAGCATCATCCCTGGCACAGCGACACGGGGGCTCTGCCCAGTGGGACTGGGGGGTGGGAGGGTGAGATCCCACTCCCCCCATTGCAGCCAGGTGGGATCCAGCAGCCCAGCCGTGTTTCCAAGGGTTTTTCCCTACGCCATGCAAGCCCTCATCCCAGGAGCATCAGATCCAGAAGGATCCTCTGGAAGCAACAGCACAGAGGGGCATGGGGGGTGCAGGTGAGCAGCCAGAGACCCCCTGAGCACTGATTTCTGGGGCAGGAGGGGAGGGCAGGCAGGGGAGGGGGGTGTTTTTCCTGCTCTTGGCTCAGTTGGAGTCCGGGCAGTCCCGTGGCTGAGGTACAGGGGGAAAGTGGAAGTGCTGATTTCTCATCTGGGAGGAGAACGAGCTTGCAAATTAATCCTGCTAATGAGATGTCAGGATTAGTTTGTCTGTCCTTGTCACCAGGGCAGGGTGACAGCCTGTCAGAGGTGCTGAAGGGTCCCCGAGGCAGCAGCTACTTGATTTTCCCTGGAAGGAACCCAAGCTGCTCCCGCTGTCCTGGGCTGGGAGGCACCACTGGGCTGGTCCTGGAGGGCTGCCAGGGATGGGGACACCCCAGACACCCCCAAAACCACCTCCCCATCTGCACAAACCGAACAAACTCTTTCTGCCCTGCCACCTTTGGTCTGGGAGGACTCTTGGTCCGTAGCAGAGCAAGAGAAGGGCTGAGGTGCTGATCCTGTCCCTGGGTGTTTTGGCTGGGTCCAAGCACCTGGAAAAGGGAGCTGAGGGGCCCCAGCTCCCCCTCTGGAGCCACTGCCCCATTCCATCCCTCCAGTTGCTCTCTATCAGCACGAAGTAATTAAGTTCATAAGGCATCAGACAATCAGCAGCAGCCCACAAGACGTTGTGTTTAATCATGTACTAATGGCATGTTCTTGGCAATAATTACAAGATAACAGTGTTTGCAGGCTGTAATCAGAACAATTCTAGTAATTAAATCAGCCTTTTGTCAGCAGCTCCTTCCCCCTTTGCCGGGTGTGGGAGCACCGTGGCAGGACCCCTGGAAGGAGGGGACAGGACTCTCTGTGCTGGTGGCCTGATGCCACCACTGTCACTGTTGGCACCACAAATTGGGATCAGAGAGGAACGGGGCTCCCTGTGGGTCCCCTCCAACCCAGAATGCCCTGAAATTCGCTTCTGTTGGTTGGAAAACTGACTCAGAAAGGGCAGAGTGAGGCTGTGCCTTCCAAGTGGTGTCATTCACCCTGTGTGTCCCACCTGACCCAGCTCCTCCAGCCACGAGCAGCAGAACGAGCCCTTTTAAAAAGAACTCCCTCTCCAAAAGAGGCTGAAAAACCATCAAACAATAACAGCAAGAATTAAAAATAAGCAGTTTTATGGCTCCTCCAATAATTAACTTAGTTCTCAGCTGTTAATTTACGTACCCAAGGTCCTCTGTTTAATATTCTAATTTGTGGTTAATCATCTATCAAGAGAGAACAAACGGTGATTAGCTCATCTTTACCTCCTCGAGGGTGCAGGAGGCAATTTGGTCTAATCAATGCATCAGCTCAAGGAAACTTTTGTGTCATTCCTGAATTATTCATGTGCCAGCCCTGCCCCTGGGCACACTCGGTGGCCCCTGTGCCAGGGAAATGTCACCTGAGGTGGGATCTGAGGGTGATGCTGGTGGGTGACCATGGATAACCAAGGAGGAGGCAGAGGGGGTCTAAGAGATGGTTTAGTTCATATATTGGGAAGAAATCCTTCCCTGGGAGGGTGGGGAGGCCCTGGCACAGGCTGCTCCATCCCTGGAAGTGTCCAAGGCCAGCTTGGAGCCACCTGGGCTGGTGGAAGGTGGAACTTAATGACTCCAGGCCACAGAAATCAAACCGCTTCTTCCTTTTTTTCTTTTTCCCACGGCCTTCAAAGGAGCTGGGAAGGGAAGCACAGCCCTTGCAGGAGCCTCGGCAGGTCTGGCAGGGCAGTTTGTGCAAACCCAAAGGGATCTGTCTTGATTCCCTTTCATTCTTCCCTTTTGTCTTTCCCATCCCCTGGAAAGCACAGATGGTGCTGGACTGCAAACCTTCGTGTTCCCAGACCCTTTGTAGCTGCAGGGAGCAGGTTCTTGAAGCCCTTGTGAGAATTTTAAAAAGATTCCCCACATCTTTGCTTTGAAAACAAGCCAAGCCTGGCCACGACCAGGTTGGAACCACTGGGAGCAGGGACTGGCTGAGGTGACAAGGACCTGGGCTGGCTCCCAGGAGAAGCCACCAGGCACGAGCAGATGGGAGAGAAAAGAGCAAGAGCTCCAGACAGCTCTTCCTTGGCATTTTAATTAAATCCTGCTCTTCTTAATCCTCCCAGACAGTGGCTTTGCCAGGCTCTGATGGCTCAGCACCCAGTGTTGGCTCTGCTGGTGCCATGGGATGTGCTGGGGAGTGTCTGGAAGGTCAAAGCTGCCCCTTGCCAGGGCAGAGCTCGTTCACAGCTGCTGTCAGCACTTTTTGGGGGGCTGTGTTGGTTCCAGAGGCTGCAGGATCAGCTGGACCAGTGTCCCTGGCTGTGCTGGAGGGACTTGGCCAGTCCTGCCTGGAGTGTGCACACTGAGTGCAGGACTGAGGACCCCCCCAGATTTTGGGGGGATTCTGCATCCTCCTGGGATGCCCAGGACGCTCTGCAGGCACAGCAGAGACTTTCCAGCCTCCAGAACCCTTGGTCTGTCCTGGGAAATTGGTGTTTTCCTGCTCCAGGAAACTTCTGTGCCCCACTTTCCCTTCTCCCAGTGCCTTCCAGCCCTGCCACGTCCATCCCAGAGGTGGGGAGGGGTCGAGCAAAGGGGGTTCACCCTTTCCCCTCCACCCTCTCCTTCAAAGCAAAGCGTGGAGCGCAGCCCTGGCGGGATCCTCCATCCCTTTCCAGCGGGAAAAACGGGCTTATCGGGAATATCGCTGGAAGAGGGAATTCCACGGGCTGGCAGCTCCCTCTCGTGGGGAAAGCGGCACCGAAGGGCTGGGATGGGCTGAGCGGGCGGGCGGCGGCTCCAGATGTGCTGCACAGCTGGAGAGCGGTCCGGCCCGAACTCGGGATGTTTTCCAGCGGTTTCCTTCCCACAGACATTTGGGATTTCAGTCTCTCTCTCGTCTCTGCCGTGGCATCCGATCTGCTGTTTATTGGATGAATATTTATGATGGGGAGGTGGGTTTGGATTTGCCACTCACAGGAAACAGCCAGAGTCTGGCCCCAAATTAACGCTCAGAGTCTTTAATTCCTTGACTGAATTCCTGCTTGCAAATAAAATATTCTCAGTTCTCTCCCAAATTTTTTAGGTTTTGGTTTAGTAAAAGACAACCCCCTTCAAGTGAGCTGGTTTGGTTTGGGTTTGGAAAGGGCACAGGGAAGCGAATTTGAATGGGGAATTAGGACGGGACACTTGGGGAATCATGGAATGGCTTGGGTTGGAAGGGATATTTGGGATCATCTCATTCCACCCCCTCCCTTGGACAGGGACGCCTTCCATTGTCCCAGATTGCTCCAACCAGGCCTTGGACACTTCCAGGGGTGGGGCAGCCACAGCTTCTCTGGGCACCCTGTGCCAGGGCCTGCCCACCCTCCCAGGGAAGGATTTTTTCCCAATATCCCATCTTTTTTTGGGGTGTGAATCCATCCCCCCTCGTGCTGCCAGGGAGATAAGGATCCATATGGCAAAATGCGTTGCTGTCCAGCAAAGGGGAGGGGAGAGAACACCCTGCTGGGTCTACCTGGGGGTGGGATTTGACCCTTGCCAGGATGACCCCCCACACCCCACCCCCAGACCCCCCTTTTGGCTCCTGGTGCTCCCCGTGCGGGTGGCAACAACGCTCCCTTCCCCTGGAAAGACCCATCCAGCCCTTCCCACTGCTGTTCCCCCGGGATTTGTTCCCCTGCCAAGCCCAACACGCTTTGCTAATAAACAGAAATTGATTTTTATTTATCTCACAAAGCGCTGCTGCCGCGGGGCTCTGGTCCCACCCGCTGTGGACGGACACCTACAGATCCCGCTGGATCCACAGCCCCCCCCTCTGCAACCATTCAGGGATCAATACAAAGAAATCAACACGTTTCAGTTCTCAATCATCCATCTTGCTTTTTATTGTCCGTTTTAAAAAGTCGGTGGTTTTCTACTCACAGTTATAAAATAATCCAATTTTTTTTTTTTTTTTACAAAGATTTACGGCTCTGTGAGTGCCCAGCGCTGAACGAGGCTGGACCTGGGAAGTCCCTTAAATAACCAAATGAAAAACCAAATGAAAATTTGGGAGAGAAAGGGGGGGGGGCTTTAAAAATTTAAATTTAAAAAAAAAAAAAAAAAAAAAAAGGAAATTTCAATAAACCCATTCAGCCCCAAACAGGACATAACAGAGCGGGAGGGTTTGTAGAAAAGACAATTTATTTCTCTGGGGAAAGGGCACAGGGAACGAACCCCAGTGATGAGGACGGGACTTGATGGTGGGACTTGAGGCGACTCTTCCTTCTCCACCCCTCCCACGCCGCGGGATTGGGTTCTTCCCACCCCCAAAATGAAATCCCCAGGGATGATGCTTCCCCTCTGGCTGCTCCTGGGCCCGTGGGAGGGGTGGAGGCGGCTCCCTGGGGGGGTTGCAGTGTCGTGGTCTCTTCGCCGTGGCTCGGCCGGTGCCGGTGCCGGTGGTCCCTCAGTACAGGGGGCCCTTGACGGCGCCCGGCTCTGGCAGGCGGGCAGCAGCGTATGCCGAGGCTCCCAGGCAGGCAGCTGGCTCACAGAAGCCTGGCAGTCCCGTGGGACCGGGCAATCCCGGCCTTCCAGCCTCTCCCGGAGCACCCGGCAGGCCCCGCTCGCCCGCTTTGCCATCCAGAGCGTGGCCGGGGATGCCGGGGGGACCTGCAATGGGAACGGGAGCCTGTGGGGTCTGGGGGGGCTGAGCCCCGGGAAGGAGGGGCTGGAAGTGGGAAATGCTGTGGATGAGGATGGGGATGTGTTGGCAGAGCCAGGGAGCAGGAAAGGGGTGGGGAGAGCCACGAACAGGGAGCAAAGGATGCTGCAGGGAGGAGGTTTGTGGGATGGACGTGGGCAGGTTTCGCAGGACGGAGCAGAAGGTTCGGAGCCACTCCTGGGCTCGCCGTCCCACCAGCAAGGGGCATCCAGCCCTGTCTGTGAGGGACTCACCTGGGATCCCCGGGGGACCCGGCATTCCTGGGTGGCCACGGCCAACTTCCCCCCGCTCCCCCTTCTCTCCTCGCTTCCCTGTGGGAAGAGACAGGGAGGGAAGGAATTGATGGAATAACGGACGCTGGATGGGATGGGAGGGTGGGGATGCCCCTGCTCAGGGCTGGAAGGTGGCAGAGGAGGCAGGGCCAGCCCCGAGGAGGAGTTTGGCACCCACCTTTAGGTCCCACGTTGCCGATCTGCCCGGCAGCTCCCAGGATCCCAGGGACGCCTCGGGGCCCCATGGGGCCGTGTGGGCCCTGCTCACCAGGAGGCCCTGGGGGACCAGGGGGCCCAGGGGGTCCCATGGCGCCCACTCCCCCCAGGGCAGCTCTCTTGGCACTGACCGCGACCTCCGCCAGCTGCTCTGTGGGGCAGAGAGAGGCCGGGGTGGGATGGGATGGGATGGGATGGGATGGGATGGGATGGGATGGGATGGCTGCCACCTGCCTGGCAGTGCCCTGCTCACCCCCTCACCTTGCAGCATCTTCAGCACCACGTCGATGATGTGCTGGTCCCCGGCATCCCGGCCCTGCCGAGGGACAGGCCATGAAGGGACATCGCTCCTTCTGTCCCCCCCTGCTCCCAAAAAGCCACTCCCATCCCAATCCCCTGGTCCAGAGCACCCCTCCCTCTGCATCCAATGGCACCATCCCACCCTTCTCTTTTCCATCCTGTCCCAGTGCAGCTGCTCCAGCCTCAGTTCACACCGTGCCTGCTCACGCTGCTCGTGGCATTAACTTCCCTCAGCCACGTTTTTGAGCCTAAAATGAGGTTTACACGGAAAAATCCCCACCCTAAGAAGGCTGCAAAAGGCCATGTTGGAGCTAAACCTGCTGCTGGATGGTTTAGGTGTGGATGGTGGTGAGAAATGGGGAATTCTTCTTTCCTAGGAGGGCAGGATCCCAGCTCTGACCTCTTGGAGAGCTTGGCAGCCCCTCGAGTGGAACAGCAGCCACTTCCCAGGGGAATTGGGTGGGAAGAAGAGTTCAGAGGCAATTCCCCTGCAGGACTGGAGGAGCTGGAGGCGAGGGGGGTATGGGGCTGGGGGGCACTCACCGCTAGGCCCCTCTGGCCGGGCATCCCTGGCACTCCACGCTCCCCCACCAGCCCCCGTGGGCCGGGGGGTCCCGGGTAGCCCCTCACACCCGGTGCTCCAGCGTCCCCTGAGGGGCCAGGGAAGCCCAGGTCGCCCTGGATGCCTTGCTGCAAAGGGAGGGAGAGAGCCTTCAGGAGCTCAGCCCTGTCCTGGGCACAGGGGCTGCACCCCGAGACCCCAAAGTTCCCCCGTATCAACCACTGCAGTCCGGGGATGAACCCCAGGCGGGGGCTGAGCCCGAATCCAGGGCTCAGCGTGGTCACTGCAGCCCAATTCCAGGGAAAATACCCTCTCAGGCCACCAGTGTGCAGCACACAGCAGCTCCATGGAGCACGAGGCTGGGAGGAGCAGCTGTGGCTGAGGGTCCCTCCAAGGAACCCCCCAGCACCGCGGGGTGGGGAGCCCCAAATCCCCCCATGACTCACCTGTCCCTTTGGCCCTGGCTCTCCTGATTCACCCTGGGGACAGAGGACACAGGGAAGGCAATGGGGAGGGAGCATCACCCCGGAGAGGCAGCTTGGGGGGATGCACATGTACCCCCCCAGAGCACTGTTCTGGGGTCTGGGGTGTGCTGCTGTGGGACTGTGCTGGGCAGGAGACCCCACAGGGGCAGGGAGGGACCCACATCCACCCCGTGTCCCTCCACCCCACCCCAGGACCCACCTTCTCTCCCTTCAGCCCCGCCAGGCCATGAACACCAGGGTCTCCCTGGAGGAAAAGCAACAGCAGAAATGAACCTTCCCCACCAGCACCCACCCCCTCTGCAGGAAAAACCCCCTTTGGACACGGAGTGTTCTGCTGGGATGTGAGGGAATTGTGGAGGATGTGCTTGGAGCCAGCCCTGGGCAGGGGGGGGATGTACTCACAACACTGCCTTTGGGGCCAGTTTTCCCTGGGGAGCCCTGGAGAGAGGAGAAGGGGCTCAGCCCAGCTCAGGGCACGTTCCCAGAGCTGGGCCCTGAGCAGGCAGAGCACTCACCTTGTCTCCTTTGACTCCTGGCAAGCCTTGGGGTCCTGGGATCCCCGGAGGGCCCTGCTCGCCCTTCTGCCCCTGGGAATCAAGGGAACACGGGGAAAAGGGAAAAATGAGCGAGAAGAGGCAAAGGGAAGACCTTCCTCCCCCATCAGAGCATCCTCCCCCAGGCCAGGGGATGCATGAGCAGCTCCCAGTTCCCTTCAACAGCTCTGGCTGTCCCCCCAGCATCCCAACCTCCCCCAAATCCAGGTTCTGAGGTGGAACAGGGCAGAGAGTGATGGAGGAGCCTCCCCCCAGGCTGTGCCAAGAGGGAGAATCGTCCAGGGATGGGATCCTGTCCCGAGGAACAGGGACAAAGGTCATTTTTGGGCCATTTTTCCACCCCGGGGGCCCAGGCAGCCTCTCCCCCCTCCCTGGGCTGGGAGGAAATTCCTCTCCCTGCTGGGGCTGCAGACCCAGCATGGTCCCAGCTAATCCCTGAGCTATTTACCCCGGGTTAATCCCTCCCCCTGGGGCAGCCAGGGCCAGGTTGGACCAAAGGAGAGCTCCAGCTGTGTCCCACTGACCCCTCAGCCCCTCCCTGGGCTCAGCATCCACGGCAGAGCCCCCAGACCCCCGGGCTGAGCCCTCCCCGTGCCCAGCCTGGCTGTGGGCACAACTCACCACTCTGCCCTGCTCCCCCTGGGGTCCCACGAGGCCACGCTCGCCACGGTCACCCTGTGGACACCCAGGACAAGGCAGAGTCAGGGGCAGCTCCTGGCACGGCCAAACCTTCCCCCCCAGTGCCCCCCGACTCACCTTCAGCCCGGGGACACCCTGTGGGCCCTGCTCGCCCCGAGGGCCAGGCTCACCCTAAAACACAGGCAGAATCACCCAGGAATGCTGCTGCTCCTGCATTCCTGGGCATCCTTCCCGAGGGAATGTCCTCTCCCCTGCACCACTGGTGGCCAAGGAGGTGATGGACACAGGGAGCAGTGACCCCCCGAGGGGCAGAGGGGAGGATAAACTGCCCAATTCTGCTTTTGGTTTGACAGGCAACAGGGAAAAGGGAGAGAGAGAAAAAGAGAGAGAGCAAGAGCAGCCCTCAGGCTGTGCCCAGGGGGGACACGGTGACATTCTGTACTTACAAGCTGCCCTGGGGCACCGGTGACGCCAGGCTGGCCACGGGCACCCACTTCACCCTGTGAGGAGACAGAGGTGGCTCAGGGACAGCAAGGATGGGGAGGGGACAGCACAGGGACAAGGCTGAGGGCACAGATGCCGTGGGGTCACGGGGTGGGTGCTCAGGGGGGGGTACCCACCTTGTCTCCTGGGCCACCTTTGCTTCCCGGCTGGCCTGGCAAGCCCTGGGGAAACCAAGCTGGGCTCAAACCCCGGGCACGGCACTGCAGGCACTGTCCCTGCTGGGCACTGGCCCCGCCACCGCCCGGGACAGGGGTGCCACCCCACAGCTGAGGGGGTGCCTGCCCAGTTTGGGGGTGCCCACAACACTCACAGCTTGTCCCCGGTGTCCCGGCGTGCCCGGGTGTCCAGCCTGTCCCACGCTGCCCTGGGGGGGACACAGAGAGTGTCACAGCTGGGGCAAAGAGAGGGGCACTGCCACTCCCCACCAGCCAGCAGCGGAGCCAGGGGCTGGGGGATTATCCCACTTGCCATCCCTGCTATTCCCAGCGAGCGCTGGCAGGAGGAGCAGGGTGTGCCTGTGCCCTGTGCCAGCACAGGCAGCCCCTGGCCCTGCTCACCTTCACCCCTGGGATACCCGGGGTGCCATCCTTGCCGTCGATGCCCGGCAGACCCTGCGACAGGGGGGGAGAGTGACTCGGTCACCTCCGACAGGAAGGCTCATGGGGGGACAAAAAGAGGTGGGAAGGAAACCTGCCAGGGTGCAAGGACACAGGGTGGGGACAAAGAGGGGCAGAGGGATCTTCTCCTTGCTGGAAGAGGCTCGTTCCCAGCCGTGGCACCGGTGCCACCGGCTGTACTCACATTCTCCCCCTTGGGGCCGATGTCCCCCTGGGGTCCCCTGATGCCACGGCCACCCTGCAGCAGGAGAGGGCAAAGTGTCAGGTCAGTGTCCCCCTGGGGCAGGGATGGGGCTGGGAGGGGGAGGAGCCCCTCTCCACATGGGAACAGTGCCAGGATGGGGCACAGGGGGGGCACTGGCACTGCCCGGGGCACAGCTCTGCCCCTCGATGGGACTGGGGGGGTCACCTACCAGATCTCCCTTCTCACCAGGGTCTCCAGGTGGTCCCTTGGGGCCTTCCCTGCCCTGCAGGGGAGAAAGGCCAGGGCTGAGCAGGGAACTGGGGGGTCCCCGAGCCCCCAGGGGGAGGGGGGGGCACTCACCGGCCGCCCGGCCGCTCCGACAGACCCCACCATGCCCTTGTACCCAGCAGGGCCCTGCAAAGAGAGGACAGGGTGGGGGTCAATACCTGGCACCCCAACCTCCAGCCCCACACAGCAGGAGGCAGGTCCAGCACGTTGGTGATGATCCCAGGAAGCACCTCCATCCTGGGAATCGCTGCCCCCCCAGCACTCACCGCCTCACCCTTGGGTCCTGCCATCCCGGGGTACCCCCTCGGGCCCTGAGGTCCCTGCAGGGAAGGAAAGCACGGGCAGTTTAATCTGCAAAGCACCCCCAGAGCAGCCCAGGGGGAGGCTGCAATTACAGCAAACCCCAGAGCTGGAAATCAGCCAAACACGAGGTGTTTCAGTGCCCCCCTAATTCTGCAGCCCCCCAGCAGGTGCTTTTCCAGCTGTCGATTCCATAACACCAGCGGGCCCAAACCGGAGTCTCTTGCCCTGCCAAAGCTCTGCTTCAAAGCAGTCCTGCCCTTTCCTGGACCAAGGGCTCAGCCCATTAATTGCTTTTCATCTTCAAAGTGCTCAGGGAGCTCCTGCAGCTTTAATCCCCCCCCGGCCCTGCTGTGAGCTGGGGGCTGCACCCCCCCCTTCAGGTGGGGTAAGGGGGGCTCAGGGCATGGCAGAGCTTTGTCCTGGCTCAGGATTTATCCCTGTTAACAGCCCATGGAGGTCTCCATTGGGAGAGATGGTGACATCCATGGCTGGGAGGAGGGAGAGGAGTGGGATGAAGGCTTTGCTGCCATCTCAGAGCTGTGTGGGACACACTGGGGTCACTTCCCCCGTGTCTGGGGCCAAGCACAAACTCCCCCCACCCAGTTTCTGGGGCCCTGGGGGAGTGGAGAGGCAAAGAGAGGTGAATGTGTTACCGCAGGGCCTGGGACTCCTTGTTCTCCAGAGGCACCGACGTCGCCCTTGGGGCCCTGGGCAGGGAGAGAACTGAATGTTGGGGGGGATTGGGGGTACAAACTGCCCTGGGGACACAAGACCCCCTCACCTGGGACCCAGCAGGGCATGGGGAAGGTGTCCCTGCCCAAGAAGCCACCGTGGGAAGCCCACCCTGTCCCCCTCCATCTCCCAGCCCCGGATTTCCCGCCTTCCTCTCCCACCTCTTTTCTTCCTTTTTTCCCCACTTTTCTCGCCCCAAAAGGGTCCATCCCCTGCTCCTCCAGAGGCAGGGACACCTGGATGCTGCTGGGAACTCACCTGCTCCCCCTGCCTGCCGGGCTCCCCGAGGGCACCGGGGCGGCCTCTGTGTCCCTGCAGGGGACAAGAAAGGTCCTGAGCACCCCTGGCTGTGGCAGCGTCCTGAGAACCACCCTGCCCACCCTGGGGTGCCCACTGGAACGTCCTGAGGCAGTGGCAGGGCTGGGACTGGGGCTTTGGCACAGGGTCCCACCCCCAGGAAAGGGTTGGTGGCAGCTGGGAAGCCACTCGAGGCCTCTCCCACGGCACCTTTGGCTTGGGGGCTCTCCGTGCACGAGTGTCCTGGTGCTCCCAGGGGAGCAGGGCACTTCCTGAGCTCCCTGTGGCTCCAGAGCAAGGATGGATCCTCTGCTCTGCCACAGCCTGCTGGAAGTGACGGTCCCCATTCCCTCCCAGCAGCTCCAGGGCTCCCTTACCTTCAGTCCCTGCAGTCCCTGGGGGCCCTTGGGACCTGGGGGGCAGCTGGTCGGGCACTGGGGGGAAGAAGAAGCACAGGATGAGTTGGGGAAGGACCTGGAGGCTGTGGAGAAGCCGTGCTGGGAAGGATGGGCTCCTGTGACACAGGGGACCCCCTGTCACACCCCAGCTTTGCTGGGGACCCCGCTCCTCCCCAGGGACAGAATTCCAGAGGGAGGTGCATTCCAGAGCCATGCAGAGCCCTGCTGGAGGGACAAGACCATGGCAGCTCTCACCAGGAAATCAGCACTGCCTTCCAGTCCTTGGATGTGTCCTGGGAGGCCCTGGAGGGAAGGAGACCATCAGCATCCCTGGGTTGGGATCAGGATGATTTCCCAGGAGGCAGAGCCCAAGTCCTGGCCCCAGAGCCAGGGCTGAGCCTGGGGGAAGCTTCCCCCTCGTGCAGAAGGTGTTGGTGGGACAGGGGGATACTCACGGGTTTCCCTGGAGGGCCTGGGGGACCCCGGGGGCCGTCGGGTCCAGGGTCACCCTGGGAAAGAACAGACCCAGGAAAGGAGATGTCAGGGTGGGGAGGTGGCAGGTGCTTTCCAGGGCTGGGGTGGAGAGGGGTGATGGAGACCTGGAGAGCCAGGATGTCACAGCAGGGACGGGGACATCCCCAGGGTGGATGGCACCAGGAGACCCGTCTGGTGGCACAGAACTCCAGCCCCACCCTCCCACATTACAGCATCATCCCTGTTTGTTTGTCCCAGGAGCCCTGAAGTGCAGGGGGGCAGATCCTGGGGTAGGGAGGGGAGGTTTTCCCTGGCTCCTCACCTTGGGTCCCAGCACCCCGATCTCTCCAGGAAGCCCAACTTGGCCTGGAAGCCCCTTAAGGAGAAGACAGACATTCCCTGAGGGAGGGAGGTCACCCCTGCCCCAGGCCTCCCTTTGAGCCTGCTGGGATTTGAGCTCTCCCAGCACAATTCCAGGCAGGATCTCTGGTCACCCACACACCCCCTCAGCCCCCCAGTGTGGCACTCACGGGTGGTCCTGGCAGAGAAGGACCCTGGAAAAGGGAGAGAGAGAGTTGGTCTGAGTTCTCCAAGCCCCCAGCCCCAGCAGGATCCGTGTCCCCAGCAGGGGGATGCCCACAGCTCCCCCAAGGGTGCAGCTGAGGGGGCTGGGGATGGTCCTGCTCTGCTCCCACCCCACGTGTGGCAGGAGCAGGAGCATCCCCTGCACCCCTGGGAGCAGCAGATACTCACAGGGAGCCCTGGAGGCCCTGGGAGTCCAGGCTGGCCCTGCCAAGGCAGAGGAGGAGAGTCAGGAGCAGAAACAGGCAGGTCTGCTCTGTCAGCTGCTAAAATCCCCCCTCCCTCAGCCAGCCCTGGTGCCCCCTCACTGCCAGAACCTCCATCACCAATTCCTGGTCCCTGTCCAGGAGGGAGCCAAGGAAAGTGGGAGCCTGGAGAAGCTGCCCCAGAGCAGCCCCTCACTCACTTTGATTCCTGGGGCTCCCATGGGTCCTGGCTCCCCCTTTGCTCCCGTCAGGCCCTGCAAGAGGAGAGAGACCCCAAAGGTTATTCCCAGCCCCTAGGGTTGCTCCCATGGAAGGAGGTGAATCCCTTTGCAGGCAGACCCAGCTGGATGAATAATTTATGCTCACAGTGACGGTTATTTCTCTATTCATAACTAAATAGAATAACTAAACCCCCAAAGATTCGTGAGGTGCCATCAGAGGCGCAAAAGAGGACCCTGCAGTTTGGGTTTCCCTCTGATCAGCAGGAAAATCCCTGGCACTGACCTGGGCACGGGGCAGGAGCCCACCCAACCCTCCCTGGGCACCCATCACACACCCCTGAGACCCCAGCCAGGGGTCCCTGCTCCCTTGGCACAGCTCTGCCCTGCGTGGGGTGCAGGGGGCCGTGCTTTTGGGTGCCCAGGCAGTGGGAGGGGGTGGCAGCAGCCCTGCCCAAGCTCTGCTGTGATTCCAAAGGTGCTTCCAGCTCCTGCAGGAAGGGATTTTGGCCCGTTCTGACGTGGGACAGACATGGTAAGAGGAGTTTGCTGTGCCCCTGGGGGGACAGGGGGTGGGTACTCACGTCAATGCCCGGCTTCCCTGGGGGTCCATCGGGGCCAGGAGCTCCGGGGTCCCCCTTGACACCCTGTAAGAGAGGAGAGGAGGGGGCAGGATGGAAGGAGCTCCTCTGGGATGGGGGAGAGCACGGGGGAGCTGGGGGGAGGGCGGGTACTCACCGGGGAGCCCGGGGCTCCAGCAGGGCCTTTGTCACCCTGGGGGGAGGAAGAAGGTTGTAAAAGGGATCTGTCACCCCCCAGGGTGGGGGGCTCAGCATCCCTGTCCCCCTCCTCAGGCTGGATTCCACAGCCAGGTGGGGAATGGGGATGGGGCTGGGGTTGGGAACAGTGGGTTGTGCTGGGGTTTGGGGAGGGCTGTGCTGGGGTTGGAGGGGGGTGGAAATTGTGGCTGTTCTGGGTATAAATAGCACTAAAATAACAGCTGGGGGCACATCCCAGAGAAAGGGCACGTTATGCTGGCTCACAGGTCTCCCCTCTGTTCGGGCCCCCACTCCACAGCCCGGGCAGGACCTGGAGCCACAGCCCCCCCAACCACACCTTGGCCTCACCATCACCCACCGGGGTGTCCTGCTCCCCACCAGCCCCCCTGCCCTCTGGGCTGACCCTGCACCCCTCTGAGCATCCTCTGCTGCCCCAACAGGGGAGCACCCAAACCTCCCTGTCCTGTGATCCCCCCAAAACCACTTCAGCCCCCAATTTCCAAGGTGCTCAGGAGCCCACGGGCAGCTGTGGATGGAGATGGCGCCTCAGCTCCAGGAGCTGAGCTAAAGCCAGGGATGCTCCGTGTGCCGCAGCCCAGGAGCAGCGGGAACCCCACGGAGCGGGAATCCCACGGCACCAACATCCCCTGCCCTGCCCCAGCCTCTGCCCCACACACAATGTCCCTCTTTGTGCCTCCCCTCCCTCCCTCCCTCCCCTCCTCCCTCAGGTTACTCACGTCAATCCCGTCCGCTCCCGGCACTCCTGGAGGACCGGGGGGCCCTCTCGGGCCGGGCTGTCCTGGTGGCCCTCGCTAAGGGGGAAGAGGGATGGGATCCCCGTCAGGAAGCAGCAGAGGCACCCCAGGATATGCTGGGGGGACGGTGGGAGCCGCTGCCTGCCCTGGTTCCATGGGATTCCTGCCCCAACAGAGCAGGATGTCCATGGGGTGATGGCAGCATTTCTATCCCATTTCTGCCCCCTCCTTCCCCGCCACCACCAGGGCTCCTGCCCCAGTAGAGTAGGGGTCTACATGGGTTGAGGGCAGCATTTCTACCCCATTTCTGTCCCCTCTCCTTCCCTGGCACCCCCAGGGTCTCCATGGGGTGATGACACCACTTTCCAAGGCCCTCCTTGGCTCGGAGTGGGATTTCTGGGAGCACTGGCAGGATTTGGGTGCTGGCAGCCCCGGGGTGAGGTGAGGACCCCCGGTTCTTGGTGGGGGCTGTCCCTGAGCCAGGCTGGCTTGGTGCCCGTGTCCCACAGCCCCGCTCCCGGCTCCGCACAAAAGCTCCATTGAGGAGCGGCAGGGGAGCTCCCGGGCCCGGCCTGGAGGTTTGCTCAGGACTCTGCAAAGAAAACCTCTGTTATCCTAACGGGGACTCTGGGGGGGAAGAGATTCCAGTCCTGGAGAAGGACCCCGTGGTGTTCCTGGAAATGGGAACCAGACGTGGCTGGGCTGCAGCTCCTGCGGCTCCTCCGGCCCCCCCCGGGTGGGTTATTTGAAATAATGAATATAAATATATAGGGGTGAGGGGAGCTGCTGGTTTGAGCAGGGAACAGGAGAGCCCTGGATCACACCCTGCAGTCGGGGAGGGAGCGAGTCCCGAGCCCCTGGCAGAGCCCCTGAAAGGCACCTTTGTCCTGCCCCAGTGATTTCCAAATGGTTCCTTGTTCCCGGAGCTCCCACATCCCCCAGCCCGCTCCCCTGGCGAGACCCTGCCAACCACGGGCTGTTCTAGGAGGGAACTGCCCCCCAAAACTGCACCAACAGGAGCCACATGGAAACATTTCCCAAAATCTTTTCTAAAAACCTGGTTTTTAAGCAGATTTTAGCCCCCATCCCTGCGAGGCAGGGAGAGTTTTCCCGGGTGGGCTCCCAGGAGGAACTTTGCCTCCTCTTCTGCACTGGGAGGGTCTGAGTCCCCTCAGCCCCCTCAATCCGGAGCCGCAGCACATCCCAGGAAAAGAGAAGGGAATTTTCCCAGGTGATGGGAAGCAGATCCAGCGGCTGTTGGGGAGGGAAAGGGCAGAGGGGGAAGAATTAAACGAAACTTGTTCAGCCAACAAGTCCCCATCTCCAAGTCCCCTCTTCCCGGGGGGCTTTTGGCACGGAGAGGTCCCGAGTGGGTCCCGCCTGGGGGCTGTTCCCAACCTCCCCTATTCGTGGGAAAAACCAGGGAAAGGTGCTGGGAATAGAATCCAAAAGTCGCGGGGGTGCTCAGCGCTGCGATGGGGGCGATGGGCACCGTCCCCTGTCCATCCAGCCCCTCTCCATCCCTTCTCCAGCCCCATCCCAGCCCGGAGCGCAGCGGGATCGAGCACGGGACTTACGAGCTGGGCCAGGCAGAGGCAGGAGCTTTGGAGCAGGAGCCAGAGCTGGAACACCGAGGGACCCCCGGCCATGGCGAGGGCGGACGGACCCGAGCGCGGGTGGGCTCGTGTCGTGGAGCTCGGGTTCGGCACCGCCGGACACGGGGAGGGACGGGGGGAGGAGGAGGAGGAGGAGGAGGAGGAGGAGGAAGGGGCTCATTAATATGGAGCAATGGGATGAGGGCAGGCGGCATCCTCGCCCCCCCCCCCCCCCCCGCCCCCCTCCAGGTGAGCTCGGGGTTATTTTGGGCTCCACGGCTGGATGGAGACGGGGGGGGGGGGGGGGGGGGTGGGCGCGATGGTGGCGAGGATTTGGGAAAGGAGCTGCTGCCGGAGCTGCCCTGGGACACCCCGGCCAGGATGTGTGTGCGGGCACCCCCAGCGTGTCCCTGGGCTGTCCCCAGCACGATGCCACACGAGGGCTGGATGCAGCACTGGGAGCCGGTTCCTGCCGGGATTTCTGACCCCCGGGAGGGGGCTGGGGGGGTTTCTGCCCCAAATTCTGCCCTGGGAGCCCCAGCAATGCCCCACAATAATGTGGCACTGGGAGGGGAAGGAGGGCTGTGCCCACGGGGGGGTAGATGCCCCACGCACCCCCCTCCATGCCCAGCGCCCCCCCAGCTCCTGCCTGTGCCGGCAGCCGCCCCCCAGCTCCCGGGAATACGGGATGATTCATCCCGGCGAGTTCTTCCTCCTCCTCCTCCTCCTCTTCCTCCTCCTCCTCCTCCCGGAGCCCGAAGGCTCCGCAGCGAGCCGCTGATTCATCGGGTTTGGGGGGGCTCAGGGGCCCCCAGGAGCGGGTCAGGGGTGGCAGAGCAGTGCTGGGCATCGCCCCCAGTGGGCGCGGGGCCATCCCAGCACACTGACCAGTCGGGACTCCAGGCTGGAATCTCAAAACCCGGTGTTTTGAGACAAAAATCCTTCCGGCTGCAGGCTGGGAGCACCTCGTGTTCGGAGCAGGTCATTCCACAACCCCCCCAAACTCCCCCCATTCCCCACAAACGCCCCCAAATTCCCCTTATTTCCCCCAAATGTCCCCCAATCCCCACAAACCTCCCAAATTGCCCCCATTCTCCAAACCCCTCAAATTCTCCCCATTTCCCCCCAATTCTCCCCAAACTCCTCAAATTTCTCCCCATACCCCAAACCCCCCAAATTCCCCCCATTACTCCCCAAACCTCCCAAATTCCCCCATTTCCTCCCATTTCCCCCAAACCTCCCAAATTCCCCCATTTCCCCCCAAACCCCCCCCATTCCCCCAAAACCCCCCAAATTCCCCCCATTTCCCCTCAACCCCCCCAAATTCCCCCCATTTCCCCCAAATCCCCCTGATTTCCCCCAATTCCCCCACTTTCCCCTAAACCCCCCAAATCCCCCCCACTCCCCCCAAAATCCCCCCTCGCACGTGACCTGCCCCATTCATCCCTCGCGGCCCCGCCCCTCGCCCCGCCCTCATCGGCTCCCACGACCAATCCCCGCCGGGCGGGCCGGCGGCGCGGGCGGCGATTGGCTCCTCCCCTCCGCAAGGCCCCGCCCCCCCGGGCGGAAGCCGGAAGCGGCGGCGCCGGGCCCGTGACCCGCGGGCGGCAGCGCCGGCCCCGCCATGACGGGCAAGTCGGTGCGGGACGTGGAGCGGTACCAGGCGGTGCTGGCCGGGCTGCTGGCCGAGGACGAGAACAAGTTCTGCGCCGACTGCCAGGCCAAAGGTAGCGCGGGGAGACAGCTGGCACCCCCCCCCCGGTGTCACCCCCCCTGGGTGCCCCCCCACCCCACCCACCCACCCACCCACCCCCGCCGCGGTCGCTTCTCGGGGGCCTCTCCGGTGTCTCCCCGGGGATACCCCCGAGATCGAGTTCTCCCCCACCCCGCGGTGGGGCCGGTGCGCTCACAACGGTGCTGCCCCGGCGGTTTGGGGGTGGTTGGGGGGGGGGGGCGGAGCGGCTGGAGTGGTGGAGTCTGGGGGGGGGAAGGACGTGATGGTTTGGGGGGGAAAGAACGCGATGGTTTGGGGTTAAAAAGAAGGGAAAAAAAAAAAAAAAAAACGGAATGGGGGCAGGTTTGGCCGCAGCGGGGTCGGGCTCGCTGTGGGTCCCGGCGGGATGTGCCTCTGGAAGCGGCTCCCGGTGCCTTTGGAACCCGGCGGGGAGAGGGGGGGGAGATGGAGAGGGAACGGCCCGGGATGTGGGAGCCTCTCCTCGGGGTGGAGAGGGACCTGGGAAAACGCTGTTGTGTAACTGGGGAGGGAATTCCAGCTGGGGAGTCACATCCTGTCACCCGGGGCTGGTCCTGACCTCACTGGGGTTCAAAGGGATTCTAGGTGAGGAAAAAGGAGCTGTAGCATCACCCTGGAATGATGGACCACTGCAGGAATGCCAGGGGCTTGTCCTCTACTTCCTTTTGCACTGGATTCTTCCCTGGCAGGGTGGGCAGGCCCTGGCACAGGTTTCCCAGAGAAGCTGTGGCTGCCCCATCCCTGTGAGTGTCCAAGGCCAGGTTGGAGCACCCTGGGATAGTGGAAGGTGTCCCTGCCCTGGGGGAGGAACTGGATAAGCTTTAAGATCCCTCCCAGCCCAAACCATCCCATGTTTCTGTGATTTCAAGGCCTGTTGTGATTCTGACCTGTCTGAGAAAGGAGTGGGAGGGGGCAAGAGAGGAACTGGTATCTGAATGTTTGAATTCCAGGAGACAAAACAAGGGAATGAAATTATTTGCTTGTCCCCTGGTGATGCAGATTCTGCACTTACTGCTGGGAAAGGCTTGTTTTCCTGTAGCAAGAGAGTTAAGGTTGCCTAAAATCCCGTTTTAATGAGCCATTTTAATCACTTGGAGATCTGGACTTGAGCCTTTTTATTTTTTTTTTTTTTTCCCAAGAGCTGCTGGAGATGAACTTGGAGGAGGAACTGTCTTAAAATCCATCTGTAAACGGGAGACTTGGTCACCTCAGTGTGACCCCTAAAAACTGCAGGGCACCTCTGAGCAACGTGGAAAAGTTATAATGCTGGGATCTGCTTTCAGCCCTGCTCTTAAACCCCCCAGACCCCCGCAGTAACCTCATCCCAAGAGCCTGTTTTGTCTTGGAGAGGCTTTTCTTGCTCCACACCTGGGTTGGCAGAGGGCAGATGTTCCTCTCACGTGCCAGTCCTTTATCTCTTGGCACCTCCAGCCAGCGCTGGGAGCAAAAATAGCTGCTTTATCTCCTCTTCTGAGGCACGAGACAGTGACAGCCCCAAAAGGGGGACAAATTCCCCCCCCAGTTAAGTCAAGGTTCAGAGTTCAGCCCTGCCACCAAAGCTGGAAGCAGCTCCTGGCTGGGAAGAGGGATTGCATCAGTCCTGGAGAGCAGGCTGGGGTTGTCCCCAGTTATCTGATCCGATAGTTATCCACTGAGTGATCTGATCCCATAATTAGCCACTGCACTAATGAGCTTCCTGGAGGTGGGAAATCCTCTCCTGGAGGGGGTGTGTGTCTCTGCCAGGAGCTCTGGGTAGTTCCTGTCACTCAGGAGCATCTTTTGGGGTGGTTTGGGTGGTTGTGGTGAGTGTGGCCCTGGGGAGCAGTGGTGGCAGGAATGTTCCTCCTGGAATAACAGCCAGGTTCCCCTTTGGAGGTGGAAATGAGCCCCAGGTGGACCTGTGCAGGATGAGGAGAACACTTTATCTGATAGAAACGTCTTAAATTCCCTTTCTCAGTAGGGAAAGCTGTGCTGAGTGGGATTTGCTGGCTCCAGATGGTCCCTCTTGGCATTTCCAGGGATACCTGGAAGCAAAGCTGCTCATCTGGACGGGTGACTGGAGCGTCCCAGGCCAGGTTGGAGCAACCTGAGCTGGTAGAAGGTGTCCCTGCCCGTGGCAGGGGGTGGCACTGGATGAGCTTTAAGGTCCCTCCCACCCCATTCTGGGAAATCTCGGAGTGTTTTTGCTTCTGCAGCAACAAACCCTGCAGGGAGTGCTCCGAGGGCCTTGTTTGGGAGGAAGTTGGTGACATCTCTCTCCTGCTGCTTCCTCTTTTCTTTGCAAACCTCCTGCCCAGGGGAAGTGGATGGGGGGGGGGTGAGCACGAGTGGGTGCACAGGGGGGTCACACCCTGTGCCAGAGCAGAGCAGGGGCTGCTGAGTTGTCATAACCCTCTTGTTGGAGGCCTTTGCTGTTTGAATCACTCGAACCAAACCCCTTCAAGGAGCAGCTGCTGCTCCCCCAGGTGGGATCTCTCCTCCCAGAGCCTTTCCCGTGTAGCAAAGGACGCTGGTGTTGCTGCTGTGGTTCCATGTGTGTGCCCTGCAGATAACAGGGCTTCTGAGCAGCCTGTGTGGAGCATCTGTGAGCAGATTCACTGCTGAGCACCGGGGTCTGGAGGCTGAGAGGGCAGAGGAGAGGGGGATGTGGTGGCACCCGGAGCTGGGCTCGGCCGGAGCGTCCCGCTGTCCCCCAGTG
This sequence comes from Pyrocephalus nanus, assembly GCA_038380795.1. Lineage (NCBI taxonomy): Eukaryota > Metazoa > Chordata > Aves > Passeriformes > Tyrannidae > Pyrocephalus > Pyrocephalus nanus. Next base: position 5,165,272 of record CM076285.1, on the reverse strand, counting down.
AGCAGAGGCCGCCTGTGCTGAGTGGCACTGACTGGATTCTTCTGCATTTCTGACTCTGCAGCTGCTCTGCTGAACCCTACAGCTAATTCTGTTTGATTCTCTCCTTCTCCCAAACTCTCTCCCCCCTCTGCTCTCCAGTCCTATCCACCCCGCAGGCTCCTTGGATCCCGCTGTTGGCGTCGGAGCAGCAGGTCCCTCCCCAGGGAGCACCACGAGGATTTCTCTGTGTGTCCAGCGGTTAAGGTTGCCCTGTGCTCCTCCTGGTTTGTCTGACTCTTCCCTTCATCCCTTGTCTTGCGAGACCTGCGGGTTCTGTGCCCAAATCCACCCCTTCTAACTCGGTTAGATGGGAAAACCGTCGCTTGAGCACAACCCAAACCCTGATTTAATTCTTTAGTTTTGACCAAAAACACAGGTGGAGCTACGAAAATCCCTGTCCAGAGGTGGTTAAATTACAGGGATGAGAAGGAGGAAAAGCAGGATGGAGGGCTTGTGGCTGAAGTAGGTGGTTAAGGAAGGATGACTTCCAGTGGAATGAGGGAATTAGCTTGTGGGGGGAGTTGGTCTAGTCCAGCCAAACTAATATTAATATAAACCATGTTTTCACCCAAAATCCGTGTGACTCAGCTCCTCCCTCGGCAGCCTCTTGAGTCGCAGCTGAATTTCCTTTTTCAGTCGAGGCAGTTCAAGGAGTAACTTTTTAAATAGCTGTGGAACAGCTGCAGGTGAGGGGGGAGGATCACTGCTCCCAAAACCACAGTGATGGCACCAAAACTGCTCAGCTTGGCTGGGGGAGCCTTGTGTGTGAGGAGAAGGCTCAGCCTTATGTAAGGGAAGCTGCCAGAGGGATGGATGAACGTGGGCTCGAGCATCCATTTGGGTTCTGAGCTGCAGCCCCGGTGTGCTGTGGGATCTCCCAGGGTTCTGCTGTGGAGCCCTTCAAAAGGCAGGGCTGAAAGGGAGAGTTTAAGGCATGAAGGCAGAATTGATTTCAGCTGGATGGAGTGTAAATATTCAGAGATGGACTTTAGCCTGTGGTGAGCTCTGATCTGAGGGAGCGATCCGGGAGGGATCACAGCTCTGCCCACCCCGACCCTACAAACGCCCGCCTCAGGTTGGGACTCGCCATCCACCCAAGGCAAAAAGCACCACGAGGGGGGTTTTCTGTGGAATTAGTGTGTGCTGGGGAGTGGTGGGAAGATCCCCTTTAAGAACAGCCACGCAGAGCTCTGAGTCACACATGGATTTGTGTCCCCACAGCCGCCAGAAATAGGTGACAGGGATAATCCTTCCCCCCACCCCTGGCACAGGCACCTGGCTCTGGGCTCCTGACCCACCAGGGTGGCACAGGGTGGAAAGGGAAGGCTCCAAAAAACGCCAAGCTGCAACTTTAGGGGGAAGTTTGTTCCTATAGTAACTGCCAGGAGTTACATAAGGAATCCCACAGCTCCCGTGCCAGGCTCTGCAGTGCAAAGGTAACTCCAAAATGCAGGGGGGTTCTCAAACCAGCTTTGCTCTCCTCCTGGTTGATCCCCAGCGTGAAAAACAGCTCGTGTTCAGCTCCAGTTATTGAAGAGGTTATCGAGGTTATCAATCAAACAAAAAGTGACCCCGGACCTGCCACTCCTTCCTCTTTTGGGAGGTATTTTAAAGGACTTAACGCCTTCTAAAAGCTCCCCAGCTCAAAAAGGGGAACTGGAAAATAGGGTCTAAATATTCTTAATGTGAAGTGGTGAATTTAAAAACCTCTTGTGAGGGGTTAAATGGCAGCAAAATTCAACCCATTGTGGAGATGGGAGAGCTCCCATCCTGCTGCTGTTCACAGGAGCATTTGGACACGGGGGTGGTGTTTACCTGCCACTTAAATTTTTTGTAGTTCATGGAAATTCAGGCCTCCTTGAAACCTGCAACTTGTGGGATTGGCTGGTGTGTAGTTTTGGTTAAAAATGGTACAGGAAGGATATGGATTGACTTTATATGTGTATATATATTTTTTTTTAGGCTGTGTCATCATCGATACGGGTGATGTCACCCAGTCTCCTTGCCTGGATTGCTGTCATATCACTGCTTGAAATTGTTCCCTTTCACGGCTGATTTAGTCAAGTAAAAACATCACTTTCTCCCGCAGCAGGAAGGCCCCACCCTGCTGTTCACAGCATCTCTTTTCCTTCCCTCCACCTCCCTCCCCTGTGCTGCTCTCACACTTCAAAGCACGAGATGGTACCGGAGATAAGGCCTGCACTGAAATGCTGCCTCCAAAACCACGGGGGCCCCTCAAATATTGGGGTTTTTTTGGGAAGATTTCAAGCCTATTCTGAGGGGAAACACAGCCAGAAGCAGCTTGGTGGGACTTGGCCAGCGAGGTTCCTCCTGGTTTTGGGGAAGAGGAGTGTCCTGGTTGCCAGTGCACCAAGAAGATTTTTAAGGCAGAGCTGGAAAGCTGTTGGATTGAATATCCTCAGCCTTGTAGTTGCTTCTGGCTCTTCCTGCAAATGGTGGTTAATATATGTATTTTTTCTATATATAATTTTTTTCCCTATAGTTACGAGGAGGGGGGAAAAAAAGGACAAAGAAAAGCCCCCAAACAGCCCTTTTTTCCTTCAAAGCGTGGCATAAAGCTGAATTTTTGGATGAGTAAAGTACACACCAGCCAGTCCTGCAGGTGGCAGGTTTTGAGAATGCCTCAATTGCCACAAAATGCAGGAAATTTGGGTGGTGGGTAAACAGAGCAGCGGGATGGGAGGTCACACTGTCAGAGGGGGATTGGAGAGGAACAGTCAGTCACCTGCCAGGGATGATCCTGCTCCAGGGAGGATTCCTCACCTCCCTGTCCCTGGGAAAGGCTGGGTGATGCTGTGTCCCCACCCACGGGGCTCCATGGGCACCTTTCCCTGGGACAGCTGGATGCTCCCAGGCAGGGATTGTTTGCTTTGGGAATATTTCATCAACAATGCTGTTCTCTCCTTCCTGCCCGTGAAAACAGCTTTTTTTTTTTTTTTTTTTTCCTTGCCCCCTTTCTCAGAAGAGCAGTGGCTCTTGCAGCCAGCTCCTGGTTTATTTTTAAATGCCTTCTGGAGGGTTATTGCTGCAGAAAGTTGCAGGAGGAGCTTGAGCCGAAATCTGGGGCCTGAATAAAGGGCGAGGAGCGAATCCCCTCGGGGTTTCTCAATGAAAACCACTCAGGGGGGTGATCTCAGAGCAAGTGGTTCACTTGCAGTGACCTCCTCAGGCTGTGCTGGGGTTTTGGAGGGGATTTGGGAGCCTTTTCAGTAATTCAGACCATTCACAGCCCTTGTAGCATTAATGACTGTGGCTTAGCTGGGAGCTGGTGTGACCAGCTCGGTATGTGGTGTTTGTTTTGACAGGCTGGGATATAAAACAGGCCCTGGAAGTGTCTCCTGGAGCACTGGCTGGGCAGCTGAGCCTCTCTGGATGGTGCATCCTCCCTCAGGAACCCATTCAAGTATTCAGGGCAGCTTTGTGGAACCGGGGCTGGCTGAGCAAGGGATGCTTTTAAAGCTCGTGATCTTCCTGCAGGCACTGCCAGGCTGGGAATGTGTCCCAGGAGGGGTCTGATCTATCCTAAATGTGGTGCCAGGGCTGAGGGCAGAGCTGGGCTCTTCAGCCTCTTTGGATTCTTACCCAAAAAGTGTGGTTTTGGTGGATTCAGGAGGGATTTGTGCAGGTGTGAGCTGAGGGCATCCCAACAGGGCAGGCTGGGGTGGTGCCACAGCTTTTGCTTTTCCATGGATGTTCAAATCAGCTGCAGCACGAGCACTGGCAGCACCAGGAATGGCTGGTGCTGGTTGTCACTGGGGCAGAACTTCCCAGTTTTCCATATGGGAAGGGGGTTTCCATGTCACCCCTCAGCTCTGGTGGCTCTGAGGATGCTCAGCCTCAAGGGAACTGTTTTTAGAACCTTTATAACCAGAGGATTCATGGAAGGAACAACTTCTGTTTCTTTCTAGTGGTTTAACGAGCTAAAAGTTTCTGTTACCCTGTCCTCAGACCTCCTGGAGATAAATCCATGATCCCCTGCAGGGTCCCAGTGAGTGTCAGGGTGTGCCCAAAGGCTGTAAGGGGTGATAATGGCCCAGGGCAGCTATCGAGAGCCACTCTCAGACTTCAAAAAACCCACCCAAACATCCTCCCTGCGTGGCCCTGGGGTCACCCCCGGGTCAGAGAGCAAACTGGCATCCCAACCCACCTCCTGGCTCTGGGGATAACCCACCCCACTCCCCCCAACTTTCTCCTGCCTCCCATAATCCACAGATTTGAAGCCTTCCTTGTAGCACCTCGTGGCTCAGCAAGGGCACCCAGAATACCAGCAGTGAGGAGCTCACCCCTGTTGTATAATGTTATTTATTGCCCAACCACCTGCTGGGAGGATTTTTGAAAGCCTGTGTATTTTTTTTTTTTTTTTTCTTAAATTTTAAATATTCCCTGGCATAACGAGGCTTCTCCATCCTGGGGCCACCCAGAGCTGGGATTTAGGAGTTCAGCTCTTAGTCCTGCACTCAGTCCTTGCTGGTCCAGACCCCGAAGTGCCACTGAAGCAGGAGGGTGACACTGCACCCCTGAGTCATGGTTGGTGGTGGTGGTGGTGGCTCGAGGTGGTCCATGTGACAACAGTGAGCTGATTACTCCAGCCCTGCTGGAGTATCTGCCTGTTAATCCTTTTAGTCCTACAAAGGCTAAATATATCTGGAGTTTAAATCTAACCTTGACTCTCATGCTTAATCCTGCCTTCAGTCTCACGTTATGGGGTGGCTGGGAGAGAATTCCATGTGTGAACCAAGGGAGGGCTCCTGGCTGACCCTGAGAGAGCCTTTTATTCCAGGTCCTTACTTTTTACCACGCTAAACTTATGGATTCTCCTCTGACTTGAGTCAATCCTAGCTTTTGGTGGGGATAATAAATGAACGAGGGTGTGCTTTTAATCAGGTCTTCACCAAGAGCTGTTCCTAAACTGGGAAGTGAATTCATCAGCTCCATTAAATTAATATCGTTCTCAAGGGCCACTCTTGAGGGGAAAAAAGCAGCCAGTAATGGCAGGAGAGGGCCGAAGGCTCAATAAAAGCTTTTTTTAAAACTCATGAGTTCCCTGGAACAGGTACTGGAGGTGAGTTCCAGGTTGTCCTGGAAGGGTCCATGAGCCCCAGATTGCATTAACAGCCCCAAAAGCCCTCAGGATACTCCAGATACTTTCCCCATAAATAGGAATTAAACTGTTAACAGCATATCCAGAGCCTCAAACACGGCACTGCTTTTTTGGGGCTTTGAATTTACACTTTCCCCCTCTTCCCCCTCCCACCTCACTCTCATTAGCTTTAGGCTTTGCTATTTTAGCAGGATAACTCTTCATCTGCAGTACTGCCTGGAAAAAGGGCTGGCACAGTTTACTGGAGGCTTTCAGGTCTTTAATTTGGTTTGTGCCTTGGCTTTGGCCACTTCCCTGTGCAAGGTGACAGCCAGCCCCTGGTGGGAACTGGACACCCAAAACTGGGGCTGGCTGGAAACTCCAGCCAGGGGGGGTTAGTTTTTTGGTGGTTTTTTTTTTTTTTGTTTGTTTTTTTTTTTTTTTTTTTAAAAAAAAAAAAAGAATTTTAAAACACTCCTTCCAAAGCTGATCTTCCTTCAGCAGGACTGAGGGTCTGCTCCTGGCTGGGAGGACCTGTGGGCTCTGCCACCCCCTGGGTGATGCCCTGCTGGGTTTCCTGGGTGGGGGGAATCTAAGCTTGTTAATCTTTCCCTTGTGGTTTGTTTTTTTTTTTTTTTTAATCCCTGGCATGATCTCCCCCCTACACACCTCGGAGCTCTCCTGCCTGCCCCAGCAGCATGCCAACCTGGAATTCCCACCTGGGAGCTGTGGAAACTGGAGTGAACTGAGCAAGTGTCTCGTGCTGGGATTGCAACCTGGGGCTCCATGTTTTTGGGGTTTTTTTTTGGGGGGAAGGGGGGCAAATCCTGGGCTTGGTGCTGCTCTCCTGGCCCAGCTGGGCCTTCCTGCATAAGGCTTGAGGGGATTTGATGGTGCAATTCCCGTGCTGAGGAGTTTTTGCTGCTGTTCCTACAGCAGTAGGGAACGTTCTGGAGCTGATTGCACTGCAGTGAGGTTGTCTGAGAAAGAAGGGAAAAAAAAAAAGCAGGAGCGCAAACTTTCATTGGCATGGCTGTGACTTCTGGCTCAGCAGAGCTCTGGGGGTTGCACTGTTTGCTTCCCTCTTCCTCTTAAGAGCTGTTTATTTTGTGTGGATGGAAGAGGGAGGCAAGAAATCTCCAAGTCTAATGATTCCAGCATCCTGCTGCTGCCTTCATTCCCATTTGTGACGTGGAGGGGGATGCAGACACCTGGGTGCCAGTTCACTTGGTAGTTTCTGAGCTGCTCGAGGCAATCACAGGCAAGGGGGGTGGGTGTGACACACCCCGGGTGTCTCTCTCCTTGCAGGGCCACGATGGGCCTCCTGGAACATCGGGGTGTTCATCTGCATCCGCTGTGCTGGCATCCACAGGAACCTGGGCGTCCACATATCCAGGGTCAAATCTGTCAACCTCGACCAGTGGACACAAGAGCAGATCCAGGTAATGAGGGTGGAGTAAAATGCAGGGGGAGGTGAGGGGGGTTGGGAGGGGTTTGTTAGTGGGGCTCCATAAATTTGGGAGTAGCCAAAGCCTGAGTAGCCCAAAGGTGTGGGGAAAAAGCAGCTGGAAGATGATGTTGAGAGGGAGAATGTCATCATTTCAGGGGGTAAAGACAAAGGAGCTGCAAGTGCTGTTAAACTGCCAAAGGTTGCTGCTGTCTGGAGCTATTGCCCACCTCCTCTCCCTGAGGTTTCCAGGAGCCAAATCCGGGATTTCCAGAGGGGCTTTGGGTTGCTAATGTGATATTTATCTTGTCTCTGAGTAAATATCGTGCTGTGATGTTAGCACTGGGTAATTGTTCAGGAGGGGGATGGAGCAGCTGCCTCAGGATTCCCCTGGCAGGTGAAGGGTGGCTTTGGGTCCAGACAGAATTCAGAAATGCCTGGAGTCATTAGGGCTGGACTTGCCTGGGATGCCGTGGGAGAGCTTTAATGTCTGGGAAAGCAGCAGTTCAAGGACTCTCTTGATTTATTTATTTTTTTTTTCCCCCCAGTGTGTGCAGGAGATGGGAAATGGCAAAGCAAACCGTCTGTACGAAGCCTTCCTGCCCGAGAACTTCAGGAGACCTCAGACAGACCAGCATCCTTCCTTCAGGGCAGCACAGGCAGCCTGTCCCTGCTGCAGCTTGGGAGCTGCCCTCCTTGCAGCAGCTGAACCAGGAGCTTTCACTCTGGGGGTGGAGAAGTGGGACACCAGTGTCCCCACGTGAGGCTGTCCCACACCTGGCAGCTGTGGGGAGTGGGAGGGTGGGCTTTCAAAAGCTCAGTGGAGACCTGATTGTGTCCTTCAGCCACTGAAAGAGCCACTGGACAGGTGGGGAGAGACTGTTTCCAAGGCCCAAACCATCCCAGGATTCCATGATAAAAAGGTTTAACCCTTCTGAAAACTGAAGCTGTAACTTCTGCCTTCCAGGAGGGTTTCTGGATGCTGAGTGAACAGGGGGGTACAGTGATGTGAACTCCAAAAAAATCCCACAGGAGCATCTCCCCACCCTCATTTTTTTATTTCTTAAGCTGGTGCCTGAGGTGTTTTTTTATGTGCAGGGTCCAGTGCTGGCCACTGTAAATCTGTGCTAATGACAAGGAGTAAATCTAAAACAGTGAAGAAAACACTCTTAAGAATCTAAGCCCTCATTTAATGCACCTTTTATAGCACTGTCATGCTTGGAATAACCCAAGGGCAAAACTCGAGCAGCTAAAAGGGGGTTTGGATCCAGCACTAAATTATTTTAAGAAAGTTACTGCTGGAAATGCTCTTTAAAACAGTCATTAGTTTAGTTACAGCCTGTACCTTGTACCTACTTGTCAAATAATACCACGTAAGGCTTCTATTCTGGACTGCTTTGTCCTTAACGAGCTGCTGCAGAGCCGTGGAGAGTTTCATCCGGGATAAATACGAGAAGAAGAAATACATGGACAGGAGCATCGACATCAGCGCCTTCAGGGTCAGTCCCTGGGCACTCCTGCACCTGCAGGGCTGGGGAGGAGTCGCTGTGGGTGTGCCTGTGTGGAAATAACAGCTGGAATAATTCCTGCACCGGTGATTAATCCCTCCTCCAGGGCTGGCTGCAGCCACTCAGGGAGGGAGAATTTAAATCAGAGATTTTTTTGAGTGGTCTTTGTGCGGTTCCTTGCTCAGAGCGGGGCAAATGAATCTGTACCTCAGGTCTGAGGGTTTTCAGATCAGTAAGGGCCTGGTGTCTGAACTTGCTGCTTGGTGTGGTGCTGAGCTTTGCCCCCTCACACCAGTGTGCTTTTCCTCACAGAAAGAAAAGGATGACAAGTGGAAAAGGAGTAACGAGCCTGTATCGGAAAGAAAACTGGAACCCATCATCTTTGAGAAGGTGAAAATGGTAAGAGCAGAGGGGAGTGCTGGTGGATCAGTGCTGGAGGCACCTCTGAGGCAGAGCAGAGGGAATCCAGCCTTTGCTCTGGGAGCATTTTTTCTGCCCTCAGTCATAGCAGTGGGTGCTTTGAGTCACTCTGCTGGTGGGAGCTTGTTTTCCTCTGCTCACCCAGATATTAAGCAGATGTGCTCTGCCTTGCACTGCAGAGCAGATTGGAATCCTGCTTAGTTTTCCAGCCTGAGCAGCCCCTTCTCCCTGGTTTAGAGCCTGCTTGGATTTGACAGTGGGCTCCCAACCTGTTGGGGCAATAAAACAGCTCAGTGATAATATTCACTCTGAAATTCTCTCTTTGGCAGAGCAAAGAGAATTCCACTTTCATTTCCCACTTCTTTCATTTGTGCCCGCTGGGGGGAAAAGATGGATCTTAAAGGGTTAATCTCATTAAAGCCTCAGACATACCAGAGTAACCCCCAAATCTGATCAAGACTTGTGGTGTTCTTTCCCCCCCCCACCCCAGCCTCAGAAGAAAGAAGAAATGCAGCAGTCTAGAAAAAGTTCTCCTAAATCTGAGCCAGTAATGGACTTGCTGGGACTTGGTAAGAGCCCTTCCAGCCCTTTTGCCCTGGTTTTAAGTGACTTTATAAACCACCTTGTGAATCTGGTGAGCTTTCAGTGCCAGCTTTCCCTGTCAGGCGAACAAGAGGAATAGTGGAGTGGGATAGAAATGCACACTCCGTGGCCCTGAGCTGCTCTGGGGTTATCAGGGGCACACACAGGGCACTTCCTGAGCCCTCCCCTGGCCCAGAGGGAGGAGGGAGGCGCTGGCAGCAGGGTCAGGTCGCTGGGTGGGGTGGCACCTTGGTGGTGGGGGGGAAAGGAGGTGTCTCCCAGCCCGTGTGTGCACAGCCAGCACAGCTCTGTCTCTCCCAGACGCTCCCGTGACCACCCCCGTCACCAACGGCAGGCCCAGCAGCCTGGAGAAGGACCTGGACCTCTTTGCATCCGTGGGATCAAGCTCAGACTCCAGGAGGGTGAGCAGGGGGTGCTGGTGCTCGGGGTTAGGTCGTGGAACCACGGGATAATTTGGGGGAGGAAGGACTCCCAAAGGTCATCTCGTCCTTGCAATGAGCAGGGACACCTTCCACTAGAGCAGGTTGCTCCAAACCCTGTTCAGCCTGGCCTTGAACACTTCCAGGGGTGGGAATTCATTCCTAAAATACCCTCCTTAGTCTAAATGTTCCCCCTTTCATGGTAAAGCCACGAGCCCTTGTCCTGCCACGTGTCCCTGCACGGAGCTGCTGTGCTGAGGGACCGACCCCTGGTGCCCTGCCTGAGGCTGGGGGCACACATGGCACTCATCCCTGTCCCTCTCCCAGGTCACTGGCTCCATGCCAACCTCTGGAAGTGCCGGCTCTGTCCCCGAAAACCTGAACCTCTTCCCTGAGCCTGGAGGCAAAGGGGAGGAAGTGGGGAAGAAGCAGCTCTCCAAGGACTCCATCCTGTCCCTGTACGGCTCCCAGACCCCCCAGCTGCCTGCCCAAGGTACCCTCAGGGCTGTGAGCTGTTGGTGGGCACCACCGGTTCGGGGTTGAGAGTGGGGTGTCCTGGCAGGGACGTGGACACTCCAGGGCTCTTCCTGCCTCTCCCCAGGCGCGATGTTCATGGCCCCGGCTCAGATGGCGTATCCCGCCGCGGCGTATCCCGGCTTTCCGGGCGTCACCCCGTCCAGCAGCATGATGGGGGGCCTGCTGGCCCCGTCGGTGGGGATGGTGGCCCAGCCCGGGGCCGGGGGGATGGTGGCCCCCATGGCCATCCCGGCAGGCTACGTGGGCAACGTGCAGGCGGCCGTGCTGGGCGTGCCCAACGGGGTGCTGGGCGCCCAGCAGGGCGGCTACGTGGCCGGGATGGCGGCGGTGCCACCGCCCGTCTACGGGGTCCAACCCGCCCAGCAGCTGCAGTGGAACATCGCCCAGGTGAGGGGGCACTGCTGGCAGGGCAGGGAGGGGGCTGGGATGGGCCCTGGGGGCTGGGATGGGCCCTGGGGGTGGGAGGGATGGGGTTCGGGGGGCTGTGCCTGGGGGGACGTGGAGGGGGGGCACACCTGGGAATTCCAGAGTCTCTGAGGTTGGAAAAGCCCTCCCAGCCCATGGATCCGCCCTGTGCCCCATCCCCAGCCCAGAGCACTGAGTGCCACCTCCAATCCTTCCTGGCACACCTCCAGGGGTGGGGACTCCAAACCTCCCTGGGCAGCCCTTTCCAATGTTTAACAACCCTTTCCATGAAGAAATTCCTCCTGATGTCCAACCTGCACCTTCCCTGGCACAGCCTAACCCTGTGTCCTCTCATGCCTGGGAGCCTTAGACCTGCTCACCTTAACTCCTCAGAAGAACTCCTGAAATAGGTTGTGGAGCCAGAGTTTGGGCTGGCAGCATCCAGGACACCTCCCTGACCTCCCTCCTGTCCCCTTTGCAGGTGACCCAGCAGATGGCCGGGCTGAACTTCTACGGAGCCAACGGGGTGATGGGCTATGGACAGTCCATGGGAGGAGGAGGAGCCCAGGGCAGCAATCAGTCCCTCAGCTCCCCGATGTGGAAATGAGCCCTCGCGTTTGTGACCATTTTTGCCTTCTGTTCTGTTCTTCAAACCCGCTCCATGAGACATTCAGGGTTTTCCTTTTTTGGGGCCGCCCAGCCCGGACCCTTCCACCCCTGAGCCCCATCTCTGCCTTTTCACTGTCAGACACGGTGAAACCTCAGTGACCAGAACATGAGCTCTCCCCCGTCCTTAGCACAGTCAATGCACACTTCGGGGTGGATCCCCCTCCTTGCACAAAACCTCCACCGACGCTTCTGGGTAGCACTTGATGTCCTGCTGGGCACCTGGGCGGAGGTGGGGCTGGCGAATCTCTCCTTTGTTCCTCGGCGCTTCAGCTCCAGTGTTAGTGGGTTTGGGGTCAGCAGAGGGGGTGGGAAAACCTTGTTTGGTGCTGAGGAACTGGATCTAACCCGAGCCCAGGGGCAAGCGAGCCTTGCTACCTCCTCCCTTGAGCGAGTTCTCCGGAGCTGAGGCCACGCTCAGCTCTCTGACCCTCATTGGAACCAAAGTCCTTGGGAAGCCCCCCCCTCATCCCTCCCCACCCTGAGCCAGCAGGATTCTCGCCCGGAGTGGGGGCAAGGCCGATGGAATGTGAAACTTGCACTTCAGAGTGGCTTTTCTGTCTGATGTTGGTGTTTGATGTATTTAACTTTTAGCAATCTAACTGAGAGTTAACTTATCCAGGGCTGAGAGCCCCACTGCAAGTTTTCTTACACTTTTAAAATGACTATGACATCCTAATTTATACTTTTTTCATATTTTTTTTGTTTTTCTTTTCTTTTTGGGTTGTTGTTGTTCCTGTGTAATCCTGGTCCCCTTTCCTGGCTCGCTTTGGACATTTGAATCTTAGGCAGATTTCTTTTCTCATCTCCAGTAGAACACAAACTGCTTCGAGTCATCAGCGTGAGCAAGAGGTCAGACTGTGGTCTGCTTTCTCCTGTGGATATGTAAATTCCCAAATAAAACATTGCAGTGAAATCTCCCCCGTGGCTTCTCAGCTTTTTAAGCAGCAGGTGTTTTCAGTGGTGCTCCCAGGGTGAGTTGTTCACTCCAGGTGTGGGGATTTTTGGGGTGTTCCCGCCCAGTTCCAAGGCTGTGTCCCAAATGCCAAGGAGCTGAGGGCAGCCAGCACTCCAGGAACGGGGCACAGCCAGGTCAGTGGAGACTTTTATGTACAAGAGACTCAGGTTTGGAGTGGAGGAATTAAATTGTTCGGCTTTACACTCATTTTTCAACAAAGCCTGACCAAGGCTCAGCCCAAAGGTACATTTTAAGGTTACACAGAAAGTTAACAATCATAAAATTATGGAATAGAATGGTTGGGGTTGGGAGGGAGCTGAAGGATCATCCAGTGCCACCCCCTTTGGCACGGGCAGGGACACCTCCCACTGTCCCAGCTTGCCCCAACCTGGCCTTGGACACTTCCAGGGATGGAAGTGGGAAGCCATTCCCCCTCGTCCTGTCCCTCCATGCCGTGTCCAAGGTCTCCCCATCCCTAGGGAAGGTTGGGTGGGATTTGGGAGTCACCTGAAGCTGCACAGGCAGGAAGGTCTGTGGGTGGCTGTGCAGCTGCAGGGAGAGCTCAGCTCCTCGTGGGAGCCTTGAGCTGATGCCACTCTGCATATTAATAATGGTATTTCTTTCCTCGAGTCAAAACCTGCTTTTTCTAGCAAAAAAAAAAACAAAAAAAAGGAGTTTCTTCTTTTCCCTCCCCAGTGTATCTGTTGGGTGACTGTTTTGAAAAGCTCGACTCAAAGCACAGAAGAAAGTTTTCAAGCTGGCTTTAATCATCTTCACTTGCTGCCCCAATACTGTACATGCAGGTACAAGCCAATGAAAATGTGAATAATTCAGGTTTTCCCCTCTTTTTTTTTTTTTTTTTTTTTTAATTTTTTTTGGGGAAAACTGGCTAGGAATATTTTACAAAACAGCGTGCACCCTCACAGCCATCAGTCCTGCTGCATATATAGAAACCACAAAAATACAAGAGTTTGACATTAAGAAAGACCACACACATAGAAAACAGTACAGAACACGGGTAGAAAATTGCCATTTGCTTGTTTGAAATCTATTCCCGCTCTCAAGGACCCATCACAAGCCCATCCCCTTGTCTTGGACGTGGAACTGGGGCTCAAAGGACCCTCCAGTTCCCCCCCTCTGGGGTGATTCTTTTTTTGTTTTAGGGTGGAGTTGTCAAATAGGAGGAATCTGTCATCAAACCCAAGTTTCTGACGGAACAGGAGAGGGGGGTCACGAAATCCAAAGGTATCCAAGGTGAGTGTGCCAGTCCTGGGAGTTCTCCTGCCTCTCTCCTGTTCCCTGGGGTGTGGTGGGGACATGCCTGGCACCTTTCCATTCAGCAGCAATTAACCCCGTGGCTAATTGGCTTCTGGCACTTCCCAGCCTCGTGGGGCTCTCTCGGGTCAGCTGATCCTTCTTAATGCAATTTTTTTTTTTTGGGGGGGGAAGGAGTGGATTTCAGGCTGGAAAATGTGAAGGATTGTGTGTCCTTGTGTCACCCTGAGCTGCACCCCTGCCACAGCAACTCCTTTCAGCTCCACCTCCCAGGGGAGGGGCTGGGATTAGGAATGACAGGCTTGTCATTTAATGAGCTCATCCCTCATCCTACCCCCAACTTTGGACCCTTTTATGCCCCCTCAGACTTTTTTAGGGGGGTTGACACTGTTTGAAGGCATAGGCTGCGTTTACAGGTTTGTTCATTGCAGACAAAACCCCTCACCTGGGAACATAAATTTGGATTTTTTTTTGGCAGGATTCACTAAAAACCCCTTGGTGCTTTTCTCCATGTGCTTGTGCGGGTTTAATTTCCCTGGTGCTGTCAAGAACCAAAATTCAGGGATAAACTTCCAACTTGGAGCTGCTGCTTTCCCCCCCAGAGCTGTTCCTAAGCCATGGGGAGTTTTTTTCCTATTTGAGGTATAAACTTTGGGGATTAATGACAGATTCTTGAGTCCTGGGTCGTGCCTTTCACGATCCAGGTGCTTGTTGGTAGCGTGGAATTGGAGGTGGGGCATTGGGATGACACGATGAGGGGTGGGGAAGGGAAGGGGGGATAATTCCATTTAAACTGCACGAAAAAAATCAAGCCCTTTAAGAAAAACAAGGCCACCAACTTCAAAGTGCTCTTAACATTCACGAGGCACCCGCTGCCAGGGGCCCTGGCCAGTGGGGATGGGGAGGGGGAGCTGCTCCTTCCACACGTCAGGAATTGCTTCGCGCTCAGGACAAAATTCCCTTTTTGTTTTTGTGGGTTTTGTTTTTTAGCCAGAGCTGGGATCTGGGTATTTACACACACAGCCACCCTCTCAGGGACTGGGATTGGTGCTCCCTCCCTCCCTCCCTGCCTGCTCCCCAGGCTCCCTCTCCATTCCTGCCCTGGGGAGGGATTTGGGAGCAGGGCTGGCCTTGGCTTGTGCCACCGAGCCCCTGGGAGGGTGCTGGGGGGGCTCAGGGGGGCTGTTTGACAGCAGAGATGAAAGGAGGGCATGGAGGGTGCCCCTCCAAACCCTCCCTGCCCCCCAAATCACCCCCTGGGCTCGTGGTGCCCTTGCCTCCAGCTCAGCAATCCGCAGGGTGGGAGCAGGTGGGAGATGAACAGCCCAGGGCTGGGACTGCCCTTCATTGCACAGGTACAACAAAACAGAACCTGAATGTGGTCGAGTGCACAAGCTCTGGGTCTGGAACAACAACAAAAAAAACAAAAAAAAAAAAAAAAGAAAAAAGAGGGGGAAAGGAGGGGGACAAATGAAAGAATGAGGTATAGCAACAGCCAGAGCTGCAGGGGGCACGGGGGGCACAGCAGCTCCTGGCCTGGGGGGCAGCTGTGGGACCACGCTGGTTCCTCCTGGATTCCTGGTGTCTGTCCCATCCTGGTATCTGTGCCCTGTCCTGGTGTCCGTGCCTGAGGTGGATGGTCGGGCTCCAGCACTGTGGCAGCTCCTCAGACAGCAAGACAAACACTGCTGAACGTTTTTCCGAGTCTATTTTAAACCCTAAATCCTCCCCAGGTGGGTTCAGGTGAGCAGGATTGTCTTCACCCCGAAATTCCAACCATGCTGCTGTGGATGCTTTTTTTTTTTTTTTTTTTTTTTTCTCCCCCCTAACAAGTTTTTCCTGCAGCTTTTCACCCTTCTTTTCAGCTCCTAAACACCATCCTTGCACCTCTAACAACCAGCTGAGGGTTGGGGGGGGGGGTTTCTCTATGAAAAAGAAATCCTGCCCCATCCCTGGAAGCGTCCAAGGCCAGGTTGGACGGGGCTTGGAGCAGCCTGGGCTCGTGGAAGGTGTCCCTGCCCGTGGAAGGAGATGTCCTTCAAGGTCCCTTCCAACCCATCCTGGGATTCTGTGGAGCAGAAGGCAGATTTCCAGTTGAAGCAGCTTTGCTGGAGGAGCACTGGAAGGGCCCTCATGCCTTTGGATGCAACCCCTGCTGTTCCTGCAGGCGACTCTCCAGATCCATCAGCATGAAATCCCGAAGGAAAGCGGGGAGAGCTCTTCCCATCTTCTGCCATCCGTGATGCAAACCCCATTCAGGCTTTGGGCTCAGCCAGTGAGACAGACAGTGCTGCTGTTTTCCAAACCAGTGGCCAATCCCACACTTTTGGGAAGGTGACAGCTGGGGATGGCCCGAGCGTTTCACGTCAAGCTGGAAGAAAACAGAAGGTGGATTCCTTCTGCCTGGAAAAACATCCCTGGTGCCGATTTTTGGAACTCATTTCGGATCAGGGAGGACCCTCAGGCTGTTCTGGCCGGTGCTGGGGGTTTGTGAGCCCGGGAGAACCAGCCAAGGGGTGAAATGTGGCTTCTCCTGCCCCAGACACCCAGTCCAGGCTGCGCTTCCCGAGTCTCTCCTGCCTCTGCCCGAGCTGTGGTGTCACAGAGGAGATTCCCTGTCAGCAAAGGGAATCCTGATCCCACTCCCCAGGAATTCCTGCTCTTGGATTTGAAACCAAGAGTTGCCTCTGTAAAACTGCTTCTTGAGGAAAAAAAAAGGTTGCAAGAGCTGGACAGGCTGGATGTGGAGGGAATTCTTCCCAGCGTCTCAGGTGCTCTGTGGCGGCAGGTTCGGTTTCCTGATTCCTGGGAATTGTTTCTGTGTCTCACTGGATTTCAGGAAAACTACATTTAAGCATCCTCTCCCCATGCTTTCAGCGTGCCATGATGGCACAGGAGCTGATTTCTGGGCCCAGCTCCTGCTGCCCTCGAAAATTTTCCCTCCACTTTGGCAAATTCAGCCCATTCCAGGCGGGTAGAAAACACAGGGATAACTTAGGCCTTGGAGTCACGGAGTGTTTTCTGTGCTTTGCTGCATGGTGTGACTTTTATTAGCATTTAGGGGATGTTTAAGTCCCATTTCAAGGCTATTTTGGTAAAATCCATCCTTGTGACTCCAGGTGGGGGTTTGATTCCAGCCCCAGCAGCACTGTCAGTGCTCTGTGTCAGGTGGGTGCTGCTCCTCACTGCTGGGGGCTGGGTGTAAAACAGGCTGCAAAGCTGATTTCATTTAGTATTAATTATTCTTTCTAGGGAAAAATATCTGCCAAATCAAGTGGTTTGACTTTCCTTCCACGATGGAAGGTAGAGGAAATAACCTAACCCATAACAATACCGAGGCAGCCACCTTTTGCAAATCATATTGCACATTAAAAAAAAAAAAAAATGCCCTTGGCAATAAAATATTCCCCCAACAACAGAGAAACCCCTGGAGTGCAGAAGCTTCTGGTTTGTCCTGGGATAGAGTTAATTTTCTCAGTGGCTGGCACAGGGCTGAGTTGGGGATTTCTGGTGTGTCCTGTGGAAAGCAATGGGGTGTCCTGGCTTCGTTGTTCTCGTTGCTGGAGGAGGGAAAACATCTACATGGGCTCAGGGGCTGAGAGGGGAGAAGGAGCTGATGGTTCAGTGTAACTGTGGCAGTTCCCCCAGTTTAATTTTCCCACACCGGTGCAAGGTGGGTCCTGACCCAGGGGGGTCGCTTCCCCAGGGGAGTGAGAGGCAGCTCCTGGGGAGGACTGGAAGGGAAGGTCTTGTTGGATTTTGGTCAGTCTGCTGAGGAAGTGATAGTCATTTGAAGTGGTGCCAAGGAGCAGGAGGAACCAGTGCCACGGGGCAGCAAACAGGAACCCAGCAGGGAGGGAGAACTGGGGCGCAGTTTGTTCAGTCACCCCCCCCCAGAGCATCCTCAGCGTGTCAGGGACCAGAAAGAACCCAAAGTCTTCGTGTTTGCCTTGTTCCCTTGTGCCTTCCAGGGGATGGTTCTTTCCTCTGGGTTTTTCCAGCGGGGTTTTGGTAACTGGGGCAGAAGCAGCGAGGCTGCTGCTGGACCTCAGGCGCGTGGTCGGGATGTTCTGCTGCTCCTCACCCGCCTCTGTTCCCTGTCAGAGCACGGGCGTGTGATGTTCCTGGCAGGGAGAGGAGCAGGGAAGCTCTGCTGGAGGAATGCAGAGCTGGCAGGGGAGGGGGTGGGATGCTGTGCCCACAGGAGAGAGAGCAGAACGTCCCTGCAGAGCTGCCTGCTCTGCCCACGCCGCTGTTCTGCGGCCCCGCCACGGGCAGGTTTGGCGTCTTCCCACCGAGACAGGGCTGGTAAAGCAAAAGTAAATAGTGTCAGCTTGGAGGAGCAGAAAGCTTTTCCTCTCAGGATGCTTTCCCTGACGTGCAGTCAGAAATCCAGCGCCGGGCACAGGAAGCTCGGCCTCGTCCAGGCGCCGCCGACCTCGTGGAGCTGCTCCCTGCTCTGCAAGGAGCGTCACCTTCAAACCGGTGTTTGTGCCCGTTTCAGGTGTCAGGGCACCGAGTCTGCCTCCCCAAACCACTGGAGGTTGAGTGCATCCCGTGTTCCTTCCATTGCCATCCAGCCCAGCAGTCGGAACGAGTGCTCCAACCGTTTGCTGCTCCGGCAGAGGATTTCATCCTTCGTGAGGTGGAAGGATGAACCTTTCCCCATCCCAGGGCAGCAGCACTTGGCCTCCTCTTTCCTCAGAGGTCTGTGGTGATTTTGAGTCGGCAAAGTCAAGACAGCAGCTGAAAGTCCTTGTCACGACGTCCCTTAAATTTGGTGCTGTTGGGCAAAGCAGCCACGGCGCAGTGGAGTCCTGCTGACCCCCAGATGTGGGTCTGTGGACCGCAGGGTTTGGGGTTTGTGAACCCCTGGGTTTGGGTTGGGGGTTTGGGAACCCTCAGGTTTGGTTTTGGGGACCCCCAGGTTTGGGGTTTGTGGAGGGAACAGCTTCATCCCAACAGTCTTTTCCCTTCAGGTTTGGTTTTGTTCCGTTGTGGCTGAGCGGGTTCATCGTTCCTGGAGAACCTCGGTCGGTTTGTTGTGCTCTGTGCGTTGTGGAATTCTGTGTCTCGCCAAGAAATAATTGTATAAAAATCCCAACTGTGCTGTGGGTTGGTTTGTGGTGAAGATGGAAGGTCAGAGCCAGCCGGTCGGCAAAAATTCCCCGTTAACCTCTTGTCCTCTTCCAGTCTCCAAACTGCTCATCTTTTGGTGTGTTGGGTTTGTTGGTTGTTTTTTTTTTTTTTTTTCCCCTCTCTTTTGGGAACTGATCCTTCAGGACAGTCATTGGATTAGGTTCATTTTACGAAGAAACCAGAGTTTCTAGTGGTGTCTCCCCTGAGTATTTTCAGCAAATTTCATTTAGGCACCTTCAAAAAAAGCTTCCGTAATTCTCGGGTTTGCTACAAGAACTGGGTCCCTCGGAGGGAACCGAAATGCTGCTTTTAAAAAACAAACAAAACATACAAACAAAAACCCCAAAACACTCATCCTGACGAGAAACTCAACCCAGGGAGTCCCTCGGCCGTCCCCTCTCCGGCACCCGAATTCCAGAGCAGCACAAGCTGCTGTTGAGATGTTCCCCTGTAGCAAAGCAGCGAGTCCAGAGTTGGAGAACAGGGCTGGGCAAACCCCTCCGCTCCTGCTTGGAATTCAAGTATCCAGGAGGGGAGCCCAGACCTTGGGGAGAGCATCCCAGACCTCAAGGAGGGCATTCCAGCTCTCGAGAAGGGCGTCCTGACCCCGAGGAGGACATCCCAGACCTCAGGGAGAGCGTCCCAACCCATGAGCAGGACATCCCAGACCTCGAGAAGGGAATCCCAGACCTCGAGGACGGCGTCCCAGACCTCGAGGGAAGCATCCCAACATGCAGGTGGGCGTTCCTAAACCTCGAGGCGGGCATCCCAACTTCAAGGTGGGCATTCCTGGACCTCAAGGAGAGCATCCCAGACCTCGAGGAGAGCATCCCAGTCCTCGAGGAGAGCATCCCAGTCCTCGAGGAGAGCATCCCAGTCCTCGAGGAGAGCATCCCAGACCTCAAGGAGAGCATCCCAGACCTCAAGGAGAGCATCCCAGTCCTCGAGGAGAACATCCCAGTCCTCGAGGAGAGCATCCCAGTCCTCGAGGAGAGCATCCCAGTCCTTGAGGAGAGCATCCCAGACCTCAAGGAGAGCATCCCAGTCCTCAAGGAGAGCATCCCAGTCCTCGAGGAGAGCATCCCAGTCCTCGAGGAGAGCATCCCAGTCCTCGAGGAGAGCATCCCAGTCCTTGAGGAGAGCATCCCAGACCTCAAGGAGAGCATCCCAGTCCTCAAGGAGAGCATCCCAGACCTCGAGGAGAGCATCCCAGCCTGGAGGAGGAGGCATCCAGACCTTAACAAGGACATCCCAGCTCCAAGGAGGACATCCCAGCCCTCCAGCCGGCCCTCAGGGGAGGAAGGGGCGTCCTGTTCTTCCTGCTCCGTTGGGTCGCCTTCTCCCGACTGGAATTCCCCCGTGAGGCATCACAAGAGTTCATCTTTCGGGTCTCGTTTTGGCCGGACGAGCCCGCGGTCAGCGCGGTGGAGCACAAGGAGAAGACCAGCGGGATGAGGTGAGGAGAGTGCCCCTTTCCCTGTCCTCTCCTGCTTTGGCAATGGCACTGCTCACAGGCTACATGCTGCCGGGAAAAACAAACAAAAAAAAAAAACACTGGGAGCGAGGGGTGGGAAAAAAAAAGGGAGGAAAAATGGCCACCAAAAAGTGCTCGGGAAATGAACAAACGGGACGTGACTGGCAGATGTTCCCGGCCCATCCGGAGTCTCTTGGATATTGCAGTGAGTGTTGTTGTTAGCACGTGGCAAGCTACATAAGAGAAGATGCTACATTCCTCAGAAAACAAAAGTAGTGCTGAGTTGGAATTTTTTTTTTTTTCTGAGTTTTTTTTTCCTTTTTTCCATTGGAAAGCTCTCTTTTCCTTGGAGGCGAGGAAAGGGGGGATGGAAGGAGAGGAACCTCGTCGTCACGCTGCTGCTGAACCAGACCGAGCTGCTCTCGCCGGGGCCAGGAGAGAACTGGGCACCTCGAGGCCTTCCAGGTGCCGGGACGAGGCGTGGGAACAGTCTGGGATCATCGGCAGTCGCAGCCCTCTGGGTGGGGGGGGTTTGTTTTGCTCCTTTACCCCCCCCCCATGCCTCACACCTGGCCCTCGCTCCTTCCCCACATCCCCTCCCCGTGCCGGGACACGAGCGTGGGGAGGGGACGTGTCCAGGGCAGGTTTTCGGGTCGGGGAAGGAGAATTTTAAAAATAAAAATTAAAAAAAAAAAAAAAAAAAAAAAAAAAAAAAAAAAAAAAAAAAGGATATTTACAGCTCTCCACGCCCAGTTTGGGTAGGTCAGGGCGTCTCCTTCCCCCTCCCCAATCCCACTGACTGACCTGCCCCCCCTACGGGCAGGAGGGGCTGGTGGAGCTCTCCAGGGAGGACTGGGACAGGCGGCGGGTCAGAGGTCCGATGCTGGAGTCGGCCAGCGAGGACGTGGGGAAGAGTTTGTACCAGCCCGACACGGTGCTGGAGAGATCCAGCTCCTCCAGGATGATCTGGGCCATCCCCATGAAGCACTTGTGGTCCATGCGCCCGTAATCGCCCCACACGATCACCTGCGGGCACAGACGCGGGTCAGGGAGCTGCCAGGAGGGAATTCCGGGAAAAACACGGCAAACTCAGCATGCCTGGATGGAGAGGACCTGCTGGGATGGGGGCAGGGGGGGTCTGAGGGACAGCAGGGTGGGCACTGGGGCTCTGTCCTTGCTCCCCTCACCCTGGCAGGGTGGGCAGGCCCTGGCACAGTTTCCCGGAGAAACTGTGGCTGCCCCATCCCTGGGAGTGCCCAAGGAGCAACCTGGGCCAGTGGAAGGTGTCCCTGCCCGTGGCAGGGGGTGGCACTGAATGGGTTTCAAGATCCCTCCCAACCCAACCCATTCCATGATCCCTCCATGTCCCTGAAAGCCAAGGGATGGTCACCTGCAGGACTTTGCCCTGGGGACTCTCCTCGAAGAGCAGAGGCTGCTGATAGGATGGGTCACAGCTTTTCTTCACCACCTTGGTCTTCTTCTTGGCCAGGCAGACGCCGTTCTCCAGCAGGTAAACCTTCACGTAGGTGGCTGCCCAGGGAAACAGGGGGAGAAAAATGACACGGGGCAGGATCCTGGGATGATCCCTGCATGGTGTCCATCCCCCACCACCCCCAAAACCCCTCCCTCCCCAGCCACCTACCAGGGATGCACTTGGAGCCCATCTTCGGGATAAGCCCCCGTGCCTGGATCACATCCACCTCCAGCTGCCCGTTCCGGTCAGTCATGCCCACGTGGACGTCTCCTGGATCCCCGTGAGGGATTTAAGGGGAAAAAACGGGACAAGAGGCGGTTGCTTTGGTTCCCCTCGGCAGGGGGATGCTCGGAGGGGCAGAGGAAGCCTCGGGAAAGGGCAGAGCCCCGCAGGTTCCCTCCTCCCAGCGCTGGGACCGGCAGAGGGAGCGGCCGGGGAAGGGCAGAGCATCCTCCGGGATGGAGCCCGTGGCCGGTGCCCCGCGGAGAAGCGCACAGGCCCTTTCCCCCCCGCAGCCCCGTCCCTCCGGTCCGAGCATCCCCAGGCGCTGCCCCTGCTCCGGTGGGCACCCCCTCCCTGCCCGGGCACTCACCCATCGGGGGGGTTGCCAGCGTCTGCCGCCCCACCAGCTGCCCCGGCCCCAGCCCGTCCAGGAAGTCGCTGAACTGGCTCTCGGCGCCAAACCGGGTGGTGGGGAAGATGAACCTGCGAAAGGACTTCGATGGGGCATCATCCGGCTGCCGGTGCCGAGCGAGCCCCGGCGCCCCAGGAGGGTGCCCAGCCCCGCTCCCCTCGCCCCCCGCAGGTGCCTTACGTGCCGTCCGAGCTGTTGCTGTTGGTGCTGCCGTCGGTGGATTCCCGGCTGCCCTGCCGGGTCACCCTGGTCCTCATCTCCACCGCGATGCCGGTCTCGGTGCTCCTCCGGATGGTGCTGCGCAGCTTTTTGGGGCCCCCCTCTGGAAGGGGAGGCAGGAGGTGAGCCCTGGCACCCTCCCCTCCCTGCGTGTGGCTCCCTGTCTCCCTTCTGCACCTCACCCACCGGGAGTCACAGCCTTTCCCTGGGGATGAAGCCCCCCAGGACCCCCACATGCCCTGGTGCCACATGTGCCATGCTGGAGAGCCACGGGCTGCCCATGGCCCCGTGTGCCAAATCCTCCTCCCACAGCCCTCAGCACCGATATCACCACGGCTTTGAATGGCTGAGAATCCCCCCTGCACCCCGGGTACCCCCCTGGGCCCCACACACCACCCCTTGCACCTCAACCATCTCCTCCTGCACCCCAAACGTGTCCTCCCCCTGCATCCCAGACACACCCCCCTCTGCTGAGACCTGCCAGGCTCAGCTCCCAGGTGCTGGCACCACCCCAGACCATTGCCTTGACCTCCAAAATCCCCATGTGCCCATGTCCCCCTGCCAGAGGGGACAGGAACCCCCAGTGCCTGACATCGATGTCCCCCTTTCTCCACGCTGCCCGTGTCCCAGGCGGTGGCAGATGGCAGGAGGAGGAGGGTGGCACTAGCAGCCACCCCTGGCATTGCCCCTGGGCCCTGCTGTGTGCCCATGTGTGTTCTGGCACCGCTCTGGAGCAGCCAGGTTTGTCCTGCTGATTCCGGGCTGTCCCCATGGAAGGGTTTGCCTGCTCCTGGCAGCTCCCCCTGGGCACTGGCAACAGGAGGGTCCCGTCCTGCCATCCCCCCTTCCGTGGCTCCCACACTTTTTGTGTTTGGCTTCTGGGGATAATTAAACCCCCCCAGAACCACTTCAGATGGCTGGAGGGCCCTGCATCAACTCCTCCTTCCAGAGCATTTCCCAGATCATGGGATGCCAACAAGCAGCAGGATAAAGCAGCAGTAACTAGAGGAAAAGCCTGCACTAAAACGAGCTTTGTGCTTCCCCCGCCCCTCAAACGGCTATTTTAAGCGTTTCAATATTTCCCAGAGCCGGAGTGTTCGACAAGTCCTTTCTCCGAGCTCCCACAGCCAGGGCTGGGTGTAAGTGGGGAGGGGGACACTCAGGCCAGGGCACCCCTCTGAAAACAAAGCAGGGCCCGGGGGCCGAGCTGCTCACCAGTCTGGTTGAGCTGCAGGGTGCTCTTGCTCCACTGGGACAGCCCCACGATCGCCACCATCTTGGCGCCCAGGCTGGAGCGCCTCTTCTTGCTGGCGGTGACGGTGACGGAGTCGGCGCTGCCCCGCGCGCTCTTCTCCAGGCTGTACATCTCCCCGCTGATGCTGGAGCTGCGCACCACATTCCTGGCCGCCGAGGAGCCGGCGATGGGGCCGGCGATGGGGCTGGAGATGGAGCTGGAGATGGAGCTGGTGATGGAGCCGGTGATGGAGCCGGTGACGGAGCTGGCATCCCCGTTGAACATGGTCAGCCCCTGCGCGCCCGCCGGCCCCGGCCCCGCTCCGTGGGATCAGCTGTGGGGACAAGGCAGGGGATGTGTCAGGGGTGGTGGCACTGGCTGTGTCGCTGCTGTCACACCCAGAGCAGCCCCGTGGGGGTGGATGGGCCCCCAAGGCACCCACAAACCCACGGAGCTCAGCCCACTGAGTCGGGGGAGGGTTGGGATGGATCTCAGGGAAAGGCTCTTCCCCCAGAGGGTGGTTGGCACTGAACAGGCTCCCCAGGGGCAGTGTCACAGCCCCGAGGCTGCCAGAGCTCCAAGAGGGTTTAGACAATGCTCTGAGAGACAGGGTGGGATTGTTGGGGTGTCTGTGCAGGGCCAGGGGTTGGATTGGATGGTCCTTGGGGGTCCCTTCCAGCTCAGGGTATTCTGTTTTTCCCACCCATGGAGCAAGGCTGGCACAAGAAGGATCCATGCAGCTGCATCTCCCAACATCCACCTCCCGCCTGGGACGAGGGGACCTTTTGGGTACAGCCCCACCCACCCCTGAGAGTGCCCAAAACTGCCCCCAGCCAAGCTCTCCCTGCACGTCTCCCTCTCCAAACCATGGCTGCAGCATCCCTGTGTGCTGCTCCAGCTGAGCCTGCTCCACCCCGGGATGGGAATCCCTGGAGCAGCCAGAGGATGGAGGTGCCAGGGGCACCGGAGCATTTTCGGGTGGCAGAGGCTGTGCCAGCCCTCCTGCACGGCCCTGCTGCCTTCCCTTCCCCATGAATATTTAAACTGCAGCAGCGTGGAGTATCCATCTTCTGAGGAAAGGTGAATTATTAACTGCAGGCCAAGTGAAGCCACTTTATGATAATGGATGGAGGCAGCGCCTGGGAAAATATTTCCCTTTGGAGAGAGAGAGAGAGAGAGATGGACACGAGCACAGGGGAGCTGGGGCTGGGCAGGGGGGCGGGCAGGGGGCTCTGCTGCCCTCTGCCATTGCAGGAAGGGGCTTCACAGGGGGCACACTTGGGATGAGACCCAGCAGGAGCCACGGGCGCAGCTCCAGCCCCGCTGAACTCCCGGATTTATCAATCGCGGGGGCAAGTGGGCAATTAGTCATTAATGTCATTAATGAGCTCCCAGAGCACCCTCCTGGCTGGGCTGTTTTCCTGCCCAGGCTCCCTTGGGTGAGCACGTGGCACTGACCCACGGCCCTCACCCCCCACACTCCCTGTGCCCAGGGGGGTCATCACTGAGTGGGACCCTGGCACGGCCCCCTGCACTGGGCAAGGTTTGGGGTTCAGCACAGAATCAGCCTCCCCTGGTGGGCACGTGGGGTTCTCTGTCTGTGCTGCTGAACTGACACTGGCACAGGGGCTGGAGCCCCTCGGATAAAGCTGTTGGTGTGGGGTCAGCCCCAGCTCCAGAGGGATGGATCCCTTTGGATGAAGCTGTTGGTGTGGGGTGAGCCCCAGCTCCAGAGGGATGGATCCCTTTGGATGAAGCTGTCAGTGTGGGGTGAGCCCCAGCTCCAGAGGGATGGATCCCTTTGGATGAAGCTGTTGGTGTGGGGTCAGCCCCAGCTCCAGAGGGATGGATCCCTTTGGATGAAGCTGCCGGTGTGGGGTGAGCCCCAGCTCCAGAGGGATGGATCCCTTTGGATGAAGCTGCCGGTGTGGGGTGAGCCCCAGCTCTGGAGCCGCCCTGGCACAGCCATGTGCCGATGGCAGCCGAGCTGGGAGAGAGCAGCTCCTGTCCCAGGAGGAGTCAGGGCTGAGCCGCTGCCTTTGGGACATTTGGGATGAACACCTTCCAACGCCACCCGCCGCTCTCCAGGCACGCTCCAGCTCCAAACTCGCTGCCACCACCGAGTTTTCTCTCAGGCAGCACCTGCTGCAGGGAATGGATCCCAACCATTCCCCCAGGCACAGCCTGGTGCCCCCAGGCACCACCTCCCAGGGCCTCAGTTTCCCCACTGGCAAACCTGGCAGTGCCCAAACAAACACAGGTCCCCGTGCAGAGGGCCCGGCCCAGCCCAGGCCCCTCCAGGGGCCAGAAATCCCCGGTGTGAGCGAGCCCCGTCCCCTGCAGGGCCAGGGAGGCACAGGAGGCCCCTTTCCTGCTGCTGTTTCCCGCTCCAGCCACCCCGGAGAGCGCCAGGCTCTGGTGGGAGCAAATTAGATCAGGAGAGCACAGCGCTAATGGGATCATTTCCAATGCAACACACACAGGATAATCCGCTGTGAGGGGAGGGGAGCAGCCCGGGGGAAGGATTTTCCTCACCCTGCCCGTGATTTTACCCCTCATCTCTTTGCACAGTCTGCTTCTGCACAGAGCAGGCGCTGGGGGGGGGGGGTAAAGGGGGTGCCTGATGATCGGTGCTGGGCTGAGGACCGTGGCTGAGTGCTGGAGCCACAGGCTCCCACTGCTGAGCCGGCCTTGGCACGGCCACGGAATCCTTGGCCCTGCCACGGCATCCTCAGCATGGCCACAGCATCCTTAGCATGGCCACAGCACCCTCAGCATGGCCACAGCATCCTTAGCATGACCACAGCATCCTTGGTACCACCACAGCACCCTCAGCATGGCCACAGCATCCTCAGCCTGCTGATGAACACGCAGCCCTGCTGCCGCCTCAGCTCCAGCTCCCTTTCCCCAAGAAACGTGCAGGGATTCAGGGAATGGCACCAGGTTTCCCCACCCCTCGCTCCCGTCCGCATATTTATTCCCGGTATCACAAAACCCCGGGATTCTCCGAGCAAACAACCGCGACGCCGCATCCGAGCCCCCTCCTCCCCGTGCCGCGGGAACGAATTCCCGAACTCCCCGGGGGTGGGAGCAGCCCCTACCCCCACCACGCACCGTCCTTGCGGGAAACAGCCGCCACCGCCAGCGCCGGGAAGTTCTCTCCAGCGAGCCAGCCCCGGCTCCCCCCGCGGCTGGGATGGCTGCGGGATGCGCGGAGCCCCCCGCGCACCGGCCGAGCCCCCGGGAGAGGCGTCGTGGTTGTGGCATCCCCCGGACGCGCAGCACAAGGCAGGGATGAGCACGGCCGGCAGGAAAACCGGCTCCCTGTTGCGTTTGGATCGCGGCTGCGGAGCAGGAACCCCGGCGAGGCTCGGCCCTCCCCGCTCGTGGCACCCCCAAAATAAAAAATAATAAAAAAGGAGAGGAGATGGGGGCATCTTACCGCCCTGTGCCCGGAGGAGGCTCAGCTCAGCTTCCCAGCCCCATCCCGGCCGGACGCGGCCGGTGCCAGGGCTGGGGAATCTTTCCAGGGTTCTGGAGAGCCGGGGCTGTGCTGGCGCTGCTTCAGCATCTCCCTCAGCATCTCCATGGTTACACGGCTGACCCAGTTCTCCTGCCAGCCCCGAGCAGGGCCACAGTGGTCCAGCGGGGTGGGAGGTGACCTGGTGGGGCTTGGGGGGCATCCCCGTGCCAGGGTTTGGGTGTCTGATGATCCCATTGGATCCCTGAGGATGGAGCTGCTGGTGACGGTGGGAAAAGTGGGGATGGAGGGTGGGGGGGTCAGAGGTGACCCCAGGAGTGGATGGATCCCGGTGATCCAACAGTGCCAGGTGTGGAAAGGAACAACCTGGGGCTCTGAGGGA
Source organism: Pyrocephalus nanus (assembly GCA_038380795.1). NCBI lineage: Eukaryota > Metazoa > Chordata > Aves > Passeriformes > Tyrannidae > Pyrocephalus > Pyrocephalus nanus. Next base: position 5,137,857 of record CM076285.1, on the reverse strand, counting down.
GCCCTGGACCCAAATATTCCACAGGAATAGAAACGAGGGGCAAAATGTTGATGGGGGAAAACTGGTGCTTTGGAAAAGGCTCTGGAGAAGGAGGGAGGAGCCAGGCAGGTGCCCCCACACAGGTGGGAAAGTGGCTCCTGACAGTGGGTGGGGAGAGGAGGAGGAGGAGTAGGAAGGTGAGAAATGAGCACTGTGGGGGTGGCTGGGATGCTGCCTTGCCAGGGGAGGAGGCAGAGGGATTTTGGGGGCTGTCTCCTCCTCCCTTGGGGTGGGTGTTCCCAGGGATATTCGGGGTTGGAAACCCCTGGCAGTGGGGCAGCAGGTTCTTCTTTCCCCCAGCCCCCTGTGCTGGGGCTGCCTCAAGCCTGGAGGGAGAGCACTGCAAACTGCTGATGTCTGGAGCAGGTAGGTCCTAAAATCAGCCTTTTTTGGGGGGAAAAAAAAAAAAAAAATCTTGCTAGAGCTGCCACTTTAAGGCCCTGCCAGTCCTGAGCAGGCACAACACACCAGGGCAGGCCACAGCAGCACAGCTCACATGGACACACTCCTCCTTGTATTTGGGAATAAGGCAAGGGCTTGTTTCCCCTAAAAGCACTTAATTCTAATTAATCGCTTCAGCTCTGATAGGCAGTTGCTCATATAAATTTAATTGCCCAACAAGGGGTGTAATTGGGTGCACGTGAGCTGAGAACTAGGAAGTTACTTCAGGTACTGGAATTAAACATCTCACGGCTCAGGCAGGATATAAAAGTTATATCCTGGCTGGAACACCAGCTCCAGGGGAAACAGAAACCTGGGAATTAAAGGATGGGCCCAAATGTGCTCCAGCTGTAGGAAAAGTGGAGCATGGAGGGGAGAGGGTTGGGTGGGGCTGTGCTCAGGGGTCCCACAGGAGCAGCTCCTGCTCCTGGAAAAGGCCTGGCTGTTGGATGAGCGAGGTTTAGTGAGTCTGTGCCTGGGAGGAAGAAGAGGAGGAAGGGCCATAGGGGAAATCCCACAGCATCCTCCAGCCTGGATGATTCCCCAAAAACCAGGTGCTTGGGTGGGAGCAGGTCTGTCTGCAGCAGCCACAGGTTTTCCATCGGGATGAGAAGTGCTGTGGGTGGAGAGATGGTTCCAGGGAGACCAGCTCTGCCAGGTAATGCACCACATCTCTTCTGGGATAACCGGTGGGATGGTATTCCTGCAGCTTGGAAGCAGCTGGGCCTGCTCCAGGTGCTCTCCTCCGAGCTGCCCCTGCACAGGGATGGACTGGGAACACAGCTGGCTGCCACAGCTCCAGCAGAAGTGACGCTCCTGGAAGATGGGATCCATCCAGGAGCACCAGGATGGGGAACCAAGAATTTTCCAGTGGGACAAGCAGGAAACGGAATCTTCCCACAGCCACCTCATGGCCGTCTTTCACTGGGGGCTGGGACAGGTGAGGAATCCAAGGCCATGCACGTCTGAGCCTGCCTGGTGGCCGGATTTGGGGCAGAGCCCCCTCCCGAGGCAGCAGGAGCCCTGACACCGCGCTGTCCTTTTCCCCCCTGTCCCTGTGTGACGTCTGCTGCCCGGGCAAATCAGATCCCTGCCGCATCCCATCGTTTCCCAGGCAACGGGAAGGAATCAGAGGAGCAAGAGCAGGGTCGGGGCTGGGGGACAGCTGGGCCCAACTGGCCGGGAGAGCCAGGGGTGCTGGTGGCACTGCCCTGAGCACGGGGGCACCCCTGGTGATCCAGACTGATCCCACCATGGATCAGCATCCCAAGGCTGAGCTCGGAGCTGTGTCCTGGTGCTGGTGGTGGCCACGCTCGGGACGGGGCAGGGACACGCAGGAGCCGGCGCGTGGCCACCACCAGCAGCCACGTGGCCCCACAAAATCTGGGACAGCTCCATGGGGAGGCGACAGGGACGCAAGAAACCAGCCCAGGGTCTTCGGTGGCCCCCAGGAGACGGGCCAGGAATGGGATCACCTTGCTCAGATCCCAACCCCCCCTTGCCTGGTGCTCGGGCACTGAGGGCACCGGGACCGGTCTGCTCCGGCAGGGAGGGGATGTGGGAAGGAGGGGATGTGGGAAGGAGGGGATGTGGGAAGGAGGGGATGTGGGAAGGAGCTTTTCCCGTTACCCAGCTGCCGCTGCCTTTCCGGCTGCAAGGCTCCCAGCTCTGCAATGCAGCTCACACAGCTCGTCTGCTGTGTGTGAATCCCATCAATATTTCATGGAGCTGCTTCCTCCAGGGGAAGGACTGCTATCAGCCCCGGCTTTCTGCTGCTCCTACCAGCACTCCTCGCACACAACATCTGATTTCCTTTTCCCCCCTCTCCCAGTGGCCAGCACCCAGCAGCCCCCCCTTCCCTGCCCATTCTGCACTGGCAATTATCCCTTTGCCTTCCAGGGGTTTCATATCCCACAGGGACCAAGAGCTCTGGAGTCCCCTCAGGGACCGACCAGATTCCACCTCTGGCTGCTCGTGCCCGCTCACTGCAGGCGATGCCCAGCGTGTCCCCAGGGCCAAACCAGCGGCTCCAGGACGGGTGACCAAACCCACCCACACCCTCCATGGCACCCTCAATTCCATGTCCATCAGCAGGACGTGCCAACAGCCCAAAGCCTGCCTGCCTGGATCCGATTTGCCCTGCCCAGCCGCATCCAGCCCGCAGGTCCCAGCTCGCTCCAGAGCCCAGCAGGAGCCGGGGAGGAGGGTGGGGGGTGCAGGTTTGTTTGCAGAAAAAGTTGCCTTTTTTTTTTTTTTTTTTTTTTTTTAAATGCTAAGACTGCACTATTGTTCCAAAGCTTCTTCAGGGATCAGCAGGAAAGTTGCTTGCCACAGGAAGAGTTCGGAGAGCCGGAGCGATGCCAGGAGGCAGCGGGAGCCTGTGGCAAACACCCCTCGCTCTGCCACCTCTGCAGCTGACCTGGCACAAGGAGCTGGGGCAGGACCCCTGAGGTGCTACCAGCACCTGATTCCCTGCTGGACCATGGAGCAGCTGATCCCAGTGAAGTGCTGCTCCCTGCTGCCGTGGCTGGGGAGGAGGGTGATGCACGAAGATGAGGCCAAAAGCTCTTGCGTTGCTCCAACAACCAAAGCCAGGGCAATTCCCTATTTTTGGGTTGAGACCTCCAGCTCCAGGAGTCCCCTTTCCTGCAGGAAGGATGAGGAGCCTGGAGAGGCTCCCACCACCACCCAACACAGCATCCCGGAGCAGGAAAGGAGCCTCTGAGGCAGCGAACACACGGAGTGTCAGCAGGGCTGTCAATTGGAGCCAAATCACTTCACAATAATTCCTTAACAAGGCTGTTTTCCTGCTCTTTGAGAAGCTGTGACAAAACATTTAAAGTGCGTTGACAGGGGATGCAAGGAGCTGGTGAGGCACGGCTTGGGTTTTAATAAGCAGGGAAATTAGGGATTTTCATCACCTTAAACTGCATCTTGTATCCATGTGATGCTTCCCGGAGGGCTGTGCTGCAGCGAGAGCCCACGGAGCTCAGAGGGGGTGGACTGGGTGTGTGTGTGGGGGGGGGAGGAGGCTGGAGGGGATTTTCCCCCTGAATTGGGGTGAAAGGGGCCAAGCAAGGTTAAGACCAAGGCGCCCCAATCTGATCCTCTGTCCCTGTCCCACAGAGGCTGCGCTGCGAGGACAGGGCTGGAATGGGAACGAAGAAGCGAGAACTCGGAGTGCTGGGCCGTGGGAGGTGGCAGGAGTTTGCCCTCACCAAAGGATGGGGGAGAAGGTACACGGGGACAGAAGTGTGAGCACAGCAGGAGTGGCTCTGGGGAGGTGTCGGTGCAGAGAGAAACGGGCACACACCAAAGTGGGGCTGGAGGTGAAGGGGGCAGAGCAGCCACTCAGCCACGGGGGAAGGGGAAGGGGCTGGGCTGGGCAGGTGGTCCCACACCCCTTGGCAGAGGGAGGACCCTGGGGCTGCTTTGCCCGGCAGCAAAGCCTGGCTTTGGCCTGCAAGCCAAGCCCAGCCCTGTCCCCCTGGCTCCGGGGGATCCGCAGCCTCCCCCTCTCAGCACACCAGTGAAAGGAGCAGCGCAGCCCGTGGGATGTTCCCTGGGCACCAAGGGATGGGATTCAGCCTTGGGAGCCCCCTTGCTGTATTTCCCAGACACCCAGGAGTGGGCACTGACCAGCACAGAGCCCATCACAGCCACCACCTCCCGTGGGGACCACCATGAGCTCCCACACGGTGGCCCTGGGGGACTGTTTTGAGGTGCAGAGCAGAAGGGGGACAGAGTGGGGACACGGTGGTGCCAGGGGATGAGTGATGCCCACACTGCCCTCGGGCTTCTCCCCACTCACTGTCACCCAAGACACAGTCACAGCAAGAAGGAGCAGCCCAGGGGTCTCTGCCCATCCCCGGGCACCGTTTCCCTCTCCCTCACCAGCTCCTTCACACATTTCCCTACAGAACCGACCAGGGCACCTGCCCCAAACACCACGGAGGGCGGAACGGACTCCCGGGATGGAGCGAGAGGCAAACCAATCCCCGAAGCCCAGGCTGGAGACACCGGGAAGCCCGGGACGAGGTGAGCCCTGGCCGCACACGAGCCGCTCGGGGTTAGGATGGGACCCTCGGCAGGAACCCCCCCCTCCCACCCCCTCCCGGCTTTCCGGGTCCCTCTCCCCGTTTTCCCGGCCGTGGGGACCGGCGGGCACGGGACGGGCTTGACGTCAACGGGCTTTCAGCGGGGATGATGGATGGCACGGGAAAGCGCTCCCGTTGCCGAGCCGCCGGCCGGGAAGCGCTGCCCGCCCGCCCCGCACCGGGGAGGGCTCCGGTTCACCGGAGCTCTGTGGGTTGGGACGGAGGGGAGCGCGGCCGCAGCCCCCCACTCCCCCTTCCCCCCTGCTTTCGGCGCAGCGCTGTTTTTGGGGTGTTCGCATCCCCGCTCAGCGCCCGGGCAGTGTTTTAGGGGTGCCTCGGGCTGCGAGGAGGGAAGCACCGCGTTTCTCCCCGCGGCGCTCAGGACCCCTCTTCCCACCTCCTCCCCTCTCCCGGAGCGCCCATCCCGCTGCTACTACCCCGGCACCGCATCCGCGACGGGCATCCCCCCCCGCACACACACACGCCCAGCCCTTCCCCCAAAAAAACCCCACAAATAACCAAGCCCACCGCTCCCGCTTGCCGGCCGCGGGCGGGGGATGCTGCGGGGCAGGTGTGGCCGCGGGGAGCGGGGCTGCCGCGGTGCCCGGAGCACCGCACCCCACGGGCACTCACTCACCGCTGCCGCCGCCGCCGCCGCCCGTGCCCGCTCCTCCCCTCGGCCCCGGCGGGCTGCTGGGAGCGGCGGGCGGGGGAGCCCCGGGCCCGGCCCCGACGGCCCGGGCGGCGCGGAGAGGGGCCGGTACCCACCGAGGGGTCGGCCCGGGGCTGCCCGGTGACCCCGCAGAAGATGCGCGGGGAGAGTCGCCGGCCGGACCCCCAAAGGCGGTGGCGGGACCCTGCATCCATCAGGTGGAGCCTGAGGGCGGATGGGAGCATCCTGCACCTGCCAGCTGGACCCCCGGAGCATCCAGATGGGCCTGCAGCCATAAACTGGACTCTGCATCCGTGATTTGGGCCCCGAGAGCCTCCAGCTGGACCCTACACACATCAACTGGACCCTAGACCCATTAAGTGGACTCTAGACCTGTAACTGGACCCTTCACACATCACTCGGGCTGTAGACCCATTAATTGGATCCTACACACATCAGTTGGACCCCAAGAGCCTCCAGCTGGACTCTACACCAATTAACTGGACTCTAGACCCATTAACCAGAGCTCAAGAGCTACCAGCTGGATCCTACACCCATCAAGTGAACCCCAAGAGCCAGCAGGTGGAACCTGCACCCATCAGTCGGACCCTGCGCCCATCAAACAAACCCCACGAGCCTCCAGATGGACCCTGCGCCCATTAATCAAACCCCAAGAGCCTCCAATGGACCCTACACCCATCAAACGGATCCCAAAAACCTCCAGCTGGACCCTACACCCACCAGTTGGACTCCAGAGCTGCCGCCTGACCCTTCTCTCGTAGCTGGACCCGGAGAGCTGCTGGCCAGCCCCCCTCTGCTCTCACCCTGACCCCAAGTGTCCCCACGCAGACCCCAGACCCCTCAGTGCCCCCAGGGGGCTCCGGGCAGACCCGCAGCGCTGCCAGCCTGTCCTGCTGAGCCCGGGTGCTCACGGAGCTCCTTTGGGAATGCACAAATCTCCCGGCTCCGATGCCTTGGCTGCCGCTGGAGCACGAGCGTGGCCCTCCCAGGGGGACGGGGACCGAGGGGGCACTGCCAGTGCCCTGGTTCCCTCCGAAGGAGGGGTCTGGAGTGGGGGAAAGGCAGCGATTCCCGGCACTGCCCTTGGACTCACCTTGGCTCCCTGGATGCAGACACTAATTTCCCTCCGAGCAGCGTCTCCTCCACTCCTGGTAAATTCCTCCAGTGCTTTCCCTGCGTTGCCTCTGCCGGCTGCGCACCGCGGCTGACATGGAGCCACGTGCCGGGAGGAAAACCCTCCTTCACCGCCTTTTAACTCTGTCCCTCCCTCAAACACTGCCAGCCTTGGGTTTCCCGGTGGGAAGGCTCCCCATCCCCACCGTGCCGGGAGTCCCGGGACCACCACCCCGCACCTGGGGCCGCGGGAAACCACCCGGCCCTCGCTGAGCTGGGGATCGGGGTGTGGGGACTGCTTTGGGATTGTGTTCCCAGGGGGAGTGGGGTGCTCAAACCATCGGTGCAGGGAGCATGGGGTGGGAAAATTCCCCCTGTGGCAGCTGCTGGAGGGGAAGGACAGGGGAAAAAACTGGGATGTGGCGGGTTGTGCACGGGAAAGCTGGTGAGGAACAGGAATAGCTGAAAGAACTAAATATGGAAACTTGGATAAAACAGCGCTGAAGTAGGGAGATGGTTTCCTAACAGGGTTCAAAGCATATAAACAAACTCAGGGAGGAGAGAGGTTGTCCAGAGGAGCCTTTGTGAGGAATACTCAGGAAAACCAGCCGAAAATCTCTCAGTAGGGGAGCCTGTTCCATCAAAGCAAACTTCCAGCGTTGTGGAGAAAGTGTCAGCCCTGGGAACGCATTGTTTGGGGGGAAGAGATAGTGAAAACACATGCCTCAGCCACTGAAAAGAGTCTCCTTTCATTTTTTTCCCAAGTGCCACATTTCCACGATAAAACAGGAAGTTTCATGGCAATGATGAAATAATTCCATTGGAAGTTTTTTGCCTGACTTTGGTTTTCTGCTTCCCCTTGGCAGGTTGCTCCGGGATCACCAACCTCACACCGGGAGGGACTCGGTGGTGGTTTGTTCCTGCAGATTTGAGCAGATTCTGGCACCGATCCCTCGGGAAGTGCCTTGGGCAGGACCCCCCCAGCTTTGGCCTTGTGTGCTGGGATCCCATCAGAGCTCTCCCACCTCTCATGTCTCTAAATCCCTTAAGGAGCTCAGCTCTCCGGCCTCTCTGCCGGCTCCTCACCACCTTCTCCTTTACCTTTTGGGTCCGTGCCGGCCCAAAGGGGGTGGTTTAATGCGATTATGGCAGTAAAAACCCCGTAAGAGGATTCCCAGGGCTCGGCTTCCCGGCACTGCAGGGGCTCGGGGCAGCACGTGGATGGGGATGAGCTGGATGTGGGAGAGCGGGGAGCCCGGGAGAGGCTTCGTAAGCTGAGCCAAAGCGTGGTGAGGGTGACCTGCAGCCCCCCGGGGGTGCCACGTGCTGCCTTTCCCTGGGGCAGGATGGGCATTTCCACACGTGCTGCGGATCCTGCTCGGCCTGGAGAAAGGTGGGTGGAACGGGCAGCGGAAACACAGAGAAGAGGTGAGAATTTTGGGGGTCCTGGGGCTGTCTGGAGGGTCTTGGAGCTGCCCTGGGGCATCCTGGAGCTTCCCGGGGGACTCTAAGGTTGCCCAGGAGGTCCTGGAGCTGTCCTGGCTCTGATCAGAAAAGGTAAAAGCACCTCTGCTCTGGGTTCAAACCTCAAACTACCCGAGTGCAAAAGGTGACCCACAGCCCCAGGACTGGCACTGGATCATCCCTGTCCTCCCTCAGGCCTTTTGGTTTCCCAAGGAATCCTCTGGCAACACCCAAACCATCCTCTTTCCCGAGTCAAATTATTTTTCTGGGGTTTCATTTCAAAGCAAAGATGAGGTTTCTACAGAGGCTTCAAAAATCTGTGTCCAGGCAGATAAATACTCTTATTAAATATCCTTAAATTTATCAGAGGGATGGTCCCCAACTTGGAGAGGCACCAGGTGGGATGTGGCACAAAGGGTCAGGGAAAAAACGGGCCCCAAAATCTGGCCTTAAAGAGCCCCCTTTTCCCCCCAAATCTACAAAGCAGCGTGTCCATATCCATAAACAATTTAAATCCAGTTTTTCCTTTGCTTGTGGATTATTGCCCCAGAGCAACAGCTTGTTTGGGATGAGTCCAGAGCCCTGCTGGAACGGGAGTCCCGGGGGACGGCGGGGGCTGAGCTGGGAAGGGCCAGGCCTGTCCCTGCTGCTCCGAGAGACGATTTTCCTCAGTGTCAAGCAAATCCAGCCCTCCCAAATCCGGCCCTGGGGTGCAGTTGGAGCAGCACAGCTCCTCGGGGAGCGTGGGAGGGATCAGCTGAGCAGGTGGCAGGTGCTGGGGAAGCGCAAACTCAACGAGCCACCACCAGATTTATGCAAGCGCCGATAAAGCCGAGTGGAAAAGCACTTTCTCCTTTCGTTTCCTTTTTTTTTTTTTTTTCTCCCTCTTTCTTGTTTTCCTTGGCTCCTCCACGCTCTGGGCAGGCTGACAGGGAGCTCTGTGTTTGCTGGGATCCTTCTGGGGAAGCCAAGAAGCTCCAGACAATGGATCCATTGCTACCCAGGGAGCAGGTGGGGAGGAAACGGAGCGTCACAGGCACAAAGGGATCCAGCAGGAGGAGGATTGTCCAGAAATCCCTGGAGTGGGGCTGGATCCTGGCAGGAGGAGCAGCTGGGTGGTTTGGCAGCGGGGCCTGGCAGCACTGTCAGCAGCAGGGCTGGTTAACTGATTTACAAACGAAGCATTTTGAAGGGGGGTGCTGGGGATCGTCGCCCTCCACGCTGCAGTGGGAGGGTGGCTCAGAAATTAGGGAATTAAAAAGAGAGAAAACAAACTGTAGCAGCCATGAGGGTGGTGAGGGGCTGGAATGGATTTCCCAGAGAAGCTGTGGCTGACCCATCCCTGGAAGTGTCCAAGGCCAGGTTGGACGGGGTTTGGAGCAACCTGGGCTCGTGGAAGGTGTCCCTGCCCGTGGCAGGGGGTGGAACGGGGTGATCCTTAACGTCCCTTCCAACCCAAAGCACTCCATGATTCTATGACTTTTATTTCTCTTGGCTGCCTTGCAAGTGCCCTGAGCTGCAAGACTCCCAATAAAACGGCAGGAATTCGCTGTAAGACATTTCCCACTGCGGTGCCAGCTCGGAGCCCCCGGGGTGGCCGCGCTCCGAGGGCGCAGCGGCCGCACAGCTCGGTCCCAGCTCCTGCAAAAATCACGGGACAGAAGCCATGGATCTCACCTCCCTGTGCCCGTGGGAGGCAGGGATTGCGGGATGCAGGAGGGATTTCATCCTCCGTGCCAGAAAAGTGCCCCAGCAGTTTTGGGAAGGGTGAACCGGGAGTGCAGCCCCCGACTTTCCCATCCCATCTCAAACGATGTTTAAAAGTGATACCTGAGGATTTTACATCATGAAAAACTTGATTTAAAAATCACATAAAAAAAGAAGCCTTTCTAGGTGAAAATTTGGGCACGGGAAAGACGGTAAGGAGGCAAAGGTGGAGTCGCTTCCAAGGAGAAGTGATTTTTTTTTTTTTTTTTTCCATGGGAAAAATCCCAAAGCAGGATGAGTCACCCCTCAGTGTGCCATGTCCTGGAGCCAGCAAAGCCATCCCTGGGAATGGGAGAGCTGGCTGTCCCTGGGAATGGGAGAGCTGGCTGGAGCAGAGCACAGACTTTTGCTTGAACCGGCTCCAGGGTGGCAGGAGAAAGTCATTCCGTGCTGATGGATCCGAGCCCTCGGACAGCTCAGCCAGGTTGAACTTGGACAGCTCTCAGGGCTGTGACAGCAGGGCTGGAAGTGTCCCTGGGTGAGCCCAAAAGGCTCAGGGAGGGCAGGGCTGAGGAGCCTCGTTGCCAGTGCCATCCTGGTTAAGCAGAGCTGCTGTTACGTGTCTGTACAATGAGGCAAAAAAAAAACCCTAGTAGGAAACTGCTATTTTACTGCTCTGTTTAATTAAAACAACTCATCTATTAGAGGTATGGATGATTCCAGTGATTACTGGGACTACCATGGATAATGCAGCAGTGTGGGAATAAAGCCCTTGGATTTCTCCACGGAGCTGGGATGATCTCCAGGATTAAACTGCCCTGCTTAAAAAGGGACAGCAGCTTTATGAGCAGCTCAGGGGGATCACTCAGATCCTGGGAAGATCCTCAGGACACCAAACCCCCCCTCAGGTGAGGGGCTGGGAGTGAGGGAGCAGCTTCAGACGCAGCCCTGGGTCACTTTGGCTTCACATCCCACAAAAGCTTACCTGGGATAAACCCTCCCATCCCATGGAAATACAAACCCAGCTGCTCCCACTGGAGGTTGTTCCAGAACCGATGGATTTGAGTGGTGTGTCCAGGAGCCTTTTTGAATGTCGACCTTATCCAGGGGTTAAATCTTACCTCGTGCCAAATAAAACCTCATTTGCTGCTGCTCAGACACCTCCTGTTCCTCCTCCCTTTCTGGATCTGTTTGTTGTTTGTTTTTTTTTTTTTCTGAAGAGCAGCTGCCTTGACTCTCTGCTCAAGGAGAGGGAAAGGATCTCTAATTACTTTATCTATTTATTTCAGTAACATTTCCCCCCAAGGACGTGAACAGCCAGAACTCTGTGGTGCACCAGATTTGTGCAGTGACACGAGTTACTTTCCTTTTGTGTGCATGTATAGTTACACAATATAATGGGATTCACTGGGTCAATCCAGTTACTACCTATTTAATCGATTATTATTGAAATACAAATCCAAATGATTATTATAAAATGTCAAATTTATTATTTATTATACCATTTACAAAAAGCCCTTTAAAATTCCCCAGAATATGCCGAATTCTGGCCTGGAAGAGGCTCATCACTCTCTTTATCCAGCATCTTTGACGGATTTATCCACCACCCAATTTATTACAAGCACACTTCACAGCGAAGCACCACCTGCTCGCTTTACAAAGGAAAAACCTGGCAGGTGGCCTGGGGAAGACTTGGGAGAAGCCTGACGGGAGCCGCGGCCCGCAGGGGTGCAGGACAGGACAGGGCTATCCAGGAAAGAGACTCCGTCCGCCCCTCAGGGCTCGGCCGCTCCCCCTTCCCCTCACACCGGGCCCGCCATGGCCCCGCCCGCCCCCGCCGCTCTCGCGAGATTTCCGCCGGGTCACGCGCCCGCCGCGGCCCGCGGAGGCGGGAGGGGGGAAGGGGGCGGAGCCTCCGCCTCACGGCCCCGCCGCCATCTTGTTTCTCGGCCGCCGGGCGCTCACTCCGCTCCGGTCGCCCCCCCCATCATCCGCCCCAACACCCGGGGCCTCCTTCCCCTCCCGCCTCCCGCCGCCGAGCCGCGCCGCGAGGAGCAGCGGGCGCCGCGAGGAGCAGCGGGAGGTCGCGGCGTGGGCCGCCCCGGTGAGTGCGCGGGGAGGGCGGCGCGGGGATGGCCCGTGAGGGGACGCGGGGCGGGGGCGGCCCCTCAGTGGGGTCGGTGCGGGCCCCCCCCCCCATCCCCCTCCACCCCAACGGCCGCGCGCGGCGATTGGCCCGGGGCGCGGCGCGCTCGCTGATTGGCCAGCGCGGGGGAGGCGGGAGGGGGCCGGCGGGCGCTGATTGGGCGGCGGGGAGCGGACCGCGAAGAGGACTGCAAGCGGACCGTTGTCCCGCGCGCGCCCGGCCGGGGGGGGGAACCGGGACCGGATCGGGGGGAACCGGGACTGGATCAGGGGAAAACGGGACTAGATGGGGACCCTCGGACCGGGCTGTGGGCAGGCCCTGGCACAGGTTTGCCCAGAGAAGCTGTGGCTGCCTCATCCCTGGAGGTGTCCAAGGCCAACTTGGAGCAACCTGGGCCAGTGGAAGGTGTCCCTGCCCTTGGCTTTGTGGTCTTTAACTTCCCTTCCAACCCAAACCATTCGCATTCAGAGGGAATTCTTTTGGCCTGGTGGGATTTCACTGGGGTCGGTTCCTTCTCCAGCTGCGGCATTACCTGGGCTGGTTTGGGGGTTCAGGGCTGGTTGGGGGTGCAGGACAATGGGGGTGACAGTGTTGGCTTTCATGGTGCCTGAGCTGTGTCCCAGGGTGGTTCCCTTTCCCTCCAGTCCTACAAAACTTCCCTCTTGGGCCATCGAACATCCCTGGCTGCCGTTGCCCTTGGCAACATCCCGTGTCTTTTCTTAGGTTTATCCGTGCCCTCTTTAAATTAGGTGCTGTTTTTGGACTGGGCTATTCCTGCTGGGTCTGTTTGTCCTCAGGTGATCCGGGCTCTGTTCCAGCCTGGGCCCAGGTACCGTCCCTGGGTGTTGTGGGGACACCCTGGTGTGGGATGTCACAACCAGGGACAGCACCCAGGGAATGGCTGGAGCTGTGTCAGGGCAGGCTCAGGTTGGATCTCAGGGAAAGGTTCAACCCTTTGAGATTCCAGAGCAAGAACAGCTGCTATGATTGAAAATAAACCCTTTACAGAAGGGCTTCCCAAATCATTTCAGTGGGTTTTTCCCCCACAGATAAACCGTTTACTTCGGGACTTGCCAAAATTAATTTGGGTGGGGTTTTTTTCCCCCAGAAATAAACCCTTTACTGATCCCAAGATTATATCAGTTTTCACTGTCACCTAGAATTATTAAATACTCTGGGAGCAGCAGCTCAGTGGCTGTGCTGGGTTGTTCCCAGGGCTGTTCCCAAAATTCCTGTGAGCAGAAGGGTGACAGGGGGGGTCCTTGGGATGTGACAGAGCACACGGGAATGTGTTTGGGCAGTGGAAATTCCAGCCAGGCATTCCTGTGCTCCGCAGGAAAAGGTGCTGGGGCTGCTTGGGGTTGTTTTTCATACCACCAAAAGTACCTCACATACCTCCAATAGTCAGAATTCCACGGCTTCCAGGCCCAGGCTTTTATCTGAGGAATGACACAGGAAGAGAACAGAGTGTATTTATTTATTTTAAAGTCTTGTTTTAACCACTTGCATTGACCAAACCACCGGGAAGGGTCTATTTTTAAATTAATCTCCCCTCGCTATCAGATTTCAAACTGATTTCATCTGCAGGACCAGTCGAGCCTTGGCTGTGCTTCCCAATATTTTTTTTCCTCGGGATAATTCCATCAGCACGTTATTTCCAAGCAGTGAATTATACCTTGGAATGCTGGAAATCTGCTGGGGCGTCGTTGGTGATCCGCTGGGAATTGCATGTCCAGGGGATAAAACACCACCCTGGGCTTGGACAGCACAGCATTCCCAGCTTTCCAGCTGATCCAAAGGGATGCTGGGGGCTTGGGGAGGGTGAAGCTGGCGTGTGGGTAAAGCTGTGCAGGGGAATTGTTGGTGTTTGCAGGTGGGAATGCCGGAGGGATCCAGGGCTGTGCCAGGGACCTGCCGAACCAGGGAGTTTGGAAAGAAACCTGTGGGGTGTTTTTTTCTCGTCCTGTGGGTTATTTGTTGGTCTGGAGACACGTGGGAGTGTCAGTGTGTGGTCCAGGGTGGTTTCCATAGGAGAGTCCATGAAATGGGGATAACGGCCAGGGAATATGTGCCTGTTCCTGCCCTGGGGGGGCACATCCAGAGCTGTGTCCAGGTCTGGGCTCCTCAGGGTGAGAACGACCAGGAGCTGCTGGGGAGGGTCCAGTGGAGGCCACAGAGATGATCTGGGGTCTGGAGCATCTCTGGGATGAGCAGAGGCTGGGGGAGCTGGGCCTGGTCAGTCTGGAGAGGGGAAGGCTGAGAGGGGATCCATCAATCCCACAAATATCTCACCAGTCCATACAGAAATCTCCAGGGGGTGTCAGAGGATGGTCCCAGACTCTGTTCAGTGACAGGACAAGGAGCAGTGGCCATAAACTAAAACACAGCAGGTTCCACCTCAGCCTGAGGCAGAACTCCTTTCCATGGAGGTGGCAGGGCCTGGAACAGCTGCCCAGGGAGGACATCCCAGACCCACCTGGACCCGTCCCTGTGTCCCCTGCTCCGGGTGACCCTGCCTGGGCAGTGGGGTTGGAGTGGGTGATCTCCAGAGGCCCCTCCAGCCCCAAATCCTCCGGCATTCCCTGATTCCATGATTCCCGGCCCCGCGCGCGCTCCCGCCGCCCTCTCGCGCGCGCGCCGCCCCCGTGACCCGCCGGGTGGGAGGAACCCTGTGGGAGAGTGACAGCGGGGCGGGCCAATCAGCGGCCTCCCCAGCGCTTTCGAACGGCGGGGGGCGGGGGAGCAGCCAATGGGAGCGCGGCGGGGCCTGGGGGGCGGGGCCAGCGCTGACCCCTGCGGCCGCCGCTCAAGGTAACTTGAAAAGCAGGAAGCGGCCGGCGAGGCTGCGCCGGGGCGGCGGCCAATGGGAGCGGGGTTCGGCAGGGGAGGGCCGAGAGATCGGCCAATGGGCGCGGGGGGGCCGCGGGGCGAGCAGCCAATGGGCGCGGGCGCGGGGCGGGCCGGGCGCGCGCAGCGGGGCGCGCGGGGCCGCCGCCGTTAAAGGGGCCGCGGGCTCGGCCCGGGCCGGCCCTCAGGCGGGGGGAACCCCCGGCACCGGCCCCGCGGGTGCTCCTCCGCACACGGGGGGCATGGCTACCGTCCCCCGCCCGCCGGTGAGTGCCCAGGGGGCGCCGCGCCTCGCTGCGGGGGCGGGCAGGCCGCGGGGGGATGCTCGCCCCGGTGTTGCGTGTCCCCGGTGGGAGGGGGGGTTTGGGGGGCGTGCAGAACAGCGGGGTGACCCCCCCGGTGGTCCCCGCAGCGTATGGGGGTGCGAGGAGAGGGGGGTGAAAGCGGCGGGTCGACCTCCCCGCCGTGCTCCCCGCGCCGTGGGCCCCCCCGCACTGCCCTTGAGCGGGCAGGGGGTGGCGGTGCCCCCGCACCCCGAGACCCCCGGCGGGCCCGAACGACCCTTTGTTATCGTTTTTATCGCCGACCCCCTCCCCCCGCATCCCCCCCCGAAGGTCACGGGCGGCGCTGACAGTGCGGGGAGCAGCGATTAACGGAGGGGTTCGCAGCCCGGAGGGGCTCCGGGACCCCTCCCGGGGATCCCCCCCGGGACCCTTCCCCGGGACCCCCCGGCCGCCGCCGCCGCCGCCGCACAACTTGGAGCGGGGCCTGCACGAGTGACCTTGAAATGCCAGAGCTCGGAGCCGCCGCGGTGAAGGACAAAGTTTGTTCGCGGCACTTTGGACTGAGGAAAAAGGAAAAAAAACGACAAAGAAAAAAAAAGACAAAAAAAAAAATAACCACGGCGAGGGTGGGGAAAAAAAAAAACCGGATCCGGTCCTGCCGGACACCGGCGGAGAGCAGGGAGATCCCGATTAAAGTTAAGTTTTGGGCCGGGGAGGTGAATCACATTGCAGGCATTCCTTGGGGGAGATGCTCGGTCCGTCCTGTCCTCTCGGGGTGACACAGCTCACCCTTCTCCCCTCTCCCTCCCTCCCTGCTCGTCGTTGGCATTAAAAGTGGGATTTGGGCAAAACGAGAGGGAATTTTCGCTGCTCAGCCTGGTTTTGTAGGGCTTTTAGGAAGCGGGTCCCAGGCCCAGGAACCTGCTCTGAGCCCCCTCTCAGGATTCCCATTGGCTTGGGTCTTCACCCTGAGATGTCCCAGCCCCAGAGTTGTTGTTTCGGGTAGTTTGGATTTAAATGTGTCATTTTAAATCAGACTAAGGCAGCGCCTCATCCCTGGTGATGAAACTTCTTGGCATGTCACAGTTCTGAGTGGGAGAAAGGGAAATGTCACCGCAAGTCACCTCTCAGTCGTGAGGGACGTTCCAGGAGCTCCTGGAGCGGGTTGTGGGCCAGGATTGGGGGCTTCACCGTGAGTATGAAGGTCACTGCGAGCATCTTGAGGCAAAAATGAGCTGCTTTCATGTATTTGCCTCCAAAGTGGGGTGTGCTCAGCTGCAGCGTGCTCAGAGGTGCTGGCACCGTAAATTAGAATTAAAAACCCTGCAGAAGTCTTGGTTGCACCCAATATTTGTCATATTTCGTGGCTCCAGCTCGCAGGAGGCTGGGGAAGAAGAGGTGCTGCTTGATCTTTCTAGGTCAAGAGCAGCAGGAAGAACCTGGGAACTCTGTAAATGGATTTATTAACAAATTACACCAATTCCTGACCTTTTTTCTTTTTTTTTTCCCCCAGCACCATAAGGGGCAGGAAGGTCCTTGAGGTCCCATTTTAATCAGTGAAATTTGTGTGTCCCCTGGGAGATGGGTATTTTTTTTGGTCTAGAAGGCTCATCTTTTTATTTTCATGACTTTTCCACACTTGTTTTCTGTCCCAGGCGAGGCAGTGAAGGTGTAAAGGACATTTTAGAAGGTCCCAAGTTGGGCTCCTCAGCCAGGAGGAGGAGGAGGGTTCGTGTGAGGTGCTGGGTGCCATCAGGAGGTCACCTTTCCAGCCAGTGTATTTGGGGTTTATTTTGTTTAATCGGACTAATATCTTGCATTTATATAATGGGGGTGACATCTGTATTTTAATGGAGTTGGCACACCAAGTGCTTTCTTCATTTCAGGGCTTTATTTTGCTCTGCCCGTGTCCTGAGTGAATTAAAACGTGGAGATTTGTGCCCCCTAAAGTCTTGAATTATTGTTTGTGTTTTGCTAAAGGAGATAAACACGAGTTTATCTTGTGTTTCAGAGTGATGAAGTCAGTTTATCTTCTGCTTCAGAGGGGCAGAAAATTCAGCAGCTCTTACAAGGGGCACTGACAGCAAGAACAAACTTCAGGACACCTGCCAAAGTTGGGGTTTTTTTAAAAAAAAGAGTGATTTGGTGGGTTTTTTTGTTTGTTTGTTCTCAAAAATGTCAGATTTTCTCCGTGCTGAGACCTCACTGAGGGCATTTTCGTCCCTTGTCTGTTTATTTGGTCACTTCCTGCTAAATCAGAGCAGGTCACTTTGAGCTGGGTCTGCTCCTGCACTGAAGGTGACCCTGGAGGGTGGAGATTGGCAGGTTTATAATAAAGGAACACTTTTTTTAAAGTAAAATAAAATAAAAAAGGTGAAACCCCCTGATTTCACCATGCTGGAGTTAAGGAAGATCTCCAGATCTCAGGGAGGTGAAAGACTTGGGGCTGTTTCCGGGGAAAGAATTGATTTGAACTTTTGCAAGATGCCATTTGATAATGGAACTTACCCCAGGAACAGGAACATTGGCTGTTCTGTAGAACAGCAGAACCAGAGAGAGATTTTTATACAGAGAAAAAAAAAAATAGGAATAGATGTAAGTATAGAACAGTAACCCTGCAACCCTTAAAATCATCCCAGTTATTCGACTTTTCTGCTCCCAGGAAGCACAGGCTGGTGCAGCCTTTCCCTCTGCTTTAAAATCACAAATTATTAGGAATAACTCGTATTTTGTGGCATTCAGGGTGTTCTGGTTGTTTCAGGGCTGTAATTCCTTAAAAAAGTGAAAAGTTTATCCAGCCAAATCCTGCTTGTCATGGGTGAAGGTGAGGTGGTTTCCCGGGCCAGTGGAGAGGGATCAGCTCCCTCCTGCTGTCAGTGGGAAGTGGAGAGGCAGCTCTTATCCCAAATCCAGCTGCTGAGTGTCCTGGGAGAAGGGAGCTGGTGTTCCACAGTGCTCTGAACGGGGAATAACCTGCTAAATATTCCAAGGAAAAATGTCTGGAAGGCACCTGAAGTGGTCAGTGGTTTATTTTTCCTGCCCTGGGGCAAGAGCAGCACGACTTAAACACAGCTTTTCAACCTTCCCTCAAGAGCCTTTAGCAAGAAGTGCTCAGTGCTCCTGCTCGTCCCCTTTTCCCACTGCCTGCAAGGCCCAGTTCGAGTTTACAGCACTCAGTTGTAGAACTGGGAGGGAGTTCCTGTATCTTTGGGATAGATAAATAAATCTGATTTGGGCCTGTCTTTTAGCTGTAGTTTTGTTCCTAATCTGTTGCCTGTCCATGCTGATGGAAGTTTTCGTGCTTTAATAATCCTGTTGTCATTAGTGCTGAAACGATGGGGATGTCAATGTGCTGCTGTGGGTTAGAGAGTCAGTTGTGCCTCGTTTTACAAGTGTTCCTGCTTCCTTTTTATTAGGATAACTTTGGAAGCTGGAGAGGGACTTTGGACCAGAGCCTGGAGTGACAGGAAAAGGGAGAATGGCTTCCCCCTGCCAGAGGGCAGGGTCAGATGGGAGATGGGGAGAAATTCTTCCCTGGGAGGGTGGGGAGGGGCTGCAAAGGATTTCCCAGAGAAGCTGTGGCTGCTCCATCCCTGGAAGTGTGCAAGGCCAGGTTGGAGCCACAGGTGCTGTGGGGCTGCAGCCTTTTAGAATTCCTCCAATCCCTGAGATTGCTCTCCTAGGCCACTTCAAACTCGGGATTTATTCTCCATTTGATACTTTGATGCTGCAAATTGCTCCAATTTAAGGAAGAGCAGCAGCTCGTGGAGGTGCTTTCTCCTACATCAAAGCCTTTGCTCCCATTTAAAGGGATGTGTTACTAAATTCATATCAAACTGCATTTATTCTCCTCAGGAAAACCAGTTGTGGGTTGCTGGATTGTTCCTCCTGCTCCTGGCAGGATCAGGTGTCTGGCACTTGGTGCTACACAGAGCTCATTCTTTAGACATCCAGCTGCATTTTACTTTTAAATCAAGGAGAGGCTCCCAAAACACACAGTGTGGGGAGTTCCTGCAGCAACTCTGGAAGGCTCACGGAATGCTGGGATTGGTGTTGGATCTGAACACTCACTTTTTGGCCTCTGTTTTTGTTCCTCAGACTTCCAGGTTTTTTTTCTGGGTGCTGTGGTGTTGGGGTTTGGTTTTTTTTGCCTGGTAAAAAACAGTGTACTTAAAACACAGAAAAGGAAAGAACAAGCCACGAATTTCCTCTTTTTTTCTTTAAAGCTACTTCCTAATGGTTAACTTGTGACTTTTGGTGGGGGATAGTGGTGGTTGTAAAACCACTTCAGGGGAGTTTGGGGAGGAGTTCTTTGGAGGGGTGGGAGCCCTTAAACACTGTCAGCGTGGAGGTGGTAAATGTGTGCTTGCCTCATGGCAGGATCTGGTGGAGGGGATTTGTTTCCAGAAATATTTGTGTGTTCTCCTTGTTTGTAGCTGCAATTTAAGGACTTCAAGGCAAAACATTTGGGCTTGTGTCTCATTTCTTTTTAGCTTCTGTGGTGCTTCAGTGCCAGACATTTTTTTGAGACCCTTGGGTGGAATGTGCTGCTTTTGCCCTGCAACACAAGGGGCTCCTTCCCATCACCTAAATCCTGGGAATGTGGCTGTTTTGTATGCAAAGAACCTGCCATTTCTGACAGCACCAGGACCTGTGGGACGTGATGCTGCTGCTGCTGCTGAGCCCTCCCCTCCTTCAGGGACAGCCCCCAGGCTCTTAATTAATTCCCTCTGGCTGTTTGCATATCCCTTTGGATATTTGGATAGATTTCATTTAGATCTGCTCCCCACCCTGTTTGGTTGATTCCTTAGTCAGGCCCAGCCTGGGAGAAGCTTGGCAGAAGCTGTGACCCAACCCTGACTGGATGGGGATGTTGTCCTTCTGTTCCCATTCCCTGGTGATGCCTGGGAATGTCCTGTGGTTGTGGATGTGTCTGATGGGCTGCTCCTGGCTGGTGTTTTTCCAGACAAAGAGCTCTGGATACCTGCTCTGGGTGGAACTGCAAGCTCAGAGATGTTGGGTTTGTTAGTGATTTTCCTGTAGGTTGTGTTTTCCATCCCAGTTCCTGCTGAAGTGGCGGATTGTCCGGGGGGAGGCGGCTCCGTTTGGCTGCTCCCCCCTTCCCAAGGCACCTAGGAAAGAGCACAGACCAGCATCTGTTTACAAAAATAGTCACAACAAAGCCCCCAAACCCCAGCCACAGACACCAGAGGTGTGTTCGTGCTTCCTTTGCCCTCCTGTGAAGTGAAGCTGTTCCACATTTGTCAGCTGCCCCAGGATTTGGGAAGTTGAGTGTTTGTCCAAGGTGTTGTGCTCGGGTGAGCGGAAAAGCTCTAATTGCTGAGTGCTGCTGGTGGAGCTGCTGGGATGTGCCTGTTAATGTGCTCTGTAATCACCCCTGGGCTCTTTCTGCCCAGGCCTCAGCTTTTTTTTTTTTTTTTGGCCTTTAATTTCTCTTTCCCTTAGTCTGGAAAGAAGGTGTTTGTGTCGATGGAGCAGGTTCTGGGCTGTGTGGGTGGGTTGGCTGTTGGGGAGCAGGTGTATCCCAGCCTTCCTTGTCCTTACAGAATCACAGGATGGTTTGGGTTGGGAGGAGCCTTAGAGATTTATCTATTTCCAATCTCCATGGGCAGGGACACCTTCCACTAGCCCAGGTTGCTCCAAGCCGTGTCCAGCCTGGCCTTGGCCACTTCCATTCCCTCATGTCTTGCTCTGTGTGGGTTGTTTTTTGGGGGGAGTGTTGTTTTCTTGCTGCTCTTTACCTCAGTGAGGTGTCCCTGCTCTCAGTCTGTGTGTGGGAACCTCCTCACCGAGATTCTCCTGCAGGGGCATCTCAGAGCCTGGTTTTTGGGTTGCAGCTCCTGGGGCTCAGGTAGTTCAGCTCATCCAGGGTCACCAGAGCACACCTGGAATCTCCTGAGCTGGAGGGGACACCCAAGGACCATCCAGTCCAACCCCTGGCCCTGCACAGACATCCCAACAATCCCACCCTGTCCCTCAGGTTGTCCAAACCCTCCTGGAGCTCTGGCAGCCTTGGGGCTGTGCCCACTGCCCTGGGGAGCCTGTTCAGTGCCCACCACCCTCTGGGGGAAGAACCTTGAGGGCCTGTGGTGAGCACAGGGATGGTCCAGGCTCCTGCAGGGAGGAAATCAGAGGATGGCTGGAGTGGAATGAAGCTGTAGCATTTCCCTGCAGGCTCCACATCAGAAACCCAACCAGGTTTTCAGACACAGGTGTGTGAAACCTGAGGATCCTCCTCCCTTGGCTATGCTGAGCTTATCCAGGGTGTGCTTGGGGAGCTTTTTGCTGCCACTAATCCTGCTGGGAGGATTTCTGCAAGAGGAGAACTTGGCTTCTCCTTGGCTGGAGGAATTACCTCATTGCCCAGGAATGGTTTCACTGCTCAGGTTTGTCTCACAGAGCTGTAGGTTCGTGTGACACTTGGGGTTTTTTTACCTTGACAATCCTCCTGTTGGTGACTCCCTGTTTCTACTCTCACTCAATTTATCACTAAATGATCCTAAGCAGTCACTCAAAGTAGCTGAGAATCCTTCAGAAATCAGTCCATAGGAATTTTTTTGTGTTGCTCAACAGGACCTTTTTGAATTATAGACGCCCCAAGCAAACCATTTCTGGCTCTTCCTGCAGCCTGGCTGAACACACAGATATTTATTGCAAGAAATGTCGTGGTGCTGAGATTTTCTTCCTCTTTCCTCCTTTCCATTTTTTTTTCCTTCTATTTTAACCTGTTGTTTCATCGGGTTACCTGCAGCATTATTTCCCAGCACAGCACTTAAGTGGGTTAAATGCAGTGGTAATTTATATTTTGAAGGCCTTGAGAGGTGATTTGCCTTGTCCCCAAGATGAATTGCATCCCCCACAGGCACCCGAGACCCCGTCTAGTGTTGAAATATTGCCAGGCCACAGCAGGTTTTCAAGGATTAGCTTTTATTTATGTGCCTAAACTATTTTTTGTCTGCATTTGACAAAGATCAAGGTGAGGGAGAACCAATTTAACACTCACTGGAATATTTATATCTCTGTATCTTCTTATAAATACTTGAAATACCTCACTTTGTAGGCGGGCTGTATTATAATGCAAATAGTTGTTGGAGAGTCAGCAGGTAACTTGTCAGTCACTTATTTCCATCATTTCCTTACCTGGAATTCTTCCTGTCTTGCTTTGAGACTGAAAATACAACCTCCTGACGTGCTCCTCGTCATTCCCTGTCACATTCCCACACCCAGGAATTAAAATACAACGGTTCATTCTCTGCCTTGGCAGGTGGAGGCTGCAGGAGGTGCCGGGCTGATTGTCTGACATCCATCCCTTTGATCCCTTAGGAACGGTGTCAGAGATCCCCACTGCTTGGGAATAGTGGATTTGGGAATTCCTGGTGATTCCCTGTGGATTGAGGGAGGACTGAAATAAACCTCTACATGGAATGGGATCAGGAGGAAAGGGCTGTGCCTGTGTTGGGGCTAAATCTGCTCGGTGGAAAAAGACACACCAATATCCAGGTGTGGCTGGAGACCTTTCCCTGTGGGAATGTGACACCTTCCTCTGTGCTGTGGGACACAGGGATTTATTGTGTGTCATTCCTGGGCGCTCAGGGCAGCTCTGGCTGACCCTGGTGGCTCTCCTGGCGTTCCCAAGCTGCTCTCAGTGCCTGGGAATCACCAAGTCCCATCCTCTGGGGATGTGTCTCAGCAGGCCCTGTGCTTTTGGCACCTGTCCCCCATCCTTCCCGGCTGCCATCCCATTGGGAATCCTGCCGGAGCTACGTGCTGCTGTCACACAGACACAGCCAGCAGGGCTGCTCCTGCTGTTCCCAGGGATTCCCGGGCTGGGTGTCTGACCTGGTGTTAATATTAACTGGGGCTGGGTGGTGAGTTCCTCATCAGAAAGGCACGGTTTGATCTAGGAATTCGTGGGGAGGAAGGAATTGTGTCAGCTGGAGCTCGACCTGCACCTGGACAGTGTCACTGGGTCACCTGAGGGTGAGGTGGATCAACACTGCATGTCCTGATGTTCCCCCACCCTATCCCAGCAGCCCAGCCTGGACACAGGGAGAGTCTGATCCCAGTTCTTATCATCCCTGTGTTTCCTCCTTGGTCACTCGAGGTGCACACTGCAGGTAAAGCTGCTTGCAGGGAGGCACATCCCGATGGATGCACGGACATCCTCGGGAACCAATGGAATAACGAGCTCGCTGGGAACACCCTGCAGTTGCAGAAAGCCCCGTGCCTTGGCTTTTGTGAAGTGGTTCCAGTTAAAAGATTTGAATGTTAAAATCTCTGTGCCTTTGATAACCCTGCATTGTACAGAGTGTTGATTTCTCCTGTTGATGATACCTGAGGGAAAGGGGGATTTTTAAAACGAGTGTAAAGCCACAAAAAGTAACGCCTTCAAAGAAGCCACACTTCTTTTAAATGTTCTTTTTCAATCTTTGGAAAAATAAACTAAAATTTAAAAAAAGCAAATGCAGAGGCTGTGAGTATCTTCAGTGGGCAGCGACACCTTCCACTAGCCCAGATTGCTCAGAGCCCCATCCTTGGACACTCCCAGGGAGGAATTGCTTCCCAACATCCCGTCTAACCCTGCTCCCTGGCAGTGGGAAGCCATTCCCCCTTGTCCCATGGGTGGGATCCTTTGCCTGCTGCCCTCCCTGATTGCTCACTGGTGGTTTTGTGTCTCGCAGCTCCCAGGATGTCCACGGATGGCGGGTTTGGCACGGCTGGGAACAGCGATGCCCAGCAGAGCCTGCAGTCCTTCTGGCCACGGGTGATGGAGGAGATCCGCAACCTCACCGTGGTGAGTGGCTGTTCCTGGGCAGCTGACAGGGAAAAGGGCCTGGCAGCAAAATAAACCTCAGCTTGAACATAATTCCTGCTGCTCTGGGACCCAGTAAAGCTGCTTACTCTGGACAAGGAGGCCTCAGGAGCTGATAAATCATCACCCAGAAGGGGCTGTGGTTTGGGTTGGAAGGGACCTCAAAGCTCATCTTGTTCCAGGGACCCTTCCACTAGCCCAGGTTGTTCCAAAGCAAGTCCAGCATGGCCTTGGACACTCCCAGGGATGGGGAATCACAACCTGTGTGGGGAGTAGAGCGGGTGGAACACTCAGCCCTTCAGCTCCTTCTGGGCTCAGCAAAAGTGATTTAAGGGTTGTTTGAACAGGCTCAGTGGCTGTGCCCTGGAGAATCCCAGGGGAATCCTGCTTGTGAGGGCAAAGAGAAGGGATTCTAAAATAGCCACGGGTGGAAGTGGAGCTGCCAGAGGCTGTTTTAGCTGACAGGAGGTTGAGGGATTTGAGGCTTCACCTCCCATTATGTTCCTGTTCACGTTCTGAACCGTAAATGTGTGACCAGCATGTCAGGCATCCCTTGGCCACACCAAAGGACAAGGCCCTGGGGAGTTGCTGTTCCAAATCCAACTTCCCCCCCCTCCATAAATTACCTTTGGATTCCCATTTTGTGAATGAATTTTTGGGTTTAGGCTTCTATGCCCTATTCCAGAACCATCTCCTGGAAATGCTGAAAATCTTGGATGCCAAGTGTGTCATTATCAGGTGCTTTATTAATTTAAAGATGCTGGATTAAGGAAAAAAAATCCTGTATAGGCTGAGAATAAGAACTGGACTAAGTAGCTTCTTTTTTCTTCCATTCCCAGAAGAGATGTGGGAACAAGGGCATATAATAAAAATGACTTTTCAAGGGAGATTGATACATTCCTGTGATCCAGTGGGCCTGAAATCAGTCTCCTGTGCCTGGAAACAAAAGAACTCCAGTCCAAGACAGGCTCTTCAAAGTAAAACTCCCCCCTCAATCCACTAGTCTGAAGATAAGCTGCTTTTTTTCAGCCTGTGTGCAGATAGTTGATTAAAGAAACAGATGTAGAAATTTGTATGCATAACCAGAATTAATTGCTTTCCTCTTTCAGCACAGTGAATTCTCGTGTTGAGGAGCTGCAGTTTGGCTTCATCTCCACATGAAAGGGGTTTATTATGCAGCTTATCAAGTATGGGCAGCTTAATTTTTAACTGTCCTAGGATCTATTTATTGCTTTGCAAGTTAGGGATTCACTGGAAACGTTAACTGAGGGCAGTGGAGTTGTGGAGGGGGAAAAAATGGGATATCATGGGAAAACATTCCAGTGCTGTGCCCCCTGATCAAATCCTGGGATTTATTGTGGGTGTTTCTGAGTGGATGTGGATGTCAGTAAGCTGTCAGTGGGTGAAAGCTGATGGCCACCTGCTTTTTGGGGCTGTTTCTGCCTGGTTTTGTGCTTTTGAGCTGAAATTCAGGTGAGATCCCCAGGGGAGCTGCTGGAGAAGGAGCCAGAGTTTGGAGGGAATGGGAAGGAGGGGCAGCCCAGCCCTGGGGAAAGAAGAACCAGGCTTAGGCTGGGTTTAGCATTTCAGCTGCACTGTGAGCTACAAGAGGCCTGTGGAAACATCCAGACCTAATTTGGAGAAAAGAAAAGATGAGGAATTGGTGTCTGAGGCTTGTCCTGCTGGGTGGGGGCCAGTCCTGCTCGGGCTTCCCTTCCCCTCCACCGGCCTGTTGGTTTTGATTTGTGTGTCAGGGCCTTAAAGGAATAAAGGAGCTTTAATTTTTACCATTTCTCCCATTCTTTCCCTCAAAATCTACGGATTTTAATAGTCTTGTACCTGGGCACAAGTCATCTCTCCAGGGAAAAAACCCAGCAGGAGGTGTTAGGGAAACAAAAGAATGCTGAAAATGGTGTTTTCTGCTCCAAATTTCTGTTCTGAGTTTCTTTCTAGTGAAGGAAAAATTCAGGGCTTTGCCTGTTCACAGGAGTTGATATTAAAACTGTTACAAATGTCACAAATCAGAAGTTTTCTCCTCATCTTCCTGTGAGTCCCAGTCAAAGCTCACAAGGCCCTTTAAAAAGGAAAGAGCTCAAGGAAAAAAAAAGCCAGAAAAAAAACCCCAAAACAACAATAAAAACCCTGTGAGATGTTTTTCCATGTCTTAGCAACCCCTTAACTTGTTTTTGTGCTGGTTGCAAAGGCCACCCTGAGTGCGTGGTGTGTTCCAGGAGCAGGTCCCAACCCTCTCATTGCCCAAAATCCTTCCAAAATCCTTCCAAAATCCCACTTTCCTTGTCAAGATGGGACAGCCCTGAGCACTCCCTGCAAGGGCACCCCCACCCCAAATTAATCCTGATTTCAGCATCTTCCAGGAGCACCACATTCACTTTTCCCTGCAGAATGAGGCACAGAAAGCTTTTTTAATATATATACACACACAGACAATAATGTATCTAAATATCCATTAAAATGTTATAGATGAATTAAATAAAATGCACCCTGCTGGATCCTGCCTAGGCCATGCACAACATCCAGATTCTTCTTCACTAGGAAGAAATCTAGAAGAGGAATTTAGAACAGAAAACAGCATTTTCAGCATTTTTCCCCCCCCTTTTGTTTCCCCAACACGTCCTGCAGTGCTTTCTCCCCGGAGAAATGACTTTCCTATTATTTTGTTGTGACATTTTTGTTAAGAGGAAGGGAAGATGATTTTTTATTCTTTTTTTTTTTTTTTAAGAAGCCCTTTGTGAGCAGGAATTCTGCATTCCTGATGCAGTGGGATGTAACCCCAGCCCTTCTCCCTTTTCAAGAGTTCCTGGCAGTGGCACGTGGGACTGATTGATTTATTTTAATTCCAGTTTTTATCCTCAGGAATGGGAGAAGCTTCACTTTTTTTTGGAAATTCCAGAGTTTTGAAGGGCCCAGGAAACTTCATTGAGTTTGTGGCTTCAAATATAAATAGGTGGAGAAATGGATAATATTGTATTAGAAACAGTCTGTTCTGCAGAACCACTTCAGCTTGGGGGTGAAACAGGAAACCCAAGAAGGTTTGAGTGGAATTAAATCAGTGTAAAACACAGACAAGAGAATTCTCAGCCCTGAGGAGGAGCTGCCACACCTGAAAGGAAACAAATTGATTTTATCCAGTGTCATTCCAGGCAATGCAGATTTGGTTTACCTTTTTTTCCCCTTTATTTTCAGTTAAATGTCAATTAAGAGTCTCTCAAATGTGAATCTCTCTGCAGAAAGACTTCAGGGTTCAGGAGCTGCCCTTGGCTCGCATCAAGAAGATCATGAAGCTGGATGAAGATGTCAAGGTACACTCAGGGTTTTGGGTTTTTTTCCCCCTAAAGTACTTCTGACCCTTTTGATGGATATTGGATCTGTAATTCCTTGAACTTCATTATTCCCATCAGCATTTTTGTGATTTTTAAAGCTTTTTTTCTTAGCAGCTGAATGCAAAGTTACCTGGCCTCGTGTAATTAAAAAGCTGGGAGCTCTGCTCTGTCAGAGCCACAGGCACCCTGCCGAGAAACTCCCCCAAATCCACCTGTAACACTCAGGTTTTTACCAGCATGATGAAGCTCCTCTTTGTCTGAGAACACCTTTAAAAGGAGCTGTGTTTTAATTGCAGATGATCAGTGCAGAGGCCCCTGTGCTGTTTGCCAAGGCTGCCCAGATTTTTATCACAGAGCTCACCCTGCGAGCCTGGATCCACACCGAGGACAACAAGCGCAGGACTCTGCAGGTAAAGGAGCTGCTCCTGCTCCAGCTGCTCCCAAGATCTCCCAAAACCCTCTGTTTCCACAACAGGAGGCATGTTTTGGACACAGGAACTCGAGTTACCTGTGTTTGCCACTGCAAACCTGTGTGCAGAGCACGGTGTGCAGCGTGACTGGGCAACTGGAAGGCTTTTTGTTTCATTTAATTTAAAAAAAAAAAAGCCACCAAAACACTAATCTAGAGCTGTCAGATTGTACCTGTATTGATTGGGAATAGGGGTAGTCATCTTCCTGCAAAGCTGTTTTTCAGATACATTTGGGATCTTTAAATGATTTTTAGAAGAATTCCCCCTTTTTTATAACGTGCTGAAAGGCTTGTGGTGGTTGCCACGAGCCCTCTGTGGTGGGAAAGCCTGATTTGCTGGGTGAATAAATGCCTGCAAGAGCCCCTTAATTCACATTTTGGAGGCTTTGCTGAGCTCCAGGAAGTGGTGTTGGTTCCAAAACCTGCCACCTGGATTCCCCCTCGACTCGGGTATAAACAGCTCCAGCTTCATTTATCCAGAGGCAAAACAGAGTGCTGAACTGAGGAGTGTTTCCCCCTTGTTGTTGCAGAGGAATGACATTGCCATGGCCATCACAAAGTTCGATCAGTTCGATTTCCTGATCGACATCGTCCCCAGGGATGAACTGAAGCCTCCGAAGCGACAGGTGAGGCCTAAAAATGAGTCAGGTCTTGTCCTTTCCCTGCTGGGATTTCAGTCTCTGCTTAAAACAGAGCAGTGCAGAATCAGAGGTTTATGCCTCTCTTTTTCACATGGTTATTTACTGTAGTTTTTGGGTTCTTAAGTTGGTTTCTTTTAGAAATAGAGCTTGAGTGGAGATTTACAGAAGCCTGACTTTTGAGGGTTGACTTAAACCCAGCAAACCACTGAATAGTTCTGACCCCAAAGGTGAAAAAAAATTAACTTCAAAAAGCGTGTTTTGAGTTGCACCCTTTGGCTTGTAAAGGGAGAAACAGGTCTTGCTGGCTTGGAAATCCCCCTCCTGCACCCTTTGGGGCAGCCAGTGCTCCTGTAAACATCCTTGACTGGAAGCTGGAAGGTGCTGGAAGGAGCTTTCAGTCGGATGTTTACAGCAGCAGGCTGCTGCTCTCAGCTCAGCACGAGGGCTGGGGGGCCAGTGATGGCCCTTCTGTTTTCCTGGCTGATTAAAAAAGTCTGGGATACCATCAGGGCACCTCTTGCAGGGAGCAGCTCTGTTTGGGTGGTGCTGCTCCTTGTGTCAGCAGCTCCTGGAATTGTCCAGCAGTTTAAAAATGTAAACAAAACCCTCTATAACAATTCCCTTCAGCTGCTTTTCTGGTGCTTCTGAAGGTCTGCAGTGTGGAAAAAATCCCAGCTGGTCCTTAAAACAGGGAGTTTGGCATAATGTGAAACACCTTCTGGCAAGTGTTTGACTGGGGAGTTTGTCTTTGGCATGGTTTATTTTTTTCTGTATTCCCATATAAATCCTGGATAACGTGCAGAATTGTGCCTGCTCTGAGTGTAGAGACCAGCACCTGGATTCCACTGTGCACCTGGATTTTGGAGGCTGCTCTTTTCCCTCCCCCCCTGGAAGTCCTCGTGGTGAAGTGCTGGGCAAAAGGGAGGGAATCACCAGGGATGCTTCTTCCAGCAGGAGGGAGAAGGAGCCACCCCATGGGATGTAGGTCAGGGCTCTGCAGGGGAAAATCTTCCTGTGCTTTTTTTTTTTTTTTTTTTTTATTTTGGCTGGGGGCACAGCCTGTGTTTTATCCCTGCCACAGAAAAGGCTGTTTGACACGTCACTGTTGGATCTGGGGAAGAGCTGGGAGGGCAGCCCTGACGTTGTGTTGGTCTGGGAACTCCAGCTGGGGCTGGAAAATACAGGACGGAAAACGATGGGATGGAGCGTGTTCTGAGCAGATTTGGATTTAAAACCATTCCTGCCTGTGGCAAATGCAACAGAACCTGGGAGAGGGACTTAGACTAGTACTCAGTTGCCATAATTATTTCGGGATTCAGCCAGGAATTGAGGATTGGAGCGCTCCAGAAACAACCTGCCCAAGGACAGGGCTTGAGAACAGCCCCAGCTCCTGAGTGCATGTGGTTTTGTGGTTCACTGGAGACATGCCCTGGTGAAAATTTATTTGAATTTGGTATTAATCCCTCCCTCAGAGGAATTAATGGAGTGAGGAGAGGTGAGCTGCAGGAGGAGGAAGTGCTGTGGTTGGTTGTGGTGGTTTGCAGCACCGTGGGATCACGCTGGTGAGGGCCAGGCTGACGAGTCGTTCCCGTGGTCAGTTTAATCTTTGGGGGGTGACTTTTCTGGTGAGAAACCTCTCAGTAACAAACCTTGAGCTGCTCTCCCTCTGAAAAAGCAGCATCCAAGAACAGGCTCTTCACTGAAGCCCGAGGCCCATCCAGACATCACCCACTGCTCCCGTTTAATGTGAATTTTCCTTCTCCTGCCCAGTTGGATCTGCGGAAGGGAATCCGGGAGCAAGGCTCAGTTAAAGCAGGGGGGTCCAGCAGGCTGGTGGAAGTGGGACTGTGCCATGTTGTAGCACGTGTAAACATCCTACACTCTCAGCTGTGAACTCGAGGTGGCTGGGAGAGGATTGTTTACGCCTTCTGCCATGGAGTGAACGTCTGGGAGCTGCATCTTCCCTCAGGGGGCCACATCCAGCTGCTCTGGGGAGCTTAGGAATTCCGATTCCTGAGGGTCAACAACTCACCACTTACCATAACCTCTGAAAATCCACTCCTTTGCCTGAAAGATCTTCAGTGACCAGCGATTTTTGTTTCCTGAGATAAAGCAGCAGCATCACAGCCTGTGCTGCAACAGGGAGTTAGAGCAGAGCCTTTGGTTCTTCCCACCAGCAGAAGCAGCTGGAAAACCACAGCAGAAAACTGTTCTCAGTCTGGAAAAGCTGGATTTAAATAAATAACTAAAGGCACAGCAGTTGACATCAAGTCCATGGCTTTTATTCCCAGGGGTTCAACAGCAGAGCTGGACTGAGGTGTGTGGTGGGGCACGGAGCTAAGGAGGGGGTTTGGTGGCACACAAAAGGCTCTGTAAATCCTCCTGGTGCATTTGCAAGTCTTCCTTTACTGAGATAACAGGTGATGATGGAATTTCCTGATGAGGAATTGCGTGGTAATCTTATTCATTTCCTTCTCACGATGACAGCGGCGTCTCACTGGTGACTCCAGTATTAGCCACAGCTCACTGGGAATGGCTTTGATTTCCATGCAGCTGAACAAACGAGAGTCCTGTTGGGCTTTTATCATTTCAGAGGGACTCCAAGCAAGGTGTTGAATGCCCTTTGGGGGTTGGGGGGATGTGTGGGCTGTGGGGTGGGAGGGTTGGACGCTGCTGTGTCCCCACTCCCCTGTTGTCCCTGCAGGAGGAGGTGCGCCAGGCCGTGACCCCAGCTGAGCCCGTGCAGTATTATTTCACCCTGGCCCAGCAGCCTGCTGCAGTGCAGGTGCAGGGGCAGCAGCAGGGCCAGCAGACCACCACGTCCACCACCACCATCCAGCCAGGACAGATCATCATCGCCCAGCCTCAGCAAGGCCAGGTGAGCCGGGAGCTCTGGGAGACCCTGGGGGGATGGAGTGCTCAGAACAGTCAGTAACGTGGAAAATCACAGAATGGGTTGGCCTGGAGGGCACCTTAAAGCTCATCTGGTTCCACTAGCCTGGCCTTGGACACTTCCAGGGATGGAAGATGGTTTTTGGTCGTGCCCAGGCGTTCAGATCCTCGAGTTCTGAGCTCCCCCCCAGGCAGCAGTGGGGGCAGGGGACAGGCTGGCTGTCCCAGCCTGGGTGTCCCAGCTGTGCCAGCCCTGGCTGGCTCCTCACCCCTGTTTTCTTGCAGACCACCCCGGTGACGATGCAGGTGGGAGAGGGGCAGCAGGTGCAGATAGTGCAGGCCCAGCCCCAGGGCCAGACCCAGCAGGCTCAGAGCGGGACTGGGCAGACCATGCAAGTCATGCAGCAGATCATCACCAACACGGGGGAAATCCAGCAAATCCCGGTAAGATTTTACCAGCAGGAATGTTGGGAGAGCAAACTGTGAGCTGGTGTTCTGGCATGAGGCTGGATATGTTTGCTTTTTTTAACTGGGAGAGGAAGTTTGGATTGAGTGGTGTGTTTCCTGCACTTAGGAGAGGAAAACTAACCAGGTGTGACATGAAGGGGGATATAAATCCAACCCATCCAGTGCAGACTCATTGCCCACCCCAGACACCTTCCCCTGAGGGAAATGGTTACGATTAGGAAGCAATAAATACAATATTTCCTGGCCAAACCTCAGTTCTTTGCTACAGCCTGGTTTCAATAAACCAGAATTCGCTGCTTTTGCCTTTACTTGGTTCTGCCTCTGCAATCTGAAGTCATGACCTGGCAGGCTCAGTGGGAAAGGTGCCATCTGGGAGTTATTAATAAACTTTGGTGTTCTAAGAAATGTTTCTACAAGTGCTTAGAGCTGCTTGGAGGGATGGCTTTGCAGAACCAGGAGAAATCTCCTGGCCTTCACGTCAGCATAGACCTGCTGTGGCTTAAAAATGGGATTTTTGGGTACCCAGCATCAGCAGTAACATCCTGACATGTCCATGGATCAAAAAAAAAGGTCCTTTTCCCCCCCTCTCTGTAACTTGAAATCACAACAAAGCTGAGTCTTTTGCTTCCCATCTGGAAAATTTCACACATCTTACAGAGAAAAAAAAAAACAAACAGCCCAGTTCAGTGTTTGCAGAAGCCAAAGGTCACCCCAGTGACAAGAGGCAAGCATTTCTCTTGGATTTCTGTTGCTGAGTGTCCCCACAGCTGTGGCAAAGCCGAGCTTTCACACAGGTTTGGCCCTTCAGGGTTGGCTGCACTTCCCTCTGCACGTCTGGCAAACGCTGAGGCTGTGCCAGAGCATTCTGAAAAGGGCTTGCACTGGGGCAGTTGCCACATTTCTTCCAATTTACAAGTTCTTTTCATCTCTTTATGTCTTCAGCTAGTACCTGTTGGTGTCGGTCAGAAAGGAGTTGCCAGATAGGCTGTTTTACTACAAGCAGCCTTTTTTTCTCCTCTGCATTCTCTCCACTGCTCTTTGTGACATTCTTTTCTTCTTCTTTTCCTTTTGGAAGTCTCTCCAAGAGACTTGTTCCTCAAAGCTTTGTGGAAGGAGATGTCCAGCTGGAGTGAACCCATCACACCAGCCCTGACTTGGATCAGCAGCAGGAGAACAGCTCAGACTTGTTCCCAGTTGTCTCCAGGGGATGCTGCAACTTCAAGAAGGGGCTTGGATCTCTGTTAGGAGAAGGAATTCTTGAATTCTTTATGAAATAGCCAAAACCTTCTGCAGGTGGATCCTGTGGGAAGTGCTCCCGTGTTTTCAGAGTGAGGCTGGAGGTTCAGTAATTGGGGTCTGATTTGGAGCAGGAACATTCCTCTACCTCCCTCTTTCCTGGAAGCCCTAAAGAACAGGGAGCTGGGAATGGTCCTCAGAAGCTTCTTGTGCTGCAGATGAGAGACAGGAGCTGCCAAGAGCCCAGAGTGGGAACACTTGGAGCTCTGACAGCTGTAAGGCTGCAGAACAGCAACATTGGAGCAGTGTTGGATGAAACAGTCACAACTCACAGTTCTCTGTCCAGCAGAGATCCTGCTTTAACTGTGATTAAGAGGATTCTTCTTGACAATGACCAGTTGAAGAACCACAGCTGGTGCTGAAGGAGCTTCCAGCAAGTGACATAAAATCGAACATGGAGCCACATTTGAGAGGTTTTTTTCTCCCCAGCCTGGAAATCACTTTGGTTTCACACAATTCCAGTCCTTGCCCTCTGGTCTGTTCTGCTCTTCCTGCTGTGCTTTTCTTATTTTCCCCTTATTTCCTTTCTCTCTTGGCACAGTTAGTGCCATCTTGTGATAGTTCCTCTTCACTCTGGTGTCTGTGAGGGTTCAGCAAAGAATCTTTCATCACCCAAATATGATGGTTTGAAACTCATAAAACTGGAAGTGCCTCTGGAGTGTTGGAAGAATCTTCCTCATGGATTCTGCTGGTACCACTTGCTCCAGGACCACTTCTCTTTTTCCATACCCTCCCTTCCAGGGTTTCTGTTTGTCCATCAGTTAAATGATAATCACTTGTTTGTCCACGTTAATTTTGTGTTTCATTTAATCTGTGTCTTGGCCAGACCTCTTTGGGCAGGTTCCTTGGAGCTTCCTCTTCCCAAATCTTTTCTCCCATCCAGTTGTGGGGTTAAAATCTCAGCCCCCAGCGTGGAAAACACGATCTCCCAGGAGACCTCAGTGCAGGAACGAATTCTTTATTGAAATGTTGCTCATGGGGAGTTTATTTGCTCTGGAAATTATGTTGGAGCTTTCAGACACAGCTGGTGGAGTCGGTGGCATTTGTGGAAATGCCAAGACCACGTTCCAGGCTCTTGAGCCTTTATCAGTCAGCAGTTTTTAAAGTGTTCTCTGTGCTCTTCTTTCCCTTTCTTAAAGAGAAGGAAACTCCAAACATTATTTGCATATAATTAACCTCAAGACTGCGAATCTAAAGGTAGAGGGTAGATAACACAGAATGAAAAACCCCAGCAGTAGTAGCAGTCACACTGGGACCTTTTTATTGCTCTCAGATGTGAATGAACAGTGTTACCTGTTTGTATCATGACCTGTGGTAATATTGTCTTCATATCCCTCACCCCCAAACAGCCAGCCTTGTGAGATCAGGGCTGTAGGGAATAAATTTGGGGTTGGATCTTACAGATGGAGTACTGACCCAGAAAGGCTCAGCCTTTGCCAGGTGGGGGTTGACACACATTGGCAGAGAGTTGCACAGAAAGCTTCCAAAAGGGTTTTGTCATCTCTGCTTGCTTTATTTATGTGACAAAAAAAAAAAAAAATCCCATATATTCTTTAATATTTTTGGCAGGGTGTGACAGGAGTGTCATGTGCAGCCAGCTCGTAACAGCTTTCTTTGTGTGAAATGATACATCGAAGGAGTGACTTGTAACCAAAAGAAAAAAAAACAAGTGTCCTCAAAGCTCTGAGGAACGGAGCCATTAGTACCTTTTAGCTCCTAATTGACCACTCCCATCCTGGACAAAGGAGGAATGTGGGGCTTCAGGGAGGTGCAGGAGCTCTGTGCCCCTCGGTTCTTGCCTTGGCAGGCTCTGTGGTGGTTCCTCCCCGGGGAACTGTAAATCACCTGAGGCTCCCCCCCCGGGGGGGGGGTCATCCATTACTCCAACTTCTGTTGTGGAAACGAGCAGGCAAGTTTGTGTGTGTTGAGGTTACAGCAGTTATCTGTTTAATTTTCTTTCCCTGCCCCCTCCACTTGTCTCCAGGTTCAGTTGAATGCTGGCCAGCTGCAGTATATCCGCTTAGCCCAACCCGTGTCAGGCACCCAGGTAGTCCAGGGGCAGATCCAGACGCTTGCAACCAATGCACAGCAGGTATGCACTCCACAGCAGGCCTCACCTGACTGGTAAAGTGTTGTTCCCCAGCTCCTGAAGCTGCCAATTCCAGGGGAGCTGACCCGCTCTTGGGTTTAGGATTCCTGCCTTTCTTCCCTCCCTCTTCCTTCCGGCAGAGTAACAGAAATAAAAAATTTAAAAAAAAAAAAAAAAAAAAGAGCGAGGGAGCCGCCCGTGCAAGGTGCATGCAAAATGTGTGTGTGTGTGTCTCAGGGCAAAGCTCACGCTGCTTCTGAGCTGATGGCAGGTAACACTTGGGTTCGTCGACCTTCTCTTCAACTTCTGCTCCTTCTGCCTGGGTGAGGGAGGAGCTGTGCGGCCTCTCGGGAGAGGTGGAACACGAGGACCGGCGGTGCTGCCAGCGGGTTGTCTCCTGTTCTTGTTGAGGCTGAGGGGTTTCTTCTCTGCCTTCCTGCTGCTTTTCGGGATCCTGGAGGCCACGTTCTCCTGGGGGAAAGTCAGAGAGGACGTGGTTGTGTTTGGTTTGGAAGGACTAAACCCCTGTGTCCTCGGTTCTTGAGCACCGGCCTGGCCGTGCCCGGCAGCGTGAGCCGTGCCCGTGGTGGGGTGATGGAGTTTGGAAGAGCCTGAAAAACTCTGGAAAGGCAGCAGCAGAGTGGTTTTTAGTGGGGTTGTGACCCTGTGGGAGGGGCTGTCAGTGATCAGACTGCTCTTGTCCCTGTAGATAACGCAGACAGAAGTCCAGCAAGGGCAGCAGCAGTTCAGCCAGTTCACAGATGGACAGGTAAGAGCTCGGGGTTCCTCGGGGCTGCATCTCAGGGTTCAAGGGGAGGAACGCTGTCCTAAACCTGCATGTCCCAGCAAATCAGCTCTTCCCCATAGAGCACTGCTGCTGCTCCCAAACCCTGAGCTGGAACAGGTTAAGGGAATGTTGTGCCAGTCTTAATTCATGTGGGTTCTCTGTGTTCTGCTCCCTTTGCTCCCAGTGAATTAATCCAGTCCTTCACACTCTGTGTGGGACCCATTTTAGTCTTAACCAGTTTAGGATGTCTGACATCAAACTATTGCCTGTTGCATAAGTATCATGGAAGGGTTGGGTTGGGAGGGACCTTGAAGCCCATCCAGTGCCACCCCTGCCATGGGCAGGGACACCTCCCACTATCCCAGGGTGCTCCAACCTGGCCTTGGACACTCCCAGGGATGGAGCAGCCACATCTTCTCTGGGCAAACCTGTGCCAGGGCCTGCCCACCCTGCCAGGGAAGGATTGGCCTGATCTCAGTCTGGGCATCAGAACTCACAGAATTACTCTGCAGTGATTGAGCAGCAAATGTCTGGTGGCAACTCAGGGTGTGGTTCTGGGGTTTTTTTGGGACACCTGAGAGGTGCTTTAAGAGCCCTCCAAGGGTGTTGTGGGTGTGATGAGCACTGACAGGCGTTCCCTTCCCCAATGCTGTCTCTGCAGCAGCTGTACCAGATCCAGCAGGTGACAATGCCAGCGGGCCAGGACATCACCCAGCCCATGTTCATCCAGTCCACCAACCAGACCTCGGACGCCCAGGCCACGCAGGTGACGGGGGACTGAGCAGGGACCTGGCAGCGAGTCCTGCCTGACACAAATCACCTTCACATCTGCCAAACCAGCCTGGTCTGATGAATGAATACACCTGCTCAGTGTACCTGCACCTGGTAGTAAGCCTATAGTAGGCTGCAATCTCCAGTGCACTCTACACCTTCCTCTGGTGGGTATGAGAATATCCAACAGACTCTGACAAGAATGCAATATTTTTATTTTTAAACAAATATTTCAGTGTATCCAGCTGCTTCTTCAA
The DNA here is from genome assembly GCA_038380795.1 of Pyrocephalus nanus. Classification (NCBI taxonomy): domain Eukaryota; kingdom Metazoa; phylum Chordata; class Aves; order Passeriformes; family Tyrannidae; genus Pyrocephalus; species Pyrocephalus nanus. Next base: position 5,101,202 of record CM076285.1, on the reverse strand, counting down.
ACCCAGAGAACTGAGACAGAACTGATCAAAAGGAATTTTGTAGCATCTCGTCGAACAACACATAAAATGTTTTTATTTCCAGTCACACTTGAGGGTACTGCTCTTGGTTTGTGTCACAGCTCTATTCCTGCTGTTCTGTTTGTATTTTATTTTTTTTTTCCTCTGGATAGAGCTAGATTTGGTCCTCCCATCTCAGTGGGCTTTAGGGGTGTTTGGGGGGAGTGTGTGTGTGTATGTGTGTGTGTGTGTGTGTTAGATTTTCCTCTCCTGCCTCCTCTTTTGGAGCATTGTCTGTATACAGGGGAGTAGGGGAGGAGTGATTAAAGTAAAAACAGCAAAAAAAACATTCCTTGTATTATGATTGTATTTTCTAAGGGCAAAAGATTCTTGAATTCGGCCTCTTTGTTCCAGAAAAGCTGATGGAATGTGGACAGACCCCAGCCCTGCTGTTACCTGTTGTACTGGTTTCGGTCAATGCATGTAATATAAGTTTCAGAAAAGGAAATAAATTGCTTTTGTCAGATCTTGTGCGTGCTGTCTGTGGGATCCAGAGCCCAGAGAGGAGCATCCTGAATCCCTGGACGTGTGAGGGGACGAGGCTGTGACACGTGGGGTGTCCCCTGTGCCCAGGGGGGAGGCAGCTTTGGCTCCCGTGGGCGCTTCCCTGGCGCTGCCAAGCCCAGAATTTGGGGGAGGGAGAAGCTCACCCTGGCACGGGTGCCCCCCTTGCCAAGAAAAAAACTCCACCTCAGCATTTTGGCTGCTGCCAACTGCAGCATCTGAGCCGGGTGGTTCCAGCCTGGCACAGCATTCCCTGCACCTCCCGGGTTTTGGGAAAACCTCGATTCCCTGATGTCCATCAAGTTTTCCCGGTGCCACGGTTCCCGGGAGGGATGTGTGGGCAGAGCCGGGATGTGCCCGGGCGGAGGAGCCGCTCCTGGGCATGGAAAGGATGAAATCGGGGGGAAGAAAAGAACCCTGCGGGAAAATTCCGTGCGTGGGATCGGCCACGAGAGGGCCCCCGTGGGAAGGGCTGGAGCGGGATGGGGGAATTGGGATGCGGGAACTGGGATGGGGGCTCGGAGGTCCCTCCTCCTGGCAGCGACATCCTCTGCCTCCCCTCCAGCTGTCCCCGATCCCACCCGAGGGAAGGGGCCGGGCTGGTGCTGCCCTGCCACCCTCCACGCAGCCAGAGGAGAGGAGTCCCCTCCACCACCTCCCAAAGCATCCCTTTGGCTTCCACCGGGGAGCAGCGCTGGGAATCTGCTTGTCAGGACGGAGAGACCTGGAGGGAAGAGCAGGACAGCTGGAACAGGCACTGCCTTATCAGCCACGGGCAGAGGTGGCCGGCGAGGCTCTGCTGAAGGAAAAGCTCTTTACCCAAAGCAGTTGGGTTTGCTTGAAATAGGTTCAATTTGAATGGGAATAAATTGCTTAAAGGACAGAAAATGGGGAGGGAGACGCTGCTCCTGAAAGGAGTGTCCAGCTGTTGCATTAAGTGAATGAAATTTGGCTGAAAATAAACCCCGTTGTGCCCCAAGGGATCAGGGGGACTGGGGGATGGCTGGGATGAATCCCTGGTTATATCTAATTAGGCACAAGAAGCCTGGTCGTGTTCAATAAGAACCTTCTCGATCACAGATTCACAAAGATGGGGTTTATTGAAGGAACAAACCCACGGATTCAGGGATGGCCCAATCCTCCTCCTCATTTACATACAGCACAGTCCAGGGGGAGAGCTGAGTAGTGGAATCATGGATGGGGTAGCAGGTACTTCATTAAGCTGATGAGGGTGTGTGTTTTGCTGTTGAGATCACCCTTCATCAGGCAAGGGTTGTTTTCTGGCCTTCAAAGTTTCAGTCCTGTGATTTTGTTGAGTTCTTCAGCACCAAACCAGGACCACCCTCCTGCAGGGTGGGCTGCTGGCAGCTGTTCTTCCCAAAAACACCCCATTCCAAGGAAAACTCCCTGTGGTGAAGGTCACACTGCCACCCTGGGGACCAGGGTCCCCGAGGGCCACCAGGTGTGAGAGCCAGGGAAAGGCACTGTCCTGTCACGGGCTCTGGGGTCGCCACCTGCAGCCGGCGCTGGAGAATTCTGTTCCCTCGGGGATCAGCTCTGGCTCTTCTCCCCTGTGGGACTCGGATCCATCACAGGGACCTGCTGCCACTGGAGGGAACTGGCTGTGGACTGGAGAGCCCAGGGGTGCAGAGCTCTCTTGGAGCTCCCCGTTCATTCTTCCTCCCTCACCCTGGGAGATGGGAAGAGGAGCCGAGTCCCTGCTTTGTCCTGCCCTCCCCTCATTGCAGCAGAGTGGGGTTGGATCATCCCTGTTCCCCCTGAGGGGCTGCTCTGGGATGTGCCCCAGCTCCTGGTGATGCTGGCACCGCTCCCAGCTGGGGGCCAGGGCAGTGAGCTCTGTGATGGCCCCACAGCAGCGCCAGGACCAGGACTGGGGGCTCACCCTGGTTTTGGGGCAGAGCAGCCCCCAGCCCAGAGGGTCCCCCATCCCACAGTGGGCAGCAGGAAGGAGGGAGTGGAGGGAGGCCTGGGTGCCCCAGCCACTTTGTCAGAGCGTGTGAGCAGCGATGCCAGGAGCTCATTGCCCTGGGACGAGGCCAATCCTCCCGAGAAGCAGGTGCTCTGCAGCCCTTCCCAGTCCCCCCTTGTCCCCAGCGCTCACCCCATGGACTGTGCCATCCCTGGAGCCCCCAGCTCTGCCCATCCTGCTCTCCCAGGTCAGGCTCCCTCACACACAGGGGCTGGGTTTGCATCCTCCCCTCTGCAGTGTCACCCCCAGGACCCCCCAGCACCCCCAATCTGAGGGGCCAGGATGGGCTTTGCTCCCATCCCTGTCAGAGGGGTCCCAACTGCCCCGGTGCCACCGGCCCCTCTCCCCACCCCGCAGCCCTGCAGCTGCATTCCAGGCCTGCAAAACTTACTGGAAATCCTGTAGATGCAAATCCTGGCCTCCAATCCGTGCCAGGAACTTGAGCTGCAATCCCGAGAGGGCAGCAGGCTCCGAGCACTCAGGCCTCCCCCTCGCCATCCCCTGGCCTCTGGAATCCTCCTGAAAGTCTCACAGATCAGGGAGCACCGGTGGCTCTGCGGGACCCCCACGGCTGGGCAGGTGGGGGGCAAAGCCAGCGAATCCTTGGATGGCTTCCCAAAAGCTCTGCTGGTTCTGACAGTGGCTGGGGTTGGTGCTGTGTTGATTCAGACTCCCTGGCTCCGCTCCAAGCCCTCCCAGCTCCAGGCTCGATGGAAGTTCCCAGGGTTTGGGCAGGTGGTAAGGTGTGGATGGGACCTGCCCACTGACCCACAGCCCCGGGAATGAACCAACTCCCACCTGCCCTGGGTCACCTCAAGGGAGTGCCCACCTTGGTCCAAGTCCTTCCCAGGTCACCTCAACCCTGCCCCCTCCACAGCCCCGAGGCTTTAATCAATCCCAGGTGAAACCTAAACCTCCTCCCGAGGGGAATACACCGAACAGAATGCAGCGGGATGAAGGTCAGGAGCATCTGCTGGGGGGTGGGACGAGCTGGGGAGATGCTCAGGGGGCTGTTCTCCTTAGGGAGCACATTTTGGGGGGGTCTGCAGGGATTAGGGATGGAGGGGAGCACAGAGGAGGCATTGGGGTCCTCCAAAGGTGTGAGAGCATGTGGATGCTGCCAGGATGGGGTGTTTGCCTCTGGCTTGCTTGGAAAGGGGATTCCCAGCAGCCTGCCTCAGTTTCCCTGCTGCTGGTGGGAGGTTGTGTGGAGCCGAGGGGAATGAGGTGGGAGAGCCAAGGGCTGTGGGTGTTGGCCGGGAGAAACTCAGAGCCTGGCTCAAGGGGCTGAGTCCGTGAAGGATGGGTGGGTGTGGATGTGGGATGCTCCATCTCCTCCAGAGGTGCTCCATCTCCTCCAGAGGTGCTCCATCTCCTCCAGAGGTGCTCCAACCCGGGTGGGTTGGGCAGCTCCCTCTCACCCGGGGATGCTCCACACCCCACTGCTTGGGATGCGGTGTGGGATGCGGTGTGGGATGGGATTCGGTTTGGGATGCGGTTCGGGATGCAGCTGGGGTGTGTGTGGTGTGCGCTGCTCACTCCCGGGATGCTCCACACCCCTCGCCGCAGGACACCCCCAGCCCCAAGAGACCCCGCGGGGTCCCCTCACCGGACCGGGGTGGTTCCCCCCCCTGCCCCATCCCCTCCACTCCCGGGGGTTGCCGCCGCCTCTCCCGCATCCCCGCATCCCCCTCCCGGCGCCCGCCCCGTCCCGCGGAGCCCCGGGGGCGGGGGCCAGGTACGGCGGGGCGGGCCGGGCCGGCGGGGGAGGCGGCGGGGGAGGGCCCGGCGGCGTTGGCGGGCAGCTAAAGGCAGGTGATCCCGGGAGCGGCCCCGGGCTGGCTCGGGGGTCCCGCGCTGGCAGGGGCCATGCGGCGGGCGGCGGCCTGAGCGGGGCGGCCATGGCCGGGGAGCGGCGGGCGGCGCTGACGGCGGTGCGGACCGAGGGTGCGGGGACCCCCGCGGGCGGCCCCGGCCCCGCCGGCGGGACCCCCGCCCCGCCGCTTCCCCCTCCCCGCCGCCGGGGGCTGCTGGCGGGGCCGCGCCCCGGGGCCGCCCCCCGCCCCGCCGGGGCCCCGCGCTGCTGCCGCCGCCGCCTCCAGAACTGCCTCTACAACGTCCTGGAGCGGCCCCGAGGGTGGGCTTTCATCTACCATGTCTTCATGTGAGTACCGGGGGTGGTCCGGGGGGTTCTCCGGGGTGGCCGGTGCCGGTGGGGCGGCGGGGAGCGGGCGCTGCCGGGGGAAGGAGCGCCGGGAGCACCGCGGGGCAGCCGCCGCTCCCTGCCGGCACCTCCGGGCTCCGCCGGAGAAGTTTCTCCACCGGGAGCGTCCGGCGGGGGGGACGCGCCGGTTCCCGCTCCTGCCGCCGCTCCCGGTGCCTCTCCCGGTCCCGGTGCGATGGGGACAGCGCGATGGGGGGATCAACCACCCGGGGGGATCCCGGGCGGGGCAAATCCTGCGGCGGGTCCGGTGCGAGGAGCTGAGCTTGTCCCCGGGGATGGGATTCGGTCCCCTCGGTGCCCCGGTGCCCCTTCCCGGTGGCACCGCAGGGAACCGGGTCACCCTCCCGCTCTGCCGCTGTCCCAGGCTGGGGTCTCTGAGCCTGGGAAGACCCTCAAAGGCAGGAGCCGCCCGAGGGGTGACCGGCAGGTCTGGGTGGGAGCAGGGACCCTGTCCTGTCGTGCGCTGGGACAAGGCAGAAGTGCCAGCCCAGCACCCCCAGAGCCGTGTCCGGGTGGGACGGGGGACAGTGGGGGTGTTCTTGTCCCTGCCGTACCCCGGGAGCTGTGCCCGTTCCTGGGTCACTGTTGGTCCCCAGCACTGGAGCATCCCTCTCCGGAGCTGGAGAGAGCCCGGGATGCTCCCAGGAGCACACCTGCTCCCTGCCCTGCTCAGTGTGTTTTCCCAGGCACTGTGGTGCTGCTCCAGCTTTCCTTGCTGGATTTGAGCATCCAATGGCTCTTGCCAAGCAGAAGCCTCTCCAAGATGAGCAGGCTCAGCTCGGGGCTGGGGAGCAGCTTCACCCCCTGGGGGTTGTTTCCTCAGGGGGACATGAGGGGGCTGCAGAGTTGGGGTGTCCATAACCCCCCCTGGGAGGGCTGTGGGGAGACAGGGATGCTCCATGCTGGGAGGGGTTGGTTTGGATTCCCCAAACCTGGAACCCTGGTGGCACTGCTGGGACACCGCCAGGATGTCTCTGCCCCAGCCCTGGGGCAGGGAGGGTGTTTTCCCTCCCTGCCTCGCTGTATGCCAGGTGTGTTCCTGGTGCCCCTCTCTGAGAACACGAGCCCAAACGTTGCCTCTTCCCTCTCCCCTCAGCGCCGCGTCCTTACCGGGGGGTGCGCGAGCTGGAGCTCGTTAAGAGGCAGGAAAATGGGTCTTGCCTAAGTTAGCACATCGAGCTGGCAGGATGAATTTGTCACTGGATAAAAGGGCACCTGAGCTCCCCAGGGAGCCGCCAGAGGAGCCCGGGGCCCATTTGTAACGCCTGCGACACCTCCGCAGTGGGCTCCCGCCAGAATTCCTGCGTGGAAAATACCACCCTTGGAAGAGCTTCTCCTGCAAGGAATGAAGAGATGGCAGCCAAAGCCCCTGCCAGGGGAGGGAATCAGACTTTATGGCGTAGGTGCTCACGGGCTGTGGAACAGAGATGCTCCTGCTCCTCCGTGCCCTTCACCGGTTCGTCCTCACGATTCGAGCGTGTTCTGCCCCAGAAACAACTGAGCAGCTCCTCTTGCAGAGCCCACCGAGCCCCTCCAGACCCCGCTGGGCCTGGCCCCGGCTCTTGGATGAAGGGCTTGGTCCCACAGGATGTGCAGAACAGAGAGAAGGGGCAGAACACCTTCAGCCTTCACTGGGGAGGGTTCGTGTTCACCTGCTCGCTTAATTTTTTGGGCTGAGGCAGCTGCAGGGCAGAGTCCTGCCAGGGACCCCCTGACGCTTGTGGGAAGACACCACAGTAGGTGCAAGGTGTGGACATCTGTTCTGTGAAGCCTTTCCTGTAATGTTGCTCATTTCTGGCTTCTTCCAAGTTGTGCTGTGGGTTTTGGTTTTTTTTTTCTCTCCCACAGCAGATGGGAGCTGCTAAGCTGTTGCAGTGGTGTTGAAGTTCTCAGGGATGATTTGTGTGCCTCGATACCTTTTTTTTTTTCCCCCACAAAAGAGGAAGAAGTTGTCACCCCTGCTTGGGGGGGTAACTGAGGCACGGGGGGGATGGAGCCCCCGGCCCGAGGTCAGGGCAGTGCTGGGGGCAGAGCTGTCCCCTGAGTGGTGGCTGTGCTGCCTCCCCCGGGCAGCCTTGGCTCGGAGGCAGGGCTGGGAACTGCTAAAATGGAAATACCCGCTGAGAAGTGACGCGTTTCCCTCCCCGGAGCAGCTCGGAGCCGGGAGCAGGAGCCGGGCTGAGCCCATCCCGTTTATTGGCCAACTTCAGCCTCTTTCTGTCGGCAAATTGATCCCAAATAACTCCTTGAACCGGCGCCCGCTCCGGGCTGGGTGGTTTGGCGGCTGCACCATCTCTGCAGCCCCCGAGCCTGCTGCCAGCTCTGCCTGGTGGGCTGGGGGGGCTTGGGGATGCTCCTGTGCTCCAGGGAGGGGGTGGTGTGGACGTGGGTGCTTGTGCAGGTGGAAAACCGAGGTTCTGAGGTGTGTGGACTTGGCTGGCCATCCCCAGCTCCTCCAGCCCCACGCTGCCCACGGCCCAGCCGGGCTCCCAAAGCCGCGCTTTGCCCGCTTGGAATGAGACTTTCTAGCCCTGGAGCTTATGGAGGAAATCCAGGAGCGAGCCCAGAGCATTAACCGAAAGGCTTTAGAGCCAGAAGGCAAAATATCAACTTCCTTTCCCAATCTCCTCCTCTTTAGCCAGCGGGAAGGCAGTTCCCTGATCCCAGCAGAGCTGCCGTGGGCTCCTGCCCTTGGCACGGGCACGGCCGAGTGTCCCATCAGGGGCTGCCCTGCCAGGGGGTCTCCTGCAGGTCACCCAGCTGTCCAGGTGTCCAGTTCCAGCCATTCCTGCTGCCCACCGTGCCTTGTCCCTGCAGCAGCCCCTCCTCACCCACCGGCCCCCCCACGGTGGCTCTCGGTGCCAGGCGGGGTCTGGGAGCTTGTATTGATGGTTATGAAATGGCTCCTGGGTGCACCAGGAGCTCAGCTCAGCACTTTTTCCCATTCCTAGAGGAACACTTTCATACAGAGCAGTTTAACCTGGAGCAAATTAGGGAAGACTGAGCCAGCAGCACCAGTAACAACTGCAATCCCCTGCCTGGAGCAGTGTCCCTCCCTGCCAGGCCCAGTCCCCCTGCCTGTGGTGTTGGTGGCGCCTTGCCTGGGTTTTATTTGCCTTGTGGAAGTGTCACCCTGTGCCTGGGGCAGGGATGGGACAGGAGCACAGAGCTCCATCCTTGTCCTTGGTATGTGTTTGGTGCTGTTGGATCCCCATGGATGTCGTGGGTACAGAAGGGTGGCAGGTCCTGCCAGAGCCCCAGGGGCAATCCTGGCCCTGGGTGAGTGATGCCAGGCAGGGCTCTGCTCGGCTCGGGGCTGGCTGGGCACTTTGGGGCTGTGGGAAATCCCGGCTGGCTCGGGGCAGCAGGACAGAGGGGGTGGGATGTGTCCCCTGTGCTCTGGCCAGGGACCAGGGTGCTGGCAGCTCATCTGTCCCAGAGCATCCCTGTGCTCGGATCCTGTTATGGCAGAGGATCTGTCACCCCTGAATTGTGTCCCTTCCCTCATCACATCCCTCCACCACTGCCTGCAGAGCAGGAAGCGCTTCCCTGCCGTGCTGGGAATGCCACTGTGGTCACTGCCTGCACTGCCACAAATCCCAGCCCTTGCCATCCCACCCAGGACCATTCAGAGGGCTGGAGCCCTGGCTGCTTTGCAGGGAATCTGCTCCATCCCTGCTCAGTGCTGACTCTCCACCGCCTGCCGCTCGGAAAAACCTCATTTCAAACTCCAGGCTTTTAACTCATCCCCCCCCAGCACTTGAGGGGTGCCACGGCCACAGCCAGGGGGGCTGGAGGCTGTGCCCCCTGTGCCCTTTGAGGGCTGGCCCCCGCTGGGTTTGAAATGGGAGCTGTTTTGGGGGCACTGCCAGCGGCAAGCGGAGCCGGCGCAGCACTTTCCCTGGCCCGGCGGTGTCACCGGGGCATAAAATTAAGCGGCTTCGGCGCAACCTGAAACTGGGCATTGATTTTCCCTTCTTGCCTTTTTCCCTTTTGCTGCTCCTGTTGGACCCCCCTCCCTCAGCCCAGGGCAGGAGGTGCCAGTTTGGTGAGGATGCTGGTTTTGGTGAGGCTGCCCCGATGGTGGCGATGGAGGGGCAGCCCTTTTGCTGGAGGGGCAGGGCTGGTGCTGGGTCACCCTGGAGAGCTTTTGGGTCTTTGTCCCCCCTCCACCAGCAGTGACCCAAACCTGCCCCCTCTGCCTGTGGGTGCTGCTGCCCTCCCTGCTTTGGGGGTCCCAGCCTGCCTGGACTTCTTGGGGCCGCTCATGTGGCTGTGCCCCAAATGTCCCCATCCCTCCCCGGGTGCTGGGGGAGGGTGCCAACCCCGATCCCTCTCCTGGGGTGCAAGGCCCAGCGGGCACCGGAGGTGCACTGGAGAACACTCTGGTTTCTTCTCCCCCCCCCTCCACCCCCTCTCCAGCCCAGCTCTTTGCCAGATGATTCAAGAGCAAAACTATCTCGGCTGCTCCGTGTGAGTGTCTTGGCACCGTCCGCAGGAGCCTTGTGACCATGCTCCCCATGGGGCTGGGGGGTGCTGGGTGGCACTGGGGTGCAGGCACGTGCCGTGCCAGGGGGATGGGCAATGCCATCAGCAGGATTTGGCTGTCAAAGAACAAAGGTGCCAGGGCCCCAAGTGTGCTGTGGGATGTCATCTGGATGTCACCCTGCTGCCGTGGGTGCTGCCGGGTCCCTGCCATGGGATGCAGCCTGAAGGCAGGCTCTGCATCCCAGCTCAGCTTCCAGGCTCTGTCAGGGCACTGGGAACACCCCGTGCTGCCTCATCCCTGGGCGTGGGGGCCAGGAGGGCTCTGGGATCAGCGCCCTTCCTCTGCTGCTGCTGATAAGCGGGCCGGGGCCGGGCTCTGAGCGTGTGCTGGGGTTTGTGGTGTCAGAGCTGCAGCGGGGCTGGACGGCTCCCGGCTCCAGCCCTGGTTCCCCTGACGGTGGGGAAACACTCGGAGCTTTTCTGCTTCTCTTCTCCGCGGCGTGGGACGGACCCTGCCATGGTTACGGGCGCAAACAGGGCCGCTACACCCCGGTTATTTATATCCCCCGCAGCAGACAGGCCTCCTGCTCCACCTCTCCTGGAGGGCTGCTGGGGCGAGGGACGGGGATTTATAGGACACGCTGTTTATACAGCTGCAGAGGGTGCTGGGGGAGCTGGACCCGGCGGGATGAGGAGCATGGAGGGTGAAACACCACCCACATCCCCACCGGAGCCGGGCTCGGGCAGTTGTGGTGTAACCGGGCACGGCTGTGGGTACGGCCCGGGCACCGTGACGGGGCCAGGCTTGGCCGGGGAAGGGAGTCGTGCCGTTCCCAGAGCCTGTTTGCTCGCTCATCCCGCGGCAGGGCTGTTTATCCTGCGGCACGTGGTGTTTTCCTTCCGCTGAGTTATTGCCGGGCTGGCAGCGCCCGGCACTGCCCGCGCCCCCGGCTCGGGGCTTCCCTGTGGGGCAGGGCAAAGCGGGGGGACTGCCAGGGCATTGGGCCCCTCTTGCTGGGTGCTGGGGGCACAGCTGGGCGGGCTGTTCCAACCCCATCCCGCTGCACTGGCTCCCATGATCACGGCCCACCCGCTGTCCCCGGTGCTGCCCGTTTGCCCAGCGGTGTTTGGGTGGGCACTGGGTGCCAACTGGTGCCAAGTGGTGCCCCCTTGCCCAGCACAGCTCTTCACCATCCCGGGGCCGACTTGGCCCTGCTTCCCCTGAGCTCAGCAGCTTTCCCAGCTCACCTGTTCCTCTGCCGGATGGGGCAGCAGCAGATGGCAGAGTGCACCCTAATGAAGATTAATGGGAGGAGATTCACCTGCTCCGAGCCGGGCCCCTGCCGCGTTTTAATTATTATTTTGGGGAGGAGTGTTGCTGCAGACGGGCTCTGCTCCTGCCAGGTGAGAGCAGCAGGAGGGGTCCATCCCTGTGCCCAGGCTGCTGGTGGCACATCCCCTCCCGTGGGGGGGCCGTGTGCTGGCAGGGAGGGGTGTGGGACCCCACGGGGAGGGAGCTGGACATGGGAAGTTTGTTGGGGAGAGGTGAAACACCGGCTCAGCCACACCAGCACCTGCTCCCTCCACTCCCCGGGATGCTGGAACAAGGGAACAGGGACACAGCAAGGCTCCTGCTGGGTGTTATCCCTCCATCTCTGCCTTCTCCCCATTTCCCTGGTGGCGTTCCTTGTTTTTTAGACCCCCTTGGCAGGCGGGCATTGGGGTGGGGAGCCTGGCGCTGTGGTGTTTGATGGAGGGGTCGCTGTGGGACACCCCCCTTTAGTGGGGTGGAGCTGATGAGAGCAGCGTTCCTGCCCCAGAGGAAGGGGGGAATGCTGGTTCCCGGCTCCCCGTGCTGCCTCCAGACATCTGACCCTTCCCTAAGCTGCTTAAGGCGCTGCCAGCAGCCGGGACGGGGCGTTTGCCCAGGCTTTACGAGTTAATTCCTAGCAGGTGATGTGTTCCCAGGAAGTTTCTTTCCCAGCCAGCCCCGTGGGGCCTCTCATGCCCGTATCCTTCACCAAATCCCGTGGGATGCCGATGGGGCCGGGTGGGAGGTGTCCCCACCCCGGCAGGGCAGGTTTCCAACACGGTGGGTGACGTGTGGGGTCTCCAGCTTGGTGCCAGAGTCAGGGCCACCCACAGCAGGTCCCCGTGGGATCAGCGTGTGCCCAGACCCCGGAGACCCCCCCGTCCCCGCTCCCTGGATGAGGAGAGAGGCACAAATCTTTGCAGGCTGGGAGATTTCTGCCTTCTCTTCTGCTTTGTGCTTCGCTGCCCGTGTAATTGCCTGCTAAATCCTGCTTGGATAATCTTTATTGCTGATGATGCACAAAGCTGAGAGCTCTACCCTGGGCCGTGTTTTCCTGCTCAGCCCGGTGCCCAGTGCTCCCTGCCCGCAGCACGGGGGCACCGCTGTGCCCACAGGGGTTAATTCCAGAACTGCTGTGCCAGAGGAAAGAGCCCCCATTAATAATTCAGAGGGAGAAGGAACTGGCTCCAACCTTCTGCCTTGCGGGTGGGGAGTGCCCGGGAGAGCAGCATCGTCCTCTGCGGCGAGGGCAGGGCGGTGACAGGGCTGGGACACCCCCGTGCCCCTTCGTGCCCGTTGGTGTGTGGCTCCAGCTCTCCCTCCTCCATCTCTGCATCCAGCACTTCTCCCGTTCCCAGGGGTTTCTCTGCTGTCGGTCCCATCTCCAGCAGCATTTTGGGGGGAAAGGGACCCCACCTGTCCCCTTTAGGCTGGGCATTGACTTTTGGGTGCTACTCCCCAGCCCCATTGTGGGGTGACAGTGCTGATGGGTGCCCACCAGCTCGGGGACAGGGTGCCAGGGCCACTGCCAGCCTCAGCCAAGCCATCCCAGTGCTGCCCAGTGGGACATGGGTTCCCAGAGCCGGCTCTGATGGAGCGGTGGCCCTTTGCCGTCACGTGGGCCGGTGGCACAAGCCCTCCATTTTCCTTTTTTAGAATAGCTGGATCAGGGGAAAAAAAATGTATTTTTGGAGTTTCATTTGCTTCAGCTTCAGAGTCTACTTTTTTTTTTTTTTTTTCCCCCTCCTTATTTTAAATGGGCCAAAACCCCTGTTGCCTGAGCCCAGCGCTCGGGGATGAACAGCCCCGGAGCAGCTCCCTGGGGACTCTTCCCCCAAGTTGGCTGTTCCCAGGTTGTCCCCATGTCCCTGGCAGGTCCCCATAGTGGCAGTGGTGCTGGGGACAGTCTGGAGAAGCTCTGGTCCCCTTTCTGCAGCAACAGAGCTCTCCACCGTGTGGGACCCCTCGTCTCCCTCCCTGCCTTTAATTAAGAGCGGGCAGGGCCAAGGTGGAGCCTGGCACTGAGCCCCACGGCTGCTCCCGGGCTCCCCAGTGGCTCCATGCCACCATCTAGGGGCAAACCGTGTCCCTGGTGGCTCAGCCACTGCTGTGGAGGTCTTGGCTGGGGGGTTCAGGCTGTGAGTGGGGGGCAGCACTGTGGTCTGGGCTCCCCTGGCTGCCCCAGTGCTGGGGTCCCCTGACCACCCTGATGCCCCCACTGACACTCTCCCCTTCCAGATTCCTCCTTGTGTTCAGCTGCCTGGTGCTGTCGGTCTTTTCCACCATCCAGGAGCACCAGAAATTGGCCAACGAGTGCCTCTTCATCCTGGTAAGTGATGCAGGGGCAGGGCTGGTGCTTGAATTCCCCCACCCCGCAGTGCACCCCGAAAGACTCAGACAAGATCAGGGACAAAACTCCTCCGACCCTTTCCCAGCCCGGACGTCACCGATGATCCAACGATGGCAGCCCCTCTGGCACGCTGGGGTGGACGTGGGGGTGGCCTTGCTGTGGGTGTCCCCACGGCTCAGGGGGTTCCATCCCCACTCACAGCCCCTCTGTGCTGCGGAGAGGCATCAACCGCTGGAGAAGGCAGGGCAGGAGGGGCTAAAAAAGGCAACTTTCCCCCAAACTGTCAGAAAGAGCTGACGCGGGACTTCTCCCGAGTGATGGAGACTAAATTGGGAAGGTCCTTGTGACTTTCCTGCGAGTAAGCAGAACGGGGGCTTGTTTGTGCGAGAGGTAGGAGGACAATGCTGACGGTGGAGGAAAAGGACCCAGCTCAGAGCAAGGCAGGAGGGCCGGGATCCTCAGACAGCCCCGACGGCTGCGCTCCCGTCTCACTGCCCCCATTCCCACCGGGACGGCTCCCCTGGGTTTGGGGGGCACCACTGCGGGTTGTGCTGAGTCCCCCTGCCCACCTGACCCCACTCTCCCCCCCCAGGAGTTCGTCATGATCGTGGTTTTCGGCATGGAGTACATCATCCGCGTCTGGGCCGCCGGCTGCTGCTGCCGCTACCGGGGCTGGCGGGGACGCTTCCGTTTCGCCAGGAAACCCTTCTGCGTTATAGGTAACGGGGGGTTTCGGGGGGTGCCAGCGTTTCGGGGGATCCCCACCCCTCTGACCCGCATTTCCACCCCCTCCCCACCAGATTTCATCGTCTTCGTGGCCTCGGTGGCCATCATCGCCGCCGGCACCCAGGGCAACATCTTCGCCACGTCGGCGCTGCGGAGCATGCGCTTCCTGCAGATCCTGCGCATGGTGCGCATGGACCGCCGCGGCGGCACCTGGAAACTGCTGGGCTCCGTCGTCTACGCCCACAGCAAGGTGAGGAGGCACCGTCCCGCTCCTCCTCCCTACCCCCCTGAGCCCCTCTCACCCCTCGTGCCCCCCACGGCAGGAGCTCATCACCGCCTGGTACATCGGCTTCCTCGTGCTCATCTTCGCCTCCTTCCTCGTCTACCTGGCCGAGAAAGACGCCAACGTGCAGTTCGCCACCTACGCCGACTCCCTGTGGTGGGGCACGGTAAGCTCGGCCGCCGCTGCCCCCCCGGCCCCGGGAGGGGACCAGGAGGGTGGGATGGGGCCGTGGGGGGAGAGCTCCCTCCAGGCCTCGCCCTGCTCCGCCCCTGGGCAGGTCACGCTCACCACCATCGGCTACGGGGACAAGGCGCCGCAGACGTGGCTGGGCCGGATGCTGGCGGCCGGCTTCGCCCTGCTGGGCATCTCCTTCTTCGCCCTGCCCGCCGTGAGTAGGGCTGGGGGGAAGAAAACCCAGCCCTGTGCCCGTCTCAGCCTCTGCCAGCGCCCACAGCCCCGTCCCCTCCCGTCCCCAGGGGATCCTGGGCTCCGGCTTCGCCCTCAAAGTGCAGGAGCAGCACCGGCAGAAGCACTTCGAGAAGAGGCGGACTCCGGCGGCAAACCTGATCCAGGTAGTGCCGGGCTGGCAGGGCCTGCAGGAATTCCCGGGAATGCTCTGCCCCCTCGTCTCCTCTGCCTGCCCCTGCCTGCTGCAGGGAGCACCCCCACTCCTGGCCCCGTGTCCAACGCCTGGCTCCTTTGGGCTGGGCTCTGTGGTGGCCAGGGGGGATGGAGGGGTCGGTGGGGGGGTCTCACCTCCCATCTGATCCCGATTCCCGTGGTGTCTCTCCCTGCAGGCTGCCTGGCGCCTGTACTCCACCGATGTCAGCCGGGCGTACCTGACGGCCACGTGGTGTTACTACGACAGCCTGCTGCCCACCTTCAGGTAGGCAGGGCGGGGGGCAAGGGCTGGGGGGCTGCCAGGGGGGTCTCTGGGGGGATGAGCAGCCTGGGAGGCCAGGAGGGACCATGTGGAGCCGCCAGGGGCTCGGTGGGGTCGAGCAGCACGGACACTTTCCTCGGCCCCGGATTGCTGGAGCACGGCATCTGCTGGAGTGTCCAACTTCCTCCTCAACCCTCATCATCCTCACAACACCCAGCACTCATCCCACCCTCTCACCCCATCCATAGCCTTCCTCCAGCACCACCATGGGGAACAGGATGATGTCACCAGCCATAGGAGCCAGCTCTGAGTGCGGACCCAGATGGACAGGACGGGATCCAGTGGGAGCCCCATGTCCCATCCCTGCTGAGTTCTCCCTCCCATGGCCCCTGGGATGCAGTTGGGTGGATCAAAGAACCTCCAGAGCTTTTCCAGACTCTCTGTGTGTCCCCATCACCCCGAACTCACCTGGGTTTGCCTCCCCTGGGCCTCATCCCTGCCTGTGCCTCCTGCCCTGCTCCACCCGTGTGTTCCTTTGCAGGGACAAATTCATTCTTTTTCTGTTCCACTTTTTATTTTTACCAAGGACAGGGCTCTGAACAGCCCAACAGCAAGTCCCTCTGGTCCCTAACTGAGGAGATGCAGCTTCCTGAGCATCACCACGGAGCCTGGGATCATGGGGGGCTTCACCTGCTGGGCCAGGAGCCACTTCCCCTGCAGTGGGGAGCTGAGATAGAGCCAGACTCAATCCCTGTTGGATGTGAGCTTTTCCCTCCTGGCTACTCCAGCTTTGCCCAGATCCCTGGATCTGATGGTGGCAGGTTCTCCTGTTCCCATCCAAGGGGTGTCCTGCCTGTCCCTCCCTGACCCACCCCTCTCAGCACAGGTCCAACCCCTCCTTTCCGTGGGACCCTGTCCCAGCTCCCCCTCCCCATCCCCATCCCCCCCAGTGCCTCATCCTGCTGTTAAGAAACTGTCTTTTGAACAAAAATGCTGTTTTTTTTTTCCTTCTTGCTTTGCCTTGGTTTTGCTTTGGTTTGTCCTCAGGACCCAGTGCTGCTCAGCCTTGGTTTGCTTACCCTGTTTGCTTTGGAAAATTTAATTTCTCCTTGTTTTTATTTCGCCCCGACCTCAGAGAGCTGGTCCTTATATTTGAGCACTTGCACCGAGTTCGCAACGGAGGATTTAGGAACTCAGAGGTGAAAAAATTGCCCGACAGAGCCCCACCAACTTATCTCTCCTACACCCCTGCCCAGAAAAGCCTGGCCACCTGTCTAGGGGAAAGGTAGGAGGGGACAGCCCCTGTGTTCTCCCTCCTCTCTGCTCTGTCTCCTCTTTCTCCTCTGTGTCCTCCTGCGATGCCACCGCGGTGCCATCACTGCCAGACGGGACCCCAGCCGTGCCCACCCCCCCAAACTGGCCCTGCTCCCCCACTCAGCGCCGTGCTGGGAGTCCATCCTGCTCCTGGCACTGCTGCCAGCACTGCTCCCTGCTCCAGAGGGGGCACGTTTGGTCCTCAGGGAGAGACCCTGGGCTGTTGTATCTTTGTGAAGCCCCTTTTTCGTGTGGCCACGGCACCTGGACCGGGCACAGGGGCACCAACCATGGCAGGAAATACCCTGGCAGAGGCAGCTCTGCTGTGTTGTCAGGATGAGGCCGTGTGGCCTCACTGCAGAGCCAGGAAAGGAGCAAATCCCAGAGCCTGTGGTGTGAGAAGGGTGCCCTTGGCAGTGCCAGTGGCAGAGGCAGCAGCGATGCTGAGCTGCCCTAGCACCCACAAGAACAGCCAAGAGGGGGTTGGGGCTGCCCTGCTGGTGGTGGGGGCTGCTCTGCCCCATGTCCCTGGTCCCCCTGGCTGAAGAGCACCCTGGAGACCTCGGTGTGCCACCCTGGCTGCTGGCCAGCCACCCAGAGCACTGGCACACTGGCACAGGGCCCTGGGCCAGCAGCAGCAGGGTTAGGTGGGGCACTCACCATACCTCAATGTCCTCTGTGCTGCCAGCTGGGGGGGACCTGCTCCCCCCTGACCCCCAGGTGAGTCTGGGCTCGGGGGGCTCCTCCCTGTGGCACCACCGGCCTGGGCTGGGTGTCCCGGTGAACAGGGGAAGGGCTGCACCCCTCCCTCCGGGGGGTCCCGAGCCCCCCATCTCCTCAGCGAGCATCACCTCTCATAACATCTCATCTTCTCTCTCTCCTCCCCTCTCCTGCTCACCCCGCTCCTCTCCATCCCTCCAACCTCCCCCCCCCTCCCAAAACCTCCCGTTCCCCCCCCCCCCAAGCTGGAAGGAGGAAGACGTGCAGCCCCACAAGTGTTTACGGCTCAGGTAACGCTCTCCCCCCGGCGCTGGGCGGGGAGCGGGGTGAGCGGAGCCCCCGGGGGGTTCCCGGGGTCACCAGCGCCCCTGTCCCACCGCTCGGCACCGCGTGCGGTCACCGAACCCTCTTCTGGCGGAGCCGCGGACCCGGAACAGGCGCAGTGTTTATGCAGGACCTACACAAACCATCCTGCCCGTCCCCTCCACCCCGCCCCGGCAGAGGCGGTGCCGTGGGTCCGGAGCAGCGGGGGATGCTCAGCCGGGTCCCTGCGCCCACGTGCCCGGGGGGTCGGGAATGTGGCCCGGGATGCAGCGCTCCCCCCTTCCCACGGCCACGGCTGACTCTCTTTTCTCCTGTGTCTCTGCCCTGACCCTCCAGCCCCATCTTTAGTGGTAAGAGGAGGCTCTTGCAGACGTGGGGCACGTGGAGACGGAGGTACCGTGTCCTTGCTGCCTGCCCATCCCGACGGAGAGTGGGAGCGGGAAGGGCGGGGTGCATGGTGTTCCGTGCCTGGATGCCTGCGGACTGCAGCGTGGAGAGGGGTGGGGAGTGAGGCAGAGCGGGGAGAGGCCGAAGGGGGGATCCTTTTGCAGGGCAGGGGGGTCTGTGCATGGCCTGGGCCGAGCTGTCTCTCCCCACTGTCCCCCACTGGCTCCCACAGCAGCCCTGCCTCAGTTCCCCTATCGTGCATCGTGGATGGGGGTGCCAAATCCAACTGATGCACCCGGACTGACCCCATCCCACCGCTGTCCTGCAGCCTGGTCCCTCAGGACACAGCCATTCCCATTCCCCGGACCAGCAGCCTGCATGGGGAAATGCTCTACCCCTGCCTCCACCCTGCCTGTCCCCCTGCCTCGCCCTGTGACTCCTGCCCCAGGAAATCCAGGAGTCTTCCCAGACACCGTGGAGCCTGTCCTGCAGCATGGGTGGGATTTGCTCCTTGTCCTCCCTGGCTTTGGAGTCCTCCCCTGTGCATCCACTTGGCCTCCTGAGGCTCGAGCTGTGCTTGGGGTCCCAGGTCGTGCAAAAGGCAGCATCAGGTGGTGTTTTTGTGTAGGTCCTACATAAATGTTGCCTGTGTTTCCCCCCCCCAGTCAAGTGGAGTGGCTGGTTTTGGGAGCAGAGCCCATGTTAGGGCAGGAGCAGAGCCTGGATTAGGTGGTGCAGCCTGGAGGAGGAGGGGGGTGCAGGGGCTTGGCCGGGTATCCCGGGATGCCCAATACCAGAGGGGATGGAGTAGGAGCTGGTCCCACCGGGCTCTGCCAGTGGCTCTGCCACTTGTCCCCCGCTGCCACACCTGTCTGTCCCTACTCTGCCTGTCTGTCTGTCACCTCCTTTCTCTGCTCTTGGGACAAAAAAAAAACCAAAAAAGATGTTTAGGGGAGTTAAACCCCAGAGCTGCCCCCGCCTGCTCCTGGCCTGGCTCATGCCCATCATGTGCTGGGGGGCTCTCCATGAGCTCAGCATGGCCACCCCCACCACGGTGGGCACCTCATGTGCCCACTGTCCCCATCCCTACCCCTGATGACACCACCCCCTTTAACCCCCCCCTGCAGCAACAAGATGGGGCTGAAGGAGCGGATCTGGCTGAGCAGCTCCCAGCGGCAGGGCAGCCGTGGCCGCCAGCAGCTGGGGCCCCCCCTGCACCGCTCCCCCAGCACCGAGGACGTGGCCGAGGCCTCCAGCCCCACCAAGGTGCAGAAGAGCTGGAGCTTCAACGACCGCACCCGCTTCCGCGCCTCCCTGAGGCTCAAACCACGGACCCCGGTTGAGGGTGAGCCCTGGGACTCACTGGTGCAGTCTGGGACACGCTGGAGGGGGGCTGCAGTTGGGGCAGATGGGGGGCAGCCCTTCCTTAGTCTCTGCCATCCACCTGCTCTTGGCACCCGCAGCCGACTGCCCTCCGGAGGACAGCGGCGAGGAGAAGGGCTCCCACTGTGACCTGACCTTCGAGGACATCATGCCGGCGGTGAAGACCCTCATCAGGGCTGTCAGGTGAGAAACCATCCCCTCCCACGTCCCCGGGCACCCCCTGCCCCTCCCCAGTGCCCCGCAGCCAGCCCGGGTGTCCCTGCAGGATCCTGAAGTTCCTGGTGGCCAAGAGGAAGTTCAAGGAGACGCTGCGTCCCTACGACGTCAAGGACGTCATCGAGCAGTACTCGGCCGGGCACCTGGACATGCTGGGCAGGATCAAGAGCCTGCAGACACGGTGAGGTGCCCTGGGGGTGGTGGGGTTCCCTGGGTCTCCCACCATGAGATGAGGTGCTTGCTGGCCAGTCGCTGTGGGCGGGACACATTCCCAGAGCCCCCTGCCCATCCCTCGTGACCTCAGGGAGTGACGGGCTCTGTGCCTTCCTTCCCTGCCAGCGTGGACCAGATCATGGGCAGGGGGGCCCTGGCTGTGGACAAGAAGGTGAGGGAGAAGGGGGAGAAGCCGGCGCTGGAGATGGAGCTGGTGGACGAGCTCAGCATGATGGGGCGCGTGGTCAAAGTGGAGCGGCAGGTCAGGAGGGGACACCCCCAGGGAATGCGCCCCCAATCCCTTTGGCATCCCTTTGGGACGGGGGAACCGGGATCCCCATGTCCCCTGCTGGAGGAAAAAGGGCTCAGCCTCGCTCTGCCCTCCCTGCAGGTTCAATCCATCGAGCACAAGCTGGACCTGCTGCTCGGCCTCTACTCCCAGTGCCTCCGCAAGGGCTCCACGAACTCCTTCAGCCTGGCCGCCGTGCGGGTGCCGCCCTGCGAGCCCGACATCACCTCCGACTACCACAGCCCCGTGGACCACGAGGACATCTCGGCCTCCGCCCAGACCCTCACCATCTCCAGGTCGGCCAGCGCCAACATGGACTGAGCGGGAGGCAGCGGGATGGCCCCTGCCCGCGCAGGGTGGGGGACCAGGGACACGGTGGCACTGCCAGCCCCGCCCAGCCACGCCCCTCGCCGCGTCATTGAGCCAAATCTTCCCCTGTGGGGGCATGGCTGAGCAGGGGTGCCCACTCTAGGGGCGCAATGGGAGCCCATGGCATGGCCAGGCTGCACTCCTGGCATGCTCCTGCCCTTCCAAGCTGGCCCCGTCTCCTGGGGTTTGGCTCGTGCCCCAGTCCCAGCTCTCAGGACATGTCCAGCTCCCCCATGGGGTCCTGCAGGGTCCCCCCTCAGCACCGAGCTGGGGTCACCACCAGCTATGCAAGGTCCCACCTCCCTCCTGCTGCCGGGGCTGTGGGGGCACAACCCAGCGTGGTTTGATCTGCATCGCTCGGGGGGGCAGGGCAGCAGCAGGGCCCCCCCAGTTTGGGGAGTGGGGGTCTGTCCCCCCTCACCAGGCTGCACCTCTCTAGAAGCACAGCAGAGCCTTCTGCCTGCCCGTGCATGCTCCCAGGGCAATATATATATAGGAGATATATATATATATATTTATGCAATAATGTCTTAATATGCAACAACCCCAGGAAGAACAACCTGAGGGGACATAGGCAATAAGCAACCCCCCTGCCAGCTCACAGGGCTGGATCCTGCTGCCTGTGGGGGCCCTGGAGGTCCTGGGGGCTGGGGGCCAGGTGATAAATCATCACCAAGGGTGGGCCTGGAGCTGTGATGCTGGGCAGGGGCCACAGAAGGGAGCAGGGATGCAGGCACAGGCACTGTCCCCAAGGAGCATCTCTCCCTCTGTGTCCCAGCTCCTGCTCTCGCTTAGAGGATCCCCTCCCTGCCGGGTCCTGCGGTGCTCAGTTTGTCCCTCCCCGTGTCCCTGTCCCCTCCGTGGTCCGGGGAGCATGGGCCGGGCCTGGGGGGGTGACAGCCTGGTGGGGACAGGGGGATGTCCTTGCATGTCACCTGCAGCAGAGCCACGGCAGCTCCTGTGCTGCTCCAGTCCCAGTCCCAGGGCTGGTTCCCAGTCCGGCAGCGCTGGGCTGGGCCAGGCTGGAAGCGATCGTGGTCGTGCCAAAGTTTGCCAGGCTGGAGCTCGTGGCTGCTCCTGCCCAGCCGGGGATCCTAGGGGGGAAAGGGGGGTGACACCCACGGTGAGGGATCCGCCCTTGGCTGGCAGGATCCCACCAATCCCCTCCCTGGGCTTCTGACAATGGGATTTGCATCCTGTTTTCCCAAGCCCACCCCCCCACCGCTCCTCTGGCAGTGGGGACCCCCGAACCCTGCTCGTTTTCTGCCTCCTTAGTGCATGTGGCCAGCACGGGCTGTGCCAGAGCTGCTTGCAGCCCCCCCACCTTGCTCCTGCACCGCCCTGGCCCCCTCCCCTCACCCTGGGGGTGGGACACGAGGGGTGGGTGGGTGCTGGGGGAGGGTGCCCGGCCGCGGGGCGAGGGTGCATGTGACAGCTTTGCCCGCAGCCTCATGCAAAAGGAACTAACTCGTAGGACCCTCCCCGGGGCTGGCTGGTCCCCGCGGACCTCCCGAGCCAGCGGTAGTTACCTCACTCGATTAAGTTATTAACTTATTTGTTTCATTAAAATTTGGAGTAGAGGCTGCCCGCCTGACTCTGTCCCGGCTCTCCCGAGAGGTGGCACTCCAGCCCCGCTGCCGAGCCGTGGCCGGGGGACGGACGGGAGTGTCCTGCCAGGGGACACGGGCGCCCGGCCAGGGAACAGAGGCATCCGGCCGCCTCCCTGACCCCCTGGGGCTCCCCTTGAGCTGCAGCAGCCCCCCTGCAGCAGGATGGGGGGCCCCAGCTTGCAGCCTGATGGCCCCCCTCAGCTCCATCACCCCGTGTGCCTGGGGGGTGCGGGCCTGGTGCCACCGCAGAGGGGTCCGTGCCCTGCTTTGGGCGCCTCGTGGGGTCACTGCGCCCCATCTGCCTCTTTGGAAGTATCACAGTGTGCCCCCTCCTCAAAGGGGATGACTCTGGGATGTCCCCAAAGCCATTCCAGGGAGGTGAGGGTGAGAGGCCCCTTCCCCAGGAGACCCCCAGTAATCCAGGGACAGCAAAGCCTTGGCCCCATCCCTGTGTGCTCACACCCTACAGACAACAAATCCCCCAGCCTGCAGTGTCAGGGGGCCAGGGTGGCCCCTTCCCGTGCCTCTGGCTGGGGAGGAAGCTGGGGCTGGCTGCAGGTCAGTCCCTGCCTTTCCTGGCTGCCTCTTGCCAAGAAATTCACTCCTGGATCGTCTTGGAGCACGGCCCTGGGCCCAGCGCTGCAGAGGCCAGCACCTCCCTGCCCCGACCACACCGGCCCCGCTGCCCCCAGAGCTGCCCCAGCCTGCTGGGACGGGGATCTCTGGGTGACCCCACCTGGATGTGGGGCTTTTCCACGGCTCTGTGAGGTGGGGATGGGATCCTGGGACCTGCTCCCTCCCGCAGCGTGGCTGGGGGTGGTGGCAAAGGCAGGGTAGGCGTGTGTGCCAGCCCAGAGGCACCCGGCTCTGCCTCCCGCAATCACATGGGCCCAAGGTGCCCTGGCAGGACTTTGTCCCCCCCCTCCACTTCCTCTGTCCCACGTGTGCCAGAGGCTGCCACTCCCCGGAGAGGGGACGCACGTGAGGGGGGACGCCAGGGTCGGAGGGACACGGGGAGCCGTGACCCCGCGGTGCCAGCTGGCTGCATCCTGCGCCAGCCACGCTTGGCAGGCGGAGCACGGCCCCGGGGAGGGGGTGAGGGGGTGCTCCCAACACTTGGACTGTCGCCACTGCCTCCTCCACACACCAGCCCTTATCAGCTGGCGGGGGGACAGCGCTGTCACGGGGATGGGAAGGGGCCAGCTGTTCCCACAACACCCCACAGCGTCCCGCGGGCTGCCAGGGGGCTGGCGGGGGAACAAGGACAGGGAGCAGCGGTCCGGGATGTCCTTTGCGCCAGTGGCTTTGCTTTTGTTCCCGAGGGTCTTGGGGAATTTGTGAGTCACTGGCGGATTCCTCTCTGTCCAGTCATGGAGCGAGTGTGCTTGGAGACGGTCGGACTCTGGGCTGGACGCAGTTCCTTCCTGCGGCGCTCCAGCCCCAGCGCTGCCCAAGGACACATTTACAGGAAAAGGCCCTTCCAAGAGCTCTGGCAGCGCAGCCGGTGCGGGAGGGGGGGAGAGGGGAGGTCTCTGAGGATGGGGCTCCTACAGGACCCTCGTTCAGGCACCCAGAGCCCCCTGGGGTCCCGATGAGCTGGCAGCCCTCGTTCCCAGTGGGATTTGGTGCTCCCCGTGCATGGACACGCGGGGTGAAGCACACCCTGAGCGTGGCACCCGCCCCAGGGCTCAGCCAGGAGCCCTCCACCCACGGCCACGCAGGGAACCCCGCTCCCTCGGCGGTGCTCCCGTCCTGGCTGCCATGAGGCATCTTCGAGGAATCCCTTGGCAGCGCTGGGAGATGCTCCAGGCGGGGCAGGGACAGCAGGAGCCCCGCAGCAGGTGCTGGTGCTGCGGAGGGAACCAAAGCCTGGTGGGTGGCCAAGACCCCCGGTCCCCGAGCACAGGGCTGGGTGCTGGCAGCGGGGGACACGGGGTGACACCGACTCCGTGCCCTGGGCTGTGATGGGGTGTCCCTGTCTCACTTATATCCAGCTCCCCGCTGGAAGGGGGAGGCACGCAGCCCCCTCCTCTCTCTTCCCCTTCTCTCCACACACCTCGCCACGGAATGGGGAAATCCCCCACGATGGATCCCCGGGAACCCCCTGGATGGAGCAGGGAGTGCTGGAAGGGCAGCCGGGACCCCGCATTTTGCGAAAGCACCGGCGGGGAGGGGCGGGAGGGGTGAGCACAGGGAGAGGGGGGATCAGGATCCGGGGAGAGCCCTGCCCCGCGGGCACGGAGAAGGTGTCGTCGAGGACCCCGGGCGGGGGGCGACAAGTCCGGAGCTCTGTCGCTCGTCCCGCCGGGAGCCCCGGGCCCGACCCCCGCCCCGCTGCGCTCCGCCCCGGCCGGTCGCGGCTGCCCCGGCGCCTCCCCCGGCGCCCCCCCGGCCGGGGCGCGGTTATAAGGAGCGGCGGGGCCGCGGCGGCGGCGGAGCCGGAGCGGAGCGGCGGGCGCGGCAGGTACGGGACCGGGCGGGGACACTGGGGACGCGGGTGGGAGGAGGGAAGGAAGGGGGGGTCCTGCCCCATAAATTCCGCGCGAGACCCTCGCATGGGATCCCCCACCCCTCTCGCGGGGAACCCCCCGCGTCCGGCGCGGCAGGTACGGCCCGGGGATGGAACGGGACGGGACCAGGCGGGAGCGGGTCCTTCCCAGCGCTGGATTGTTCTGCTCCCGCCTCTTTCAGGGTCCTCATCGCCCCGCTCGACCTCGTGGGCTGAGACCTGGGAGCTCATCGCACTGCCCGCGGTGGGAACTGGGATTGGGGTTGGGAACGGGAGCCGGGCAGCCCCCCCCGGGTGCCCTGAGGAGCCCCATCCCGCGGGGTTTTTGCTCTTGGAGCAGGTGGTTGAGGTGTGGGTGGGCACGGGGCCCCTCAGATGCCCAGGAGAGTGGGCAGCTGAGGGCAGACGGCGTTTTGGGGGTGGTGGGAACCCTGAGCTGTGTGATCTCAAGGGAAGTTACAAAACCTGAATGTTTTGAGCGTTCCGGGGGAGGGCAGGGCGGGGTCTAGGGGGGGAGAGTGACCCCAGCGGGATGGGTGGGCACAGAGTGCAGGACCCCCGTGCCCTCAGTGCCCTCCTTCTGCAGCGGTGCCGGCGTGGGGACATGCCCGGGGACATGCGCCCGCTGCGGGCCCTGCTGTGCCTCTGGCTGGTGGCCCGGGCAGCCCTGGGCTCCCGGGTCCGCACCCGCCGGGAGCTGGGCCCCGGCTTGTACCAGAACGGGGTCTACGACGCCGGGGGGTCCTACTGCCAGCGGGGGGATGTCTGCTGCCGCGGCCGCGACGACGCCTGCACGGTGCCCTACCACGACACCCTCTGCTACTGCGACCTCTTCTGCAACCGCACCGTCTCCGACTGCTGCCCCGACTTCTGGGAATACTGCCTGGGCATCCCGGCCCCCTTCCCCAAAGCTCAAGGTGAGGCGTGCCCAGCCCAGGCGGGCAGGGGGCTGTAGGGCGTGCTGGGGGCCAGCCCTGGGGTGCCCCGTGTGCTGTGTGATGCTGCTGGTGCTCCGTGGAGCGATGGATGCGGCACTTCATGGTCCTGCTCCTGCTGCAGAGCCACTCCAGACCCCTCGGAGCTGCCGGAGCTCACACAGAGTGTCCGGGATGGGGATGGGCTCCCACAAAAACAGGGCTGTGACCCCGCAGCCTGTTCCCACAGCAGCACGTGCCTGTGGGGCAGAGCAGGGAGGTGAGGGGGACTCTATCCCAGCCTGCCTGGTCACGTCTGGGGCAGGCGGATGCTGGCCCTGATTTAACCCTCCCTGCAGCTGGGGCAGGCAGGGCTGCCGGGGGCAAGAAGGGGGCACAGGCAGCCCCACCCCACACAGCACAAGGCCCTCTCAGAAGTCCCTGCAGAGCAGAGCCAGCTCCAGGGCACAACCAGCCCCTTTATCCCTGTCCCACCAGGCTGTGCACAGTTAACCCTCCCGGCACCGAGCCAGCCCTGCTCCCACCCTGTGCTGTGGGGCACGAGCTGACCCCTACCATGGGTTTGGGGGTGCCTGGCTTCAAGAACTACACTTATTTTCCCCTTGGTATGTACCCCCTGGAACGTGGGGGTGCCCTGCACAACCCCTGGCACTGCCAGGCACTCACTGGGGGCTCTCCTCTCTTCCCACCCAGGCTGTGCCCGTGCCGGACACAACTATCCCACCGGAGCTACGTACCGGGAGAACTGCAACCTGTGGTGAGTGAGGGGCTCTGTGCTCCCCGTGCCACCTGCCTGGAGGAAGGTGCCAGGTTCCTGTGGGAACAGCTGGCATGGCAAGGGCATGCTTCCCGCTCGGAGGAAGGCACCGGGGTCCCGTGGGGTCCCGCAATCAGCGGGGCTCAGCGCAGTGCGGGGCCCGAGCTGGGTGGTGGGGGAGCTGGTGCCAAACGCCTTTGTTCTGGCATTTTCGGAGCCAAGAGCCCAGGGCCTTGAGCCGCTCCCAAGTTCCAGCGCATGCCTGCGTGGGAGCCCTCGCTCCGCTCCGGCGGGATAACGCACGGCCGGGCCGGCCACGAGCTCCTGACGCGCTGCCCGCCGGGTTTTGGCCACGCTGGTCCCAGCCCGGCTTGCCCGAGCCTGACGGGATGTGCCGGCAGTTCCGTGCCAGCGGCCAGAGTCCGGCTCTGCCGCCTTCTCAGGAGCCCCAGGAGCTCGCTGCCTGAGCGGCGTGGGGTTTATCTGGGAACGCTGGAATTGCTGGAATCCGGAGGTGGGGGATAGGGGAACCTGCAGGCGCAGAGCTGCCGGAGACGAGGAGCGAAGCCGGCGGGGCGATGCGGCAGATAAGGGCAATCAAAGGCTGCGTCTGGGGCGTGTGCAGGGCAGGAGCACGTGTGGGAGCATGTGTGTGCAGGCGTGTGCTGGGCTGCAGGTGAAAAGCCAGCCCGGCCCTCCCCGAAGCTCCAAGTGCTGCCTGGTGTTTCTTTGGGATCGTGGTGTGGCGGCAACGTGAGGCTGGAGGGGCTCGCTGAGCCCCGGGAGAAGGCCAAGGTGGGATGGTCCTGGCTGCTGGGGGGGCATCTCTGACCCCCCCAGTGCTCAAGGGGGATGAGGCTCTTCTTCCAAACCCTCTTCCCACGCAGTTGGCGTCTGGAGATCAGGAATTTCTGCAGCCCTTCACCCCAGCCCCTGTCCCTGCCCGGGTCCCATGGGATCTGGGGGTGCTGGCAGGGGGCAAACCCTATATTGGGGTGAAGCAGAGGGGGCTGCAGTGGGCACCCAGCTGGTGGCACCCTGAGGTGCTCCCGAGGGAGTTCCCAAGGGTCACCACCCATCAGCAGGAGCGCTCAGGGATGGGGATGGAGGCAGAGCTGGGGTACAGGTGCTGCAGGCGGGACTGGGATTGGGGTGCCTGGCGGGACAGGGCTCTGGCCTCACACAGCTCCATAAAAGGGAAGAGTGAGCCGGGATCTGGGCAGGAGGGAGCATGCCAAGCATTGCTCACTGCACGGGGGGAGCACAGCCCGGGGCTCCCCAGGGGACCCGGCAAACCCCCCAGCCCCGCCGGCCTGGGTCTCCCTGTGGGTGCCACAGGGCAAACCTGGCCACAGTGTCTCACTCAGGGGGGCATCCAGCCTCAACCCCCCTCCCTGGGCTGGCGTCCAAGCCCCTCTCTGATGTCTGGAGCCCTGGCAGCTTTTCAGCTGATTTTTCTGTCCCATGCCCTGTCTGCCCTCTGGGCTCCAGTGGGGGCTGGGGCAGCAGGGAACAGCCCTCAGGGCCACCCAGAGGGCTGCCCATGCCTCCTGGCCCGGTTTCACCCTGCTCTGAGGTGCCAAGCGGCGCTGACCCCAGCCCTTGGCGCAGAAGTAGCCCTGGCCCCTCGCTGGCTGCCCACGATGGCAGCGGGTGCCCAGCTTGGCAGGGGCAGCACCCACCTGGGGTCACTTTGGGGACATCCCCTCTGGTGCTGACTGTCCCCTCTGCAGCACCTGCGGCCCTGGAGGGCAGTGGCAGTGTGAGGACCACGCCTGCCTGATGGATGGGGACCTGATCGACGCCGTTAACAGGGGCAATTACGGGTAAGGACCTGGCCCTGGGAGGATGGGGAGGGGACACTCCACCCCTCAGTGCTTTTTGGGGTGCTCTTGACCTGTGCCCCTTCCTCCCACGCAGCTGGAGAGCCGCCAACTACAGCCAGTTCTGGGGCATGACCCTGGAGGACGGGATCCGGCACCGCCTGGGCACCTTCCGGCCCTCTCCCACCGTCATGAACATGAACGAGATGCACGTGAGTCCCTGGGTGGGGAACTGAGGCAAATCCCTGCCCATCCCACAGCTGGGCCCGGTGATTCCCCGTCCCCTTGGCTGGTGATGTCCCTGGGAAGGGGCCGTGGCGGGTGGGAGCCGCGGGCAGCCCTGGTGTTTGGAGACAGCGGCTCAGCAAATTCCCTAGGACAATCCCCGGGCTGCCAGTGTTGTTTTTTCCCCCTCTCCTCCGTGCCGGTTTCCCATCGGAAAGCCGGCCCTGGAGCTGCTGAGTCGGCAGAGCCGGCTGCGCCAGCGCTTTGCCAGTGGGGTCCCTCTGCCTGCACCCAAAACTGCCCCCACTCGGGGTGGGCATCACCGTGGGTGCTGGCTGAGCGAGCATCTCACCGGTGCACACCCAGCACCGCAGTCTTGAGCCCGAGTTTAATTTTGGAGGCGTTTCCTGCGCTGGATAAGCCGGGTGTTGTGGCCGTGTCCTCCCCAGGAAGGCTGAGCTGTGCTTGGCTGGGGCGGGGGCACCGTCCCCCCCTCCGGAGCGGAAAGGCTGGGCCCGAGTCAGCGGCCAGAGGCCACAATGGGGGGCTGAGTCACCCAGGGCTGGGCACTTGGGGTGGGCATCAAGGCCCTCGCTGGGCTCTGAGACAGGACACTTGGTGTGCTGTTGTACGAGGAGCTGCTGGGGCTGTGGAGCCCTAATTTAGGGAAAATCGAGGGATCTGGCTCCTCTGGGACAAGGAGGCACCCAAATCCCTATCCTGATGTCCTTATCCTGATGTCCCCATCCCCAGTGTGGGGCTGGTGTCCTTGGTGTCTGCAGCAGGGCTGGGGTGGGGGGCACTGATGCTGGTTGGGGGACACTGATGCTGGTTGGGGGACACTGATGCTGGTTGGGGACCCCTGCTCAGAGGGAGGGCTGGGATGGCAGGGGGAGGAGTGGGGGTCCCTCTGGAATAAGCCCCCCTGGTCCCTACTCCACAGATGAACATGGACTCCAACGAGGTGCTGCCACGACACTTCGATGCCGCCGCCAAGTGGCCCGGGATGATCCACGGGCCCCTGGACCAGGGGAACTGCGCCGGGTCCTGGGCCTTCTCCACGGCAGGTGAGGGGGACGGGGTGGGATGGGGGGACCGGGGACTAAACCTGCTGCTGGGGAGCAGGGCAGGGTCCAGGGAGCAGCTGCCTCACGCTGTCCCCACACTCTCTCCCAGCCGTGGCCTCGGATCGAATCTCCATCCACTCCATGGGACACATGACCCCCGCCCTGTCCCCACAAAACCTGCTGTCCTGCGACACCCGAAACCAGCGGGGCTGCAGCGGGGGGAGGCTGGACGGGGCCTGGTGGTACCTGCGCAGGAGAGGGTGAGTGGGAATGGGGTGGGGTGGGATGGGATGGGATGGGATGGGATGGGATGGAGGGCAGAGGCTGTTGTGAAGATGCTGTCGTGGAGATCCACTCGTGCTGGGGTTTGAGGCTCTGGTTACCTGGGGAGAGCCCAAGAGATGCCCATCCTGCACCTGGGGCAAGTGGGGACTGAGAGCTGCCAGCCCAGGTGGGATGGAGAGTGGGGTTTGGGATTGGGTTTTGGGATGTGCATTGGAGTAGGGGTCAGGGTGCAGGTGGACCCATCCTCGTGCCCTTGTCCCTGTCCCAGGGTGGTGACAGACGAGTGCTACCCCTTCACGAGCCAGCAGAGCCAGCCGGGCCCGCAGCCCTGCATGATGCACAGCCGCTCCACGGGCCGGGGCAAGCGGCAGGCCACGGCACGGTGCCCCAACCCCCGCACCCACTCCAACGAGATCTACCAGTCCACCCCCCCCTACCGCCTCTCCTCCAGCGTGAGTGCCCCGGGCGGGGCGGGAGCCCTTTGCTGTGGGGAGCGGGAAGGGGCTGGGCTCGCCGTGCTTTACCTGGGACGGCCAAGTTTGGGAATGAAGCTGGGAAAACCCCTCCGCTGAGCCCCCGGGGGAGTGGCTCCCCCACCCGCCCACCCGTGGCGATGTTTGCGCTGCCCGGGGGTGGGGAGGGCGGTGCTGGGGGGGTCTTGGCCCCGGTCCCACTCGGCTCTGTGCTTGCAGGAGAAGGAGATCATGAAGGAGCTGCTGGAGAACGGCCCCGTGCAAGGTAAGGGGGTACCCCACCTGCGCACCCCAAAACTGGGAGCGGCACTGGTTGGATGGGGGGAAAAGCTGCTCTGCCTGGGGTGGGGGCCTGGTGTGGGAGCCAGGACCCCTCTGCCTGGGGTGGGGTGCTGGTGTGGGAGCCAGGATCCCCCCCAGCTCTTTCCCTGCTCCATTCTCAGCTGTGTGCCCAGGCAGTGTCGTGATCTCCCAGCCCCTGTGCCCGTCACGCTGCCCACCCCAGCGGGCACTGGTTGCTCATTAACTCCTGAGATTTAATCACCGTCTGGGCAGTTGGTTTTGTTTAACTTTATAGTTGTTGGTTTTTTTTGGTTTTAAACCTCCTCTGAGCCGTTACATTGCCCAGGGGAGGATCTGGCTGCTGCCTTCCCTGTGTCCCCAGTGGGGACTCTGTCCTTCGTCCTGGGGGATGTGGAGCCTCGGGAGCTCATCCCTTGGGTCAGGAACAGTGTCCCCAGACCCTCTCCCCCTTCCCACAGCCATCCTGGAGGTGCACGAGGATTTCTTCATGTACAAGAGTGGGATCTATCGGCACACACCGGTGGCCGAGGGGAAGGGGCCAAAGCACCAGAGACACGGGACCCACTCAGTCAAAATCACTGGGTAGGTGGGGGTGGCGTGGGGGGCTCAGGGGGGGAATCAAGGGGTGCAAACAGGTTCAGTCTGGGTGGGAGAAGTGTCCTTGTTGGGTATCCCCTTCCCTGGTGCAGGGTGAGGAAGCAGAGGAGGGAAAGAGGGTGCCACAGACACGATTTTGGGGTGCTCAGCACCCTCCAAGGAGGGAGGAGGGTTGGAGGTGCAGACCCCGAGGGGGGAAGCGGGGCTGGCTGCCCTGTGCTGGCGCTTCCTTCCTCCTCCCGTGGCTAAATATACCTGCCTGCATTCCGGGAGAGGATGGAAATACCTCGGCCTGGCCCTGGGGACCTGCCGGGGTCAGGAAATGAGCAGGCTCAGCACAGCAACCCGCTGCCATGGGGCTGGGAGGGGGGATCCCACAGTCTGGGGGCACCTGGGGACCCCCCTCACCGTCCTCTCCTGCTGCAGGTGGGGAGAAGAGCAGCTGCCTGACGGCCAGACCCAAAAATACTGGGTGAGTGTTCCCTGGGAGTTTAGGGGTGAGGTGGTGGTGGCTCAGTCATGGGGTGCCGCTGCTTCCCCGTGCACAGGTGGGATCCAACTTGGGAAGGGTGGGGGGTTCAGTGGGCTGAGACACATCCCGTGCCCCCTCTGCAGACGGCGGCCAACTCGTGGGGCACGGTGTGGGGCGAGGACGGCCACTTCCGAATCGCCCGCGGCGTCAACGAGTGCGAGGTGGAGACCTTCGTGGTGGGGGTCTGGGGCCGGGTCAGCATGGAGGACATGCCCCACAAGTGAGCCCTCCCACTGCCCACGGCCCTCCCACCCCGGGGACCCCCAGCCCCGCCCGTGTCCTCGTCCCCAGCACCGCAGCCCCTCCGTCCCCTCCTGGGCGGGTGGGACCCCCTCTCCCAGGCCATCCCCCGGGTCCCCTGGGCGGGGGCTGCGGGTCCCTGCCGTGCTGACACAGCGGCTGGGTGCAGTGGGGCGTGTGTGGGGGGTGCCCCCGGGGGCTGCTCCCGTATCCCGTGGGATTTACCCGCTAATCCCCCCGCCCCGGGCTCGGCTGGGCTGCGGTGCCGCCGGGGGGCTCTTCAAAGGCAGCTGCACCCCCACCCCCGGCTGGCGCTGGTGGCTTCCCCTCCTTTCTCCCAGTGGATGGGGAGCAGCGGGACCCCCACGTTCCTGCCCCTCCATCCCTCCCCCTGCCCAGGCTCAGCCGAGCAGCCCTGGCAGGGAGGGAGGGAGGTGTAGAATAACCCAGCTTGGGGTGGGGGGGTGTCCTCTGAGCCCCCAGGGCTGGCTGTTGCCAGGTTGGGGTCCCCACCGTCCCCCCCAGCCCGTCCCTATGGTGCTATGGTCCCTGCCACCCCCTTGGGGACAGCGGGGACAGGGGAGGGCTCAGCCCCGTCCTGGTGGGGCCACAACTGGGGGCCACGCAGCAGCACAGCCCGTGACCACCACCCTCTGCCACCGCCCCGTCCCCCCCAACACAAGGGCTGTACTTTTAAGAATTTTTCTCTGTATTTATTTTGCTTTTTATTATTTGTAAATAAACTTAACGCCTCTGAAACCAGGGCGAGGACTCGGTGCTGGGAGGAAGGGGACACATGGCCCTGCTCAGCCCCAAGGGCCCCGTCCGGGGGGGGGGTCCAGCGTGGCCCCGGGAAGGGCTGTGGGGTGAGATAAGGCCCCGCTCATTGTGCTCCTTCCGGCCTCGAGGCCCCGGCGGCCGCGGCCAGCGCTGGACACGCCGTGGGCACGCGCAGCCACTCGGGCCACCCGGCTGCCACCACGGCCAGGGGGGTCACCACGGCCAGCTGGGCCACTGGGGCCATGTGTGGCACCACGGACAGGTGTGACACCACAGACAGACAGACAGGTGTGACACTACACAATGCCACCGCACCCAGGGGGTGCCACTGAAAATGGATCTGCCGCCATGGCCAAGTGTGCCACCACGTCCAGATTGAGTGGCTGGAGCCAGGTGTGCCACCACAGTGAGATGTGCCAGCCCACACAGGAGCATCACTAGATGTGTGTGTGTGTGTGTGTGTATATACCCGTGGGATGCCTGTCTGTGTGCACGTATATGTGTATAGAACACACATATAAATCCAGAAATGTTTATACTCACAGGGTGCCTGTTGCTCCGTGTGTGCACATTTACACACTCACTGTGTATATTTATAGGTTTCTGTGTGTTTACATGCACGTAAACACCCCTGTAGGTCCAGGTGCCACCACATCCCTCCCTTTCCATGTGCCCCCCGCCCCGGCCAGGCCCCCCCAGAGCCCCCGCCCCACGCGGGGTGGGCACACACGCGTGGAGTGCGGAGACACCTGGTGGGGGGCTCCGGTAACTGCACTGACATCGACACCGCTGCTACAGGCATAGTGGTGTGTGTGTATATACATATTTCTATAGCTTTATATATATATATATATATATATACACACATAAATATATATTTTTATAGAGTTATATATACACATGCATATAGAAATATATATATTTTATAGTAGGATAAATATATACAAGCATATAGAAATATATTCTTCATAGATTTATATATACACATATAAATATATATATTTATATATATATATATATATATGGGTGCCTCTGTGTGTGTGCATATATATATATATTTGTAAATATACATGTATGTACACATATTTATATATATATGCATGTGTGTACATATGTATATATATGTATTCATATATGTATCACATATATATATGTACACATGTAGATGGAAGCACACCAATGCATATATATATATATATATATATTTATATGTGTGTATATATAAATATGCACATCCCTGTATTTTTTATATATATAAATATATAATATGGACACATGCCTGTGTATCCATGTACACTCACACAGAGGGGTGTCAGTGTGTGTGCAAAGTGTGGTGTTTGTGTACACCTGTATTGGACCACCCTGGGCATTTTATATATATTTCTATATATAAAAATATACTTTTTTTAAATATATATATATATATATATATAAATATGCCACATATATCTCCTATATATACATATGTGTATATATATATAGATAGATATTTAGATAGATAGATACAGTGCCAGGGGACAACTCCCACTCCCTGTGCCCCCAGATTCCCCACCCCCAAAGGGCAGGGCAGCTCTGACTCATCAGGAGACAGCGGGAAACATTGGAATGCTCAGGGGAGAAATATTGCTGGAATGCTCAGGGATGCTCCAGAACAGCCCGTCCTGCCCTGGGCTGGAAAACACCGAGGTCAAGGAAAACACCGAGGTCGGGCTCTTTCCTTCTTGAAAGCAGCAGATCACACCCTCAGCCTTTTAACCATTTATTTCATAAAATCTCCTCCAAATCTCAAAAATCTCCCGAAATTCCTCAAGGCAAATTCCTGGACATCGTTTGGCAACCGCAGAGAAGAAAACTTTGGCGTTGGCCAAATCCTTCCACACCTCAGGAGCCCCCAGCCCCTTATTTTCTGTAAACTGCCATGAAGTTTCCAAGGGATGACTTCAGGAAATCTTATCCAGCCCTGGGAGTGGGGATACAATCACAGGACATTGTCCCCATGGGGGGGGACACACGAGTCACCCGGTGTCCCCTCGAGCCCCCCTCGGACACACAGACCACGCGGCAGCCGCTGCACGTCGCCTTTTATTCCAAAGCTGGAAAAATAAGCTCTAAACTGTGTGAATTTGGCTTCAGCAGAGACAAATTGGCAACTGGGGAGGTGGGGGTGGGGGGGATGATCCCGTGTAGCTGCAGCAGCACATCCCATTCCAGCTCATACCCCTGGGAAAGCATTCCCAGCACGGCCGAGGGGCTGGATGTGCTCCCAGGGCAGTCAGTGAGGGAAGGAAGGACAAGCTTTGTCCTCATCTGTCCCCTTCCTGCTGCTCAGCTCTTTACCCCCCGAAATGGGGGTGTTCTGCTGCAGACACCCCACCAAGCAGAGGGATGAGGTTGGAATTTGGGTCTGGCAAGGGATCTAAGCACTCCCTGGGCACCATGGCACAGGCTACTGCTTTGGCTGCCCCACCACGTCCAGCCTGGCGTGGAGACACCCACTGCCACGGAGTGGGGATGAGGAATCAAAGCCAGGAGAGTCCCAGCAGCACTGGGGGCTCCTCTGATTGAACAGGCTGGAAATTTGGCCCCGGGGGGGGAACTCCCACCACATCCCAGTGGGAATTTGGGGATGGCTGCGGCTCCCGGAGAGCTGCCAGCCCCGGGAGGGGGTGTCACAGCATGCGGGTCACCACCATGGCCAGGAAATCCTCGTAGCTGAGCCGCACGTTCCCCACCAGCGCCGTGTCCTTCTCCCGGAAGGCGTCGGTGAGGCTCTGCAGCTGCATGCAGATGTGGATGAACCGGTCCAGCTGGATGCTGGGGTTGGGGGAGCGCTGGGCGTAGCGGGCCAGCAGCAGCTGGCTGAACTGGGGGCTCAGGTTGTAGCCCATCTGGGAGAAAGCTGGGAGCAAGAAACATCGGGATTAAGCCTTCCCGGCGGGAGAAACAGCGGCCGTGTCCTCCTCCCCTGCTGGCACACACCCCGTGTCCCACATTCCCCATTTCCCAACACACTGGGGGGTCTATGGACATCTCTAGGGCCTGTGTAGCCTTTAAGCCTACCTGGCCTATGGGGCCTGTAGGGTCTATGGGGCCTATGGGGCCTACAGGCCTATGAGCCCCCCTCCCACCACCACGGTATTCCCTTCCCACACTTCCCACCGAGGGTGTGAATGGGCAGGGCTCCCCAGAGGGAGGAATCAAACCATGGCACAAATTCCAGACATTTTTCCACCCCCCTCACACACGCCCAAGAGCCCCTCCCAGAAAAACAAGGCTTGAGCCACACTCCGTTTAGGGGGGCAGTTCTGGGCTTCCTTAAGGAAGGAAGTTTGTGCCACAGCCCTGCTGCAGCTCGTCACCTCCTGTCCCGTGGGAAGCTCAGTGCCAGCTCTGCCACCACGGCCGGATTAGCCAGCCCAGCATTCCCAGGATGCACCCCAGGAGCTCAGAGACCCCCCAACACCGGGAGGAGTCACCAACCCGGCTGGAAATAAACCTGGAGCAGAGCAAGGATGCTCGGGATGGGCCAGGCTGGTGTCCCTGCCTCTCACCCACCTTGCTGGAGCTCAGTGAAGCTGATGGAGCCTGACTGGTCCCTGTCATACTGCTGGAAGAGGCTCTTCCACTGCTGGATGAAGCGGAGCAGGGCGGAGAAGCCGTACACGTCGATGCGCCCCGACCGCGTCTTGTCGAACATGTCTGGGCAGGAGGGAGCAGGAGCAGGGCAGTGAGGAGTGGAAACGCTGCAGGGACTCCCAGGCTGCCCAGGATCTGTGCCATGGCTTCCTCCAGCCCCTAAATCCCCCCCTCACCACGACTGAGATCAACTGGGACCATTCCATCCCCGAGGCTGGTAAGAAACGGCACTTAATGCCTCATTTCGGGGCAAGCTCTGGGTCAGTCTCCACATCACTGGGGCTCTCCCTCTCTTCCTTCCCTGTTTCTCTGGGATCTGGGGCTCACTCGGCCTCGGGCAGACCTGGGGTTCCCTTTTGCAAGCAGGATTTTGGGCCCCTGATTCGTTTCCTCCACCAAAAGGGCGCTGGGAGCTGCTCGCTTTGCCCAGCCCTGGCTCCAGCTGCTCAGGGGAGCGATGCCCAGGGAACAGGGGAATGCTGCAGGGATGGGCTTCACCCCGGCACAGCTTGACCCCAAATGAACCAGAATAAAAGCAGGAAGAGGGGAGGGAGACCCCCAGACTCACTGATCATCAGCAGGCAGGTCTCATCGTTGAACGACGACCAGTTGTTGTTGACCAGCGCCTGCTTCAGCTCCTTCACGGAGATGAACCCGCTGTGATCCACGTCCACCGTCTGGAACCAGGAGAAGGCCTCGGGGTCCACACCTGGGGGGGCACTGCCTGCGTGGGGAGAGGCCATCAGTGGTGTCACCCCCTCAGAGAGGCCACGGGCTGCTCTGTGCCCCGGGCTGGCTCACAGGGACGCGGCCAACAGCCAGAGCCAGTCAGCACTTCTGCTCCAAGCGGGTTTTACGGCTGTGGGATCCTGGGAAAACAGGTCAGGGAGGGTTGGGTTTGGCACACAGTGTGTGGGGGCTGAGAAGGGGCCGTAAACCAGTGGAGATTCTGGATAGACAAGGAACGAGGGTGCTGCCCCATAAACCTGGCAGTGCCAGGGGACGGATGTGGGGTGTAAAGTTTTATTGGTGGTGCTCAGGGCTGTGGCCTCCTGGCACTTCCTCCTCCTCCTCTTCCTGCTCCTTCTTCTCTTTCTCCTCCTCCTTTCCCTCCTCCTCTTCCTCCTTCTCCTCCTCTTTCTCCTCCTCCAGGATTTTAAAATAATAATAAAATGGGACTTTGCCTTCCACTCACGTTGAATTCTGCTGAGCTGGGCGAGAGGCAGCTGAGATCACCCCTCCTGGCACCGAGAGGGGCTGGCACACGGTGGGGACTGGGCTGGGGACCCCCTCAGCCCCTCACCCCCGACCTGAGGAGCCCCCCCACCCCGACCCTCCCTCTGTCCCGGGACCACCACACAGAGACCCTCACACTCACCTCCTGGGGCCGGCCCTCCGTATGGCCCGGGCTGGGGGCCGCCATAGGGGCCGCCGTAGGGACCCCCGGGTGGGGGCTGCCCATAGGGACCCCCGGGTGGGGGCTGCCCATAGGGACCCCCGGGTGGGGGCTGTCCGTAGGGCCCTGGGGGCGGCCCCCCGCCGTAGGGAGCCCCGGGGTAGGGGCCGCCCGGGGGGGCCTGTCCTGCGCCGGGGAAGCCCTGGGGAGGGCACAGAGCCGGGGTGAGGAGGGCACCGGGACGGACCCCACGACAGCTCACCCCGCGCCCCCGCCCCTGCCCCCTCTCGCGGAACAGCCTCCGGTCCGACTGCCGACCCTGGTTCACGTCCCCGGTCGCTGCCGCCGGTCTCGGTCCTGGTCCCGATGCCCATCCCGGTTCCCGGTCCCGATCCCCATCCCGCTCCCGGTCCTAAGTCCCTGTCACCGCCTCCTGTCCCCGTCCCGATCCCAATCCCAGTCCGCGGTCCCGGGTTCCCGCCGCGTCCCTCGGTCCCGGTCCCCTGTCTCGATCCCGGTTCCCGGTCCCGGTCCCGGTCCCCTGTCTCGATCCCGATCCCGGTTCCCGGTCCCGGTCCCACCTGTCCCGGGTACGCCATAGCGCGCTCTCCGCCCGGCCCCGCCCCCCTGACGTCACTGGCAGAACCCGCTCTCATTGGCTGAGAAACGCGTCCGCGCGGAGACTCCGCCCCTTTTGGAAGTCGGGAACGCGCGGGAGGGGCGGGCTCGGGGGGGGCCTTAAAGTGGTAACGGGACCACCGAGTCCCGCAAGCATCGCGTTGGGAGCTGCCCGGCAGCAAGGCTGGAGTTCCCCGGGAGCAACGCCCGGATCAGCCTGAGAGCGGAGCCAGGATCTGCCTGGAAGTGAGACTGGCAACCCCCCAAGATCAGGGTTGGGATTGCCCTGGGAGCAGGACTCACACCCCGCCAGGAGCAGGGCTGGGATCGCCCTGGGGGATCGTCTGGGATTCTCAGATATTCCAACCATGGTCAGGATCAGACCAAGAGCAGGGCCGTGATGAGCCTGAGAGCAAGGCGAGAATCCCAAGATGAGAGCTGGGATCTCCCTGGGAGCTGGGCTGGGATTCCCTCAGATCACAGCTGGCATCTGCTGGGATCAGGGCTGGGATCCCCCAGCATCACGCCTGGGATTGCCCAGAAGCTGAGCTGGGATTTCTCCTGAGGCAGGGCCGGGATGCCCTGGGATCAGGGCTGGGATTCCTCCCGCATCCCCTCATCCATCAGTCCCAGGGTGACAGGAGCTCACCCACTCCCCCAGCTGGGGTGGCCTCAGGACCGGCCAGAGCAGCACCCCAGGGGAACAGGGCTGAGGACACGCAAAGATCCCTCTGTGCCGATCATGGAGCGGGAGGCGCGGGGGCACCAGCACGGGTGTATTTGCGGGGGCAGGATCCACCCGCCCTCGCCATCCCGACGGAGCTGTACAACCCCCGATCCCAGATCCCGCCCCCCCCGAGACAGGCACGGCCCCGGCACAGCGGGGAAACAATATTAACAGCAAAGCCGGGGGGCGCGGGGACCCTCAGCCGAAGGGGCCCTTGACGTTCTTGGGCTGGAAGAGGGGCTGCTCCACGGGCACGGCTCCCAGGCACTCCGCCGGGCTGCAGTGCCCCGCCTTGCCCGGCTGCCCCGTGGCTCCGGGGGGGCCGGGGATGCCGGGGATGCCCTGCTGCCCCACGGGGCCCGGGGGGCCCATCTTCCCGTAGCCTGGCGGTCCCTGGGGGCCTGGAAGAGATGGAGAGAGAGAGGGAGGTGGCACGAAGCGCAGGGGCGGCAGCAAGTCCCGGCATGGGGCTGGTGGCCACGCGGAGGAAGGGGGCTCACCTGGGGGTCCTGGGGGACCGCTGTCCCCCATCACCCCAACGCCCTTCTCGCCTTTCTCTCCTTTGGCTCCCGGCTCACCTGGAAGAGATGTGGATGGAGAGGGGTGAGATCTTGGCACAACTGCAATATCCCGGCATCCAGGGACACCGGGAACACCCTATGGACACTGGAAACACGCCAGTGACACTGGGAATGCCCCCCGGGAGCAGCACCTACCCCGCATGCCAGGCACGCCCTGCCGTCCCTCTCTGCCGATCTGCCCCGGCATCCCTGGAGAGCCGGGGGGTCCCGGCCGGCCGGGCAGCCCGTCCTTCCCGGGGGGACCGGGTCTGCCCGGGGACGCCACCATCTCCACCGGGAAGTGCAGCCGGGATGTGTAGTACGCCATCCGCTCTGCGGGGACAGGGACGAGCTCAGTGCCGGCGAGGACGGGGTGGGGGTCACCTCATGCCCACCGCCCCGTTGTTACCGTCAAACATCTTGTTCAGCTCCTGCCGGATGAACCTCTTGATCTCGTCATAATTCACCACGTCTCCCTGGGGGCACACGAGGGGACACACGAGGGGACACGGCCACCACGCCCCGCGGGGGACGGGGTCCTTCACACCCCCCCTTCTCCACGGCCACCCCTCCTTACCATCATCCCCGGGGGTCCCGGCAGCCCGGGGCTGCCCGCGGGTCCTGGAGAGCCAGGGAGTCCCCTCTCTCCCGCGGGTCCCCGTGGCCCCACGAGGCCCATGGAGCCGCTCTTCCCTGGCCCCCCAGGCATTCCAGCTCTGCCCTTCTCCCCAGGGTACCCTCTTTCACCGGGGGATCCAGCTTCGCCCTGCGGGGATGTGAGAGGCAGAGCTCAGCCCCCGTATCCTGAGGGGTGGTGGGGTTCTGGGATGGCTATGGGATGTCGGGATGGCTGGAGGGTTCTGGGATGGCTGGGGGATGTCGGGATGGCTGCAGTGGCACAGCCAGACTCCCCTCACCTTCTGTCCCGCCGGCCCCGCAATGCCCGGCTTTCCTGGAGGACCCTGTGGACACACAAAGGAGCAGTGTGGCAGGGATGTCCCCACCACGGGCACCCTGGGGGGTCCAGAAGGGCAGGAGAGCTCCAGAGCCCACATTCCTACCTCTTTGCCAACGGGTCCATCTGGTCCCTGCTCCCCCTGTGAGACCAAAGTGTGAGACAGTGACCACCACAGCGATGACCACAGGGTGACCACCAGTCACCAGTCCTCGAGGTCCCCGGGCTGTGCTGCACTCACCGGTGGTCCGGGGTGTCCCGGGGGTCCTGGCTGGCCTGGCATCCCTGGCAGACCTCGCTCCCCCACGGAGCCACGCTCACCCTTCAGCCCCTGCACGGAGGAGGGAGCCAGGAGTACCAGAATCAGCACAGGATGGGGACCCCCAAACCCACTCTCCGTGGCACCCACCCAGCCCCACCCTGACCCCAAATCCCACAGCTGGGGCTGTGGTGGGGGCTCCAGGACTCACCACTCCAGCGAGGCCAGCGGGACCCGGCTGTCCTGGGCTGCCAGGGGGTCCCTGGGGGCAGAGACAGGGGTGTCATCTGGGGGGCCGTGGGTGATGACCCCACTCCCCACACCAGAGGGAGTCCCCGCTGTGATCCCTCCTGGTGCACCACGGGGGGCAGGTCCAACTTACGATGAGCCCTGGGGGTCCCTGCCGGCCTTGGGGTCCCATGGGCCCGGGGTCACCCTGAGGAAGATGGGGTGATGAGGAAGGCTGGGTGAGGAGAGGCTGCACGGTGCCCAAGCAGTGGGCTCACCCCTCACTCACCTCAGCTCCCGGCCGGCCTGGGCTCCCCGGGGGACCAGGTTTGCCACAGTCACCCTAAAAAGAAGGAAGGGACATTGTGAGCAAAGCAATGCATGGATACCCTGGCCCAGGACCCAGGTCCCCCGGGGATGTCACCACCAAGTGTCCCCATCACTCACCTTTGGTCCTGGCAGACCTGGGTGTCCCGTCTTCCCCTTGAAGCCCTGGAGGGAGAAAAGAGCTGGATGGGAGTCCCAGATCCCGACAGCAGAGCGAGGCAGGTGACCCTGACCAGGGACTCCCTCCTCCCCCTGGGTCTCAGTGTCCCCAGGAACACACAGTGGGACAGTCCTGGCTCAGGGGACCCCCAGGCCTGGCTGCAAGGATGTGTCACTCACCGGAGGACCCATCATCCCTGGTGGCCCAGGAGGGCCTGGATCACCCTGGAGAGAAGGAGGCAAAGGTTAGGAGTGTCCTGGGGAGGGGTTTCAGGATGGCTGCCCCCCACCAGCACCCCAGAGAGCCCCAGAGCCTCACCCGCAGCCCTGGCTTGCCATCCTTGCCATCCAGTCCTTCCAAGCCAGCAGGGCCCTGTGGGGACAAGGTGAGGATGTCAGAGGATGGTTTGCACTGAGGGGCTCTGGGGGTCCCTGAGGGACCTGCTCTGGGCACCCCAGGCCATGGCAACAGGTCCCTGGGGAGTGGGAATAGCCAGTGGTACTCCAGGGAGCACCACGACATGGGTGGTCCTGCCCCCTCTGCCCCCAAGGGTGACACAGGGGGAGGGGCTTACCTGGATGCCCGGAGGTCCTGGGGGTCCAGGGGGTCCTGGCATCCCCGTGGGGCCTCGCATGCCCTCGCTGCCCTGTAAGAGCCACAGGAGGTCATGGCCACAGCCCAAGCGGTGAGCAGTGCCATCACACAGCCATATCCCCATGGCACTGATCCCTGGCACTCACCTTCTCAGCCATGGGCCCTGGTGGCCCAGCTGGACCGACCTTCCCTGGGAAGCCAGGGGGACCCTAAAAAGAAGGGGGTGTTGAGTGAGGGGGGTCCCAGGTCACACATCCCGCTGCCTCCAAACACCTTAACGGGATTGCTCTGGGGCTGCTCCCTGCATTTTATCCCATGGGATGTGCCCATGGCCCCCTTGTAGAACTCCCCATCCCTGGCCCCATGGGGACATGGGGACACACAGCCAGGGGTGGGCATCACCTCCAGGGGACACCCTGCTGTGCTGGAGCAGGGGATGCACTCACCGGTGGTCCCGGGAAGCCAGGCTGGCCCTGGAAACCCTGCGGAGAGACGAGAGCTGAGCCAGACCCCGAGAGCCACATCCTGCCCGCCGGGGGTCCCTGGGGGTCCCTGTACCCCTGGGGGTGCTCACCTGATCCCCCTTCTCGCCGGCGCTGCCCGGGAGCCCCCGCTCTCCCCTTGGTCCCTGTGGAATGACGGGATGAGGTGGTGGGGAGCACCCCACTGCACCCACAGCCTCCCCCCTCCCTCCCCACAGCCCCCCCGGGGGCCATCAGGGTGGGCACCTACCGCGGGCCCTGCGGGACCAGGGGGCCCGTCCACGCCGGGGGGTCCCTGGGAAGGCAGGAATGGGGTCAGATGGATGCGGCTGGAAGGGCCTCAGCCCCGGTGCCCACGGTGAGAGGGGGCACCTGGGAGAGCCCCCAGCCCCTCTGCCCCCGGAGCACGGCCCCGAGGGACTCACCAGCTCCCCTTTCTCCCCGGGGGGGCCCACGTAGCCTCGCTCGCCTTTGATGCCCTGGGGGAGGAAGGAGATGGAGGGGACAAAGCGAGGCACTGGGCAGGGAGGGGACATGGCACGTGGAAGAGGAAGGATGGGGGCACAGGCAGGGCATGCACGGGGCACAGGGAGGAGGAACAGGGCACTGGGAACGTGTGGGATGGGACTGCATGGATGGGGCAGGGATGTGCCCACTGGGGGTCCCCCAGCTGCAACATGGGGGGCCACAGTGAGCACCAGGAGGGACATGGGGACCCCCGAGGGGGCTGGGGGCTGGCAGAGCCTGCCTGGCTCCCCACAGTACTCACGGGCAGGCCGGGGGGGCCCATTGCACCGGGGTAGCCAGGCTGTCCTGGAGGTCCCTGTGCAGAGGAGGAGGAGGAGGAGGATGTTGAGCCACCTGCAGTGCCCAAAGCCCACGGGGCACCAATGTCCCCCTGTCCCCTCCTCACACACCACTCACCGGCTCCCCTTTGGCTCCAGCGAGCCCAGCAGGGCCACGTTCCCCTTGGAGACCCTTTGTGGGGAGAAGAGAGGAGCTGCAGGGGGGTCTCCTACAACCCCTGCCCGGGGCTGTGCCCGCCTGGCAGCAGGACCCAGGTACAGCCCGTGGGGTCTGCGATCTCCACCAGCCTGCCTGGACCCCTGGGCACCAGGGAGGACCTGTTTGGCACTGGCTGTGCTCCCTCCACCCACGGCACAGCCGTGGGCACCAGGTTCAGTGTGAGCCCAAGTGCTCAGACCCAGACACTGGCACTGCTGCCTGTGCCCCCCACACGCTGTGATCCGTGGGCAGGACCCACAGCCCAGCCTTGGGGGAGCTGCGTGGGGTGCCCAGCTCCTGGCACCCAGCACGTGGCCCAGCCTGGAACCTCCCATGCTCCCAGGGAGTGGGTGACACAGGGACAG
This sequence comes from Pyrocephalus nanus, assembly GCA_038380795.1. Lineage (NCBI taxonomy): Eukaryota > Metazoa > Chordata > Aves > Passeriformes > Tyrannidae > Pyrocephalus > Pyrocephalus nanus. The sequence goes on along the minus strand of CM076285.1, from coordinate 5,057,722 downwards.
CCGGGAGCCCCTGGGCTCCAGGACCTCCGGGGTGGGTTAGTGGGGTGATGTGGTGCTGAGGTGACACAGGCTGGACAGGACACGCTGGCACACGGCAGAGCGACGACCCACAGAGCCCCCCAGAGCCCCACACAGACCGTGTGACATTAGTGGATGAGGGGACAGGAGCAGGAGGGCCGGATCCTCCGAGAGCCGCCGGCACAGCCCCGCCACCAGCTCCTGCTTGGAGCGAGCACGGGCGGGAGCAGGAGGATGGAGATGGAGATGAGGATGAGGATGGAGATGAAGATCAAAATGGAGATGGTGGTGAAGGCTGCATGACCACACAGGAGGGACCAAGGGAGGAGGAGGAGAATGAGCCCAGGCAGCACTGGCTGCACAGAGGATCCTCCTGGTCCCCACGAGGGGCTTCCCTGGGGGCAGCTGCCACCAAGGTGCCACCCAGCCCATCCCACAGGAGCTGCAATGGGGCACCAATCTGGGGTGGCAGGTCCCTGGCACACCAGGAGCCGCTGAGCTGAACCAGGTCCTGTGATGATGAAGGGACCCAACACGTGGCACCAGGGCTGGTGAGTGCCAGTGCCACATCCCTGAGCTCGGGAAAGTCATTCCCAAATCCCGGCCCGCTGAGACTCCCTACTTTGGGATGGAGGGAGTGGGAATGGGAGGATGGAGATGGCGTGGAAGAGAAATGGGGCAGCTGTGCTGCGGCTGCTCCCAGGGGACACAGGGACAAGGGACACAGCCAAACCAAGCGGCAGCAACACAGGGCACAGAGCAGAGCCGTGCTGGGTCCTTACGGGCAGTCCGGGTGCGCCCGGCGTTCCAGGAAAGCCTGGGGGGCCCTGAGGGGAGAAACAGGGAGGTCACAGCCTGGAAAAGGCACGGGGGAGCCTGGGCTGAGCCCTCGGGGAGCCACAGAGCTCCTGCTCCATCTCCAGGCTGGCAGCACCTTCACCTCCATCTCCAGGCTGGGACGTCCAGGCCATGCCGCGCCTCCGCCTCGCCATGGCCGCGTCCCTCTGCCCATCACCACGGCCTCGGGGCACGGGGGCAGCCCCCTTGGCAACTCGCTTTTAGGGCCTCCGAGCCCTGCAGGACTACACCATGATGCCCACACAGCCTGGCAGCCCCTCACCCCGGGCACGGGTACTTACGATGGGCCCGGGAGGTCCGGGGGGTCCCCGCAGTCCTGGTGAGCCCTGGGGAGAGATTGAGGTGTCAGGTGTGGCCACGGGGAGGTGGGGACAGGGATTGGCTCTGGGGGGCACCGAGGGACCAGCCATGGTCCCTGGGAAGGGCTGGGATGGAGGGGGGGGTCTGTGGATGGACTGGAGCTCACCCACCTGCTCGCCTCTCTCACCAGGGATGCCCGGGGCACCCGGCAACCCGGGATGGCCGGGACAGTCGGTGTCAGGGCTGTCACCCTGCAGGGAGTGGGGACGTGTCAGAATTCCAGGCTGGCTCTGCCCATTGCCCACTTCCACCACTGAGCCCTGCCAAGCCCCCCAAAGCAGCTTCTATCCCCAAAGCCCCGTCTGCTCCCGCAATGGGGGCACAGTCTCTGCAGCCCCTGGGAGCCAGGGAGTCAAACTGGGATATCAGCTCATCCCCAGGGGCAGGGAGAAGCGGGAGGGGGGAACACTCTTCACTCACCCGAGCCTCCTCCTCTCTCGGGAACTGGGCAAAGCACTGGAAGAAAACCCAGGAGTCACCCAGGGATCACCCCGGAGGAGCCGTGGGACACAGCGGGGCTTGGAGCCCCTCACCCCACATCCCTCAGGGGCTCAGCACCCCCTGCTCCAGCCTGCACTGGAACGGGACAAGCCTGTCATCCTCCTGGGAACCCCACTGGGGCAGGCAGGGACTGTATGTGGGATCCTGCCTGCATTCCCAGCAGGACCAGCGTGCCCCGAGCGTGTCCAGAGCATGCCCACTGTGTGCCCAAAGCGTGCTCAGAGCGTGTCCAAAGCGTGTTGCTTCCCACAACTGCCACACCATCTGAGGCTCGGGGAGTTGGGAGCATCTTTTCACCTCACCCCCCAAAAAACCAGAGGGGTTTGGCCACCAAGGTTCCCACCCCGAGGCGTGGAAATACTCACGCGGGCACAGCTCTCGCTGCCAGGGGCGCCCGGCATGCCCCCGTCCCCCTTCTCTCCATCGACACCCCTGGGGGCTTCCAAGGCTGCCTGGAGCTGGGCACAGTCCCCACAGAGAGTCTGGGGGGAAAAGGGGGAGTCAGGGCGCCCCAAGGCCTTTGGGGACCACGGGGCAGGAAGGTGACACGTCCCCACAATCTCACCTTCAGCACCTCGATGTTCCTCTCAGCCATGACGGCCAGCGGCCCCTGGGAGAGACAGAGGGATGGGGGGATGGAGGGAGAGACAGAGGGATGGGGGGATGGATGGAGGGATGGAGGGAGGCAGGGAGGGATTGTCCCACAATGGGGGAGCAGGACGTGGGGCACGGGGGACACTGCCACGGGCACGGGCACCACCCACCAGGTCTCCGGCAGGCCCAGGCAGTCCTGGCAAACCGTTGTGTCCTGGCATTCCCTAAATCCAAGGAGAGGGTATTTAAAGCCCCTGCTAAAAGCCTGGCAGGACCAGACCCGCTCCCATCTCCTGCCTTCCCATCACTCACCTGGCGACCGGGGGCACCGGGGGGGCCAGGGGGACCGGGGGCTCCGGGGGGGCCCTGTGAGACCCCAAAACACAATCAGAGAGAGGCAGGGGGTGAGGCAGGGGGTGGGTGGGGGGTGTGGCACAGCACCCACCTGTGGGCCTGGCTGTGGCTGCCAGGACATCCCAGTCCACAGCCCTGGGGCTCCCTGGGGACGAGAGAAGGGGAAGAGGGGGAAGAGAATTTGATGGAGGGGGGTTGAGGGGGATCAGGGTGTGCCCACGGGGGTGAAGCAGAGACTGGGGTGCCCCTGGGCACTCGTGGCACTTACTGGCATCCCGGTGTAGTTGGGGTCCTGGCGGGGGCTGGAGGGGCAGGAGCACTCCCCGGGGTCTCCCTGCCGAGAGAGGGGGTGAGGGCAGGGAGGGCAGGAGGTGGAACAGGGGGTACGGCTCCACCCGGCCCCCAACTCACCTTCTCTCCCTGGGCACCCTTCTCCCCCTGCCAGGAGGAAAGACGGAGCATGAGCGGGTGCCCCCAGTGCCCCCCACCCACAGTGAGCACCGGGGGCACCAGCTCAGCCCACGCTCTGGGCACAGCCCCCCTGGCACCCCCTGCACGTACCGGCTGCCCAACAGACCCGGGGAGCCCCTGCTGCCCTTCGGGGCCCTGCGAGGAAGAGGAGGGTGAGGAAGCTGCCTGGCTCAACCCCTGGCACGGCAGGTTGAGGGGCTGGGGGGTGGCAGTGCCCATCCCAGGGGGCAGGACGTACCGGTGACCCTGTGACGCTGGTCCCTGGGGGTCCAGGAGGTCCCACGGCACCTTTGGGTCCTGGAGATCCCTGCAGGGGGAAGGACATCAGGAGTAGGGGCAGGGTGGGCACAGAGGGCTGGGGGATGTTCTCTTACCTTGGCACCTTTCTCTCCTGCCATCCCCAGAGGTCCCTGGGGTCCAGGGGGGCCCTGGGGGCAAAAAAGGGTGTTAGTTCTCCCAGACAGCCCCCCAGTGAGCTGAGGGGACAGGACTGTCCCCAGGGTGGGATGGCCAGGACCCCCCTGCCACTGCCCACAGGGAGGGCTGATGCTGCAGGGGGATGATCCCCCCACTTGCAGGAACTGGGGAGCTGATGGCTGCCCCATCTCCCAGGACTGGGCACCCTAAATTGCTACTCACGGGTGTGCCGGGGGGTCCGGTGCTCCCGGGGTCTCCCTGGGAAAAGCAGAGCGTGTGAGATCTGGCAGAGCAACCCAGCATGGCATGGCACAGCACGGCATGGGCACCCCAAAACCCACCTGTGGTCCTGGCTGGCCGATGCCCCGCGGTCCTGGCTCACCCTGGGGAGATGGAGGGGCAGTGAGGTGCCCTCAGGACCCCCCAAACCCAGCCCCTGCACCCCACTCACCTGCAGCCCCTTCAGCCCGGGAGGGCCCTGGACCCCCGGCAGCCCCGGCTTCCCCTAAAACACACCAGGGTCACCCCAGGGCACGATGCCATGGGCACTGTGACCGTGGGGAGGGGGCACTCACGGGTCTGCCCGGCTGGCCGATGCCAGGGGGGCCCTGGTCCCCTTTGGCCCCGGGTTTTCCTGGAATGCCAACCACGTCCGAGAGGTCTCCGAGTGGAGCAGCTCCGGGCTCGCAGGGGTCTCCCTGTGGAGGAAGGGATGGGAGAGGGATGGAGGGGTGGGTGACACCAGGGTGACAGGGGACAGGTCCCCAGAATAGGGGGGTCTCACCTTCTCTCCTTTGGGGCCGGCTGGACCCCTGATTCCAGGCTCACCCGACAGCCCTGGGACCCCAGTCATGCCCAGCGTGCCCGGGTCCCCGGGGCTGCCAGCGTCCCCCTGGCAAAGAGAGGGGACGTGGGGAGGGGAGGGACATGGCTCAGAGAGGTCACAGCCCCCTGTGCCATCACCAGCCCCGCTGGGACCCCCTCCCAGGCCCTCTCACCTTCTGCCCCTTCTGTCCAGCGTCACCCGGTCTGCCCTGGGGAAACGGAGGAACGGGTCAGGCTGGAGCATCCCCCCAAAACTGGGCATGGGGGGCATGGGGGGCACTCACCGCTCTGCCTGGGGGGCCACTCTGGCCCCTTTCTCCCGGTGGTCCTGGCACAGCCACCGCTGTCGCTGCCCCTTGGAGGGCCTGTGGGGTGGGAGGGCAGTGCCCGCACGGCTCACCCTGCCGAGGGACATCCCGCTTGGAATGTGGCTTTGGGGGCCAAAGCACTGCTGTGCCCATCTCAGGGCCCTCCCGTGCAATGAGCTGCACAGGTCTCAGCTGGGGGGGTTGCATGGACAGGGCAGGGATGGGGATCCCAGGGGTCCCCATGGCAGGGCTCACCTTCTCTCCTTTGAGGCCCTGCACACCCGGATCACCCTTCTCTCCCGGGAGCCCCTGCAGAGTGAAGCCATGGCAGAGGTGAGACCATGGCCCCAACAACCAGCTCCTGTCCCCCACTGAGCCCCCACATCCCCCCTGCCCTCCTGTGCACCCACTCACCGGTCTGCCCGCGGGTCCCAGCTGGCCACTGTCCCCCTGGAACAGAGCAGGGACAGGGACAGGGTCAGACAAGGCTGCCCCAACCCCATGGGGTGATCCAGCCATTCCCACTCCCTCCAGCAATGCAGGAAGGGGGGTGGGTGTGGGAGTTACTCACCTTGTCACCCTTGATCCCAGCCAGCCCGGGGAGCCCCAGGTCACCCTGCTGAACACCCCCCATGGTCACACCCCCGGCACTCCCAGCAGCCCTGGGGTGACCGGGGTGTCCCCCCAGGACTGGGGTGTCCCTCTCAGCCCCAGGACTCACCGGCAGCCCTGGCTCACCCTCAAACCCCTCGGCAGGAGCGCGGCGCAGCGCAGCGAGGACACGGACGTCGCAGGACAGGCACGAGTCCCCCTGGGAGGGTGGGACAGGGGACAGCTCAGGGGGCTGCAGGGGCTCGGAGGGAGGGTGGGACAGAGGGTTGGACACTCACCTTCTCCCCTTTCATCCCCTGGATGCCACGATCTCCCTGGGAAGCAAACACAGGAGCTGGGCTGGGTGTTGCCAGCACGGGCTGGACGCTGCTCGGTGTCCCCAGAGGGGGACAAGCCAGCCCACCCCATGTCACCTACCCTGTCCCCTTTGGGTCCTGCAGGGCCGGGTCTGTCCTGGGAAGGGGGAATCAAAAGGGAGCATCAGGGATGCTGAGTCGAGCCCCTGCTCTGCCCTCCACCCCACGAGCCCCCAGGCTCAGACTCACCGAGACCCCGTCCCTGCCGGGCGCTCCGGGCTCTCCCCTGGGTCCCGGCTTGCCGGGCACCCCGACAGCACCGAGCACGCCCTCGGTGATGGTGGGACACACCTCACATGGCTCACCCTGCCCGGGGGGGACAGTGAGACACAGCCCAGGATGAGGGGTCCCTGGAGAGGCCCCCGAGCAGCCCCGAGGTGAGGGAGGGGCACCGAGGTGGGGCTGTGCCGGCACCAGCCCATGGCACAGCCCTCCCAGGCCACCCTGTCACCGCACCCACCTTGTCTCCTTTTGGCCCCAGGGCGCCAGGGGGACCCTGTGGGAGGAAGGTGGGGATGGGGCTGCTTCATAGAGCCCTGGCAGTGCCACCCAGCACCCCCCTGATTGTCCAGCAGCTGTGGCACTGGATGATCCCAGCCCCGAGCGAGGCTGCCGGATCACTGGATGATCCCAAACCCCTCTCAGCTCCTGGGCTTGGATCCCACCACTGCTCTGGCCAAGCAGCCATGACCCCGAGCCAAGAAACCCGTCTCTGACCCCGGGCCTTGGCTCCAGGCTCCCGGTACTCACGGGTGTCCCAGGCGATCCTCCGGGTCCAGGAGCTCCCGAGCTGCCCTGGAGCCAGCAAAGGAAAACACCGCAAACCTTGGCACCCCAGGATACCCTCTCCTCCCCCAAGGGGGATTTCTGCCCCCCAAACCAGGTCCTTGAGCCACCCAGCTGGGGCTTGAGCAGGTGGCAGCTCCACCAGCCAGTCCTGGCTCAGTTGTGGAAGATCCAGCTCCTAATCCCAGTCCCCACCAGCCCCCATGGGCAGTGAGGGGCAGCTGGGACCCCTTTCCCTCCGCTCACCTTCTCTCCCTTCGGACCTGGGGGGCCACCAGGGTCACCCTGAAAGGGACAGAGGGTGGTGTTAGCTCTGGAACAGCTCACCCCTTGCCATGGCAATGCCCACTGGGGATGTCACCCGGGCACAGCCCCTGGGCAGGGGGGTCCTTACCGGCTTCCCTGGAAAGCCAATCCCCGGAGAGCCCGGCTTCCCTGGGGGTCCCGGCTCGCCAGCCAGCCCCTCGGGTCCCACAAGGCCAGGATCACCCTGGAAGACAATGGGGGGAGGGTGTCAATGGCAGTGCTGCCACCGGGTGCCTCATCTCCCACCTCCTCCCCCCCAAACCACCCACCCACCTTCTGGCCCTTGGGGCCCACCACGCAGATCTCTCCGGGCCGGCCCTGTAGGGAGGGGGAGCAGGGTGTGAAGGCTCTGTGTGTGCACCCCATGGGCAGGCTGGTCCTGCAGCTGGACCCCCCTGCCCAGGGGGTGCCCGGGAGGGTGCCCAGGAACCCCCCAGCACTACTCACATCACGCCCTGGGCGCCCCGGCTTGCCCTGCAGTCCCCCATCGCCCTTCTCGCCCTTCTGGCCCTGTGGGACAGATGAATGTCACCTGTGCTGTCACCCACAGCATCACCCGTGCTGTCACCCCTGCTATCTGGGTTGGCACCGCTGCTGCCAGCCCAGGAGACACAGCTCAGGTGTCCCTGCTGCAGTGCCAGCACCCACAGCGGGGCTGGACTCACCTTCTGCCCATCAGCACCGGCGGCCCCCGGGACCCCCTGCGTGGGAACAGCAGGAACAGAAGTGGGTGCCCACGGGTGGGCTCGTGCAGGGTCCCCTCTGCTCTGATCTCCGCTCCTTTCGTCCCCCCACCACCCACCCACAGAGCTGGACCCTCAGGCTGGACCCAGGAGGGGCCACCGCAGTGTCCCCACGCCGTGTCCCCACGGCAGAGTGTCACTCACCACCTCTCCACGCTGCCCCTTCTCGCCCCGTGGCCCCTCAGCGCACTGGGGAGGAGGAGAAGGAGGTGAGAGGGGCAGCAGAGGTGGGGAGGGGGGCTCGGGGAGGGTCAGGGGGGTCTCACCTGCACGGGGCCGCCAGGGTGGGTGCGCACACAGTCAGCGCCCTGCGGAGGGGGGAGGCGGCTCAGGGGCTCTGCCCGAACCACCCTGGCCAAGGGTGGGGGACCGTGGGGGGCAGGAACACCCCCAGGGCAGCAGGGCCCCCGTATGCCAAGGACCCTGCAGGGATCAGCCCCTGTGCCCACCCGGGACGTGGTCGGGGACACTCACACGCTCGCCCTTGTCCCCCTTGGCACCGGCGGTGCCGGGCAGGCCGCGCTCGCCCTTGGTGCCCTGCAAGAGAGGGGAGGTGTGGGGGGACAGAACGGGCACAGGTGTCCCTGGGGAGGTGTGGGGGGACAGAAGGGGCACAGGTGTCCCCGGGGAGGTGTGGGGGACAGAATGGGCACAGGTGTCCCCGTGCCCACGTGTGTGCCCACAGCTGCCAGCAGGGATGCTCCAGGCACAGCGTGGTCATGTCCCTGCTGGGGCTGGGCCCTGGGGGGTGACAAACCTACCTTTGGGCCTGAGGGGCCGAGTGTGACCTGGAGAGAGAGGAGAAAGGTGTCCCGGAGCCCCCCAGGGTCATGGTGGCTCCAAACAGGGACAGGAGAGCCCTGACCCCGCAGTGGTCCCCATCCTCCCAACACCCTGTCCCCAAGGGCCACCTCAGGAGCCCTGTGAGGAATGAGGGGTCCCAAACACCCACCAGCCCCCCACCAGCCCCCCCACACCTCCAGACAGCGGTTGCTGCAGGAATGGGGCCACATCTGGAAGGGATCAGAGACCTTCCCCACAGCCAGATGTTGCAGGGCCGTGGGCCAGAAGGAGCTGTGGGTCGTGGGGGGCCGGTGATGATGGCAGAGGGGTGGGGGACACCCCTGAGCCAGCAGCCCTGGTGGCTTTTGCTGTCCCCAGCTCCCAGCCCAGCCAGGCTGTGCCAGAGTTCCCATGTCCTGCCAGCACAGCCCAGTGCCACACTCACGTTTGTTGATGCCATCTGTGCCGAGCAGGGCGGGCACTGGAAGAGACAGGGATGGGGGCTTGGATGGGGGCTCCACGCACTGCCCATGGCACCCCAAACCCAACAGCACCCACCCCTCCATGGCACACACCCCCCTGTGGGCACTGCCCCGCTCCCCTGGGCACCCCAAACCCGTTGGGGCTGCCCCAGCAGCATCTCCCCATGCCCTGGATGGAGGAGGGAAAACCCTCTGTGTTTGCTCCCAGGGGAGGTGAGGAGGTGCCTGCCTGGCACCCGGCTCTCCCTGCGGCTTTGTGGCTTGACCACGGCTCCTCCAGCCAAACCAGCCACTCCACTCTGCTCCCATGGGATTAGGGACAGGCAGGATGGGGCTGCAGGATGGACCCCGTGCTCCCACGGGCCCCAGCCCACACTGCTGGATCTGATCTACACCCCAGGGATCCCCAGCAGGATCCCACCACCGGGACACAGCAGCCCTGAATCCCCGTGGTGGGACAGGGATCACACAGACACGCAGGGATGAGGAACAGGAGCGCTGGAGACGCTTCCCAGCTCTGGCAGCGCTCCGGAGACGCTCGGAGGGAACAAAGAGGCCCTTGGCCATAGCTGGGATCACTCCAGCAGCAGCAGAGAGTAAGTGGGGCCTCAGTTCCTGCTAGGGGGAGCAGAGCAGCCGCTTCTGCCCTGCTCTTCCATCCCTGCAGCTCTGGCAGCAGTGGAAAGTTCCCAAATGCCATGGGACAGACCCAGCCCAGGGAGTGGGTGGGCCCTTGGGATGGCACCAGTGGGAGGAAAAGGAGTGGAGCTGGGAATGGCAGGAGCAGGGCAGCCAGGCTGGGACACCCTCTGCTCTTCCCCTCACCTTTCCCTTGGGATCTTCCTTCAGGCTGGTCCTCCCCGAGGTTCTCACCGGCTCCTGTGGACAGAGTGGAGCATCCCTGGGTTATCCCACCTGTGCACTCCTGGGCGCTCCCTCTCCATGAATCCTGGGTTATCCTGCCTGAGGCACCCATGGATGAGGCCCGTCCTGGCCAGTGCAGGCAGTGGTGGGACCACAGGATCCCTCCCTTCCCTCATTCCCAGGCCCTCGGTCACCGCCAGCTCCCTCCCTCGCCTGGCGGGATGGAAAGAGTGAGGCAGGGATTTTCCAGGGGCTGGATCCGTGTGGCTGCCGACTCAGCAGCACCCGGCACGGCAGCTGAGCCACTGCCCATCATCCCGAGGGGCTGGGACCACTCCTGTGCTGGGATGGGGATGGGGATGGGACCGGGAGGGGGACGGGGATGGGACCGGGATGGGGACGGGGATGGGACCAGGAGGGGGACGGGGATGGGACCAGGATGGGGACGGGGATGGGACCAAGATGGGGACAGGGATGGGACTGGGAGGGGGACGCCGGAGCTCACGGTGCCCAGCGGCTCCTCCAGGCAGAAGCAGCGGGTGTAGACGCGACCCTCGGGCTGTGGCACCATCTCGATGAGGTTGCTGCTCTGCATCAGCTCCGCCTGCCGACGGGTCTTGGGAGCTTCTGTCTGGCACTTCAGGGAGAGAGAGGGGTGGTGGGGGGCTGCCAAGGGGAAAGACCGGAGCCCCAGCCCCTCCCGAGCACCCGGTGTGACTCAGGAGAGGGATGTACCCCGCGCTGGCCGTGGGGACAGGCACCACAAGGCCACCACGAGCGGGAGGTGACCCACAGGGGACCCTCTGGGGAAAACCCTGATTCAGGGCCATTGCAGGGTCCAGCTGGGATTGGGGTGCGGGGATTCTGGAGCACTCACCCCGCTGGCCGAGATCTCACAGCACCCCTCCTGCCGGGCCAGCTCAGCATCACAGTAGATCTGGGCTTGCTGGATGTCAAACTGCAGTGGGTGGGGGTGGCAGGTCAGGGCTGGCAGGTCAGGGGTGGCTCCAGCCCCTCGGGCAGAGGTGCCCTCGCCCCACGGGCGCTCACCCGGACCGGGGTGCCACGCACGGCGTCCAGCCCCAGGAAGGCGTTTCCCTCCAGGGCCAGCGCCCGCCGCGGTGCCAGCGGCTTGGAGGAGATGGAGGAGCAGTCGAGGTGGATGGAGATGGCACGGCCCTGCACAGCCACCACCACCTTGTGCCACCGCCCGTCGAACAGGGACGCCACGGCCTTCCCCCCGAACACGGCGCTGACAAACGCGGCCCCCGCTGCCCTGGCCTGGAACTCCAGGCTCTTCTCGGGGCCGTGCACGGACAGGGAGAGCTGGGCACAGAGGGGACAAGGCTCAGGGATGGCTTCTGGCTGTCCCCGTGCTGCCCGTGCATCCCGCCACCTTCCCAGAGCTGTACCTGGGGGTATCCCTGCCGGTCGGTGATCTGGAACAGGTACCAGTGCTCCCCGGTGCTGTTTTTCTTCAGCAGCAAGGTGAAGATGAGGGTGAAGGTGGGGGGCAGCCCACGAGGAAACACCTGCCTGTGGGGATGGGTGTCAGGGGGTAGTCAGACCCTGCACTGGGCTCTGGTGCCGGAGTTGGCACCAAGGGTGGTGGCAGCACCACCCCAAGATCCCCCTGTGAATCCTGCCAGGCTCTGTCCCCACCGGTGGCACCCCAGATGCCATCGTGGTGGATTCAGCCCCAGCTGCACCATCCCCCTCCCTGCCCCACACCCTGCACCCCAAACACTGCCCTCCTGGGGTGGCTGCAGCACCCAGGGCCATGCACTTATCCCCATGATATCCAATTTTCCCCTGGGAAGCCAAGAAATACTTCCACAAGCCCCAAGGCTCTGTGGGCTGGATAGCAGTTCCCCAGTGGGACTGTGCCCAGCTCGCCCACATCCCACTCAACCACTGGAAATATTTGCTCCGGGTTCTGCTCCGCTCCCGGCCTCAGCTCCACATCAGCAATTTTCCAAACCACCCCTCTGGAGCTGGACCAAGGGATGGGGAGCGGGACAGGGCCCGTGGTCCCCTCTGTTCTCTGTGGGACACGGGGACATTCTTGCTGGGTCCTGAGGTGGATGAGCACCCATAGGTGCCCACTTGGAGCTAACAACTCAGCACTCCCCACGGCTGGCTCTGGGGTGCCACAGGCACCCAGCCAAGAGCAACACCACTCCAGAGCCACCCAGAAGCCACCTAAGGATTTGGCTGCCCAGGTCAGGAGCCAGGGCCGGGTTTCCTCTCCCCTAGGAGAGCCCCATGCCCGGTGTAGCTGCGTGCCAGCCCTGGGGCAATGTGGGGACAGGCTGGAGGAGGCAGGCGTGCAAACCGCAGCGGTTTCCTCCAGGAACAGCTCCCGAGGATGTGGATCTGCTCCCACCTCGCCACGCTGCAGCATCCCTGCCAGCCCTGCCAGGGGCACAGCCGGGCAGGACGCACCAGAGGCGGAGAGGACGAGGGCCATGCGGACTCCCCCAGACCCCGCAGTGCCTGCTCGGAGCTCTGCGGCGTTCTGAGCTCCTCTAGACCCCGTGGGCGCCTGCCAAGCGCAACCACAGAGCAGCCACAGAGCCCTGGTTGCGTAAGGCTTGGCCACCAACCAGCAGAGCTGCGACAGCCCGTGATTTACTTTCTAGGAGGAAGGTGTCTGGGCAGCCCCCGGGGTCCCCTGCGTCCCCCAGGGTGCCCTGGGGCTGCCTGGGGTCCCCAGTATGAGCTCAGGGCAAAGCCCACCCGGCTTCCCCTGGGCTCCATCCTTACAGCACACGGGGATGGGGCCTGGGGGAGGTTTGGTCAAGCAGAGCCACCCCCTGAGCCCCCCCCACACTCACTGGGTGGGCTGGACCAGGGGCACAGCCCCCAGCCGCAGCACTGCCGGCCCCCGGGGGCTGCGGACCTTCTTGATGGACGAGATCTTCAGCAGGTCGAACCTTTTGATCAGGTTAAAACCTGCAGGGCAGAGAGGAGGAGGTGAGACCTGGGCCTGGCACAGTGTGATGCTCCCCAGGCAGGGCACAGAGCCCACCCCCGGGGTGTCAGGGCTGCCCAGGGACCCCCCCTTTGCAGGGTAAGAGGGGTTTTCCTTACCTGTTATGTTCTCATACTTGTCCCCAACCAGATCCTCGTCCCAGAGCTGCGGGCACAGCTCCCCTGCATGACAAATCAGCACATCACCATCATCACAGCATCACCAGGAGCACAGTGGGACAAGCAGGGGGGCAACACACAGAGCTCTCCAAGCCCAAGAGGGTCTCAGAGTGCTGCCCCAGCCCTCCAAGGCTGCTGGCAGCACAGATCCAGCAGGGATCCGCTCCCACAGCAGCACTGGCTCCCAGGAGCATGGAGGAGGGAAGCTGGAGCCCTCCAGGAGCCGTTTGGAGGGGAACAGGCAGTGATCTCAGAGCCAGCCCCTTCATCTCCCACAGCCAGTTCACCAGGTGAAATGCTTTCCCCAGTTCACGCTTGTTTTGCCTCGAGACATTTCCACAGGAAATGCTGGAATCAGCATCAGCCGACTCGGACGGGTGCCACGGACACCCACAGCGGGGAGGTGGCACCCAGGGCTGCCCTCTGGCCTTCCTGTCCCATCCTGGTGACAGCTCAGACCTGGTGGCCCAGGGGACAGGCGTGAGGGTGCAGCCAGGGGACAGCAAGAGGCTGGAAATGCCGTGTGAGCCGTGATCACGGGGATGCTGCTGCTGTTTGCACTGATGAATTACTGCTCCAGAGCCATCAATCCACCTCCACTAGATGCACCAGATGTTGGGAGGTGCGAGATAAAGGAGTAAACAAGGAGGTAGTGAAAGAGGAATTTGTTTTGTCTCCATGCACACCAACCCTGGAGCAGGGATGGCCACCAACAATTCACTCGCCTCCTCCTTGGCTGTTCCTGGGGGGGATTTCTGACCCACCCCCCCAGCCCCACTGCCCACCTCCATCTCTGCCCTCAGAGAGGGGCCTCATTCACCACCACAGTGCTTCTCCCCCAGGCTGACCACTCACACGGGGTCAGCAGTGGTGTGGGGGGTGCCCCCACCCTCGGGACCCCCGACATGGCAGTGGCAAGGGGGGCTGTGAATGTCCCAGCCGGGGGCAGAGCTCCCTCCTGCTGGCTCTGAGATCATCCTCAGCAGGCCAGGGGACGGAAGGCAGAGCATAAATCACCCCGGCCCAATCTCTTTGAAGCCTTTCCCAGCCCTGGTGCAGATCCTAAGGGAAAATGTCCAAGCCTTGTATCCCTAAGGAAACACCAGGAGATGGGAGGCCAGGCCATGCTGGGCACTGGGAGCTACTGGCTCCAGGGTCCCTTCCACGGGCAAACCCGGGCCCCCCAGACGAGCCACTGCTCCACCCCCACAGAGCCTGATGCAACCACGGCGTCGCTGCCAGCGGCTCCTCCCCGGCATCCGCCTCGAGCTCGTCCCACACCAGGACCCAGGCACAGTGACCCCGTGGCCAGGGACACCCCGGCAGAGACCCCCATGGGCTCAGTCATCATCCCCCTGTCCCCTGCTGCACGTGGACAGCCCCCAGACTCCACGGCCAAACCTCTTCCCAGCTCGCAGCTGGAGGCCAAAACTCCCTTGGGAGCTCTGTGCATCCCTGCCACAGCCCTGAGTGGTCCTGGCTCACCTACCCCACACGTGCTGCCGGACGCGCTGCCGGCGCTGCCAGCTGGCACAGAGCATGGCGCGGCCGGAGCGCGGCCAAGCCCAGTCCCTCCCCGAGCACGGCCAGGGCTGCGGGGGAGATGCCGGGGTGTCCCTGGGCTGGCTCCCCGTGGCTGGGCTCGCTCAGCTCTCCCTGGCCCCCTGCCCGCACGGGATGCTGAGCAAAGCCCCGCAGCCCAGGCTGGCCGGCGCGCAGCAAGGAGCCGACGTCCGCAGCCACCGCGCCGGTCCTGGCACGTGGGGACCACGGTGTCTCCAGTCACTCTGCCATCCCTAGGTCTGACCAAACCCTCCCCAGGGATGTGCAAGGAGGGGGCTGCTCCCGTGCAGACCCCGAGCCCTCGCTCCCGGTGTCCCTTACCTTCTGCTGGTGGCGGCTCCTTCCCCTCGCAGGCACTGACGAGCCCCGCGAGCACGAGGGCCCAGAGACCCCTCATGGTGCCCGTGGCAGCAGCTCAGGGCCAACACAGCTGCCTGCAAGGGAGAGACATTGGGCAGCAGCAGAATGGGCACGTGGTGGGCACCAGCCATGAGGTTGCCAACACTGGGACACTGCCAGCAAAGCCACCGGCATGGCGTTGGTGCTGACCCTCTTGGTCACAGCTCCATCAAGTTTTGGGGGTCAGTGCGGCCTCCCCTCATCCACTGCTGGATCACCATCTGCTGGATCACCCGCCCCAAGCACAAAGGGCAAGCCCCAGCATCGCATGGGTTCAGTCCAATCAGAGCACCTGGATTCACTCCAAACATCCGGAAACGTGAAGACTGAGATTCCCCAGAGTGGAACTGGGCACCTACTGCATGAATCCCCCCGGAAGGTCTCACTCCCTCCTGTTTTGTCTCCCGGTCCCGAGTGGATCCCGGGGTGTCCCAGGCCCTGCAGGTCACCCCGACCTGGCCTCCCCCCTGCTTCCTGCCACGAGGCAAGGCCGGGCTGCACGGAGGGAGACAGAGTCGGGACAAACCGGACACACTCTGGCTCCGCTGGCTGCTTCCAGACCGGGACGTGCATCCCTGAGCCTTCATCCCACGCACAGCACCCGGGGACCCTCGTGTGCAGGGACCCCTCTGAGTGGGGACCCACCTCTGCACTGGGCTCTCTCGCACCCCCTGCTCTCTCTGCCTGCGACCCAGCCCCCCTATCCCAAAACACAACCCCTGCACCTCCCGGCTCCCCTCTGCTGCCTCCCGGCTCTCTTGGTCTGCCACTGTCTGCACCCACCCCTGCACCCACTCCTGAACCCCCCCACCCCCGCCAGTGCTCCCCGCCCCGCTCCCCATCTCCCCCCACCCGCTCCCCGCCTTCCCTACCCCGCACCCTCCGCACCGGCGGGTCCCCACGGCCCCGGGGCGGTGATTAACTCCGCTTATTAACGGGGAATCCCCCGCTCGCCCCGTCCCGTCCCGCCCCGCCGCGGGGCCGGGCTCCGCCGGGCTCTGCCCGCTCCCGGTGCGGGGCTGTGCGGGGCTGTGCGGGGCTCACCTGCGCGGGGCCCGGCGGGGACGGGGCTGCCCGGACGGTGCGGGACACCGGGAACTCCGCCGCGGGACACCGGGAGCCGCCGCGGGACACCGGGAGCAGCCGTGGGACACCGGGAGCAGCCGCGCCGCCCCCGCCGCCTTCCCCGCCTCCCTCCGGGGGGAAACCGAGCCGCCCCCCAGCGCTGCCCGCCCTCCGCTCCCACCCCCCCCAACCCGGGGGGGCTCCTGCGCCACCGCCCGCCTTCTCATCCCCGCCCTCCTCCTCCTCCTCCTCCTCCTCCTCCTCCTCCTCCTCCTCCTCCTCCTCCTCCTCCTCCTCCTCCGCCCCGGATGCCTCCCCCGGCAGCGCCCTCCTTCCCATCCCCACCCACCTTCCCCCCCCACCTCGGGGGGCTGGATCCCCGCCCGCAGGAGGGAACCCCGATCCCGGGGATGGGAGTGAAGCCCGTTCCTTGGCTGTCATTCCTGTAGAGCAGCTCTTCCTCCCCACGGGGACCTCTGTGTTGGCACCGGTGGTGGCACCGCTGGCCAGAATGTCTGTCCCTTTGGGGCAGACCTCGGGGAATGGTTCTCAGGGTTGCTCCTCCGAAGGAGCATCTCCCGGCAGACCCCGAGGCATCGGGGCAGGCAGACCCCGCTGTGACACGGAGCTGCTGTCCCATCCCCGGTGCCCTGGGGTAGCTTGGGGACAGCCTGGCTCAGGACAGGGCGCCTGGGGTCAGAGCCCCGAGACGGGATCCCTGCCACCACCCCTCCCGCTGGCACTGTGCTGCTGCCGTGTCCCCAGAGGCAGAGCTTCCCAGACTTCCCAGAGCCTCGCCAAGCCCTGCAGGGATCCGGCACCCATCCCAGCTCTCAGCTCTGCGCCCGCTGGGACGTGCCAGCCTGGAATGCTGCCCCGGGGCCTGGCTGCCCAGCTCTGCTCCATCATCCCCTGCCCACATGTGCCAGGGCACCCTGATCCCCCACAGGCAGGGAGGAGGGAAGGGAACAAGCCCACCCCATGCAAAGTTTGGGTCTGGGGGACTCCAGGCATCCACTGGCACCCCCATCCTTGCATCCCTGCTCCCAGTGATACCCAGCATGGCACCGGGCTCTGGCTCAGCTGCTTTCCTCACAAATTGTGATGAATCTATTTAGGCTGCAGCTTTACAAACGCGTGAGGGATGCATGTATCTCCATAAACGGGCTAATTAACAACTGCTGTTTAGTCAGAGACAGTAAATAAGCTGTCGTGGGCAAACCCAGCAGCTCCACTCCGCCAGTCACTCACCCGCCAGCCCCAGACGTGGTGACAGAGCACTCGAGGCTCCTCTGAGATGCCTACTGAGGTAATTAAGGGTAATTAAAGCAAGTGGGAACGAAACACAACGAAACTTTTATAATTCCTGTTTTTTGGATGGTTGTTCACCTCGAGCTGTTCCTTGTTTGGGGCCTCCCAGCAGCAAAGAACCCGGTACAGGAGCACTGGTGGGGTTTGTGTGTCTTGTGAGCAGGGAGCATGGCCCCAAAACTGGCCCCACAGCCCACCCCAAAGCCACATCCCGCCCCACAGCAGAGCAGGGATGGAGGGCAGCCTTGCCCCTTCTTCTCCAGCCAGACCCCTTGCACAACCATCAGCTTCCAGAACCCTCAATTCAGCTGTGGATGAATTTGGGGGTGGAAGAGCCACACATCCCTCTCACTGCCCATCCCGTGCCTCAATTTCCCTCATTTTCTGGATTGGTTTTCCCCAGTCCAGTGGCACGAAGGCACCTCAAAAATCCCCAGAAGCACAGGGACGGCAGCAGGGTGGGAAAACCGCTCCGTGCAGCTCCTGCTTCCCGTGGCCGTTCCAGCGCACGGGATCGGCATCTCCAGAGGGAAAGAAGGCTGGATCCTGCCTCCCCAGCGTTCTGTGCCGGCATCCCCTGGAGCAGTGCCCAGCTGGGGGATGGAAGGCAGGATCCTGCAGCCCCTGCCCACCAACCCAGCATGGAAAAAGCAGAGGCGCGCCGCGCTTCCAAGAAACTGCCGCGCTGGCTGCCAAGAAACACGAGCCGGAGCAGAGCCCGACGATTTTCGGGCTGGAGACAATTTTTGCCTCCGACCCCGCGCGTCACGCGGCAGCTGCGGCGCTTGTGTTACCCTGGGGGCTCCCCCGCTTCCCAGGCCCAGCTCTGCCCCACAACATCCCCCCCAAAACTGGGGGCTGAGGGTTCGGGGTGATGCAGGCCGGACCCTGGGCGGCTGCCGGCCTGGAAAAGCAGAGCAGGGAATTCCTGCGGTGAGGATTTCAGCGGTTCAGCGTTAATTTCTGCACCAATCCAGGCACAAACACCCCCCCACACACACACATACACAGAGTTCCAGTCAGGAAGGAGAGTGCCTGCAGGAATTCTTTCCAGCTTCACAGGGCAGTTTGTTTCTGCAGCGCTGAAACTGCAGTTTTGCCTCTTTTGGAGGGATTTTCCTTCCCAATAAGTGAAGGGTGAAGCTCCAGAGAGCTCCTGTCCCCACCCCCCTCAACTGCGCAGCCCCAGAGCTCCTTCTCCATCATTTCCGCCCCCCAAACTGCACATTTTTGGCACTGGGGGGACACAGCCTGGCTCAGATGGAAGCTGCAGATGGAAAATGGCTCCAGAGCTCTCCATCCTGCTCCAATTTCCCCCAGCATCCCCCATCACTGCCCAGACCCACAGGATTGGGGGCTGTCCCCATGTCCCCTGTGCTGGGACACTCCACGAGCCTGTGCCTCCCTCCTGGGCTCTGTTCCCTCCCCACATATGGTGTCTCCATGAGTAATAAAAGCTGCTAATTGCCAACAGATGCCCCAGGAAACCCTGACGCTGCCTCTCGCGGCTGTGTTTGGCTGGGAAGGAGAGGAGGGGAGCTGGAGCAGGCCCTGGGTCCCCCCAGAGCAGGGGGTGGGGGGATCCCAGAGCGTGGTGGCTCCCAGAAACCAGAGCGAGGGGATGTGGCTGCCGTTGGTGGCCAACCAGTGGGAAAACACCCTCATTAGGGAAAAGTGCCCCTGACCCACGGCATCACCCTCACCCCACACCCTCCACAGGGCTGGGAGCCACAGCTGAGCCCCAAGGCAGCCCCTGTCCAAGGACCACATCCTGCCCAGTGTCCCAGTGACTGGGAGCAGCATCTCCTGGCCTGGCCCGGCCCACGGGGATCCATGATCTGAACTGGGCAGTGGCCACCAGCCCAAACTGGGCAGCCTCCTTTTGCCTGTGCCAAGCCTGTCCTCTTTGAAGCCCTCAGGAAGCTCAGGTGGCCTTTCCCAGACAGAGGCAACAGTCAAGAGCAGGATCTGCTTCCCACTGTCACCGCAGCCACACATCCCTCCCTGGCACCTCATGGCACACCACGGCAGGAGGGTTTCAGTGCCACAGTCCAGCCGAGCTGCCTGGGCACCTGATCCACACTCAGCCTAAATCTCTAGTCCCTGATGTGCTGAGAGCCAGCAGGCAGAGACGTCCTCTTCTCCAGCGCTCTTATCCCAGCACAGCTCCTGGTCTGGAGCCTGGCATTCCTGGCCACGCCTGCCCCAGCACCCATCCCTGGAGACTCCCGCCCTGCACCGCCCAGCTCCGGATGCCGGGATGCTCCTGCAGTGCCAGGCAGTCCACCTGACGCGCCTCTGCATGGCAATTGCCTCCCAAGTTCCTAATTTGCTCACAGATTAATTACCGTGTAATTAAGCGCTCCCGGCTCCTGCGATAAGACGCTCATTTGCACGGCGGTGCCCGGGTGCGGCGTCAGCCCTGGCTGGTGGGATCCTGCAGGCAGGGAGGGGGCCAGGGGGGTGCAGGGAGGCTGGGGGACCCTACAGGGGGAACCCACGGGGGGACAGCCACCGCTCTCCCCAGCCGGACCCCGACACGAAGCACGAGGCGACGGCCGCGGCCCCACGGCACCACAGAGAGTGAACTTTTATTTCCAACAACGACAGCACCTGCCCCGTGGGGTGGGGACGGTGGGGAGGGCTGGGAGGGGACGGCCACGGGGCCCCGGGGAAGGGGGGGGTCCCCGGGGTTGGAGGGAGAAGGGGGGGGCGGCCGCTCGCGTGCACACGGTGCACGGCGTGAAGAAACATCCCGGTAGAAAAGAACGAAGGTCTGAGGGCCTCGACGGCCGGTCCTGCCCCGGGGGGGGTGCAGGCGTGATCGTGGGTGAGCATGGGGGGGTGTGCGGGTCCCCTCCCCACCCGCCTCTGGGGGGTGGCGGGAGGAGGAACCGCGCGAGGACGAGCGGGAGGCGGCTGCGCCGGGGGGAGTGCGGGCCCTCCCGGGTGGGGGACACGGCTCCGGCCAGGCAGGGACCCCCCAACGGAGCAAACCCAGCGTTCTCAGCTTGTCCCGGCCCCCTCACGGGCCGGAGGCGGCGGCGATGGGCGCGGGGCTCACACCTCCGTCTGGAAGTCGCCGTCGGCCGCATCCAGGCCGGCGCAGGGGCTCTCCCAGTCTGCCCGGCACAGCTCCAGCCGGTCCCGCTGGGCGCTGGGCAGGGCGCCCAGTGTCATCGCCTTGAACGTGCTCCATGGCTTCGGCGGCGCGGCCGGGGCCTGCGGCCGCTGCTCCTCGGGGCTGGCCACGTCCTGCGGGGAGAGGAGGAGCTGTGGGAAGTGGCTGGGGACGAGCACAGCCACCCTCTGGCCCTGTCCGGGATGGGGTGGGGTAACCCCCCAGAGGGGGCTCAGGCACTTACATTGGCCGTGCTCTTCTCCCCGCCGCCCGATGAGACGCTCCACCGCTTTTCTCGCTGCGGAGAAACCCACAGAGCTCAGCTCCTGCATCATTCCTGGATGGCCTGTCCCCCTCACCCTTCCTGGGATGCCCCAGCCCATGCAGGAGGAGAAGGTGAAGGGGGGCAGAGCAGGGCAGGACAGGACCCCCAGGACCTCACCTTGGAGGAGCCGGCAGACGGAGCCCGGTACCTGTCCAGCGTGTGGAACTTCTGGTTGAGCTCGTGGTAGAGCTCAGAGTGGCGCTTCCGTGTGTGCATCACCTTCTGTGGGGGGGGAGAGCAGAGCCTGCGGCCATCGGCACGGCCCTGCACCCCTTGGCACAGCCCTGCACCCCTTGGCACAGCCCCTATCCCTGTCCCTCTCCTGACACCCCGCCCTGCCTTCCCGGGGCATCCTGGACGAGCAGCAAGGCCCTCTCCAGGCTCATCACTGGTGTTTTAATCAAGCTCATTACTGCCTGATACAAATCTCCTGTGAGCCTGGGCACTACCAGTGGGGCAAAGGGAGTGGGGACAAGGTGGTTCAGTCCCCTCTGATGGCACCCGACCCCATGACACCTGTGGCCGTGGTGGGACTTACCTCAAAGTCCAGGTCAGAGTACCGCAACCTCTTCCTCTGGCAGGGGACAGGCAGGAGCAGGGGAGAGGAGACGGAGAAGAAAAGGGAAAGGTCTTTGCAGGTCCAGGATGAAGGAGCAAGGTTGGTGGGGGGCTCATGCCAGCCCCAAGCCATGACCAGCTTGGGGGCACGACGCTCCCGGCCGAGGGGGACACGGAGCTCACCCACCGCACAACCCCGAGCCGAGGGGGGGATTCCAAGGGCGGGCATAGGGGTAACTCATTCACATGCCCACGTGCTCTTGCACCACACATGTCCCCCCACACACACATGCCCAAGGGCCATGCCAGCCCCCCCGCTCACCTCCAGGGACCCCACTTTCATGGCGGAGCCGGGGACGGTGCGGGGCATGGTGCGGCTGCGCTCCGACAGCTCCGAGGCCAGGATCTGCCGCACCGTGGGGTGCTGCTTGAACTGGAGGCCGTAGGGAGCCTTCACCGTCCCGTAGGGCTGGTTCAAGTTCACGTTGACGTGGTCCACCGCCACGAAGCCGGGGTAGGTGTCACCTTCGCCCGCCGGGCGCCCCGTCCCGCCGGGCACCCCCTCGTCGGCGCCGGGACCGAGGGTCCCCTCGTCCCGCGGGAAGGGCTTGAGGCTGCCGGTGCGGCGGGGCAGCATCATGTAGTCGCTCTCCCGGGGGGGCTCGGGGGCCCGGATCCAGCCGTATTCCAGGGGCCGCAGGCTGCTCTCCGTGCACAGGTAGACGGGGCCCGGAGCGTCCAGGCTGAGCTGCTGTGCCGGCGCATCGCCGAGCTCGCCCAGGCCCGCCACCACGTTGGGCGTCATCTTGGGGACCTGGACCAGGATGCTGGTGGGAGGGATGTTCCCTGGCAGGCTGGAGAAGCCCAGGCCACCCTCCGACGTGGTGTTGAGCTTGGGGTCTTCGTCCCCGTCCAGGGAGATGCGGGACAACGTGCCCGTGATGGTGGCAGGGTTGCAGGTGTTCACCTCCTTGAACAGCACTGTGGGCAGGGAGGGGGTCAGCATCAGCTCTGGGGGTCCCAGGGGAGGGTGAGGAGGCAGGAGTGACCCCCTGGCATGTGCTGTTTGTCCCTCCCAGTTGTGGCACGGTGACAGCCGTGTCCCCAGGGCAGGGCAGAGGGGAGACCTCACCTGTCTGACACGCCAGGTCAACGTCCTTTTCAAAATCTGTCTATAAAAATACAGAAAGAGGGGAAAGAGCGAGAGAGAGAGGAGAGAAAGAGAGGGAGACAGAAGGGGAAATGAAGCATCTTGGCCAGCACAGGGAGCGGCGGGGCCTCAAGGGGTCCCTGCCCCAGCAGGGTGACATCCCTGACAGCGCAGCCGCACTCACCAGGATCTGCACCTGCCCGTTTTTGCAGGAGTCAGGCGAGTTTTCATTCTCCTCGCTCCTGCACACCCCCATCTGACACTTCACCACGTCCTGGACCTGCGGGGACAGAGCCGGTCACGGCCCCGCGGCCAGGGCTGTCCCCCGGCACCCCTCCGGGGCCGCCCCACCTCTCGGCGCAGGAACCCGTGCACGGTGATGATGACGAAGCCCTGGACGGAGTTGAAGACGGCGAAGAGGACCTGGAAGAGGATGGAGCGCCGGTCGGTCATGGCGAGCACGGCCGACATCCAGGTCAGCGCCAGCAGAGGCAGGACCACGCAGGAGCTCCACAGCGATGCCCTGGGGCAGGGAGAGAGGGGCCGGGGTGAGCCCGCCGGGCTGGGCTGACCCGTGACAGCCCCCACCAAGCATTGCCCCCTCCGCCCAGCAGCAGCCCCCTGAGCTTTGCCCCGTGCCCCACAAGCATGGTCGGGGCTGGCTGTGCCACCCAGCTGTCCCCTCTTCCTCGGTGTCCCCAAGCCAGTGCCGGCTGGGTGCTCAAGGCACTGAGGGGACACGTGGGCTCTGACCCCCCAGGCTGAGCCACTGGCATCACCACGTGTGTCCCTGTCCCTATACAGGCAGTGCAGCCACAGCGAGGGGGCTGGGGGGACGCGGGGCCACCATCAGCATCCCACAGCCACCAGAACAGCAGAAAGGGGATTTCTTTCTTATTCAGCAGGGCTGCCTCTAGTGGGACCAAACCCCTGGGACCACAGACCACAGCCCGCCAGGGCGGCAGCGGGCACAGCCCAGCCCTCTGGCACAGCCCAGCCAGCACTTGTGGGGGGCTCATGCACCAGAGTGAGGGTCCTGGGGACACTCCTGTGACCCCACCCCCCTACACCTTCCCCCATGCCCCAAGCCCGGCGATGACGTGACCTGCAGAAGCCATGCCATGCAGAGATGATGGAACACGCACACCCCGCGCCCGCGCCGCCCCGAGCGCACAGCCTGGCCCCCCCCGAGCCCACCCCGAACCCACCCCCGCGGTGCCCAGGCTGCGCTCGGGGCGGGCGGGCTGGGGGGCGCGGCGGGCGCGTGGCGGGCACTAACATGGCACTGCTGGCGGTGGCGGAGGTCATGGCCGCGCTGGACACCACGCCGCACTTGGTGCATTTCAGCAGCAGGCTCCCGCACGGGGGGGGCTTGGAGCTGTGCCCACCACGCAACCCCCCCCACGGCGCCCCGCGGCCAGGACCGGGCCACGCGGGGGGGGGATGCAGGCGTGGGATGGAGGGGAAAGGGGGTTTAGGGGTGGGGGAGAGCAAGGCAGGATGGCGGGGGTGGGGTCCGGGGAGGGGTGGACGGATGGACAGATGGATGGATGGATGGATGGATGGATGGATGGATGGATGGATGGACGGACACAGGCAAAAAGCAAATGGGAGAAGGAAAAGAGAAAGAGAGAGGGATAGAGAGAGAGAGAGAGAGAGAGAGCGCCGGGTTAGTCGAGGGCGGCAGCAGTTGTTAATGATGAGGGGGGTGGCCAAGCGGCAGGGGGTGGGGAGGGCAGGGAGGGGGGGTCTGCAGGGTGCGGACCCCCTTCCCCAAAGGAAAGCGTGGGGGTGGCTGCCCCCCCAGCTGCCCCTCCAGCAGCCCCCAACAAGGGGCTGCGGGCACCCTGGGCTTGGCCCCCACCACCCACTGATGTGATGAAGTCTGCCCCGTCCTCAGCCCGCGGCCGGAGGACCCCCATGCCATGCCCCCGGCGCGGCAGGGCAGGGTGCAGGGTGAGGGGGCACGGGCCCCAGGGACGCCCCCAGGGGGCTCGGGGCACTTACCCAGCTCGCTGCTTTTTGGACTTATCTGAAATGCCGTCTCGGGACATGAGCTTGTTGAACACGATGATGCCAACCAGCATGTTCACCTTGGGCGAGAGCGGCGCGGGGTCAGGGCTGGCACGGGGCCCTCCACCAGCAGCCGCACGCCCAGCCAGGTGGGTTTTTTGGGGGGGGCTCCAGGAGGCTCGGGGGCAGCTCACCAGCACGATGACAGCAGCAGGTCCCACGAAGGCATAGAGCAAACCGCCCTCCAGCGAGAGCCAGCAGCTGCAGGGGACCGTGGCGTGTCAGGGGACACCCCTGTGCCCGTCCCCTGCTCCCGGCACTGAGCCAGCCCGGAGCGAGTGCCCAGCCCCGTGTCCCCCTGTCCCCACGTACTAGGTCGCTGTCCCGTAGCCTTTGGTCCGTGTGAAGCCGACGGAGACCGCGACCACGAGGGCTGGCAACCCTGGAAAGGGGACACGAGGCTGGAGCTGCAGGGGGTGACATTGCTGTCCCCCCCCCCCAGCATCACCCCTGTGCCAGCCCCCAGGGATGGGGACAGCAGTGGGGCCTTCCCTGCGGTCTGAGGGTGCCTCGCCAAGACTCCTGGGCTTGCTTTCCTCCACTGTGCCTCAGCTGGGGTACCAGGGAGGGGCACACGGAGCCTCCCGCCACCCCACCCCAGGCTCTTACCCCATCCCAAGCACAGGAAGCGCTTCCTGACCAGGCGTGTCCGGATCCGGCCGATCACCGCCAGGTAGGACTGCCAGGCCTCCGTCAGCACCCAGCAGAAGGACGAGAGGAAGAAGAAGTGGAGGAAGGCGGCTGTCATGGTGCACACGCCCTGTGGGGACACGGGGACATCAGGGGGACGCGGCCACGTGCCCGGCACCGCGGCGGTTAAACTCCCACGCCCGGCGAGGTTTGTGTCAAAGCCACCAGCGCGGAGGATTTAATCCCGGGATCGAGTTAATCCAAATCCAATCTGCTGCCGGGAGCCAGCAGGGATGAGGTGCCCGGCCTCACGCCCACCTGGGGACCCCGGGAGGGGGTGGCAGGGGGGTGGCACCCACCTTGCTGAGCATCTGGGACTGGCCCACGAGGATGAGGATGTTGGAAGCCAGGATGGAGACGCAGAAGTTAAGCAGGATGATGGAGCGCTCCGACTTGATGAACCTGCCGCAGGAGCAGCGTGGGGCTGGGCTGCCAGCCTGGCCCCTGTCCCTGTCCCTTGTCCCCCAAAGCTGCTGGTGGGTGGGCGCTGTCCTGGGGCAGGGACAGTGCCAGGCAGCCCGGGCACCTTCTCCCACCTGGGTTATTCCCTTCCCACCTCGCTGCATTCAATCTCCCCGATGCTGAGCCTTTGCTGGTGCCGTGCCCACCCCTGTGCTGCCCCCTCCCCACACGGCCTAGAGCCCCACCCGACCCCCCAGGTCCCCAGGTGCCCCCGGGTCACCTCCAGAAGGCAGCGTAGATCACCAGCAGGGTCAGCAGGGCCATGCAGGACACGGCACAGCCGATCATCAGTGGCACCGATGGGGTGCCCGAGGGGTCCATGGCCTGGTGGGGAAGTGGGGTGGGAGTGGCTGAGCCCAGCCCACCCCCCACAGCCGTTCCCTGCCCCTCTCTGGGCCCTCCACCCCCCCAGTGAGGACCCCCGGGTGCCAGAGGGGGTCGGTGACAGTGGTGGCACAGCCAAGACGCCTTCCAGGGGACCCGTGCCCATCTCCATGCCGACAGGGGACATGGGTGGAATAGCAATGGGGTGGGGGGATGCCAGGGGCTGGGGCTGCCCCTCCCCTCCAGGCTCACAGCAATGCCCCATATCGAGCTCTATCAAGCACAGCAGCCCCCTGCCCACACAAACCCACCCTCAGGGCTCTGGGAGGTGCTGGGGGGTGCAGGGACCCTTCCCCTGGGCTGGTGGGAGACACCCCCCACCCTCCAGCGCCCACCTCATCCTAGAAGGGCGCAGGAAATGCTCCCTGCCCATCCCCACCCTCCTTCAGGGACCCCCCACCTCAGCCAGGGCCCCCCAACCCGGGGGTCACCCCCCATCCCCATCCCCTGTCCCCAGCCTGTCCCCTTACCAGGTCTCTGGGCAGCTGGGCGAGGACGGCGAAGGTGGCGAGCTGGCGGCACTGGCATTTGGTGTGTGCCGGGAGGGTCTCCAGGGTTTGGCAGCTCTCCGTGTCCCAGTTTCCCAAGCCAGCATCCCTGATTAATGGGGGAGAGCGAGGGAGAGCAATTTGAACTAATCAAACACGAGCAGCCCCTCGCGCCTCTCCCGAGTTAACCCCTTGCTGGCCCCTTCCTTGCGGGGTAAGGCAGGTGGGGGGAGCACTGCCAGAGGATCCCCTCGAGCCCCTGGAGCGGGGGAGAAGCCATCCCTGTCCCCACTGCCCCCACCTGCCCTGGGCTGATCCTCCTGGGAGTGGTGCAACACAAAGCCTTGGGTTTTAATCATCCCACACAGGTCTGGGGAGGGAGGGGCGCAAACCACAGAGCGGGGGCCAGGCCTGGGAAAAGGAGGGGTGGTGGGGATGGAGGGGGTAGAAGGGGGTAGGCAGGGACAGCCCCAGGAGCTCCCTGGCACCCCTGGCCCCTCCCAGGTGGGTGATGCTCCCCTCCCTTCATGGGGGACCCCTCTGTCTATGAGGTTCCCTCCCATCATGGGGATCCCTCCACCATGGTGACCCCTCCGGTTATAGGGACCACTCCAGTTATAGGGACCCCTCCCTCCACAGGGACCCTCCCATCTTGGGGACCCTCTGGCCATGAGGACCCCTCCTGCCACTGTGATCCTTCCTGCTGTAGGGACCCCTCCTGAGGGAGCAGGGAGAGGATGCCCCACTGTGACACTGCCCATGCACAGGGAGAGCAGCCACAGCTCCCAGCAGGGTGATAAAACCAGGAACTGGGTCTGTGGGACAGCTGGGGACTATTCCCAGGGCCAGGATGAGACCTGACACACTCATCATAACCAACACCTCCCCATCAGCACGGGGGTACTGGAACCAGCGACTCCAAAATGCAGAGCACCCATGAGTACCTGGGCAGGGGGAGCTGGCACTGCCACCCCCCTCCCCGCAGCGCTGCCCCCTCCCCCGCCGTGCCCTACTTTCCCTCGCTCCTGCCAGCGCTAACAAATCACATCTGGCACTCCCACGGCTCCGGGGCCACATCGATCCCGTGGGAGCTCAATTCACCCGTGCCGGTGGTGCTGGGAGGCAGGAAGGGAACGCCCCTGCTCCCCATCCCTGCCACCAGGCCCCCAGCCCAGCCCCATCACCCAGCCAGGGTGTCCCTGTCCCCCCTGTCCCCCACTCACGTCCTCGAGTAGTCCCAGGTGACGCACTGCGGGTGGGACGTTCCCTGAGGACACAGGGACAGGTTAGTGCTTCACCCCCAGCCCTGCTCCCAGCCCACCAGGGGACATGGCCCTTGGGGACCCGCCCAGGTGTCCCAGCACTGGCACATCCCCCCCATGGGCACGGAGAACAGAGTTGTGGCCGTGAGCTGGGAGCTGGTGGCCCCTGCCTGGCTATCAGTGCCTGGCAGGACCCACGAGGTGACACAGTGATGGGACAGGAGGGTGACACTCACACTGATGCCGTGGGAGGGGAAAGGGACACTCATGCTGGTGATGCAGGAGGGATGATGATGAGGAAGGGTAACACTCACATCGCTGATGATGTGGGAGGGGGACACTCATGATGACGCTGTGGGACAGGGACACTCACACGGGTGACGTGGGACAGGGACACCGAGGGTGACGTGGAAAGGGAGACCCTTACACTGACGGCTGGGAGGGGGACACTCACATTGATGATGTGGGAGAGCTCCACCAGCACGAGGGGCTCCGTGGGCCTGGTCGGCGGGCGCACTGTCACCGTCAGCACCTTGGAGGTGACAGCCAGGGGGGCCCTGCAGGGAGGGGGGGGGGACACGGGCTGTGACAGTTGGGGACACAGCGGGGGGGACACAGCGGGCAGCCCCACTCACCTAGGCGGGGGCAGGATGAGCCCCAGCGTGCGGTACAGCACCGCCCCGATGACGAAGTGGGACGACTCGTCCGCTTCTGCAGAGAGAGGCGCACACGCATGTGCTCAGCACCGCCACACGCGTGTGCCCCCGACACGTGTGAAAGGAACACACGTGGCACACACGTGGGCTCCCAGATGTGCTCAACCATCCAGATGTGCTCTCACCCACGCACAGCCCCAGACATGCCAGCACACGCGAGCACACGCGTGTTCACCGGCACGCACGTGCACACCACGCCTGGGTATGCAGGTGGAACCTGCATACCCAGGCGTGGTGTGCACGTGCGTGCCGGTGAACACGCGTGGTGTGCACGTGCATGCAGGTGAACACGCGTGTGCTGGTGCGTGTGCTGGGCCAAACGTGTGTGCTCTGTGTGTGCTCACATATGTGCACAGCACACGTGCACACACATGCACGCTCCCAGACGTGCACTCCCATGTTCAGGCTCAAACACTCCCAGATGTGCACGCTCCCGCACCAGGTGTGCCCTCCCACATGCATGTTCACACCCCAGCCCCAGGCTCAGGCCCCCAGCACACACGTGCACACACACGTGTGCCCTCTCACCGGCAGAGGCGAGGCTCAGCACCTCCCTGGGGATGAACAGCTTGTCCTCGGAGCTGCGGGCCCAATCCTTCATGCCCCGCCGCCCCTTCATGGGGAAGTTGATGTCGCTGGACACGGCGGAGACAGGCTCCCGCTGGATGCTGGTCACTGGCGGGGCACAGCGGGGTCACCACCGGCTCCCCGCGCCCCTTGGCACCCCGTGCCCGCCCCGCCGCTCACCCAGGTTGTCCGTGACGATGAGGGAGCTCTGGAAAGCCTTCAGAGCGTCCCCGACCAGGTGGATGAAGTCCTCCACCACCTTCATCAGGTGCACGGAGCCGGGAGAGACCTGCGGGAGGTGGAACAGCTCCAGAGATGGCCGGGGACATCCCCCCTGGCTTTGTCCAGTCTGTCCCCACCGCGCCACTCACCTGCTGGGCGTCCTCCCACTTGTCCCGGTTCTCGGCGTCCACCATGTAGCTCACCACCTGGAAGAAGCGCTGCGGGGACGGGGCTCAGCGGGGCTGGGGGCATGGGGACCGAGCGCCGCCGCCGCCACCTCCTCCCCGGGGGCGTCCCCCGCTGTCCCCACGCCCGCTATACCTGCACGTCCTCGGAGGACGGGGTGTAGGTGGCCCTCTTGAAGGTGTCGGTGACGTTGCGCAGGATCTCCACGGAGAAGAGCAGGTCCCCGCTGTAGTAGGTCTTGCGGGCCATGAGCTCCAGCAGGCTCCGCACCACCTGCGACATCCCCTCCCCTGCCAGCACCCGCTGCCCCTTCGCCAGGTGCTCCCGCAGCTTGGGCGGGGCGGGGGGGACACGGGTGTCACTCACCCTGGCAGCGCTCCGTGCCCCTGGGGTCCCTCCTCGTGCCCAAAGCCCAGGCAGTGGGGACAGCACTAATTGGGGCAGCAGCGGGACACAAGGGGGGTCTGGGGGGGGTTCCATGGGGATCTGGGGCCACTGTGGGCGCCTGAGGGGTGTCCTTCCCATCCCAAAAGCAATTTCCCAAGGACACGGGAGCACAACTTGGATGGTGGTCCCCCCCTCCAGCTCTAGGGTTGGAGCCCTATTCCAAGCCCATGGGGGTCTGGAGTGTTCAAGGGGGTCTGGGGGCATCCTTCCCAACCAAAGAGCCATTTTCTAAGGACATGGGAATACAACTTGGACCGGGGTGTCCCCCCCAGCTCCAGGATAAGGTTCCTATTCCCAACCCATGGTGGTCTGGGGGACTCCCTGGGGGTCTGGGGGGCCCTTCCCATCCCGAGAGCTAATTCCCAAGGACACAGGAGAGCTACTCGCCCCAGCCCTAGGACAGGTTCCCCTTTCCCAGCCCCTGCCTCAGTTTCCCACAGGGTGCCCAGCTGTTGGAAGCTGCTGGGATGCCAGGGACAGGTCAGGGCCCCAGGAAGAGGGAGGGGAGGGCGGGGGGGCCGCGCCAGAGCGGGCACCTACTGAGAGATGCAAGTATCGGTACTCGTGGGAGATGCAGCGGGCGAAGCTGGGCACACCCCAGTAGGCCACCCCGTGGGGGCTCAGCAGGCACCGGCGGCTGGCAGACCCTGCACAGGAGATTTGGGTTTGGGGCTGGCACGGGAACCGCCCTCCTGGCACCCCGATGCCACCCATCACCCCCTGCCCTTCTCCACGCTGGGTGGGTTTGGGGATGCCTGACCCCAAAACCACCTGCTGGCCCCTGCTCTGCTCCAGGTGGCTCAACCCCAATGCCACCCTCTGTCCTTGGGGTTGGGGGCTCCTCGACCCAGATGCCAGCCACCACCCACCGCCCTGCGCCAGCGTGGGAGTGTCTGGGGGCACACGCCCCTCACCTGTGGCGTTGGGGGGGCATTTGTTGTAGATGATCTCCCCGGCAGCCGTTTTCTTCCAGGTCATCAGCATGACGTACTCGTCCTTGCACATCTCGTGGTAGGCTGGGCGTTGAAGAGGGGGGTGGGGGTCAGGAGCAGCCCAGACATGGGGGTGGTGGGCGCTGGGGGCGTGGGGTACCCCATACCTGGGCACTTCTTCTCGTTGCAGGTCTTCACCTCCTCGCCCGTGCCCTCGCAGGGGTAGCCCTGCACGCCGGAGCCCTCGCACATGCGGAAGCGGCGCTGCCAGCCGGTGTCACAGGTCTTGGAGCAGAGGCTCCAGTGGTTCCAGGGGCCCCACTTGCTGTCTGCTGTGGGGATGGGGACACTGTGGGACACCCCGCTCCACACAGTGAGTGGCACCCGCGGGGACGGGGACAGGGCGCCACCGACGCTGCCCCACGCGCCATGGATCGAAACACCACGGGGTGTGAAATCCATGGCTCAGTGATTTCAGTTTCTTTCAGACATCACTGGCATCCTGGTGCAGATGCCCACCATTCCCTGCCGGCATCCACGGGCACCCGCGGTGTGCCCACCTCCCTTCGCGCCTGCCACCGATGCCGCCACCCCTCCCACAAGACAAGGAGGGGCTCAGAGGACTGGATGAGGACCCTGTGGTCCATCCTTCGGCCTGACTGCCCCCCTGCCCCACCCCCAGAGCCGGCCCCAACCCCACCAGCCACCCCATGTGCACACACGAGAGCTCACACGTGCTTGTCCGCCCAAAGCACGGCGGGACCCGCGACCACCCGGCACCGACGGGCCCCCCGACGTGACCAGGGGGCAAACCCTCGGCTGAGGCGTGCCTGGTGCGAGCAACCAGCGCCAGACGGGGGTGGCTGCCGCTCCCTGGCAATCCCCCGTGGGCTCCTGCTCCCCCGCAGTGGAGGGGGCTGGCGGCACCCTCGTGTCACCGGCGGTGACACCGCAGGGCCGGACGGCCGGGCCGCGTGCCGGCTGCCGCGCCGTGCCCCGACGCGCCGTGCCGATCCCCCCGCTCCCCCCTCCAGCGCGCGGGGCCTCTTACTGGGACAGGTGGGGTTGGAGCACTCCCGGGCGTCGGCGTGGGCCCCCCGGCACTCGGCCCAGCCGTGGGCCGAGACGCTGCACTTGCGCGTGCGCTGCTGGGTGCCGTTGGCGCAGGTGACGGAGCAGCGGCTCCAGGCGCCCCATTCCAGCCACTGCCCTTCCACTGCGGGGACAAGGAGGGCGGCGTCAGCTCCCACCGGCCGGCTCGCCGGGATGCACACCGGGCTCTCCGTGCGCAACGGGTCCAACCTACGGGTGCGCCCGCTCGCCCCAGGCCGAGCTCTGCCAGTGCTGAACCCTGCCCCACACGAGGGGATTGTCATTGGGGCTGAGCCCCCACACCGGCTCCACCGCCACGGCCACAGCGCTGCACGGCCACGCTCACACCGGGGAGCCCGGCACTGCTCCCACCAAACACGGCAGCCCTGGCATCGGTCTTGCCGAACCCAGCATTGCTGGCATTGCTCCTCACCAAACCCAGCATTGCTGGCATTGCTCCTCACCAAACCCAGCATTGCTGGCATCGCTCCTCACCAAACCCAGCATTGCTGGCATTGCTCCTCACCAAAATCAGCATTCCTGGCATTGCTCCTCACCAAACCCAGCATTGCTGGCATCGCTCCTCACCAAACCCAGCATTGCTGGCATCGCTCCTCACCAAACCCAGCATTGCTGGCATCGCTCCTCACCAAACCCAGCATTGCTGGCATTGCTCCTCACCAAACCCAGCATTGCTGGCGTTGTTCCCTGCCAAGCCCGTGAACATCAGCAGTATCTCCATGGGGCTGCCGTGGCTAAAGCCACGTGCCATGTGTGGCACGTCCCTGCCAGAGCTGTTGCAGAGGAGATGCCCCTCACGCTCCCCCTCAGCTCCTGCGCTCCTTCCTGCTCCAAACTACCTGCTGGCCTCCCCGCCTCACACGTGGGGTCCCCACAGGGACACTGGTCCTGACGTGGCGCCCCTGACCATCACCACACAAACCCTACAGGCACCGACACGGCCACTCCTGGCACACGGGAGGAGGGGATGGGTGGCACTGCCACTCACGCACGAACAGACCCTGCAGGCAACCCCCTTTGCCATTTCCCAGTGCCCCAAAAATGTCCCTGTGCCACCAAGGTGCCAGCGCTGTGCCAGCCACAGCAGATCGGCAGGGAAGGAGCCAGCTCCTCCACGGCCCCCAGGATGGACCCTTGCCCATGCCAGGGGCTTGAGACCCTGGCACGGCTGACGGAGCCCTCTCTTCCCCCAGACTTCCAGCAAGGACAGGAGGGTGCACCCTGTGCCACAGCATCCCTGCACCCCTGGGCTGTCCCAGCTCCCCAGGGCGGTGCCACCCATCCCTCGCAGCGCCGCAGCCCTGTGCCGGGAGCGCGGCCCTGGCGCTCGGCCGGTGCCGTGTCCTGGCGTTCCCGGTGGGCAGAGGAGCGTGGGGAGAGGGAGGGAGGGAGGTACTGACCCGGGCAGATCACGATATTGCAGGGCTTGGCCTGCAGCTCGGGGCCCTCGCAGGCCTTCCCTCGGCGCCGCGAGGCCACGCAGCGCCGCGTCCTGGTCCTGGCCCCTCGCCCGCAGGTCACCGAGCACAGGCTCCACGGGGACCACTCCTCCCACGCGCCGGGAACTGCAACACAGCACAGCGCCACTGCTGCCGGGCTCCAGCCTCCCCATCCCTCCACCGAGGGGTCCTGGCCACGGCAGACCCATCGTGTCCCACGGTACAGTCGGGCACGGCCCCTGGCACTGCCTGTCCCTGAGCTGGCAGCGGTGCCGCTGCCACTCCCTGCCCTGCTCCAGCCTCCCTTCTGCGGTCCTGGCACCGGCGGCAGACGTTTCCCCCCCACCCCACTCACAGCCCGGCTCACCCCAAACCACGTTCAACACACCAAGCGCAACCTGCCCCTCGCACCTACGGGTGCACCTGCCTGCCCCTCACACCCAGGAAAGGAGCAGGGACCAGTGTGGCACAGGAGCATCCTAAAGGATGCTCTTCCATGATTTCCGGTGTCCTTGGAGTGCCAGGACAGGGCTGCAACTCCCTGGTACGGAAGGGAACTGGGCACCGGGTGTGTTGGGGATGCAGATCCCTTGAAACATCCCAGGTTTGGTCAGGGCAGTCTGGCTGCCACTGCAGCACCCTGAGGTCCCTCCAGTTCCCAATATCCCACATGAGACGCACAGACACCAGCACAGACCAACGTGAAACCCTCAGCATCCTGCCTGTGACCTGCCTCAATGCTCTGAGCAGCTCAGCCCCCTCCTGCCCCACACAAATGGGGACCCCCCCCAGCAGACCAGGCCAGACTTCCAGTCCCCCAGGCGCAGGCTCCAGCCTTTCCTTTCCCCCCAGCACAAAGCCTCAGGGATATCCAGGGGAACGCCCTGAGTTAGCCAAGGAGGGAGGACAGAGAGGGGCCACCAGCCAACCCGCTCCAAAGGCAAATCCACGGCAGCAGCACCAGTGACAAGGCACCAGGGTGCAGGGCACCCATTCCAGCTGCCTGCCAAGAGCAGCCGGGAAAGGGAAGGACGGAGGGATGCCAACAGAGCTCCGAGCAGCCCAGCTGCTCAGGGCGGGCGCCGCGACCACACCGAGCCGCCCTCCTCATCCACCCCACAGCTCCACCAGCCCCAGAGGCGCTCCAGCAGCACACAGCCCCCCTGTCCCCACCCAACCGCAGGGCCCAGCCCGCACTGGGCACCCCGAGGCCGTAGGAAGCCCCCCCACCCCCCCGGTGCCCCCGGTGCCCCCCGTACCTGGGCAGGTGGCGGTGTTGTTGCAGGCGCGCGTCTCCCGGAGCAGCCCGCTGCACAGCGTCCCGTACGGAGACGACACGCACGAGCGCGTCCGCACCTGGGAGCCCTGCCCGCACGTCAGCGAGCACACGCTCCACTGGGACCACTCCTCGGCCGCCGGGTCCCCTGCGGGAGACAGGGAGCCTGAGAGCCCGGCGGGCACGGGCACGGGGCCACGGGGGGATTGGGGTGACACCGAGGGTGTCGGCGGGGCGAAGGAGCCCACCCTGCCCTCTGGGCCCAGCACCAGCTGCACCCGGAGAAGGGATTGGGGCGTGGGATCACGCCCAGCGTGAGGGAGAGCGTCCACCCCGGGTGGTGCAGGCAGGGCAGGCAGTGCAGGCAGCGCAGGCAGGGCTGGCAATGTGGGCAGCGCAGGCAGCGCAGGCAGGGCAGGCAGGGCAGGCAGCGTGGGCAGCCCGCCACGGCTCCCCCTCCCCACCCCCATCACACATTGACATTTACAACAACCAGCTCTTATTAAGGTTGATGATGTCTCTGAGGCTCTTGGACAGGCCAACAGCAGAGCCCATCTGTTTAAATTAAACAGGGATGTATGGAGGAGGGCTCCAAAGGGGGCCATTTGTCCTGCAGACAGGCAGGATGCAGGCTCCGTGTCGCCCACGGCGGTGACAACGTGCTGTGTCACACGGGGACCCCAAGCCTGGACTGGGTCACCACTGGGGTCAACCCACACTCTGCCCAGGAGCTCCCAGGGGGGCAGGACCCCTGTGAGCACCCGGGAGGAGATCTGCATGCCAGGCACACGGAGCAGAGCCAGGGCCCATCCATCTCCCACTCACCTCCGGGCCCTCTGACCATAAATCAGGGGGGGCCACGGAGGGGAGAGCAGCGCAACTCAAACCACCCAGATGGATTTGCCAAATAAATACATTTGAACGAAACAATTAATGGATTTTTGTTTGCTTTACAACCCTCGGAGGAAGGTGCAAAAGGAAAAAAAAAAATTTATAAATGGAGCAAATTAAGTCAGTTCGTGGGTAGGGAGTTAAAAGGAGCCACTCCATCTCCATCACCCCTGCTCAGGCACCTGGGCCCAGTGTCACCAGTGTCCCCTGCCCGTCCCCATGCTGGGGCAGTGCTGGTACCTGTCTGGGCCATGTAGACACCTGGTTCATCTGCTGACCGTGGCCACTGGGTCTTCACCTTCTGGTTCTCCTCGACCGCATTGCCTGGAAGAGGGAAGCGCTCCAGTGAGAGCAGGCAGGGGACAGGGATGGGGACAGGGCCACCCTGGGTCAAGGGACATTGCAGGAGGATACAGGGACGCCTGGCCCCATGCTGAGCACTGCACAGCATCCCTGAGGGCAAGAGATGGTTGAGCACAGCTGAGCACACTCCCAGACCCCCAAACACGTGTCACGGCTCCCCCAGAAGTGTCACCCCCAGTCACAGGGGCTGCAGCTGGAGCACAGCCCCGAGTGGCACGTCCCCAGTGCAGCCAGGGTGCCTGTACCCCCGCCATGCCAGGCAGAGGTGCTCTCCCGTCCCCACTTATCAGCTTGCTGCAGTGAGGTGGCACAAATTTATGGCTCGGCTCACCAAAAATAACAAGTGATCCATCAAGAGCACTTGGCGTGAAATTAACTGGCATGTGGAGGGCTCGGCGGGGGACGCGGCTGCAGGCGCAGGGGGACGCCTTCCCTGGCCTCCCCCACAGCCCCCAGGCCACCTCCTGTCCTCCAGCAGGGTGCCCTGTCCCCAAAGCCGGGTGCAGGATGCTGGTGAGTTCCCACAGATTCACTCCAGGCACGGTACAGCCACTGCTGCCGGCGGAGGCAGCAGGGGATCCCCTAGGCAACACTGATGAGATGACCCCCAAAAACACCATGGGGACCCCGCTGCTGTGACAGGCAGGAGAGCAGCCAAGGATGGCACAGGCACCTCACTGAGCTGCCTGGCACCGCCAGCCAAGCACGGCAATGTCCCCAGGGGACAGAGAGGAGGTGACATGGGGACACCTGGCACTGGCAGGGAGCCCCCAGCCATGCTCCAGGCACAGGGCTGGAACACAGAACGGGGACAGCCCAGCCCCAGCAGAGAGCACAGGCTACTGTGACACTGATTGTGCTGTAAAACAGACCCAAATTTACCGAGCTTTGCCTTAACCAGTGATAACCCTGCGAGGCTCCTCATCAGCACCACCAGCGCAGCCAGGGACACTCAGATCCTCCCCATGGGCATCCCACCCCATGGCTCGGGGTTCCCAGTGGCATGGGAGACACAGGGGGACCTGAAGAGGCTGAGGGGCTGCCTGGGGGGGATCTGTCTGGCCACAGGGCTGAGCTCCCCCTAGGGCTGCCCACCCCCGGGAGCGACACGGCAGAATTACACCCGGCACGGCGAGCGCCCCGGGAAAACCATAAATCCCGAGGATATACGAGAGCGTTCTCCTGGGCTGTGTTCAACAGAGACACCAAATTCAATTTCCTTCAGAGAGCACTAAATCCTCGGCTGTCACCGCGGGGAGGCTGCGGCTAACCCTGGCACCGCACCCTGTCCTGTCCCAGGGGCACCCAGCACCCCCCTCCAGGGCACAGCTGCCAGGAGCAAGGGCAGGGGTGTTCTTTTGGGAACCTCAGGGGTGTTCTTTTGGGGACCTCGGGATGAATCCCAAGGCCAGCTGTGTGCTTGTCCCAGCATCACCTCCCTGGGGGTTGGTTTCTGAAGGGTGATGGGTTAGGATCCCAAAAATTCTAACTGCTTGGCCTCGATGTGGCAGGTTTGGGGGAGTGTAACCCCCTCCGAAGACCCCCAAAGAGAGGGGTCACCCCTTGGGGTTCTCTAGTGGGGATACACCCGCCCAGACCCTGCAGCACCAGGGCCGAGTGGCTGAATGCGCCCAAAGTTCCATCCCCATTCCCACACCCATCCACCCATTCTTTCCTCCCACGTGCCACCAACCACATCCCACCCACCCTGCCCGTGGGAGAGCCCCTCCCCGGCCTGGATGACGTGGGGGGCGGGAGGGACCCCGGGGGTCAGCGCCGTGGGGAGGGTCTGGGCGGGCGCCAGCCCCCCACGTCGCCGCGGCGGAGCAGAACCGGTGAGATCAGCGCTGGGCGCCCGCCAAGCCTCGGCTCACAGGCGCCATTCAGCCCCCCGGCCCTGCCTGCCACCGGCCCCCTGAAAGGCGGCCATTCTCCACCCCGCAGGGGACCGGGGGGACGCCAGGTGGGACCCCCTCGCTGCATGAAGGGCGCTCTGTGCTCCGGCCCCGCGGTGACGCCGGCGGGCGCCCGGGGGGGACGGTGGCACGAGGGGCAGCCGAGGCAGAGCGTCACCCCTGCGGCTCTGGCACCGCAATAACATCGAACCTCCGGGCGCTCCGGCCTTTAATTGAATGTCAAACGTAATTTGGAGGAGGAGTGGGAGTTTGCGCTGCTGCCGTTGCAGCTGGAGAGGCGGCATGTGGTGCCCTGCCAGGCCTGCAGGGACACCCCCCTCTCCGGCGCTCTGAGCCACGCTCGGC
Source organism: Pyrocephalus nanus (assembly GCA_038380795.1). Lineage (NCBI taxonomy): Eukaryota > Metazoa > Chordata > Aves > Passeriformes > Tyrannidae > Pyrocephalus > Pyrocephalus nanus. The sequence goes on along the minus strand of CM076285.1, from coordinate 5,019,667 downwards.
GTGGCCAACCCCACCAAACCACCCGTGGGGATGCGCCAAACCCCCCCGGAGAAGCACCCAGCTCCTCCATGCCATCCTGCATCCCGCTGCTCCCCGGGCAGCCCCCGGACAAAGGGGCAGCCTGACCTTGGGGATGGCACCTGAACCGGGCACTGAGCTCTTAGTCATCCGTGTGGAGTTGAGTTTAAAGGGGTAAAAAAAAAGGAAAAAAAACCCTATAAACTGAAATCAGCTCAGGCAGCTCCCCTCGGGATGAGGCGATTTAAGAGCCCTGCAGCTGTAACGGACCGGGGATTTAGTCGGGGGATCTGCCCGTAATGACATTTAGCTCCTGAAAGAAACGCTAAAGCCCAATGAAATTATACGTACACCCACAGCCCAGCCCCGCCACCTAATCTGCCAGATAAAGACCCCACGCAGCCAAGTCGGGGATTGCTCCTGCCCGCGCATCACCCGGGGGCAGCTGCGCCGAAACATCTGGCCCAGATGTGTCCTGAAATCCCCGTGTCACCCCGTTGGCCTTGGCACCTCGGGCACAGGGAGCGCCCAGGAGAGGCGGCCCCTGCCCCGGGCAGCCCCATCCCGGTGCCCAGCACATGGGTGAGCGCAGCTGCTTTATCCTCACCCGACATTCCCACAATCCCGTAACGAGCAAATGGCCTCATTCCGCCTGGTTAATAGCCCGGCCGCCGTGCCATGACATCCTGCCTGGAATAACAAGCGCCCGGGCTGCAGCAGTCAAGGGTAATTTGCCACGGGAAAGGGTCATTTTACCTGCAAATTGTTTTCCACGTCTCCACCGGAGCAGAGCGGGTCGGCTCCTGCTCCGGGCTCGCAGCCCCGTGCCAGGAAGGCGGTAAGCGAGGCCACGGAGCCACATGGGCTGTGCCAGAGCGGCTGTGGCATCACCCGGGGTCACCATGGTGGCAAGTGGCACCAAGGGTCGGTGGGATCGTGGCAAGGGCAAAACAAGCTGCAGCTCTGCCGATCCCAGGCATTGCTCTGGAGTAAACGTGGAGCTGGGGCGGGGCACAGGATTCATCCCTTGCATGGCGTCCATGCTCCATGCACATGCCCAGCTCTAACCCTCCAGCCTTGGACAGTGCTGACAGGCAGGATTCATCCATTGCCCAGCTTCCCTGCTCCATGCAATGACTTCCCTGCTCCATGCCCAGCGCCCCATTGGCACCTCCATCCCCGTGTAGGATTCATCCATTGCAGACTTCCCTGCTCCATGCCCAGTTCCCAGTCTGCCCCATCCAGCCCCAGGAGGGTGCTCAGGCAGCATCCACCCATTGCATGGATTCCCTGCTCCACATGCAGAGCCTGACTGACACCCTCCAGCCCCAGGGAGTGTGTACAAGTAGAATTCATCCACTGCCTGGCTTCCCTGCTCCATGCCCCGTGCCTGATTGGCACTCCCTCGCCCCAGGGAACGTGCATGGGCAGAATTCCCCCCCGTTCCATGACCCCACTCCACGCACAGCACCCCTGCAGCAGGGGCTCCCTCCCCAGGGCTCCTCCCCGAGCCCCACTCACCGTGTGGGACCTTGGGCAGGTCGATGTCGTTGGCATTCGCAGAATGCAGGTCGGTGGGGCAGCAGCCGGGCTCGGTGGGCGGCGGGGTGGGCGCTCTGGCCGCGTGCCGGGTGCCGTTGCGCCGCGGCGCCGGCGGGCTCTCGGCCTGGCAGCTGCAGCCGGCGTGGGTGAAGCCACAGCGGCGGGCGCCGGGTGCCTGCAGGCACTCCTCGAGCCAGCGGCACAGCACGCTGCAGGTGAACTGGCTGGAGTTGTTGTTGTTGATGAGCAGCACCTCCACGAAGCGGAACTCCAGGGCCTGGGGGGCCAGCAGGCGAGGGGCCGCCTCGGGCTCGGCCGCCAGGCACAGCTGCACAAAGTTCTTGTCGAAGTGGAGGAAGGTGAAGGGCCCAGCGTCCTCGCACAGCTCCAGCTCGGCGTCCTCCTCCTCCTCCTCCTCCTCCTCGGGCCGCTGGCGGGAGGGCGGGGGGCTGGCGGCCTCGCCCCGGGGGTCGCACGTGTAGTTGGCCAGGTAGTGGTCGAGTGGCAGCACCATGGGAGAGAAGTGGGTGCAGACCTGCTCCTCCCGGTTGAAGCGGAGGTAGAGCGAGTACTTGGTGGGGTCGGGGTTCTCCAGGGTCCAGGAGCAGCCGGAGGAGATGGTGGGGAAGAGGTCCTTGAGGGAGAAGGAGCCGTAGAGGACGCCGGAGGCCAGAGCGGAGCAGGCGCTGGGAGCTGGGTCGAAGCCCCGCGTGAGCCACAGGAGAGACGATATCACAGCCAGTAAGAGGGGACCAGCAGCGGTCATCCTATGGCATTTGCCCTGAGGGGAGACAGACAGACAGATGGACAGACAGAGGCTTAGCAAGAGGCAGCTGCTGCAGGTAGGGATGTCCCATCCCTCAGGCTGTGCCAAGGAGTCCCTGGGCTGGGGATCGTGCAGCACGGACCGGGGACTTCACCCCAAGTCCATCAGAGCAGAGATCCAGCTCCCACCCCCACAGACCCCCTGCCCACCAGAGCCGGCCAAGCGCAACCTGGGCAAGGAGCCACCAAACAGCTTCTGCACAGACAGGGCTATAAAAGCCCTTGCAGCTATTTCTGGAGCCCTGGAGCACCACGGGGTCAGGGTGCAGCCCGGGGTGATGTGCTGGGGGCGCACAGGCACCCCAACAGTGTGGTGTCCCCCCACCCGCCCTGCGAGCCGGGCACAGCGCGAGCAATCGCTGCACGAGCACGTGTTTCTTGGACACCTCGCCGGGTGTGCAGAGCAGCGCCGGGAATAGCTTTTTAATACCTCATTAATAAAATGATGCACGTGGTGGCCTTATTAAGTGAGACCGGAGCACGGCTCTTCAGAGGCCGAGGCCGCCGCGCGCGTGTCGGCACCGCTCAGCCAGGCCAGCCCGTGCCCAGGGCAGCGGGGGGCACGGGGACAGCCCTGGGGACAGCAGGGGACGTTCAGGAGGTGGGCACAGGGACGGATGCCACGGCAGAGGTGGATTCCAAAACCACCCAAATCCCCGCTCCCCTCCGCCCAGCCATGTGTTGGGGATGCCGCGCGCTTGGCACGGCTCGGGGATGCTCTGATCCATCCTCAAACAACACCTCCTGCTCCTAAATCACCCCTGGCCGTGGCCGTGGTGCCAGGGCATCCCCCAGCTCATCGGGGAGACGGAGCCCTGGCTGAGCCTGTGCTGGAGCCACAACGGGCACATTAGAGAGCTAAAAATATCCCAGCTCTCATGCAACAGGCTGGCACTGGCTCCTGCCGCCCCGGCAGCGCGGGGGCTCGGTGCCGGCATCCGGCCCCTGCCAGCGGCACGTGGGCATGGGGAGAGAGGGGCTGGGAACGGAGCCAGGGGGAGCAGCCCGGGCTGGATGCACCCCAGTGCAAGCAGGGAGATCTGGGGCCAAAGAAAACCCCGTTTGCCTATGGTCACTTCCACCCCTAAAAGATCCCAGGGAATTCAACAGGAGATCCAATGGTAACAAACTCCAACGGCAGCAGCAGAGGGGAACCAAGGGGCAGCTGGAGTGGGGAGCCCCACGGGCATTCCCCACTGATGCTCCCCAAGCGGCCACCAAGTGCCCCAATGGGGGAGGAGGTGGAAAAGGAGGAGGAGGAGGAAGAGGAAAAGGAGGAGGAGGAGGAGGAGGAGGAGGAGGAGGAGGAGGAGGAGGAGGTCAGGCAGGGACACGCTGCCGCTCTGCAGCGAGCTCCTGGGGCTCCCGCAGCCTGGCAGGGACACAAGATGGAGCTTGCTTCCCTCGCCTTGGAGCAGCAAGCAGGGATGCTCCGGCACCACCATCCATCCATCCGTCCCTCCCGGTGCCCAGCCGGCCGCTGGAAGGCTCAGCAGGGATGAACACAGCCGGGCAGCCCCTAACCTCACCTCCCTGGGCTCCCCACATGCATGATCCAGGTGTTCTGGGTGACAAGGAGCCTCCTCTCACCCCCAAAACCTGCCAGGGCTGCAGCTGCCCCAAGCACAGCCCCAGGTCGAGCTGAACCAAAGCTGAGAGAGCTCTCCCGGCACCAGCCCCGCTCCCTGCAGCGCTCGAGCTGCTGCTGCTGCTGCAGTGAAAATATTTCATGGAGCTGCATGCTGGGCTGAGGAGATATTTAACATCTGGGGCACCGAGTCACCCGGCAGGAGCTGCTGAAAGGCACGACGAGGGGTCACTGTCACCCCTACCCAGCACCACGGTGGGGACCTCACACCCTGCAGCATCACTGCCCATGTGCTCCGGGATGGGGCTGGCATCACCCTCTGCCTCCAGAACGACCTGGCGCCGGTGACCGCATCCTGACACGGCTGGGGGGGGTCCCTGGGGGCAGCTGGCAGTGCCTCGGGGACCTGCTGCACCCACAGCCTGGCCGTGGAGCAGACGCTGCTCCCTGGGGACGGCGATGGCTCCCAGAGCACGGCGGGCACAGGCTGGCACGCTCGCCCGCCGCAGGCGCCTGCTCTGGCCCCTTCCATCTGCCTTTGTTCCCGCCTGGGCGCAGCGAAGGGGGTGGGTTTTTAATTAAAGCCTTTTTAAAGAGCCATCACAGAGCGCTGGGAAGAGGCCGGGCGGAAGCGACATCCCGGGGCTCCACGTCCTCCTCGGAGCACGGTCCCTTCTCCCTCCCTGCCATCACATCCCTCCTGGCTCCGGGAGCGGCAGGATCCAGCCGGGATTCGGCTCTCCCTCGGCACGGCACGGCACTGCTCCAGGCCAGCCCCGCTCCCCATGCACAAACAGGTTGTTTCCCTAAGGATGTTTCGCCTGAACAGGGATTTTGGCTGGGTCCTGGTCCAGCTCCATCCTCCTGGCCAGTTCCTGACCAAAAAATCCAAGAATAAGCCAACCAGCCCCAAAAGGTGATAAACGGGCAGCACTAAACCCCCGGCATTAATAATCGGAGAGACGATTAATGGCAGAGTAAAGGAGATTTGGGGTTTGAGGGGCACGGTTTTTAACCCGACTGTTCTCTTAATAGGCTGTAGCAAGTACACAATCCACCAAAAAATTACATGATCCATGAGAATTCCTAACACGAGGATGCTCGGGACAAAGACAAGAGGGTAAGGAAGGGCTGGGGAGTCCTGGGTGTTTATCCACAGCAGGAACAGCCTCTCTCCCTGCAGAAAGGCTATGGCATATGGGGAGGAGCAGGCTGGTCGATGGCACGGCAGGGCCATGTGGCTCCATCCCATGGGAACACATCCCTGCCTGCCCACCGACAAACACAGCACCATAACGAGCTCTTCCCGCAGTGAGAACCCCTGACCCTCCAATTTCCAGGCTCTTCCCTAGCAGTTCAAAGGCATCCAGGAACTCCAGAGCTGCCGTTGCCACCTCCACGCTCAGCCCTCCCGGCACAGGGACTCCCAGCACCGAGCCAGGGTGTCCTGAGCCCTCCACAGCACCGGCACAGCCCCTCCACCAAGGAGTTCTCTCTGTGAGCACCGCTGGGAACAACTCCACTGCCATGCCAGCCTCCAGCCTCGCCTCCCAAAAAACACGGCTCCCTGCAAGGCACGGGGTCAGGGGTGTCTGTGCTGCTCCCACAACACCCCCGGCATGCAGGACCACGTGGGCCCCCCCTCGGTGCCCCCACGTCTCCCGTGTCCCTCTGGCTCCCCGGTGCACTGCCACGGCCTCTCCTGGAGCCGGCAGGCTGGCAGCGGTGCCGAGCTGTAATTAATGGTGCCGCTTTGCCAATCCCTGGCGCGGCCTCGCGAGCACTGGCACGCACGGGCCTCTTTATTTATTTTACTTAACTGCTGTTGGTAAAACTCCACTCCAAAAGCAAGGCCGAGAGACAGCACAGAGAAATCTCCACCGGGATTAGAGATTACGCTCTGCCAGGAAACGGCGTGTGCTGCCTCTCCCCCCTCGGCTGTGGGGGTCCCTGGGGGCAAAGCCCCCCCTCCGCTGCAGGGCACCTGCAGGGGCTGCAGCAGCCACGGCTGTTCCTGCTGCTCTTCTGCAGCCTCTTCCAAGTAGTTTCTATGTCACCGGGATGTGGCTCCCTCTTTTCCATCAGCTCCATCCTGCAAAGGGGTGGAGGGCTGGGAAGCCCCAGGAGACTCCAAGCAGGGGTCCAAGTCACAGTGGTGGTGGCAGCAGGATGTGTGCTTATCCTAGAGGGAGGTTTTCTTTGTAACCCACCATCTCATCCAGACCCAGCCCCGCTGGGAGCTTCTGAGGTGCCCTGGGAAGGACAAGAGGCCTGGCTCCATCCTGCTCTTGGAGAACATCAAGAAGGAACAGACAGGATGAGAGCAGGGGGGATGCGATGGCCCTCGTGAGCACCGAGGAGCTACAAAGCTTCTGACATTTGGCAACCGAGCTGGGTGGCCCCAAGCCAGCCCCGTCCCCATTAGAGGACAGATCCGTGGTAGGAAAGGAGTTTGCAGGGCCTCGGTCCAAATTCCCATGGAGAAGTGTTGAGGCATCACAGGACGGCTGGTGGCTCATCCCCTGGTTCATGCATCCATCACTCCATCCATCCAAGCATCATCTTCCTCCAGGCAGGACATCCTGCAGCCCCCACCCAGCCTGGAGAGTGCCCAGCCCAAGACGTGGGGACTTGGCAGTGATGGGAAGAGCCCGGGTGAAGGAAGTCCCATCTATTCCCGTGGCTCTGAGCAGGAGGTTGGTGCCAGGGCAGAGCTCTCTGCCAGCACCACCGGCCCCACCTCCAACACAGCAGAGGTGTCACTCTGGGCAGAAGAGCTGCACTGCCAGAGGTCCTCAGAGGCGTTCAGAAAAGCCAGAGAGAGCCAGGAAGAGCCAGCAGTTTGTCCCAGATGGTGCTGGAGCACCTCTGCCACGAGGCTGCCAGTCGGAGAGCAAGCCGCCCGCTGTGCCGGCTCCGTGTCCATTTTCCCTCCAGCAAAGACCAAATTTGTAGGATCCTGGCTCCTTGCAAACTCCACGGATCAAAGCAGGGTCTGGTGACAAGGCTTGACAAGCAACTGGGCAGGCCTTGAAGAGGAGCTGCTGCCAGGCTCCCGGCTCTGGCACAGCGGGGCTGGCACTGCCCTACAGCCAACTCCAGCATCCGCTGCCATCCACGCCATCCACTAAGGAACCACACTGGGACACGGGGCACTGACCCTCCCTGATGAGAGTGGCCAGAGAGCAGCCAGGTGGTGGTGACAGTGACAACAGCCACGCCACGCCGCTCCTCCCCATGGATGCCAAGCCACAGAGCCGGGTGCCCCCTCACGAGCCCCCTTTGCTCAGCCACGGCCTTCAAGGCAGGGAGAGGTCAGTCCCCAACAACTGCCCCGGCCCACTGGGAGCAATCCCAGTGCCAAAGCTCAGCGCCAGCCCCACGCCACCAGCTCCACGTGCGCCCCAGCCACCGGCAGTGCCCAGCCCAAACCCCCGACCAGCCACTCCACCACAGCCCAGCCAGGCCACCCCGGGGCCACCTCCCCTCCTCACCGGCGGCCCCGGCTGCCAGGCGCCAGCCAGCACAGCCAGCAGTGACATGACCTAGAAAAGCAAAGGGTTGTTCACACGCCGTGCCGCCACGAGCCCCCGGCGCGGCCGTGCCGCCGCGGTGCGGAAAATCTCCCCGTCCTCAACAAGTGACCCGCGCGGGCACACGCGTGGGCACACGTGGCACCGCTCGTGCCGCGGACCCCAGGGGCTCGCAGGCCCCCCGGGAAGGGATGCAGCTCCCCAGATACCCCTCCCTTCCCCCCCAGACCCGGTGTGCCACCTGCATTCCGCACGTGCCCGCGGCGGCACACACCGGGTGCCCACGTGTGCCCTCCTGCACGCCCACGGTCCCCTGGGTGCCGTGGCACAGAGGATCCCACAGCCCCCCTTCCCCCGCTGGCACCGAACAAAGCCCCCACGCAGGGGTGAGCTGCAAACCCACCCACCCACTGCCAGGGCTCTGCCAACACACCTGCCCACGCGCCCCGCTACGCGCCGGATCCCCAGGGCCCTGCCCAGGGGTGACAACGTGGGGCGACCACCCCACCGAGAACCGTACGCGTGCCAGGCTGGCGGCACACGTGTGCCCACGGCAGGGCTGGCAGAGGTGCCAGCAGGCAGCCCAGCACCCACCCGTGGCCTTGCTGGATGACACACCACAGCACCGCGGTGCCACACGTGTGCCCGGCAACACACATGTGCCCACCGACACGCGTGCAGCCCCTCCACCGCGGGGCTGCCGGGGCCCTGGCACTGCTTGTGGGGAGGGAACGGGGGAGAAACAAGACCCCGCGGAGGGCAGAAGCATGCTGGGAGGGGGACCGGTACCCCGGGGGGAACTGGCAGCCCCCGGGGGAGGATCGGCAGACCGGGGAGGAACCGGCAGCGACCGGGGCGAGGGGGACCGGCAGCCCCGGAGGAGAGACCGGCAGCTCCAGGGGAAGGGGGGCACCGGCAACCCCGTGAGAGGGGAAACCGGCATCCCAGGAGGGGGAACCGGCAGCCGCAGGAAGGGGAACCGTCAGCCCCGGCAGGGGAGGTTTCGGCAGCCCGGGAACGGAGGACCGGCAGCTCCGGGCACGCCGGCGCTCACAGCCAGCCCCGGTGCCGAGCCCTCCGCGCCGCCGCAGCCCCGTGCAACTTCCCGGCAGGGCCGGGGCCGCCCCGGGGATGCCACTGCCCGCCGCGGGCACCGGGCACGGGGCGCCGCCGGTACCACCGCAACTCCCGTTCCCGCAGCCCCGCCACCGGGGCAGGAAAGTTGGCCGGGGTTGGAGCTGGAGCCGGGAGTGTGGGGAAGGTGGGGGGGGGGAGCACGGCGGAACCGGGGCTCTGCCAACCGGCAGCACCGGCCGCCGCATCCCGCATCCGCGGCGAGCTGCCGCCCCCGCTGCGCCGAGCCGGGAAAGGCGGCGGGGAGGGGGGGGGAGCACACCGGGGAGAAGAGGGGGTGCCGGTGCACCCGCAAAGGGGGGGATTGTCGGCGCACCGGTGGGAGGGGGGGGTGCCGGTTCACCGGCAAAGGGGAGGTTGCGGGGGGGGTTCAGCGGGCGCCCTTACCTGCGCTCCGTTAGCAGCGCGTGTAGCCCCGGCGCGGCGAGGCGAGCAGCGGGCTGGCCATCCCCGAGCGGCGGCGGCGGCAGCAGCAGCCGGTGCCCGGGCGCGCCCGGGGGAGCGCGGTGGCGGCGGCGGCGGCGGCGCGCGGGGCCGGGAGCGGGCGCGGGGCCGGGAGCGGGCGCGGGGCCGGGAGCGGGCGCGCAGCGCGCCGGGCCCCGGTGGCGGATGCGGTGGGGAGGGGAGGGGAGGGAAGGGGAGGGGAAGGAGAGGAGCGGGGGGCGCGGGGGCGGCGGCGGCGCGCGCCGCTCGGGCACTTGCTGCATGCGCCGGGAGCAGGGCGGTGTGACAGCACCGGGCAGCACGGCGGGGACACCCTCCCCTCCCCACACACCTCACCTCCAACCCCCCCCTCTCCCCACTCCGCGCCTCCCCTCCTTTCGCCGCCCTCCCTCTTTTTCCCCCCGGAGTGTGGCTGGAGGGGAGGGTGCAGAGAGGTCACCCCCGGGATGCTGCAGCGCTGGGGCTGGGGGGGGGGGGGGGGGGGGAAGTGTGCACGGGAAAGGAAGGGGGAATATGTGTGATGCACACGCACAGGCGTGGATGTGGTGGGAACACGCACACCGTGTTGTGCTCCTGCTCGGGGTGGGGGGGGGAGGGTGGTCGGTGCAGTCACTGGTGTGAGTTGTGGCTGTGTGTGCTCGGCTGGGGGTGCACACAGAGGGGTCTGTGCCTGCTCGGTGAAGGCGTGCACGTCGGGAGGAGAGGGGCTGTGGTGTGGCACATGCATGTGTGGGGTACCCCAGGGTTGTGTGGGGCACCCCAGGGCTTTGTGGGGTACCCCAGGGCTGTGTGGGGCACCCCAGGGCTGTGTGGGGTATCCCAGGGCTTTGTGGGGTGCGTGTGCTCCCCACCAGCAGCCCTGCAGCTCCCCCTGCGTGTGCTCCCCACATGCACACACGTGCAGGCCTCGGCATGGCGTGTTCTGCAGGGGTGCAGGGGGCTGTGGGGTGCGGGAGGTGTGGGGTGAAGGGGGCATGGCAGGCAGGGAGATTGAGAGATTGTCACACCCCATGATTGCACAAACGTGTCACGAGCACGTGTGACACGGAGCCTGTGGGACCCCCAGAGGCACAGGGGTGTTTGGGGGGCTGCAGAGCTGCGGTTTCACGTGTTTAAGGCCATGCACAGATGGGATAAACCTGAGTGTCTTGGTGGTCCGTGGGCGACTGAGCTGCCAGCACAGAGGATCCACTGCAGCCCCGATGCTGCCTGGGGCAGAGCTCTGGCTTGGAGGGGACGGGGTCACCCAGAGCCCCAGCCATGCAGGAGGAGCTCAGCAGGATGCGGCATGGCCTGGCTGCCTCGCTGCGGGAGCAGCGCAGCTGGGAATGCAGCACATTCCCACTGCTGCCTGTCCACCTCTGCTGGACACATCCTGCCCGGTGCTGTGGGTGCTGTACCCACCACGGGGGTGCCCAGATCCGTCCCCTGTGCCCTCCATCTGCACCAAGCCTGACAGAGCGAGAGGGCAAGAGGCACCGGGGGGATCACTGCTCAGCACCCTGGGAATCTGTGGCTCAGCACCAACCCTAATCCATCCCAGCACTGCTGGAAGTGCAGGATCAGATCCACTTGAGATGTGCAGCTCAGCTCCTTCCCTCCCTGGCATTCCCTTTTCCCAGTCCTCCCCTGCAGCCTCTGGATGCCTGACCCAGCGTCCCCAGACAGACACTTCATCCCCTCGGGGTCAAGGCTGGAAGAAAGCACACCAGCTTTTCAGGCTGGTCTTTATGCTGGGGAGAAAAGCAGCATTAGCTCCGACGGAGCTGGAGGATATCCCTGAACCCGGCTCTGTAAATACAGCTCAGCACAGCTCTGTGGATGGACAATCCCAAACCCACGGCTCCCCGGGTCACTCCCTGCTTCCCACGAGGTGTTTGCTCCCGCAGCCCAAGGGGTCTGCATGGCTGAGGGAATCTGGAGTTTCCAAAGGCATCGACTGCACCAGGGACCGCCGCCCTGCGAGGAAGGCGGGAGGCCACATGGGATGCAACACGAGATGCAGCGGGGAATGTGGGGTGGGATACAACACCCATGGGCTCTCCCCTGACCCAAATGCCAGCTGTGGCACATCCTGGCTGGCATCACTGTCCTACAAGTTCCCCCTGCCACCAGGCCTGGTAACAGGCCATGGCATCCCCTGTGCCTGCTGTTACTGTCCATACAACGAGTCCTTCCCAGCCTCCAGGCCAGCTCCCTGCCGAGTCTCCTCTGCCCCAGTGGGGCCCTGCTCACAGCTGAGGGGCTCTGGTGCTGGGGGGATGCTGAGCTGTGGGAGCTGGAGGCACCCACTGTTACCAGGACAACTGGGTGCTCTCTGGAGCTGCTCGTTGCTGCTGCATCCCTGCAAACCTCCCCCGGCACAGCGTGAGCTCCGTTCCCACCGTACCCCCAGCCCAGAGCAAGGCAAGAGGCGTGCTCAGCCCTCCATCCCTCCCCCCTCCAAAGACCCTCCCAGCCAAAACAAAGCATCTCCCCAGCTGATCAGTGCGAGGGCCCAGAGCCCCCATCCTCCTGCTCACCCCTGTGAGCTGCTGGGCTGTGGGGAAAACGCTCAGGGCTCCTGGCCCAACCAGTGCCTGTGGATTCGGGGGGGCCCAGGCTCGGTGTGAGCAGAGCATCCCCCAGGCTGTCACTAGAGCAGCGCCTGTGGAGGTGGTGACACCGGGACTTCATGGCTGGATGGGAATCAGACTTGTCCATTAAGGCAATAATAACCTGCCAGGTTGACACAAGGTCCCCTGTGCCACCACCACCACTGTGCAGGCGCTGGTGCCGCGGGGAACGGCAGCCAATGCCACGGGGAATGGCAGCACACAGGGACAGCCAGGGCCCGGCCAAGCCCCCCCTGCCAGCTGGGCGCTCCCCGGGCACCCAGCACTGCTGCCTTTCCAGCAGAGAGCTCTTATTTCCCCTTCATTTGGCACAGAAATCAGGGACAGGGAGAGTCACCGAGGTGGCAGCTGCTCTGTGCCCAGCCCTGGGTGAGGATTCAGGGAAGAGTCAAGTCCAGCTCCCGGCCTGGGGGATGTGGGGATGCTCAGCCAGCCCCTGTGGCCCCTGATGGGCCTGATCCCTGGGGATCATCTTCCCCCGAGCAGGGCATGGAGCAGCACCTTTTCAGAAAGGTTTAGCAGGAGCACCTTGGCTGGAAGCACGGGGCGAGGCGGGAGCGGGCGCAGCCGGTAACGGCAGCCTCCTGTCGAAACCACTTCCCATAAACCTCGCTGTGAATTGCTCCAGTGGAAAAACAAAACCAGCGATAAACAGGGAAGTTTGGTTTGCAAGATAATCCGCTGTGATGGGAAGAGGCAGCAAGTGCCGGCGGAGGAGCCTTCGCCAGTCGCTCGGTGCCCATCGCCGGGATGGAGGCACCGGCCCTGTGCCCGCTGCCCGCGGCCGCCGCTCCCTCCCAGGGCCCTTCACACGGAGTTTTCTGCTGCTGGTGGCAGGGAGAAAAGCCAAGGAAAAAGAGCAAGGGAAGCCCAAGTGATGAGACGAAGAGGAAGGATGTGAACAAGCCCTGGAATAGATTTCGCTGTGGGGTTTGTTCTGGACTGAGGAGGCTGCCGTGGTGACTCAGCCAACCACCTATCCCAAATGGCTCCCAGACCTGTGGATGCGGTCACTGTGCCCAGGAAGATGGATTTCAGCTCAGCATCTTCATTTTGATAATTCCAGGATCTTTATGGACTGAAGGATGGATCAAGGCTGATCCACGTCCATCTGTGCCAATGGCACAAGGCAGGGCAGCACGAAGGACTCGAGACACCGGGAGAGTTTCTACCTGGTGAGGTGCTGAGCTGCCTCCTGGGCCTGCAGGACTGAGGGACGAGCACAGCATCAGCTGGGCTACTGCAGGATTTTCACCTCCAGGTCTCCACGCACCACAAAGCAGCGCTGCTCCACCCCAGGGCTTCAGCAAGGATAAATCCCTCCAGATCCCAGCGTGCCAGGAGATCCTCCCTGAGCCAGAGCAGCTTGGCAAGAAGCAATCCCACCCCCGGCTCCTTTCCACCTCCATCCACCAGAGCCATCTCACTGCCCAGCCCGGCAGCAGAGGCCAGATCACGCCTGCACTCGAGCAGCGCTCGGCAGCGAGAGGAACTTTGCATAAATATTCATCTCGATTAATATACATGAGGGCTGCAGAGAGCCCGGCTGCAGCGGGCTGTTATCGGCTGCTCTCGGCCTTGCAGGAGATCAGTGTTCCACCCCGACACCTGGCGGGTTTTCACAGCGGGAAAACCCAAAGGTTGCATGTTGGGGACCACTCGGCCTCGTCCCTCATCAGCAAGGGGGTGGCATCTCCCCCAAGGGAGTGACATCCCCCCAGGGGGCTGGAGCCCCAGTGCCTCCCAGTAAGCCATGAGCTGGGATGCAGGACGCTGTGGGAGACAATGGAAGCGGCCCTGGTCACCTTTCCCTGGGGTGCTGTGTGCTTTGCACCCCCACAGAGGCACAGGGGCCACAACCAGTCCTTGCCACAGGGAAATGTGCCCTCCTAGTCCCTATGGAAGTGGGATTACAGGCTGCACCAGGCTGGGGCCTCTGGAATAGACCCAACCCCCCTGTTGCTCAGGAGAGGATGCTCTGGCTCAGCTCAGAGCAGCCCCAGTCCTGCACAATGGCAGCAAGCAGGGTGGGATATGCCCAGCCCCACAGTCCTGGTGTCAGCTGCCACTGAGGCCACAGTGCCAGTGCTCCCCACCTCAGAACAGGCAGGGAGACAGATCTAGGTATTTTCAGCTTCCATGGGGGAAACTGAGGCAAAGGGACAGGCCCAGGGCTGCAGGGGGGGCAGTGGCAGAGGCAGCAGCTCAGTCCTGGCCCGGTGGGAGCCGTGGCAGCGACGCCAGAGCCGGCGGGGCCAGGTTTACGTGTGGCTCCTCCGGGATCCTGCCTTTGTCACTCCGCCAGCAACCCGGGGCATAAACAAGTGCCTGACATTTCCACACTGCCGCCAGGCCCTTGGATTAAAGCAGAACATAATTAGCAAATTAATCAGGAGACAATAGCCGGGGATCTAACGCTGTCATCGGCTCCGTGTGGAGCTGACCCTGGGCATGTTCAGGGCCAGGCAAGACGGGGATGGCAGCGCCGTCCCCGCGTCCCCAGCCAGGTTGGTGGCCCCTGCCATCCCTCACCCTTCCCCTGCTGCCTTTGCCCAGCAGGGCAGGGGTTGACTGGCATTTCCTGCCCCATCAGCAGCTCGGGAATGAAACCTCCAAAGGGCAGCACCTTCCCTCTCTCTCTCCTCAGGACACGTGAAAACCCGTGAATCGCGGTGAATTTGCAGTCAGCTTATTAGACGCCCTGCAAATACGGCGAACCTCGTTCAAACACATTTCAGTGATAAAATGATATTGACTCTGAGTAATTAAAAATCATTTCCATATTCAAATACGCCTGATTCAGGAGAAATAGCTTCCTTTTAATTGCCTGGAGGGGAGCGTTGCAACTTTTCGGAGCGTGCAGCCCGGTAAATGCATCTTCGCTTGGCAGCGTGAGAAAGGGCCGTGGTGGAGGAGGAGGAGGAGAGGAGGAGGTGAAAGAGGAGGTGTAGGAAGAGGAGGAGGAGGAGAAGGAGGTGGAGGAGGGCTGGCAGGAAGGCAGCACACAGAGTGAGGGTGTGACCCTGCCACCTGTGAGAAGCTCTTCGCTCACACACCTGCCTGGTCCCCAGGGATCGACCCTGAAGCGATGCACTCCTACTTCCCCGTCATCCAAAGGGTCTTCCCAGGGAAATATCCCCCCCAGCTCCTGTGGCAGCAGGGTTAGAGGCTGAACTGGGCTGGGGCCTCTGGAATAGACCCCAAATCCCTGTGCCTCAGGAGGGGATGCTCTGGGTGGATGAGCTTTGAGCATCCCTGATCCTGCACAAGGCCTCGGCAGGGACGTGGCAGCACCGGTGGCAGCCCCACAGAGCTGGTGACAGCCCCGCACTGCCCCATCCTGGTCACCTGTGAGTGCCAGGGGAGCGCTCAGAAGGAATGTTTCACCCCCAAACCTCGCTCTCCAACCTCCCCACTGCAGCTGAGCACAGCCCCCCTGGGTGGGACAGTGAGGCTCCCTGGGCACAGAGCTATTCCAGCCACGTTTTGGAGCCCCTCCAGCTCTTCCCCGCAGGATTTTGGGCTCTGCTTGGTTTCCTAGGGAAACCAGGCTGCAGCTCAGCTCAGCCTCCGCACACGTGGGTGTGCAGGGGGGACGTGGGTGTGCAGGGGGGATGTGGGTGTGCAGGGAGGATCTGGGTGTGCAGGGAGGATCTGGGTGTGCAGGGAGGATCTGGGTGCCCTGCACCCTCTGCCTCCTCTCCCAGCTCTCCACACAGAGCATGGAGCCTCCCAAATGCCCGAGGCAGGAGCCAGAGCAGAGCACACATTCCTGGGTGCTCCCTTAGCAGGGGTTTCTGGAGATGATGCAAGTCCCACATCCATGAGGGTGCTCCCTGGTCCTTCAGTTCACTTGACTCCAACTTTATATTCAATATTTTTCCCTGGCAGGACAGAAGGAATCAGTGACTCCTGAGAGCACCAGCCCTGAGGGCTCAGATGGGGATGCTCAGGCCCCCCAGCAGGATTGTGATTGTGTCCGGCCTCCCTGGAGCTCTGGGTGTGGCAGGAGGAGGGCTCAGCCCTGCTGTGCCCCACTCCTCCCCCTGGCACTGCCGTTTCCACGCTCCATTGTCCCCTGCACAGATTGGAAAGTGCATTCACTTTGCTCCCATCGATCCACCCCCCTCTCTCCTGGAGCCATCGCTTGCTCCGTGGGGATGGGCCACGCCTGAGCCCTGTGCCCCATGTCCCACCCACAGGGGACACACACAGGAACCCCCCATGTGCACCAACCCAGCTCCAAGCATGGCTCTGAGGCACCTTGGAGTGCATCTAGGAGAGACAGACCCTGTGGTGGGAAAAGGGAAGGGAAGGAGGTGGAAGGGGCGTCAGGGGAAGGTGGGAGGGGGTTCAGCCCTACAACCCTCCTGGGACAGCCCCACTCCAACAGACCCACTCTGATTCAGCCCCACGTGCCTCCTGCTCCTCCAAGTGACCTTCTAGCCCCTGGATTTGGGAAGAGCAGAGAGCCCACCACCCTTAGCATCAAGCAGCCACTGCAGCCGGTTCCCTGGAGCCAAAAAAATGCCCCTCAAGGGACCATCCACAGGCCAGATGATCCCCCCATGGCCAGAGGGTGAAGGAAAAGGCAGGAAAAGTCTCCTCCAAGAGCCCATGCTGGGCTGGCCATGGATCCAGAGGAGCAGGCAGTGCTGCCTCCACACCAGGATGGGCACAGAGCCACCGGAGCAGCAGGAGGAGCAGATCAAACACGACCTATCTGCCAGCTCCAGCTCCCAGGCCCACCTGTGGCCAGTCACCAAGCTCACGCTGATGAATTTTCCAGCCAGGGTTTCCCCTGATGACCCCCGAGGTCTTTCCCTCCCAGCATCATTCCAGCTGCCCAAATCCCCATCCAGGTACTCCCAGGAGGACCCCTCCCACTCCCAGGCCATCCCCCTCGCCCTGGCACCCACTGCTTGCCAGGGACAAACACTGAACATAAAGCCAAGGGAGTCCAGGGAATTAAAGCACCATAATTGAAGAAAATTTTTGCAGCATGTTGAAGACAGAATAGGATCATTGTGTTTGCCTCCCACATCCCAGATGGATGCACGAGGGCTGCAGACAACGTTGGAGAGAGCGTGGAGAGGAGGAGAGGAAGGGAGTGAGTGAGACCGGGACGTGTGTGAGCAGAAATTGAATTTTTATCAGTTTCTATGTAGATTGTGTTTATTCATCTGTCTCCTATCCATCTCCCCCTGCATCTCCCTATTTCTCTTACAAAATTACTTTCCTCCTTTGGCCTAATTTTGTTTGTACAGATAGCAGCTGCTTTCTTCCGTTGCAGCATAAAAAACACCCCTGTAAATGAGGTGCTCTGCATCCCCGGCACAAGTTTGAGCAGCTCCCTTGGAGCACATTAGTCCCTGGCTCCTGCAGGGACACATCTCCACCACAAAAACCTCCTGCCTGCTGCTTGCCTGTGTGGTAAAGGCTCCTGCCACCTCTGCCAGGGAACCTGCAGGGCCACGTGGAGCCCTCGGGGTCACAGGGGATGGGGGAGATTCCCCCTGAGTGGCCCCCAGTGCCACCCTCCTGCTGTGGGAGCAGCACCCCGTGCCGGGTGGGTGGTACCCAGGGGTGCTGCTCCGGAGGGAAGCTCTGCTAATGTGCACTAAGTGCCCTGCCACCGGAGATGAATGGAGTGGGATCACCCAGAATACAAATAAGGGCGCTTTTTTTTCCCCAAAAAAGTTATTCTTGGCCAGACCTGTCGCTCGGTCTCTCCCCGGCGCCACCAGCTGTGCCAGGATTCTCCGGGAAGGCTGAGGAGAGAGGCGCAGGTGAGCCTGGAGTGGAACTTTGGGATGCTCCCAAAAACCAGGAGCTCTGCAGGGAGGAGGCCAGGTGAGACCCCACATCACCGAGGCACAACCTCATCCCGGTGTCCCCACCCCAGGAAGAGCATCTCTCCTCCACAGCCAGCACCCCCAGACCCACCTCTGCAGCGTGGATGACCCAAGGCCGAGCTGAGCACGTTTCTTCCCCACCCAAACCCCTCCAAAACAGCTGGAGAAACCTTCCCGGTGAGTGCTGGGCTTTGCCAAAGGGATGTTTCCCAGGGAGAGGTCCCTGTGGTGGGGTGGGGAGAGGAGCCAGAGCCCCCGTGTAGCCTCCCCGGAGCGGGGAACCGGCCGCTCTCGGCGCTTATCAAACCAAATTGCTTTGTGTTCCCTCGAATTAGGGAAACTCAGCTGCGTCGCGTGATTGATTCTCCCCCAGGGTCCACCATTAAAAATGTATGGAATTACTCATGCACAGTCCCACTTACACACGGGTCTTTTGTGAGGACATTAAAACACCGGCGTTTGTCAGTCACTTACCCACTGTTTGCAATTTGCTCCCATTTATTGCCATGAACGAACCGGCACCGAGTCTATTTTCGACTCCCCACACGTCACGCTGAGCTCCCAGGCTCCCTGGTGGGGCTGTGCAGGCTCGGCACAGCACGGCTCCCACCACCCCCAGCCCAGCACCCACGCGAGGGGCAGCCCCCCACAGCCCCCCCTCTGCCCCCAGGAGAGGGCTCTGCTTTGCCAGAGGGTAGGAAAGCATCAGGATGTTCAGGGTGGGATGGGTTTTATCACCCTGACCGGGATCTGGGCTGTCCCCCAGCCCCATCCCAGTGTTCCCTTCCATCCCTCCAAGGCAGGCTGGATGCCTGAGTGGTTGGGAAGCAGGTGCCACAACCAGGAACAGGCACATTGACACACACACGGCACAGGGAGGGAAGGAATGTGGAGAATACAATGCCTTGTGTTTCCCCGGGTTCCTCCGGCTGGCAGGAACGGGGCTGGAATCACGTAACATTTCCCCTCTGCTCTCAAAGCATTTCAACTTGTAATGCATTTCCCTCCCCGCCTGAGCACCTTGCAGAGTCAAAAAGACAAATTTCCCAAAGCTTCAAAAGCTGCTGAGAGCCACAGCTTGGCGCTTCAAAACCATCACTCACCTACCCAAACAGCCGCTCCTGCCCTCGCTCGCCCTGCCCTCCCCTCCCATCCCAAATTACAAATCAGTGTTTTCCAAGCTCGAGGGAAGGGTGATAAGCACGGGAAGAGCCCACATGACATGGTGGGGGACACGCTGTGGTGCCTCTCCCAGCCCAAAGACCCCCAGTGTGGAAAAGCAGAGGGTTTAAAGCAGGAAGGGTTTTGGGGGGCTCCGGCTGCTGAGAAAGGGGAAGGCCATGGAAAAGCTGGATCAGGGCCTTGGGGACGACAAGGTGTGGCAGAGGGAGCCCAGCTCAGGCGAGGGCAGTGCCACGGTCCCCGTGAGCAGCACCCAAAGCTCAGTGATGCCCTTAAAGCCCTCAGGGAAGTCACCACCTGCCACCAGCTCCCGGCCCTGGGCCAGGCTGGATCCTGGCGGGAGATTGCGCCGGTCCAGGGGCGCGACACGTTCCACAACATTGCCTGGTAATTGCATCTCCCAAAAAGCAATTACCACGGCACCGGCCCCGCGGCGGTGGAGGCGAGACCTTATTTATTTACCCAGTGAGGAGGTGGCAGCTCCGGAAGGTTCCTGGCACCGGGACAGGACACTTAACCCGCTCACCCCACCCCGTCAGGTGGCTGTGCCGTGCTGTGACAGTGACACCCGGTGCAGCCAGGACACCAAGCAGCCCTGCAGGTCACCTCGGTTTCCCTCTCCTCACAACCATCCCAGCTCCTGTCACCTCCCTGGATGCAAACACACACCCAGGGCCACCCATCCCTGATGCCAACTCTGCCACCATGGCAGAGTCCGCCAGGGTTGGGGAGCAATGTCGTGTCTGTCCTCCCCACACGGCCCCAAAAAGGAAGGTTTAACCCCAAACAGGGGGAATTTAACCCTAAATGCTACTCCCCAATCAGGGCCGAGGTGCTGCCCCATCTCTCTCGCTGGGGACAGGGAGAAGTTTTCCCACAGATGACAAAGCACCGTCTGGGCTTTGAGACGACGAAGGGGAGAAAAAGAAACAACAAAAATCAGCAAAACAAAGCAAAACCCAACATTTCCCTCCAGGAGCGGAACAAGCGGCGGTGTCGGAGTGAGGGATGTCACTTGGCTCCCGCAGCTCCGGCAGATTTTGTTCTTTTTGACTCTTGCAATCAGGGAAAAAATCAAACCATTTCACAGCCACTAAAACCCCCGTGCTGGAACCATCAGCTTTGCTGAGCCCCTCCTTCCCTGCACGGAGCTGGGAGGGAGGTATGGACAGGTTTTGAGTCGGTTTAGAAAGGGGTGGGCAGGAAGAGAGACCTTCCCCCTGCCCCCAGCACACCTTCCCATGGCTCAGGAGTCATGGGATGGCAAAACAAGTGACTGTGATGTGTCAAAGGGATGGATGGAGGGGGTTCTGGGGACACCTCCTGTCCCTTTGCCCCGTGTGAAGGCAGTGGCAGGTCCCATCCCACACCTGGGAAGGGAGTGAAGCACAAATCCATAATTCCATCCAGGAGACAGGCAAAAAAAAAAAAAAAAAAAAAGGGCTCTTTTTTTCTTTCCAAATGATGGACCAGTTTTGAAACCTCTCAGTTGAGACAAGAGGATGGAGATGACACGTTGGCTCATTCAGGCGTGGCTGGCAGTGCTGGCAGCTCACCCGGGCACAAAGCCGGGGGGCAGTGGGGCACACCAGCCTCCCCCACGACCCCGCTGCACCCCACACCAGCCCCATCCCCTGCCCTGCATCCCCATTTCCCCCATTCCCCAGGAGAACCAGGGCTGAACACCAACCTCCTGGAGGGGTCCCATCCCTCAGGAGATCCCCTGATCCTCCCAGCACAGGGAAGGGACCACCCCAGGCACCCTGAGGTCAGGATGGCACCGCCAGCCCCAGAGCTGGCTCCAGGCTCCGTGGGGAGCGGTGCACGCAATTAGTAAATTAATTATCGAGCGGTAACGGAGATTTCATTGCTCGGAGCTGTCACATCAACAGTGTTTTGTCAACCGAGATGACGACTGGTGGAATTATTACTGCGGTGCTGGGGCTGAAAAAAGAGGAGAGAGAGAGAGAGAGACTTGCAGGGAGAGGGGAGGATAAAAATATAAAGGGAAGAGATAGGGAAGAACAAGATAAGTGGGTTTTGTTGCTAATGGAAGCTGGCACAGGGACAGAATCACAACTATTATAAGACAACACACTACACTACTAGTGGCTCTGAATGATCCTCTTAATTAACAGTGAGCACAAAAGGAGCCTCTGCCCACCTCCAGACCCGGCGGCGCTGCTGGAGAAGCATCCACAGCTCTGTGGGGACACCCACAGATCCAGGCCGTGGCCAGCAATGCCACACAAAGAGGTGGAGATGCTCGGAGTGCAGGGAATGCTCGGAGTCGAGGGCAGCCGCTGGCACAGACCTGACAGGGCCACGAGCACGAGCACACGCAGGTAGGTCCCTGTGCCCTCCTGCCACCCACCCGAGCCCAGGCAGGAGAGGGACACAGCGTGGCATGGCCCGGGACCGGCAGCCATGGCAACTCTCCTGGATCCAGTGACTGCAGAGCCAAAACGCTGGGACACGATTTGCCTTCCCCACCCGCCCCGTTTCCCCCTTCATCTCCCAGGGCCAGATTTAAGCTGCGTATCCAGTGATAT
Organism: Pyrocephalus nanus; assembly: GCA_038380795.1. NCBI lineage: Eukaryota > Metazoa > Chordata > Aves > Passeriformes > Tyrannidae > Pyrocephalus > Pyrocephalus nanus. The sequence continues at coordinate 4,998,379 of CM076285.1, read as the reverse complement.
ATAAAAATAACACCCCGCCCTCCCACTTGGGAAATTGATTCCTTCGCTTCCCACCCGGCTCCGGCTTTAAATATCCCCATTTACATGCAGATTGTGCTGCCTCCCTGCACCGCCTGGTGAGGAGCCCAAGCCGGTGGATGGGTGCACAGACCTCATCCTGCTGCTCCACTCCATCCTGAGGCAGGGAGAGAGGGTCTGGAGCAGACACCTCTGAGGTGCCGGTGATGCCCTGATGCTCCTTCCCAAGCTGGACACCCCGAGGATGGTGGCACTGCCACGGAATGCCGCCCTGCCCACATTTTGCCAGAGCCACAGGTCTCATCCCGAATCCCAAACCACCCTAATCCGTCACTGGAGCGTTCCAGCCCCGCAGGTGCTGCGGCCCAGGAGGGACCCGTCTGCTCCCCCATCCCCAGCACGAGGAGCAGCAGATGCCGGGGAGGGGGGGATGAGGAGACGTGGGCAGCGTGGCTGCGCCCTAGTTTTCCAGGGCAAAATCCGGAGGGGGAAGCAGAGCCGTTGTGTGAGCAAATACAGCATCTGCGCCGACTGGCAGAGCTCACACCCACGGCCACGAGCCCTCCCAGCCTCCCCAGCACGATCCACGGCGACAAACCAGGCCGGGAGAAGAGGGAGGATGGGGGAGAAGGGGTGGGATGGGAGCCTGTGGCTGTCAGCAGGGATCCAGGGGGCTCCCAGGTCTCCCAGGTCAGTGCAGGGATGCGGGTGGGCAGCACGTGGAGCGGAGCAGGGATTGGCGTTGGCACCGACAGCAACCGCGTCCTGCAGCTTCTGATGGGAGGGAGAAAAGAAGGATGGGTTTGAAGAAGCCGCCGCAGGGCTCCCAGAGGGATCTTTGCCAGCTTCTCAAAGTGCTTAATTCCTTCCCCTCGGAGCGGCCGAGATTCATGGCAGCGCTCCCGAGATATCCCCCCCTCGCCGCACCAGGAGGAATCGGCCGAGCTGTGAAGCTCTCCCTCCACCAGAAGTCCAACCCTGCGCTGCAGGGATGAGCCTGCTTCTCCCCAGCCTCCTCCCTGGCTGCAAAACATTCCTTGGAATGGGATGCCACGTCCACCACCTCCCACCCGGAGTGGCCAAAGGGAGCTCGCGGTGCCGTTTGCTGATTTTGGGTGGAAAAGCAGAAGTATTTGTAGGAGCTTCTGGGAAAAGGGTCACGGGTGCCAAAGGGAGTTCACAAATCCAGGCAGCCCAGCTCGTCGCCCCCAGGCACAGCTTCGTGTCCCAGCATTCCCTGATCCAAAATCGCCTCCTCGGGCTGAGGTTGGCAGAAAATCGTCGTTCCCGCTGAAACGAAGGAGGCAACAGGGCGAGCACAAAACAGCATTTACATATCCTTAATTCTATTTTAGCACCTCTTCGTCTATTTTTGTCGCAGCAGAAACACAACGGGAGCGCAAGGCCAGAGAAAGGGCACGGAACGGGCTCGGAATGTGGGACAGAGGCAGAGAAAACACATCCCAGACAGACACAGGAATGGCTGAGGCTCCTCCTGCTCATCACACCCGGCACCCTGAGCCTCTGGCTGTGCCCATGTCCCCCTGTTTTGCTCCCCAGTCTGAGAAGCTGTGCAGGACAAAGGGACACGAAAGCCACCACTCACGCCTGTCCCAAGTGTGGAGCGAGCTGGGGAGCGAGGAGGGGACAGTCCCCACCATCCCGGAGGGGGGAAACACTTTCCCTCACTGGCTGGCTGGGAAAAGCAGCAGGACCCTCAGAGCCAGGTGCAGGGGGGACATTCCAGGGGGAGCGCAGCCCCCCACAGCCAGAGGGCACAGGCCAGGGCTGGCTCAGCAGCATCCTTGCCTGTTGCCAGGACAACGGGACGTGATGGAGCCAAATCCACCAGGGCGGGCACAGGGGTGTTGGGGGGCGGGGGACACAGTCACCCAGCAGGTCTGGGGTGCTGGGGGAGCCCCCCTAAGCCAGGGTCCACATGAGCCCCTCAGAGAACCCCCCACAAGCCGCCTGCACTGTGCCAAGTGCAGCCCAGGGGGCACAGACAGGGACATGGCCCCGTGGGACTGCAGGGACAGGGGGAAAGCAGGATGGAGTCCACAGGGACAACCCCACATCCCTGTGGAAGACACAAGGCACAGCCCCCAGGCCCCACTGCCCCATCCTCATGCCTCTGCCCCTCCACTGATATGGGGCAGGGGCCAGGGGAGGCCAGTGGGGGGTCGGGGTCCCTTGGGCCCCACTGATCCCACCACCCCCTGGAAGAGGGGCTGGGAATGCCTGGAAGGCTCCGGAGCAGCAATAAAGGTGCAGCTTCGTTTCTTTGCTTTTGGTGCCATGGCAACCTTTCCCACTTGGCTTAATTACAGAGCCGGCTGTGCCTCCGCAGGGGGGTGGGGGGTCTGCTTGTTCCCTGCTCCCCAGAGCCAGGGCTGAAGGACAGGACAGATGGAAACCCACCCGCTCCCGTGGGACCCTGAGTCCTCACCCAGCACCAAAGGAGCATCCTCATGGGACAACCCTGGAATCCCACGCTTGGGTAGGCAAAATCCACCTGGATACCAGGGCAGAGCCAGCAGAGCCTGTTCCCATGCTGGGAAAGGCCTTTTCTTCCTCCTCCTCGTGGCAAAGCCCCCCCCATCAGGCACCAGTGGCCTCATCAGCCCTTTCCCCAGCTCCCTCCTGCCCTTGTGGCTCCTCAAACCCCACCTCAGGCACTGGGCTGGCCCATCCCTCCCTCCCTCCATCCCTTCCTCCATCCCAACTGGGATGCAAGGAAAGGCCAAACCAAGGGGGCCAGGATTTCCCAGGACACGTGCACACAGGAGGACAGCACACACCTCCCCAGAGCACCCCAGGCTGCACCAGGAGCCGTTCCTGGCTCTGCATTTCCAGGGAGATAAAAGGGCTTTGGGTTGGCTTCTCCACGGAAAAGCCCATCCCACCAAGCAGCTGCTCAGCAAGGGGGAAGAACCAGAGGGACAAAGCCTGGTGAGTCCCCAGCACCAGGACAGGCAAATCCTTGAGTGCCAGGTTCAAATGAGCAGTGATGAGACATCTCCATCCCCAAGGGCATCCCGTGGGAAGTTCCCTCAGCAGGGCAGGGCTCTGGCTGTGAAGCTCCTCGTTACCAATTACAAACAATTATCCTCCCGTGGCAGCTGACCCTGGACCCGTGTGGGGGTGCCAGCTGGCCAGATGGAGCCCAGCCATGGTGGGGATTCAATCACCTTATTGATTCAATCACCTTATTGATCAGATACACCATGGGGAGCATCACACCGAGCCTGATTCCACTGCAAGGGGAGATTTGGGAGCCCACAGGGACAGCCAGGACTGGAGAGGAGGTGGTGGTGGGAGGGAGAGCATCCCTGGAGGAATGCAATTTATTGCAATTAAAAAAAAAAAAAGAGGGAAAAGGAGGTGTAAAGGAGCCTGGTGAAGCAGGGGAGAGAGTGAGAAAGAGGAAAAAAAAAAAAAAAGAAAAAAAAAGAAAGGAAAATATAAAAACCCATCCCAAGCCAGCAGCAGTGCTGGGCTTCAAAGGTCACCTCTGGGCATGAATTTTAATTTCACACAGGAGTTTTGCTCATTTGTTAATTATTTTCAGATGAAAAGGGAGATATTCCTGCAGAGGGTTAGGAAAGGGCTACGGGTACATTTGAATTTCAAAGGCGAGCTGTTTGCAAGGAAAACACAAGGGGAGAGAGGGGAGGGAGAATTTCAGGAGGAGAGAGGGGCTGCTGGGGGTCCCCCACTGCCATGGCCCTGATGGGGACACGCCCAGGGCACGGGGGCTCCACAGGAAACCCCAGTGTTGCATCCCAATCCCTCTCTCTCTGCTCTTCCCATCCCCTCTCCAGGGAACACCATGGAAGTGCATTGTGGATGGAGCATCCTGTGTTTCCACTCCCTTCCCAAGGAAGGGTGAATCCTGACCCCAGGATGTGACACGGGCTGGGAGCCTCAGGGATGCTCCCAAAAGCAGCTCCCAAGAGGGAGCCACCTCTGCCTCTCCACAGGCTCTGCAAAGGCTCCAACCCCGGGAGGAGGAGAAGGGAGAAGAGCAAAAGCCCTTGGAAAGACGGAGCCAGGCAGGAGAAGGCAGGGAGCAGGGAATAAACCGGAGTGCTTTCCTCCTCGTTTTAGTTTTTAGGGCAGCTGTTTGCTTTTTATGGAGCCAGAGGCCCCTGGGGAGGAGCTGAGTGAGCTGCACATAAAGCACAACCGGGCGAGTCAAAGCCCCCGAGGGCCACCCAGAGCAGCAGAGCAGTGTGTGGTGCCGGGAATTCAGTGGGAATTCCAGCACTCCCAGCACCCTGCACCCCAAAACACCGCTCCTGCTGGGATGAAACACTGCACTAAGCACCCCTGAGAACCCACCTCGATGGAAGGGGAAGGGGCTCTCAGGACCCCCCTCCACTGCCCAGACAAATCCCTCCTGGACAACCTGCAATTTCAGTTTCCCAGCAGCTGGTTTTCCTTTTGCAGCAGAGCCATGAAACCCCAAAAAAAAACCAGCCCCCAGAAAGGGTCCTGTTTGTGGGAGGAGCAGCCTTGGCTCTATGGGACACAGTGACACCACCAGTTGCTGTTTTTATGATGGAAAAAGAGTTATTTTCCTGTGGGTGAAAGAAATTTTTTTCCCCTCTCCAGATAAAAGCATTTATCCTAAAAGAAGGATTGGGATGGAGGCATCCCAGGGGCCAGAGCGACCCTGAACCCTGGGAAGAGGATTTGGAGGACCTGCCCCAGGCTGGGCCTGAGCTCCACTGCCCTGTGCCTCAGTGTCCCCACTCAGCTGGGAGAGCCCAGAGCTCCAGAGGGAGCCGGAGCAGGAGGAGCTGGGAACGATCATTACTTGGGAAGGGGGAGATTAAACCAAGGATTGATCGTGATTTCTTGACTACTCCTGATCTCCCACTGAAGCTACGGGAGGGGGTGGGATTTTGCTCTCAGCTCCTCTGCCCTGCCAAAGCCAGGGAAAAGTCCAATTTCCACAGTTCTGAGCCGGTTCTGATCTCCTGAAAAGCAAGAGCTTTTCTGCCTAATGCGGAATTAAACCTCGGCAGCCATGTGGGAGAAAAGGGTGGGCACGGGGCTGGGGGCACAGCAGCCCCTCTGTGCCACGATCCCGCTCCCTGGGTGGGCATCCCACAGCCCTACACACTCCCCTCTCCCAGAATCATCCCTCCCATGGGGATGCCAGTGGGATATAAAGGCAGCACAGGGACCTGATGACCCCAAACCCTCCCCATCCGCTCACCCACAGCCCTGGCAGGCACCAAAACCCCGACAACACCCTCACCCCTCATCATCCACCTCACCCCTCATCATCCCTGCAGGATGGGGCGATTCATCCCCTCCTGAGCCATTCTCACTCTATAAATCGCTCTCACTAACGAGGCAGCCATAAAAAAAAGCGAGGGGCAGGGTTGTTAATGAGGTGAAGCAGCTCAGCAAGGCTGTGCTCCCCTCCTGGCAGCACAGGGAGTCAAACTGGATGAGCAAACCCGGTAAATTGGGATATTGCTGCCTGGGCCTGTGGCACCAGTGCCACAGCTCCGGGATGGAGCCATCCCATCACCATTCCCAGCTCCCAAGCACCTGCTCCTGCCCCAGCTCCGGAGCTCCGGAGCCCTCTCCATGTGCTGAAACGCTCGGTATTTTATGTGTCTACAAGAAAATACCAAGTGGAGTTTGCAAAGATTAGGCACATTTAAATGCAAATTGTGTTATTTCTGTCTTGAAAAGTGTCATTAATACATTTTCTGCAATTTGGAGAAATCAGTGGCAATTATTTTTTTCGAAACGAACCATTAGCCAACTTTCATTTGAAGGGGGGGGAGTTGAAAAAAAAAAAAAACCCACCAAGAAAATCGTTATGTGACTGACACATTTCCTCCCAGGTCTTAGAGCTGCCTTCTCAACCCAGGAATAATTAATAAGGAAAGGAGCTAAAAAGTACTTCCAGGAGGAGGATGTGTGCAAAGCCAAGTGTCTTTTCTTTCCCAGTTTACGGAGGATTGAACCAACACACGTGCACTCAGATCAACACAACCCCCCAGGGCAGAGCCCCTCGGTGCCAGGGCTGCACCTTTCTTCACTGAATGGTTTGGAAGGGACACTAAAGATGGTTTTGTGATGCTTGAGACAGCAACAGAGGGTTTTGGGAGGGATATAAAGCACCATGACTGAGGAGAAGGTCAGGCAGGGGGGGTCTCAGGTGGCTCCCCCATGGCCAAGGTGTCCAGGTAACGCCCATCCATTAAAATCCCAGGCCTCGGGTTGGAATTCAGCAGCCGGTGTGATCTCCCAGCTGCTTCGCTGCTAAATGAAAGGGGAAAGAGGAAAAAAAGAAAAGACTATTTGATTCAAAGAGAAAGGGACCCAAAAAAAAAAAAAAGAAAAAAATAAAAAGGAGAGAAAAAATAAAAGGCACCTGCTCTTGTTGGATTCCTCCGGGGGTAAGAGTGAGGAGCGAATTTCCATAATGCTGTAAGTGCTCATTAACTGATGTTAAGTGACAGCCCCCGTCCCCGGAGCGCGGCAGGGGTGCTGCCCACCGCTCCTGCCTGCCTGCTGGGGGGAGCTCCACCTCCGGGACAACTTCCAAGATCCCCAGGGTAGGATCTGGGACAAGCCAGAGATGCCAGCCCCATCCGGGGACGGTCCCTCCCGGCACTGTGCCCAGCTTTGTCTGGTTTTCCCAGCCTCCATCCCTGCCTGTCACCGCACGGGGCCATCACCCAGCGATGCCACGCGGCAAACAGCACCACGTCCCCCTCCAGAAACAGGTGAGGAGTGACAAGGTCAGAGCCACCGAGCAGTGCCTGAAAGCTGGAGACATCCCTATTGGCACCAGAGGTCCCTGAGCTCTTGCAGTGCCTCTTTCCTGCTGGGTGATGAAGGAAAACGCTCCCTCTTCCTCCTCGGGGCACCCAGGAGCTGATCCAGCATCCCCCCACCATCAGCACCCGGGGCTGGCTGGGACCTGGGGCTGACCTGAGCCTCTCCCCAAGTCTCACTGGCCTCCATCCATCAGTGGCAATCAACATCCAAGAAAACACCCCCTCATCCCACACAGCCCCCCGGGCTCTGCTGCAGGGATTTCATGGCAGTGGCACAAGGGGGACCACAGTGGGGTGCAGCCCCCTTTTAGCTGCAGGACCCCCTCCCTACCCAATTCCCAGCCACTGCCGGGTCCTCCAGCCCTGCATCTCCCCCACAGCCACCTCCCAGCCTTGCTGCTGAGCCCTTGCCATAAATCCCTGTCTCCTCAGCCCGAGCCCTGCTGCCGGGGTGACGGATGGCCGAGGAGCAGGGGGAGCAAAGGTGGGAGACAACCCCCCCCCCCTCCAGCCAGGGGGGGATGTGTGGATGGAGCTGCCAGCCAGCTCCACGGTCCTCTGGCTGGGATAAGCCTTGGCCAGGCTGATGGCTCCGCAGGGCTGATGGATGGGCCCTGCCATCCCTCCTGCCCCTTTCCTATTGACTTTTTTTCTTTTTTAATGCACATCATAACCCCAGCGCAGCCGCGGCCGGGCCCGAGCACACACGTCAGCCACGGGCAGGACGGGCACTGCAAACACCTGGATCAGCACAGGCAGGGGATGGGGGCTGTAAACCATCCCCAGGAAAAATGGGATAAATGTCCCCTCGGAGCAGGAGCACAGAGCGGGGAGCGGTGGAAGGCAGGGGTTGAACATCAGCCCCCACTGCCCAAAAACCATCCTGCAATGGCTTTGCAGGGGGTGAGATCATTCCCACAAAGGACACAAGGAGGCTTTCTTTGCTCCAGCAATTAACTCCCAGCTCCTGGAAAGCACCTCTGTCGCTGCCTCTCACTTTGCTCCTCCGCACCTTCTTCCACCCCAGCACAACCAAGTTGCTCCCCGTCCACCTCAGCCTCCTGCGGTGCAATGCCCAGGCTGTGAGGGTTCCTGGGGGTCCCTGGGGATGCCCCTGCCCTCCAGGAGCCGTGATGAGCCGTGGGTGATGCCAATGCAGTGCCAAGGCATCTCCCTGCTCCGAGCGAGACACGGCACGCGGCTGTTCCGGGACCGTAAATTACGTCTGGGTTACCTGCAGAATGCTTAATCAAACCAGCATATTTCACCCCACGGCCTGACTGATCTCCTCTCTGCCTTCAGCAGCTTTTTTCATGTCCTCTTGTGCTCCGATATGGATCCAATATCTCCCGCAGCGTCCGAGGCCATAAAGATAAAAAATGGGGTAATTGTGGCAGAAGTTTATTGGTGGGAAAATGCACTCGCTGGCAAACCGGCCCTGACAGCTGTGTCTTGAGCAGATGCTCTGCTGGGACAGACCTTCCTGGGGGGATCCATCCATCCATCCATCCGAGGCAGCGGAGATGAGCAGGGCAAAGTGATCCACTCAGGCTCCTTCCCTGCTCCCATCCCCTGTTTGGGAATGGGATCAGTGTGCCACAGCACACGCCAGAATGATTTCCCCCGGCATTTGCATGGATTTCCCCTCCAGGACCAAGCCATTCTGGTGCAGCCAGGGTCTCTCCCAGAATCCAGCAGAGCACCCTCTCCTCCCCCTGCTCATTCCAACACCACCAGGATGCTTTTCCTCAAGTGCTCCTTGCACTTCCCATCCCGGAGGACTCGCCACTTCCTTCCCACACGATGATCCCATCTCCATCACGGGTGTCCCGTGAGTCCCACACACATGGCGTGGAGCAGCTCCACGGATAAGGTACACTGCTAATTAAACCACAACTGACTACAGCTCCATTACAATTAAAAGACAATTAGCAGCACAAGCTGGCGTGTGGGAGCAATGAGCACGACTTGGCAGGGAGACAAACTCCCTGTCCCTTCCCGGCGGGATGGCTTCTCCTGATATGGGTTTGGAGATTGGCAGCTCCTCGGGCTGGGAAATTCCAGCTGCACTCCAGGCACCCTTGCACCAAAACAGCACCGAAGCTGCTCCACCACCCCATATCCCACACCCCTTCCTTTCCCTTCCCTTCCCAGGGGAAAGTTTGCCCCCTTCAAAATTTAACCAGATCCCACCCGGTGCCTCCCTGCCACCTCTCTCTTTACACCCTGGTTACTGAGTTACTTTTCCTCTTTTATTTCCCAAACTCCTAATGACTGTGCTATTAGGCCTCTAATATCCCGTTAAATTGTGCAAGTCCTTGTGCTGGATCCCACCCTGCCAGGATGCAAAGCTCCAGGCAGGACAGGCAGGGCCAGCTGGGCGCTGTGGCCTTGTCCTGGGATGGCAGGACCAGTGGGTGCTCCCTTGGGGAAGGTGATGGGATTGTGTGGGATACAGGGAGCTCGGGCTGAGCAGGGAGAAGCCCTTCCCTTCAGCTGTTTTCCTGGGAAATCCCCTCCTCCATTTACAAGGGATGGATTTGAGGCTGAGGATGGAGAGGGACATGAGCTGGCACCAAGGATGGCTCGGGACACGGCCTGAGAGGGGAAAGGCCACATAATTGTGCCCAGGGCTGGATGGAGAGACCCCACAGAGGCAAAACCACGCTGTACCTTAATCTGGCACCTCCTCCCAGTGCCACCAGTTGCCAGGAGCACGATGTCACCATTCCCATTACCGGCCCGGCAAAACCCTCCCAGCGTGTTCTCCACCGAGACAACCCGAGCTGCTGGAGCTGCCGGATTCGGGATTCCTCCTTTTCCCCAACAGAGATCCCACGAGCTCCTCCAGCAGCCAAGATTATCAACAATTTATCAAAACCCACACCACGCTGGCCCCATTCCCCGCCGCGCTCTTCCCCCGCCACCCCCGGCTCTCCGGCGGGTGACGGCAGCGCCACCGGATCGGGCGGGAATCGCTTTGCTCTGCCCGGATCTTTATGCAAGAGCTTCACACTAATTCGGTTTGATCCTCGCTTGCCGGGGTCCCGGTGGAGCAGCAGGGGATGGCTGGGGGAGACAGGCTGGGATGGTGCCGGGAGAGGAGCGGGGATGCTCCCGGAGAGCGATGCGAGCTGACAGGCGGCTCCCACGGGACGTGGGAACCCGCGCCGGGAGACGCTGGGGCGGGGAGGAGAAAAACCAGGCTTAAAGGCTGATAATTAAAGCCCTCCTGTCAGGGTATTAATACCTAAATGCAGGCAGCGACTGCATCAGCGGGGGGATCCCACTGGGGCTGTTGTGCTGGTTTATGTGATGGGTTTAATTAATTTATTGCTCCGCACACAACCGACCGCTTCCCGCCCGGATGTGGCTCCCTCAAGGGTGGCTCTGGGGAATGGAGCTGCTAAAGCCCAGGGGCCACCCCTGCAAGGGATGTGGATGGGGAAAGCAGAGCTGGGAAGGCAATAAAAAGGCATCCATAAATTATCTCGTTCCTCCTGCCAGGCTGGGAATGGGAGTGAAGGGGCTGGAGCCTCCAAAATGCCAAACCAGCTGTGACACCTGCACAGGTGTCACCCCTGTGTCCCCCAGCCCGGAGATCTCCTCCCCTTCCACCTCCCAGGTGTGCTCAGGGGGCAGCCATCGGGGCTGAGCTGCAGCTTGGCTCCAGCAGCCAGGGCTCCCCACTGTCCCTGCTGTCCCCACCACTGCAGCCATCCCACTTCCCAGCCCAGGAGCGCCAGGAGAGGCTGCAGAGCAGGGCTGAGTGATTTAAGGGCTGAGTGAAGCCAAAGGTCCCAGCCTCAGGGCAAGGAGCATCCTGGAGTATATTTATGGCTCCTGTCCTTTACACATCCAAAGCTGTTACCTCCAGGCACAAAGGGGCCTTTGGAGGACAATAAATCCCTGCCTCCGACCTGTCAGTGGGGAATGCTGGTGGGCACTGGGTCTGGCCATCTCCAGGTCCTCATCCTGAGCCCCGTTCCCCAACCTACCCCACTCCATCCCAAATCACACAGCCCAGGGGTGCAGACAGTGCACAGCCCCCACCACACACACTCGGGCCTCCCTGACTTCATCCTCACTCCCATCATCACTCCCAGGGAAGTTGGGAGCAGCCATGGTGGCCTCTGTCCCTCTGCTCTCCCCCAGGCTCCCTGAGGAGCAGCAGGCAGATGTTTGCTCTGTGACAATCTGCATCCTGCTGGATTCGATAATAATATCAATTATCCCAAGCTTTCATCCACAGAGCTCTGTGTTCTCTGGAAATAGAGATGGATGAAGCTGCTTTACTGCCAGTCAGAGGGGCTGGGGGTCCTGGGGACACCGAGCCCTGGTGACAGATGGGGAGGTCACAGGGAATTAGTGGTGGAAGGAGCAGGGAGAGCGCAGGGCTGGATTCCCTCTGGGAAATGGGAAAACGCTGCAAAACTCATTTCCAACCTCAGCTGGAGGGAAGCCCTGAGCTCTGCATCAGTGGACGGGGAAGAGCAGCACTGCCAGGGGATATTCCAGCTCCAGGCATGGGACACTCAGCAGATGGATGCTGGCATCTCCTTGGCAGGGCATTGCCCACCTGGCTGGAGCATCCCTGCACCCCAACCCACGCCCCAGCACTGCTCCCTGGGGCATCCCTCTCCCTTGGGGCTGGGTTTGGAGTCCTCGCTGGCTGGAGTGAGGGGTGAGGTGGGATGTGGGTGGTGAGCACCCCAAAGTTCCCCTGGAAGCCCGGTCTTGGCCCTGGGAAGGTGTTGCCCCCACGTCCCGGGCTGCCCCACAACAGGGGGGATCCTTTTTTCACTCATGTTATTATTTTGGCAGCGCTGGAGTCAAGTAGCTCAATTAAGCAATAACTGCCTCTGTACAGCTGCCCACACAGCCTGCGGTAAATAATTAAATGCTGAAATAATACAGCAGATGGGAAGCAGCACGGAGAGAGATCCGAGAGGAATCCTCCCCTCCTGCCCGGCTCATCCCCGTCCCCGCCCGTCCCCGCAGGACACGGAGCCACGACAATATGGGGAAACACCTGGAGGGGAAAATCCCCCCCAGGCCCTGACTCCTGCCACGTGTCCCCCTTCCCGAGGCAGCGGGAATGGCAGCACATGGAAAAGCATCATGGAAAATTTTAACCAAGCCCCTGGTATTGATCGAGACGCCAGGCACATACCCGAGCCAGCCCGCTGCTCCACTCGCACATCATCTGCATTTATCTGCTCCAGCCCAGTACAGGAGCATCACTGAGAGGCCTAATTACAAGACAGTGATAGATAAATATTCATTCCAACCCCTCAGGAATGAAAAGCCAGCTCGGCATGTGGAGGGTTTGGCACGGGCGTCTCTCCTGAGGGAGGTCCAGCCCCGAGGGCCACGGAGCTGCTTTGCTGTCCCTGCACGAGGCACGGAGCTGGCAGCACCCATGTGCCACGTGTGCCAGGTGCTCTCAGGATGAGATGGAGTGAGGGCAGCCTTTCCACAAGGCTTGGTGACACAGCCCTGGCACTGCCCGGCTCCCATTTACCTCCCAGGAAGCAGAGGGAGCCCCACAAAGGCACTTAATGAGCCTTGAAAGTGGCTCCTGGCGTTCCAAAGGGCTGGCAGTGTTTGTACAAGGAGCTGGTTGTGGGTCAGTGGCCGCAGGTTGTTGTCTCATTAAGATCCTGGAGGGCAGCAGCTCCCACCAGGCAGCCGGAGCATCCTCTCCATATTCACATTTCCATCACATCCTCCTCAGACAGCACCACTCCACTCCTCCATCTGCTTAAATGCCACCTCCAAAAGGGATTGGCTCGAAACAGCTTCTCCCCTTGTCATTTGTTTCCCGTTCTCCTCCTAAGGATTTGCATACTTGATCCTCCGAGTTTGCAAAGGCTTTGCATTTTGTGGGACCTGGGAGCGAGGCAAAACGTGTCTGCCTGGGGCTGGGGCAGGGGATGGCCTAAAAACCTGCATTTCTTCATGCAAACAGCACCTGTTTGGGTCCATAACACCCTGCACAAGGCTGAAGTGTCTGATCCCGGGTGTCACCCCCTTGGGGACAGCCCTGGGGACGGTCCCGCTGCAGGCTCACAGGTGGGAATGAATGGCTGTGCTGCTGCTTATGTTCTGAGTGTGAATTGAATCTCAGCTGACAGCAGGCTTCTCTGCCTCATCCACCTGCCCAGCACCTGGCAAATCACATCAGGAAAATGATCCCAGGAGACATCTTCCAGATCTTCATTATCAGCTCCCGGGCAATGCCCGAGCAGCCCCGCAGCACAGAGCCCTGAGCGGCTCCTGCAGAGCGAGCCCACACCCAGCCCAGCCCTGTGGAGCACGATGGGATCCTGGGGGGATGAACCAGGAGGAACTGGGATGAACTGGGACGCTCTGGGTGTCTCCCCACGCGTGGCTGGAGATGCCCACATGTCCACACACGCACACGGACTCCTCGGTGCACGCCCAGCCCGTGGCTCTGAGATGGCTTGGGGGTCTCCCTCCCTTTGGCCAAACACCCTGTGTCACCTCCCAGCCTCTCACCCCCCCTTTTTGGGGACCCCCAGGCCTGTCCCCCCCTCCTGTGGATGCCAGGAGGGTGCCAGGGGCGGGGGGGACAGCGCATCTGTTGCTGGCAGGGGCTGTGACAGGGTGTTGCAGCCCCTTCCCCCCCTTCCCCTCACCCTGTCAGAGCTCATTTTTTTTCCCCGGGAGCTGCTGAATAATTTGCATCCGCCAAGACGCAGCTTCTGGGCCGTGTTTGTCAAAGTCAATCTGCAGCTCGCTGCCTCCGGAGATTCCGGCACGATAGTGGCAGCCAGCCTCGGTGACACGCACGGTGACTGCTCCGGAGCTGCCCACGGAGCCACGCGCCGGTCCCGGGGCAGCACCGTGGCCAGGGAGGTGCTGGGATCTTCCATCCAGCCCAGCCCAGCCCTCCCCGCTGTCCTCAACCCCCAGGGATGCAAATTCTTGGGAGCCAGAGGAGGAAGAGTTGCCAGCATGTGGGTACCACAAGGTGAGGTGCCCGTGTGCCCCTTCCCCACGGGTGAGGGTCATCCCTGGGGTGAGACACGGTGCTCCAAGGGGATTAAACACAAATGCAGGAGCATCACCTGATGCAGGAGCATCACCCCCAGCTGCAGCATCAGCCCTCGGTGCCTGTCATGAGCTGCTGGGGCTCAGCCCCTCCCTTTGCCCTCCCTCCCTCCCCTGTGCCGTGGGAAGGGGACAGCGGATGCTCCTGGATGTTCCCTCAGTGACAGCTGTCGATCCTGCGATAGACTTGTGTTCTCTGGGAGCCTGGCTTTGTTCCCTGCACAAAGGGAGCTGCCAGGGAGCAGGTGACAGCACAGGCAGAGGGATCAGGGCTGTCTGCAAGGTGGGAGGAGGATGGGGCTTGTCACAGCGCTGCCAGGAACACTGGCACTGGGCTGAGATGGAAGGGGAGAAGGAGAGGAGGAAGAGCCAGAGGTCTTGCAAAGGGACTCATCCATCCCTCAGGATCATCATGGGTCCTTGCTGGTCCCCCTGATCCCAAAAATGCCCCCAAAGTCCCTTTATGGGGTGCATCTGCCCCTGTTCCCCTGTGTCCCTGACCTGTACAGATGAAGGAACCCTTGGAGAGGGCCCACTGTGACAACGAGGGGACATCGTGGGGATGGTGACAGAGATGCCAAGCCTGGATGAGGTGGAGCAGGAGCATCTCCATCTCTGCCAGGACACTGCAGGCTCTGCCAGACCTGCCAGAGCACCCTGGGCACCCCAGGGACCCCCGGGGCAGAGGCAGAGGGTGCTGTGGGCTCCAGGACAGACACACACCGGTCCTCTGCTTCACCCAGCACCAGTTACAGCCCCTGCAACTCCAGCTCTGCGCTCTGGGGTTCCCACCCTCCTCTCCCTCACCTCCCTGCCAGCCCTGCTAAATCCCAGCAAGCATCTCCCGGGATTTGCGGTGAGCCGGCTGGATCCAGGCACTCCATCAATGTCCTCCGGCAAGGCCTTCCCTTCCCTTCAAAACTTCCCAACTCAAGGGGAGTGGGGGTTGTTCTCACTTTTATGTGCTATCTATAGTCCCCTCTATACCTCTATATATAGATTATATATCTCCCAGCTAATCTCTTTGCAATCATAAAACCATTAAATTAATTAACCAAGGGAAAGAGAGGAAAGGCTGGATGCCCCCCGAAGAACAGATGATGGTTTCACATTTATTTATACCCGAATTAAAGGCGGGTCAGCCCCTGTGCTGGCAGTCCCCAGGACGCTCTGGCCACACAGATCAGAGCCATGAGTGAATCCACTGGGATCATCTGAGCCAGCCTCTGGTGCTCTGGATTTTACAGAGGGGGATGAAGCAGGAAAAGAGCTGGGGGTGGTTGAATCCGCATTTCCACGCTGGATCCAGCACGTGGGATGGGTGGGGGTGGGTGCTGAACCCCACACGAACCCCACACCGCCCCCGCTTTCCCCACACGGTCCCGGCGCTGCCGCTCCCGCCTCGGAGAGGAGTGAGAAATCCAGGCTTAGGATTGGGAAGGTGTGAAGTGGTGACTGAGCCGGCAGCGCCTGCCAGCAGCCCGTGCTGAGGGAGCTGCAGCAGCCAGAGCTCTGGGCCAGCCCCTGCTGCCAGAGGGAGAGCTCGACATGGGCTGCTTGCAAGCAAATTCCACCCCAGCCCTGCTGCTTGAGCTTGGGAAAGGCTCTTGCCCAAAGCTGGGCGCCCCTGGAGTTTTCTGGTGGAGTTGGGCCAAAATTATGGGTTCAAACACAGCGGGAGAAGGACAAGGGGGAGATGAGCACCCAGGGAAGGAGATCGTGGAGCACCCAGGGATGCCGGGGCTGGGAAAGCTGCCCTCTCCACCCCTGGGCTGATGGATCGGCTGTCTGCCTGCAATCCCCAGCCGTCACTCAGCCTCTAATCCGCAGCCCTGATGCATTCTCCTCGCTGACAACGAGCTGACACGGTTTTCATTGCACTTAATCAGCTCTTTAAATTTAATGCCCCAATCGGCAGCATCTGCGGCGGCCACTGCACAGCGGCCGGGCCTGCAGAGGTGGAGGCTGGCAGGAGGGAGGAGATCCCCCCACTGCAATTTCAAGGATGAAGCTGTTTTCAGCATCCAGAAGCCCTGGCAAAGTTCTCTCATCCAAAGCCCAGCTCAGCTCCCAGCACTTTCCAGCCTTTTCCTCAGCTTTGCCCCCCCCTCCCCTTGTTCCTGCATGGAGCAAGCCCAGAAATCAGATGGGCGAGTGATCCCCGGGGTCCATCAGCATCCCACCCCTCCATAGTCCAGGGCACAGCCCCAGGGGATCCCCAGGAGCCCCTCAGAGTGGAAGGAGGTGACCCCAGTGGCACAGGGACCCTGGATTGGGGTGAATCCTGTGGTGACAGCAGATCACAGCCATGGTGGAGGTGACAATCCAGCTGCCAGGCTGGGCTGGCCAGGCAGGGATGAGGGATTGATGGACAGGACAGGGAGCCCTGAGGGGAACAAGGGGAGTGGAGCATTGGGAATGGCCACCCTGGCGCCTCTGTGGCAGCCAAAGCCAAGCCTTGTGGGAATATGGGGACAATGGGCTTTGCTCCACCCAAAACGCATGGAAATGAGCGGGAATGAAGAGGCTGGAGAGGTTTGGGGGCTGAGCTGCAGCACAGGCCCCATTAGCCCTTCCTGTGTGAGCTCAGCTGCCCAAAGCACGTGCTGATGGAAGCAGCTGGGGATGAGCACAGGGATGGGGATGAGCACAGGGATGGGGATGAGTACAGGGATGCAGACTAGACTGGTCCCGAGGATGGAGCAGCTTCCCAGAGATCTGGGAGCTGCTGGAACGCAGCCAGGAGCTCCCACCATGGCTGCCCAAGGGCAGTGTGTCCACATGGAGTGCACAGGACTGATGACAACAGGGAGGGGAGATGCCTCCCCCACCCCAGCACCCTCCCCGGTGCCAAATCCTGCCCAACGCCGGGCTGGCAGCTCCCTCGTGCCGCTGGCTCCACTTGCCGCGCTGCAAAGATCCGGGAGATGAGGGGATAAGAGAGGTTTTTCTCCCCTCACCTTTCTTTCTATTGCTATGCTAATGACGATAATGGGAATTAAACGTCTCCCGTGCAGCAGAACAAAGGCCTCTGACGAGCGCAGATCAGCGCTCTGAGCACCCTGGCAGCCGGGTAAAAAGCCCCGGGGCAGGAGCAGGGGGGTCGAAATGGGGAGCACCCTGCACCCCTCAAGAGCTGGGGCTCTCCTGCCACCGCCAGCCCCCCTCAGCCACGGCAAAAACCCTTCGGAGGGAATCTCCCGAGCTCTCGGCCAGCTGGCCGGGGCCGGAGCGCGCCTGCACACGCGGATGGGCAGCAGCCCCCATCTGCTCGGGGCAAGGCAGCCCCCTGGGTCCCCCCTCCCATCCCCGAGCCGGCACAGCCCCCACTCCATCCCTCACATGCCGTGCGGGAAGGCGATCGCCTGGGATGCTCCAGCCTGCCCTACATTCCTCCTAAATATAGCCAGCCCAGGTGCTGCCACTTCACCCGGCTCGGGGGAGCCTGGCCTGGTCCAGCCCTGGGATTGCGGGGTGCTGAGCCCGCTGCTCCCAGCACCACTGTCCCTGTCCCCCATCCAGTGTCACCTCTCCCATCCTGCCCGCGACACCCTTGGCAGCGGTGGCTGAGTGGGACCAAGGGGGTGATGGCACCCCGGGGGCACAGACACATGTCTGGGTGGACCCTCTCCCTGCAGTTGTCCCCTCCACGAGGAGCCAGACCAAAAATAGACAGGAACAGCTTCCCGCTCCCCGGCGTTGGCAGCGAGTGCCAGCATCGTGCCGCTGGCACCGGGCGGCACAGGAGGAGGAGGAGGAGGAGGAGGAAGAGGGAAGGCAGAGCAGAGCTCGCCACACACTCTCACTCCCACCTTCTGCTCCCCAAACTGCCGGGGAACACGGAGGATGTGCCGGGGCTGGAGGAGAGGGGATGGGAGAAGGGTCATCCCTGCTCGGCACGTCCCCAGGTGCCTCCTGTCCCCAACAGCTGGCGAAGGAACGGGATGATGGGAGCGTGGCTGAGGGCTGCAGTGGGTGCAGAGGATCCCTGGCCACATTTGGGGCTTTCTCTGCCCCAAGGACAGCGTTTGCTGCCGGCAGAGCTGGGCCTGATGCCCAGCTGAGGCCTATTTGCTCTTTTCCAGCTGCTTTGCTCAGGGTTCTTGGCCACCACAGTCCCCTGCTCATGGGAACTGCTGGGAGCAGCCATGGGCAAGCACAGAGCTCGGGGGGACCTGCACCCCAGCTCCTCCAGGGACTCACAGCCCTGTCCTCCAGCTTGCCCTGTGCCAGTGTTCCTACCCAGGGACTTGACTCCCTCACCCCAGTTTCCCCCAGACTCCAGAAATCCCAGATCCCCACCAGCTGCAGCTCCTCTTAACCCTCTACCCCAGCACTGCCAGGGGCTGCCTTTAATCCTTCCCAGGATACAAGGACAACCAGAAAGGGCCTGAGATTTTCAGAGGGGGGATCCTCCAGGGAAGCTCCCAGGGCGGGATCTGAGCTCCTGCGGATGCTGCAGCCCCAGCCCCGACCTCCCCTGGCTGCCAACACCCCCCTCAGCTGCTCAGGAGGGGCTCGGGGTGGGTGTGGGGCTGATGGCCAGGCAGGGATTGCTTGGGTGGCCATGCACGAACTAATTGGGCACTTGTGCGTGAGCCGAAGGGCTGCTCATGCATAAACTATTCGGGTGCTCCCGCACAGCCCCCTCCTGCGCCCGTGCCTGAGGGCGGGCAGCTCAGCACCCCACGGAGACTGGGAGAGGGACGAGCCCCTGGCCCGCAGGGGATGGAGGAAACGGCACGGATGTCACCATCATCACCCCTGTCAGACCTTCCTCCGCCCTCCCCATCTCCTCCACCCTCCCCATCTCCTGTTCTCACCTCTCCATCACTCTGGGTGCCACCAGGCCTGGCAATGGAGCAGCATCTCCAGCACTGGCTCATGCTGTCCTTGCTCTCACTGTTCCCAGACCCCACTCAGGAGTGAATATCCCACCCACTCCTGTCTCCAAAAACCTCTTCCCGGTGTCAGGGTCATGCATGAACTCCCTCCTCCCTGTCCCCAGGGATACACCCTGCATCCCCTCAGGACCCCCCCTGCCTCCTGCCCCTCTCCATGTGCTGTTTTCCCCTCTCCTTGTGGTTGTGCCAGGCAGGAGCCGAGGGGTTCACACCACGGGGCCCTGATCCCACTTAGGGACTCCAGCTGCTGCTGCTGAATAAAGGATGCTCTTTTGAAAGCTCCCAAAAGCTCTGGCTCTGGCAGAAAGCTGATGTTCACCTTGAAAAAAGCCATTTGCTGAAGGCCAGAGACACGATCTCTGCTCGAGTCAAAAGCTGCTCCAGTAATGGATGTGCAGACAAAAGAAGCGACTTGGCAGGCAGGGTTGGCAGGGCCCCCTCGGCCCCCTCCTCTGCGGCACCACCAGACCACCCTGCTGGCAGCCAGCCCCTCCCTGGCCAGGTACCCCCAGGAACACTTCCTCCTGCTCAGCCTCCTCTTCCTCGCTGCTCTGGAACACTCACAAACATCACAGCTCATCCCCCCCTGTCACATCCCCATCCCATTCCCTATCACATGCCCCCCATCACAACCCCGTTATTCCCACAGTTCTGGGTATTTTCCCCGCCCACATCTCAGCTGCAGCCCACAGAATTTTGGGTGGGGCTCCCTTTTTTCCACCCCCATCCTGGGATGCTGGAGCATCCCCTTGGGATTTTCTCATCCTATGAAATCCCATTGAGGACCAGGCTTCACTCCAGCCCAGTTTGGATCCCAACTCTCAGTAGTCCCAGGGAGCACTTCCCACCTTCCTCACCTGGAATGACTTGGCATTTTGAGCAGGAGAAACACTGAGGCCTTTTAAAAATAGGAAATAATCCATAAATACAAATATTTCAGAGCACAATTGCCTTTTTCCCCCCCCAAAAAAAAACCCATCCAGCCTCATAAATATGCATTTCCCCATTTTCACTTTGTACAAATCTATTATTGTTTTTGCCGGCCCCGGGAGGCTGCAGTTTGCATTAGGAGTGCGTAATTTATCATTAAAATGTAATTTATAACATATAGAGTGGGGCATAATAAAGTCTGGATGAGGTGATGGATGGCAGGGAAGCCTGTGTTTAAAGGGAATCATGTTTACATCCTCGTAGGTCTGCACGGAAAGGGGAAAATGGGACGGTTTCAAAATAATCACTTGCGTGTTCTGAGCTGCTGTGTGGTCCCTCCTGCTCCTCCACCCTCCCAGTCCCACTGCTCCCAGGAGAGCACCTGGCAGAGCTGGGCAAAGGCTTGAGGCTGGAATTGCTGGGATTTATAGGGCATTTACAGGCTCCCTTGGAGGAGGGAGAGCAGCCAGGGAAAGCTGAGCACCCAGGGCAGGTGAGAACCTGGGGAAGAGAGAATATCCAGGGAAGGGAGAGCAGTCAAGGAAGGATGAGCAGTCAGGGAAGAGGGAACATCCAGGAGAGGGATCCAGGGAAGGGGTGAGCACCCAGGAAAGGGAGTGTGGCCAAGGACAGGTGAGCACCCACCCCTTGTTCAGTAGCAGGGTGGTTTGCACAGCACAGGCAACAACATCTCCAGCTGGATTTGAGTGCCCAGGCAAGGCTCTGCCCTGCTCTGAGTTCTTGCAGTGCAGGTGGGGTTGAACCAGTCAGAATTTCCACCTCCCAGCGAGCTGAGTGGAGAATCCGTGTGTTCACAGGCAGGAGGGAGCGCTGCCACCCCGAGCTGTCACCCTCTGACAGCACCAGGACGTGGTGCCGGGGCACTTCCCTCCTGGGGACTTGGATGTGGCGGCTGGTGCAGAGCTCACCGGAGCAGAGACAGGCGGGGACAGTCCCCAGAGTGATTTATTTGCAGCACAGAAAACAGGAAAAGTGTCTTTGATAAGTCACCAGCCCCTTCTCCTGCTGGAGCTCCTGATTCCTTCTGCCTCCCCTTCCCTAAATATTAACTGAACACCAGGGATGCAGGAGCGGGATGTGCTGGTCCAGGCTGCCCCCCCACCTGTGAATCAGGAGGATGTTTGTGTGCAATTCAGGTGTTTCAAGGCTGCAGTTGCAAGGAATTTGGGGATGCCCAGGAGTTCTGTAGGGAAACATTCACTGGAACAGGCTCCCCAGGGCAGTGTCACAGCCCCAAGGCTGCCAGAGCTCCAGGAGTGGTTGGACAACGCTCTGAGGGACAGGGTGGGATTGTTGGGATGTCTGTGCAGGGCCAGGGGTTGGGCTTTGATGATCCTTGTGAGTCCCTCCCAGCTCATGATATTCCATGAAAAGACTCCCTGGAGCCAGGCAGGTGTGAGCAGGCAGGGGCATCCCACAGGCTTTGCCTCTGGAAGTGATTCCAGGCACCATTCTGCTCTCCACTCTGAGGGGTAGGGATCCCACAGGGCCCAGCTGATCCCACAGAGATTCTGGCTTCGTTCCTGAGCCGCCGGGAGCCGAATCCGGCCCATTGTTTTCAATCTGTCTGCTTTCAAATTGCTCCTAAATAACACAGTTTATCTTTGGCTGATTGAGTCTAAGAATTTTGCAATTACAGACAAACAAGGACATTCAGCATCCCATGTTATTTGCATTTTTAAGGACCAGGGAATTTCTTTTTTTTTTTTTTAAAACATGGGGATTTTGTCTGATGATGTTTCGGGCTGGGGCACACATGAGCACTTTCAAACCTTGCCCACGAGGAGCTGACCAGCTGTGTGGCTCCTCTCCCTCCCTCCCTCCCCAAAACCCCTCGAGCGTGTGTGCTCCCCCAGGCCCATCCTGGGAGTCCTCACGCAGCTGGAGAAGTAAATTTAATCCAAAATAGTGCTTTTTTGGGGCCATTTCCCCCTCTCCCCAGCTGCAGGGAAGCTGTGGGAAGGCAAGCTGCATGCATGGGGCAGCACAGCGACCCTGCAGCATCTTTGGGGCCGGCAGTGGATGGTGTTACCGGATCACCCCGCAGTAAAAACCGGTCCCAGCCTCCCTCTCAGAGGGACCACATGCCCTCAGCGAGGGGTCAGTGGCCACGTTCCTGCTTTTATTCCCTTTTTTTTCCACAACCTGCCGCCCGGCTGCTCCATTAGGTAGGGCTGCCTCCTCCAGGCCCCTTTTTCTGCTCTAATTACCTCTCCCCTCGGCTCATCCCCCCCCCCCCCCCCCCCCCCCGAAGACCTCATTGATCACCTTGTCAAAACTTCCCCGCTCTGCCGGGTGGGGGAGCGGGGCGGCGGCGGCGAGGAAGAGGAGCGGGAGAGGTGTAATTACTCCCTCCCCACGCTGCCAGGGGTCCCAGAGCTGTATAAATGATTAATTACAGCCCGGGCCGAGCAGCCGCTGCTAATGCACTAAGTGCTCTCCCCTGCAAAATACCTGCTCGGAGCCCGCAGGGAGCGGAGCAAGCGCCGGGCAAAGGGGGCACACGAACCTGCGGGGCACATGAACCTGGGGGATGCCCCAATTTCGGGTGGGCAGGGGCTGGGTGAGGCTCCCGTTCCCACGGGAAGCACGAGGAGCCCACAGCAGGCACCCGAGAGGTGCTCAGTCGTGCCAGGACTCCTTTTCCCCCATCCCCAGCCAGCCTCTCCCCTGCTTTTAGTTAATATTTTGAAATGCTGGCTCGGAAGAAATAGGCTGAATCCCTGGATTTTTGCAGCAGGGATGAGACAGGGCTGGCCCAACACCTTGGTATTGTCACTCACAGGGTGGCTGTGCCTGAGCACGTCCCAGTGGCACAGCAGTGGCTCCCACACTCTGAAGGGATGCTCTGGACATCCCAATCCTCCCAGTGCCAGGAAGGGCCTGGTCACAGCCCCCCTCTCACCTGGGGTGCTGTCAGACCCTCCACCCACAGCATCCCAGTGCCACCAGCTCCCAGTGCCTGCCAGGCCGCTCAGAGCCGTAGCTCATCTTCCATTCCCTTTATTTTCATTTCCTCCCTATTTTATCAGGTTGTTTGTGTTGCTAGGTGCAATTAATCCCTGATTGGGAAACAGCGGTGATGGGAGAGCATCCAGCAGCAAGGGACAAGGGGCTCGGTGCCACCTCCTTCTCCTGCCACCCCCCCCAAGCACCAGGAGCAGCGGAATTTTACCCCCTCCCTCAAAGCACCGAACAGGAGCTGCTTCAGCCTCTCCAAACCCTCCTGCTAATTCCAGCTCTCGGTAACGAGCCGCTCCTGGAAGTTCACAATCATGTGGATTCATGTTGTTATGGAAGAAGGACCTAATTAAAAAGGGAAATGAGTATGACATCGTAAAATTGTTCAATTAAGTTTATCTCATTACAGTTAATATTAGAGGGGAACTTTGGGCTTTTTACATTTTACTCAGAGTTTGGAGCTGGCAGTTAAAGAGCGGCGGCGTCGGATCCTCGGGAAAGGACGAGGGAAGGGGATGGGGAGGGCAGGGGAGGGTGTGGAGGGGGGGGGAATGGCATTTAATTAAACATGCACCTATTAATGTTGGCTAATGTGACCTTTCAGAGCAGCTTGTGCAGCGTGTGGCTCTTACACCGGGCAGGAACAAGGGCTGTGGCACCTCCTGGGGATGGTGGGTCCCTCGTGCCACCCACGTCCCACACCTGGCAGCTCCAGCTCCCACCCCTGCAGGGAGGAAACAAAGCTCCTGAGATGTTTTTGATCCAATTAACCACGATTTATTCCGTGCTCATCAGCTCTTCCCCACCCAGTTCCTCTGGGATGTGCCATCTCCGCTGGGAGATCCCGGCAGCAGGAACCCTTTCCCCCTCCCCATCCCCTCTCTCCACCACCGTCCCCACCCGTGGGATTCAGGCGTCTCTCAGCAGCTCCTCACGCCAGGTTTTATCATCAGGGGTGATAAAATCCTCGTAAATTCCCACCCCGTCGGTAAAGGTGCTTTTGGCATTTGGGTTTTTATGTCCTGCTCTTCCCAAGGAATAAAAGGGAGGTGGGGTTTTTTTTTGCCTTCAGGTAACAAAAATTGCCCCTCTCCATCTCTGTCTTCTGGAGTTTAGTGGAGGGGATGGAGAGGGGAAGTCTCGTCTGGAAGAGCTGGGGATGAATTTTTCCAGGGGATAAATAAAAAAATGAGCTGCTGAGGAGGCATTTGGGCACCTTTTCCTCCTTCTCCCCTTGTGAGCTGCACATCCAAGGAGGGTAAACAGATGTTGTTTTCCTCATGGAGGCTCTAATTTACGGCAGTACCCACACTCAAAGGGAAAACAAGCAGGAGAAGGTCAGGAAGAGGAAGAGGAGGAAGGAATCCTCCAAGGAATCATTTGCATTTGCTGCCAGGGAGTGGAGCAGACACATGAGATTGGGGTAAAACCCCACTGGGCTAGCAGGCTGCTCCTGGGGGGTCTGACTAAGCCCTGGCACAGTGTCCAGCCCCAAATCCTGCCCAGCACCCATGGAAAAGCCAGCAGGGGACAGGGAGAGTGGCAGGACGAGCATCGCCGGCTCCACCCCACCCCCACAGGGACACGGGGATTTCGGGGCGTGTTTGATCCATCGCCTGTGGAAGAGATTCCTTTGATGCAGGAGAGGCTCCAAAGCACGTTAATGCATAAAATAGCATTAACGAGGGAAGAGAATAATCCCCTCTGTCTGTGCTGCTCTGCAGGGCTCCCCAAAATCCCCTCCCCAGCCCCACTGGCTCTGGCATCAGGAGACCCCCCCTTTGTCCTTGGTCTCCTGGTGCACCCCCACAGCCAGAGGGATCCCAAAGGATGGGGTATCCTCCATCCCGTGCCCTTGGCCTGACACAGGGGACAGCAGGGACACCGAGTTGCTGAGCACAAAGCCCCCCACCAACCAGAGACCCCCCAGAAACCCCCCCCGTGCCCCCTCCCCGACCGTGGTGAGGGCTGAAGGGGCGGCCACCTCCTCCTTTCATCTTTCCCTCCGCTGAACTTTCATTCCTTATAATCAGGCCTGATATTAATGATGCATAAAATTACCCCTGATTAAAAGAACCTTTTCCAGTGGCGGCAGCGGGCGGGGGGGAGATCACGAGGGTGAGGAGTGGGGTGAGCCCCCACCCACGGGCACCCACAGGGGGGAGCAGAGGCTGCTCGCTTCTGCCGGGGGTTATTTAGGGACTGATGGCTCCAGTCGCTGAATCCTCACATCTTCCTTCCTTCCTTAATTAAGGGATCAGCAAGAGCATCCCAAAGCCCGGGGACATCAAGGATCACACACCACACAGCCCCCGTTCTGCCCTGAGCCCGGAGCTGTTTGCATCCCCTCTGCCCCCCATCTCCCAGGGGACAGGAGGGTATCACCACCCGTCCCTTTTGGGAAACCATCCCTTTAACAAAACCCGGGGCCTTTGGTGTGTTTTGCAAAGTTTTAAGTAAGTAAATGGTGCAGCTAATGAATGTGAAATGGCAGCAAAAGGGAAAACACGGCGGATCAAAGGCCCTGTGATCTGGATGTCAGCACAGAGCAGTAATTGCTGCTACAGTCACGGTGCAGGGGCTGACAGCGCCAGGAAAACAAGCCTGGTGCTTCCACGGGGGAACTGGTGGGGTGCAGAGCATCGGTGGTGGGTCACACCCCAGCCTCTGCCCCCCAAAACCCACTGTGAGCCCTGAGCTGGCAGCAGAAGGGCCACCCTGGCACCCGGGGACAGCCAGAGCACCCAGACCCTGAGCAGGGAAAAGGGCTCAGAGATAGGGTGGGCAATGCTGGACCCTGGCACAGGTGGTGCTGGACCCTGGCACAGGTGGTGCTGGACCCTGGCACAGGTGATGCTGGACCCTGGCACAGGTGATTCCAGACCCAGGGCGATGCCCTTGGAGCAGGGGGAGGCTGAGGAGTGACCAGGCACTCTGAGGATCTTGGCTTTGCTCTTCTTCCCACCACCAGCATCCTCTCTCTGAGTGTGGCTGCCCTCAGGGAATAAAAACGCTTCCACAGGGGCTCTCTGGGTTCCCACAAGGAATAAAAGGGACTTTTCCATCCCTTCCTCTCCCAGCCCTGCGTGGGGAGCACATGGTTGGAACTCGGCTTTGCAAAACAGCCCGGGGGCGAGGAGAGAGGGAAGCAAGGATTGGGGGATGCCAGGATGCAGGAATGCGGGAATGCGGGGATGTGAGGAATGCAGGGAAGCGAGGGAAGGACGGCACCGCGCGGGGAAAGCAGCAGCGAGCCCTCATTGCTCCTAAATTACTGCCGGATTCTTCCGTGCTGCTTTTAAGCAGCTCTTGCCGCTGCCCCCGGGCCCGGCGGATGGAGGGAGATTATCTCTGCCCGAGCCCAGCGAGGCGAGGGGATTAGTGACTCCAGGGAGGGAAAGTGTGGCTCCACACCCCCGGGAAAGGTCTGGATGGATGGAGGGATGAGATTCTGGCAGAGGTGATGCCTGGTGGCTGCCAGGCACATCCACCCCCAGGCCCCAGAGTCCTCTGGGCACATCCTGGGTCACCAGGGAGAGCAGATCCCTGGGAAGAGGGGGCTCTTTGCCATCAGGTCTCACGCTCCTGCAATGCCACAAGGACACAAAAGCACCGGGGCTGTTCCCCCCGGGGGCCTTCTTGGTGTCCTCTGCACCCCACCAGGCCCCTCTCCAGCCTCCCCTCCATGAGGATGTTTCCTATTCCCGTTTCTCTCCGATGTCACCGAGGTTTTCAGAGGGCAGGCACCGAACACCTCGGTGCTCAGATCGTCCACCAAACCCCTTTGGATGCTCCCAGGGGCCTTCCAGTCCTGCTCCATCTCCCACCCCCGCTGTGAACCCATGGAGCTGCTGCCAAGGAAGCATCCAGCTTTCCAGCTGCATTCCCTTCCTATTTACAGCCCCTTTTGGAACAGGACATGGATCCTGTCCCTCCACCGTGCTGCTGGTGGACGATGCCCAGGGCAGCACACGTGCCAGGAACGTGGCAACGCCCTGGCCACTCAGGATGGTGCAATCCACGGATCCACCCTCAGACCAACCCCAAATCCCCTCTTTCCTCTACCAAACCCCATCACCTGCACTTAGACAAAAAAACCCCCAACCTCCCTGGGCTGCCAGGGCTGGGAAGAGGGATGGATGGAGCTCAGGAGCATCCATATGGCTTAACAACACGTGTGTCTCCCCAACCCCTCCTCTCTCAAGGGCTTCTGTGCCTGTCGAAGGACTTAGTCTAATCCAGGGAGAAAAATGAAAGCCCCGGCCCCGCAGGACGGAATGTGCTGTCTGGGGTAGAACTAATAGTTATTATCTACATTAAGCACCACGGCTGTCAGGGAGGAATTAATTTCCGAGCAGTAAGAGATGAAAGTTCCCCATTTTTCAGGGGGAATCTGCGCGGCGCGAGGTGGCTGGAGAAGAGGAAAAAAAAAATAAAAAACCCACAACTTAAACGTGATTAAAAATGATCCCCATTTTATTAAAAATAATTCTAATTTATCTCTCCCCTCCGGCTTCCTGTTTCACTGGCATAAATCCTGGTTACAGGAGGAGAGGAGACTGCTGGAATTCCCCCACAGCTGGGCTCGTGCTGGGGTGCCCGGAGCTGGGATATCCCAAACACGGCTCCGGATTTTGGGCACGGAGAGCTCGGCCTGTCACAATCCGGAGCTCCGTGTGCCCCGTGCCAAGCCTTGCTGCCCCTTTCCAGCACCAAAAATCAAAAGCCAACCCTGCTCCCACCCCTCTTGGACCCCCTCCAAGGGGGAAATTTGAGAAAAAACAGGGGGGAAATATTGGGAATGTTCCAACCTGGGAGCCAACACGGGGTCCCAGCGTGCTGGGGGCTGCTGGGAGAGCCGGGCACCGGCTCAGCTGTGTGGACAGTCAATTTGTCTCGCTGCAAAACGAGGATCCTGCCTCGCTATCTCGCCAAGATGTTGCAAAAAAATCAATTAGTTGCTAATGACATTACAGGGTTTCGGAGATATAAAGCTTTACAGGGGCTGTAAGTGGTGGTGAGACACGGTAATTCCGATTCCAGCAGTGAAATATGGGAGATTGCTCCCATTTTATGAGCGGCCAGTGTTACTCATCTCATTAAGTTTATTAATAAGCTGATCCCCCATTCCTACCCCCCCCAACCTGGCAGGGTCTGTGACAACCAGGGTTTATTTTAACAGGTTCCCCCCCCCCCCAAAGATATTCACTTTTCCCCTCCAAAATCAGGGGGTTTAGTAATCTTCCAGATCAAAAAAACCCACAAATACTGCTCCAAAATGGAAATTTCTTTTTTTTTTTTGCTTTCCAAAAATATATCTAATGGGAAAAAAAGTCAGGGCTTGGAAGCGACCGTTTGGCTTTGAGCTTTCAGGGCTGGATTTTATTCTCCTTTCATTGCTATGCCAGCAGCAAGTCTCCGTCCTGCCGGTGCCCTTCTAATAATATTCTATTGTAAGAGTTAAAACATTTTACTTTCTGTTTAAAGCCTGCAAGGAATGCTTCTGCTGCATATTCAGAGATATCAGCTCTCCCATTTGGACTGTGATATAACCAATTTAAAAGAAGAAAAATAAAAGAAAAAAAAATCAGCGAAAAAAAAAAAACAACATAAACCCTCACTTTTTTAAAATAACTCCTGGAAAATCAAACCCCTGCTCAGCCTGGTGTCCCCAGGATCTCTCACATCTCCTCTCCCAGCCCGGATTTAGCACAGGTTTACAATTCCCCCCCCAGCAAACATCCCCCTGTTTGATGGGCATGGGCTGCAGCGTGGGTTTGATTCCTTGGGAGTGCTTCCCAAAGCTGCAGCAGATCCTTTAAAACCATGGAGTTGCTCCCAGAACGAAGGAGGAGCCCTTCCCAGCGCCTCAGTTTCCCTGGCTGTGCACTCAGGCTGGTCCCATCGGATATGGAGGGGTCCCAACCTCAGAACGGGGCAAAGACTCCGGGAAATTGGGCCACGGTGCAAACCCCAGCCCAGCCTCCCCCTCCTCCTCCTCCTCCTCCTCCTGCTGCCCCTGTTTTAAAATTAATGCCCAAAAATAACCCTCCTTTCATTCTCCTGGATTTCTGTCTCCTTCCCCAGGCACAGAAAGCCCAGGGATTGTCACTCCAGCGGGTGCCACCAGCAGCTCCCGTCCCACCCCGGGGGCATCCTCCCCTCCCCAGCCCTGCCCCGGGAGCATCCCCCTGATCCCACCACTCCCACCCACAGCCACCATAAAAGCAGCCCCAGCTCCCCGGTTTTTTTTCCAGGGAGAACATTCCCAAGGGTGGGAGGGGAAGAG
This sequence comes from Pyrocephalus nanus, assembly GCA_038380795.1. NCBI lineage: Eukaryota > Metazoa > Chordata > Aves > Passeriformes > Tyrannidae > Pyrocephalus > Pyrocephalus nanus. Next base: position 4,969,367 of record CM076285.1, on the reverse strand, counting down.
CAGCAGCCCCACAGGGTCAGTGTGATGTGGGTCTGGAGCCGCCCACGGGAAAGGTCGTTTTGTTTCTGCGCCGGCCCTCAGCGTTTATTGACCCGGCTCTGAAACAGCAAAATAATTTAATAGCTTAATAAATCGGATCGATGCAGGCAGGCAGGGAGGGAGGGAGTGCTGGTGAGGAGCTGGAGCTGCCCGTGTCACCCCTAAGAGTGCTGGTGGTGGGGGCACCTCAGGGGGCCGGGGAGTCAGGATGGGGAAGCCAAGAGGGGAAAGGATGGGCGGGATTTATCCCAGGCCCTGCAGGTTTTTTGCAGCCAGCAAAGAATCCCAAAAACTCCCAGCACAGTGGGAAAGGCAGGGGGATTCCTCCTGCAGAGCTGCCTCCAGCCCTGGGGTCTCCAGCACAGGAGGGACGTGGAGCTGCTGGAGTGAGGGCAGAGGAGGGGGATGGAGCAGCAGCTCTGCTGGGAGGAAAGGATGGGAGAACTGGGATTGTTCGGCCTGGAGAGGAAAAGCTTTGGGGTGACCTGATTGTGGCCTTCCAGGAGATACAGGAAAGATGGAGAGAGACTGATAACAAAGGCCTGGAGGGACAGGACGAGGAGGAATAGCTTCCCACTGACACGGAGCAGGGTTAGATGGATATTGGGAAGGAGGGTGGGCAGGCCCTGGCACAGGTTTGCCCAGAGAAGCTGTGGCTGCCCCATCCCTGGGAGTGTCCAAGGCCAGGTTGAAGCCACCTGCAGACCTTTAAGTCCCTCCCATCCCAAATCATTCCACGATTCTCTGATCCCGTGACGTGGCACCCCCACGGGCACAGCTCCGCCGGCTCATCCGCGTCGCTCCTGCGCTCCCGAGCGCACGTGCCCGTGCTCAGCCCCCTCCTGATTGTTTCCCTTCATCTCTTTATGGCTGTTAATTGCTCCCTCCTCCATTTCACCGCGTTACTCCAAGTGCTGCTCTCAATTCCCCTCTCCTGCTGCAGGTGCCGGCTCTATTATTAACTTTTAATACGGAGAGCGTTGGGGATCCGTGAGTTTGTTTTCCTTGTTGCTGATGGGTCTCTAATTGGCGAGTGGCTGCCGGGGCGGCGGGGCCGATCCGCAGGAATCCGATGCAAATACAGGATTTCACGTTCCTCTGCTCCCCCAGCCGCTGCCAAGTGTTTTAAATAAATAAACACGATGGCGTCAATATTCTCGCAGGTGCAGGCGGCTCCTGCACAGCCCCAAACCGGGGTGGGATGGGCCCAAAGTCAGCCCCGCAGAAGCCGGGAGAGGGGTTTTGTCGGGAGCATCCACCCCCCCTGGCACACGTCAGCCCTGGGAAACAACGGCCTAATAACACTTTGCATTAATGTCCCGCAATGCAGACACTAATCAAGAGGCAGCATCTCCCATCTCCCACCTCCTGCCGTGATTTAACCCTCCGGTGGCCGCGTGCAGCTGTGTCCAGCCTCCCCCCACGAGGGGTGGGGATCTCTCTGAGCTCTGAGCCAGCCCAAATCCCAGCTCCCAGCTCCAAATCCCGGTGCCTGAGGGTTGGTGCCAACCCCCCCTGGGCTCCACAGCCATCAGCCTGGTGCTGTCGAGGCCCAGCAGGGCCCCCAAGACCCCTGGCCCCCACGCCAGGTACATCCTTCCCACAGGGATGCCCAGGGCTGGGAGATTGACAGCTGTCACTCAGCAGATGAATATTCATGGATGCTTTCCAAGGTACCACAGGACCCTTCTGTGGGCCCTTTCCATCAACTATTCATGAAACACCAGGCAAAATGCTAATGCCAACAGGTTTGGCCCGGGAAATCAGCTCCTCCAGCACTGGCATCAACAACTCTCATCCCTCTGTGCCGTGGCAGGTGCAGACACTGCCGGGAGAGGCGAGAAAACAGGGATATCTCCCTTCATCCTCCCTCATCCGAGGGGTGCTGGGGGCACCCAGGGGCCGGCAGGAGGGAGTCACGGACACCCTCGTGGTGTGACTGACCTTGGGCAGTCACTGCCACCACCCTGCACGTCCACAGCCCCCAGTCCCCCACCCTGCACGTCCACAGCTCCCAGTCCCCCCACCCTGCACGTCCACAGCCCCCAGTCCCCCCAGCACGTCCCTGAAACGTCCCAGGGCACCAGCTGGCCCTGCCACCGGAATGTGCCACACTCAGGGAGGGGGAAACCGAGGCCTGGAGCAGGGCAGGGCCAGCCTGACCCCTTGGGAGTGCAGGGGACAGGCAGGGGACAGGGACACCGCCTGCTCTGACTGTCTGGCCCCGACACCTCTCGGTCAGGGCGCGCCGTCTCAAGCACAGCTCGAGGCCCGGCGATGCCATTACTGAGAGTGGCTGAGCTAATTAAATCCCTGTTAATGATACAGTCATTACTGAGGGCCGTAAAAGCCGACTCCCAGCACCCTGGTGCCACTCCTGCACCCACAGTCCTGCACTGGCGCTTCCTGCAGCACCCCTGGGCTGGAAGGGACAGGTCCCATGGGAAAACTGAGGCAGGGGGACACAGGCGGTCAGGACTCACCCCCTGGCTCACTGACATCCATGGGCAGCTCCTGCCTGCCCCAGCCTGAGCCCCCCAAGGCTTCATCCCTCATCCAGGCTGGGGTTTTATCCCTATCCCAGCCCAAACCCCTCGCACGGGTGGTTTCCATCCACACTGGAACGCCCCAAGGGGACCAACAGCTCCTGCCCTTGGTGGCAAAGCAGCATCGCTGCCGGCCCCAGGACCTGCATCCCGGCCACCCCCCGGAGAAGGGAGCCGAGCCTGGGGAGCACGGAGAGGTTTGATGGAGAGGCTGGAGGAAGAGGAGGAGCAGGAGGAGAGGGCAGCCTGGCTCTTTCCCACGCTCACTCCTCCCCGCCGGCAGCGCTCGCACATCCCAGCTCACCTTCCTGGCATGTTTGATCTTGGCGAAGCCTTGGACCGATGCAGCTCCCTCCTCCCACCTCCCCTCCCGGCTTTTCTTAGTTTAAACACATGGACGCATGAAAAATAAATGTTGCTCAGGAAAGACAGCGGCAGAGGGCTGGGAAGCAATTAGCATCCAAAGAGGCATAATTAGCGCTCAGAATGCAAGCGGCAGAGAAGAAATAAAGTAGCATTCGGATGCAATCAGGGTCGTGCCTGAATTACAAGCCGTTAACTGAATTGCTAATTAAGCACAGTGTGTGAATCACGTCTTATTAAGGGCTCGGGAAAGGCTCTGCCAACCGGGACGGGGACCGTGGTGGGATGGAGGGATCGTGGTGGGACAGAGGGGCCGTGGTGGGATTGAGGGGTCATGCTACATCCCTGGTGGCATGGTATGATCCTTGATGGCATGATGACATCCTTGGTGACACCCTGTGACCCTCGGTGACACAGTGTGACCCTCGGTGACACGCTGCCATCCTGGGTGCTGCTGTTCACCCAAGAGGGCGGATGCCACGTGCAGGTTTTTGGGGGACAGTCCCCACTGGGATGGCAGCAGCTGAGACTGTGCCCGTGGCAGGGCCATGGCACGCAGGGCAAGGGCTGCCTGCCCGCCAGTTCATTAGTTGTAATTAGCAGGACTCGCCTCATTTTAGAAGTCTGGGCAAATATTTGCTCAGGGAGCTCTGGCTCTGCAGTTCCCTGCAGACCGGGCTGGCTCCTGTGGGGATGGAGCTGGATGAGCCAGAGTGGGAAAGGGCAGGAGCCACATCTGTCCCTCGGTGTCCCCCTGGGTGCCCTGAGCCCTGCAGGAGGCCCTGGATGTCACCTTCACATCCCCCCTTAGTGGGTGTGGGAAGGCAGGCCCCAAGTGGGGCCACTTCCCTTTGGGGATCCCCCTAAAACACCTCCACACCCCACAAACCTCAAAACCCACATCCCTGCATTCCCACACCCCCACTCCCTGCATCTCTGTATCCCCACGTCCTTGCAGCTGCATCCCTGCATCCTGCACCCTCACCACCCCCCGAATCTCCCCAATTTTCAGCCCAGCAGCTGCTCAGCCCCGGCAGCACCACACAGAGCGCACGGAGAGCCCAACCCACGAGGGGGGCAGAGGATTAATTATTCCTATTTTATCAAATTCAGACACGTCGCTGGGAAGGTCTAACAAGCTCCAGCTATGCCCAAGGGGGGCAGCTACCCTTGCTGCCTTCTCCTTTGCTTTCCAAGCCTCTTTTATTTTTTAACCCAGGATTGTTTTTATCTTCACCTTCTCCTCCCCTCTCAGTTTTCCCCAGAGTTCCCCACATCTCCACGCGCTCCCGTCCTTGCTGGGTGTCCCCAAATCCCTCCGTGGCGGGTGCTGGGGACGCCCCACGGCCCTGCCCCGTCCACGTGGGCTCCCCACGGGCCGGGATCCCCCAGCTTTTCCCTGGAAAGTGAGGAGCAGCCCCGGAAGCCCCGGGGTCTCCAGGCTGGCGGGCTCCTCGCCGGCACAGGGATGAAAGGCAGCGGCTGCGCTTGAAGCCCGGCGATGGGAAAGGTCCTGGGAGCACCGCGGCGATCAAAGGGAGCCTCATCTATTTTAATGAGGCTGCGCCGAGCGGGCTGGGAGTGAGGAAGGGGCTCTCCGGAGATCAAAGCCCTGCGTGAGCGCCGGAGGAGCTGGGGGGCTTGGAGGGAGGAGAGGGAGAGGAAGGAAGGGAGGGAGGGAGCAAGCGCTGGGGGGAAAAAAAAAACGATGGAGAGGCTGGAGATGTGGCTCTGAGAGCTCCGTTTGGAGCTTCCTGGACAGGGCAGAGCATCAGGGGGATGATGCAGCCACGGGGAAGCAAAGGGAAGCCTCAGATCCCCTACCCTGGGCCGGCACAGCAGCCAAGAAATGTCCCTGTCACCGCATGTGGCCCCAACGTCCCGTCCTGCCCCGAATCCAGGCAGCCAAGCAGAGGTGGAGGGGGACAGAGGGCTCAGGCTGGACAGCAAGTGCAGCTGGCAGGGATGTGGGCAGATGGCCCTGCTTGCCACGCTGGCAGGAGGCAAAGAGCCACTGGGATGCTCCCAGGAGGGCACAACCAAAGGAAAGGCCCCTCCCGCCCATCAGCGCATCCCCCAAGATCCTGCCAGCCCCAAGATCCAATCCCGGCTCCTGTGGGACACCAAAGGCAGGAGCACAGCCTCAGGTCCAGCCCCCAGGCTGGGATCTCACCACCAGCAGGAAGAAATGCAGCGGGAACAAGAGGAAATGTGCAGCTGGAGCTGCTGGGGAGGATCCAGGGGCAAATGAAGATGTGCAGCACCAGAGCGCTCATCCCTCACCGGCTCCTCCACGGACCCGTCAGAGATGAAAGCCCTTCTTCTTTTATGAAGGATTTATCAAGTTTAGTTTAAAACCCACCAAGGAAGAGTCCCTATTTGGATAAGCCTCTGGCTTGTGCTGGATTAATGTCCCAGGCTGGGAACTCGTGGATGCTTGGGAACATAATAATAAGGAACGGCAAACAGAGCAATAAGGCACGGAACAGCTTGGAGAAGGGGTCTCCAGGGAGCCTCCTCCTCTCCAGGTGAACACCCCCAGCTCTCCCAGCCTGTCACGGGAGCAGAGGTGCTCCAGGCCTTGGAGCATCTCCATGGACTCACTCCAGCAGCTCCACATCCTCCTCACCTGAGCAGCCTCTGAAAGGAGCAGTGACACATCCCCACCCGTGGGGACACCAGCGATGCCCCACATCCCTCTGCCTCTTCCCAAGAGCAGCAGGAAGCTGCTGTCACCCAGGAGGGAACCAGCAGGACCCTCGAGTTCCAGGGCTGTGCCCACCACCCCGTGTGGTGCCTCCTCCTCCTGGCTGATGGCTCAATTATCAGCATTCAGCTCCCGCTGCCCGCGGATCCTGTAATCAAGGGCTGCGTGTGTATCCTGGAAAAATTAATCATAATTGCTGAAAGCAAGACACATCGCACTTGTAACTTCGGGCTGTTAATTAGGATTGTGTAATTGGATACAGCACTCCCTGTAAATCCAATTACCTGGGATTAGAGCGGCGGCAGGGCAGCGGTGCCGGGGCACCACGAGTGGGTGCGGCCAAGGTGGCCACGCCAGGGTCCTTCCTGCTCCTAAAACTTTATCCCAGCCTTTTCTCCCACCCTGACAAGGGAAGCTGGGAAGGTTTCTGGCTCCTTATCATCCCCAAATTCCCCCCCAAATCCTTCTCCCCGTCCCAGGAGCCCCAGCAAGGACGGCAGGGCAGCCCCACACCCTCTCACTCAGATCCATGAAGATTAAATCATATTAAAAAAAAGGAAAAGATTTAACTACACCGAACAATCATCCCTTTTAATATCCACAGATAAAAACTGTAATTGTTTCCAAGGAGAACGAGGTAATTCCAGCTCGGTTTTATGGAGTTTTTGGGCTATAAAGTCCCCGTGTGAAATCTCCCGGAGGCTGGCGCAAAGGCCGGGCTCGCAGGGGGGTTATTTGGATTATTTTATTTAAAAGGCAGCCGGAAAATATGGAACAATTACCCTTTAATTCAAGGTGTCCCCGGGGTTTTCTCCGCTCCCAGCTCTCTGAATACCCGAGGATCGTGAGCAGCTCAGAGAAAGCAGGGCCAGGGCACGCAGGGCTGCCTGCCACCAGTCCAGGTGTGTGTGCACAGCCCCTGTGTGCCTGCACACGTGTGCACACAGGTCCTACACGCCTGTGCACATGTGTACCCGTGCCCCACGTGCCCCTACACGTGGCACACCCATCCCTGCAGCCAGGCCGTGATTAACAACGAGCAGGCGCTTCCCGGGGTGGGATGGATTTGTATCCCTGGGAAGACAAAAGTCACTCCTCATCTGCCCCCCTCTCCCCGAGCCCTGCGAGGTTTCCTGACATCATCTTCTCCCCTGTCAGGCTGGAAGTGTCAGCCCTAATCCTGACTGACAGCAGCTGTTTAACACCCTCACTCCAGGCAGGAGCCTCCATTCATCCGTCCTCCCGCAGCCCCAGCCCTGCCTCTTCCCGCTCCCCATCACACCAGGACGACTCTTGGAGCTCTTTGATCCTTCCCCCAGCCTGCACAGAGTCCCACAGGTGACAGGGGTGGTGACAGCCCCCCACACCCCACAGCACAGTGTGTTTTCTTTCCCGGGAAGGACAGGACCTTCCCAGCTGCTCTGCAGGGGAACGGCTTCCCCGCTCAGCTCTCCTATCTGATGTCCCTGGCCTCGTCCTTGCGCTTCCCCGCGCGTCCCTGGAGGATAAGAGACCGTCAAACAGGAGGAAAACGCTGTGCCAGGTCCTTTCCCCGGCTGGCACAGGCAGGATGGAGTGGGCTGGGGCTGGGCTGGGCTGGCTGGGAAAACCCCAAACCCCTTCCTGGCCATCCCATCCCTGTCCCTGCTGCCAGAGCTGGGGATGCTGCTGCCTGCAGGAGTGGGAGAGAGCAAAAATCGGGGAAAGAAAGGGGAAGGGCAGGAACAGAGCGTGTTGGGGGTGCTGGTGGCACCCCCAGTGCCACCTGCCAGCCAGAGCCTTCTTGCCAGGAGGGTCCCTGGGGATGGAACAGCCTCATCCTTTTGGCATCCAGCTGCACATTCCACCTTGGCACCTGGGCACATGGACAGGTCCCTGCACACAGGGGCACCCACGTGGCATCCCATCCTGCTCTCCCTGGGCAGGAGGGGACGGATCAGACCCCCCCCTCCACCCCAGGGTGGGGAGCAGAGGGAAGCTCAACCCCCCCACCCTCCCCCAGATGCACTCCCCGAGCTCAATTATTCACCTGCCACCAACACCCCAGGGGAGGGGGCACCACGTGGGAAATACAAAGCCTGGCACGTCTAGGGGTGCCCACCCCGTGTCCCACGGCTGGCACAGCACCCACACCCGTCTGTGCCGTGGGGAAAAGGCTCTGACACCCCCCCAGGCAGGCGCGGGCTGCGCCGAGCGGAGCGGTGGGCACCGCCGTGCCAAGCCTGCTGCTGCCCTCTGCCGCAGTGAGGCTGCTGCCAGGGAAATCCTCCTCCCGGGGAAATCCTCTTCCCAGGGAAATCCTCTTCCCAGGGAAACCCTCCTCCCAGGACCCACGTCAGCTCTGCCAGCAGCCCACGGCCCCGGCCTGCCCATCGGCACCCTGCTCTGGGAGAGCCCTGGGCTGGCTCTGCATCCCAGGACAGAGATGCTCTGGATCCCAGGACAGGGATGCTCTGGATCCCAGGACAGAGATGCTCTGGATCCCAGGACAAGGATGCTCTGGATCTCAGGACAGAGATGCTCTGGATCTCAGGACAGAGATGCTCTGGATCCCAGGACAAGGATGTTCTGGATCCCAGGACAGGGATGCTCTAACCCCAGGACAATGAGGACAATGAAGCTCCACACCTCAAAGCTTGCTTTGGACTCCAGGACAAAGATGCTCTGAACCCCAGGACAGGGATGTTCCACACCCTGGGACAAGGATGCTCCATGTCCCAAGGCAGGGATACTCTTCACCCCAGGATGGGAATGTTCTGCCCTCCAAGATGAGGATACTGTGCACCCCAGGACAGGGACACTGCAGCCTCAGGCTGCATTCAAACACCAGCCACGGGGATGGGCAGGAATGTTGGATGTGCTGGGGGTCTCCCACTCCCAGGACACGCAGGAGAGCTGGTGTGGAGTACAGGGAGCAGCAGCAAAGGATCCTGGGTGAGCCTGGACTTGGGGAGCCACCAGCAAGGAGCCAAAACAGCGTGGGGATGGAAAACTCCCTCAGCTGAGACGCAATGGGATGGGAATGAGCATCCCCAGGGTCAGGGCTGTGTCTGCACAGCCATGCAGGGGGAAAGGACAGCGGTCCCCATGCCAGGGACAAGGATCCAGCCCCATCCATGTGCAGGGAGGAGAGCTCAGCACCCCCAGCCACTCATCCCACACCCCCTCTGCTCCCAACCCCACACCGGGACCCGCCGCGCCTTCGCAGAGCAGGCAGCCCTATTAACATAATTAATTATACCCGGGGCTTGTGGGTTATCTAATTATATACAAGCCTAGATTTGATTTTCCTTTTAATTAATTTTTATTATTTACAGGCAGCAGCAGCAACTGCCCGGGCATAGTCAGGGTAAATGCTCAGCAAAGAGCAGATCCCAAAGGAAAGGGGTGGCGGGGGGTGACACCCCTGTGACAGCACCCTGCACCCCAGGGCGTGGCAGGGAGACAAGGTGGGGTCCCACCAGGTGTGGGAAGGGGGGCACAGAGCTGCTTTGGGGGTCAGTTAAAGCCTGTGACTCGTCCTGCAGTGGGACGTGGAGCTGCCACCCAGGGACGGCTCCCACCTCAAAGTGCCACCAACCCGCAGGGATGCGACCTGCCCTGGGGTCCCCAAGGGGAGGTGTGGGTGCTGTGGGGCCCCCAAGGGGAGGTGTGGGTGCTGTGGGGCCCCCAAAAGGTCCCGGGCTGCCAGACCTCACTAGAGGGCAGCAGAATGCTGCCGTTCCCCGGGCTGGTGGCACGGGACCACCGGACCCGAGTGCTGGTGGCCACGTCCCCCTTGGGGACCCCCAGGACTTGGAGGCAGCTCTCCACATGGGGACCTGCCAGACCCTCCCTCAGGCTGCAAATTCCCCTCCAAATCCCCGTTCCACGCTCAAAAAGCGGGACCTGCAGCTGAACAAAGGCGCTGCCTGTGCCCTGCTCCCCTCGGCTCCCGGGAAAGCTCGGCCGTGCCAGGGGGGCTCGGGGTGCCAGGACCCCACTGCCAGCCATGGGGTGAGCCCTGCAGCTCCCAAAGAGGGGAGAGGTGAAGGAGCCCAGTGGGAGAGTCTCCCTAGAAGGTGCTGGTGCAGGCAGCAGTGTCATGGGAAGATGGGGGGGTGACAGTCCCAGCGGAGTGGATTCACGGATCCTCCACTCCAGCCCTGCAAAACCCAGAGAAGCTGGGGCTGCCCCATCCCTGCAAGTGTCCAAGGCCAGGTTGGATGTTTTTTTTCCTCCCCCACAGCAAGATTTTAACACAAACCAGGTGGGAGAAGGGCCAGGAAGGTGCTTTATGCTCAGTGACAAGAGTTAAAACCTTCAGGGCCGTGTCACGTTGCACCAGTCAGCAAATCCACCTCGAATCCGGTGTCTCTGCACTAAACTCAGCAGCAAAAAAAAACAAACCTCCATTTGAAGCCCAAAAATTCACCCTGAGCCTGTGCCAGGTGTAATTAAAATTTAAACCCCTTCCTCCCAGCACCCTGCTGTTTTCAAATGGGTACAGAAGGTGCTTTTGCAGCAAGGCTGGGCTCACCTGGTTAATGCAGAGGATTTTCCTGCCCTCCTGGGGAAACAAGTCAATAGTTAATTTTTTTTTTAGCTGCTGCAAAAAGCTGAGTGACCAGAAAACATCCTGCCCCTTTCCATCAGTAACTGGGCATCACCTGGGATGAGCTCCAAGCTCTCCATGTAACTCCTGAGATTGTGCAAAGCCCCCACCCTGAGCAAACACCCAACCCCAGGGCTGAGCCTTCACCCCCCAGGAGCCTGGAAAAGGAAGGAATGGCCAAGGAGCCAGCCTGGATAATGTTGTTTTCCCTGGGGAGTCACAAACCAGCGCTGATTGTACAAATCCCTCTGAACGAGGTGCTGGAGCTCATTCTGTGTTGCTGCAGCTGTGACTCCAGGCTGGGGCAGGACCCCTGCCTGCTTGGAAACACCAAAAATAACGTCTGAGCCCTTTCCAGTCACTCGGGAGACATCCCTTTCCTCTCCCCAGCTGATGCTAAAAGCCCTCCACTGCCCCAAACAGAATCACAAGAGTAAATTGATTTTTTTTTTTTAGCCAGGGCTTGGGGTCAGGAGCAGGATTAATCCCTGATGAACAAAGTTGGGTTTGCCTTCAGATGCTGCAAGCTCTCATCAGCCCCTCTCCAGGCTGTGCAGCCACCAAAAACCTTCATCCAGGCATTAACCACCCCACATTCCTGGGAATTACGGGGAGCACCAGCCTCCTCCTCTGCTCCCACCACTTCTCCAGGGATCTCCTCCACATGAAAGGGAAGAGCCTTTGAAGGAACACCTTTGGCTGCCCCACACCCCCTAAATAACCCCCAGGGCCTCAGGGAGACTCCAGTCCCTTCCCTGCATCCCCAGGGTAAAGCCTGCTCAGAAACCCTTTTAAAACCAGCTCTCAGAGCCAAAGGAGTAAAAATACACAAGATTATCATTATTATTTACTTGATAACCTTCAGATTTACTCAAGGCCTGTGTTTGCAACACGATACCAAGACTGTTATTGCTATTAATCTCTATTATTTACTTCTAACCTTTAAGAAGTGGCCTTCCCGCAGGCTGGGGCACATGTTTCGCATTTCCCGGAGCAGAAACAAACACTGGCAAGTGAAATGCTCTTAACAAGCTGCCAGGAGACCTTTTCCAGCCCCTCTTAAGACAAGGGAGAAAACCTCACACGTCGGAAAAACCTCCTCTGAGCTGCTTGGGCTGAACCCTGTGCGGGGCTCGGTCCGTATTCCCCCACTGCACATCCTGGGTGGAATTCCCACTGAGGGACCCCCCTTGCAGCTCCCAGGGAGTGGGGATGTGGCACAGACAGAACAGTTTTGCCTCATCCTCCCAGGGGGGGCAGCTGGAGGCTCCAGGTGAGTTTAAGGCACACGTGGAAGGAGCTGATTTTACCCAGAGGGAACGCGGCGAGCGGGTTTGTTGTGTTTCAGAACAGCTCGTTCCCGAGCTGCTCCCGACGGCAACCACGTCCCAAACGAGGGGTTCACTGCCTGCATGTCCAAGGAAAGAGGCATCAGGAGCGAGGCTGTGCCTGGTAACTGCATCCAGCTCATGGGAACATTCACGTTCCCCACGATTCTCACCCACGAGCCACGTCACCTTCTCCTCATCCCCCCCCTTCCTGCCACCAGCAGAGCTTGTGGCCTTAATTCAACTTTTTTTCAGAGAGAAAACACCGATGGACAGACCCCAAAGCTTCCTCAGAAGATGCCTCCTCTTCTTCTGTGTGCTTACAGGAGACCAGCCCCGACAGGCTCAGTCCCCTTCCCAGCACCAAGAGGGATGCAGGAACACCCTCCGAGCAGGAGCAGAGTGTCAGGGTGCTCCCAATGTCACGTTTGAGCCTCTGCATCCAATTAAAAATTATTCCCTGCCTCCCCCAAGCCTCTCTCCTGTTTGTATTGATGTGGATTAACAGAGGAAAAGCATGTTCTGCCTGAAATCAGCCTCAAAACACGAGGTGCAGACAAACCCCTCAACACCTCAGTGCTGCCACCGCCGCCTCATTAGAGGAACAAAACGACCTCGTGGTGCACAGGGTGGTTATTTCCTCCCTGCACTTGCTGCAAACACTGGAGGATTCAGCCCATCACCTGGCAAACCACACTGTGTGTGTCATTATTGTCATTCCTGCTTCCTCAACAACCCCGTTCCTCCACCTCAGCCCCAGCAGAAGGGGCACTCCCAGGTCAGTAAATCCACAATTCCTGAGCATTCCTGCACGTGACAGCAGAGCCGTGTCCCCCACACCACAATCCACTGCTGGGCACATGAGCTGTGCCATCTGGGAGTGCCATTTACCCCAATTACACCAGAAAACCCAAAATGCAGAGGGTGGATGCCGTGGGGAAGGAGCGAGGGCTCCGTGGGACAGCCCAGCAGTGGGGACAGCCATGGAGCAGGGAATGCTCATCAACCTCCATCCTCCCGCTCCACAGGCTGGAAAATTCCCCCCAATATCACTTAATCTGCCTGAGTAGCAGCACTGGTTTATCTTTTTAGGATTAAGGACTAATCTATTTATAGCGAGCCCAGGCACTGCGCTCCGGGCCAGGGCTGCTGCTCATCTGCTCCCTGGGGAATTATGGAGCTGTGGCCAGGACTAAAACTAAGGTCACCTGCCCAGGGCCAGGTGCCAGGGCCACTGTGGAAGCAGTGCCAGGAATCTGGCAGCAGAGGAACCCCCTCCTTGTGATTGCCAGGTTGTTTTGGAGCTGCAGGAGCAGGAGGAGAAGCCCCTGGGATGGACCCCCCCAGCCCGCTGGGTGTGTGACGATGCTTGGACAGCCCAGGAGCCCCAACAGGGACAGGACCAGGGCTGAGGGACGTGCCAGGCTCTGCTGCCAGCGCTGCTAATGAGGCCCTGCTAATTTGGAGGGCTGGCAGCAGCGGGCAGAGGTCACAGGCTGCCCACAGGCTGCTCCAGGCACGGGCTCTGCGGGAGAGCTGCCCCGCTGGGAGGGGTCAGAGCACAGGCTCTGCTCTGTCTCGGATCACAAAGCTCAGGAATGACCTGGAACTGCAGCTCAGGGAGGTTCCAGCAGCTCCAAAGAGGGCTGGGAAGGGACAGGACATTACTGCAGGGCCAGCAGATCCCCCTTCCCCTGCCCTGTGGCTAATCCACAGCCCGGCAGGAGGAGAAGGATTAAGAGCAGTGCTCTCCCGAGGCCCATGGCCCACCCCAAATCCATCACAGCACACCCCAAATCCATCACAGCACACCCCAAATCCATCACAGGACACCCCAAATCCATCACAGCACACCCCAAATCCATCACAGCACACCCCAAATCCATCACAGCACACCCCTCTCCCAGCAGGAGGATGGAGCTGAGGAGCATCCCTGCTTTGTGACCATCCCGCCCCACAGAGCCCTCGCTCCTTCCCCAGAGCACCCACCCTCTGCACTTTGCCTTTTGAGCGTTAATTAGGATATGCTAATTAGGATAGTGGGGCTCTGAGCTGGCAGGATTCACCCCTCCCACGGAGACCTCCTGGTTCCCTGTGCGTGGTCACTGAAGGGAGCTGAGGCTCCTGACAATTTGCCAAGGCAAACACGAGCAGGGCAGCTCTCGCCTCTCGGAGCGGCTCGTGCCCAAACGCTGCTGCCTGATTAAGAAGCATTTCATGCTCTGGGAGTTAATATTTCATCCAGAAGGATCCCAGGCTGGAGTGCACAAGCAGCCAGCTTGCCAGGCACGGGGGGAATCCTACCAGGATAACAAACCTGGGCTCTCCTTTCTGTCCCATCTCCCCTGCTCTGAGCCCACCCTGGGTGGGGATTGAGCCCCTGGGAAAGGGATCCTCCTGCACTGGGGGGGCACAGCCAGGGTGTGCTTGTCACTGGGATGCACGAGGTGACATTGCCACATGCCCTGGAGCAGAGCCAGGAGCGCTTGGTCCCCAGGGTGTCGCTTCCACCAGGTGCTGATGGAGAGGGGAATCCCGCAGGGAATTTCCACCTGGCAGGCTCAGAGCAGCCATCCACAGCCAGTCAGTGGAGTGTCCAAGGACAGCTGGGATGCCCAGACCCCTGTGGCCCACCCAGAGGCCACCACTGACCTGTGTCCTGTGCCACCTGCCCTGCCCCTGGATCTCCCTTACAGAGAGATTTGGGTTTTTCACCCAAATCCCCACTAAATCGAGGTTCTTTTTTCCAAGGTCAGTGCCCTGGAAAGTTCCCCCCTCAAGGTGACTCCTCAAGCTGTTGAGATCCAACATCTGCAGGATTTTCCCTTGTAATAATCCTGCTGAGATTTACCTAATCTCTGAGTGACTCATCTGCCTCCCTGTATCCCTTGTCCTAATTACCATAACCCTTCCTCAGCCTCTGGATCCTGCAATCTCCCTGCACGTCCCCCCTTTTCCATCAGACCATTCCAGCCCTGTTAGTGTTTCCCCAGGCCTGGAAACACTCCCTCCCTCCCATTAACACCTCCCAAATACCTGGCCAGGTTACAAACGTGGACAACCAGCCCCTGGCCAGGCTGGTTCCAGCAGAGCTGGGATTTCCTGGGAGCTGTGCCAGGGCTTCCCCAGCTGCTGGACCACGAGCCCTTCTGCCTCTCTGCTTATGTGGGATCAGGATCATTCTCTGGGGGCGGAATTCCCAACACAATCACAGAATGGTTTGGGTTGGAAAGGACCTTAAAGCTCATCCAGTCCCCCCCTGCCATGGGCAGGGACACCTTTCACTATCCCAGGTTGCTCCAAGCCCTGTCCAACCTGGCCTGGAACCAATCCAGGGACTGAGAGTCCACAAATTCTCTGGGCAAGCTGGAAAAAAAAATATCCTGACAAACCTTTCTCCCAATATTTCATATCCCCCGTTGGGGAGTGACAGTGACAGCCACCTATGGGGCTGTGACAGCCACTGCAAGGGGCAAAGAGCCCAAAATGCTTCCAAACCAGCACATCCCTTACAGGGAAACTCATCCAGCGCTTCCCAGCTCCACATCTCAGGTGACTCTGGGATTCTCCTGCCAGGGGCATCCAGCCCTGCCTCAGGCACCTTCTGCTCCAGCAGAACCTGCCAGGGATGGAGCTCTCTCCAGGGCAGGAGCTGAAGCTGAGCAGGGACCCAGCTCCAAGCCCAGTTTCCCCCCAGATCCCTCACGAAGACGTAACACTTGTTCACTCAACACGAACCAAACGCGGCCAAACTCCCCGAAGAAGCTCCCGAGGCCAAGAAATCTGCAACATTCCGAAGGAGAAACACATGTTTATGTGCATGGCAGGGAATCAGCTCACAAGAGTTCGCTGCACACAGGAAAACTGAGGGGAAGAAGGGAAAATATCCTCATCCTTCCCTGGTTTGGACAGATCTTGGCTGAAATATTCACTTGGGGTCTGGCTCGTTCAGGGTCCCTTCTCCTGGAGGTCTTGGTGGGAAGAGCTGGAGATCAGACACATGATGGGCAAACTCTTCCCATCCTACCCCAGGCATCTTTTAAAGACATGAAACATAACTCTGAGAGTCAAAAATGAGGGGCCATGGGGGTTCACATCGCCAGGCATCACCTCCTCGCCCCGAGCACGGGAAAAGGCAGGTCCTGGGCTGGCTAAAATGAATCCTTGTTTATCCCAGGCCAGGCCAGGCAGCGCCTTCCCCATGTCCTCACTTCAACGGTGCCTCCCCAACCTCATTCTTTCACTGGCAAAAACAGGTCACCATCTGCTGTGCCTCCTGACTCTGGCTAAGTGACAGCCCCTGCCCCTGCAGGAGATCCAACTGCTCCTCAAACGCTTTCCCCAAAGCCAGGGAGTACAAAGATCCCTTCTCCAAAGCAGATGACCAAGGACATGGTGGGGGGGGGGGAGGCAGGGGTGAAGGCTGTCACAAGAGGCCTGCAGGCTATGAAATAATGACCAGGAACAGCTGCCACGTTCACCAGCTTTCCCCAAGGAGACCTGCAACTTCCACCTGCGG
Source organism: Pyrocephalus nanus (assembly GCA_038380795.1). Taxonomy (NCBI): domain Eukaryota; kingdom Metazoa; phylum Chordata; class Aves; order Passeriformes; family Tyrannidae; genus Pyrocephalus; species Pyrocephalus nanus. The sequence continues at coordinate 4,953,271 of CM076285.1, read as the reverse complement.
GGAAGGAATTCTACCTGCTCCTCTTCCAGCATTTATTTTCCATCCTGAAGGCCCACAGTGACCTGGGGTGCAGATGTGATGGAGGTGACAGGCACAGGCAAAAGACCTCCAGCTCCCCCAGCTCTGCTGTTCCAGGCTCTGGAGCAGAAACCAGGAGGTTTTAATATGAAAAAAAAAATAAAAAAGGCTGCAAAAACAAGAGCCAGGGAAAAGCTGCCTCCCCTCTCAGGGAGCCTCCGGGCCTGGCTCCGACCCTGCTGTGCCCTGGGCAGCTCCAGCCTGGCACCTTTCCATCTCCTGCTGCTTCCTGACAGCCATTCCCGGGGAGAAAAGCTGTTCCTAAACGCCTTCCCTGCTGCACAAGGCAAGTGTCCCCCTCACTGAGTGACTGGTTCACTCGGTCACCGTCCCACCAGTGACACTGCCTTGCCAGCCAGGAGAGCGCTGGTGCTTCACTCACAGGAGGGAACTGAACCCACACCCCACACAAGCTCCCAGTCCTCTTGGCTACCTGGACTGCTCTTCTTCCCGGGGATAAGATTTTAAAGTGCTGGGTTTGACCTCAAAGCTCTTCTTTGGGAGTGGGAAAAAAAAACCCAAAACTAAACTATGGTAAACAAAACCCCCCCGAATATCAGTGAGTGCTGGGATGGGAGGGAGGGAGGGGCACAGGACCCTCTTGTTCCCGGGACAGAAAGGGAAGTGGGATTAACACCTCACTCTGCTCACAGGAGTCCTTCAGCTGGAGCCCCCAAGGCAGGGCCAGCTGAGCTCTGCAGGGCTCTGGGGGGATTGTCCATCCCTCTCCTGCCAGGCACAGTGACAGCCCAACAGTGGCCAGAACTGCTCTGCCACTGCCACAGCTCCAGATTCATCTCCCCAAACCTCACCCAGCCGCGCTTTCTCGCTGCTCCAATCCCCCAAATCCCCGTTCCCCAGCCCTCCACCCCCCTCCCCGGGTGCCCTGGAGGCAGCAGCTCTCCTCGCCCTGACACTCTGCATCCATCCCCTCTGCATCCATCCCCGTATCCTGGCATGTCCCGCCGGTTGCCATGGCAACGGGCCCGTTTGGAGGAGAGGGAGGTTTATTATCAGTTTCTCTATTGAATAAAAACCTCGGATGGAATTTTGTTTTCTCCCCGCTGATGCAAAATGTCACGGATTTGTTCCTGACCCCGCTGAAGCTCCTTCTGTGTTTATAGATTATCCAGGGCAACTTTCAAAGGGTGTCTTCTTACCCGTGGAGAGGGATTATGTGCACACACCTCATCAGGGCAGCAGCTGAATCCCTGGGAACAACTCACCCCGAGCCCCCGGGATAAACCGCAGAGAGCAGCATCCTGGAACAAAGCTCCTCTGGACACTTCCCAACCCTCAAGAAACGTGTTAACTGTTGTTAATTAAACAGCAATCAGCTGTTTCCAAGCGACAAAATTTCCCCCACGCACCAGGGGGGGGCCCTGAGATCAGTCCCGGGAGGTGCAGAGCGCTTTCTGCTGAGCAATTCCACGTGCTCCAGCGGGAACAGAGAGGCTGCAGAGCTCCAAGACATCCATGAATGAGGCCCCGAGGCTGAACACCAGAGAAGCAGAGCAGCAGGTTTATGAGTCAGTCGCAGGAATGTGAGAAAACTGGGTAGGAAACGCTAAACAAATGGCAGATTTCTTTTTTTTTTTTTTTTTCCCAGGCTCTGTAGCAGTGCCAAGGACCCTTCCCACGCAGGCCAATTCCCCTTTTTTTTTTTTTTTTCCCCTCCTCACATCAAAAGCTCTTCAAAATTTGTTCCCATCACGCTTTCGGGCTGACACGCTCCCCGGCCTGTTCTCTGAAGGACAAGGATGTGACTCCAGAAACACTCCAGAGTGTTCCACGGGGTTTTAAAAGTCAGAGGGGAAGCAGCAACAGGGAAACTGGAGAGCTGCAGCAGCACTGTGAGCTGATCTCCAATCACTCCCAGGACAGGAGATTCCTAGAAACACACGTGAGCCTGAAAATCCCATTTCACTGCGGCCCAGCGAGCCCTGCCCGGGCAAAGAGCCCTTCCTGGAAAAGCAGGGAGAGCCATAAAATCCTCAGGTTTCATCCCCGAGGAGTTGTGTAACATGTTTGCAGGAGCAGCCCCTGGAGCAGAGGGAGAAGTGGCTCGGGTGGGGTTTGGGAAGGGGGGGCTGTTTGTGTGCCGGGTCCATGGCGAGCCCAGGGTGGAAGTGCCGGGCTCGGAGGGGGCTCCCAGCAATTCCAGGGTGGGCTCTGGCACGAAGGTGCCAGCTGGGGACGGGGAGCAGAGCTGGGAAGCAGCCACTTGAGAAGCCACAGCACAGCCCTTGCTGCATCCCCGCTCTGATCCCAGGCACGTGCAGCTCCATCTGGCACGGGGCAGGACAGCTGGACAGCTGCTCCCACCGGGACACGAGTCACCCCCAGCTCCCACCAGCCATCCCTTGTGACCCCTGGGATGGCTCTGTCATCTCTGAGGGATAAATCCCAGGGGTACCATCACCCCACGGGACTCTGCTCTCCCTCCCTGGCAGGGCAGAGGCAGGTGCCCCGCCAGATGGCACATATTTATTTATGGACAAGCTCTTTTGGGCCAGGAACCTGCCCATGCTGGGCTCTGGTGGTTAGCAGGGACACCCCACTGTGGGACACCCACGGGCTTGGTCACCCGGACCTGTCACGCTCAGCCAGGTGACAAACAAAACACGTCCTGTCCCCCCCCCCCCCCCAGCTCTGGGATTTGCACTGGGGCTGTGCAAGGCAGACAGCAGATGGGAAATCAGGCTGTAGCCAAACTGGGAATAGCAGCTCAGTCCCTGGTAATCACAACCTACAGCTGCAGAGCTGCCCGGGCCAGGCTGGCACACAGGGCATGGACGACACTCCTGATGACACGACGAGTCCAAGGGCAGCACAGGCAGCCAAGTGAAAACACCTTCTGATCACTGACACATCTCCTGTGTCTCGTCAGGGAGCTCTACAGAGAGGGAGCCATGGAGGAGGCAGCACCTGCTGACAGGGGAAGGTGACCTCCAAAGCCTCTGACGTGTGGCCCTGGCACCACCAGAGCCACCATTCCCAGCTTTGGCTGCTGGAAAGGACATCCCATCCCCTCTGCCCACGCTCCCACAACCAGGTGAACATCTGCCACACACAGAGCCTTCCAAGGGCAGAGCATCTCACCCTGCCTGCAACAGCTTCATGGAATGGTTTGGGATGGAAAGGGCCTTAAAGACCATCTCATTCCACCCCCTCCATGGGCAGGGACACCTTCCAATGAAGGAGGTCACTGTCCACCCTCAAAACATCCTTGTCAAGGGAACAGGGATCATCTCCCACCCGTGTTCTCCCCAGGTCTCCACCTCAACTCCTCCCTTTGTCTCACACCAAATGCAAAACACCTCCAATCAACTCTGCTGGTGCTTTATGACCCTTTTCCCTCTGGACTCCAGGCGAGCAGGAAACATTCCCTCAGCCTTTATCTCAGGGCCATTCCCATCCGTTTGCTGCCTCAGCTCCACAGCAAACACGAGGGAGACTCCAGATAATGGGAGTTTTATGGGGTGTGGAGACACAGCACGACAATGGGAACGAGGGGCCGGGCCGGGATTGAGCAGGCAGGACTCAAGAGCTCTGTGCCCTGCCAGGCTCCACTCCAGCTTGGGAAATCACTTGATGAGGCTGCAAATACATTTCTTCCCCTTCTCCTGGGAGGTCCTGAGCAGGCACAGATTTAATGCTGCTCCATCCTTGCCCTGTATCGATCAGCTATCGGAGCTCTGGAGCTCCCATCCATTAGGGAGAGGCTCCTGCTGCATTAAAGCCCTGTGGCTGCAAGTCAGGAGCCCTCACAGCCTGATTCCAGCAGCAATTCCCTTCTCTGTCATTGCATTTCCAATATGAGGCTGATCCCTGAGAGGTCACATTCGTTCCCATCATCAAAAACTGCAAACTGGACGAGCATCCCTCCCCATGGGACACAGACTGGGAACCCCTGGGCTCCAAGGCTGACAGCCTGTCACAATACCAGCCAGGTAGGCAGCAGGTTTTTACCCTAAAAACCTGACAGAAGGGCTTTTTTAATCCCTCCATTTTGGAGCAGATCTGGTTTCCTTAACCCTGCGACAACGCTCTGCCACACAGGGCTGGTAATTTCCTCTCCAATTTCTCAGCAGTCCCTCCAGAGCAGAGCAGAGCACAGCAGATTTCCCTAATTCACATTAGCAGCACCATTTGCCTCGCCAGCCACAGAAGGAGCACCTGAGATGAAAGCAGAGCTGCTGCCCTTGGGTTTTGCCTCTCCCAGGCCCCACCAGGGGCTCTGCCCAGCGAACAGGAGATGCCAAACCTCTCCTAAAGAGCAGAAAAAAAAATCTATTCCCATCCCAGGCTGTCAGACGCCGCGGATAATTGATACACGGATCCAGCAGATAAAGAAATCAGCCATTCTTCCTGCTGGAGGCCCCTTCTGCCTCGGGGGCTCCCAGAGCTGGGCAGCCTCTGACCTTGAGTTCCCGCATTAATGACGGAGCAGGGATATCACACACTCAACTCAGCCCATCCCCTGGGGTTTCACTTTCTCCTGGCCCTGCATAATGGCAGCTTTGTCCTCAGCTAAAGGAAGGAGCAGCCAGTTTGTTGCAAGGCCCGGCTTGTTCTCCCAGATAAGCCCCGGTGAAAAATGTCACCTGCTGATTTCATCCACCCCAGTGTGTGCCACTTTAGCAGCTGCTCTGTCCCAAACACCCATTAGCATCAAACAGGTGGAATAATACCAGTGTGTACAGCATCCATACATAAACATGAGGGCTGGAGGAGAGAGGCATTTCAAGCTCCCAGCCCTGGCTCAGAGCTGCTTTGTTTAGGAGGGACAAGCCCAGACTCACAACGAGCTCCGCTGCAGCATCCAGGGGCAGAATTCCCAGCAGCTGGACAAGGGGGGGAGCTCCCTGCAGCCCTCACCCAGCTCAGGGCAGCAAAGCAGGACCCTCAGGGGTGCCAGGGGTCAGTGGGGCAGTGCCCAGCAGCTCAGCAGAGCGCTGGGAATTCACTGAAAGCCATTTCCAAGCTAACCCAAACTGTTTAGTTCCGCTGCCCTTTGCACAGCCCTGTTCTGGTTCCTTGCTGGAGTAAATGGAAGGCTTGGATTCAGCTCAGCACACGAGCAGCAGAGCCCATATGATAAATTACCTTTGCAGGCACGGAGGATTCACCTGGGACAGAGCCATTACCTGGTAACCAGGAAACCAGCACGGGTTATCGGCGTCACACCTGCCTTCACCCGCACCGGGAGCGCGTGGCAGGCTCAGCTCCCCCGTCACTCCTGGGAAAAGCAGCCCCAGCAGCCTCACCCCAAGTCGCAGCAGGAGCGTCCCAGAGGTTGGCAGCTACTCCCAGCCCTCCTGGGGTGTTTAAATTTACTGCCATCATTAAGGGCGACGACGCGAACGCGGAACGCGAGGCGTTCTCGTGATGGATCTGGGGCTGGAGAGGAGTTAACTGAGACACACAGCATTTGTCTTGCTTTGAGTAATTATCCTTGCAGGAAGGATCCCAAGCTTCCCAAAGCAAGTCTGCTGTAATTTCTGCCACCTCCCTGACCCCTCCTGTTTTCAGATCTCAGGCTGAGCTGCACAGAAAGGCTGGCTCGTTAAGGAACAACTCCAGCAGGCTGGGATGGAGTCCCCCAGCAATCAGAACACTCTGGAGTGAGCACTGAACGCTGCTGTTTCCACTCCACGTGTGGAGCCCTCCCTGTGCTCGCACAGCTCTGCTGTGGGGGCACTTCTCTCTGTGCCTCACTCGCAGTTTCCTTGACAACACTTCTATTTTTTTAATAGAATCCCTTTTTTTTTTTTTTTTCTTTTCCTTGCCCCACTCCACGGCAAGATCAGGCCTGGCTTTGAATACCATGAATATGAATCTGCAGCACACCCCAAAAGCCTGTGTGTGACACCAGGTCCCTGTCCCACAGCTCCCAGTGTGACCAGCAAGGCAGGAGCTAAAGGAACAGTTGGGAAGGTTGGAATTATTCAGCTGTGAATGATGCAGTTCCCTCCTCCAGATTTTCCCCTGCTAGCCTGACAGTATTTTGTTACCCTTCAGCTCCTCCACAGAGAGGGTTGTCAGGAATTGGAATGGGCTGATGGGGAGGCGGTGGAGTCACCACTCCCAGAGGTGTTAAAGATATGACTGGACGTGCCCTGAGCGGGTTGACAAGGTCTGATTGATCAATCAAAGGTTGGACTCAATGTTCTTTGAGGTCTTTTCCAACCTTAATGACTCTATGATCTTGTTTTCAGCGTCAAGGGAGGAGAGAGAAGGGAAGAAATCCATGGATCACACCCACCCCAGCAGGAGCTGCTCCAGCCCAGGTCACCCCACGGTCCCCCGGGTACAAACACTGCAGCTGCCTCCTCCAGAGCACCACCCAGCCCCTCCATCCCCAGGGAGTCCATCCCATCTGCATTTTATCTCCCCTGTGCCTCCTCTGATGGCAGGAAACCCTCTGACTCACTCACTGCCCCAAGCAACACGCACAGAAGGACCCACGTCTCGCTGTCAGGACGACTCAAAGATCTTCCAGCCAAGCAGATGCTGCCCTGCCCTCCCTGCCAAGGGCTGGAGTGATGGGATTGAAGTGTTCTGCGGGAACACATCGATCCCATCAGAGCTCTCAAAGGAGCAGGAGGCTCTGCCTGCACTCCCAGCTCACAGGCAGCAGCCAGGATTAGATGTCAACACGCTGCTGCTGTTCTAACATCTCCCCCCAGCCCCACTCAGCCTGGTGGGGGTTTCACCGCCCTGTTGCTCAGGAAAATGTGTGACTCCGCTGCTAAAGCCATCTCTAATCCACACAAGAACGTCCTCTTCCCTTTCACTGCTGCAAATTGAACCAACAGTAAATCAGGAGCAGCAGCAGCAGCACAGGCTGCCTGCATGTGGAATTATCCACGGCCAGAGGTGCCCCAAAGCACCGAGCCCAGCCAATTGGAATGACCAGCTCAGCAGGCCCGTGCCACCCAGAGAGCTGATGATCCCCCTGGGTGACAAGGACGAGGAGCAAACGGCTCCAGAACAGTAGCCCAGGGAGGTCACGAGCCCCACAAACACAGGGCCCTGCCAAAGACAACCCGAGGGCTTCCCGAGTGTTATTTCAGCCAGGGGGGGGTCACACTGTGCTCCACGTTCCCTGCAAACACTGCAGATTCTGGGAGCCCCAGCCTTCCACAGCCTGCCATCCTCGGGCTCCCTGCACGTGCATCCCCCTCAGGGGGAGAATCCAATCAGTAAAGCACTCCAGCCACCCACAGCCAGCCCTGCTGTCCCACAGAGCAGCTTCAGGAACCACAGAGATTGCCCCACACCCTGGGAGCAGATTCCCTCCTCTCCCTGGCTTTGTGCAGCCCTGAAGGGGTCACGTTATCACTGCTTTTGGTTCCCCACTTGGCACAGAGAAATGATTCCTTACCTGCTGCTTTCCCCCTTCTCAGCTCTTCCAATCCATCCACAGACTTGGGTCGGGGATTTTCCTCCAGCTTTGGCTCCTGGTGTCCCTCGTTGGTCTCCACCTCCAGAGCTGAGCCCTGTAAGAAGAGAAGGCACAGATAGACCCCCTCAAAGCCCAGCACTGCTCCAGCCCCTGCCAGGATAAATCAGCTGCTCTGGCAGCCTCAGCATCCCACCCACAGCTCTTTCCAGGCACAAGGTCCTTGCTGGTTACACCCCCAGGTACCTGGTGCCAACCACACCCCTGGCACGAGGATCTGCTCCACACTCCAGGCAGGGGCAAGAGCCCAGGAAGGGGAGCTCTGTCCTGGGTGGAACCCAAAATCTGCCAGTCCATTCCACGTTTTCTTTCTGATGTGTCCCCCCCCCCACGTCAGCAGCAGCAGGATCCAGCCTGATTACGTGGCATGAAGAAGAATTCGGGTTTCACTTACATCACTCCATGCACTGATGATGGTGATTCAGGTTGGGATGAGGTAACTCACTGCAGAGCTGGGCTGTGGGTCCAGCTGTGCTCCGAGAGACCTGCAAGGCTTAAGACTCAGTTTGTTAAAACCCAGTTAAATAAATGGTTTATAACCTTTTACCTAAAAACACGCCCGGAGGGTGGGCAGGCCCTGGCACAGCTTTGCCCAGAGAAGCTGTGGCTGCCCCATCCCTGGATGTGTCCAAGGCCAGGTTGGAGCAAACTGGGATAGTGGGAGGTGTCCCTGCCCAGGGCAGGGGGTGGGATGGGATGAGATTTAAGGTCCCTCCCAACCCAAACCATCCCAGTGTTTCTCTGAAGAGCCAGCCACGATTCCTGCACCTTCCCTCCCCACGCAGAGTCACTCCACTCTGTTTCTCATTCCTAATTGCTCCAAAAGTAGCATTTTAAGTGATATAAATATGGATGTGATTAAGTGTTGTCTCCAATTAAAGCATCAGCAGCTGAAGCTGCCTGGATGTTAAGTGAAAAAAAAAAAAAATTAACAAGAGGAACAAGTGACTTATATCACACAGGGATATCTCAGCTCCAATTAAGTGCAGGATATTTTTTATACCAAGTAGCCTTTAATTAGCAAGACATTTTGCTTTAGTGCACAGTAACAAAAAGGGAGAAAATGTTAAAAAAACAAACAAAACAAGAGTGTGGTGTTAAAACAAACAAACAAAAAAACCCCACACAACAAGGAGCTGGAACTTCCCAGTGTCCCAGTCCAAGTGGTTGATCATCCCATAGCCAACGGGGACTAAAAATTTGTCCTAGCAGTGGGAAAAATCTGATAAATATTAGAAACACGACACCATTTGCAAAGAACATATTTCTCTGATGGCAAAGCAAAGCAGAGCTGATTGGATCCTTATCTCACCCAGAGACAGCACCTTATATTATTTAAATAAATTACACAGATCAGTGGCCTTTTCCACTGCTAAGGAAGGGAAAGGGACTGGGATCCAGGGCTCCCAAAATCCCCCCATTGTTACCCCAAAACAATCTCCCCATTCAGGTGCTGCCAAGGCTGGGGGTTGAGCCTTGTCCAGAGGGTTTGGCAACAGATCTTGGACAGCTCTTGGGAAAGTTCAGGGCTGTTGTTCAGTTTGTTTAAAGGTAAGTTTACACTTTTTTTTTTTCTTCTTCTTTTTGAAAGGCAGGGAACTGTTCCTGTCTGCAGCACCATCCCCTCTCCAAGGGCAAACAGCTTTTCCCACCAGCAATTCCAGGCCACGGGGAACCGACAGCGATCAGCAACACCGGGGGCCACGGGCACACTCGGGCCTTCAGGGGAAAGATAAGTTAACAAAATTTAAAGATCAATTTAACCCTAATGAGCTGCAATAAATTCATCAGGAGCCAGAGGGAAGGTATTTTACTGCAAGAACTTTATTGCACTACGTTCAAGTGCTGATCCAGGTGTTGTGCCTACGGGACACGGGCGCAGTGACATCCCCTCCGTTCTGGTGACAATCTGCACTTTTCACTATTTTTCCCCCCTCAATTAAGGCTGCAGAGTTCATAGCATATGATAATTAGTACATTATTAATCAAGAGTAAAACTAAGGGGGAAGAATGCAAAGTTATACATAGAGCACATAAAATTTGTTTTATTGTTGGTTTCGTTTTTCAGAAGGACGTGGGGTTTGGGTTTTAATCCAGCTCAACACCTTCCCCCTCCCCCCCCCCCCCAATCTGACTTCCATCATTTGTCAAATCAGCTTTAACTAAACACCAGTATTTCATTTTACTCAAAAAACATCACTTTTCACTTGCAGGGACAGTTAAGAACATCAGGCTTGTGGTTGGTGAGGTCGGTAACTTCAGCACCATCTCCCTTCCACCCAGACTCAGACACCACCAGACACCCACACCACAAACACTTTTTGCATCTCCTTTGTCTATGAAAGGCTCAGAAACGTTCCACGTGGTACAGGGAGGAAGGAGCTCGAGGCAGGGACACACTGGATTGTGGGGAGCCCCCTGGATCTCCCCTGAGGGGCTCGACAAGTACCTGTATTTTTTTTTTCTGCCTTTTTTTTTTTTTTTGCTTAAATTTATAAACCTCTCCCAGGAAGAGGACTCTATAAAGTCTGTTACCTGTGGTTTTGCACAGTTAAGCTGCAGACTAAAAGCAGGAGTCTGGAAGAGGGGGAAGTCCTGGGCAGGCAGTTGCTGAGGTATCAGGAAGAGATGGGTACGAGGCCACACCTGCTGCAGGTACAGACCCAACACCAGCCTTTGGTGCTCCCCAGCAAAGCATCCCAGGACACTAAACCTGCATCCAAAGCCTTCCAAGGATGGATATTCCAGACAGAAGCCGCTGCTGGGGCAGGGCACTACAGTAACGTGTTTGGTAGAAGCAGCCTGGCCAAAAAATTGCTCCTTAGAGGCTCTAAAACTGGCTTGGTTCATTCACTGGCAGCACCAAGGGCCCCACAGAAAGGAGGTGGTGCCAGTCCACCCTCCAAAAACCAGCGTGGTGTTCCTGGGCTGAGCAGTGACAGGCCTGCTGGTGTGGAACCAGAGACTCTCCCTCCAAAAGAACCTAATAAAAAAATAACAAGGCAGTAAGTGGTTAAACTGAACTGTACATGAGGGCAGGCCTGGGACATCCCCACCCCAGGCACTGACTCATCTTTACCTCACAGGGTACAAATGAGACCCTCCCCCAAATCCTGATTTCCTGTGCTCAGCCAAGGCAGGGAATCTGGACAGCAGCAAAAAGCCTCTTTGTCCTCCTTATGACAGATAAATTAATTTTAAGTCCTTGTCTGAACTGCCCCTCGCTCACCCAGGACACTTTGGAACATCAGTCTTCTGCCAGGATAGATTTTCTGTCCAGCAACAGAAAGATAATTAACATTTCAGCCAAATTCTTTGGAAAAAATCAGACTGACACACACACACAGAGAAAATCACACACACACACACACAATCTCCCACCACTCAGAAAAGGACTTTAGCAGATTCCCCAAAGGTATCAGGCAGTGAGATTTCTGTTAAAGCCCTCCAGGAGTTTTGTTTTTTTTTCCACACCTGAACTCCAGGACACAGACATCACCCAATCTCTAGGATGTGCCCAAACTGGGCTTAAGGCTGTCAGACTGTTCCCAGACAGCAACAAAGGCTCCTCCTCCTGTCTCTGCCAGGTCCCAGCAAGGTTAAAAAACAAAAGGCAACTCCATTTAAAAGAGTTTAAAAAAGAGGAATTCATGTCTCAGGCCCTGACTGGGGGGTGCTTCCCTCAAATCAAGAAAATAGTTTCTGCACAAGCCAATGCTCTGCTGGTTTTCCTTAGACATAAAGTTTACTTTATTTCTTTTCTTAAAAAGTTAAAAATACAGAAGGTTCAGAAAGTGATTTTCTCCTTGCAGGTGTTCAAACTGCAGCTTGAGGAGAAAAACAATCCTTCACTGAAATGTTTCTCTTAATTGGGGGGAGGGGGGATTTCTTTTATTATTATTTTTTAATTTTTTTTTTTTTTTTCAATCATCATCACCCTTAGGACAGAGGTTGAGGAGCACTGACTCCACATCGCTAATCTGATGACGTAGTTTGATTCCAGATTCACATTTCCAGGTGCCAAGAGTCCAGAAAAGAGCCATGTTAAGTTGTGCCTTCGTTTGAGACCACGTTTTTATTGAACACAGCAGTGACCGTTGGCATCTTTGAAGCGTAACCTCATCTTAGGTCGGTATTTCTCAAGGTAAAGCAGCTGTTTGGAATTGAAAGCTCCCCTCCTTTTCCTAAAACAGAGAGAATGAAGGCTCAGATCAGTGGGGAAAGCACTGCTTCAGTCACCTTATAAATGCCAAGGCAGCTGAGAGCTCCCCTCAAAGCAGCGTTTGGGCTCGGATTTGTGTCCATCAGCACTGCCAGGAAGGATAACCCAGCCCCAGCACAAGTTCATCACCTGCCTGCCAGTCTTACAATAAAAATCTAGCAAATTCCAGCATGTTTTCTGGGAGTGGGAGAGTTTATTTCCATCACCTGCAGAAGAGCACTAAGGTCACCCTCTCCTGCAGGTGCCCCTTATTAGCTAAGTGAGACCCTGACATTCAGATAGGGAAAGATAAGAGGTTCTCAGGGGGAAAAAAAAATAAGCTTCTAGGTATCAAAGGCAGCATACCCAGGAAGAGACAAAAGGAATTTTAAAGAAGAAAAAATTCAGGAGAAAAAAAAAATAAAAATCTGTTGACAGCAATACAAAGATAACTGGAGACCCTGGGAAGCCATAAAAGGATAAATTGCTTTTTTGGCGAAGCTCATTCAACACAGATCTCACCTGCTGAGCTTCATTTCAAGAGCTGATGTTATTTCCAAACCAGAGCTCTGCAGCCTCATCCTTGCCCAGTTCTATTTCCCAGACATTTCTGGGTGGGTCTCACTCACCCAGGACACCCCTGGCAGTGCTGCAGTTCTCACCCAACCTGCTGGCCCAACCTCACCAGGATTTTTTTTCTCATTTTTTTAATTAATTAGAAGCAATTTTTAATGTCCCAGCCTGGACACTTTTTTCTCCCCTCCAAAAAAATCAGAATCTTTGAGCCTTTGATAAATGGCTTGATATACAAATCCAGATTTTGAAAGGAGAGGGAGAGAGTTCACCTGCTAATCCTCATCCTCAAAGAGAGGGAAGGGCCCCAGGCTCAGCATTCCCAGCAAAACTGTGCCCATTATACCATCATATATATATATTTTTAGTATGTATTACATACTAAAAATCAAGCAAGCTCTGCTGAAGGCTCAGGCTGGTCAAACACAGCAATGAAGTGAAAGATTTAAGTTTAACTTACTGCCTTATGAACTCAACTGCCTCCTCATACTTCATCCCACATTCAATGAGAGCAAGTGCAACCAGAACAGGAGCCCTGCAGGAGAAATCAATATTTAAGGGAAGATCCGGAGAAAGGACACGTTGAATCCTTCAAAACTCATCAAATTAATCTAAAAACACAAACAGCTGAAGTATTTTCTCTTTAAGCATTACCTACAGAAAGACATTTGCCTGCTGAGTGCCTAATGTAAAATGTCTTTTTAAGGAGACGAGCTCTGCTTCCAGCACACACCGAAAGGAAATAAAAATCAATAGCAGCTCCTTAGTGTTTGGGGCGTGAAACCATAATTCTCCATTTTTATGCTTTCTTATTTCCCCATAAGCTCATTTTCTACTTTGTAATACCCTCCTGCATGCCTTTGACACTGCAGATTTAGCTGTATGGGAGACAGATCTGTGAAGCACCGAGCAGATGACTTTATAGAGAGAGAGAGAGATTTATTTTTTTAAATGCATCCTGTAAAGGAACTGGGCGTTCCAGGGGCAGCAGAACAGAACTTTTTACCTTGGAATCCACAGTTTGGAAAGTCAAGTGTGAAGAACAAGCAGAAATCCCAAGTACACACTGACTTTTCTCCTGGATTGATGTTCACTAAACACACAGTGCAAAGAGGCACCTCTAGGAGCGGAGCAGGGGAGGACTAAACAGGTGCCAGCAAACGGGACAACTTGTACTAAACAACAACATAATTCAGGAGAAACAACTCCCACTGTCACCCTGCACCTGCATAAACACAATTATTCACTTTTCCAAAGGAAACCATCTGAAACTTCAAAAGGTCACTTTTGTTTTAACAAAACAAAACAAAACACCTTTCCTACAGCTGAAGCTCAAATTCCTTGTTACAGGTAAGAGAGTTTGCTGGGTTAATCCCAAAATCTGGGCAGCTTTTCCCTCTGCCTGAAGTGGCCTGAGAACAGCAGGAAAAGGTCCCTCAGGAAGCACCAGCTGAACTCTGGTTGTGCTTGTGCCACACAGAGCAGATGAGAAGCTCCTGCCCTGCTCTTATGCAAGGACAGGAGAGCTGGAAAAAAAACCCAGATCACTTGAGTTCCACGTGGCCTCCCACCTTCCTGAAGATGTTCCTGGGGTAAAAATAGAGCAGAAATGGATAAACAGACCTTAACTGCCTTGGGGTTTTGGCTCTTGTGTCCTCAAATATTGGCCATTTCTCCCCCCTCTCTCCTTCTCTGGAGGTGGAAATTTAAGAACTTGCTGCACTCCAACCCTGGGCCTGCCTGGCTTCTTTAATCTTTCTCGCCCACTCACTGATATCCTGAAATATTAACACTCCCATGGCTATTCCAAGAACACAAACAATTAAGTTCCATTTCCTCCCAGCCCATAGGATAAACATAACATCCAGGGATTACACTTGGGAATGGGAATGTGACATCCAGCTCTCCTAAGGTTTTTCTTTCCCCCTCCCAGTTTTATCTTGAAAGGTTCTTCCCAAAGTAGGGAGTTGTATTTTCAGTGGTGAGGAGAGGAACATCTGCAAGTGAGCAAGGAATACCAGGCTGACTTCTTGCAACTGAAGCCACTTGAGAGTCAGAAAGTAATTAAAGTAGCTCTTCCCAATGCCTTTTTTCATCACCACATGCTTGATAGTTTACCAGTTGAAAACGGGAGGAAATTAAAAAAAAAAAACAACCAAAACACAAACTTAAAAATTGTACTGTGTCAAAAAGAACAGGAGGTTTTACTATTTTAGCAGAGAGACACAGACTTTTAAATTAACGTGTGTCACTCATGACTGACAGAACTGTTCTGAACAACCTCTCCAAGGCTCTCCCTCTCACCCTTGATCAGAGTTAGGAAATGACTGAAGATTTTTTTTATTTTTAGGCTGCAACAAATCTCTCTCTTGCTCCAGAGACACAAATTTGGTGCTGTTGGTTGAAAGCGTTATTTAGGAGAAAACAGAAAAACTGGGATTGACTGAACATCTGCCATGACCTCCCTCCCAAAGACAGGAACTAAAACCCCCAGACAGCAGCATACTGACCTTCCCAAGCCTGCCACACAGTGCACAGCCACGCAGCACCCGGGCTCCTCCCGGAATTTGGCTTTCAAAAGGTTTAGCCAGTCGTCAACTATCTGCCCTGGGGGTGGGGCTCCATCGTCAAAGGGCCAGTCCTTGGGAAGGGAAAGAATTCCATCAGCTGCAGGGATTGAAGGGCACAACCAACCAAGAGCGAGGCAAGCACCGCTGAGAAATGCACATCACACACACACACAGAGCTCCACGGGTGTCCTTCTGGCTGCACACAAGTTCACAGGTCGATACCAGAACGCAACATTAAATGTTTAACAACCATTTAATTGCGCTTTTCAACGAAGCCCTTCGCTGGCTCCTTTGCAGTGACAGAGTTTTTCAGAAAAACAGCTGCCTTTGCAATCCCATTTTATTAAAAATATGTGAAAATCAATAGGCATTTCAAATAAACACGTGAAAGATGAGAACTCTGTAGACTTTCTCCTGCAGCTCGGGCTCTGTGCAGGGGAAACTGTTCCTACCAATTCATAACAGCTCTGATGGATCAGCTCCTCCAATCAGCAGTTTAACAATTACCTGGGTGTTTTCAAGTGGAAAAAAACCCCCCCACATTCACAAGCATAAAGAAGGTTGTAATTAAAAGGACACGGCAAGAACTTCCCATTTTCCTGAGGCCACAAAGCCCTCCTGGAAGTTGTTCCTCCACCTGGAGCCCAAGCCCAACATCCCAAGCTTTGTAACATCCTGGGACACGGGGAGTGCTGGAGAAGGAGCACTCCTGGATGTCAGGGGAAAATAATATTTAGGAGTTATTTGGCACTTTTCTTTAGATGATTGTGATGTATTTTACCAGAGAGACTCACAGCCAGAGTTCCACATTATTCAACAGCCTCTCCAAATGGAAGGAAATTGCTCTGAAAGGAGCCCTCTTCCCTCATCAAGCCAAAACCAAGCCTTTCATGTGGTGCCTCGAGAACAAGTTATGATGAAATAATATTTTTCTCAAGTCCAAAAGCACCACGTAGGAACACTGAACAAGTACAACTAAAGGTAAAAAAAAACACTAGACTTTTTCATTTTGAAATGCACTTATTGCTACTCCAACACTTCCTGAATAGCAAACACAGCTCAGCACAGCCCAAAAGCACCTTAGAAATGTGCTGGCACTTAAAGCTGAAAGGTGGAAATAAAACCAAAAAGCTTTAAGCCACTGGAATAACTTTTATATGTGCTCAATTCAGAAAGATACACCAAGTCTGGAGAGTGCAGAGAAATCCTTTTTTAAAGTACCTGGAAAATCAAAAATATCTGGGACAACACAGCAAAATAAAAGGCTACAGAAATCAGATCACGAAGTAAAACTTGTTCTTTCTAATAAAAGGCTTTTATGAGATTTTCCACTCAATCACACAGTGCTGGCTGGATTATTTTAGGACTGTGTCACCCACTGTCCCAGGAAGAGAGGCACAGGCTGCCAAGAGAGGAGGCAGGATGATGCTTCTTTCTGAAGCATTCCCACGTCAGTTCAGTGTTTAAATTTAATTTAAATTAAATCCTTTCTTCGCACCAAACACAGGAGTTTAATACACGGCTTTAGCTCCCACGTTAACCTTCATATCCACCCAGCTCCTGGGCTGGCCTGAATTAATCCCCACTGCCATTTCCCCACAGAGCATCACCCCTCAGGAATGGCACTGATAAAACACTGCCTGGAATGAGCAACCAGAATAATTCTGGGACTAGAGGAGTCATTGCAGTGAAGTTTGCAGGTTTGGGTTTTTTTTTTTTCCCCCCCTGACTATGAGTTCTGCCAGCAGAATTGCTATCACACAGGATAGAAAAGCAATTGCTAAGCTCCCCACAAAAACAGTCATTAATAACCAGGATGAGATGGCAGAAAGGGAAAATGCAGCTCTTCTGTGCCACCCTGCAGCAGTGGGGAGGGTGAGAGGCAGGAAAGGGTTTTTATTCTTATCTCCCTTTCTCTGAGGCAGCCCTTGCTCAGCACAGCAGCTCTGGGTCTGCCCTGGCTGCAGCACAGAACTGAGATGGCTGAGAAGAAGGGACAGGACTTTGAGGTGACATCTCAAAACCCCTGGAAAAACCCCTGAAATTATCAATGCCCAGAACTGTGCCTGAAGCTGGGCAGGATGAGATGGCAGCCAGCAGTGAGGAACCTCCCAGCCCAGAACCCCATGGCAATGAATTCCCACCTCTGGCACTCCCTGCAGGATTCAGGTGGTGGCTGTTCCAGGGGGGGCCCAGAGTGCAAAGAAAGCCTGACCCACTAAATCAAGGACTAAGAGAACAATGAAATGTGCCTTGGATCTTTTAAGGTGAACAAAGCCACCACAGCCTCCCTGGCTGCCAACCAGTGTTAAAAAAACCCCACTTCCAGGAAAAACCCACCAGTTTTCCTGATGTGACATCTCTGTTACGAGACCTGACACACGAACACAACCAAGAGCTGCACGAGCCCACAGGAGCTAAATCCATCCCCACCTCCTGCACTTAATCTCTGTTGATAAACACGTGCATGCAGTAGTACTACTTCAACCAGGGAACATCTCACTCCCCACTTTTCTCACTGTGCCATCTGCCAAAGAGCTCTGGAGCTGCCACGTTCTCCCCATCATCCTGCAGTGTGTGATCCAGGCTCGGCTGAACTGCTCCCATTTGCAGGGAGTTTCACCAAGCTTTTGACCTCAGCAGCGTTAAAACAGACTCTAATCTCTCCCAGGCTGTGTTTTTAATCTTAATGTGATTTTTTTTTTTTTTTGGCGAGCAAATATTGGCTTTAAATAGCGGCGTGTTGTTTTCTCAGCCAGGGGTAACTCAATCCCGCTTGTGAAGGGCGACTGGAGCCTGCTCTGAAAGAGCAGGAATTCGTGGGGAGGAGGAAAAAGCTCTGTGGGAGGTGGCCGTGTCAGGGAGTCGTTAAGCTTATCTCAAATAGCCAAACACTGCAGCAATACAGTAAATTACCAAGACAACCTCCTGAGTGGGACGGTCAGCATCAGCGATGGCATTAGCACAAACCTGCCCTGTCACCTCCTGCTTTCTGTCACCCTGAGCAGATGCCTGGTGGATTTATCTCTCTCCTGGAGCAGTGGAACGCTAAGGACTGGCATAGCTGGGCTTTGTTAGGGCTGAGGCAAACGTGTTGAGACACGAGATTCTCACATGGGCTGCTCCAAGGGAAAGGCTCCACGACACAGCAGGGCTGGAGGAAACACCATTTCCAGTTTATTTAGCAAAGCTTCCTCAAAAAAACTGCTTTCAGTTCAAGCCCAGGCAGCACTGAGGTTTTTAAGACTTCTTGAGAACCAAAATCCCCCCCACAATTTCGGAAGCTCAGGCTCTGAGGGGCACAAAGCTCTGACTGCTGCTGCTGCCACCCCAGGGCCTGGCCATGGCATGGAGAAGGTGGGAATTCCCTGCAACGCTGCCCTCCAGCTTCTGGGACGAACTCAGCTCTCCCCCTCTGGCACAGGAACGCTCTCCTAAGCCCCAGCTTAAATCAGGGCTTGGAGGGATTCTCCACCACAAGTTTAATCCTTCCAGCCTCTGGCAACCTGAGGAGTGTCACAGCTGGAGGGTTCAGAGCAGTGAAAACACTGTGATGTCCAAGTCCAAGCCAGCTCGGAGGGAGCAAAAATGCTGTTCCAGAGCAGAGCCCTGCAGTGACTGATTTTTCCAACAACACTGAGGCCCACGTGGCTGCCTGGAACTGGAGTAAATGCTGAGGAGGGCTGGGAGCCAAGAAACCTGAGTGACCTGGATGGGGAATTTTCACAGATATGCCAGGATATAAGTCTTCCTGCTAATGGAAAACTGCAGTTTTCCCCTCTGTCAGAGCCATAAAAAGCAAAAGGCAATGGAAAGCTGACTACCTGCAACACAGAGATGCAATTTCTGCCCTCACAACAGACTATTACTCACTCCAGTAAAACAAACTGATTGTATCAGACACACTCTAATAATTCAGAAGTATTGCCTGGAAAAACACCGCCTGCAAGCTCAGAGTGAGCACACACCTCTTAAAAAAACCTCCCCTGAAACACCGAGCAACACCAGCCCACAGTCAGACACCGTTGCATAAACGTCAGCTGTGAGTAAGCAGGAAGGAATTCCACCTGCTCAGCTGGGAAGCCACCAGCAGCCTGGCTCCCTTCAGAGGTGAGGAGGGTACATCTGGATGGGATATTAGGAAGGAATTGTCTTGCTATACCAAATCTACCATGTTCTTTATCAACTTATCAGCTACAGGCTCAAAAAGTGGCACTTAGAATCTAAGAGGAAGAAAAGGGAGTCCTGAGAAATCTGAGTCCTGAGCAAACCAACAGCACAGCCAAGAACTGCTGTATCCAAGATAAGGACCAAACCACAAGGCTGGACACTGGATTAGTATCACTCTGTTCACCAAAAGGCAAATCAAAATATCTCAGCAAACCCAGAAAGAGGCATTTCTACCCCAAACTGAAGACAACAGTGCTGAACCACCAAATACCCTTCAGAAAACACAGCGAGTTTCTCCAAACCACCTTTAACTGATGCCGGGCATCACCTTGCTTTTGGCCAAGCTGAAACAGCCACGAGCATGAAGGAGATTCCCCACCACTTCTAGACATGTAAATGTGCATTTCTGTTTTATTTTTTAGACAGTTTTGAAGGCAACTCACTAGAACCCGGACTCCTTCCTTTTCAATGGGAGCTTGATCGTAAGTGGCATCACAGACTCGCACCAAGGTTGTCACTCCGTACTTCTTCAGCTCCTTGAAGAGAAAGGGAAACAGGTGAGCATGGACAGGGGGATGGATTAAAAACCTTCCTCCTCCTCAGCTCCAAACCAGAACATTTTACACACACAGTCCTCCCCAAGGAAGGGGCAAGGGACAGGAAAAAAACGAGAACCACCCCTGAGCTTTTCCTCTCTGGGGAAACACCAAGGTGGGGGGGAAAAAAAATTGCATGTGCAAGAGCAAAGTTAAAATAGCTGCTCATATTCTCCAAGCAGCTTCTTCTTCTCTTTAAATAGAAGTCAGGGACTGTTTGCTTCAGCCAGTGTTGACATTTGCAGGCAGGGAGGAACAGAACACACACCCCACCATATTCCAGCTTCCTGGTAATGCACTATAAGTAGCACATCGTGCCAGACAAATAATCAGAAGATCAAACAAAAGCTGTTCCAGTTCACTTTGAAGGTTCACACAACGAGCAAAATTTCCCCTCGTGTTTGGACTGAATCACTGTTACATCTTATAATTAGCAATAATATCTATTCCAGAGTCAAGACCCCTGAAAAAGGAGGACAAGCCACAATAATGGGGGGGAGGGGAATAAAGACAAAAAAAATGTGGCTTTCAGAGAAAATTAACCACTGATAACTGAGCAGATCCACGGTGAAGAGTGATGGAAGTCTGTCAGGCATCAGCAAGAGATGACAGGATCTCTGTGGAATGAAAAAAAAACCCACACACAGCAGATAGAACCCTCTCAATGTAGGACAGAAGGGCACAAAGATCCAGCAGGTTTGGAGCAAAGCAGACTGTGAAATCCACTGTGCTACTACTTCTCAGATGATGCCATCTGCTACTTGTTCAGGAAACTGAATCCTGCCATATTTAAGATCCCAATGTGACAGGAACAGTGTGGCCCAGCACCCATTTGTGCCTGACTCTTCCACAGCTCACCCCAGGCTGAAGCCAAATTCAGGGATAAGTTATAGCCCCTGAAATCCCTGACAATTCTGGGATGGGCAGGGCAGTTTGACAACACACCCTGAGAGCTGGGACATCAGTTTAGGAATTGCAGTTCATCCCCTAAGGAAGAAGAAAGCTCAGAAAGCAGTTTGAACCCATTCTCCTGGTGCAAGGAGTAACATCCTTGATGACAAGGGAGAGGGTGCTTTTATTCCAAAATGGAAGCTCACCCAGCCTCTTGCAATTAAAGAAGTGCAGGAGTTCAGAAAAAAAATAAAAAATCATCAATGGATTCTCTTCTTGTGCTGCCAGGAGAATGTGAATACATTAAAGATAAAAACACCTTGAGTTTCAAGGCAAAGCACTGAGCAGGAGGTGTGAGGGATGAGAGTTCAGCACCTGCAGAGGAATTATGAGCACATGAGGAAAGAAAGGACACCTATTTCTGACTCCTTACCTCGATGAACCTGCTGAGGGTGGCGTTGGTTGGGTTGTGAGTGATCAGGAAACGCATGTTCTCGTAAGTGATTTCCACGGGGGCTGGACGGTTCATAATGGCAAAGAAAGTGTGTAAGGGGCCAAAAATAAAAAGAAATAAAATAATAATAATAAAAAAAAAATCAATAACTTTGGAAAGGTTTCACAGCAGAAAACATCAAAAAGACCACTAATAAGCCTGGGATTGATCAGAGCTTGCTTTGACGGGTTTGTTCCTTATGGATGTCACTTCCAGAAAAGCAGGTTTGCTTCAGAATCCGCTCCAACTCAACCTGGGCCTCAACTGCTGCGGGTGGTTTCCTCCAGACTCCACAAATTCCGACTACATGCAGGGCTGGGCAGCCTGTTCTACATTTAGGCACTGGTGAGGCAAAAAGGTAAGGGCAGCTTTCCTCTCCACTTTGTTTTCCTGACGCTTGAGCTTTGCCAGAGTCACTGACAGGGATGCGCTTCCAAGGGGCTCAGGATATCCCATATATTGGAGTGTGTCCGCTGTGTCCGGGGTCTCCGAGGC
This sequence comes from Pyrocephalus nanus, assembly GCA_038380795.1. NCBI lineage: Eukaryota > Metazoa > Chordata > Aves > Passeriformes > Tyrannidae > Pyrocephalus > Pyrocephalus nanus. Next base: position 4,931,736 of record CM076285.1, on the reverse strand, counting down.
AAAGGAATTTTATGGCACGTGGGTGGGACCCCCCCTGCCCTTGAGCTCACTTGTGAGCCAGGAGGCTGTGCTGGGCCTGGCAGAACTCTGCCCTGGCGCTCAGAATCGCCATAAAGGTGGGACGTCTCCTCCGACGGGACACCTGCAGAACAAAGAGGAGGCGTTGGGCGCTTCTGCTCCCACCAACAACCACCCACCCGCCCGGAGAAACGACCCTGGATGAATGGAGGGGGTGTGGGGAAACAAACAAGGACAAGTCAGCCTTCCCCAGGCTCCTGAGAGCCCCAATATTCAGGATATCCCATGTCCCCTCCTTCGTGCAGTGTCCAGAGGTGCAGTCCTACCTGCTCGGCTCCAACCCAAAGTGCTGGTGGGGTTTTATTTTCTGAACTTAAATCAGCAGAGAGAGCAGAAAAAAGTGTAATAAGGAAGATATTACAAGTATAATCAATTTTTCAGGTGTTCAAGCTTCTGCTGGCGGATAAATTCCACCAACACTCCCCAACTCCCAACAGGGGTAGGGAAACATCCTCTGGAAATCAGTCAAAATAATCACCCAACAGCCGTTTAGGCAGCAATAACTTTTAGTTATTCCCAATTATTTTTGTTATAACTATCGTAATTTTGAGTTATTCTCACTCTTATCTCTTTTTTACAGAGCAGGGCATTAAGGGACACAACAGCTTCCAGTCCACCACAACAGGATTTGAAATACAGATGTTTCAGACACGGCAATAAAAGATGGAATGGTGTCATTTTAACCACGGAATTTAGGGGGATGAAAATGGGAGTTATCCCAGAGTAGCTCGACTCATTTCAGGCTGAAATACTAAATAAGTAACGCGGCCTTTTCATTGCATTTAAAAATAAGGAAGCCAAAGAATCACTGCTGATGCTTCTTTTTTAAGGAAGGAGGTTTAAATCAGTCGAATAAAAACCCAGACTCGCAGCCAGAAGTCACAAACCTTCAACTTGAGTGGAAAGGTCAACATGGCACATTCAAGTGGGGACAATTAGGGAAAAACACACACATGGAGCTCACACCCCAAACTTCTGGAGGGCTCAAGGGTTTAATGAGATCCCCGCTTTAAAACCAGGCAAATTAAGTGCTACGAAATTACCTTTCTCACTGACATGAAGTCAAAAATCACCCAAAGAACAGCAATTATTTCCTTAAAGTACAGCTTTCAGTGCCAAAAAATATATTAATTAGGTTGCCAGAGGCAAGAACAAAGATGTTTTCAATCACCTCCCCCGACCTTAACGCGGCTCTTGCTCTGAGTGACTGAAATACAAATTTCAAAAATGAACCCTGGAATATTTTATCAGTGTAAATGCCTACAGGATTAAGGCTCACCCCAGATGGAAGAGTCCCATCTAAACACATCAGACTCAAGTCCTCACACTTGCCAATCCTTGCACATTTGTCACAAGTCTCTCGTTTACATCCCACAATCTCAGGGGGTTTGTTGGGATGGATTTCGGTCTGCTGGAGCCGTGATGGACCAGGAACAGCCACAGCATCCAAAACCTGAGGCAAGGAAGTCTTTTTCCAGGCAAATATTGCCCTGTTTTCCCTCCATTTGAACATACACTCCAGCCATGCCCAGATCTGCAGACACAGGTGACAGAAGGGCTACAAAATGAGTTTCAAAGGACCTAAAAAGGTCATTTAAATAAGAATTTTGGTCAACAACAGGGATGACACCATCCCCCCTTCCCCAAAGGAATACTCCTGAAGAATTTAATTAGCTAATAGCTGAGGAGTGATTAAAAATGTAAAGCACCGTATTTAAGGCTGAAAAAATGACTTCCAGAAGGATAGGAAGTTTATGTAGCACACAACTCTAATTTTACAGGTTTGGTTACTGACACAGATCCCTTTCCTTCTTCCCATGATTGCCAACTGCTAAGGTTTAAAAAGAAAAAAAAACAGGTTGTTAATTAATTAAATTAAAACCAGGGAAAGCCCCATTGTCCACAACTTCTGATCTCCCCAAGTAAATACTTTAAACGTTTCTCCCTCCCTGTGCTGTCAAGGAAATTTGCACTTCACAACCCCAAGAGTGCCAATCAACTGTAACCAGGCCTGTGGACAGCAGAAAAGAAGGAACAATTTTTTTCAGCCAATTAACCTCCAGCTTTTTTATACTTAAGAGAGTGAGATAGCACATGGAGAGCAACCAAAAAATTACAACATGTTTTATGGGGCTGGCCTGGAAAGGGAGGAGAAATATCCCAACACTCCACAGCAACGGCTCCATCAGGAGCCAGGGGGAGGAGGGAGAGCAGAGACAGCCAAGCCATAAACATCCCTGGAGCTGAAAGGAACTAGATCTGCCTGGGAGTCAGCTCCTGATGGTGCTGGATATCAGGGAACACTCATCAATCAAGATGCTTATCTGCACCACCAGGTGGGGGGAGATGGGACAGGCTGTGCACCCACTGAGGGATTAATTGAGGGGATTAATTGGAGTCATGACACACAGAGACCCTACAGGCACTGAGCTCCCCTCACACCACACAGCCAGAGAGAGAATGTCCTCCAAAATCCCATGAAGGTGCAGGAAGGTGCTGAAGGCACAGGAGAGGGGCACTCCTATTTACCAGCATCAACAAATCGGGGTAAGCATTAATTAGAGAGCAGTGACACGAGTCCCTGACTCAACAGAAGCTCCACTGGAGACTGCTCTGAGCAAAAAGCTGACACCCCCTCATCTCCAGTGGCTGTTCTGAACTGACTCCTGAATTAGAGACTCCACTTGCTGCTCTGGGCTGAGCCTACACGAGCCCAGGGTCTCATGGAAAACAAGGAATGACATCGTGAGGAGTTCCCAGTTCCACCAGCACTGAAACTCTGCCTCGGCGACAGGGAGAGAGAAACAGCTCGGAACAGCTGCAGCTCCCAGGGATTGCAAAACACGGATAGCCCTGCAAAGGTCACTGGGATCCCCTTTCAAAACAGCCCAGTGCACAGGATGCACAGCAGAGCCTGCTAATCTGTCACTCAGAGCTGCAGGAATACTTTGGTGCTTCCAAGGCCAGGATTTTCAAACCACCTCGAATCATTTTGTTCCTGTGAGTGGGAATCCAAGTTCAACACTAACAAAGTCAGCTGCTGAATTTTCCTCTTTTCCCCCTCCTATAAAACCTCATTCTTGTGCCTTGCATTTACACACATGCGATCAGCAGCTGGATCCCATAAAAACTGCCATCCTGACACCACTGCAGGCCAGCCAGGCTTTTCCTGACCCTGTGTCAGGTTCCATTGCCCCACTACTGACCCCCACTCCATCCCTAGACTCCCAAAATGTCCCATTTCACCCAGAGCACAAGGTGAACTTGGGAGACCTCCAAAACGAGCCCTTTAAACCACTGGAAACAGATCAGGAAGGGGCAAAAAGAACCACCTTTTCTAAAACACCCTCTCCCAGCACACAGGCAAAGGAACCTCTGGAACGAACATTCTTGGATGAGATCCTTGGACGCTGTCTGAAGGAAGCCTGCTCGGAGTGACACGTGCCTGGAGAGGGGTGAGGTCAAAAATTTCACTGTTCCACCCTGTTCCACCCCCGCGGGCGGCGGGGCTGCCTCCCAGCTCCCTCCCAGCTCCCTCCCTGCCTGCTGACAAGCTCCGGGGGTGACTCACTCGTTTCCTTTCGCACTAACCCAGGCGCTCTGTGAAACCCACGGCAGCAGATCCGGATCTGCCCGAGCAAGAACAACAACAACAAAAAAACAAAAAACAACAAACCAACCATCCAGACTAAAGAACTTTCAAAGTGCCGCGTCAGGAAATGGTGAGGATCGGCAGATGAGACCAGGGTTGAGAGAACGCAGGCAAAGTTCAGCTGCCAGCCCTAAATGTGGGTGAGGTCAGAGCTCTGTACCCGTATCTGTATCACCCTGCAGACAGTGGGAAGGGACTGGACACTGCCTTAGACCTTCCAGAAAGGACTGGCAGCCTTTGTGTTTTATGCCCCACAGCCTCTCCTTGCTGTGAAACAGAACCTGCTTCGGCCTCAAATCGCTGTTCTGACACAGGGGTTTTGTTGAACACCTTCCCCCACCCACCACTTAGGTCTTTAAAAATCCTTCGGAGGGCATATTTGAATGTCATTTGCATACCATGCCCAAAAAGTTTAAAGTTGCTAAAAGTGTTTGAAGTCAAAGTTACTCGAACTGTTTGAAGTCAAAACCAACAGGCCCTGCTACAAAAAAAGGAATTTAAGTCCTGTTAAAGTCACAGGATTATATTTAAGTAAAATCAAAAATTATTTCATGAATATGTGATACTAGTAACTCATTCCTAAAAGTGGGAATGCTGGGTTGCCTAGGCTGGATGAACTGCTGGTCTTTGACAACACGGTCCTGCCTGATCACCAGCAACTAAATATTCTCACACTTCCAAGCTGAAGTATCAAAAACACCCCCAAAACCCCATTAACGAGTCGAGCAGGACTTAAAAGCAATTTCAAATCACACAGAAAGACAGAAGCTGCAGAGTTGAATTACTTGCACCTTACTCATCTCACTTATTTGAATGTGCCATCAACCTCCGCTGGAAAAATGCCGTGGTGGGGGGAGCTGGCTCCTCTTCCCTGCTCCCGAGGCAGTTAAAGGCAGGCTGACAACTGAGACTGGAGCTGACTGATAGATTTCACTGCATGTCCACAAAGTCCCAATTGTTCCAGCCCACAGTCCGTTCTCTGGGGCAGAGCTCGGCTTTCAGGGAGAGAGAACTCTGCTTTTTAGTGTGGAACACGGAGAAACAACGGCAGCCAAAAGGTGCCCCTGACACTGCCCTGAATGCAGCCAGAAACCCTGAGTGCAAAGTGTCACAAGGGAGAAAGGATCGAGAGGTTTAAGACTCATTTATCCCCCTCACAGTCAGCAAAATGAGATGACACCAAAATAAACAGCAACACTGAAGGTGTTTTATCCTCCCCTGGCACACATCAGCTCCCCGGGCTGGCACCTCCTCAGCTCACCTGCCCCAAAAGCAGCAATTCCAGCCCAAACCCTCCAGCCATCAGGGCTGTTTTCCAATGTTTACACAGAGCTGTTTTAAACCTCCAGCTGTCCAGCTAATCCAAAGGCACCAAACAACAGCGAGCTCCTCTCTGCTGGTGCAGGGACAGCACCTCGCTGACAATGTGATTTCCCCTCCAGAAACATGGTCAAAATACACAACCTACACACACCATTTAGAACCACAGCATCCCAGAATGGCTTGGGGTGGAAGAGACCCTTAAAGCTCACCCAGTTCCACCCCTTCCTCTGGGCAGGGACATCTTCCACCAGCCCAGGTTGATCCAAGCTGGCCTTGGACACTTCCAGGGATCCAGGGGCAGCCACAGCTTCTCTAGGCAACCTGTGCCAGGGCCTGCCCACCCTCCCAGGGAGGAATTCCTTCCCAATATCCCATCTATCTCTGCCTTCTGGCAGTGAGAAGCCATTCCCAGTGTCCTGTCACTGCATGCTTTTGTGAAAAGCCCCTTGCTGGCCCTACACCATCTCAAGGCCTCCCTTTCCAGCCGTGGATCACCCTCTTAACAGCGAGCAGCCTTTCCCTGAGCCATGAATCACCTGGCTCTCCCTCCCAGGCCTCACCACAGGTGACTGACACGGCATTCCAGGGGGGGCAAAGTCCAGGCAGGAGCGAGGGAAGCCCTGGGAGCACAGCTCAGCTCTGCCCTGAGACAGAAGAACATTCTGCGTGGAAGAGAGGGGTGGATACCTGCAGGGAATTAAACCTGAAGAGAATCCCTGAAGCTGATGAGAGATGTGCATAAAAACATCACAGCTAGACCCTGTGTGAGACCCCCACTCCTGGCTGTGCATCCCCACTCCTACCTTAACTGCGACTGATCTTTCCTCTCCAGCAGCTGAGTTGATTAAATCCAAGTATTTCTACACGTTGAGTCATAAGGAGATAGAGTTTTCTGGCTGCTGCTCTAGTGGTGGGTTTCTCTTTTTTCCTCTCCTTTAAGTACTAACTGCAGTTGTGAGTCAGACCCTGCCTGGTTCGTTCGGGGAGTTTCGAGGCGAGTTTCCATTTATACAGGAGCCTTGAAAAGCCAACTCTGTGCCTTCCTCCTCCTCCTCGCCCCGAAACCAGCGAGCTCAGGCTGCCCCGAGAGAGAACACACGTCGTGACTAATCACACCCAGGAACCACCAGCAGCGAGGCCACTTCCACCCCCATCCCTGCCCCAAAGCCCTCCCCAGCCCACAGCCTCACCTGTGCTCCAAATCCCAGAGCTCAGCTCTCCGTGTCAGGGCTCCTCGCCCTCCACATTCCCAACAAATCCACCCCTCCCTGACTCAGCCCTTCCTGCAGGTCACCCTCAGCACCCTGGGCCGCACCAGGACTTTCTCCAGGCGCTGCCCGTGCCGGAATTCACCGAATTCATCGGCTCCCCCCCTTCTTCCAGCCCCAAATCCCACAGGGCAGCCCTTTATCCTGACAAACCGGCCCGGGCGTTCGCGGCCCTGCCCCCACTCAAACCCGAGGAAAACCACCACATCCTGGACACCCTTCCTTTCCCGCCCCACACGGCCCCCTCCAGCCTGAGAAATATCCCCCCCATCCGTTTTCTCACCACAGAACAAAATCCTCCTCCTTTTACAGACCCTCTCCAGGTTTGACACAAGGTAGGATCCCATTCCCTCCCCAAAAAAAAAAAAACCAACCCACCAGCTTTCCTCAAAGTCTTCCCCCATCCACACAAAACACCCCTTTCCCTCAAAAACACCCCTCCAACCCCCCAAGCTTCACCTACACCATCTCCTTGTGCTCCCACTGTTCCAATCCCACAGGAAATGCCCTCCCCTCCGGAACAACCCCCCCAAAAAAAAACACCGACCAGGGGGACTTGTCCTCCCTCCCCTTGGGGTTCTCTCATCCCAGCTGAGGGGGGACCCACACAAACCCCAAACTGGGTGAGTTGGGACCCCCCCAAACCAGCCCTGCAGGTAGAAGGGACACCCCAACCCTGCAGGTTCAGGGCTGCTGTCCCAAGCCAGCCTTGGGGTCTGGGGGGTGTCCCCACAGGCACAGGGGACCCCCAAACCAGCCTCGAATCAGAGGAGGGACCCTCACAGACAAGGAGAAGCCCCCAAACCTCCTCCTCACATGCAAGGACCCCCCGAGGCCCGGGAAGATCCCCCAGTCAAGCCCCACAGGCCGGGAATTTCCTCCAGGGCAGGGAGGACTCCCCAAACCAGCCCCTCGGCCCAAACGGGGCCTCGTGGACCCCTGAGACCCCCTAAAACAGCCAGAGAGAGCCTCGTGGACCCCCAAAACCCACCCAAATAAGCCCCTCAGCCCAGAGCCTCGTGGAGCCCCGAGCCCCCCCCCACAACAGACCCCAGAGCACAAACCCACCCTCCAAACCACCCATAGCGGGCTAAGGGAGGCCCTCCCAGAGCAGGGAACCCCCTCAAAACCTCCCAAGCAACCGCCGGGACCACCCCCACCCCCCCCCCGCCCCGGTTTTTCTCCCCCCTTAACTTCCCTCCCCTTCTCTCGCCGGTCGCCCCCCTCACCCTGGGCATTGAGCGGGCCGGGGGCCGGGCGGGGTGTGCCGGGGCCGGGGTCGGGGCTGGGGCAGCGCTGGGCCCGGTCCGGCCGGAGACACCGAGAGCCCGCGCGCCGCCACACGGCCCGGAGCGCACAGGCCGCGCCCCCCCCGCCGCCCGCGCCCCCGTGGTACGGCCCGCCCCTTCTCCCCCCCCCGCGGGTGGGGCCGGTGGTACGGTCCGCCCCGGGGGCAGCGCGATGGGCGCGACCATTCCCGGTGAAGTTGGGAGGGGAGGATGAAGGCGTGGAGGAGAAAGGGCTGCGTGCAGACCTCGCAGGAGCTGAAGGGGCCTCCAGGGAAGCCGGAGGGGGAACTCCCGTCAGGAATTAGAGTGGCAGCACAAGGAGAAATGGGTACAGATAAATGGGAGGTTTAGGTTAGATATTAAGGAGACATTTATTCCTTCCTGTGAGGGTGGTGAGGCACTGGTTGCCCGGCGAGGCTGTGGATGCCCTGCTCTAGTGGGAGGTGTCCCTGCTCTCCTCTAACATCCTCCTCCCCCGTGGTACAGCCCGCTTCAAACCCCTATCCCCACCTCGGGTGTTGGTACGGCCCTGGGGCGGCTCGCCCTGCCCTGAGCTGGCAACGAGCGCCCCCAGCCCCGCCTTGGTACGGCCCGGCCCCCCCCGCCGGTGGGCGCACTTGGCCTGGCCCTGCGGCCGCACGTGCACGCCGATCCTCCACGGCAGCAGCTCCCCCCCCCGCGTGGTGGCAGTGGTACAGCCCGCGTGGGGGTTCCCACGGGTGCCGCTTCCCTGGAACCAGCACTTGGATCTGGGCCGGGAGCTCCCGCTGCACGGGCACTCCCGCGGCCTGTCCCACCCACGGCAGCAAGGACAGGCTGAGCTCGCCCCGCCACGGGCCCCTCCGGGACCCCGCCACGGCCCGATTCTCCCGTCAGAGCCCCTCATCGCCGCCGCATGGCGGGCAGGCCGGGCGCGCAGGCGCAGTGAGCCCGCCGGGGCACATTCTCACGGCGGAACGGGACCGATGTCGCGCCGGGGGCTGTTCTGTGGTGCCAGTGCAGGAGGAGATTGGGCCGCGGGTTCGAGTCTCGCCCCCGCTCCCAACCTTGTCCTCGCCCCTCACCCGGTTTTTATTCTCTGTGTGCTCGCCATGGGTGACGCTCCTTCACTTCAAAAAGGACCTTGAGGTGCTGGAACGCCTTCAGGGAAGGGCAGCAAGGCTCGAGAAAGGAGTGGAGAGCATGCCCGATGAGGGACGGGCGGGTTTGGTTAGTCTGGAGAAGAGGAGGGTCAGGGGGGACTCAACACTCTCCACAGCTCCCTGAAAGGAGGGTGCAGTGAGAAAGGGGAGTGCCAGGCTCTTCTACCGCCGTGAGAAGAGTGAGCTCAGTTAGAGGAGCTGAGGAGATGGCCTCGTGATGAGAAGGGAGATTCAGGTTAGATATGTTATAAGTAAAATGAAACTGAGTTGAAATATAGAAATAAAAATTTATTGAAGATTTATAGAAAAGGTAAATAAGCAAAACAGCATGCTGGGCGGCCGGGGAGACTCCTGCTCCACTCACGGCCCGCAAGCGCAGTAGGCAAAAACAGTAACTTTTATTCCTTTATCAGTTCCCCTCCCATAGTTACTTATTCTCCTTCTATTGGATCTGAGTTTGCAGGTCTGGTTCTGGTTGGTTTCTTTGCAGGTGCTTTCCTGTCCATAGTTTCAATCAGTCCTTAGACCTTGAGGCCTGGTGTGCAGGCATCTCTTGATGTCCATCTTGGATACTCTGTAATCGTTTCAGTTCCTGACTCTTCGATCCTTGTCCTTCTTTCCTTTACTTTATGAGTGTTGTGAGACAATAAGCTTTTTAGAAGAAAAAGATACAAAAATATTTACTTAACAAGGCACAATAGTTTGTCTTTCTAGCTTAAGAAATGCAAGTTCCATGCTTTGTCAGCTTACAATGTTGATAGATTAATGAACCATTCTATAACTTACAGTCTCCTAACCGTAACGAAACAGTGATTATAATAACACATATATATAAGAATATAATATGCACTACAATTTAATGAGTAAACCACTACTACTAATTTGATGAGTAAATTTAACTACTACTACTTATTACAGGTATCAGCAGAAATCCTTTCATCATTGGCGTGGTCGGAGAGATTCACATCAGATATCAGCAGGAATCCTTTCACCATTCAGTTTGTCGTGCACTAGAAGGGGCTGCGCAGGGAGGTGGTAGAGTCACCACCCTGGAGGCTGATGTGGTTTAAGGGTTTAAAAGTGGCAGCGGTGGGTTTTGGGGCTGGACTGGATGACCCTGAAGGCCTCTCCCAACACAACCCCACAATCCCATTATTCCATGGCTCCATGATTCCATCCTCCCAGGGGAACAAGGGACAGGAGGAGAGGGAACGACCTCAAGCTGTGCCAGTTGAAGCTCAGCTTGGACATCAGGAGGAATTTCTTAGCAGAGCAATCAGACACCGGGACGGTGCGAGGCGGTGGAGTCACCGTCCCTGGGGGGATTTAATTTAGGAAGGGACTGGATGTGGCACTCAGTGGTTGGCGAGGTGGTGTTGGGCCGCAGGATGATCTCAGGGCTCTTTTCCCACCGGGTTGATCGCGTTATTCCGTGATGGGCACGCGTGAGGGGGGTCTGTGGTGCAGGGCAGCCCCTTCCCCGTCCATGTCCCCCCCCTCCCTTTCCCTCTCCCTCACACAAAAAAGGGGGCGGAGCTTCCTGCCCGGCACTTCCGGCCGCGGCGCGGGCGGAGCGGCCGCTGCGGTGCCCGCGCTGTGCCCCCCCCCCCCCCTTCCGTGCCCTCCCCACCCGTGTCCCCCCCTCCCCACCCGTGTCCCCCTCATGCAGCGCCGCGACGACCCCGCGGGCCGCCTGTCCAGGGGACAAGGCCCCGGCGGCCGCGCCCCGCCTCAGCGCCGCCCGGCCCGCGGCGGAGGGGCCCGCGGGGCCGCCAGCGGGGCGCAGCCGCCTCCCCCTGCGGCCGGCGGTGGTGGTGGAGGTGGCGGTGCCTCGGGGGGCTCTGGCTCTGGCGGTGGTAGCGGCGCGCCCGCCCCGTTGCTGACCGGACCCTCCGGGAAGATGGAGCCCGAGAACAAGTACCTGCCCGAGCTGATGGCGGAGAAGGACAGCCTGGACCCGTCCTTCACGCACGCCATGCAGCTCCTCACCGCAGGTACCGGCACCCCCCGGGGGCGGGAGGGCCTGGGGGGATAGGGGGGCAGTTCGGGCTGGGGTGCGAGGTGCGACTCCCCCCGGGTTGAGAATTCGATAAAATTGGGGGTTTCGCTGTTTGATTTCAGCCTAATCGAGCCCAGATCGAAACGCAGCCCCAGAAGTTTTGCATGTGTTATACTAACGCTTACATTGTATTATAATATACTGTATTATATTTTACTATATCATGCCATACTATATTATATTATACTCTATTGCACTATATCCTACTATACTTTTTATACTCTATTGTATGTTATATACTATATTACATATTATGTTGTACTATACTGCATTCTATTAGCACTTGTGGTGGTGTAACCTCAGCCAGGCAGAAGGACAATTGTAAAGAGAACCCCGTGGGTTGAGGTAACCGTTTAATGATTGAAATAACATGTAATAATAATGCTAAATGGGCTGATAATGGTGATAACTGTTACTGTAGGGAGAGGGAGTAGAGCTGGTGCCCAGTTGCTCACCACCCACTGACTGATCACCCTGAGCCCCTTCCAGGTGACTTCTTCCAGTCTGGATACTGGGAATGACAGTCCGTGGGTGAATATCCCTTTGGACAGCTCGGGTCACCTGTCCTGGCCAGTTTTTGGTGCAGCTCCTCCCTGGCAGAGCAGGAGACTCTGAGCAGTCTTGGGGTGAACGGTGCTCAGGAACAGCCCAAACATCAGGGTGGTAGCGATGGAATTCCCATGTAAATCCCCTAAAAACCAGCACTATTCCAGCTGCTGAGAGGAAAATGAGCTCTGTCCCAGCCCAAATCAGGGCAGCCCTTTGATCCCTGGGGAGAGAGGGACCACAAAGGACCATAAACCTCGAGGGGGTTCCCACTGAGCAACTGCTGGAGCCCCGACCAACCACGATTTGCCATCTCCGTGGTTTTTCCCTTCTGGAAATCTGTGTGAGAGGTTTTTCCTGTCTCTCTTCTGCCGAGCCCGAGGAGAGCCTGGAAATGGCAGTCTTTGTTCTGTGCCCAGACGAGCCTTCTCCTTCCCCATCCCACTGTCCAATCGCCTGGCAGCTCGGATTTCCCTGGATCTCCCCAGTGCAGCTGCTGCACCCGCCTTCGGGGCCTCCATCCAGCCTATTCAGCTGCCTCCAGATCCTGGAGTCTGCATAAAAACGGGAATGGGTTAAAAAATCCGCCACCACTCGCTGCTCTACGTGTGCAGCGGGGAGCTGGGAGGCACCCCGAGCAAAGATTTAATTCCCACACTGGGTATTTATCACTCTGCTTTTAAATTATTTAATTATCCCCCCCACAAGGTTTAAAAATGTCTGGTTTTGGTGCAGTGCTGGAGGTTTTATTGGCTCCTTCAGTGCAGGGAATAACTGTTAGGAATTGTTTTCTCCCACTGTGCAGACAACCAGGGTGGATCGTCGCGGGTGAACTCAGCGACTTGAGCTAAATAAATTAGTTCTCTAATCCGATTTTTTCCCATCAGTTTAATGGTTTTGATTAATAAAACCCTCGAGCCAGCTGATGCTCGGTGGTGATGCCTTCCAGTCAAAGGAAAATCCGAGGAATTTGGTGATTCCCACAGGAAAGAACAGCGTCCTCAGCCCACTTTGGCAAAGCCTCGCTCTCCTGAGAGGTGTAACGAGGATTTATGAGGGTGGGTGGGTTTTTATTTGTTTTTTTTTTTTTTTTTCACTAATTTAAAAATTGCTGATGGAAGAGTGCAGCTTTGTGGGGCTTAAAACTGGAACAGCTCCAGGGGTTTTCGTGCTTGCTTTGGGTGTTTTAAAAATCACCGTCCTGTCAGTCCCGACTCAGGGCGAGCAGGAAAACCATGAGGAAGAATCTGAGGCAAAATGGTGGGTTTGGGTGATCTTCAGGTGGTTTCAGGTCAGTCTTTTTTTTTTTTTGCCTGGATGACCCCAAAGTGCTCTGGATTGCTCGGAATTTCCTATTGGATATGGTGGTGGAGAGGCTGCTGTTCTTTGGAATTCCAGCCCAAGATGTAACAGGAACAGCCAGCCCAGCTTGGGCAAAATGACTTCCAGACACAGAACTGGCTGATATTGAATGTCAGCACAATTCCCATTCCAGCCTTTTTTCAGGAGTGGAAGTTGCTTGGCCTCCCTGCCTCAGGGAGGGGGCCCTGCAGGAATTCTGCTTAATAGGTTAAAGTTGTCTAAAATACTGCGGTGGTTGGAAAACTGCTCAGCATTTCTAGGGGAGATTGGCTTTATTTAGGGCCTCCCAGTGATGGGATTAATATTGATTCCTGACCCATGTGCTGTGTGATGAAAAGGCATAAATTGGCTGCGTTTTCTTACCCAGCACCCTGAACAGAAACTGAAAACTGGGATTTCCTGCACCTTGGAATGTGGTCCCCATTTCACTCATGGGATTTGGGGTCTGTGTGACCTCCCTCTTCCATGGGAACAAGAAAACCCTTTTCCTCCCTTGCATTTGTGCTGGGGAGGGATGCAGCTGGTGTGAAAGGCACATTCCTCTCTACTTCCCTGCTTTGGGAAGACAGGAGACATCCACCTCTGTGTTAGCCAGGAGTGGGTTTTGGTTGTTTTGTTTGGTTGTGGTTTTTTAAATTCTTGTGGTATTTTTAGCTATTTTTATGGAGATTATCTCAGCCTCTATGCTTCCAAGTGTAAACTCTGCCCCCAGAGGAGCTGGCACTGCCACCTTAAATTGTCCCTGGATGTCTCAGGTCATGATATGCCCAAATCATTTCACTGCTGCCCTTTTCAGTGTATAGATTGCTGAAGCATGGCAGTCTTACCCACTGCTGTGGCCCTTCCTCTTCCCACTGCTGTCCTGGGAGCCTCTCCTACCTCACAGCTCCCCTTTCCCTTCCTGCATCCTGCTCCTTTCCCTCCCACTGCTGTTGGCCCTTTCTGTCCCCTCCCTTCCCAGCAAAGCCCCAAAGCAGAGCTGTCTGCCCAGGAATCCCAGCTGGAATTCCCAGGAATACAGGCTGGAGGGGAGGAAAACGCTGGGATTAGAGTTTGCAGCTTCCATTATTGGCACAGTCCATCCAGGAGCAGGCCCTGCTTCCCCTCCTGGGGATCAAACTAGTGAAGAGGGGGCAGGTCTCCCTTTCTTCCAGGGGCTTCTGTCCCTAAACTGTCAGGTTTTGGTGGGTTTTTTGGGGGCATGGGGTCAGGATGATGAACAAACAGAACGTGCCAGTGCTTACAGAGCAGGGATGTGCTGCAGGACAGTGTTCAATACGAGTTTCTGCCAAGGAAGAGCTTGTGCTTAGCTGAGGAGCAGTGGCTGGGGATCCCTGTGGCCCCTTGTTACCAACCCCCTTTACCTACCCCGTAGGAGTCCTGCTGAGACAGTGCAATCCCTGTCCCACAGAAGCCTGGGAAGCAGTGCCACCCCTGCCAGCAGTGCCAGCCCGCTGACATTCCCCGTGCCAAGCAGGTAACCTTGTGCTGCTGCTCTAAAATCCCACCCTGGGAGGGGGCTCAGTCCCTCCAGGGCTCCCCTGCGCTTCTCCTGCCCATCAGCAACTGCTCTGACAGCTGCTCCCACTCCAGTTCACTCAGCACTTCATCCTGAGGGTCCCTTCCAGCTCAAGATATCCTGGGAAATTCTGTGCTGAGTGGTCAGATACCGCTGGAATCCGGAGCAGGGGGACACGTCACCGGTGCCATGTTCTCAATCCTTCCTCACACCTATTTATTTTATTTTTGTTCTGTGAGGGGTTGGAAGGGGACTGCTCAGTCGCCCCCTCTGCCCTGAATTCCCAAAGCTGCAGAACTTTGGGTTATCCCTCCCCGACGTTTTCTGCTCCGTTTGAAGACGTGGAGCCGACGCCGCTTCTTTTTCTTAAAATTTGTTTTTAATTCATTATTGCCCTCCCAGACCAATTCCCAGATGTCATTCCTACTCTTGCAGCAGGCAGGATGGAATTTGTGCTGTGTGTGGTGGATGTGAACTGGGATTCACTGGTTTGGGACTCAGATCCCCTCAGGCTGCAGCATTCCTTCACTCAGGCCACCTCAGTGGGCTTTTGAGACTCTCTAATTCACAACAGACAATTCAAAATCCTATTCTTGAAAGCAAAAAAAAAAAGTTTGTAGTTGCATTGCCTGAATTAAGAACTTCTGCCCCTCACTTTTGTGGCTGCACAGCTGAGGGTTTAAAAACCCAGAAGATGCCTCTGGGTACTTTTATTTCCACCAGGGAGGTTTAAGGGTGTTTTTATTCTTAATGTGTTTACAGGAAACTTCTTGTTTCTATGCAGGATGCATTTTTAGAAGTTTGCATACTGTTTTAGGAAAACCAGGTTATTTAAGAAGTCAGTTCTATAGGGTTTTAAGTTATCCCTCACCAGGGATAAGGCCACCAGTGAAACCTTTAGTTTCCAAATCTTGAGTCTCTGATCATGTTCTTATATCTAAAATTTAAAAAAAACTCCATAAAACCAATCAAGGCAGCTCTTTGTCTGATTTTATAAATCTGACAGTGTGTGAACTCGAGAGCGTTTTTTTTGCTGTTGCATTTTATCTTCAGAAAGTCACTTCTCTTTAAAGCAAAAATCAAGAAATCTTCTTCCAAGCGATTTGATGTGGTGATTTTTTTCTTATTTTTTTTTTTTTTAAGGAGTCATGATAACACTTCTGTAAGGGAGCCAAGGTGCTGTTGCAAGCAGAAATACAGAATTCAGGAGTTTTGTCATAATTCTGTGTCCTGGTTTGAGCCCAGTTGACAACCAAGCCCCACCCAGCTCTCGCTCACCTCCTTTCCCCCCTGGGATGGAGGAGAGAACTGGGAGGGTAACAGTAAGAAAATGTGGGTTTGAGATGAACAGTTCAGTGGGTAAAGCAAAGCAAAGCAAGGAATTCATCCCCCATTTCCCAATGATTGGGAAAGCAGGGCTCCATCCCACCACACTGGGGAAGGTGCCATCACTCCCAACATCCCCCCCATCCTTCTTCCCCCCCAGCTTTATCCCCTGAACATGACACCACATGGTCTGGAGTATTAACTCTCTCTCCCACGGGTCTGCAGGTTCTATATTTAGCTCTCTAAACTAAAAACCAGTTTTATATTGCTGGGTTAAATTAAAAATATCGATTATTCTGTGATGTTTTCTTCAGGGTTGGGTTTTGGTTTGTTTTTTTCTTGGTGGCACGTGTGGTTTCCTGTGGTCTGCACCACTTGAAAGTTGCTCCTGAGCCCCTCAGGGTGGTTGCCTGTCCAGGAGGGTGATGGTAACCCATTGTTTGGATGATCTGTCAGATACCTGATAAAATCATCAATCTGCACATCGAGCTTCTGAAACTGTAAATGTGACCCTTTAGCCAAAAGCAGAGAGTTGGGGGTGAACAGAAATCACAGGAAATACAAGACACTGCAGCTGCACTGTGGAAATTTGGGTAATGACTAAGCAGGTGTCGGTTTTGTTTTGCAGCTCAGTTCCAGTTCTGGGTAAAATCCTGTGAAGTGTCTCTTTCCCCTGAGATGTGAGAAGTACTTAGAGCACTCTCGACTCAGAAAATGTATTTATAGCCCTTTCTGCCGGTGGAATGGCACAATTTAGCTTTTAAGGAAGGGCTGTGCTCCTGATAAACACCTGTAAATAATAATCTGTGGTGGATTTGGATGTGACCAGTTTGGGTTGGTTTTGGGGGTTTTTTTTGGACCTAATGGTTCGTCAGGAATTTGGGATGGTTGGATTGGCTCCAGATTTGGGGGAACTTCTCATTTAAGTTGTTGGCCTTTTGAATAAAAATTGTCCATGAGTGGACATCTCTGGAAAGGACAAGCCAGGCAGCTCTGGGCTGTCTGCTTCTGGAAAGTGCTGGCTGTTATCCCTGTGCAAGGGAAATGCCTTAAGGACTGAGAAATGCCTGCCTGGAAGAAGATCTTCAATTTTCTCCATGTGGGTCACTGTCCTGCCATCTCTCAGTGAAAGTTTAATTTCTAGGCAGGTTTTTAAGGTGTTTGTACCGGTTCCTAATTGACCTCCCTTAACGACCTACTTCCAGCAGGTTGCTGGGATCTGTCCCAGATCCCCTGGGGCTGCAGCATTCCTTGCCTTCACTCAGGGCCACCTCAGGGGGGTTTTAAGGTTCTGCAATTCCCAACGGACAATTCAAAATCAAAATCCTGTTCCGAAAGGCAGAAAATTTGTAGTTCTGTTACCTGGAACAAGTTAAGAACTTCTGCCCCTCACCTTGATGGCTGCACAGCTGAGGGTTTGACAACCCCGTTAGTAATGATTTGTGTGATAAAAGTGAGTTCATTTAATGAAATGAAGCTGTGAGAATTTCCTAAACCGGGCCACGCTCTGTCTCACTCACTGGGTTGTTGTTCATTAGGGTTGTTTTCAACTTAAGTGTCAGGATGTGTTGACACCACTAATTAAATTACAGATTTAAAATAGCTCGGCTTGAACGACAAAAAACTGCCTCGTCTGCTGATTTCTGCTTCATCACAGCAAATATTATGTAGTTTTAGTGCAATTTGGGCTGGTTTCTTTGTGCATATAGGGGTCTACATGTGGGTGCTGTGTTTGGGGGCACAGCAGGGACACAAAAACTGTACTTGGAGGTTTCCTGCTCTTATTTGTTAAACTATTTGTAGGGCATTCTCTCTGCTGTTCCTCTTTTTTTTTTATCCATCATCCCATTTTTGGCCTCTGGAATTGCAGGGTGTGAAGGGAGGCAGAGCCCAGCACTGAAGAGGTGGCCTGTCCACGTCCCATTAACAGAATTCCAAGTGTTGATCCCTTCACAGAGGAGGAGGGTGGTGTGTCCTGTCACAACTGCAGCTCTGAACTGATGCTTGTTTGAGGAAATATATAAGCAGCCCTATTTTTATCTTGTTTAGAAATTGAAAAGATTCAGAAGGGCGAAACGACAACAAAGAAGGATGAGGAAGAGAACTACCTGGATTTATTTTCCCACAAGAATATGAAGCTGAAAGAACGAGTTCTGATCCCTGTCAAACAGTACCCCAAGGTGAGGACCAGAAAATAGCTACTGAACCTCTGGGATTTGCTTCTTTTCTGCAGGTTTTGTGGCTGACTGAGAGACAGTGGCTGTCAGAGTGTCAGCAGGAGTTAATACAGCCTCCCACTATCACTGTGGAATTTTTCCTGTGCAGGCTTGCAGGATCTTATTTCTAATATATTGCATTTCTAGAATGTCTCGGGATAAAGCTTTAATGGTGATGCATAGCTGGGGTGTTTTATTGCTTTCATGGGTAGAGCTTTGTGTTTTACAGTTAAAAAAACCCATTTAACTCATTTAAGACTCGCTGCCTGTAAAACTGCTGCAGAGTAGATGCTGGAATTAAACACTTCAGGGGAGTTAACTGAGCTTGTTTTTTCTGGTGGAACATTTTCTTCATGAAAAGAATGTTTTGAAACCTAAGATTTTTATTTTGGTCTGTGTTTTTTGGTGAGGTGAGGAGCAAACGGAGTGGCTGATGTGGTTTTTTTTTTTGTTGTCAGCCAACATGACATAATGAAAAGCTTTTGTGGAAGCTGCTGGACTCTGGAGCTAATTTGTTTCCTTGTCTTAATTCCCCTCACAGTTCAACTTCGTCGGAAAGATTTTGGGACCTCAAGGCAACACCATTAAGAGACTTCAGGAAGAAACCGGTGCTAAGATTTCTGTGCTGGGGAAGGGTTCAATGAGAGACAAAGCCAGGGTAAGGGCATCGCCCTGAGAACGTGCACACACATAATTCCCTTTGTGTTGCTGTGAGAGGCAGTGCCTGTCAGAGCATTTTGTAAAAGATTAAACCATCCCGATCCAAAGGCAAAGCAGGAGGAATTGTTCTGTGCTCCTTGGGAGCGGTTGGATGGGGGCTGAAGTGTGATGGATGTTTTCTGTGTGAGGAGGACTCATAGACCAGACATCTCGTGCTACCCTTATGTGAGACGTGGAATACAAAGTTTATAAACTCACAATTAATCCCAGCTACTCCCTGAAGTGTCCTTTCACTAAAGGAATATGTTTCCCCCTCCATAAAAAAAAAATGAAATCCTTTTTCTAGCTGTTCTCTCTGAAGTCCTTAAATTCTCATGGTTCATTGAAGATCTTGGAGCAGTATGTTCCTGGTAATCTTTAGTGAATCACAAAGTGCCAGGAGGTGTTTTTATAACAGGAAAAAAAAAATGAAAAGAATGTGTGTTGTTTTGTTTTGTTTTTTTTTCTTCCTGCTTGTTCCCAAAACTGAGCTGAGAGTCAACAGAGCTGTAACTTTTGGCTGGGATCAATTAAAAATATTGCCATTAGCAAAACCAAATCACCTGAAGAGGCAGCTGTAAGAAGGTGGGAGGTGTGGATTGTATGTAGCTTTTCACAAAACTGTGCTCCAATCCAAACAATCTGTTTACATCATCAGTGTCCAGATGCTTCTACAGAGGTCTCCTGTTAAGGCTCAGAAAGCAGGTAAAAAGAAAAGCAGTTTTTCTGGGGGTTTTTTTTTAGCTTTTAGCTCTTGCTGTGCTCTGTTTCAGGAGGAGGAGCTGCGCAAGGGGGGGGATCCCAAATACGCTCATCTCAACATGGACCTGCACGTCTTCATCGAGGTTTTCGGGCCCCCCTGCGAGGCCTATGCCCTGATGGCTCATGCCATGGAGGAGGTCAAGAAATTCCTTGTGCCAGTATGTATATGCTGACAGGTCTTTTATTTTTGGGGGAGGTGGGGCGGGTGGTGAACCTGGCTCAGGGATGGGTAAGATCTGCACAGGGTAATCTCACTTGTGGTAGTTGAGGGAACCCTCTTAATCCTGCATGAAGGTATTAATTATTCCTCTAACCATTATTAGAATGACTACAAAAACACACAGGGCAATGGTGTAGAGCACTTGGAATACATTTTTCCCTCCCAGTACAAGCTGTGGATGCTGGAAGTGGGCAGCTTGTCCAGCTACATGTGCCAGTTTTAGTGGGAGAAGAAGTTTAATCTTGCCTGGCGTGGAAGGGAGTTCTTAGACAGGTTCCTCTGACTTGCAACTGTAGAAATCCAGCTGGAAAACTTCACTGTCAGATCAGGAACTTAAAAACTCAACGTGACTGGCATAAGATTGCTGTGGAGAACTGGCCACTGGGATGGGGCTGGGTGACATCAGGTACCTCCAGCAGCCCTGTGAGAGAGAGATCCCCTTGCCAGGGACCAGCTGTGTGCTCACCTGAGCTCCTGGACACGCAGGTGCCAGGACCTTCTTTGGACAAAGCTGCCCTGTTCCCTGCTGAGCAAATCCCAGTAAAACCACCCATTTGATTGTTTCTATTCCAGCACAGTAGCCTGGGATATCCCAGGGCACAGCCTGGCGAGTTGGCTGTTCCCTGGCACTGACTCTGCCCCCTTTCCAGGATATGATGGATGATATCTGCCAGGAGCAGTTCCTGGAGCTGTCCTACCTGAACGGTGTTCCGGAGCCAAACCGCGGCCGAGGAGTCCCCGGGCGGGGAAGGGGAGCAGCTCCACCACCACCTCCACCCGTCCCCAGGTATCTTTCCCAAAAGCACACACCTGGAAGTGCTGCATTTTGCTCGAGAGCTGTCCCGTTTAAGAGGTTAAACTGCTTGTTCTTGCACATCAGCTGTTGGGCTCGACCTTGGATTTTGGCCAAGGCCGTTCCAGCCTTGTGTTGCAGGCTCGCCTGGAGCACGCTGGCATCCGATGTTTTGCATGTTTTGAGATGTAATCTAACACAGTGGGCGTCCTCTGTGTTATTTTTGATGCCTGCAATCAATAGTTTTATAAAGCAACCTTTCAGAAATTGGCCTGTGAAACCGTGTGTAAACAGATCTTGTGCAGCCTTCAGCAGAACGAGCATTTTCAGATTAAACTGGCATCGTTTGAGAGCTCCGGGATGGCATCATTCTGTCAGGGCTGTCAAGGCTTTGGGATAAATTGGCAATAAAACTGTTACTATAGTTCTTGCTTCACTCCCTGTTTCATGGGGTAGTGTCTTTCCTTCTGCCTGTTTAGCCCTGACGTGTCCTTCCTCATCTCATCACTGATCCTTACGGATCTGCAGGTCTGGAAGCCATCCCAGGTCAGTGAACTCCGAGAAATCACCTGCCCAAAGTCTTGTATCTCATTTATTCCTCTGCCTGTACATCTAATGCAGCAGATTTCTCATCCTGAGGGAGGTTTTTTGCAAATCCTGCAAGGGCAACAACGTTAATTCTTGTGCTGATAAGGGATTCGCGGCTTAGCTGATGGCAGCTCTGTTCAGTTACCGAGTTGTTGCATTTTAAAGCAGATACAAGAATCCCCACAGGAGGTGCTCACAACCCTCTTTCTCTCCTTCCAGGGGCCGTGGGGTTGGTCCCCCTCCTCCTCCTCCTCCTCCTCCTCCTCCTCGGGGGGCCCTGGTTCGAGGAGCCCCAGTGCGAGGGGCCATCGCTCGGGGGGCCACCATAGCCCGGGGGGTGCCCCCTCCTCCGGCAGTCAGGGGGGCTCCTGCACCCCGAGCACGGGCAGCTGGCATCCAGAGGATACCCCTTCCTCCTCCTCCTGCGCCAGAAGCCTACGAGGAATATGTAAGGAATTCCTTATTTTCGGTTTTCTAATTCCAGCTGATTGTGTCTTAGATATTCGACCTGAGTGGCAGCAGATTGCTGGGGGGAAGTGACCACCAGTGACCACTGGGGTGGGGCTGGGATCCCCACTGACCATTGGCATGGTGCTTGATGATCTTCTCTGCCTCTTTAACCCTCAGAGAAGGGAACTGCAAGTGTCCTATATCCAAAGTAAGGGTTGCTGCTTATAAATGTGCCCCCAAGAACTGAAGTTTTCCATGACTTCCAGTGCATGGTATGAAAAATTAAGTCAGACTGGTGTAGTTCACGTAACATTCTCTTTTTAAGAGAATTCTTTTAAGCAAGAAGCACCCAAGGCTTCTTCCATCCACTCAAATCCTTAAATAAGTGAATGAACAGGGGGATGTTTCAAGCTGTATAACTCAGCACCACCCTCCTGCCAAGCTTATCTTGGCATCTGTGCTCCTGGTGTCCCAAAGGACAAACAAGGCAACTGGCTTTGATGCACAGCAGCATTTTGGGGAATCATCACAATTATTGATTCATCTAAAAAGTTTCTCTGCTCAGTAAAATGTTCTCTCAGTCACAAGTTCAGAGGCTGGGGTTTGTCAAATTGTAAATCTGTGGTTTAGATATCACTGAATGTCCTGAGCTGGAAGGGACTCCCAAGGACCATCCAGTCCAGCCCCTGGCCCTGCACAGACACCCCAACAATCCCCCCCTGTCCCTCAGAGCGTTGTCCAAACCCTCCTGGAGCTCTGGCAGCCTTGGGGCTGTGCCCACTGCCCTGGGGAACCTGTTCAGTGTCCAACCACCCTCTGGGGGAAGAATCTTTTGCTAACAACACAGCTCCAGGTCTCCTGGCACGGGGGTTTGTCCCTCAGCCCAGCTGCAGCCTTGGCCATGAATTATAAATATTACTATGATTCATTCTTCCCGAGCCACGGGACACAGCAGGTCTCAGCTCTGTCTGCCTCTTCCCCGTGGCAGGGAAGGATTTCCAGGCTCTTCTGGAAGCTGCTGTAGCCTGGGTTCAGTCCTGCCATCCCTGTTGGCCAGGAATTACCCTTTGGTCCTTCCATTTACACCTTTATGTCGTGATCCTTTGCAGGGCTACGACGACACGTACGCAGACCAGAGCTACGAGGGGTATGAGGGCTACTACAGCCAGGGCCAAGGGTGAGTTGGCTTCTCTGTTCCTGAGCAAACAATGCATGACCTTTATTATTTTTTTCCATTTTAAGGGAATGCAAACCCTCATTTCTGGGTCTGAGCTCTAGAGAAGGTGCCCTGTTGTGCTGCAACCCAGGAGAGCCTGGGAAATGACGTGGACAACACCGGGCATCTTTGCTTGTCCAGTGTTTTGTGCGAGTTGTGTCAGTTTGAGAATGTGATTTCACTGGGTGTAACTGCCTAATTACTCTTCCAGGGACACAGAATACTATGATTATGGACACGGGGAGGCACAGGAAACCTATGAAGCTTATGGTATGTCTGGGAATATTGTTCCTTTCATGGGGAAGGGGCTGCACGTAGTTTGGGAATTGCTTGTGGTCAACCAGCAGTTTTCCAGGGTCTGAACAAAAACTGAGGAGAAGCTCAAGTAGTTTTCATGGCAGAACATTTATATCCAGCTCTGAACAACCAAAGACAATCTGTGGGTTTAGATCCCTATCAAACTTGATTGTCTCAAAGATGACGCCTTAAAAAGGAGATATTTTTTAACTATGGAAATATCTTAATTTCCTTGTAGCTTGAGAATATCTTAAGAGGTCTGGATTTACACCCACAGCACTACTGCTGCAGTCTGGTCTTCATGGACTGTGTTTTATATGGCTCCATCTGCTTCCTTATCCTCAAAAACCCGCTACCTGATCCTGACTCTGTGCTGTACACTTGCTTGGAAAATGGATTTGTGTGTCACATAAAGGCCTCTCTTTGGAACAAGTTTGCTCAATACAGCTTGCAAGTAGCTTGTGAAGTTTAGTTAATTTGAATTATGTGAAAGTAAATGACTGAGGCTGGACTGAACCAAACTGCTGGGGCTTAACCCCAAGGGACAGCCAACCCCCACCAGCCACTCCCTCCCTCCCCGTTCCTGGGATGGGGGAAGAGAGATTTAAGGGTAAAAGTGGGAGAACTCATGATTTGAGATAAAGACAATTCAATTGGAAAAGCAAGGTAAAACAGGGAATTAGTTCCCTGCTTCCTTGGGAAGACAAAAGTTCACTCCAAAAGTTCACTCCCTCAGCTGTGGCTGCATTTCTTTTTTAAGCCAGTCCCCATACCCAGGCTTGGAATGGCAGCTGCACGTGGCAGTGAGTAAGAAGCATTTTCCTCTCCCTCTAAACAAGCCTGTGCTGCTTTGGGCTGGGGCAGAGTTAATTTTCTTCCCAGTGGCTGCTCTGGGGCTGAGTTTGGGATTTGTGCTGATGATGCAGAGAGGGTTTGTTGTTGCTGAGCAGAGCTCACACACAGCCAGGGCTTTGCCTGCTCCTTGCACTGCCACTCTGGCATGGGCCTGGGGAAGCTGGGAGGGCACCCAGCCAGGGCACTGCCCCCAGCTGACCAAGGGGATATTCCAGGTGGCACATGACATCATAAGATCCCAAAGCTGCCTAGCATAAAAGCATGGAATTCCATGTGATGGGAGACATTCCCTTCCCCAGAGCATCAGCTGAGTGAGTGCAGGTAGTGACATTAATGACCTGGAGGGACTTTCTGGGATCCCTGGCAACTGGGAATCCTGTGCCCTGTCATGCCAGTAAACAGGGAAGCAGAGTTCATACCCTGCTCCAGCCTCGGGGTGTTCCCCGCGCCGGGTTCAAGTTGTGGGAAGTTCAAACTCAGGTGCCTGAGCAGGGCTGTTTTCCAGCCTAAGCTGCATTTGAGCAGACAGCTGCTCCCAGGAGCGTTGGCTCTCTCCTGCCTTCAGTGCCTGGGTCTGCTGCCTGTGTTTGTCACGCAGCACAAAGAGCCCTTTGTGCCTCCGGCTTGGTGGGAGAGCGGCGGAGTCGGCCGGGATTGGGAGGCCGGAATGCTCATTGTACACTTGGCACGGAGTTGCCACAGCTAATCTGTTTATCCACAGCAATTTCCTTTGGTCTCTGCTTTCATGAAAACAGAATTAGAGGAATAAATCACTGGGCCAGGCTGGAGACAGTTTGGAGAAAAGGGGAATGTGCTCGGTGGTGGCAGGAACAGGCTCGGCTGTCCTGGGACTCCTGGTTTCATAAAGTGCTGACCCTGGAGGGACTGGCAGGAGCACGAGCATGGATATTGCAAGCACAGGCCCTAATGAGAGCTGAGCTTTTGGGATATTTGGGGCTGGAGCTGGCTCAGGGACAGCAGGGATGTGAACTCCATTTGCTTCAGTGGTGGTTCATGGAATCCTGGAATGGTTTAGAGCGGGAGGGACCTTAAAGATCATCTAATGCCAACCTGCACCATGGGCAGGGACACCTTTCACCAGCCCAGGATCTGGTGTCTGGGAAGGAGGGAAGCACTTCCTGCAGCTGTCCCTGATGGCCAGGCCCTGGGATTAGGGATGCTGGCATAACCTCTGGCACAGCTGGTGCCACCCTGCCCTAGGGATTGGCTTCAGCCCTGCTGGAATTATTTAATCCTGAAAGGCACCGGATTTGTCCAGGTTGGAGCTGCAGGAGATCCCAGGGATCCTTATGAGGAGAGACTAGGGGAGCTGGGCCTGGTTAGTCTGGAGAGGGAATCTCATGAATCCATACAAATATCTCACCAATCCATACAGAAATCTCCAGGGGGTGGCAGAGGATGGTCCCAGACTCTGTTCAGTGACAGGACAAGGAGCAGTGGCCATAAACTAAAACACAACAAGTTCCACCTCAGAACTTCTTTCCATGGAGGTGGCAGGGCCTGGAACAGCTGCCCAGGAAGGATGTGGGGTCTCTGGACACATCCCAGACCCTCCTGGACACGTCCCTGTCCTATAACGCTGCAAGGTGTAGTGGTGGACGTGGCAGCGCTGGGTGAATCAGGCTCGGCCCTAAAGGGCTTTTCCAGCCTAAATCATCCTGCAAATCCGATATCTTGTTGGACCTTGGGGCACTTTCCAACCCCCCCACGGCATCCCTGACGTATCCTTGTCTTCTCCACAGGGCAAGATGACTGGAATGGGACCCGGCCCTCGCTGAAGGCCCCGCCAGCCAGGCCAGTGAAGGGGGGCTACCGAGAGCACCCCTACGGACGCTACTGAGAAACAAAATGAGGGAAAAATCCCGCTTTTGAGCAAAAACAGTTGTTACTGATTCTTGTATCTCCCGGGATTCCCGTTGCTTTACCCACAGCAGACAAGTAATTGTCTACCTGTTTTTCTTCGTGGCCCTTTTTTTCTCCCACTCCATCCTCACCCTGCATTTTGGCTTCTGTACGTAGTACTTTTAAAGATGAGTTAAATTAGATCTTAGAGGAAGCGACTTTTAATTTTTATTATTTTTATTTTATTTTTTTTTTTCAGTGTGTAGATGGCTTTTCTTTCTTTGTCGTTTAGGTAAACACGACTGTACCTTTTTTTTTTTAAGGAAAAAAAAAAACAAAAGCAAAAAAACAACAACAACAAAAAAAAACCTACAAAACCACAGTTTAAAAATGTTAGTTTCCAAAGTGACATGCTTTGCTTAGCAGTTATGAAATTAAGGTTTTTGTTTAAAACTTTCTTAAAGTTTGTTTTAAAGGAACCCATAAAGGTTGTAGTTGCAGAATCCCAAAGTAGGCTACATTTCAAAATTCAGGGCTATTTTTAAGAATTAAAATCATAATGTAACGGTAGTAGCTGCCACCATTTAAAAAAAAAAAAAAAAGTAACTTCAGATGCCAAACCTTCTTTAAAAGGAGATTGCTGGTGAATCTTGAAGTTTAAATTTTAATACGAAGGATCCTCCAACAAATTAAATAGCATATTTCTTTTTTTTTAAAAGAGAATTGACCTAAAAGAAAAATTAGGTTTGTAAAATTGACTTTTCTTATGTGGATTTTGAAATCTAGCCCCCCTGTGCAGTGTTGAGATATGCTTGGGAAGCAGATTTTTCCAGTGTAAAAAGGGGTTCTTAGTTTTGTTCTAAATGAACAACTCTTAAGGGAAAAAACAAAGCCTGGCTCTAATTGCCCAGTGTTTGATAGCAGAAAGCAGAATATTCCATGAGTAGGTCTGAACTCTGTAAAATTCTCATTTTTTTTATAGTGCTTGGGGCAGATAATCCAGTGCAAGTTTAAAATTGAAACCAAAAAAAGTCAATATTAGCAGTCCCATCAGACTTGTTCAAGTGTATCTCAGCACGAGCTTTGCATAAAAAGGGACACTGCAGCTGGGAAAAAAAAAAAACAAAAAAGAAAACAAACAAAAACTGATCAAAAAATTTCACTTTGTACATAAGATAAAGTCCTAATTGGATTTGTACACTGTCCTCCCACTCTGTTCTTGAAGAGAAAATGCTACGTGTGTAAGTCTGCCTAACTAGGTAGCTGAAAGCGTGTCAAAAATGTCTGTCGCAATTTGTCAATAAAGTTTAGTCCTTTTTTAATCAAAGTAAATGTGATGAATTGTCATTTGTTTTGGTTGAGCGATAAAAAAATAGTGATATTTGCTCCTTTTTTTTTTTTTTTTGTTCGTTTGTTTTTAAGTAAATTTAAATTAACGCTAAAGCTTAATTGTCTTTTTAAAGCGATGGAGACATTCTAAAAAAAAAAAAAATGGTGGTTTTTTTTGTAATTCTCACCAGAAAAAGAAAAAAAAAATTTTGCTGAGCTTGTTGAATGAGCTTAAATTTAAAATATATATATATATGAAAAAGAAAAGTTTGTTTTTCACCCCCTGGAAGTTACTGAAAGCGGTTTGAGCCTGGACTGGGGCAGAAATCTTGACTTGGAAAGTGTTTTATGGTTCTTTGCTGAGTTACTGATTCAGATTTCAGGTGGCCTCGGAGAATATTCCGGGGCTGCAGAACTCCAGCTTGAGCCTGAAATCCCTGCTTTAAGCAGCTTGACAAAAGGAATGCTGAAAATTCCAAGGCTTAGCTGCCACCAGGAGGAGAAGGAAGTTGCTTTCTGTAAACACCCCCCCCCTTGGCTAAGATGATGCCCTTCCTACTTCACGGTAGCTTTTACTTGGAAAAACCACTTAAAAATGTATTTTTGTTGGAGAACGGTGCTGCAGCTGCTCCTTAAATCCTTCTGAGAGGGTGTGGATGTTCAGAGATATATTATATACATATATATATATATAGTATATATATATTTTAAAGTAAAATGCTTCTTAAAGAGATGTGAAAAAAATGGTTTGTGTTTCCCATCTCCCAGATGAATTTGGAACTCTGAAGGGGAGAGAATTAAACTGCTCGGGGGTGAAAAATAAGAATATTAGGGAGCAAACTGTGGCAGTGCATGAACGAGGGGAATACTTAAAAAAAACAAAAAAAACACAAAACCAACAGCAAAAAAACCACAAAGTTGTATTTGTAGATTGTTATTAAAGTGCAAATAACCGAATTTTCAACACTGGTTTGGAGTCAGCTTTCAGGGCATAATGTGTTGCTTGATGAAAAGATCAGCCCATAAGACCCCCTTTTAAAGGAAAATTATCGCAGGAGAATCAGGATGTGTAAAGCTAACATGCATCGCCCAAAAGGTAACCTAAATGTCTGATTTTAATAGCGCATTTCTCTTTTCCATAAACCCCGTGACGTAAAACTTTTTTTATCCAGCCAAGCCTTCAGATGTTTTAATTTTAATGTAAAAAAAAAAAAAAAGAAAAAAACCTACAAACTTGCAAAAAAAAAAAAAAAAAAAAAAAAAGGAAAATGTTTAAAAATTAAAAAAACCGTTTTAAAACAACCCACATGTTTTTTTTCCTGCATAAATTAGCAATAACTTTAATAACGTGCCCTCGGAAAAAAAAAAAAAATTGCACTCCGGTGGAAATGTGGGCAAAGCTTTAAATATCCAAAGGATGTTAAATGAAAATGAACGTAGTTAGTCCTGCTACTGCCAAAAAAAAAAAGAAAAAAACCAACCCAAATTCTGCTCAGTTGTTTAAAAATGTAAACTCTTTTTAGCCCTCTCCCCCCCCCCAATATTGCTGTTCCCTGTGAAACGTCCATAGCTCAGCTGAAGTTGCATGTTTTCCTTCATGTGTTAATTGCATGTGGGAATCTTTTTTTTTTTTTTTTACCTTTCTTTTTTTGGTGGGGGTTTTTTGTTGGGTTTTTTTTTTTTGGGGGGGGGGTGGGATTTGTGCTTCCCTTGAGGAGCCTCACGGATGTCTTTGGTTTGCAGGAGGAGAGCGAGAGTTGAGTTGAGTTGAGTTGAGCGCCGGGACTGCACGCACCGGGGGTGAGGAGGAGCGGGGGCGGCGCCCACAGGGTGAGTCCTGCGTGTTTTCACAGCGTTCCGTGGGGGTGGCACCATCTGAGCTGCTAAATCTGAGCCGTCCCTGACACCCAGCACCAGTGGAAAGGGAATATTTGGCTCCCTGCCCGCTGCTCTGGAGAGGGAGGGGTCGTGGCGCGGAGGAGGCTCCGGAGTTGTACCTGCCTTGAGCTCTCCCTGCCAGGATCCCGAGGGAGAGAGGATTTATTGAGGGGGGGAAATGTGCTTAGATCCATCTCTTTGAGCTGGCTGAGGTGCTGGGGTTTGGGGCGAGGTGGTGTTGGATTTCGTGGGATCACGGGCTGGTTTGGGGTGGAAGGGACCTTCCCAACCCCCTGGGATTTGATACCCGAGGCTGCAGGAGCAGAGCAGCTGCGGGAATGGCTCGGTGGGAATTCCTCTGTGAGTCCCTGAGGCGTTGAAATCACAGACTGCAGATTTTAAACCCAGTGCTGCCCAGCCAGACCTTGCCAGTGCTTCACCTTCTGGCCCCCATCAGTGGGATCCAATGGGATCTGGCTGCTGGCTGGCCTGTTTTTAAGGATTTCTGTCGGCTGGCATTGCCAGAGATCTCCTGGGACACATCTCTTAGAATCCCAGAATGGTTTTGGTGGGAAGGGACCTTAAAGGTCATCTCATTCCACTCCCTGCCATGGGTAGAGACACCTTCCACTAGCCCAGGTTGCTCCAAGCCCTGTCCAACCTGGCCTGGAACATTCCAGGGATGGGGAATAAGCCATGCTTCTCTAATAAATTACTTTTACAAAGGGATGCAAGTGGTTGCAAACGGGTGGGAGGTGATCACACATCAGTGGAGTGACCTGCTTAGGCAGCAAGGACACATTTCCTCCCCAGGGCAGCATCCCAAGGCTTTTTGGGAACAGCTAAATTCTTCCTCTCAAATCCTGAGATGACTGAAAGTCTGAGCTCCATAAATAAAAGAACAAAGAAATAAACCCTCGCAGTGCTGAACGAGCCCAAAGGCTTCAAAAGACAACCTGGGCACAGGAGACATAAAAGGACACAAGTCTAATTTTACATGGAATTGTAAAGCTCCCAAACGAGCTGCTCTTATCTGAGGAGTATTAGGGACAAGGAGGGGGTAATGTGTGGAAATGCTGCAAAGGGGAGATTACCCTGAATTCTTTCACTTGAAAATTGGATCCTGCCAGGGGGAACGATAACGTGTCTGGATTTGTGGCCTGGTTATCAAATTCATCTTCATTTACAATGTAATTGGAACATCCATTTCTCTCTGGCCACGTACCAATCTCTCCCGTTTCTCCCTTAATGGGCACAGCTTTTATATCAAGTGGAAAAGATTTGATAGAGATCATCTCTTAGGATGCAGGTTTTTTACCCCTAGAAGTGGATCTTGTGGCGCTGCCTCTGGAGGGATCCAGCTCGTGCCTTGCCTTTGTTGCATGTTTATGGGGAAGACTTTAATGTTATGGCAGGCTGTAAATATTAATACATTGAAAGAACCATCTATTGCTACAAGTATTTCGCAAACATGCCCTGGATCAGACATTCCCTCCCTCTCACAGCGCTGCTCCAGTCAGATTTTAGCCTGGAGTCTGCAGGAGCTAATTTGAGATCCCAAAATAACCCTCAGCATAGGATGTGTCTCTCCAAGATGCTCTAATTAGCCAGACGTTCCGAGGGTGATGCAGGAATTTGTGAGGGATAGAGATTCCTTTGAGTCTGAGTCACCTAAATAACCTGAATAACCTTCCCTCTCCTGCTGGCACGTGGCTGCTGGAGGTGGAATCCGCTGGCTGTGACCTGACAGGTGCCAGGGATCTTTTATTTCTCAATTTTCCCAAAGGACTAATCCACACCTCGTTATCTGTAGGGTTTTTGGTGAAGGCCACAGAGCAGAGGTTGTGCCTGGCTCTGCGCAGGGGGATGTGCAGCAGCTGGGACATCTCCTCTGGGGAAGCTTTTCCCAACAAAACCCGTTCTTGTTAAGAGATTTTTGGCTCCAGGAACACCCTCCTGCTGCAGAACACTCAGCATTCCCATCTTCCCTGCCCCTTTGTTATATGGAATCAGAGATTCATGGAATGGTTTAGGTGGGAAGGGACCTTAAAGCCCACCCAGCTCCACATCCCTGCCATGGGCAGGAACAGCTTTCACTGGACCAGGTCACTCCAAGCCCTCTCCAACCTGGCCTTGGACACTTCCAGGGATAGGAATTCCACACCCTCTGTGGTATTTCATGTCTAACTCAGCCACAGTGGATTAAAGCCTTTACCTTGATATGCCCCTCCAAAATTCCATCTTGGATAAGCTGGCTTTAGGAGCACAGCTGGATTCCCTGCCCAGCTCTCGGAGCAGACGATTCTTTTTGCACAGGACAAGCTTTTAAATTTGTGTGCGAGCATCTGTTGCAAGCAGAGCCAAGAAAAACAGTTCAAATGTGCATTTTCCCCTTCCTTAACCCATCCTGCTGCTCTCCCAGAGAACTCTTGGGCTGGGGGGGGTTCCTGCAGCTGGGATGGACCCTCTGAGTGGCCCTGGAGGAGCAGGGAGCAGCTGGGATGTGTCTGCTGGGAGCTGCAGAGCAGAACAGGCTTCCCTGGGAACGAGGGGAGCTTTTGGGGAGGAGAACGGGGCTGAGGGAAATTCTTCCTTAATTGATAAACCTGGAACGCGTTGGATGAGACACTGGACACGTGTCCTGCTGGTAAGCTGTGAGGGGGAGGGAATTCCTGCAGGTTATCCAGGGACTCCCATCCCACTGGAGATGTTATTCCTCAGTTTCTCCGTGCTGTGAGCACAGAACCCAAACCTTTGCTGCTGCTGCTGCTCAGCTGAGCCTTCCTCTGCTGCCATATGTTTTAATGGGAATGTTTGTTTCCACGCTCCTTTTGCTCCTGTTGCAAGGAGGGATGAGGCTCCTGGGAGCTGCTTTCAGAGCTGATCAAGGAGCACAGTTGAGACACTTCCCTGGGAAATAGGAACCTGCCAGATCTTGGGGAGTGTTGGAGAACGCTGGAGCCTCCCTTGGATCCCACGAGAGCAGCAGCTGTGTGTGGGAACACTGAAATATAAAGTGTTTTTTGCCGAGGCTGTTGCTTTTACCACTGAATTTGGAACTAGGTACGGCCAGAAAGCCTCAGTGCATCGTGTTGTAGTTGCAAACCCGATATATTTTAACCTGAAAACGTTGTTAACCTCATGTTGGTATGTCCTGTTACCTTTGTAGTTGTTCCTGGAAGGCTCTGTTAAACCACAGGTGTCTGGATGCTCCTGGCTTTTGATGGCTTTGCACATTTAGATTGGGAAGGACCTCCAAGACCATCGAGCCCAACCTGTGACCGCCTCGTCACCCAGCCCAGAGCACTGAGTGCCACATCCAGTCACTCCTTGGACACCTCCAGGGGTAGAGACTCCACCACCTGCCTGGGCAGCCCCTTCCAAAACCGGTCCAGAACTAAACCTTGGCCCTGGGGAAGTCCATTAATTTTGGAGATTTTTGCCTCCAGCTGGTTCTCAGCGTTGTAAAACGCTCCATCTGTGCCGAAGCACCAACACCCACAAGTGGAGGAGATCACTGAGAAAAAAACACTGCGAACAGATGATAAAGATGCTGAAAAGTGATCAAGGTGAATCACAGCACGAAAATAACTTGGCTGGGAGCCTGGCGAGCTCCTGCACCAATAACTTGGCTGGGAGCCTGGCGAGCTCCTCCACCAAGGAGCACTGGGCTTCCCGCTCCAGCTATTCCACGATCCTACAACTCTGTGCTGGAAGTGATCCCTCATTCCGTGTAATAAAGTCCTGACGATGAATGTTTTCGTTCTGCTTTCAGCGGTTGTTTCCCTGGTTTCGCTGGGGTGTGTTTTGGGGAGGGGGGGCGTGAGAGGGGTGGGCGCTGGGACCCTGCGGCGCCCTGGGCTGGGAGGGGGCGTGGCTTTGGGCGTGGCCAAAGGGTTAGGGGCGTGTTTAATCATTCAATGGGCGTGTCCATGCAGCTCGGGGGGCGTGGCCGGGGTGTTCGCGCCCCGCGAAGCTTGTCCCGCTCCGGCCGCCGTCGCGGCCCGCCCGCCATATTGTGGCCGGCGCAGGCGGAGCGGCGGCGGCGATGGGTGAGGGGGGACCGGGGAAGGGCCCCGGGACCGGGCCGGGAGCGGGCGGGGGGAGCCCCGCCGGCAGCCGCGGGGGCGGCCCGTGCGCCGGGCGGGGCGCGGCGCAGCCCCGCGGCTCGCCCCGCCCCGGCCCCGCCGCGCTCAGCGGGGGCGCGGCCTCGACCGGAGCCCCCCGAGCCCCTCAGAACTCCCGCAGCAGCCTCGGGGCGTGCTCGTGGACCCTCTTCCCCTCCGGAGTCCGTAATGCAGGTCCTGTGTGTCCCGGTGGGGGCTGCAGAGCCACCCCCGGGCTCCCCCGAGGGTCCCGGTGCTGCCCTGGCCGGACCTCCCGGGCGCTCAGAGCTCCCTTCACCCCCTGACTGCCCCTGTTGCTCCCCCAGAGCCCCCTTGGCCCCGTCATCTCTTCCTCAGACCCCCCTTGTGCCCCCACATTTTTCCTCTGGAGCCTTTGGGGCTCCTTCCTGTCCCTCTGCAGACCCCAAAATCCCCCCTGTCTGTGCCCTCACAGCTCCCTCAGAGCTTCCAGGGGGTCCCAGAGTTCCTGCACCCCCCAAAAACTGCATCCCAGGTGTCCCACCCTGCCCAGAACTGGGGCTCTTGAGCTCAGTTCCAGCTTTAACTCTTCTTTGAGAAAAGTCTCTAAACCCTCAGCAAGGATTTTTCTTTTACTCCAAGCGTTGCAAACTGGAAATTATCCAGCACCAGGAAAAGGAATGTTCAGTAACTGATGTGACCTGAGGTTCCTCACAGCTCAAGTTTTCACCTGTAAAGGGGGGTTTCATCAAACTTCTTCCTCAGAAGTTGTGCAGGTTCCCCTGGGGTTTAAGCAGGATCCAGGGAAGGTTTAAAAACCTTGGAATTAGCCTTAGGGTTTGCACTGTGGCCAACATCCTTGGAAAAGCGAAATTTGGGCTGATAACCCCGTTGGCCTCAGTGCCATGCAAACATTAAACAACAAATGCCGTAAAAACGGGTTATTTTTCCCAGTTCTAAGGAGCCTAAAAGGAAAAGTTGGAATCTTCAGTTTCAGCACAAAATTGGGCCAAGGGGAGCTGGGTGAGATCCCTGATTCCCTGGATCCTTTATGGGAATTCTTGAGCCTCTGCTCCGCCTGTGGAACAGGGATCACACCACAGGGATGCTGATCAAATTCCTTGGGAACTTGGGTTGGGAGAGAGGCAGGAAAAGCTCCATGGGAGCCTCACACAAGGACTGTCCATGGACTCTCAGCACCTCTAGGAGCTGCTGCCTGCCCCGGGTCCTCATCCATAGCCCCGGGAAAGGAGAAGGGTCGGGAATTGGGTTATCCCAAGGGTCGGGGGGGGGCAGATGAGCCTGGAATACTCAGCCATCCATCCTCAATGATCCATCTCTGCTTCCAGTGGTGGGGCCTGGAGCGATCCCGATCCCAATCCCGCAGTGAGCAGCTCCCACAGCCCGGGAATGGCCGGGGGCCGGCGGGGTCCCAACAGAACCTCCTACTGCCGGAACCCGCTGTGTGAGCCCGGAGCTGCCGGCGGCTCCGGACACTCCTCGGGCTCCTCCGTCACCGGCGTGCGCTCCCGGACCAGGTACGGACACCTGGGGGTGTCCAATCCATCCTTAGGGGTGTCCAATCCATCCCTGGGGGTGTCCAATCCATCCCTGGGGATGTCCAGTCCATCCCTGGGGATGTCCAGTCCATCCCTGGGGATGTCCAGTCCATCCCTGGGGATGTCCAGTCCATCCCTGGGGGTGTCCAATCCATCCCTGGGGCTGTCCAATCCATCCCTGGCAGTGTCCAATCCATCCCTGGCAGTGTCCAAACCGTCCCTGGCAGTGTCCAAAGCGTCCCTGGGGGTGTTCAGTCCATCTCTGGGGGTGTTCAAAACGAGTGGATGTGGGAGGGTTTGATGGGCTTGGGGACAGAAGGTTGATCTCAGTGATCTTGGAGAGCTTTTCCAACCTTAAAGCCCATCCAGTCCCACCCCTGCCATGGGCAGGGACACCTTCCCCTATCCCAGGGTGCTCCAGCCTGGCTTTGGACACTCCCAGGGATGGGCCAGCCACAGCTTCTCTGGAAAATCCATCCCAGCCCCTCCCCACCCTCACAGGGAGGAATTTCTCCCCACTATCCCATCTAACCGAGCCCTCTGGCTCTGGGAAGCCACTCCCCCTTGTCCTCTCACTGCAAACCCTCCTGAAAAGCCCAGATTCCTTGGAGATGAGTTGGGGTGTGGATTTGTGCATTCCCCACCTGTGATAAGGAGCTGTGTGTGCTCCACCTGAGGCCTTGCCTGGATAACTGTATCCCTGTGATTTTCCTGTTTTAAACCCCTGCACTGATCCAGCTGCATCCCTCAGGATCAGCATTCTTCCTGCAGCCACACTCCCTGGACTCAGTGCGTTTCCATGTTGGGATTTTCAATGGGAGTTTGTGCTCTGTAGTTTCTTTGGAACCCACACCCAGATTCCTTTGCCTGCTGTTATTTAGAGGCTGCAAATCAGGAGAGATAAATCTGGTGTATCTTAATTCCCCTCGATTAAAGGATCTGTCTGGGATCCTGTGCGTGCTCACACAGGAACACACACACCTCTGGCTAAACTCGTTTTTCCTCCTCAGGTGAACAGAAGGTGAAGAATGAACAAGGGCTTGTGTGTAATTGCCCTGTCTTTCATGTTCAAGCCCTCCTAGATATGTAAATAGCAACTTGAGGTCTGAAAGCTTCCAATTAATTAAGAGAGCCACTGGTTGTCCCCTGAGTGGCACAGCACAGCCCCGGGTTTGAACCTGGCTCGACACAGGGGATTTAATATCAAGTGACCTGGTGCTGGGGGCTGGCCTGCTTCCAAGTTTTGCTTTCTCTGGGCAAATTCCTGCTCACATCTGCCTGCCAGAGTCATCCTGGATGCCTCTGGGGTGCTGACACTTCTGGTTTGTGGCAGCCACCGCTGGTCAGCTTGTGTTTCTCAGTCAGTATTAGAGCGTGCACAGCCTGGGTGGGTGGGCAGGAGGACACAGCCCTGTTCACTCCTGACTCTTGGCTTCCCTTGGCAGGAGTGGCTCAGGTACAGGCCTTTCCAGCCCCCCTTTGGCTGCACAGACAGTGGTCCCCCTGAGGCACTGTAAGATCCCAGAGCTGCCTGTGGAGAGGAGTGTCCTGTTTGAGCTCCAGCTCTTCTTCTGCCACCTCGTCGCTCTCTTTGTCCACTACATCAACATCTACAAGACAGTGTGGTGGTACCCACCCTCCCACCCTCCCTCCCACACGTCACTGGTAAGCACCCAGGATGTCTCTTGGGTCGTTAAACATTAAATCTTATATATATTTATATTTAATGTAAACTATACATGACTCTGCAGCCCTTTAGGGCCGCTCCTGCAACTCTTTATTTTGCCAGGTTTTGGGCACTGGCTGCCTGCTTGTCATTCTCTCTCTGATCTTGGAAGGGAGTCCAAAGAGAAGAGAAAAACATGGGAGTTTCTCTGTTGAATGTGGGTTTCTGCTGCCTCGTGGAAACAGGATCACTTTGGTTTTGTCTCCACAGAACTTTCACCTCATCGACTTCAACGTGCTGACGGTGACAACCATCGTCCTGGCCCGGCGGCTCATCAGTGCTATTGTGAAGGAGGTAAAGTCCCCAGGCAGATCTCAGAGCTGTTCTTCCAGGGGAATGGCAAGGCTGTGTGTCCCTCCTGCAGTTCCAGGCTCCTCTGTCCTTTCCTAAAGGGCTTTGGGATACGCCCAAGTCAGAATCCCAGGCGTGGTTTGGAGTGGGAAGAGCAGAGAACAGAACTGAGAGCCCCAAACCACCTCTCCTGACTCTGTCCTTCTGGGATTGTCTCTGAGTTACTGTCTCAGCTAGATTTTAGGGATTCTGCTTCCCTCTTCCTATGTGGTTCTTTTCCTGTTCTCTCCATCACTCCACCTTTCCCCAAGGAAAATCAGTGGGGGTCTGCTCACTGTGGAAATGTCCTGTGGTGAGCAGGGGCTGGTCACACTTAACTGCCAGACCTTAACAAGGAGCTCTGAGTTCTCCTCCCTCTGGCCTGAGGAATGAGGCCCAGATTCCAGAGATTTTGGAGAGTCCAGATTCCACAGAAGGCCCCCCCCCCAGTTCTGGTGTCACTCAGCCTTTCACTGGTGCTTTACTTGGTTCCCAGATGGAGTTTGCTCCCTGCAGGAAGAGGGAATGAGCCTGCCCTGTTCCCAGCTCTCTCCTCTCTCCCACAGGCTTCCCAGAGTGGCAAAGTGTCCCTGCCACGCTCCGTGTTCCTGGTGGTCACTCGGTTTGCCGTCCTCACCGGCACGGGCTGGAGCCTGTGCCGATCCATCATCCACCTCTTCAGAACCTACTCCTTCCTCAACCTCCTGTTCCTGTGCTACCCGTGAGTACCCCTGGGGCAGTGGGGAATCTCTCATGGACACTGCACTTACTGAGGCTTCACTTCAATAAGTGCTCAGTCACCTGGTCACACAGTTTGTACCTTTCTCCTCCTGCTGTGTCACATTCCTTGCTGGATCTTTAACATCTGCCTGAATTTCAGCTTTATGTGAGCACCAGTTCTTGGACTGCTCGTGTCCTCTGAGAAGGGAGTGTGTGCTTTTCCCACAGTGTTCAGAAAACTCGGGGCTTCGGTTTCCCTTGGGTCCAGGTGGAGGGAATCAAACAGCTTCCCTGCTTTGTGTTAACTAACAAAGGGGAGCTGGTTGTGTTTCCAGTCGTGTATGGAAATAGCTCCTTTCTCCCTGACAAATGGAGGAGGAAGCATCCTTAAAGATCTGAGACTTGAGATCAGTGGTGAAGCTCCTTTCAGGAGTTTCTGTAGGTGTTAGAGGCCATTCAGAATCACAGAGTCACAGAATCACAGAATGGTTTGGGTTGGAAGGGCCATTCAAGATCATCCCATTCCACTTGAGACACCTCCCAGTAGCCCAGATTGCTCCAGCCTGGCCTTGGACACTCCCAGGGACGGGGCAACCCCAGGGAACCTCCTCCTGGCTTGGGGAAGGGGCTGTGAGCAGAGCACCCTGCTGTGCTGCAGCAAACCCCCAGCAGTGACAGCCCCTCTCTCCCACGCTGCTCCAGGTTCGGGATGTACATTCCCTTCCTCCAGCTGAACTGTGACCTGCGCAAGGCGGGGCTCTTCGCCCAGGTGGCCAACATCGGCCCCAGGGACACGGGCGAGGTGGGGGCGCGGGGCAGGGACTACCTGACGGTGCTGAAGGAGACGTGGAAGCAGCACACGCGGCAGATGTACGGCATGGAGGCCATGCCCACCCACGCCTGCTGCCTGTCCCCGGACCTCATCCGCAACGAGGTGGAGTACCTCAAAATGGACTTCAACTGGCGCATGAAGGAGGTGCTGGTGAGCTCCATGCTCAGTGCCTACTACGTGGCCTTCGTGCCCGTCTGGTTTGTGAAGGTGAGAGAGGGGTGGGGCTGGCTGGGAGGTGGGCACTGGGCTGTGGTGGCAGCGTGGAGGGGGACACCTGAATTCCTGATGGGTGGTACTAACATTCTATTCCAGACAAATGTCATAACTCCCTGAGCCCCCAGGGAGCTCTGTCCCTGTCCCCTGGTGCTCCCACCCGCCGTCAGACCTGATTTTGGTGCTGGCACAGCAGTTGTGCATTAGCCATCCCATGTGGGTGCTTCTTTCCAAGCAGCATTAACAGCTACACGCAGCTGCCTCGTCTTACCTGCCCCAGTGCTTTGTGTTCTGCTGGCTTGGGCAGGTGGGGGCTGTGCAAACACGTTGTCACACAGTCCCCAAACGTGTCACACGTTCCTGTCCCCCCCACAGAACACTCAGTACTACGACAAACGCTGGTCCTGTGAGCTCTTCCTGCTGGTTTCCATCAGCACCTCCGTGATCCTGATGCAGTACCTGCTCCCTGCCCGCTACTGTGACCTGCTCCACAAGGCTGCAGCACACCTGGGCTGCTGGCAGAAGGTGGACCCAGCCCTCTGCTCCAACGTGCTGCAGCATCAGTAAGGAATTCTCTCCTGGGGTTAGGGCTGGATTTTTCCCTGAGAGGGCTGGACAGGGAGCTCAGCCTTAAAATAAAAAACGAGGGAGAAAACTGAGAGCGGAGTTGTCGGCCGACACCTCTGACAGCACAGACACTCTGTGCACTGCCCACTGCCAAACTCAGCAATCAGAGCTGATTTTTGGCCAGGTTCCTGCTGCTCCTGGCCACGGGTACCTGCCAGTTGTCACCGCCGTGGTGACACAACCGGAGGGGCCAACCTGCCCTCCTGGAGCAGCTATCCGTGGGAGTGGGAAGGCAGCAGCCCCTGTTCCCAATGCCGGCAGCACTGAGGGCTCTGTGTTCCCTGCAGGTGGACTGAGGAGTGCATGTGGCCGCAGGGGGTGTTGGTGAAGCACAGCAAGAACGTGTACAAGGCCGTGGGGCACTACAACGTGGCCGTGCCCTCCGACGTCTCGCACTTCAGGTTCCACGTAAGATCACGTCTCCTTCCTGGGGAACTGGGGGGGTGACACCTGGGCAGGGTCATGGTCCTCGTGTCCTGGACACCTGGGGCTGCCAGAAGGGTGACTGTCCAGACCTGCTTAAATGTGTCTCCACAGGGGAATCCCGGAGGAATCCCACCCAAAACCCACCCTGGAGGTTCTGCCCCTCGCTGGGTTGCCTCACCGCGCTCTCCCACAGTTCTTTTTCAGCAAACCACTGAGGATCCTCAACATCCTGATCCTGCTGGAAGGAGCCGTCATCTTCTACCAGCTTTACTCGCTGATTTCTTCGGAGAAGTGGCACCAGACCATCTCTCTGGCTCTGATCCTCTTCAGCAATTACTACGCCTTCTTCAAGCTGCTGCGTGACCGTCTGGTGCTGGGCAAAGCCTACTCATATGCTGCCAGCAGGGACTCAGAGCAGAAGTTAAATTAAAACAATTGCACTGATGCTCAGCTTGTTACAGAACAAACAAAACAAGAAACCCTCAGAGCTTTGTATTTTTGTTACCACTGCTTTTTCTTTTTTTTTTTCTTTGATAACTGATGTAATTAAAAGGAAAAAAAAAAAAAAACAAAACATATTTTTTTACTCCCAACAAGTCGTTTGTGTGTTTGTTGTTGGGTTAAATCCCTCCCACGTGCCACACCCCCCTCCCCTCACCCTCCGAGAAGGGCTTGTGCAGTGTTTGTGTGTGGGGAGTGATTTATTAATGGCCCTGAGCTTGGAGAGGTGCAGGGGTGGATTGGGAGTGGGCAGGTGGGAGTTACAGATGTGTCAAAGCTCCCAGTGGGGATTCCTCCCAGTCTGGCTTCCTTTAGGAGGGGAGTGAGGCCTCATCCCGTCCTTTTGGGTACCCCAGAGTTGCTGCTGTGCCCCCCTGATGCTTCGTGGCTGTGGGGGAAGGTGGTGGCGTTTCTCCAGAATGTGGGTTTGGAATTGCTGAGCCCCAACTGCTGCAGCCCCCCCGTCCGAGGTGTGCAGGGGTGAGGGGTCCTGCTGGGGAAGGGGGGACACGCGGGGAGCAGGGGGGATTTGGGGGGGCTGGGGGGATTTGGGGGAGCTCCAGCCGCTCCCCTTTGCAGTGTTACCGATGGGTCGGGTGGTTCCCCCCCGTTCACCGCCCCCTGCCCAACCTGCCCGTCAGGTCTGTGCGGGGCTGGGTGGGACCCCCGGGCCGGGGGAGGAGGAGGAGGAGGAGCGGGAGGAGGGGGAAGGAGAGGGAGAGGAGGAAGGGGTGCAGCTCGGAGTGTCCCGGGCTCGGGGCACGGGCCGTGTCCGTCCCTATGGGGGGGTCCCGGGGTCCCTCCCGCCCGTGGGGGGTCCCGGGAGATCCCGGGGGGGTCCCGGGTCCGGCCTTTGTTCCGGCGGGCATCGCCGCCGCCAGGGGGCGCCCGGGGCGCGCGCTCCCGATCCCGGTCCCGATCCCGGTCCCGATCCTTATCCCGATCCCGATCCTGTTCCCGGTCCTGATGCCGGTCCCGATCTTGATTCCCATCCCGGTGCCGATCTCGGTTCCGGTCCCGCTTCCGATCCCAATATCTCTCCCGATCCCAA
The DNA here is from genome assembly GCA_038380795.1 of Pyrocephalus nanus. Classification (NCBI taxonomy): domain Eukaryota; kingdom Metazoa; phylum Chordata; class Aves; order Passeriformes; family Tyrannidae; genus Pyrocephalus; species Pyrocephalus nanus. The sequence goes on along the minus strand of CM076285.1, from coordinate 4,890,936 downwards.
TATCCTCCCTGATCCCGATCCTGATCCCGGCCCTGATCCCGGTCCCGGTGCCGATCCCGGTCTCAATCCCGCTCCCGCTCCCGGTCCAGCCATGCCGCCCCGGGGCGATTATTGCCACTGAAAGCGGAGATCCAGCCCCGGAGCGGGCCGGGGGGAACCGGGGGGAGCAGGACAAGGACCGGGACCGGCAGCAGCATCGCCCGGGGCACCGGCGGGGGGGATTCGGTGCCCGGCAGAGCCCCGAGAGACGGTGGGGACACTGTGGGGACACGGAGGGGCAAAGGGCACCCTTTGTGAGCGCTGCCGTCAGCGGGCGAAGGGCGAGGAAGAGGAAGGAGCCGCGGGAATACCGAGGGCTGGGGGGGAGCCGGATGCGGCCGAGCCCCCTGAGACTGCGCCCCCCTCACTTCCAGCCCACACCGGGACCTGCACGGACCCGGGATCCCCCCACGCCAGCGGACACCGAGGGGCTTCCCTGCCTGGGGCGGCTGCGGGAACCCCCCGCGCCCCCCGCAAGGTCCCCTGGGGTTGGGGGCACAGAGAGGCCCCCCCAGCCTGTCCCTGCTCCCGTGTGACCCCTCCAGGACCAAATCCAGTCTCCGGACGGGGTTTCCATAGGGATGGGGTGGGAGGGGGTGATGTCGGGGCGCCAAGGGCGGGTGTGCCGGTGCCCCGGCCCCCTCCCCAGCACGGCGGGAGGAAACGGCCGTGTCCAGCCTTTCCCGAGGATGAGGATTTCCTTCCTCCCATTGAGCAGGGACCCTGGGGTTAGCACGCAGCCGTGGGGCGCTCGGCCACAGGATGGGGGGGTTTGGCTGGGAATTGGGGGGCAGAGACCCCTCCCGACACACAGCCTTGGGAGCAGCTCCCTCAGGACCTCCTGCTCCTCCCCTTGCCCAGCCAGGACCCCAGGGATGAAGGAGATGGGTTTGGGTGGGCACAGGATGGAGACGTGCAGCCATTTCCTTCTCTCCTTCCCTTTTTCCCAGCCTGAGTGCACTGCGGATATTCTGGGGGCAAGAAGGAGCTGGACACGGAGATTACTGGCTTCCCAGAAATGCATTTCCTGCAGCTGGGAAAGGCCGACACTGGGAGCAGTGACACGTCCCATTTCCCTTGAACGGGGGCTTTCCCAGGGCCCCTGGAGGGGATGAGGTCCCAGGGGAGATCCCGGGTGGGAATTCCCCTGGGAGCAGCCGGGCTCTCCAAGGAGGTGGCTCCACTGGGGACCCAGAGACCCTGGGGGTCCCGGACAACCCAAGCAGTGTTGGCCCGTGGGCTGCACCCCGGGGGTCCCGGCCTGGCTGGGCTCCATCTGCCGCCCTCCCCACGCCCGCTAATCCCGGGATTAGCAGGCAGATGCCAGGCACAGGTTTGCTGCAGGTAACGAGGATCCCCCGGGAGGAGGTGACGGACATCAAAGTGCAGGCAATTATGGTTAATCCCACCCCAGTGTCCCCCCTGGCTGGGCGGGCGTGGGCCCCAAGCCAGGAGGGACAGGGAGCCCCCCGTGTCTGCTGGGGACACGTCCCAGGGTGCCCCCAGGCCTGGGATCCCAGGACAAGGGATGTACTGGAGCGAAAATCCAGGCAGAAATGCCCTCCGTGGGTTTGGCACTGCTGGGGACATGGCTGAGCCCTTCCTGTTCACACCCCAAAGGGGGATAAGCTTCGGCCTCCTGCTGCCTGCCAGGAATCCCCTCACTGCTTCCCACCACGTCCCAGCGGATGCAGCTGATGGGAAGTGGCTGTTTTCCCTGAAAAGCTCATCCCAGCATTCCTGGGAGGCCACGTCTCCCACCCCATCCCTGTTCCTGGGCCCTGCAGTCAGTCGGTTCCCGGCTGCTCCCAGCCCAGCTCGGCACAGACGGAGGATGGACACTGTCCTGGATTTCTGGGTGATCCTGCAACTCAGCCCCCTCACCAGGGACCTACAGACACCTCCCAGCATCTCCTCATCCCCCCAGAAATCCCGGCCCATCCCTGGCTGGTTCACTGCTGAATTCAGCATCCAGCAGCTGCTGTGGGAATCGGGATAGGGGAGGGTGGGACAGGAGCACCCCACCAAGCCAAAGGAGATCCCACCGGGGCTGTGCCATCCTGTACCCAGAGGGTGGCAGCTTTAATTCCTCCTTAATAAATATTTTTGGCATTAATAAACCCAAGTCCCTAAAGTGACTAATTAAGAATTTGCCCACCGTCACCTCACGCCGTGACAGGTTGTGAGTGAGATCAAGAGGGGAAGAACATCAGAGGGGTGGTGGGAGCTGCTTCCCAGTGCCCATCCCAGCAGCATCCCTGCTCCCCCCGGGGCTGGGAGCTGGGGACCCCCAAGGAGCACCCCAGACCCTGCTCTCCTGCAGATCCAGAGCTGTGGGGTCTCCATGGGGGGCACCCAAATCCAGGAGATGCTGAGCCGAGCTGAGCCAGGCCTAGATGAGCTGAGCTGAGCTGAGCTGAGCCGAGCTGAGCCGGCCACCACTGCCTGACCTTGCCCAGGGCTCACCTGGCCAAATCCAGGGCAGGACACGGCCCACGAGGGCCCCCCTGTCCTGCCGTAACTGGGAGCCCTGATTAGCATATGCGCATCCTCATTAGCAATTACACACATGTCCTCATTTCCTCGTCCAAACAAGTCCGGGATGGGGAGCCGGGAGCTGGAGCAAACATGGGGTGGTGGGTGGGACCCTGAGCCACCCCCACTCCCCCATCATCACCTGAGACCACCAAACTCATTGCAGTTGTGCCCGGGAGCAGAGGCAGCACCCCCAGCACGCCAGGCCCCGCCGGGAGCGGCTCCTGCGGGGAGCAGATGGTGACTCCAAGTGCGGGGCCCAGATGGACCCTCCCGCCGTCCCCCCTCCCCTTCCGCTGCCATTTTACCCGGCAGCTCCAACCGCCCCTATAAATATTTAACAGCTCCATCCCCTGCTCCGCTGCTGAGCCAGCAGCTCCCGGAGCTCCAGCCCTGCACTGGGAGACACCGGGATGAGACCCCCCCGGCATGGGGGCACAGCAAGGGCACGGCCCCTCCAGTGGCATCGCTCCGGGGCCTGGGCTAAATATTCCCGGTGATCTGGGCTGGAGATGCTTGAGGACTCAAAGGTGGTGAATGGAGGCCTTGGGGAGTGCTGGGACTTCTCCCAAGAGCTGGGACAAGGAAAGAGCTTGGGAAGTCACCCACCTCCCAGGTGGGTGTCAGGCTGGGCGCTGTGTAGGCCGAGCCCCCCAAACCCTCACGGAGCTCCAAAGGAACATAAATCCCTCCAAACCCTGGGGGTCCTGGATCCTCGGTCAGGCCCCAGCCAGGAGCTCCGTGAGCGGCAGCACCGCCTCTGCCACCACCAGATTTCCGTCCTGCACCCCGATTTTGGGATCTCCCACCCTGCAGCGCAAGGCTGCGAGTCCTGAGGTGTGGCTGCTGCAGGACAGGCCGGGACCTGCAGCCCCTGGGGCGGAGAGAGGCGTTCGTAGCCCGGGGCTCTCCCGGGAACCGCCGAGTTTCGGTCGGTGCCACCGCGGGCACGGCCGTGCCCCGTTTCGCTGCCCCACACGTGCACCGGGGCAGCCCCTGGCAGGCACCAGGCTTCCTCCCTCCAGCCTTCCCGCCACTCTTCCGCCGGCCTCGGGGCCAGGGCTGCCTTCCTGCCCCGCTGCCGTCCCCGCTTCCTGCCCCACGGCGCTGCCTCCTCCGCACGGAGCCTTCCCGGCTGTCCCAGCTGTGCCAGCACCTTCCATCCGCTTTGCCGAGCCTTGGATGGGGTGGCCTGGCCTTGGCACGGTGTCCCCAAGACCCTGTGCCCTCCTCGTGGCTCCGATGCCCTGGGATGTCTGTGGGACCCGGTCCTGACGCTGCTGTCGGAGGGTTCCAGGGGGGTCTCTGTTCCACCAGCCCTTCCCTTCCAGCCCAGCGATAACAGCATCGAGCGGAGCCAACCTCCCGTTGGGCTCGCCCCAGGGAGCGGCAATTCCCCGATTCCAATCACTTTTGGGGATCTACCGCTGACCTAGTTTATAATCCACCGCTCGGGGCGGCGGGGATCGCACGCAGGGCACTGGGAACGAGCAGGAGCTTCCCGGGAGCACCGACACCCCCCCAGCGCGAAGCCCCTGCCCTGGTTTTTGGGGAGCTGAGGGTCCTGCAGGCAGGACAGGTCCCGGCTCTGCTCTGTGCTGAGGTCAGGACATTCCCACGCTGAGCCCAAGGGTGTCCCCCAAACCGGTCGGACGTGCCGTGACTCAGCCCCGGGTGCCAGCAGGCAGCGGCAGGATGGGGCCTGTGCGGGGCCTCCGCTTCCCAGGCAGCTCTGAGCAAACAGGGAAGTGAAAAATTTCCTTTTCCTCCCTCCTGCAGGGCCGGGTGACACCAAGCTGGGGTGACCTAGCCCTGCACCCCGCTCCCTAAAGCAACCCCCTGTCCCTCCCCCTCTCCCGGTGAGGGCTGGGAAGGGCCCCTTATCTCCCTTCCCGGCTGATGCAAGGTTTGCTCATCCTGCTGCTCCCCAAGGCCACGCTGCTGGTGGTGTCACCTCCCCTCGAGGGTTCGGCTCTCCGTGGTCTTTCCATATGTTTCACCCCCTGGCATCACCCCACAGCTGAGACCACCGGGGTTTTCCCTGCCGGCCCCGGGGTCCGGGGGTTTAATGCCCTGCTGGTGTTGGAAGCAGGCTGCCAGCCCTCTGCTCCAGCCAGGAATAAGTGGATTAGGAACCAATCTCGTTATCGCTGCTGGCAGCCTCACAAGGGCTGTGGGACGGGGACAGGGATGGGGACACTCTCAGTCAGGCGGGATCAGGGGTGGCCAGCGCCCAGTGTGGGGCGGAACGTGGCCATGATGCATCGACAGCCAGGGCTCCTCGGCTGCCTGCTGCTCCCAGGGACGGGGCATCCGGGCTCTAATGAGGCGGGACGGTTAATTAGTCAGTGTCAATTTATGTTAATTAGCCGGAGGAACAGAGAGACTGATTGCTCTGCCACCTGGCTGGCACTGGGGCGCGAAGGGCCGGGCTGGGGGGGCACGTGTGTGTGCAGGGACAGGGCCCAGCAGGGACAGGACAGCGCTGGGAGGAGCGTGGGCAGCTTCCTGTGGGTGATCACGCTCTGCCTCGCCTTCACTGCCCCCTGAGTCAGGGCTGAGACCCCGAGGAAGCCGCAGGGATTTCCAGAAGGGCTTGGAAAAAGCTTCCCGCTGTGATTCCCTCCCTCCTTCCTGAGGCCACATGCAGTTGGTTGGGGTGACAGAGCTGGGCAGCTCCCAGTGAGTGCAGCAGGGCTGCGTGGAGGGAAGAGGATGGGAAACATGGATCCAGCCAGGGAATGAGCCCCTCTCCGAGCTGTGGAGCCGAGCAGGGATGGAGCAGCTCCATGATTTACTCGATCCAGGCTAACGGCATCGCAGCTTGGGCTGCTGTTGGCTCCTGGGGTTTGTTTCTTCTTCTTCTTCCAGCGGGATTGTGACACAAAAACAAAGGCAAACCCTTAATCCTGCAAATCCTCTGCTGCTCCCGCCGAAGGCCAGGGGTGCCTGTCCCCCCTGCCGTGGGACTTTGGGGTCGGACACCGCCCCGGGGCTGCCCGGGGGCCGCTCAACTCCAGCCCAGAGCAGCTAAAAATAGAGCTGTGTCTTCACGGAGGTGTTGCAGCCGCAATCAGCCATGCAAAGGAGCCCGAAATTCAATCAGCCGCATGCGACAGAATCCCTTAACCCCTTCCAGGGCGGTGGGGACGCGTCCCCCCCCCGCGGTCACCGGCACGAGGGCCACACCGGGGGCAGGGCCATAACAGGGGCAGGGCCACGTGGCTCCCACTGGGGCCGTGGGGTGCTCAGGGCACGGGGAGCGGGGTCTGTGTCCCCGTGGAGGGGCTGAGCCGCCGTCCCCCCGCCACCCCCAGCCCCCCCCCCCCCCGCCCCGGCTCGCTGCCATCTGCTCTGGGTGTATTAAAGGCGTGGAGGAGCTGGAAAGAAACGAGGTCAGGGCTGTGATGGCAGTGATGGGGTGAGCCTGCGCCCACGGGACCCTGCCACCCGCCTCGTGCCTCCAGTGGGACACCGCTGTGGCACTGGGTGGAGCAGGGAGGATTCTTTGGGATGTCCTTGGACTCCAACGGGAGCCTGGAGCGAGCCCTGGCTGCGGCAGAGGGCTCCTGGGTGACATTCCGGGTGGACTTCGCTCCACCACGGCGTTCCCATATCCGGGTGGCACGGGCACAGATGGGCAGCACCGTGCACGGACACCTCCCGGGATCCCTGCCCGTGCCACCCCTCACCGGGGCTGGGGATGTAGCGGGCACCAAACAGCACCAGCCCCCCCAAATCTGGGCAGTGAGTGCAGCGGGTACCCCCGGGGGGGGCTCCCCGAGGCTCCCCCTGCCCCTCCCGGTGCCAAACCGTGCCCCCCGCCCGGTGCATGTGCGAGTCCCGCGGCAGCCGCCTGCATTTCATGCATTTTTAAGAAGAAGAAGGTTAGTGGGTCACTCCAGCGCCCGAGGCTTTTCTCCAGCTGAGCTGCTTTGCTGCCAAACCCAGCCGTGCTGGCGGCGAGGGGGCTGGGGCGGGCAGTGGGGTGGGCAGGTGGGCAGCACCAGCCTGGCATCCTGGCACTGATCATGCCGCGATGCAGCCGCAGCCGCCGGTGCCGCGATGTCCCTTCTGTCCCCGCCGTTCCCGTCCGGAGGAACCGAGCGGCTGGGAGGAGCGGGATGCGAGCGGATCGGGAAGAGAGCAGGCTTGGGGGGCGGGATGCAGCCCCCCCCCCCCACGGTGCTGCCACGTGCTGGGATCCAACCCCCCCAGAGCCTGGCGGGGCTGGGAGGGAGCAGCGGAGAGGAAAAGCCGGAGCGGTTAAAAGTTAATGGGGAGACAAAGCGCGGCCGCACCAGTGCAAACAGCGGCGGCTTTATGGCCCCGATAAGGCGGTGACGGCTCCACCAACGCCCTGCCCGGCCCCTCCCCGAGGGCTGCACACCCCCATCAGCACCGGCACCCCGGGGATTGTGTGTCCGTGTGTCCCTGGGCACCGCTGCTGGCAATGGGGGCAACTCGCTGAGGGGGGAGCCGGGTGTGGGGCTAACACAGAGCTGGGTGAGCTCATACAGGGGTGAAGCCAGATGTGGGAAGAAGCCAGACCTGGGAGAAGCCAGATGTGGGAAGAATCTAAAGCTGGGTGAACCCAGATAGGGGTGAATCCAGACTTGGGTGAAGGCAGACACAGGATGAAACCAGGTGTGGGCGAAGCCAGATGTGGGGTGAATCCAGATGTGGGATGAACTCAGACCTCGCTGAACCCAGACATGGAGTGAATCCAGACCTGGGAGCGCCCAGATGTGCAGTGGAGACAGACGTGGGGTGAATGCAGTGCTGGGAGAAGCCAGCCCTGGGTGCGATGGCAGCGCTGCAGCCCCGGGCCCGCATCCCCCCGCATCCCCCCGCATCCCCCCGCATCCCCCCGCATCCCCCTGCATCCCCCCGCATCCCCCCCCATCCCGCCCGGCGCAGCCGTTGCCATGGCTACGGCCATGCAAGTCTGGGCGAGCAGCATCCGCCGGTGCATCCCAGCGAGCCGTGGGGGCGGGGAGGGCACCGCTGCCACCAAACCGGGCCACACGGCCAGCCCCCCCCTCCCCGGCGGGTCCCCAGAACCCGCTGCCGTCCCCTCCCAGGAGCGGGTGGGACAGGGGGGATGCTCTCCCACCACAGAGGGGCTGCAGATCCCTTTTACAGTGGGATGGGGATGACACAGTGGGGACCCACCGCGCTCCCCCGGCCTTGAAAGCTGTGCAAGAGGTTTGTGAGGGGGTCGGAGAGTGGCATCTGCCACCAGAGCGTCCAAAACCCCCACGTGCCCCCTCCCAGCGCATCCCACCAGCTCCCAGGGAGGATGTGAGCCCAAATGGCTCTGCTGGGATTCCTGGAAGGCAAAGTGCTCCCCAAAAACCTCAGCACCAGGCTGGGACGTGGAGCAGCCCCCCCAGAGCCCACCCCTGGGGTCTCTGGGCTGCTGCTGCAGTGGCCCTGGGGACACTTTCGGTTTTGCTCTGAGTCTGAGGGGAATTCTGCTCCTGGCAATGAAGCAATCCCGGCCAGGGACAGCCCAGGATAAGGGAAGGAGGGGATTTCTGATGGAAAGTTGCAAACAATCCTGGCATTGCTGTGATTCCCCCTCCAAGCTCTGCTCCCAGTCCCGCCCTCGCAGCCCAGCCCCGCAGGGACTGAGCTCCTGCCCCATCCCACCAGTGTGGGATTCTGGGGAGAGGGTTTCCCTGGATTTACAGGGGGGGACAGGTACCCCCCAGCTACCCCACAGTCCTGGGAAAGCAGCCAGGAATTCTGGGAGAGGGACCAGCAATGGGAAGGTTCTCGGTATTGACACTTGAGGTTCTTAATGAGGCTTTATAATTAATATTCCATTAGGATGAACAGGGTGGGAAGTCTGTGGTTCTCAGAGCTGTTTTTCCAGGCTGTTTGGGTTCCAGAAATAACACCCCCCCTCATCTGAATGATCTTTCATGTCCCTCCCAACCCAAACTAACAGGGTTCTGGGATCTCCCACGCCGCCCAGGCACCCGGCATCCCTCCAGCCCTGCATCCAGGGCTGTCCCCGCGTCTTTCCTGCTGCCTGTCCGTCCATCCCGGTCCCTTCCCCCACGGCCGTCCCCATCCCGGGCACACACACTGGCCTCTTCTCTGCTGCCTGGGCCCGTCAGATGTTGCTGAAAGGGAACAATGAGATGTATTGTCTGTCCCCGCTCGCCGGCATCAACCCCGGCAGCGCAACAAAAAGACACATTGACTTGCCGGGAGAAAGAGGCCCATAGATCCCGCTGCTCCCGGGGGAGGGACCGCGGGCCCCGGAGCATCCCGGCCCCGCTTCCCTGTGCCGGGTCCGTGACGAGGTCGGCTGGATGCCACCGGCCCCGGGGACTCGGGCAAAAGGGGTCACCGCTCCGGGAGTGGGTGGGATGTTGTGTCCCCGCTGCCAAGGGGGGTTTTTTGGAATCAGCATCCACACGGCAGGGGAGGGGGGGATTGTCCCTGTCTGCTCCGCTCAGGTGAGACCCCACCTGCGGAGCTGCCCCCAGAGCTGGGGTCCAACGGCAGGAGGATTTGGAGCTGCTGGAGCAAGTCCAGAGGAGGCCACGGAGATGCTCCAGGGCTGGAGCCAGGCTGGGAGAGCTGGGGGGGTTCCCCTGGAGAAGAGAAGGCTCCCGAGAGACCTGAGAGCCCCTTCCAGGGCCTAAGGGGGCTCCAGAAGAGCTGGAGAGGGACTGGGGACAAGGGATGGAGGGACAGGACACAGGGAATGGCTTCCCACTGCCAGAGGGCAGGGTTAGATGGGATATTAGGAAGGAATTGTGGGCTCAGTGAACATGATGCCCACCCAAAACATCCCCCTGCCCTCAGGCTGCCCCCGCTGTGGCGTGCGGGGAACGCTCCCGCCGCACCTCCACAGGAAACGAGATGGGAAACGCTCCTCTTGGACTCAGCACTGCCTTTGTTTCCATTATAAACTTCCCTTTTCACGAGGAAGGAGGCTCTGAGACCGAGGAAGGAGGCTCTGAGACCTGTTCCTCACTCAGCCCCGGCTGGGGGGACCCTGCCCGGGTCAGGGGAGCAGAGCCCACTGTGGTACCACCCTCCCACCTCTGCTTCCAGCTGGATTCTGCATCCCAGCTTCCCTCTGCACACCCTCTGGAGGCTGCTCTGCTCCTGCAGTGCTCCCCAGCCGGCCTGCTCAGGGTCAGGGAGACCTTTATCAGCCCCGGAGTGCAGCCTAAGGCCGGGATAGGGGCGATAAGGCTCGTGGGATGAGCGGGATGCCTGGGCCAGGGCCCTCCTGTCCTTCCAGGAGGAGCCAGGAGGGATCAACAGGCTGGGAAAGGCAATGCAGGGGTTCCCCTCAGGGTGTTGATCCCCACCAAGCCAAAATTAACCAAAAACCATGTCCATGGGGAGGCATCTGGGACTCCTCATGTCCCACCACCATCCCCATCGTCACCCCTGGGCTGGGGCAGCACAGGATGGGGCTGGAGGGCTTGAGGTTGGGGCTTGGCTTTGATGGTAAATATTCCAGCTCCTGGCCCCAAAAGAAGGGCAGGTGGCCTCCAAGAAAGGATATGGAGGAGGTTGCTCTCCCTTTCCTCCTCCACGACTCCCAGTAGCCACCCTCTCCCCCCAGCAGGAGCAGGGAAGGGGGTAACGGTGGGGAAAGGGGGAGATGAAGAGCAGGGCTGATCCTGAGGGGTGGGATGCACGAGGATGTTGCAGGAGGGAAAAAGCAAGCCCAGAAATAGCAAGTGTAGCAGTTGCAGAAGGCGCCGGTTGCCATGGGATCTTCACAACCAAAAATGACGGGGCTCTGGCAGATACAAGAACGGGCCCTTTCATGTGTTTCTATGGGAAGTCAGCGCCTCGCCGCAGCCTCCCAGGCTGGAGCCTTTCCCAGGGCAGGAAGGATTTGGGGACACTGGTTGTGGTGACAGGGAGAGCCCTGGTGAAGTCCCTGGAGGGCTTTGCTTGGGTCCAGGAGGCTTTTTCCCGGTGCAGGTGTCAGAGGGTCACTTGGCACTGACTCCACGGGCAGGTTTGGCACTTCCCATCTTCTGCTTAGGCAAAGGATGGAGATTCCCGGCTCTTCCTTGTGCCCCTTGTTCCCAAGGGCTGTTCCCAAGCTGTCAGTGCCGTGGTGGTGCTGGTGGTGGTGGCAGAAGCCATGGCCATCCATCCCTGAGCACGGCACAGCCCGGCCCCGCACTCTCCCTGCTGGAATTCTCTCCCTGGAGAGATCTAATTAGTTAATTCCTTTGCTATTTGTGAATCAATATGGAAATCCCTCTGCTTCGTTCCCAGCTCTGTTGGTTGCCCTGGCTGGGCTCCCCCCTCCCACCCAACTCTAAAATCCTCCACCAGCAGATGATGTGGGGACAGGAATAAATAATTCTTCGTGAGGGGACGGGGGAATGTGCTGGGTGACAGGGACAGGACAAGGGCTGGAGATGGTCCCTCCTCGTCCTTCTCCAGCCCTGTGGTGTGGCAGCCAAGTTCCCTGCTCTGCCCTGCAGCCTCTCAGCGCTTAACACCCAATAAATTAATAATCAGCCGCAGTTTAAGTAGGTCTGGAAAGTGGAAAACAACATCCGCAAAGATCTGGCGTCGTCCCCCCCGGCCTCGCGGGCGGGAGCAGCAGAGATTTGTCTGCCTGTCCATCTGCCGGAGGGGCAGACAGACCGTAATCTGTCCGTCTGTCTGCAAATCACCCACCCTTCCCGGGCAGTCAGAGCCCCCCGAGCCTGGGGAGAGCCCGATGGACCAGGAGCATCCTCTGCCCTGCTCCGCTGCCCTCGGGGATGGAGGCAGGAGGGGAGGGAGAGGATCCACTGATGGTTCCTCCTTGCTGGTGGGCGCTGGTTTGTACTGGCAGGGTTTGGGTTGGTGTCTGTTTCATGCCGGAATTCACCGATCCCTGTCCTCCACCCGCTCTCCCGGTGTCACCACATGTCCCAGCCCCACATGGAGCAGGGAAAACGGCCTTTTCCCGGGATGAGAGCCGGACTAACCAGCCTTGGCCTGCCCAGGGACACCCATGGGGCGCAGGGGTTTCGGCACCAGGGTGGCACCGCTCGGGATCCAGCGGAGCTACTGCCGGCAGCGCGGGAAGGACAGACATCTGCCCTGGAAGAGGAGGCACGGCTCGGGAATCCACGGGGAATGTGGCTATTTATAAACACAGCCCTTACGCAGCGCTGCAGAAGAGGGTTTTCAAGAAAAGCCGGGATCAGGAGGGACGTGGCGACTGGGGATTCCTCGGAGATGAAAGCTGATGGAAAAACACACGCCAGGAGGTCCTGGCATGGGGAGGGGGGTGTGGGGGGGGTGTCATTGTCCCCCCACTGCCAGCTCTGCATCTTGACCTGTCCAACCATGCTCGAGTTTGCCCTTTACACATCTGCTTCCCGCTGCTCTGGGATCGGTGCTGGAAGGGGAGCAGGGAAGGGAGGGGGGAAGTGCTTTGCCCCCTCCAGCAAAAACATAGAGGAGACCTTGGCTCTGCATGAGGTGGGGATGAGACAAGAGGCCCCAACCTCGATCCCCAGCCTGCTGGCTCAGGGGTACACAGCACAGCCAAAAATGTGCTGCAGGATGGGATGGGATGGGATGGGATGGGATGGGATGGGATGGGATGGGATGGGATGGGATGGGATGGGACAGCAGCGTGAGGCCTCTCTGCACTCCTGTAGAGAAGAGCCAGGACCAAATGACCCTCAGCAGGGAGACTGCAAACTGCTCCCAGAAGGTGGGGAGGGAAGTGTGGAGCTGGGATGGACACTGCCCAGTGCCAGAGGGCTGCTGGGACAGCGGGAAGGGCTCCCCAGATGGGCTTTGCTCCCCAGTAGGAAAGAGTTGGGGACACCAGCCTGGAGCTCACACTCAGGGACAAGTGCTGGGAGGCAGATCCCTTTCACTGACTGATTCCACACGCTCCTTTGGACAGTTGGTCTTCCCAAAACCCTGAAACCCACGTGTTTTCCAACGGGGAACGTCCTCCTTGGCTCCCGTGCTGCTCGGGACGCTCCGGCCCTCGCCACCAGCCAGAGCACCCGGCAGCCATCCAAGGGCTTTATCAACTGGCACCCAAAAGTCAATAAGGAAGATGCCGCCTGTTTTAATTAACAGCAATTTCGCTCTGACGGGGGGTGAGATGGTGATGATGTGCCGGGGGGAGGGAGGCCAGAGACAAAACATGACCTTGTTGGCGCAGCACACACAGCAGGACATTGTTTTTCCCCCTTGGAGACTGGCCTTGATCCTGCCTGGGCCCCGGGGCACAGCTGGGTGCTGGGGCACGGGGGCTCTGCTGGGAGCAGGGTGCAGAGTGCCTGGAAGGTTCCAAGTCTGAGGGGCTCAGGATGTGGCACCAGGGAGGGTGAGCAGGGAATGTCGGATTTTGGGAGCCCCCAGTGAGGTCCGGCTGTGCCTGGGTGCCATGGGAGCAAATCCCCCACTGGCACTGCTGGACCCCCCTGGCAGCACAGGGACACAGCAGGGCCCTTGGTAGGATCAGCATCCACTCGAGTTTAGTCCCGTTTTTCTTTTCTCCTGAGCTCTCCTATTCCGGGAAAGCAGAGAGAAGGAGGAGGAACAGCCAGAGGGGGAAAAACCTCCCTGGGTGTGTGCCAGGGTGCTCGTTGAGGTTGTGCCCATTGCACAACCTGTCCCCACTGCAGGACCCTCGGGGAACTGCTGGGGCTGGGGTGAGAGGGGGACCCCGGGGGAAGTGGGACCCTGGGTGGAACAGGACTGCAGAGGGAGCAGGATTGAGATGACCTGCACCACGATGCTGTCCCGAAGGTGACAGGGGAGGGACAAGTGGCACCAAGGGACACTCCCAAGGTGATTGGGATGGGGCGAGCAGCACCCCAGGAGTGTTGAGGCTGCAGGCAGAGGCACCCCAGTGATGTCAGGGATGGGGTGAGCAGCACGCCGGGGATGATGGGGCTTGGATAAGCACCCCCCATGCAGGGAAGAGAGCACTGGGCGGGGGAAGGGGGGCTCCCCACCACCCCCACACCGCGGCTGCCCCGATCCCCGGGGGTCTCACGGGAGGGTCGTGGGGGCTCGGCGGCCGCCAAAATCCCCCCGCCCTCCCCCGTCCCCCGGCGGGGCGGTGGCTCCACCGCGGTCCCCCGCCCCCGGGGCGGGCTCGGCACCGTCCCGCCCCCGCCCCTCGCCTTATCAGCGGCGGGCGGGGGGCTCGCCCCACTCCCGCCCAGCGCAGCCGCCGCGGCGGGGCCGGCACCACCCGACGTGCCGCACCATGGGCAGCCAGGGCTCCAAGGCGGCGGGCGGAGACCCCGACACCGCCAAGGCCAACGGGCAGGTGGGTACCGGGGGGAACCTCGAGGCGCCGGGACCCCCCGTGCCCCGTCGGGGCGGGCGGGAGCGCGGAACAAAGGCGGCGGGGAGGGGAGGGGAGGGGGGGCGGCGGTGATCCGGGGGATGAGGAGGGGTTCTTGTGCCCCCGGCGGTGTGTTTGTGTGTGTTGGGGGGTTGTTCTGCCGTCGGGAGGGACCCTCCTGCCCGGCGGGCACCGGGCGATGCGGCAGCGCCCGCGCCGCGCCCCGGGCTCCCCCCGGCACCGGGCGGGTCCCGTCCGCGCCCCGCACCGCGAGTGGAGCGCGGGCGCCGCCCGGTGGCAGCGCCGTGGACCCCCCCGCCTCCCCCCTCCCATCGTGGATATCCCCCCGGTGCGACCCTTCTTCTCCCAGGCTCGGTGCACCCCGTTTTCCTTAGCTGGATCGCATCCCCCCCCCCCCCTCCGGTATCCCCTTTTTTCCCCCGTTGTGTGCCCCCCTCTGTGCCTGATGTTTCCCATTTCCACCGGCTGAAAGCCCCCCCCCTTTTTTCCCCGGCTGCCCCCGTTTCCACCGTGTGGAAGCCCCCGTTTTCCTCGGCTGGGTACCCCCCCGGTGCCCAGTGCGCCCCTTTTTCCCGGCTGGGAGCCCCCTCTGTGCCCGGTGTTTCCCGTTTCCACCGGCTGAAAACCCCCCCTTTTTCCCGGCTGGATCCCCCCCGCCGGTGCCCGATGCACCCCTTTTTCCCGGCTGGGTGCTTCCCCCAGTGCCCGGTGAGCCCCTTTTTCCCCCCCCATATGGGTGCCCCCCACCCCATCCCCGATACACCCCCTTTCCCCGGATGGGAGCCCCCTCCGTGCCCGGCGTTCCCGTTCCCACTGGCAGGAAACCCTCTATTTTTCCCATCTGGATTCCCCCGCGCTGGGAGCCCCCTCCCCACTTTTTTGGGTGGGGGGGGGGTTTGGGGTCTCGGTTTGAGGTCGGGATTTGGGGTCTAACGCGGAGCTGCTTTCCCCCCTCCTCCTGCAGGAGAACGGCCACGTGATTTACAACGGGGACATGACACCCAAGGTGGGGGTCGAGGTGTCCCCCCAGAACGGGAACGGCTCGGCTGAACCCCCCAAGGAGGAGAGCGAGGGCGAGCCGGGCGGGGGGGACGCCATCGAGCCCGCCCCCCCCGCCGACGGGGGGGACCCCAAGCCCGAAGAAGGGGCCGCGGCCCCCAAGGACGCCCCCAAGAAGAAGAAGAAGTTCTCGTTCAAGAAATCCTTCAAGCTGAGCGGGATCTCTTTTCGGAAGAACAAGAAGGAGGCCGGGGACTCCTCTGGCTCCTCTCCCACGGAGGAGCAGGGCAAGGGCGAGGAGAGCCCCGCGGGGGGGGTGCAGCCCTCGGCTCCCCCCGAGGAAGGGCCGGCCGAGGAGCAGGGGGGCCCCGGGGAGGGCAGCGAGGGAGCTGAGCCCAAAGGGCAGGAGGGGGAAGCCGGCGGGAGCAAGGAGAAGAAGGAGGAGGAGGAGGAGAAGGAGAAGCAGCAGGCGGGGGAGAGCCAAGGAGGAGACACAGCCAAACCCGAGGAGCCCTCGAAAGCCGCGGGGGCCGAGCCCACAACGAGCCCCGCGGCGGCGGCGGAGCAGAAGGAAGAGTAGATTCCACTTGGCATCGTCCTCACTGGAGACTCTCACGCCGTCCTCTCCATCCTGGAACACCACGGACTCGCCCACACAATCCCCCCCACCCCAGGCCCACCTAGAACTGACACCACGAGACCCCAGACCCCACACGCCCCTCGAGGTATTTCTTCCTTCCCCCTCTCCTCCCTTTTTTTCCCCCCTGGTAGAAAAGCTGGTTTGGATTCCCACACCACTGCCACCACTTGGAGTAGTTTTACCTGAGTCCTTTAAAAAAAAAAAAAAAAAAAAAGGCAAAAAAACAAAAAACTGGGGGAGGAAGATTATTATCCTGGACATCACTGGAGTTTTACAGTTTGTAAGAAAACAGATCCCACGTTCCTGCTCTGGATCTCTGCGGCCTCCAGACTGTCCCTTCTCCTCCCAGCAGCTTTCCAAGCCCACTGACTGTTCAATGGATTTTTTTTTTCTTTTTTTTTTTTTTTCTTTTTTTTTTTGTTGTTTTGTTCTTTATTTCTCGGTTTACATTCCTGGTTCTGACTTCATTTTAAGTATTTTGTGCTTTTTATAGAAATCGATGGTTTAAAAGCTAATCTGGTTAGTTTTTTATAATGTCTTATATTGGCTTAAAACCATAAAAGCTTGTAAGTCCGCTGTGTTTAATTCTGCTTCTAAGGGATAACTTTTAGGGTGTGGGGTGGAGAGAGGGGGCCCTGCCAGCTGTATAATGTGAAGCAAAACGTTTGTTTTCTCTGTAAATAATTTTTTTAATGGCCAAACCACTTGATTTGCAATTTTCTAACTTGTAAAAAAAAAAAAAAAAAAAAAAAAGGCAGAAAAAAAAAAAAAAAGGAAGAAAGAAAGAAACCAAACCACAAAACAAAAAGCTGTATGGGGCTTTCTTGTAACATTTGAAAGGAATAAATGGTGACCCCTTTATGGGAGAGCTCGAGTCCTTCTTGTCCTGGATGCCAGGGAAGGGCCAAGGGAAGATGGCAGTTGCTTATTTAGTTCAACAGCTGCTGCATTTAATCACTGCTCACACTTAATTGACTTGCAGCAGATGTAGAGCCACAGCCACAAAGGACTTTCCCACACCAGCCCTGTCCCTACCCCCGGCTTGCTGCTCAACTGGCTGCTGGGGACCTGTTTTTGTAGAGATCCAGCCCGATTTTAACTGGTGTAGGGGGGAAGGGTGGTGAAAAATCTGGTATTTTTCTCACAATGAGGGTTACTGGGTGAAATTCCCTTTTAAGTGTGGTTTCTCCGCTTTAAATTAATTTTTTTTTTGGTGGCTTTTTAGAGTAGGATTAGCTCCTCTCCGCTGAAAAGAGCACAAAAGGCGTGCGCTGGGAGCAAAGATTTCCTTAACAAAGGGAAATCCAAGGGCACAATGGTGCCTCTATCCCTTCTCCTGTCACCTGCACAGGGGATTGAGGTGGCTTTTCCCAAGGAAAGGTGGATTTTTTTCCCCCTCCAAGGAGGAAGGACCACAGCTCCCCGTGGGAGCTGCTCCCACCAGCCCCTCCATTTCATGGCCTGCTCCCAATTCCCATCCCAGCTCCCAATTCCCACCTGCTCCTGCTGTTTTGGCTGGCAGAGAAGATGGAGAAAAGCAGAAACCCCATTGTTTGCCCAACAGGCACCACCCTGGGAAGGGGTAAGGACCATCCGGGCTCCTCCCGAGCCTCGAGGTAGGTGGAAATGCCCCAAAACTCCTTGTTTCTTTTTTTTTTAATGCAGCACATCCCTCTGGGAAGCAAAAACCAGGGACCTGCTTCCCGAGGGAGCAGGGGATTCATCCCTAGTCACAATGGAGGGGGGAAACAAATGGGGTGTTTTTCCCCCTTTTTGAACCAGACCCGTCCTTTCCGAGCCTGCCCAGGGTCTGTCATCCCGGTGCATCCGCCCCAGCTGCAGCGTGGCAGCCATTTTAGGAATCCCTGGAAAACAGAGGGACTGCGGATGCTCCCGGGATCGGGGTGGCGGGATGGGAGGGCGCCTTTTGTTCCAGGATGGGGAGGATTTGCTGGTGTGCTCTGGTGGAAGGGATAACGGGGCTACCCCCAGTCCCCCGGGAGGGGGGGGGTGTTTGGGAAGTCAACTGTGCCCACAAAAATCTGCTTTTTTAGCTGTAAAAAAAAAAAAAAAACCAGCAGATTTGGCTCCCGTGGCCATTTCAGGTGTGATCAGCTGCACAATTAACCTGCCCCCTAATTAAATTAGGGGAAATTTTGTTCGCTCCAAGGCCGGGGTAAAGCCACTTGAGCTCATCCAAATGGTGAATTAAGCTCATCCAAATGGTGAATTGAGTTCAGCCCTTCCCCATCATTTATTATTCCTTTTCCAGACGCGCTTTGAGTATCGCAAAGCGCTGCAAGCCCAACCCCAAACCCCAATTAGCAGCAGGGATGCTGCTGGAGGAGAACCCAGCTGGAATTTGGGACAGAAAAGCTCACCCCAGTGACCCTCAGTTGAAGCTGTGAGCAAATACACCACCCCCCCCCAAAATGGTGCTATTTTGAGTCACCTTTCCCATAGAAAAATCCAATTATTTTGTAAAATCCAAGGGAAAATAAAAACCCTAAATATTTATAAATTAGACTAAAGCAATTTTTCAGGGAAAAGGGGGGAAAAAGTGTAACAAGATCGGACGTTCACAAAAGAAACTGATTTTTCAATGAGTAGATTCTAAACCAAAACGTTTTGGTGGACGGGATTAAACACATCTCTTCCCAAATATTGTTACGTGTGGAATTTTTTTGTTGGGATCTCCATCACATCCAGCAGTGGTTCTGAGAATGAATTGACTTCCACTCCCCCCTCCATGGAAGTGCCCCCTCTGAGCAGAAAGCAGGCCAGACTCACACCAACCATAGAAATGTACCAGTTTTATTAAAAAGATTCTCAAAATTCAAAATAAACGCATCTTTAAAAAACCACAATATATTTCCCCTCCCCTGCCCTCCCTCCCCCAGACACAAAGTTTACACTGATCTCTCTCTCTCTCTCTCTCTCCACACACAAACACTGAAGAGCAGGAGTGACACGGCACCCGGATCCAAAGAGACTTAAAAAAAAAAAAACTCACGGTGGAAAAAAAAAAAAGAGGATGGGGGGGTGGGTGGGGAAAAAAAAAAAAAAAGAGAAGCATTTTTAAAAAAATAAACCCTTTGAAAAATAACCTGTGTTAAGTTTTAGCAGCATTATTAGAGTTGAAACCCTTGGGGAGGTCCCAGATTCCCCCTGAGGGCCGGAGGAATCCCCCTGAGGAAGGAGAGCAGAACTGCCTGAAAACCCAACTTTTCTAGGGAGTTTTTCCACCCAAAAAGCTCAGCTAATGATCAGCTGTACAAAAGGAGATGCTGAAGAAAGGGCAGAGCTGGTCACAAAAGACCTTCGGGGGGTGAGATAATGTGTGGGAGGAGGAAAAGAAGGAGCTGTAAGAGCGTTCAGAGCCCCATCTGCTGTTCCCTCAGGAAGGCAACAGACAAAAAAAAAAAAAAAAAGAAAAAAAAATCTTCGTATTTACTGGCCTCGGGAGGAAAATTCAATTTGAAAACATTTGTAATTTCAGGTCAGAAAAAAAAATTAAAAAAAATTATAGTATTTCAGTCGGTGACAACACATCGAGTGGAGTTCTCAGCCAGGCTGGGGGCTGGGCTTGAGAGGGATTGGGGATTTCTGCAGCGGTTCCAGCCCAGGACATGGATCAGTGCTGGGAGCTGAGGGCAGAAAAGGGGCAGTAACTCACTTCTCCCCCCCAACAAAGAGGGGCACAGGTATAGAAAAAAAAAAGCAGGTATAAAAGCTCCATCCCTTCCTTGAGGTGCTTAATGCTGCCAGATCTCGGAAAACTGAGCCACCACACACAGGTGATTTTCGTGCTGCATTTTCCAGATCTGGGCTCTGGGGCTGATTCACTAAAAACAGAAATAAGGGAAAAAAAAATCGCTTTTCAGGTTGTTTTTAAGCTGCTTCATCTTTTTCCACAAGTTTCTGCTGCGGGGAGGAACCAACTCTATTCAAGAACTGCACTATTTGACCCTGAGAAGTGGCACCAGCTTGCAGTTAACTTGCCACAGTGGAATCAAACTGAAGACCAAAGGAATAGTCTCTCACAGGCTTCATTTGGGAACTCGGATTCTCCCATAAAACACCACCAAAAAAAAAGAGAAGAAAACAAACAAACAAACAAAAAAAGAATTCATGGCCATCTTTCCACCTAACCTGAAATTCAGATACTACTTCTACTTAAATTATTCTTTTCCAAGGTTATTTCAGAGGAGAGAGTAAAGGAAGTGATTTTTTTTGTTGTTTTGTTTAGAGACACACACTAAGGAGGCAGTGGAAGGCAAAGAGTGAAACTTCCCAGTCACCAAATCTGGGCAGTGCAGGTCTGGCTGCTCCGCAGAATCCTCCCCTCTGCTCCCAGCAAGGAGTGCAGCAAGGAATAATTTACAGTCCTCAAGTCATTTATACAATTATATAGAAATATATACAGAAACATATATAAAATATAAATCCTGTGGAATAGGAGGCAACCCGGGAGCTAAAAACCTACGACAAACTACGCACGGACAGGCCCGTCCAGCTCAGGTGGATTTTGGCTCTTCCTTCGCCCTGGGGAAGCAAGAAGGGAAGGATCTGGTTTAAATACAGGCAGCTTGAGCTGTGCTCAGGCTCTAAAAAGTGCTGCTTATCTGGCCCATCTTCAGCTGAAAATTTATAGCATGCTGCTGAATGATGGTGTGTTTTGATTTTGATTATTTTTAAGCAGCGTTTTTATCTCTGAGCCCCGAGAAGGCGCTCACAGCGCTTCATCAGGTGGGCTGCCCAACACCTGCCTGTCAAGAACCCGCCACAAAGCCACCCAAGCTGCCACATCAACCCTCCCAGCAGCCCCCAGACTCACCCTTTGGGTTCTGCTTTCTCCTCTTTCGCTTTTTCCTCTTCCTTCTCATCTAGGAAAAAAAAACCAAAGACACACACACAGCAGTGCAGCGGGGAAAGCACCAGCCAGAAACACCCCCCAGGTGCCAGCTCTGCTGCTCACCTTTTTTCTCCTCCTCCTCCTTCTCCTCCTCTGCCTTCACACGCTTGGCTTTCTTGAAGTTGGCGACGTTTTTGCGCCCTCCTTCCCCTTCGTCCTCGGAGTCAGAGAATTCCTCATCGCAGGATATCCTCTTGTTGGAATTACGGACTGAGGGGACACAGGCTGAGTGAGCGGACTAACAAGTCAGGAGGCTCCAGGCACTAATTCTCTGGGCACATCCACTCACTGGAGTGAGCTGAGGAGCCTACCCAGGTCAGGATTAGGCCACGATAAAAACACTTTATCTCTGTACCTGCTGCACTTTTTAACTCACCCCTCCTCACTGCTCATGCCCGAGATCCAAGATCACATGGACAACTTGGATTAGGTACAGTGTGATGTCTAGACTTGACAGCATAAGCAGGTTAACCAGCCTCCCACTGAGAAATCTGTCTGCCAGATCCTGAAGGCCAATCTGGCCACAAAACACCCTTTTCACCGTGCAAGACACTTCTGGCATCACACCTGACAGGGTTCTGTCCCAGCACCTCCATCACAGGAACTGCCTGAGCTCTCACATTAAAGTCTGGAGCTTCTCCACTACACAAAATCATCTGGCAAAGGAAATCCACCAGCACCTGCAGTGCTCAGCACCAGTGCTCCATCCTAGAAAACCACCCAGGGAGGTGGGAGTGGAGTCAAACCAAGATTCCAGAACAGGGCAGATCTGAATCCCACATCCTCCTCCTCCTCCTCCTCCTCCTCTTTGGCACCCAGCCAGACACAAGCACGTACTTGAGATGCGTTTCTCAGGGTCATCTTCCTCTTCATCTCCGCTGTCCTCCTGCACAGCATCCTCGGGAATGGGCTGCATCTGCACCCCGGGGGCGTGGGGGAGCATGCGCAGGTTCTCGAAGAGGCGCTGCCTGGAGCCGCCCAGGGAAGGAACATCTCGGTCAGCAGGGCCCTCCCAGGGCCCTGGAGGTCCCAGGGAAGGGCCAGTTCCCCAGGGGGAGCAACCACTTACTTGATCTTCTCGAGGTACTCGTTGGTGTTCTGGTTGGTCATGTTGGAGGGGCTGATGTGGAGCTTGAAGTCTGGCCCAAAGTACTCAAAGTAGTCGTTATATGGGAGCTCTGCGGGCAGATGAACAGGAATAAACACCAAGCTACCACCAGAACGAAACAGGAACAGCTACAGCAAACCAGGGCAGCCAAAAGCTCTCCCACAGAAACAACCAAGGGGCAACAAAAGGAATCTTGGGGTTCCTGCCTCTCCCCCAGCAACATCCCTTCCCTGAGCTGTTCCAGAGCGCCACTGGCCCTCAGCCTTGTTCAGAGGCTGCAGGGGAGGATTTACCATTGGGAATTTCGGTGTCCAAAGCCACGGCAGTCTCATAGGTCCAGCACCTGGCCACGTTCCGGATGGTGTAGCCGCCCCCTCCCAGCATCAGCATGGGCAAGTTAAAGCTTTTCACAAACTCCACACACTTGGCATGACCTGCAGCAAGACCAGTGGAGGGGGGAAAAGGTCACACTCACGGCATAAGAACACACTTTTCCATGGAATCTCAGCTCAGCACAGGCACTGTGTGCTCCTACCTTTGATGGTGAGGTTGAAGCAGCCCAGCCTGTCCCCGGACAGGGAATCCGACCCGCACTGCAGGACAACAGCGCTCGGCTGGAACGTCTCCATGACTTTAGAGATCACCTAAACAACAACCCCCTTGTCACACGCTGTGCACAGGACACTGTCACAGCAGACACAGTGACACCCACGCCAGCCAGGGCCACCAAGACATCCCTGGTGCTCCCACAGCTGCCGACTCCCCTGTCCCGGAACACTGGGGCTCTCACACGCTGGAGCTCCCGGACAGGCCGCGATTGTTCGGGGGGGAATAGAGCCCCTGGTGAGTCTCAGCACGGAAAAACTCCACCAGCCTGCCCGAAGAATGGCTCCAGGGTCAAAGTGGGACCCACTCAGCAAGGGTGAGTTCACTCACGGGCTTGAAGATGGCTTCGTAGGACTCGTCGTCGATGCCGTCCCGGAGGGGGTAGTTCACAGCGTAGTACTTGCCTTTGCCTGCACCAATGTCCTGTTGGAGCGAGAGAGGAGAGGCCACAGCTCACCAGAAGTGCAGCTGGAACACCAGAAACTGTGCTCCAAACCAGGGAGGGGAAGCCTGGAATTCCAGCAGTGTAATCCCAGTGTTAAGCCCAGCCCGCAGTGCCAGTCTGGGCTGACCACAGCACTACTTTAAAATTATATATGTTTTCATTTCTATTATCACTCTCATGCTCAGGTGTCTTATTAAAAATAACTTGTTAAAAATAATTAATTCACTCCTGGCTGCACCAGGATAAAAATGCTGCAGCTGTATCAGCAGCAAACTCTGGGCAAGGCTGGAAAAACACAACTCAAGGGTGAAAGGCAGGAGAATTCACATCAGAAAAATGTAATTCCACTTAAAAAGCACATAAAAAGAGGTATAAAGAACCCTTCACCCCTGAGAAAAGGGGCATGGAAATGCCAGAAGTCACAGAGGGGCACCTGGATCTACCTGAGTGACAACAGTTACCACCAGGACTCATCAACACAAAGAACTGAGTCACAGGAAGAAATGCCAACGGGATAAATCCACTCAGAAACCTTCCCCCAAGAGCTTGGGTGACCAAGCAGCTCCAGATGACCAACAAACCATTTTCAGAGCCCCTTTTCTGAGCAAAATAACGGTGATATCAAACCCCTGGGTTCAATACCTGACCACAAGCACAAAGCTCCCACTCCACCAGCTGAACCTACACCTCTGCCCCCAGGAGAAGGGTGAGGGAAGGAACAGCCAGGGGATGGAAAAGGGGTAAATTCCAGGGTCATTTTGAGCCAGGCCTTCAGTCTCACCCGCAGGTCCCCCGTTCCTGGGAAGTATTCCCCGTACTTGTGGAAGGACACGGTCATGACACGGTCCGTGGTGTAAAAGGCCTCCTCCACACCATCCCCGTGGTGAATGTCGATGTCAATGTACAGCACCCTCTGGTGATACCTGGGAGAGGGCAGGAAGGAGTCAGGATATTCCATTTATCCAGAGTGAAAACTGCCCCCACCAGCAGAGAAAACGAGAACAAGGAATCTGGGGCTGGTTCCCAGGCTCTACGAGGAAAAGAGCTGCAGAGGAGGGACCAACAGAGGAAAATAAAGTGGCTTTTGCTGCTGAGGGCAGACCCAGCTCAGTTTACTCAGATTCAGCCAACAAACTGCATTTTTATGCCCAAGCCTCCCACTGAGGTTTGCCCTGAGCCAGGAGCTGTCACAACGTTCCAGCTGTGCCCTCTTTTGTGGGGTGGGTGGCAGAGGGAGGGCACAAAGAGCATCAGCACAACGCTCCAGAAGCCTCTGCTTCCTGCACAGTGCTTGGACACAGACATCCCAAAAGCTGATTCAGCCCTCCTGGGAAAACACAGCTTCAAAAAGGCAACAGAAAGAAAGGGCTGGGAAGGAGGAGGTGCAGCAGGAGGCACAGACAGAGGGGTGGACGGTGCTGCCCTTACTTCAGGAGCTCCAGGATGGCCAGGACGATGTCGTTGACGTAGCAGAAGCCAGAAGCCTCCGACTTCTTGGCGTGGTGGAGGCCTCCTGCCCAGTTCACTGCGATGTCTGTCTGCTGCTTGTTCAGCTTCACTGCACTGGCTGAGGGGGGAACAGTTAGAGAAGGTAAGAAACGAGAGCAAAGGGCCCGTGGCAGGGATGGGCCCTTCCCACGGCACTGCCCACACGGGGTTTGGGTCCCACACAGAGCACGAGGGTCAAACACTGCATGAGTCCACTGACAGGGGCAAAGGAAGGGAGAGGAAAGGGGGGAAGGGGGAAGAGAAGGGGGAAGAGAAGGGGAAATGCAGGTTCTGCTCTATCTGCACACACTCACTGCCTCCCATTTTTGCCTCAGAGCGAAAACTCTGCCCAAACAAGCGCCCAGCTGGGGTCCCACTGAACACACTCTGGATTTCTCAGTGATCCCCGAACTGAAGGCTTCAATGAAAGGTTTTATCCAGCACCTCTTCAGATTAATGTGCATTTAGGCCTTCCCTCAGCCCCCTCCATAAACTTTGCTCTGCAAATCTCCCAGGACCAAAGCAAACCACCTGGCCCGTGGAATCTGCGGGACCAGAGGGCACAGAGCTCCTCCAAAGTGGCTGTTGGTGCTGCTGCACCACCTCACAGGAAACACAGACTCGGAGGTGTCACTGTGATGTAGCAGCCACAAAGCTCTCAGTAACAGCTCCCCAACACCTGCCCTGCCTGCAGCAAAGCACGTGGAAACTGTGAGAGCATTTCAAGGCTCCAGCTTTGAGGGAGCTCACTGAAACCCCCCAGCTCCTTGCTCGTGCTCTTGTTGTAGCCAATAGATAAAACAACCCCGTTTCTTTGCTTTCCAGGTTGTGCCTGCCCACAGCAAGGTTTTTAACAGTTTGGGTTTTTTTAAATATAAAGCAGCTCACGTTGATTTTTATTTTTTTTATTAAATCCTGTTTGCTGTGGTTTTGGTTTAACTCTACCACTGGTGATGCTGTTACACCACTTAAAGAGCCCTTCACGTACTCGAGTGAGGAAACCCAGACTAAAATGGAGAGGGATCCATCAACATGCAAAGCTTGGGGCTCACACAGGGAGAAATCTGGATCTAATTATTAGGGAAATCAGAAATAGGTTCACAGAGCTCCCCCACCACCCCTTACAGCAACGTGTTTCCTGGACAGAGCCCCACAAAATACAGCTGCTTTTTTAAGGGGAAAGAGAGCACAGGACTTGTGATCTTACCAACAGAGCCTCCAGCAGAGAGCTGACAGAACTCAAACAGCCCATCAAACACAGGGCAGTCTTCCCCAACATTAACTAGAGAGGAAAACAAAACAATCAGTAAGGTAAAACCACGAAAAAAGATGCCAAGCTTAGACCACCACTCGGATCAGAAAGGCAAAGCTGGTGACCAACATCAGAGAGTTTTTAGGTTCTCAGCTGAACTGCAGTTCTACCCTTGACAAATTTCTGCTGTAACCACTCCCACTATTAAAAATAAATAAATAAATAAACCCAGGAGCAGATTTGTGCCTAATCCAGGGAGACCAAAACCAGGTCCCTGTCACCTTAAAATCACCATTAAAGAGCCTTTCCGTGGGCTGGAGGGGTTAGAACAAGACACCAGCTCACAATAAACCATCCTGACACAAAGCTGCCAGGTATTAACGTGGATCTCAACCCCTTCCAAACTGCCACTGCCCTGAGAACCCTTCAGAGTTACTGCAGGTTTGGGAGATAACTGAGAAGAAGGGCTTGTTTTTTTAACTTGTTTGTTTGATTTGCCCAAATCTTTCCCACCTCTGGTTGAAGATAAGCATAAAATCTGTGCAGCTCATGAATGGAGCAGTTTAGCCACCTCTGGCTCTTAAAGCCATCTTTAAAATGACTGATCTACCAGAAAAATCAACAGGGAAATGAGGAGAAGGATGATTTCCCGTGGTTCTTCCTACTCTTATTTTTTTTTTTTACCCCAAACCTCCACGACTGGCCTCGAATTCCCCAGATCTGTGGTTTTTTGGTTTTTTTTTGTAACCTTGGCAGGGACCTGCAGCCCCAACTCACATCTCTGCATCTGCTTGCTGTACTCAGACATGTTGTCCGGGCGGATGGACCTCAGGAACTTGATGTAATCATCGCTGTGGTACTTGGTCATCTCCTCTGCGTTCGCCTTGTGAGGACGCTGCGAGGAAAAACCAGAAATGCATCAGCACAACTGTTTAGTTTTTTGGTTTTTGGGGTTTTTTTAACTTTCCTCTGGCTCATCAAGCAGCCTGAAGCTCCACAGTTAAAACCTGACATGTCAAACCATGACCTTTCCCAACTATTTTCCCTGAGGACCAAGCCCCAGGACTCACGTAGATCTCCATCTTTCTGTAGAGGCCGTAGTTCAGCAGCAGGTTGTGGGTCATCCGGATCCTGTGGGGTTTCATGGGATGTCCCTGGCCATAATAGTAGTTCCCAACGTCACCTGGGAGCAGAAAAGGGGGTTTGTTACAGCAGGTCATCTGGCAATCATTTGTCCTTCAGAGGGGATGGGGTGCCCCCTCTTCTTTGCACAGGGATATCTCCATGGATTCAGGGAAGTTTACCCTGGACTCAAGTGGAAATTTGGGTGAGGAGTTTTTAATGCAGGTTCTGGAGAAGGCGATCCAGGCAGAGTCTGAGCCACAAACATCCCCCTGTGCACGTGGGAGGTGTTGGAATTACATCACCCTCAAGGTCCCTTCCACCCTAAATCACTCCATGGTTCTGGGAGCCCCAGGTCTGGACCAGAGGAGTTTTGGGCAGCTGTGCTGACTCAGCACACCAAAACCCCTCACTCTCCAGGACTCCCAGGTTTCCCTGAACAGGATCCACACGGGCCATGGGAGTTTAATCCCAGCTCAGACAGCGCCTCAACCCAGGGAACAGCCTCTGCCTCACTTTCTTACTCCTTGTCCCAGTGAAATGAGGCCCGGGGCAGGTACCTCTGTCACCAGCCCAGCCCTGGTTCGACACCTTCTCAACCCTTTCCACTCTTTTTTCTATTCCTTGCAATCTTCCAGAGGAATCCCAGGCCTTCCCAGCCACCCCCAGTGGACACCAGGGCAACAAAGTCACCTTCCTGCAAGTTCATCTCCCCTCAGGGATTTTCTCCTCCCCAGCCAAAGCCAAGCTCACACTTCCCTCGCTGTTAAATGGTTGGGTTGTGGGGGGTTTTTTTCCCCCCTTCCTTTCCCAGAGAACTCATTTTCCTGAAATGCACAGGAATTTCACTTTCAGATGGGTGCCTCCTGCCTGATTTGGCTGCAGCAGGCACGGATCAAACGCTGCCAGGAGCAGCAGGAACATCTCCCCGAGCCTCCTTTTCCTGGGAAACCAGACGAGGTCGTCCATGGGAGTTGTACAACTCCAGATCCCTTCAGGAAGCAGGAGGCTCAATCCAGTCTGGCTGGTGACTCAGTTGGGAGAATTAATATTTCATCACCCAGCTCAATGTTCCTTCCCCACAGCACTGGAGCTTTCCCCTCCCGTGGATGGGGATCCGTTTTCAGCCAAAGGGGATGCAAATGGGGCAGATCCCACGCCCAGGTGACTCTGCTGCTGGAATTTTACCTGGCTCTGTGGCTACAGGGCCTGGTGTTCTTCCAGCACAGCTTCAGAAAGGAGAATTGTTTTCCAGTAAAACACATCTCTTTACTGGAAATAATTCCGTTTTCTGAAACCTAGGAAGGTATTTGACCAGGGTAACCATCCCTACAGTCAAACATGTCCCTGAAATCATCCCTAAATCAAGCTTGGGGGAACTTCAGAAGAGATGTTTGAGCCCCTGGATGGAAAATACAACCACAAAACTTCCTGAAGCTTTAAAAAAAAAAACAAAAAAACCCAGCATCATCTTCACCTCAGGCTGTCAGTGAAATGCCCTGGGCCAACCCTGACCTCCAGAGCCTGTTCCCTCTGCTGGCACATCCCACCAGGAAACCTGTGGAGCCCTGGCCGAGTGTCAGAGCAGATTAGGAGGCTGTCAACACCCTTTGGACACCAAAGTGCCACTCTGGCACTCTTTGAGAGCTCAAACCAAGCGTTTTAGGGCCCAAAGGCTCCCTCCCTCTTGAATTTTTGGAAGGCTGAGTGGTGAAACTGGGCTCGATTTCACTTCACCCACAGCTCTAACCCAGCCTCTTCCTTGCCCTGCCCTTCCAAAGGCACTGACTCAGTGACCCAGAGCAGGTTGCAAAGCTCACATTTGACTTTTCCAGAGCAACAAAGCCCCTCCCCACATGCCTGGCACAGCCTTTTGGAAGAGCCCCCTCCACTGGGGCACGGACACTTAGGGGGAAAAGCAGCTTTTATTTGATTTCTGACCCAAAACCACGACGAAACAGAAGAATTGCACAACACCCCTCACACTGGGGGAGCAGAGCCTATAAAAAAAAAAGTGAGCCTGCCCATCCCCAAAGGGGAGGGGGCTGTGAAGGCACAGAGGTGGCAGGATTGAGATTTCTCCTCCAGCCTGCGGGGTGGATGAGGGATCTGGGCAGCCCCCAACACCCCGTGATTCCCTGCTCCAAAGGGATGCTCTACACACCCCCAAAGCCTCAGAACCAAAGTGAGCCCCTCCACGACCCAGCACCACCCAGAGCCAGAGCTAAGGGATGCTCCCGACCACGGGAGCTCCCTGCAAACAGCCACGGCCACCCTGGCTCCCAGAGCCTTTGGGTTTGGTCCCTCCTGGCACCCTGACCCACGCATCCCTATTGCCCCCACTCAGTGACCCCGATCTGCCTTTCTGCACCCCCCCCAGCGACCCCACGACCCCTCCCACCACCCCCAGGGCAGCCCCACCACGTTTCCCAGTGACCTCCCCACCCCAACACTTATCCCTTCCAGAGCATCCTCCAATGACCCCCCATCCCCAACCCCTTACCCGCGACCCAAATACCCCCCAGCACCCCACAGTGACCCAAAATACCCTCCCAGTGACCCCATTACCTCGCCAGTCATCCCTTTACCCCCCCCGTGACCCCCATTACCCCCCCAGTAAACCCCGCCCCCCCACCCCAGTGACCCCCATCACCCCCCCCACTGCCCCCCTCACCCCCACCCCCATCGCCCCCCTCACCCCCTCCTTCCCCCCACTCCCCTCTCCCCTCCCGCCCCTCTGCCCTCACCATCGTAGTAGTAGCAGACTTTGCGCTTCGTCCCCTGCGTCAGCGCCATTTTCCTGCCTCCCCTCAGCGCCCGCCGCCGCCGCCGCCGCCCCGCGCACCCAACCCCGCCCGCCGCGGCCCCGCCCCCCGCGCCGCCCCGCCCAATCGGCGCTCGCCGGCCCCGCCCGCCGGCCAATGGCGAGGCGGCAGCGCCGCCCAGCAGGTTAGGCGGTACCTGGGCCGTACCACTGCGGGGGGGCGGGGGGGGCAGGTGGGGATGAACCATCGCGGGAAGGGGGGGGTACGGAGCACCCCCCCCCCCCCCAAGCAGCGTGCAGCGCCCACCTTGAGGGGGGAAGCGGAGGGGTCTCAAGGGGGTAAAGGGGGTCTGGGGAGGTCCAGCAGGCCCTGCCAGGGAAGGGTTGTGCCATGTGGATAGAGCTGGGGGGGGGGGGGGTCTCACGGGGGTCAGGAGGGTCTTGGGGGTCCAGCATCCCCCACCAGGGTGGGTTGGTGAGAGTGGGATTCGTCAGTGGTGGGTGTCACCCAGTGGGGTCAATCCCCGGTGGGCATCACCCCCTGCACCCCCTCCCATGGCAGTCTGGCCTCGCTGCTGGAAAGGCCTTTATTTCCCCCAAAATGGGTCCTGCAAATGCTGGGGGGGGGAGGGATGAAGAAGAAGGAGCATCCCATGGCCAAGGGGTGCTGCAGCCATCGCTATTAGGGGGGTTCCTGCCCTCACTTAGGGAGGGTGGAGAAGGCACAGCCGGAGCAGGGTGAGGAGCTGCCAGGACCCCTTGGCAGCTCCATGTTCTGCTGGAGGCTGGATTTCCACCCTGGCATGACGTGGTGGGCACCCACTGAGCCCCCCATGCCAGCCCCCCGCCCTGGGGGTCCGCCCTGGCCATCCCTCCCCTCCTGAGGGGGGTAAAATCCGCCTCTCCCAAAGTCTGGAGTGCTCCAAATCTTTACTGCCAAGATCCAGGGGAGAGTCCACCAACACCGTGATGCTCATGGAGTCTTGGGGGGGGGAGTGGTTGGTGCAGGGGAGCACCCCCAGCACCCTGGCACTGGGCAGGGGGGTGAGATCCCATGGCCCCTCAGGGCTCCTGCTGGTACTGGCCCTCGGTGGCGGTGAAGAAGTCCTCGAGCACGCTCTTCATGTACTCGAAGGTGGGGCGCTCCTCGGGGTTCTCCTTCCAGCACTGCCTCATCAGCTCGTACAGCTCGGCGGGGCAGTTGTCCGGCTGCGGCATCCGGTACCCCCGCTCCAGGTTCTGGATCACCTCGGGGTTGGTCATCCCTGCCGGGGAGACACGTGGGGGGACTCAGTTTGGGTCACCCCTGTGTCACAGGTACCGCCCTGGGGATGGTCATCCCTGCCTGGACATGGCACTGTGGGTCTCAGTTTGGGTCACCCCACCCTAGGCTGGTCATCCCTGCCAGGACAATGCACAGGACACAATTGGGGTCACCCCCATGTCACAGGTGCCACTCTGGGGTTGGTCATCCCCTCCTGGACACCCACAGGGCACTGAACTGGGGTCACCCCCACGTCAAAGGCACCACCCCAAACCCCGTGGGGAAGCTTCCACCCCATTTCTACCTCCTCCTCCAAACGCCCCACCAAGGGGTCTTTGGGGGATGTGCCTGGAGAAGGGGTGGGGTCCCCGGTTGGGGAGGGCAGGGAGCCAGGCTGGGAGCGTGTGTGTGCGTGCGGGAGTGCATGTCCACACTCGTGGGCGTGCGCTCGCGTGTGCCAGCCCCGCTGCCACGGGAGAGCCTTCCAGCTGCCGGGAAATCCTGACCTGGATACGGGATCCGGCCGTGGGTGACGATCTCGGTGAGCAGGATCCCGAAGGACCACACGTCCGACTTGATGGTGAACGTCCCGTAATTAATGGCCTCTGGTGCCGTCCACTTGATGGGGAATTTAGCCCCTGGAAGAACAGCGGGGAGGGGGAGGGAATAAAGCGTCCTGGAAGAGCTGGGATCACCCCTCTGTGTTTAATCTGTTTAAACCCCGAGTCAGGCTCAGTCCCTGCCGACCACCTGGGTTTGGTGACATCCAGCCCGAAGCAGGGTTGGGTGGGCAAATGGGGGTCCTGCAACCCCCTCCCTCTGCCCCCCCCATCTGAGGGGAGAGAGATGGAGGAGGAAAAAGTGGCCCTGCACCCCCTCCCTGCTCCCGGGGCACTCTGGGGGCCCCCCCAGAGGCCGGGGTGGGTGGGGGTCCCTCCCGCCGTGTCCCCCGGGGCAGGGCGGGGTGGGGTCCCACCCTCTCGAGCCGTGTACTCGTTGTCCTCGATGAGCCGGGCCAGCCCAAAATCGGCGATTTTGCAGCACAGCGCGTCCGAGACGAGGATGTTGGCGGCCCTCAGGTCACGGTGGATGTAGTTCTTGGCCTCGATGAAGGCCATGCCTTCGGAGATCTGGGATTTGGGGAGGGGGGTTGCAATGAAAGGTCCCGGTTCCCGCACCCCAAACCCCTCCCAGCCCCATCCCCGGGTCCCTGCCCCCCTCACCTGCGCAGCCATGTCCAGGAGCTTGTTGATGCCGAGCTTGACTCCTTCCGAGGTCTTGAGGAAGTCCACAAGGCTGCCTGCAGGGAGGGCAGCGGGTCTGAGCACCAAAACACACGCACTGTCCCCCTCCCCAGCACCTCGGGGTCATGAGGTGAGGAGGGGGGTGTCACCAGGGTGCTGTCACCCACTGCAACCCAAAATGCGGGGCTGGGAAGCTCACGGTGCCCCAGGAAGGTGGGCAGGGGACAGAGGGCAGGAGAACACCCCTCCTGCAGGGTTCTCCCCTCCTTTATCCCTGGCACAATGCAAGAGCGTGGCAGGGATGCCAAAAGTGGCCTGGCACACATGAACCGGCACAAACAGCTGGATGGGACGGCCAGGAGCTGAAAGACGGGGACTTTTGGAACTGCCCAGGGAGGTGGTGGAGTCCCCACCCCTGGAGGTGTCCCAGGAAGGCCTGGCCATGGCACTGGGCTGGGGGAGCGGGCACAGGCCTGGACTCGGATCTCACAGGGGTTTTCCAGCCTAAATGACCCTGTGGCTGTGTGACCACATCCCTCCACAGCTCCCCCCCCCATCCCCCGTGGGGTCTCACCCTTCTCCATGTACTCGGTGATGATGTAGATGGGCTCCTTGGTGACCACGGCGTAGAGCCGCACCAGCCGCGGGTGCTGCAGGTTCTTCATGAGGTTGGCCTCGGCCAGGAAGGCGCTGGGGGACATGCTGCCCGCCTTCAGGCTCTTCACAGCCACCTTCGTGTGCCCGTTGTAGAAGCCTGGGGAGAGCCGGGAGGAGCGGGATGGGGAGAGGGACACGCCCCTGTCCCCCCGGGGTGGGTGGCACCAGCCAGGCAGGCAGCGAGGGGGCTGCTCCCTGGGTCTGGAGCATCCCAAGCCGAGGCTGCACGAGGAAGAGAGGCTGGAGGTTGCAAAATGTCGGTGGGAGGGTGTAAAGTTGGGCTTGAAGAGGGACCTCCCCACTGCTCCCAGAATTCCAGCCAGAACAGCAAGGGACATTTCCCAAGTAGGGGCCAAAGCCAGCAGCTGCTCCCACGGTGAGCAGAGCCCAGCTCCACGAGGGCAGGACCCCTGTCATTCCATCCTGGCAGTGGAACAGGGATAAGGGTGGCTGGGATGGGAGAGGGGGGAAGCCTGAGCTGCTCTGGGTGGTCCAGAAGGATTCCCCCTTCTTCCAGGACCCCTGTGGAAAGCCATGGGTCCCACGCCTGGGGATGTGCTGGCTGCTCCAGGAGGGATCCCAGCTGGATCCCTCCCATCCCGAGGATGCCACGGGGAGGCCCAGCAGGCTCTGCCCACGCCGGAGCCTCAGCCAGGAGGAAGAGTCCCAGTTTTGCCCTGACTCACCCATCCAGACCTCTCCGAACTGCCCCGCTCCCAGCTTCTCCACCAGCTTCAGGGACTCCCTGGGCACCTCCCACTCGTCCTGCCACCACGGCTTCTGCGGCTTCTGCGTCCGGCAGGGTTTGCCCAGGCGGGTGCAGAGCCCGTCGGAGCTGCCTGGGGTTGGGGGGAGGCACAGGAAGGGGGGTCAGGGCAGGCAGGGGCACCGGGAGCCGGGCACAGGCCAACGGCTTGGCTGGGGCACGTGGAGCAGCGTGTCCTGCTCATCCCATCCCATCCCATCCCATCCCATCCCATCCCATCCCATCCCATCCCATCCCATCCCATCCCATCCCACTCCATCCCCACCCCGTTCCCACCCCTCCAGGCCATCCCATACGCGTGTAGTGCTGCACCAGCTCCCTGAGGCTGCTGAAGGCGATGCGGGGGGAGATGTAGAAGCCGCCGTTGTCCATGTTGCGGATCTTGTAGTGCTTCACCGTCTCTCCCTGGGCCTCGTCCAGGTCCCGCACGGACAGCGAGTACGAGCCTGGGGGCACGGGCACCACGTGGGACCCCCACACCCCTCCCAGGGCGCTTCCCAGGGCGTGTCCCGGTGCGGGAAGGTACCTTTGGAGGTCTCGCTCTCGCGGATGAGGAAGGAGCCGTGCGTGTTGCCCGACGCCAGGAGCTGCCGCTCGGCGTCCTTGCGGCTGATGTTCTTGAAGAACCACCTGGGCACACGGGGATGGTGGAGGGGGGGGTGGATTCAGGTTGTGCCTTCACCCACCAGCACTTCTAGGGGTGCTCCCCCTCTGCCAGGACGCAGCTCCCACTCCGTCCCTACTCACGGCTCGGGCTCCAGGCTGTTCACCAAGGCCACGAAGTTGTAGGGGATCAATCCCTCCTGGCCGGTGGTGAGCGACTGTGCCTTCCACCACTCCCCATTCCTGCAAGGACACAGCGAGGTGAGGCACCCCCATCACAGCTGCCAGGACCCTGCACAGCCCCCCCTGGCAGCGCAGGAGCGGCGGG
This sequence comes from Pyrocephalus nanus, assembly GCA_038380795.1. NCBI lineage: Eukaryota > Metazoa > Chordata > Aves > Passeriformes > Tyrannidae > Pyrocephalus > Pyrocephalus nanus. The sequence continues at coordinate 4,856,823 of CM076285.1, read as the reverse complement.
GCCGTGCCGGGGCCGGCGCTGGGACACGGTTGGTGATCGCTCACTCCTGCAGCACACGGAGCTTCTCTCCCTTCCGCAGCCCCAGGTCCCCGTCGTGCTTGGGCTCGTAGTTGTACAGGGCCACCACCAGCTTATCTGAGGGGACAAGGGGAGGGACAGGGTGGCAGTGGCCCCTTTGGGGGTGTTCCCCCCGCTGTGGCCAGACCTCACCTTGCATGGGGGAGCACGGCGGGGACGTGGACTCGTAGGACACCAGGGGGTCTTGTGCCTCGGAGCCAGTTCGGATCAGCCTCTGCCAGGGGATGAGGAGCCCCGTGAGCCCTCGCCTTCCAGGGGGTTTGGCCACCCCGTGGCCACCTCCAGAGGCGTCTGGCCACCAGGATGGGGGGCTCTCACCCCCCCCTCACCTGGTTCTTGCTGTTGGGCTCGATGGGGTAGTTGCAGTGCTCGCAGATGTCGATGTTCTCGATCCAGTCCTCGTCATAATCTGAGCTGCAGCAGCACCCCATGGTGCCTGGGGGGGCAAGGGTGGTGAGGGGAGCCTTCACACCCCCAGCCTCCTCCTCTCCTCCTGCTCCAGCACATTCCCATCCCTGCATCCATCCATCTGGCTTCCCACAGGGCATGGCCCGTCCTGCACACCCCTCAGCTGAACTGGGGACATCCCCTGGCTCTCTCTCACCAGCCCTCATTTCCTCCTAATTTATTCTGGCCCTGTTAATTAAAACCACTGAAGGCAATTAGTCCCCCAGCCACATTCACCCCCGTTTCTCCTGCATCAGGGATGTCCTCAACCCCCCTCCCCTGCTCTGGGGCCCCTCATCCTCTGCAGCTCACCCCAAAACATCCAGGGGGATGTTCCTCCCCAGCCTCGAGGAGCAGCCCTGGTGCCCCCACTGTCCCCAGCACCCCAGCCCGGGTGTCACGAGTGTCACAAGGGCTCTGCAAACCACAAGGGCACCTCTGGCCTTCCCGAGAATGCTGATCATGGCAGAAAACCCCCATGGTTTTGGGAGCCCTGCGGTGCCTCGTGTGGAAAGGGCAGCCCACGGGCCCCGGAAAAAGCTCTTCCGCAGAATCCCCCACGCCCACACGGCCGGGATTTGTCTCCACCACGACCTGGCCTCCAAACCCTGCTCTCCAGGCCTGGCTCTGGGGGCTCTTTGGGGGCCCTGGTGTGGTTTCCACAGGCTCTGGGAGCCCCGAGTCACCACGAGCCAGCCCAGGTGTGTCTGTCCCAACCTGGCAGCCATGAGTGGTGAGGCTGGGAGGGTCCCCATCCTCTCCTGGTGCCCTGCTGAGCCCTGGGAGATGCTTTTCTGGGAGACAGATTGGCTGCTGGCACTGCTGGCACCGCTTTGGCCTCGGTTTCCAGCCACTGCACGAGCAGGAGCTCCCTCCCTTTTGTCCAAGGGTCAGCAGGGTCACAGGGACCATCCCCACGGTGCCACCTCGGGGTGCCCACCACCAAACGGAACAGGGGACTGGCAATTTTGGTGAGGGGAACACAGATGAGTGACACCCCCCCACCTCATGCCATACAACACCGCTAAAAACCACCCTGGTGCCTTCTGGGGACTCCCTTTGGGCACCCAAAAAAGGAGCAGGCAGGGCCACAGCGATGCCCAGCACCACCCTGGCCCCACAGAGGAGAAGCCCCCGACCCTCCCAGAGCTCCCCACAGCCCTTCAGGCACTTTTACCCCGAGCAAGCAGTGCCAGGAGGTGTTTTTTCCTCCCTGCAGGGAGCCGGGGTGGGGAGGGAGGTGCTGCTATTGTGCCTTTTGTCTTACAGCCCCAAGCCACAGCGTAATTTCCACCGAGCAGCCGTTTCACCTGGGCCACGCCGCGGGGTATGGGGGGGGGTGGGGGAAAAAGGGGGCGTTTGAAGTTGGTTTTTGACGACTGCATCTGTGCAAACCGAATTTCTGCTGCGAAGGTGCCTGGGAGGGAGGTTTAGGCGCCCCTGCCCCGTGTTCAGTGCATCCCCCGGGAGGCATCTGTGCATCCTTCTGTGCTCTTGTCTTAATTTTTGCTCTGGGGTGTGTTTGGACCCCCCGCCCATCTCCCTGCCCTGAGCCGGCCCTTCCTCTCTGGCCGGGTGGGGTTGGTTTGTTCAGGGCTGTGGGCGGGCGTGGGAAGGGCTGAGGTCCGGGCTGACCCATCCCTGATGCTCTTCAGGGCTCACCAGAGTGTCCCCCCAGCCAGCTGCGACACTCTGGGTGTCCATCCCTGCGCTGGAACAGCCTCCCAGTGACATGAAGGACCCCGGCCCCGAAGCTGCCATTGCAGCAGGGGGGTCTTTGGGCTTGAGGCAGCACCAAAAACGGGTTTATCTCAATGCCTGAACCCCCAAAGTGGGCAGTGAACCCAGCACTGAGCTGCTGCCTGTCCCTACACCGCTCTCACCCACAGCCCTGGGGACAAAACTCCCGCTTTGCCCTGGAAAGGGGGGACTGGAAAGAGCCCTGTGAGGAGGCCGATGCTCCCACCCCAGGAGGGCAGAGGACCCTGGGACAACGAGGAACACCCAGCAGAGAGGAGTGGGGAGCTCAGGCTGACTCCCCCCATCCCTCACCCAGGCGCTCAAACCCCCCCCATCACTGCAAGCCCGAACCCCTGTTTGACCCCTCCGAGGGAGCACAGCGGGCCCCCCACTTTCAGGGTGGTCCCCATCTCCCACCTGGGCGGCTCAGACCCTCCTCCCCCCAGCCCTTACCTGTTGGCAGGGAGGTGATGCCCGGCCTCCCTCAGACCCCCATGCCCCGGCGGCGTTCCCGGCTCCCTCCTCACGTCCTGCCCATCCCGCTGGGGGCTTGGGGACCCTGTGGGGCGCAGCTTGGAGCCCCCCCAGGCCTCGGGCTGCGCTCCCCGGGCTCTCACTCCCGCTCCTGGCTCCCGCCTGCCCCTGTTTCCTGCCTCATGAGCAAACCCTCGAGTTCACAGCTCGCGCCCCGACCGCAAGAGCGAGCGACAAACCCCGAGGGCTTCCTGCCAGCCCCGCCACGGGGGTCCCAGGGCTGGCTGCCCCCTCACCCAGGGCGTGCCGAGACCCTCAGTGGGGACAGCGGGGTGGGAGAAGGGTCAGAGACAGGCAGGGGGTTTGTCCCCTGCTGCCAGACCCGCCCTGTGCTGTCCCCTCTGCAGGGCTCAGGTTGGCAGTGCCCTGCACCCACTGCTTTTGATCCCACCTGACCCTACACCTGTTGTAGGACTCGTGGTGCACCCCAAAACCCCCTTTTTGGCCACCACTGCTGTGTCAGCACAGAGTGTGGCACCCAGCCGGCCACGTGGGCAGGGGCTGAAGGTGAGGAGGGGACACACGGTGCCCCTGCCAGGCTGCCAGCCCTGTGTTTTGGAGACAGCTCAGAGCAGAACAACCACAACACCATTGTCTTGGCTTCTGAGATCAAACACGAAGCCGCAGGTACCAGCTCGGCGAGGCACAGGAAGCCCAGCTGTGTTGGGAGACGGGGGGCTGTGGCAGCCTGGGGGGCACATCAGGCTCTCCCCGAGGCCTTGGGAAGGAGAAGAAGCCCCCAAAACGATCCCCAGGTCATCCCACAGCTTCCCTGGGTCATCCCATGTTGTCCCTGGCGCTGCTTGCACACACAGTGCTCTGTGAAAGTCACATCCTCAAGTGGCACCTTGTGCTGTCACCCCCCCACCCATCCCCCCCAGTCACCACAGCAAAAGTCCTGGAGCCACATCTACGGGTGTAAAAAAACATCAGCCCTCACCTTCACCTCCTTTTATTCCACCTCAGAGGGCTGCTCCCAACATCTTCCACCGTGCTTGGCCCCACCATCCTTAGGGACAGGCCCCCAGAACGCCCTGTGCCCCATGGGGCTGGTGGCATTTCCCCTGGCACGGGTTTTGGCAGCACCACGGCTCAGCTCCGTGAGCCCCGAGCCCCGAGGGATTTTGGGAGTGACCCTCGAGCCCTGCCAGGTCCAGATGCACCCGTGGGTGCCTTTGGGGCTCCCACCCGGCCCCCGGAGGGAGGGGGGGATCAGCAGAGGGAGAAGCGCCGGGAGTTGATGTTCATGCGGGTGACCCCGATGTGCTTGAGGGGCGTGGAGAGCAGGAAGGCAGCCTTGGGGGGGATGTTGCAGAGCAGGTCCGAGTCTTCCTCGCAGCCCTCGAGGCCGAAGGTGGCGTCGTCCAGCATCTCCTTGTGCTGGTGACAGGCCTGCTCCACCTTCAGCCGGTGCAGCCGTGCCCGCAGCCGCATCAGCTGCTGTGCCAGGTGCTGGTCTGTGGCCTGCATCTCCCTCTGGAGGGGAGACCAGAGTCAGGATGCAGCGGGATCGCCCCCTGGATCGGCTGCCTGGGCAGCAGGGATGGCACTTGGCCAGGGCACAAACCCAGCAGGGCCCACGCTGGGACAGCACAGAGCCCACATGTTGGGTGGGCACAGGTGTCTGATGCCCCTGGGTTTGTACCCCCACATGGCTGTTGCTGCCTTAGGGACAGGCCCCCCCGGTGCCCCCAACCCCCCTGTGCCCCATGGTGGTGGTGGCATTTCCAGTGGCACTGCCCCTCGAGCAGGGCTGGCAGCACCACGGCTCAGCCCCACCTGCCCTGAGCCCTGAGGGATTTTGGGTGCCTGAGGTCGGGCACGGGGGGAGCCCTGTGGTCCCATCTCACCCCTCATCCCACTGCCAGCTACTCACCAGCTCCGTCCTGAGCCACTCCAGAGCCGCCTCCATGGTGGCGAAGCCACAGACGCCACCACCCAGCTGGTCCTCGGGGTGCCCAGGGCTCTGCTCAGCCCCCCGGGCCCCCTCCAAGGCCCGGGTGCCCCAGCGCTGCCCCCTCACCCGGGCCTCCCACTCCAGGTACGAGGGTCTGCGGGTCTGCAGCTTCAGCTTGGCCGTCAGAGCCTTCACGCTGTCCAGGTTCTCCTCCTCCCAGGTGGGCTCCTCCTCGCCCAGCTCCTTGAACTTCAGCTGGCTGAGGGCCATGGTGGGACCCCCCACAGCCCCCCAAACCCCTTGGGTGACCTCTGCCCACTCAACGACCCCCCACTTCAGCGTGGAAATGAAGCCTCTACCCTGGCCACGACCATCCAACCACCCACTCCCTTCACTGCCCCAGCTGTGCCCGATTCCCAGCTATTTATCCACCTCCCGAGGACAATTCCGATGGGCAGGAATTTCCTTATCTAGAGGAGTGCAAAGGAGGAAGGGTTTTTTTGGGTTTATTCGATGTTGTCGTGGTTTTTTGGTTGGGTTTTTCTTTTTTGGTGTTGTTGTTTTCCTTTTCGTTTTTAGCATCATTGTCTCCGGCTGGGAGGAGACTCCCCGTTCCCGGACGAAGCCTTCACCGGGCACGGAGGAGCGGGAATGATTTATCCCCGGGAGCAGCCGCCCCCTCCCCGCCTCGAACGCGGGAGGGGGGCCCAAAAAAAGCCCAAGGAAGGAAAAAGAAACCGGGGGGGGGCACAAGGGGCAGCCGGGGTCCCGCACGCGGACGGGACTTTAAGGTGGAACCGCGTCGGGATCTGCCCTCTTCCTCCTCCTCCCTGCCCCGGGGGGCTCCAGGGGCAGCAGCGGTGGGGCCCGGGTCTCACCTGTGTCCCACGGGTCTCACTTGCCCCTCGGATTCCCACCCCAAGCCCCTTCGGCGCCCCCAGAGTGTCCCCCCAAATTCCACTCGCGCCTCGCCAGTGCTGCGAGCGAGCCCCCACGGCCCCTCGCGTGTCCCTCCCGCGGCCCCGCGCGTGTCCCCTCGCTCCCGCACCCCACGCAGTGACACCCCTTGCCCAGCCCACCCCGGGAGCCCCCCCAGCCCCGGGGCAGCGCCCCCGTCCCTCCGGACCGGGCCACCTTAAACCCGACATCCGCCGCCCCGGCCGGGCCGTGCGGGCATCGCCGCTTCCCCCGCTTCCCCCCCGAGCTCCCCGCGTGCACCCCGAGGTCCCTCCTTCCACCCCGAGCTCTCCCTCTTGCGCCCCCAGATCCCCCTTTTACCCTAACCCGAAATCCCCCCCTCCCGCTTCCCCCCTGAGCTCCTCCGCTTATGTCTGTTGGCACTCTGGGGTCCCCCCTCTTGCACCCCGGGGTCCCTGGTGCCACCCCACAGCCTCTTATAGCGCCCTGAGATTCTTCCTTGCCCCCCACGGTCCCCTGCTTATGCCCAGGAGTTCCCCGCGGGCATTCCGAGGTCCCCTGCCTGCACCCCACTGTCCTCCCACTTGCACCCCGAGGTCCCTGCTTGCCACCCGAGGTCCTCCCCTGTCCCCCCAGCCCGAGCAGGTAAGCAGAGGGGGTGGCAGGGGCACTGCCAGGTGCCCACCTTCCTCCTCCTCCTCACCCAGCGGCTCCTGCCCCGTCCCCAGGCCAGGGGGGGACACTGGGCACAGGGACACTGGGCACAGGGGCCCTGGCAGCTGGGTCCGAGGGGGGCTGATAACGGGGTGGCAGAGAAGGACCTGGAGCTGCTCCCTGCATTCCCATTTTCCCCAAAAAATCCCCTCCCTGATGCACAGCCGGCAAGGGATACCCGGCTTGGGGTGGGAGCCTGGGGCCAGCTCAGCGCCCCCCGCCCCGTGCCTCAGTTTCCCCGGGGACGAAACGTCCCCCTGGCTGCGTTTGGCAGCTCCGTCCGCTGTAGGTGACAATGCAAACACCCCGAGGGGGTGAGGCCGTGACGCAGAGGGAAGAAGGGGTTTCCAGCCGGGCCGTGTGCCGCAGGATTTCCCCTTTTCTCCCTTCCCCAGAGCCGGCCATGGAGTTCTCGGAGCTGATCAAGACGGCGACAGTGGAGAACGTGCTGCTGTCGTGCTCGGGGCTGCCGGCGGTGCGGGGCACCCTGTGCATCACCAGCCACCACCTGCTCCTCTCCTCCTGCCCCGGCGGGGACGTGGAGCTCTGGCTGCTCATCCGCAACGTGGACGCCGTGGAGAAGAGGTGGGTGTGCTGCTCTCCCCCCGCCTCCAAGCCCCGAGGCTGCCCCCGCGCTCCCTCCCGGTCCTGTCACCCCTTCCCGAGCAGAGCACGGCCACCCCTGGGTGCTGCCCGCCGAGCCTTGTCCTTCCTCTTCCTCGCGGCCCGGCGCGGCAGCAGCGAGCACTAACCTCCTGTTCTCCTCAGAGTGCAGAATTTAGGCTGGTATCAGCCCCCCCGGACTAACAGCTCCGCCCGGGACACCAGGTTTGGCTTTGAACGCTCCCTTGGCTCTGCCAACCACGGCGGTGCCCACCCCGCCCCATCCAGGGCAGGGAGACGCTGGAAATCCCGGCTCCGGGGAGAGCCAGAGATTTGGCAACCACACCAGCACAGCCCTCGTGGGGAGAGGGCAGCTCAGCACTGTCCGTGTGTCTGTCTGTGTGTGCACCGACCCCCGGCCAGCCCTGACCACCCCTCCTGCCTCCCCCAGGCTCGCCGGCTCCTCCGGCACCATCACGCTCCGGTGCAAAGACCTGAAGGTGCTGCAGCTGGAGATCCCGGGCATGGAGGAGTGTCTGAACATCGCCAGCTCCATCGAGGTGAGCCCCGGGCAGCAAAGGGTTGGCAGGGGAAAAGCGGCCCCGCCGTGTTTGCTCTTCTGCCTCTGCCACTCGCTGGGTAAATAAGCACTCGGCTCTGGCAGCGCTGGCACTGGGTGCCCCGGCCCTCGCCTCGTGCTGGGACGTGGCCAGGAGCAGGGAATGGGGTTTGCAGAGCCCTGGGGACATTCCCAGCCCCACTCCCTGCCCCGTGACCAGCGCCGCCTTCGCTCCTGCTGCAGGCCCTCTCCTCAGTGGACTCGGTGATGATGATGTACCCGTTCTTCTACAGACCCCCCAGCCTGAAGCTCGAGGAAGGATGGCACCGGTTCCCCCTCGAGCTGTACTTCCAACAGATCTCCTCGCAGGTGAGGCTGGAAGGGGGGAGAGACCCAACTCCCTCCACCTGCGCTGGGGCTCCCCTTGACCTCGTGTGTCCCCCCAGACGAGCCAGTGGAGGCTGAGCACCGTCAACCAGGACTTCAGCACCTGCCCCACGTACCCTCCGGCCGTGATTGTGCCGGCGGCCGTGGGTGACGAGGCCCTGAGAAAGGCTGCCCGGTTCCGGCAGGGCGGGAGGTTCCCCGTCCTCAGCTACTTCCACCCCAAAAACCGCACCGTGAGTCCACCCCGCCCCCTCGTCCCCTCTCCCACCGCCACCAGCCCTCTGGGAAGGGTGGCTGGAAGCCCCCCCATGCCATGGGGTCCCCCCAGTGTCCCCCATCTCTCACCCTGCAGGTGATGCTCCGCAGCAGCCAACCCCTGACGGGGCCCAACCGCAGGCGGTGCCGCGAGGACGAGACCCTGCTGGGGACGATCCTGGACGAGGGCGAGAGGGGCTTCATCATCGACACGCGCTCGGCCCAGGCAGCAAAGCAGGCTCGGATGACCGGGGGAGGCACAGAGCCCAAATCCTCCTACCCACAGTGGAGGAGGCTGCACCGGCCCCTGGAGAGGTGAGGGCTGTGCTGAGCCCTGGCGCTCTCGTGACACGGGTGACTGCACTGCCTGGCATGACATGGGGGGCTTCACCCCCACCAAAGAGTCCCCAGCACCTCTCTCCCCGCTCCCAGGGGCCGCCCGCTGCAGGAGAGCTTTGCCAAGCTGGTGGAAGCCTGCAGTGACCCCTCCCTGAGCATGGACCGGTGGCTGGGCCGGCTGGAGAGCAGCCGCTGGCTCAGCCATGTCAAGGCAGCCCTGAGCACGGCCTGCCTGGCTGCCCAGTGCATGGACAGGTAAGGGGGCCGCACCCCAAAGCCCCCTCGCCCCTTTCCCCCAGCTCCCAGCGTGGCACAAAATCCCAGCACCGTCCCGGGCTGATCCCGACAGGGAGGAGGCCAAGGTGCTGGTGCACGGGGCAGAGGGGACGGACACGACGCTGCTGGTGACAGCGCTGGCCCAGGTGATCCTGGACCCGTCCTGCCGCACCCTGGCGGGATTCCAGGGGCTGCTGGAGCGGGAGTGGATCCAGGTGAGAGCACAGCTCCGAGGGGGGATGGGAATCCCAGCCTGGCTGGGCACCCTCACCCCTAAATCCCCCCCACCTCGGGGTCCTGCAGGCCGGACACCCCTTCCACCTCCGCTGTGCCCGCTCTGCCTACTCCCACGCGCGGCTGAAGCAGGAGGCACCGCTCTTCCTGCTCTTCCTGGACTGTGTGTGGCAGCTGAGCCGCCAGTTCCCCTTCTCCCTGGAATTCGGGGAGCAGCTCCTCCTCTCCCTCTTCGACAACGCCTACGCCTCGGCCTACGGCACCTTCCTCTGCAACAACGAGAAGGAGAGGTGAGAGGGGTGGGGACAGCGCTGTGCCCGAGCAGCGATTCCAGCAGATCCCCTCCTGGTCACGGTTTGGGTCCCAGCAAACCCCACGAGCCCTGGCAGGGACTGAAAGGCACCCCCCGTGTCCCACAGGAGCCTGTGCAAGGTGAAGGAGAGCACACACTCGCTCTGGGCCTGGCTGAACCGGCCCGAGGAGCGGCAGAAGCTCCTGAACCCTCTCTACTCACACAACGCCCTGGTGATCTGGCCCTCCGTGGAGCCCCAGAGCATCCAGCTCTGGCAGGGTGAGAGGGATCCTCCCAAAATCCACCCTAAATCCACCCTCAGCCCTGAGCTGGGCTGGCTGAGGGGAAGCTGCTCTGCCTTTCCCCCGCTGACAGGGCTGAAATAACCCCCAGTCCCTTCTCTCCCAGGTTTGTTCCTCCGTTGGATCCGTCCATCCCAGCACCTGGATGAGGCCTGGGCAGAGATCCAGCGGTTGGTTCAGGAGAACCACGCCCCTGTCAAGGAGAGCACAGGGAACAGGCTGAGCCAGTCCCTCCCTGACCCCACTGCTGGGCTGGAGAACAGGAGATGAGGCAGTTCAGTGCCATGGGATCCCAGGACAAGGCAAACACTGGAGCTTCCTGTGGGAAGTGCTGTGCTGGACACAGACCCCACAGACAGCTCTGGGAGGAACAGACTCCCCCTTTCCCATCCTTTGGGCTGCCCAGACTGAGCTTGTTTCAGTAAAGCCTCTCTCCCAGCCCACACCTGCATTCCGCTCTTCCATGGGGGCAGGAGGAAGCTGCTCCTTCCCAGTGGGATTTGGGCAGCGCTTGTGGATGGCTGTGGAGCAGGACATCAACCTGCCTGCCTGCCAGGCACAGCCAAACCAGCCAGCCAAACCAGCAGCTCACACTAACCCAACACCCTCTCCACAGAAGGCACAGAGGCTGCAGCCTCAGCGTTGCATCAGCTGAGCTGGGAATTCTGCCCTTGAACCCAGATTGGAGGCAGGAAAGACAAACAAGCCACCCCTCCCGACAGGCAGGGTGAGAGAGGGGGGAAGGATGAGGAGCACGAGCTGCTAGAGCAGGAAATAACTGTTCCATGAGGAAAGCTGGCCCAGGGTCAGCCCAGCAGATAAACAAAGCGGCCGGGCCGGGCGCGTGCGTGTCAGCTGGAAAACAATTCCTGGCTGCTGCACTTCCAGCCTCTTCACACTTCAGGGCTGGACCTGAGGCTCTGGGTCACTCCCTGGGAAGGAGGGAAGCCAGGATGGGCAGAGATCCCGGGAGGAGCAGCACTGTCTGTCTGCCCATGGGTGTGGAGCAAGGCACTGGCAACAGAGCCAGGAAAACAAAGTCCTTGGGTTAACTGAGGAAAAAAAAAAAACAACCAAAAAACCCCACAGAGGTGCTTTTCCTTGTGTTTAGAAAAGATTTCTATTTATTTCCTGATGACTTTTTCCCTCCTCTGATGTATAAATATGCCTAGCAGGCAGGAAGACCCCGGGGCAGGCAAGCAGCCAACCCAGCTGCCTTCCCAGAAAAGCCATTCCTGCCCTTTCCACTTCCCCACCTTCACACAACCCCCAAAATGCAGCAGGAGAACTTCGGGCCTTACAACAGCCCCATGACAGAGCTGATGGACTGACTGGGCAAGGGGCTGGAGGAGGAAAAGGAGGAGGAGAAGAGAGGGAAATCCTCCTTCAGGCTTCAAACTCGAACTCGAAGTACTGGGGATCGAAGTAGTGGATGCGGACGTAGCCATCCTCACCCCCACTGCTGTAACTGCAGGGAGGAAAGGGACAGTCAGGAATGCTGCAGGAGCAACCAGGGGCAGGTCTGGCCTCACAACCCCCTCCTGGAACTCACACAGGAGGGACAAGGCAAAGAAAGGATCAGGGAGGCAGCCAAAGTGTGTAAGTGTCCCCCCTGGGCTGGCCTGAGGGGAGGCTGCAATGGGAGGATTAAGGTGCTGGTTCTGCTCCCACCACAAGGATCGTGCAGGTCCAGACACATCCCAACTAAAAAGTGGGATTGGCTGGGCTGGGCCACCCTACAAGACCCCCAGAGAGCCTCACCTCTTCCCGTCGGGGTGAAACGCGACGCTGTTGATGGGACCGAAGTGACCCTTCACTCTGCCAAACTCCTCCTCAAAGGCCAAGTGGAAGAACCTGGGAGAAGGAAGGGGATTTACACTGTCACAAGGAGCTGGAAGGGGCACAATCAGGGATTCCTCAAACAAGCTCTGTATGTTCAAGGACTCCTCCAGGAGCAGGGAGCGCTCCAGGTGAGGGAAAGGACCTGCCTGGCCTCAAATTTGCCAATCCTGGTGGAGGTTGTGGTCACATCCATGGCCTCCTGCCCACCACCAAGCACGACCTGCAAAGGAGAGAAGCCACCACCCTTTGGTGCTGCTTGTCCCACACTCGGGGGCAGCTGGGGGAGGAGGGAGCAGAGCCCTGGGGAATCCCAGAGGTTGGAAACAAGGAGGACACAAAGCCTCGTTCCCTGTGCCAGAGCCAGCAAAACTCCCCAGCCCCATTGCACAGTCCTGGTGTTCAGCTGGGCTGGGGACACAACCCAGGGGTCACAGTGGGAGGGTGACACTGGGGGAGCTCATCCTTACGTGGTCGAAGATGGGGGACAGGGCGGCCGAGTTCACCGGCCGCTCCGTCCGGAACGTCTTCAGGTGCTCCAGGGATGTGCAGTCAAAGAGCTGCGAGGCAAAAGGAAAAGAGTTTGTTAATTAACCCACACAAATCCAGCTGCTGGGCCTCACCTGGGCAGGTGCAGTCACTCCTGGACACTCAAATCCCAAAAGTATCTCCCCAGAATGCCAAAATACCGGCCTAAGGTAAACCTGAGCTTGCAAGATGCCAATATATTCTGCAAAATGCCAAAAATACTCTGGAAATGACCAAATAATTTCATTCTCAATGCCTGGCTGATAATTTCACGTGCTGGCACCTCCTCTTTCTCACTGAGCTTTCCCACTGAGCTTTGCTTTTCCACTTCCTCAAAATCCCTGAGGAGGAAAAAAAAAAAAAACCCTGATAAACTCTGAGGAGAGGAGAGCACAGGAAACATCCAGTGCTGATGGAAAACCTCACCTTGGCCGTGTTGTCCTTGGAGGCTGTGATGAACATGGTCATGTCCCTGGAGGTCTGGATGTCGTTGATCTGCTTGGTGTGCTCCTTGATGTTCGACAGCTGCTCCCCTGACTTGAGGGGGGAAGAGGCAGTTTCAGGGAGCTGGGAAGTGATCTCCTCATTAAAAACAATTTAGGAGATCATGGAAAGGCATCCTGGAATGGCGTGGGTTGGGAGTTATCATCTCACACCACCTCAGCAGCAGGGGCAGTTGTCACATCCGCCTTGCTTGGGGGAGCCCCAAATCTGAACCACCCTTCCATGAAATACTGTTTGGAGCCCCCAAAATCCTAGAGTTTGTACCCCTGAACCCCACAGGAATGCTGTGCCCTCCTTTCCCCCCCCCCCCCATGTCCCCTGACCTTGGCACTGAACTGGTTGAGCTCCCCGCTCTCGTGGCCAGCAATGATGAACTCCCCGAGCGGGCCCCACACGGCGCTCGTGATCTTGGAGTCGCTGCAGGGGATCTTCATGTAGGGCTCGTTGTTCTCTGAGGGGGGGGACAGACACACAGAGGTGGCACAGCCCTCCACGACCCCCCCCAGCCCCTCCCCAGCCCCAGGGAGGGTCCCTCACCGATCTGGGCGGGGTCCCTCAGGTCGAAGAAGCTGACAAAGCACTGGTAGCCCATCTGCTTGTCCGTGGAGAACATGATGATGTTGCCCCCGAAGTCGAAGCCGCACGTCCTGACGGCAGAGCTGGTCTTCACCAGGGCCAGCTGCTTCCCTGGGGGGGGACACAGGGACCTCAGGGGGTTGGGGGGATGTTATGGGGGTGGGGAGGGGGTGACAGGAGGGTCAGGGCACCCCTGACTCAGGATCTGCAGAATCGCTTATGAGTCCCAGAACACCGGATCTTGGGGGGGAGGGGGGGCTTTTCCAAGCTTATTCATGGAATAACAGGGTGCTTTGGGTCAGAAGGGACTTTATGGATCAGCCAGTTCCACTCCCTGCCTGCAGGGGCACCTGCCACAATCCCAGGTTGCTCCAGCCTGGCCTGGGACACTTCCAGGGAGGTGGGGCAGCCACAGCTTCTCTGGGAAATCCATCCTTCCAATATCCCACCTAAATCTCCTCTTTCCCAGCTCAAAGCCACACCCCCTTGTCCCAGGTCCCTCTCCAGCTCCCTCGGACTGGCAGGGTCTCCAGGGTCTCCTCCCCAGGCCAAACACCCTCCCCACGGTCCATGGAGATGCCCTATCCCTGTGGATGCCCCGCAGGGATTTGGGAAGGGCCTCACCTGTCTCGCAGTCCCAGAGCCGGCAGCTGTTGTCAGCAGAGCCCGTGAGCACGTGCCGGGTGTCCCCTGGGTGTCACCGGTCAGGGAAGGACAGCCCCGAACTCTGCTGGCCCAGCAACCCCCCCCAGTAATGACACCCCCCCTATTCCAGGGAAAATACAGGGAATATGGAACAGGGAAGGCGAAAATACAGAGAGGATGTTTAACAGGGAAGGTATTGAGGCCAAAGTAAGAGGTAGAAAGGATGTCAGAGACGGGAATATGGAATATATAACTTATATGTAATATAGATTATATATATAATTTTTTAAAATATATAAAATTCCATAAATATAAATTCCATAATCCATATATATCAATTTAATATCTATATTATATATATATATATATAAACATACATGGAATATTCAAGAGCTGAAGTGCAGAGATCAAGGGTAAAGCAGCAGGAAGGATCGATCCCAGGGGCAGTTCGATGGGATGAATCCCCGGGCTAAAATATGGGATCAAACCGGTCTTTCTTGGGGGATTGAAAAGGATACAGTCGGCATCCACACACCACACGGCCCCCGTGTGCCCATTGTAGGTGCCCAGCCTCTCGCCGTTCACCGAATACCACACATTGACGATCTGCCAGGCGGATTAATTAATGAAACCGACAAATTATTCATTAGTTAATTACGGGGGGGGGGGGGGTGAAGGGGGGTGAAGGAGGGGGAACACTCACGGGATCCTTGGCCACGGTGAACAGCAGGTCTCCCTCGCGGTTGTATTTGATCTGCGTGATGGAGCGCTCATGGCCCTGCAGCAGGATGGGCTTCTGTAATTATTAAACCAATAATTAATGAGCGAGGGGAGGTGGAGAAGGGGGGGGTGGTGAGGTGGGGGTTTTGAGCCGCTGGATCGCTCGGCGCGGCTGCAAATCGCGATAATCGCGACAACCCCACTGCGGCCTCACCATGGTGGCCACGCTGAGGAGAGAGGAGGGCGGTCACTTCCGGGTTGAGATGTCGCGGAGAAAATGCGTCACGGAGGTCGCCATGGCAACGGCGCGGGACTTCCTGCCCGACCAGGAAGTGAGGCGCCGTTGCCATGGCGACCGTGGGTGAGGGGAGGGCGATGGCGGCGGGGGAAGGGAGGGGAGCGATGGGGGTCGCTGAGGAGGGAGGGCTGAGGGTGTGCCTGGAGCGGGGTGGGAGGCGGGAGGGAGGTTGTGGAGAGCGCGGTTGGGTTGTCGCGGGTGAGCGGGGATGGAGGCGGGGGATGGGTGGGGTTGGGAGGGAGCTTAAAGATCGTCTGATTCACTCCCCTGCCACAGACAGGGACACCTTCCCCCGTCCCAGGTCGCTGCAGCCTGGCCTGGGACACTCCCGGGTGTGCAGGGTGGGTGCGGGTTGTTCCCCGGGCTCTGTGGGATCCCAGGCCGGGATCCCGGGAGCCCCATCCCGCTGATCCCGCTGTTCCACAGGGCAGGCGGTGTCCCTGGCGCTGGTGGCCGTGCTGTGGGGCGGGAGCAGCCCCTTCCTGAGGGCGGGAGCAGCGGGAATGGAGGACGTTCGGGGGAAGGGCCGCCTGGGGCAGCTCCTGGCCGAGATCCGATTCCTCGGCCTCAACTGCAAGGTGGGACCTGCAGAGGGGCAGGGATCCCGCTGGGATCACTCCTGCTGCTTTGCTCAGGCTTTGGTCCCTTTGCCCGAGCTGTTGAAAATTCCATTTGTATTTATGGGATTTATATATGGAATATATCGTTCCTATCTCTCACTCCGGCCTCGACACCTTCACTTAACCTGTGGAATATCCCATCCCTGGTTTTATAGAGATGGGATTTATGTGTGGAGAGCTGACAGTTTGTGCTCTCCCTGCAGTACATGGGGCCCTTTCTGCTCAACCAAGGGGGATCCCTCCTCTTCTACCTCACCTTGGCCTCCACAGGTCAGTCCCTGTCGCTTTTTTTGTCATGCCTTGATCGGTGACTCCACCAAACACCCGGGCAGCCGCCTTGGGATCATCCCAAACCAACCAAGGAGCTCCATTTTCAGCTGTTTCTTTGTGTCCCAGACCTGTCCCTGGCAGTCCCTCTCTGCAACTCCCTGGCTCTGGTGGTGACCCTGCTGACTGGGAGCATCCTGGGAGAGGATGTTGGTGGCAAACGTGAGTCCCACTCCAGACACCCCCTCCCCTGCACCTGGGGGCTGATTTAGGGTGTGAGAGCAGCAGATCCCCCCACCAGGCTGTGGCTGCAGGACCTGAAAGGGAAGTGAAACAAGATTTGTGGGCAGGGCTGGGAAATTTAAACTTAGAACTGGCTGGTCTAAGCTAAAAGGGCTTGTAAACATAACTGGATGTTGGACTAAATAATATGGAAAAGGAGCAGCCCATGAGACCCCAAATGTCAACAACCCCTCCTGCCTGCTCTTCCTAAGCATATTCCCAGTGTGTCCCTGTTCCTCTCCACAGGGGCTGTGGCAGGAATGCTGCTCACCATCCTGGGGGTCTCACTGTGTGTGGTTGGTTCAGGAACCAGCAGAGGGGCAGAACCTGATCCAAGCTAACCCCCCCTCCTGTGGCTGAGGGGGCTCCTGGCTCAGTCACACCTGGGAAAGGTGGATTTGGACACCCAAAACCCATGGAGTGTATTCCCTGAGCAGCAGGGTGGAACGAGGCACATCCTGTTCCATGTCCTCAGGAATTTTTTTTGGGGGTGTTTCAAGAGGACGACGATTCAATTTGCTCAGCACTGAAGGGGGTAATAAATGGTGAATAAATCATTCAATGGGACCTTCTGGGACTGATTGATTTTTTGATTAGAAGGGATTATTTTTTTTTTTTTAGGAATTCCTCTTTCTTGTAGCCAAACAAGTGAAAATGGCTTTTTCTGCTGTGCTCAGCCATCCCAGCTCACACTGCACAGCCCCTTCCTCAGAGGTTACTCCAGGGCATCCCTCAGGGTTCCTCTCATCCATCAGACACCCACAAGTGTGTCCCTAAGGAAGGAAGGGTGGGTTCCTTTTCAGTGAAATTATCAGCCCAAAGTACCAGAGAAATCATCACAGAAGGGAAAAAAAAAATAATCATTGTCACCCTTGTAATTAATGAGAAACCCCAGGGAGGGAAATCAGAAAGCCTTGCCCAGAGAGGGTGATTCAGGAGCTGTTTATTCCTGGGGCTTTTCCTAAATCCTAAATCAGGCAGATGGTCCTAAGACAGAAATAAAATGTATATGGGTTTAGGAACAGCTTTGATTGCTGCAAACATTATCCAGGCATTGCAAATCAGAGGGACAAGGATACAGTGAAATCTCTTTCTGAGAAACACCTGACAGGGAACAAACCCTGGCAGATGCTTTGCTATAAAAACATGTTTTCTGTTTGGTAATTCTTCCTTCCTCAGTTCAGCTACAAACCAGCTGATTTAGAGCCCAGAAGAGCAGCCATCTCCTCTGAGAAAAAAAAGGGGAAATCTTCATTATTTAACAACACTGTGCAATAAAAATTAATAAAAATGTGATCCAGGGGGGAAAAAGCCAAGGGAAAGCAGCAGCACTGGAGTGTCCAGTGCAGCAAACACAGCACAGCAAGGGTCAGGAACCACCAGCTGAAGCTTCACCAGGGCTTTCTCTAATTTCACTTCAAAGGAATTGTCTTTCCTTTGAAGTTCTAATTAACCCAGAGACACCACTGAGGCAGAGCTGAGTCACCCACGCTGTCACCCATTCCAGCAATCCTGACTATCCCCAGGAAAAGCCGGAATCATGAACACACCACTGACAAGCAGCATTTTGCTGACCTTGTCACGCAGAATTTCATCTTAAACAGAACTATTTTCTCCCCTCTTTAATGCAAAGGTTTGAACTTTTGTCACTAAAATAACATTTGAAGAACCAGGTGGTTATTCCCTGGTGGATTCTGAGCTTCACCTGGGGGCAGGTAAGCTCTGCTTGAGGAGTTTTCTTTGGGGAATCCCAGGAGTTGCAGTGGGAAGAATCTGCACACAGGAAGGTTCTCCCACGCTCCACAGACCCAGTGAGGGGAACAAATACCTTTCTGTGGTGTCTCATTTTGGGCTTTTAATGTAAGTTCTTCTGGACAGGAGTGAGGATGGAAACCCAGATGAATCCAGGAGAGTCTTTGCTGTCCTTACTGGAGTGGGAAGCTGCAGATTCCACGTTCCAGAAGGGAATTGTTCATCCCCCAGATGGGGATTTCTCACCTTTCTATCACACAAGCTGTGCTGCGGTTTCTCCAGTTCCCCCTCGTGGTTGCTCTCGGCTTTACACACCGGAGAGCAGCTCAGTGCTTCCCAAACCTGGCTCTGACCGGGATTTACAGCTCAGGATCTTCCTGGCAGCAGCTCCTGTCCCACCCACAGCAGCGCTGTCACCCCCCTGTCACCACTTTGTCCCAGATGGATTCCATTGGGTCAAAACAGGACATGGACCCACCTGGCTCTGCCCAGGAGGAGGCAGGAAAAGTCAGACAGGAACAGATCCAAAGAGGAGCGTTAGGAAAGCTTTTTATTCACAAACAAGTGGGGATCATTCTGGAAAAGAGGGATCCACCTGCCACGTGGCAACAGAGGCTGTTCGGGCAGCAGGAATGCAGGGAGGGGGAATCACAGGGGAGAACCCCAGCACCACATGGAAAGTCCCTTTTCCAGGGACCTGGAATGTTCCTGAGCTACAGGAACAGATAGAGCACCTTCCACCTTCCAGCATTCCCAAAAATCCACCACGGGCACTTGGAGATCCTGGATGTTGCAGAGGTGTGAAGAGCAGAGCCCTCAGAGGGGAACAGGCTGTCCCTGCAGGTCCCAGCACCTGCTGCCTTCAGCCTTTCAGTCCCAAACCACCTTCTGTACGTGAAAAATCTTCCCATCCTCCCTTTCCCCCCTCCTTGGATCACCCAGCTTAGCCAACAGGAACGGGGTCCCTGTGGAAAGCTCCTCACTGGGAACCCCTCCAGCACACCCCACAACCTCCCTGGGTTTAATCTTCCCCAGTGTTTAATCCTGCTCTGACCAACTACTCACACCTAGAAGAACTAAAAGGCTCTCTTGCCACGTTCTGCTGAAGTTAAAACCACCAACCCACGGAGCTGGAGCTCCCCTGAGGTCACCCGTGGTGCTGCAGCTCCACAGCTCCCCCACACCAATCCAGGTGCTTGGGAATGCCTTCCAGGGGGTCAGGGATCCCCAGCTTCCGCTTCAGCATCAAGAACTGCAGGAGGAAGAAAACCAAGCACTGCTGATTAAATCCCACAGACCCGGGGGCAGATCAAACAGCCAAACCCCCCGTCCCCACCCAGCCCAACCCCTGGGAAATGGGATTGTCCCCGCTTTGGAGGGGCTGTCCCCGCTGTTTGGGAAGGGGCAGGGCCAGGCCCTCACGTTTTTCCTGCTGGCAATGGCCTGCTGCAGCCACAGGAGCTCCATGAGCAGGTGGTTCCTGTAGGCCTGGAGGCCGGAGCGGCTTCGGGGAAGGTCCCCCAGAGGGATTTCTGCAAAGAGACAGAACAACAACCCCCTGTGAGTTGAGATCCGGCCCGTGGGAGCCCCTCCCAGCCTCTCCAAGGCACTCTGGAGGCCGTGGCTCCCCCGTGGGGCCCCCCCTGTGCCCCCTCACCCGGGTGGGCTCCGAGGGGCTCAGTGCCCAGGTCGCAGCTGTCCCACACCGAGGTGTCGCTGCTCTCCTTGTCCCACTCCTCGCTCTCCTTCTCCGTGCCTTTGTCACCCTCAACCCCCACGTTTGGGGGGCTCAGGGTGTTGTCTTGGCCCGTGGGGGTGGGGGCTGCCCTGCCCTGCAGGGGGGCTGGGGGGGTCTCATCTGGTTTTGGGGGTTCCGGCTCCTCCAGGGGGTTTTTGGTGCTGCTCTCCTGGGGATCCAAGGGCTGCCAGAGGGGACACAGGGGAGGGATGGGAATGGGGCAGGGGGAAAAGGAAGAGATGTGGTAGAGGGGAAGGGAAAGGGGAAAAAGGAAAATATGAAGGGAACATAAAAAAAAATGTGAGGAGAAGAAGAAAAATAAATGTAAGGGAAATATAAAGAAAAATAGAAAGGAAACGAATAGAGGGGAAATAGAAAAAATGAAATGGAAAAAAAAGGATATAGAAAATAGAAAAAAGTTATAAAGGGAAATATAAAAATATACATAAGGAAACATGTAAAAGAAAACACAGAGAACTGCTCTGGTGTGGTTGGAGCCATCCCAAACTTTCTGAAGGGCCAGGCCAGGGGGCAGCAGGGCAGGGGGGGAGCCCAGAGGACCCCCCAGTACAGGTCAGGCACTGCCCCAGGGCCGGGACACCCCCAGGGACCCCCAGGGACACAAACAAAGCCAGCCCAGGGTCACAGAGCCCCGGGCACACCCTGCAGGACCAGGGCAGGACCCCCACCTGGGGGTCGGGGTCGAAGCTGGGCCGCAGCAGGAGCTGCCCCGTCCAGCGCAGGGCCCGCAGGTCCCCGTCGATCTCCAGCACGGCCGCCTCGAAGTCCTCCCGCGCCCGCCGGAGCCGCTGCCGCAGCAGGAACCCCCTGGCACAGGCCTGTGGAACCGCGGGAGTCGGGAGAGCCCCCCAGACCCCCCCAAACACCCCCACCTGCACCGGCACCCAGCTGGGACCCCCAGGGACATCTCTGACCCCCCCCCAGGGACCCCTGTGACCCCTAGGGACCCCTCAGATCACCCCCCTCAGGGACCCCTCAGATCACCCCCCTCAGGGACCCCTCAGATCACCCCCCTCAGGGACCCCTCAGATCACCCCCCTCAGATCACCCCCCTCAGGGACCCCTCAGATCACCCCCCTCAGGGACCCCTCAGATCACCCCCCTCAGGGACCCCTCAGATCACCCCCCTCAGATCACCCCCCTCAGGGACCCCTCAGATCACCCCCCTCAGGGACCCCTCAGATCACCCCCCCTCAGGGACCCTCAGACCCCCCCCCCCCCCCCCACCAAGGGACCCCTCTATGCCCCTCCCCAGGTGTCCCCATCCAGTTGTGCCCCCTCTCAAAGTCCCCTTCCCGCTGTGCCTCCCCCCGGGTGTTCCCTCCATGCAGGGTCCCCCGTCCCGCACCTGCAGGCGGGTCAGGGCGTGCAGGAGCCGCCGCCGCCCCTCGGCCTCGGCCCGCGGGCCCAGCGCCGCCATGGCCGCCCGGCGCGGGGCGATGGCGTCATCGGGCAGCGACGGGCCCCGCCCCGCCAGGCCCCGCCCCCGAGGGTCCCCACGGGGGGGGTTGAGGGGTCCCGGTTTGGGGTCCCGGTTTGGGGTCCGGGCCGGGCACGGCGGGGGGGACGGGCCGGGGGCAGGGCCGGGGTCAGGCGGCCGCGTCCTCGGGGTCCGAGGTCTCCGCCAGGTGCAGCTTCTGTCTGAGCGCGGGTCAAGGGAAGTGCCACCACTGTCCCCACGGCCACTGACATCACTGCCACTGTCCCCACCATCACTGATCCCTTTGTCACTGTCCCATCACTGTCCCCACTGTCACTGCCACCATTGCCACCTCCCCCTCTGTCACCACCACCACCACTGCCATCGCTGCCACCACTGCCACTGTCACTGTCACCACCTTCACTTTCATCGCTGCCACCACTGCCACCCCCAGCACTGCCACCCCTGTCCCTGTCCCCACCGTCACCCACCAAGGATACATGGAGCTGCTGAGCTCTTCCAGCTGTGGGAGCAAAGGCAGAACTGAGGAGCTGCTGGAGGACCTGGGAGGGGGTCCCGGCTCTGGCAGGGGACAGGGGGTGACACTCACGTGTGCCAGCAGCTGGTCCAGGTTCCTGTCGGCCGCCGCCTTCTTCTGCTCCTCGGGGAGCTCCTCCACACACACGTCCAGCCCAAAGTGGAGCCGGGCCAGCTTCTCCTGCATCTCCCGCACGTGCTCCAGCTGCTCGAAGGAGCACTCCTTCCCTGGGAATCACCATATCCCATCCCACTCCTTCCCTGGGAATCACCATATCCCATCCTACTCCTTCCCTGGGAATCATCACATCCCATCCCACTCCTTCCCTGGGAATCACCATATCCCATCCAAATCCTTCCCTGGGAATCATCACATCCCATCCAAATCCTTCCCTGGGAATCATCACATCCCATCCCATCCCACTCCTTCCCTGGGAATCATCACATCTCATCCCACTCCTTCCCTGGGAATCATCACATCCCATCCAAATCCTTCCCTGGGAATCATCGTATTCTATCCCACTCCTGCCCTGGGATCTACACATCTCATCCCACCCCTTCTTTGGGAATCATCATATCCCATCCCACTCCTTCCCTGGCATCCCATCCCATCCATCCCATCCCATCCCATCCCATCCTATCCCATCACATCCCATCCCTGCCCCCCTCCGGAAGGATCCATCCCATCCCCTGTCCCCACGGCCCCCCCAGTCCCCGATCCCTCACCGAACGCCTGCAGTTTTCCCGAGTGGAAGTCGCTGAGGAGGCTGAGCAGCCCCCCCTCCATCTCGCACACGTCGGACACGTCTGTGAGGAAGCTGTGCTGGAGCGGGGCCCCCCGGGACCCCCCTGTGCTCGCCCGCGCCCGCTCCTTGCTGGTCCTGCATGGGAAACAGGAATTCGCATCGCTCCGGGGGCACCGCGGGGGGCTGCGGGGGGTCCTCCCCATCCCGCACCCACCTGCGGAGCCGGGCGCGCTGCCGGGGCGAGGGCAGGGTGGGCAGCGGCAGCGAGAAGGTCGTGCTCTTGCTGGGGGGCAGCGGGCGGGGGGCCCCGGGGGGAGCGGGCTGGGCCAGGCAGGTCCTGGGGCTGCGCTTCCTCCGCCGCTCCTCCATCCCGGGGGCTGCGGGGACCCTGCGGGCACGGACACGGACACGGAGCGTGGGGACTGAGGGTTCAGGGAAAGAGTCTGCCTGGGGCACAGCAGAGGGGCTGCGGGACCCCCGGAGTGAAGGGGGGGTGACAGCCACGGCCACCGGGACCCCCAGCAGGACCACCGGGACAAGGGGGTCAGGCTCAGGCTCAGGCTCAGCCTTCGCTCGCAGCCGGAGCTCCGGCCTGGCCTCGGCTCTCGCCGTGTCCCCAGCAGGATTTCAGGGTTTCAGGGAGAGCAGGATTTCAACCTCGGCTGCCCCCGGTGCGAGCGGGACCGGGACCGGGACCGTGCGGGCACCGACACCCCCCGGCTCCGACCGAGCCCCGCCGAGCCCCGGGCCCCGCAGGGCGGCCGGACGGGGCCGCTCCGGGGCCGTGGAGCCCCTTTGTCCGCAGTCTCCGGAGCTCCACGGGCGGGCACTGACCTGTGCCAGGCCCCGCTCCGGCCCGAGGGGCTGACCCCTCGTGTCCCTGAGCCCACCCGACACCCCGAACCTGCCGGACCCCCCAAACCCGCCGGACACCCCGAGCCCACCGGGCACCGTCCGCACGGCCCGGGATTTGCATTTAAAGGGAAAGGGAACTTCCTCCAGGCGCCGCCTGACCCCCAGAACCGCCCCCCAGCCCCGGCCCCGGGATCAGCATCCCGCGGGGGTCGCGGATGGGGCAGGATCGGGATCCAACCCCCGCTCCGCTCCCCCGCGCCCCGGGGTCGTTCCTGCCCCCCCTCCCTTCCTCAATCTCCCCCGGTTTACCCCGCGTTGTCCCCCGGTGTCACCGCAGAGCCGCGATTGCGGGATCCGTCCCTGGAGGAAGGAGCCGGGAAGGAGCCGGGAAGGAGCCGGGAAGGAGCCGGGAAGGGCCTCCAGCCCCGGCGCAGGGACGGGATTAGACAAGTCCCGTCCCCCCGTCCCCCCCCGCGCGCGCAGCCGGAGCGCAGCTGCTCGTGTAAATCCCGCCAGGATTTTAATCCGATCTTGGACATTTTGGAGCCAATGGGGGCACCAGGGACTGGGTACCCCCAGGGCAGGTGACACGTGGTGGCTGCAGCATCCCCGCGAGGGAGAGCCACAGGTGAATGTCCCACCCTGGGGGTCCTGGAGACCCACCCACCCAACCTTCCCCCAGGCAGGGACATCCCATCTCGGCTGTGCCTCCCAACCTCCCCCACCTCGTCCCCTTTGGAAAGGGAGGGACAGAGTGCCTGGAGACAGGGAAACTGTGTCCCCCAGAGGCTGGTGTGGCCTCCCCAAACCCACCCCACCACCCCAAAGCTTCACTTCCCTCCTCCACCCCCCCGTGGTACTGAAGGAGAGACAACAGAGGCGGTGGAAGCAGGAAGGTTGGGAGCGTTTCTATTGGATACAGGACACACACAACACCCCCCACGGGGGTTTCTGTACCGTGACAAGGCAAAAGACAAAAAAAAAAAAAACAAAAAGGAGGGGTGTTGGTGAATTTCTAAGGGGTTTTCCTTTTACTAAAGGAGCAGGAAGAGAAGCCCAGATCCCGATCCTGGCAGCAGCCCCCCCTCAGCCCAGCTGCTGGGGGAACAGGGTGGTCCCACCAGGCCAGACCTACATTCACTTGCTCAGGGGGTCCTGCCAGACCCTTCCAGAGGCAAATGCTGGAAGGCAAAGCCATGCTCAGCTCCAGGGAACGTGTCCCAGTGGATGTTCAGCTCTGTGCAGACTCGTTGGAGCCCATCCCTGCTGCAGACAGACCCTTCCCTGGAGCTGGGCTCCTTGGGGTCCCTGCAGAAGAAAGGGGGATGAAGAGGCAGGTCCTTCATGGAGAGATGATGGAAGAGCAGCTGCGTTGCCAGCAGAGAATCCAAAGCTGTTCCACTGAACACATCCACGGTGGGAAATGTCTCCAGCCAGCTGGCTCCAGGCAATGCTGGGAATAAAGTCTGTCACAGAGAAGCTGTGGCGAAGGAGGGCTGAAGCACGTCAAGTCTTCCAAAGGAACACTGGAAAGAGAAAGCCTTGAGAAAATAAGGAGAAATCCCAAACCCCAGTGCCAGCAGGTCCCACGTCTGTCCCTGAACACCCTCCCAGCACAGCCGGGTCCCTGGGGCGAGCAGGGTGAGGCAGCACTGGGGAGATGCTCTTCCAAGAAAGCAGAGAAAGAAGGGAAAAGGGGAGTCTGGGATAGCACAGGTACCCCCAGGATGGAGGGCCCACGGTCCTGGAGCTGGTCCCGGCGATCCTGGAGCAGACACGAGGTTTATCCTCCTGGAGCCTCAGCTCCATGGGTGCCCCCAGGGATGGGGCAGAGGAGCTCGGGGGGAGCCCCAACCCCCTGCACAACGATGATACACTTGTGCAAAACACTTGGGAATTAGACCTTTGGATTAACTGTTTAATACACTTGTGCACATGTGCGTTCAGCAAAGAGGCAACTGTGAATCGTAAGGCGATTGAGACATTGGCAGGTCCTGGGAAGAGCAAAAGTCCTGCAGGACGGGAGCGGGAATGCCCTTCCTGCTTCTCCTTGTGCCCGTTCCACACAGGGAACAGAGCAGGGGGACGGCCTCTTGCACCCCCAGCCCACGCAGGAGCAAGTCCAGGAGCTCCCTGCTGCGAGGAGCAGAGGGAAGGGGGAGGATCCAGCGCTGTGGCTCTCCCAGCTCTGCTCCTTGGCTTTCACTCGGTGCCAGAGTCGCATCCCGTGGGACACAGATCCACAGACCTGCCCTCCTGAGCTGCGCCAGAGTGTGGGGATCGCAGCCCCTGCCAATGACAAGGTCTTTTAGTGAGAGGGACGATCAGTTGAGGCTCCATATATTAGTTGTTGACACAGGCAGGGAGGCGGGGCAGTCTGGTTTTCCATGGGTGTCCATATATAAAGTGTACGTTGCCCTGCACATTTTTTTTATATATCATATATATATATATGTATATATAAAATTTAAAAAAAAAAAAACAAACCACCCTAAAAGCTAGGAAATCTCACATCCCCAGGAGGGCTGTCCTGTCCTTTTCCACCTGTCCCAGGAGCAGGAGAGGGGCATCAGATGGAATCTGCTCATCCAGGCCCACCCCTCTCCCTGTGCCCACCCCTGTGCCCTGCAGGGGCTCAGTCGGTGCCCCGAGGTCCCTCCTCAGTCCCGCTGTGCCCCGTGGCTCCTGGGCTCAGTTCTCCCAGGCTCTCGGCAGGATCCGGGCTGTGCGTGGCCTTTCCCGAGCTGGGACAGTCGGAGCTGTCCCGGGATGGGTCCTTCAGAGGCTCTGCCAGGTCCGTGTGGGCACACAGGTCCTGCACCTTCTTGTTGAGGTCGTTGCGCTCCGTCTGCAGGGCCCGGCACAGCTTCTCCAGCCGCTGGATCTTCACCTGCAGCCCCTCCAGCTCCTTGTCCCGGAGGGTTTTCTGCAGGGAGAGGTGGGAAGGGAGCAGATGAAATCCCAGAGGGATATGGACAGACAGTGACATGATGGGGGGGGATGGTTTTAAGTATTCAAAGCATCTGGAGCTGCATCAAAGCTTCTTTCTGCCCTTGCCCCCCTCACACCTCACCATCCTGCATTAAGGCAGGAGTTGTCCTGGCCCCCCCTCAGCTCCAGCCCATCCCCAGGGCCCCCTCACCTCCTCTGCCATCTCCAGGAGAGCCTTGTTGCTGCTCTCCCAGCGGGAGCGGTACATGGTGGTCTCCTTCTCCAGCTTCTTGATCTTCTTGGTCATCTGCAGGATCACAAAAAGGGCACAAATGGAATCACTGAATAGCCTGAGTTGGAAGGGACCCATCAAAAGTCCAACTCCTGGCCCTGCACAGGACACCCCAAGACAAACAAGCCCCAGACAGAGCTCTGCAGTGACATCCCACATGTCCTCAGGTGCCACCCCCTCCCCTGGCACAGACCCCAAATTGAACAGAATGACAGAGCTGTGGCTCTTGCAGCTCACACTGAGGAGAGCCAGGACTGCAGAAGTGTCACCCACCTTCTCCATCTCCTGTTTAAACGTTGTGAACACTTCACTGCTTTTGGAGAGGGTGTTCTGGAATTCCTCAAACTTCTCTGTGTAGAGAGCCAGCTGTGGGGAGAGACAGGGAGCTCAGCAGGGCACCCACTGACAGCCTCACCCGGGCAGGGATGAGGCCAAGCAGGGACTGAGCTGCTTGTGCTGGGACACAAACAAAGTGGCAGCAAACAGAGCTGCTCTGCCAAGGGAAAATTCTGTCCTAGGGAAACACCCTCAGAGTGATGTGTCCTATAAACATCCCCTGGCCAGGGCAGGAGGCACCTGCTGGGGCTGGTTCAGTGAGGGACGATCCCATGACTGCTCCCAGCACTGGGAAAAAAACAAGGCACCTTTCTCCCAGAAGGCAGAATTGCTGAAGGAAGTCTCAGCTCACCAATACCAAGGCCTGGAGAGATCCTGCCCTTGTGTTTTCCAGATGAAGGAACTTTAGGTCATTCCTCACTTAGGAAGGATGAAAAGAAACCCAAACAGAACAGGCTGAGAACACAGAGCAGGGAACTCACCTGCTGCTTGAGGTGGGTCTCCTGCTGCTTCATCAGCTCACACATCCTCTGGGATTCCACAGCTTCCTTCAGCAGCTGGGGAAGAGCAAAAGCAGTTACCTGGGAATGCCCTGAGCACATCCCTGCACGGCTGGTGCTGGGCCTGGAGATGGGAGCGGGCTGGGAGAAGCACCAGGAGCAGAGCAGGGCTCCTGCAGCCTCAGGAAGCAAGGCAAGATGTGGGATAACCTTCTCTGGGCTCTGCCCTCAGGGCTCCAGCAGTAACAGGGGTCACAACCACCCCAGAACTGCTCCACGACTTACAAAGTCCTTCTCCCGCTGGTGCCTCTCCTCTGCCTCCTTCAGCATCTCCTGGGCCTGCTGGAGTTTGGCATCCACCAGCTGCTGCTGCAGCTCCTTGTGCTTGAACACCTTGTCAATGTGCTGCCAAGAGAACACCACAGGCTCAGAAGGTCCCAGACAAACAGATATTCTTACTGCAGGTTATTTATAAGCAGTGTCTAATTAATGCCATATTAAGGGCATGAATGAACCTGAACAGTCTACACAAAGTAAGGATGTGTAGTTTGCATTAAATGAACCGAGGTAAATCTCACTGGCATAAATAACCAACCTAAAAAAACACCATGTAACTTTTACTGGAATGAAATGCACAGAGCTGGGTGTTTGCAGGTGCATTTAGATACACAGAACATAGATACATTTAGATATATTGGATATTTTGGCTATACTGGATATTTTCCTCTGCTAAAGCAGTGAGTGTGTGGTGCACTTTTCCCCCTCTGCTGAATCTTCCTGGTTTGAGTGCTGCTTTTGAAAACCTGTGTTCCATTCTGCCACACTGATACAAGCAGTGCTCGCTTCCCTTTCACTCTGCCCAACACAGCCTCGATGTTCTGTGGCACTAAAACACCGGCTTGCTGAGAGCTGCGGTTACAGGAATGTGATGAGGGAGGATCTGCTGGGTTTAATTCCCCTCTGGAAGCAGGAACTCCCTCCCCTGGGCAGGGGGGGGATACCCCTGTCCTGACCCACCTCCTCCCGCAGCTCGTACTGCTCGATGAGCTTCTTGAGCCTCTCTGCCAGCTCCATGTTCTCCTGGCGCAGCTTGGAGTTCCTCTCGTTGTGCTGCTCCATCTGCAGCTGGATGTCGTTCAGTGTCACCTGGAAGTGGGATGTCACCTCCTTCCTCTTCTCCTCCTCCTCCCGTGCGCGCTGCACGCCCTCCTCCTGCGTGGGGAGGGCAGGGACGGGAGGGACACGTCACCAAAGGGGTGCCCTGAGCCCCCTCCAGCCTCCCACTGCTCCTTTCATCCATCAGGAAGGGACTCCGGGCCTTTCCCTTCCCTCTCTCCAGAGGCTGCACCCCGAAATAACACCGGGACAGTGCAGGCAAGCAGGGCTGAGCACCAGAGTTAAACACTGCCCTGAGGGCAGGCTGGGGGCAACCACTGGCTTGCCATCTGATCCAAGGGGTTGGGATGGAGCAGCCCCGGGAGCAGAGCCCGGGAAACACCTGCCTTGAGGGTGCGGTTGTGCCTCTGGAGCTCCCGGCACAGGCTCTCCAGTTTGCTCCGGGCCAGGATGGCCTTGCTGTGCTCGCTCTGCAGGTGATCCTTCTCCTGCACCAGCTGTGTCTGCTTCTTCTGCAGGATCTTCATCTGCTTCTGTGAGTTACGGTGCTCTTCCAGCTGGCAGAGGGGAGCAGAGGGCATGGATAGGGCAGGGCAGGGCAGTGTGCCCACTGAGGGACACAGGGAGCCAACACCCCCCCTTCTATCCAGATATCCAGCATTGCAGAGATCCCAGGGAACTGCAAAGCTCCAGGGTCTTCCTGGAATGTCCCTCCTGCCTCCCTGAGCTGCTGTGTCCCCCCCTCAGCCCCAGAGGGACTCACCAGCTCAGCGTATTTCTTGCACAGCGCTGCCAGCTTCTCCTCTGATGTGCTCAGGGTGTTCAGTGTCTGCATCAGCAAAGTGATTTCCTTGCCTGGCAGGAGACAGGGAATGGAAATAAATAAATAAACTGTGTAAAAAGGCTTACACAGAGCTCTGGCTCGTGAGGGTGAAGAGAGGAGGGGACTGAGCAAGTCTTGCAGCCCTGGGCTGGAGCTGCTGGTCCTGGGGTCTTCTCAGGGCTCTGCCCCATGGATTTCATCCCATACAGTGGGAAAATAAATGGAGCAGCTGGGGGAGAGACCGGGTTTTCAGAGCAGGAATCACCACTGGGCTGGCTGGAGCCAGCTGTGTCCAGGAGAAGAGAAATCCATGGAATTCAGAGGCTGTGGCAGCCCCAGGGTACATCCCTCACCCCCCCAGAACAGGACGCTGTGCCATTCCCAAACACATCCGAGGGCACGGATTTGATCGGTGCAGGACAAACCCAAGGGCTTCAGGGAACCTCTTACCTAAACCCTTGGCTTTCTTCTTCTCCTGAGCCTTCTTCTGGTCCCTGTCCCCGCCCTCCTCGGTGCCCTTGGAGTTCTCCTTCTCGCCGTTCATCTCGGGGCCTCCTGGCTCCTGCTCCCCGTTCCGGGGGGATTCAGGCCGGCCCTTGTCGGGCTCCTCGGGCTCGGGGGGCTCCCCCGGGCCCTCCTGGCTGGCATCCACACAGTAGGTGCTCAGGATGTCCTCCAGCTGCCGGCTCAGCTCCTCAGACACGTCCTGGGAGGACTTGGAGTCCTCCTGAGTGAGGGGTGCTGGGAAGGGGGGACACGAACACAAGGCATGAGGGTCACACACTCACACCCCTCACACCACCCCACTCACTCCCAGCCCTGCCAACACACAGGGAAGGGGAGGTTTTCCTGGCTGGACTTGCAGCAGGATAAGCTGCTTTGTCTCCAGCCAGCTGCCCTGACAATGGCAGGGCATTCCCAACAGCCTCTCCTTTGATCACCAGAGCATGACCAAGCCCCTGACATCTGTCAAGAGCAAAAATTCCACCCCCCCCCCCGGCTCCCCCCCCACTCAACCACAAGCAGGTTGTCTGTGAGCTTTTCATCTCCCTCCCCAACAGGAACTGGCAGCTCAGATCCCCCAGGGCTGGGCTTTTTAGCATGACAATGGGTTTTAAACCTGGGAGAGCCTCTGTCCTCCCTGGAAGAGCAGCTGTACCGGGACCAAACATTCCTCATCCCACCCAGCCTCCCAACTTTCTCCAAGAGCAGCTGGTTATTGAATTAAGTCTCCTCACTGCGTGTTCCCTCCATCCCCAGGCACAGGAGCACCAGGCAGGGTTCATTTTAACCAAGCTCCTACTCCGTTACACCTGGATTTTGTATTCCAGAGAACAGTTTTGATGAGTAACAGAAATAGGGGAAAAACCCCAGGAATTTCTGCTCTGGAAAACGCAGCTGCTCTTACACAAAGAGCTGGATGCAGAGAAAGCAGCAACCTGAATCCCTCCAGGCTCAAACCCACCCTCACACATTCCAGGGAACGCCAGCACTGCCACCCTCCCCATTCCCAGGGACCCCCTCCCCACCTTCTGGGGGTGCTGCAGCCTCGGGTGAGTCTCCCTCCTCCAGCCCCATCCCGCTGCTCGATTTGGAAGCACCAGAGGGATGTGGGGCTCCTTTGGTCTCCACCCCCTGGTTCTTCATCACAGCCTTTCGGCCCTGTCAGACCCTGCAGGAACAAACAGCGACTTTAGGAACGTTTGGAGGGTTTGGGGAGCCATCCACCTGGACTGGGAAGGAGCAGGAGCTCCCACCACAGCTCTGTGCCCAGGAAAGCAGGGCCTGCTTCCCAGTTTGTATCTCCTGGATTTCAGAGCTGACAGAGAAACCCCCTCGCCTGGGTGGGGACCCAGAAACCGGAGCATCCCCAGCACAGAGATCAATTCCTGCAGAGCCCAAATCCTGGCTGAGGAGAACCCAAAATCCCAGCTCCTCATCCCCATCCCCTGTCCCTCTGCAGGGCTTGTTGGATGTTCTCACCCCTCCCAGCCTCTGCTCTGCTTATGACACTAATTATGGGCTGAGGATGCTGATGCTCCTGGTCTAGAGGGGAGGGGCTGTTCCCAGTTTGGAGCTCGGGACAGTTCCCAGTTTGGAGCTCAGGGGCTGTTCCCAGTCCAGGCTGTTCCTAGTTTGGAGCTGAGGGCTATTCCCAGTTTGGAGCTCGGGACAGTTCCCCATCCAGGCTGTTCCCTGAGCAGGAGGACCCCTTTCCCGTGCCCCCCTTTACCCCTCAGCAGTCCCACCGGGCCCATTTCCTCCCGGTGCTGCTGGAAGACAAACCCGAGGGCAGAGCAGGGCCGGGCCGGTGTCACCGCCCACGTGCGGGACCTGCGGGGCAGCGCCTTCCCCCGCACCTGCCCCGCGCCCCGGGCGCTCCTTTTCGGCTGCTGCTGCACCGGGAGCGGCTCCCGGGCGGGAAGCGGGCCCGGCGGGGACAATAACCGGGGCCCCGGTGCCATAACCGGGCCCTGGGGGGCGATCACCGGAGCTGGGGGGAGTGATTAACCGGGGCTCGGGGGGCGATCGCCGGCCCCACAGCACCCCCGGCCCCGCTCCCCCCGGCGCATCACCCCCGGTCCCGCTACCCCCCCCGTTATCGCCCCCGGGGCCCGGCCCAGCCCCCGGCGCCGCCCCCGCCCTCACAACCCCGCGACCCCCCCCCTTTGACGTCAAAGCCGCCCGGCGATGCCCCCCCCTCCCCGCGTGGTGACGTCACGCGCGCACCCCCGTGACGTCAGCGCCGGCGGTCTGACGCAGGTGCCCGCCTCGCTGCTCAGCCGGCGGGCGCGGCGCCGGGGTGCATGGGTGCCGGTGTGGCCGCGGGGCGCGCCGCCCGTGCCGGTGCCCGCGCCGAGGGTGCCGGTGCCGAGGGTGCCGGTGCCGGCTCTGAGGGAGCGGCTCGGCCCCGGGGCCTCCAACGGCCGCGCGTGCGCCCGCCCCGCGCCGCCCCGCCAATCAGCGCCCGCCGCGCGCGGGGCACGCCGGGAACCGCCCGGGAGACGCGGCGGGAGGAGGAGAGGGCAGAACCACAACTCCCGGCGTGCACCGCGCGCGGAGGCACCGGGGACTACAACTCCCGGCATGCCCCGCTCTCCAGGGAGCGATGAGGAGAAAGAGAGCGGGAGGAAGAGGAGGAAAGGAGGGAAACTGTGGCTCCCGACACACACCCCTGGTGGGGAGGGGAGAAGAAAAAGAGGAGGAGGAAAGGGAGGAACGAAACCGTGGCCTACAGTTCCCGGCCTGCCCCGGGGACTACGACTCCCAGCATGCCCCGCGCGGGCCTCATCCGTCCCCCCCGAAGGTCACAGAGTCACCTCAGCCCAGCCTCGAGCCCCCCCATCACACCCCACCCGCGCCCGTGGGGTTCGTCCCTCGCACAACAAGGGCCCCCTCACCCCTCGCCGTGACCCCTGGGGGGGCTCAGCTTCCCTCCCGGCACCACAGAACTCGGGTGTGTTCTCCTCTGTTTTTAATGAAATCGTGGCAAAGTCACTCCAAGGGGGCTCAGGCAGCTCCGTGTTCACACAGACAGGACGCGAGGGAACAGCAGAGGCAGCAGGGCACCCCCGAGCCCGTGGGTTTCCAGGTGTTTTCCTGCCTCACAGTGCTTTATTTAAAGGAATTGCAAAAATTCCATATATAGTTTTGGCTGTGGCCCAATTAGACAAATATCTACCTATATATAATATAAAAAATACAGAGATTTGCCTCTTTTCTTTTTCCTTTTTTTTTTGGAAGTAAAATGTACATTATCACAGCTGTGAGCAGGAGGTAAACCTGGAAACCTGGTGCTGCTGGAGCTCCCACCACCCCTTGTCACCACCAAGCCTTCCTCCAAGCCATCAAACCACCCCAAGGCAGGAAAAAAACACCCCCAGAATTCAGCCCATGTTCTCATGGAAAATAAAGTATTTCAAGTAAAGATGAAGGTGGGTTTCAGCATTTCAGAGCTCTGGTGTCAGTCAGTACAATGCAAACCAAATCTGTGCAATGGCAGCTGTGCTTCCTGCTCCGAAAAAAAAAAAAAAACCCACCCCAGTTCCCATCTTTGGGCTCTTGTTGCTTTTTTTTGTGTTGTGTTTTTTTTTTTTTTTTTTTTTAAATCCTTGGAAATACCACAAGCAGTTCTTCAAAAAAAAAAAAAACACAACAAAAAACAAAAACAAAAACAAAAACAAAAAACCCAAAACAAAATCTAGACAAAAGGGAAGCAGCAGAAAAAAAAAATCTTCCCAAGAGTGGGAGAACTTCCCTGCTTTTCTGTCCGTTTTTTTTCAGGAACTTGGCCTGGGTTCACCCAGGACCGTCCACTGAAGGAGGAAGGCCAGGGTTAAACTTTGCTCTTGGCCAATTAAAGAGTCTTTATAATAGAGTAACATGTGCAAAAAAAAAAAAAAAAAACAAAAACCAAAACAAAACAACAAAAAAACCAAGAAAAGAATTAAAAATTAAATAGATCAACCCACGTTTTCCAGAATTACTGTGGCCAGAAAACTCCCTCTCTCCGCTCTGTGTCCTCACCCAACGCCGGAGCCTCACGGGAGCACCCGAGGTAAGAACTGCATTGGGGAGGGACCACCACAAAGAACGAGCCACCAGGAGGTGCCACCTCGTCACCTCCGTGTCCCTCCTGCGTTAAAGACACGTGTGCAGCAGCCAAAAGAAACAAGGAGAAGAAGAATCCCCTTCTTTTTCTGCGAGGACCGAGCGCCGTTTGTATTTTTTTTGTTTGTTTGTTTGTTTGAAGGAAGAAGAGTTTCCTAAAACTCAAGGGTGTCGTTCAGCCTTCCCAGCAAAGGGCCAAGCAGCTGCTTCCCAGGTGCTTCTCCAGGAAAGTTTGTGGCGTGTTTTACTCTGCCCCAGGGCAGGTTATAGCTGGAAACCATCCATGGGGGCCTCGGATTGCTGGAAGATGTATTGCTGCTGGTTCTCGTCCACCTGGGGGGCCACGGAGGAGTCGTCCTCCACCCCGAAGTAGTGCTCGATCAGGTCAAAGGCTTTCTGGTAGATCTCCTGGTTCTCGTGGCTCTGGAGGAATTCTATCTTATCCAAACCTTGCAGGGGAAAAAAAAAAAAATAAAAAATTGGAATGTGATGAAACAAAGAAATGCTGGTGGTTTATCCTCAGATTTATTGCCTGCTCCCACCCTCGTCCCTCTTCACTGCAAGAGTTTTTAGGGTTTTTTGAGGAGCTCTGACACCTAAATCCAGACTTAAATGCAAGCATTCCAGAGCTGCTTGAGGATCTCACCCTTGTCAGGCAGCATTAATGTCTTCCCAAGTGGCAGGTTGAGCTCACACAGATGTTTTAATGTGACCTGAATCTGATTTAACCTCCACAACTGGCTGTGAGGAATTTGGGAGTTGCAGGGGGGAAAAGGGAGGGGAAGGAGCAGGGTCTGCAGCCTCCAGCTTTTAGCTGCCCTAATTAAATCCCCTGCTGCACATCCAAGAATTCCAAGAATTGTTCTTACAAGGGAGAATCAGGACACAGAGTGTAATAATCAGAGGGCAAAGCAGACACTGGCAGTACACAGGGAGTTCCAGACCAAAATAGGAACTTGCTCCTCAAAGCACTGAAAGGAGGACAAAAAAAACCACCCCCAACATTACCAAATTAAGTTGCTCTAGGGAAAAGCAAAGTCTCCCTGGATTTCCAGTGTTCAAGCAGCTACAGTTTGAGCAATTTTAGGCCCAGAATTGTCACTTTTAACCAAAAATGAGCTCAGCTAAGTAAACACTCCCAGTGATGAAAGCCACGACTAATCAGTTTGGCCTCCAGGTCTTGGAAGTCTGGATAAGAATTGTGATAGTTTTTACTTCCAAGTATTTTCTCCTCACCCAATCACGAGTCTGAAGAGACTTTGGAACAAATATTGGTTGTTTTGGAATATACCAAACCCTTTAATAGAGCAGGAAAGCCCCCAACAGACCCCCTCAGTGCCCAAAGCCCCCACCTACCATAGGCCTCCTCAATCAGGCTGCAGTAGGGGTTCATCCCAGTCCCACTCTGGTTGGCTTCCTGCTCTCCCAGCCTCAGGATGTTCTCCAGCCCATTCAGTGCCACCAGAACAATCTTGGAGTCCATGACAGTCAGCAGGTCACACAGAGGCTTGATACAACCCAAATTTACCAGGTACCTGGAGAGAGAGCACCAGCAGCACACACGTGGGTGTTCAGGGGCTGGGAAGCAGCACCTTGGCTTTGTTAGAAAGAGCAAATGAAATGAGTCAATCTAAACCACATAAATTTACCTTAAAATGTGTATTTACCGCTCTGCAAGGTTAATTTTTCTCCACTTATTTGCACTTATATACCCAGCCCCTGTTTTCAAAAGCCTCCCTTTTATTTAAAGAAAAAGCTACTTTTG
The DNA here is from genome assembly GCA_038380795.1 of Pyrocephalus nanus. NCBI lineage: Eukaryota > Metazoa > Chordata > Aves > Passeriformes > Tyrannidae > Pyrocephalus > Pyrocephalus nanus. The sequence continues at coordinate 4,821,526 of CM076285.1, read as the reverse complement.
AAGTCCAGGTGCTGCTACAAATTAAGTCCACACTGGAATTTAATCTGTCATCAAGTTTGGACATTTAGCCTTGTCTAAAACCATCTAAAGATGGGGGATGGAGAAAACTTGGACTAGATTCTTTATCCAGAAGGAAGCCACAATTCCCAGCAGAGTGAATGACCCAGCCACAGCTCTGCCTGCCTCAGGTGCTCCCCAGATCCCTCCCTGTGCCTCACAAGGCAAAGCTCCCAGGGATTTTCCCCCCCAGGGAATACCTGATCTGCTCAGGGGTCCCTCCTGAGGTGGCGTTGGTGATGGCCCAGGCTGCCTCTTTCCTCGTGCGGAATTCCGCCTTCTGCAGGATTTCTATCAGCACCGGGAAGATGTTGGCATCTATCACTGCCTGGGGACAGAGGGCAGGGACAGGGCTTGGCACTGGCAACACCACTCCTGAAAAGGCTTCTCAGCACCTGGGAGAAACCTCTACCCCATCTCCCAATGCAAAAGCTTCCCAAGTTTCGGTGATTCCTCTGGTTTATTCCTCAGCCAAATCCAACTAACGTGAGATATTCCATAACCAGCAGGACAGACCATCCCTGGTATTGCATCAATGCTGTGGGAATGCTTTCAGCACTGATCTCTATGTAGGTCAGGAAAAGGATAATTAAAACTGAACCAGCTCCAGCTCTTCAAAGGGGCTGAGCATGGAGAAATAAAGGGCTGCATCTCCTGTTATTCCAATGATCCAATGTGTGGGAATCACTTCAGGCTGGCCTGTGCTGGTGCCACCACCAAGCTCTTTTTCAGCTGGTTGGGAGCAGCGAATTTGCAAATTACTGCAGAATAAGGTGAACAAATCCAGCCTCTAAAATGTCAGATAAGGAAAAAAAAAAAAAAAAAAAAAGCTGCAAATCCTTTTAATGCTGAGCTTGGAATCTGGGAGGAGAAAGTACCTGTATTTGTGCTCTGTTTCCCGCTGTGATGTTGGATATGGTCCAGCACGCCTCTTTCCTGATGGATTCCTTGGGACTGCTTAATAAATGAAGGAGACAAGGCAGGGCTGAGCAGTTTAGAATCACCTTTGGAGAGAGGAAGCAGAAGTGAGATCACCAGGTCTGGAGCTGATGATGGCCACCACATTCCCTGCGGGCAGGGCCTCTCCTCTCACCTGGGTCTGGATGTCATCCCCTGTCACGATGTTGCCAACTGCTCGCAGAGCTGGGGAGGCCACTTTGTAGTCGTTGTGCCTGCAGGAAAACGGGGCAAGGACACAAGCAAATCCATCACATCACTGGGGTGTTTGGAATATTCTCCCCCCATTTATCTCCTCTGCATTATTTCCTTGGAATTCCATCCCCTGGCATGTAGAAACACACGGTAAGCTGACCGTATTGCCAAACAGAACTGCAATACAGTTTGGTCCTTTACATCCCAACTCAATCCTCTTTTCCACACAGGTAACAGGTGAAACAAAGCCAAGCTGAGTTTTGCTACCCACTATTCTTTGCTTTGCCTCATAACCAGGCTTCCATAAGCACATCTGAAGTTTAAGAGCACACGACACCCTGCAATCCTCTCTCCCTCCACAGATGAGAAGTGTCAGCTTGACCTTTCCTTAGAGAGTTCTTCCTAAGTTCTCTGTGTGGCTGGCCCACACTCGTACTCTCCAATTTCAGACATTTACAGGGAAAAGGTTTCTTTTATCAGTGAATTTGCAGTTTTTGGGACTGCTGTTGACACCAGCACAGGTGTCTCTTCACTAGCATTGAGTACACCCAGACAAACCAGCAAACTACAGCTCCAAGAGCCTCCCACAAAACTGCTCCCAGCTCAGCCCAGCTGCCTGGATCCCGTGAGCACGGGAGGTGTGGAGTGCTCTGATGGATCTGACCTGGATTCATGCTCAGCTTCCTGCCTGGCAGGGCTGGGGCAGCCATCCCAGCTACTCACATCAACAGCTCCACCAGCCGCCGACACACTCCCGAGTCCACCACTGCCTGGATCTTCTCGTTGGGACCATCTGACAGGTAGGAAAGGGCCCAGCAGGCATCTGCCAGCAGGTCAGAGTCGCTGTTGAACAACAACCTGGACAGCACTGGCAGGCAGGGAGACACCTGGAATGAGAGCCACCAGCTGGGTCACTCACCCTGCCCAGGACCACCACCCTGCCCAGGACCACCACCCTGCCCAGGACCACCACCCTGCCCACGACCACCACCCTGCCCACGACCACCACCCTGCCCACGACCACCACCCTGCCCACGACCACCCACTGGCTGATCAGACAGGGCCTGCATGGCCACAGGTTCCTTCTCCCCAGCTTCCCACACCTCCTAATCACAGCGTCTAAAACACTCCCCCCTGTTCTCCCTCCTGGAATGACTTAAGAGGAGTCCAACAGCCCAAAATAGCTGGGACAAACATCTCAGCTGGGTGTCTCTCCCCGTCACCTGTTCTGCCCACAAGGCATTTTGTTCTCACCTTATCAAATTCAGGTGGAGGGCTCTTTCCTCTGCACAGGTTGGACAAGGCCCAGACAGCATTTCGTGTCATTGTCAACCTGGTGGACGTCGTAAGGAGCCTAAAGAGAGAATCACCAGGAATCAGGATCCTTATGTGGCAGTCAAGGGAATCCAAAGAATTAAAACCAGTATGGTTTTGAGGAAGTCAAAGCACTGTTTCACTGGGTGTAGCTCAAGGCATGCTGCTTGTCATCTGAGCCTCTCAAATAAGCAAGAGAAGTGACATGAGACTACTTTGTGGGATAAACAGCTGTAATTCCCAGCAGTGCCAAGGGACACGGGGCAGGAAGGCAACTTGCACCTTGGGCAGGTTGCAGAAGGAAGGGCCCATGAGCCAAGTGCAGCTCCAGGTTCCAGTTCAGCCCAGACACTCCCAGCCCTCACCAGAGACCGGGACACATGAACTGCTCAGGCTCTGAGCTCTGAGGAGAACGGTGAGTCCTGTGGGATGAGGAGTCAGGCAGGCCCCCTGGGACAGGGCATTGACACCAGGAGCAGGAAAACAAGCCATTTGTGACAAATCATCCGTTTTCTAGGGATGGGATGAAGATTAATTCCTTCCAGAGCTATGAGAGCCTGGCAGATGGGTCTGACTGTGGTGGGTGAGCACCACGCTGAGAGAGGGGGTGTACAGAGACCTGTTCCCACTCCAAGCCCTTGGAATCCACATCCCAAGCAGAGAGCAGGACCTGAGGGACACCCTGTGACTGCAGAAGGACCAGCACACTGCAGCAGCACCCACTCCACACGCAGAGCAGTGTGAAGAGCACGTTATCCACTGAGTCCCACTCCATTTACCAGATCCCTGCCTGAACTGGGAGTTAATCTGGTACCAGTGGTTTGATTCCCAGTGATCACCACCAGGGAATCTATTGGCCCAGCTCCAGTACTGCTGCTGGGGCACAAGGGGACTCCAAGAACTGCACTGGCAAGTGTTCATGGCTACTCACATTAATAAGGGAGGAAGGATAGCGCAGTTAAGGACATAATCTCTACACACAGAGCTGTCTCCAGCAATGTTCCCCAATGCCCAGACAGCCTGAAAGGAAACAGCAACAGTTTTAGCATTTACAGTTTCTAACAGAGGAAGAACAAGGCAGTGTGCTAAGAAAGCATCTTCCCCTAATTCCAGGCAAACAACACTTCCACCTGTGGTCTGGAACCAGTTGGGAGACACTGGTCACTCATTTTAAACACTGCATTTTTATGGTGTGCAACCCACTGTGCTTCTCCCCCCAGGTTCCAAAGAAAGGAGTGGTCCTTACCTGCTCCTGAACATCCTCAAAGTCAGAGTTTAACAGCTCTATAAATATGGGAACTGCCCCAGCCTCGATGACTATTTTTGTTTGTTGGGAAGTCCCTGATGCAATATTCGTCAGTGCCCACGCAGCTTCGAACTGGAACAGGCAAAGAAGCGACAAAGGCATGAATAAAACAAGCCTGATTTGGCAAAACCATTACATTTCGGCTATAATTCTGTCGTTGTGAGGGAAAGGAAGCACATCACAAGAGGAGACCTCAACAATCAAAGGATTTTATTTTCTTGAGCAATAAAAGAGCCACAACTGCTCCAAACCTTCTCAGAGGCTACAGCTGCTCAAAGGGTGAGCGAGTGAAGGTGTCACCACCAGTCACTTCACCTCTACAGCCATTCCCCAGCAAGGGAAATGAAGACACAAACACACAAAGTAGAAAGTTTTCTACTCCTCGAGTTCAAGGGAAGCTGAGCAGCAGCTCCCTGGTTTTGCCTCTCTGGTTTAAATACAGATTCCCACTCGGTTCTTCTGGAAATGAAGCCCCTCTGGTCCACGGCCTGGGGCCAGAGGGCAGGAAGAGAGATGAAAGCAGTCATCAACTCGGATCAAATTCCATGTATGGAAGTATCTTTAACCCCCTCCAAAGCAACCAGACTTATTACCAAGCTGGAAGGAATCTCAAGAAGCCACCCAGGCTGTCCCTCTGCCCCGGGCAGGAGCAGCACTGCCCAAGCCATTTCTAACAGACTCTTGGCCTCTATTTAAATGCCTCCAACAATGGAGGTTCCTCCTCACACAATTTCTTCCTGCATGGCTCCACCAGCTCCCAGCAGAAATATCAGACACAGGAAGGCCAAACTCTCTTGGGTGATTTTTGCCAGCATTCCTTGGAGAATTTAATTCAGAGCAATTTATCATTTTTTTGCCTAAGCTCTACAGGCTACCTTTGTCTTCTCCTATTGATCACACAAGCTGCATTTTTTGGGTTCAAAACATCACTTTCCCCTGACAGCATGTGTGGGTTCACACTGCTAAGCAAAGCTACAAAATTAATAACATGATCTCTTTTACCTGTAATGTGCAATTTTCACTTCTTTTCAGGAATTCAACAAATCTCTCCACCACTCCCTGAGTGTTTATCACTTCATCTATCGGAGGATTCGGCTCTGGAACAGAAAGGCAGTGTCAGAGCAGGCCTCATGAAGGGTTAATTCAATTATCTCAGGTTGCACTGAGCAGGACAACCCTGCAGAGTCACCTTCTGTACTGTTCATACAACTGTCAATCATTAGCAATACAGCAAATTATCACATTTCTAGTTTATGGCTCAAAGCTGCAAAGCTTCTGTGCAGCAACACGTGCACAGACTCTTGCAAAAGCCAGATCCCGTGGCAGGGATGAGTTATTTTTACCTTTGGAGAGCAATTTCCTGAATTTCTGAGTGGTTGCCAGCTGTAGGTCAGGGTCATCTGAGAAAAGCATCTCTACCATCTCTCCTGTGATCAATCCCTCCTGAAAAGATGCAGAGGAGACAAGAAAAATGGTTCAGTTTCAGCCTAAGATATTTAAGGCATCACACACACACACGACAGCCTGCCATGATCTGTGCTCAGCTGGTGAGTCAAAGATTAAAGCTTTGAGATCCCAGCCCACTATTTACTTCCTTTTCCAGTTCACTGCAGTATCACCTGCAGTGCTGTTGGGAGGAAGGGGGTAAATGTGGAAGACTCTGGAGGAGGGTTTTGGACGTGCCCCAGAGCCTCAGCACCCCCAAAGGATTAAATCTGAAGGCAGAGCTGGGCCAAGGAAAGGCACCTTACTCACCCCACAGGTTGTGGAACTGACGTAGGAATCCACCAGGTGGCTGTCACACATGGAGTCATCCTCATTGATCAGCTCCACATTCCTCCTTTTGAAGAGCTGGTGGGGAACAAAGCACAGGGATTGTTATTAGAAAGCAACAGGGAACAGGCTCCACAACTTGACATTCTTGTTCCTCAACCAGGATCCCTTCAGCTAAGACTGAAGGTAACCTGAGTAAAAAAAAAAAAAAAAAGTGGTCATTAATAACAGCTCTGCTCTCTCAGGACTAGTCTGGCACACAAACCCCAACAGTCAAACATGCTGAGTCTTGCCCTCAGATATGCAAATGCCCAAATCACTGAGACACTGGTACAGGCAGGGCAGAGTTTGATCTAACAAGTCAGGGGAACTGGGCAGAAGGCAGCTTGTAGGTGATGTTCTAATAGAGCAAATATTTAGTCCCACACACATCACCATGTGCTTTCATAGACCTCCAAGCCAAAAAAAATCCATCTCAGAGTTAAGGAATACACACAGCCCATACTTTCACTTGCTCTTCCTGTTTCTCGAGGAAATAATCCCATTCACTAATTAAGAAAATAAACAAAACACACCACCAAAAAAACACCACCACCTTTAACAACAAGGATCTGTGAACAAAAAAAAAAACACCTCCAGTACCCCAAGGAGAAAGTGCTTGGAAAGCTCTTGGTGTGAACTGGGTACAAAGAAAAAGAGAAAAGCAAGATCTCAGTTAGAACAGGAAAAAAAATAAGAGGACTGCCAACAAACCTTAATGCACAGATCCTTGAAGATTCCAGTTAGGCAGCAGCACAATCTTGGTTGTGTTAAGGCTGAACACAACCTACTCAAGGTGACAGTTACCTGTTGCTCTCGTTTCTGTTTGCGCAGTTGAATTCCTTCCTCTTCTCTTCTCCGTCTCATTTCCTCCAGATTTAGGGCTTTGTTCTTGTAACTCTTCATTCGATAGTTTTCTGTGAAAACAAAGAGGGTTCTGCCTCAGAGCTCCTGTCACTCTCTGCTCCTTCCTCCACGTGTCCTTCCTGATAGGAACTCCCAGACGGAACGGATTCATTCGCTCCAAGTGCACAACTAAACCCAATTCCTACCCAAAACCAAAGTAACTTCCCTGCTGTCACCACGGCATAAACCACACCTGGGCATTTTTCTCCCCAAGCAGAAAAAAAACCCAAACAACAGAACCAAGGCCTTGATTTTATGATCACAAGAACCCCTTGCAAGCTGTACAGGAGGCACAGGCCACATGTGTCCCACCAGGTGCTGCTGCAGTCCCTGACCTACTTATCCTGCTGGTTCACAGCTGACTAAGGCAGCAATTCCAGCCTCATTCCCTGTGTGTGTCTGCCTCCAGGTCAGGGAAGTGGCACTCCACTATCTGGCACAGCTCAAGGCAGCCAGGGCCAAGCAGTAACCCAAGAATGATCAGGATGGCAGTTCCTCACCCATCCAGCTGCAAAAGTCCTTCTGAATCTCTCTCCAAGCTCTCCTGTTTTGGATACAGATTATTTGCACATCTGTGCCTTTCCCAGGACGGGAAGGAATCACAGTCACAGCTAACCCTGAACAAAGTAACCCCTCCACAACTCACTTGGGCACCACTATCTTTGTTTTCTCCCAGCTGCCAAGGGAAGTGTTTTGTGGAAGTCTGCAGTGTTATCTCCTTATCCCCCACTTTCAAGCCCCAGGCACCGTCAGCCCCACGGCTCACAGAAAGTTTCAGACTTATCAACCGCCTGCAGCCACTCTGGAGCCCTTCCAAGATCAAGTGGAGAAGTTTCAGACCTGAAAACCCACAGACAAGCCAAGAGGAGACATGCACAACACACAGATACCCAGCATTTCATTGCCACGGAAAGAGAAAACAACTGGGAAAATCAGAAACTTAACAGAATACTTTCACTCTATGATTTGCCAAAACAGCCCAAAAGACACCAAACAAGATGCAAATCCACGGATTCAGGGGTTTGTATCTGCACAGCAGCAAGGTGTCACCTACATCTAGATCTGAACTCAGAAAGTGTATTTAACTACCTATTAAATGTTATAGTTGTGTATTCAATTTACCACCCCAGTGCTGATGGCTCCTGCAGCCACACAGCAGAGCAGGAGTTGAAAGCTTAATCCTCAAAACAATTTAAGAAGCTTAATCCTCCTTTTGGAAAGCTGAAGTCTCCAATTAAAAGGTGTTTTTTTTTTCAAGAAGAGGAGGAGGGAAAAGGCAGTCATATAAATAGCTGAGGGACACATGACAGTTCAGCTGCCTCCAAGCTGGCCCTGCCCCACTCAGCCCTGCCACCCCAGAGCTGGGGAACAGCCAGAGACACTCTGAGGGCTCAGGAACACTCAGCACTTTGTCCTTTATGGCTTTTTTTTGTGTCCCAGAGCATCAAGAACACAGTCATCCTGCAGGGAAACCCCAAAGACACGACAAGCCCCAAGGAGTGATTTTTCACGTCACTCTGCGACACTTTCCGGGACTAAATTTCCTATTTTTTTTCCTCTCCCACACTTTTATCTCTGCTGATGATTTCCATTGATTTTTCCCAGCCCATCAGTACTTGAATGACAGGAGAATGCTGATTTGTGACACTACACCCCCCATCTCCAGGCAATGCATGGATGTGACAAAATGCAGGATCAGGACCCCACAGTGAGCTCAGACACTGCAGGATCCACGGATTCCAGCATGTGGAATCAGACAACAGGATGCCAGGCATGGACAAATTCTGTACTTGGGGTGTTCCAGGACAAAACATCCAGTTCATCTGCAAGTCAGGCTGTGTGTTAATTATAAACTCAAATTCTAGCAGTGGGAATGCCCACAAAACCCACTAAAACCAGGCCGGTGGAGAAGCTGGGCTGACAGGGATGAGGAAACAATCCTTAAAAATTGAGGGATGAGAAGGAATTTACCACTTAAAAGAAAGGGAAAACAGTGTGAAAGGTTGACTTTGAAGGCTGAGCAGAGCACTCAAATCCTGTGTAAAACCAACAGAAACTGCAGCAGCTCAGCCAAAACTGTCCTTGCAGGGCCAAGATTCTACCAGCTCCTCGATATTCCTGGATCAGGAATCCAGCTCTGCCTCTTCCCATTTCTCTGCATGACAAAGAGCATTTGCTTCAAACCTTTTATTCAGCTGCTGATTAAACCCTGGGGAGCTGAGTCACTGCAGGGACTTCTGCTGCTGAGTCAGAGCAAAAGGCTGGGCCAGGGACTCACTGACAGACCTGACACGGCTCTTTTTAAGCCAAAATTCCCAATTCCAGAGGGAATCTTCCAAAGGGAACCTTCCAAAGGTGCCTGTTAATCCCCGTGGCACGGCCTGGCCAGGAGGGCTGACAGCCCTTGCAGTGAGGAAGGGCTGGGGAATGAGGCAAGTGTAAATAAATACACTTGATGAACTTCATCAGCACTAATCTGCCAATTAGTGTCCGCTTGGGGACATTCCCAGCTCCGAGCCAGGTGACCTCCAAAAGCCCCTTTGCCCAATTTTTCCCAGGGATAGGATAAATTTGGTCATTTACAACAAAACCTCCCCTAAATTAGACAAGTGGCAGCAAAACACGCTCAGTGAACCACTGAGTGTGGTGGGACAAACATTCCTGACCATGTTCCCTGGGTTTTTCCATGTCATTCCCTTCCCTGAAATCCCAGAGGAGCCTCCCAGCTCCTCCTGCTGCTCAACATATTTAACACCTCCAGAGGATTCTCCTCCAGAAAAAGTGCGTCCACAACAACTACAGAAAGAAAAGACTAAATAATCCGTACTGCTTAAACACAAATTAAATGAAGTTGGTTGTAATAAACACATAAAAGTAGTCGAATTATTTCTGTATAAAAAGATAGCTCAGAGCTGCCACCAGAAATTAGTCAAAGACCAGAGTCTTTGATAGTTTTGCAGTGAGATAATAGAAAAAAAGGGGGGGAAAAAATCACTTGGCTCACAAGACAAGAGGGAAAATGAAGCTAAACAGGAGACAAGAAATCCTGTCAAATAATCAGCAACTCAGGGCTTTTCCTACAGCCCTGGAACGACCCCAGCTGCCCTCAAAGTGGCCAAACTGTGCTGTGCTGTCACTGCTGCAGGTCTGCTCTGCTCTGTCATCTTCTCCCACGGGTTATTCCAGTGTTTCCCACGAACAGACCCCACAGAGGCTCCCCCGGGTCCCTGTCCCGGTAAATCCCTGGTCCCCTGCAGCTCTTTGGCTCCACTGGCTCGATCCCTCCCGGCTCCCTGTCCCGGTGCAGCTCCCGGAGCCAGGGATGTGATATCACCGCTGGAATGTGCAATCCCAGCGCCGGGAGGGGGAAGGGACAGGCAGAAATTCTCTCCGGGGGAGAAATCAAGTCCCACAGCACCGAGATCAGGATTCCCTTTGGATGGGAAAAGAACCCACCCTACTCCTCCTCAGCCCAGTTCCCAACAGGGTGATTTCAACGCTGCCTCCTCCTGATTTGATCTTTTCACCCCCAAAAATCTGAGGTTTCGGGGGGGTTTAAATCCTCTTCAACCTGAGACATCCTGATTTCCTTAAGGGAAAAGAGTCCTTTGCAACAGTCCCTAAAACAGGGATTAACTTCGGCTACACCACCTCAAAATCAACCCACGAGAGTTACAGGTTAAAAAACAACCAGAAACACTCAGAGGGATATAAAATTCCAACAAATCCATCCTTTCCAACGTGTGCTTTGCCTCAAAAACAAGCAGGGCTGTGTGATTTGCTAAGCAGATTTCTCTGGAGGTCCCCAGCCCCAGAGCTGAAGGAGGCCTGAAGGAATCAGGACTTTCACTCCTGCACGACTGTAATGATCAAACTCTCCCCCTGACAAAGTTCATGTTTGCTCTCCTGAACACAAGCAAACAAAGAAAACCAGGCAATTCACTGCTAAATTCATCAGGCAGAGGAGTTTTATTCAAAATTGAGCATTACATGCTGCTCCATGGGTTAAGCAGCACTATAAAGGCATTTAAACACATAATTTGCGTAGCAAACGAAGAGTGAATTAACGAGAGCCTCCAACAATATCACAACTGCTGACAGAAAATCCAGCACCCTCAGCCTGCACTTTGCAGGAAGGGGTAACAAACCCTGCTGCCCCCATTTAGCCCTCTCACCCAAAACAATGAAAAAAAAAATCAGTCTTAGTTTATTTTAAAATAAATGTTTCACTGGGATAATTCAAGGGAGGGGGGAGGATGGGAAGCTCCTGTGCACGGACTCCTCAGCTCCAGATAAAAGTGCTCCAGCAGTTTCCAAACATTCACAAGAGGCCCAAGGACATTTTTTTTCTCCTCGGAGATGCCAGTTGAGGTTTTACATGTGGAGTTATAAATTAGGATTTAAAGCTGTTCGGGGCTGGGGAGGTGCAGCAACCACTGCACACACACAGAGACTGTCACGGACCTGTCCTGGAACGTCACAGGAGGGGCTGGAGAGGAAAGTTCCTGACGGGATCATGACGAGCAGGATCCCACCCCAAAGGGCATTTTTGAAGCTTCACAGGATCCCAGAGTGGTTTGGGTTGGAAAGGGACTTAAAGCTCATCCAGTTCCACTCCCCTGCCCTGGGCTGGGACACCTTCCACTATCCCAGGCTGCTCCAACCTGGCCTTGGACACTTCCAGGGACGGGCTCACCTCACCCTCCAGACCCTGCCTTACCACCTGAACCCTCAAAAAAAGCCCCCTCTCCTCCCTCAACGCTTCAGGTACATCAAAATAAAACCCTGCTGGGATTAAAGCACCTCTTGAAGGGCAACGCTCAGCTGTGATTTATTTGCAGCCTGCAAGCTCTGGGAGCCTTTAAGTGTATTTATTGGCGTTTATAAAGATGGGAAATAAACTCCTCCACCTCCTTCCCTGCACATCTGCCCGTGCCACCCACGGGTGTTTATGGTGACACCGGGGCTGAACTTTTTGCTTTATGGAAACCACAAAGCCCCTGCCGGGTTATCAGAACTGTGAAGAGGTGACTCGGATCTCACCCTGAACGCTGGCAAAGCCCAGAATTTGAACTGAACAGCAATCCAGAGAATTTAAATTAAGCAGAGATCAGCCTCTGATGGAGGCTCGGCTGCAGCAGGTCCCTCCCAACGGCCTGACCTCGGTGGGTGCAGCAGGAACAGCCCCAAATACCCCAAATTTAAACTATTTCAGCACTGACACCTCAAACCTGGGGTACTGCAGTACTAACACACCGCAAAATCGTAGTATTACAGCACTGACACCCCCAAACCAGAGCGTTTCAGCATTAACCCCCCAAATCAGGACTATTAGAGCACAGACAGCCCAAACCCGGGGGATTTCAGCCCTGAACCCCCAAACCTGGGGGATTTCAGCCCTGAACCCCCAAAGCCGGGGGATTTCAGCCCTGAACCTTCAAACCCGGGGGATTTCAGCCCTGAACCCCCAAAGCCGGGGGATTTCAGCCCTGAACCCCCAAACCCGGGGGATTTCAGCCCTGAACCCCCAAACCCGAGGTACTTCAGCAATAAACTCCCTCAGAGCTCCTGTCCCCCCGGAGCGCCCCAAAGTCGCTGTTGGCGCTGCCCGGAGCGGTAACAACCACCGTGCCCCGCGCCCCTCACCGAGAGCACCCCCCCCCTCGTCCCCCCGAGCCGTCCCCGGGGTGACTCAGCAGCACCGCGGGGCCCTTCGCCCTCAGCCCCGGGGAGCCGGTGAGGGGCGCGGGCGGCAGCAGCGCGGGGCGGGCGGGCTGTGCGTGCCGCCCGGCCACGGGGTGACCCCCCCCCCGGCCCTGTGCCGTACCCCCGGCCGCGCCCGGAGCCCCCCGCGGCTGCTCCCGCTGCCCTCCGAGCCCCTCAGAGCCCGCTCGCCCCTCACCCATCGCGGCGGCTCCGGCGGCGGCTCCGGTGGCGGCGGCCACAATATGGCGGCACCGGGCGGGGCGCGGGCCGGACGGCGGCCGCGCGGGGACAAACCTGTGAGCGCGGGGAGGGGCGGGACGGCCGCGAGCAGAGGGGGCGGAGCCGAAGCGCTCGGGCGCCCCCCAGCGGGCGGGGGCGGGGCTGGGCCGGAGGCCGCGTCGTGTCACTCGTGTGGTGTCACTCGTGTCGTGTCACTCGTGTCGTGTCACTCGTGTCGTGTCACTCGTGTCACTCGTGTGGTGTCACTCGTGTCGTGTCACCTGTCACTGGTGTCCTGTCACTTGTGTCCCTTCACTTGTGTATGTTTTCCTCGTGTCCTGTCATGTGTGTCCTTTCACTCGTATCCCAGTCCTTGAGTCCCACCCCCTCATTCACATCCCGTTCCTTCCCACCCTGTCCCCCTCGTGTCCCTCACATCCCATCCCCTGAGTTTCAGCACTCAGATCCTATTCCCTGTCCCAGTGTCCCCTCCATACACCCTCTAAATCACCCTCTCTGTGTCCCCCCACCCCACAGGGAGAGAGAACACCCCAGACAGGGCAGAGACTCTGAGAATTCCTTTAATTGCTGTTATAACTGCAAGTCTGTAAAAGGTTTGGAGAAAGTCATCGTTACAAAACTACCAGCTGTTAGAATTGTTCCTGGTTCTCACCCCAGCTCCAAAAGGCTTCAGGGGGATGCAGAGATTCAGAACAGAAGAATATTGCACGACCAACCCAACGGTTAATTGGACTAAAGAAGAAAGGAAAAGTGACACCGATGCGAGCGCTGCCCCTCGAGCTCTGCCCAGGGACCAGCTGGGACTGCCACCAGCAAATCCCCTCCCCGACACCCCACGGGTGTGCCCTGCCCACCACAGCTACATCTGAGCCAGGACAAGGCTGGAGCCACCTCACCCCAGGCAGAGCTGTCCCCAGTCCCCAGGCCTTTGGCAGGACTGGGATGCTCCCACCTGTGTGGGCAGAATCTCCCCAAAGGGAAAAAACCACAGAAAAACCCACCCCGAAATCCCAACTCTTCCAAGTGCACCTCATTTAGCGCTGTCCAGGCCCAGCAGGGAACCCACAGCCCTGGGAGGGGCAGGACAAAGGCATCACATTCCAAACCACCACCCCAAAGGCCAGGGGGAGCCCCAAGGGCACTGTCCCCCGGGGATAAATCTGTATTAGCAACATAATGTGTCATTGCAAGGAAACTGCCCCCCAAAAAAGAGGCTGTGGGGCTGAGGGAAGCGTTGCCAAGCAGTCACGGGGGCTCCAGTGAAGGGATCCAAGTGAGCACAGCAAAGCCCGTGGCCCTGGGGGCTGTGGGACCCGGCACGGGTGGGACACGAGGGGTCAGGAGGGGACAACAGGTCCCACCCACACTTGGGAGCCTCTGCCTCCCCCTAGGCTGGCAGAGGGAATGGCCAAGCAGGGGTTAAAGTGGTCAGTGGGCCAGGCTGGGGCTTTGCAAGGGCTGAACTGGGCACCACAATGAGGGGGTTCTGTGCTCCAGGGGTGACCCAAACCCAGCAGGGCTCAAGTAAGAAGAAGTCACGAGTACTTTGCTTGGAGAATCTACCCAGGAAGGACACGAAGCCCAGCGCAGGAAGGTGGTGCAGCTGCAAAAGGGGGAGCAGCAGGCCTTGGCTCTTCGAGGAGCTGCTGGAAAACGGCAGTTTCCATGAGGAAAAGCTTCCAAGACAAAAAGCCAGGCAGAAGCTCGGGGTTTGGCAGGGAGGGGTTTGGCTCTTCCCAGGGTCAAAGCCACAAGCCAAGTGCCTTTTTTGTGCAGCACCTCCAGGTTCCAGGCCCTCCCCGTGTGCTCTTCCAGGGCCAGGGGTGCGGAGCAGGAACAGCCACATCCAGGAGCCTCCCAGCCGTGGGTTACACGTGCACACACAAGCAAACAAGGAGCCAAGCTGGCACCTGGCAGCACCAAACACCCCTGCCAGGGGTCCCAGTGCCACGGGGACCCCCTCACTCTGCCTCCACCCCACGGGTCAGGGCGGTCAGTTTTGGCCTGGCCAGTCTCTGGGACCTACGGAGAAGACGGGCTACGTGTGCCAGAGACCTCCTGCTTCCTCCCCCTCCTGGATCTGAAGGGGGTCACTCGAGTTGCCCACAGGATTTAGAGGGAATGAAACTCCTTCCAGCCTGGAAGTGCAATCCCCAGCACAGTCACACACAAAGGAACAGCCGGTCCGTGGTTTGATTCACGTTCGATGGTGGAAATGAGCCTGTGACACAAACTGGAAGCTGCTGCTTTATTCCCAGTCTTCCCACTCTTCATCTTCCAGCTGCAAGCAAGAGGAAACATCCCTTCAGTTTGGTTCTGTGACTCCACAGCTCCTCCTGCCCAGGGCACTCGAGCCAGCACAAAGCCTGAGGTATCTTCATGCTCCCACACCCTCCCAGCAGGGATCTGCCTGCCCTGTTCCCCTGGGGAAACCTGCAATCCCTCTCCCAGGCTGGGGAGCAATTCTGCCCCCCCTCACTCACCTCCCCAGACATTTCCACCTTGGACAGTGCCAGCTGCACCTCCTCTTCAGTCATGTCCAGATCAAAGTCCTTCTCCCAGTCCTCGCTGATGTCCGTGCTGGAGCCTGGAACCACAAACAGCCCCTCTGAGCCTCCAGAGCTGCACTTGCTCTCCACGCACTCTGGAGCTGCCCAGGCAGGCCCCAATTCCTTGATTCCTTTTGATTTCTTGTGCAGTTTCATTCCACACACAGAGCCAGCTCCTGACACTCAGCCACCCTGGTGGATCTTGAACTGTTCCAGGAAGCAGCACATCAATCATCCTGGGAGAGCTGCAGCTCAAGGCTCTGCTCAGGGCAGTATCACCCCAAGGAAAGGCCTGGAAATGGAGTCACACAAAGCTGTGACATGTCCTTAACCTGGTCCTGCAGGAGTCTCACCCTTTGCTCCCCTGAGAGGACACGGAATGGGGCTCAGGGGAGGGATGAGCACAGAGCCAGCTGTGACACCAGCTGTCACCAACTGATGTGGCCAATCCAACAGCATAAGAATTTACTTCCACTCCATTTTCAGCCATTAGGATCTACCCTTCATGGGGCATTTTGGTAAAATCCCTTTCTGCTCCCCCATCACCCACAAAAGCAGAGCCCTTTCCCAAAATCTGCCCCCCCCCAGGCCCTTTGTGGCCCCACACACGCACCTTTCTTGCCGTTGTTGGAGGGGGTGGACTTCCCACTGTCCGAGTTGAGCTCGAAGACTCTCAGATCCGTGGGCCCTTCCTCCCTCAGAGTCTCTGTCCTGCCCTGGCCTTTGCCATCCCCCTCTCTGAGCTCCGCACCAGCCGCTGGCTCCGAGGATTCTGATGATTCCTGGGCAGGTGCAGAAGGCTGAGCAGGTTCTGGGAGCTTCGGCTCTTCCAAGGTGGCCTCCTCCAGCCTCCAGGAGAGCTCCGTGGTGGTGCCGGCGGGGTGTGCCCCAGTCTGTGGCTGTGCAGCAGGCACAGAGGCAGGGTTTGCAATCTGAGTCACGAGGGACACGCTCTCGCTGCTCTCCGAGGGGCTCAGCTCCGGGGGGAGCACGGCCCAGCTGCCCTCGGGGGGGCCCTGGGGAGCAGTGGGGTGGGCTCCCTCCGGGGCTGCCGGGGCGGGTTCTTTCTGGGCTGCTCCTGGAAATGTGATGTTTGCACAAGGCAGGGGTGACATCCCCAAGAACTCCTCTGTAGGGAGGCAGAAGAGAAGTGAGAGATGTTTCAGCAAGGGCAGCAGCAGCTGGGCTGGGAGCTGGATTGCACAGATATCCTCAAGCTGGAGGGGACTCACAAGGATCATCCACAGGACAGCCCAGCAATCCCATCCTGTCCCTGAGAGCGTTGTCCAAACGTTCCTGGAGCTCTGGCAGCCTTGGGGCTGTGCCCACTGCCCTGGGGAGCCTGTTCAGTGCCCAACCACCCTCTGGGGAATGCACCTTTCCCTGAGATCCATCCCAACCCCCCTGGCACAGCTCCAGCCATTCCCTCGGGTCCTGTCATTGTTCCTCCACTGCCCCTCATGGGAGCGAGGAAGAGGCACCCACAGAGCCCCCAAATCCACCTCCACCAAGACCCACCTTCATCCTCCTCCCAGCCTGGCTCCTCCTGGTGCATGCTCTGCTCTGCTCGCTGCTTCAGAGCCTCCCTCCGGGCTTCATCCTGCAGGGAATTCCCCGTCAGCAGCCACACATGACCCCAGCCCCTTCCCCCCCAGGGCATTCCAGCATCACTGACCACAAGAAGGCAGCCCACACCCCCCTGCTTTTTCAGGAACAGCCTCTGCTGTGCCCTGGAGGGCTCCTTGAGGGAGCTTTCCCCCTGAGCCAGGCCCCACCTGCTCCAGGCGATGCACTCTGTAGAAGTAGCGCTGCCAGAACTCGGAGTGGGAAACAGCCACGGGCACCTGGAATGGGATGAGCCACTTCAGAGGGAGGGCTGCAGCTGCTGCCCTGCTCCTCTCTCCTGCCAGGCCTTGCAGCCACCCCCCTGCCCCTGTGTGAGGCACAGTGTTCTCAGGGCACAGACTCAAGGCTGAGCCTCAGGCAGGTGCTCCAACACACCCTGGGCAGTTCCAGAGGAACTCCTGTACCAGGCCAGGGATAAGGATGGAATAAACTACAACCTGCTGCCTAATCCTCCTGCAACCACAGGGATTTCCAGGCCCCAGGCAGCTCAGGGCTGCCCTGCACCGCTCCCCAAGTGAGGAATTGCTCACAGGAGCCAGGCAGGGCCTCACTCACCATTTTGGTGTAGAGGGCCCGGATGGACGGGCTGGTTGCCAGCAGCTCTGCCACCTCCCCTTTCTTGTCCTCCAGGCTGAACTGAGCCAGCCAGGCCTCCAGCAGCTCAGCAGGGCCTGTGTGGGACAAGCACAGGGATAACAGCCCTTGGCACAAACAAGCAGGAAGAGTTTTGGGAGGTTTAACTGGAAAAATGCTGCTGGGGCAAAGGGGGAGGGAGACATCGGGCTGGAAGCCCACACGAGAGCACCAGTTTAAACTGGACCACTAAACTCAGCCTAAGCTGGTCCCTGACACAGCAGACAGATGTGCTGTCCACAGCTGGTGATCCCAGCTGCAGGCCAAGCCAGCAGCCTCCCTGGGGAATTCCAGATGGATCCCAGACCCCCAGCTGGGCTT
Organism: Pyrocephalus nanus; assembly: GCA_038380795.1. Lineage (NCBI taxonomy): Eukaryota > Metazoa > Chordata > Aves > Passeriformes > Tyrannidae > Pyrocephalus > Pyrocephalus nanus. Next base: position 4,803,904 of record CM076285.1, on the reverse strand, counting down.
GGCAGCACCCCAGACCACCCCCCTAAACCCCCCCATACCGTCAGGCTCGTTGCAGTAGGTGGCTGGGTCGGACTGGAGGCTGTAGAGACGAGCCTGGAGGAGACACAGAGGGCAGAGCTGTCAGGGGAGGGGCAGCAGCAGAGCCCCAGGGACAGGGCTCAGGAGACTCCACGTGCCAGAGCTTCCCTCCGGGAACGGGACACTCACCTTGGCACTGTCGTAGGGCTCGGTGGTACCTGAGGGCGTTGCCATCAGAGTTATAACGTCACAGTCGATGGTCTTGTCTGGGGAGGGGGCAAATGTGTCCGAGATGACCCCCAGGAAGTCTGACAGCCCCTTCCTCACCTTCTCGGTGGCACCTGAGGAGCCTTCTGTCCTCTTCAAGAGAGCAACCAGCACAGGGTGAGTGACAGTCCCTGCAGCAGCAGGATGCCCCAGAAGTTCTGGATAGGATCCTTTAGGGAAGCAGGATGTCTCTCCCTTCAGGAAGGTGCTGAGGAGGTGCCTGGGCTGGAGGGAGGCTCCCACCTCAGGACTTGTGAGGGGTTTGTGGGGAGCTGAGCCCAGGCTTTGTGGGAAGGACACAGGCGGGTTTGGGACGGGCTGGTTTGGGGCTGGGCTGTCACAGCAGCAGCTGTGCAGGGCTGAGGGTGACAGTTCATGGGGACATCCAGTGTCATATGCACAGTGACACTGCCAGCATCCCACCTGCCCAGCACAGGGAGAGGGAAACCACAGGGAACCTTCCCCAGCTCACCCACAAGGGCACGGAGTGACAGGACAAGGGGGAATGGCCTTAAGGCGAAGAGGAGGGCAGGGTTAGATGGGATATTGAGGAGAAATCCTTCCCTAAGAGGGAGGGCAGGCCCTGGCACAGGCTGCCCAGAGAAGATGAGGCTGCCCCATCCCTGGGAGTGTCCAAGGCCAGGCAACCCCACACAGCGCTCAGCACCAAACCTGCCCTGCAGAGATAAAACCTGACCCCTGAAGGTCACAAGTGGGGTTTGTCCGGTGTCCTGTGGGGCAGGACCACCCTGCCCACTCCCTTTTTCCCCCTGCCACAGCTCTGCCAGTCCCCCACTCACCGCCAGCCTGTCCTTGACCACGCTGGCCGTGGCAGCGATGGTGCAGGCTGTGTCGTGCTGCACCACCTGGGTGAACTCTGCCAGGTCCCTCCTCATGAACTCCAGGGCTTCTGTGGACTGCAAGGAGACAACAGAGGGATTGGGGAGCCTTTTCTCCTCTCCAGCAAATCGCTCCAGCAACACCCAACCATTAAAGCAGGGGGTTGTTTTTTAAGCTAAGAATAGATAAGTACAGGTTGGGAACAGCCCTGTCCTGAGTGTTGTGTATAATTAACACCAGCAGCGCTGTCACAGGCAGGAAATTACACACCACAAAGCCCTCCCTGCTCGGGGGGTGATTCCCACGGGACAGAGCCCGGTGCTGTTCCCCCCAGATCCCTGCACAGCACCACCCAGGCCCCCCAGCTCCCGGAATTCCAGCCCTCCCAGCCCCAGCAGGTCCCACCTTCTCCTTGACAGCCTGGTAGCTCTGCTGCAGCCAACTGCGCCACCAGCCCCCGTCCTCCCTGCGGGACACGGCGTCAGGACACACGGACAGGCACAGACAGACAGACAGACACACATGGAGCCTGGGCCAGACCTACAGCCCAGACTCCACAGCCCACACCCAAACCCCAAACCCCGATCCCAAATCCCAGATGCCGGACCCAGATCCTGATCCCAAACTCCAGATTCAGACCCAGATTCCAGACCCCGACCCAAGATCAAGATCCAGATCCAGATCCCAGACCCGGATCCCAGATCCAGACCCGGATTCCGAGTCCAAACCTCAGATTCCAGACCCAGATCCAGACTCAGATCCCGGCCCACATCCCGAGCCCAAACCCCAGATCCCAGATCCCAGACACCGAGTCAGACCTCGGATCAGCGGCCACAGGCCCCGATCCTGCCCCGATCCTGCCCCCATCCCGGCCCCCTATCCCGGCCCCACCGCGGCCCCCCGGCCGAGCCCCTCTCACCCCTCCGCCATCTTCGCGCTGTGACGTCACCAATATTTACCGACCCCTCACCCGGTGCATCCTGACGTCACTTCCCGCCCCGCCCCGAGGGGGGGCGGCCCCGGTACGGCGGCCGGGAGGGACCGGGAGCGACCGGCGCCGGGCGGAGGTGAGCGGGGAGCAGCGGGCGGGACGGGCCGTGGGGCGGGGAGCGATCCCGGTACCGGGCAGGGTGAGTCCGGATGGTCCTCGGCGTTCCGTGGGGTCCCGGTACCGGGAAGGGCCTTTCTTGGAGCAGGGAGGGAGCCCGGTGCCGGACAGGACGGTCCTTGACATTCCAGGTTATTCCCGGTACTGGGAAAGACGGTCCTTGGAGCAGGGAAGGATCCTGGTACCGGTAGGGTCGGTTCCCGGTGTTCTGGACACCCCCAGTAGGGAGTGGGACAGTCCTTGGAGCAGGGAGGGACACCGATACCGGGCACGACAGTCCGGACGGTCCTTGGTGTCCCGGAGCATCCCTGGTACCTCCTGCGGAAGGATGGGGAGGGGGGGCTGGTGCTGCTCTCCTGTCCCCGAGTGTCCCCCCTGTCCCTGGTGTGTCCCCCCTGTCCCTGGTGTGTCCCCCCTGTCCCCCTGTCCCTGGTGTGTCCCCCCTGTCCCTGGTGTGTCCCCCCTGTCCCTGGTGTGTCCCCCCTGTCCCCCTGTCCCTGGTGTGTCCCCCCTGTCCCTGGTGTGTCCCCTCTGTCCCTGATGTGTCTCCCCTGTCCCCTCTGTCCCTGGTGTGTCCCCCTGTCCCTGGTGTGTCCCTGGTGTCCCCGCGGGTCCCGGTGCTGATTTTAAGCTTTTTTCCGGTGTTTCCCGACACAGCCATGGAGGTGCAGTCCTACTACACCAAACTGCTGGGGGAGCTGAACGAGCAGCGCAAGCGGGACTTCTTCTGCGACTGCAGCATCATCGTGGAGGGCCGGATCTTCAAGGCGCACAAGAACATCCTGTTCGCCAACAGCGGCTACTTCCGAGCGCTGCTCATCCACTACATCCAGGACAGCGGCCGCCACAGCACCGCCTCCCTCGACATCGTCACCTCCGACGCCTTCTCCGTCATCCTGGACTTCCTCTACTCCGGGAAGCTCGACCTGCGCGGCGAGAACGTGATCGAGGTGATGTCGGCCGCCAGCTACCTGCAGATGACCGACGTGGTCAACTTCTGCAAGGCCTACATCAGGTCCTCCCTGGACATCTGCAGGAAGATGGAGCGCGAGGCGGCTCTCTACCAGGCGGACAGCGGGAGCTCGGCCAGGGAGGGCCCGTCCCTCGGGCCCAGGGGTCAGTGCCCGGCCCCTGGCTCGTCCCTGCAGGACGAGGAAGGGGTTTCGGGCTGCCAGCGGGACCCCCCGTGCGGGGACTGCAGCGGCTGCCACCCCCTGGAGCTGGTGGTGCGGGACCCCCGGGACGGAGCGAGCTCCTCGCTGCCCGGGGGGGTGGAACCCAAGGTGGAGTTGGAGCCCGACGAAGGGGAGGTGGAGGAGAGGCTGCCCCCGTGTCCCGCCCCGCTGTCCCTGGAGCACGGGGAGGAGGGGCAGCCCGTGGACCTGGCCTGCAACAGCTACCACATGAAGCAGTTCCTGGAGGCCCTGCTGCGCAACAGCTCGGCCCAGAGGAAGGAGGACGTGGTGGTGCAGCACTTTGTGAGGGGGTTGGAGGGCAGGACGGAGGACGCAGGGGTGGCCGTGAGCTCCATGGTGGACATTCACAGCGACTGGTATGGTGAGGACGCAGGTGAGAGGACCTGGGGGGGGAAATGCAGGCTGAGGAGACAGCTCAGCTGTGCCCAGACTTCTCTTGTTGCTGTTGTTCCTGCTCAGGAATGTGTCGGTGAATGTCGTGGCGTAGTGAAATAAACTCTGATTGTGGACTTGCAAAGCAGCTGTACTTGTCTGTTCAGTGCAGCCCGTGGGAGGTGAGTATTGCCCAGGAGCTTTACAGCCCCCCTGGAACAGAAACCGGAGCTAGCTAAGTGTGGGTGATCCTGCTCCAAATAAACAAACTCACTCGAGACCTCTTTGAATGGCAGGTGAATTTTTAAAGAGCATTTTCCTCTTGTGACGGTCACGTTGTAAGGAGCAATCCGGGAGGAGCTGAGCTGCCACAGGAGGGATCTGCTGCAGGACCTGGCCCAGCAGGAGGAGCTCATCCCACCTGGCAGCACATCTGCTGGGTGACGGGCTCTTTGCTCCTGCTTTGAACTTCAAAGGGCAGAAATCGGTTTAATCCAATGCTGAGGGGCACCTACAAGTCCTCTAAAAGCTTTAAACTCTGGGGTGCTGCATAAAGAGGAGACCTTTCTAGAGGCAAACTCACTTTTCAGCTGTTGTCACCGAGGTTCTGCTGCTGCCCCAAGCCCAGCACCTGCTGAAATGTCTCAGGAACATCTCCCAGGAGCAGTGTCAGGGACCTGGAGAAGAAGAAAGTCGTGCCCATATGCAATTCTCCTGAAGTGGACAATAAAGATTTGGGCATTTTATCTGTTTTGTTTTTTTTTGGTGATTGCCTTGCCCAAACAGCCCTGTGAAGATAGGAGGTGGCTCTGGCAAACTGCAGGTGCCACGGCCACTGAGGATGTGACAAATGCCACAGTGCTGTGGGCACAGACAGGGCTGGCACTGGGTGCTCTGCCAGACCCAGCAAGTTTGTGTTCGTGCCATCTCCAGCTCAAGCCTGCCTGTGTCATCCCACAGCCAATAAAACAGATCTGTTCTCCCACTGCTTTAAAACAAGGAGCTGATAAAAATCACAAAATCCAGTTTCACTGTCCCCAGAAGCTCTCAGGGCTGTCATCTCTGATGGGGAGCAAGGCAGGAGCATCAAACACACAAACTTCACTTCTCTTTTTTCCTCTCTTAAAACCTCCAAACTGCTTAATAAAGTCATTAAAAAGGGAGGTGCTTCCAGGATCTGATGGAGAACACCAGGTTGTCCTGACAGTGGAGTAGAAGTGTCAGTGGCAGATGTTTTTTAAGTGGGGAGTGAGGGAAAGGAAACCAAGCCCTGCATTCCTTTATTTCTCTGCTAAAACAGGACATCATAAGCACTGAGTAGGATGGGAGTTTCTCTTCCCAGCTTTCACTGGTGCTGCTGCCTCAGCATTTTCACAAGACACCAGGCATGAGGAATACATGGCAGAGGAATGGTGCACTCAGGCTGCCACAGGAGATAAATGCTTCTTATATTTTGGAGTGTCCACCTCTGTTCTTGTCATCCTGGTCCCCCCTCACAGCAGGTGGAGGGTAAACAGGCACCTCTAGAGAGCCTGGAAGCAAGTCAGGACTAAGAACTGGGCTTGGGTTTTGTTTTCAATGGAGCTTTAAGGGCCCAGCAGGGATTAGCAGAACCTTGTGAAGGTCCAGAATTGGGTGAGGTGACTCTCACTCACATGCCATTAATATTAGACACACCCTTTTTGATAGTGGCTTGGATAAACCTTAATAAAGGGATGTTCTGCCACCTCAGCTGCTTGTGGAAGAGCTCAAGGCATTTGACATGCAAACACTTCCCTGAATCAGTGCCTGAAATAAATATTTAAATACAAGGTCACATGGGGGCACAGTGCAGTGTTCCTACCTGCAGTTTGTGTTAAAAGATTTTAGTTTCTGATGCTGTTTAATGCCAATGGTTTAATAATAAAAAAAAAAAAGTGAGTAGGAAACTTTCTGTGGCTGAGATGGAGCAGAGACCCCCCCCTGCACTAAAAGAAGGTTTGGGGCACTCGATGGCTTCTTAAAATAAAATGAGTGTTTTCCTGTTATACCAGCTGTGTAAGGCTGATTTCTGAGGCACTTGGGCATCTGCAGCTGCACCAGTGTCTGCAATTGCCCAAGCTGAGGGAATTCCAGGTAAGCCAAGGCCGGGGAGAGGGGAGGTGCAGTTCCCTCGGCTGGGATTTACGGTGAGCAGGACAAGGACCCAGCAGGGCCATTCCCAGGGGTGCTGCCCTGCCTGACCCGCTGCCCTGTGTGTTTTTCCTCCCCGAAGGTGACGTGCTGGTCGTGCCAATCAAGCTGCACAAGTGCCCCTTCTGCCCCTACACGGCCAAGCAGAAGGGCATCCTGAAGAGGCACATCCGCTCCCACACCGGGGAGAGGCCCTACCCCTGCGAGACCTGTGGGAAGCGCTTCACCCGCCAGGAGCACCTCCGGAGCCACGCCCTGAGCGTGAGTTTGGCCCTGCATCCCTCGGGAAATTCATTTCTAGTTGTTTCCTTGGCGTTTTCCGGTCACATCCCCCGAAATCCATTGTTGTTGCTGATGCGAGGCTTAAGCCACTGATGTTTGGTTCAGTGATTTAGGTGTTGGGTTCATTAAGATGTTTGATATTTGGTTCTTTAGGTTGGATATGGATTCTCCCCTGGGAGGGTGGGCAGGCCCTGGCACAGGTTTGCCCAGAGAAGCTGTGGCTGCCCCTGGATCCCTGGGAGTGTCCAAGGCCAGGTTGGAACAACCTGGGATAGTGGGAGGTGTCCCTGCCCATGGCAGGGGGTGGAATTAGATGAGCTCAAAGTCCCTTCCAACTTAACCCATCCTGTGATTCCACGATCCTTTGGCAGCCCAAACCTTCTCCGTTCTGGGAATATTTTCCAACCTGGCAGGTTGCCTTTTTTTTTTTTTTGATTTTCCCAGCTTGCCTCCCTCTTTCCTTTCCCCCCCCTGCAGGTTCACCGCTCCAACAAGCCCATCATCTGCAAGGGCTGCAGGAGGACCTTCACCAACAGCCTGTCCCCGGGGCTGCGGCGCTTTGGGCTCTGTGACAGCTGCACCTGCGTCACCACCACCCACGAGGACCCCGCGCCCATCAACCTCAGCCTGGTGGAAACGGCCCCGGAGGGCCAGGACAAGGGGGATGCCGACAGTGACTGGCCCATCTACGTGGAATCTGGCGAGGAGAACGATGAGGAGGAGGGCGATGACAAGCAGGAGATCCACAGGAGTTTGTTGGACAGGGAGTCGCTGATGTAGCAGCGGGAGGGGGAGAGGGAGCACGGGAGACTGCTCATCAGCACCCAGTTTGGTGACACTGTGCTGGGTTTTTATTCCTTTTTATTTTTTTCTCAGTGGGGAGAATTGGGAATTTTTAATGCTTTTTAAGTTTTCAGTGCTGTGCACCAGAAGTCTGTGCAGGGTCTCCTGTCTGGGCTTCGCAGAGCTTGGGCTTGAGCAATTTCTCTGCCCCTCTGGTTTTGATTTTGCAGGTGGAACATCTCTGTGTTGCTTGGATGACAGGTTTCTTCAAGCAGTGCTCTTGTGGTCCTCAATCCCTGACCTGAAAGGGGCACCACCTTCTCTCTGAAGATGACATGAAATGTAGTTTACATCTCTTACCTTGGGACTTTTTAAAATCTTTCAACTGTGATCCTTTCTGTGCTAGGACAGTATTACCTAAACTGTAAACCAGGAGTGTTTGCTCGGACTGGGTCTGACCTGGAAACCAGGGCAGAAAAACCAGGGTAACAAAAATCTGCTGCTGCTGAAAGGATAGACAGTAAGGAATAGTTGTATTTCACGTGTCCTTAACTGCAGGAATTTGGAGATCAAGTTTCTCTTCCTGAATTTTTACTGCATCTTACCCCAGTTATTTATTTCTTTTTTTAAAAAACCCAAACCCTCCACTGTGGACCTCCTGTTTCTTTGCTGGGATAGCTCAAGGTTTTCAAAAGGGGGTGAGATTTGTTACCTTTTCAGTAGCCAGTTGATATAAGCTCTCAAAAAAACAGGCTGGGAAGCTTTGGAAGAAAACCCACCTCTGACAGAAAGCCTGTTTGCTTTTAGGGGTGACCTCCTGTTCCCTAAGGAAGGGACAAAACTGAGATTATACTGTGAAATGAGACTGTTAATGCTTCTTTACCCTGCTGTTCATAAGTGTTCCACGAAAAGGCAAATTTTGTGAGTCCTTCTAGCTGGAGCAAAGGCTGGACCAGAAGCCTGAAGACAGATTTGGCTGATGAAGAACGAGCAGTTCCTCTCACTTTAGACAAGTGTTTCTTGAGGCTTTTGGAGTAAAGACTTCACCCTTGGCAAACCTAAAAAAAAACAAAAACAAAAACAAAGAGGATGTCTGCAGGGATGTCTGCAGAGACCTTTTTTCCTTCAACCTGCTGTCTCTTTGGTCTTAGAGATTGTTCTTGTGTGTCTTTGTGCCTAGAGAATGGAGCTGGGAGGGGTGAGGGGAGGGGGGGGTTGGCCGTGCACATTCCACGTGGAAAAGTCACCACCAAACTCGTGTTTCCTGTTGGAATTGTCATATTGTGCTGCTTTGTTTCCTATGGAGTTCCTTCAGCCTTTGTGGTAGAAGACGATGAATAGTTCATCCACATTCTTGTGAGACCTGGGGGATGGGGGGGGGGGTGTTCACGTAAATCTGTTTTTCTTGTGCTTTCCACTTCGTTTTTTGGGTGTTTTCCCTGAAATCTTCCACTGTAGATGCAGCCTCTACGAGCTTTGAGAAAATGATGCGGCCGTTTTGAAATGGTGCTCGATGGAGAACCCACAATAACGTTTTTAGGGAAGTTATTTCCGATACAATCTCTTTCTCAAAGGTTTCTGAAGGCCGTGCAGAGCGACGTTATCTTCCAGTCTTAGCTCGATGTACTTGACTTTGTTTAGGAATGTACATTTTAATGTATTTTTGCACATGATTGCACTGTATTTCACTGGAGGAATACAATACATGCTGCACTGGGATTTGTAGCTCATTTAACCTCTTGGTGCAAGCCCTTGTAAATCTTCCAGACGTGGTCATTTGGTTTCCTGATATTTTGTAAGACGGTTTCATAACTGAAGTCCTTTAGTCCAGTTACAATGACAAATTCTTATAAAACTGAACCTTCTTTGTAGAAGTGACTGAACTATATTTGTGGATCTTGGAGCATTCTGGAGTTTTTTGATTGTCTAGAAAATAAAACTCTCTGAGAGGGTTGCTTTGATTTCTTTACCATTCAGATGTTGACTGAGTAAACCTGGGAGTGTCCAGATTGAGGCTCAAGTTTCAGTTTCTTGAACTAAAATTAATAAATAACCATCCCCAATTTAATTACTCCAATTAAAAAATGGGTAAATCCATTTCTGAGGACGAGAGAGTTTGCAAGAAGAATCAGGTTCTTGGCAGGAAAGGACTAAAAGGATCCTGTCCACTTAAACCCCAGCCAAGTGGGTTTTTTAGAAAATCTTTTATATATATATATATATATATTTATATTGGTATAAGAATTTTTTTAGAAAATATTTTATATTATTAACACTAGCTTTCTGAAGTCTTTGTAGCTTTATCCTGAATGAACTTTTTAAACTCTCTGAAGAGCAAGTGGCAAGTACAGAGGTTTTCCATTTTTTCCAGGGAAGATGTGGGTGCTGCAGCACTCAGAGGGAACGAGGGCCATGCTTGGTTGTCTCCATCCTTGGGGAAAAGGACCCTCTGTGGGGGAAGGAGAGCAGGAAAGTGGAGCAGGGCAGCCAAGGGCCATCAGAGGGTGAGCAGAGAACCCTCTTTGATGATCTGGGGAGGAGGTTGTTTAGATCCAGTTCTGAGTCATCAGCATGAGCTGTATGCAAATATGGAACATTTAGGTGTTAAGGGAAGCCGGGTTAAGATAAGAGCCTAATGGGTAATTAAACGATTCTATTGGATTAGGGGGTTGAACTCCTGTGCAGATGAAGCTCCTGACTAATTCTGCTGAGAAGCCTCTGCCAACACTGCCACCAAACCTCAGGCTTCTCCTAAATGTAATTTACTGCCAGGGGGAAGATTCCTCCCTGCACTCAGGGGTTTAGGGCAGTGCATCCCCATTTCCTTTCCACTTTGCAAAAGGAATTGATCTCCTGGTGACCTGGAGCCTGGGTGGGTTTGAAGATTTGTATTTGTACTTGTAGATGAAGGTGCAGCTCAAATCGACCCTCCTGGGCTGGTCCCTCAGAAAGCTGAGGACAGGAACAACGATGCCAATGCAAATGAAGGAAAGCCAAACCCAAGCTGGCAGTGATTACATGAAAATTGTAATCTCATTCTTAATTCATTTCTAGTCAGGCTTTGAACTGTTGTTTAAGTTGTTCTGGTACGGGCTCTCGAGTTTGCTTTGGCAAGAAATGTATCCCTGGATATTCCAAGTCAGAAAATACACCATCCCCAAAGGCTGTGATGCTTGACAAACATTAATTTTGAGGAAAACCGAACCCTTTGACCTGGGTGTTACCTAATTGTATTGGGTTACCAAAACTCAAATTGACCGGGTGAGAAATGTACGTTAATAATTTTTGTATCAGCGAGAAGAACGTTGGGTTTTTAGAGTAATTTGTAAATTGTTCTCTGAAAGAGAGACCTGTGAGGGTGGGCAGGCCCTAGCACAGGTTTGCCCAGAGAAGCTGTGGCTGCCCCACCCCTGGAAGCGTCCAAGGCCAGGTTGGATGGAATGCCTGCAGTTTATGGAAGGGAAGGGCAAAACGGACACAAAGGACACGCTTAAGGCAGAATGGCTTCCATGGGAAAATAAATATTTATGGGATATAACTGGGGTGCGAAAAGCACGAAAAAGGCCCTGGTGGTAAGGAGAGGAAGGGAAAAAAAGCAAACCAAACTTCGAGGGCGAGAAAGTGAGAGGTTCAGGTTTCGCCTTTCAGACATGTTCTCTCCAGGAAAGATTAACAGCTCCGAACGGAGAAAAGAAGATGTCACGCGTCCTTCGGAGGGAGCTGCGAGAGAAAGGAGAAAGATTTGGGTCACCGGGGCCGCTGCTATAGATAAAGGTGTGAAAAGGCGGCATGTAGGGCATCCCATCCCCTCCCGGGCAATCCCCTGTGTGCTCGGGGCGCCGGGGCCGGGGCTGCGGCCGCAATCGGGTGCGTTGCCCCTTTAACTGTGTCCCCAGCCCTCGGGCGTCCGTGTCCAACGCCCACGTCAGCAAATACCTTTTGTTTCTCTCCCGGCTCGGGCTGGCGGGGCGCGGGGGCTGCGGGGAGCGGCGCGGCGCCTGCAGGCACGGCGAGCCCCGAGGCGGGGCCGGGGACCCCGCACGCACCGCCCGCCCGGCCCGGCTCGGCGGCAGCGCCCGCAGCACCGCCCGCCCAGCGGCTCCCGCACCCGGTAGGCCGGGCAGGGCTGCGGGGCTGCGGGCGCGGGGAAGGAGGGGGGTCCCGCCGAGCCGGCAGCGCCGCAGGGGCGGCGGGGCCCGCGGGCCGCGCTGGGGACCGGGAGCAGCTCCGGCCGGAGCCGCTCGGTGCCCGCCGGGGCCGCCGCGTCCCTGCCGGGCGCCATTTGCAGCCCCGGGCGCGGCAACAAAGGGGCTGCGACGGGCGGGCGGAGAGAGCGGGCGGAGGGTGCGGGAGCGGCAACGGGCACCGGGGAGCGGCAGCGGGCACCGGGGAGCGGCAGCGGGCACCGGGGGCTCCGGCGGGGCCGGGCATGGGGATGGGAGCGCTCGGGCCGGGCGGGACCGGGCGGTGGGTCCGGCGCCGTCGGGCGTGCCGGGCACCGAGCGGCCGGTTCGGGCGGCGGCGGCTCCCGGTGCCTGCGAGAGCGGGGCCCGGGCGGAGCGGGGCGATGCGGGACCGGCGGCTCCGGGCACGGCCGCGGCCGCTCTTGGCTCGTCGGTCTGGTCGGAGCTGCCTGAAGGCTGCGCAGCCCCCGCGGGCGGCACGGATCCAGCCCTGCATCCAGCCCTGCATCCAGCCCTGCATCCAGCCCTGCATCCAGCCCTGCATCCGACCATCCAGCCCCGCATCCAACCCCGCATCCACCCCCTATCCAACCCCGAATCCAACCTCTCATCCAGCCCCCCATCCAACCCCGCATCCAGCCCCACATCCAAGGGATGGAGATGCTCCCAGCTGTAGCCCGCTCTCCTCTGCCAAATTAACGCAGTCTTGGCTTTCTCGCGTCTCTTGGAAAATGATTCTTGGGTTGTGCGTGCCGTGATTTAAATATAATTATAGGTTTCGGTAAATGAGATTATTTTTCAAAAGGTGTCCATAAAATCGCGTCTGGCGTCTTTGGCTGAGTCTCACGGTGCTGAAGTCGAGAGTGTAATTATTTTCTTTGGTTTTTTTTTTTTTTTAGAGCGACGTTTCGTTTCCTCTTTTCTGGGATGGAGATTTCTTCTCACCAGTTTCACCTCTTGCAGCAACTGAATGAGCAGCGCAGGCAGGACTTGTTCTGTGACTGCAACATCCTGGTGGAGGGGAAGGTCTTCAAAGCCCATCGCAATGTGCTGTTTGCCAGCAGCGGCTACTTCAAGATGCTCCTTTCACAGAGCTCGAAGGAGACGAGTCAGTCCACGACAGCCACCTTCCAGGCCTTTTCTCCTGACACCTTCACGGTCATCCTGGATTTTGTGTATTCGGGCAAACTGTCTCTCACTGGTCAGAATGTGATCGAGGTGATGTCAGCTGCCAGCTACCTGCAGATGACCGACGTCATCAGCGTGTGTAAAACCTTCATCAAGTCCTCTCTGGACATCAGTGAGAAGGAGAAGGATCGTTACTTCAGCCTGTCGGACAAAGATGTGAGCTCCAACGGCGTGGACAGATCCTGCGTGTACAGCGGGGGCTGGAGGGCCGAGAGCAGCCCCCCCCATCCCCACTCCAGCCCCGACCCCGGGGCTTGCATGATGGGCGGAAACACTTGGAGCAACTTCAACTACTACCCGGCTTCTCAACGGAACGCCCAGCAGCAGCTGTCCAAACACGAGCAGCGGCAGGATTCCATCAAGAAATCCCGGCACCCGGGGCTGCAGCAGCCCCCTGACATCCCCCACTACAAATCCAGCAAGCTGGAGGACAGGGCTGCCGAGCCCGCCGGCCCCCCCGCGCCGCCCGAGGAGCAGCTTCACATCGACACCGAGGTTGAGGCTCCTCACGTGGGCTACCAGTACGGCCAGGGGGCCGAGGGGGTGCCCAGGGGCTTGGCTGTGTCCCAGCAGGAGCACGAGTCGCCCCGTCCCTCCGGCAAATCCAAGTCGTCCAAGGCTGACGAGCAGTACGGGAACATGCCCTCCATCCTCGGGGTCATGGGGAGCTGGGCTGAAGGTGAGCGGGGGTGCCTGGGGTGCTGAACCGACCTTTCGAAGTAAAATTCAGCTTGTGATCTTTTGGGAGATTTTTAACCTCGTTGTCGTAGAATCCCAGAATGGTTTGGAGTGGGGAGGAACCTTAAAGACCATCTCCTTCCACCCCTCCTTGTTGTGGCAGGGACACCTTCCACGAGACCAGAGCCCTGTCCAGCCTGGCCTTGCCTGGGCTGTGATGACACAGCTGGTGGCCCCCTCCTCCCTTGTTGCACCTCTGTGTGATTTACAGGAAAACACGAGCTCTTTGTGCTCGAAAGGACCTACAATAATGTTGGTTTTAATTAAAAGCAATATGTTCTTCTGCTCATAAAATTCCTTTTCCTACAGCGTGACGTGACCTGAACACATTTTAACTTCACTTCTGGGTTTAATTTATCTTCTGACAGACGACCTGGCCAGGATGAGGTTCAAGTGCCCGTTCTGCAGCCACGTGGTGAAAAGAAAAGCCGACCTGAAGCGTCACCTTCGCTGTCACACCGGAGAGCGCCCGTACCCCTGTGAGGCCTGTGGGAAGAGGTTCAGCAGGCTGGATCACCTCAGCAGCCATTTTCGAACAGTATGTACTCTCAGGAGCTGCCTGATTTGTTTAATGTGTAAACCTGCCTAATTAGACACAGTCTGAGAGTTTCTGGTTGATAGAATTGACTCCTGTAAAAGAAGAGGTACTAGAAAATTAATTATTTGGCTTTGCTGCAGGCAATTTGAAGCGTAATTTCTAGGAAAGGGGGGAGGAATCTCTTGGTTAGTTGGTGGTTTGCAGGGGTGCTGTAAAGGGGTCTCCAGTGGGCAGCCACATTGCTGGGGGAGGGACAGTTGATGTCTGATGACAACTGATTGTCTGATGTCCCTCAAGGCGGGTCAACGCCGCTTGTTTGACGCTGCTCCGACCCTGCCATTTTTTTTGCCACCTCGAGAGCACCCCTTGGTGGACGTGGCACTGAAAAACTTGTCCGTGTGGCTTTTCCCAGATCCACCAGGCGTGCAAGCCCATCTGCAGGAAGTGCAAGCGGCACGTGACGGAGCTGACGGGGCAGGTGGTGCAGGAGGGGACGCGGCGCTACAGACTGTGCAACGAGTGCCTGGCCGAGGCCGGCATCGACAGCATCCGCATTGACCTGGAGGCTGAGGCGCCCCTGGAGTTCCCACAGGACGGGGACAAGGACTCCAGGTGGCACTACGGCGAGGACAACAGGTCTGACGTGGAGATAGTGGAGGACGGCTCGACCGACCTGGTCATCCAGCAAGTCGACGACAGCGAGGACGAGGCGGAGGAGAAGGACGTGAAACCAAACATTAGGTAGCTGCAAGAGGAGGATGGGGAATCCCTCGGAAGGGGGAGAATGTCCTGGCCACGCAGGCCCTCCACCAGCTGTTGTTGATCCTACAGAGACACGGGGTTGAACAGGTCCAGACTTGCATGTATTTATGGACGCGCCTCTGAGCCCGGTCTGGTCGGTTCTCGGAACCCCCCAATCCTTTGCTTGGTGAGGAAGGATCCATCCTCAAACAGTGGATGAACGAGGAAACCGCAGGATTCCACGGATAACTGTTCATAGCAGACAGTCTCAAAGCCTCCTTCAAGGGAGTGGGGTCTAAATATTTAAAAATAGGCGCAGAGTGTTGTAAATTGCCCACTTTTTACGCTTGTAGGGGTGTGGGGTTTATGTCATGGGGTGATAAACAAAGTCTAAAGACTCCTCACACCAGACAACCTCCTCCCTTCACTGTTCAGAAGGGAAGAGGATCTTCCATGAAATTCCATGAATTCTTCGTGTTATGATAAGGAAAAAGGCAGCTAATTAAGGAAGAGCATGTAAAATGTTTTGGCACTTTTGTCTGGAAAGGGACTCCTGTAAAATTTATTAGAATGAGGCAAATCTTCAGCAGATCACTTGCTCAAGACCCGTTTTCTTTACAAGAAAATCAGCACATGAATGCTAGTCCCAGTCAACTCATCAGGGGCAAATTAATTATGAATATGGATCATTAATTGATGCCAGTAGATGTTTGGTTCTCAAAACTGGGATCTCAGATGTTTTAATAAGCACTAATAAAACACTCTCTTTTGTTAAGAAACCTCTCAAAAGTGCCAGACAGGGTGGGGTTGTTGGGGCTGATCCGTGCAGGGCCGGGAGTTGGACTTGGCTGATCCTTGTGGGTCCCTCCCAGCTCGGGATGTTCCATCCTGGGAGCCCTCTCCAGTCTGAGCAAGATGAGAACAAGATGTACTGGGAGTTCTAGAAACATCATATTTGTGTGATTTCACCTCCAGTTGGGCTACAGGAGGCTGGGGATGATGAAGAAATGTGACTTCTCTAACAAAACAAGCCCCTTTGTTGTGTTGCTTGGTGAGTTTATCTCACCCAGCACCTGCAAACAGGAGGGGAGCAGAAAATGCTCCCAGGGTGCTGCCACTCTGCTTTTTTTTTTTTTTTGGACAGACCTGAGTGTTATTCCAGTTCTTCACGGAACTCAATGGCTCTGTAAGACTTAAAAAACTCTGATTTGTTTTCTTTTTTTACAGTTTTGTAAGCATGGTTGGCTGAACCCTGGGGTTTATTACAGAACAACCCCATAATATTTATATATATATACACTATATAATCTTCCCCAGGGACAGCTGGAAAAAAAAAATTCAGTATTTTATTTTTATTTGTGTAAAAACTGTATAACCTTATTAGTCTCATCAAGACCAGAGATTTATTTTTTTTTTTTTTTAGTACCATCATTCCAGGCTGCAGGTGACCAGCCCAAGGTCTCTTAAATGACAACACAAGTGCTTCCTGCTAAGTTCAGTGTAGGCACTAAGCACCTTCCCCTCAAACATTCCAGGCTGATGGGAATCATCCTGCTTGGATGTCCCAAGGAAACAAGAAACGGTATTTTATCACTCCTGCAAAAATTACCATCACTGGCTTAGGATTTGGAAGGGAGAATTTACAAAACTTCCTGATGACCACCACGAAAACATCTTTACAAACAAGATTTACACTCGCCTCGATTTTTATTTGACCCTTGGGCAGCAGCCCAGGAATGGACTGGATGTGAAAACAGACATTTAATTTTCTCGGAGCTTTTTTTTTTACTCCTGAAATGCCTGTTATCGAACGGCTGAGAAACGTTCCTGAGCAACCTGAACTAAATCAAACACAGAACAAGAAACATGGAGTGACTTGGATTAAATTCCAAGGTGTTTTCCCTTTACATTAAACAGTGTGACAATAAATTCCAGGTATCAGTGCCTGCTGTCCCAGGATACAAAGCGACTGGGATTAGTCTGTGTGTGTTTGGGGTGGATTAAAGGGGAGGGGGGAAAATAAAGTGTCTCTCTAGGCCTTGAAATCTTAACTGCCAACTGTAAAGGTCAGGCTATTAAATGTTTCTTAATAGTGGGGGTGTTTTTAGAAGCAGGGGGATTTTGGGATCAATACTCAATTCAATTAGATACCATCAATCCAAGGATGCTGCAGATCAAGACCTGAAGTGGCTCTAAATGGGCCAGTGGAACAGTCTATCCAGAGGAAGAACTTACTTTTTCCACACAGGCAGATAAATGGTTGATCTCACAGGCAGACAAGGGCTTTTTACTGGTTTTATATTGTGGATTTTATTCTCAGTAGCATAACTAGGTATCTGTGGCCATTTTTAAAGTATCTTATTAAGCTTGGAGTTTTAGCTCAAGGCTGGGATCCCCCACAGGTTAATTATGGTTTATATTTTTTTAAAGTTGCCATTTTTTGCATCTGTTGCCTTAATTTTGGTGGTTGTTTCCTTATTTTTGTACTGCAAGCCGAGATAAATGTTAAGTGCCTTCTGTTTTCTACGTCCTTCATTTCACATAACCAGTCACACATTTTCTTTATTTTTCTAGAAATGAAAATATTTGGTTTATTTTTGCTTCCTGCCATTGCCTGATTGTCTTCCTCATATCCCTGGGAGGATCATGTACCACTCAGCAGCAGAATAACCTTTTTTCTTCTTTTTAAGGAGGAAAGTAAAGACCATACAGGGATGTTCCCTCTGACTTTTATTTTTTTCCTTGCTTTTCTTTTATCTTCACGTCTCTTAGGGACAAGGTTTAGTGCTGGGCTTGATCTTAAAGGTCTTTTCCAACCCAAACCATTCTGTGATTCTTTTTGCTTGGCTTGTGTTTATTGTTGTGTTCACAAACCACAGTCAAGAAGTGAGGACAAAAGTCATCATCATCCTCTGATTAGTATCTCACCTCTAACTGATGTCCTGCCATCCTTTCAAAGGCTGAAATGCTGAATTAAAACATTCTCTTTGCCCCTTTTTCAGGTATTTCTTACATTTCTTACAATTCTCCCTGCCACATAAACCTGTGACTTGTGTGATGCTCGATCAGTTCTTTCACATCATCTCCCATCCTTTTGTTTTCCATTAAATCACCTAAAAACCTGTATTTCCTATCCAAAAAAAGTCATATTTTAGTTATTGTTGGTTGGAGGCAACACATATAGGAATGAAGTAGAAGAACAAATTCTCCAGTTCTGCCCAAAGGGTTGAGTTTTGCAGAAAAGGATCTAATCCTCTAGACTTTTTCCATTAGGTCCAAATCTGCACCAACGTTATGTCTGTTGAGTGATGGGTATAACTTGGTAAGCTACTGAGAAAACCTTATAATAGCATTTAGTTAAATATTTTCTATACTGTTTAACTTAAAACTCTTCTGTGTTGGGAGTTAGTGTAACCTTTCATCCTGTGTAACTCCTGAAATGCAGAGAGGAGGCTTATTCAGTGCATCAAGAATTTTAAACACAGCAGGACCACGGGACAAGAGGTTTGGTGAACAAACTGGGAGGAGTGGCTGGAGAGAGCTTCCCCTGCCTGGGCTGAGCTGTTGGACTAAATTAAATATTAGTGGAGTTCTCTCTGACACTTGACTGTGTGAATGGGAATTGGTTTTTCCCTTGTTCTCCCAGCCTGCTGTGAGGAGGGAACTGAACCAATGACTGCAGAGGTTCCCCCTCAAAATGATTCAGTGATTTCGAGGAATAAGATTGAAAGAGTCTCATCCTCTAACAGGCACGAGTTTGGGAGTGTCTTGTCTTCCAGCGGGCATCCTGATCCCACCTTCCACACGGGACAGAGAGCAGGGCCACCCGTGAGCGGCACTCAGCGCTCTGAGCGCCAAAGTTCCCTTGCAAAAACTCCGCGACACTGAGAGTCGATGTGACAAATCCCTCACCGAGGGGCTACGGACACTTCCCGCTCAGGTGGCGCCTTCCATCCACACACACACACACAGAGGTACATCCCGGGCCGGGCTTTAACAAAGCCGCGTGTGCGGGAGGGCATCCCATCCCCTCCCGGGCAATCCCTCGTGTGCTCGGGGCGCCGGGGCCGGGGCTGCGGCCGCAATCGGGTGCGTTGCCCCTTTAACTGTGTCCCCAGCCCTCGGGCGTCCGTGTCCAACGCCCACGTCAGCAAATACCTTTTGTTTCTCTCCCGGCTCGGGCTGGCGGGGCGCGGGGGCTGCGGGGAGCGGCGCGGCGCCTGCAGGCACGGCGAGCCCCGAGGCGGGGCCGGGGACCCCGCACGCACCGCCCGCCCGGCCCGGCTCGGCGGCAGCGCCCGCAGCACCGCCCGCCCAGCGGATCCCGCAGCCCCGGCGGCCGCGGGAAGGAGCGGGGCTGCGGGGCGGGGAGCGGCGGCAGCTCCGCCCGGAGCCGCTCGGTGCCCGCCGGGCGCCATTTGCAGCCCCGGGCGCGGCAACAAAGGGGCTGCGCGGGGCGGGCGGAGAGAGCGGGCGGAGGGTGCGGGAGCGGGGGGTGCGGGAGCGGGGGGTGCGGGAGCGGGGGGTGCGGGAGCGGGAGCACTGGGCACACGGCAGCGGGAGCAGCGGGAGCAGCGGGCATCGCGCGGCGGCGTGGCGGGGGCACCGAGGGAAGGGCAGCCCGCCGAGGGAGGCTGCGGGCGGCTCGCCCGGCCCGGGGCGGTTCGTGCCGGGGATAGGGATGGGGATGGGGATGGGGATGGGGATGGGAGCGCTAGGGCGGGCGGGTCCGGCGAGGGGCACAGGGACCGGCTCCGAGAGCGGCCCCCGGTGCGCTGGGCAGAGGCTGCGCCCGCCGCGCACCCTCGGCGGGAGGGCCGAGCGCTGCCTCTCGCTCTGAGAACCATTAATGTCTCGCTGGATGCGATCCGCGTTCTTTTGGGATACCAAGTGATCCCCGCTGGCGCGTCTTTCCGCCTCTTCTGGAGTTGTTAAGTTTCTTCTCTCGCGTTACTGTAGCAGCCGGAGGGGCTTGGGAGATGCCTCGGGAATGTGATAACGCTTTTTGAATTGGAGCTCGTCTCTTTAGATTAGGGTTCAGCAGCGTTGATGTAGATTGTCACGATGACGTTTTTTTTTTCCTTTACAGCAAACCCTCCTCTGACTCCCTGCCTGGGATGGAGATTTCTTCCCACCAGTCTCACCTCCTGGAGCAGCTGAATGAACAGCGGAAGCAGGACTTGTTCTGCGACTGCAACATCCTGGTGGAGGGGAAGGTCTTCAAAGCCCATCGCAATGTGCTGTTTGCCAGCAGCGGCTACTTCAAGATGCTCCTTTCACAGAGCTCGAAGGAGACGAGTCAGCCAACAATAGCCACGTTCGAGGTCTTCTCTCCAGAGACTTTCATGGTTATCCTGGATTTTGTGTATTCGGGGATATTGTCTTTAACCGGTCAGAACGTGATCGAGGTGATGTCAGCTGCCAGCTACCTGCAGATGACAGATATCCTCAATGTCTGCAAGACCTTCATCAAGTCCTCCCTGGATATCAATGAAAAGGAGAAGGATCATTACCTCAGCCTCTCGGCCAAAAGCGCGAGCGTCGAGCCTGCCCGTCCCACCCTTTACCGCTCCAGGAGGAAAGCGAAGAGCAACCCCCGGCGTTCCTACTCCGTCCCGGATGAAAAGCCCAGCGCCAACGAGAACTCCTGGAGCGGCTACGGCAGCTACCTGTCCTCGCAGGGGATCCTGCAGCGGGCAGAGACCCAGCTGTCCAAAAGGGGCAGAAAGCAGGGCTCGGGCAGGAAGCGCCGCAAGCACCTGGGCCTGTGCCAGGGCCGGGATTTGGGACAGGGCAAAGCGGACAGAGCTGGCACCTCGGATGGCAGCCCCCTGTCCAGGGTCGGGGAGGAGGCCGAGTTTGATGCGGAGAACGACGTGGATCGGGATGAGTTCGGGTGCCATTGCGGCTCGGAGGCGGCGCCCAAGAGGTGGTCCGTTAATCAGCTGGAGCAAGAACTTTCCAGAACTCCCGAGTTCATGGAGCTAAAGGCAGAAGAACTGTACACCTCGATGCCCACGATTTTAGGCGTAATGAGTAGTTGGAACGAAGGTAAAAAAGAGAGGAGCTGGTTTGGAAAAGTTTGGCTTTAGCTGGGAGAATTCGGGTGATGTTTTGGAGGGAATTTGTGTGGCTGCACGGAAAGCAAAAGTAGTGCCAGACTTGGAGGTGAATTTATCTACTCAGGAATGAGTTTGCAGCCAGAGTGGGGCATGGGAAGTGGGATGGGAGAGCGTTACCCAGGTGTTCTGGTAAAGGTAAAACAAAACATGCCTGATTATTTGGGCCCAAGTGGAATTTAATGAAGCCTCAAGAGCTGTGATTGACCTGGGGACACGAAGGACTGAATTTCTCTTTGTGGATCCCCAAACCTGGCACTAATCCAACCTCAATCCAGCCCTAATTCCTTCACAGGGCATTGCTGGGATGTTGCAATTCCCTTGGGGTCCAACCAGCCCAAACTTTGTGGCTGTTTGGCCACAAACAAATAAAGCATCCGAGCTCCTGATGGACTTGTCAGCACCTGGTGGAATAAAGCTGACAGGTCTATTCTCATGTGTATTCTTTTGGAAATCAGCATATTATGCATATTGTAGTGGCATATTCTGAAGACTTGAGGCATCCTCATATATTAAACAGAGATTATAAAAGTCAAAGCTATGAACCATTAGCTGATGGAAGAGCTCATGGTTCAGATAGTACAAATATATATAATAGCGACATATTTATGATCATCTGTACGTCTGAAAAATATCCCCAGTAAGAAAGAAACCACTTTAAAATGGCCATTTAACATGTTCAGTGAGAAGTACAGCCTTTGGGGGGAAAGATATATTTTACATATGAAATTTATTTCACATATTTTATGTATTTTATGTATGTCATATATTTCATAGACGAAATACGTTTTATAGATGAAATATGTTTTATAGATGAAATACTGTTATAAATAGATTCTATAAATGAAACACATTTTATAGATGAAATGCATTTTATAGGTGAAATGCATTTTATAGATGAAATACATTTTATATATGTGTATATCCCCCCAAAGCCCCTATTTTACGTATTTGTAGGTTGTATTTCATATATTTTATATTCTATTATATAATTTACATATTGCTTTATATTATATAATGTCACAGGATATTCTGAGTGGGAAGGGACCCCAAAGATGGCCCGTGTGGGGTGGGCATTGAACCCACGAGCTTGGCATTGTTAGCACCGTGTTCCAACACGACCCTGACAACACAAAATATATTTATCTAAAATACTTTGGGGGTTTTTCCTCCTCGCTGATGGAGCAGAGGTGGCAGGAACTGCCCCTCTCCGAGCTGACAGCCCCCCACTATCCCCCCCCGGCAGGTGACCTGCCCCGCATGCGGTTCAAGTGCCCGTTCTGCACCCACACCGTGAAGCGCCGCGCGGATCTGAAGCGGCACCTGCGGTGTCACACCGGGGAGCGGCCGTACCCCTGCGAGGCCTGCGGGAAGAGGTTCACCCGCCTGGAGCACCTGCGCAACCACTTCCAAACGGTAGGGCCTTCCCGCTGGGATAACAACGCCCCGGGGAGTGAACTGCGCCGGTCCGGTCCGAGCCGTGCGGGCGTTCCCGGCGCTAACGCCCCCCAAACGCTTCCTCGGTCGTTATTTAACTTGATGGATCGTATTTAAAAATGTCAGGGTTTTAAAAAAATAATAATAATAATAATAACAAATGTCCTTTTTTTTTTTTTTTTGGATCCCCCCCCTCCAGATCCACCAGGCGGGCAAGCTGATCTGCAGGAAATGCAAGCGCCAGGTCACGGAGCTGACGGGCTGCGTGGTGCAGCAGGGCACGCGGCGCTACAGGCTGTGCCACAAGTGCCTGGCAGAGGCCACTCTCGACGGCACCCCCGAGGATTTGGATGCAGAACATTCCCCCGTGTCCTCCACGGGGAGCAAACGCCCCAAGTGGGCTCTGGAGGAGGGGCAGAAATCAGACGAGGAGCCGGCGGAGGAGGAGCCGTATAATTTGGTTGTCCGACACACTAACGATGACGTTCCGGATGAGGTAGAGGAAAAGGTGAAACCAAATCTTAGGTAGATATTTGTGCACTTGTTACTTGTTGTATTCGAGGTTAAATCACTCGTGTCCTACCGACTAAATGCTGGCTCGCTACTTGAATTGAAGCATTGCTGAAGTTCTATTTTTGAGGAGCGAGATTTGGACTAAAACGAGTTGTTTTGTGCTTGCAGACATGGAACAGTGTAACTGCTTCTAAATGCCATCCAGAAAACACTGAGAATCATAAGGTGTCCTGAGTTGGAAGGGACCCACAAGGATCATCAAAGTTCATCTCCTCACTTATCTGGGAACTATTTAGAGGAATTGGTTTATGTTCCATCAGAGACTCGCTCAGAGTCTCACAATGAAAGTGTGAACCAGCTCACAGTCCTGCAAAGGTTCTGTATGACAGAGACTTTTTAAAAAGCAGAGGTTGCAAACTTGCTTTGAGAAGGTCTGACTGAAGTGAGCAGCTAAGAAACATCGAAACAGCTTTTTTGCTGGCATTGTAATGAACTTGTACATAACACTTCGAGAACTTCCTAAGAGAGGAGCAAAGGAAACAAGTGGAATTCTTCCTGCTGAAGAATCTATTGACCAGAACTTTGGGGTTTGGTTTTTTTTTTTTTTTTTTTTTGAGTGAACTTAACTGCTTCTTAGAATTGAGAAAAGCATGATTAAAGAATTCCCACAGCCAGAGTAGAGTAGTGAGCAGAGCATTTGTAGTGCACTTGGGTAGTTTGACTTTGCCTCTTTTGTACTGTGAATTTTATAGCAAGATACACCAAGGTGGTTCCAAGGAAATAAAAGTGCAATCACTGGAAGTACACTTGTTGGGATTTTTCCTTTTTTTTTTTTTTTTTCCAGGACTGGTGCAAGATTTCCCTAAACTCCTGTTCTGTCTTATCCTAGGAATAAAGATGCCAGGTCTCTTTAATTTCTTAGATTACGGAGCTACTTCAGGAAAAGGTCTTCCCACTCATACCAATTTATAAATTAAAATTACGAAGCAACTTTTGTAATTCTGGGCTCTCCTCAGCTTTTTTACTAATGGTGTTTAGGAGATTACTGATGGTGTAGAGGAGTTTAATTAACTTAGTTAATTCCCAAAGTTTTTCTCTCAAGCTCCTGCCAGCACTTGGAAAAGCAGAGCACTTCAGTGTTTTGCTGCCACCAGACACACGTGGGGCATCTCAGCATTTGCCTCCAAAGTTAAAATTCAACTTATGTTAATTTTTTCCTTGCTTTTTTGAGAGCTGCACAAAAGGAAAGGCTGCCCCTCACCCCCCTCCCCACAGCCCCACTGATGCCCTCAGAAAGAGTCCACTCACCCCAGCAGGGAGCAAAGTACAAGTGTCCGGATTCACTGGTCAAAAATCACACACGAATCCACGGATTCTCTCAGTCCAAGTTTTATTTTGGCACGCTACAAAAATAAGAGGGGTTTTTATCCCTCAGTCTTTACAATATGGAAAGTCCATAATTCTTTGACATTAAAGGACTGTCTTCACTGTCCTTTCTAAAGGGTGATCCAAACCATCTGCTTTTTCAAGGAGTGAAGCTGCAGAGAGCCTGGAGCACCCCCTTCCAACTTGGTGCATCCCCTGGCAAAGCTGCCAGCTTTTTGGGGGGATGTCAGGTGATGTGAGGATTCCAGGTACATGGTCATGTGCCTTAGGATTTCAGGTGGAAATTTATTTACAGCAATTCAGCACCACCTGCTGGCACGGGTTTTGGGTTTAAGTATTTTTAAAGGTGTGGTGGTTTGGTTTTTTTAACTGGTTTAATTTTTTTTTTTTGTGTGTCTTTTAAACAGCTGGAATTTTTTCCACATTAAATCTGAGCCACTGCAGCTATTTTGGATTTGTGTAAAATGGAGGAGGGGTGTCAGCTCAGAATCAGGAGAGTGAAATCTGCGAAGGACATCATGTAGATGAACATTCTCTCCTCTCACCCCTGCAAAAGGGGAGCATTTTAGTTAGGACCTTCACTAATTTCTGTATTTCATACGTATGAACCACCCTTCAAAGATTCCTGGGAGATTTCCAACTCCTACAAATCTCTTCTTCCCACTATCCCCCAACCAGTTCTTTTAATTCTCTGTCTCACCATCCTCACCTGGAAACACTGGCTGACATTCCCTGCAATTACTCTCTTCAGTTTGTGATTTTAACTGCCCAATTCCTTAGTTACTTCCACAGGGATTACAGTTTTGGGGGACTTCTGCCAGCCTGTGACAAACATCCACTGGACCACACTTTCCTTGCTTTAAATATCGATGATGACAAAAACTTCTGGCTTTTCATCTTCACAGATCTGCATCGCTGAGTAAGTGATGGCTTTGACCTCTGTGCCCTGGAAAAGAGACACAAACCCAGGGATTTTCTAAATGATATCCTTTGTCACAGTTCCCAACACACTTCCCTCAGGGTTTGCTTCTGGCAGTTCTTTGTGGGGGGAAAAAAAAGAGAAGGGAGAAGCCAAAACTGACGAAGCAAAAGGCTGAGCCAACAGTGTGAAACCCAAACCCACGTCCCCATTCTGAACACAGGTTGGTTTTCTGTGTTAGCAGCATCACAAAACCAAAGCCAACTGTTGAGTTTTGCCAGTGCTGAGGAAAAGTCAGGCTCAGGTCAACAGTTTCAGGAACATTCACACAAAAAATCGAAAAAAAAAAAACCCAAAAGTTTAGTTCCTGTGATTCCACCAAGCCACGTTTGTACTTGGATCTCTGGAGGACTCAGAGGTCTGATTTAAAAGACACCTCCCCTTCCTAAAGGGAAAAGATGGAAGAGGAACCACTGCATACCTGTGGGTGTTTGCCTAAACAGAACTCTTCTCCCCACCTTTGAAAGCAAAAAGAAGAGAGGTTGGAACTTTGGCAGCATTTACCAAATGCTGTAATTAGTTTCACTGCTGAGTATACAACAGTGAGATTTTCACTTAAAGCCTCAAAGGAAACAAATAAAATAAAATAAAAAAAGCCCACCATCCACTTTGTAGATGATGGTTTAAGCTCACCCAATGGATCTTATTTTGAACTGCATTCGGTCGATGTGAAGCACTTTCACCTCCTGCAGGAAAAGGGAGGGGAGAAATATTTCAGTCACACCTTTCACCACAGCCTGGACCTGTATTTGTCACGTTCCTTTTTTGTCCCCCCCCTAAAACAAACACCATTTCTTTCAGAGCTGGTATTGCCAGGGAACAGCCTTGTCCTGCAGATGGAGAAGGATCAAACCAGGACACTTACCCTGGGTACAAAGAACTCATTAGCACTGAATTTATACAGCCACTCATCCAGGAGGTGGAAGAGGAGAGACAACATGTCGTGTCCTGCGTGGTTGAAGCAGAGAAGTCAGTTATTGCCTCAGCAGGAACAACCAAACATTTTTTAACAGGACATCAGATGTTCAGCTTATTAGAAGACTCAGATTAGCGAAGTTTGATTAGATTCAGACTTTTGGTACCTTTTTCCCCCTCAGTTTTTATAACTCTCCCCATGAAAAGCTGAGACAGCCTCACCTTCTGCCTCCACCTCAACGGTATCCACGGGTTCCACGGTCTCGGTGTCCGTCATGTAGCCAAACATGGCCATGACACACTGCTCAAAAGCCTCCTCCAAGGTGTCTCCCCAGGCATGGAGCCTGAAAGGAAGATGGGACAACTCATGTTTGCACTGTGACAAAGAGAATTAACCCCAGAGCAACATGCAGGAGAGCAAGCAGGACAGTGAGAGCGGGAGAATTGATGCAGAGGAGCTGAAAGGACAAAAAAACCCCAAACCCCAACTTGATTTTCAGAAAGAGAGGGGTTTGTGAGAAGAGCTTCTCTGAATATGGAAAATAAATGTTTTAGAGCCACCAAGGAAATTCCACCTTGATATGGCTCATTGATGTCTGTTAAAGCAAACTGGGCAGAAGAAATTTGGTTTAAAAGGGGTGAAAAGGAGACTTCAAAAGACATTTCCGAGTGACACAGAGGCTTGGTGAGAAGCACCACAGGAATATCAGAAACGAAACCAAACATGATTCTGTGTTCTCCCAAAAGCAGAAGCAAAATTTACCACCAGAACACCCAGTGAGTAGTGACATTTCAGAGCCCCACAGGGTGTTACATCTGCAACCAGTCCTTGAGAGTTACTCCAGATTTAGAGAGTGTAAGAAACAGTGAGTTTATCACAGGGAGGAGTCCCAGCTGCCCACACTTACTGCACATCTGCTGTGTGATCCAGATCTGAGGGGAAGCAAAAAGAGAAGCCATGATGCCACCAAAATTATTTAATAAATAGGGATTATAAAGCACATAACATCGATATCTGATTTTCTAACAAGAACTTTTTGCACTCATCCTCAGACATGATAAATCTGCTCTGCGGTGCACTAGAAAATGTGATTTTAATTGATTTTGTGAGTGCCCTCTGTGTCCAGCTCTGTGTGCAGGGTTTGGCTGCTGTGACTCAACAAGGCTTTTAAGAGTTAACTGCAATAAAAAGGAAACTTTAACCAGGACTAAAGAGTTCATGCTGAAGTCTGCAAGTCTGAAAATTATTCATGCAGAGGGTGAGACTTGCAAATATTTCCAGCTCAGTGAGGAAAATACACCTGTCCACACCCAAAAAACACCCATCAGGCAAAGAGAAGAATTTAAAGCACAGTTTGTAGCATAAAACAGAAAGAAAACTTTACTAAGAAAGCATGATTAATGTGTTATTGAGTTTTACATGAACAACATTTATATTTACTCAGAGGAATGAGAGAAATATGTCGCAGCATCTCTGGTGTCAAATAAAGATCTGAGTGCCTCCTAAAAATGTAAATTCTAATAGAGGAACAGGCACAGTCCCTCCAGACAGACATGGAAAACACACAGGGAACGGTCTCCTGCCTGAAGTTGGCCCTTGGGCTGCCACCTACTCACTTGACATCCTCTCAGAAGACATTCCAGGGGTGGGGAAAGGAGAGATAATGATCTTTTAAGTAGAGCATGTAATTTATTTTTACCTTTTTTTTTTAGTACCCAAAGCAAGAAAAGCATTTGTCTGTGATAAAGAAAACTGGAGAGCTCTCTCTCTATATATATATTTATATATCCTGCTATTTTCTGTGCCCTCATGATTGCAGTGCCACACACACGTTGGATGAGGAAGTTATTATTTTAAAAATATAGAACTATTTTAAATTAATATAAAATGTATCTAATAGGTAAAATATATAAACATATAGGATGTATAAAAGATACAAAAGGTGTAATAAACTTATCAAACATAAAATGCATAAAATATATCATGAAACACATAGAATGTGTAGAAAAATTTTATCAGTACAAACACTCACATTCGTATTTCTTACAGAGTGGGGGGTATTTGGCCTTGACAGCCTTCTGCTCCTCTGTCAGGTTGTAATCCCTCTCATCCGCTGCCATGGCCGTGGGATCCGACTCTCCCTCACTTCCTGGGGGTGGGAAACACCCAGGAGTCCTGGAGTGACTCAACCTGCTGACGCTGTGGAGAAGAGGGAAGAATTCCTCTCAGTTCAGCCCCGAGAGCTCTTTGGGAACACTCAGCCCCGGGCTCAGCTGTTCCAGACGAGTCCTGAACACACCACAAGTCATTTCAGTTGTTTCTGTCCCAGCTGGGACAAGGTGGGAGCTCAGTCCCACAGCCCCACGAGCGTGTTCAGCCACGGAAGACGAGGGATTACATTCCTTATGGAAATCGGGGACTTTGCAAATAATAGATTTATAAATATCCCCTAACATCCAGGCTGCTTTTCAGCAGGAGCTGGTTCTTGTTCCAAGGTTTAGAAGCAAGATAGGGCATTTCCAACTTCAATTTTTAGGTGTGCTGCAAAGAGAAGCCTGAAACTGAGAAGCCGGGGGGCTCCTCTGGGGGAATAAACCCAAATATTTATTCGCTATTTGATATTTGCTATGCGATTTTAAACCTGTTGGCTGTGGATGGTGAGATCCCACTTTACCCTCAGCAGCCGATCAGAAGCAGCAAATATTATGCCTGTAAAGCTCACCGCCGCACCGAATCGTGTGGTGGGGAAAGGATATTAATGCCTATAGATAAAAAATTATTATAGATAATTGATAACGAGCCGAGAATACCCGAAGGCGTCAGGGGCAGCCCTGTTGGGAGGGAGGGTGGGCCGCGCCTCGGCCCACACACGCACCGATCGGGTCCAATCCCGCTCCCACACGCTCTGCGGTGCCTGGAGGTAACCGCTGTCACGGTTCTTCCCACTCGTGAACGGGGATCGCGAACCGGGAGCAGACCCCAAACCCACCAGCCCCCTCAGCGCGGGGGACGCGGCCCCTTTAAGAGCGCGCACGGGGGCGGGAAGATGGCGGCTCCCGCTGAGGGCAGGGAGCCCCGCCCACGTGACCGCGGCGCGCGCTCGCTGCCCCGCCCCCGCCCCCTTCGCCGATTGGTCGCGGCGCGGCGGCGGCCGCCGCTGATTGGGCGGCGTTGGCGCGCGAAGGGGCGCGCGCGGCGCCCGGGGGAGCCGCGCGCAGCGGGGGCAGGAAACAATAGGGACGGAGCCGCCGCCGTGAGGGCTCCGAGCGCCCAGCGCAGCCACCGCCTCGCCCGCCCCGCGCCTCAGCCCCGCGCCCCGCCATGGCGGACAAGGAAGGTAAAGGCTCCCGTGTGGGCGGCGCGGCCTCCGCCGGGAGGCGCCGGGTGTTCCCCCTCCCCCCCCCCCTTCGCCGTTCCTCCTCGCGGCGTGAGGGGAGCGGGGGCGGCGCCGCCAGGGGGCGCTCGAGCCTCCCCCCCATCCCGTCATGGCCGCCGCCAACTCCCCGCGGCCTCGGCACCGGCCGGGGGGGTCCGGCGGGACCCTCCGTGAACCCCCAGGAACGGGGCTGTGAGGCCTTCCTGGTGGGGTGGGGCGAGCCGGGAAGGGCCGTGGGAGAACCCCGTTTCCTCGGGACAGCTCCGGTTCCGTGGGTGACTCCCCCGGGTCTGCCCGCCCACCTTCTCCTCCTGCAGCGGAGGTTGGAGGCAGATGGGATGAGAAAAGTGTGCGAGAGCAACCAGGCGGCAGAAGCAGAAGGAGCCTTGGAAAACTGGATTTTTGGGAACTACCAGTTCCAAGGCTGCGCCCAGACTGGTCTGTTTAACAGCAGTTGGTGGCTTGCCCTGCCTTTAAACATCGTTACACATCTGGGTTTTTGCCTCTCTGGTGCCCTGTACGCTAAGATTTAGGATTTTATTGTGCTGCTTCTGATAGCATCATCATCCTTGAATCACCACAGAATGGCTTGGGTTGGAAGGGAACTTAAACCCATCCAGTGCCACTCCCTGCCCTGGGCAGGGACACCTTCCACTAGCTCAGGTCGCTCCAAACCCCGTCCAACCTGGCCTTGGACACTTCCAGGGATGTAATTTGACATAGTTAATATTAATTTCGAGCCATAGATCCAGAATAAAAGGGTTAGAATGCGGAACAGGGTATTTTTAATTGTCTAATAACCAGCAGAGCATCCAACAGCAAACCAGGGTGTGATGTAGTTGGCTCTCATCCACTGCCTGCTCATGGTGGTGTGTGTCTGTAAATACATTCATAAAAGCTAATTAATTGTATGAATTTTTTTTCAAAAATCCACTTCAGCAGCCTTTGATGATGCGGTGGAAGAACGTGTGATCAACGAGGAGTATAAAATATGGAAAAAGAACACCCCCTTCTTGTATGACCTGGTGATGACCCACGCCCTGGAGTGGCCCAGCCTGACTGCTCAGTGGCTTCCTGATGTCACAAGGTACACTGATCCTTTTGTTTTCTATTACAAGCAGAATAAATAGTAAATCCAGGATCACCTTTTGTTAAAGTCAGGCAGTGTGTGATTCCTTTCTGTCTTAGTAACCCCTGCCCTGCTAACAGCAAGTTCAGGACTCTCAGCACCAGAGATAAAAATGTCTGTGCTGATTAATATGGGATATTATTTTCTGTTATTGAGAAGGATTTCTTCCCAATATCCCATCTAAACCTGCTCCTTTCAGTGTGAAACCATTCCCCCTTGTCCCTCTCCATCTTTCCTGCAGGACATCTCGGTCTGTACCAAGCGATTTCCTCCACAGGAAGCAGGTTTTGTATTGGGCCAGGAAAACAACCGTAAATCTGAAGATCCTTATTCTGTCAGAAGCTGCAATAAAAAAAAAAAAATAAAAAAAATACTGTTGTGTGAGCCCTGCTTTGTTCCCCTTCCCTTGCAGACCTGAAGGCAAAGATTTCAGCATCCACAGGTTAGTCCTGGGCACCCACACCTCAGATGAGCAGAACCACCTGGTCATAGCGAGCGTGCAGCTGCCCAACGACGACGCCCAGTTCGATGCCTCCCACTACGACAGCGAGAAAGGGGGTAAGGGCTGCATTTCAACCACGTTTTCCTGCCCTTCCCAACAGAAAATTTGCCTTCTCCCAAAGGCCAGGCAGCAAGGTTAACTTTTACTTCTCAGCTGAGCAATTACCCCCTTAATGGGGAGAGTAATAAACAAAATGTGCCCCTTCATGGATAAACACTTTGGGGTTTTGAATGTATGGGATGTCTTAACAGTCTAATGATGAAAACAGAAGGTGGAGGCTCATTGCAAAAGTATTTTTGTCTGTGGGAAAGCTCACCCCTCCCTGTTTCTCATCAGGAACTGACACTGAGTTCCATGCAGTGGTATTTTTACTGTCACTTTTGCACTACATGAACTCTTCCAGTGAGAAATCATGGATGTAAAAGGATATTCTTATTTCAGTGGGGTGTAACATTTCAAATATTCTTAATTTCTCTGACTTCTGCTGCCTGGTAGCTGTGCCACCCCCTGTTTTGTTATATTATTTATGTGGTGTTTTATTCAGTATCTCAGGCTGGAATTGGATGTTTCCTGTAACTTTGTGGCTGTCAGCACTGCCACAAGTGACACATTTCTCCTGTTTACTTGACTAAATCAGCCTTTCCACCTGGTGAAAGTCCTTAATGATCCAGTGTTTGCCCTTCTTTTTACAGGAAGTCTGGATTGTGCAATGAGTATTTTGATCTTTGGGGCCTCTTAAAGAGTTATTCACGAGCACAGTGTTGTCTTATAAACACTTGGTTTCTATTCTATTTTAGTATTTCTCAAAAATACATTATCCAATTTAAAAACAAACCAAAACCCCCCTCCTTTTGGCCAGAGTTGTGCTGTGCAGTTTTGTGAAATACTAAATTACTGTGAGTATAAAGATAAGGGAGGTTTAGCAAGTTGTATTTCAGACCCAGCTGAAACTTGATTTTACCAAAACTTGTCTGTTCTGCAGTCAGAGCTTGGCAGCACAGCAGTAACTGAGTCTGAATCCTCGTGTCTTGATCTGAAACTTAATTATTCACAACTCCTAAACTCCTTATTTCCAGAGTTCGGAGGCTTTGGATCAGTTAGTGGGAAAATTGAAATTGAAATCAAGATAAACCACGAGGGAGAAGTGAACAGAGCCCGTTACATGCCCCAGAACCCCTGCATCATCGCCACCAAGACCCCTTCCAGCGATGTCCTGGTCTTTGATTACACCAAACACCCTTCCAAACCAGGTGGGTGCTGCTTTGTCCTCACCAGCCAGCCCTTCCCAAAGGAAAACTTGGTGTGGTGACAAAGAGCTTAAAAAGTTCCTTGGCTTGCCTGTCATTTGGGGTTTTAGGGCCAAGTGAGTGTTTAGTGTGAGGTTATTTTGTCTGAAGCTTCCAAATGTAGCCATGGAAAGATAAACCTTGTGCTTCTGCTGGTTGTTTTGTCACCTCACTGTGTGTGGTGGCGTTTGGGGGGTGGGGGTAGAAGGTGGGGGTTTTTTTTGGAAGCTGTGATTTATTTGGTGGGTAGCTGAGCTATTCCCCTTGATATCCTGTAGAGATATTAACCTGTGAACTCATCAAAATTGTACAGAGCAAATAGTTTTGCCACTTGTGGGGAGGATCAGAAGTGCCTTTGTTAATTTAAAAGTGAGTTAAAAAAAAAAGCACAGTAAAATTTAAAGCAAGTGTTCCAGGATGCGCTGGAAGTGCCAGCAGGCACTGGAATTCTTGCACTGCCTCCTTACAGATCCTTCTGGGGAGTGTAACCCCGACCTGCGTCTCCGTGGGCACCAGAAGGAGGGTTATGGGCTGTCCTGGAACCCCAACCTCAGTGGGCACTTGCTCAGTGCCTCTGATGATCATGTGAGTAATTGGAACAGAGCTGAGCTCCAGCTCTGTGTGCCCTGGGAAGGTCACAAATCCTCAGGGTTTCAGGGGGGGGAAGGTGAGGAGATCACCTGTCTGAGGAGGTAATTTTTTGAATTTTCTGTCGTTTCAAAGACCATCTGCTTGTGGGACATCAGTGCTGTTCCAAAGGAAGGCAAAGTGGTGGATGCAAAGACCATCTTCACGGGCCACACAGCAGTGGTGGAAGATGTATCCTGGCACCTGCTCCACGAATCCCTGTTTGGATCCGTTGCTGACGATCAGAAGCTCATGATGTGAGTGGGGGAACCTCTTCCCAGCCCAAGTGCTTTCCCATTTGCTCCTCAGTCCCTTGGTGGAATGGGATGGAAACCTTTGTTTAAATTCCATGTTTTTTCATTCCCAGCTGGGACACTCGGTCAAACAACACCTCCAAACCCAGCCACTCCGTGGATGCTCACACAGCTGAAGTCAACTGCCTTTCCTTCAATCCTTACAGTGAGTTCATCCTGGCCACGGGATCAGCTGATAAGGTACATCCACCTTGACCTTGGAACGTCCCTGTCCTGTTTCTGAGGTGTGACTGTGGCTGTACATGTTGGTTACTTCAACAAAACGTGGTTTTGTAATTTTTTTTTTGCAGACTGTTGCTCTGTGGGACTTGAGGAACCTAAAACTGAAGCTGCACTCCTTTGAATCACATAAAGATGAAATATTTCAGGTATAACAAAGCACATAGACTTGGAAAAACAGTCTTTTCTATCCTCTTCTCTCATTTGCTTATCATTTTCTGGGTTGTTGTTGTGGGGCTGCAGAGCTCCAGTCCAGATAAGAGTGTCCAGAAAGCCAGACTGGGAACAGGGTGAAAGCTCTGGGAGCTTTAACCACAGCAGAAGGATGAAATGGTAGCAGTGCAGGGTCCATTAAATTATTCATGGCAGCAGATTGAAGCAGGAGGCCCCAGTGAAATGGCTGCAGTGTTTCCATCTCCTCAGCCTGCTCCTGGAGGAAGGTTTAACTGCTCCCCCTTAACAGGATCACCAGAACTCCCTCTGACAACAAACAACTGCTAATTTTACTGGGGTAAATATAGAATGTTCACATCGTGGCTGGCACGTGCTTAGCAGATACAATATTTCCATCTCCAGCCCGTGCCTTAATCAGAGGGGAAAATATGCAGAGATTTTTTTTTTTTTCTCTGGTGGGAGGATTATCAGTCCAGACTGTAGTTATGTCTAAATAAAATGACACACGGAATCCTGAGTGCAGTGTGCAGAATTCTGTGTTCTTTTCTAATCCTGTGATCCTATTAGGTGGTGGGGTTTTGTGTTTTTTTGGAGAGCTTTATCTCCAGCAGGAGTGCTAAATGTGAGCTTTTGGGCAGCCTAAGCTCAATTACAGTGATTTGTTTTCATGTGAGAACTGCACCTCCTGCTGAAGGAATCCCTGGGTTAGGCTTGTGCAATCCTTACTGAGATAAGGAGCTGTTTGCACTTAAGGTTCCAGGTGGCACCTTTTTGGTGTGTGAATGTTCACAAAGTGCCTCCTGTGGTCAGGGTTGTTAGTTGGGGGTATTTTTTATTCTGGGTTAGTTTGGGTTCTCACAGAGACACAAAATGAAGTGGTGTTTGTTGTCCATGTCACGTTACAGCTTGCTAAAACTCAATTTTGAATTCCTCCTTGTCTGCAGGTTCAGTGGTCTCCCCACAATGAAACCATCCTGGCCTCCAGTGGCACGGACCGCAGGCTAAATGTCTGGGACTTGAGGTAAATCCCAAATTACTCCCATTGTCCCCACAAAATATCCTTCATTAATTGCCTCACACCTTCAAAAATCAAACCAACCCCCGTTTTTTCTTTTTCTCTCCTTTTTTTTTTTTACAGTAAAATTGGAGAAGAGCAATCCCCCGAAGATGCTGAGGACGGGCCCCCAGAGCTGTTGGTGAGTCTTTTCAATCTCATGAATTGCTTTGACCAGTCACTCACTTTTGGACAGGGTAGATTTGTAACCACTCCCCTTTTGGTTTCCCCCACTCTAGTTTATTCATGGTGGTCACACTGCAAAGATTTCTGATTTCTCCTGGAATCCCAACGAGCCCTGGGTCATTTGTTCTGTATCAGAAGATAATATCATGCAAGTCTGGCAAATGGTGAGTTGCTTGGGAGAGTGCAGGGAAGTTGGCAGGTTGAAATGCCTGGATTTCAGCATTCCTGCTTTCATTTGCAGCTCTCAGGAGTTACTCATTTTGTAGCACTGCTGAAATCTCAAAGGGGCAGTGGAAACCCCCTTTAAGTTTGGTCAGAACAATGGTTTCCAAATACTCAGAAGCTGGTTTGTATTTAAAAAAAAAAATATATATATATAAAAGGAAGTGCTGGTGCAAGAAGGACATTTTTCCCTTCTATGCTTCAATGAAAGCAGTGTGTGAGAACCAGTTGAGGTTTCTGTTAGTTACTGTCCTGAGGAATAAAACCTTTGTAGATGATACAAATGCCCTCCTGAGGATGAAGAACAGGAACAGTTTGCTGCATTCCCAGCTGTTGAAGGTTTTGGAAAACAATCTTGACCTTTCACAAGACCATAATCCTGTTTGTTGGTTTTTTTTTTTTTAATTTACCTATAGATTTTTGTTCTTGGCAGCTTTCCATGTAGTTCTTTTGGAAGGTGCAGCTAAGTAGAGGATTTACTAAATACACACCAGTGTGTGGCCTCTGCTTTAACAAGGCATATTCCTAAACTAAAATAATTTAGGGGAAACTTGGGAAATGTTGTGAAGACGTGGCTCTTATGGATAAGGTCACTTGTGTTGCTGCTTTGATGGTAAATGATCTTGGGATCCAGGGGGTGGGTGATAACATATCTGCAGATGAAAAACTGCCAGAGCCTTTGGAGGGCGTGGAATCCTGTCCAGAACGGTGGGAAACGCTCCCTCAGTCCCTCCATCCCTGTCTTGCAGGCTGAGAACATCTATAATGATGAAGATCCCGAAGGAAGTGTGGATCCAGAAGGACAAGGATCCTAGATGACAACCTTTCTCCTCTTTCTAGTCTGGTTTTATTTTTCTCCTTCTCTTCCCTCTCGACCCTCATATTGACTTGACACTGGTTTTGAGACACACGTAGGCTTTGTGTTCAGCCATCCATCCTCCTGTAGGTGCCATCCCGGGCTTCTTCACCCACACAGCGAGTACCCACCCCCCAAAAAAAAGGGCTCAGCCCCCTCAGCCAGGTCTGGGCTGTAGCTCCTTGCTCAGAATTCCTGCAGCAACCTCTCGTGTCGGGCTGGCTGGCCCATTTTAACTGCCTTTCATCGCACAGCAAGCTTGGGTTTGGTTTCTTTCCTTGCTCCGGCCCCGGGTTTTTTCCTAATTTAAACAAAAGTGGAGCTGGCAGAGCTGCCCAGTGGGCTTGAGCCAATAGGGATGATACAAGTGTTAATCCACTGGCAGCTCAGAAATGGTGTGGAAGGTCCTGGCCTCCTCAGTGCCACCCAACAGCCTTGGAATTCCTGTAGTTTAATCTGTACCTTGTGGGTTTTTTCTGCCTTTGCAGATGCAGAACAGACTTGCAAGTTCTGACTTGAACTGAAACTTCTCTGGTTTTTCTCTTTTTTTTTCTCTTTTTTTTTTGGTTTCTCCTGGCAATTCTGGGCTGTTCATTCCTTCCTGTCCCTTTTCTCCCACCTGCTGGGCCACAGCGGTTCGGATTCTTTAGCTTATTCCTGCAGACAGCATCCTTCACACCACCCCCCCCCTCCAACATGCTCTGTTTTTTTTTTTCTGGCTCTATTGTGTGTTTCCAGAGCTGTGTTTTTTTCACATGATGTTTCTTTCCTTTCTGTGAAATGGTTTTTAAAGACTTGGGACCCCCAAGTTGTGAAAGGTGTTCGTTTGTGCCAGCGGGACGGCCCTGCCCGGTGCCCTGAGCAGCGCTGGCAGCTGGTGTGGAGCAGATGAAATGTGGATGAACTGCTTTTTTTAGGGGTTAGTCCTTGACCACCGGTTCCTGCACGTCTTCCACTCGGGTGTCCCGTGCCACCAGCAGCCTCTTACTCTCCATCTCCTCATGACTAATTGCGTGTTGAGTCCTTCAGTCGGAATAAAGTTTTTCTACGTAAAAGTCTGGGAGGAGTTCTGTGCCCTTTTCAATCTGCTTTGCCAAGGTGAGGTTGGACCTGTTCAGGGAGCAGAGAGAGGAAGGAGGGGGGTGTCCCACAAGCCTGGGTGCTGGGATGGATTTTTTTTTTTTTTTGCAATTTTCCTTGTGGAACGAGTCAATGAGCACTTAAAATCCCCAAGCAGCCACAAAGGGCACTGAGCTGTTCCTTCCTCCCCTCTCAAGCCTGTCTGAATTCTGAATTCTGGCTCTGCCTTCAGCCCTTGCCACAGAGCTTGTTTTTGTTAATCTGCAGCATGAATAGTCCGATACAAACACCCAGGTTTGGACACACAGACTTGGGATTTGGAGGCGCAGCTTTGGGAATGAAAAAGCTCCTTAAACTCTGACCTTTATTTTCAGTGTGAGACTCGATATAAAGTGGAAACCTCTCACCCACCACCTCGTTTCTGTGGGGCACATCCCAGTACAGCAGAGACCCTTGAAATACAAAAGAAAATCCTGTTCAAAGGATAAAGCTTCTCTTGCCTGTAAACTTTTTTAAAAGTCAAACCCCTCCTCTCTCCCCCAGAACTTCCTGTGCAGGTTTGAAACAATCCATTTATGGGACAAGATACCCCCAAACACAGCAAAACATAAATCTGTTATTCCTCATCCATGTCCATTGTTCAGTGCAAGGATTGTTTGCTCTGCTCCTCTGTGGAAAAGCAGTTTTGCTACATGAGCAGCAGCAGCACCTGGAGAAACACACCCAGGGAAAGGACTGGGTGGTATTCCCGACTCCAGGCAGCAGCTCTGCTTCAGGCAGGATAAGCAGCACGAGGAGACATCCCTTGTAGATCCTCTGTCCATTGTTTTTGCTACAAGGAGGAAAATTCCACGGTTCTAACAGTCCTGGTCTGCCTTTTCCTCCGATTTGCAAAGGTGTCCGTAGATCTCCAAGCAGCTCCTGTGAGAGGAGAAAGGAAATTTTTGGCTATGGAATATTTACACAAATAGTGCGTGGTCTTGGGGGTGGCCCAAGCCCTTCCAGAGCCTTTGGGAAAACAGGATTTGATAGAGGGAATGACATTTCTGGTGTGAGCTACAGGAAGAGGCAGCTCAGAGCTGCCTGGAGCAAATGGGACTCCTCATTAAAGGTGTCCTGACTAAAGGAGCAGTGAGGCCATGGAAAATGGTTAACTGTGTGTCCAGCTGGGGCTGGAGTAACACAGAACAGCTCCAGGCTTGGTGAGAATAACAGTCTACAAACTCCAGGACATTTTCTGGAGCTTTGGAAAATCCCAGCAACAGAGTTGTGAGCAGAAGGCAGTTCTCTCCTTCTGGAGAGCATCCACAGCACCTTCCCAAACCTAAACCTCAGCTCCTTTCCACGTATCCCTGAGGAAACCACCACTTAAGTTGCCACACCTGCTTCTCGGGAAGCCACTCCTCGCCTCTGTGTGCGGGAATTTCCAGCAAATCCCCATTTGCTGCTTGGCAAAGGGGCTGGAGTTCCTGCTGAGCTGCCCCCACCTTGGTCCCACACCACCCGTGTCCCCAGGAGCCAGCAGCAAAAACCTGTGGTGTCCCACAGCTGTGTGACCCCAGACTCTTCCCCACCACCCTCCTCCTTTTCCCAACCCCTCTGCTCCGCAGGGATGAGGCACAAACACACTTGTAGATGGAGAGCTCCCTGTGGAGGCTCGTCCTCAGCTCCTCCAGCTCCTGGTTCTTGCGCTGCTGGAGCTGCACCCCGTTCTTCAGCTCCTTCAGCCTGTCTTCCAGCTCCTCAACCTGCTCCTGGGGTGTGGGAAGAAGACAAGAATGGGTTGAGGAAGGTGCACAGCCAGGCTGACACTGCCCAACCACCCCCTTTTAAAAGGAGCCTCTGCGAAAAAAGCTTTGCTTGGTTACAAAGGTGGGAATTCGGGATGTGCTTTGTCCTTAGGCTTCTCCCAGCTGCTTGGGTTTGTCCCCTCAAACTGCTCAGTGTGTGTTTTGAGAAGCTGCCAGAACTGTAAAAACCCATGAGTCAGAAGGAGATAAATGAGGAATTTGGGAAAAGGAAAACGTGGAGGCGCAGCAGGGATGCTCCAAAAGTCCTGTCCCCCAAGGGACAGAGGTCCCTGAGATCCAAGGCAAGCCGTGTCACAGGTGCTGGTGGCCTGGTCCCCATTCCAGCAGGGAGGAGCTGCAATGGAAGGGGACCATCAGCTCCCTGCTGGGAGCCAGGCTGGGAGGAGGCAGCACCTGCGAGCGGAGAACAGAGAGTGTTGAAAGGGGGGAGATTAATTGTGGAGCCTCTTTGCCAAATGTGCTCTTGCAGATATTGAATTGCCTTGTCCCTCAGGCCAAAGTGCTGGGGGGGGGGGGAAAAAAGGCCTGGCCCAGCCAGAAATAACCCTCCCAGGAGGCAGCTGTGGGCATGGGACATGGGACCCTTCCTGCAGTGGAAAGGGCAGAATTTGCCCCAGCAGGATTGGGTTTTTAAAGAAAAGCCACACTTATTTAAAACTGGGCCAAGAGCCTTGGCCCAGCCCTGGGTGGGGAAATGTGGGGGGCCTGTGCTCAGCAGCATCTTTCAGCTTTGGGAAGGAACCCTCCAAGCCCTCCACCTCATCCCTGCTCGCTGGGGCCATTTCCAAGGGGCAGACCAAAAGCAAGGGAAGATATATTCAGGAGAAACCTACTTTCCAAGCTGGCTGAAGCCCCAGAACTTCCCCACCACATCCCTGGGTTTGCCTTACTCCCAGGGGCTGCTGCTTCATGCCAGCCCAGTGGGGGATAATTTTGATTCCACCCAGCAGGAGATATTCCCCATCCTCCCCCTCCTCATCCACCCCACCCCTCCCCTGTGTGCAAGACCTGCAGCTCCCCCATTTCCCTGCCTGCAAAGAACCAACCCCACTCTGCAAGAGGAGGGCCGTGGGGTGCCCGCCGAGGGCACGTACCCGGTACTGCCCGACCTCCTCGTCCCGCTTCTGCTTGACCAGGACGATCTGCTCCTCCAGGCTGCGGTTCTGCAGCCTCAGCCGGCTGACCTCGCCCTGCAGGGGCCTCAGGGCCTCCTTCATGCCCTGGATCTCCCCCTGCATCTCCTGCAGCGCCCTGGCCCCGGCCTCGCGCCGCTCCAGCAGCCGCAGCAGCTGCGGCTCGTAGTGCTCCTCCAGCCCCCGCCGGCTCCGCGCCACGAAGCTCTCGAACTCCACCGACAGCCGGCGGCTCTCCTGCAGGTACAGGTTGTCCTGCCGGCACGGAGGGGCCTCCAGGCGCTGCCTCAGGGCCTCCTTCTCCTTCTCGCAGGTCTCCTTCAGCTGGGACAACTCCCCCGAGAGCTGCCCGGCCTGGGTCTCCAGCTCGCCCTGGTAGGCGGCGTGCTGGGAGAGGTCGTGGCGCCGGCTCTCCAGCTGGTACTGGCAGGCCACGCACTCCTTGGTCACCCTGAACAGCTTCTGCTTGATCTGCCGGATCTCGTCCCTCAGGTTGTCCCTCTCCAGCTCCACCTTGGCCAGCAGCCTGCAGGCCGCCTGGATCTCCTCATGGGCATGGCGGATCTCCTGCAGCGCCGGCTCCCTCAGCTGCGCCAGCTCCGCGATCAGGGCGTCCCTCTCCTTCTCCAGCTGCTCCACGATTTCGATGCACTCTTGGAAGTAGTTCCCCAGCT
Source organism: Pyrocephalus nanus (assembly GCA_038380795.1). Taxonomy (NCBI): domain Eukaryota; kingdom Metazoa; phylum Chordata; class Aves; order Passeriformes; family Tyrannidae; genus Pyrocephalus; species Pyrocephalus nanus. The sequence continues at coordinate 4,763,484 of CM076285.1, read as the reverse complement.
CCTCCAGGGTCAGGCACTGGTGTTCTGTGGTGTCTGCATCCAGAGGGCTGCCTGCTCCCTCTGCATCCAAGTCCAGCGGAACCCCTGCCCTGTCTGTGTCCATGGCCAGTGGGATGGCTGCTCCATCTGCATCCTCATCCAGTGGGATCCCTGCCCCACCTGCACTCAAGTCCTGTGAGATCCCTGATGCATCCTCATCCACTGGGATCCCTGTCCCACTAGCATCCACATCCAGTGGAATCTCTACTCCATCTGCATCCATGTCCAGTGGGATTCCTGTCCCACCTGCATCCACGTCCAGCGGGATCGCTGCCCCATCCACATCCAGTGGGATCCCTACTCCTTCTGCATCCACGTCCAGCGGGACTCCTGCCACGTCCACATCCAGTGGGATCCCAGCCCCGGCTGCATCCTCGTCCAGCTGGGTCCCTGGCACGTTTAGCTCCAAGGAAGTGTCCCTGCTGGTATCCTGAAGCTCCTGGCTGGAGATTGGGCTGCCCCTGAGCAGGGGTGTCATCCCCACGCCCCCTGATGGGTCTAACAGGCTGTGTGGATGGTCCAGGTGTGGAGCAGCTCCTGCAGCCGCTCCCTGAGGGGCTGAGGATGCTCCAGCTTCATCCAGCTGCAGCTCTGGAGGGGGCTCGGGCTGTGCCATCATGTCCCTGGAAGAGAGAGGAGAAGATGTGAACCAGAGCAATGAGTGTAACGGGTCTCAGCCTTTCCTCCCACCCTGTGAGACCCCCGGAGCAGGCAGAGCTGGGGGTGCTGCATGTGTGACCACCCCATGTCACCCACAGGCTGGACAGACTGGGCAGGGCTCTGCCCAAAACTCTGGTGACAACTTGGACCCCAACTGTCCAAAACAAGGGAAGAAATCCCTCTCAAATCGACCGACTGCCACGGAGGGATGCAAACCCAGCCCCCAAACCCAAGAGCCTCCCCGGTGCCAACGGGAACAGCCACCGTGTCCCGGCCAACCTCCCCGGCGGCACCGGCTCCATCGGTGTGAGCACTCCCTGTAAAACTTCCCGGGATTTCAGCGATGTGGCATAACCTCACGGCACGGGAATGTGCCGCTGAAGCCCGGGCAGGCTCCGGGGTGGCTGAGGTGGAGCAAAGCCCTCGCACACACAGCTCCGGGCCAGCGGCAGCGTCTGCAGCAGGAGCCGCTTTGCAGAGTCATCCGATCCCGGCATTGTCCCCAGACGCGGCACCTGCGGCTGCCACCGCCAAATCCTCGGTCTCGCATTCACCCGGGCGCTGTTTGGGGTAGGATGGAGAAAACAACCCCCCAGGGACCAGCCGGGGCTTTTCCTGCTGCTCCCGCGAGCCGGGGCCGGTGGGTTCGGCGGGAGGATGCTCTCACCTCCCGGCCACGCCGCTGAGCTCATGTCTAGTCATTCCCTAAGGAATGAGCACAGGCTGGCACTCACAGGCAGCCCTCGGCTCGGAGCAACGGCTTTAAGGAAAGAACTGATTTTCACCGATACTTTCTCTCCTAATAAGGCAGTTTTCGGCACTGATGACACATCGCAGCCTCGGACTCGGCGGCCGGCGGCTGGAGAGGGGGCAGCGCCTGGAAAGGTGGGGAAAGGGCTCCTCTGCTTCGTTTTTCCTTGCCCTCCTCTGTACCAGCCCTTATTTTTCAAAGTTCTCTGCTCTGCTTTGAGTGGGCAGGGCGGGAGGGGAGGACACAACCCTGCCTTCCCAGCGGGGCTTGGGGGGTCGCTGCCACCCGCCACCCCTCATCCCAGGGCACCCCAGAACTCCGGGATACCCCAGAGGGACCACCCGAGGGTCTAGGAATGCTGAACCTCAGATCCCCCCGCCCTCACCCCTGCACCCAAGGCTTTGGCAGCCCCCTCGCCTGCCCCACGCCCCCAACCTCACCCCGGATCCCGCACCCACGGGACCCTCCAGTGGGGGGAACCAGCCCCTTCCCCGCCCAGCCCGGGTGGGCTCTTACCTTCCTCCCCTGGAGCCCAGCGCCTCCGGCTCTGCACTGCACATGGGCTTAGCATGGGGCGGGGGGGGTTATTAATAAACAGGGCTGGAAATCAGACTCCCCGCAGCAGCCGCTTCGCCCGGGCCACCGCCTGCAGTGCCAGCTGCGGGCGCTGCCTTCCTCCGCCCCGGGGAGGAGGAGGAGGAGGAGGAGGAGGAGGAGGAGGAGGAGGCGGGGAAGGCCAGGCTGTCTGCATCCCTGGCAGAGGCAGCCGCAGGGACCGGCTGCAGCCAGCCCTCATCCCCAGGGAGCAGCCCCCGCAGCCCCCCACCCGCTCGGGCTGTTCCCACCCACGATTTATGGTGGAGATTTGTTTGGTGCAGCCTCGAGGCCCCCTCCCTTCCCGCGGCTCTTTCCTGGGATCTGCAGGTCCCCATCCCGCCGGGGTCCTGGACGGGATTGGGAGCGGCTGGGATGGGGATAGTGGGGTGCTCGGGAGGGGTCCCCTGGGGCTATGGGGGTTCATCTGTGATTAAGGGGAAATGCCAGAGGATGCAAATGCCAGGGCCTCATCCTGCACACGGAGCAGGGGGTGTGATGGTGCTGGGAGCACAGTGCCACAGTCCCCTCGGTACTGATTATCAGTGTCTTAAACACCAATATCTCAGGATTCTTTAGATGCTCCTGCAAACACCCCAGTAACAGCAGAGCGCGGCCTCCACTTCCCCTTCCGCCCACAACCCATCCCTTTTCCCTCTGTTTTGGGGATGGAGAGGGTGGTGTTTCACTCTGCAAGGCCCCGTGGTGGCCGTGGCCACACTCCTGGGTGTGCACCAGTGGTTCTGCCCCCACTGACTTGGTTTCCCACCTCTGTCCACCCACCATCCCCCCCAGCTCTGCCCTCCCACCCTCATCCTCCCCACTCTGGGGATCCCGAACCAGCCCTTTGGCTGTCACACCGTCACACATAAACCACACATTTTAGGTACAAATTATTGAGCTGGCACGGGTGCATCGGCCCCCTTGGCCCACCCACCCCTCGCGGTGTTGCCCCCCGATCCTACCTCGGCCCACGCCCGCTCCTGCCGCGCTCAGGAAGTCGGCACTCGCCTCTCAGGAAGTCGCCAGCTTTCCGTGCCCCAAAATCACCCAGCAACACCCACCACAGCTCGCACCACCGCCCCGTGCCACCCCGTGCCACCCTGTGCCCGCGTCACCGACACCTTGCCCATGGCTCGCTGGCCGCCGGGCTGCCAAAATCAGGTTTAAAATAACAGCGCCTGTCCATCCTTCGGGAACAGAGCTTTAAAAGGAAAAGGGAGATTTCAGTGGGTTTGGTTTTTGTTTTTTTTTTTTTCCTCCTCTTTTTTTGGATCCTGTTGCTTTTTTCAGCACGGCACACCTTCCCTTTCTCTCTCTTTTCTTTCCATGAAGCGCCTCTATTTTTGACTCAATCGGAGAGGAATGCTGTTAATTCGCACAAGTTGGGTGTATAAATATCCATCCAGAGCCGAAACTGCCAAGGGGAAAAACCTGCACATGGCGTGGGCCGGGTCCAACAACCCCTTGTAGGGGCTGGAGGGGACGATGGCAACGACGGCGCCGGGGGATTTTTCGTGACGAGCAGCCAAGGGCAGGGTGGGGAGTGAAGAGGCTCAGCTGTTCTGTGCTCCGTAAGCGGATACCCCGGCCCAGGCCCCGGCACGGGGATGTTTTGTGGATATAACCAGGCAACGGGCGGCTCCGGTGTCACGGCCGGACCCCGAAGCGCTCGGCAGAGCCCGGCGGGCACGGGCTGGGGCCGCACCGGGCAGGGAGATGCCGTGGGCGGCCAAGAGCGCGGACTTTGCTCCGGCAAACAGAGCCAGAGGGGAGTTATCAGCGCCGCCAGAGGGGAAGCAAAAGGCAGGAGAGAGCTCGAGGGAGCTTGAGAGACGGAGTGTTCCGGCTGCCGGGATAAACGGCAGCGGATCCGCTGCCAACGCGGCCCTGGCGAGTGGCTGAGGGGAACTGTGAGGAGCAAAGGGCAGCTCTGGGGCACTTCACCTGCCCTGCAGTGACCTGGGGCTGTGTCTGCCTTCCTGCTGTGTCTGCCTTCCTGCTGGATTTTTCCTTCATGCACAGCAAGATCTGCCCCCAGGGCAGGGACGGGGCTGGCGCTTCGGTGGCGTCACCACCCTGGCACCACCATCTCGGCACCGCCACCGTGGCACTGCCACGGCAAGCGCTGGCTCTGTCCCCGGGCTGTCCCTACACAACCTTTAGGGACAGGCTGGAAGTGCCAGGGAAGTTGCCCAGTTCTGGGGCCTCCTCAGCCAGAGGGTCTGGCAGTGCTGGTGGCACCTTGGGGTGTCCAACCTGCCCGGATCCCGGTGGGATCAGGCAGTGGTGATCCTGGGTGGCACTGCCAGAGCAGTGCCCTCACTCCTGGCTCTCCCTGGCTCTTGTTTGCAGAGGGCATGGGGGCCAGGAGAGCGGTGCCAGATCCAGCCTCTCAGAGCAGGGCCTGCAATCTGATCCCAGGGGGAAAGTGTGATTCATGGCTGGAGCTGGGAGAGCATCCAGGGACGGATCCTGGCTCGGAGGGCAGCGGCACCGTGTGCCCACCCTGCCCTCACACCCTGGCCCCTTGTCCCTGGCTGGGTGGGGGTTCCCTGGGTGATGCCATAGTGGCAGTGGCTGTGCTGGATGGCACCCAGGCCGGGTGGGTTGGATGCCACTGGACCCTTGGGAAAACCTGGCTCATTTTGCCTCCTGCCTCAGAGTGTCCCCCCCCTCCCCTGTGACACGGGGGTGACACTGTGGGACCTGGCACAGGGTGAGCACCGTGGCTGAGTCCTGGGAGCACCTGGGGGCTCATCATGCACCCACCATGGACCCATCTCAAAATTCCCAGTGCACCAGCCCAGGTAAGGAGGCTCGAGGCTGATCCTGGCGAGGGAGGTGAGGTCACCCAGCAGGGATGGAGGAGGAGGAAGAGGAGGAGGAGGAAGAGTGCAGTGTGGGCACGTGCCCAGCTGGGGCAGGGGTGAAAGGGAGGGCCCAAAGGCACCGTCCGCTCCACAGGGACCTTGGGAGCTCTGTGGGAGCAGGGCCAGGCCGTGTCCCTGTGCCACAGGCGCCAGCGGCTCCCACTTATCTGGGTGCTGGGTCCTGCTTCCCCTGCAGAGAGTGAGATGAGGAAAACACCATTCCTGCCACTGCTGCTCCCAAGGGATACACTGGCCCAGCCAGTGGAGCAGAGCAGGGTCAGATGGGGGGTCTGGCTGCAGGGAATGAGCATCAAAATCCCCACCAGCACAGCCAGTCCCACGCTGTGCCCCTTCAGCCTTATCTTTGCTCGGCCCAGACACTGGGATTAAACATCTGCCTCAAGGCTGCCTGTCCTGGCGGCTCCCACAGCAGCTCCCCCGGCATCCCAGTGTGTCCCTGTGCCCTCCCTGCCACCCCCAGGGGGATTTCACAGCCCAGGGCTGGGGCTGCCACTGCCAATCAGCCCCACCACGCCTGTTCCAGCCTGTGGGGTGTTTATGGGGCAGATCATCCGACGTGTCCATGGCATCCCACACGCTGGGCAGCGAGGCCGTGCTGACATTCCAGCAGGCTTTTCCCTTTGGATCAGGATGCTCACACAGGAGGAGGAGATGCCTCTTCTGGGCTGTGACAGAGCCATCCCTTCCAGCACGAGGGATTTGGGCAGGGAGTGGCCGCTGCTATTTATTCCTCCCATCTCCCTGTGCCTGGCACCTCAGCAAGGAGCCTTCACTCTTCCCATGTGACATTTACATCCCGGACATCCTTTTAAACCCCTCGTTTCCACAACTGAGCCGATTTTCAGCACCACAACAGCCAGTCCCCGCATCATCCCAACGATCGCTGGCGGGGTCACTGCCACCCGAGTGCCTGCGCTGGGTTTTTCCATATCCTGGGGCACGAAACAGAGAGCAGGAGCTGCGGCTCTGATTCCTGCAGAAGGGGTGCTGAGGGAGCAGCTCCCACAGCGGGTGCAGCGGGGTGGGAAGTGGCACCCACGGGGCTCAAAGGGGCCGGGGTGGATGAGGGAGGACCTTGTCCCGGCCACCTGTGTGTGACAGAGGTGTTAATGAGTAATGAGGGAGCAGCCAGGGCTCGGTGTCCCGGCCAGGGGACGGAAATGGGGGCAGAGGACGGCTGAGCACACCCCAAGGCACTGGCTGGGCCGAGGCCGTGCCGTCCTGGCACGAGGAGCAGGAGCTCCCGTGGCTGCTGGGACACGTGACGCCGGAGCAGGAGCTGACGTGTTTTGTCACCCTCAGGTGCCACTGGAGGTCTCAGTTCCCAGGGATCAGACATGGGGTGCTCCTGGGGACATGGCAGCCTCTCTGCCTCCCCTCCCCTGTGCCTGGATCTCCCAGGAGCTGAGCTCCAGACAGTTTTCTCCCTGTGAGGATCCTGTATCCTGTACCAAGCTGGGTACCCCACACACTGCTGGCCCTGGGGCTCTCTGAGAGGGGGAGAAGCTTTCCAGGGCCCTGCACGAAGGGCTGGTTCTTTAGGAAGCTCCTGGAATTTCCTTCTCAACCTTCCTCTTCACCTTCCTCCTCTACTCTCCTCTCCCCAGAGGGCAACCAATACTCTCCCTCTCGCTGTGATTATTTGGAGCCCCAGCTTTCCTGCAGGTATCACCCTGGATTTGGCGCTGCCTCCCCATCCTGGATCACTGGTGCCACTGGGATGCTCAGCCCATGGGCCACGTGGTACCTGAATCCCACAGGAGACAGCAGTGGGCTGGGAAGCCTGTGGATGCTTTATAAATCCTTCTAGTCATTTCCAGTGGCTGGCAAGCTCCTCCGGGCACAGGGCCAGGCCCTTGCGAGCGTCCGGGAAGGATGCGGCTGAAACGCAGCCACGCAGCCTCTCACAACAGGAAGCTCAGGGACCCAAACCCCTCGGAGCCAGGAGTGTGGAAATGCAGCAGAAACCACCTGGGTTCTTGGTTAGGATGGTTCCCCTGGTCCTGTCGCTGGCCCGCTCACAGCTGGGATGTGCTGCCGCTCTGGCCCACGTTCTGGTGCATCCTGTTGTCCCCTCCCAGCTGGATCACGAAATCATGGGATGGTTTGTGCTGGAGAGGAACTTAAAACTCATCTCATTCCACTCCCCTGCCCTGGGCAGGGACACCTTCCACTAACCCAGGGTGCTCCAACCTGGCCTTGGACACTTCCAGGGATGGGGCAGCCACAGCTTCTCTGGGCAAAGCTGTGCCAGGGCCTGCCCACCCTCCCAGGGAAGGATTTCTTCCCAGGATCTAATCTAAATCAGATCTGTGTGGTCATGCTCCTGAACAATGCCAGCTTGTACCAAGCCGTGAAATCTTTCCCGAGGGCCTCTGCCATTCCCAGGCAGCTCCTGGTGTGCTCCCGGCAGAGGCCGGGAGAGCCACATCAAGCAGCTGAATTCCCTCCCTTCCCAGTGTCATTCCATCTTCAGGAGCTGATTTATTATTAGCAACAAGCAGCAGCGTGGCACGGGCTGCAGGGAGCGTGTCAGTGCCCTCAGGTGTGCCCTGGTCGGGGAGCTCTGTGTCCCCCCGGGCGCTGCCATTGGCGGTGACATGGCAAATGTCACCCTCGGGCCCGCCAGGAGAGGGACCGCTGGTGGCTGCGGGGTGGGAGAGCAAGGGCAGGACACGGCTCCTCTCCTGGGGACAGGGACAGCGACAGGGACAGTCCCCCAGGGGACCTGCCGGACACCGCGCCGGGGATGACGATGCTGGAATTCCTCTCTCCGGTCCCGCACGGATATTTCCCTGTTTTCCTCCGTTTCCTCCCGCCGACGCTCAGCACCTCGGGGAGGAGAAACGGAGGGTCCCAAGGGGTGGGATCAGTCCCCGCCGTCCCCGCACCGCCCCCCCGGGGGGACAAAGCCGGGACCCACCGTGGAGTGGACAGCACATCTCGGGGACCCCCGGCAGCCGCGGGGTGGACCCCGGTGACACCGAGGGGACGGTCCCCGCTCCCCCCGCCCCCGGGGCCACCTGCAGGCGGGGGGCGGGGGCCGGTGCGGGCGGAGCTCCCGCAGCCCGGCCCCGCCTCGTAAGAAACTTTCCGTCGGCGCCGGGCGCTCGGCGGGAGCCCGGAGCGGGGCCGGGGCTGCAGCGGGAGCCGAGCCGGGCGGGCCCGGCCCTATGGGCAGCGGCTGCCGGCGGTGCGGGGCGGTGCGGGGCGGTGCGGGGCGCTGCCCGCGGCCATGTCCGCCGGGGCTGCACCTGCGGCGGGCGCCGAGCGGGACCCGGAGCGGGGCGGCGGAGGCGGCGGAGGCTCCGCGGGGGCGGCAGCAGCGAAGGGGGATCCCGGGGCTCCCCCCCGGAGGAAGAAGGCCCGGGCGAACTCCCTGCGCAGGGCTTTCAGCTGGCTGCGGGGCCGCCGGAGGCAGCCCAAGGACGGCGGCACCGCGGGAGGCACCGAGGGACCAGGTGAGGAGCGGCCGGGGAGGTGGCCACGGTGGCGCTTAAGGAGGAGCCGCGGTGGTGGCTGGGGAGGTGGGCGAGGAGCGATCGGGGTGGTGGTGGGCGAGGAGTTGTCGAGGTGGTGGCCACGATGGTGGCTAAGGAGGGGTCACGGTGGTGGCCGCGGTGCTGTCGGGGTGGTGGCGGTGTTGAGTGGTGGCTGTGGAGGTGGGCAAGGAGGCGCTGGGGTGTGGTGGCCAAGGGGTGTCAGGTGGTGGGCGAGGAGTGTGGTGAGCGTGGTGGCCGTGGAGGTGGGCAGGGAGGGGTCTGGGTGGTGGCTGAGGGGTCATGGCAGTGGCCAAGGAGGAGTCACAGGGGTGGCCATGGAGGTGGGGAAGGAGAAGTATTGGACATGGAGGAGACCTGAAAGTGGTGGCCAAGGAGGGGTTACAGTGGAAGAAGCCAAAGAGGGTTGAGGCCATGGAAGTGGCCAAAGAAGGGTCATGGTGGTGGCCAAAAAGGAGTTGAGGTGGTGGCCATGGGGATGGCTAAAGAGAGGACACAGCAGTGGCCAGGGAGGGGCAGAGGTGCTGGCCGTGGTGGCAGCAGAAGTGGCTGAAGGGGGTGAAGGAGGTGGTAGCCCTGGTGGCCGTGGGGGCTGTGCCAGCTGTGGTGACCAGCGCTGTGGTGGCAGCAGGCCGGATCCGGCAGTCCCTGGTGTGATCTCGCCCCTGCCCCGAGGGCTGGTGCCGGTTCACTGGGTAGGTTCTCTCTCCGCTGAGTCAGAAGGTCACTGGGGCTGAGGGAAATCTGGAGGGACGCCAGCCACTGCCTCCTCCTTCCCCTCCTCCTCTTGGGCAGGGTGTTTGCATGCTCCAGGTGTGGCCCTTCCTGCCCCAGATATGGCCCTCACCCCGTCTGTGGGTGCTGCCTCCACAGCCCGGCCACGTCCCTGCCACCTTGACTGGGACAATCCTGCGGTGGAAGGTGCTCCAGGTGCCCCTCTCTGTGCCACCCCAGGGCCACGTTCCAGGGGATCTGTGTGCTCAGCGATGGGGTGGTGGCGTGTCTGGTCATGCTCGCCTCCTCAGCGCGCTCAGTTTGCAGCGCTGGTGTCCCAGGAGGCGGCAATCACTGGAGGGATCACCCTAAAAATGCTCAGCCTCTCCCACCCCACGCCGTTGGGGACGCCATCCCTGTCCTGCCGCTGCCCTCCCTGCAGGCACCTCTGGCAGGGACATGTCCGTGCTTTTGCCGAGGGAGAGGCCCCTTGTGCAGCACCCAAGTGCAGCAGGATGCTGTCGGCTGGGACTTTCTTCCTCGATTTGCCCCAGGGAGCGAATTTCCAGGCATCCAAGACCGCATGCAGGCACGTTTCCTGCTTGGAGGAGCACACGGAGATCCGTGATAGGAGAGGAGTGGCTGTGGAAAGGCAGGAGGGTCCTGGGAAGAGGCTGAGCTCTTTCCTGAGCTGGTCCATCAGCTCCTGCCGTGTGTGGACGCCGCTGCCACGGCCCAACGCTGAAACCTGAGCAGAAAAAATGAGATGTGCCGGAGCATGTGATGTTCCTGTTGGCGGTGCAGGAACGCCCCCAAGCAGCTCTGCCAGCCCTATTTTTCCTTTTTTTTTTTTTTTTTTCTTTCTTTTTCCTGGAGTTGTAATGTTCACCAGCTAATCCTCAAAATGCGAAGTCACTGCCCGTCAGGGTGGCAGCTCTGGGACCTGCAGAGCATCCACCACGCTGTCCCTCCCAGCGCGCCCCGCGGCTCGTGCCAGCCGTGGATCCGCCACCACGTCGTTCCGTTAGATATCCCCGTGTGATAAACTGTGATTTGGCATCCAGGAGAGCTGCCCTGAGTGCCCACGCTCCGTGCTGGTGTTGGAGGGTTCGTGCAGTGCCCCAGCCCGGGCTGCGGGACCCTTCCCCTCCAGGCTGTGCTTTGGGCATCCCACGGGGCGGGAGGTGCCGCCTTCCCCCTGGTCGCCGCTTGCTCCGCGGTGTTCCAGGGGAAGCAGCGCTGATTTGTAGCACTTGCAGCTCGCAAGGCACGACTGAATCACCCTCCCTGTGCAATTCCAGTGTGGAGAGCACGCCAGGAACCCCTCCCTGCTCCGGTGCCTCCGGCCTCGCCGTGGCCACCAGCGTCCTCGGGACACCGCCAGCACGCACCGGGGTTAGCGGCGTCCTTCCCCGGGAGATGGGGGTGACACTTCCACACTTCCCTGCATGGTGGGGGTCAGGAGGCTGCAAGGGGGTGGTTTGGGCTGAGCTGTGGAGAGGGAAGGAGTGTCAGCTCCGGGTGCTTTCCGTGGGCGGATGTGGCCGCAGAGCCGAGTGCGGGAGCCGGAGGCATCGGCTGCGCCACACACGGCTCTGACCTGCCCGCAGGCTGCCTCGGCCTCGCTGCCCGCATCACGAGCCTTCCTGCAGCACGACCAGCTGGGAATTTGTCCAAACATCAGCCGGGAGAGGGGAGAGCTGCAGCAGGGCCTGGCAGGCTCTGGGTGCCCTCAGCTTTCCCCTGCGTCCACGTGGTGCCGGGGGGGGGTTTGGATCTGGCCTGTGACCTGGCAGTTCCCCATCATCCCAGCTCTTCTCACAGGTGGATTTGGTTGTGGAGGGGGGACCAGGTCACATCTGACTATCCCAGGTGTATCCCAGCAGTGGGGAGGGGGAGCAGGGTCTCAGGGTGGCTCAGAGGTGGGACAGAGTGTGCCCGTTCCGAGCCGGGTGCCGGTGAGGTCGGCATTGCTCAGCACTGAAATCACGGCCGAGGGAGGATGAGAGCATTTCCACTTCGGCTCAATCCCGTGGGTCCAGCTATCAGTGATCCCATCTCTGGCTGCCCAAACAGCTGAGCTGTGTGGAGGAAAGGCTCCCTAATCCCGCTCATGGGCGAGCGGCAGCCGCCTCTCCGGGGGGAACACCAGCGGCTCTGTGAGCGGGGGGGGGGGATGGCTCCATCCCAGCTGGAAGCACATCCTCTCCTGCTTCCTGACTGGATGCTCTGCCCTGTTTGCATGAATGGGCCCTGCTGGCTGCAGCAGGGCACATTTTTATGCCAGTGCAACTTTTTGCCACAGGATAATTCCCTCTGGGAGCTGTAAGCCCCCATCCTGGGGTGTGTGGTGGTTGCCAGGGTACCACCAGCCCTGGGCTGTTTTACCTGGGCACAGCCTGCCTGCTCCGAGCACCTCTGTGGCCCCATCCCCGTGGTGTCCCGGCACCTTGCCCTTCCAATCGTGTTTATTTCCACAATAACTTCGGGAGGCAGAGGAGTGATTAACCCCTGGGATGGGAACTGAGGTGGGGAGACCAGCTGGGCTGTACCAAAGGTCTAACACGGAGAAAGGAACTGGGGTGCTCAGCTATTCCCACTCCCCAAGCTGGATTTTTGGGTGCAGAGGTGTAAACTCAGGTCTGGGATTAAGGAAGGGCTGGTGCTGGGGTCCTGCTGCCTGCCAGTGGTTTTAGTCTGTTTTTTGGCCGCTGCTCTATCCGGCTTTCGCAACTTTCTTCTTAATTCCTTGATGAAGTAAAGGAATCGATGTTCCAGAAATATTAAATTAGGGTCGGCTTTTTTTTTTTTTCTTTTTTTTTCTTTTTTTTTTTTCCCCCCCTCTCCTTTTTGATGCCAGCTTAGTCCAGCAGCAGCGATTTCCCGACTGGGGCAGGGGAATAGTGATGTTAAAAATAAAGCTTTCAATGCTCACAGCTGCTTTGTAACAGCAGCAAGTGCTTGTTGGAACCGGGGCTTTGCCATGTGCGGGGTGAGCAGAGGGTGGAGGGACTGGGCTGGGGTGGGGATTGTGCTTTCTTTCTTCATGGAAAGGGTTGTTAAGCATCGTTAAGCATCGTTAAGCATCCCCGGGGGTGTCCAAGGAAGGACTGGATGTGGCACTCAGTGCTCTGGGCTGGGTGGCAAGGTGAGGATTGGGCACAAGCTGGACTCGGTGGGCTGGGAGGTGTGTTCCAACCTCAGTGACTCTGTGCTGGTGACACCACGGGGTGCTCGGGGTGCACGTGAGCCCTCCAGGAAATCTGGGGCCGAGCTGTCCCCGTGTGTTGCTCTGATAACAACCAAGATGTGAAATCTCCCCAGACACTTATTTCCTCCGTCCCCTGCTGCCTCGTGGCACTCGGTTTGCTGTAAACACGGGGCCTGTGTTTAGTCCTGAGCTTCTCAGCTCAAAGGAGAGGGGAGAGGGTGGCTGCCCCTGCACCTCCCGCACCCCGGGACCGTTCCCGTGCGTGCGTGGGAATGAGTTTGTTAATCTGCAGCAGGCAAAGAGTGACACTCCAGAAAATGTGAGCAGCAGGAATCCCCTGGCTGGCCTGGCCTGGCACCGGGGAACAAAGAGAGGTGTGTCTGCAACCACAGCTATTCCACCTGGAGACAACTGGAAGAATTACTCTTGAGAGTAACGTTCCATAAGATCCGATAAAACTATTTCAGCGGAGTCGTATTTCCCTGTGGAGGGAAGGTCTGATTTCATAAGACAATATCATCATTGACTTGGACTCCGGCAGCGATGGGAACATAAGCCGTTGGAAGGTGAAGAGCTGGGCAAGGATGAAGTGAAAAAGCGTTCCCCTGCCAGGCAGGAGCCGGAGCCTTGGGCTGCTCCCCGTGGCTCTCGCTGTGCGTGGATAAAATCCACCTCACCCCGAGCAGGGAGCTGGGCTCCCTCCACCCCTGCGGGCTGGAGCCGGACCTGTCATCGGCAGAGCCGGCCTGGACTCCGGCTGGAGCAGGAAATCATTTGAAACCCTTCTGGTTATGTATTTCTGTTAATGATTGGGGATCTCAAGTGGGGTTTTTGTGTTACCTTTGCCTCGCTGAGCTTTACTTCCCCGTGAAGGGAACAAGGGCTGAATTCCTTTCTCATTCAGGCAGCTCAGCTCCCACTCTGTGTTTGCTCGGAGACGGCGTCGGGTTTAGAAAACACCAGAAGGAAGGGATGAAACACCAGGAGGGGTGGGTAGAACTCCAGGAGGGAATGAATCCATCCCCTGTGCCAGCACAGAGGGGTCCCCAGGCCCGGGCTGGCTGTTGTGACTGCAGGAGTGTGTGACTTTGGAGCCATCAGATGTGCTTGGAGCGGTCACACTGTGTGACCAGATCTGTATCTCAGCAGCAGCTTCTCCTCCCTCCCACTCCAGCTCTTATCAGAGTTCTCTCAGTGAATAAAACTGGGGATTTCTGGCCTGGAGAAGAGATTCTGCCTGGAGCCAGCATCTCTTGTTCTAGTTCCCCATTTTCACCATTCACTCCACAGCTGGGTGTGCTGGGGAAGCTGCGAGTTCTCCCCATCCTTCCCTTCCCCTTTGGGCTCTACTGAGGCTCTAACACAGAGCAAGGAATTGGGGTGCTCAGTTGTTCCCACTCCCAGGCTCCCTGAGCTGGATTTCTGGGCACAGTGATGCAAACCAGGGATGAAGGATGAGAGTGGGTTTTACGGGGGGGTTGTGTCCCAGAGGTGCAATGGGGTGGGTCTGTGGGGATGCTGCAGCCCCCCATGCTGCTCTCAACCCCCCAAATTCAGCAGGGACTGAAACAGGAGGCCCAGGAGGAGCTGAAGCTGGCGCTGGATTCCACGTGGCAGTGAGTTACCCCATCACAGTTGTTCCAGCTCGGAGAAGCCACCTGATATTTTTGGCACACGTGGGCTTTGCTGGGTTCCTGGGGCTCAGCTCCCTCTCAGAGCCCCCCCAACACATCCCAGGCTGTGGCTGGGGGCGGTGACACTTCGGTGCTGGCGGTGGCTGTGTTTGCCTGGCAGGTGCTGGCACGGAGGGCGTCTGTTTTGGGAGTGGAGGGGGAAGTGTCTCCCTGTATCTGGGGCAGTCCAGGCTCTCTGTTTTCTTCCAGGGAGAGAAGTAAAAGTGCTTTGCTGGGAGAGTTGTTTTTTGTGGCTGAAGAAGAGCCCACTGTGGCACCAGGCAGGGGGGCTGAGCAGCACGTGGGGGGGTCACATATCCTGTTTTGGAGCTGCTGTGTGGGGATGGATATCCAAGGGATGCCCAGGAGGTGCTGGGCACTGGGAGAAGAGCCATCCCAGGCTGGAGATGCCCTGGGCTGACCTGACTCCAGCAACCCAGGGAAAAATCATCTTCCTGTGGGCAGAGACCTGTGTCTGTGGCAGTTGTGACCGTGACCTTCTTAAATCCCAGCTGCCCCAGGATGGGATGGCTGACCCTTGAGCTGGGTATGGCCACTGATGGGAGACAGGGAATAGTTTCCTACTGGATCTCCCCATTCCCTTACCAGCTCCAGCAGCAGACAGGGCAGCAAATCACAGGGACACTGGTACAGCCATGTCTCCGTAGCACAAGACTGTCCCTGCCCAGCTGAGCATGCCCTGGGCACCCAACCAAGCTGGTGAGGAACTGAACCATCAATATTTCCATTGCGGAGGAGGAGACTGAAGTCCAAAGATTAATTCAGTGCCGATCACCTTGGGAGGTCAGGACAAAGCTGCTGGTTGATCTTTAATTTTTTTCCTTTCTTTTTTTTTCGCACCACCTCCCCAGTTTTGTGCCTTTCCCACAAAAACCCTCCTTCCTATTTATCGCAGCCTTTGATGAATCACCTAAGGAACATAAACACTGCCAGCAGGAATTGCCCACCACTGCCTGCCTGGCTGACCCCTCCCTGCCCTCGCAGCGTTTAATGTTCTAATTAAAAATCAGGAGGGAAAAGCTGGGCTTCCGAGGGGGCAGGCTGGCGTTCGCCCTTGGGAAGGGGCCATGGCAAGGGCTTGTCCGGGCGGCTGTTGGAGCAGCAGTGCCTGCGCACGGAGCTGCTCGTCCCCCGCCAGCCGTGACCATCTCGGGGGCAGGGGCTGGAGCGGGGAGAAGCCGAGGTGCGCCCGGGGACGGCACGGGAAGGTGCCGGCAGTGTGAGCCACGTCCTCGTGACTTGCCCCAGAGACAGGAGTGGCCGTGGGGAGGGCGGCGGGGGGTTAACACCCACCGGCGGCTGCGTGGGCGCTGGCATGTGGGTGCTCGCCCCGAGTTTGGGCAGCGGCCGGACCCAGCCCGTGCCCTCGGGCGCTTTGCCCCAGCCTTGGAAGTCCTGTTCTAGTCCTGGCCGCGCTGTGCCGGGCTCGGCTGGGGTGTCCCCATAGGCGCGGGACCCCCAAAACCCCCGAGTGGGGGGTCGTAGCCGCGGTTGTTGGAGCTGTGCTCGGGGACAGCCAGGCGTGTTGGCGGCTCGGTGGAGCTTGGCAAAGTCCAGAAGAGAGGTGGGAGCGCGGCTGGCGGCGAGTGCCATGCCCGGCTACCCCGATGCTCAGCGATGTTTGCGATGCGGGGCGGGGGGAGCTCTCCCTTTGCCCGCTCAGCCTCTCTGTATCACCCAGGCATCCCTGCCGGAGGGATGGGGCTGGGAGGGTGCTGTGGGATCTCCGACGGGTGATTCCGGCAGGCCCCTCCTCTCTCTGCCTGTACCATTGGCTCCGGCACAGCCGCCTGCGAGCGCGCTGAGCTCCGCCGGGGCCGGAGGGATGGGAGCCGGCGGCTGAGCGCCGTCGTCTGCCGGGGCCGCCCGGGCCACACCGGAGCCCGCCCGGCTCCGCGATGTAGCACCGCGGTCCCCTCCACCCGCCCGCGGTGGAGGCGAGAGCGGCCTCATGGGCAACGCGCACCGCAAAAGGAGCCCGGCGGGCGCCAAGCCCGGCTCCTCCTGGCCCTTCGGCCGCGCCGGGAAGCCGAGGGCAGGTAGGAGCCGTGGGGATGCCGGGGGAAGGGGCGCGGGGGGGTCCCGGCTCGGTGACTTTTGGGGAAGTTCGCCACCTCGATGTGGGGGCTCGCCGGGACTCGGGGGGGCTGCGGGTGCAGGCTTCTCCCTGCCCTCCCTGTGCTGGGGGGGCAGGATCAGACCCCCTGACGCCAGTAACGGAGCTGGGGAGGACCCTCCGGCTGCAGGCAGGGGCTGTGCTGACACGCCGGGGACCGGCCAAGGGCTGGCCGGCGCTATCGGGACGGGATCAGCTGAATTAGTTACTGATTTGTTTTTCCGAGTGGGATCCCAGCAGTTACAGCGCTGGCGGCGTCACCTTCCTCCCCAGCCCCCTCCCATCCCCTGCCTCGGTTCCCTTCGCTGCGCCCTGGGGAGCACCGGGCTGGATCTGGGAGTGTCTGCAGGGAGCACTGGGCTGCTCCCCTCCATGTTCGTCACCTCCCTGCGCGAGTCTGTCTGTCTGTCTGTCCGTCCACACACCGATCCCTCCACTGCCTGGTGCTCTGGCTCCACGGATGCCGCTGGAAAGCCCAGGAGGAGGCATGGGGCAGGGCGAGCTCTTTCCTGCAGGGAGGAGGAGTAGGGGAAAGGGTCCCACGCCAGCCTGGACCCACATATGGAACCATCAGCCCCGTGGGGTGAGCTCCCTCCGTGGTTCCTCCATCAGAACAGGGTGATGCCAATAGGGAAGATCCCTTGCAGTAACATCATCCCCATCCTGGGGTTTCTGATTCCCCCACTGATGTCACTAAACTGTCCCTGTGTCCCCAGCTCGGCCTCAGCCAAGCAGGAGATTTGACAGGCGTGTGGCAGAGGGGGCTGGGGTTGTAGGAGTGGGGTTAGCAGGACCATGGGGGGGTAACAGGACAGTTTTCCCCTGCCATCCCTGCGGGATCCTGGCCCCATCATCCCTCCTGCCCTCGCTCTGTTTCCCTCAGTCTTTACAGTGAGCAGCCGCCCAGGGGCGTGAGCCGAGCTATCCACAGGGTAAACAGGGTCTGGAATTAACTCCACACGGGCCTGGGGAGTGCCACGCTGAGCAAAACTGTCCCAGAGAGGTGGGGGCTGGGGTGGGGACACCCTGCCCAGGGAGAGGGGGCCAACAGCATCCACTGGGCACCTGGGGAAACTGAGGCAGGAGAGTCCATGGCCGTGCAGGGACCGCAGGCTCTCCACTGTCCACCTCTCCTGCAGGCTGGCTGCAGGCTCCTCTCTGCCATCGTCATCCTCTTGTGACCTCCATGCGGGAAGGGCTCAGTGCCACCGGACAGGGCCTGCTGCAGCCGCATCCCTGGCGTATCCTCACCTTTTCCATGTGGCATTCCCATCCAGGCCTCCGTCTCCTCTCCATCCCCTGCCAGCCTCGAGTGCCCCTTGCCAGTCCCTGAGCCAGGACCGTGCCACCGCTGCCCCTTCCCCGGGGCTGGCCGGGAAAAGCCCTGCTCCGTTCTGGACGCCCCGAAACGGGCGGGATGTTGGGACCACACAGCTCCCGGGAGCCGAGGGCTGGCGCTTGGGGCCGAAGGCCGTGGGGTGGAAGGTGCTGAGAAAACATGGGGCGAGTTGTGTTTGTTCTCTGCGAGGGCTCCATGGCAACGGCGCGGCGGCCACAAAGCCAAAGAATTTGCATTGTGTCGCTTCAGCATTTCGGAGGGCGCAGCCGGGATCGCCGGCTGGGGGCAGGGTGTGCCGGCACCCGCCGGGCGGGCCCCGCCGGCAGCCCCGTCTCGCCCTGGGAGACCCCCGGTGCTGCCGGATTTTGGGCTGCAGGCTAATTGCATATGGCAGGCAACTGGACCAGTGTGCCCCAGTTGCTGTCTGTTTAGTGACTGGAAGTGTAGGTTTGGCCCTGCTGTGCCCATCGCTGGTCTGTCAGGCCCAGGCTGGCATCAGCAGATGCCTTGGTGCCTGTGCCACGTGTGGAGTGGTGTGAGCCTTTGGATCCAGAGGAGTTGGAGCAAGGATCCTCAGGGACAGGGTGGGCAGGCAGGAGCACTGCTGGGGGCTCTGGGATGGCTCTGCCTTGGAGCAGCGATCCCCAGGGACAGGGTGGGCAGGCAGGAGCACTGCTGGGGGCTCCGAGATGGCTCTGCCTGCTGCTCCCTGCCTGAGCCTCCCCACTCAGCCCCACCAGTGCCAAACACACACACCCTGACCCCATGCTGGAGCGGGGCCTGGCTTGCTCCAGGTGCATCCCTGGCCTCTCCTTCCCGGATTTGTCCGTGGCAGGAGCTGCCGGGGAAGGTCCTTGAGCAGCAGAGAGGCTGAAGCCTTCTTATCACGTCCTTATCGGGACACCCCGCCGGGCCCTGCTGAGTCAGGGCAGAGGAACGTGGCGCTGGGCCAGGCTGTGCCCCGCGGAGTCAGCGGGGATGTGGCCAACGGAGAGCTCTGGGTGTGGGATCACCCAGCACCCACCTTCCCACCCGTGGGCTCTGGGGTGGGTTGTAGCGCCAAATCGTGGAATCGTGGAATGCTTTGGGTTGGAAGGGACCTTAAAGCTCCTCTCATTCCAACTCCCCCCACCATTAGCAGGGACACCTTTCACTAGACCAGGTCGCTGCAAGCCCTGTCCAACCTGGCATTGAACACTTCCAGGGATGGGGCAGCCAAATGGCCCAGGGGGGCAGGTTTGGGGGGCTGTGTGGCCCTGAGGTTTCCCAGCGGCAGCACTTGAGCATCCCGGCAGCTCCAGCTCCTGCTGGGCAGCTCTGGGGTGGGCCGAGCAATTCTGGGCTCTTCCTCCTTCACAGCCACTCTCCGTGCCAGACCCACGCTGGGCCGGCTCCGCAAACACCCGGGGGAGCGGAAAAGGGCAGGGGCCCAGCCCGGCGGGGGATACACCGTGATTTACACAGGCGCTTTCTCCAGGCACACCGGCCGGCATCCTGCTGTATATGGGATATCTGAGCCCTTCCCGGTGTCCCCTCCTGCTCCTGGAGCAGGGGAGGAGGTGATCTGCGGGTGTCCCGGGCAGGCAGTTGCTGCAGCGCTCGGCTCAGACAAGCCGTGCCGTGCCCTCTTGGCACATGCCCTGTCACCGAGGGGCAGGGATGGGATTTGCCCTTGGGCTGTGGGTTATCCCCCACCCCGTTTTGGTGGCAGCCCTGTTTCCACCTGACACCTTTTCTCCCATCATCTCTCTGATCCCGCATCGCCGTGTCCATCCCAATCCCCCGTGGAGGATCAGCGGCCCCTCGGCATTCCCGCGGGTGGGAGCGGGGTTGGGCGCTGCCCGCGGGACGGTGGATCCGTGCACGGAAAAACCTGCAACGTCTTGTCCTTAATCCGTCCTCCTGGATTTGCTCCTTCACGGAGCCAAGTTCCTGCTGCGACGGGCAACGCCTGCCATGTGAGCAGCACCTGGGCACCCTGCAAACACGCCGGGCATGACGGCACGCGCCGTGGGACGCAGCCAGCCCCGGGCACCGCGGCGGGAACCGCGCAGGCGCCGCCGCCGCGTCCGTGGGAGGTGGAGGACACGGAGCGAGGGGGATCAGGGAGCGACAGAGCTCTGGACTTGCAGGGAGGAGGTGCTGGTGGCCTGTCCCCGGCCGTAGGTGCCACTGGTGGCCCCGTGTCACTTTCCAGGCCCTGCCTGTGGCCTTTTCCTGCCCCGCACGCCCCATCTGGGATGTTCCCGCCCGTATCCAGCTCCTGGCCGGGGAAGGTTGTTATTTGCCTTCAAACCTGTTTGGTGGCTTCTCTCGGGAGGGGACGAGCGCGGGGTGGGGACGTGGTGGGATAGGCTGTTACAGGGGCTGGGAGTGAGGCACAGCTGGGCACTGGGGTGGTCCTGCCCCCCTCTGCAGCACTGCCACCCCCCCGGGCTTCTGCCAGACCCCCACCCGGGGTCTGTGATAACACAGGGAGGAGGAGACGCTGCGTGTCACTGCAGGGCCGGCTGTGGGGCAAGTGTGGGACAGCAGCGAGGTCAGGGCCTGTTGCACAACCCCGTGTGCTCCTGCCATGGCAGCAGCCGTGGCTGGAGGCGACTGCAGCCACAACTCTGCTCCGAGCAGGAGTTCACCCCGCGCCAGCTCCTTCGCTGGGGCCCGGTGGCTCACCGAGACAACACCGGCCAGTTTTCTGCACTGTGATTTAGAGGAAGAACAAACGATCCAAGTTTGTTTTCCCAGCTGAATTAATTTTAGTTCAGCCTCTGCGTGGGATCGTGTTTGAGAGCCGAGCCAGCGGCGAGGGTCGGGTGGTGTTTATTTGCGTGGTGGAGATGTTTTCCTGGCTGGAGCAGCAGCCCCCTGAGGGTGGCCGAGGGCAGGCTGGCAGTGGGAGGCTGCACGGCCAGAGCCACCGTAAATATTATTGTGCTCTTATCCTGCCTGGAGGGAGCACGGTCCTGTGGTGTGTCCCAGGGTGTGGATCCTGTGCAGACACAGGGATCTGGGGAAAAACAGTGGCTGGGCTGGTTGTCTGCAGGGATGCTGCGGCCCCCCCAGCCCCCCTCAGCAGCTCTGAAGGTTGGGGTGCAGAGGAACAGAGGGACAGGATGGAGTCCCTTCCAACTCGGAATATTTGGTGATTCTGTGATACTGGAGCAGAGTGTGGGGGCTGTCTCAGCCGTGGCAGGTTCCATGTCCTGATTGCTCCATGGGGCTCTCGGGGATGGGGTTCCTAGTCCACCCCATTAGTGTTATCCATCCTCATGGCATCTGCAAGCAACTGGGGGGCAGAGCAGTCCCCAAAGCCTGGGCACACACCTGGATGCAGCGTGGTGGGAAGGAGCCCCAAAGGGGTGGGAGAGCACCAACCCCGTGGGGCAGGGGGGTTTCTTGCTGCCCGCTGCACTGCCCTGGCTTCCCCGAGAAGGGAGACAAAGGCTCCATCCCGCTGAGCTGCAGGACACAGGCGGGCTCCCCTGGGGACCTCCCAGCCCCTTCCCGCCTGCCTGCCAGCTCCCCCCTCCTCCCCATTTTTCTCCGGTGAGTCAGTGGTGGTGAAGGGGCGGGCAGGGAGCTGCTGCCTGTTCCCTGCCTCCTGCTGCTGCCTGTTCCCTGCTTCCCTGCCTCCCGCCGCAGGACCCGCCGCGGCCGCGCGGGGAGCAGGCAAGTCGAGGCAGTGCCGAGCAGGCAGAGATGGATGTTTGCAGCTGAGCCCGGCCAAACCTGCTGCCTGCAGGAGGCACAGGCCTGGCCAGGAGGGGGACAGGGGCTGGGGTTTTCTCCTCTGGCTCTCCCCAGGTGAGGAGCAGCATCGTGGGAGCTGGGCTGGCACCGTGTCTCACTTGCAGCCTCGCTGGTCCAGGGATGAACAGCCCTGTCCGTGTTTCTGTGGGATCTCAGCTCTGCTATCTCCTTTGTGCAGCCCTTCCCGTTCCCACCCCTGTGCCTCCAGCTCTGCTCTGCCAGCACAGAGAGGAGCAGGAAGAGCTGAAGGAGAGGTGCCTGGGGTTCCCTGTCCCTTCCTATCACTGTGCCTTGCTGCAGGGATGCTTTGTTGCCTCCACACCGTCCCTGTCACAGGTAGCAGCAGATACCAGCTGGGATTCAGGGAGACCATCCTTGAGAGAGTGCTGAGAACCCTCTGGCTCCTTCTCTGGGAGAATCCCGCTGCCACATGTGGACGAGGCACGTGTGTCAGCTGAGCCCGGAGGGGATGGGGTGATCCAGGATGTATTGCAAGGAATGCACAAGCACAAGGGCCGGGACACCAGCCCGACCGGGCGTGTTGCTGCCGGCACCAGCTGCAGCTGCAGCAGCTTCCCCAGCCCACCGAGAGACCTGCAGCCTCTGCCACAGGATCAGGGCTCTCTCCCTCCTGGATTCCCCCTCTTTTCATGTCCTGTTTGTGTCGGGTTTCGCTGTGTGTTGACAGAGCCGGGGGTGAGGCCGGCTGGGTGAGGATGATGCGGTAGCGAAGGTCGCAGGGAGTGGGAGGGGAAGTGGAGGCTGCTCTTCGCACGCTGCCACAAGGCTCCTCCGTGGCCAGGATAATCCCAGCTCTACCCTGGATTATCCTTTGGGAGATTGCAGGCAGCCATGCTGAGCTCTTCCTGTCCCGACTGCAGGGAGGGGGACACAGTGAGGGATGTTCTCGAGGTCCTTTGTGTCCTCATGGGCAACAGGCCACAAGAGGGAAGGTGGAGCAGGGACAAGGCGTCTTCCAGCACCTGGTAATGTCCTCACAGCCCTGGGAGCAGCTTCCATGCGTGCTGCCATCAGCAGATCCACAGGGCTGAAGCTCAGCTGTGCCTGGGCCCTGCTCCAGCAGCACAGGGGGGACTGTCCACCTTCACTGCAGGGGCTCCCAGAGCTCCTGGTGCCATGAAGGGGCATCCCAAGTGCAGCCCCGTCCATGCAGGCAGAGATGGAGGGCTGGACCCTTCCCTTGGAGCTGGGAGCAGTGTCCCTGGGCTGCCACCAGCCATGGCCCTCGCTGGGCTCGTGACGGGCTGCCCAGAGCGGAGAGGGCAGTGCTCAGCCCAGCACGTGGCTGCTGGCTTTGTGCTTCCTCAGCCCTTTCATTATGTCCCTTTTCCACTTGTGCTGTGGAAAGAGCCGGGGAGCGTCTGTGCAGCCCCCGGCACCTTCTGGGTGAGCGCGGGGGCAGCGGGGCCGATCCTGCCCGTGCTGGGGCAGGCACTGGGGCAGGCACGGCTGGGGGTGCTGCTGGGGTTTGGGAGTTGTTGGCCACGGAGGAGTTCTGGGAAAGAAATCCTTGCTGAGCCCGGCCCTGCCTGGCTGGGAACACAAAGGTGCCCTTGACAAGGTCAAGCTGTGCCTTGGGCTGCACAGTCACTTCCTGGGGTCTGCTGGGACCCTGCGTTGGGTGATGCTGCTCTGTCTGCAGCCCAGACCTCTGTCCTGATGGAGTAAACCCTGGGCACAGACTGTGGAGAGCTGGCAGGGCAAGGAATGGAGGGTTTGACAGGTTGGCTCCCAGCTGGCATGGGGACACAGCTGCCTGCTGGCTGCTGCTCTTCACCTTTTAGGATGAAACGCTTGTAAAGGAGGGGAACGGGGCCGATTCCCAAGATGGCACAGGGTTCCCTTGCTCCGCTGCCCCAGGATCATGGAGCAAATCCATGGTGGGGACCATCAGTGCCAGGGCTGTGCCAGTGCTTGACCGTCCGGCATTTCTGCCCCTGCCTTACGTGCCCCCGTGCCAGCAGCTGGAGCTACTGGTTAGACTGGTCTGAGACCTGGCTCTACCCCTGCACTGCCAGCCCTTGTGACCGTGACGTGTCCCTAAGGACAAACACCCTTTGCCCCAGCATGGCTCGTGTCCCCCTGCTCTGGGCTGAGCTGTGCCAGGAGCTGGGGGGGGCTGTGCTGGGCACCATGTCCCTGGGGGCACTGGGGATGGGCAAGGAAGGGGAATGCCAGCCCTGCTGTCTGTGCTGTGTCATATCCCAAGGGCTGGTGCTGGCCGGAGGAGAAGCCTCCCAGTTCTTCCCAGTTGCGGAAACGAGCAACTGGTTTGCGGGGAGCAGGGTCCCGGGGGGCTGCGAGAAGGGGAAATCGGGGAAATCCTGGCAGCGAGCCTGCAAGAACAGATCCCTGTGGTCCGTGCCGTGCGTGGAAGGAGGCGGGAGAGCCGGGGGAGCGAGCGGGAGGCCAGAGGAGGGGCCCCCGCTCTCCTTCTCCCGTGACCGAGGAGCGCGGTGGGCGCAGCCGGGGCTGTCCCCTCCTGCCACCGCGTAGCCGTCCCCGGCTCGGGCTTCTCCCCGCTCGGAGGCAGCTGCGCCGGAGGAGCCTCTTTTGCCTGGCCGAGCATCCTCCCGCCGTGCGGATGAGGACGGAGGGAGGGAGGTGGGGACTGCCGGCATCCGCCTCGCCGGCCACAGCACAATAGGCTGAGCGTCTTTTTGGGGGCGGCGGAGCCCCCCTTCTCCGGGGACCAGAACCCTCTCCCCGGCCACCATGGTGGTTTTCATGGGCAGGAACCTCTCCTCCCTTCTGGCTTTCTTCAAGAAGAAGGGTGAGTGAGCAGCTGGGAGGGAGGGAGGGATGGAGGGAGGGAGCAGCGCCTTGTCCTTACACAACCCCTGCCCGCCAGGACCCCCGCTGGTCACCCGCAGCGGGCAGGGGGGCTGCCATCCCCGGGGGAGGGCAGGGAAGGTCACCCCAACCCTGGCCTCGCCCGTTGGGAAGTTAATGGAATAAATCACAGCGCTCCTCTCTCCACAAGGCAGCTCCGAGCGTGTTTGGGGAGGTGTCAGGCGAGGGGCTGCTGAAACTGGGGAGGGAAAGGGGTTTAGGAACATGATGGTGGGGGGGGCTGTGGGTGTCTTGTGTCTCCTGCAGGGACCCTGCAGCAGCACAGGGGACCTGTGTGGCCCCAGGCCCTGCCAGGGCTGGCCGTGCCCCCGTGCCCGTGGGTGCTGGCAGAGGCAGGGGCCGGCATGGCGGCAGGGAGGGCGGCTCCATTGTTCCAGGCCTGCTCCTTTGTGTGCTGGATGGAGTCAGAGCACGGCTGCCTCGCTGCCTGGCCGGGCTGGCAGTGAGGGGATAGGGGACGTGGGGGACACGGGGGACGAGGGGATGCGTGTGTGGCACCGGCGATGCTGAGCAGCAGGTGCCCATGGCCCCGGGGTGCTGCTGCCAGCCCCGACGGTTTCCTGTGCTCGCCCTTCCCTTCCTCAGCCTCGAATTGGGTGGGTTTTTTTCTGGGCAGGGAGAGTTGGAGGCTTTGCTGGGGCAGGAGCAGGCAGGGCTGTGCCTCGGTGCCGCAGTGCCCTGGCTGGGTGGTGCCAGGGCAGCCCCCCCGTCGTGGGCACCCCAAGGTGCTAGTGATGGTTGTGGGGAGGGGGCTGTGAGTGGGGAGTGAGGGCTCTGTGCTGCCCCAGGCGTGGCAGATGGGGTGTCCAGCACGCTGTGGGGCTCAGAGCAGGGATTTGGGTCCTGTGGGGTCTCTGCAGCTGGTTGTGCCTCAGTTTCCCTTGTCTGTGCAGTTCCCAGCTGTGGGATGGGCATGGGGTGAGCCCCTGCTCTGGGACTGATGAGCAAGGCCTGGGAATGACGCAACGCTCCGAAGGGAAAGTCATCATCTTCCCATCCACATTTAATCCCCCCAGTTCAGCCTTTCCTCCGCTCCGCTGGCCCCGGCCCCACACAACTCCCTCCCTCATTTGCCCCTAACCAAGGCGCTGGGGAGGAGGGTGGTCCCATACCCAGCACAGCTCCAGCCAGTGGGGGGAAAATCCATGGAGACAGCCCGGCTCCAGCGCATCGACCGGCCGGGCAGAGCCGGGGGATAGGATTTCTCCGTTTGGGGCTGGGCAGGGTAACGTCATCCTGGGATGGTTGTCATCGCCCAGCTGCATCCCGTGGGTGAGGGTGCCTCGGTGGGAGCAGGGCTGTGCCCCCCCAGCCGAGCTGACCCCCCCTGTGCCCCCGCAGGCGCTGCCAAGGGTGAGGGTGAGAAGCGGCTGAGTGTGCAGTACACGGCGGGCGAGGAATGTCCCGACAACGTCTTCTTCCCCAGCACGCGGCCCCCGCACCTGGAGGAGCTGCACAACCAGGCTCAGCAGGGGCTGAAGTCCCTGCAGCACCAAGGTGGGTGTCCCCCAGCCCTGGGGGCAGCTGGCTGTCCCCAGCTCCTGGCTGGCCGGGCTTTGTGGGCGGCGCGATGGGACTGACCGGAGTCCAGCGGTGCCTGGGGGTGTGCAGGGGGCACTGCCAGCTCGGCAGCTGCTTCCCTGCCTGGGGGCTCTCCCCGTGGGATTTACCTCCTGCCTTCCCTCCACAGAGAAGCAGAAGCAGACCAAAAGTGCCTGGGACCACGGGGACACCAGCAGCCTCCAGGTGAGCCCTGCCGGGGAGGCCCCTCTGCCTTGTGGTGCTCTTGGGGGTGTCCCACGGGTGAGGGGACACAGAGTGTCTCCTCTGTCCCCCAGGTGGTGCTTGGGGTCAGACAGGGAACCAGCCAAGGTGGCAGGACCATGTCCAGGGGGGTTGTTGGGCGAGAAGGGGCTGTGTGTCCCTTGGTGTTGTCCCCTTTGCCCCATAGTGAGCCACTGTCCCTGTCTTTGGCCTCGACACTTTCTGCTCTGTGGGGCTCTGCTGGGGACCCCCACCTTTCCTGCATCCTTTCATCCCTCTATTCCTGTCCCACTGGTGTCCCCTGGCAGGGAGGGGAGGGATGGCACGATAGGGGTTGTTGGCCATATCCAGCCCGGTGTCTGTGCCCCTCCCCAGCTGCTGACGAGGAGAAACTCCACTCCCTTGGCTGAGCTGGGCTTTGGTGTGTCCCTGGGCTCTGACCCCGCTGCCAGTGCCTCACCCACCCATGTTTGCTCAAGCCACTGCCTCCCACTGGCTCTTGTCCCCCTTAACCCCTTGGAAGCAGGGCCTGGAAACTGGAGTGGGCAGAGCCACTGGGATAACAAGGTGGAGGGGTCAGGATGTGTCTCATCCCGACCTCTGCCTGTGCCAAGGGATGGTTTGGAGGGGTGGGAACACTGGAAGCTGTGCCTGACACGGGGCTGTGCCCATGGTGGCACACGAGTGCCGGGGATCCCCAGGCTGACTGCATCCCTCCCTGCCTGCCTGTCCCTGTCCCTGTCCCACGCCCCTCTCCCAGCCATGGCAGCCCTCCAGCCCTGGGATCCGGGTCACAGCCGGGCTGGGAACAGCCATGGGGCCAATTTCGGCACGGCACAGAGGCGGGGCCGGCGGTGCCTTCAGGTGCTCTCAGACCCCGGCTGTCCTGCTCTCCAGGGGGCTGTGAGGCCACGCAGGGTCCCAGGGGCTGCTCCCGGCCCCGCTCCTGGTGGGAGGACTCTGGATGCCGGCACGGCTGACTCAGCCTTTGGCCCTGGGAAAAGCTTTTGTCTGGGCTGTGGAGTCAGTTTGCGGCAGGGAAGGGGCCTGGCCGGGGCTGGGGCAGCTCCATCCCCCCTGCCCGGGGTCCGCTGAGCCCACTGTCCCCCTGTCCCCGCAGTCCTGCGCGTCCTCGGAGGATGACAGTGCGTCCTTCCGGAGCCGGGCGGCCTCCTGTGCCACGGACAGCACCTCTGAGGACGCCCTTTCCATCCGCTCCGAGATGATCCAGCGGAAAGGTACCCGGCAGGGGGGCTGTGGGATCTGAGGGACACCGGCCAAGGGGATGCGAGGGGGGTTGGAGCTCGTGGCAGGAAAGATGGGCTCTGCCTTGGTGTGGCCACGAGCCAGAGCAGGGATTTGGGGGCCCTTGGGAGAGAGATGAGAGCAACTCTGGCTGAGTCAGAGCGTTGGGGCTGGGTGAAGGGGATGGACGGACAGACAGACACTGTCTCCTCCCTGTTGCTGGTGCTTCTCCAGACTGTTCCGTGCCTGAGCCGGGCTTGTCCCAGAGCATCTCTGTCAGTGAGGGGGTGCTGGGGACACTGGGGACACGCTGGCCAGGGCCCCCCTCTCACCTGCTGGACCCGCTCACGCCTCTTGTAGGTTCCACCTTCCGACCGCACGACTCCTTTCCCAAATCCTCGGAGAGGGCTGGCAAGAAGAGGAAGGACAGGAGGACAACAGTGCTGGGCATCCCCCAACATGTCCATAAGGAGCTGGGTAAGCGTGGGGGGTAGGGGGGGTGATTGTTAAGGTCTGCCCTTGTTTCCCAAGCTCCGTTTGCCTTGGCTCGGAGCGTCTGCCTGGGGATCACGCTGAGGTCACCTCTCCCTGCTCCCAGGTCTCAGGAACAGCCATGAAGCCAAGGGCCATGCTGGGGCTGATGGGCGAGGGCCGGCGGGGCGCGGGGGCAGCCAGGCAGAGCAGCCCCTGCTGAACGGCGGGCAGGTCTCGGGCGACGCCGTCCGCATCCCCACCATCGACGGGAAGCTGCAGCCTCTGGCCGTGCCCGGCGGCGCCCGTGTCTGCCTGGGAGCCTTGGAGGAGGCGGACGCGGCCCTGCAGAAGCACATCAACAGGGTTTACTACGACGACACGCTGGTGGGGAGGAAGACGGCGGCCAAGCTGTCGCCCATGGTGAGGCCGAAGTCGCTGGCCGTGCCGGGCATGACCACCTACGCCAACCACCCGGAGGTGGTGATAGGCCCCGTCATGTCCATCTCGCCCCAGGGCACCTACATGTCCAAGATCATCCCCAACGCCATCCTGCCGCCCATGGTGGACGTGGTGGCCCTGACGCGGAGCAGCGTGCGGACGCTGAGCCGCTGCAGCCTCGTGTCGTCCAGCCCGGCCTCGGTGCGATCCCTCTCCCGCTTCTCCGAGCGCAGCGCCCGCAGCCGCGAGCCCTCCTCCTCCAGCGACAACTGGAGCCACTCGCAGTCCACGGAGACCATCGTGTCCAACAGCTCCACCATCTCCTCCCAGGGCGGCTGCGACCACCGGCAGTCCGAGGCGGGGCCGCGCAGCGAGGCGGACGCCGCGGCTCGCTCTGACACCGACCAAATCAGCGTCTACAGCTCCGCCAGCTTCGCCAGCTCCTGCTCCAAGCCCCCTGCCGGCCTCCTGCCTGGGGCCTCGCTGGCCGTGGGGAGCAGCAGTGGCCGGGTGTCCCCCGCCTACAGCATGAGCAGCCAGGCGGACGGCTCGGACACGGCCAGCCTGGCCAGCGAGCGCTCCTCCGCCCGCAGCGTCTCCCTCAGGAAGATGAAGAAGCCCCCGGCCCCACCTCGCAGGACCTACTCGCTGCACCAAAAGGATGATGGGGAGCCCAAGGTGCTGGGGCTGCCCCCCAAGCCCGACCGGCGGCCCCAGCGGGAGAGCGGCGCGCCCTGGTCCCCGCGGCCCGAGCCCTTCAGCCCCACGGTCGAGGACGAGGTGTTCTCCCCGTCGTCACTGAGTGAGACCAGCAGCCTCCGCTCCGAGAGCCTGGCCGGGGCCAGCTCGCCCGAGGCCCCGCGGGGCCGCCCCGGCGTGACCGTGGTGCTGAGGGAGCCCCAAGCTCAGCCCAAGTGGAGCTGCCCGGATGGGTCTGACCGCACCATGTCCCCCTCCAGCGGCTACTCCAGCCAGAGCGGGACGCCCACACTGCCCACCAAGGGGCTGGGACCCCCGGCTGTGTCCCCGGGCAAGTCTCAGCCTCAGAAGCCAGACCGGGTCTGCTCCCTGCAGTCGCCTGCGCTCTCCGTGTCCTCCTCCCTCACCTCCATCTCCTCCTCGGCCTCGGACCCGACGCCCCCCGAGGTGCTGACCAGCCGCTTGGACCGGTTCATCATCCCGCCGCACCCCAAGGTTCCCGCTCCCTTCTCCCCGCCACCCACCAAGCCCCAGCAGCCCTCAGCCCCCATCGGCCCCCTCCTGCCCTCATCAGACCACCCAGCGCCCAGCACTGCCTGCCAGGAGCCCGGGGCCAAGCCCAGCGGCAAATCTCCACCTCCATCGCCGCCTCCTGCCTACCACCCGCCTCCCCCGCCAGCCAAGAAGGCGGAGGGGAGCCCCCAGACCACCGGGGAACCCCCCGCCGACACCGCCTGGCCCCCTCCACCACCGCCAGCCCCCGAGGAACACGACCTGTCCATGGCAGACTTCCCCCCTCCGGACGAGTCCTGTCTCTCCAGCCTGCCCGACGCCACCTCGGCTCCGGCGGACGGGCAGAAAGCGACACCAGGCCCGGCGGCTGCATCTTCACCATCCTCAGCCGCTGCCTCCTCATGTGGCCAGCAGCAAGTCTCACCGACCGGGGCACCGCAGCCCCCCTGTCCCACCGAGCCCCTTCCCGAGGCCGTTGTGCCACCACCGCCGCCCCTCCCGCCGCCCTCGGCGCTGGCTCTGCCACCCCAAATCAGCCTTAAGAAGGCGGCCAACGGCCCGCGGGCGGCGGACGCCAGGAAGGAGCCGGTGTCGCGGAGCAAGAGCGGCCCCGTGCCCAAGGAGGACGCCAGCCTGCCCATCGTGACGCCCTCGCTGCTGCAGATGGTGCGGCTGCGCTCCGTCAGCGTGGAGCCGCCGGCCGGGGCCGAGGAGCGCCCGGCCCCGCAGAAGCCCGTCCGCCGGTCCCTGTCCACGCGGCAGCCCCCTCCCGCCAAAGACACGGTGCCTTCCAACCCGCTCCACCACGCCGTGCACCTCAGGGCGGCCGCCTTGGCCGCCGGCGAGGCCGCGGAGAAGACGCCGGGTGGCCGAGAGGCCCAGGCTGGGGGGCCCCCCGAGGACGGGCAGCTCTCCCCCAGGAACAAGTCTCCGGCCTCCACCGCCAGCTTCATCTTTGCCAAGAGCTCCAGGAAGCTGGTGATCGAGACGGCCTCGTCCCCTGAGGCACAGGCCGACCTGAAGAGGAACTTGGTGGCCGAGCTGATGAATTTCTCGGGGCAGCGCTCGGCGGCTCCGGTGGCCGCCCCGCAGGGCCCCGGCAAGGCACAAGCCCACCGAAAACCCGGCAAGGTCCCCCCTCCGGTAGCCAAGAAGCCTTCGCTGGGCCCAGGGCTGGCTCCTGCCCCGCTGAGCCCACAGGCAGCGGCGGCAGAGGCGCTGGGCTCCCCGGTGCCGGACGGAAACGCCACGGCGGTGCCGGCGGATGAGAGCAGGACTAAGAGCGAGCTGGTGGGGACAGAGGGCAGGGACACCACGGAGCCACCAGCTCAGAGCCTCCCTGCACAAGGTATGTGGGGTGGGAGCCCAGTTCAGCCCTGCTGGGGGAATTCTGTTGCTGGAGGTGCTCAGGATCCTGAGCTGTACGTTCCCAAGCTGTACATTCCCAAGCTGTACATTCCCGAGCTACAGGCTCCCAGTGCGGCAGCTGGGCTGTGGGGTGGCACTGGGACAGCAGGGAGAGCCTGGGAGGGCTGTGGGAAAGAGGGATTCAGGGTGGCTGATGGGCTCTTCCCTCCTGCCTTGCAGATGGACGGGGAGAGACGGCCTGAAGGACGATGCTGCAGGACTGGTGCCCCCACGGACAGGAATCCAAATCTCTCAGGGACCTGGGCAGGTCAACGGACGAGTGTGGAACTGGCAACTAACTTAATACAGGAAGCAAACAGCCTTAGCCTCCACGGCCTTGATGATATTTATGCAAAAATGGTGTTGGTTTCACTTTCCTAAGTACTACAGCTTTATTTTGCTTTTTTTTTTTTTTTTTTTTTTACTGGACTCGAGGCCTGTGCCCAGAGCCAGCACCTCCTCCCCGCCGAGCTGCTGCTTGGTCTGGGCAGGCGGAGCCGAGAGGAGTTTGGGGACCGAAGACATGAGAGATGGGACCACTCTGCTCCAGGCCTGCGAGGAATTGAAGCACTTTGGACAAGGGAATGGGAAGGCTTTGGCCACAGCAGAGCCTGGGGGGGATGAAAACAGGAGCAGGACGGGATGGAGGCACTGGTTGGGAGGGATCAGGGCTTTGTCCCCTGATGGAGAGGCAAGAGGGGCTCGTGGCCACTCGCCACTGCCCACCCCAGCCATCCTGCAGCCACGATGACCACAGGGTGAGGGGGAGCCTGGCTGCCCCTTGAGCTGCTCTTCAGGCCCTGGGCTCTGGGGTGGAGCCTCAATTCTTTCTGTAAACTCGGGTCACATTTTGATTTCTTTGATTGTAAAAAAAACCGACCAACAACGAACCAACAAACCCAACCAAACCAAACCAAACCAAAAGCGACCGACCCTCTGCCGCCGAGTAGCTGCTCAGAGCTCTGTACCTGGCTGGTAAAAATGATGACCGAAGCTCGTTGCCTCCTGTGCTTCCTGGCTTATGGCCACGGCACTGCCACGCGTGGCAGGTCCCTTCTGGATGGTGCTGAGCCCCAGGGTGGGCACAGCCCCCCCTCGGGCTGGTTCCCAGCACCAGCGCCCACTAAAACTCAGGAGCAGGGCTGGCTGCCAGACAGACAGGCACACCCGTGTGCAGTCAGCTTGACATTTTATTGGGTTTATGACAGATGGATCCCGAGTCAGTGATTAAGGCCCACACCCCCCACAGGCTTGGAACAGACCCACGGGTGCTCCCCGGGCTCCTGGCCAAAGAGCAGCACCAGTGGCCACAGCCCTGGTGGGCTGAGGGCGGAGCAGGAGGTGCCCAGGCAGGGCAGGGGATGGTCCTGCTGGGCTGTCCCAGCCCTGGTAGCAGCAACACAGGTTTGAGAAGCAGCTTTTCCCTTCTGCCCTCACCGCAGCACCCACACATGCCGTCCCACTCGGGACCAGTGGGCAGGGAGTGCAGTCCATGGCACAACCGGGAGCGAGCCCACGGCCCCAGCGTGGAGCTGAAGGCCACGGGGATGAGTCACACAGGTCCCTTAGGTGGGAGGCCACCTCCAGTCCCCAGTGCTGGCCCACAGACGAGGCCCAGGGGGATGTTGGAGGCTGCCAATTCAGTCCCAGAGCCCCCAGGTCCTGCAGGGCTGAGCCCTCAGCTCGGGGCATGGAGTGGGGAGATGGCAGAGACCAAGGTGGCGGCGGGGACCAGGCAGGAGGCACGAGCAGCAGCCCTGGCACTTGTTAGCTGATGGTTCCACCCTTGAGGCTTTTACAGGAGACTCTCCCCAGCTTGGTCAGGAAGTTCCTCTGCTTCCACTGTGCGACACAGTCCTCAGAGACACGGAAATCAGCCTGGGGGCAGAGCAGGGAGGAGGGATCAGCAGTGGGGCAGCAGCGCCCAGCTTTGCTGACAGTACCAACCCTGGGCACCGAGGGGCAAACAGCCAATCTGGGCTCACCCAGAGGTGGGGACACCCTAAGCCCTGCCCCAGTCGATGCCTGGAGCCCCAGGCACGCTGAGCCGCCCCCAGCCCCTCACCTGCAGCTTCTCAAAGACCTTCTTCTTGGGTTTGAGCTCCTCATCGGGCTCCCCACCCTCGTAGCCCTCCACGTAGACGCGCTCCCCGGCGCAGCACCCGGCTGGGGGGTCCAGGGGCTCCACCTGCCGGGGCTCTCCCACGCTGAAACACAAAGCAGAGTCACCCCAAGGTGGTCCCACCTGCCCCTCAGCACCCCAGGGTGGTCCAGATTGCCCCCTCCCACCCTGGTGCCCCCCTTCCCTCCCTCACCTGGAGGCACACAGCACCATGCCCTGAGACTCCACTCCCCTCATCTTCTGGGGCTTGAGGTTGCAGAGCAGCACCACGAGCCTGTCCTGCAGCTGCTCCTTGGGGACGAACTGCACCAGGCCGCTGACCACGGTGCGGGGCTCGGCCTCGCCCACGTCAATCTTCTCCACGTACAGGCTGTCTGCGTCGGGGTGCTGCCAGGGAAGGGGCAGGGATGGGAATGGGGTGGCACAGGAATGGGCAGACCCTCCCACACCCCCCCAAGTGTCCATGTGGGGTGGTTATTCCCCCCCCACTCCTCGCTGTACCTTTTCCACGCTGATCACTTTGCCCACGCGGATGTCCAGCCGGGATGGGATCACTTCCTCTGGCTCTGAGTTCTTGGTGCCCTTTTCTCCAGGCTCTGCAGGGCAGAGGGAATGGTCACACCACTCAGTATAAACCCAGGGAGCTGGCCAGGCCCTGGGGAGCACAGTCACCCCCAAATGCAGATCCTGGGGGGAATTCCTTGCAGGGAATTCCCTATTGTCTCTACACCAGGGAGCACAGTCCCTCCTCTGCTTTGTTGCCCTCTACAGCACCAGAGCAGGCAGACAGCCATGGCATTGGCCTTCCTTAACTCTCCCAGTGTT
Source organism: Pyrocephalus nanus (assembly GCA_038380795.1). Lineage (NCBI taxonomy): Eukaryota > Metazoa > Chordata > Aves > Passeriformes > Tyrannidae > Pyrocephalus > Pyrocephalus nanus. Next base: position 4,729,861 of record CM076285.1, on the reverse strand, counting down.
CTCCAGGGCTATTTCTGAGACTTAAGTTTCAGAACTTCTCTCTAACCTCAGCCCCTGGATAGACTCTTTCCCACCCAGCCCCACGTGGTCAGGGCCCCACTTCCCTGAGGTCCCAGCACTTCCTTACTGGCTTTGGATGGGTTGGGATATGCAGCACTGCTCAGCTTCTTCAGCTCTGGGCTGTTGAACTTCTCTCTGATGGGGTCAAGCAGTTTGTTCAGGGCCACCTCCACCGAGTTCTTCAGGTCTCCGGGGTGCACGACCTGTGCGTGACAAACACGTTCCTGTCTGAGGGCCAGGGTGGGAACTGGAGATGAACCCCAACCCTTGGACATCAGAACCCTTCTTCTGGACACTTCTGCTTCCGTTTGGGAACAGCTGAGAAGGGTTTAACTGCTGCTCTGTTCCAGGACAGCTGGTGTCCCCACATCCTTCACCCCTCCTCTCCCGGCTGGGAGCACCCCTGTCAATGGGCCACACTCCACACCTATTCCCAGCGTGGATCTCCATCTCCCAGTGCTGCTCCCAGACTGCTCATGGCACAGGGAGAAAATTCAGCCCCTCCTAGCACTCACCTGCTCAGCAAAGTCCTTCTCCAGGGCCTCATAGTCCGTGTAGGTTTTGTTCCCTCCCCATTTCTCTTCTCGCAGCACCACGAACTCTGCGAGGCACAGATTTTAAGGCTCAGATTTGCTCAAGGCTCAGATAAAACCACCTGCCCCACCCCACCCAAGGTGGGGTGGTGGCACTCAGGGGACACACTCCTGTCCCCTCATCCACAGGGAAAACACCCCCCAGGCGTGGCGAGCCCTCACCTGACTTGAGGGGGAAGAGAACGTGCTTGATGAAGGAGAGCACACCGTTGTTCTCCACGTTCCCTGGCTCACAGAAAGCCTTCTTCAGCTTCTTTTTCACATCCTCCTTGCGGTCCAGAAGATCAATCTTTGAGTCCTGCAGCAAAAGAATTTCCTCAGCCCCTTCACCCAACGTTTTGCCCAAAAGAGAAAACTCACGAGGGAGTTGCTACAACTTCTTAGGACCCCGTGTGAGCAGAGGGGTCACCTTGTCTTGGGGTGCAGCCTCTCCAACCCCCCAGCCATCAACCTGCCCCTCTACACCCCCCTGGCCCAGCCAGATCAGGCACCAACCTCCTCTGAGGAGCTCATTTTGCTGCCTGTCAGCCCAGGAACCATCGGGTTCATCAGATGGACACGCTTGGCATAGCCCAGGGAAGGGAGGTACTGGCAAAAGGCAAAGAAAGAGGCAAGTCAGGGACAATGCTCATCCAAAGGTCACCTTTCACTCACGATCCCTGCTTGCTCCTGGCTCCAGATGACTTTGGAATCTGGAATGACAGGACCCAGAGAGCTACTGTGAGCTCCCAGGGCACAGAGAGGCACAGCCAGGGATGAGTGACCGCACACCAGACCCTGCAGAGCAGCAGCACAGAGCACTGTGGTGCCAACCAAAACCCCCCACACCCTTCTCCCAGTGGATCAGCAAGTGTCCAAGCCCTGCCTCAGGCCCCAGCACGGCAGAAACACCCCCCACACCCCCATTCCTGACCTTCTCTGCGAAGGTGAAGATCTTCCTCTGGTCAACCCCGCCGAACTGGGCGTCCACCTTGAGATACTCCTCGTCCAGCGCCTGTGGGGACACACAGAGCCCTGAGGCTGGGCCCAAAACGCCTCACTCCAGCTGTGCTGAGGTCCTGCCTGTCCCTGGACAGCCCCTGCCTCACCTGCAGGCCTGGGTAGAGCAAACCACTCAGCAAGGGGTGCTCCACCTGCTTCACCACCTCCGCCCCGGCCTTCTTGGCGTCGTGCTGTGTCACCAGCGAGGACAGGCGGTACACGTCCAGCGTGTATTCCCTGTGGGAATGACACCCCTGAGCCCACCTGGCATGGGGGGCATCTCCTCCCTGAGAGGAGACAAACCCAGGAGCGGGGCAGGGGTGGGAGGAGGCCGGGCTGTGCCAGCCCAAGTGCCCCAGGACTCACTTGCTGAGCTGGTAGTCGGTGCCTCGGATGAACTTGAGCCTGTCCAAGGGCACCCCGATGCTCTCCAGCATGGCCTTGATCACCTGCTCGTAGTAGCGGGTGCGCAGCTCCAGCAGCTCCCAGGGGGCCTTCATGTTGTCCAGGTAAGCGTGGAGGTCGGCAAAGAGGATTGTCACCTGGCAGGGAGGGTGAAAGTCACTGCCAGGAGTCCGGGGAACCCCCCCCCCCTCCCCACTCTCCGGGGTGTGGGGTGCCGGTGTGACCTCCTTACCTCGCACCCAGCCTTCAGGAAATCCGCAATCTTGGACATGGGCACGAAATAGGCCACGTGGGGCTTGCCCGTGGTGGCCGTGCCCCAGTAGATCCTCAGGTCGCGCTCCTTCAGGATGGCCAGGAGTTTATCCTCGCCCAGCACCTCCTGCGGGATGGGGGGGGGACACACGAAACACGCACATCTGGCACAGCTGGGGAGGGCAGGACAGCCCCGCGGGTGGGTGGGCTGCGCACACCGCGTGTCCCGGGGGTGCTGCTCGTTCCAGGGGTTCGTCCCCGGCTCTGGTCCCCCCGCATCCCTTCCCTGGGCCTTGATCCAGCTCTGATTCCCCCCGACCCCCCCCCCCCCCCCTCCGGATCCCATCCTGCCCCCGCTCCAGCCGCGGTCTCCCCGGTACCTGGACCAGGTCTTGCCCCGATCCCTCCTCCCCAAGCCCTATTCCTGCCCTATTCCCCCCGCTCCTGCCCCGATGCCCCCTCCCCATTCCCCACCCACCCCCCCGGTACCTGCAGGTTCCGCGTGATGAGCTGATACTTCTCCTGTGGGCCGGGCGCGGGCTCCATGGCGGCTGCTGCGGGGGCAGGACAAAGCGTTACCGGAGCCCCCACCACCCCAGGACCCCCTAAACCCCCCAAAAATCTCCCCACTCTCCCCTTTTTTCCCCTCCCCGTCCCCACCGACCTGCCCCGGGTTGCATCAGCCCCGCTCGGCGCTCGGCTAGCGGCGCCTGGGCGGCACGATCACCGAGCTGCCGATGGGGAGGTGAACGGCGCGGGCGAGGAGGGTGGGGGGGTGCCGCTCTCCGCCAATCAGAGGGCGCCTCGCTCGAGGGGGGTGCCGCTCTCCGCCAATCAGACGCCGCCTCGCGCGCGCGGGGGGCGTGGCCTCAGTGCCGTTAAGATGGCGGCGGGTGAGGGCTGGGCCGCGGCCGCTGCTCGGGGTCCTTTATTATCTCCTTTACCTCCTTCGTTTGGGGTGTTTTGCCCCTTTCCGCGGCGCTCGGGAGCGGCCGGTGCCCCCGGCGGGCTGCGAGGAGGAGCAGGAGGGCGTGGGCTCGCCCCCAAAGCCCCGCCTTGGGGCGGTGCCCGTTGAGGCGCCGGTTGGGCGGTGCCCGCTGGGGAAGGGAGGGAGAAGGGAGCGCTCCGTGAGGGGCTGGTGGTGCTGTCAGTGCCTTCGAGAAGGAAAGGCTCCAGGGAGACCTTACTGCAGGTTTTTAAGTGCAGGGACGCCAGGAGAGGGACTTTGGGCAAGGGATGGAGCGACAGCACACAGGGAATGGCTTCCCACTGCCAGAGAGCAGGGATAGATGGGATACTGGGAAGGAATTCTCAGTGAGGGTGGGGAGGCCCTGGCTCAGGTTACCCAGAGAAGCTGTGGCTGCTCCTGGATCCCTGGGAGTGTCCAAGGCCAGGCTGGAGCAGCCTGGGATAGTGGGAGATGTCCCTGCCCATGGCAGGGGGTGGCACTGGATCATCTCTTAAATACCCATTTCTGTGGTGCAAATCCTTACACAGCCCCCATATTCCACCCACTGCTGTGGGAATGGCTTGGGAATCATCAGGCACACAATTACCCAAGTTGTGCTTCCAGAGTCCTTCATGCAGGGCTGGTTAATGGAAGGTGTCCCTGCCCATTGCATGGGGTGGGACTGGATGATCCTCAAGGTCCTTTCCCACCCAGACCACCCCATGATTCCGTGGTTAGGAGCTGCATTATTGGACTGCCACACCCCATAGGACCAAACCCATGTTTAATTCGGTTCTATTTGTGGTTTTCTCAGAGCACTTGGGTGCAAATTGCAGAGTTGGAGCAGCACTGGGGCTGCTCTGCTGCCTCCATGTGTTCCTGTGAGGGGTTTTGTACACACACAGCTCATTCCCTAGGTGTGGTTTTTTTCCTACAGCATCATTCTGAAAGTGCCCTGAAATTTTTATTGTTTAGACAAGAGGAAGCAGCAGAAATTGCCAGGTTTTATCCCTGCAGTTGCACACCCCCCCCCCCCCCTTTTTTAAGCAGTAGGTAGTCAAAGCAACGGGAAGGCAAAAAGACATTCCTTTAAATCCTTGGTCAAAAAGAGGACAGGAAATACCTTTCCTTAGTCCAAATCCTCGTGCTGGGTGAGAGTCAAGTGCAGGGCTTTCAGGTCCAAAGATTCCTGTTGGGGAAGAGTCCTCCCTGGGAGGAAAAACACCATTTGTTTGTGAATACTTGGAAACCATTGAATTTTCCGGGAAAGGTTCTTTATCTGGCGATCTTGGATTGTGATGTGTGTTTTGTGTGAGTGTCTCAGTGATTAATCCCCTCCTGAATGTCCCCTCTGCTCCCTGACCGGGTTACTCTTCCCTTGCTCAGTTTTTTCCTGACCCCCCCCCCAAAAAAATAGACTTTTTCTCGTGTTTATTTGTGTTTTTGTAGGGTGGGGCTTGAGACACTGGGAGGTTTTATTTAACACCTGAGGTGTGAGCTGTGAGCTGGGATTCCTGGGCTCTGCTGGGAGGGATTTGCAGCAGGTTTGGAGGAGGTGGCACCGAGGTGTTGGTGACTGGGGTTTGTGTTGGTCCTGCCTGATAAATCCCCCTGTGAGGGATTGGTTGGTGTTACATGTCAGGACCAAAAAGAATCAAGAATAGAGATCAAGGAGTTCAGGCTGTGGTGCCTCAGCCAGTGTTTTCACCTCCCCTGTTATATCCCAGCACCTCTGGGAAGCAGCTGAGTTCATTTTACTGAAGGTGTTGTTTTGCTGGCAGGTTGGAGCCGATTCCTGCTGATTCCTCCTCTGAAGGGGCTGCTTGGAGGGCACCGGGAGCCGACAAAGCTCAGAACAGGCCTCTAGAGCTGGAAGCAGAGATCCAGGCAGTGCCAGCAGCATGGCAGAGGGTTCCCCTCATCCCCCTCACCCCCCTGGGCTCTGCCTGCGGCGGGAATTCAAGCAGGACGCACTTCCCAGGGCCAAGAGGTCGTCGGATTCCGCGGCGCAGCTCCAGGCCCTGCAGTCGGCCAAGAGGGTTTGTGTGGTGGGTCAGGCCTGCAGCACTCCAAAACCATCAGACAGCCTGCTGCTCCTCTCCCCGGGTTCTCCCTGCTCCCCTTTCCTGGATGACAGCGGCCAGGGTGACCTCACTGCCGGTTTTTGTGGGTCGAGGTACGACGACGTGGCCATTTCCCTGGACACCAGCGGGTGCTTCGATGACACCGAGCTGGATGACTCCCTGCTGGAGCTGTCAGACAGCGAGAAAGGGAACTCTCCCTTCGATTACACCGAGGAGGAGATCCAGGAAATCTTGGCAGATGACTGCATGGAAGCTGAGCAGCAGCACCTGATTAGCCAAAGCCATCTGAGCCAAAGTGTAAATGAGGAGAGCGGAGAGGCCGAGAGCGGCAGCTGCAGCGGGGCCTCACTCGGTGAAGATGCTGCGGAGATGGCAGAGGAATCAGAGGAACCTCTGCCCCAGGAGGGTTCCACAGTCAGTTCTGGGGGTTATCCTGGCTTTCTGAGTGGAAATGCTGGTTTGGGTGGGATCCACCTGCAGCAGGACCTCGACCTGCAGGATCTCCTGCACCTCGGCCCGTTCGCTGCCGGCCGTTCCGATGAGCCCCCCGAGGGCAATTACCTGGTGGAGGTGGAGAGAGAAGCTCTAGAAGCAATGATAGATGATTGTTTAGGATGTGCTACAACTGCTGGTAGCTGCATTCCCGAAGAATCCCTGGAGCCTAAAGGCCAGGATAGCCTGGCTTTGGATTGCCTGGGAAGAGCCGTGCCCGTGTCTCACCTTGGCCGGAGCGCAGCTGATGAGAGCCCAGCACCTGGGGCTGGAAACCAAGGGCTTCCCAAAGCAACAACGAGGTTGTTTTCAAGGAAACCAGACTCTCCAGAGGATGGTGAAGGGGAATCTCCAGGAGCTGAGCAGCCATCAGGCGACATTAAAGTAAACTCACATCTTTATTCTTGTAGCTAAAATGTTTTTAATTCCATTTCTTTGAGTAACGTTCATAGGCACACAAGTGCTGTGTTTGTACAGGGAAGGATCTTTCAAGCAGAGCAAAATGTGATTTTTATGTAACTGTACAAGCAAAACTTACGTGGAATGATTTTATTTTGCGTGTTAATCCAGTTTTTCCTTACCTTGCCAGTTAAGTGACACAACTGAAGTCCAGACCGTGCAGGAAGAGACAAGCAGTGGGAAGAAACCTGGCAAGGTTATTATTGCTCCACAGGAGAAGGAGAAAAGGTAATTTCTTAGCAAGTTTCCACTTTGAGAAACACCCCAGTTATTTCCTCAACCAGTTTGTTGGTTTTGTGCTGCTGGGTTTTATCCTTGTCATTTAATTAGGATGCACCGAATTAGGGGGAAAAGCACTTCATAATTTACCCTGGAAGAGGGGGATGTTGCAAATGGGAAAGGAGGGGGTGAAGCCAGTTTGGGGCAGTGGTTTGAAGGCAGAACCGGGGATGTTGGTGCTGTTGTGGCTCCTCCCCGAGCACTTTTCCTGCAGATGGCAGCAGCGGAGCGGATCGGGATGACTCCTCCTGCTCTCCCCTTCTCCTGGAGGTGCCACTTTTTCCCCTTCAGACCTGCTGCTCTCAGGTGTTTTGTGCGTTGCTGTTCCCTGCATGGCCCTGGGTGATGTGAAAGATCTGCTTTTGAGGGCTCTCTGCGGGGTTCCTGGCGAGGTAACCAGGGCAGTGACCTCCCAGGTCACTCAGCTGACACTCCTGCTTTGCTCTGGGGTGTTTTATCTTTGCAGCTTTAGTCAAATAAATACCTTTATTTTTTTTTTTTAATCACAGAACAAGGCTGCAAGGAGGTCATGCCTGTAACAGCTCTGCAGGGCACTATGCCCTCTCTGTCTTCTGTAACCTAATTTGACAAATAACCTAAAAAGAAACCACCCCACCCTAACACTGTTTATTATTTTAAAGACTGAAACAACGGCCCTGCATGTCAGAGGTGAAAGCTGAGCAAAAGAAACGTTTCCATCCAGACTGTGCACACCCACACGATGAAAAGTGTCCCCCCTGTGCCAGGTAAACCCTCAGGTGGGATGGGCTGAGGCTGCTGGGGAGGGGAAAATTGATATCCTGGCAGGGGGCCTGGCTGGCTAAACTCGTGTTCTTTGGTGGTTTTAATGTGTTTGTTTGCAGAGGGGATTAAAAAGTGCCTGTTGCACTTTGTTCCAGCACTACCATACACACAGTTCCTGTGCAGGCATCAGTCTTGCTGCAGGGCTGGTTTGGATGAGCTTCAGAGTTGGGGATACCTGGGAAAAACGGTGGAAAGGGAATTTGTGTGTCAGGGATGTTCCCAAAACAGGCCTGTGTTAGCTGGGGAAAGCAGAGCTGAGCTTAGTGTTGGAAGGTAAGTTAAGTTGGTCTTGTCAGTTCACAACTATCCCAGAATCCCTGAGGTTGGAAAAGCTCTCCCAGCCCATGGATCCCCCTGTACCCCATTCCCAGCCCAGAGCACTGAGTGCCACCTCCAGGCCTTCCTTGGACACCTCCAGGGCTGGGGGGTTCCACCAGCTCCCTGGAACCCCTGAGCTCAGCCTGGGGGGATCTCCAGCTCAAGTGCTGAGGTTTGGATTTAACTCTGACACCTCCTCTGTGTCACTGCAGAGCAGAGGTGTGAAGGAAGGGCTGGTAAAAGAGCCCGGTGTGGGTTTCAGCTGAAGGGTGACATCTGATGGGCAGGCCTGGGATGTTCTGAAGGGCAAAACCTTCTGGTTTCTTACCCAGCCACGGCCTCCCACTGTGGTTATTTGTTGTGTTGTCCACGGGCGCAATAATTGTCATTTCTGGCGAGTGGTAAGGAAGTGACAGTTGTGTGGAGCCTGCACTTACCCGGGCACAGGAGCAGCTGCATAGCCACAGGGCTGCTTCCAGTGCATGAATGCAGCATCAGTGATGCAGAGGGGACGAGGCAGGCGAAGCTGAAGTGGCCTGTTTTCCCTTCCTTTCGAATTAAAAATGCAAGACGTATGTCGTGAGTCACAGAAAATCAGGCAGGGGCTCCGAGTGAGCGGGGCTGAGGAGTGAAATACAGCCCTGCCTTGCTGGGGAAGAACACTGTCTGGGATGCACACAAATTTGATTTTCTTATTAGGGCAAGCCTCTCTGATTTCCAAATAGCTGCAGGCTTGGAATTCAGCCCGACAGACAGCGTGGGCTTTCCCCAGTTGTCACAGATAAACCCTCTCAGCGGGCTGGCTGTGCCCTGTGTGCTGTTCCCAGGCACCTGCATCTGCAGCCTTGCCTCGTGGATCCTTTGCATTGGAAATGCAGAGCCATCCCAAGAAATCCATGAAGGGAAATCAGCAGGTTTCAGAGCCAGCCAGGGGATTCCCTTCGGGAAGCGGTAACTAATCCATTGCTGCTGCAAATCTTCAGCTCTGTTTTGAGTTGCAAATCTCCTGGCATTTGTCTCAGTGTGATGTTTGCCTTTGCTATCCCATCTTTTATGTAATCTGTCTGTTCTTCCTTGCATCCTGGCTCCTGCTGCCGGGTTATCTGAGGGAATTCCTGCCTGTCTGCAGCAGAGATTTTTGCCTTCTCATCTGCACCTTGTCTGGCACTTGCAGGTTCTCCATAAATACAACTTTCACATGTCTATCTCAGATATCTATATGTTATATATATCATATGTTCTTCTGTTGGGTGATTGCTGAAAGTCACAGTGAGTGGTTGAAAGAAATCCTTTTATATTCAGAATAAACTCTTCACATCGAGCCATCTCGAGCGAGTTGGGAGCCTGTGCCTCCTCTCATTCTGGTTTTCTAGATGATATCCAAGCTGAACAGATAAATGTATTTGCAGCTTCCTACAGGGGTTTAAATGCTGCTGAGGCTGCCTTGTAGGAGCTGTAAAAATGAGATGTGACTCCAACATCTGCTCGGGCCGATGGGTGGCTGATAATTGACCACACAAGATTCCTGCCAGCTGCCCCTTTGTCAGCGTTTTCACTTTGCTATTGCCCATTATCCATCAGTAAATAGAATTATTTCCCTCTTGAGGAGATCCTCCTCAGCAATTCCGGGTCTGGGTCAGCCACTGGAGTAGTGAGGCTCCTAAAACTCTGTTGCTTGGAGGAAAATCATGGACTGGTTGGAAGGGACCTTAAAGATCACCCAGTTCCACCCCCCTGCCATGGGCAGGGACACCTTCCACTAGCCCAGGTTGCTCCAAGTGCCACCCTTGTCCCTCAGGTCCCTGGAAAGCTGACCTTTCTCCAGCAGGATTCCATCAGGAGCTCTCCTCGAGGCTTGGTGTGTTTGCTGGAGGTTTATGATGCTTTTAGCAATTCTTACAACCTGGCAGAAACCTGGTAAATGATTTTCTTGGATCCCTCTCGAGTCAAAGGGAGAGGAGGAGGAAATACCTTATAAAGAGTCACAAACCATCTGGTCTTGCTGTAATAACAAAGATCAATATCTTTAAAAAGCAGACAGTGTGTTTAAGGTGATGGAAAGGGAGAACAGTGTAAGGGAGCATATGGGGAAACAAATCTGTGAAATACAAATGAACTCTGTGCTTGCAGACTCTGCCTTGAAAGGGTCTGGTCTGTTGATTGATGCTGAGCTGGCTGAGGGAGAAAAAAAAAAACAAAACACAACTTAATCTTGAAACAGTTTTTTCCTGCCCAAATTCATTTGGCTTGAACGGAGAGCAGGCAGGGAAGGTGCAGGACTGGGGCTGTGCTGACATGAAGGGAGGAATTACCTTTGGTGGCTGAGCCTGGCAGGGAGATATCACTTCAAAGGAAATGAAATCCACCTCCAAACCCTAAATTTCAAGAGGTGTGGGCTGGGGTTCGGACGAGGGGATGGGGTAGGAGTTGATAAAGGAGATTTCTAGGAGGTTTATGGTGAGGGGAGTGGGAAGAAGTTCTTAGAGGGTGATAGTCCTGGTCCAGGGGCTTCTCTCACATGGCTTCTGCTTGCAGGGGGGTTTGCAGAGATCATCAGAGCTCCTGGTTTCTAAATGAGTGGAACTTGCCTGAAAGTCTCCTGCTGAGTCTGTAGTTTGGTCTCAGCTGCTGTGGAAGGATGAGGGATGTTTGAAGCTGAACTTATTTAGGGTGTCACTGTCCCCTTTCCTGGGGTGTGATGGCCAGAAGGACCTTTCCTCTGAGCCCTGGGGTGGATGGTTATGATGTGAGGCACTGAGGTAAAAGCTCTCTCCAAATATTTGTGGGCTTAGGCTGCCCCTGAGACTTTTCCTGGAGTGAGTCACGGTGTAGTTGGCACAACCTGTCTGCCCCCAGGCTCAGGGGTGAAAGGTGCACCCCTGGCAGCAGGAAATGCTCCCTCTGTTTTATGGCCTGGCATTCAGAATGCCGAGGGAGGGAATTTACCTGTGGAAAGGCTTCAAAACTCATAAAAAGCTGTGATTTCTTACACACTTGTGGCAGCAAACACAAACCCTACAGTGAGAGTTTGCCTTTTGAGAGCTGTCCTGGAGAACCTCTCTAAACCCCCCATCCCAAACCCGTGGGTTTTCCAACAACACCTTTTAGAAGTCCCTTCCAGAAGCACCATTATTTTTATTTTGGTTTTGGAGGAGAAACGCCAGTTTTCCTTTGGGTAAATAAAAGCTGACGCTGCAGTTTCTGGAGGAGACCTGGAATTGCTCTGGAAGGGAAGGGCTGTGATTCACAGCCCTCACCACGTGACTGCAGTGGCAGGATGGAAAATCCAAGGACACACTGACAGAGCTGGACTCGAGCAAGGCCAGCATTCCAGGGAAAGGACCTGTCCTGATGGAACACGGGGTGTCTTCTCCCCAGCTCCTGGTGTGACCAGGTTGCCTTGGCCTCAGATCTTCTGCTCACTGCCTGTTTTTGCTGCAGAAATCAAAGCTCTCTGTGCTGTGGATGTGCCAACCCTGTGCCAGGCAGATGTTCCAAACGCTGGTTTTTTCAGGAATGACCCCTCCCCCCATGGTTGTCCACGCTCCTTCAGATTTTATTTTGCTTTGCAAACCAGATGAGTTTTGATAAATTGTCATTTCCTGAGTTATGCTCAGCCCTGTGCACAAAGAAGAAGAAGAAAAGAAGAGGTGACAGAGTTGGCTTTCAAACTTCTCTTTTCTAAAGTGCAGAAGGGTCAAAGCAGCCTCTAATGACGTGACAAAGCTTTGTCAAAGCACTCTGAGGCCTGGAGATAACCAAGCTCATTGAGGTAATTTGTGTTGTTTTGTTTTTTTTTTTAATCTTGCTTTTCTGAGGCTGCTTGCAGTTCTGTGGGGGTTTGCCTTGCTGCTTCAGAATGTGCAAATGAGAGGATTTAACAGCACTTTGGGAGGAAAATTGGCTCCTTGTTTGAAGTGCCTGTTAGTGGAGCCTTCAGCCTTTGTGGTGGGCCAGGGAGAAAAAGCTTTGCAAAGGAGGTGATGGAGCACAAAGCAGAGTCCCTGAAAGGACAGGCTTTAAACTCCTAAAATATAAACTTCTTCCTTTCCAAGGTGCCTTTTCAGAACGTGCTTTTCTTTTTCAAAACCTCCTAAGAGGAAAATTAGGTACCAGCTGCAAACCCTAAGGAAATGGAGGTGGTTTTTTTTCAGTGAAGATGCTGTTCCAGCCTCTCATAGCAATGCTTCTCTTGTGTTTGTTTTAACTATTTGACTTCCTTTTGCAGAAATTACCCAAGGGCCAACAAGAAACCTACCCAGAGGTACAGCCATGCCCACTGGGTGAGCAAGAACTTGGCCAAACTCCACGATTTCCAGAGCATTCCCGACCACTTCCAGTGTAACCCCGTTTGATTTTTCGCTGTATTCTGCATTTAGGAGTTGATAACTGGTCCGGTTTTTTAAGTGGTTTGTATTTGGACAAGTTGTCTTCTGATCTGCTTTTGAAAAGGCCAGTGGGAGTGTTCTTAGTTTGGGACAGGTTTGGAGATGAAGTTTAAACCTGGTCTGGTTGGGGTTTTTTTTGTGGGCAGCTTTTATGCCTTGCACCCTCGGGACTGCAAACAACCTCCTCACTGGTCACATTGGGGGTTGTTGGATCATTTCACTGCTGGCAACTGGAAAAACTTGACCTAAAGCTTGGCATCAAATCTCCTGCAGCCATTGGGGTCCCTTTGGGTAACAGAAAGGTTTAGAACTGGGAGAAGCAGCTGTGGCTGCTGTTCTGTTTGACAAACCTGTGTGTGTGAGCTCAGGAGAAGCTGCTGATGTCACTGCTGGCTTGTCTTGTTCTCCTGTTGTTTTTGTCCCTGAAAAGTTTGCCTTTTTTTGATTGTTTTGACTTGTTTTCGTTTGTGACTTCTCTTGTAAAAATATTTAACGAGATCTGCGCTCGAGTTTATAAATATTTTGTACCTGTTAAGTGTAATTTTCTTTTTTCCCCCCCTGTGTTATTTGGGCCCTTCTTTCACTTGCACTTGCCTTCCTGGACTGCCCAGAGGAGTGTGACCTTGTGCTCACTGGTGTGACACAATCCTGATCTCTGTGCTGCCTCCATTTCCTTCTCTAACAGAGCAGAAAACCTTCAAATTATTTGCAGTTGGAAAGGCTGATCTTCAAAATGCTCTTCCCAGGGGTGTCAGCAGGACCTTATGAACCCTTTTAGGTGTTTATGGGAGGGGGAATTTAGAGAGCAAATTGGGTTTATTCGTGGAGGAAATCAAATTATATTTTCATCATAGTAATTTGATCTGGTTCGGAGGTGCTTAAAAGAGATAAAATTTAAGCTGATGTTTTCAGCGTCCTGGGTCATGTATTTTGTTCTTTTTGCCCTTCTGGAGCAGGACAGGAGGAGGTGGCTTGGAAAAGCAGGGAAAGTTTCTCACTGTCCCAGATGTGCAGTGACTGAGACGCAGAGAATGGAAGTGATTTGTGCCGAGGATGAAGCAGGAGGAGCAGGAGCAGAGCCTGGCACTGCCTGCCTGCACTGACTCCCAGAAAACACGGCCTCCAGTGAGGGAGGAATCCATGCACAGCCTCCTGGGGCCACTTTTACCCCTGTAAATGTTGTCCTCAGAGAGCCTTTCGTAGGAAGAGGAGGGGAGATTTCACCTGCTGTCCAGGTCACAGAATTCCAAAATGGTTTGGGTTGGAAGGGACCTTAAAGCTCATCTCATTCCACCCCCTGCCATGGGCTGGGACACTTCCCACTATCCCAGGGTGCTCCAAGCTGGCCTTGGACACTCCCAGGGATGGGGCAGCCACAGCTTCTCTGGGCAAACCTGTGCCAGGGCCTGCCCACCCTGCCAGGGAGGAATTCCTTCAACCTCCTCCTGACAAAGTTTGGTGTCTGTGGCTCAGAGCAGCTTCCCTGTGCTGGGCACCCCTGGCACAGGCAGGTGCCTCCTCCTGAGGTGTTTGTGAGTGTGAAACCCTCACGTGGGTGGATGAACACTGCCAGCTCTGCTCTCTGAGAGGGGTTGAGGCTTTGCTGCTGAAAATTTCCCTCTTTGCCCCTGCAAGTGATTCATATCTGCTGAATGGTGGAGACACTGCAGGGGGAGGGAGGGATTGTGGATTAAACCCTCGGTGGAAGGACGTGCTGTGTGTTTGCCTGAGTGTAGCCAAGGGCTGTGTTGATGATTTTTGTGGTTTGGTTTTTTTTTTTTTGCTGTAGTAGAATCCAGTGCCATCAGTAAAGACTGCAAGGAGCTGCTTTGTGCAGGCCCTGCGTGAGCTCTGAGATGAAATGCCTCACAATTAAAAATTTAATAGCATTCATTGACGTGTTGCAGGCAGCCAACAGCAGCTGGAGGACAATGGGACTGAAATTAAACTACTGTGTGGGGTTTTTTTCCTGCCTTCCTCTCCAAAACTAACCAGCTCTTCCCTCCTTTTGTGCTGTAAGAGGGGAAGAAATTATGTCCTGAAACATAATAATATTCTCCCTTTGGTTGAGAGGATTTCCAGGTGCATCCTCTGCTGAACAGGTCTGGGTGATAAAAATAGGCTTTATTTAAGCAGTCGGTGGCACTAAATGTGGGGGTTTTGTCAGCTAAAAAGGACAAAGTGTCAAATGGCATCGTGGGGCTCTGTCATTAGTGCCACTCGATGGCTTTGCATCCAGCTCCCAAGGAAAAAAATGGCTTTTCTGGCTGCCAACTTCGCTGCCTCCATCTGGGATCTGAAATTCAAGCTGTGTCTTCCCTGGCTCTGTCACTAATAATAAAGATTCCTCATTTTGGAGCTCACTTCAACAGAATTGATGCTGATGCGGGAGCTGAGAGAGAGAGAACCCAGCTCCCCTTTCCTCCAGACGTGTGGGCTGAAGCTCCAGCAAGGAGGAACATCCTCGTTTTAATCCTCCGGGTCATCAGACGATTTAACAGGCACCAGATCTGTGGAGGGAACAGCAGATATTTTAGCTTAACAAGCGTGTTGATCACGCAGCTTTTTTTTTTTTAAGGAACGCTGGGAAGCTGCTGGAATGTGGTCAGCTCGGCGCTGGCTGCTCCCGGGCTCGGCGCTGATGGCTCATTATGTGTCGTTAGGGAAGCGTTTCTGCAAATCTGGGGGAAATTACGGTCGGTGTGGAGCATATGGTGCGATGTTCAGCTCCCTCCTCGGGATGTGCGGGCTGACTGCTCGGTCAAAGAGGTGCCGGGGTTTTTATCGGGGGACTGGAGGTGCAGCTGTGACATTGGGTGTGCGGCGAGGTGACCTTTGACGTCTTTGGCAAGCACTGGCATTAAGCAGCCTGCTCCTCCCCGTTCAAATCTCCTCCAGGAAGTCATTACCGGCTGAGATTGTGCTAACACTTTTCCGCCGTGTAGGTGTTTCCTCCTCCTCGGTTGCTGTTGAACTGTCAAGGAATAAAATGCCTAATGTTCTCATTTTCCCTGGAGGAGAGAACCCAGAGCTTGTGCTGGTGCCTTGTGGCGGAGAGGGAGGTGTGAGAAGTGGCTGGTGCCGTGTTGTGAGCTGGAAGGACACGCCGTGCAGGATTTGTTTGCTCCACACTTCCTCCCGCGGCTCCGCTTCCCTCGACTCGTGGGGGAGGAATAGATCGGCTAAATTGTACTTGTAGGCATAATATTACAGTGCTTGGAAGGAGGGGAAGGAGGCAAAGTGGTGCTTAACTTGAAACACGCCCCGAGCGTGCTGGCAAAGGGTTGTGTTTTGCGGCTTCTTGCTCCTGTTGTGCCCTCGGTCTCTGCTCAGTTGATTCTTGGAAATCAGCGGGATTAATCCCCAGGGGCTGCTGGGGGGCTGCTTCCCTTTGCTTTTAGGGATCAGCAGGGAATCAGCACTTGCAGGGCTCTCTGGGCTCCCTGTCATGCCAGCCCACTCCCACTTGCTGCTTTTTGGTATTTATTGAAACCTCCTTTTTTTCCCAACTCCTGCTCCAACAATGAGTCAAAATCAGCAGTCGGGGAGAAACACGCGGGGAACGTGGGTGGCCTTTGGGGTATGTTCTGCTGTGGCCCAGCATGACTTCCCTCAGTGTGTCTTGGGTTTATTTTTCCTTGATCCCTTCCCTTTATTGACTGTAAAACACCTCAGGAGTATCTGTTGGCAGCTCTTGTTGGGAATGAGGTCTCTGTTCTAAAGGCCCGGAGCCTTAATGGTGTTGGACTCTCATGGGTGACAGTGGAATTTAATACCTAACCAGCTTTGATGTTTATGACCCTTAGGAAAGCGGGATTTTAAATAACTTCCTTCTCCTGTAAGGGGGGAAAACCTTTTCATAAAGTGTGGTCTTGTTGCATCACTTCAATCTGGAGTTGCTGAAAATATTTTCTTGAACTGGGTGGCTTGGAGTCCCTCTGTGAGCTGAGTTGCTGCCAGGCTACATTTGTTTCTCCTCACTAACAGCATTATTTCCTTACTCTCAGGGCATCAGTTATGGGACATCATAACTGGTACCTCCTCCTGCCCCATCAGGGTGTGAATTTTGACTCTGACCCTGCACATTTTAATTCTGTCCTTCCCAAACTGAGCGGTCACCTCTCTGTTAGGAGAGAAGTGGCTTAAACCTGGGGAATAACAAAGGGGATGTGGTCTGCATTCCCAGGGACAATTGTCTTTAAAAACAGCCACACAACCCCTCCCAACCTGCCAAATTACCGGGGTGAGATTCCTCTTGAGCACTTTCTGAGGGCTGTTTGCTTGCCTGTCTGCTCCAGGATTAGGAGAGAGCATCTCCCTTATCGTTTTGCACATGCTGTACCATCTGTCCCAAATCTCCCTTCAGAGGGCTGTGGATTCCAAATGCTGTTTCTTTCTTTAGGAGATAACAGCCGTGGCTGAAGGATTTTTGCTAGGTATGGCTCTGGTGCTATTTATGGTGCAGGGGTTTGGGGTTTTTTTTTGTCCTGCAGCCACAGTGAACTCTGAACCTTCCTGGGTTTCTCCACCCAGACATTTTGGGTTGTAGTCCCTGGGAAAGACAGGGAAATTCCCCCCCAAGTTCTGTGGTGTGTGTCCTGCTCGGGGCAGGTGAATATATAATTACTAAATTCAGATGCTACAAGGACACAGGAGATGCCTTTAATCTTTTATTGTACATTATAAAATGTTTATTGCTCTGTCTGTATCAGAGGTGTTGACCTCTCCCTCTTGGTGATGGAGGAGTATGTTCTGGCAAAGGATCCACTGAAGACACCTTTGGGGTTGGCCTGTCTTCTGAAACCAGCACAATGGAAGCCTCTGCTTGTTCACCAGCACATCTGCAAGCAAACCTCCCTGTGCCTTTCTCCCAGACCAGCTCTTTTGGAAAGAGCTGGTGCCAGTGGAAGAGGGGAGATGGCTCAAGTCCTTCCTGCCAGCCTGTTGCCTTGCAGGGGCTTCCAACCCAGGCTCATCTGAGAGAGCAGGCTCGTTGTTTGAGATCCAAACCCTCCCCAGGCCAACCTGTCTTGGCATTGGATGGAACAAGGAGGATCCTGCCTCATCCCCTAGTGCATATGGAGTGGTCTCGTGGAGTAATTAAATAAATACAGATACCCCATGGCACACTACAGAGAGTAAATCTTGTCCATGTGATGGGCCTGCATCTACCAGCTTCCAGAGCACCAGGGATCCTGTCAGCTCACAAACATCAAGCACTTGAGAAGAGAGAGGAGAACCCCAGCCCCTTTCCCCTTCATCCCCATCCCTCTTTGGGAAGGGCCGTCCCCAGCAGACACCTGCCCTTCCAACACCCCAAAAACAGCACGGGCAGGGTAAGGAGAACCAGCCCTTCCCCACAGGAACCCTACTAAAAGAAGCATTTTAAGAACTTAAGCCCTCAGAAAAAGGTCCCTCAGGCCAGAGCCTTCCACAGCAAACAGCTCTTGCCCCTGGAGCCCTTGCATAGCAACCGGTATCATCAGGTATTTTGTCTTTTTGTTTGTTTTTTTTTTGCTGACTGGCTACATGTTTATGGACCTTTCATCACACTGGTGGTGGAACTCAGGCCCAGCTGAAAAATACCACGAAGAAAATGGTTGAAATTCTCCTGGAAGCCGAATAACAGCTTCTGGTGTCCCCTGGTGTTGGTGTGTGCCTCGGTGTTCCCCGGTTCACTGAGGTGAAGAGCACCAGTGTGAGGCAGCAGAGGCAGCAGCAGTGCAGATGTGCTGCAGCCTGACCGGAGAACCACCAGGGCAGCTTCTCCTGGTGGCAATGGAAACTGGGGGATGCCTTTTTTTTGTTTTGTTTTGTTGGTTTTGTTTGTTTTTTTTTTAAAAACCCACCTGGCAGGACGTGGCACACCACACACATCGATGAGCAAAGCGAGGCGAGAGCACACAGCAGCCAAAACTGGGCTGGTTGGTGGTGGTTGGGATGAGCTCCCCTCCATCCCTGCTCGGAGGGGGGTGTCGGTGCCTGGTTGGTGCCCGAGCTCCCGGGAATTCTGTCGGGGTGGAGCGACAGTGAGACCGAACAAAGACACAACAGAACCTCCCACGTTCCCAAAGACGGGAAAGTCGTCCCAGAAGGCGGAGTGTGAGGGTGGAAAGGAGTGTGTGATTCACTGCTCCAGCCCAGCTGATCCCCGAGTCCGGGTCAGCACCGCTGCTTTTCCATCTTCTTTGAGTGTCAAGGATTTTCTGAAGGATTCTCCTTCCTGGCCAGATGTTTGGCAGGACACGGGCGAGGAGGTGTCTGCCAGCAGGTGACAATCACTGGGTCTCTTTCCAGGTTGCTCTGACAATGTTTCACCTCCCCGGTCATCACGGCTCGGAGGCAGAAAGTGAGAGTGAGGGATGGAGTCCATCGGTCGGGTGACAGGCCTGTCATGCTTCGATGATATTCACTGAGGGCTTGTTTTTTGGAAACTAGGAGAGAAGAGGAAACAAAAGGAGAAGGGATGGATAGAGGGGAAAAAAAATTAAACCCACATCAGAGATCAGTGCACTGTGCTGGTCAGTTTTTGTGCAGATTTCTCATCCCATCCCCTCACGATGATGAAAAAGGGCCAGGGCCGAGCCTTGGGCTTCTGTGGCTGGTTCATCACTGCTGCTGAGGGAGCATCAATTAGTGGACTATTTCAAATAATAAATAAATGTGAAGGGGTGGGGATGTGCCAGAGAGAATAGAAACACAAGGAAGTTAAATTAACTGAAAGAAGTTGGTATAAATTATAGGCTTGAGCTGTGACAAGCCTTTACCATCGTGCGTGTTACCAGCCAGTGCTCCTGCTGATTAACTTTGTTAATTACAAGAGCGGTGTCCTCTTCGCCACGTGCCACCTGAGGGTTGTGGCAGGACCCAAGGAACTCATTTTTCTTCCGGAGGTGTTCAGATAATTCAGAACTGTGGCTTAAATCCTGATTTCTGATGGCAGAGGCGTGGCTGGGAGGCTCAGAGCACGAAGCGGTGCGTGGGGGTGGAGGGTGTTGCTTTCTGCACCCCCTCTGCAGGGGGGGTGTTTTCAGAGGGTTTTTTGGGTGATTCAGGACGATGTGCCCCGTCCCCAGCTCTCACCTTGCTGCGCAGGAGCCCCCCTCCCTGGTGCTCGGGGGTGCTGTTCTCCGAGGCGCTCTTGGCTTTCTCCTTGCTGTTGTTGGGCTCGTTATCTTTGATGATGTCGTACTGTCTGCAGAACAGGGCGATCACCCCTGGCAGGAAAAACCATTAGTGATCACACAACAAACGAGCTCAGCCCCCGGAGCCTGCCGAGCTCAGAGACCCCTCCTTTGCCGGCCTCCTTTGTGCCTCCTCGGCAGCATCCACGGTTCCTCCCAAGGATCATTTTTCTAATGCAGCCATTTTCTCTGGCTCTTTCCTTTCCCCCTGTGCCTAATTCCATGCTAAACTAGTTAGACAGGAGGACAGAAGCTTAATTATCTCCCAACTTCCCTGTGTGTAAATGGGACAAGTATTTGAAGCCCTCACCACAACAACCGAGCCCTGCGGTTCAGTGGGATTTTTATTTTTTTTTTTTTTTTTTTGCTTTGCAAACACGGGGCCTGCTGGAATTTCTGGTTAGTGAAAATGTGTCCTCTGATCTCTGTTCTCCAAGGGGAAGAGGGGCTGGAGCTGGCAGAGGGGAGGCAGGTCCTGTGTGCCAGCAGCAGGACAGCACCTGCAAACGTTCAACAGCGGCGGCAGCACAAGCTGCAAGTGGAAATTTCCTCCCACCCAGGCACATGGAGAGGGAAGCAGGGGCAGCCACGGCACGTAAGAAGACTGCAAATGTCTGTCTCCAAAGCTCCTGTGTGATGCTTTCACCAAAGAGCATCTCTGCCTGCTCATTCCAGACACGTAGGTTAAGTAGGTCCAGGCAGATGCTGCTTCTCCCTCACTGAAAAATACTCCTCAATAGCAGCATGAGTGGGAAACTTCCACCAGATCATCCCAAACTGCTCTGGGATGTGAGCTGAGGTTATGGCAGCTGCCCCAGGGTTCACTGGCATACACAGTGATCCTGCCCCTTTCTTTGGGAATGCAGACAGAGGGCTGATCCTCGGAGAGCAGGCGTTAACATCTGCCACGGTCACACCTTCTGTGACCTCAGAGGGTAAAACCCAGGCACAAAGCAGCAGAACTGCCACGAAAAATGCCAGAAACACGGACAGCACAAGAGTTCAGGGCTTGGCTCCATCCAAAACCCTGGGCAGGGACTGGCTCCAGTTTGGATTTGTTCAGACATCATCACACAGGGCAGGTTAAGAGCTGAGGTGAGGGTTTTTTTTTTACACTGAGACTTTATAAAGAACCCACTCGATGCAGAGAGATCCCCTCCCCCCAACCCCCTCTCCTTTTTAAATGTAAGTCATCTGTCTGGAAGGGAAATTGTGGGATTAGCAAATTCTTTGTTCCCAGCTGATCTGAGTTTCAGATTATTCTACAGGGGCAGATGAATCAGTTGTTCAGTCACTCCATGTAATTATTCATGATTGTTTTTCCTGGCAGGGCATTTGAATTTGGATGTGCACAAGTAAAACTTGGCATAGATGCTGAAAAAAAAATCATGGGCTAGAGGTTTTGGAAACCCTTTAATTTAGTTTAGGTTTTTGTGTGGTTATTGTCTTTGGGAATAACTCCTGTCCTGTCTCTGGAGGTGCAAATAAGGGCAAAATCAATGTTATCCATGTCACCTGAGCCATTCCCCCTGGACAGTGAGGCTGAGGGCATTATATTCAGGTCATTCTGGAAAAAATGAGATTGCAGGATTAATCTTTGGGAATTGGCTCCATCAAGTGCATTATCTGCTCCTGGTGGATCAGACCAGACCCACTGATTCACCTGCTCTTGGCACTGCCTGACCCTACAGCTGGGAGGAAGGGTCTCTTTTCAGGCCTTTCCATGATTACACGTGCAAACCAAGCCAGCCAGCCATCCCTAGGGATATTCCATGCTTTTGAGGGAGAGGTTGAACTGACCTGCCCACATAAACAACACCACAACAATGATGAGAATTTCCCCCGCTCGCAGCTGTTGGTTTTTCTTTGCCATCTCCTTCATCGTCACCTCATCTGCACAAAGGGGGGAAAGAGAGACATGAAACCAAAAACCCTGGCCCAAATCTGGGGGGGTGTCAGGGTCACAGCTCTGAGGGAGTCCTCACCCTGAAGGGAGGGCAGCTTTGGTTGGATGTCAGGAAGAAATTCCTCCCTGGCAGGGTGGGCAGGCCCTGGCACAGGTTTGCCCAGAGAAGCTGTGGCTGCCCCATCCCTAGGAGTGTCCAAGGCCAGCTTGGAGCACCCTGGGCTGGTGGAAGGTGTCCCTGCCCGTGGCAGGGGGTGGGACTGGGTGATCTTTATGTCCCTTCCAAGTCAAACCATTCCATGATTCATTCTCTGATTCTGTGACATCCTGAAGGGACGGAGCAGTGGGACAGGATCAACAGGAGCTGCCATGGAGTGAACCCACCTATTACCTGTCCCTGTGGTGGCTCTGCTGTCTCTCTGTCCCTGTTAGTGCCTGTCACAAAGCCTTGCAAGCTCCAGCAGTTCCTGCAGCCTGGCAGGATATTTTGCAGTGGAGCCCTGGGATTCAGAAACGAGCAGAGCATTTCTGCAGGGCCTAATTCGCCTCTTTGGCTTCAAAGCACGAAGAAGATTACAGTTCAGGCCCCCAGGAAGGGAGCACTGCTCCTCTTAGTGCCAGTGTTTACAGCCACCAAATCTTTTGGTAGAAAGAGTCAAGAACTTGCAACATCCTTGGAACCACGGCCAAAAGCCCTGGAACAGGCTGGATCCTCAGCAGGCAAACAGGGATCTGTGTGTCCCACAGCCCTGCACTCCCAGGCCCTTTCTGGATTCTTACTGACAGAAAACCCTCAACAATCTGGTTTGTCTTGAGAGGAACAGGTGAAGGAGTTGCCAGCGAGGAAGTGCCTGATCTCCGTGGAGATATCCAAAATCCAGCTGGACATGATCCTGGACAACCTGCCCTGAGTAGGGCTTTGCACTGGGTGACTTCAAGAAGTCCCTTCCACCCTCAGCTTTCTGTGATTGGGCAGAAATATTTCAAATGTAAGAAATATTTGGGGTATTTTTTTTTCCCTGCTGCCCTGGAATCCAAGCATGGGGGACTCCACAAGTGCCCAGTGCCATCCAGGGGGGCTGAGTCCACAGACTGCTCAGGAATTTCCCCCTGGCATTCTCCACGTGTAGGGAGCTGGAAACACAGCTCCCAGTGTGGAAATCTTCTCCTTCTCCTCACTTTGCCTGTTAAACCTCATCTGAAATGGAAGAAAGGAGCAACCTGCCTTGGTAACATCTCCCTGTCACCTTGTGCACCCCTCAGCCTTGCCTGCTGGGTGCCCTGAGGCGTCCTGCTGGTCCCCTAGGGGCTGTGAGGGGACACTCTGTGTGTTTATCCCAGCCCTTCTGCCTGCACAGGATCCCCTTTCCTCCCTGCAGAGCCCTGCCCTGCCTGGGCGTCCCAGGGCCCACGGAGGAACTCACCCACACTTGCCTTTATTTTTAGAGGCCAGTTTCTCAGCTTCCCTGGGGGTCTTGAAGAGGACTGGCTCACTGGCAGGGCTCTGGCCTTGGATGCTGATGGACTGGACGTGCACAATGTACTCAGTGTCCTCCTCCAGGTCCCAGAGGGCACAGGAGCGGGTGGTGGTGTTCACCTCCTGGATGAAGCGCAGCATCCGCACGTCCTTCTTCTGGAAGCCGAGAGAGGAGAGCACAGAGTGGTGGGGAGGCCTCCCACGTGCACTGATGTCACCTAAGGCCACCTTGCCTCCTGCCCTGCCCACCAGGAACACGGGGAGCCATCGGGCCCTTCCCCTCCCTGCAGCCACCAACGCACCGAGCGTCGCTGCAAGGAGGGTGAGGAGCCAAATCCTCTCGGACCACGAGGGAAAGGATGAGAAGGAACGGGCCTAAACTGCAGCAGGAGGAGGATTTTGGGGACTGAGTGGACCTGGGGGTGGGGGGAAGATAAACATGACTGCAGCTGGGTAACTGTACCTGTTGGGAAATGGCAAATCCAATGACAACTTCATCTTCCAGAACATCCCAAGTCACAACGGCCGAGTTGGCTTTCAGGTGTTTGACTGTGACATTTACTGGAGCCGACGGGCTGTCTGCAAGGAGGGAGAGCAGAGCCTTTACAGGGGCAGGAGGTGGAGCTAGAGCAAGGGAGGGAGTGGGAAAAGACCTTCCTCGGGGTCCTTCCTGGGTTTGCTTCTGGATATGGGAGCTGGGAATTGCAGGTACTCGGGGTCTCGATTCCCAGTGAGGTTCTAAGAGATCTTTACTGAGAGTATGAGTGTTATTAGACAAGAAAGAGGGGAATTTAGCTTAGATGTTGGGAAGGAATTCCTCCCTGTGAGGGTGGGCAGGCCCTGGCACAGGTTTGCCCAGAGAAGCTGTGGCTGCCCCATCCCTGGGAGTGTCCAAGGCCAGCTTGGAGCACCCTGGATAGTGGGAAGTGTCCCTGCCCATGGCAGGGGGTGGCACTGGATGAGCTTTAAGATCCCTTCCAACCCAAACCATTCCATTGATTCTGTGTATGAAATAAACTGACTCTTGGGCAGAGTTTCTTTACCAGCACAGCCAAGCCCTGAGCAGCTCATTCATCTCCTCCTCCCCAGCCACGCTCCACGTTCTCTCTGTTGTTCCCTCGTACGGTCTGACAGTGACAGCTGGGAGGAGATGCAAAATCTGCCTGGGAAGTATGCAAAGGGAATGCTTTGATGAGCACTCTGGAGGTTTGAATTGCAGGAGTAGTAACTGGGAGTGTTCCTTTGGCTTTTCCCCGTGAGTTTGGCAGAAAATGTTCCATGCAGGTTTTGTGGCCGATGGCAGAGGGCATCCAGTAACCATCCACCCACAGCTGGCAGGATACACCGAGGGATAGAGCGCTGGGAGAGGATAGCAATAGCCTGAGGCTCTGTGTTTATTCCCAATTCCAGTAGAGTGGCTCCTTGGAGCTGCCAGCCCTGCCCAGGAGAGCTGGACTCCTGCACACCCTCCCTTGGAACCTCTTCCTGCACAGTCCAAAGCCCTTCTTGGCATCTCTGACAAAGGTTTTACCTCGTAGACTTGGCACAGCTCTCCCAGCTGGACTCTGTTCCCTCTCCTCTGGCCACATTTAATTCACAATCTCCAGCTTGTGCCCTGAACCCAAAGCAGTAAATGCTCTAAATAACCCCAGGAGGGTGAGGATTAGCAATTTTTTTTCTGACTTTTATAAGAAAATAACACTTTTGTTGCATTGGAATCCCTGCCCAGCCCCTTTGAGGCCGGGGCTGAGGTCACCAGTAAAAGAGGGGGGCACGTGTGCCCATCTCCAGTAACACTTGTTGGATTTATAGTCAGTCCCAGCCGCCTGGATGTGGCTGAAAATATTCAAGCTGTAGTGTCAGTGTCTCCAAACAGCTGACATCACTCCTGGTGAATGTTCCCCCAGGAGCACAGAATTCCCCAGCTGAAGGTCAGTGCTGTCCTGCACTCACAGAACCTCCCACACCCCCCAGGCAGTCCCGGAGGAATGGGATGTCTGGACAAGAATCAGACCCAGACTGATTCCAGAGAGTCTCTCAGTGAGCAAAAATGTTTCTGAATGGCTAAATTTGGGATTCTGGGAGGAGCAGGAGGTGATTGTGGTCTCCAGGATTTCACAGGGGATGTGTCACTCCTCTCGGGGGCAGAGGGTGGAGTCGGTGTTGACCCCACAGCATTCCCATCTCCCAGGGGCTGGCCCTCATGGAATGAGGCAGTGTTCCCCAGCCAGCTCTTGGAGGAAGGGAACACTCATCATCCTCACCTTCCCCTGCAGCAGCAGGGCCAAGGACAAGCTGAGGAGGGAGATGGATCATCCTCCCCATCCCGAACACCAACCCCTGCTGTGGCACAGGGAAGGAACGTGGGTCTGCATCTCTCACCTTCCCCCGTGCCTGAACCTACCAGAGTCGGCTCTAATTTTAGGAAGGGGCAGTCAGCAGACAGGAATGTGCACAGGGAAGGTCTGTGAGTCATGCCTGATGAATTTGCTGGAACATAGGGAGAGGACATGACGGAGTTGAGGGACGGGAGACAAAACAGCCTCCAGCTGCAGCCGGGCACTTCTGCACCCTGAAATCCTGGCCTGGTTGTCTTCCCTGCATATTTTTAGGAGCTGAATTCTGGTTGTTTTCTTTTTTTTTTTTTTTTTTTTTTTTTTTTTTTTTTTTTTTTTCCCAGGAGCTACCACTCAGCTTAAGTTGAGGAGGTTTTGGAAAAGATTAATTAACCCCCTAGGAACAGAGAGCAAAGAACGGGGGGAAAAGCTGGGAAAAAGGAACACACAGCACTCTGCTCTTGGTCCCCTTTGAAATTTGTGACCTTGAGGGAGGCACTGCATAAAAAAGTGTCCAGGTTTCCCGATGACATAAAATGTGGGGGAGCTGGGAAGACCTCAAAGAGCTGGGGAAGAGCAAAGAACCCTCTGGGAAGTGGTGGGAGAGGCTGGAGGCAGGAGGGAACACTTGGCAAAGCTGCAACCCAAGAGCTCAAAGCCTGCAAAGCCGGAATCTGAATGGAGGTGGGGGAGGAATCATCTGATGTGGGTGGTCAGGAACATTCTAGAACTCCCCCCCACCCCCTTGAAGTAATACCTGAGAGAGAGGCAGACTAGTTGAAGTCAGCAGCTCTAAAATCTGGGAATCTAGGACAGCGGATGGGACCGTGCCTTCCCTTGCACTGCCACAGATTAGGAGTAGCTACACATAAATCAGTGGTGTCAAACCAGCATAAAGAGCATTAAGAAAAGAGAATTAAACAGTGTTTGACAGAAATATGAACCCAGGAGAAATGAGCTTCCTGCTCCCAGGGCTGAGTGAATAACTTGGAAGCAACATTTTCATCCATGAGGATGCTTTTTCTTGCTGCTCCCGGGAGATGCACAATGAGATCACGACTTCCTAAAATCTAAGCCCTGTTCCAAGATATCCCACATGACTTTTGGCTCCCTGGGCCCCTTGCAGCTCTCTGTAGTGCCAGCCTGGCAGAGATCAGGTGGAGAAGGTGTAATTCCTGCTTCCCAGCTGGCTGCAGGGCCTTGAGGTGCCAAATCCAAACCTTTGCTTCCTCCTGGAGTCATGTGCAACTCCTGGAAACTTTGCTTCTGTGCCCGTGGCAGCCAGGCAAGGTGCTGGTGTCCAGGGAGCGGGCACAGAGGGTGGGATGGCTGCAGGGATAGCAGGGAATACGTTGAGGATCAAGCCTTTCTCTGCCTGTTTTACTGCAGGATCCCCTGAGGGCAGCACATTCCCTGTCTGGTCCTGAAGGGACCCGTGGGGTGCAATAATCCTGGTTTAGCAGTTTTAGCTTCATCCCAGCTCAGGAGCTGCGATGCTGCTGGAACAAATCCCACCCTTGCAAACTGGCAGAGGATCTGCTTGGCCAAATTTGGATGGAAAGATACTCCTGTCCTCGTATCAGCAGAAAGTGGCCCCTCCTTCCCCCTGCAAGGGGGGAGCCTTGGTGATATAAGAGGGAATCAAGGCTGTTAAACACGAGCAGAGGCTTCAAAGCTGGGGATTCTAAAGTCATGTCTCGTTTCCTTCCCACAGGATCCGCAATCTTAGATCCCCCAGGGCTGGCTGTCCCAGCTCTGCCTCCCTCTTCACCTGGAGCCCTTTTGGCAGGTGCAGGTCGGCGCCTCCGCTGCGCAGCAAGAAGACATGAGCCACTGGAGATTATCCCAGATCCCCTCTGGATCCTGAGAACCCCTTCCAGCCTCCCATTAAATGTTTTCTTTGTTGTCAGTGGACTTTTGTTTGAGAGAGAAAATCCCCCTCTCCTTCCA
Organism: Pyrocephalus nanus; assembly: GCA_038380795.1. Taxonomy (NCBI): domain Eukaryota; kingdom Metazoa; phylum Chordata; class Aves; order Passeriformes; family Tyrannidae; genus Pyrocephalus; species Pyrocephalus nanus. The sequence goes on along the minus strand of CM076285.1, from coordinate 4,702,944 downwards.
TGAACACTTGAGAGCCCTGGGTTGGCTCCTCCCTGGCTTTGTTATCCTGGGCCACAAAGGCAGCACTGAAGGAAAGGAGGAATTTATGGAAATATCACACCCTTGGAGGTCACCTCAGGCTGGCCAAGTCCTGTGGCTGGGCTATAGGTTTGGAATTAAAGTGAATCCCTGGATTTATCTCCCCAGCCAAGGGGCCCAGCCCGGCCCCAAAACCTCCCTCTGAATTCAACTGTCCTGGAAACTCCAGCCACTTGGAGGTGCCTGGAATTTCTTCCTACGTGGCTGAGGCTGTGCTGTACTCCCAGCATTTCCCAATTCCATTAGCTCCTCTCCCAGGTAGCTCCTTTCCTGCTGGGAAGGGCTCAGAGCCTCAGAGCCCCGGGGACGTGGCAGGGACGTGGCCCAGTGAGCCGAGTGCCAGCCGAGGCCCTGAGGCAGCTCCTTCCATGCTGTCCACCTGCCAGCTGCCCTTTCCTGCAGGAAGCAGTGAATTCCAGCCTTAAATCCCAGCAGCTCTTTATCCCTGCACCCTGCAGATGTGGGAGATGGAAGGGCACGACCTGCCAGGGGAAGGAGCATCCACGAGATCCGTGTGATGTTCTCGGTGTGGATTCACACAGAGCTGCTCTCTGAGCTCTCTCTGAGCTCTCTCTGAGCTCTCCCAGCGTGGATCCCATCAGTGGGTATAATTGCTTGCAGGTTTCATGGGGTGTGTAGGGAGGGCTGGCACCTTGCTCAGCATTCCCGAGGGTTTTAATGAGGGGGAGCCCCAGGGGAGTGCGAGGGAGCAGGGCCCGTCCCCCTCCCGGCCCCGTGGGAAGCGGGGCTGTTTGCTGAGCTCTGGCAATTCCCAAGGGCAGAAAGACCAACCGGTGTTTCTTCGGGCTGGGAAAGAGGCAATTATTTCCCTCTGACCGCCCACTTCCCAGCAAAAACCGGGATATTAATAGGGCAGCCCCCTCCCACCCACCCCTCGGCTCTGCTGCTGATTCCCAGGTGCCCAAACGTGAGGGTGGAGATGCTCACCGTGTCCAGCCTGCCCACTGGGAATCCCTCAGGACAGGGAGGGGTGTCTGAGCTTTGGAGAATCCCCCACTGTGCCAAATCTTGGGGTCCCTGAGCCCCAAAGCCGGGCAAGGACCCGCTCGGGTCTCTGCAATGCCGTGATTTGGATTTCAGTGCTGCAAACCCACAGCAGGGTCCTTGCCATCCTTGGCATGGCTTACCCAGGACCTGAATGTCCATGGGTTTTCCCAGCTCCTCTCAGCCCACCCCTCTGTAATATCTGAGAATTCACAGGCAGAGGGGCTGAGCAAGCCCGGGATTTTCCTGGACAGCCCCAGACCTCTCCCAGGAGCCTGTTGGCTGCTCCCAGCCCAGCTCTGCTCTTGTATCCCACTTTTTACTGCAGCTTCATTGCTCAATACATTTCTGCTTTTAACTGAATTACACTCGATTCAGGCCTTAATTCAGCCTCTGGGCACTTTATAAACCAGGAGGGGTTTATTTAGCAATAAATTTCCGAAGGATGAGCTGTGTCCGGTACCAGCACATGGATGGTACTCCGTGGAGGACCCTGAGCACGGTTAATGCCTGCAGGCACATCTCTCTGGGTGGAATCTCCCTTTTCCATGGGTATATTCCCAGCAGGGCACAGGGTTTGGAGGAGGATGGCACAGCAGCATCCCTGCTGAGAGGCTGACATGGAGGTTGGAAACCTCCCCGCTCCAATTAAACCTCTCCTGCATGGAATGCAGAAATCAATAAAGTGCTTATGCCTGGCCAGGAATCTCCGTGGCCTCTGGGATGGAGGGAAGAGGCCGGAATGGGTTGGTTTGGTGTTCCCAGGGAGCTCCCAGAGCCATCGCTGCTCTCTCCCTGCTGCGTGTGCTGAGCTCGTGGCTCGGTCTGATCCTGCCCCACCGTGGGTGAGCTCAGCTCCCCGGGCTCAGGGGGAAAGGGTGAGCACATCCAGGTGGGCACAGGGCAGGAATCAGCACCTGGAGTCGAGTTGTCACCTCTGCTTTGCTCTCCTTGCCCCCTGAGGCCGGGGGGCTGCCTGGGGAGGGGGTGAGGATGGAAATCAACCTCAGCAGAGGAGGAGGTGGCTGCTTTGCAGCGTGGCTTGGGGTGTGAGGACACACTTGAGAGCTGAGCAGTGACCAGAATCCAGCTGGGGGGGTTGGCCCCTTTTTGGGCAGCAGAGGTGGGGGGGCTGTTGAGGGGCAAATCAAACTGGAGGCCAGTCCAGGTCTTGTGCTGGCAGGGGAGGTTTCATCTCCACCTGGGCATTGTGTCACTTCTGCCCTCCATCTCACAAAAACAAACCCCACTTTGAGCTGCTCTCTGGGCCAGCACCTTGCAGAGATGCTCTTCGCCCTAAAAAGTTGCAGGGGGCCATGGCCTATTTTGGGGTATTCCATCATCTCCCTGCTGCTCTTGGAGCCCTCAGCAGTGCCCTGAGCCCAGCTCAGCTCACCCCCCTCTTCATTAGCTCAGCCTAACGAGGAGGGAGCTGCTGGCAGAGCAAGGCTGTGGCAAAATTAAATCCTGTCTCTGACTTGCCAACCATCCCGAGTGTTTCCTCAGGGACCCTCTGGAGCAGGGAGCAGCAGGAATGACTCGGAGGGCACAGATGGGACGCTGAAGGCTGGCAGAGAGTGTTGCTGTGGAGGTTATTTCTCAGCTACTTTTTCCTCCTGGTCCTGCTTCCAGTTCTTGTTCACCTTGGCATCACCTTGCCAGAAAAATGGTCCTGTCTGGCCAAACCCCTGTTCAGAGCAGGGCCTGTGCTCGGTGTCACTCACTCACTCACCCTGGCTTTGCCAGGGGGGAATTTGCACCAGTTCCCTGCTGGGAACAGCAGCTTGAACCTTTCATAATAGGAATTACTTTAAACCCACTTGCACAAGCTCTGGGTTCAAAGGGACAGGACCCCCGAGCCTCCATCCCTGCCTGGGAATGATTTCCTCTCCGTGGGATTTTCCAGTGACTCTTGGCTTGGGTGCCTTGGTGGCCTGGTGGCCACACCATCAGTTAGAGCTGGGGACACAGAGCTGGTAGTGGTGCTGCCACTACCTCCGTGTGACCTTGGGAAAAGCACTCCAGACCCTCATTCCCCTGTTCCTTCTCTGAAGAACAGGGGCAGGACAAGTTTGCTGCCTCCCTGGGGGCACGAGCAGAGCTCATCACCACCCTTGGCAAAGGTGGCACGCAGGGAGAGGAGGCAGCAGGGCTGGGTGGCCCAACACCAAGGTCATCCAGGTCCATCAGAGCCCACATCTGAGCCTCCTGCCTCCCCAGCACTGCCGTGCCCATGAGAGAGGGCAGCTCTCCGTGCCCACGGGGCTGCCCAGCTCCTAACGTGGCACGGACATTTCGGGGCATGGCAGGATCAGGGGGTGGTCCTGGGCAGGGGCACAACTCCGTATTTACTCCCAGTTTGCCTGACTGAGGTGATTCAAGGATAAGGAAGAGCAGGGAAGTGGCCTAGTTTACAGAAAATCGGCAGGGCTGTCACAATTGCAGACGCCTCCATTGTGCCGCGGTGTTTTCCTCATCGCTCCCTCCTCCTGGGAATGTTTTCATTAATCTCCCCGGGTCTGTCAGTTGTGAAACGGCAACTTCAGAGGCCAAGGATGGATGTCAGAGCTGAAGGAATTCGGGGGGGGGGGGGGGGGGGGCTTGCTGCAGCCCTGAGGAGGCTGAATGGAACTCCAGCAACTCCCGGGGCTGACTCGGGCAAAGGAATTTCCACTCCCTGGAGCTCCTGCATCCCTAACAGTCACCCCCAGCCTCCTGGAATGCAAGGTATCCTGGTTTGCAGATCGAAGCAGCTGTTCCACCAACATCTTGCAGCCAGCCAGGGAAGGAGACAGCCCTCGACTGCCTGCACAGAGCCGGGGAGGGCTGCTGGGCTGGGCTGGGGAGCAGCACCAGCACTGCCCAGTTTGCCCCCACACACGGGGTGCTGGGGTCAAGGCTCAGGCAAGAGTGGAACTGAGCACCTGGTCCTGGTCTCTCCAAAATCAGGTCCAGCTCATGGGGCCCTTTGCCTTCTCCAAAGATCCCCCACTGCTCAGCTCAGCTCAGCTCCAGCTCGGAGGGGCCTGGTTTCCAGTGGCTGGGACGTGCTGTGCCCCTGGTGAGGTGGTTCCTCTGGGGCCGTGGTGCTCTCCCAGCTCACAGGGCTCCCAGCTGGGCCCCGGACAGCCGGGGGTGAGCCTGGCAGGGGGATTGCCGAGGCTTGACGTGCCATGGCATCGGCAGAGCAGGTCTGGCTTTGCCCCCTCCGCTCCAGTCCACCCAGTGACACGACCCGGTGCCGCTGCTCAGGTGCCCAAGAGCTTTCGCCTCTCCTTGCCCAGCGCTGCTCGAGGGGCTCGGCTCGCTCTCCCTGTCCCCACGAGCCGCCTTTCCCGGGGATGCCCGGCTGGAGCGCCCACGCCGGGACCCCGCGGGGGCGAGCGCCCGGCTCTCCCCGAGCCCGGTGCCGCGGGGCTGCGCTCCCGAAACCGCCGCCTCTTCCGCACCCAAATCCCCACCAAGTCCCGGAGCCCCCCAAAACTCCGTCCCCTGCCGGTGCTGACTGGGGGCTGTCTCCCCGCACCGAACCCCCCTCCCCGCAGCCCCGGCAGCCTCTCCCGGGGGCCCGGCCGCCCGTACCTGCCTCCACCGGGCGCAGTCCGGCGTAGCTGAAGCAGAGCAGGAGCGCGGCGCCGGTGCAGCCGAGGAAGGGCTCCATCCCCCGCGGCCGCTCGGGGCCGGGCCGAGCCGCTCCGGGCCGGGCCGGGCCGGGCCCCGCCGGCGGCGCGTCCTGCGGGCTCAGCGGAGCCGTTCAGCACCGCGGAGAGCGCCGGGGCTGCCGGTACCGCCGGGGCTGCCGGTGCCGCCGGTGCCGCCCGGTGCGGCGGGGCTCGGCAGCGCCCGGCTCGGCTCGGTTCGGCACGGCACGGCACGGCACGGAACGGAACGGCTGGGCTCGACCGAGAGGCGGCCCCGCCGAGCCCCGGCTCCGCCCGCTGCAGCGCCGGGCAGCCCCGCTCCGGTCCCTCCCCCGGCCCCGGGGGCGCTGGGACGGGGGCGGCTCGGGCCCCCCGCCTGGCACGGCCCCGCTCTCTGCCTCAGTTTCCCCGACCCGCCGGGTCCCGGCACAGCCCTACCGGGGGCTGCTCGGGACACCGTGGCGAGGAGATGGGGTCCCACTCCCACCCGAGACCACCAGCGGGGACGTGCCACCGCCGGGGTGTCACCGAGCCCCTGCGAGTCACCAGGCTCTGAATTCCGTGATAAGAGAGCCTCTGGAATTAGCCTTCAGGTTAATTAACCAGCACCCTCTGATTAGTGGTTGCTAATTGGTGGGAATAGAAGCCGTGACCCCACCTGCCAAATCATGTGACACCAGTTGGGGGGCACCCAGCTCTGACCCCTCTGCCGTGCCCTACCAGCAATGAGGTGTCCTGCTGGCTGTGATGGCACGGGGTTGGTGCCACCAGGCAGGGACAACAGGTTCCAGCAGGCACGGATGGGTCTGACCAGGGGCACCCAGCCGTGGGGTGTTGGAGCCCGTGCTGTGGGTCTGGGCAGCATCACTGCCTGGCTGGCTGTCTGTCCCCACCTGCCTGTCCCCACCTGCCCCGGGGCTGTGGCATCAGTGGGGTCCCTATGGTTCGGTTTATGGACCGATGGTTTGTCTCCACTCATCCATCCAGCTGGATGAAGAGGGGGAGTGAATCAGGTGTGAGGGTCTTGGTGTCAGCAGCCTCTGCCACCCCCTCCTTCCCACCCTCCTGCAGTGGTGCTGGGGACCCTCAGGCCATGCTCAGACACTGCTGTGATTGGGGTCACAGGGAGACACCCCCAAGCTGAGGGGTGTAGATGAGATCCTGCAGAGCTCTGAGTGTCCCCCTGTCAACCAAAGCTCCTTCCAGGCACCCATTGCCCGAGAGACACTCCAAAAACCTCCACCAGAGCCAGGAGACAGCCCTGTCCTGCCAAACCCACGCCATTCCACCCCTCTTCCCTCAGCCTGGATGCTGATAATTCCCAGCACAGTGTCTGTGTCCGTGCTCCCCATCATTGTGCCGGGGCTGCAGCGGCTGCATCCCAGGGAAGCGCCTGTGGTGCCTCCCTTTCATCTCCTGCCTGGCAGCAGATTAAAATTTCATCACTTCAGCAGAGGAGAAGGTGCAGGGGAGGAGCAGGAGCCCCGGGCTGGAGGGGGGGGGGCTCAGCCCCTCAAGGAGCTGCCCACGCTGAGCTCGGTGCCCACCCCAAATCCAGGCACACGTGGCTGCAGGATTTGGGCACAGCCATGCAGGGGTGGCTGCAGGCCGGGCTGCTGCTTCCCTTGGGCCTTCCCTCACCGGAGCACGAGGCTGGGCAGGAGACACTGCCAAAATCTGGGCTCCTGCTGGTGCTTCCTCCATGGACCGAGCACCTGGAGCAGCACCACAGACCCCCCAGTTCCGAGGCAGGTGCAGCCAAACAGGCCCCAGAAATGCAAAGCCGAGGTCTCAGCAGGATGTGCCTCCATGCCAGCAGCAGCAGTCTCTGCACAGGGATCTCCAAATCCCCCAGCAGCAGCGAGATGGAGGGATTGTCACACAAATCCAGTAGTTCCCAGCCTGGCTGGACCCCGTCCTATGCCAGCAGTGAGGGGCCCAGTACTTGGGATGGCCGATGTTTTGCCCCCATTGCTCCTGGCAGATGTGGGAGGACTGGTCCTGTCATCCCACTGCCTCCCAGGCTCCCACAGGAGGGTTTTTGATGTGTCCTGGTATTTTTCCAGAGGCTGAACACGGATAGCACCACAATTCCTTGTTTTTTTCCCTTTCCCCTTTTCCAAATAAACGGGGAGACGTTGCTCTTTTCCAGCACTGTGACATCTGCCCCCCTCAGCGGGTGCCCTGGGACCTCCCCATGGCACTCAGGTCCCCTCCAGGGCTCAGGTCTGGGCTGCCCCTGGATCCCTGGGACAGACCCTGTCCCCTCCCCTTTCCCACCACTGGGCAAGGCTTTTCGGGGTGTCCTGGCCCCCCTGGTCCCCTCTGGGCTCAGTGCAGTGCGGAGCCTCCCCCACCTCCCCAGCCCATCACTATTCAAGTCACACGAGCCCATCGCGCGTCCCAGTCTGCCAATTAAGTCACAGCTCTAATTACGCACTCAGGCTCCGCAGACGCTCCTCTCTTCCCTCTCCCAACACCAGACGGACACCTGGGAGGCCGCCAGCTGTCCCCTCCTCGCACCCAGCCCCTCCTGTCGCACCCCACCCTCAGCACGCTGGGCTGGGCTCTGGCAGGAGCTGAGCACAGAGACACGGCCCTGTGACACCAAAAACTGGCCCCAGGTCCGTGCTGTGGGGCAGGGCCATGGGGAGGGGCCTCCTGAGAAGCCCAGGAGGGAACTGGATGAGTGCAGAGATGCTCTGGATGCCCCCCAAGAGGGACAGTCCCAGTCCTGGGGTGCCCAGGGGACGATGTGGGGACAGAGTGATGTTGGCAGATCTGGGGGACCCTGCTCTTCTGCTCCCCAGAAGCCCCTGGCCCCCAAAGCTGTAGCTGTGCCCCAGGAGCAGCTCGGTGCCCCCCAAGCATCACCTGCACCTCCCCGTGGCACCCCAAGCTCTGGGGGTGAAGGTTCCCTGCACCCCATCACAGAACATCCCCTGTGTGGGCACCCACTGGGAGCTGCTCCAGGGTCTTGTTCCCCCCAGCCCCAGCCCCTGGGGGTTCCTGTCTGGGTGTGAACACCCACGAGGGGACTCTGCATGTTGGGGGGACCCGTCCCAGCATCGCCGGCTCTGCCGAAAGCCGCTGCTGCCACCTGCCGTCATCGAGCCGGGTCCGGCCCCGCGCAGCGCCGGGTGAGGCGGGGGGGACACGGCAGGGACCCCCCAACATCCCACCCGAACCCCCGCGAGGGGACCCGCACCCCTACTGCCCTCGGGGCCCTGCCCCGGGGGACGGGGATGGACACGAGGGGACGGGGGGCCCCCAGTTTGGAGACCCCCGATTGGGAGCCCCCCTGCTCGAACTCCCCCAGAGCCCACGCCCCCCGAACCCACTGCCCCACCCCGCGTCCCCGAGACCCCTCGGTCACCCCGTGAGATGGGGCAGGAGGCCACGAGAGGGAGCCCCGGGCTCGTGCGTGGCCGTGGCACCGGTGGGAGTGGTGACGGTGGTGGCACTGGTGACACTGAGAGCGCTGACAGCAGTGGTGGTGGCGGTGGTGGCACTGGCGGTAGAGGTGGCACTGCTGGCACTGCTGGCAGCAGTGATGGCGTTTTCCCCCTCTGTTCCTTGAGGAGGGCAGGGGGACGAGGGCCAAGGCCGGGTCCAGACCCCTCTGGGTGCCCCAGTGACAGATCCCCCAATGTCACCCATTCCTGCATCAGCAGGACCGTGACTCCCCTGGGACGGTGGCATCACCTCCACATCCCTCCCTCCCCGTGCTGGGGCACAGCAGGGATGAACCACAGGCCCCAGCCAGCCCTGGGCACGGCCTGACCCCTGGCAGGATCCAGCTGGGGTCCCAAACTGCTGGGCAGGATGAACTGGGGACAGAGCCAGGCCGTGGGCTGTCCCTGGCTCGGGCAGGTGACACAAACTCCGTGAGCCTCTGGGCACGGTGACAAACCCTTCGAGGCTTTGCACTTCCCCAGCCGCTGCCAGGGGAGGTGACACAGAAAACTAGGCACCACGGTGCCTCCAGCACCCTCAACACCACCCCTCCCACAGCCATTTCCAGAGCTGGGGACACCCCTGTGCCCCAACTGCCCCGAAACACAGCCTGGCACTGTCGAGCACACGTTGTCCAGGTGCCAACGCCCCGCGGGGACAAGGAAACTGTCCCCAGGAGCCCTGACCTTGGCAAGGTGAGCTGTACGTGCCGCAGGGCAGCGCCCTGGGCACGGCACGTGGGGAGGACGAGGGGATTTGGGGCCGTGGGGACACGGGATGGAGCCACCCCCTTCTGAAAGGTTACGAAACCTCCCCGCACCCCCCGCGGGAAGAGTGGCTCCTGATCCAGATGAGATCGGGCATCACAAAGGGCTTTGTGTTCCAGGAAGCCTATTAGAGATTTAAATTATACAAATGGGCTTTTTACCAAAGATCCTCATTATCTGGTCATTTGCTTTTAATCCTCGGCTCTTTCCCCGCAGCCCCTGCCCCACGCCCTGCTCCTCTTGCCTTCCCTGGGTCCTCCACACTGCACAGTGTGGGGACAGGGACGAGTTCTGGGGTCAGTGTGGGCCCCCGGGGAGGGATCTGTTGGCTATCAGGGGTTGGGTTCACTGGTACAACGAAGGGCTGAGCCCCTCTGGCTTTGCCCTCTCCCCTCCCAGTTCAGGCTGCAGGGTTGGTGCCTGTTGGTCTATTTGGAATCAAACCTCCTTAGGGCCCATTGACAGGACATGCCTGGGCTCCTCCTGTGCCACCCTTGGCTCTGTGGAATCCCTGGAAGATGATTCCGAGGGCATTTGGGGCTGGCCAGGTGGATGCTGGACCCCAAATCACCCAGCCCTGGGCACCCTGGCCACCATCGACCCCCATCGGCTGTGGGACCACACCCAGGGCCATGACGAGGCCAGAACACTCTGCCCTGCCCTCAGGGACACCGTGATGTCCCTCCCGAGGTGTCAGCCCCATCCCAACCTGCTCTGCTGCAGTGAAGCCTCAGGGGCTTCGTGGCTGCTATGACAACGCAGGAAATTCCCACAGAAATCCCTGCGAGGAGGAGCAGGAGAAGGGGAAGGAGGAGGAGAAGAAGGAAAAGGAGGAAGAGGGAAGAAGAGGGGGAATCTCCCAGCACCCCATGTCCCCCCCTGCCAGCTTTGGGAAGATGTCCCAGCCGTGCTCGTGGTCGTTTCAGAGTCCTCCTGGCAGCACCACAGGGCTGTGTGCCATCAAACCACAGGGTTTTGGGGTGGAGGGTGTGGGGTGTGAGCCAGGGAGGATGGGCTGGGGGGGGGGGTTTGCCCCCAGTGCCAGGGACCCTGCAATCACTCAGTGCTTGATGTCCCTTCCTGCGCCCCCCGCACCCGCATCACCCTCCCTCTCCCTCCCACAATCCGTTCCAGCATGGGGATTAGGTGGGTTTAGGGTCGGGTTTGAGTCGGAAATGGGACGCTTTCAAATCAGCCTGCGTCAGTTGGGCCTCTGTCACTCATGCCCAGGGGGGATTAAAATAGATATGAAGATTATCGGAGGGGAGACGACACCCCCACCTTGGGGGCCCCCGCTCTTCCCCTGCCCTCAGCACCATGGGTGTGGGGTGCCAGCTCCAGCCCCGGGGGGTGTCTCCCCAGGGGCACACATTTCTCCCTTTTTCTCACCTTTCTGCTCATCCCAAGGCCCCATATCCCATCCCACAGCTCTCCAAACATCTTTCTTGCATAGGCACCACTGCAGCAGCTTCCCATTCCCATTTCCCTTGTTTCCAGCCCAATGCCAGTCCCAAAACACCCCTTGGGCTTGACCCTGGACCCCATGGAGGGTTCCCAGCCTTGCAGAACCACCATCCCCTTGGGTGGGCTGGGGCACAGGCCCAGCTGCTGCAATGGAATCATGGAATCATGGAATCTTCAGTACCAAGTTGCTCCAAACCCCATCCAACCTGGCCTTGGACACTCCCAGGGATGGGGCAGCCACAGCTTCTCAGTGCCCAGCAGATTTTGAGGTGAATTAGCCCCAAAATCCTTCCCCACAGCTCCCCACCCTGGAACAGCCACCCCAGCCCCTTCCCTGTTCCCCCCAGCCCAGCAGAGGGGTCAGGGGTTTAATCACTTTATGTGTTTTGTTTGTGTAATTCCAAGGAGAGTGCCTCTTCCTCCCATCTGCCCCTGCCATCTGCTCCCCACAGCGTTGTCGGGGGATCCCAGGCTTTGAAAATGGAGGGAGCTGGTGCAGGAACCCAGGAAAACCTGCTGGGAATGGCACATCCTTATAGGGAGCATCTGTCTCCGCTGGAGCCTTTTCCTGGTGGCTGCTGAAAGCCTCTTTGCTTCAGCCTCTGGAATGACTGGGGAGGATTTCAAACCCTCATCCCAGTCCTGGGGAAACTCAACCCGAAATGTGCCTTTCTAGCCCCAAAATGCCTGGCTTGGCACCTCCTTGGGCCAGCAGAGGCACAGCGTGTCCCAGTGCTCCCAGTATTCCCACTGCACCAAGACCTCCCAGAGCTCCCAGTGTTCCCAGTGCCTGAAGAGCTGCTAGCGCTCCCAATGTTCCCATTCCCTGCATTCCCAAAGCTCCCCCAAGCCCTATCCAGTGTAACGGGGTCCCCCATTTCACCCCAGACCCCTCCTGGGGGGATCGGGGTCTGCACCCCGAGCTCCCTTCCGTGAGGCTGTGTCTCGGGAGGGAGGGGGATGTGCGTGGGGTCCCCGGGGGCGGGTGGGGGATGCTGCGGGTGCAGGCGGTGCCCCCGGTGCCCCCCGGTGCCGGTGCCCCCCCGCCGCCCAGCACTGCAGCGGGCGCTCCCGGCGGGCGCTCCCGGGCTGCGTTGGCGCACGGCGGCGGCGGTGGCGGCGGTGACTGCTCTCCGGGCAGGTAGGAGGTGGCGGGGACGGGGACAATTCGGAGGGGGGACAGACACACCCGTCCTGGGGGGCACTGGGGAGCCGGGGAGCCCGGGGCACCGCTACGGACCCAGCCCCGGGCGCGTCCCTCCCCGCTGGCGGATGCAGAGCCACCCCCGCCCCAGCGCATCTTTGGGGGGTGCCCTGTGCCCCCCTCGGTCCGCAGCGCACATTTCAGGGGTGCCTGGGAACCCCTCTTCCTCCGAGGGGACCTTTCCTCGGGTGTGCCCCCGGCAATGCCCCTCTCTGTGGGGTGTCCGGTTTGGGGAGAACCTCCTGTAGCCCCCCCCACGCCACGGGAGAGTCTTCCCCGGGGGTGCCCAGCCACCCTTCCACTTTGGGGTGGTCCTTGCAGACCCCTCTCAGGGGGCTGAGCCCCCCGAGGGTTCCCCTCCCAGAAGAGGGAGCTGCCCCGAGCAGTGGGAAGGGGTCACAGCCCCCCCCGGGCATTGGGGGGGTGGGGGTCGTGCCACCCCCGGAGGGACAAAACTGAGGACCCCTGAGTGGGATGAGGGCACTCAGATCCTCCCTCGGGCTGCTGGAGCGGGGGTGGAGCAGTGGTGGGGGGTGGTGGGGAGGCACTGAGGGGTCCCAGCCCCCTGTAACTGGGGGGTCCAGCCCTACTGGGCTGCTCCCCTTGGGGAGTCCTCTTTGCCCGGTGATCCAGAGGAATGGGGGGTTTGGAGGTGCGGGGGTCTCTCCCCACTTTGGATAAGGCAGCAAGTGCTCCATGCAGTGAAGCCCCCGCTGCCTCCATGAAGCCCCTGAGCCCGTTCTCTCCCACAGAGGGGTCACAACACAGCCTTGGGTGCTGGGTAGTGGGTCAAGGTCCTCCCAGAGCCCCCGGGGTGGGGATTTGTGGTGCGTGGCCAGGCGCTGGACACCCACCCTGCCCTCCTTGGGCCCCTCTGTGCTCCTCAGGGGTGATCCTGGCTGGATGGGGCGCGCTGGGTCCCCCCAGGGCTGTTGGCACCCTGAGGGGAGGGAGCCCCGAGCAGGGATCTGCCACCCCAGCCCTTCCTGGGGCTCCAGTGCCCGCCGGAGGCATCAAATATTAACAGAGACAGCGGAGGAGCTGAAAATAACCCTCCTCCGAGGGATCTGACCCAGATCCGGCCAGCCCCAAAGCTGGGCTGGACCCAGAGCCGCGGGCAACGCTCTGAGGGCACCGAATGCAGCCCCGTCCCCTCCCTCCGGGCTGCTCTGCCCTCCTGATCCCCCCTATATATCACCTATATATTATGCAAATGAGCCAGAGGGGCTTATTACGCAAATGGGAGGGGGCTGGCACTGCCTGGCCCTGGGTGGTCCCCGGGGCCGCTCCTGACGGCTCAGAGCGGCCGGCGGGGATGGAGGGGGAAGCACCGGCATCCTCCCGGGAGTCCGGGGGCTGCCAGGGAGCACTGCCCCGTCCCTCTCCCCTCTTGTAGCGCAGAGGGACCCCCGAGCAGGGCCAGGCACCTGCCCCACTCCAGCTCTCCACCCCCGGGGCGGCCGGCGGGTCCCAGCGGGATGGGGAAGCAGAACAGCAAACTGCGCCCGGAGATGCTCCAGGACCTGCGGGAAAACACCGAGTTCTCCGACCTGGAGCTGCAGGGCTGGTACAAGGGTTTCCTGAAGGACTGTCCCTCGGGCATCCTCAACGTGGAGGAGTTCAAGAAGATCTACGCCAACTTCTTCCCCTACGGCGACGCCTCCAAGTTCGCCGAGCACGTCTTCCGCACCTTCGACACCAACGGCGATGGCACCATCGACTTCCGAGAGTTCATCATCGCCCTGAGCGTCACCTCCCGCGGGAAGCTGGAGCAGAAGCTCATGTGGGCCTTCAGCATGTACGACCTGGACGGCAACGGCTACATCAGCCGGGAGGAGATGCTGGAGATCGTGCAGGTACCCGGCTCGCCCGCCCCGCCGCGGCTCCTCCTTGGTGGTCCTGGGTGTCACCCCGGTGTCACCGTGGCTGTCCCCTCCCCACGATGGGGACATGCACCCTGTGGTGACTGGGATGGAGCCTGATGCTTTCTGCAGCTGTGGCTGCAATGATCAGTCTAAGCCAGAGCATCCCCAGCTCCTTCCCTTGTCCTGGGGACATCCCTTTGTTATCCCTTCCTGGGACTCTTCCCATGCTTCCAGGGAGGGCTGGGTACGTGGCAGCTGTCCCCAGGCACACCTGGTGGTGCTGGCAAAGGGACAGGAGATGCTCTCCTTCCCTTAACCCCAACCCCATGGCATCAGCACCAGTGGCATCTCCTCCCTGTAGGAGCAGCTCCCTGGCTGTGCTGGGAGCTGAAACCCCCCACAGCCCCATCCCATGGTAAAGGTGTTAAAGGGCAGCACCATTCCCAAGGAAGCAAAGCCCAGATCTCTATCCCTGCCTCAGGTGGGCAATACCAGATGCCTGCACCCACCCTCACCCCCATCTCCCTCTCCCAGGCCATCTACAAAATGGTCTCGTCCGTGATGAACATGCCCGAAGACGAATCGACCCCGGAGAAAAGGACGGAAAAAATCTTCCGACAGATGGATACTGATAACGACGGTAAATGAGAGGAGATGGAGGGGATTATGGAAAGGTCTCATGGCTAAATCCGGGGGTCTTAGAAGGAGCCGCACGCACGCTGATTAAATGGCTCATGTCCGCCGGTGTGGCCAGGGGAGCGCCGGCAGCCGGAGGGGTTCGGGGTGCTGGGCACCCTGGGGTGCTCACCCCGGGTGGGTGGGTGTCCGTGGGGTGTGCCAGGAGCTCTCTGGTGCTGGGTGGTGGCCGCCAGGCTGAGCCGTGTCCCCTCCCCGCAGGGAAGCTCTCGCTGGAGGAGTTCATCCAAGGTGCCAAGAGCGACCCGTCCATCGTGCGCCTGCTGCAGTGCGACCCCAGCGGTGCCATGCAGTTCTGAGCCCCGTGGAACACCCCCCCACAGCCCCCCACGGCCCCCTAAGGCACCCCCAACCCCGCAGCCGGCCACTGTCACCATCCCTTGCCCGTCCCCGCCGCGGTCCCCACCCTGTGCCCTCACAGCCCCCTCAGGGATGAGAGCTGGAGCCTGGCTGAGGCTGTGGCGAGGGGGAGCCCCAGGGGGACAGTCCCCTTTGCTGGGGACTCTCCAGTGCTGGGGGGAAGGATGGAGGCAGGGTCTGCCCTGAGCGAGGATGGTCCCCCCCAACAGCGGGGGGTCGGAGCAGGGGGACAGCCCAGCCCGGCAGGAGAGGCTGGCGGTGAAGCCACCGGTGCATCTCTGGCAGGGGTGGGGACAAAGAGCTCTGGGAGCACCCCCCTCACTCTCCCCTCATGCACACATCAGCACGGGCGTGGGCTGGGCCAGCCCCTTCCCCACGGCCAGCACAGGGGTGGGAGCTCCGGGGGTGGTGGGGGGTGGATGCGCTTCTGCTCTTTTAATACCTGCAGAATAAAGTTTGTGTCAGTGCAGTCCGTGGTGGGAAAGGGGCCACTGACCCCCAGGGGGGAAAGTTCTTCCTTGCAAGGTCTGGATCCAGCCCAGCTATCCCCTCTTGCTGCAGCTCCAGGAGACCCAAGGCCATGGGGATGGGCTCATGTGTGCTGGCTGGTGGCGTCCAGGGGATGTGTCCACCAAATAGCTGGGCTGGGAGGAAGCCGAGTCCTGTCGTGGGGCTGTGTGGGAGCTGGGATGGGGCAGGAATGGCCAGGACACATCCATAGGGTCATCCCTCGGGCCCTGCTCAGAGCTGGGCACATTCCACGCTGTCCAGCCTCAGCAAGCCCAGGCACTGCCCGGGGTCGGGGCTCTCCCCAGGGGCTGCCTGCAAGGAGACCTGCAAGCCAGAGAGGATGATGAGAATGAGAACAGTGGGAAAAGGGTGTTGGATCAGCGAGTCTCACCCTCCTCCTGGAGCCCCTGAGCCCAGCCAGGCCCATCCCAACCCTGGATGGGAGCAGGCTGGTGCTGAGCCTGGGAAGCAGGATTCACCTTCCTCTGGTGTGTCCCGCGGCAGCAGCGGCCGAGGCGGAGGAGCTCGAGGGCGAGCAGGAGGCAGCGGATGCCAAAGATGATCTCCATCGACTCCAGCATGAGGGACACGGCCCAGAGGGACAGCGTGGAGCTCTGGGGGACATGGGGCATCAGATCCCTGCATATTCTCCCCATCCCCAGTGCACCCCCTTCCACAGCCCCCTGGGGACTCACGTAGACACGGGTGGGGTCGAAGGGGCACTCATGGGACGCCGGGGCAAGGGCGGCGTTGGCGACGGCGCAGGGGGCCAGCAGTGCCCGGCCCTGGTTGCCCAGGGTCAGTCCGACGGCCACAAGCAGCCCCAGCAGGCAGGACAGGCAGCCCAGGCTGCTGCAGGCGCTCAGGGTGAGAAGTGCCCATTTCTGCAGGAGGGACAGAAGAGGCAGCAGGGCGAGGCAGGGCCGTGCATGGCCAGCTGCCCACGTTCCCTCCATGGGGACAGCCCCTGAGTGAGGGGATGTGGTGGCTGTGCCCACTCCCTGGGAGGGTTGCAGCCTGCTGGGGGCTGGGGGTTGGCAAGGGGTGCTTACAAGGGTGGTAGGAGCGAGGTAGCGGGACAGCATGAGGGCAGCAATTCCACAGGAGATGGTCTGCGAGGAAGCACAGGGAGGTCAGAGAGGCCCCAGTGACACTGGTGCCCTTTCCCTGCTGACGTTGTCCCCAGCAGCTCAACTGGTCAGTTCGGGGCCAGCATGGCAGGGGCAGTGCTTCAGCTCCCCCAGCAGTCCCTGGGTGTTTAATCCCCTGATTTTGCACTGCTTGTTTAGAGCAGCGTCCATCCTGCATCCCACAGCAATTCACGATCCTGCATCCTATGATCCTGCCTGCCTTGCAACCACACCACATCCATCCCAGATCCTCCTGCATCCCCTCTCCCACCCTCCCCAAAATCCACAGCACACCCATCCCACATCTCCCTGCATCCCGGCTCCTGCCCACCCTGCATCCACCCCCACACCCACCCCTCACCCACCCCCTCCGTGCCCGGGGTACCAGCAGGGCGGCGATGCCGGAGGCGGTGTTGGCGATGAGGTACTGCAGGGACACGGCGTCCCGGGGGGCCACCGCGAACCGCAGGGCAGTGCCGTGCACGAGGGCCCCCGTGATGAAGTTGAGGTGCCCGACGATGAGGAGGATGAGGCCCGTTTTCATCAGCGCCTTCCGGTGGCTGCCGGGGCTGAGGCGTCCTGAGACGAGGGGAGAGGAGGGTGTGGGGTGGCCGGCACAGGGCTGGCCCTCCTGCCCTTGCACCACACTGGGGTACAAGGATGGGGCGTTTGGGGACAGCCCTGGAGGATGTGGTGGCCTGTGCTGGTGGGGGGATGAGGCAGGAATGGTGGAAGCCGCTGGTAAGCCCAGGTATGCAAACCACTGCTCCAGCTGGCTCTCCTGGGACCAGGGTGGTGGTGTGGGGCCAGCAGCCATTGGGGCCAGAGGTCCCTGACGGGGTTGAGAAGGGCTGGGGGCTCCCTGGAGCGACAAAGAAGCTCTGGAAGAGCAGCTGTCCCTGAGCAGCAGCTGCAGCGCTGGGTTCTGGCACTTTGAGGAGCAACTGTGGGGTTGTTCTCCCTTTGAACCCACCCTGGGGCCGCTCTCCTCACACACCCACCATCACCAGGTGCTCAGCCCAGCTCCATCCCTGACCCCTCGGCTCCCCTCCCTGCCTCAGTTTCCCCTGCAGGAGGGCAGTGCTGGAGCCCTCCTGTCAGGATCACCACCCCAGACCCAGACTCACCTCCTTGGCACATCTTCACCTGGCCAGGATCAGGCCACCAGAGCCCCTCGATGCCCAAGGGGCCTGGCCCACCCTCAGCCCCCAGGCAGACGGGTCCATCGGGCTCCCGGTGCGTCTGATCAGGACCGGGGCTGGGACTGGGCAGGACCCGCTGCTGCTCCAATTCCTGTCAGACCAGCTCCCCTGTGAACAAAGGGATAAACTCCACCTTCACCTGCATGTCCCACCCCTGCACTCCCCTTGCTGCCGTGACGGGACATGCTGTGCCGTGCCAACACACCATGCCAGGCTGTGCCAACAAACCCTCCCTCATCCCCTTCCCCATCCATTCCCCCCTCCCCAGCACACTTAGGTTATTCTCCCTTCCTTACAGCAATGGCAGCAGGCTGGGATCCAGCCAGGCAGGTCCAAGGCTGAGGGTCTGGGAGGAGGCAGCCCCTCAGGGTGGGACATTGCTGGACCAGGGGGCACAGACCAGCAGTGCCAGTTACCAGGGACTGACCTGCAGAGAGAGGGTAAAGCAGAGGGGTCAGGGCTGGTGGTGACTCCCCAGAGGGTGACTCAGAGGAACCATCGCCCTCATGAAGCTTCCAGGGAAGTTACTGATGGCAGGAGGCAGGGACAGGGATGGGAACAAGGGCTTGCTGGAAGAGCACCCCAGCTCTGCTCACACCAGGAGGGGCTGTGGGGACCCTCCCTCGCTGGTGGGAGGCTCTCACTAATCCCTCTGCAAAGCCTGTTGCAGACACAAGGGGCACGAACAGCTTAATTACAGGGATAACCCTGCTTCCTGGGAGTGGTCTGGGGAAGGGCCTGGTCCAGGCAGAGAGACAAAAACATGATTTCCAATATCCCACCTGAGTCACCACTCTCAGCCTCCTCAGCTGTGCTGGGAATTTGGCTTTAGTTCCCATCCTTCCCCTCCTTTAACCTGTACCCAGCCCTGCTGCACGTGGAGATGGAGAAGAGAGACTTCTCCTCCCAATCCTTTGGGAACAACGTTCACAAACACCTGAGCCAAGGGCAGAGGCAGCTGGAGGATTCCCCTGGAGCTTTGGAAAGGACGAGATGGATGCAAGTCCAATGACAACCAGAGTCTTTATTCCAAGAGTCCCTTAGGATGGTTGCAGACATACAGACACACGTACATATTTACACTC
Source organism: Pyrocephalus nanus (assembly GCA_038380795.1). Classification (NCBI taxonomy): domain Eukaryota; kingdom Metazoa; phylum Chordata; class Aves; order Passeriformes; family Tyrannidae; genus Pyrocephalus; species Pyrocephalus nanus. Next base: position 4,684,481 of record CM076285.1, on the reverse strand, counting down.
TTACACACCTCACAGACTTTGAACCAATAAATTAAAACAAAAAGACGGCGGGGGGATTTCTTTTTTTGTTGTGTTTGTTTTGTTTTGTTTTGTTTTCCTTTTTTATGTCACGTAAGAAACAGCAACTTCCCGAGGCGAGGCTGGGGAACCAGCTGGAGGATGGCAAAGAGGAGCCAAGGGGGACACAAGCCCGGCCCAAGAGAGGCAGTGGCAGCGGGTGTGCTGCCAGCAGGAGGACACGTCACACTCTGGCCTCGATGCACTCCAGTTGGACCATTTCATCCAGCCGGCAGCCCTCGGCTTGGGCACAGTGGCTCAGGTGGGCACTTGGGCTCTCGGCACCTCTTGCTTTGGGGGTCTGTGGGCAGCCAGCTGCAGTCTGAGAGTGGGGGGAGTCGCACTCGTCCGAGGTAATGTCCGGCACGTCGTCCGACTGGCTGTCGGAGCTCTCCAGGTCGCTCCGTATGCTCTCGGGCTGGGCCAGGGTGATGTCCCAGGTCTGGCTGGCAATGCAGTCCTTTTGCTCACAGCTTTGGTGTTTGCACGTCTGCTCCTGCTCGCCATCCTCTTCCTCCTCCTCCTCTTCCTCCTCCTCCTCTTCCTCGTTCTCTGCCATTTGGGTGTGGACGTGCAGGGAGTCCTCTGTGCTGCTGCCGCTGGCCAGCTGGTAGTGACTGGGTTTGGCTTCGATGTCCACCTGGATCTCCATGTTATTGCACTCCCTGCAGAAACAAGGGAGCCCTTGCATTACTGGGAACGGTTACTGGGTTCAACTGGGCACCACTGGGCACTGCACCACTGAACTGGGAGGATCACACTTCCCAAACACGAGCAAGATGCTGCTCATCGCCCCTTGGCATGCGAGGAACAACAACGCTCGCTGCTCTCGAGTTCTCCCAACAGCAGCCAAGATCTGAGCCAGGGGATGAGCTGGGAAAGCTCCAGAGTCCCCCACGAGCTGCCAGAACAGACCTTGAGGGTGCTGGGCTGCAGATGCCCTCCTCAGGCTCCACACCACACATGGAGGCTGCTCCCAAACCGTCCCCAGCCCTCCTCCTGTGCCAGCAGAAGGACTGATCCGCTTGCCAGCGGCAGAGGAGCAGCCTGGTGCAGCTACAGTCATCCCACCGCCCACAGCAGCGCTCACAGAGCACAGATTTTTTCCAGGACACCCACTACCAACGCTCTTCTCACCATTCCATGTCCTCCTACCTGTCCTGGGGGTTGTAGGAGCTGATGATGGAACCAGCCATGGCTCGAGTGCTGGCGTTGTCACTGATCGCCCCCAAACTGACCGAGTCTTTGGGGAAAATCTCCTTCTGGACATCTGCCTGAACTTCCAGCCTGCAGGAAAAGAGGAGGATTCCTTAAAAATGCTTTAGATATCCCCGAGGAGCACCGATCAGTCACTGCCCTTCACAGGAAAGCGAGAGGCCCCGTGTGCCTCGGCATGACAGAGCTTAACCCCAACAGTTCCTCTCGTACAGCCTCATTTTTGGCTCCATTTAGGCAAATTCATTCTGTTTTCCGTGACGGAGGTAAAGTGGTGTTTACATCCAGTGACTCACTCGGCTCCTGAGGAAGAGCCGATTTCCACGGATCTGGCGCAGGGAGAGCCGTGATTGCGTCCCGGCTGCCATGTCAACAAGTGTCTCTAATTACCCACCCAACTGACTCACAGGCAAGCTGGGAGGAAAACTGAGCTGGAACCTCCTGACTTGGAGGGCACAGGCCACTGGAAAACAGGGAGCAGCAAAGCCTCCAGGCTGGGATGAGGGGACTGGAATAGCTCTAAGCACACAGGTATCTCTGCACTATTCCAAATTAACCCGAAGCAGCAGTTCTGCAATTTTAGGGGGTTAGTAGGGATAGGAAATCATCTTCTGTCCTCCTTGCCAGAACCAGCCCGGCACTGAGTCCAGAAGCAGCCTGATCACAGAATTATGGAATGCTTTGGGATGGAAGGGACCTTAAAGGTTACCTAGCTCCAATCCCCTGCCATGGGCAGGGACACTTTCCACTAGCCCAGGTTGCTCCAAGCCCTGTCCAGCCTGGCCTTGAACACTTCCCAGGGATGGGGAGTCCACAACCCTGGCTCCCTGATCACCCTGGGTGATCTGCTGGGACTGGTTACTCCACGACAGACCAAGATGCAGAAGTGCTAGGACATAACTAGGTCAAAGCAGGACCACTCCCAGTCCTGGAGAGCTCCCCCACAATAAACCTGCTCCACCAACACCGCCCCTTGGCACCCCCTGTGTTTTTCCCAGCAATCCAACCTTACCTGCTGTACTTCCCCTTGCTCCCCGAGAGGACCCCCCCGCTCAGGGTGCCCCCAGAGAGGGCAGCAAAGCTGGCTGTCTCGCTGTAGTTGCCCTGCATGACGCTGAGCCCGTCCGTGGGGCTGCCACTGGTGCTCAGGACGCTGGTCAGCCCCTCGATGCTGCTCTCACCGATGCTGGGGTTCTTCAGGGCTCGCCAGGCATCAGCCACTGCAGGGGAGGAGAGCACAGGGGTGGGAATCAGCAAGGGAAGTGATGCCTCGTGCCAGGCAGCCCCCTGTGACACACCTGACACAGCAAGACTGAAGCAAACACCCGCTTCCAGCCAGGCCCAGGTGAAAATAAATGCTCAGATTTGGGAAACGTCACGACTCCTGAGCATTTCATTGCAAAGGGGTGTAACAGCCCCTTCCCCAGGTCACCACCTTACCTGTGATGGGTCCATCATCTTCATCGAACTCGATTTTCACCCCCTTCCCGTTGGCTGTGCTGACCCCACAGCCACCGCCCCGGCACAGCGAGATGGGCACGACGCCGTAGACGTAGGCCAGCATGATGGGCACCCCGATACCTGGAGGGGAGCACGTGCTGGGTTAAGAGGAGCTCAAGGCCGAGCTGTGCTGGGCAGACAGAAAGGGTTTTTTGGGGTAGGGACTCCCTCAGCTGTGTTTATGCTGCTTTTAAAAGTTTCTAGTTCACAATTTCGCAGACAGGCGGAGAAGGAGCCCTTTGTTTGTGCAGAATGGGGGAACCCCAAGAGCACTCAACCCACGGGACACCGGCCACCAAACCAGTCCATGAGTGAGGGACAGCTCTGTGTGTCAAGGGACACCAGGATGGGCTGTGGTTGTGCCCAAAACCACCCCCAGTAGCACTCTGCAAACTGCCTTTGGCCACCCCCACCGCACAGGGCTGGGCTACCCACTTGTCTCGGTGGCTACTGGCCCACCAGAAGGGACAGGGACTGAGCCCACTTACCAACACTGACAGCAGCGATGACTGGGGAGGCAATGACAGACAGGGTGACCCCTCCAGTGATGGCCAAGTTCCTCTTGTGCTTAGAGGTTTTCTTCCCCTCATACCTGCTGTGGATCTGACGGAAGGAGAAGCACCAGGTGAGGACAGCCTGGCCACGAGCAAACCCCCCGAGGACATCAGTATCTGATTTTTACAGCCTTGTCAGCTGTGGGAGCCCTTAAAGAACCTCTTCTCCTCACAGATCAGACCTAGCAGGAGGGTCTGTGCTCAAGAGAAAGCAGCAGTTACAAGCACAGTGCTGACGTGCCATTTCTCCCCTCTCAGCATCTCTTTATCAGCACAGACACACAGCAGCATCACCCAGTTTGAGGCAGCAGGTCAGCACCAAAACACGAGTGGTTTAAGCACGGCAAGGTGTGATGCTCGAGGTCCAATCACTGTCCCACAGGGGCCCAACATCACAGGATGGGCTCAAAAGGGACCAGGTTTCTCCTGGGGTGCCCCTGGGTTAAAAGCAGAGGCACAAGAGCACTGCAAAATTCGTTTGGGAGGACATGGGCCTGAAGGGCTATGAGGGCTTATCAGCCACCACCCCTCCCTCTGCCCACACAAAGCCCAGGAGATAAGACAAGCTCTAGAAGAGACAACTGAATTTTGGTTCTATGGCAAGATCCACCCTTCATTATCAGCTCCAAATTTCTGGTCGGATGCCTCGAGCCCAGGGAACGCCCCCCCAAGCCTTCTGCTCCCCACACTTACCTTCCTCCCCACGTACACGGGGATGCCAATGACCATGGCAGGAATGGCAATGCCAGCAATGAGGGAAATGCCCACGGGGGCCCCGATCAGCGTGCCCAGCTGCCAGAGAATCTTCTTTTTGCGACTCCACGGCTTTTTGCCCCAGAACGTACAGCCAGAGGGGCTTTGTGGGAAGGGGAAAAAAAACAGCACGACATTAACACTCCAGCAATTCCTAAATGTTCCCGAGAACCCCAAGTTCGACTTACACATAAATAAAACCCCAAAACTCAGGGAGGGAGCAGGTGGACAACACAAAACAAGTTTCTCTCTTCTTTCCCCCCCTGCCCCATCAAGATTAATTATCAATCACATTACTGGGGCTACATTTAATATCCAGCAGACCAAAAGAGCTCTCAAAAAAACTGGTATCAGGAGCCTTTTTTTTTTTTAATTTTTGGCGTGGAAGAGCATCCTCACACTGCAAAGTGTGGGAACAAAGGCTCAGCTCTTTGGGTCAGAAAGAAGAAAATTAGAGAGACTGAAAACATTGATTGTAGAGGCGGGGGGAGTGAAAGCCCAGCACGAGCAGCGAACCCCTCGGAACGGCCCCGGAGGCAGCGCACGTGGCTGTGCCCAAATCCACCCACTCCTCCTCACCTGAGGTAATGCAGGTCCGAGATCTCCTTCATGCAGAGCCAGCAGAACTCGCAGCCACACACAGCACACGTCATGTGGTTGCAGCTGCCGTCGTTCATCTTGATGATGTAGGCGCTGCAGCGCGGGCACGGCTTGATGTCGTCGGCTGCGGGGGGGGAAGCAGGGGATGGAGTTGGAACCTCTGCCATGAGCAAGAGGAACCCACGAGGGAGAAAACTCCTGTTCTTTTCTGGGCCTGCAGAACACCTTTGCTGATTGCAGGTGAAGTGGGGGTGTCGTGTCTTTAGTTCATCTTCGGAGAGAGACAATAATGCTGATGGTGTCATCTACCCCACCAGAGCCTGGGCAGCAGGGACTGAGAACCACAGCCACTTTAAAAACTTACCCTAACCTTGAACTGAATGTATTCCAGGACGTGCTTAAGTGCTGGGAACAAGTCATACCTGCCCTGTGCTAGCCAAGGCAACAGCATAAGAACGAGCCATGACTGAATTGCTCCACCGAGGTGATTCACGGGCCAAGAACAACAGAACAACTGGGAGAACAGGCATTGGAAAAACACCAAACCCAGCCTTCTAGGGCAGCCAAAAGGGGACTGGGGTCTGCAGCAGAGGCTGCCCAGGCCCCAGTTTGCTGCTGGCAGAGTGGGATAAGGGTCTTTCATCTCTTCCTTAATTCAGGCATCATCTGACCGTGGTTATGCAATGGCTGTGCTGTGGTTCGGGGCTTTGCTGGCCCCTGCGAGGCTCAGCAAGATGAAATCCAGCTGCTGAGACCAGCTCACACCTTATTAATCACCACACTGGATCCAGCAGAACAGGGTGAGGAAAAACCACTGTCTCAAAAACCTCCCTTTCCGTGGCTAAGTGCCCTTGCTGGCAGGGATCTCTTTAACAGGGTGAAAAAAACCCTCAGAAACTGGTTGTGTTTCTTTTTGCTGGCTGGTTTGTACCAGAGACTGTGGCAGTGTCTCTGCTGTCCATTATCAGGGCTCTCTAACTGGGGCATGTTGAACCTCAACACACCACTAAGCCACCTCTGAAACACCCACGACAGCTCCATGCTAAGTGAATTAACATTTAAACTCCTGACACAGAAGGAAAACCAGGGTGTTTAGTTTGGGGGTAGGGCAGGGCTTTACAGAATGGCCTCACTGCCCACTTCCAGAGTCAATACAGTTATTTTTAAGGAACACAAACTCAGCAGACACAGCAGCTCCTACCAGGCAGTGTAGGAGTCTGTGGGTTGGCATTTTTTTTTGGTACCTGACATTCTAACACCTAACAGTGCACAGAGCAAGGCTCCCCACACTCAGCTGGGCATGAACGCTGCTCTTCATGACCACAGCAGGCAAATTTGAAGCTGCAAGGCTAAAAAGTGACTATTTGTTTGGGGTTTAGATCAGCAAAAAGCGAGAACATCCAAGATCAAAGGAGCCACAAGCAGAGCTGGGGCGGATGAGGGGAGCTGCTGTCACACAGAAGGACCCAAAGCACAGCATCACCTACTGATCTGTTCAGTGCTCTTGGAGGAGCCCAGACATGTTCTGACACCCAGGGGAAGGGGAAATGACTCCGAGTTTCACAGCTGCTCTCACAGTGGCAGCTGTAGGCCCTCAGCTGTGCCACGCAGGGCACTGACACCCCAATGCTTTGAGGGGAGGGGGATTTACACAGAGGTGCCTCTTCCTCGGCTTCACACACACAGAGCTGCAACCAAAACAAGTCACGGTGTGATTCTTGGGGCTGCCCTGTGCAGGGCATGCAGTCAGACTTCAGTGACCTCAGTGGGTCCCTCCCAACTCAGGATACCCCATGGAAAACACGTGAATCCATACCCGGCCCGGATTCCTGTCCGTAGCTGAGGCCTGACGTGTGCTTGGTCCGTACCCGCAGGGTCTGTGCCCGCTGCTGGCGGGCCATGTCGCAGGTTTGGTTGGGGTGCCATATCTGCTTGCAGTGGTAGCAGAACTCCGTCTGGCAGCCGTCCCTCTCGCAGGTCAGCTTGGGGCAGCTGGCACAGCCGTAGGCAATGACCGCGTAACTGCAGGGGGAACACGCCGGGGGGAATTAGGAAAAGGCAAAGTTATCAAGCCAGAGCCCAGTGATCCTTTAATGCAGGGTGCCCGGGCTGGGGCTGCCTCAGCTGCTCTGCTCAGAGCAGCTGGTTCGAGAGCTTCTGCCAAGACGTGTGCCTGGTACCCCCGGAGCCCACGGCAACGCTGCCCTCAGGGCAGGTCACCCAGAGCCCCCAGACAGCCCACCCTGCCTGTCCCACCTCATTTCTGATCACTGGTACAGCAGCCTCCACGCCAGACACATTCCTGCTCCCTCCAGCCCTGTGGCTTGCACTGCAGGGCCTGAAATTAAGCAGTGCTAATTGGGTTAGTTGGGGCAGAGACCTTTCATGCAGCCAGCCTGTGTTACTGAGTTCTCTCCTCTGTAACTGCTGGCAGTTCTCACTGGCAATTCACACAGACCAGATCTGTGCATGGTGTGCCCAGTTAAATTCTTGCTGTTTCTGCCAATTCAGGCTCCTAGGACAGGCTCAGGCTGTTCTTTCCAGGCACACACACATGCCCCAGTTCCTTAGGACAGGTATATGGGTGGATGCTGGACGGTCTGGAGGAGTCTAGGAAAGCTGAGGTTGTGCCAGGCACTTCTATTAACTGAATGATTCTAAAAAAGTGGGATATAACAGGGGATTTCATGTTTAGCTATGTATGTCAAGAAGCAAGCTCCTGTTGATCCCCACAGAATTTCCTTTTCCAGAGAGTGCTGAAAAACAACACCCTGCCTCTGGAACAACCCAAAATGTGAGTCAAACCAAGCGAGAGTGCAAGGCAGAGAGGCCAGGTTCAACCAGCTCACTTTTGGTTCAACCAGTGACACTTCCAGGAAGAAACGTCCTGTGTACACAAAAGTCTAAGCAGCATCACCAAGCACTGCAAGAGAAATCTGACTAACACAGTCACTGAGGATGAGGCTGTTTCCATTGGCAGGGGCTGACATGAGCAATTCCAGAAGTGCCTTCCCAGCTCTGCGACACCCGTGTGGCAAAAGGGTATTTTTGTTGCTCCTCCTCAGTATTTTCGTTAGTGGCCAGAGAGAATAACTCCTATTTAAGGGCTTTATATTTAGAGCTCGTGTAGCTCAAGTTTGTGTTGCCTCTTCTCAGAGGCAGCAGCGTGAGAACCGCTGAATGTGTCATACCACAATGATTCATATCCCGTGGGAGTTTGAGCAACTTCATCCTGCCAGGCTACGACAGAGTCGCCAAAGAAACAACATCTCGGGGCCAGGAGGCGCGACTGCAGGGCCTACGTGTGCAGCAACACACCTGCACCTCAGCCCAGCCTTGGAGGGACGGCAAAGCCTCATCCCTGCACGTGCCCAGGGCTTGGAGCAACCCGGGCTTTAGTGGAAGGTGTAAGATGATTTTTAAGGTCCCTTCCAACCCAAACCATCCTGTATGATGATCCTATGATACAGGGGTTTGGGAGGGACGAGCTCAACCTCTATGCATCTTGTCTAAGGAGTATCCCACTAAACATCCTCACCCTGCCACTATCCTGCAGCCAAAGACCTTGGCAGAACAAGAAGGAAAAGCTGCTTCTACCCAGCTGTGTTGTGACACTGCTATTGCAAACCATAACTAGGCTAGGAGAGCTCAGTGTAATATATTAAGCAACCCCATACTCCAAATTAACTCCTCACTCAAAACGCTGGGTTTTTTTTAAACACTGGAGAAATTAAAATCATCATCATTTATATTTTATTGCTGGAGCTGAAATGACAAATATTGTGAAGAAGTCCACAGCTGCGGGGAGACAGGCTACACAACTGTCTGTTGGGGAAAGAAATAACACATCTCCACGTCAAGGTCAACTAGAAAGTGGGTTTTGGAGGGCTATGCCTGGGAATAGTCATGGCATTGGATGGCCAGTGCATTCCCCTCTTCCCCTGACCTCTGACACACTGCTGACTTGAACAGCCCTTTCCAGGCTCAATCCCAGCAGATGAGAAGGGAAACTGAGTTTCCCCCCCAGAGTGTCTCCCTGAGACCCCAGGAATCACACAGCTCTGCTTCCAGCTCACTCCTTGGATGGCCACGAGTTGCCTCCCTCCCTCCCTCCCTCCCTCCCTCCCTCCTCCTGCTCATTCACAGAGCTCAGCCTACACATCTCCGTTTCTCCAAAGGTCCTGTTATTCTCTCAAGCTTTCAGGAGGGGTGCATTGTGACAAACACAGCGATGCCACCTGACTGTGGCAAGGGGAAAAAAAACCCCGAAGCTGCAAACACAGAAAATGATTTGTTTTGCGATTGATGGCGCATCAATTGACCGGCGTTTCCATGGCAACACGCACCGGTGTTGTGTTGGTCCTCCTCCTCCTCCTCCCCCTTCCCCGCAGCACAGCCAGGCTCTTTCATTTACAGAGAAATTTAGAGGAAAGGCTGTGGCATGTGAGGAAGGCGCTGGGCTCCGCGTGCCACACGCCCAGGGTCGTGCCTGCCATCGCCCCACAGCCCCTTGGTGCCACCACCTTGGTGGGGGTGACACCCAAGGCTGTGTCCCCAGCCCTAAACACCTTGGCAGGGGTGCCACCCAGTGCCAGCCAGGGCCGTGCCCCCAGCCCTACCCCTCCCGTACTCCAGCACTACTACAGCAGGGGAAAGCCCGCTGTAAATAATTCATACCCTGATTTTACATAAGCACAGCCACACAAGCTCTGCCGGGAAGAATGAATAGGGTGATTAATTCTTCTCCCCGCCGGAGGGCTGATTTCCAGCAGCCTTTGTTCGGAGCGCTACAGACACACCAGCAGCGCTGGTCCACGAGGCTGCCCGGTCTCCCAACAGCCCCAGGGTCGCTTCTTGATGCTCTGGGCAGCTGGGAGGAGGATGCTGTGAGTGTCACCTGGCTCATCCTGCTCTCTGACTAACCGGGGAGGAGGCTTTTGCTCACAGAAAGAGCCGCGTGTGTGACACCAGTCTGCCCAAAACCTCTCAAAGCAACGGCTGGGTTGCTGTGACAGAGGCAACGCCCTCTGGGTCATGCTGGCTCCTTCCACCCAGCCAGCCTGGGTGACATCGGCTGTTTGTACACCTTATCCTGAGCACAGATAATATCACAGCAGTCAAGGAGCTGAGATTCCGCGAGCAGGAACCGGATTTTCTCTAGCTGGTTACCAGCAGGGGCATTCCCTCTGTGGCAGCACAACCTGCTCTTATCTCTCTGATCTTATCCCCAGTGCTGGTGAAATCTCAAGATCTCACACTCGATTTGGCTCCAAAAAGGAGCAAAGCTGTTGTTTGCTTTTAATTTCACCCTCTGAAGGAACAAGCCCTCATACAGGATGCTCAGAGGCCGTGAAATGGGTAACCTTAGCCAGGTTCACTGATTTGCATAGGATGCCTATTACAACGCTTTGATTAAATCTTCACAACCCTCCCACCACCTTTTCCATTCTGACTACTAGGTCAGACTTTCCTTTCATGTCCTTGCTACTCAGAATTGCCATCCAGGCTGAATTCTAGCTAAACTTCACAGCACTTCTCTTAAGTTTCCCAAACAAAGCCCTTTTCCAGGCAGCTTTGGCTTAGGCTCAAACAGAAACCAACAGAGTTCGTTGGAAGGAAACGGGAAGAGAAAATGAAAGCAACACGCTCATAACTACACAGTCATCACAGTTGGCTGGGCTGACTTCTGGACAGACAGACACTTCCTCACTTAGGCAACGGAGAGTGAGTCAACATCACTCCTCTCTGCCATGTATTCAACGTCCTCACTGGGAAACAGTGACTGTTTACAGTTCCCTCTTCCCCACCGTGAAGGCTGCAGCGTGTCCCCATGCACTGTCCCCATGGCTCACAGCGAAACACGCAGCTGGGAAACTCCACGCTTCCCATTTGTGCAGAAGAAAAAGGCTTCTGTTAAATTAGGGAAACGATGGCTCAGCTAAAACCCCCTTCAAGTCCTGTCACTCGTGCCCGATCTGTTTGTATTTCCACAATCCCCAAGGTCAAATCCTGGTGCCCCAGGGAGGTAACAGGGATAGATGGAGTGTCATTTTGGTACCCAAGGCCCGCCCATCAGCTGTCCTGAACAGACTGCTGACAAGCAAAGAATGTCTGCAGTGAGGGCTCTTCGTGGGACTAACAGAACAGAAGTGTGTATGGGCAGCAACACCCCACTGGGGCTGAGCTGCCCCTTCCTTTGCTGTGCTGGGACCCAGGTGAGGACAGGCAGGACAGCAAGTCCCAGGGCCATCCCATCTGGGATGCCATCCCCAGGACTTGCTGGGGAAAGGCAGCATCCTACTAGGACAGTGGGATCACCCAGCTGTCCCAGGACGTGCTGGGGAAAGGCAGCATCCTACTAGGACAGTGGGATCACCCAGCTGTCCCAGGACGTGCTGGGGACAGGCAGCATCCCTCCAGGGCGGGGTGCCTCCTTCCCCCAAATATCCCAGTATAGATGGATGGGGCAGCACCCTACGGGCACACTGAGTTTCCCCCTCCCCAGTCTATCCCAGGACGGAATGGGCAGCATCCTCCGAAGGCAGCAGATCCCTCCTCCCCACGCCGTCCCAGGGCAGAGGGACAGAGCAGCATCCTCCGGGCCCCGCAGGTCCCTCCTCCCCAGGCTGTCCCAGCACGGAGGGGCAGCACCCCGCACTCACCCGCAGTCGGGGGCCGGGCACCAGCGGCAGTCGGGGTCGGCGGCGAGGCACCGGCGCAGCATGAACTCCTCGTACTTGGCGACGAGGTGCGGGGAGTCGTGCAGGAGGCGGCGGATGTCGGCGGGGTTGAGGCGCTCGCTGCACTCGGGGCAGCAGATGTTGACGCGGGACTCGGTGATCTCGATGCGCAGGTACTGCCGCAGGCAGGCCCCGCACGACCGGTGCGGGCACGACAGCAGGCGCGGGGCGTTCTCCGCCGGCTGCCGCACCAGGCACAGCGGGCACTCCAGCTCCTCCTCGCCCTCCGGGACCACCGGCGCCTCCTCGGGGGGCGGCGGCGGCGGCGGCGGCGGCGGCGGGGCCGGCGGGGCGGTGGGAGCCGGCGGCGGGGCGGCGGGGGGCGGCTCGGCCTTGGCGCGACGGCGGCCGCCCGCGGCGGAGGCGGCGGCGGCGGAGAAGACGCTCTGGAAGGAGAGGCGGCGGCGGCGGCCGGGCTTGGGGCACTTGGCGGCGGCCGAGTGGATGGAGGAGGAGCGCGGCGACTCGGAGTCCCGCTCGGAGCCCATGGTGGCGGTGGTCACTCGGCGGCGTCCGGGGTGGTGGCAGCCGGTCGGTCCCGGAGCTCCGAGCGGCGCGTCCCGCCGGGCGCTGCCTCGGCCGGGCTGTAACGAGAGCGGAGCCGGGGCCGGGTGAGCTCGGTCCGGCCCCGCCTTGTCCCGCCCCGCCCCGCGCCGGGCGCGGCCGCCGCCGCCGCCATTTCGGTTGTGGGCAGCGCCCCCGGGCAGCGCCGGAGGGTTCGTGGTGGTTCTTATCCCTGTGCCCGTCCCGCCGCTGCGGTGCCGTGGATGGCTCTGAAGGGTCTATATGGGGTAGAGCTGAGAGCCCGCTCTGCTTCTCGGCTCCCCTCAGCGCTCCCAAGGCCCCCCCCATCTCCCCTCAGCGCCATTGCTCCCCTCAGCGCCCGACTTCCCTCGGCAACCCAGTTCCCCTCAGCACCCCCAGCTCCCCTCAGCACCCCCAGCTCCCCTCAAAACCCCACCTGCCTTCAGTTCCCCACCTCCCCTCAGTGCTCTAGACTCCCTTCAGCATCCCCATCTCCCCTCAGCATCCCCATCTCCCCTCAGTGCCCTGGCTCCTCCTCAGCACCCGGCTCCCCTCAGTCCCTGGCTCCCCTTACACTTGAAAGTACACAAGCATCAAAGAAGATGTGAAAAGAAAATGTGTATTCCACATGTTGCAACACCCTCACCGGTTCCCCTCAGTGTCTCATCTCCATTAGAACAACCCTCTCAGGCACGTGGTAGGATTCTTGGGGTGCCCTGTGTAGGGCCAGGAGTTGGACTCGATGACCCTGATGGGTCGCTTCCAACTCAGGTTATTCTATGATTCCATGACTCTCCTTTCAGCTCCCCATCTCCCCTCAGCACCGTGGCACCCCTCAAACCCCGGCTCCCATCAACATCCCTCCCTTAGCCCTGCCATGGCTGCAGCGCTTGCCCAGAGCATCTCTGCCCACGCCAGGGTGGCCATTCCAGCCTTCTGGTCTCATCTAGGGCCTGGAATGGGGGGATTCTTCTGGCTGGGTTGTGCAGAAAAAAAGGTTCAAAACCCATGGGGCGGTTTGCTTTTTAAGGTGGGTCTTGTTGGAGTTGGGGGTCTATAACCTCAGGAGCCCCCTCTAAATGCATTTGCCCCACTGGAGCACCTTGTCCCTCGCTGTGCGTCCCTCCTTTATAACCTTTGTGAAGATCATGTGGAGCTTTACTCACCCAGGGAACTCCTCCCCGAGGAGTGCCGGGTTCAGAGGCACCGAAACTACAACCCACATTCCTACTGCAGTCATGCAGAAAGTTAAAAGCCTCCCGTTTCCTTCCAGGGTTCCCCCGTGCCCACAGGGGTCTGCCAGCCTCATCTCCCATCCAGAGGCAGAGAAGCTAACGGGAAGGACACTGCTTATTATGCAGAGGAGGCGAAGCAGAAAGATCTGCTGCGTCTACGAGGAGCCTGTTCAATCAGCACAGAAGGGGCTGCCTTCCCTTAGACTGTCAGCTCTGACTGGACAGACTGTGGTTATTCATGTGACAAGTGTGGCTCCATCACTGTCTCTCCCAGCTATCGCTGTTCCTGAAATAATTTCTCTCAGGAAAGCCTGTTTGCATTGTTATTACCAAGATCCCTCCTGGCTGCCAGGAGCCCTTGTTGGTGCCCCTGGGATGGGAACAAGGAACTGAACCTGGGCTGACAGTTGGAAGCACCTGGATTTCAGTGCTCGTGCTGCCTGATTGCTGTAGGCAAAGACCCCGTGTCTGTCTGCACAGCAGGGATAATGTTGACACTTCCCTGTCTGATGGGTGAGTGAAGGCATAAGAGCACAAATGAAGCTTCCTCCTCACCTAAATACCCTTCAGCAATCGTGCTTTTCCCTTTGCTTTTCCGCATTAATTCTGTGCCTGCCATAAACCCTCACTTACTGGTCATCCCAAGATGTCTGCTGCGCCCAAGTCCTTCCCTGGAGGTGACATTCCCCAGCTCATCTGCTGTGTTCTGGCATTCCTGCCACAGCACACATGGCTTTGGACCAGCTGGAAGTTTTGGACCACACTTGGGATTGGCCTCAAAGTGGTCAATTCCTGCCTGGGATCAAGAACCCTGTTAATTAAGCAAGGTAATTTGGCAAGGGAGCCAAACAGCTCTGCTCCAAGAGAATCTGGGATGCTACAAGGGTGTCTGTGGAGCACACTGTCCCTGAGCAGTGAGTTGCTCAGCTCTGGTCCCTGGCAGGTCGTGGGCAGGCATGAAGATGCTTTAGCATCTCCCTGACACTTGTAATGTGGAGCTCCCAGAGGGAAAGGACCCTCTCCCCATTTCACTGTTGGGAAAGGAGGGCCAGAGGAAGAAAGGAGAGGTGTTATATTGGTGTAAAACAAGATTATATTGAAATTAACCGTTCCTGTCTGAGGCAAGCCAGGTATGAGGTGTCTTTAAAGGGCTGTCGCTGCCCATCTGTAGCAGAGACTGTCTCGCTTTGATGATTTCACTAGAAAAATCACACTCTTAACCGAAATAGAGAAACCTGAACAAGACTCGTGTGTGGGACGGATCTCCCAGACAGAGCTCTGCCAGCTCAGCCCTGCGTCCTCTGCAGCGCCAGAGCACAGACTGTAACTAATTGTGGGAAGGTTTCAGCTCAAAAGCTAATGTGAGACAGGCCTGAATTACCAGTAGTGCAGACACAGAGAGACAGAGAGCAAAACCATCTGGAGTTCCTGGGAAAAGCATCGGCTTCGCAACGTGCTGATGGGGCAGAAATGACTCTTCATTGCCTTATATGAGGAAAATCATGATACAAGCAGGGCTGGGGGAGGCCAGGGTAAATCCAAGTGACTTCAGAGCCATCTCTTCCCTTGCTCCCGAGCTGCTCAGACCTCTTGCCAGTCTTTATAGGTTTGAGGGAATTCAGTGCTTTTATGGAGCTCAGAGACGCAGAATTCCAACTGTCCGGACCCTGCCGTGGTCCAGACATACCAGCTACTTCAAAATAAGTTCTCCATGGCCAAGGTGTTTCTTTGTGGAGAGTTTTGATAGCACTTGCCAGGAAGAGAAGCTCCTGCTCAGCAAGTTCCTGACTAGCAGTTTGAACCCGGTAGTTTGTTTTGATTCAAACTAGGGGGGAAAAAACTCGAACAACCCAGCCAGGAACTGGGGCTGGGAAGCCGGGAAGGAGAGGGCAGGGAATCAAGCTGCCAAGGAGGAGAGGAAAGAGGCTGATTGGCAGTGAGATCAGATCAGCCCCTCCCCGGGGCTGCAAGGAAACAGTCACCAGTCTGACTGTTTAACTCAAGGATATCTGAAAAGATAAACCGAAAATAAACAAAAGAAAAAAAAATATAGGAAGAGGGGAATTCAAATGCTGCAGCGAATCATTCCACAAATCCCAGCTCCAACAGGCAAATTTGCTTCTGCTTATGCTGGCAGAAAGCTGGAAGACTGCTGACTTCCGACCCTGCTGCTTAAATCAGGGCAGGATTTGGCACAGGCCACTTTTAAAGCTGCCTGAAAATGCCATATCTCCCAGGAAGGCTTCCAGGGAGAAGAAGGCTTTGTCCAGGCACTGGCTGGAGCCACCCCACACCGCCCAGTGCTGTTCCCAGCCTGGATGGAGCCACTGGGGGAGGCTGAGCTGGGCTGAACCTGATTTTGGGAGGCACAGGGCCCCTTTCCAGAGAAATACCGTGGCCACCCACACCCCAAAACCCCCCCTGCAAAGCAGTGACAGCTCTGCCGCTGTCGAGGAGGAAGAGTCTCTGGTGATGTAATGAAAATTCCCCTCGGTAATTCAGAGAGTGAAAGCAGAGGGTGCCTGCCGGGAAGGGATTGTGAAACTCAGACTGGGAGTATTTGCATGGGGGAACTGGGGGTGTGCCTGGCCGGGAATATTGCTGTGGTGGGACACCGGCAGGAGGCACCTGATAAAACAGAAACTCCAGCTCCTACCACATCCCCTTTGCCCACCCCCCTGCCGTTCCTGATTACCCAGCTATCACAGGTATGGTAAATACCTGTTGCTCTCATCCCTGGCCTGCAGGACACAGAGGGATGTTGAAACAGCTATTTCAGGGCAGACGAAGATTCAATCTGCCTGAAACCTCCGGGTCATTCAGGCATAGAGGTGTGAAACCCTCCCTGGCACAGACTGTTTTCTCTAGAATTCTGTGAGTCTCAGGGTTTCTTCCACATTTCACAGGCGGGGATGGGGGGGTTACTCACAGGGTGTGTTGTAAAGCAGATAGAGTTTAGAGAAAATCCAGGTCATGTCGCTGCTTTCTGAAATAGCCACAGACATGAAGAAATGAGGGAAGGAAGGGAACAGCTTTACAGCAGGAATTCTTCCTTGTTTTCGGACAGGGGCACTCGGGAGTGACTCAGCTCTGGTTTCCCGGGCAGGCTGAGACCTTTGGCCCTGCTGGGGATGGGACAAGCAGGGTTGTTAAAGGGATCCAGGCACATCAGGATTCCCCAGTGCCAAAATGCAGGTGGCAGTTTCGAGGGTCTCTCTGCTGAGAACCCACCACAGGGCATGGCCAGGTACGTGCTGTGACACCTGAGAGGTGCTGTACTCACAGCATTTAGAGGAAGATGACAGGGACAGGCAGATCCAAGTAGCACAGAGGTATTTTAGACCTCTCAGAGGGGCAGTGCAGGGTCTCTTCCCAGCTTCCTGCCCTGAAGAGTCGTGCCAGAAGCATGTGGCCCTCCCCACTCTTCTTTTTGGGGTCCCAGCTCTGCAGGGATGTCAGTCTTGCTGTGTCCAAGGGATTCAGCAAAGCTTAACCCCCAAAAGCCTTGAGCTGCGTGGTGAGGGACACTGTGCATTCACGGGGAGCAGCTGTGGATGCACCAACTGAAGCTCATTGGGGTCATTTTCTGCCAGGGCCCCAGGGAAGCACTGTGTTGTAATGACATGCACTGGGATCGTTTGTCAGATGGAGATGTCATTAACGGCCCTCATGTCTCTCCAGGGAAGACACCAGTGGCTGGGGAGGGCTCTCCCAGTGCGCACATTGCTGGCTCTAGCTGGTTAGTCCGTGTTCTGTTTGCTTCTCATGGTCCCCCGAGATGTGTTCAGGGAAGGAAGAGATGATTCTGCTTGGACATGACAAGGACTGACATGCTTTTAAATGAAGAAGGAAAAGGCAGGAGATGGGAGCCTTGGGATCAGAAATGCAAGGCTCTTCCAAGAGGATTCGCTCTGGTTTAGTCTGTGGTTACACCTCCCCTCCCCTCCATCTCCCCATCCCACTCTGCTCCCTCCTAACACCCACACACGCAGAGCAATCTTCCACTCCCTGCTGTGACTTTCTGGGGAAGATGCTGTCATGTGAAATCCTGGGAGAGAGTTGCCACATGGAGCTCTCGGAGAGCACCGTCCCTTGCAGAACGGGCCTGCAGACGGGGGAGCGCTGCGCTCCCCCTCCCCGAAATCCTGAGCGCTCCATGGAGGGGGGAGCGGGGAATCATCTTGTAAGCTTGGGAGCCGCCCACACACATGGCAAGGCTTGTCAGCAGCTGATAAAAGAGGTGGGAGGTGGGGAGATTTTGAGGGGGAGGCTCTCATGCCCACATAGCTCCCCATCCTGTCTCCTGCAGGGCTCCAGCAGCCGGGAAGGTCATGGGCCTGACCCCGGCAGTGGCACACATGCATTGAGAAGAGACCCCAATTAGGGACTCACATAACTGCTGTCTACTTCAGCAGTGACGTTAAGGTGTAGGAAGCATTAAGCAATTACTTATAATAGTAATCTGACATGCTTTTTCCCTCTACAAAAGAAGCATTTCCTTTTGTAATGAAAGCACAGGCTGTTCCGAGTTCTTTGTACACCTGCGCACTCACGGCTGTGGGGATGGCAGTGACAATGATGCCCGCTCTCCAGTCACTCTTACCAGTGACCTGCTACCCTTAATGATGGGGGATTTATGACTGAGAAGGTTTAGCACAGGAGGGTGCTGCCATGAGAAAAGGGCCGGTCTGTTCCCTACGGTACCAGGGAACAGCCAGACTCTCTCCCCACCAGAGTTGTTAAACAGACAATTATGTGTTTGGTGTTGGCATAAACACAGGCAAATTAGTCACTGGAGGAAACCCCAGTGCCTGTGGTGGCTGGCTGTGGGAGAAGGTGGTGGTGGCAAACACCTGTGACAGCAGAAGGCACCTGCCTGTCGTGGGCCCACTGTGATGGGGGGTGGTGGCCAAGCACACAGGGGAGAGCCAGATGCCATCAGCAAGAGGAGATGGCAGGGCAGGGCAGGAATCCAGCACTGGCTCTGGAGTATCTCCCTGATGGCAGCTGTTTTTCGGGGACACGAGCAAACCTGGCCACAGCAGAGGCAGAAAGAACCGAGGTGAAATCTTCAGGAGGACCCTTCATGGAGGGCTAAGGAAGAGTTTGTTCTGCCCTTCAGAAGGCAGATGCAGAAGCCAGAGCTCTGCAAGGAGAAGAGAGTGAGGCACTGGCCTGGTTTCCAGGAAAGGAGAACAGTGTGTCACAGAGAAGGCATTGAAAAGACCTGAGGCTTCTGCCTCAGCTTTCTGACTTACTCCTGCAGACACGTGGGTGTTTGGGAGTTCAAAAGGCTGGACTGGAGGCTGTCCTGCAGCTGGCAGAGGACAGGAAGCTGTGGGCTTCTCCAGAGCTGCTGGAGCATAGACCACAGTGTTCCTGTCTCTGCTGGAGATCCCTGCTCGGCTCAGCATCTCTCCCTACAGCGCTGACCTTTGCAGTGGGAGTGTGGGAATCTGAGCTGGATGGGAAATACTCGATAAAAGGCACTAGCCCAAGTGCCCAGGTCCCCCAAAAGACACTGGCAGCCCTTCAGCAGCATCTCAAAACCTCACAGGATCTCTGACATCCTTTCCAGCGGGTGCATCCTGCAGCACAGGTAGGGCTGGGCACACCACACGTTTCCTCCAGCCGACCCACCCATTTCCTATTTTCTGCAGACAGGACAACTAGTGAGTTAATCCTGCAGGCCATAAACTAAGCTGTATTAGCAGACACCATCTGTCCTTTTTCATTTGCTGATGCACGACCTATTTTGCTGTGTAGCGGAGCAGGCGCTGCGGTTTCGGGGCTTGCATGTTGCAGTGTCCCTGTTTGCCAGGGTTTAATCCACTGCTCGCAGGGACCTGCTAATGGGAGAAAGCTCCAGTCAACTGAGCACCAGTGGGACCTGCTGTCGTGGGCAGGTGGTGGCTTGAAGCCTGGCCCTGTGGCTGCTTGGCCTCAGAGGAGGTTTGAGCTTCAATCCCACAAAGCACCAGTCAGCACCTGGGAAGGGAAAGGTCTCAGCAGAACTTCCAAGGACAAGAGCATGACTGCCCTCAGCAGGGTCTCACCTTACCTGAAGCCCCTTCAGCAATGGCCACGGGGAGGGCACTGTGAAATAACACCCTCTCAGAGCCACCACCCAAATTTCAAAGCCCTGGGGCTGGGGACACAGAAAGCAAAATAAAAGTGAAAGGGGCTGTTCCCTTTGGCAGGGGGGGAAGACACTTCCACACTCCCTCACTTGCCGTGGAGAGACCTGAATTGTTCAGGTCTCTTCAGGATCATCTGTGAGAGGAGGGGCCCTGCTGTCTCCTCCTGGGGACACACACGTGGTGCTTCTTTCCCTGAGGACCAACCTTCACTTTATTATCTCAGAGGCAAAGTTTCCAAAACACGACAACCCCGGCACCTGCAGAAGTGCCGTGACACAGGGATTGTTCTCATACCATGAGGGGTTCATGGGAACAGGCTGTGGGGTGAGCTCAGCACTCCAGCCACACTGCTCTGGCCTGGGGTAAGTCCCGTGGGTTACAGAACTGAGCAATGGCAATCACGCCAGGACAGGGAAAGAGAGGAAGAGAATTCTTTCTTTAGCCCTCTGAGGGGATCTGGTCACGTCTTGGAGCAGCCTGGTGACCCTTGCCTGGGTACAGAGGTACAGACATTGTGAAAGGTCATAAAACCATCAGGATTTTTCCAAGCCAGTTATCGCTATTTGACTTAACCAAGTCTTGAGGCGATTCCAAAGGTTAGTGCCTCGCTGCAAAAAGCCTCCTGAATTTACCAGCTTTTAATTTAACTCAGCACGGGTGGCAGAATTTTCCCTTGAATTCTGAAACAAGGAGCCAGGAAATTCTGTTGTCTGCTGTAAGGAATCAGGGAGGGAGCTGAGCACAGGGACTGGGTAACAACACACTCATCTGTCACCCAGAACCAGGATGGTCACTGCTCGCTGAC
The DNA here is from genome assembly GCA_038380795.1 of Pyrocephalus nanus. NCBI lineage: Eukaryota > Metazoa > Chordata > Aves > Passeriformes > Tyrannidae > Pyrocephalus > Pyrocephalus nanus. The sequence continues at coordinate 4,664,357 of CM076285.1, read as the reverse complement.
CTCTGCTGGACTCCCAAAATCAGCTGGGGAATTTTCAGCTTCCTGTCTCACTGCACGAAAGAGGAAGAGAGAGTGGAAGGGATTATTCAGACTGACCTTGGCCTTAGCCAGACCATTTCTTTCTGAGTTAGCTCAGTTGCAGCATTTGGGCTTTCTGAGGAACTCTCAAGTTGCTGGGTAGGATGTGGCCCAAGTGCCCCCACTTCTGTGCCATCAGTGCCCTCTGAGTAGCCAGTGCTGGTTGGAGTCATTCCCTTTTCCTGCTAGTCTTGCTCTTTTAGAAAGTGGCAAAGTGCTAGGAACAGTCTGACAGTTCGGGGTGTAAACCCCCACAGCAGGACTGGTCCCAGCGCTTCTTCTTTCTTTCTTTGTGCTTTGGGAAGAGAACAGACTGAAGAATTACACTGATCCGAGTCCAAGAACAAACATTCCCCCTTCACAGGCCACAGCCTCTCCTGTGTCATGTGAGGAAGAGAAGCAGGGAAGGGCAGTGCTTTGCCAAGACTAGAACGTGCCCAAATCTGTGAGTGCTGTCAGGAGCTTGGGAAGGGGAAGAAAGAGCCCGTGTGGTCAGCCCTGGAAAGGGCAGTTCCTGCCGAGAACTGGCTGGGGAACATTCCCATTTTCCTAACCAGCAACAGCTGTCAAAAGGGGAAAGAAGAGTGATTGTGAACCCTGCCAGCAGCACCTCTCATCTGCAGCCGGGATGGGAGAGCAGAGAGCTCCCAGCACAGCCCTCTGGCCCTGCAGCGAGGAAAACGTGTGTCATTTTCCAGAGGGCTGAGCCAGCACTAACCAGGTGGGAAATTTTGAACATGTGCTTGATCAGGGTTCCCTTGTCTCAACTGAGATCTTTCCCCAGCCCGACCCTTGGCTGCTGATTCAGTCCAGGGTTGCTCCCCTCGTGCTCTGCTCTCTCTGTGGCTGAACAAGGGGGGCAAAGGGAGAGGGGAGCTGTAGTTTGGTGTATCCTTCATTCCCAGGCCATCATGGAAAGGCAAGTGGGTTTTGTTCTGCTGGGATTTGCTGCTGACCCACAGCCTTCCTTCCCCCAGCCTGATGCCATGACCACAATCTCTCTGACTTCTCTTCAAGCAGGGCCCACCTTTTTACCACAGCCAGGAAATTCCTCTTCTCCCTCCCTCCTCTCCCTCACCCCTCCACCACCATGAGAAACCCTCTTCCCTCTCTGAGGCTTGTCATATGTGGGTTGCCTTAGCCAGTGTTCGAGCAAATTACCCCCTGTGCTGCCTGAGGCTGGGCTGTGCACAGCAGAAAATTGAGTAGGAGGTTTCTGGGGCAATCAGTGTGCACTGAGACCTCAAATGCTTCTCTGAAATCAGGCCCTGCTGCTGCTCCAGAGCATCCTTCCAACAGAGAGGCAGAAGCTATGACCTCCTCTCATCTGCCCAGCCTGGCCATCTCTGATCCAGGCTGCCATCCCAGTTCCCCCAAGCACCAGGAAAATCCAGTGCCTGACACTGAAACAGCAGGAGCTGCCAAGAGCCTTCCGGCTGCCTCTGAGCTCCAGGATCCCTCCCCAGCTCAGCCCTGCAGTCTCTCAGGGGGGAACTGTCAGCAAAACCAGCCCTATTTAACCAAAGCAGAGGCAGCCTGGCTTTACATGGCCTCCCTCTGCCTTTCCCTGTTCCCTTGGCATCATCAATTCTTGGGGAAAAGCCTCTCAGGGCAGCGCTGACTCCTGCGCGTCCCCCTGTTCGTGCAGCTCAGCCGCAGCAACACACTGGGGTTCACGTGGCTCTGGGTCCTGCCCCAGCTATTCCTGCCCCTTTTCCATGGATTTCCTGCAGGATTCACAGCCCAGCACCCAGGGGTGCTGCCTATCCCCAGAGCAGTGCTCTGGGATGGGATGAGCATGGGATGAGCAGCAAAACTGCAGCTGGAAAAGCTGGCAGTGGACGTGGAGCAGAGCCCTGTCCCTGGGCTGAGGACCAAGAATGCCTCTTTCCCATCAGACACGCCAAGGCTTTGAGCTCTGCCAAACCCCAGTGTTTGTTCCTGCCTTTGGCAAGCGAGGGATGGCAACAAAAGCATGTGCGAGGCAGAAGGAGTTCAGTGAAGGAGGGAAGTGGGTTTCTCTTGGGTCTCGGTGACCTTTTCTGGTTTGGAAAGAACAGAGATGTGCAGAGATGCTCACAGTGCACAGCAAGGCTGTTTCCACTGCCACAGCAGCAGAACAAACCCCGTGGCCTCCTTCAGTCACAGGAAACTGGAGCCCAGAGCCACAGCCCAGCCTTTGGCTGCTGGGATGGAACCACTGGAAATCCAGCTCCAGGGAGTCGGTGCCTTTGCCTGTTTGCAAGGAAAATTTATGTGCAGCCATGGAGCCTTTCTATGGGCACCTCGTCTTCCAGCCCTGTTCTCTGGGATACAGCTCCTGCTGCGTGATGGGAACAGTTTTTCTTCGTCTGGCACCGGCTGAGCCAAGTTCTCTTGGAGCCCATGGACTGGGAGTTATGTCAGCAATGCCCTTGGCCACGAGGATCCCATTGACTCTCCTCACCTCCCTCCTTAGAGAAACAAGCACAGAGAAGGAGCTGTTGGAGCAGAGCCAAGAGAAGGGCTGAGACTGAAGAGTCCAATAAATCCAGCAATTTCTCCATGTGCTTAACCTCAGAGAGAAAAAGTGACGCTGGCAGGAGGAAGGAAAAGGAGTGGGGCTCTGTGAAGGTAGGTCAGGAATGCACCTAAATCCTCCCAGAGCTGGGAGCCAGGAGCAGGTTTATAGCAAAGATAGAAGAGCAGATTGGGAAAGCTGATTTGGCCAAGGGGATAATATTTCTGTTGGGAACCAGAGAACTATTGATTACTCAAGTAACCTCAGCTACTGAACAAACAGCTACCTCAGCAGAGAGAAATTTCAGCCTGGGTTTGGGGAGAGAGGATCGAGGGGACTCCAGGGTGGCCCAGGCAGAAGTGGGAATGTGTGTTCCCACTCCCCTTGACTCAGCTGCTGCCCCGCCTGCTCCCAGTGGTACCAGATAAGGAGTGAAAACAAACACAAGGTAGGCGCCTGTGAGCGCCCCAGCCACGGGAAGGGCAAAATGTTCCCTGCAGTGGAGTCGTGGCCAAGATGGACTGTGGGCTAGGAAGGATTAAAATGTCTCACAGGACCTGGCTCAGCTCCCAGGGCCTTCTCTGGACACTGGCACAAGGGCAGCTCCTCCCGGCGCTCCAGGTCTCTGCAGAGGCTCAGAGCTCCCCAGCTCTTTTCCCAGAAGGGAGCACAAGTTCCCATTTACTGCATTTCATTATTATTGTGTGTCTGGCAGTGGCAGCCTGTGAGAGGCACCGAATGCACAGGTAAGAGCATGGCTGTGAAAGGGGGTCACATGAAGGCACTGGGAGCATGTCAGAGCCTCAGCTGCTGCAGCTGATGTGCAGATGCCAGACTATGTAATATTCACATGATCATCTCTTTTGCAGTGTAGGCAAGTATGGGGGAAAGCAAGGAGAGCCAGCTGAGCCACGGAGAAAGTCAAGGACTGGGAGGGTTGACTTGGCCCTCCTGCTCGTAGGAGGTTCTGGTGCCATTCCCCCACTAAATTTTGAATAACCTTGGGGGAAAAAAAAAAAAAATCAAGTTGAAACACGACTTTGAAAGCGGTCCCGCTGCCGGCCGTGCAGAACCACAACCTCAGGGACTGAAACTGCAGAGCAGCAGCGCTGACTCCTCCCTGCACCCTCCCCAACCTGGCCCTGGGAGCCTGGCTGTGGCCGTGCCCGCCGAGGTCCCGCTCGGAATGCCGGGGCCTATCCCAGGCTGGCTCCTTCCCAGCACAGCTGCCCTGCCTGGTGCTGAGGGCTGGCACAGAGCTGGCACAGGCCCTCTCCTCCCTGCCTGCCCACGCCAGAGGCACAGGGCACAGCTGGCCACGCCGCCCCGGGGGTGACAGCACTGCCTGGCACCCTCCACGTGTGGGGCTCCGACCCCTGGCTCCCGCAGAAGCCCCACAGGGCAGCACAGGCTGGTGCTGTTTGCAGTTTCCACACCACAAGCAGCACCTGAGCCACTCCCAAGCGCTCCCTTTATAGACCCAGCACCAGTGGTGCCTTCCTGGGCAAGGATCGTGCATCACGCAGCAATTGCTTCCCTAATTAAAGCCTATTTGTGCTCGTTACTGCAACTGTGCTCTCCAGCAGGCTCTCCAGCACTCCTGGCTGCATTTCTCCATGGCCCCACCGCCGCCCCCCAGCCCTTCAAATGACTCCAAAAATGTGTTATTTCAACGAAATGGTTGGGACAGGAGCAGTGGCCTCTCCCTGTGGATTTCAAACAGAGTTTCTGCTTTGTGCCTCTTCCATCTCCACCCCAGTACCGGTTTCTGACACCAACAGGGGTTGCCAACACCGGGCTTTTGACCCCAAATGTACTTTCCTCAGCCAGATGCACACCAAGGATCCTAACAGGCCCAAATCAGGTTGGCACAGATGAGTGGGTGCTACCAAACTCACTTTCTAGTTTGCTAAAGCTGCGTGTAGGCGTGGAGTCCCTGCATCGCGTGGAAGCGGAGCTGGTGAGCCCACCAGCTTTTTCGAGCATTAAGGAACTCTTGGATTAGGAAGAAAGATGAAATTCCCCCCCGGGGAGGGGGGGTTGAACACTGCTGGGCTGCTGCAGGGCACAGAGGTGACCGTCACCCTTGCTCCCTCCGCCAGCAGATCGGATCCCGTTATGCAACCGCTGTGCTAAAAGGCAACACGACATCCAGAGAGGTCTCAAGGACTTCGTTATTTCGCCTTCCAGGTCTGCAGATCCCCAGGACCCACATCCAGAGAGCTCCTGGCAATGGCCATGCCCCTGGCTGCCTTCCCCAGAGTTCCTGCTTGCTGCACAGGCAGGGTAAGTTCTGAGGCTGCTGGAGATGTGCACTTTGGATTCCCACCCCAACCACGCTTCTGGGATCGGTCCCAGTGCTCCAGCTCCCCTTACAGCCTCCTCTAAGATAGATGTAGCTCAGGGGACAAGGCCTCCAAACTTCTGATTCATTTCGTCAATGACTTGTGCTCTAATCCCTAGGGAGAACTCTGCTCCCCTTTCCTAGAGAGGGACCAGGGCTGCTCCCCCGTCCCTTCAGCCTGTTCTGAAGGCTCAGGTACTCCTGGCTCTTCCCAGCACGGTGCCAGTGACACACGCTGGTATCCTGAGGGGGAAGCATTTGCACCAGTTCCTGCACCAGCCAGCCAGGCTCTGACCTGGCCTCGCTGTCCGAGAGCCAAGCCCTGCTGTGCCAGGCTGTCCGGGCATTGTATAACATTCCTGCTTCCCAGGAGCCATCCCGCAGCACATCACCCAGAGCGCTGCCGAGGCAGGCGCTGGTCCTGCAGCCCCTCGTGGAGCCCACCCTGCCCCGGAGCATCTCTTACCTGTCCCCGGAGCCCACTCCCGGTGCAGCGCTCTCCCCTCCGCAGTCTCCCCGCTCTCCCTTTCCCACTCCCCTTCCCTCTGCACCACCTCCCTGCGTGATGTCAGCGCAGCCCGGCCCCCGCAGCCTCCCCAGCGCACCCATCGCATCCCACTGCTGCTGCTGCTTTCCCTGCCCAGCGGTTGCCACAGCGACAGGAGGGGAATCCCATCCTCCGGTCCTCCACCTCCCAGGGCCTCGCTTGGTATCACCCACTGCAGCTCTTCCTAAAGAGAGCGCGGGAAGGGCAGGGGGGCAGCGGGGAATGGCCAGTGATGGCCTTGGCCCAATATGCCTGGAAGGGAAGGGGGAGCAGGGGCAGTCATGGGAGGCAGGCTCAGAGCAAACAGGCTCTCACCTTGTCCACAGTTCCACCCTGAGCTCTTCCCACCTTTCCACCCCCTCCCTTCACTGCTCCCAGCCGGTTCTTTGTTCCTCAGCCCCATGTGCTTGCTGGTTCAGGGCCGTGCCAAGTGCACCGCGATGGCACCAACTCCCCCCAGACCCAGGATCTGAGCTACTGCCCGCAGCACAAATCTCTGCAGTGACTCCTCCTCGCTCCCAGGTCAAGGTCAGAGATCAGGTAACGATCAGAAACTTAAGACCAGCTCCAAACCAGACCGTCAGGAGTCGGTGGGCTCATTACCACTAACCACAAACCCACAGTGAAAGGCTCTCCTGCGATTCCCGTCGCCAAAGGTTTCGTTGGGAAGGCAGAAGGGCAGATGCATTTTTAGGTCTGCAGCACATTTTTAATGGAAAGAGATGGCCCAGGGCTTTCATCCCTCCCCCCATTCAAGATGCTGTTTCTTTTCAGCAGAAATATTGCTGCATTAGAGAACAGGTCACTTCCTCTATCAGCGAGAATTCAGTGTCCTATTTGATGCTGGTCCTTGTGCTATAAATAGGAATTTTCCCCTTTTATAGCTGCTGAATAATTGTGTGTATGAAATATGAACACAGTTTTCAAAAGAGTGCCTGATAAGCAGCTTGCTGGAACGAAATGGTTGAGCAGAAGGAATTTACAGCACCTGCAGAGCATCGTGTGCTGTGGAAAACATTCAAGGTCAGCGTGAGAGAGACGGGTCACAGCACAGATCCAACTCCACAGCATCCCAACAATCCATTTCCCACTCCACACTCAGGAAAGGATCACCTCAGAGGAGCCAAGGCACCTCCATCCCACGGACCAGAAAGCCAGGAGGAGCAGGAAGAACAGGTTTTTGAAACAGCAGGCAGGGAGCAGAGGACACGATCCCAAACAACCAGGAAGAGCGCAGTTTAACATCCACCATCAAAAGGAACAAGGGAAGAACGCCACAAACACCAGGGAGGCACAAGCTTGGCTTCAAAAGGAGAGTGGCAATGGGAGGTACAGAGAGGTAATAAAGACACCTGAGCACGGAGACTGAATGGCTGAGGAGCAGGAGAGCCCAATTATGCTGGAAAAGCAGTAATTTCGGGAGGAAATGGGCATATGCAGCCCAACCCCTGCTGGTGCTGGGCCACGGTGCCTGAACCAAAGCCCTGAACATGAGCAGGGCTGCGAGGAGTGTGGATAAACAACTCTCCTTCAGCACATCAAGAGCAGCCTCCTCTGGGATACCTGAGGGTCCCTGGGGAGGCAGGAGAAAGGGAGAGCAGGAAATGCTCTCATTCCCTGCAATAGGACAGATTTTTTTTCACCCTTGTGAATTTAGAGAGGCACTGGTGGAGGAAGGGATTCAAGAAGGTCTGAAAGGCAGAAAGCAAATGGGCAGAAACAGAGCACACAATACGTGGCTTCCAGTTGCTGCAGGAAGAGACAAGAAAATAACATCAGCTCCTCCACACACTGGAGATGCAGAGGGAGGAGGAAAGAAAAGGAATTACATCAGTTGAAATACCTGCAAGGAGCTCGAGAGAGAAAAACAGGATACAGAGGGGCTCAATGCTTTCAGAGTCACGCATGAACAGGAAAGAGAACCAGCAAAAGGCACCATTGCTATGGTGATCTAAAGCATTGGACACACTCAGCGAGGAAAAAGAGATAAAAGGAATTACAAGCCACATTTTCAGCTGCACAGAACATCCTTGAGATAGGATCAGGCCCCAGGATCCACCCAGCACAATTGTCAGTCGATGCTGTCATCTGCCTCCTCATCCTCCACGCTGTCTGCAGGTCAAAGAGGACACAGCACCAGATACAAATGTAAAGGGGTTATTTTATTATTGATTCAGAGGTTAGACAAGGCACCATTTGATCTAAAAAGAAATGCAAAAAATCCCCCCCCACAATTAAGTGTTATTTTTGCAGGCAATTAAGAAGGTCTCTTTTGCATTTCTTCAGCATTGTGTGAATTCCAGCTTGGTCATGATCATAGAAAAGCCACCCGTACCCAGGTAAGGCAGGTTTAGACTAGAGCCACAGCCCCTCTTCAGCAGCAGAGAATCCCTGAGAAGCCTCTGTGCCAGGGTTTAGGAATGCAGCAGAACAAGAAAAACAAAACTTCCAGGAAAAAACCCATGGCATCTCTTTCTCCTTTCCATTTCAGACACCATGCATCATTTGTTTCACTTTGGTCCTCACTGACAGGAAGCGACTTCAGGAAAATCACAGCAAACCTTTCAGCGGCCTCAGGGTACCAAGAGCCCACGAGACAAGCCCTGAAAGTCCTGGAGAAGCCTGGAATAGCACCTAACCCTACCCTCCAACAGGTCAAGGACCTGCAGCTGATCCAGGAGAGGTGTTTCCCTCTCTTGTTTTGCCTCCCCCAAACATGATTTCTGCGGGGAAGGCCACCTCTTCTTCACAATGATTCTGCCGAATAAGAAATCCATCCAAAACCCTACCAAATCAGCCCCCCCAAACCCCTTGTTTACCACCTCCTTTCCCCCCTCCCTCCCATCAATCATAACCCCCCACTCCCCTCCCTGCACCCCAAGGGAAGGCTGCAATGGGTGATGTAGCAGAGTGTGAAGCGTTTGGTGGTGTCTCATCTGGTTCACGGAGTCACTCAGCTGGAATAAATGGGAACAAAGAGAAAAAAAAAAATATTTAGGGAAAAAAAAAAGAAAAAAAACCAAACAAAATGAAGCATGGCTTAAGGCAGAAAGAGGCTGGTGAGCTGGATGCAAAGGGAGCACAAGGGAGCAAAGGAATGGAGAGTGGAGGAACGCCTTGTTCTTGCTGTAGAGTAAAACCCTGACCAAATCCAGGCATGCCAAGTGGCTGGGAACCCTTCCCTGCCATTATGGCAGCATGGAGAGAGCTGCAGCTCTCTCTGACTCTCTCAAGATAAAAGCTGCTTCTACTCAGAACGTCTTGACAGTCACTGAGACGCCAGGGCAGCTCTAACACGCACTTTCCCCCTCCCTGGAGCACAGGAATCCCATCCCAAAGGCTATCCCGACCTCCCAGCGTGCTGACATCGGGGCTGCCCTTCCACAGGAAAGCCAGAGACAAAGCAAGGGCCATCTGGGAATCCCAGGGGACTGCAGGCTGCTGACAAAACCAGCCCTGTTTACTTCCAAACCCTTTCTCCCCGGTCATGTGCTTTCAAGAGAAAGAAGTCAACTGCTTTCGGTTCCCCCGTGTCATTTCCAGTTTGCTGGAAGGGAAGAGGTTGTTTCCCTGGAAAGGATGTATGAGGACAGAGAGGGATTTTCAGACAAAGGAGAAATTATCAAGAAAAAAGAGCAAGGGATTCCTGAGGATTAAGCATCTGCTCTGGACACAGAGCTCCCAGCAGCTCAGTGCCCAGGAGGGAGATGGGCCATTTCCTCTGGAGAGGAGGGTGCTCAGTAACTCTCAATCAGCAAATACACATGGAAGGCCAAAGGACAAAGTTTCACCTGGGCCAATCTATATTTACAGCGGGGTCCTCCAGGGAGGGCTGGAATCCCTTGTGGACAAAGGTCAGTGCCAGCCCTGCAGTGTCACCCTGAGAAGACAAGGCACTACCCCCCCAGTGTCCTCAAACAGAGAGCCTGAGGGAGCCGCTGGATTTGCTCAAGAAACAGGAACATTTCCATGAGCTCCTAATGAAGGTCGTTAGCTCAAGGGCACGTGGAGCCAGTGGTTAATAATGCTGTCTCTCCAGCCTTGAGAAATCATTTGTTTTGCAATAAGGCTTTATTATATTTAGACTCTGGGATCAGGAGAAGCTCAACCAACACATCTTCATCTCCTTGGTCAAAACCAGGGCAGGAGTGAAGAGATAAAACCCAAGTCCTTTCCTTATCCTCAGGAGATCCCAACCTGCCACAAAGTGACTGTGAAACTCTTAAACACAGACTCCATGTTGTTAAAATGAGCAAGAAGCACTAATTTGCTATATTAGGGTGCACAAATGACAAGAGGTTGAAAATCCCCCCCACTTTCTGCCCTCCCCCCAAGTCCCAGGAAGCACAGGAAGACAAGGCTGTGCTCTCAGGTAACCTGCCATCCCACAGGGAATAAAACACATACAAGGAGAACACGTTGTCACCCAGCCCCGAGCAGCAGCCAAACTGTCCCTCCCACAGCTGCTCCCCCAGTGACACACACACAGAGCAACCCCTCGTTTCATTCCTGCACCTTCACATCCCCTGGGAAAATCCCTCCCCCATTACTCAATCCTGACCTCCAACCTTCTCCCAGGCCCCTGTGGAGCAGCCAGGAGGAGCTGGAAGTACAGTTCCTTCCAGGGAGGTGCATTTCCAGGATGGAACAAAAGCTTTCTGACCCAAAAGGGTGCAGATCCCATTTCTGGCAGCCGGAGCCCGGGCTCGCTGCGGCCTCTAGAGGCCAAAATCTCCCACACCCACAGACTGACAGTTCACATAGAGCGAGAGAGAGACCGTTAACAGCTCGTTTAATTAGAGAATTAACACAGCCCTGCCTTGGGCTGCATCACCTTGTCCCCTCCTCTTCTATCTGCTCAGCTCTTCACCCTCCCTGGCCCCAGAGACACAGAGACAGAGAGACAGAGGGAGAGAGAGAGAGAGAAAGCAGAGCCCCGTGCTGGGACGGAGCCCTAAATGAACATAACCAGGTCTTTACATGTTGCTCTCGAGAAGGCTGCCAGGATGCTGGCAAACACCACGTCAGGAGACTGGGAGGCATCCACGGCCGTATGGATCCCCCTCTTGCTGTAGTAGGAGATCAGGGGAGAGGTCTGGCTGTGATAGGACTTCAGGCGGGTTTTCAGGGCGGTTTCGTTATCGTCGGAGCGGCGGATCAGGGGATCTCCAGTGACCTGGGAGAAGCAAGGGGACAGTCTCCAGCTCGCTGCAGCCTGGCATGCTTCCCCCCCTTCTCTCCACAGCTCCCACAACCCCTGCTCCCCTTCCTCCAGGTCAGGCTAAAGGCAGAGCTGCAGAGGAGACCCCCAGGTCTGCGGGGGAGATGGAGCGAACCCGGGGCAGCCAAAACAGATCCCGGAGCGGTCACTGAAGAGAGGAGGGTTCAGCACTCTGGTTGTTCCCCCACACAGCACTCTAGGGAGCCCCGAGAGCAGGCACCAGCTACAGTTGCTCCCCAGGATGGAAACCAGTCACAACCCACCGCAACTTCAGCTGTGGACAGAGTCCAACAAGTTCTGAGGCTGGCAGAGCCCGGGCCAGCTCTGCAGCACATCCATCCCTTCATCCATCCCTCCAGGCCTTGCTCCCCGCAGTGCCGTCGGCTCAGGCTGCCCAAGCAGTTCCCCACGCTCCCCAGAAAGCCAGGACAGAAGGTACAAGAGAAGGAAAGAAATGAGTTCTTTTTCTCCAGGGAGACTGCAAAGCATCAGCTAAACCCAAAGCAAGGCAAGCTGCTGTGGGCCCTGGGAGCTCACATACATCGTCCTTCATGGGCTCTTTCGGGGGTCTGAACTCCTCGTGATACGAGCGGCCACTCGCTGGGTGAATCAGCCTGAGACAGAAAATCAGTGTCAGCAAAGCAGAGGACAAGGTCTCCTGAACTCATCAGCACAGAAACATCTGCCACAGCAACACGATTTGCCTTTCACTTGTAAGAAAATTCTCTGTAGTTATTTCTGTACCAAGGGCCTCTTCAGTTTGGAAAAGCAGCTGCAGCAGGAGATGGAGAAGGGATTTTTACTTCCTGCTTTGCTGGGGAAGGGGGTCTGGCTCCTGGAGGTGTGAGGGTGACACTGCAGCAGAAAACACATCTGACCTTAGACAGCAAGTTCACCGGTGCCCAAATGTGTGCAGTGTCCTGCCTAAGGGAGCAACAATAACTTTGGAGAGGGAAGACCTTAAAGGCTGAGCTGGGGGCACCAAGGATGCTGATTCCTATCAGCAATCCCTAATTTATAAGGCAAGAGAGGGGCTCTGCTCAAGGCTGGTCGAGCTGTGGGAGAACATGGTGAGGGATCATGGCAGAAATCCAACAGAGAGCAGCACCAGAGCCAGCCCTAAGCACTGTGAGGACAACCTGGGCTCTGAAATCAGGATGCCATTCCACAGACTAGGAAACCTCAACCCGTGCACCGAGCACCTGGGAGAGAAGCGTTACCGTCCAGTGATCCTCCGGATCAGCAAGGAGTCAGGGATGCTGAACTCAATGACCGAGTCGAGCTTCTCCCTCCTCTTCTCCAGGAGATCATCCAGCTGCAAGAGCAAAAACACCCACCTCAGAGGGGCTGAGGGCCCAGGGAGCCCTGCCTGCAGGGAAGGAGGTGCCAGAGCAGTCCCTGGGCAGGGTCTCACGTACCATCTCCGCCTGCTTCACCGTGCGGGGGAAGCCATCCAGCAGGAACCCGTTCTTGCAGGGAGGGGAGTCCAGGTTGTTCTCAATCAGCTCCACCACCATCTCATCGCTCACCTGCAGAGGGGAGATGCCCGTGGTCAGGAGGGACACCCTGAACTTACACACAGCTGCCTCCAGAGCTGCTGCACTCACGGTGGGACTTTTGGGGTTGTCCTGTGCAGGGCCAGGGGTTGAACTCTATAACCCTGGTGGGTTCCTTTCAGCTCAGGATATTCCGTGACTCTGTGATCCATGTCCGTGCCCAGGCTGCTTCAGGCCCTTCCTGCAGCCAGAGGCAGCAGCCACAGCACAGGGCACTGCTGTTAACAGAGTGAAAACCCATTTCTGCCCACGTCAGGGAAGCACTCCCTGCCACGGCTGCAACACCAGGATGTGGCCAATGAGACCCTTCATTCCAAGAATACTCCACAGCCTGCCAGGAACTTGGACCAGTGGTGTAACCTTGCTGTTACAAAGGTTGCTGTATTTCAAGGAAGACTGTCAGCTTGAAGACAAACTCCTGAGATTCTTTTTTTTTTTTTTTTTTTTAAAAACCAACTCACACCAGAAAATTTCGACACAACCTTGATTTCCTGTTACTTTGTACCTTCACCCACACATCCCCCTCGGGAGGCAGGAAGGGCAGAGCAGGCAAGTTGCTCATTGACTCCCATAAACCTTGTGTGAAGGTAAAGGCCCAGGAGTTGCTGACAAGCTCTGGCTTCGCTGGATAGTTTTTTTTTCCCATCCAACAACCCCGGCATACCGCTGGGATTAGTGCCTTTTCCACACTGCAGCACTAACAGATGCTGCAGCCCCAACAATAGCTGTTTATTTGGGAGCAGCTCCCCTCAGCAGTGCTGTTTTCTCCAGCACACACAGCTGGGATCCAGCAGGATTTGGGAACCAGGCTGTCACAACACACAAACAACACCCCCCACAGGCACGGTGGGGGGAGAAGTCTGGGTGAAGCAACAAGTCACTTCTGTGCTTTCCTGATAACACCCTTCAGAGAAACAGCCCCTGAGCATAAACCCACCCCAAACTGCTGTGCTCCCAGCTGAGTTACCACAGAGCCAGAGCTGTGGGGTGTCCCTGTGGAGCAGCCTGGAACACACACACACGTGGCAGATACCACCAGCCCCACCAGATAACACCCCTATCTTTCATAACCAGCTGGGTGTTGCAATGAGCTGTGGGCAGGAGCTGAGATAAGCCACGTCACTCTCCCCATCTGGGGCCTGAAGAGGCTCCCCCGGGGGTGTTGCGAGCCCATGACAGCCACAGAGATGCCCCAGATCTGCCCCACACCGGGGCAAGGCGCTGCAATTTGTGGTTCCTCGAGTTTCCCTGAGATAGTTCAGCCCTTCTGGTGAGATAATTAGACCCCTCCTGAAGTGAATGTCAGAGATTCTAACTCTTGTCTCTGGGGGACTCAAAGCGCCTCTCTCATTCAGTACCTGCTGCAACTGTCACAGCAACATCTTTAAGTTTATTTTCACCACTTATGCAGGAGCTGGGATGCAGATAAACCCTCTGAAGTGATACCTGGAGTCCGGGTACCATGTGGAAGAGAGGCAGGAGCAGCAAAGCCCGGCTGCAACATCCTGCACCTCCAAGGATACACCTTCACCTCAAACAGTGCTCAGAAGCCAGCCAGAAGCCATCCTGTGAGCATAAAAGCAAGAACCACCCCAGGGACAACAGGCTGCTGGTAAGCAAAGAGCAACTCTGAAGAGAAAAAGTGTTTTTATAAGCTGTTTCTCCTGCAGGATAATAGAAAAGAAATCCTCCACCCCTGCCTTCACACACTAATTAGTTTTGTCACTGGGAATTCTAAATAGGAGGCGGGTTTTGTCTGCTCTCATTCCAGGTGCTGCCAGCCCATCTCCCCTCCCAGCACATCCCCCATGACCCACCAGCTTCCCAGCATCCATGGTCTCCTTGATCCGCTTGCCCAGCTCGGAGCCCGAGGCCACCATGGCCCGCAGCATGTCGCCGGTGGCCAGGTGGCACACGCAGTAGGTCTCGGCGAGCTTGGGAGCCTGCGGGAGAGAACGGACAGCGGTGAGCAATCCGGGCATGGGACCTCGGGGTGGCGGGCGGGGGGGAGGCTCAGCCGGGGCTGGGGTGGACAAGGTGAGGCCTCGTCCCCTGTGGCAGCACCAGGGTCGATCAGCGAACCGCCAGCACGTGGCAGGGCCCGGCGCGAAGCCCCCCCGAGCGCTCCGGGAGCGGGGCCAGAACACCGGGTCCCAGCGGGCCGGCCCCGCTCCGGGACAAAGGGATCCGGGACGAAGGGATCCGGGATGAAGGGTCCCTGGAGGGGGGACACCGCCGAGCAGCCCCCCCGGCAGGTTAAGCGAGGCCCTCACGGAGCGGGACACCCCGCACACGCCGCACCCCCTCGGCGAGGCCCACGCGGCGGCCCCACACGGGGAAAGGCCGGGCGGGCCGCTCCCTTCACGGGGGGGGGGAAGGGATGCCTCCCCCGCGCATCCCCGCTCACCTGCGTGCCCTTGCCGGCGCCGGGCGGGCCCAGCAGCACGGCGCGGATGCCGTGGCGGATCCCCGGGGCCGGGGCCGGGGCTGGGCCCTGCCCGGCCGGAGCGCTCGGAGCCATGGCCGCCACCGACTGCGCGCCCGCCTCGCGCCGGGGGGCGGGGCCACGCCGAGGAGGCGGGGATATGCAAATGAGGAGCGCAACACCCATAACGGCTATGGGGGTTTAAACGGAGTGGGCGGGGTTATGCGGGTGTGGGCGGGGTTACCGGCGGTGGGCGGGGCCGTGTCCCGGTACCGGGAGCTGTGTCCGGTTCTGGGCTCCTCAGTCCAAGAAGGGCATTTTGGGGCTGGAGCGAGCCCAGGAAAGGAGGCTCGGGGGGAACTTCTTGCTCTCTCACACCTCCCTAATAAGAGGGTGTTGCCAGGCGCGAGTCGGGCTCTGCCACCTGGCAATTAATGACAGGAAAAAAGGAGTAGTGTTAAGCTACACCAGAGGAGGTTTAGGTTGGACATTAGGAAGATGTTCTTTACAGGGAGACTGATCAAACATCGGAATGGGCTGCTCAGGAAAGAGGTGGAGGCCCCATCCTTGGAGGTGTTTAGGAAGACACTGGATGTGGCACTCAGTGCCATGGTCTAGGTTAGGCCAAAGGTTGGACTTGATGATCTCAGAGGTCTTTTGCAACCTAATTCCTTCTGTGACTCTGTGGTTCTGAGCTCTGCTCGCCCTGGCACCCTGCTCTGCGTGGGCTGTGCATCACGACACTGCCTGGCACACCCAGCAGGGACTGGCACTGCAGTGCTCTGCAACCCTCTGCTCTCCCCTCAGTGCAACGCTCTCTGCATGGCTCCCCACACCCCACGCAGTGCAGTCCAGGACTGGTGCCAGCCCAAAACACCGGGAAAACTCGCCAGGATCTCACAGGAGACAAGAGCTTCCTTGGCCCTGGTTGCCAGGAGAGTCTGTGGCAAAGCCAAGATCCCAGTGTTGAATACAGGAACCCAGGATAAGTCTGCCCCTCTCACCTCCTCAGTGGGGGCAATGACCCCTCCACACACAGAAAGTTGGCTCCTCAGCAGCACCAGGGAGGGACCTGCAAATTAGCAAGAAAAAATAATAAAAAAAAAAATCCCTGCTCAGCCCTGGCTGTTTGTGGGATGGAGCAGTGCAACCATTTCCAAACGCAGCAAAGACAGCACTGATGGACCAGACGAGGCACCCACTTTTATGGCAGAGCTGGACCTGCTGCCGGGGAACCCACCAAAACTGGCAGCACCTCAGCAAGGGCAGGATCAGTCCCTGACATCTTCCTGACTACTCCTGCTAGAGTCCCAGCCAGACAGGCACTGCAGGGAGCCTGGTTTCCCTGGCAGCAGCATTTCAGAGGTATTTTGGGCTCTCTTCCCCCCGAGGGTCCCCGTGCACAGGATGCACAGCCATGTGAGGTGGCCCCGCAGCGGGGCCGGGCTGGGGGTGAGCTGGACTGGGTGAGAACCCCGGGTGACTCCTGGGGGGCAGCCCCAGCCCTGGCAGGGGGTGGGCGAGGTGGGGGAGTGTTCTCCAAGAGGGATGCAGGATGCTCAGAGGCAGCTCAGCCAATAGGGTGGCTGGATTTGGTTGTCATGGCTACGGTTGGGAGGCAGAGCAGGGAGGGAGCGCTGGGAGGGAAGGGGTGCAGGGCCCCCCCATCCTCTGCAGGGGCTGGAGGTGGGCAGGGAGCTGGGGCAGGACAAACAGCCACCGCTGGGGCCGGTTTGTTCTCTCGGGAGACCCATGACAGGATCTGTGTAAATGCTTTCTGAGGTAAGGGGGCTTGGGAGGGGCTCTGGGGGAAATGTCTTGGCTGGCACAGCGAGGAGGGGGCTGGTGAGGGGTGCCTGTGGCTGCTGAGTTTTGGGGATGGTGGGGTGGAGGGTGCTGTCGGTGCCCCTCTCCCTCCCTAACCCCTGTCACTGCTTCTCCCCAGAGCCCTCGGACCCCCAGCAGCAGCCACACCTCAGGGTGCTGTGGGAGCCCTGCATTCCTCGGGGAGCCCCCCTGACAGCACCTCTGAGCACCTGGGAGGGAGAACTGGGCCGTGGTAAGGAGGGGCTGTCCGAGGCTGGGGCACATGTTCTGATGGGAATGACCCACTTTGCTGCTCCCCTTCCCCATCCCGGTGGGCCGGGTGCTGCTCGGTGATGGGATGTGAAGGGTAAAGCTGGAGGAGTTGCTCTTTCCCTCCTGAGTATGAGGCTCTAAGAGCTTTAAAAACATGTTTTTTCACCTCATTCCCTGGAATTTGCTGGTGGGGCTTGCTCAATGCATTGCAACATCCTGCTGCTCCGGGGTCAGCGTGGTCTTTCTCCCAGTGCCTCCCCCAAAATGTTGTCAGTGGATCTCTGCAGGGAGGAGCTGCTGTGCAGCTTTGAGAAATGAAACCTCTGATTCCTGCTTCCCTCAGATCAGAGAGACCATGTTCTGTAAGGGACCTGGAGCTAGACCTGGATTATCAGAGTGGAAGTGTTCCCTGCTATGTTGTCAGCTCTCCGGGTTATGGGACAGGCTGGATCCAGGGCACGAGATTGTTAAAGCTAAATGTGCCAGCTTAAAGCTAAAGCTCTGCTAGGACGAGCCAGCAAACTCTGTGCAGCTTAACTGTCCCCTGGTTCCACACCCTGTGTTGTGAAGGAGCCACAGCAGGGATCCAGACTGTCCTCAGGTCGGGCACTGTCAGCGAGGGGCCCGTGCTCTGCCTCTGTTTTCCTGGGGCTTTTGTGCCTGGGAAAACGGGTCCATGGGAATAGAAACCATAAGGGATCCTCTCCACAGCAGATCCAGCTGCATTCCAGAGCGTGAAGGGACACGTCCTGGCACATAAAGGCCTCCATCCCCTTCGTGGTGCAGTTGGCTTTGTTGTTGACTGTGCTGCTGATGGAGATGAGGCTGCTGTGTGCCAAAACACAGCTCTGAGCTGCAGAGAAATGTGTCTCCTCCTCCAAAAAAAGATGCTTTAACCCAGAGCAGGGCTCTGCTGAGGTGCTGGTTTGGAGCAGAGCAGCACAGAGCTCTGCCCAGGGCAGCTCTGCCATGGGAGGGATGGGTGGGGAGCACCCTGGGGTGCTGGTGATGCTTCTGGACTCTGCCCTTAATATTCCTTCTTTTTCCAGAGTGTTGCTTTCTTAGAATCTCTACCCTACTCCAGTAAGTTTTAAAGGACCGTCATCACATCCCACCATGAACGGGTACCTGAGCGAATCCGATTTCCTGATGGTGGAGGAGGGATTCACCACCAGAGACCTCCTGGAGAACCTCCTCGGGGAGCTGTGCCAGGAGGTAAGGGTTGCTTCTCCACCTCCCCCCTTGGAAGAGGCACCCCTGGCAGCTTCTGCTTACTCCAGCTCTCCCCTAGAGCGACCAGCAAGCCTTCTTCGTGGCAGACCTCGGGGATGTTGTGAAGAAGCACCTGCGTTTCCTGAAGGCCCTGCCCCGGGTGAAACCCTATTTCCCAGTTAAATGCAACGGCAGTGAAGGAGTGATTCGGCTGCTGGCAGAGCTGGGGGCAGGCTTTGCCTGTGCCAACAAGGTAAGGATGTGGGAGGGCAGCTCCAAGCCAGCATCCTACAAAGCATTTGTGGGAGAGTGGCAGAGCTCACCCTCCTTTCCTAAGTCTCCACTCTCTAGGTGACATTTACAGGGGCAGGAGTCTCCCTCTGCTGTCAAAATCTATTGACACAGCCCATAAATCCCTGTCCTCTGTCTGGTAACTCAGGCTTGTTCCCTCTGACCAGCATTCCTGTCTCTGGAGCTGGTGTCCTGGTGGCAGGCTTGGCTGATGGCCACCCCTAGGGTGCCACTGCCAGAGCCATCCAAGTCTTGGTGTCTTTAAGGCTGAGCCTAAAGCTCCCTGCTCCCTCCTCATCATCATTTGCAATAGCCAGATTTCCAGGGAGGAGCCAAATTAAGCCACTTACCCCTATATAATTAAATAAGATGTGTTTTCAGGCTGAGATCACCCGGGTTCAAGGCATTGGGGTGCCAGCTGACAGGATCTTCTACAGCAGCCCCTGCAAGCAGGTTGCCCACATCAGGTACGCGGCCAGGCACGGCGTGCAGCTGATGACCTTCGACAACGAGGTGGAGCTGAGCAAGGTGGCCAGGAGCCACCCCCGTGCCAGGTGGGTGTCTGGCAGCACCACTGGAGGGGCAGCTGGAGGAGGAGCTGGGCAGGGGGCTGTGGGGTGCTACAGGGGCTGAAGAGGAGGTTGTGGAAGGTTGGTTGTCGGTCCTTTCTCCCGGGAGACAAGCGATAGGGCAAGAGGAAGCAGCCTCAAGCTGTGCCAGGGGAGGTTTAGATTGGATATTTGGAAAAAACTTGATCGCTGAAAGGGTGGTCAGGCATTGCAACAGGCTGCCCAGGGAAGTGGTGGAATCACTATCCCGGGAAGTGTTCAAAAAACATGTAGATGTGGCACTTGGAGAAATGGGTTAGCGGTGGGCTTGGCAGTGCTGGGTTCATGGTTGGACTTGAGGGGGTTTCTTGGCCTTAATGATTCCACTGCCCTGTGATTCCGAGCCCCCTCAACACAGTGTGGCTTTGCTGTGCAGGATGTTGTTGGGGATCACTGCTGACTCCAGCCCTTCTGTCCACCCGAGCATGACGTTTGGGACCACGCTCGAATCCTGCCGGCACCTGCTGGAGGCTGCCAAGGAGCAGGCTGTGGAGGTGGTTGGCATCAGGTACAGCACGTGGTTCTTTTTCCAGAGGGGTGCTCGGCCCCTGTGGATCAGGATGTGGGGAGCTCTGCCCTGCTGGAACAACGCAGTGCTCCTTGGAGCCATCGGCTGCTGTGGGTGGGAGCGAGGTGAAGGCAGGGATTTGCAGGGATTCACCTTGTTGGAGCCACTTTGGGGCAGGTTTGACCCTAAGAAAGGCTTTTTGGGAGCTCTGTGGGTCTGTCTAAGTGGTCTTGCTGGGGGTGGCGTGTGGGAAACACAGAGCTGCCACCAGTGGGTGACAATCCCAGTGCTGTCACTCCCTGGGGACAGTCAGACCCTGCTGAAATGGGGTCTGTGCCCTCAGCTTCCACCTTGGCAGCCGTGGCCTGGAGCCCCAGGCCTTCACTGAGGCCGTGGCTGCAGCACAGCTGGTGTTTGACATGGGCACAGAGCTGGGCTACCAAATGCACCTCCTGGACATCGGCGGGGGCTTCCCTGGCACTGAGGACACCAGAGCCCGCTTCGAGGAGGTACCACAGCCCCCAGCACCTGCCCCCAGCAGGCACAGAGCCAGGCTGGAGGTCTCTGGCTCTCCGTGGAATCCCTCTAACCAGGAGGGAACCTCTCCTTCCCACTCAGATTGCTGCCGTGGTGAACTCTGCCTTGGATTTGTACTTCCCGGACGGCTCCGGGGTGGAGGTCGTGGCCAGGCCGGGCCGGTACTACATCACCTCAGCCTTCACCTTCGCCGTCAGCATCGCCGCCCTGGAAGAGGTCCCCGTGGAGCAGCCTGGCTCTGATGGTAGGTGGGACAGTGGGACAGGCCCACCTGTGTGTCTGATCCCCCTCCTGAGCCCTCTCCTTGCTCCCCTTCCAGAGGAGGAGTCGGGCAGCAGGAAGAGCCTCGTGTATCACCTCAACGACGGCATCTACGGCGCCTTCAGCTGCCTCCTGTTCGACAGCCCCTGCCCCAGGCCTCGGCTGCACAAGGTGAGGGGGTTTGCCCGACCCTGGGGGGGTCCCTCACGCTGTGTGGCATCACCTCATGCCAGAGGGGAACCAGCCCATGGGGAAGCCGTGGCCGGTCCGTGGGCTCCCGGGGTTGGACCTTCATGGTGGGTGAAGATGGAACAGCTCACAGTGACAACGGGGCATCGTCACCCCCGTGGCTGCTCTTTTTCCACCCCAGAGACCCTGCCCGGAGCGCCCCTCCCACAGCAGCAGCCTCAGGGGCCCCCCCGGGCGTGCCGAGGATCGCATCGCCGACGGGCTGGAGCTGCCCCAGCTGCACGTCGGGGACTGGCTGCTCTTTGGGGACATGGGAGCCTACACCGTGCCAGCCTCGCCCCAGCTCGGGGGGTGTCCCCAGCCACACGTCACCTACGCCATGTCCCGCGTGGCCTGGTAAGAGACGCTCAGAGTGGGGGGGGACGGGGCTGGGGAAGCCACGGGCAGCTTCACCTCTGGCTGTTGTTCTGTGAGAACCCCGGAGATTCCCCCTTCCCCTGTTCACAGAGGGGCTGCTCCTTCCCCCTCCCTTGCTCCCCCTCGGGTGTCTCCCACTTGCAGGAAAGCCGTCCAGCTCTTCCAGGGAAAGCCGCCCCAGGCGGAAGACGAGCGTGAGAGCCTCTGCACCCCCCTGAGCTGCGGCTGGGAGATGGCAGAGACCCTCTGTGTCCCCCCGGTCTTCGCTCCCACCGGCATCATCTGAGCAGGGACGGCATGGGGCGGGAAGGACCCATGGAGGAGAAGGGGCTGGGGTGGTACCAGGAGGAAAAAGATCCTGCAGTGGGAAAGGTCCCTTGATGGGGGAAAGGTCCCCTGGCTGTGCTGGAGGAGGGAAAGGTCCCACGGTGGGAAAGGTCCCCTGGCAGCACCAGGGGGAAGGAGGTGCCCTCCTGCCCCTGGCACTTCCCCCCGGCACTGCACTGGGAACTTCCAAGTAAATCCTGTCCCATGGATCCTGCCCCATAAATCCTGCTCCTCCAGCTCGTGTGGAGTGTGTTTGGCAGGTGGGCGGGGGGTGCCCAGCAGGTTTGGGCTCTTGTTTTAAGAGGGATGGTAATAACGGGTATCCAGCGTGGCCCGGGGGGGGTGGGTGAGGGAGCCCCCGGCTCCACCTCCACACCCCATGCAGAATCCCCCTGCAATCAGCATTTTAATGAGGTTTTGCTCATTATATGGGAGGGCGGGGCTGTTCACCCAAGCCTTGTCCAGACATCCAGAGCGACCTCTGCAATTTTAGGGGGGCACAGAAATAGGGGGGTGGGTTTGGGGTGTGGGTGTCACTGCATGACTGTCACCCATTTCCCAGGTTCCCGAGGTCCCCTCGGCCCTAGGGAAGGCTCCTGCGGGGGGTCCTGCACAGGAAAGCCCCTCTTAGAGCAGAAAGCCAGGGACTGGGAGAACTGGGGGGCACTGGGAGCCCTGAGAGGGCACTGGGAGGACACTGGAAGAACACTGGGAGGGCACTGGAAGGGCACTGGAAGGGCACTGGGAGGGCACTGGAAGGACACTGGGAGCACTGGGAACCCTCGAGAGCGGCCGCCAGGGGGCGCTGGGGCGCGGCGCTCGGCGGATCCTCCGGCCCGCCAGGGGGCGCCGCAGCGCGGGGGGCGCCGCTCCCGCCTCTCCTCTCTGTCCTCTCCCACCCTCCGGGCCGTAAAGCGCAACGCGGTGCCGCGCTGCCAGTCGCGCTTTGCGGTGTCGGTGTCGCGCGGGGCCGGTGAAGGACGGGCCGTGGGGGGGGCCGGGGGTGTCGCGACAGGGGCCGTGTCGCGACACAGCAGAGCGCGCAGCCATGCCTTTCTGGGACCTGCAGAAGCAGCTGGGCATCGATGTGGACAGCTGGCTGCTGCGGCAGAGCATGCCGCAGCCCAACCGCAGGGCCGCCGTGTGCCATGCTTTCGAGCGCGAGTGGGTGGAGTGCGGGCACGGGCTGGGCCAGACCCGCGCCCGCCGAGAGTGCCAGCCCGAGTACGAGGACTTCATGGAGTGCATGCAGCGCACCAAGATGGTGGGTCGGGGAGGGGGGGCACTGGGGGGACCTGGCAGAGGGGTACCGGGGGATGGAGGGGCGACAAGGGGGTCACAGGGGTCTGGAGGGTCCTGGTTAAGGGAAGGGGAGGGGGTATGGGGGGGCTGAGGGGGGTACGGTGGGGTGCAGGGGTCTCTGGGGAGGTCCTGACAAATAGAGGTGAATTGAGGGGGTGGCACCTGAAGAGCTGGGTCGGGCTGGGGAGGGGGTGCTGAGGGTCCTGTGCAAGCTCTGGGGGCTCCAGTCCATGGGGAAGGGGGATTGGGGTGGGGTCTGGACCCCCAGCAGCCCCTTCCCTGAGGGATCTGGTGGCTGTGGCTGCCCCATCCCTATAAGTGTCCAAGGCCAGGCTGGAGCAGCCTGGGATGGTGGGAGGTGTCCCTGCCCATGGCAGGGGGTGGGATGGGATGGGTTTTAAGATCCCTTTCCAACCCAGACCACCCTGGGATTCGGGTCAGCCCCTGGAGCAAATCCTGCCTGGCCAAAAACATCGGGCTGAAAACCCAAATCATCCTCAGCTATAAATCCTGAAAGCCCCGGGGATTTTGGGAAGAGGCTCCAAGCTGGCTGGGGAGCCCCAGGGCAGGGTTAATGTGGGTTCCAGGACCTGCCCTGGGGACCCCCCTGCAGGCTGTGACCCCCCTCCCATGTCCCTGCCAGGCCAAGAGGCTCCAGACCATCCTGGAGCAGCGGGACAAGCTGATAAAGGAAGGCAAATACACCCCACCCGACTACCACAAGGGCAAGGAAGACTCCAGGCCGTGATTCCCGGGGTGCTGATGTGGAATTCCCGCCTGAAGAAAACCCCCAGGACACAGGGGTGGGGAGAGACCCCTCGCTGGGCATCGCTGGGGCAGTAAATGATCCCTTTGGAATGTCCCCTTGGCTCTGTCGTGTCTCTTTGGGGGGAGTAAAACCCGGAGTGAGGGGCTCTCCCTGCAGCTGATTTCCCTGAGGGGGATTTGGGACACCCTAAAATGCTAGAGAGGGGCTGGGAATGTCGCCCTTGAGGGGGTCAAATGCCCCTGAAGCCAGAGGGAGCTGCAGGCTGTCCCTTCTGCAGGAAAGGGATTTCTGCTGGAATAATCTCAAAGATCTGGAAAACATGCCAAAAAAACCCCCCTGTCAACTGTCCAAGCTCATCCTGCAAAACTGAGCTGTGTCCAGCTGTGAGAGGAGAGCTCCATTATTTCCACAGAGCCCCCCTGGAAGAAGCACTTCCCTGGATTTCACCCCTTTTCCAGGGCAGGCTGTGGCAGCCATGGCCTTGCAGCAGGGTTTGACCTTCTCCTGGGATTTCTGAAGCTCCTCATCCAGCTCCTCTCCCTCAGCTCCCTCCAAACCAGCCTTCCCCAGCGCTGCTGGGAGGTTTCTCCCTTCCCCCAGGCCCAGATGGATCCGTTGCTCCAGCCCAGATGGATTCCCTGTGCCCAGGCTGAGTCAGGGAGCTGCGATTCCCCCCTGGCACAGCCCCAAATTCCAGCTCTGGGTTCAAATCCAAGAGCCAGGACTGGCTTCTCCCTGTGCTCAGGGCTCCCTTGACCCACCCACTGCCCTCTGTGCTCCCTCTGTTATAGATAATTCCAGAAATAATGGTCTTTTTTTTTAACTTCTTATCAGTCTTGATATTTTTCTCCCATTTCCTGCCCTGACCCAAGACCCCCCATCCTGATTGGATCCTGGTGTGATTCCTGCCCATCCTGGCATTCCCAGATGGAAACAGGGCTGATAAATCCTCAGAGATTTTGTTTACTGCTTTGAATATGAAAACTCTGGTGGTGAGGAGGAAAATTTGGGTAAGGATGTCAGCACTGGGAGGGAGCTCCTGGGGTGGGAAACACGAGAGGGATGTGGGAGCAGCGTGAGGATTGGGGTAGAAACGTGGATGATTTCAGGTGGAAAGGCCCTGGGGGGGCTGAGGAGCTGCCAGAGCTGCCAGAACAAGTAAATGATGGATAAAGAGGGGAGAATCGTGCTGGGCATGGAAGTGGAACAGTGACGGTTATTTATCTACAGGGAATAGTTGTCCTGGGGGGGTTTGGGAGGGGATGGGACTGCGTGGGTGGGGAGCTGTGGGGACCCACGTGGCACCTCCAGGAAGCACCCAGCAGGGTTGAGCTGTTCCAGGACCACAATTCCCCAGGATCAGCCCCAGGGATGGAAATTTGGGAAGCGAGGCCAGCCAAGAGGTCAAACCTTTGTGACCTCTGTGCCATGTCTGCCCCCCCCCCAGTTGTTCATTATCATGATGGTTAATTATGCTTTCTTTTCCCAGAGAGACACTGTGGAGGGACCGGGAATGTGGAGGGGGCTTTGGGAAGCAGCAGGATCTCAGGGTCAACCTTGGGAATGACTCTTCTGGTGACAGCTTGACTGTGACAGTCCTTACCTTGGTGGCATCACAAACCCCTCCTGAGTTGGAAGTGAAGGCTGGCGGGGCCTGGAGCAGCGCCACAGCACGGGCTGGTGCTCCCGGGAATTGCTGGTTGGGGAAAAAAAAACAAACCCAACCAATCCTGTGATTGGGAAGGGTTGCTTTTCCAGGGAGAGGAGGAAAAAAAAAAAACGGGCTCAGCAAAAAGCCTGGCAGCCTGCTGGTGGTGAGGGTGACTCATCCCACCGAGAGGTCCAGATGTCTGAGGGAATATTGGGATGTATCTGAGCACTCCTGGCTCCCGAGTGGCTCTTTAGAGCCTCTCAAATCCTAATTGCTCTGGCGATCGGTGTTATCGCAGCCAAGGGCATGACGATCCATTTGCCGGTAGTTAAAAGCTCTGTCAGGAATTTCGGCCAACAAAGAGGCTAATCAAAGGCTTGATGAAAACGATCAAGTTCGGGGAGAGATAAAACCCCCCCTCCTCCCGGCTCTGGTGGGAGGAGAGCGCGGCCGAGGCTCTGGGCGAGTGGCAGCGATCGAAAAATGGGTCCAATGCTCCTGACCGAGTTCCCCCGGGGCAAAGGGATTTGGAGCATCCTCGGCTTCGGAATGTGGTTCACCACAGAGCCCTGAACAAGATCCATTTCCAGCCCGTAGCAGTTCCAAATTTACATTTTGCTCTTTGCTGCCTTTTTTGTCGTCTTTTTGGCTCGGGGTGTTGCCACGTCCCCGGCTGGGTGGGAGGCTCTGGGGGCTGGGCTGGGGTGGGAGATCTCCATGAAGAGCCACTTCTGCTGTCGGCACGGCCTGGGCCGGGCAGGAGCTGGTGAGGGCAGAGGTCGTGTCACTCACTGGCTGCTCTCCCAGCACGGTCCTTTCCCTCATCCCCATTTTCCTGTAACCCCCAGCCACCAGGAGTGGGATTTGGGGTTTTGGGTGAGCCCCCACCTCCTGCAGCACTCTCAGCCCTGGATGTTTCAGGAGCCCAGGCAGCATCTGCAGCTCCTCTGCCTTGGAGAAGGGGAATAAACAACTCTTGGGAGATGAATAATTTATCAAAAGTCGAGGGAAAAGGCAGGTTTTATCCCTGGGCTTGGGCGAAGGTTTTAATGAAGGAGAGAGGACAAACCCCGGGGGCAGAGCAATGTGCTGACTGATTCTCACCAGGAGACATCCCCCTGCAGCCCCGTGGGTGCCCAAGGTCTCAGCACCCTGGGCTGGGTGTCCCACAAATTCCCACATTCCTGCTGTGCAGCACTGGAATGGGGAGATCAAATGATTTAGGGACGACCCCCCCTGCCCACCTCCCCCCTTCCACCCGAAATAACAATTCGCTGTCTCCACGTAGGCAAAACAACAAGGCACCACCTTAACCCAGATCTGCAGCAGGAATAACCCAGCACCCCCCCGGCACTGCGAGGGATTTTGGGAAACGCGTTTCAGGTGCGAGATCCACACAGGCTGGAACAGGCACCGTCTCCCGGCCGCCCTCGCCCCTCCGGGGTTCAACAGGGCCTGAATTGGCCGGGTTTGCTCCCAGAGCACTGTGAGGGAGGAGGCTGGAGCCTGGCTGGTGACACGGGGTGACAGAGGGAGCCTCGTCACCCCCTGAAGCCAGCACCGGGCTCCCCACGCGTGTGCCGTGAACTCTGTGTCACGTCCTGGGGGCAGGCGGTGCCTGGGCACCGTGGGGGTGACCAGGAGTGTCACAGCGTCACCCTGGTGTGAGCCAAGGGCCGGGCTGTCCACGGCTGGGCTCGTGGGGCCATCAGGTCTGTCACCTCTGTCACCTGCATGCCCCACAGACACGCGGCTGAGCCGCCCAACCCGTCTGGGAGCTTCGGGAACGGCACGAGCGGCGTCTGGTTCTTCGGGCACTTCCCTCCTCCCAGCGCGTCTGAGGCCGCTGGCGCTGGTGGGATGAGCCTTCCCTGCTCCCCAGCTCTCACGGATGGGAACCACATTTACCCACCAGTGTCTAGTGTGGACCTGACCACGTGCTCCAGGGGGCTGAGACCTGCACGGGCAGGGAAGAGAAAGCGCTGCTGGGGTGGTGGGGCTGCTGCCAGCCCACCAGGGCACCCTTTTCCAGGGCACCCTTTACTCTTCCCCCAATTCCTCAGCACCAGTCTGGCCTGGTTCTTGGGGCTCCTGTTGGATTCCTGGAGCTCACACCCTCATTCCCAGATGGAGCTCGTGTAGTCGAGGCCTCGACCACTGCATCTGTGGGATCATCCCATCGGTGCATCCACACCTGGGCGGGTTTTGGCCGGGTGCTCCCTCCCCATCCCTGACCGGGCCAGGCAGGGCCTCAGGGCAGCACGTGCTCCTCCACAGCCACATCCCAAGCGTCCGAGAGAGCACGGAGGTGTCACCGCACCCCACGCCCGGTGTCCTCCCACCCCCTCGCCTGGAAGTGCTCAGGAAAACAACAGCCACCGTGAAAGAAGAAGGGACGTGTTGGGATGAGACCTGAGAACCGGCGGGGGAGAGATGCCCAGGGGGCAGCCGGCTGCGCCGAGACCCCGGGGGGACTGGGGCGCCGGGCTGGGCCGGGCCGTGTGAGGCGCCGCGGGAGCAGCCGCGCTGGCCCCGGGCCGTGGCACGGGGCTGGTGCTGCTCGTTGGGTCCCGCCGCCGGTGCGGGGCGGCTGGATCTGCCGTCAGCCGGAGCGGTTTATCCTGCTTCACTCCTGCCAGGCGGCCGGGGCCGTCCTGCAGCTCCGCCATCCCTTCGGGCTGCTCCTGGTGTCCCTGCCCGCGCCGCGCCTGGCACTGGGACGGATCCGGCTGGGGCTGGGATGCCCCGCTGCCCCTCAGGTGAGGCCCTGGGCAGCTCACGGCTCTCCCAGCACTCAAGGCCCTTCCCCTGCCTGTCCCTGCTCGTGTCCCCCTTCACCCTGCTCGGGTCACCCCCGCTGTGCTCCCCCCGCGGCTGTGGCTGCTGGCCCCGATCCCCGATCGATGGGTGCTCTGATTACCCTGGGCCTGGGGACGTGCAGGCAGGAGGGATGCTGAGGGCAGGGAGGAGGGATGCTGAGGGCAGGCAGGAGGGTCTCGGAGGGGGAGGGGGCCGTGTGGAGCTGATGGGTGGTTTGGGGGGGAACCCCCTGTAGAGTGGGTTGGGGGAGCTGCTGAGCGGCTGGGGGGGACCCCCTATGCGACTGGGGTGCGCAGGCAGCAGGCGCTGGGATGCCCTGAGGAGCACGGGCAGGTTGCGGGGGGGTGGGCACAGGGTGGGATCCCCGCGGGGGTGCCCGGGGGTGCCCGGGGTGGCGGTGCCGGTTGTGCTGGTGTAGGAACGAGGGCGGCGGGGCCGGTGCCGGGGCTGCGCGGAGCGGGAGGCGGCCGGGACCCCCCCCTCGCTGCTCCCGCCGCCCGGTGGGCAGGGCCGGGCCGGGCCGGGGGAGGCGCCGTGGCGGCGGGAGCGCACGGCGGGGCCGGGAGCGGCCGGACCGGGAGCGCACGGCGGGGCCGGGCCGGCACCGGGAGCGCCGCGTCCTGCCCGAGCCCAGGCGGTACCGGAGCGCCCGCGGGGGGTGAGAGGGGCCGGGGCTGCGGGAGCGGGGGTGAGCACCCGGGAGGGAGGGAGGGAGGCAGGGAGGGAGGGGACGAGGAAGGGCGGCGGATGGAGCTGGGATGGAGCGGGGAAGCGCCGGGGATGGCGCGGGGATGGAGCGGGAGATGAGCGGGGGATGGAGCGGGAAGGGAAGGAGACAGGGATGGAGCGGGGATGGAGCGCGGAAGGGCGGCGGGTGGGGATGGGGATGGACCAGGAAAAGGGGGCAGCAGCCGCCCCGGGCTGGGCTGGAGCTGCGGGCACTGGAGGGTGCCGTGAGGGATGGGGTGGGTGTTGAACCGGGTGGGAGCAGGACCTGCGGGGGCCAGACCGGCCCCGTGTGCCCCCGCAGAGCCGTGCCCGCACCCCGCTGCCTCCCGCACCTGCTGCCCCCCCCGCCCGCGCCGCAACCCCGGGTCCAGCCCCCGCAGCCCCCGGCTCTGCCTCTCCCTGGGCACCGAACCCCACCCCGGCCTCTCGGCCCCCCCCAGCCCCACACCCGTGGGTCCCCCAAAAACAGGGCGCGGGCTGAGCCCCTCGGGGCTGCCTGGGGGAGCCGCGGTTTTGGGCCTCGATTCATTTTTTCGCAGCTTTTCAATGGGGGGTGAATGACTCATGGAATCCTTTCTCCTCTTCTTTCGATGTTTTTTTGGGTCTCTTTGTTCCTGTTTTGCTGATTAAATGATGGGAATAAGGAAAGGCTCGGCGCGATGGAGGCGGCTCCTGCGCCTCGGCACATCGGTTGTAGGAGTCTCAGGCATTTTTTCCTGGTCGTGGTAGAGGACACAATGAGATTTATTTTAAATATGTCTCATGCAAGGTGCTTATTTGCCCAGCGTGTGTACGCGGCACAGCTCACTCCCGGCGTGCTCCAGAAAGCCCTACCATCTTCCCCTGCCATGATTAATAGGATTTTTAAAGCCATTCCCATTCTCAGAGGGGAAAAACCTGCAGGTACAAAGGGCAGTGCCGATCTGCTGCTTCGTCTTGTGCCGAGCACAAAGAAACCGAACCCAAAAGGCTGGACTTGGCTTTGTGGGAGTGAACTGGTGCTGGGGATGCCGGTGTGGGCTTTGCTGGTGGAGGGGCAGCCGTGCCACTGTCCCCGTCCCTGGGAATCCCAGCTGTCAGACCAGCCAGGGGGAAACTGAGGCAGCATTTAGGAGCCTTGGCAGGGCTGATTCACCTGACCAAGAGGGCGTTTGGGCAGGGGCTGAGGGCAGGGACA
Organism: Pyrocephalus nanus; assembly: GCA_038380795.1. Lineage (NCBI taxonomy): Eukaryota > Metazoa > Chordata > Aves > Passeriformes > Tyrannidae > Pyrocephalus > Pyrocephalus nanus. The sequence goes on along the minus strand of CM076285.1, from coordinate 4,634,809 downwards.
TCCACGGTGGGATGGTCCCTTCTCCATCGCCCCCAGCACGTGTGGCAGGGAGGGACCCGCCAGTGGCCCGGTGTCACGCGCTGTTTGCTCCTTCTGCAGGGTGCTGCCCGTGGGGACGTCCTGCCCGCCCTCCTGCCCGTGCCTTGGGCCATGTCGTCCTCCGACGAGGAGACCCTCAGCGAGCGGTCGTGCCGGAGCGAGCGGTCGTGCCGGAGCGAGCGCTCCTACCGCAGCGAGCGCTCGGGCAGCCTCTCCCCCTGCCCACCCGGGGACACCCTGCCCTGGAATTTACCCCTCCATGAGCAGAGGAAGAGGAAGAGCCAGGATTCGGTGCTGGACCCGGCTGAGAGGGCTGTTGTCAGGGTCGCAGGTAAGTCAGCGCCCCGTTGTGCAGTGGATCCCCCTCGGGGAGGGGTCGATGGGGCTCCCCCCATGGTGGCTGAGGTGGTCTTGGGGTCATCCCTCTACCCTGCTGCTCCCCAGGGAGACTGGGGATGGATAGGATGGGGAAGGGAGGGAGGGATGTGGCATTTGGTGTGTGAGGACCAGGGTGGTGGCTTGGATCTGCCAAGGCTTTGTCCTCTCCAGGCTTGCCCTGGGCAGTTCATACCCTGAGCACTGGGGTTAAGGGATGACTGGACTCCTCCAAATCGTGGGTCGGGTGACATTAAAATGCTTAATTAAGGCCTAAATGGCTCCTTGGTAGAACAATACCCTTGGCTGTACTCCAGGGAGGAATTTGCCCTGGGAGGTTTGGGATTCCCACCTGAATGATGTTGCTGGGGCTGCTCCTTTGCCCTGGTGGTGCCCATGGACAGCCCCATCACTGTGGTCATTGGGTCACTGCTCCGTGTTTCCCCCTTCTGCTGCACCGCCGTGATGCCTAGGTCACAGCCCTGGGGAAGGAATGGGGATGGGAAGCAGAAACAAAGACAGGGATGTTCCCACCGTGGCCATCGGCTCCTTCTCCAAATGCTGGTTGAGAGGGGTGGTGGGAACTCCACTCCAGGCCTGCTGGGGAGGGAGGATGGAGGACTTTGCTCAGGGTGGTGGCTCCAGGCACCAGAGCCAGGATTTGCTTCTTCACTGGGGCCAAACGGCCATCAGGGGCTTTGATCTGAGTCTGCTGGGGTCTGTCCACAACTCCCCGCGCTCCGGGCGCCTTTGATCTGCTCCTGCCAGAGCAAACAGGGACTCAGGGACATGCTGAGGGGCCCCTGCTGAGCCCTGGCTGGGCTGTTTCTGGTTCTTGCTCCAAGGGAAACCCAGGGCCCAGCTTTTATCTTGCTAGTGAAGGTGGGCTTGAGGGTGACAAGTCCTGAGGTGCCCACTCTGCCCCGCCAGCCCCTGCCAGCCCCCAGCCCATGGCCAAGTCAGCCCCAGCGCTGGGCTCTGCACCCTGTGGGGGCTCAGGCTGGGAGCACTGGGGAGCAGGGACAGCACCTGGCACAGGGACAGGTGCCACCAGGTCAGCAGGGGCCGTGGGGTGCTGCTGGCCTCCCTCTCTGCCTGCCCCGTGGCACAGGGGTGCGTGTGGCTCCGGCCGTGCCGCGGTGCCGCTCGGGTGCCATCCTGGCTCCGGGCGTCTCGGGGCTGGAAGAACCAGTTGGTTCAAATGATGGTTCTCGAGAATGCACCGTCTGGGGCTGGGGGAAGCAAATGTGCAGGGTGTGGCTGGCCCTGCCCCAAATCCCAGCACTGCTGGGGCTGGGAGATGGCCGGGTACCAGGATCCCAACGTGCCCATCATAGAATCATGGAATGGTCTGGGTTGGAAGGGACCTTAAAGGACATCTCATTCCAACCCTGCTGCCGTGGGCAGGGACACCTTTCACTAGGCCAGGTTGCTCAGAGCTTCATCCAGCCTGGCCTTTAACCCGTCTGGGCTGGGCCATCACCTCTCATGGCCCCTCTGTGCCCCAAAAGCCCCATCCTGCTGGGTGCTGAGCACCCTCCTGCACCCCAGGGACAGACCCTGCCAAGGCACAGCCATTCTCCAGCTGCCTTTCTGCCCGGGATGCCGAGTGCTTGTCGTGATGGCAGCTGGATCCAGCCCGTGATTAAAGGCAGGGGGATGTCACAAAATTCGGTCTCATGCAGATTCCCCATTAAAAATAACTCGGGGAGGTGCAGCGAGACAGTGCTGAGCTGGGGGAAAAAAAAGAGTTCCGAGACAGTTTTGTGTCACCAAGTTTGAAAATGAGCTGAAATATTGATTCAGATCCTTGCATTATTCAGCGGGAATGTCTGCAGGGCGCCGGCCGCCCCAGTGCCTCTTCCCACCACAGCAACCGGGCTGGGGACCAGGGATCCAGGGATCCTGGCCTGTGGAATGTGCCCCGGGGCAGCTGGCACCTCTCGGTGTCCCTGGGGCACCAGGGGCCTGGCACAGTGGTGGAGGCAGAGCCTGGGCATTGTGAGGGGCTGGGGAGCCCCATCCTGTGCCCACCCTGACATCTCAGTGGCTTTGGGGGGACACCTGAGCCTGGGGGGCTCTTCCTCCTCGCTGCCCATGGGGTCTAGTGATCTCTGCATCCTGTCTGGCCCTCAGAGCCAAGGAAAGCAGGACCCAGCCGTGCCCGGGGAGGGGTTGCACCAGTGAGGACCTTGCAGGAGGTGCCAGTGCCTTGGTGCAGGGGGCTGGGACACGCTGGCCTGTGTCCCCAGGCAGCTCTGGAGCTGTTTCCTGCTTTGCTGGCATCTCCTTGGAAGGCAGTGGTGGGGGAGAGGCAGGCGGAGGGGGGAGCGGAACGTGGAGGGTCAGAATCCGACCCTTGGCCCCGCGTCGCTCTGTCTCGCTCCAGGCACTTGGCAAAGGGTGAGAGTGGGCGGTGGGGACTCTTTTTAGTGACAAAAACAGGCTCTTTCATCCCAAATCTGTTCATACTCGGTGCTGCCAGGGTCGTGTTGGGGCGCTGGGGTGGTGCTGGGGCAGGAGGGGCCAGGGGGATCTGGGGGGCCGGGGGGGAGCGGGCAGGGGTGATGGACGAGGCGTCGCAGGGGTTTTCCAAGGGCTCTTTGAAAAGACTCCTGGGAGTCCTTTGTCACCCTGGCGCGTCACCCGCGCCGCTGGCAGAGCCGGCGCTGGCTGAGGGAGGGAGCTGTGCTTCATCCCCGGGGACACGGGAACAAACCCCCTTGTTCTCCGCTGCCTTGGGAGCTGCAGTGGGGCCAGGGCAGGCTCCGGAGCAGCATTCCCGCTGCCCGGGGAGGAACCGCTGAGTGCCAGCTGGCGGGCACAGATCTCCCTTTCCCTGGGAACGCGTTTTTGGGTCAGAGGGATGTGGCGAGCGCAGGCACCTCCGCAGGGCTCCGTGCGGGGCGGCTCCGCGGGCAGAGCTGGAGGAGCTGCGTCCCTGTGGCCGTTCCCGGTGGATGCTCTGGGCATTCCCAGCGGGATGCCCCACTGCCTGAGGATGCCTGCCCGGCTCTGGCACCGCTGGGCACAAAGACCCTGCCATGAGGTCGCTGGGATTCGAACCCTCCTCCCTGTGGAGGCTCTGCCAGGGATGCAGCCGGACACTGGCGCTCAGTGACGCGTTAATTACTTTTCCTAATTAAGGCACCACGATGAGGTGGAGATGCCTCCAAAACCGGGGTGAGGGGGGGTGATTTGTGTAACCCCACCCTAGGCCAAAGTCTAGGAGGAGGAGGAGGAGAAAGAGGAGGAGGATGATGATGGTGCTGCCCGTGGTTCTTCTTCCTCCCCTGGAGGGATGCAGGTGCAACCACCCCCCACCCCGGGGAGATTTGGGGGTCTCTGGGTGATGGTGGGGAAACACAAGGTGTCTGCCTGAGTGGGATGGGGCTTTTCTCGTTGCCATGGTTACCCAGCCAGGCCCTCTGGTTGCCATGGGAACGGCGCATCGGGGTGAAAAAGCAACATCTTGAGATGGCCAAAAAAGGCCGGGATTTGCCCCAGGGGGAGGGGCTGGGTCTGGCCTTGGGTCATGGCGAGGGGGTGTCCTGTGGGCTCAGCAAGGGGGGATGTCCCAGGGGGTGTCCCCGGCCTGTGGACACCCACCTTTGTGCCACTGTAACTCCTCTTTCCATGGGAGCTTTTGCTCCATCAGCTGGGCTGGGATCTGAGGGGGCTGAGCAGGATTTCAGGTGGATATGGGGGTGTCAGGCAGGTTTGGCTCTGCACCCCATCCCCATTTCCCTGTGGGGTTTGGCTCTGCTTCACTGTGCCCCATGGTGGGGTCTTTCCATCCCCTTCAAAGCCCCCACGGTGATTTCTGAGGGCCCCTTTTTTCCTCCCTGTTCTCTCTGAGTGATGCTGAGGGGCCCTCCACTCCCTCCCAGCATCCTCCCAGGTGATTCCAGGGGGCCTGGCTCTCCCTGCTCACAGCTCCCACCCAGCTGCAGCCGGGATCCCAGCCTGGGGGATACCCATGGGCCCATCAGTCCCCCCAGTTGGTCCCGTGCTGGTGGCAGGTTGGGGTGCAGAGCCTCGGACACACAGGAGAGTGGGACCCCCATCCTGAGCACAGTGGGACTGCGGGCAGCTCAGATGCTGCCCCACTGGGATGCACTGGGATGCACTGGGATGCACTGGGATGCAGTGTTTTGATTGCAGAGAGTGCTCTGGGAGGTGCTGGGACGCACGGGGCTGCAGTGATCTGTGCTCACAGGAATGCACTGGGATGAACTGCCCTGGGCTCACTGGGGTGCGCTGGGGACACTCCTTGCCACTGGGACACTCTGGCATCACTTGCGGCCCTGCTGGACTGTGTCTTACCCCCTTGGTGTCACCCCCACTGTCACCCCTTAGTGTCACACCCACTGCCACCCGCCCTGAGTCCCCCCCAGTGTCCCCCCCCAGTGTCACCCCCCAGTGTCCCCACCAGTGTCACCCCCACTGTCACCCCTCATGTCACCCCCGCTGTCACCACCAGGGGTCGCTGCGGGGCCAGGGCGAGCGCAGGGGGCGTGGTCCCCTGATGGGGCGTGTCCTATCAGTGAGGGCGGAGCCTACATTGCCCATCCTGCCGGGGGGGCGTGCCCAGCACAATGGGCGTGTCCTAGGGGGCGTGCCCAGTGAATGGGTGTACCCATGCAAATGAGCCCTCCAGGGGGGCGTGTCCCTCGGTGTGGGCGTGCCTCTCTAACGGGCGTGTCCTGTGGGGCCGTGGGCGTGTCCGGAGGGGTGGGCGTGTCCCCCCGCGGTGGGCGGGGCCGCGGGCCCGGGCGCGGCGGCGGAAGCGGCCCCGGCGCAGACCGGCCCTGGCCGCGCCGCCGGCAGCTGCGCCCTCCGCGGGCACAAAGGGGCCGCCATGGCCGGCTACGTGCCGGGGCTGCTCCCGGCCAACCGCACCCAGGAGAAGGAGTTCGTGCAGGCCTACGAGGACGTGCTGGAGCGTTACAAAGGTAACCCCCCCTGCGCGCCGGCGGGGCCTGCGGGGCGGGTGGCGGGGAGGCCCCCCCACCACCCCGCGAGGGTGAGCCGGCGGCGCCCTGCCGGTGCTGGGAACGGGGCTGGGAACGGTGCTGTGCCCGTGCCCGTGACCCGCGGGGAGAGCCCCGGGAGCTCGGCGGGGCGGGGTGCTCGGGGGGTACATCCTCGGGGAGCGCCGCAGCCCCGGCGTGGGGTGCCCCGGGTGTCCCCCCGGCGTGGGGGTACCGGGGGTCCCAGTGCCTCCCAGTGTGGGTCCGAGCGTCCCCCTGGTGTGGGGTGCTCGGGGTTCGGGTGTCCCGCAGCGTGGGGTACCCAAGTGGCCCAGGTGTCCCCCTGTGTGCAGTGCCCGAAGGCTGAGAGTCCCCTGCTTGGGCTGCCCGGGGTTCCTGCGTGGGCTGTGTCTATCCTCAGTGTCCCTGCGTGGGCTGTGTCCGAGTGCTCAGCATCCCTGCGTGGGGTGCCCCAGGGGTGAGTGGCACCGGTGTGCCCTGCGTGGGATGTCTGGGTGTTCCTGTGTGAGCTGCCAGGGTGTGTGTGTGTGTGGGGGGTTGCTCAGCATCCCTGTGTGAGCTTCTTGTGGGAATTCCCAGAGTTTTTAGGGTCCCTGTGTCCCTTACCCAGCGTGCCACCACAGCACCTTGGTGCTCGGACATCCCTGTGCCCTCACTGGGGTGGCACAAGGTATGTGGGGACCCACCGGTGTCTCCACGGGGCCAGGCTCCCTCCGTGAGCCGCAGCTGGGCAGGGATGAAGGGCTGAGGTGCTCCCCAGCCCGGTGTGGTGGCGGCAGTGCCGGTGCCGGTACCGGCAGTGAGTGTGCAGTTTTGATGTCAGCGGCTCGTCCCCGGGAGTTGTGTGCGTTCCCATTCTTCTGCTTGTTATTATTATTTTTTTTTTTCTTTCCTCCTTTGCTGCAGCGCTAGACTTGTCCTGGAGCCCAGATTTCAGCCCCACAGGGCTCCCTCTGCTCTGTTTTATAAGTTTAGCAGCCAAGTCTCTTTAAAATGCGGATGGATGGCTGAGCCCAGAGGAGCCAGGCGCTCACAGCGCCTGTTTCCTTTTCCTTTCTGCCTGCAGAGAAAGGGGAATAATGGATCCCCTGGCTCCCCGATTCAGGGGGTGCCACTCAAACCTCCCAGAGGTGGGAGAGACGCTCAGCCTCGCTCTGCATCCACAGGGAGCAGGGGATAAAGCCCTCTTTCGGGCTCCTTGGAAAGGCGCTGGAGAACGTGACTCGGGCTCATCCCAAGTTCTTGACAAACTTTTATTAATAAAAAGCTGCTTTGATGTAGTTGGGTTCAGCGTGGAGACGCAGGAAGCGGTGCGGCGGGTGCCAGTGCTGGCACGGGGAGAGCTGCTGTTTGCATCGGGTTTGCTTTGTTCCAGGAGAGAAATGGAAATTCCAGTGCCTGTGTGTGCCGGCCCAGCTGGAGCACCCCTGGCACCTGGGCTGCCTTTGCCCGCCCTGTGCTCTGGCTGTCGGTGCTCTCACCGAGCACTGAGAAGTTCTGGGGAGAAGTTCTTTTTAGGTAATGCTTAATTTTTTGTGCTGGGGTCTGGTAGAAAGCCGGTAATAGCTTGGAAATACCCTGCTGGGTGTTGTTTGAGCGTGTTTGTGGTGTAGGGAGAAGGAGTGTTTATACTCCTTAAAAGCTCTCCTTTGCCTTTGACCCTTTCCCAGCTCCCCACCTGTGCTGGGGAGGGCTGAGTGGGAACCTCAGTTTGGGTCGCTGGGCTCTGGGTTGGTGGCTGTGTCGTCTCTTCCCCGTTTTCCCCCATCGCAGCTCCTGTAAACGGTTTGGTTTTTCCTGTCCAGAGCAACTTTTCCGCTGGCTCGTCCCCTCCCCCTCTTAATCCTGCAAAAACACGGAGTTTTCAGCGAAATGGGACTGCTGAGGGCCGAGTGGGGAGACCTGTGGCGTTGGTGTCCAGCTCGTGGTGGCCACTCCGTACCTGTCACATCCAGGACCTGGCGCTGCTGGCACTGTCAGAGGGCAAGGAGGACACTTGGCACTGCTGGAACTGGGATGGCAAATAGACACCACCACCCTATTCCTAAAAAAAAAAAATAGCCTAAAACCCCCAATCTGAGCAGCGAGGCCTCTGCTGTCAAGCAAGCCAGGACAGGTCAGGAGGCAAGGGGAGTGATGGCACGGGAACGGGCCTCGGAGCGGCACGTGGAGCTGTAAATCCTGCCTTTCCCTGATGAGCAGGAGTGAACCAGCTGGCAGATCCCCGTGATTTCTTTCTTTGTGAGAACACCCACCTTCGGCAGCGGGGTGCCGGGGGTGTGTGCCGCAGCGCTGCGGCGCCGGGGCTCCCGGCCCTGCCGGGGGAGGAGGTTTGCATCAGCACTGCGGGGGCACCCACCTGCTCCCCAGGGGATGGGTTGAGCAAGGGGATGGGGCTCAGGCTGGGGAGTTTGGGGATGGAGGGTCTGGTGCTGCCTCCCTGAGCCGGCATCCTCGGGGGGCACAGCGCCCTCCGGGTTGTCCTGTCCCACACCTGCAGCTGGAAGGTCTCCAGCACCACGACCTTCACCAGTCTGGTCCAGTTTCCTGCTGGGCAGGGACGTGGCACGGGGCAGATCCCAGCCCCGCTTGCCTCACGGCTGGACGGCGGTGCCGCGGCACATGCCGGGACGTGCCGCGCGGATGCCGGCGGGAGTGACGGCATCGGCGCCAGGAGTGGTGGTGGATCCCTTCTGGCTGCTGCTGCCACCGGGCAGAGGGGTCTGGGAGGGAAGGGAAGCCTGGCTCTGTCCTCCCCTGGCCACATGGCTCAGCAGCTGTGGCCGCTTTCCATTCCCATGGCATGGACTTCCCCTCGTGTTTTGGGGAGTGCTGGCTGTCACTGTCCCCTCTGGAAAGCAGGATCCAGCTTGTGGCCCCGTTCCGAGCTGCCCCTTGGCAGCTCAAGGGTGGCAGTAGTGCCGCTGAGAGCTCAGAACACAGGTCATGCCTTCCCTGCTCTGTAAACATTAACTAATCAATCCTGGTGAAACCCTTTCTTTTTCATAATTAACTCTTTTTTTTGGGGATTGGGGGTAGGAAGCTGTAGCTGTGGTGCCTGAGAAGCTCTTTCCCACCCCCGGCGCCGTCTCTGCCCGCTCCGTGGTGCCTGGCACGTGGCCTGGTGTGTTTGGACTGGGACAGCACAGGGTGGCTTGTCACCTTGTGTGAGTAACCTGGCTCCTGTTAGGGAGGGAACAACCTTCCAGGGACTGGAGGAGACCCTGGGGTGAGCAGCAGAGGTAGAGGACACCTTTTGTATAAACCAATCAGGGTTCATTCCCAGTTGGGGCTGGAGCCTTCCTGGTGGTGGGTAGCAGTCCTGGCCATGCCCATCTCTGAATAATGTCCTTTTTTTTCCACTTGTGTCCTGTCTTCTGCCATAAAAACTACAACTTAGAGGTGTCTGGACCCCAGTGCTGGGGTCTTGGAGGTGCCTTGAGCTAAGCAGCTCTCCCAGCACGCAGCTGCCTCCTGATGCAAGGCTGTTGCTGGGATTTCATCCCACAAGGATAAACATCGTTCCTGGGTGGTGCTGAGTGGGCTGCACGAGGTCTGTGAGAGCGCTGGTGGGACTGGCAGTGTGACAGTGACTCCTCACTGGGGGAGAGGAAGCCCTTCTTCCTCTTCATTGCACGGGAGGAGGGTTGGCCAAGTGCCACTTTTGGAGTGGAGAGTCCCTGGCTTGAGCAAGCACGGGGGGGGAAGCTGGGCTGGAAGCCATCAGACTTCCCATCATTGAGTGGGATAATGCTGATTTTTTTGGGGGGAAAAGTGCATGGGAGTCATTGCTTTCCTGGTCCTGGGGGTGGGGGACCAGAGGCAAAGGGGGCTCGAGGAGGTGACAAGGAGCCTTGGGCAGCCCCTGGTGTCCGAGGTGGAGCCCGAGCACTCGGTGGAAGATGTTTTTGCTCGTGTTTGTTTTGGCCAACGGGGAGATGGAGTTGTTGGTTTTTCAGGTGGCAGGACCCACCCCGCCTCGCCCGGCCGGCTCTCTGCTGCCTTCCCAGTGGAGTCATCACCATCCCAAGGCACGGCAATGCCTCCCGGGCTGGGATTGCCTGGTGGAGAGGCGCGTGCCTCCCCCCATCCCGCCGGCATCCCCGCCACAAATCAACGGGAGCGATTGCCGTCCTCGTCCCGGTGCCCTGCTAATGAACCAGAACCGCTGCTGAGCCCGGCTCGCGGGTCCTGGGGCTGTTGGCTGCTTTCCCCTCATTTCCACGTGCTTCTTGGCCAGAGAGGAAATCCCCCGGGGAGCTGGGGTGGTGGGTGCCCATCTGGGGTGGCCGCATCCGTGGTACCTCGCCGGCACAGGCACTGGTGACCCGCCGGTGTGCGGGGCCGTGCCGGAAGGCTTTGATCTCATTTCGGCAGCCAGCTCGCTGCCGAGCCTCTGGAAAGGGCTGTTCTCTCCCTGCTCTGCTCAGCACAGCCTGCACGCATTCCCGTCGCAGCCTTTTCCTTCCCGGCTCATGCTTCGGGGTGAGACCGGAGTCTTTGACCTCCGTCTGCTGGGTTCCAGCCAAGCCCCTTTCCAGGCTCGTCTCGCTTGTGTCAGCTAAGTTTAGACTGCTCTGGACATACCGTGGCTGATGCCAGTGGCAAGAAACCTCCCAGAGGGAAGTAAAACAAGAGGTTTTATTTAAATTTGAAGTGTCTTAACACCATTGTTTGAATACCCGGGGTGATAAGTGCTCTTTTCATGCATCTTAAATGGATAAATTCAGCTGTGGGAGCAGCGGGGCAGTGCAGTTGGAAGGGAGAAGTGTAGGGAGAAGCTGTGCTGGAGCTTGGGGTGGGTATGCTGGGATCTCTGGATAAAGCTCCATCCTCCTGCACAGAGGGGCTGTGAGGCCTTCCTGGTACCAGGGACTCAGCCTGGGTGGTTCCTGCACGGGGCAGTGTTTCGCTGCTGGCTGGAGCAGGAGGGCCGGGACAGGCATGGGGCAGTGGGAAGATGCTTGGAGCAGCTGGGAATCAGAGCAGCCCCTCCTGGGGCTCTGCTCAGACAGGGAAGCCCTGGAAGGGACCCCACTCCCTGAGCTCAAATAATCCAGCCCTTCCCACTGCTCTCTGTGGCTCGGCCATCCCCAGGGCGTTGCTGCCGTGGAAGCTCCGAGTGCTGTGGACGGATCCTAGCAACGCCAGCTGAGTTTTCCAGGCAGATGAGGCAATCGCTGCCCCTGGGGCGAGGCAGTGCAGTGGTTGGTGTGCTGGCACACCTGGGATGGGGCCAGGAGTAGGGACACGGTGGGAGCCGTAATTTGTGGGGCTGGTGGTGGCCGTCACCCGTGGATGTGCCCCCCCGGCACGGCAGCACAGAGTGAACCTTCCCAGGGCCGTGGGCAGGACCTACAAACCGGCTCCTCTCCGCACCCCAAATGATTGCTCACACCTTTCCCATCCCATCGGAGTCTGCGGGTGGGGTGGGAACCAGCAGAGCCGGTGCTGGCGGGTGGTGGAGGCAGGGTGATGTTCTCCCCAGCACGGGGAGCAGGGCAGCTTCCTGCTAGTGGGATCCCCTACCTGGACATCCCCAGCCAGGCCTGCAGCATCCCTGATGGATGCTGGCCTCCAGCTCCCCCTTCTCCTTCCAGGCACTCTTTCTCAAGGCTTGCTGGAAGCTCCAGACTTAACCTCTCAGCACTGCCCCATCTGCGGGGGTGGCTGAGCTGACTCCTGGGTTTTGGGGGTGTTCAAACAGCCTCCAGCTTGGAGAGGGAAGCTGCCAGGGAAGTTCCCTGCACGGCAGCGTTCGCAGAGCACGGAGGATGCTTGTGTTAATAAGCTGGGAAGTTTCATTTCCAAGCTCATGTCTGGATGGATCCCACCCGGCTTGGGGGCCGGGGAGGGGGATCCTCCAGCATCAGCTTCCCGCTGAAATGTGTGGTGGGGCGGGAGGCCGAGCGATCAGATTTGGGGTGTGTTTGGCTGTGGACATGGTAAAGCAAGTCCTGGGATGGATCTGAGACATGTGCCCTGCTTCTAGGTCAGATAAGCCCAGAAATTCCTGGAAGGTGGGGGAGTGGGGAGGGCTGTTGGTTGAGGTGGTTTGGGAGATTTTGGCTGATAAGTGGGACGCTGATCCCAGCAGGATGAGTTGAGGCTCCCTCTTGCCCCATTGGAGCAGAGCCATGAGCAGGCTCTGACAGTGCAGATGGGATCCTGGGTCTGTGGGTACCAGGAGAGATGAGACAGGTCTGGCTGCCGGTCTTGTGCTTGTGCCTGCTCCCTGCAGCCACATCCTTGCAGTGCCAGGAGCGTCCCTTTGTCACCCCCCCTGTTTATCAGCGATCTGGGCCAGTGAGCTCTGGGCGCTGTGAGGCCACAATCATATTTATTTTGTTGTTTTCCTGTGCGTGACATGCTGCATTTCCATTTTTCATTTCCTGTTGAGCCCTGTTTCCCTCCGGTGAGTCCGAGCGTGCCGGCAGCCGCCTGCCCTCCCTGCCCTCCCTCTGCTCACATCCAGCATTTCTTAATGATGCTGGGGAAGCTATTCCAGCCTCCCACAGGTGATGAGAGCTGTGTTTTGCATCCCTACAGCTCCTGCGTGGGCTGTGTTCTCTCCCAGCCTCTGCTTTTGCCCACCTTGAGCTCTGCTGGGACTCCTGCCCAGGTCAAGGGCATAGTCCTGGCATGGTTGGGATTGAAACCAGCTCTGCCCCATCCTGCTCCTAAAGCCCTTGCTCTGCCCTTGCTGCTTCCCAACCCACTGCCCAGGTCCTGCACAGCCACTGAGCAGTGCCTTGAACATCCCCGTGGGATGTTCATGCTGACTTCTGGTTGTGTCAGATCAGGGTGTAACTTGTCTTGGTTTTTATTAATCGTTATTTGGGTCCGTTGTGGCCTTTGAGAAATGCTTTTGCCAGCAGCTTATTTTTCCCTGCAGGAAACTGTATACAAGGGCTCCCGTGGCAGGGAGATTCGTGTTGACCTTGGGCACTTTTGCTACAAGAGCCCTACCGGTAAAACTATCCTGTGGGAATGACTCCTTTCCATGTGGAGCAGGGCCGGGCCATCTCCCCAGCCCAGCGGTCCCCTGCCAGCTAATGAGCATTAATTAATGCCCCTGCACCACCCCCCTGCTTCGGGAATGTTCAGTTGACACTAGGATTGCTGCAGTGATGTTGGGGACAGCTGGTGTGTCCGTGGCCATCACCGTGACCCTGTTGGGGCTGTGGTGGTGCAGCCGTGCTGGTGAGGCTGCCCCTAAACAAATGCACCCCAAGCGTGCCCTGGATCAAACCTCCCTTCCCTGGCTCTGCCATCATCCTTGGAATGGCTGGAACTGCCCTTGCCCCGCTGCTGGAGATGGTGGGGAAGCTGCACTCTGGGGGGCAGTACCCTGGGATGGGGCTGGAGGGGACAGCGATGACTTCATTGCAGGCAGCTCCAGACGCTGCCTGTGGAGATATTTCATCCTCTCTCCGGCTGTTTGTGATGCTTCTCGTTCCTGCTGTGGGGGGCAGTTGCCAGGCTGGGAGATGCTGGGATTCCTCAGCAGGCTGGCTGCGTGGTGGCCGTGGCAGGAGCTGGGGGCTCCCCTCACTCCCCCCAGGCTCACTGTGTTGATTGAGCCAGCTGGAAGGTTCTGCCTCCTCCAGGAATTCCTGGCGTTCCAGGCAGGGAGAAGGAGCTGGGATGCTTGTGGATGGAGGGAGCTGGGGTGCCTGTGGATAGGGTTTGGTGGTGTCAGACCTGCTTCCCGTTAACCCCCTCAGGATGGGAGGAGGGAGGTGCTGCTCTCTCCATCACCATGGGGTTTGGGGGGACCGGTGGGTTCCAGCTGCCTTCCCACTCTGCTGGAGTGTTGGATCCATTAGGGAGCAAAGCAGGAGGGAGGCACTGACCCCCCCACAAATGTAGGGTTACCCTGCTCACCCTGGGGGTGCAGAGCCATGGTGGGTGCTGGGGGCGAGCTGTGATGCTGGAGGGGCCAATTCTGGGCAGCTGCATCTCCCTCCCACCGTTGTAATTCTGGAGCAGCTGCCTGCTTGCCATGCCCATCCTGGTGGGGTCTGGTCTCTCCCCTTTGCTGGGAAGGGGAGGATGGGGATAATTCAGATGGGATGTTGGCAGTGCTGCTGTTCCCTCATGATGGGCTCAGCTCTCCCTCTGAGCCTGTTTGGGGGTGTGGGAGGGGAAGGGAGGGGATGTCCCCCTGCGCCCTCTCTGTTGGGCTGTCCCTCTTTTCCTTCTCACAGCCCCTTTGTCAGCAAGAAGCAAGGTTTCTTTCCTTTTTTTTTTTCCTTTTTTTTTTTTTTTGTTCTTAGAGGAAAATTCCATTGTGCTATTTTTAGTGGTGACAACTTGGCTTCTCGCAACAACTTTATTCTGCTCCCGGCGCTGCCGACGGGCGCGGGGGGATGTCTGTGGGAGCAGCCCCGCGATGCCAGCCCGGCACCTCCAGCTCCAGCCCTGAATCCAGACTGCCCATGTGACCACTCACTGGCTATCAGACCAGCTCCTTCTTGGCTGGGATGATGAGCCCACAGGGCTCGGACAGCCCCCCTGGAAGGCAGTGCCGTCTCCAGGTGTCACCTCCATCCCACCGGAGCCCCGTGATGGATTCGGGTGGTGCAGAGTTTTCTGGTGTAATCAGAGTGCGGGGGAGGCACCTCAGCACCTGCCCCCCTTTCCCCCTCGGAGCTCCCAGAGGGATTTTGGTTCCCTGGTTCCCAGGCAGACAGCTGTCAGGGGCACGAGCAGCAACTGGCCCTGCTGGGTTTGCTCCACTCACAACGGAAAGCGACACCCCCAGTGTGAGTCAGTCCCTGGAGGGGTGTCCGTCTGTCCACGGAGCTGTGGAGGAGGTGGACACAGGGTCGCTTCCATGAGTGTTTTGGCTTTATTAATATTTTTGTGGATAATGTGGGGTGTTGCCATGGGATGCTGCTTGCTTTGGGATGTACCCCAACACGTGGTGAAAGAGCTGGGGTATTCGTGCACCCATGGATAAAGGGAATTTCCTTGCCCTCCCCTCGAGATACAGGGAGCTCCCACCCCTGGTTTCTGGGGGGAGGTTTGGCTCCTGCAGCACATCCTTGCTCTGGTTTCTCTCCCTTCTTCCTCTGGCAAAGCTCAGAGCTTGTGCAGGTTTGACAGGGTGGTTTTGCCAGGAGGTGCTGGAGCCCAGGGAGGCAGATCCTGCATCGTGTGGTGGGTCTTGCTCAATCTGCTGGGATCTTTCCGGATACAGGGAGAGCAGGATCTACCTCCGTGACAGCTCATTTCAACATCTCTGATGCTATTATTGCTATTATGAGTTATTTGATTTGAGAGAAGTCCTGGTCCATGCCCAGTGGACAGCAGTCCTGCTGCAGGGCAGCAGTGAGCGGGGCAGGTGCTTGGGTTCCCCTCCAGGCTGGTTCGTGCTGCCAAAAATTCCTTTAAAACCAGTAAATCTCCTTTTCAGCTTTGTAAGCTCCGTGCTGCCAGTGCAGGGTGAGCATGTGGCAAATGTCAGGGGGCAAAGACAGGAGGGATCTGCCTCCCATCTGCTCATGGGTGTCACCTGGCTCATTTTTCCAACACTTTATGACACTTCTTCTGGTGGCTTCTCCCAGGCTGATGGGCTGGTGTCAGAGTCACCAGGGTGGCTTTTCCCACAGGATGGGGACACTGTGCTCTGCCCACTGACTATGTTTTCCCAGTCTTCTGCCTGCCCATCTTGAAGCCTGTTTTCTTTTTTTTTTTTTTTTTTCCCTTCCCTTGCCTTCCCAGTTCCCTCAAACATGCTCCTTGCTGGAAATATATCCCCAGGACATACAATCCCTGAAATCTGGCGTGGAGGGGTGGGGTAGGGGATGCCGGGGGGCCCTGGTGGTGCGGGGCACTTGCTGGGCTCATTTGCAAAAGGGGGGGTGGCCTCGAGGCATGGGAGGTTTTCGTGTGCTTCATCTAATAAGGAAACAGTGCCAGTGGTCAAAGGGCGACGGGGCGAGGACTCCAGCGGGAATGCCGAGCTGGGGACAGCGGCTGGAGCTTGTGGGCCACCCTGATGCCACCCGGCTGAGGAGCGGGGTGGGCTCGGCTGGAAAATGAACTTGGAGAAGTACAAGAAGTTCCTGGGTGGGCTGGGCACCCTGAGAGGTATTTCTTACCCTCTGTGGCGTGGAGAGAGAGGCTGAGCCGCTCCGGCGCCGCGTCTTCCGAGGGCTCCGGCTGAGCCCGACCATCTGCCATCGATCGCTGATCGAGGCGAATCGAGCACTCCCGGGATGTTGAGGAGCCAGGCGGGAGGGGTGGTGCCTTCCATGGCTCTGCTTCACTTCCTTCTTTTGTCTTTTATTTGGATTTGGAGCGGTGTGGTCCGGGCACAAAGCGAGCGCTGGGGCAGCGGCTGACCCAGCTCTGGGAGCAGTGCAGGGAGGCCAGGGGAGCTGCTTAGCAAATAACAACTGGAAAAGAAATTGAGCTCAGATTCCTGCTAAAGGGAGAGGAGCTGGCTGCTGTTCCCACGGGATGGGGGCTGCTCCGGCTTTGGTGAGGGTGTTTTTGCTGTACCTGAGTGCAGATTGCTGTTCTACCCCTTCCCTTCTTTCTAAAAGTCTCTCCCAGGCCTTTGTCCTCTCCTGCCTTGCAGGCTGTCCCTGGAGAGCTGGCTGGGACACCGGATCCTGCCGGGCTGGCCCCTGGCAGGTGGCTGGAGGCAGGCAGCCGTTGTCCCCCTGCTGCAGGCAGCGAGCCCGGCCTGCAGGAGAGCAGCTCAGTTTACCTGGTGCTCTGGGAATGCTTCCCTTGCTTTTTCTCCCCCTTCTTCCTTTATTTTTATCCCTCCCTGCTGTTGGAGGAGCTTTTTTTCCTCCGGAATTCCCAGCCAGCCTCACCCCGCTGCAGACAGCTCCGGGGATTCTCCTGCTTAGAAGGAAGGCAGAGCGGAAAACAGAAGGCACCTGGGATGCCATCGCCTGTCATCGAACAACACTCTCATTGACTCGTCCCTTTTTACAGCATGGCCTCAGCCCGGCTGGGCTTTACCAGCTGATCCCATTGTATAACAAAGGTGAATCAATTCCATGTTTAATTTAGCAGGGAGCCAAGGGAGTTGTCACTGGCGGGCTGGCAGCCTCCCCGCCCTGCCGCGAAGGGTTAATCCCGCAGCTCTGTGGCTGACAGCTGCCCTGAGTTATCGCGTCTGGGAGGAATATAATTCACTTTCTTATGCTGCTGTGGTGTCCATCATAAATTTTTCCTGAGCCTCGCTGCAGCTGGCACTGGGAATCAATGTGAAAGCAGCCCCGAGTCGCCATGTGCTGGGGGTGGTGACCGGCTCCGTCCTCCCCATCTGCAGCCCCCTTGGCAGCCAGAGCACGGGTGGGTGCTGGCTTTGGGTGCCAGTGACCCCCTCTGTGTGTTTTGGGGCTGCTGCTGAACCTCTCGCACGGGGCTTTCCAGCCCTGTTTCCAGCTGCAGCTCAGCACATTCCCCTGCTGCCTGCGAGAACGAGGTGCGGGGAGCCAACATGACGTTATTAATCGTGTTTACAAGGTGACTGGTTGCAGGAGCTGATCTGGCAGCATTCCCTTCTCCAGGTGCTGCCCAGAGCCCTGCTGGGAGCGCTGGCTCCCATGTCCCGTTGCTTGTGGCACTTTCCACTCCTGCGAGCCTGTCATGGGAACACAAAAACCTGGGTGGCAAGTCCCCAGGAACCCAATCTTCGGGTGTTGGTCTGTTTTGCTGCCTGCAGACTGAGTGATGCTGACTTTTGTCTGTCACCAGCTGTGTTTATCACAGCCCTGTGCAGCTTTAATTCAGGAAGTGGAGCAGGCAGGGAGACAGAGGAAAGCACATTGTGGGCAGGGTAGGGACAGGGGCTGGAAGTGTCCAAGGCCAGGTTGGATGGGTGCTTGGAGCAACCTGGTGTAGCTGAAGATGTCCCTGGCCATGGCAGGGGGTGAAATGATGGCTGGCTCTGTGGTGCCTGCTGGCATGGAAACACTGTGCCCTGCATCTTGCTGTTGCTGTTTGGCATTTGCCATGGATCTAAGTGTGCTCTTGGTGCTGAAAACAGTTGGCCCAGCCTGCCCTTGAGCTGCTGGGCTGGCTAGAGCTGGAGGAAAACAAGGTTTTATTGCTGGAGAGGTTTCTTTTCCCTTCTCCCCCCTCATCTCTATTCATCTCCCCAGGGAGGTGGAGGCAGCAGCGGATATTGGAGCTGGGAGTGTTTCATATGTAAATGCTCGTGTGTGTAAGTCCAGGCCCCTGACCCCCGGCGCCGTGCCAGCATCCATCTCCTCCCAAAGGCTTGGAGAGCATCCCAGTGCCCCCAGCCCGCCCAGCTGGGATGGGGCTGGGGGGCCCTGCCAGCTCCCTGCCTCTGTGTTGGGGACAAAAGATGCTGCTCCATGAGTGACCCTGCCCCGGTGGGTGCGGGGTCACCTGGACTTTCCACACAGTTTCCATCTTGAGTTTCCCGGGGCAGCGCCTGTCACGGCCCCGGAGTGACCAGATCCTTTGGGCTCGGCTCAGGAAGCCCATTTGATTACAAATTTATTGCTGGGTTAATTTTACCAGGGGCACAAGGACGGCTGGTTTCACTTTCTGAGGAGTTTGTTGTTTACTTGGCAGCTGGCTCAAACCCGGCATGTCCTCGGCCCTCTCGGTGCATGCCAGCTAATCTGGCTCCATCTGACCTTGTCGCTGCCACGTGCTTTCCCCAGGGGAATCGGGTTCAGATTTTCCTTGTGCCCAGGCAGCCGTGAGTGGGTCCGTGCTCGTTCCTGCTGCCTCACCATCCAGCACGTGCCCGGAGTGAGGAGTTTCTTGGCCCCGCTGAGTTTCTGCTGTTAAAAAAGAGGGGTTTAGGTGTTAGGTGCTGGCCCTGCTGCCGGAGGGATGTGGGGGATTACCAGAGCAGGAGTCAGGAGCAGCCTCCTGCCCCGGTGTGTGCCACGATGCCAGTGCTGGAGCGGCACCACAGCTCATCCCTGCGTGCTGTTTGCTTTCGTCCCATCATGTGGTGGCTTCCCTGAGGAGCAGCCCAGGCTGGGGCCACCCAAGGTGGCCGGGTGTGATAAGAGCTCCAGGGCCGCCATCTGCCCCGGCCACCGCGGGTGGAGGCCCTGGTGAGTTTTGGTTCCTCTGGCACGTGGCTCTCCCTGTGTATGAGGAGGATGGTTGCTCCTGGGAACGGGAGGATGGTGCTGCTCTGGCACAGCTGCCTGGTGAGGTGTCCCCTGGGGGGACAGCCGTGGGGACTCGCAGGCTGTGCCCAAACTGAGGGTCCCTGTTGGTTTACAGCTTTCCCACCACAGCCTTGTGTTTTTAGCTCTGGAAAGGTCCAGCTCAGCCCTGCTGAGGGAATCTGCTGGGCGTGGGCCAGGCTGGAGGGGTCCAGCAGATCTGGGGCTTGAGCGAAGTGGGCAGAGCAATGTTAGCAACTGGATTATTTCATTTGCTTTTTAACAGGGATTAAGGTTCTCTGCGGGAGAGCGGGTCTCTAGGGAACAGAAGTTTCAGGCTCCTGCCTCCCTCCTTTTTTTTTTAATCCCACATTTCTCTCTGCTGCTGCTGCACGCCAAGGCTGGCGGCAGCAGCTGGGGTGAAGCATCACTTCAGGGCACAGCACAGCCACGATCCATGACCCTGGTTGAGCCCTGGAAGGACCAGGACGAGATCCTGGGTGCTGTGGGGAGGGTGATGTGGGTGCCCTGCTCCCCAGGCCACCCCTCTCCAGTGGAAGGGTGCTGGTGCTGGCTGGCAGAGCGAGCTGCTGCTCCTTCGCCCACCTCCCGCCCGGCACTAATCAGGTTTCACACTGCTTAGTTTGGGACATCTAATGAGATCAGGGCTCAAGGTTGCTGCCTGCCCTCCATCTGCAGAGGAAGAGGAGGGAGTCGGCTGCTTCCTTCTCTTTGACCTCTGTTTCTCAGAGGAGGCTTTGCATATCTCCTCTTCTAGGGTGGCAGCTCCACCACCTCTGTCTTTGTGTTCCTTATGACCCTGAGCTGCGTTTTGGAGCATACCTGAGGGGCTGAAGGCAGAAAATGGGGGGACACACGGCTTCCCAACAGCACTTTGGGTTGACCTCCCTTTGCCTCTATGCTTTATTTGTGAGGAGCAGGATGAGGGCACCAGAGCTGGGGGCTGCCAGCCCGGCCATACCAGGGCAACCCAGTTGAGGGGAGCCCAGCCCTGACCCCCCTGGCCCTGACACCCCCGTTGTGTGGAGCCTGTGCAAACACAGCACCCCCAAACAAAGCCCAGCCAGTTCCCACTAGCCTAACGTTTTCCTATTTCTCCCGCTGCCAAGCAGCCTTTGGTTGGCGTTGGAATAACAAGCCTCTTTGCGGAGACACCGGGTCTTTTGTTAGCTGGTAGAAAAGGAGTTTTCATGCCGGCCATCCCTCCACCCCCCGGCTTTCCTGCTCCCTAAGCCGCTGCTGTGGGAAGTGCAAAGCTCGGACTTGAGCGGCCAGGGATGATCCAGCCCCTGTGGCTCCAACTCGGCTCCCTGCAGTTCTCCCTGGGGCTCAGCTGTGTCTGGGGTGCAGCTCTGCACCCCAACCAGCTGCACCGCTGTGGGGTCTGGCTCCTCCAAGAGAGACTGTGGTTTGGGACTTTATTTTGGGGATTTTTCCGGGATCCGGGGCATTCCTGGTGCTCAGCTCCTGTGCAGGCAGCGGGAGCAGGTGCTGGATTCAGCCAGGGCACAGGGCTCTGCCGGGGCTTCCGTCAAACTTTGTGGTGGGTTTTTTTCTGGTGGTTTTTTTTCTGTTTTGGTTTTTTTTCATGGCTTTTTCTCTCCACTGTCGGGGTGTGCTGGGAATCCCGGAGCGGGTGTTTACCCAGCCCCGGAGACGGCGGCTCTGTGGAGGTGTGTGGCGTTGTCCCCGTGGCCGGAGGGGCAGGGAGGGACCCAGAGATGGCATCGCCTTCCTCCTCCTCCCCCGGCCTGGGAAAGATGCCACCTCTCCGTGTCAGCACAGGCCCCTGGGAAGGCGTGCAGACGTGTGTGTCCTCTTGCACGTGGGCGTGCGAGCGAGCCTTCCTCTGCCTGGAGCTGGTGTTGCTCACTCCCAGAAAGACACGGTGTTTTCTGCCCCGAAAGCTTTGCTGTTCCTCTCCCCGTGCATCCCTGCATCACCTCATCCCTCTCACCCAGCGGCTCCACATGCATCCGAGGCGGCTCCAAGCTGCCCTGGCTGCTTGGCTGTCTGCCTCTGGATGTGCAACCTTTATCTGTGCCTGTCCCTGTTCCCTGCTCCCCCTGCCCTCTCCTTGCAGGACGATGGCACTGAGTTCATACCGACTCGGGGGAGTTCGGTGCTTTCCCAGGGTCGGGGTTACGTGGCCGTGAGTTTCGTGGCATCGTTCGGTGAGCAAGCGCCCTACGGCTCCCTGCCAGCGTCCTCGCAGGGGTGACGAACCAGGGGAGGCTTCCGAGAAGTGGAAAGGGATGAAATAATGCCTGAACTTGCTGTGTCAGCAAAATCCCAGCAGCCTTGGAGAGGGCGGATGGAAGGAGGTTTGTCATGCTGGGAAAGAAGCGGTGAGATCACCCTCACCCCGTCTCCAGCGTGACTCGCTCACTTTTGGGCCGGAGGGATGGAGAGGGACAGATCAAAAGCCTGGACAGTGGTGGGGAGGGTTGGAGTGAGGCGTGTCTGGGATGGCATTGCATGCACATGGCTCGTGTGTGTGGATCTGCTGGGATCCACGCTGTGGTAGACAGGGAGCTTCGGTCACTTTGGGGGGTGCGTGGAGGGGTGGGTGCCCTACCTGCATGGGGAGCAGCAGGGTTGGAAGTGCTGATGCCTATGGATTTCCCTGGGAAAGGTGCTGAATCCGGAGCACCAGAAAGTGGGCCCAACCAAGGAAAGGAAGGTTGAGCTCCCTGCTGGTGCCTTGGAGATGCTGACTGCTCTTCCTGCAGGAGCTGTGGGGGCCAGGTGAGCCTCCCTGCTCCTGCTGTGAAGGGAACAGTCTGCATTTTGGTGATTTTGGAGATTCTTGAGGCCCTGTGTTGTCCTGTTGGCTCCATCCATCTCATTGGAGTTGCCCCCCTTGGATGGCCCCTGTTGGGGTGTCAGATTCCTGTAGACCCCATAACTGCTGGTGTGCTGGGAGATTTGCCCTCCAGCCTGGGAGCAGGAGTTCATGCCTAGCTCTGCTGCTGGGGAATGATTAAGCTGTAAGCAGGTGGCTGTCCAGCTCAACTGTTTGCCTTTGCAGAATGAAAGCCGGCAGGAATGATGTTTGCTTCCAGACTTGTCTCTTATCCCTGCCCTCCACCTCCATATCCCATAGCAAGGTGGTCCTGAGGGTCCTGTCCCATGTACCCCCCCCTTAACTGCTGCCAGGGCAGCAGCTCTCCTGTGGGAAGGGAAGTCTTGTTTTTTTTAAAGATATTATTCTAATTTTGGTGCCCAGACGTCTGGAGGAAAGGGGAACATCTCTGTTCTTATCACCAGAGCTTCCTTTTGCTGTTTCCTCGGAGTTCTGATTTTACCTCTAAGGGTGGTGGGTGGGGTCCAAGGTTCCTCCCTGCAGCCCCTTCGCTCTCCCCTCTCTTTGCTGCTTCCAGCCGACCTTTGGCAGCGTGGGCAGCTCCTCTGTGAGTGGTTTGCAGGCAAATATTGATCTGTGCTGCCCTCACAGCGCTGATCCAGGGCGGGGTTGGTGCAGAACAGCCCCCCAAGCCTTGGGCTGAACGAGGCTGCTCTTGTTTATACGAGTGAAGCCCAGCTCAGGATCCCACCATTCCCTGTGCAAATGGGGAGCAACAATGGAGCACTCGGAGCCAAAATCCCTATTTGCACAAAACCCCGCACTGGGGGGGGGGGTTGGTTTGCCAGGGCCACGAGAGCTTTGCTCTCTGAGAGCTTGCACAGTCCCATTTTTCTTCCCCTGGAGCCAGGCTGGTGGTGCCAGCATGGGACCCTGCAGATTTTTCCCCGTCCCTCCCAGCGGGACCGCGGCCGCTTCGGGGGTGACGAAAGCCAGAGGGAAATGTTTAATGTGGGGAATGTGCCCGCCGTGCCAGGAGCCGGTGGAACGCGGGCAGGGCTCGGCGGCGGGGCCCGCATGGCGAGGGATCCACCGGCTCTGCCCGCACACGCTCAGGTGATTCACCAGCAGCAGGGGAGGACTTTGAGTCAAGGCAGCGGAGCCCGTCCCGCGGGGGCTGCTCTGCGCTGGGGGATGTGCTGGGCAGCAGCATCGTCGGGAGCTGTGACCTGCCTTCGTCCCACCTTGTTTTTAATAGCCCTGATCAGAAGAAAACGTCATCTTTGTTCTGGCTTCCCTTTCCCATGGCTCCTGGCGCCGCGGGCAGGGTGGAGCGGGGCTCCGCGCCCCGGCAGGGCCCTGCCCGTGCTTGCCGGGGGTGCGCCGGCACAAAGGGGTGCGCTGGCACGTGCGGGTGCGCTCGGCAGCCAGGGATGTGTCTTGCTGGGCTGTGTCTGTCTGCCTGCCTGCCTGTCTGTCTGTCTGTCTGTCTGCAGCTGCCTCTGCTGCGGTTTGCAAGCAGGGCGTGATGCCGCGGGTTTAGCCAAGGGGGGAAAGTCCAGGGGGGAATGAGCACGGCTGAATGTTGGTGTGGGGTGTGTGCTCCTTGCCCCAGTTCAGCATTAGGGCTTTAGGAAGTTTGCTCCCTTGTCCAACCCAGCTGGGCTCCTCACCCCGCTCCAGAGCAGGATTTGCCCCTGGGAGCAGAGGATGGTGGTGTCTGTGATTTACCTGGGCATCTCTGATCCAAAACCTGGAGTCTCCTTCCCCTCCTCGGTGATTCTCAGCCTCTGCCATAAGCGACTGAGATTTGCCCTTAAATCTCCCAGAAAGGAGGAAAAAACAACGAAAAGGGGAAAAGCATCGCTGAGGAAGCACAGCAGGAAACCTGGCTTCTGTCCTGCAGTCACGAGTTCGTGCGTGCTCAGCACTCCTGCTGGATGGGACCTTTACTCCGCTGTGGGGCCAGAGTGGGGTGACCCTGATGCCCATTTAGAGCAGAGAAGCCCCCCAGGATCCCCCAGTGCGCTCACAGCTGCTTCCATGTCCAAGCAGGAACCAAGTGGTTCCTGCTGCAGGTGATGGGGGACTTGGGTGGGTTTGGCTGAGGGGCAGTGAGAGCACCCTTGGGCACAGGGTGTGCGGGCAGAGCCCTGGAGCGATGCTTCCTGCTGGTTTAGTGCTGCTGGGTGCCAGCTCTGGCTCTGGCCGCTGTCCCCAGTGCCATCCGGCGATGCCCGCTCCGGCGTTTCCACAGTGCCACCTGGCTGCCACCTCCCGGGGCTGGGACACACAGGGCCCTGGCCGGAGTTCATGGGGCCTCGGGTGCCTCTTGGAGGCCACAGGACCCAGGGGATGAAGGAGCACCCCAGTGGCATCAGCCACCCCGTGGCAGGGTGCCTCCTTCCCCTGGACTGTGCCGAGGAAGCGGGGGCTGTGCCCGGCTCCCGTGTGCCGCTGCCCGGCAGCTTCCCCGGTCATATAAGGAGATGCCGGAGCCGGGAGCCGCAAGTCGTCTGAGCATTACTCACTGGGGAGGCACATGGAGGGGGAGGGACGGCCCTGGACACCCAGTGCTTGGGTAGAGCCAAGGGTGACTCAGCTCCAGGCGGGAGCACGGCGGGAGCGAGGCGGGGTTTGGGGTCTGCATCCCCAGAGCTGCCCTGTGGGGTACCCTAAAACCCGGGCAAGGTGCTGGCGTGGGGTCACACCATGCTGGGTGATGCACAGGGGTGCAAAATGCTGCCCAGGGCAGCCTGTGAAAAAAGGGGGTGCGCTGTAAGGCGGGGACCCCCCTGTAGGAGGGCACGGCCTCTCTGCTCCCCAAATTCCTGCACGGGCGGGAGATTTCGTGTCCTCTCCCCACCCCTTTCCTTTCTGGGCTGAGGCGACGGTTGAAGGCGTCTTGCAAGGAACTAAAACGGGCTGTTTGTGTTTTGGGTGCTGGGGTGGTTTCCATGGCAAAGAAGGGGAGGGGTGCAGCCTCATGCTGCGGGGGCTGCATCCGGGGATGGGTGGTCCCCAGAACCCCGACGAGTCACCCCGAAACCCGCCGTTGGCTCTCGAGACACCCCAGATCAGCCTCCTCCTGCCTTATCGCCTTCCTGCAGTGGCTTGTGCTGAGCAGGGAAAGGAAAGTGGGGGTGATGGTGTTAAACCGAGCAGGATGAAGTGGGGGGGATGGCAGGAATTCCCAGGGTGTCCTGATGCAGCCAGAGGATGTATTTGTGTATAAAAATATATATTTATATAAATATATTCAGGAGTTGGACTCGATCCTTGTGGATCCCTTTCAACTCAGGATATTCTGCGGCTCTATGACATTTTTATATCTGAAGTCTATTTATATCTAGAAGTAAAATATATATTTATAGGTGATTTTATATGTATTTAAAGTTTCTTTTACCCAAAGCCCTGTCCAGCTGGAGCAGCTGGCAGTGCTCAGTGCGTTTTATCAGCCCCTCCATGCGGGAAGCACCCAGGAAGCACAGGAGCAGCTCGGCCCCCATGGGCGCAGCTGGAATGAGGGGATGTGGGAAAGCAGCTCGTGCTTCCTGAACCCTTTTCTGCTGGCACATCCCAGCTCCATCACATCACCAGCAGCCATCTGCCTTGCAGGGTTTTATTTGCCCCGCTCAGGATGGACCACGGGCCCATTTATGGTGGCCTCGTGCCTGCTGGTGGGTCATTCCTCCTGCAGCCTTAACACAAAGCAGACGGCTTTGGATGAAAACTATGCTGGGATATTTTTCATCTGGGCAGGGATGAAGCTCTGGAAAAATGTATTGCAACAGCGCCGAGCCCCGGGGCAACTCTGTATTTTCTATTGCCCATCTCGTTATCCCAAACAATGTTATTGCTCATCTTGTTCCTCCCTTCAAGCCCTGTCCAACCTGGCCTTGAACACTTGTAGGGATGGGCCATCCACAGCTTCTCTGGGCAACCTGTGCCAGGTTTTGGAATATTTCGGGCTGTGTTTGGGTCTCTAAGGTTTTGCTCGGTATGGTTTTCTTGGTGAGCCTGACCAACTTGTGGCTGCAGGGTTTGGGGAGCTGCTCAGGGTTATAAATAGAATGTAAATCTCTGTTTGCACCTGGGTGATGCTCTGGACCTCATGGGGTTTTCCAGCTGTGGAGTGGGTGCTGCAGGATGTGGTGTGGTGCTGCCCCTGTGTGAGATGGGGCTCCTGACTGGTCAGTGAATCCTAAACTGGGATTCCTGGCTCTCTCATTGGTAAATCCTGAGCCAGGCTGATGTTCCGCAGGTCTGTGCCTTACCATCCTCACCTTAACAGCTTCCCCTTCGCCACCAAGCGCCAGCAGAACAACCCTCTCTTGTCTGAGACCTGTGGGGAAGGTAACGGCACAAAACGAGCCTTTAATTCCGCACAGCTTTGCATCCAAGAGCAAGTTTCTTCCCTCAGGAGCTGGTGGGGGGGGGACGTGGTATGTGATGGGCTCTGAAATCAATCCAGGCTTTGTGGGAGCCTGCCCGCCCTGTTTGCTTGTGGTTACAACGGCAAAGGGGCTGGGGAGGCACCGGCTCCTCTCGGTTTCCCTGTGCCGTGTCCCTGTCCCGCTGCTGCCGGAAGTGGTTCCGAAAGGAACCGAAACTCCGAGTAACGCCCAGCGTGGTGCAAACCGTTAGTAAATAGGGTTGGGCTGCAAAGTCTCACCGTGCACGGTGTGGTGCTGGGATGGGGGCAAGTGGGACACCCAGCTGTGGGACAGGCAGGGAGGTGGACAGACCTCTGGTGTTAGAGCATCTTTTGGGGGTATTTCCCCAGAGGGCATGTCCTGGCAGTTAACCATTTACCTGGGCATCCAGGGAGGGTGACGGGAATGTCCTTTGGGTGCTTGACTCCCAGAAGCCCAAATTTTGTTGCTGTTCTTTTTGTCCCCTTGCTGGGCAGAGGGTTTCCTGTGAGCAGGGGGAGGGTTGCTTGCTGGGTTCTGCCCGGGGTACCGAGCCCCCTGGGAGCCCCTCGAGGTGCTGCCTGCATCTCCCAGCTGATCCCCCTCAATCCCAGCTTCCCTTGGTGTGTTGGCATCGCCGGGCTCTGTGCTGGCAGGGCATGCTGCTGGCTGTCACCCGTCATGGGGGGGCTGAGTTTTTGTGTCCCCCAAGCCCCCCGTGAGGATGCAGGTGTTGTGGTGATGCCGACATGGCAGCAGCTCCTGCCGATATCCCCTCGCCGCGGCTGCCAGAGCCGCAGCCAACCTTCCAGCGCAGCTGGGAATGGAAATCGAGGAGATGACGTCTCTCCCCGCCGAGCGAGGGGGGGGGTGGATGAAGTTTGGCCGCGAGAACTCCGAGGAAAGATGTTTGAGCCGGCCTGACGCTCACTTTGTCCCTCTACCCGCCCCCTCTTCGAGCTCCCGAATCTCCCAGTCCCAGCGGCGCTGGCTGTCCCAAGCCCTGCCAGCTCCGGGGAGACACAGCCAGCTGCAGGCAGAGGCGCAGGCAGGAAGTTTTGGAAGTTTCTACAGGCAGCAACTCAACCCCCATCCCCTCGCCCTCCCGGCGATGCCGGACTCCGGCAGCCTCAGGAAAAAGAAACTCGGAGCCAGGCTCAGGATAACGGGCCGGGAATAGGAGACGATGCCTCTGTCGGAGAGCTCCTATCTGCCGCCCGCCGCCTTTGTCCTGAGCCACGTCCTGGGCATCGCCGGCGTCCTGTACTGGCGGAGCCGGAGCAGGGAAGGTAGGGGTGTTTTGGGGGGGAGGGAGGCATTAAGATGGCCGGAGGGTCATGGATTGTTTTCCCTCCCCAGGAGCTGCTGGCAGTGCCTGGGCAGGGACGTGGCTGCGGGAAGGAGGGAGGAGGACACGGCCATGGGGATCCTCCCGGTGGCCTTGAGCCCTGTATGCGTGTGTGGGGGGGGAGCTCAGAGGTTTTAGCGCCTAAATTTGGCCTCGTCACCCATTCCCAGCCCCATGTGGGGCTGGGAGCAGCTGGGGCTGGGGGGTGGTCTCACTGGGGATGAAGCTGCTTTTTGTCTGGCACAATCCCATGACACGTGACTGGGTTCTGCCTCCCGGTTCTGCCCCGGTGTAGGGGAGCGTCACTCCCACCCGTGGCCGTGACAGCGGCGTCTCTGGAGCCACCGGCAAGACACAGCCCCAGGAGCTTCTCCCGAGGCTGGCACGGCCTGGCTGAGCAGCTGGGGCTGACCCTGCCTCAGTTTCCCAAAATAGGGCTTGCACATGACTGCCCAAGGAGCGTGAGGATTCGTTACAGGGATGTGCGATAGCTCCAAGGCCCCGCGCAAGGACTCGGTAGATCCTTCTGCCTTCCGACCTCTTCCTCCTGGGATTTGTTTGTTTTGATTCCTCCCTCTTCTTTTTTTTTTTTTTTTTTTTTTTTTTTCTCCAGCAGTTCTTGTTCTCTCCTGTGCCTCCGCATGGGGCCTCTTCCCCGCGGCCGTGACCGATTCCCCCTTTTCTTTCCCTTTTTCCATGCAAAGGGGCGGGACTGCGCGGCCTGGGCAGCGCGCAGGACTTTTCCCTAGATACTGTTTAGGGATACACTTCTTCCTTTCTCCCTCTAAACTACTGGGAGAGGGAGATTAAGAGCGCATTGCACAAACAGAATGCACCGTCACCCACTAAACCCAGACTTGCTGCAATTCCTCCTGCTGACCTGCCGTTCCTTGTCCGTTTAATTAATCTCCCTGGCCAGGCAGTGTTGTCCAGGGGTGTGCTTGGCTCCATCCAGGGACCTCCTGAATGCTTCCCAACTCGACTGTCTCTTCCCCATGCCAACCTGCTGCTTCGCCCTTCTTGGAGGGGTGTATCCCCCCACAAATCCATCCCTTTTGGAAAAAATCCTGGAGCAAGCATTGCAAGCAGCAAGTATATTCTGTTTTCCTTCATCCCTCCTTCCCAGAAAAGGGCAGGTGAAGCCCATCCCATGGGCACAGCATCCTGGAAGGCGAGGGCCATCTTGCAGCAAGTTTTTTGCCCTGTGATGCTCGCCCAGCTCTGCTGAGCATCCGCCCCCCTCTCCTTTGCATCACCACTTCTCAGGTGTCTCCCTCATTAAATATCCGGGTGTTGGATAGTTTTCCACCACAGGTATCTCTTGTGCATTCTTCCAGGCTGAATCAGGCTCCGTTTCCTCTCCCTGGGTGAAAGGCTCTGTAAATCCCGCCTGGTTGGCTCTGTTGTCATGATGGATTATGTCAGCTCTCAAGTTGGCAGCCAGCATGTTTCAAATACCTCCTGCTCCTCAGCCAGCCAGGTTTTTTTGCATATCCCCCCATCTTAACAGGACCAGGTTTGAAAAATCCCCGCACATTCCCATTCTTTGCTTGTCTTGAAGTGAAAGCAGTGGGTTTCAATGCTTAGAAATTTGATTTTTTGGGGGATTTTTAAGTAACCAACCCCTCTGTCACCCCAAGGTTGTCTCTCACAGTTTAGTGCCACTTTCACACTGAGTATGGGCTCGGAGATGTCCTCAAGCTTGTCCAGCTCAGGGCACTGTCTGAGATTTCCCATATTCCTTCAGATTTAGCAGGAATTAATGAACAGGGGCAGAAAGTTTGGGAGCCACTTCCCAACTTTATTCCAGGAGGCTGAAGGAGCCTGTGGGCGACATGAAACCCCCCTGGGTTCCCTCCTAAGGATGGCAAAGGGCCATCCTGGGGAGCACTGAGTGCACACGGGATGGAGGGTGCCAATCCAGGGTTAGGATTAGGGACAGTGCCTGGCCAGGCACCTTCTATCCCGCTGATTCCCGGGGCTGGGAGCAGGCAGCAGCAGCCTGAGGCAGGAGGAGGCACACGGTGATGGAGTGTGAGAGCGAGCAAGGCCAGCGATGATGGAGGAGAAATCCATGGGGGAGCGGCAGCTCCCGGCCGGACGTGTTGGGAGCTGCTGGGGACAGGCAGGCTGCCAGGATGGAGGCTGCCTCAGGCAAATGGGAAGGGAATTGTCTGAGCAGGGTGTTGTGGTGGTGCTGGGGGGGTTCTCTGGCACCCAGTGCCTGTGGGAGCCATCCCTGTGAGGAAGGCAAGAGCCTGGGGGCCCTGAGATCCATCAAGATGGTGAATGAGAGTTTTTCTTTCCATGCTCAGTTGATGCCTCTGATTTTGGAGCACTGGAAACCAGTTATGGGGCAGAGTGGTTTTCCCTGTTCCCCCTCACTAGCTGGGTTCATTTGTGGGACCAGCAGCAGGGGGAAAATTCCCCAAACCGCCCTCCCCTTGTGTGGCCACCAATATTCCTTGGTCCTTGCTGTGGGGGATTCTGTCCCTCTGTGGGGGATTCTGTCCCTCTGTGGGGGATTCTGTCCCTCTGTGGGGGATTTGTGCTGCTGTGGTGGGGGACAGACAATGCCCTGGTTCCTTTGGGATCCCCATTTTTGGGGATGAGGTGGGCTGAGCCTCTGGTGTGCAATGTGGGGAGAGGAGGTGGGGAGGAAATTAAACCATGTGCACGCCCTTTGTTTGCTGATGATGTTCCCTGTGTCACTGCCACCAGCCTTTGCTCCATGGCCCGTGTGTGAGGGAGCCTGAAGCTCTGTGGTTGCTTTTTCTGCTGCTGGCTTGTTTTAGAGTGGGACAGATTTCCTTTAGCCATTGTAACCTTCCCTCTGGCTACGCCCTACCTCTGCTCACTGTCCCTGGCTGGTGACAGGGTGGTTCTTGGTGGCTGGGGCCAGCAAACCTCTGCTAGACCAGGGAGGGGACGAGCATGGGGGGATTGCGACCAGGGAGGGGATGAGCACGGGAGATTGCAACAAGTTGTTTGTCAGGGTGACTCTGGAAAAGATAAGCCGGGGCGAGATAAGCTTGCAATGCCTTAATATTGTTAGTAAGCAGTAACCAGCATTATTATTAGCTCAGCTGATAGTGCGGGTGCGGGCTGGGGAGGTTTAATCTGGTTGGAGCCCGGGAAACACCCAAAGGTGGTGAGACAGGACAGAAAAAAAAAAAAAAGGAAGAAGGAAACCCCTCAATTTCTGCAGGAGATGGGAAGAGGGAGCTGGCCGAAGAGCTGCTGGCCTGTGGGCAACCCTGGGATCCAGCACTGGAGGTGCCTGGCTGCAGACCGTGCGTGTGGGACTCGGTGATGTGCCTCCGTCCCCGCGTGCTCCGTGCGATGCTTGGGGACACGCTCTCGCCTTCCCGAGGCAGCACCCTGGCTCTTCTTGCCCTCCTGGCTGGGGCAGCAGCCGGCAGGAGGGCTGCAGGGGGATTATATTTAGAAGAAAAGGAAGAGAGGTGTTGATAAGGCGGCCCCCGTTATCTCCCCGCGTGCCGAGCGGGGCTGCGCCGTGTCCCGGCTCCAGCGCTTCGGACCCGGGACATGATTTGGGCAGGAGCTGCAGGCGGGAGCGGGGAGAACAGCCCAGCATTGTCCCTCCTGTCCCTGGTGCAATTAACTGGAAAACAAGACGAGGAAAAACAAGCCAAGAGCCGGCCAGCGGGCAGTGCCCAGCTCCGCGGGGCGAGCCGGTGCCCGCACCCCCCAACCCGCCGGTTGCCGGAGCTGCACCGCACTCGGCGCCGCTTCTTCCTCACGTGCTGGAGGTGGCAGCTCTGCCCTTCCGTGCTGGGAGTGTTCCAAGCTGCTTTGCCGGCCACTGGGACCGTGGGTGAGGATTTCGCTGGCACGGAGCTGCCGGGCTGGCGGGCACCCTGGGCTGGGAGCACCCAGAGGAGCGCGAGGACAGCGGGCAAAGCAGCCGTTGACGCCGTGGCGAGGTTTGCCGTGATAGCCCGGAGGAGGAACGACCTGTGCCCGCTCTGGGGGCACCAAGGGGTAGGAAGTGGTGTGGTGGGAGGAGCTGCGGTTGAGGACTCACCCATCCGCACCCACCGGGGCCGAGGTCGGCGAGTGGGTGGTGCTGCCAGAAGACCCTTCCCCAGGAGCCAGGAGGCAGCTGCTGCTTTGCCGGGACCCAGCGCTCCCCATCCCGGGCTGGGGCGATGGAGAGGCGGCATCTTTCCGGGGAGAGGAGGCGGCTGAGCGCCTGCCTGGTGTGCCGGATGTGCTGCATCGGTTAGTACCCCACCACCCTCCCCTGCCCAGCCTGGGGGGCAACCCCCCTGGGATACACGGGATACAGGGTATGGAGCTTTATCCACCCTGATTTAATCCCAGGGTTGGGGAGGGACCCAACACTGGGACTCTGGGAGGGTCTGGTGAAGGAAAAGTCCCTAAAAACACGTGAGAGTGACACAGCTTCCGATGGCTGGCGGTGCCAGGCAGCAGCTCCGAGGCTCAACCGCGTTCTCCTGGGAAGCCGAGGCTGGAGCCTGGCAGGATGGGAAGTGAGGGTGGATGTAGTTCAACCAACGGGTGGTTTTCTGGCACCTGGTTAAGCGCCTTGGCCCGGGGATGGAGCGGGACATTGCGAGGTGACGTGTCGCCCTGGGCCACGTGTTTGACTGCGGCGCTTTCGGGAGGGGAAGCCGTGGGGTGGAGGAGGAAGAGGAACGATGTTGGACGGTGCTTTCCAGTCTGTGTGGATGGAGATGCTGGGAGGTTTTCTGAAGGTCTATAGGGACTGTGCAGAGACTGTCAGTGACCCCCCGTCCCAGGGAGTGGGGTGTGGGGCTGTCTGGCAGGACACGTGGTGTGGATGGGGACCTCCGGCTGACAGATGCTGTTTTCTCCCTTTTCTTGATTTTTGGCTTAAAACCAAAGTGAGGGGGTGCTGCTGCCTGGTGGACCCTGATGTCAGAGGGGTCTCTTTGATGAGTGAGGCTCTTCCTTTCCCTGAATATCCCAGAGATCCCCTGGGCTGGACAGGACAGTGCTTGGGAAGCTGGGGTCATGAGCTGTGGGGTTGGTGCTGAGGAACTTTCTCCTCCAGAGTGCTGTTGTTAAACCCAAGTGATCCCACCCAAGGCTGGCTGCTGGGGTTGCTCTGAGCTGCCTGGGTGTGGGGAGGTGGGAGCTGAGTGGGACCCCCCTGCACCCTGTGGGACCCTCCAGTGTGTGTGGCCCATCTTGTGCCCTCTCCTTTCTCCTTCTTTGCCTTTGTTTTTCATGTGATATTATTTTTTCCATGGAGCAAAAAGCCTGCCTAGAGCTCCCCCATTGCCGCATGGCATCACCACAAATCTCCCATCCTGTCCCCCCTCCACCCCTGGGGATGGGACCCCCTGGGGGTGTCACCCGTGTTGTCACCCTGTCCCGCTGGCTTTCAGAACTCCCAGTGTCTGGCCGTGGCTGAGCTGTGGGACAGAAATAAACATTAAATCCTGACAATCCAATGAACCAAAAATACAGTGACAGAGTAAGCTGCTAATTGCACACCCTGGCGGTGCCCGGCCCAGGCCTGTGGCGGGACATCTGGGGGGTTTATGTAATGCCCTAAAGCCTTCTGGAAGCGGCCAGGACAGAGGGACACCCTCCTAAAGTCGGGGGGTTCAGGCAAACCCCCCCTCCCTCCCTGTGCTGCCTGCAGAGGGGCCGAGGAGGCACAGCAGGGACACGTTTTGGGCGTTCAGTTGGTGCTGCCAGCTGCAGTTACACCTATCCCAGTCATCCACAATGTCATTAAATAACATTACTCTCACCAAGAAACCAGTGTATTTCATTCCAGCTCCTATTTCCCTGCCTGAGGGAGATGTTGGAGCCTCGTGTCCCGCACTAACCCGTGAATAAGCTGCCTCTGTTCCCTGTGCCGGCGCGGGATCCGTCCTGGCACCAGCGGCGATCCCTCTGTCTCTTCCCCTCATTTCAAAGTCATTTGAGTTTCTGCATGAGAACCACTGACCAAGAGCTGCCTTTGTCTTCTTTTGACAGATGAACGGGACAGAGTCCAAAAGAAAACCTTCACTAAATGGGTCAATAAACACTTGATGAAGGTAAGAGTCACGCATTTTATTGTAAAGCCGGTTAAATGACTGTGTGTCTCTCTGTTCCAGCCCAGAGAAATGCCTTTTTAAGGTTTTTTAACATTTTTTTTATGCCTAGGACTGTTTGATTTCAGTGTTCATGCGTGTCTCTACTCAGAGCAGAGCAGGGTGTGCTGGAAATGTGCTGGAGCCTTTGGAGGGCACTGTAGCATCACCACACAGCCCTTTTATTGCCTTTCCCTCCTGGGTACCTGGTCCTTGCTTAACAGGAGGCTTGTGCATCCTTCCTCATGCCAAGGAGGTGGTGCCTCACACCACCTTGCCAGGGAAAATGGGCTTTTTTGTCTTTCAAAGGATGCTCTTTCATGTGGAGGAGCCCCTAAGAGTGCCAAGGGACACGTTTTTAAGCAGGATTAACGTGGCACCACAAGGTGCCTCCTGCTTTTCTTGATTAGTGCTGGGTGGGTTTTAATTAATTCTTTATTTGCCAAAAAAACCCCCCAAAAAAACTCAAACCAAACCAAAAAAAAAAAGGAAAAAACATGGCTTGGGCACAAGGTGTCCCAGCTGTGTTTTCCTGCCAGCTTTGCAAAGCTCTGTGCCAAGCTTTTGGCTGCTTTCTAAATCTTACAAAGGAGGGAAAGACACACAAATCTTGAGGCTGCTCTGGGAAAACATCTGGGGACTCCCAGGAAAGTGAGACCCCTAGGTGCTGTAAGGCATGTGAGAAGTTAAACCATCACCTCAGGAGGAGCTCCCCTTCCCACAGGGATCTGTGTGCAGTATTATGGGATTACCTGGAGTACAGATGGTTTAACAGTTTGATTTTTTTTTGCGTGTAAAATTGGCAGCAGCTTCTGCCAGGTCATTTGGGAAGGGGGAGGCTGCTCTCCTTGGCCGTAATTCTGGAATAAACAGTTTGAAATGGCCTGATGGCTTTTCCCCTCCCCAGGTGCGCAAGCACATCAACGACCTCTACGAGGATTTACGAGATGGCCACAACCTCATCTCCCTCCTGGAAGTGCTGTCGGGAGTGAAGCTGGTAAGTCTCCAGGGATGGACAGGGATGCTGGAACCAGTCCCCACTGAGCCCCCTCTGTCCTCCCCCTGCTCCCCTCCAGCCATCATCCTGTCATTTCTTACGCCGTAGTTTTGTTTTCAGACATCTGTCATTGTTTCTTTTATTATTATTGCTGTTATTATTTATTATTATAGTTATTATTATTATTTGGTTTATTATTTATTTTTACTCAAAGCCCTGTCCCCCAGGCTGGTCTCTCGAATACCACCGAAGCAATCTGATTATGGTGCCCTGGGTAAAACCCTCTTCTTGCTAAGTCTTACACACCTTCACCTTCCAGTCTTTGCTCCAAATTTAAGATCATGGATAACAGCAGATCTGACTAAAAACTGCTTCTGTGGCAGTGTGCCCAGCAGTTTAACTCAGATTTGACACTCCTGCCCCGTGCTCAGCTCCTGCACGAGCTGGGTTTGTAGCAGTCAGTGGTGCAAACCTCCTCTCGTGGAATCCCCCCTCCTCCTTCCTTCCTCCTCCTCCTTCTCAGACTGACACATTCCCTCATCTCCAGGAAGAATCCCGATTGCTGTAACAGGGTAGCACAGCAGGAATTATTTTAGTTTTTCCCAAAAATAGGATCTGGGCAAAGATCTGCTACCTCCCTCCGTTACCCTCCGGAGACGCCAAATCAGTTTTTTGTGGGGGCTGAAAAACTGGATCACGCTACTCATGATCCACACAAGCTCCCTGCTCTTCAGCTTCCAAAATCAGGAGGAAATTCCTTGTGCTGGAGCTCGGAGCGTGCCAGAGACCCAGCCGCCTTCCTGCCTTGCTCTTTTATTTCTCCTCGCACCGGGGTGTTGCATTTTGGTTTCCATTCTGTCTCCCTGTTGTGTTGCCCTCCCGTCGCCGTCCCCTTCCCTCCCCATCCTCCTTAGCCCGTAGAGCCGCCAGCTGAGCGGAGCCTTCGCCTGGTGAGAGCACCGGCCTGGTGCCGTGCGAGCAGCGAGGAGCGTGAGGAGGAAGATGATGATGATGAAGAAGTAGGTTGAGCCTGTCCCGGATGCAGCGTTATCCCTGGCAGACGCTGGAGCGCCGGCAGACAGTCCAGCGCAGCCCAGCCTTCCCCTCCCTCCGGTTTGAGCCGTGGTTTTGGATAAAAACCCACTTGGGGTGGTCGCCCTGAGTGAGGGTGTGCGGAGGGGAAGCTGTGAGAGCGGAATTGCTCCCTCATTCCGGGGCTGCGTTCTCGTGAGCTGGATTGTCTGCCTGTGCACTGCAGTGTCTGCCAGCAGCACTCACCCACCCGGTGTGACAGCATGTGTTGTCCCCTCCACGGGGTGGGAGGGGACAGGGACAGGGTCCCACACGCTGCTCGGCCCTCGGGGCCGCTGTGAGGGCTGCTCACCTGGCACTGCATGGACAGGCTCCGGGCACAGGCACTTCCTGGGATACGGGGCACGACCGGCAACCCCTGTGCATGTGAGTGGAGGTGGGAGCCAGCACAGCCTAGTCCCAGGCAAGGGTCAGCCTGAGAGGGGACAGATCCCAAAACTTGCTCAGGTGTAAGAGAAGGTGTGTTTTCCAGCCACTGTGCTCCGGGGGATGATGCCCTTGGGAAGTGTCACCTCCCTGGAGTGGTGCAGGAGGAGCTGGGGCTGTAGCACCTTCCCGATGGTTCCCTGCAGGCCTGGGGATGTTCCCTTTGTAGGAACGACTCCTCCCCTTGCAGGGACAGCTCCTCTCCTTGCAGGGACAGGTCTTCCCTTCAGGCTGAGGAAGGAAGGTGACTTTGTTTGAGTCCATCTCTTTGCTGAACCCTTTTCCCAACTTTTCTGGCTGTCTATAGGGTGGGTGAGATCCTGCCCTGGGATCTTGGAGGCTGAGCCAGCCCTGCCTGCTGCTGTGCCTGGACACCAACCCTCAGTGTCTCAGCAGAGGTCTAGATCTCAGGTTTTCCCACCTCCATCTCCCTCTGGGGCCTTTCTGCTGCCTTCCAGCAGGATTGTGCATAGCCATGGCTTTATTTGCTCCAGAATGATGAAGAGCAGGGTGTGTGGCTGCACAGGGGGTCACACCAGCACGCTGACAGCTGCCTGGGGGGGCCACTGTGCATGTGGGGTGCTGCCAGCCCAGCCCTGTGAGCCTGACCTGAAGCTGCTGCCTCTCTCTCTTGCAGCCGCGTGAGAAGGGACGGATGCGCTTCCATCGGCTGCAGAACGTGCAGATTGCCCTGGATTTCCTGAAGCAGCGACAGGTAAGGGCTGATAGAGGCTCATCCAGCACAGCTGGATGGTTTGTGGTTCTTTCTCCTGGCTGGGGCTTGGGAAGGGTGTTGTTGAGAAGCAGCATCAGCCTGTGCTGGGGTGTGCCCGTCTCTGTGGTGCCAGCGCTGGTTGAGGATGACTTAAGGGGGGCTTTTCCCCGTGGGTGCTGTGCCTCTGAAATCCAGCCATGCCCATAAAAACTACTGTAAAAATGAGGTACAAACTCCAGTTCTGGGAAGAGGTTTGCAAATGTCACCAACAGTGATGTCTGTGCCCCGAAAGCCTCACCTGGGGCTCCTCAGCAGATCCTGGTGATGGGACTGGGCAGCTGTGGCACATCTGTGCCTTCCCACCAGCTCTGGGGGGTGTTGTTGGTTCTGGTTCTGCCCAGCCTACACAGCCCTGGCCTCGCTGCTGGCACAGCTGGGTGCCTCCGTGGCATCACCCCTCCAGATATCAGCATGGACTTGTTATCCTTCAGTTTTTGGAGGACAGGCTCCCTCCCCTGGGCTTTTGGGAGCTGCTGGCCCCACCGTGCCTGTGCAGCTGGCAGAGACCAGTCATGCTCCGCACCCCTGGGCAGATCCTGCCTGGAGCAATGGGATGCATCCCGAGACTTGTTGGCTCTGCAGGTGAAACCCCCGCAGCCCCGGGGCCGGGTGTCCTGTTCTGCCTGTTGGGTCAGGTCTCCCCACCGTGATGCTCCCAAGATATGCCAAGGCGATGGTGATGATGGTGATGATAAATTGTACCAGTTCATGCTGAAGCAGAGACTTTTCTTGCTCGCTGCTGGCCTGAGGGCACTGAATAAATTTGAGCACGTTCCCTACTCCAGGGAGGGTGAGCTGCTTCCAGCCCCCCCGCCTCTTCCTCCTCCCCAGCTCCCTGATAGAGACATTTTGCCAAAGGGCTCTGGGGAACTTGTTTCTCCACTTGGATGAAACAGCTTTTTCCTTTGAAGTGTGATGGATGGCCTGGTGGCCTTGCTGGGATGTCTTACCCCAGACACTCCTGCCAGAGGCTGATCGTGGGGTCCCGTTGAGTGGTGGGGAGTGAGGACTCCCCTAAGGGAGAAAAACGAGGGCAGTGCCTTCATTAGGGCTGATTCATTAGAGCTCGGTTGTGAGCCTGGGATGGAGTTAAACCTTGGTCATCCCCTTTTAGCCGTGCTCTGCGGGCTGGAGCTGCTCAATTATGCGCCAGTGCTCGGGGCTCCGGGGACGCTGCTCTGTGAGCTGAAGTAAAGCCATTAAGTGCTGGGGAAGCACTTCTGGATGGAGAGTGCTGGAAACATGGAAAAATCCTCCCCGAGCCAGGAGATAGATGAGTTTGGCCTTGCTGCCTCCTTGGGAAGCGCTGGGGTGTTGTGTGCCCGCTCCCCAGGGAGTGCTCGGGGCAGGACACGTCCCCCTGCTCTCAGGGTGGGGCTGACGGGCAGCTCTGACCCTCCCGTGCCTTTTTTCAGGTGAAACTGGTGAATATTCGCAACGATGACATCACGGACGGCAACCCCAAGCTCACCCTGGGGCTCATATGGACGATCATCCTCCACTTCCAGGTAGGCCGTGGCAGTTTCTCGCTGGAGGCGGCGGGGCGGGCGGCGGGAGGGCGTTGTCTCTCCGGGGTGCCGGAGTTCCTGCGTGTCCCGTGGCGGTGCCGGCACGTGGATGGGTCTGGAGGGTCGACACTCACTGCAGTGTCATGGAGACCGTGTCGGAGAATAGCAACACCCTTTGCTCATCGCCTGCATAATGAAAGCATTAATGATGGGCTGTGTGAGGTGGTGGCCTCCCGGCTGGCACCGGGGTTGTTGGCAGTAGCTGTTTGCTCAGCTGGAGGCTCTGGAGAAGAGCAAATTTGGAAGGGGCCACGGGGTTGTCATCCCCGAGTCGTTCCCGGCCCTTTGGGTGGTCGGTGCAGCCACAGGAATTGTCATTGGGATGGAATGTGTCAGCTGTGTGACAGTGGTTCAGGGCAGAGGCGAGAGAAGCTGCCTGACCCGGGACCGTCTCCAGCCATTGTGTGCTAGGGATGCTCTTGGAAAAGAGGGGTTTGGGTTTTTAACAGCCTCAAATTATCCGTTTGTAGCTTCGATGCCCTCGGGGGGGATGATGTGTGGCCCCCAGTGCCACCAGTGTGTTGGGATGTGGGGCTTGCTGAGTGGTGCTGCTGTCAGCAGCTCGTGGCAGTGTGGCATTGGCTCTGGGGTCATCTCCACAGTGGGCCTGAGCCCGTGGGAGCTGCTGTGTGTGTCCCAGCTTCCTGCTGTATCCCTGCTGGCATCCTCCAGACAGGGCTAGTGCTGGCTTTGACACTTAAGAAGGAAGATTATATTTTTTTGGAGGATGGGCAGTGCCTCGGGAAGAGGCTTTTGGGAGGAGCGTGGGGATAAGCTGGGTGTGAGGCTGCTGACGAGGCGCTCTTCCCGAGCTTTGGCCCTGGGAAGCGGCCGGGGTCGAGCGGGCTCTGGATGCTGATGAGTCACCGTCATCTCCAGTGGGGCCCTGGCTGTGGCATCTTGTCCCCGCCGTCCTTGTGGTCACCCTGCCCTGGTGCCTCCTCAGCGGCAGGGGAGGGCACATCAGGAGGTCCTGGGTCCCCTCCAGGCCTGGCTGGGAGGGGACGTTGCCACTCTGCCGTGGGGGACAGGGTGGGTGACACAGAGAGTGGGGCTGGTGCCACCGAGCCTGCGCGCCCTGTCCCCGCCTGCGCTAACGGGATTTTTTCTGGGGTTGTAGCTCCATTGTGAGCCTCTTAATCTCCCGTGTCCCAGTGCTGCTGCCTGGGGGCAGGCGGCTGGGAGAACCCGGGAGAGGTTTGTGGTGGGATGGTGCTGGGGCAGAGCCCAGGCATCGTCAGCTCTGCAGGGAGCTGGAGTGGTGAAGATGAGATGGGGAGGGTGTCCCCCCCATGCCCTATGGGCTTCCCTGTACCCTGGCAGCTCCTGTGGTCACTGGTTTCCCTTAGTCATCTCATGGGTTGCTCCTCATTGAGTGTTTCCTCATTGAGTGTTTTTTCTGTGCTTGCTGGGGCTGAGCTCAGTCCCCCCCATCTTTATCCCTCCTGTTCCCCAGTTTTTGTGATCCCCCCACTTTGAGTGCTGCCCCACTTTGGTTACCCTGCTCTGAGCTGGTGAGCAGAGTTGGGATGCTCCGTGCTCCTCAAACCCCTGTCCTTTTGGGCAGTGTTTGGGGCAGAAGCTGCAGGAGAGAGGCAGGACTGGTGCTGGAGTGGGATTGGGAACATCACACTGCTGTTCCTGTTGGGACCCTCCAACTGCAGCTCCCTGAAGCGATGCCTTGTCCCCGGGGCACCTTGGGCTGCCCAATCTGTGCCCCAAACTGGGCGAGTTTGGCAGGAGCGTGGGCACGTGAGCTGGTCTTCTGGGGCTCTTAGAATTAAGAATTAAGGAGCAAACCTCCCAAACTGGAGAGAAACACCCCTGCGGAGCCGGTTGGCGAGCATGCAGAGTCACTCTGACTCCTCCCTGCCTTTTTTTTTTTTCCCCTCATTTCTCTCCCACCCCTTCCTTTATCCTACCTTTGCCAACCTTCCTCGGGTTTTGTGTTTTATCCCCCCCCCTTTCCCCACCCTCTCCCACTCCCCTCCTCGCTCCGCTGCCTGATTCCTGCTCCCCTGTTTGTGTTGGCAAGGGCCGTGCTCCAATTACCTCATATTTGGAGAGAAGGACGCCGCAGCCAATCCCCGCTCCCCCTGCTTTTAGGTCAAGTGATTTCTGAACTGCAGTGAGATGCTTTGAATTTGTCTCCTCGCAGCGCCCAGGCTGTAAGATGGCTGTCTGGAGCGGCGGCGGTGGCGGCAGGGCTGGCGGGAGGGACGGCGGCGAGGGGCAGTCCGTGGAACGCCGCGCGCCGGGCGCTTGATCCGATGAAGCCCGGTTTGGGATTTATTCGGGAGCCGGCGACTCGCTTGGCTGCGTTACTGCCGGCACCGAGCGGGAGGAGGAGGAGGAGATGGGGAATTCGCTGGGCTGCGTTAAAGAGCAGAAGGAAAAAGCCGTGGGAAAGGCACCGCTGTCTCCCAAAAAAAGGGTCCGCTTCAAACGGAGGCGGAGAGGGAAGAGGAGAGCGATGCCGGAGGCAGCCCCGCAGGAGGAGCCCCAGGCGCTGGAGGTGGCTGAGGATGAGGAGGCGCCGAAGTCGAAGGCAGCCCCCCGGCAGGAGGGAGGAGAGGAGCCCCGCGGCGGGGACCCCGACCCGTCGGCGCTGCACCCCGGGATCATCGTGCAGGTGAAGGAGCGCTTCCAGGGGGAGGTGCAGAAAGCTCGCCTGGTGCTGGAGCCGCAGCGGCCGGGTGTGGCGGGAGCTTCCCGGGAGGAAGGCACCACTGTCATCGCCCGCCTGCTGGAGAACCCGGCCGAGAAGGACTGCGAGAAGGCGGTGAGCCGGCTGGTCGAGCTGCAGAGGAGCGGCACCACCGGGAGCTGCCGGGCTGTGCTGCTGCCCCTTCGTGCGGGGACCGATGGCCACGCCGGGGGGCTCCTGTCCCCGGCCAGCGCTGTGTCCGGCGAGGAGGCAGCGAAAAGCCGGGAACGGGGAGCTGGCAGCGCCCTGGATACCTGGGGGAAAGGAGGCAGTGATGATCCCAGCTCCAGCGCCGCATGGACCTGCTCCTCCGCAGCAGAGCCGGGCACCGTTTCGGAGCTGTCTACGCCGTCCCCCATGGTGGATCAGCTGGAAAACGCCAGCGTGGGGAGAACCTCAGGGTTGCCGTCGTCTCGGTCTGGGGAGGGAGATGGGCCTGGACTGCCAGCTTCCCGCAGCCCGTCCTCCTTCAGCGCGGCCCGGAGCTCCTCGGGGTACGGCAGCGACCCGGCGCACCGGCCAGCCAAGGGCACAGGAGCTGGTGGGACCACGGTGTCACCCTCTGACGGTGGCCACAGGCTCGCTGCGGAGGGCTGGGATTGGAGGGGGAGCTCGGGGACAGCCGGAGCAATGGTCAGTGTCTGCGTGTGCCCTCACCCCCTTTTTGGAGTGGGGTGGGGGGACGTGGTTCAGTGGATCCCAGATCCTGGTGACCCCTGGGATGGTCATCCCAGCAAGGGGCAACCTCGTG
This sequence comes from Pyrocephalus nanus, assembly GCA_038380795.1. Lineage (NCBI taxonomy): Eukaryota > Metazoa > Chordata > Aves > Passeriformes > Tyrannidae > Pyrocephalus > Pyrocephalus nanus. Next base: position 4,593,267 of record CM076285.1, on the reverse strand, counting down.
CTGAGCACGGGCGGGAGGACGCTGGGGCAGAAAGCTCCTGAAGCCTTTTCTCCTCCAGCATCTCCTCTGGGAAAGCATCCCTGTCCTGTCTTCTGCTCCTGGCTCGGGCAGACTGAGAGCGGCCGTCACAGGAGCTGCTGGGTGCGGCTGGCAGTCACAGAGGGTCTCAGTGCCATTGCTGTCACCAGTGACACACGTGCTGGGTCACTCAGGGCTGCTGGGTCAGGTGTGAGTTTGTGGTGTCCCCTTCCTGCTGCCTGTGTTCAAGCTCCCAGGAGGGTGGCAGTGGGTGAACGTGGAGATGTGGGGGCTCTGCCTGCTCCAAGGGGTCTCCAAGGGGAAGAGGAGGGGATGATACCGTGTTTTGGAGCTTTGTTGCTATTTGGAGGTCACTTTTTTGGGGGTGACAGGGCAGGTAACGGTGCCCTTGGGTTTTGTCCAAGCTTTGCACACCCCAGGGCAAGATTCGAGGGGCTGTGACCCCCGATACCTTTGCTGGGTTTGGACCAGTATCACAGGCACTATTTGGCCTTCAGCATCCTGCCACCAGTTGCTTGATGCATGAGGCTGATGTTGGAAGGCTTTGGCCCCAGGTCCTGCGAGTTTCCACTCTCTTTTCTCGCTGGTGCCTCCCTAAATCTTTGTCCTGTCACAGAGATGTGAAGAAAGGAGGGTGGAGCTGGTGCCGCATCCTGCACCTCTGTAGGCGCGTCTCTAGGAGGGTCTCCTGCAAAGATGCTTCCAGGGAAAAGGCCCAGTGGTTGGAGAACCCCAGTGCTGTGTCAGTGGTTAAAAATAAAGGATTTATCAGAACTGGGTGCTGTGAGCTGCTCCCTGATGGGCAGCAATGCCTGGGTGGGGCACAGCCCATGGGGGGGTTCACAGAAGGGTTCATTCTGCTTTTAATTAAGAGCTGTCAGATAATTAATAAGGGGGTGCCGAGCAGATGGAGGTTTGTGGGTCTCTTCCTGCTCCCTGCAGGCGTGGAGGGTCCCATCCTGCATCCTGCTGCTCACCCAGCTCATCGCCCTATCCATCCTGGCTGTGCCGCCAGGTGCCAGCTCCCGACATCCCTAAGGAAACCCAGCCCCGGGGCTGGAGGAGTTAAAGGCAGTGCTGGCGGTGTGGCAGCAGCTGACAAAGAGCAGTTTTATGTGTGATGAGCGTATCAGGCTCGGGAGAGGGAGGTGAGCTGCAGCATACCAATTACACCGGCAGCATCCGCCCCGCCGGCGGGAGAGACAGATAATCCTGTAGGTCCCCGTCTCCTGCCTGCAAAAGGGGTGTCTGACAGCTGGGACCTGTGCAATGCCAGCACCCAGCTGGGTGTGTTTTGAGGAGGAATCAAGCAACTGGGTGTTCTCAGGGTGGCGGGTGGGGCTGGGTCCTGGCACACCTTCTCCCTGCAGTGCCGGGAGGAGGAATCCAGGGAGCAGCCAGCCTGCGTTGCCTTTCCACAGGCACCCCGGAAAAATCTGAGCGGCTCACATCCTCCCCTTTGTCTGCCCCTTAATTAAGGGGAGGTAATTGTACTAATTGGGGAGCTGGAGGTGGGGGAGGGCGAGGGGGAAGCCGTGCCAATCAGAAATATGCTGGCATGTGGAGACACGTGCGTGGTGTCACGTGCCAGTCTGGGATTCGCAGCCGGTGCTGGGCGTCCGTCTGAGGGGTCCGTGACTGTCGGTCTCTTTTGTTGGGGAAGTGGGTCATGGCACCCCTGCCACCAGCACCCCCTGGCACCCGCCTCTCCGGGCACAGCAAGGCAGAGGGGGGATGTGACAGCCTTGTCCCCCATCCTTCCCTTTCCCACTGGGATGCAGTTGGTGGCCCTGCTCCGTAGCTGGAGGTCGGGGAGAGATGTTCTCTCTCCAAGTGCTTCTTAAGTTGGTATTTTTTACAGCAGGATGATCCAGGTGTGCCCTGGAGCTCCAGGTGGAGCATCCCCTGCCACACCTGCAGCCCCGGCAAGGGATGGTATCGGTGGTCCCTCCTTGGGTGCTGTTGGATTGGAGCCCCAGGTGTCCGAGGGTGCTGGGGCTCCTCCTGGTGGGTGCTGGGCAGGAGGAGCAGATGTACAAGAGCATTGCTGTTGGCACAGAGTGTTTGGGACAGGAAGGGACCCGCCTGGGGCCTCCTCTCTCCAGAACATCACGTTCCCAGTGAGGTGTGTCCCAAACCCTGGCTGGTGAGGATGGGGATGGTGCAGAGGAGTGGCTCCAGTGGTTGAAGGAAGCTGGAGTCTGGTGGTGGCAGCTCCTGTCCCAGCTGGGTTGGGCTGCACAGCCAAGCAACACCTCTTGCCCCTGTGAAATGGGGTTGGCAAATGTCTGGCTTTGCTTCCCTCACCTGCCTGGATTTCCAGCGTGCCCAAACCACGCCACACCCCCACACCCTCCTGCAGGTCCGGTGGTCCATTCCCAAAAATTCCCAAATTTGCCACCCTTCTACCCCACGGTGGCCAGGAGTTTCCTCCTGCCTTTCCTGGCAGCTGCCAGGTCTGGGGCAAGTTCACAGATACTGGATGTGCCTGGTGGAGCCTTTCCTGCTCCTGCATCATCCCGTGGCTGTGCCGCTTCCTTACAGATCTCCGACATCTACATCAGCGGGGAGCTGGGGGATATGTCAGCCAAGGAGAAGCTGCTTCTGTGGACACAAAAGGTGACAGCAGGTTACATTGGGGTGAAGTGCACCAACTTCTCCTCGTGCTGGAGCGATGGGAAGATGTTCAACGCTCTCATCCACAGATACAGGTAGGCAGGAAGGAGCAGTGGGGAGCATCGTGTGGGTGGGAGGAGGGATGAGGGTCTCCTGGGGGTCCCTGCCCACCACAGCGGTCAGTGATGGTCTGGAGAACTCGAGGATGTGGGTGAGACTTGCAGGGAGCATTGTCATTTCACCTGGAATTATCTCCTCTGCCAGGTAGCTGGGGGGGTGGATGCCTGGAATGAGCAACAAAAACATCAGTTTGCAAGGAAAAAAACCCCCATCTTAATGAGGTTGGGGAGAGAGGCAAAAAAAGGAAAGCTTTTAAACTCTTGAGTGCTGCAGTGGTTACATGTCAGTGCTGCCCTTTCGTTTTCCATGAACAGCAGCACTTCCATCCCTGCTTTTATCCGAGGATCTCAGGGCTTTCCTGAGAGCTTTCCTGGAGGGACAGCAGAGCCCTCACAGCCTGAACCTCCCCCTTCCCACAGGGAATGAGCAGGGGAGGTGCTGCAGCCCAGGTCCCCTCAGAGAGCCACCAACCTGGGACAAACCCTCGGAGCCACCCATGGCAGCGATGCCCGTCCGGAATGCTCTGTCCTGGGCACCTCGTGCTGTCTGCCAATGTTGTGATTCTGGTGCGTGTCTTGCAGGCCAGATCTGGTGGACATGGAGAGGGTGCAGATCCAGAGCAACCGGGAGAACCTGGAGCAGGCCTTCGAGATCGCCGAGCGCCTGGGGGTCACACGGCTGCTGGATGCTGAAGGTGGGAGGCTGGGGGACGTGGCTGGTGCAGGGAAATGCTGACCTTTCCACCCACTCCTGTTCCTCACTGCCTTTTCTGCTTCCCCCTTGTCAGATGTGGATGTCCCCTCTCCGGATGAGAAATCCGTGATAACTTACGTGTCTTCAATCTACGATGCCTTTCCCAAAGTCCCCGAGGGAGGAGAAGGGATCAGCGCTATTGTAAGTGTTGCTGTGGGTTTGGGAGGCTGGGAAAGCGTTTTGGGAGGCAGCTGGTTGGTGTGGGAAAGGCTTGGAGACTTGCCCACCGGCAGCGCTCTGCAAAGACGCTCTCACCCCACAGGAGGTGGATTCGAGGTGGCTGGAATACCAGACCCGCCTGGAGTCCCTCATCTCATGGATCAAGCAGCACACGATACTCATGTCAGACAAATCCTTCCCCCAGAACCCTGTAGAGCTAAAGGTAGGTCCTGGGCAAGGCCCATCCTCAGTGTCCTGTGTGCTCAGTGCCGAGGGAGGGGTGGTGGCGTTCCCCAGGGTGGTTCCTGATGAGCCTCTCTCATCCCAGGCACTTTATAACCAGTACATACACTTCAAAGAAACCGAAATCCCAGCAAAGGAGCAGGAGAAAGGAAGGATAGAGGAGCTCTACAAACTATTAGAGGTAAGGATCATCTGCCTGGAGGCTTGTGGGTGGGAGTGTTGTGCTTTTACCAAGACTTAAGTGTGCTCAGTTCGGGTTTGTTTTGGAATGGAGAAGAGGGAATAGCCCTCAGGGTTAATGATGTAGCGAGCAGCAAACTGTGGGAGCAGAGGCAGAGCTGGTGCCTTATAAAGCCCTTTCCTTGCTGTAATCCCTAACCATCTCAAGGAAGAGGTGGGAAATGCCAATCTGTTGATGTTTTCCCCAGGTATGGATTGAATTTGGACGTATCAAGTTGCCCCAGGGCTACCACCCCAACGATGTGGAGGAGGAGTGGGGCAAGCTCATCATAGAGATGCTGGAGCGTGAGAAGCTGCTGCGGCCGGCGGTGGAGAGGTTGGTGCTGTGGCTGTGGAAGGGATGTCTCCTGCTCCCCTGCCCAGAGGGACATCCCAAGCCTCTGCCTCATCTCCCTCTGTCATTCCAGGCTGGAATTGCTGCTACAAATCGCTAACAAAATCCAGAATGGTGCTCTGAGCTGTGAAGAAAAACTCACTCTGGCGAAGAACACACTACAGGCTGTGAGTGGGGGGTGGTGTTTCCCCTTCCTAATTTTATTTACTTCTTTGTTTTTCTACTCTTCTTTTGTACCTTTCTCTTCCCCTCTCTTCTGCCTGGGGTGGTGGATTTCCCTAGGCAATGTTCCTTTTTCTTCTGCCCTTGAGCCTGTCCCAGAGGGGCTAAAGTGGGAGTGGTGGGTACCTGGTGAACTGTGGTTGTTGTGGAGGATTTTGGGGGGCAGGGTGGCCAGGGAATGGTCTTGCCTTCTGGGGATGGAACTGTTGAGGCTGGACATCTGCAGAGGTGCTTGTGTGGAGGAGAACAGCACTTCTGGGAAAGCTTGTTTTATAATGAAGCTTAAAACCCCCAAAATGTGTTTTATTTGCCTAAAGGACTGGCAGAAAGGACTTGGTGGCAGACCCTGGGCAGGGAGGAGGTTTCTGAAGAGGGCTTTTTTGTTCTGGGAGAAAGAGACGTTGGTTGAAAGGGTTGGGAGCTAAAAATGGTGATCCCATCTATCCCTAGAAGCTTTCAGTTCATCTGCAGCAGTTTTTCTAAGGGGGTGTCCTGGGTGGGGTGTGAGGGATGAATTCACATTCTGCTCAACTTAATCCTGTGGATCAGAAGGTTTTTTCAGCCTCAAAGCTGATGCTGGGCTGCTGTTGTGTTCTCCCTGCCTCTCCTGGGCTGAGGGGACCCAGCCCTCAGTGTCCTCTCTCCTGGTGCAGGATGCTGCTCACCTGGAGTCAGGCCAGCCGGTGCAGTACGAATCCGACGTGGTCGTGTACCTGCAGGAGTGCGAGGGGCTCATCCGCCAGCTCCAGGTGGATGTGCAGATCCTTCGGGATGAGAACTACTACCAGCTGGAGGAGCTGGTGTTCAGGTGAGAGGGACTGTGTCCAGGATGGAGAAGCATAGCCAGGGGCTGCCCAGGGCTCCTCTGCTCAGTTCTGGGGAGGGAGGGAGCATTTATGTGTGTCTCATTCCCCATTCCTTGCCTGCTCCCCCAGGATCATGCGGCTGCAAGACGAGCTGGTGACGCTGAGGTTGGAATGCACCAACCTGTACAGGAAAGGCCACTTCTCCACCCTGGAGCTGGTGCCCACGTCCACGCTGAGCACCACACACTTGAAGGGCGAGTCCCTGATGAAAGGGCTCCACACTTCATCGGCCTCCTGGTTCAGGAAGCCCATGACCAGGGCAGAGCTGGTGGCCATCTCCTCGTCTGAAGATGAAGGCAGCCTGCGGTTCGTGTACGAGCTGCTGGCCTGGGTGGAGGAGATGCAGGTGAGTGCTGGGCCAAATCTCCTGCCTCTGCTCACGCTGATGTGGGAAGGCAGGAAGCTGCTCTGGGTGTTTTTCCTGCCTTTATCTATGGATGATTGCCTTGGTGGTTCAGCATTTCTGGAGAGCTCTTTCATCTTGAGATGGGTTTTCTCTCTTGTGGTCCTGCTGATCTGTGGGTACCAGGGGAGCCTTTCAAAGCTGGAAGGAAATCTGTATTGATGCAGTCAGTTGGTCTTATGTGGGTGGGTGGTCTTGTGTAGGCAGTCCCAGAAGTCATTCAATGTTGGAACACTGGCTTAGGATCTTCTACCAGGGCTGGGTGCTGTTTGTTCCCTCTGAAGTGACTTGGGAGGTTTCCTTGCCCTCGTGTCCTTTTGGGATGAGCTTCTGCAGATGAGAAACACTGACTTGAGCCTCTTGGCCCGTTTCAGATGAGACTGGAGCGGGCAGAGTGGGGGACCGACCTTCCGAGTGTGGAATCCCAGCTGGAGACCCAGCGGCACATCCACACCAGCGTGGAGGACCTGGGCTCCAGCGTGAAGGAGGCCAGGATGTATGAGGTATGGCAGGGGCTGGGTGACACAGTGCATGGCATGATGTGTGCAGGGGGGTGAGGGCATCGGGGTCAGCTCTGGTGGGTGAAGGTGCCTGGGACAGAGATGTTTTTTTAAGGGTGGAGCTTCTGAATTGACACAGTGCAAGAGGCTGCTGCCCTGAGCCAGCCTCATCACCTCCTCTTCCTCACACAGAGCTGGGGGAGAAAGATGTAGGGATGGGGTTTCAAGTGATGCCATCCTGTGTTGGGTAACAGGAGCATTTTTTTGTCCTTCAGGGTAAAATGTCTCCGAATTTCCGCGCGAGCTACACGGAGACGCTTGGCAAGCTGGAGACGCAGTACTGCAAGCTGATGGTGAGTGGGCTTCTAGAACTACCCCAGCTGGGCTCCATCCCTGCTGTCCTGCTCCTGAGCATCCCTGTTCCAAGGCTGGGGAGGGGGGGAAGGACACCCATTGCCTTCAGAGCAGGGAAGGGGAATGATCCTTTCCTTGTGTCCAGGAAACCTCGAGCTTCCGGCTGAGGCACCTCCAGAGCTTGCACGGGTTTGTGTCTCGGGCCACAGCCGAGCTGATCTGGCTGAACGAGAAGGAGGAGGAAGAACTGGCCTATGACTGGAGCGACAACAACCCCAACATTGCAGCCAAGAAGAACTACTTTTCAGTGAGTGGGATGGTGGGGTGGGCGGGGGTGCTCTCCTGGTTGTGCTGTTGCTGCTTTTGATCCGCTGTGGGACCTTCAGCTCCCAACAGACCTGAATTCCCCAGGGGCTGGATGCTCCCTCCCGAGTCACTGAGCTTGTAGCTCCTGAGTGGAGCTGATAAAAGTTCTCCCCAGAGTAGAAAGTGCAAAAAAAAGCATGTGTTCAACTGAATTTCAATCAAAAAGGCATCAAAAGATGTATTTTTAGCACTGTTTGGAATTGAAGGCATATTTAACTAGTGGAGGGGAAGTAAAGTCTGAGCTAAGGAGGAAAATTGATTCCTCTTTAAAGCAGTGTAAATAAATTCCCATCTTTCCACAATCACACTGTCTGGAGCTAAAGAGGTCCCCGGGCAGGTTTCCAGCATCTGTGTTACATCTGCCCTGTGTGTTTGGCACACGGGAGGCATTCCCGGTGGGAATGGGCCATGGTGCTCCCACAAGCTGTGCTGGATTCCCTGGGATGCTCTGGTATTCCCTGCAGCTCTTCCACGCTGTGTTGGTTTGGGCACGTGGTCTGAGTGAGGTCGACCCCCATAGGTGAGATTTGGACTTTGCTTGTGTCCTTCATGCAGGAGCTGATGGCGGAGCTGGAAGAGAAGCAGGACATCTTCCGCTCCCTCCAAGACACGGCCGAGCTGCTGTCCCTGGAGAACCACCCAGCCAAGCAAACTGTAGAGGTGAGCAGGCACCTGGAAGGGCTGGGAGATTCCTGAGAACCAGCTCATGTGGGATTGGAAGACTTGCTGTCCCACCCCACAGTGCCTGATAAAGTGTTTTGGGGTGGCAGAACATCAGTGCAGCAATAGAGCTGTTTTATTTTGGGAAGTGCAATGAGAAGCTCAAGGCCGTTCCCAGATAATCCCCACCTCGAGTTAAGACACAAAAATGCTTGCACAGAGCATGAGCCTTTCCTGCAGTGAGGTGATACAGGCAGTGGCCTTGGCTGTCCTGGAGTCATTCAGGCTTCCAGGGATGCTGTGGTGGTGAAGCAAAGGGCTGCAGGGACCTGTTTCTCCTGGGGATTTCTCTCTGGGTTGGGAGAAAACGAACCCGTGCATCCCACAGCCCCTGGAATCGTGTGGATGTGTGGGACACCGAGATGTTGGTGGTCCAGGGCCTGCCATCTCCTGCTCTTCCTGCCTGTGTCCAAACCCTCCTTGCTCATTTATGCCCCTCCTGCCCGTGTCCTTCCCGTGACCCTCCTGGCTGTCAGTGCTCCTTATCCATCGCCGTTTTCCGCGTCTTTCCCAGGCGTACAGCGCGGCCGTGCAGACTCAGTGGCAGTGGATCAAGCAGCTCTGCCTGTGCGTGGAGCAGCACGTGAAGGAGAACGCTGCCTATTTTCAGGTATTTGGGAGGGGCAGCCCAAATTCCCGTGGTCACCCCCCCTGCTGAATCCCACTGCGTGAGCTTCCTGTCCTGCTGTTCTCTCTGGGGCAGAGGGAAGGAGGATTTGGGGCGCTCAGGGTTTCTCCTGAATATCTCTTAGCTGCCCTCTGGGGGTAAAAAAAAGGATCAGCTTCCCTGTGGTGCAGGTTTCTGTGACCCTTTTGCCTTCGCAGTTCTTCAGCGACGCCCGGGAGTCGGAGACGTACCTGCGGAACCTGCAGGACTCCATCAAAAGGAAGTATTCTTGCGACCATAACACGAGCCTGACGCGGCTGGAGGACCTGCTGCAGGACTCCATGGTGGGTTCTCCAGCATCCCACCACCCTGGGATGGCTCCTGGTCCAGCAGCACTGTGTTTGGGGCACCTCTTGCTTCCCAGGGAAAGCTGGGCTCTCTCTTCCCACGGTTTGATGTAACGTGGTTTGTTTTTTCCACCTTGGTCAACGTTCTGCTCTTCCTTGGAGCGGCAGCACGTGTTTGTACGTGGCTGTGGGGTGCAGCTGTGGGTGACCCCAGCTGTGTGGTGGCTGGATCTTGGTCACTGCCATGTAGAGGCACCATCCAGCCTCTCCGTGTCCTGAGGGTGCAGAGCAGGTTCCCTGTGCTCCCTGTGCGAGCTCACGGCCCGACCTCTGAGCTGGTTCTGCCCCATCCATGCCCACCGTGCCACCCTGGTTGAGTTCTGCTGACAAAGCCTGCGGGATGCTCCTGGTTCTGCTTTGGAGCTGGTGGGATGTGGAGAAATTCCTGCTCTTTATCCAGCCCAAATCCTGCGTTAATCCATCGCGCTGCTGGGGGGAGAGCCAGGGCAGCCTGGCTGTGCCAGGGCTTGATCTCTGAACACGTGGCCTGGCTTAGCTGTGGCACAGCAGAGAGCAGAGGCCAGGCCACTGCTCTGTCATCTTCTTGTCTGAATTGGCCTGAAAAAAAACGACCTAAAAACAAACCTCAAGGAGCAAAGCAATCAGCTGGCGTTTGAAACCAGGGTCAGGGGAGGATTTGGGCTGTGGGTTAAATGCTGAGCTGCTGGTTGAAGGGCCAGGAGGTGACATGTGAGTGGTGTGGAGGCAGGAATCACTTGGACTTTGCTCTTAGTGCGCACCAGTGATCCCCAGTGTGTCCCCAGTGACACTGGGATGCCGTTACTGGGTGTTTGTGATGGGGCCATCAGCACTGTCTTCTCTCCTGGAGGCCTGGGGGCTCCCCTATCCTCTCTGCCACGGTCTCAGGGTTGTCCTGGTCTGTCCTCCAGCACTGCCAGAACATGGAGCAGCCAGCCTGGCTGCTGGGGTGTGTGTCTGGGAGCCCTGAAACACCAGGAATCTGGGCAGGTGCTGTCTGGGGTGGGAGAGGCTGTTGTGGGCAGCTGGAGAACGGCCGTGATCTCAGGACTGGGGCAGCTGCCCTGAGCTCAGCTTTATTACTCTTTCTTACCTAATAAGTTAAAGTTGTATTTCTTCCAATCATGCTCCCTGGGACAGGCACAGGTAGTTTATTTAATCATTTATTCTTTTCTTTTTCTTTTTTTTTTTCCTTTTTTTTTTTTTTTTCTTTTTTAACCATTAAATTATCCTCCACTGTCGTCAGCACACTAACCAACCCCAGAGTACCGAGCATGAGGGAGGACATTTTCTGGGACCCTTTCTAAACCTTGGCAGCCAGAACGGGCTGAGCTGTCACTAATCACACGAGCTGCCGGTGCCGTGATCCGCACACGTCTCCGCCGCCGCCGGGGGCTGTTCCAGGGGAGCTTTGCCACCAATCCCCTGGGTTTTCCCATCACCAAACCCAGCAGGGGTTTGTAGGAATCAATTATGCAGCGTTTTCCTCCGACCGGCGGATTTCTCCCCAAAGCCAGAGGAGGCCTGTGCGGTCACTCCACCACTCCAGCCCCTTCTCCTGAGATGTTTTATCCACCTAATTCATCGTATCCCATTCCAGCCATTGGTTTCAACATGCCCTCATCCTTTGCTTCCATGGTCTCTCCTCCAGACAACTAAATGTCTCTGGCTTTGGGCTGGAGCTTGTCCTGCTCTCGGCCCCTCACACCTCCTGGGACTTTAATTTTGGTGTATGTTATGTTCTCTATTTTCGCCCTTTTGAAAGAAAACATTTTCTTGTCCAATCAGCCAAAGAGCCAGAGGTGTGCATGTGGCTTTGCAGGGCAGTGGGAGTAGTAGTGGAGAGGTCCCACCCCGTTCTTCCTTCCATCCCATCTGACCCCTCTTCCCATCCCGTCAGGGCAGCAGGATCCTCCTGATGTTTGTTCAGCCCTTTCAGGCCAGCGTTGGGGTGGGGGGTCCTGAATTGCCTGGGAGAGAGAGAGAGACCTCCCCTCCTCAGCCTCGAACAACCTGTCCATCGTCCTTCTTTCTGCCAGGATGAGAAGGAGCAGCTCATTCAGTCCAAGAGCTCCGTCGCCAGCCTGGTGGGACGATCCAAAACCATCGTCCAGCTCCGGCCCCGGAACCCGGAGCACGTTGTGAAGAGCACGATCCCCATCAAGGCTGTCTGTGACTACCGGCAGATCGAGGTGAGGGCTCAGAGGGTACCAGCAGAACTTGCAAAAGGAAGGCAGGGACGAGGCAGGGGAGCGACACCAGTGACGGTTTAGAATGAGCTCCACAGTGTCTTGTCAATGGGAAGCAGGAACAGAGTGGGAAGACAGAAGGAGGGAAATAGCACTGCTGTTTTTCCTGGAGCGCATTTCCAGGTCTCAGATTTATTCTGGGCAGGAGCTGAAGTCCTTTCCCCCCAAGGAGGATGGGCTTCATCGGCCTCAGCCAAACAAGCACGTGGGTGGCAGCCAGCTCAGTTTAACTTCCTTGTCCCTTCCTCTCCAGGCACGAGCGTGCTGCACTGCTTGGCACTATTCCAGGCTTTTGCTTGATTAAAATATATCAATCCGTGTATTTTTGGGAGCTGGCTCACCCCCAGGAGGGAGGGTGGCAGTGGGGGCAGGCGTGTGTGGCTCTGCTGCTGGTTTCTGATGGGCTGGTGGTGTCGGTGCTGCCGCAGATCACGATCTGCAGGAACGACGAGTGTGTCCTGGAGGACAATTCCCAGAGGACCAAGTGGAAGGTGATCAGCCCCACAGGGAACGAGGCCATGGTGCCTTCTGTCTGCTTCCTGATCCCCCCACCCAACAAAGAGGCCATCGAGATGGCCAACAGGTACTTTGGTGGGCTCCACCACGGTGGAGTCATGGAGATGGGATGGTGGGGTGGGAATGGGAAAGAAGCTGGGGTGGAGGAACAGGAGTGGGTGTCACTGCTGATCTGTGGCAAGGAATGGAATCCCTCGTTGTTCTAGAGCTGTAAATTCCCCAGCACTGCTATAGCAGCTTGCAAAAGAGAAGATGACAATTCAGGAGGAGGGATCCCCCCAGGGATCTCTGGCACTGACCAGCAGGAGCATCACTCCTGATGTGCTGACAGACTGGGATCACTGGACTGATGGGCTGGCAGGGAGGGCTGGAGGATTAACGGGGTCAGGGAAGATCCAGGGCTGATGGATCTGCTCCTTCCCCTTGCAGGGTAGAACAGTTGTACCAGAAAGTGATGGCTCTCTGGCACCAGCTGCACATGAACACAAAGAGCCTCATCTCCTGGAACTACCTGCGGAAGGACATAGCCCTGGTGCAAAGCTTCAGCGTGGAAAAGGTAAGGAGGAATTTCCCATGCTCAGCTCTGGGGTTGTGTTGCTCCTCTCCAGGCTCCTTCGTGTGGCAGAGGAGAGGGGGAAGACCAGAGTGCAAGACTGGAGAAATCAAGGGTTTTTTACACCTTGAGCAGTGGGAAAACCTGAGCTTGGGGGTGCTGTGCAAAAGGGTTGCAGTTTTTCCCAGCAAGAAAGGCATCAGTTTGCTGCTGAGCTGAATAAAAGATGATAGATTGTGGATTGAGGGTTTCATTAGGCAGTGAGTGCAGCTGTGAGGAGGCACGAGGCTGATGTTGAGGGTTTGCCTTTTCTCCTCTGGAAATACTCACTTGGCAAACGAAGGTGGTTCAGGTGGGGAGGGTGGCTGCAGGTGATGTGTGCAGGAAGTTGTTCCTGACGTTTGGATGTGCTGCTTTTCCACTCACAGCTCAGATCCTTGGCTCAAGGGGAGTGCCAGCAAGCCCTGAAGAGCCTCCAGGCACACTACGAGGATTTCCTGCAGGACAGCCGGGACTCAGAGCTCTTCTCGGTGTCGGACCGGCTGCGCCTGGAGGAGGAAGTGGAGTCTTCCAAGGAACACATCCGGCAGCTGCTGGAGTCCATGGAGAACGGTGAGCTTCAAAGGGCTGATGGTTTAACCAGGAGCTGTGGGAACTCATAAACAAAGGATTTATGGGATGGCTCCATGTTCTTCTTTTCCCGAGCTGACTGGCTGATGGCGTGAGCAGCTGCCCTCCTTATTTCTCCATCCATCCATCCAAGTGTTTGTCCCTTGTTCAGCAATATTCCTGCATAGAAGTCTTGGCTTTGCAGCTTCAACTTAACTGCTGAGTCCTCTTACCCTACTGTTGTTGGTGATGGGTTTAGTCATCAGGATGCATTCCGAGCAAGGGCTTCTTCCTGAGTTTAGTCATACATGGTGGTGGCACTTGTGACACTGTGAGTCCCCATTAGGACTGAGAACTCCAGCTTTGTCACATGAGTTTCCCTGTGACTGGACTCATTCTCAGATGTATTTGAATGAGATGATTTAAATAACTTGTCTTCCATCTGAGCAGAGATCCCGGTGTCAGTGCAATGCCGTGCTCAGCTCCGAGGCTTCCGGCAGGCCCCGCTTGGGACAGATCCGGGCCGGGGGTGTTTGAGCTGCTGTTTTGTTTGCCTCTGACTTGCAGAAGACAAGGATGAGACCGTTGCCAGGACGTACCTCTCCGAGCTCAAGAATATCCGCCTGCGCCTGGAGGAGTGTGAGCAGAGGCTTGTGAGCCGAATCCAGTCCCCGAGCAGCGCCCGAGCAGATGGCGACACGATCCAGGAAAACACCATCCGCATTGCAGAGCAGGAGGTCAGGCCTGCAGCTGGGAGACGAGCAGGGGAGGGAGGTGGTGGACACTGGTCCAAAAATAGCTGTAGCTTCTCTGGAGTGAACGTGTGGGTGATGGGTGCGTGAACGTGCGGGGTTTGAGGGGATCTTGCTGCGCAGAAGGCAGCAGGAAACCTCAGCGGGTGGGCTGCCTGCTTCATTTCCTACCGCCTCCTTTGCCAAGGGCAATCCTGCTTTTTCCTCTGCCTGTTTGGGCTCTCCTTTCACGTCCTCTCCCTCCCTCCCTCCCTCAGCGCATGCAGGAGGATCTGCAGCGGCTGCAGTCGGACCTGCGGTTTGTGTCCGAGAGATGCTACAGCTTCCTCGACAGGGCGCCCACGGGGCCCAGCACCCCCCTCCTGCGTGCAGAGCTGGACTTGGTGGTGAACAAGATGGACCAGACACATGGGCTGTCTTCCATCTACCTGGAAAAGTGAGTCAGGATGTTCTTCTGTTCCCAAATACCTTTTTGAACCTGCCCAATTCACTAAAGACCCTTCTTCTGTCCCTCTAAGACACCTTGTGCTGGACCGTAACCAGACTCCATCCCTCCATGGCAGAAAGTGCCAAACAGCCTCATGGTGAAGATCTCTGCCAAATTTTGGGGGTCATTGTGCTGCCTCTGTTTGATTTGCCAGGTTGAAGACGGTTGACATTATTATCCGGAACACCCAAGGAGCAGAATCCCTGGTGAAAGGATACGAGGTGAAGCTGAGCCAGGAGGAGGCAGTTCCTGCTGACCTGGCGGCCATTCAGTCTCACAGGACAGCGTTACAGGTTGGTGCTCTTGGTTTGTCAAGCAGGGTCCTTCCCTTTCTCTCCTGAATTTAGGCTGTGTGTCGTTTTTCTTGCCTCGATGTAGCTGGGAGGATTTTGTGCTTCTTATGTGGTCCCTTATTGTTTTGTAAAGGTAAAGAAACTGCTGTGGCTTTCTTGTAGGGGAAATGCTGGCATACTTGAGCATCTTGGCAGCTACATGTCCTGTTGCTGTAGCACAGGGGCTGAACCAATCTGACTTGGGAACATGGTCCCCTTCGTTTTACACTTCCTATAACCTCCCAGTTCTTTTCACATTAAGGAGAGTGGGAAAATAAACCCATTAACCCCTTCTCAGGCTTCTCAGCCCCCGGCAGGAGGACATCTCTGACCTAATGTCCCCATCTGCTTTCGGTGGTGAACGGGGGCTGACTCTTGCTGGTTTTGCAGCAATGGCTCGGGGAAGTGAAGGACAAGGGCTCTGTCTTCTCCACGCTGGAGGAGGAGATGGCGAAGGCGAAGGCGGTGGGAGAGCAGCTGTACCGGCTGAGGCAGGAGCGCAACATCGACCTGGAGCGCTACCAGGAGAAGGGGAGCCAGCTGTGGGATCGCTGGCAGCGGGTCTGCGCCCAGATTGAGACCCGGTGAGGAACCTCCTGCCTCCCCCCTCAGATTTTTTTTCATGCCTCAGCTGAGAGCTGGGGCCTGGCTTGTCAGCGGGGATGTTCTTCCAGATGGGGTTCCCACTGGTGGCTGGGACATCCCTGGCATTTCACCTTCCTCTTACTTGTCGTGGTTCTCCTCTCAGCCACACGGAGCTGGAGAGCATCCAGGAGGTGCTGAGTGATTACCGGCAGTGCCACAGTGCCCTGATCCACTGGATCGAGGAGATCACGGTCCAGCAGGAGCTGATGAAGCCCGGGCAGGCGGAGGACAGCCGAGTGCTGTCGGAGCAGCTCAGCCAGCAAACGGTGAGGAAGGACCTCGTGATGTCTCAGCACGGCTGCTGCCCTGACAGTGTCACTTCTTTTCATCTGTGAGCTTGAAAATATGAAACACAGCAGGGAAGAGGCTGCAGGCGTGAGCTGGGTGTCTGGGAAGTGGAGAAGCTCAGCTTGAGGTGAAGATGAGGTCTTGCATGAAAAAATTGAAGAACACGAAGACTTTACCCAAAAGGGGAGGGATGGGAGCCAGAATTCAGCTCACCCTGCCATGGCAGCTGTCATAGAATCATAGAATGGTTTGGGAAGGGATCTCAAAGACTATCTAGTTCCAACCACCTTCCATGGGCAGGGGCACCTTCCACTAGACCAGGTTGCTCCAGCCTGGCCTTTAACACTTCCAGGGATAGGGCAGCCACAGGCAATGACTCAGACAACTTGTCCTGACAACCCCTTTTTGTTTTGAATTTTACTGAAGGCTTTGGCTGCAGAAATTGAGAAGAATCAAGCCAAGCTGGACCAGTGTCAGAAGTTCTCCCAGCAATACTCGGCCGCCGTCAAGGTACAGTTCCCCTCCTGCCCCCGGGGTAGGACTGGCTGGGCAGAAAAGGGCCGTGGCACAGTCTGTGTCTCTCATGCTCCACATCTCCCCGCCCCTGGCTGCGTTTTCAGGACTATGAGCTGCAGCTGATGACGTACAGGGCCTTCGTGGAGTCGCAGCAGAAGTCTCCCATGAAGCGCCGGCGCATGCTCTCGTCCTCGGATGCCATCACGCAGGAGGTAGGAGCACAGCCACCCACCCAACCTCAGCAGGGAGAAACTGTGCGTGTGTTGGGGGGGTCCTTCGACGCCGAGCAAACCTACGAGCAGTCCCTGTGAAATGAGCTCCTTCTGCTGAACTCTCTTGTGTAAACAAAGTTTCCACCCTCGCTGTTTTTTCCAATAGCCACAGGGGATGGCTTAGTGCTCTAAGCACCAGGTATGACATACGTAGACTCCTGGGAACCCCTGGGAACCCCTGGGTCAAATCCAGCGGGGTCGGCTCAGCCCTTCAGCCTTGTGAGGTAAATAACCAGAGCACCCATGCAGCGTTACTGTGTGTGGATCTTGGGGATGAGACCTTTAGGGCCCCGAGGTCCTGTCTGCTCTGTGTGGATATTAAAGATCCCGGTAGCCCTCTGTCAGAGTTGAGCATCCGCCCCAGTGTCCGTGACCGGAGTCTCCCCTCGCTCCAGTGTCGTGCAGCATGGCATGTGTGGCCACAACCCTCCCCCATCAGACTTGCTGCATTCCATCGATGCCATTCCGGGTCTGCCAGGTGCCTTGGGGGGTTTCCCAAGCCAGAGGTGCCTCATCCATGTCACGTAACCCTGAATTCCATCGTTCGGGATCCGCCAGCGGGACTGATGCACCCCCATTTCCCCCCCTCTCTGTCCCTTGGCAGTTCATGGATTTGAGGACTCGCTACACGGCCCTGGTGACGCTGACCACGCAGCACGTGAAGTACATCAGCGATGCGCTGCGGCGGCTGGAGGAGGAGGAGGTGAGGGTGTGGAGCGGAGCTGAGCTCTGTCCTGAGCGTGCAGGGTCGTTCCCTCCACCCCTAAGGATGCTGCTCCCTGTTGAGGTTACACCTCTCCCTCTTTGGGAGATGCCCTTTGACGTGGTTGTCTTCCTCCCTCCTCATTTTGCAGAAAGTGGTGGAGGAGGAAAAGCAGGAGCATGTGGACAAGGTGAAGGAACTCCTGGGCTGGGCCCTGGGCTTGAAGCAGAGTGTGCAAGGCAGGATGGCTGCTGCTGGGAGCAGAGAGCTGGGTGACATCGAGAAATCCATCTCAGAGCAGCAGGTAAAGCACAAGTGACCATCAGTCACTGAGGTTTAACTTCTGCTCTTTTCCCACAGCTGGATCAAGCTTCTTTCCCTCTACTTTTTTTCCAGGCCCTGAACGAGGAGCTGACTGCAAAGAAGGAGCAGGTCTCTGAGGCCATCAAAACTTCCCAAATCTTCCTGGCAAAACACAGCCACAAGTGAGTGTGACCCAAGGAGGGGACAGGCACAGGGAGCAGAGGGGTGGGAGATGAGATTCCTTAGAGCTGGCACTGGTGGGCTGGTGCTCCTGGGGTCCAGTGACTGACTCCAGTTGAAAACAATGATGAGCTGCATGTAACAGTTGTCTTGTTTCTTATCTGCAATGAAAACTATGAAATGTGCAACCCATTTATGTTGTGGAGCAATATTAATCCTCTTTAGTAGTGATCCAGCCCCCATATATTTTGGGATTTGATTGCTACAATGCAGGTCAACCTGTGCTCAGGTATCCTTACAGGTTTTAGCTGGGCTGGGAAGGAGTAGGACAGTGGGAAGAGGGGACTCATGGTGGATTTGGCTTTTTCCTTCCCCAGAAGAAGGTGGTGATTCTTTGGAGGTGGTTTGTGCAGTATCCTGAGAGGTTTCCCCTTCTCCTTTCAGGCTTTCCCAACCGGAAAAGGAACAGATTTCTGCTCAGATTGGTGCCCTGAAGGAGACCTACCAGGGGCTTTGCAGCAATTCCTCGGAGCAGCTCCAGCAGCTGCAGAGCCAGCTGGCTCAGGAGACAGAGCACAAGGTACTGCTCCCATTTCGGTGCCGTGGCTGCACAGACACGATTCACTCCTCAGGAGGTGCAAAAGGTTTCACTTCATTGTGTGTCTCATGGCCACTGGCCACTCATGGCCCATCACCTCTCTTACTTGCATGTGGTTGCCCTCCCTTCTCTTCCATCCATGGTCACTCAAAGCATCCAGGCTGGTGGTCCCTGGAGGCCAAGCAGGAGCTGTTTTCCTGCTGCCTTCCAGGTCAGAGGGAGAGTTATCCCTTGGTTTTCATCAGAGCTCTGCCCTCTGTGCGAGGGTTGGCTCGTTCATGCTTGGTGAGCAGGGATGTAGATGGAATTCTGTCCTGCTAATGGTCCCCTTGGGAAATCTGTGAGGAAAATCCCAGAGGAATGTCCTCTCAGGCTCCATCTCACAGGCTGCCTGCCAGCAGGGGATGCAGGAAGGTGGGATTCGTGTGGCCTCATGGATCTCGGGCTCTGGCAAAGGGTTTGTCTCAGCGGTGGCTGAACCAAGTTGCTCTTCCCAGTGGAAGGCCACTGCATTGTCCAGCCCCTCAGCTGAGCTGGGAGACCTTCCCAACCCATTCCCTGTTCACACCCACCAGCGCTCCCATCAGTCCCCGTCCTTGTTCCGCTGGGTAGGGAGGGCTGGCAGCGCATCCCTATTGCCTCTGTTACGAGCTGTCATTCACAGATATCCGTGTGCGTGCTCTCTAAGTGTATATACATGTGTCAATGGATATATTTGTGTGTTTGCTTGCTGGCTCCCTGTACCCTGAAGCAACGGCCTGCTCAGATCTGGCCACGTGACGCAGGTTTTGGCCGCCGGGTCCGTGAGTGAAGCCCTGTTCGAGCTGCCCATGAGGAGAGGGTGTCAGGGCTGCCTGTTTGAGATCTGCCTGTCCAGCTTTCACCTAAGTACAGAGTGTTTTGCTCCAAACTGGACTTTACAGCATCATTCCAGGTGTCTCAGTGCTTTTACTGCAAGCCCTTTAGCCCTGGTGCTGGCAGCAGAAGGGTGAGCGAGTCGGCTCGTTATTCGCTGCTAAGCCATCACAGATTTGGTGCAGCCTGCCCGTGGAAAGGATGCATTTTCCTTTCCCTTCTTTCCTGCCTCTTGGGCAGGAAAATTATTTTAGAGCAAAAGCCTCCTCCGGGGCTTTGTCGGGCTGTTTTGGTACAGCATGAGGCTGCTTTGGGGCTGGAACAGTTTTCACTCACGCTCTCGATAAAGCCCAGGAAAGGAAACAAGAGATGGCAGTGGGGCTTCACCTTAGTTCCCCGTCTAGAAAACGATCCCTGCGGCTCTCGTGCGGAGCCGTTGCTTCACTGTAGAGGGAGCATGAAGAACTCTTTAACATTTGCTTGCTGGAAACATCCAACTGTCAGAAAGAAGTTATGAAAGGCCAGAAATGCCGAGCAGAACGCGCTAAATTGAGCATGATGTGTCCCTGTACAGTTTGTGTTTCATGTCAACTGTTTTTTGAGATTAACTGACATCCTTGCTTACAAGTTTAACTAACCCTCCGGGATTTAAACAAACAAAACACACAAAGGGAAAGAGGAAGACCTGTGTGTGGGGTTCTTTTTGCAAACAAAACAGTCGCATGCTGGACGCTAACACCAAGCTTTACACTGTGTGTGATACGGCTGAACTGCTCCATAAGGCTCTGTCTTTAACTGCTCAAGGCACACCCTGCAACTCGGTAAGTAAAAGCCTTTTACTCCCCTCCCTCCCATCCACCTCCTTTTTTTATCTTTCTTGTCTTTTCCCTCCTTCCCTCTTCTTCTGTCTTTCCACGGCTTGTTCATCTCTGAATATGCATGTCAGGGTCTGGCGATGGTGATGGAGAGCTTAGGTTGTCCCAGAAGGTTCCCCCTTCTCCCCACAGCAGGGTGTTGGGATCCTGATTCCCTCCTCACTATCCCCACAAAAATCCTTTAGTGCTTGGGCCAACCTTGGGCCCAACCAGTGGGACCGGAAGAAACCCAAACATCCAAAGAGCATTTGGATGAAGATACTCTTCATCATCTAAATTATTACCCTCCCTGTGGGGACAGCAGCAAGTAAAGGCCCTCCAAAACACCACAGCAGATGGTGTGTTCCCAGTCTGTCACTGTGGGACCGTGCTGGGACCTTCAGCTTTTTCCATTTTTCCTTTGGCCCTGTCTGAGGAGCAGCTTCGAGGTGCTGGAGTGGGCAGAGCAGGTGCCATGGCTGTGCTCAGGGAGCTGCCCTGCCACAGGGCTGGGAGCTGCTCCATGGTCTGTGGTGCTCCCTGGCCATCCTGGCACTCGAGATTTGCTTGGGAAGTGCAGGATTGAGAGCATGGCAAGAATCAGCATGTAGGCTGTGCTGGGAGAGGTTCTTACTTACCCCAAAGTGGGCAACTTTGGGGGGTTTTCTTCCCTATGAGTGAACAGTGGTATCTGTGTTGTCTTTACTTTTTAAAAACTGGAGTTGTTGAAGGGCTTTGTTGTGCTTGTTGGTCTCCTTCCCTTTTTTTTCCATGGAGCATTGGGAGCACTTGTTGGTTTTGGCGCTTGCCGCTTTGCTGCGCTACTGCTGGTGGATATTGGAAGCATCTTGGTGCTGCCCTGGTGATGGACTAGATGAGCATTAAAACTTGCTGGCCATGTGCAAGCTGGCAAATGCACCATTTTTTGTGCTATGGTGGCTTTAGAGTTGCATTTCAAACACTTTGGGACTCACTTTCTAGCCTGTTTAGGGATTTTAAGCTTTTTTTTTTTTTTTTTTTTTTTTGAAATTGAGGCCTCCCTAGAACTCATGCAATGAGTTCTGGAAATGCTCGATTTTGATTTAATTCCTTTCCTTCTCTTTCTGTTCTAGGGCAGCGAAGCAGTGGCAGGAGTGATCGATCTTGGCACAGTAGAAATATTCCCTGTCTTTGGTGCTATGCAGAGAGGTCTGATAGATCAGGACACGGGCCTCGTCCTCCTGGAGGCCCAGGTTATCACATCTGACTTAGTCGTTCCAGAGACCAACGAGAAACTCTCCTTGGAGAAAGGTCTGGCAAGGCACATCATCGATGTCAGGACATTCCAGGTGCTGCAGGAATTGAAGGATGCTCTCCACCAGGTGGAAGAAGTCGGACGTGAAGGGAGGCAGCTCCTACCCGTCGTCGCTGCGATGGAAGAGGGGAGGATCAGTGAGAGCACTGGGCTAAAGATTCTTGAGGCTGAGCTCGTCACTGGGGGCTTTAAATTCCATCAGGGCAGGATCAGCATGGAGACAGCGGTGCAGGAGAAACTCCTTACCCCCCAGCTTTATTCCAGACTTCTGTCTCACCTGGAAAGTGGCAAGGATTTGATTGACCCCAACACTGCTGAGAAAATCAGTCTGGCAGAGCTCATGGATCGATGCATTGTCCACCAAGAGACTGGGCTGAGGCTGCTCCCAGTGAAGCAGCTGGCGGGGGGGATGGTGAGCTTGAAATCAGGCAGAGAGGTCAGCATCTTCCGGGCAGTCCAGGAGGGGCTGATAGACCAGCAGGTGACAGCCAGGTTGCTGGAAGCCCACCTCTTTGCTGGTGGCATCGTTGACCCCAGGACAGGGCACAGGCTGACTGTGGATGAGGCTGTGAGACATAATCTAATCGACCAGGATTTGGCTTGCACGCTTCTCATCCGGCAGCTTCAGACGGGTGGGATCATCGACACTGTCACGGGAGAGAGGCTGACCATTGATGAAGCTGTGAGGAAGGACTTGGTAGCACCAAGGGTTGCACTGGTGGTCCTGGAATCCCTGCGGTCCTTCAGGGGGCTCCTGTGGCCAGAGATGGGGGAGATCATCTCGGTTACAGATGCTTTGGAGCAAGGAATCCTGTCCACGGAGCTGGTTCACAGGATTCTCAGCACCAGGCAACTCATTAAGGGTGTTTTTATACCAGAAACCACTGAGGTGTTGTCCTGGCAGAGAGCAGTTGAACAGGGTGTCTTGGAGAGAGATGTGGTGAAGAAGCTGAAGTCAACAGTCATACCTGATGTTGTGGCCAGCATGCAGCTCGCTGGCTCTCCAAGCAGGAGCAGGCACGGCCAGAGCTCTCCTGGAAGGAGTCCCACAGGTCAGGAGGAGCCCAGTGACCCTCTGCTTAAGAGTGACGATGAAAGGCTGATGTTCCACTTGATGACCCACAGCTACATCAACATCCACGATGGCCAGAAGCTGCTCTTGGTGGATGGAGAGCTGAACAATCTCACTAAGGCTCTTATCCAAACCCAAGCAAATGGATCCTGTGCACAGAGTTTGGAAGACAGTGGGAGTTTTGAGGAGACAGAGGCAAAGGCAGCTCTTGAAAGTGAGCCCTGCAATGGTTTGGCTTTGCAGCACCTTGAGCTTCAGTTTGCTCCCTCAAAAGAGGAAAGTGAGAAGATCCAACCACCCAGAACTGCTTTGGAGAATGGGGAGGTGGTGATGGGGCCTGAAAGTCTCCTCATGGAGGATGTAGAAGATGTGCTGTGTGTGGAAGAGCAAGAGCAGATTTATACTGAACAGGTGACCATCAAGAGTGAACCTGATGCTGAATTTGGAGGAGAGCAGGTCATTTCTACAAGCAAGGACAAACATCAGGGAAAATTATTGATGCCAGAACCTCCCAGTGACCTTGACAGTGGTTTCAGAGAAACAGAGGAAGTGATGATTGAGGCAGAAGAAGAGTCCAAGCCGACTGCAGTAGATGGAGTGGAAGGTACTGAAGATCAGAAGAGGCCCTTGGAAAGTGGGTCAGTGGTTGTGAAAAGTGAGATCTGCATAAGAATGGGTGTTTCAGAAAGTAGAGACAGACCAAAAACAGTGGCAGAGATGTCTCAGAGTGTGGAGGAACCTGAACTAGAGGCCGGAGATGTAAGAGAGGTTTATTTACTGAAGGAAAAGGCAGTTGAAAATGGTGTGCTGGGAGGAGAGGAGGTTGTGCTCCCTGAAACTGGAGAGAGAGCGCGAACAGAGAGGCACAGCGAAGACGTGGAAAGTGTGTTGGAAGTGGCAGAAGGAGAGGGGGAAGAAGTATTAGGTGATGAAGGCGTTGATGAAACATCCCTGCCAGCCCCTGTGGAGCAGGAAGCAGGGGACACTTTGGAAATGCTCTTAGCACAGCTCCAAAGCGGGGGCATAATCCACGAGCAGACGGGCAAGGCGCTGCTTCTGAACGAGGCGGTGGCCTGCGGGGTGGTGTCCAGCCACACGGCCGTGAAGCTGATGGAGAGAATGAAGATGTTCACTGGCTTCTTTGACCCTCAAACGTGCGAGTCCTTAACCACTGAGGACGTCATTGAAGAAGGTCTGATGGATGAGAAGCTTCTCCAGAAGGTTCTCGCGTCCGACAAAGCCATAAGTGGCGTTCTTGACCCGGGCAATAACTTCGTCTACTCCGTCAAGGACGCCGCTGCCGTTGGCCTTCTGGACAAGGAAACAGCCATGAGGATCTTGGAAGGGCAAGTGGTTACCGGAGGGGTTGTGGACTTGAAACGTGGCAAAAAAGTGTCGGTCACTTTGGCTTCGAATCTGGGTCTCATAGAGCCAACAAGTCAGAATGAGCTGGTCAAGCTGGAGAAGGCTTCCAAGGGGAAAGGCACTGATGAGGCAACCAGACAGAAGCTCATTAGTTTGCAGGCTGAGACCAGTGGAATTGTGGATCCTAAAACTAGGCGGCCTTTGACTGTTGCAGAGTCTGTTGAAAAAGGGCTCCTGGAAAAGGAAAAAGCTCTTCAGCTCTTGACCAAGCAGGTTGCTGATGGAGGAATCATCCACCATGTGTCTGGAATGAGGCTTTCGGTGGACAGCGCGATGGAACATGGTTTGATTGATCAAGATTTATTTAATGAGCTCAGGAAGGCTGAAGGTGTGTGCCTGCAGGACTATGTCCATCCAGTAACAAAGGAGAAGCTGCCCTTGCCCCAGGCAGTGTCGTTAGGGCTCATTAGTCCGGAATTCCAGAGGAAAGTGCAAGAAATCCAGGCTGGGAGCGGAAGCATTTTCGATCCAGCTTCTGGGCAGAGACTGGCACTGTGTCAAGCAGTGCAGGAGGGCTTGCTGCCCCAGCAGGCGATGGAGAAGGTCCTGTCATCTTCAGGAATGAAAGAGGGAATTGTAGATCCCGAGACCTGCACGATCGTTCCCTACTCGGAGTTCATGAAGAAGTGTAAAATTGACATCGAGTCTGGCCAGAGGTACCTGGAGGTCCATCCCTTCCGTGCCCTCAGGGATGAGGTGACGGGGACCAAGCTGACGTGTGCTGAGGCCGTGAGGCTGGGGAAGGTGGACCCTCTGCCTGCCCTGCGGCTGCTGCAGGCACAGGCAGACACTGGGGGGGTGGTGGAGGGCACTGTCAGCAAGAGGCTGTCCCTGAGAGCTGCCGTGGAGCGAGGGCTGCTGGACGAGGGCATGGCCAAAGTCATCGCCACCAACCAGCTGAGGACTGGGGGGATTGTTGATGCCAGCGGTGGGAAAAGGTTGACTGTAAAGGAAGCTGTTGAAAAGGGACTGATTAGCCCAAAGTTGGCTGCCGGTCTTCAGGATGCGCGGGTACCCGAAGATAAAGATGGTTCTGAGGTCTGCGAGGTGGAAAAACCCCGACTTTCCCAGGAAAAAAAGGAAGACATCATCCTGTCTACCAGATCTGCCACGAGGTTTGATGTTGCTGAGCACAAAGCTCAGCCTGAAGCCCCGAGCTGTGACACAGCTGGAGGTGCAGCCGCTGTCACCGAGACATCCCCCGTAACATGGACAGAAGGGAAGTTAAAACCTCAGGAAGCTTCCAAGGATGGTGTTCATCCCCAAGATGAACATCACCCTCATCCCCAAGCAAAGGCTGAGGTGACTCTGGAACACCCCTCAGGTTTAGGTGCAGCATCTTTCCCTGAAGAGGTGGTGGTGGCAGGGGCTGGGGAAAAAGGGATCACCAAAAGGAGCTCCCAGGTGAGAGCAGCCTGGGGGAAAGAATGGAGGAGAGAAGAAGTGGATGGAGAGACAGGGGAAGTAGAGGGATTGGCCTTGGAGAAGGAGCAGTTGGACATGGAGGTGCTTCACAGGGTGGAGGATGAGGAGAGGAGGAGGAGGAGAGACTCTGTAAGTGCAGAGGGAGCTGTGGCAGGTGCAGAAGGTGCAGTGGTGACTTCTGGGCAAGGAGAGAGAGTGACCAGCATGGTCCAAGTGACACCAGCAGCCCTGAGGAAATCTGTTAGTGTGGGTTCAGGGAAGGAGGAGATGGGTCCAACAGAGTCAGGAGCAGCCCCTGAGGTTGGTGGCCCTGTGGAGCCTGCAGGAGGTGACCTTGTAGGGAAAAAAGCTGTCAAACACACTGAAGGACACACTGAAGGAGAAATGCTGAGGCTAGGTGCAGGAGGTCCAGTTGATCAGGAAAAAACAAGTGAAACTGAGCTCAAACCTACCCAAAAACACAAAAGCAAGAAAAAGAAAGCAAAGCAGGGCAGCGTTCCAGGAGACAGTGCTCAGCCAGAGAAACCTTCTGCAGAAAAGCAGTCCCTTCCTTCTCTGGCTTCCAAAGAAATTCCAGGGAAGAAGGAGGAGGAGGACTTCATCTCAGGGGTGCCAGAGCCAACACATGAAACCACCATCAAGATTACTGTTGGGTTTGCAAGAGACACAGCCAAGCCCAGGGGGAGCAGCAGGGATGGGGAAGGAAAGAAAACTATATCTGAGAAGGATATGGAAGACCTTGGAGAGGGTCAGGTGTTCCCTGTGCCCCCCAAACAAGGGGAAACTGCAGAGGTGATGAAAGGTGGGATCAGGAATGGTCACAAGTCCTTGGTAACATTGAGCCTGGAGGAGAGGATGACTCGGGAAGACCCGAAGGTGGAAACCACGCTGGATGTGTCCAGAGTAGCCCCCCTGGCAGAGGGACTGCCTGATGAGTTGGTTATCAGAGAAGAACCCAGAGAAGTTCAGGAAACCTCTGCAGTCCTTGAGCCTGGGGAAAAGAAACAGCAAGAACAAGCAGCCAAGCTTACCACAGACCAAGGAGGTGCCCCTGTTCCCCCAAAATCCCAGGGAGAAACCCCCCAGGAGAGGACCAAGCAGCCAGGTCCTGGCTTGCTGTTACCTGTGATAGTGGAGGGGGAGCTGCTGGAAACCTCGAGGGAATCCACGAGACCAGCCCAGGTAAATGAATACTTTTTGCTATTTTTGACCTTTTTTTTCTGAGCTGATTGTGTATGTTTGATGCTAAGTCTGTGGAAGGGGGCAGCCAGAGCATGAGGAGTGGATGCTGCAGTATTGGCTGCAGTGAATTTGGCAAAGGACCTGGTGATGCACGACTGAAAACACTCCAGGCTTAGTTGCGGCTCCTTTTGCTGGAACATTATTTCTAAATGACTAATGAGCAGGACTTTTTTTTTTTGGCACTTTTGCTGTAACACCAGAGATCTCTTGCCATTTATAAGCTTATGTTGGAAACAACCAACGTGTTTTATTTTTTCTGTAGTAAATCTTGTAGATAAGGCCAGCGAGGGGCAAGTCCACGAGCTGCAATGTTATTAACAGATTTCTCCTTTGTAAAAAAAAAGAAAGAAAGAAAGAATGATACATATCCCTTTGTTTTCTTTTCTGCCTAAATTCTGAGGGTTTGTTTTCCTGTTTGATTCTGTAGATCAAGTTCAGCAAGAAGATGTGTCTGGAGCACGATGAGAAGCTGATATCTTATCGCTCCATGCTCCGAGATATCGAGATGAGGATCAAACGGGTGCAGCCAGCGGAGCAGAATTTGGCAGCCCTGCATGACCTGCTGCAGCAAGCAGAGGTGAGCAGGGCTGGGCCAGGCTTGGCTGGTGTTAGGCAGGACAGAATTTGCCCCCCTTCTCCCTGGTCCTGGAGAAAGGCAGGAGAGTGCTGGCAGCTGAGCAGGGCTGGAGGGGAGCGAGGGTGATGAATCTTTCTGGACACAGTGCTTGGAGCAGCCTCTCCAAAACCTTCACTCAGTTTTGGCAGCAGGAAGGTGAAGTCACCCAGTCTGAGACATAACGATGCTGTCTTGCCTCAGGCCCTGGGCTCTGAGCTGCGGGAGCTGAGCTTCCCAGTGAACCAGGAGTTGGACGCCGTGAGGTGGATTGTGGCCAACCCCCCTGAAGAAGTCCCTGAGCAATTACTGAAGGCTTTGGAGAAGGATGCCAAGAACCTCCAGAAGTCTCTGAGCTCTGCGAGTGATGTCCTGGAGTCCCGGCTGCAAAACCTCCGTGGGGCGGCAGAAAACGAAAAGGTAGAGCTGGCAACTGTCCCTGCTGCCCTTCCCTCCCAGCACCCTAAAACTCCTTCTGTAAGTGATGCATGTCTGTTTTTAAGGCTAAAATCCTGGCACATCACGAGGCTCTTCAGGGCAAACTGCAGGAGCTGCTGAGCTGGGTGTCTGGCACCGCAGAGTCGCTGGATGACAGCGATTATCACCAGGCGACCGATTCCAGCAGCTTGAGTCGCTGCCTGCACCACTACAAGGTAACCATGGCAATGCCCCTAATCCTTGAGGCTGGTGAACTTGCTGCCCTTTGCATGGAGGAGAAGCTTTTAATCCTGCTTGCCTCCTGGAGCCTGCTGGGGGTTTGCCCTTATCCTGTGCTGCAGTAGGAGCCACCATACTGTATTTGCTCTGAGGTCACTTGTTTCTACAATACACAAAGGATCTGCCTTGGCTGTTTAGGGAACATGCTCCACTGCAGGAATGATTCCCATCAGGCTGTTGAGGAAAGAGCTGCTTCCTCTGGAAGGGCTCTGGAAGCCCCCTCCATCACACCTGCCCTGTTTCCATCACCTGTACAAGGAGCCCAGTCTCCCCTTCACATTTATCCATCTTCTAGTGATAACTTTAAAGATTATTTTCAAATTCAGCATCTCCTGCTTGCTGGTAGCGCCTTGGCATTGAAATCAGGGGATCAAAGGCTTTGAGAACTGGTGGTGGCACATGGAGTCACTGTGACCTGGACAGGGCTGGTGGCAGTTCCAGGCCTGGGTCATCTTCAGACCCAAAGGCAGCCCTGCATTTATGCTCAGAGCATAAATGGTGAGGTGCTTCCAGCAGCTGGTGCAGAGGGACACTGGAAAATCACTGCAGCGAGAAGCTCTCACCTCCATGCTGAGTGTGATTTTTGGGAGCACTTGGTGTTTCTGGAATATATTTCTCATGGCAAAGCACTTTTTTTGGGTGCTGCCCGTCCGCACGTCCCACCTGAAGATGGGAAGCAGCACCTGCCAGCTCTGGCTGCGGGGTCATTTTACCTGAGGGATCTTTTCTCTCCCGTTCAGGAGCTGAAAGAGCCCCTCACTGACACCAAGTCCCAGCTGGACGCCACCGCCTTCGACATCCAGTTCTTCATCTCGGAGCACGCGCAGGACTTGACGCCCCAGCAGAGCAGGCAGCTGCTGAGGCTGCTCAATGAGCTGCAGAAGGCGTTCCGGGACCTGTCGGAGCGCGTGACGGCGCGGGTGGAGGTGCTGCAGGTCTGTCTCCAGCAAGCGGAGCAGACGGATCAGGTGAAGGTTGTGAGACATCTGCTCTCCCTGGCTGCCCTTTTGCTCGCTCAGGAGCTTTCCCGGCCGTGGGAACGAGCGCCGAGACACCTCCCTGTTCTGGGGTTTGGCGTGCATGCCACTCACACTTTGTGACTTCTCGTTGCACGTCGTGAGCTTCCTCTAAAAGTCTGCCTTCCTCCCACCACGTAGCTCCCAGGGGGAAAGTCTCTTTGCTCCCAAAATACCTGGAGCCCTCGTGAGGTCTGGGTAGGACAGCCCGGCAGCCCTCGTGGAGCTGCTCTGGGCTGGATGGAATAAACCCCACCAGAAATCCCCGTGCAGAGCGGCCACCAGAGATACCCAGCAGTGTTGGTGTCTTATTTCCACTGCACACATCAGGCATTGCTGTCCCAGGGAAAGAGCTGACGATGTATCAAGGACAAAAGCAAAGTCCTCAGGTCCCTGCTGCATTGCTGCGGCACCCATCACTGCATGGATCCTCTTATTCCAGACAGGATTAATGTGGTTTTTTATTAACAATTGCTCTCTGTAACTCTTGCCTGTCCTCTCTGGAGTGTGTGTGTGTATATTAACCAGTTTGCTTTGCCTTTTCAGATTGAGTGTGCGCCCATCCTAACCCAGGAAGAACTCGCTTTGCAGCTGAAGAGCTCTTAAGAAGGCTCTTTCAATTTGCTTCTGTTGTTTTTATCTTGTGACTGGGAGAAACAAGCACAGTGTTTTGCACAAGTTTGTACATCACCTTGCTGAAATGCTCAGTGAAAAACTCAGAAACCTTTTATGTCCCCTGGGAAAGGGGAACCAGGGGTGTTGCAGGGACTCTCAGGTCACATCATGCTCAATTGCTCAAACAGGCGCTTCTGTGTTGTGCTCTGGCAGCAAAAGGAGGAGCTGGATCAGCTACAGAAATGCTTTCCCTCTCCAGGGCTCCTTCTCCAACCTCAGGATCATAAAAAAACAGCCTATTTGGGTTGTCTGGGGCTCCACAGTGGTGCTGCCTAACTCAGGTTGTTGTTACCTCTCATTTGATGAGTTTCTGCTGCTGTTTTAATGTCTGTAATGTGGAATGGAAGAGGCACAGAAACTTGTGATTGAGTTTTCCTGGGAGAGGAGTGCAGCTCCACACTGGAGCTCAATGGGCTCCTCAGAGAGAAACCTGCTCGAGTGGTGGCAAATGATCCACCAGCTCGACAGGGACAGGGCACCTGCAGTGAGAGAGGGAGAAGGAGCACCTGGAGAGGCACCAAAGGCGTTTTCTGTGCTGCATCCTCATCTTCAGGAGCTGCCCCAGCTGTAACCCCTCACCTTGCCTTTCAGCAGTGAGAGTGGAGGTGCAGCACTGGTACTGACTGTCCCCTGTCCCCTCTCCTCTGCCCGCAGACGCTGCAGGAGCAGCAGGCAGCCCGGGCACAGAGCCTGGCTGAGCTGAGCCGCTGGCTGGGCCAGGCAGAGGACACGCTGACAGAGCAGCAGAGAGCAGAAGGGGACCTGTCTGCCCTGCAGCAAAGGCAGAGTGATGTTAAGGTCAGTGCTGTAATTTAAAATGGGGGGCAGAAGGTGGAGGGGTCGGCGCTGCCGCGGGAGCGCTCACAGCCTGATGGCATCGTCTGTCCAGGAGCTGCAGAGGAACATCCACACCCGAGCTGCCTCCTTTGCCAGCGTCCTGAAAAGCACTGAGGAGTTTTTGGAGGAGAACAAGGCCAAGATGGAGCCAGGGGAGCTGGCAGCACTGCAGGAGAACCTGCAGCGTGCCAAGGAGCAGTACCGGTCCCTGCAGGAGAGGACAGAGGTGGCCCAGAAGGAGCTGGAGAGTGCTGTGAGTGCTGCAGTGCAGCAAGAGACTGAGAAGGTAATGTGCAAAGAGCTGTAGCCTCTGGGCTCTGCTTGAGTGAGGTCCAGTTGGAGTTGTTCAGGGTCCTGGCAGTTATCTGGGTGACGCAGCTTAAACCAATTTGTGGTTCCTTCCTGGGTGTCCCCCCAGGTGAGGTGTCCCCCAGACATTTCTGTCATGAAATGCCTTGAGAGTTGCAACTGTGGATGAGCTGGTTGTGGAGGAAATGGGGGAGAGAAAGGCCCCTTGTTCTGCCTTTAGAGTGACCTTCAGTGGGAGTGAGAATATCAATCACCTCCCTGTGCTGGTGATGCAGGTGATGCTCCCACCTGGGTGTGTGGAGTTGTAGCCCTTCAGGAAGGGGACCTTGGGTTGTGTCAGGGTGAGAGATGCAGTGGAGCAGAGAGGCTGAGTTTATTCACAGCTTCTTTGCACCTTCTAGAGAGCCACAAAAGGGTTTGGAGATCTGTGAGTGTGCCTGAGAGCCACTTTGCTGAGGCTGGAAAACTCCTTGGGTTTTTTTCTTGTCTTTTCCCCTGCAGCAGTTTGCTGAACTTACAAAAATCGGTTTGTTTTATCTGGGGCTTTTGTGCTTTCAGGTGAAAGCTGCCAAAGAGCTGGAGGAGAACAGCAATAAGATCGATTCCCTTTTGAACTGGGTGGCATCGCTGGAGCAGAGGGGAGGGCTCCCAGAGTACAGACCTCACCCTGCCAAGCAAGAGACAGGGACAGGAGCAGGGACAGGCTCTCAGGATGTCCCTGATGGCCACGTGGTTGGAGCAGACAGCACTGCTGGGAGCCTGGACGAGCAGTACGAGAGGCTGAAGGTCAGGACTGACACCTTGTCCCTCTCAAAGCTTCCTGCCCCAAGCACTGACCCTGCCTCCACTGCTGGTGCAGCTGGGAATAGGACGGGGTGTTGGGTGCATCTGGCCTCTGGAACATGTGATTTTCCATACAGGAGGCTTGGAAAGTCCCTGCCTGACTTCCTGGTGGGGATGCAGTCTGTGTGGTGGGTGGGTGCCAGGCAGGGTGTAATCAGGGTAAGGAGAAAAGGTGCCCATTGTGGTCAGGGAAGGCAGAGCCCCTGTAGCCCAGGCTGAGGGGTTCCCCACCTTGCTGGCACTGTGTCAAAGAATCCCAGACTGGTTCAGCTTGGGAGGGCTCTTAAAGCTCACCTAGTTCCAACCTCCTACCATGGGCATCTTCCACCAGCCCAGCTTGCTCGGGGCCCCATCCAACCCGGCCTTGAACACTTCCAGGGATGGGGCAGCCCCAGCTGTCAGAGGGTGTGGAGGCTCAGTCACACTCGCCGTAGGCAGAGACCCTGTGTCACAAGCATCACCTTTGCTCGCTGGATCTTTCAGGCCCAGCACCAGGAGCTGCTGTCCCAGCAGCAGGACGTCATCCTGGCCACGCAGTCGGCGCAGGCGTTCCTGGACAAGCACGGCCACAGCCTGGCCGGGGAGGAGCGGGAGCGGCTCCAGGGCCAGCTGGCCGAGCTGAAGGACCAGTACTCGGCGTCCCTGTCGCAGTCAGAGGCGAGACTGAAGCAGGTGCAGGTCCTGCGGGACGAGCTGCACAAGTTCCTGCGGGACCATGGGGAGTTCGAGGCGTGGCTGACGCAGGCGGAGCAGGACCTGGAGGGGATGTCCAAGGGGGACAGCGACCCCGCCGCCCTGCGGCAGCTGCTGGCCCACCAGGGCAGCTTCTCCGAGGACGTCATCTCCCACAAGGGCGACCTGCGGTTCGTCACCATGTCCGGGCAGAAGGTTCTGGATGTGGAGGGAGCTGCTGGGGACGCCGAGCCCCAGCTGCTGATGGCCAAGGGTGTGGTCAGGAGCAAGCTGGAGGACGCGACGCAGAGATACACCACGCTGCACTCCAAGGTACGGGGAGGGCTTTGCAGGGCACAGGGACGTTTCTCCTGAGTGTTTGGCTGGACTTCCAGGACAAACGTAGATTGTAGGGCAAGGATTGGCTTTGTGGAATCACAGAATCCGCCGGGCTGGAAAAGACCTCTGAGATCATCAAGTCCAGCCCTTGATCCAACCCTGCTGTGGTTACCAGACCATGGCACTGATGCCACATTCAGTCTCATCTTAAAAACCTCCAGGGATGGTGAATCCACCACCTCCCTGGGCAGCCCATTCCAATATCTGATCGCTTTCTCTGTAAAACATTTTTTCCTAATATTCAACCTAAACCTCCCCTGGCACAGCTTAAGACCGTGCCCTCTTGTCTTCTTCAAGGCTTGGGCAAGGCAGCACCTTTTGCCTTGGTGTTGATCTGCGTGCTGCCTCATTGTAACTACTTTAAGATGTGGCAAGATTAATTTTTTAATTATTTTTTTTTCTTTCTTGACGATTTCTGTGACTTTTCCGTGGGTTGCCCACATCCTCCCGTCACGTCTCGTTGCTCCTTTGCAGTGCTCCAAGCTGGGCTCCCACCTGAACACCTTGCTGGATCACTACCAGCAGTTCCAGGAGGTGGCAGAGTCTCTCAGGACGTGGCTGCAGGAGAGTGAAGGTGCTGTTGGGAAGCTGCTCTCGGAGACAGTTTCTTCGGATCCGGCTGTCCTGCAGAAGCAGCTCGCCAGCACGAAGGTACAGGATCCTTTGGTGACCTCCTGGGAGGTGTTTGAGCCTGGATGGGAATTTGGCTGCACTGAACAGTCAGCAGCAGGAAAGAGACTCTTTCCCATTGGCATTTTTTTGCTGGTTGAATGCAAAGATGCACCTGCAGATGCAGCAGGTCCTTGGGAAAGGTGCTCAGCCAGGACCCGGGGCTGCAGTCACAGACACCTTAGCAGGACATAGAGGGGGACATTCCTCCCCTATGAGGGTGACTGGTTGCTGGGACAGCCCAAACCCTCTGATCCAGCTCTGCCTGCAGCATGGGATTGGACTTTCCAAGCTACCTTATTATTTTTCTTAGTGATTTAGTGATTAGGTGAAGAGGATCCCTCAGAGGGTTTAAATGGAGCCCTGAGCTCTCTGTGAGTGGGGGTCTCCTGCCTGTGACCCATCACTGATTTTGGCTTCTTTCTTGTCAAAGCAGCAGCTGCAGGGAGACCTGGCTGAGCACCAGGTGCCAGTGGAGAAGCTCCAGAAAGCAGCTCGGTCCCTGCTGGAGATACAAGGAGAGCCAGCCCCTGACCACGGGCACATTCGGGAAACAACAGGTACAGAGCAAAGCAGCTGCCATTGTTAGCAGGGCTGGCTGGGGAGAGTGAAAACAAACCATGGAGCAAGCAGAGATGAAGTGTCCCACTTTTGGGAGAGGTAAACACGCAGCAGTGCATCCTTGGGGCTCGTGTTTGCACTTGGGAAGGGCTGTGACAACATGTGTTGGGTCCCCTGTCTCACTGCTGCATTTGGGGGCAGGGGTTTGTTGTCAGTGAAAAGTTTTGGAGGAGCCAAGGGTGGCCCTTGCTGCTCTTTGTCACTGATTCTCCTTTGTGAACTCTGCAGATGCCATCGTGAGCCGGTTCCAGAGCCTCTCCCAGCAGATGTCCGAGCGCTCGGACCTGCTGCAGAAATCCATCGCCCAGTCCCAGAGCGTCCAGGAGAGCCTGGAGAGCCTCGTCCAGTCAGTGGCTGAGATTGAGAAGAACCTGGAGAGAGACCAGCCTGCTGAGCTCTCCTCCACCTCCATCCAGGACTCGCTTGCCACGAGCGTGGTAAGGCTGTGCCCAACTCCCTCCCCTCAGACACACCCCTGCAGGACCCGCAGCACGCAGGGGGTTGTTGGGGTTCAGCTACAGTGTTTTGAAACCTCCAGAAAAATCCTAAAAGGGGATATGAGCAGAACCTTTGCTTAATATCACAGAATCACAAAATGATTTGGGTTGGAGGGGACCTGAAAGGCCATCTCGTTCCAGCCCCCCTGCCATGAACAGGGACACCTTCCGCTAGACCAGGTTGCTCCCATCCAACCTGGCATTGAATACTTTCAGGGATGGGGCATTCACAGCTTCTCTGGGTGACCTGTGCCAGGTCACAGACTTGTTGGAAGTCTCCTTTTCTCTTTGCTAGCAAGTAGGGGTTGGATTTCAGGCACCGAGGGAATGCAGAGCAGGTTGGGGAGATCAGAAAGGGAAGGAAAAGTGGGGTAGAAAACTATTCTTTCCCTCCCCTGGCTGCCCCAAAGCACGTGCCGCTGCCCCCAAGGGCAGCCCAGCCCATTCACACCAGTTTTGCTCCAGAACCTCCCTAAAACGCCCTCCCTGTCCACGTGTGCCCACCACAGAAGCTGAAGCAGGACATCGCCCGGCAGAAGAGCTGCCTGGAGGCCACCCGGGAGATGGTGACGCGGTTCATGGAGGCAGCAGACAGCCCCACGGCCTCCGCCCTGCAGGGCAAGCTGGCCGAGGTCACGGAGCAGTTTGGGAGGCTGTGCCAGCGGCAGAGGGAGCGGGAGGATGCACTGAAGGGCCTGCTCCCCAAAGTGGAGCAGTTCGAGCAGCTCTCGGAGAAGCTGCAGCAGTTCACGGACAGCAGGACGCGGATGTTGGCGTCCGGGAACCAGCCCGACCGCGACATCGCTCACTTCTCCCAGCACATCCAGGTGAGGAGCAGGATGGGGAGAAGGCTCTGCCTGCGTTGGGTTTCTGAGGCAGGACCCAGGCTGGCAGGAAGGAACCTTAAATATCATCTCATCCCAAGCTCCCTGTCGTGGGCAGGGCCATCTTTCACCAGACTGGGTTGCTCAGGGCCTGCTCTTGAACACTTGCAAGGATGCCATGGATTTGTGGTGGCTGGTCATGGCTGTGCAGGATTCCTCCCTCTGGTTTCCTACAAGTGCTCTGGCTTCCTGCACAGCCTCAGAAATGCCCTAAGGTGGCATAAAACCAGACACTTATGCTGGGGGAGGATGTGATTTGGCTTAGTCTAGGGCATCCCATCCCAGTCACAGTGTGGCCTTACACCAGCACAGGGGAAGGCAGGACTTGCTCCTACAGCTCCTTAAAGTATTTGCTGAGCTGGATTTGGAGGAGCAGGTGGGAGTGGGTCATACCTGGCACTGCTGCAGTCCATGGCACTGGAACCATCCACAGCACTGCCCACAGAGGGTCTCTCCAGCTCACCAGAGCACAGGACTGTCCAGTTCATCCCCTCTGCCTGTGTCTGCTGGTGGGGAAACATGATCAGCATCGCCCTCTGCTCTTGGCAGGAGCTGAATTCAGAGATGAGGCAGCACCAGGAGGACCTGGCCACCCTGGAGCACCTGGCTGCGGAGCTGAGCTCCTGCGGCTTCGCCCCCGGTGCCTTCCAGCAGCAGGAGAAGCTGCAAAGCCTGAAAAAAGACTTCCTGCAGCTACAGAAGGTGGCAAAGGAGAGGTGAGTCCCAGGAACCCGGCCACTCCCCGGGGAGGTGAGTTTGGGGGGTGGCTTCATGGCCTGAGGAAGACCCTGTGGAGGTCTCCTCTCCAAGGCAGGGGCACGAGCAAACTCTTCCTGCCGCCCTCCTCCCACGCCAGGAGCCGGAGGCAGCTCGATCCAGCTGATGCTTTAAAAAAAGCCCTGGCTGGGGGCGTTGTGAGAAATTCCTGGTGCTGCAGGAGCCGGTGTTATGCGTTTTCCCGGCGTGTGGGCTGCCTCAGCTCCACCCCGGAGCATCTTGCAGGCAGAGCATCAGGAGCCTGCCCCAGGAGGGGACAGAGCACAGCAGAGTCCCCCAAAGTTGGGATAAAGCCAAGCTTGAGCTTGAATTGGCCGTGGCAGCTTGAGCAGGGTCAGAGCAGCAGCATCCCTGGGGGAGGTCACACCTCTCTGGATGCATCCCTGGGGAACAGAGGGAAGGTGATGGGGGGAAAGCAGATGAAACTCACAACAATCCCCAGTAATTCTGCCCTGCAGGCTGCTCGCAGCTGCAGTCAGCAAGGATGAGCCAGAGGGGCCCGTGGCTCCCATCTGGGGGCTGCCTTGTCCCTCCAGGATGGGCTGAATAGATGGAGCTGTGGCCAGGGAAGGAGGGGCAGCACAGCCTGGGCTCCCCAGGGATGCAGCTGCCTGGGGGGACACGACATGAATGAGCCCTGTCTTCCCAAAAGCTTTGCTTTTCCCAGGACAAAGAGCCCGGTGCAGAGGCAGAGCAGGTTGGCAGTGGTGGTCCCATGGCTGTTGGCTACCACTGTGCTGCCCAAAAGTGCCACCAGCCACGATTTGGGGGGTCAGCAGCAGTGAGAGGCTGGCACTGCCTGCGCTGTTCCCAGGCAACATCTAATAATAATAATAATTAAAAGAAGGGCTCCTAGAGACACAACTGTGCTACATTCAGGAGGGGGTAATTGCAAGGCGAAGCACGAGCTCTGACTCTCTGAAACCTTTTCACTCTCAGAGAAAAGGATGCGTCGTCCTGCCAGGAGCAACTGGATGAATTTCGGAATCTGGTTGCTGCCATGAGGAAGTGGCTGAGGGAGAGCGAGGGCAAAGTGCCGCCTGCTGAGACCTCCCTGGGCACCCAGGAGCTGCACCAGCGCAGGCAGCAGATCCAGGTGGGCAAAGGGAGCTGGAATCTGACAGGGAAAATTGGCAGCCGGTGTGGAAATGCCGGAACGTGGAATAAATCCCAGGAAGCGGAGTCCTGGGAGGTGGTTTTATGGTCTCAGAAATCCTCACTGTGCTCGAGGAGAAGGGAGCAGTGTGAGATTCCCCTCAGGCACTGCCTGGTTTCCCTTCCCTCCCCCTGCCTGCTCTGGGTGGGATTTGGGAGTGGGAGACCCAGGCACACTCGTTGTCTCTGGGTGTTTCCCCGTGGCAGACGTGGAAGGTGGCCTCCTGTCACCCGAGCCCCCGCTCCCCCCTGGCACAGGGATGCTGTAAATCGGGATGTGCCAAGGGATTGACTCAGAGGCAGAGCAGCTCTGCTGAGTCACCCACATCCCTCGCACCCCACGGCACCTGCCGGGCTCCGGGCTGGGCTCAGCCAGGCTGGGCTCAGGGAGGAGGAGAAGGGACGTCCCTGAAATGGTGGGAGGGAGAAGCTTTCCTTCAACAGACCCATTAGTTAAGGAAGAGCTTTCCACTCTTTAATTCCCCTGGCAAAAATAGATGTTTCACACCCCCTTTCCCAGCGCAGCCTCTTTGCCATGCACTGGTTCCCTGGGTGCCGTGTCCTGGTGCCACCGTGTCACCTCACAGGTGACAGGCGAGGAAGGGAGGGCTGTGGCTGGGCAAGCACGGCCTCCAATCCCAACCTTTGCTTTCGAGCAGGATCTCCTGGAGGAATGGAAGGGGAAGGGGGCCCAGGTGGAGGAGATTGGCCGCAGAGGGACCCTCCTGGAGAACCTGATCGTGGAGATTACGGCCCCCAACACCCCGCCCAAGGCAGGTGAGTTGTAGCCCACTCTCCTGTGGATGCCTCGTTCCTCAGCACTCTGCTGTCTCCACTGCAGCTTCTGAGCCTGCCTCGAGCAAAAAATGGGGCTATTTCCCCCTTTTAGCCAAATTCAGGGGGCCTATGGCAGTCTGAGTATCGGGGGGCTGAAAGTGGTTGAGTTGCTGGTGCTTGTTGCGTTAATGCATCAGCCTAACTTGGCTTAATTAGTTGTAGCCTAACGAGCTCTGAATTACCCTGTGTTTGCTGTGGGGACACACATAACTGCTTGGATGGAGCATGAGAGCTCCATGAGATGGAGCATGAGAGCTGGGAGTCTGGGCTGTCAGCCCTGCAGGGAGCTCAGGGAGGTGGCTCTTTGCTTTCTCCTGGTGATATGCTTCAGCCTCCTGAGGGCTGGAGTGTTTTAATCAAACTCCAGCATTTGGGTTTCATATCTGGATGACATTTAAGGCTGTGATACTCAGATGTGATTTGCTGGTCTCCTTTTTGGCTTCAAGTCTGTGAAGCAATGAGATTACGTCTGGTTTGTTTGGAAACCAACTCCAAAATGTCTTCCAGCTTGTGAAAACAAGTCCCTGGACTCTCATTGTTGGGAATTTATGGGAATTCACGGTCTGGATATGTTTGTTAGGATTAAGTTCATGAGCAGTTCTTCGGGAAACCTCCAAGAGAAGTGAGGAGAGTTGTGGGTTACTCCCATGGTCGCCCATGTGGGGTGACCAAAGGTGCAGCCCCTTATATCCGTGAAAACCTTAAAAAATGTGGTTAGAAAGAGAGAGGGACTTACCTGACGTTGTAAATCCCCCTTTGGTTGTGATCATGGCTGTGATATCTGGTGTCCAGGGAAAGGACACTGGTGCATCCTCCATGAAGCATCTGGGCAAAGAGAATGTGTCCACACACCAGGGCAGGCTTTAAATGGTTTCATCCCATAAGGAAAGGAGGATATGGGGGAGCTGATCCCTTCAGGGAAGGCATTCATCAGTCTCATAGGGTGTAATTCACAAAATCATGCTCAGGGTAGCAACTTTGCAGGTGTGGAGAGGTGGCCGGTGCTCTGTGCAGGAGCTGCATCCACCCAGGTTTCTGGGTGATGTTGGGAGAGGTGCCCAGCTCCCAGCAGCTTCAGCTCTTCTGCTCCTGGTCCAGCAAGGCAGGAGGAGGTCCAGGAAAGCAAGGGAAGTGGGAGAAGGAGAGATAAAGGGACTCCAAACTGAATCAGTGCCCATTGCCTGGCACTGGGCGCGTGGAGACACCGCGTCTGTGCTTGGTGGCCGGCGCGGTACGTGCCGTGGACTGCATTCATCGCTTGCTGTCTGCATTCCTAACACACCTGTCTTATCCCCCCTTGTCCCTTGTCTCCGTCCCCCTCGCTCAGGTGCCGCGCTGCCCGTGCCGGGAGGGTCGGTGGGCAGCGTGAACGGATACCACACGTGCAAAGGTGAGCTCGCGGTCCCCGCTGTGCCGGCACAGCCGTGTCCCTGCCTGTTCTTGTCCGTGCCATTCCATCTGTGAGAACAGGAAACCTCGATCTGACGCTGTCAGCATCCCCTGCCCAACTGGGATGAGCTTGGCAATGGGCTGGGAATTCTCAGCCGGGTGATGGAGGATGGAGGTCAAGGCTGAAGGACGGAGCGGGGCGGCTTTGGGGAGCGACAGCACCCTGACACCCCGTCAGGTGGTGTTAAGAGCTGATAAATGGCAGATCATTTTAAGGCCTGCAATTAAATTTATTGGTTCCACGGGATTATAACGGCATCCAGCCCTCCAGTTTGAAGAGCAGTTTTAATTATGGCCCGTTATCTGCTGTTAGCTCACCGGTTCAGCGAGATAATAGGGGCATAAAAATGGCTTTATATTTCGGTGTCAAATTGTTTAACCTTGTATTAGCAGTGGCATTATGAAAGGGGGGGCTCAGCTTGCATCAGGCTCACATCCACGGAGGCATTTGCTTTGTTTGCAAACTGTCAGCGTGGATGTGTGGTGCAGGTGGAAAAGCCCCTCTGGCAGGAGAGGTGAGGATGATGTGACATCGCTCCGCAGGCAGACGGACGGAGCGTGGCCTCTTGCTTCTCATGCTTGGCTGGCTGTGGCTGCCCAGGGCTAGATTAGAGCCTGATAGTCCAGGTTAAGGTGGAGGACAGGGGCAGTGGTCCTCACCTCGGGCTGCTTTTTGGAAACAGATCTGACCGAGATCCAGTGCGACGTGTCGGATGTGACCCAGCAGTACCAGGCCCTGGGCACGGCGCTGAGGGAGCGGCAGCAGCAGCTCTCAGCTATGCTGGAGAAGATGCAGGAGGTGCAGGAGGAGGCCAGCTCGATGCTGAAGTGGCTGGAGTCGAAGGAACGGACGCTGTCGGAGCTGGACGCCTCCTCCTCGCCCACCAAGACAGAGACAATGAGAGCCCAGGCTGAGCACAACAAGGTAACTCCTCTTCCTGAGTTCAAAATGAGACTCACAGAATCACAGAATGGTTTGGGCTGGAAAGGACCTTAAAGATCATCCAGTTCCAACCCCCTGCCATGCATCTCCCGAAGGAACTCGGGGATGTGCTTTGTTGCAGCAGGATCAGAAGGATTAGTCATAAAGGTCTGCCCTGGGTTTAAGAAGGGCATTCCCAGATCAGAGATCCCAGGCAGGTCCCTGGGGCAGGAGCCCAAAGTTCCCCTTTGCTTTTAGACGTGTTGCTTTCAGACATTTGGCTCAGGGGAAAAGAGCTTATCTGGAGCCCTTGTTGCTGGGTCACTCCAGCTTCTCCTGGAAAGCAATTCCCAGCCTTTCCCTGCTCTAGGAGCCAAGTTAGCTCACAGTATTGCTGACAAATTAATTTAATTAAAGAGCAAAGGACAGAAATTGTCCAACTGCAGCTTGTAGCTGCTGCTTTGTTCCCCCTCCATGTTTTGATCCTTTTGCCCTGTATCTGAGGAACTTCACATCATTATTTTCCAGGCATTTCTGGCTGAATTGGAGCAGAATTCTGGGAAGATCCAGAAGGTAAAGGAAGCACTTGCTGGCTTGCTGGAGAAATATCCAGATTCCCCAGAAGCAGCGAACTGGAAGAAGATGCAGGAAGACCTGAGTAAGTGCCTGAAGCACTTAGTGAGGCTTCTGTCTCCAAACATCACGTTAGAAGCGGTTCAGGAGTGCGGGACAATCCCAAAGTCACGGCAGAGCAGAGTCACTTCTGATTAATATTCAGTAAATAGCAAACTTATCTCAGAGCTGTCTGGTGTACAAGGTGTTCCTGAGGGGAGCACTGTCGTGATTAACAAAATCTCTGTGATGGATGTGGATTTTAAAGATGTGCCTCCTTAAATTGCTGCTTTAAAAAAAAAAAAAAAAAAAGGCAAAGAAAAGCACGTCAGTGACACGGGTTGAATATTGTGATTAAAAGCTTCACTGCTTGATATAAAATTCTAGACATTAGTGGGGCTATCCCAGGTAATCAAATGTTGACTAAACAAGGCTGTGTGTTTAAAAAGAAGCCCAGAGATTCTCTTCTTTGAAATAGCAGGAGCGTGTTTGTGGAGTTCTCCGTCCAGGAGATCTGAATGTGCTGTGTGAGGACTGATACACATGAGAGTATCCTCATTTATCGAGCCAGGGATGTGAGATGGCTCACCCAAGGTCAGACCAGCTCATGGCAGTAGTGACTAGAGCACAGAAATCCTGCT
Source organism: Pyrocephalus nanus (assembly GCA_038380795.1). Lineage (NCBI taxonomy): Eukaryota > Metazoa > Chordata > Aves > Passeriformes > Tyrannidae > Pyrocephalus > Pyrocephalus nanus. Next base: position 4,552,024 of record CM076285.1, on the reverse strand, counting down.
TGCAAGGCTTTTTCTTGGGAGCTTCAAGACCACGTAGCCATTAGAGCTGGGTAACGGCTTGTTAGATAGAGAGTCAATAGAGCCACACTAGTTTTATTGGAAAACTGAGGAGGTTTCCCATGGGGAAAACCATGGGAAAAGGGGGGAAAAAAACCTGCTTGATGGAGGGGTGGGCTGGCCAGGAGCACGACCAGGAGCCAACACAGCCGGTGCTTCAGATTGCAGGTGGGAAAGAGCCAGCCAGGCGACGGCCGAGCGGCAGCAGAAGCTGGAGGAGTCGGCAAACCAGCTGGCCACCTTCCAGGCTGCTGAATCCCAGCTGCGCCCTTGGCTCATGGAGAAGGAGCTGATGATGAGCGTGCTGGGACCCCTCTCCATCGACCCCAACATGCTGAACGCTCAGAAGCAGCAGGTCCAGGTGAGACGGGTTCGCATCTCCACGCTGGGTGTCCGTGGAGGGGGGAGGGTGTCTCATCCAGATATGAGGTGGAAGATTGCAGCTGGGATTATTTGTCTTGCAAGCACTCTGGAGACCTCATGGCTCCCCTCCCAAGTCCTCCCAGCTGAGCCCAAACTGCTGTGAATAACTTAAAATGGGTGCAGTGCCCAAACTGCCTTCCCCGCACTGGATTGACTCATCAATGAATCACTTGGCCCCTCTTGGAGAGTGAAATTGCTTTAAACAAGACCTGTGCTGATGCTCTGCAGGACTTGCTAATGCTGCCCCTCCTCCTGCCAGCCTGCTCTTTCCATACCTCCTGCTTCCAAATCCTAACATGTCCGTAACAGGCCACATCATGAAGCAAAAAGCCCCAGTTAACATAATCAGATTGCTTTCTCATCTAACTGGTTTATGTTACATTACACAGCAGTAAGACAAACAAGAGAGAGAGCAAAGTCCTGGAGCTGCAGACCCCTCCCAGCTTTTTCACTTCCAAGGTCACAATAAATCCTGGCCTACCCAGCCCAACGCCTGTCCCACCCCAAGGCTTGTCCCTGCTGATTCCACGGGCTGGATAAAGCCCCTGGAGGTCTGGTTTGTTTTGACTGTGTGTATTCGGAGCTGTCAGTTTTATGCAAACATTTTTATGTTATTTCTGTTCCAGTTTATGCTGAAGGAATTCGAAGCCCGCAGACAACAGCACGAGCAGCTCAACCAGGCAGCCCAGAGCATCTTGACTGGCCCTGGAGATGTTTCTCCATCCACGAACCAGGTGCGGGATGAGCTCCAGGGGGTTAATCAGAAATGGTCCGAGCTAATGGAACGCCTCAACTCCCGCTCCAGCCAAATCGATCAAGCCATAGTAAAGAGCACCCAGTACCAGGAGCTCCTCCAGGGCCTCTCGGAGAAGGTGAAGGCAGTTGGGCAGCGCCTGAGCAGCCAGTCTGCCATCAGCACACAGCCCGATGCCGTCAAACAGCAGCTGGAGGAAACCAGCGAGATCCGCTCGGACCTGGAGCAGCTGGAAGAGGAGATTGCAGAGGCTCAGACCCTCTGTGATGACCTCTCCGTCCTGATTGGGGAGCAGTACCTCAAAGATGAGTTAAAGAAACGTCTGGAAACGGTGGCACTTCCTCTCAAAGGGCTGGAAGATTTGGCAGGTGAGACACGTAGGAGATATTGGAATGTTGAGCTCCACCCCTGCTCTTTGCCAAAGGGCTCTCCCATCACTAGTTTTCTAAAAGTAGTAAGGGAAGCACCATTTATCATTTTGTGGGGTGCTTCATGGGTGTTTTATCTGGGACCAAGCACGGGAGAGTTCAAACTCCAGACATACCTGAGCCTGGAGAGGGGAAGAGGTGTTTTAGTCCCACTGATGTGACTCTTCAACAAGCAGTGTGGCACATGCTTGGAAAAAAGCAGGTTCCTAAATTCAGAGTGGGGCACTCTCTAATCTGGAGATGCATCTTCTGGTTTCTAAGGGATTGCATTTAGAGACTGGTCAGGAGACCCGAGACAACCACGTTACCATTGCCTCTTACTACTTAAGAAATTTATGAATCAGTGAGCAAAAAGGCTGGTGATGCAATGGAAAACTCCTTCCTGTTAATCAAAACACAGTTGGTACATTTGAGATGATTTTAAATAATTGCACTTTGCTTATTTGATTTCAGCTTAATTGTCGCCTCCTAATCTTATTCCCATTCCAGCCGACCGGATGAACCGACTCCAGACTGCGCTTGCGAGTTCCCAGCAGTTCCAGCATATGTTTGATGAACTCAGGACCTGGCTAGATGACAAACTGTGCCAGCAAGCTCAGAGCCAACCGATTTCTGCTAAAATGGAGAGGCTACAGAGCCAAATTCAGGAACAAGAAGAGTTCCAGAAGAGCCTCAACCAACACAGTGGCTCCTACGAGATGATTGTAGCCGAGGGAGAATCTTTGCTGCTCTCAGTCCAGCCTGGGGAGGAGAAGACCACTCTGCAAAACCAGTTGGTCGGCCTGAAAACACACTGGGAAGAGCTCAGCAAACAGACTGCTGATAGACACTCTAAGCTCAAGGACTGTTTGCAGAAAGCTCAGAAGTACCAGCGGCACACGGAGGATCTCCTGCCGTGGGTGGAGGACTGCAAGGCGAAGGTGGCAGAGCTGGAGGTAACTCTGGACCCAGTGCAGCTGGAGGCGACTCTTCTGAGGTCAAAGGCCATGCTGAGTGACGTGGAGAAGCGCCGGTCCTTGCTGGAGATGCTGAACAGCGCTGCCGACATCCTGATCGATGCTTCCCAAACGGACGAGGATGACATCCGGGATGAGAAGGCTGGCATCAATCAGAAGATGGATACCATCACAGAAGAGCTGCAAGCCAAGACTGGCTCCATTGAAGAAATGTCCCAGAGGCTCAAGGAGTTTCAAGAGAGCTTCAAGAACATTGAGAAGAAGCTGGAAGGGGCGAAGCACCAGCTGGAGATCTACGATGCCCTGGGGCCACAAGCCTGCAGCAACAAGAATTTGGAGAAGCTCAGGGCACAGCAGGAGGTGCTGCAGGCCCTGGAGCCACAAGTGGATTACCTGAAAAACCTCACTCAAGGTCTGGTAGAAGATGCTCCAGATGGATCCGACTGCTCCCAGCTCTTAAGCCAAGCTGAGGTGGCTCAGCAGGACTTCAGGGCCGTGAAGCAGAAAGTGAACGACTGCTGCGCGCTCATGGAAAACAAGCTGGAAGGGATCAGCCAGTTCAACAGTCGGGTCAGGGAGATGTTCTCTCAACTGGCGGATCTGGACGATGAGCTGGACAGCATGGGCCCCATCGGGAGAGACTCGGACAGCCTCCAGTCCCAGGCAGAGGACGTCCGCGCCTTCCTGGGCAAACTCCAGAGGCTGAAGGCGGACATCGAAGCTTCCGAAAGCGAGTGCAAGAGGATGCTGGAGGAAGAAGGGAGCCCTGATTTGCTAGGACTGAAAAGGGAGCTGGAGACCCTGAACAAGCAGTGCAGCAAACTGACAGAGAGGGGCAGGAACCGGCAGGAGCAGGTGGAGACCACGCTGTCCCGCGTCGAGGACTTCTACAGCCGGCTGAAGGAGCTGACCCACATGACCACGGCGGCCGAGGAGAACGAGGCCTTGCAGTGGGTGGTGGGAACGGAGGTGGAAACCATCAACCAGCAGCTGGCAGACTTCAAGGTAAGTCTTGATGCTGTAATGGTGGGGGGGGGGGGGGGGGTTAAGTGGTGTTCGGTGTTCTGAAGGTCTGTCTGGTGTTGCGGGGTTTTTTTCGTGTGTGTAGGACCTCTGGGCTCCGAGCCATCATGACTTCGTTGTTTGTTGCTGCAATTCGGGTGGGTTTGGTGTGCTAAAATATTCCTTGCTCTGGAGAGCGTGTAAGATCGACTGGTGGACTTGATAGTCTGTGGTGAGAAGGTGCGGAAAGATTTTGCGATCGGGAGGAAAATCCCTCTTCTCCTGGGGGTGTGTAATGCTGATGATGTGCCAACATCTCGTGGGCTGGTAAAGGTAGCTGACATTTAGGTTTTTTGGGGGAGGGAGAGAGGGATGGTTTTGAGTCCATCTGAGCTGTGAGTTGGCATCATTTGAGAGTCTAGTCCAGATCAGATCGTCCTGCAGGTCTTTCTACCTGGCCTACCAATTCTTGCTTGTTGTTCACTTCACCTGGGTCACATTTTACATCCATTTTGGAGTCCTTGGGTACAAATAAAGCCACAGATAAACTGTGGGACGAGGGATACACACAGGAAGTAAAACCAAGGTGAAGTTTTATGTGGGCTGTTCACGTTTCCAGCAAGGAGTTGATGGAGACCATCAAGACCTGCATGAAATGCTGAGAGAGGGAAGAGTTGAAGTGTGTTTGATATATTTTTATACAGTATTATGGTGTTGGGCCATGCTGTTACACTACATTAATTATATTAATACAGCTTAGAAATTCTCTTGCTGTGAAACTTCTATTCCTGATGTGCTCAGGAGTTGATGATTGGGCTGATTTACATCTGGCTGCTCGTTTCCTGGTGTTAATGGGGGGTGGGAGGAGAAAGCAGTTTTACAGCCATTTACTTTTCATCTCATGCCTAATTGATCCCATTCCACCACTTGAATATGTCTGTGAAACCTTCACCAGGACAAGGTGTTTCTGGTTTGGGGGGTTGCCTATCCGAAAAATAGCTGGAAATGTTATTTATGGGGCAAACTCAGCCTCATCTGGTGGCGTTGTTGTCTTGTGCTGGGCAGTGCTTTGCTTTGGGCTGATAGCAGTGGGAAGGATTTAACTTCATCATTAAGCACCACACAGTCACTTGGAACAAATATATCCAGAAAGGAGTTTTTAGGACTTAAAAATCAGTGGACCTTTCCTGCGGAGCGAGGGATTATTCCCGGCTGAGCAGCTCCCATTAGGAACGATGACGAAACCCAGATTGCTGGGCTGGCCGGGCTCACAGGAGCAGCTTAACCCATCACAGGGATTTGCACATGGTCTGTAGCTCAGTGACCTTGAGGATGACCCTGTAAGACACAGGTGACCTGGGCTGCACGAGCCGAGGGTGCTCTGGGGGCGGGAGGTGTCCTTACCAGGAGTCATTTGTTGGCCATCGAGGCCGCTCGGTGCACTTGGGGTCTGTGTTGGTGGGAGAGTGAAAGTTGCAGCAGGGAGGGGAGGGTTTTGCTGTGTAATGGCTGAGAATGAAGTGGGGGAGAAGCACGAGGGGCGGATGGAGCAATCGTGGTTACGCAGCAGCATTCCTCCGTTCCTCCCATGCACGGTTCATCCAGGGAGCAAGGATTTCTGCATCCAGGGAGCAAGGATTTCTGCATCCAGGGAGCAAGGATTTCTGCACAAACCCCGAATGTTGCACAGCAGATCTTAGCAAAGCTTCACCTTCCAGTCCTCTCTGAGGAGGAACTGGAATCTCCCTGATTCTCATCTGCACATGGAAGGGCATTGACAGGGACTGTCTGTCCTCTGTACGTGCAGGAGGGAGAGAGGTGGGGAAATCTGGCTCTGTGGGCAGTGGGGAGCGCAGGGGGCTGTACCAGGCTTTTATTTCTCAATGAATTGTCTCTCTAAGACAGTATCACAACTCTTTTTCCCATCTTGGCTTGCAAACCAGATGCGTGCCCCGAGTGTCCAGGGGGACCAGAGGAGCTCCTCAACCAGGCAGTGCTCCTGGGGGTGGCAGGGGGGGAAGGATGGGGTGATGGATGGGGTGATGGATGGGGTGATGGGGGCTCTCCGGGAGCGGTCGTGGTCTGTCTGTCCAAGAGGCTCAAATGCAGGCAGATATTCTGCCTTAAGGCATTAATTTTAATGAACATCTGTGTAAATGAGATGCAAATTAGGCATGGCCCCAGGGCTCCAGGCAAGTTGCCAATGGAGTCCTGACAAAGGTGGGCACTTCTGGACTCATTGTGTCCAGATTTTAATAAAGAAGATATATTGAAGGCTCTGATGGAGGCTGGGAACAGATGACTTATGAAGCAGCTTATATTTGAAGCATCCCATATATTTTTCCTTTTCCTGCAAACATCCCTTAAACTTGCCCCAAAAGGCCACAACCCCCAACAAACCCTTAACTTTTGGAAAACTGCCATCCATGCATTTCCTCTCTCCCCCCCCAGCCCCTTTCTCAGGTCACAGAGGGACTAATCCTGGCTTTGGGAGGGATGAGCCCTCTCCCTCTCTAAGTTTTTCTTCCTGGCCGGGTTTCTCAGCAGTGGGAGGCTGGGAAGCAGCTGCTTTGGGGGGGGGAGGCTTTGTTTGCAGGAGGTGTTTCGGTTCAGCGAGCGGATGCGATTTTGGGGATGGGACCACCGAGGGGCCGAGTCCACACCAGCTCCCACGGCCATCAGGAGCCAGGACAGCAATGCAGGAAGGACCTGGAATTCAGAGAGTGGGGGAAAACAAGGCAGGGACTAGTTTGGATCACCAATTTTTTTTTAGAGGATCGTAAGAAACGCATCTGGAGGAGGCTCCAAGGGGTCATCTAATTTAGCCCCTCGTTTTCTGATGAGATCAAGTGCAGCTGAAAGGCATTTCTGTGGTTTGGAGCCTGTGCTTATATGGACATCCTGATGGATCGCTTTGGATCCAGCAATGCCACAGAAGAAATAACATGGGGTTAGCTCATGTGAAGCTGTCAGAGCAAAGGAACCTCATTTTTAACTATCTTCAGCAGGAGTTTAACCCAAGAGGTTCCCTTTCCCTTGCTGCCTCTCTGAGGGGCCCCTTTTTTGTGTAAAAAGGTACTGAAAGTTGGAAGAATCTTTGTGCAGAGCTTCACAGGGCCGAGTTGTGCTTTTCAGCACGAGGGACAAGCACCAGCCACGAGCCAGAGCTCCTCGGAGGAGTTTTCAGTCTGGGGCACTTCTTCCCCCTCCCCTCTCTCTGCTGTCAGCTCAGGTTTCTCAAAGCTTGCACTTATATTAAATTTTAATGACTGGAATCCAATGAGCTACAGTTGAGATGTTACTAAACATAACAGCTTTGTTGATTCAGTTTAGCAAACAGCAGAATTCCCCCGGGAAGTGATTCCCCAGGCATGGATGAGAAGGGCAGGGGGGGGTTCACATAAAGAACCAGGGGGTTTCTTCATCACATGCTCTCTGGTGTAAGCAACCCCTGAGCTGGAAAACCCTGAGTTAGAACCCCTTCCTCCCAAAAACTGTGATACTAATGGGATAAAGCTTGGTCTGCTCAGTGCAAGTGGTTCATCCTCCTTTACATGCTGAAGAAGCAGAGGTGAGGTTTGCTGGTTTGGAGCCGTGGTGCCAGAAAGCCCCAGGCGTGGGCTTGTCCTGTCTGGCCAAAGAGCATCCATCAGCCTGGGCCCACGGAGCTGATGGAATCAAATTCTTGGGTGTTTTGGGGAAGACATCTGTGCTGGGCTAGCTTGGCCTCCTGGCTAAGTGAGCTCAAGCCTGGGCTTTATCTTTTACACAGTGGATTTTGAACTTGGCTTTCAAAGCCTGGCTGGTGCTTGGTGTTGGCAACTCTGAGCTGGGACCTTCTTTGACTCACCATGTTGTTTTTGGACAAACTCTTAACATTGCCACATTTCACCTACAAAGCAGAGAGTAGCACTCAGTCCTGGGTCAAAGGCGCTGGCAGAGATTTTGGGGCTCGCTGCAGCACAGAGCAATGCTTGGGAGTGAAGGATGCTGTTCCCTCCCCTTTCACAGAACCATGGAGTGGTTTGGGTAGGAAGAGGCCCTAAGGATCATCTAGTTCCTACCCCCCTGCCACAGGCAGGAATACCTTCCACCAGCCCAGGTTGCTCCAAGCCCTGGGCTTGGACCTTTCCAGGGATGGAGCAGCCACAGCTTCTCTGGGCAGTCATGCCAGAGAAGAATCTCAGCTGGATCATGCCAGAATGGTTTGCTTTGCTGGGAACACCTTGTCCCCGTGAGGAAGATGAGAGCAGGATCAGCTCAGCCTGCATTCCTTCCGAGTTGCACTCAACAGCCAGAAGGGATTTCTGCAAGAGCCCAGAGAACTTGACCCAAAACGTAACCCAGGGGAAAGCGTTGAACTTGATGCAACCCAACAGTCACTGCCACGTTCCCGAGGGGCACAGGGGCAGTTGGTGGCGTGTCTGTGGGTGGCTGGGCCTCCACAGATTTGTTGTCCCCCTCCTGATGCCGCCCCGGCCCCACAGCTGCGCTTGGCCCGCGGCTGCTGCGGGCGTTGGGGCACGGCGGAGGAATGCGGCGAGCCGGGACCTGCCGCAGCTGGCACAGCCGGGACCTCTCCTCCCAGGGTTAATTAAACCCCACCCTGGCCCAGACAGAGAGGAGGGGGGGGAGAGGAAGGGGGTCTGTCGCATCCGACCTTCCACGGGAGATGTCTTTGCCAAGGCAGGTTGAGCGGAGCGGAGGGATGGGCTGGGATTTCAGGCCTCCTGCTTTTCCTCTTGGTGTGGGGATTTTTGGGGAGATTTATTTGAGGCTGGAGTTGCTCAGTGCAGTGAACTCTGGCGCTACTCTGTCATGCCAGTAAAGGTTTAGTGCTGGATGATGGAGGGAGAGAGGGAGGGAGAATCCCTAGACAGCAATAACTGAAGCTGCACTCCCTTTTTATTTTAGAGCAGGTCAGGTCTTCCACGGCCCGCACAGCCCTTGTGCTTCCAGCACCCTCTTTGTCTGCTGGAATAAAAAAAATTCAGGAAAGGAATCCCGGGGTGGGGGGCGTGATGCAGTGAGTGAAGCCTTAACCAGCATTACTCATCTTGCCATTCCAGTGCCGCCGTCTGACCCTGCTCTGGGTCCTCCCCACTTCATCCTAAGTGGAAGCAGCCTTAGCCTGTGCTCACTGTGAGCCCACGCACGCTCCCGTGCCCTCCTCCTGCCCCCCTTCCCGGCTGGAGGATGTCAGCTTTCCTCAGCACTCTATTTATGACTCTGTTCCCCCAACCTTTCCAACAGGGAGCTGACTCAGTGGTGCTGTTGAAAATACCACTGGTGCCCATAACTGCTGCCCCGTGTCCCGGGGTTTCTCCCGGATGTGCTGCTGCCTGAGGCTGCTGCTTCTTTGGGCAGAGGATGGGCAGAGGAGAACCAGCATCCCACCTTGGGATCGTAGGGCTAATCCAAAGAGCAGGAATGAATCAGTCTGCTGATGACCCAAGGTATTTACACCCGAATCAAAGCCTTAATTTCTGGAGACAGCACGTTTTTTGGGCACTCCACACCCCGTCATAGAGCAAAGACCCCATAGCTGGGGGTGCATCGCCAGCAGGTGGGAGAGCAGAGCTGGGTTTCTGGGGTGGGATGGGGCAGGGAAGGGACACTCTGCCACTTGCTGTGCCCCAGGCTGGCCGAGGGTATTTTTAACCCTTCTGTGCCCCCGGAGGAATGCGTGCGGCTCCCGACAGTCGTCCAGTTGGGAGCAGCTGGGTGGGACTGGGCTGGGAACAGGGACCGGCTGCACGACGGTGTCTTCTCGTTGAACGCTTTCCAGACCTACTTAAAGTATCTCTGGCTTGTATTTTCAGCATCAGCAGCACACGCAGAAATGCCTCCTCTCTGACAGCTGTTAAGCTGCCTTAAAGGCACCATCTCCCCTCGCTGGCGAGGAGGGATGAGAAATGGGGGGTGATAAGCTGTGCTGGGTGACAGGGCTGTCACCGAGCCTGGCTGGGCCAAGTGGCCCAAGCTGCAGATCCTTGGTGGTGCTCGCTGCACTTCTAACCTGGTGATTTTGTGTTTGCACAAGAGGAACGCGGGAGCGAGTGGTCCCTGCAGCCTCCTTATTCCTTGGAAAATAAATTTTAGTGCAGAGGGAAGAGCAAACGTGCCCCTGGAGCTCATTGTTCCCACAGGGAACGTTGCCGGTGTGCTGGTTCATCAGCAAGCCTCGGGTGGGTTTGACCTTGACGTGTCATCAGGCCCTTCCCTGATCCTGAGCGAGCCGAGAACAAGAGCGAATAAAGCCAAGAGTTGCTGAGATCGACCAAATTCATAGCGAGGCTTTTCCCCCCCTTCCTTCCTTTTCTTTTCTTGACCCTGAAACAGTCAGGCTGTGATCAAAGGGTGCCTTTCAGGAGCCACCTTGGGTCACTGCTCCAAAGCCACCCACTTGCAGATGCTTTGGTGACCCTGCCAGGTCCCAGCTGAGGGAGGTGGCCGGAGGAATGTCCGCTCTCCGGAGCGCTCGTTAGCTGGTGGTGATGACACTTCACAGTGTTTCCAGGAGACACTAAAAATACCAGCTTTGCATAAGACCGGGAGAGCTGAGGATCTGAGGGAGGAGAGGATGGGAAGCTTTTTGTCTGCAAGGGCTGAGCAGAGGAGGGAGAGGAGCCTGGTCCTGGCAGCACATGGCCAGGGAGGGGCCATCCATAGGGAGGTGTGTGGTTGAGTGAACACAGGACATTCCCATCACCCACAGCATCCAAGCAAGTTGCCCTTCTCCAGCAGGGAAGGGAGGGACTGTGGCCACTGGGTCTGGAGCAAATGGGGACTTCTGCAGGAAAGGGCTCAGGGTTGGATTAGTCACTGCAGCCTTTCAAGAACAATTGCCAATTCTCCTGCCTAAGGAGTGGTTTAAATGTCTCCCATCCAGAGGATTCTCTGGATGATAACACACTTACCTCACTTCCTAAAGAGCCTTATGAGCAGTTTATTAATCACCCCATCCCTCGGCTCTCCCTGTTGTCCCCTTTTCCTCTGAGGAGCAGATTCTGCTGTTCTCCTTGTCCCTGGGTGGGCAGTGGGGTGGCAGCACCCACCACCCTGCCCGTGGGTGCTGGGTCAGTGGGGGCACAGGGTGGGATGGCTGGGTATCCCAGGATGCTTCATCCACCCTCATGCAGCACCGGAGCAAAGCCTGGCAGCAGAATTTGCAGGAAAACGGGCATTTTGGCAGGTTTCACCTCCTGGCCATAAAGACCCTGCCACGTGGCTCTGCTCCTCTCTCACAGCCCCACCTCAGGTTGCTGTCAGGCACCTTTTGGGGTGCTCTGTGCCTGAAGATGGGGTTCCATGGGAGCACTGAATGCCACGTGTAGGGCTGTGCCTGAGCACTGCTGTAACACGTGGGCTCCAGGCTTCACTCGGGAGAATTATTTATACCAACATCTACATGAGCTGCCTTGCAGGGAAGGCGCTGCGGTGCAGCTCCTGCACCCTTGCAGAAACAAAGTGAATTTAAAACCACGGCGTGCATCCAACCTGCAGAAGGGTTTCCCTGTGGGTCTGGGTTATAACCTCTTTCTGAAACTTTTCCAGTGGAGGTGCAGACCCCCATGGAGCCAGCCGAGGTTTCCTCCCACAGCCCCCACGGAGGAGAGTCCCGAATTAACAGGCTCCAGGTTCCAAATGGCTGATTTAAAGATGTGCTGGCTGCCTGCATCCCGAGCAGCTGTAGCCTTTGAAGAGGGATTGAGTAGTGGCAGAGCCCTAATGTGAAATTGGTTTGAAGTCAGCTGTAAGCCAAGGGGATAAGGGAGCACCCAGCGTGGCACAGAGGGATGGGATTAGCCCGGGTGCTCCTTCCTGGGTCAGGCTGGGAGCTCAGGGCTTGCTCACACAGCACCCAAACAGCAGTCAGGGGAAAAGGAGCAAGTTTAGGAGGAGAGCAACACAGAGAGAAAGGAAACCCTCTGACCTTCCGATAAACACAGCAAAGGCTTTGAAAACGTGAATCCTCTGGTAAAAATCCCAGCGAAACCTAAACTGCGGTTTCTAAGGGAGATTTCAGGGGCGTGTGATTTGGCTTTGTGCTTTTATTGCAGTGTCTGAGGGAGGCTGAAATGTGCTCTGAGTCCCTCCCCTGGGCTGGAGGCATTTGGGTTCATCCACTCTGCCTTGGTGGGACATGCAGTGTCCCAACCCAGTGGTCCTTCTGGTCACCACCAGCTCAGTGACACTCATGGAATCAGACATGGGGAACAGGTTGCCCAGAGAAGCTGTGGCCTGGAATTGTTCCAGGCCAGGTTGGACAGAGCTTGGAGCTCTGTCTCTGCCCATGGCAGTGTTAGGAACAAGATGAGCTGTAAGGTCCCTTCCAACCCAAACTATTCTATGACTCTGTGGCGTGGTCAGCATGACCTGTAGGGACAAAGCTCATAGTGCCAAGGCAGGAGTTGTCCTTCATCCACCCTCATCCAGGCTGGCAAGCAGGTGCTGCAATCCCAGGGCAGGAGGGCACCAAGGTGAAGATTAGAGAAGCTTTGATGGTTGTGCCCTGGTCTCGTTAACGACGCGCCCATCAGAGACCTCGAGCTGCCTCTTCGCTCTCTTGCTCTTCCCCTCACTTCCAGCTGCTGAGATGCATTAAAAGGAAGCTAAAAATATATTGGTTTCCAAATACTGCTTTGCCATGTAAACAGTGGTGGCAGCGGCGCAGGATGGAGCGCAGCCGTAAACAGGGTGACATCACCCCGTGACGGGGACGGCACGCGCCGGGGCTGGTGGCCTTATGAGGAAAGCCTGAAACCAACAGGTTCAGGAGGCAGATGGGGATGCTGCTGCTCGGAGAAAGTCTCGGAAAACCGCTGGGTGGGTTTTAGCTGAGGGTGTGCAAAAGCCAGATGGGGGGTCCTGGTGGTCCATTCTGCCCATCACGGTGGGCACTTGGAGACACCCAAAAGGACAGAAGTTCAGACAGGACCTTTCTCCATCCATCCTTTGCGCCGCCACAAAGCTCAAGCAAAGCCCTGACCTTGCAATTCCCGGCACCGTTTGGCTTCTGTCCCCATCGCTGGGGTGGCACTTGCGGGCGTAAAGCCATGATTTGGGGAACCTGCAAGAGCTCCGGCTGGGATATTTGGGCCAGGCACAGCAGGTTTTTAATTGGCTTTCGTCCTTGCCCAATATCTCCCTAATGGTTTTAGAAATTGGGGGGGGGGGGGATGTGTTGGAGGAAGACTTGGCTTGCTCCTGGCACGTGACTCGGTGAGGAAATGGGAAAAGAATTTCTGGCTGTGAAACGGCAGCTCCACGTCGAGATCGTTCCTTCTTCCCAGTGGAACAAAAAAGCCTCCTCGCCCCAGCCCGGATGCCTGGGATTCCTCACGGAGGGGCCCCGGAGCAGTAACGGTCCTGCTCCTGCTCCTGCTCCTGCTCCGGCCAAGGTGGTAGCAGGGGAGCCGGGGGCGGCGTTGCCGGAGCGCTGGCACAGCCCCGTCATCCTCTTGTTGTTTCAGCTGTGCTGGATTAATAACAGGGACCGGGAGCTGGAGTGTCCCCCGCCAAGGAGAAAAAGCTGGGCTTTGGGACACTCTGGCAGTGTTGGCAGATGGGGCTGGAGGAGGCTGCAGGGCCAGCCCTGACCGAGTGTCTGTCTGTCCATCCAGGAGGGCTCGGTGGGATGTGGAGAGGACGTGGCCTGGATGGGCAAGGGGGCTCCCTGTAGGATTCTTGGACTCTCCTCACAGATCTCTGCTCCCTCCCCACTTCCCTCTCTTTTCCTTGGTTATATTTCAAGGTGGAGAAAAGAGGTTCCAGGGGTGTCCCGGGGTGCAAACATTCCCATTGAGCACTTTGGGCTGTTTGATGGGCGTTTCTCCCTAAGCCCTCCCCTTCCACAAAACATCCCTTTCCATCTTTCCAAAAGTGAAATATCCCTTTGGGAATGCAGTGCTGGAGCTGCTGCATGTGCAGTTGGTGCTGGGACATGGGGATGAAGGGTCCAAGGGCTTGTGGTGGGGAAGCCAGGCTCCCACCACATCCATGCTGTAACCTTGGCCAAGCCTCGGGGTTTTTGGGATGGCAGGCACCTGCAAAGTATCCCAAAAAATCAGGATTTTGTGTTCTTTGGCTTCAGCCTTCATCTGTTAACATGGCCATGGCTCACCATGGCTGGGTGGGAAGGTTTTGGTGAAGCTGTGGCACAACAAAGCGCAGACTGAAGTCCCATTCTCCTGGTTTTGGCACTTTTGGGGTGCATGCTGCACGTTTTTCTGTGTTAAACACCTTGTATTTTTATCCCGATGCCATAATTCATCCCAAAGTAGAAGGCCGGGTGGCTGGTGGGGCGGGTTGTTGCCTGGAGATGCGTGGAGGCTGTTCCCAACCCTCCTGTTTTCTCTCCCAAGTCTGTGACTTCCCTCAGCATCACTTCGCAGTGGTGATTCACACGCCCGGGCTGCCTCCCTCTCTGCTCTCAATGTTCCCTGTGTCTTAAACCCAAGGGTTTTGGGGGAGGAAAAGAGGGTGACAGAACTCGGGTCTGTCAGAACTCTAGGTCAGCAGGATGCCGACCTAGACCCGAGGCTATAAAAATTAGGATTTTTAGGAAAAGAGCCTGCAGTGGGTGATGGGCAACTTGACGGTGGCAAGTTGCGGTTGGGTTTTCGGCAGAGCGGTGGGGGAGGCAAAAATGGTACTTTGGGGGTGTCTGGGGTTTAACGATTTAATAGCTCGGTTCTTTGTGCGAGGGTGGGTGTGAGAGGCAAGGGGACCCGGCGGAGGGGGTCTCAGCCCCTCACCCAGCGCCGGCTCGGGGACAAAGGGCCGGGGGAGCGGGGCCGGTGGCGGGGGGAGCCGGAGCCGGAGCCGCCGCCGAGCCCAGGGCGTTGCTGCTCTTTGTCGGGGGCTGCCGCCTCCCCCCGGAGGAGGGGCCATCCCCGGCGGGGCGGGCGGGGACCACCCCCGCGCTGCCACCGAGCATCCCCCCCGCCACCCCCAGCCGGGTCGCCCTCCGGTCCCCCCTTCCCGGGGCCGCCGGGGGGGTCGGTGCGGGGGGGTGCGGGAGGCACCGCGGCGCCCGGGGAAGGGGCGGCCCCGGCGCTGCCGCCCCGCCCCGCGGAGCCGCCCCCCGCCCGCCCCCGCGTCCCCCCGCCCTCCGCCGGGGCTGGAGCTCCGCGGGAGCCGGTGCTGGCGGCGGCGGCGGGGCCGGGGCGTGCGGCGGCCTGCGCGGCTCGGCCTTTTGTTCCGCCGGCGGGAAGGAGAGCGGGCGGCGGCGGCCGGGAGCAGGAGGAGGAGGAGGAGGAAGAAGAGGAGGAGGAGGAGGAAGGCAGCGGCCATGCATCCCGCCGCGCCGGCCGGGGGCTGCCCGTGGGGGTGGCGCGGAGCCCCCCGCCCCCGGCCCGGCCGCTGAGCCGCGCACAAAAGGGGGCGAGAGCGAAGGGGAAGGGGAAGGGGAGGGCGGCCCCGGTGTGTGTGTGTGTGTCTGTGTGACTCCCCCCTACCACCACCACCCCAACCCATCCCCGGTCCGCCCCGCATCGCCGCGGGGACCGGCCCCGCGCCCGCCCCGCCGCCCCCCGCCCCGCCATGGCCGGGCCGCCCGGTGGCGCGGAGCCACCGCAGCCCGACACCGGCCGCCGGGAAAGTTAGTGCGAGCGGGGCCGGGAGGAGGAGGAGGAGGAGGAAGAAGAAGAAGCAGCAGCAGCAGCAGCGGCAACTGCCGCCTCCAGCCCCGGCTGCTCCGCGTCCCCCCCGCCGGCTCCCGGAGACAACTCAGGGGATTCCATCCAGCTCCGTCCCTTTGCCATTTTTGGATGCGTTTCATAGCCAATTTTTTTTTTTTCCTGGGGAGAAAGCGGAAAAAAAAAAGCGAAGAACCCAGCAGCCTTGCTGCACCGCCGGACTCGCCGCCGCGCACCCACCGGCTGGATTTTGGGAGGATTCCGCGACTCCCGGTGGCACCGGGCGAGGGGACGGGGAACAACAATGCCATCATGTTTTTGAGACAGGAAACCTCCGAGTTTGCCCTGAATGAAGAACTTCCTGTGTTTAAACTTGTACGAATATCCGCTGACAAGCTCAGTTCAAATGAAAACACGAGAGTCGGGGGGAGAGGCTAATTCGGACCAGCTGGACTCCCACGGCACTTGGAGCTGGGCAGAAAACGCGCGGAGCCGCTCGGTGCTGCCAGCCCTGAGCGGCCGGGACAAGCAGTGCCTTTGTTAGTAAAGAAGGACGGACAGGATAATTCAAGAGCTTCAAACTCTTCTGCCGTTTTTGTCGCTGAACCGTTTGGAATATTTTTTCAAAGCTGTTGGATTTGGATGACCTGCTGATGGATGGGATTTTTTTAGATGGGTTGGGGGATGAGATGGGTTGTTTCGCTGCTCGGGACTGTCGGTCGGGCTGCTGAGCCGGCGCGGTGCTGCCGGTGCGCCATCCCATCCTCATAGGGTTGCTGCTTTGGGATCAGAGTCTGGCACGGTGGGTTTGGGACCTGCTGGCCATGTGATGCTTCCTGCCGTGGTGGGCGAAAAGTTGCCAGGGCGGTTCCGTCATCCATAAGGACGAGA
This sequence comes from Pyrocephalus nanus, assembly GCA_038380795.1. Taxonomy (NCBI): domain Eukaryota; kingdom Metazoa; phylum Chordata; class Aves; order Passeriformes; family Tyrannidae; genus Pyrocephalus; species Pyrocephalus nanus. The sequence goes on along the minus strand of CM076285.1, from coordinate 4,535,871 downwards.
GTATGGGCAAACCACTGAGCCGGCCAGACTGTTTACGGCAGAACCGCACTTGCCTGGGGAAGGGCGAGGATGAGGATGGTTATATAGAGGATTGCTACGTGCCCCAGAGATCGATATACGACACAATGAGAATTAACGAGCAAATCGATCAGGGATCGAAGCTCAACCAGCTTTCCAAGAGCACCCTTGGCAAGGGGGATGGCAGCACCATATCCAGCAACGGGACTCTGGGAGCTGCCAACGTCTTCGAGTCCAGGGCGCCAGAACCGAAAAAGTTGGACGAACGAGTCATCTTTGACGCGCTGAAGCTCAGCAGTGATGTCTCCAAGCCGGCGCCGGCTCCACCAAAGAGACGACCAAACCCCGAGAGGAAGGAGAACGTCAACCGGCGGTCATGGAAGTCCTTCATGCCACCCAACTTCACCGAATTTGCGGAAAGGATGGGGGCTTCGCTGAGCGAGGTGTCGGAAGCGGGCGCCTCCAACCCTTCCCTGCGGGATAAGCGGGATTCCAGTGCCATGCTCACCGAGCAGCCGGGCCAGCCCGACCATGGCGAGCCTATGTCCGAGTCTCTCACCTTGGAGCACGTCTCCAAGTCATCTGGCACGGCGGAGGCGCTGACGGCCAAGCAGTTCAGCGTGGATGGGTACGACGGTCCCCGGGACGAGCGCCAGGCCTTGCTGAACGCCGGTGACAGCCGCGTCAGGGACCTGGCCAGGGCTTGCCGGCTCCCCAGTGCCACTTGGCCGCGAGCCAGGAAGAATTTCATCAAGGGAAACTTCAACGATGGGCACCAGGAGACCCTGGAGCCCTCCGGGTCGGACTCTACAGTGGAGAACGTCAACCTCTCTCCGTGCCTTAGTGAGGAGCTGCTGGATACGGGACTGGATATTCTCATCACCTCCAATCTCAGGGAGAAAACGGAGTCTGAGCTGAGATTTGAGGAGGACGAGCGCTGGGTGATGATGGAGGAGTGGGAGGAGGCGACGCTGTCAGAGAGAGGAAAGGCTGTTCTGGTGGCAGAGGAGAAGAAGAGCTGTTGCTTGGCAGATATTTCTGAAGAAAGGGAGCAATCCGCTGCTCCGGCGGATGGCTCTGCCCCCAGCCCAGGGACCTCCCAGTCCTGCCCTTGCCCAGGGGGTGCCGGCAGCCCCCTCGCCGGCAGCACGGGCTGCACCGAGGACGCGGCGGTGCAGTGTGGAGTTGAGGACTTTGCTCCGGTTTTGGAGCGCTCAGCCAGCCCCACAGGCCCCGAGTTGTCCGACACAGACTCTGTGCAGATGTTCCTGGAGCTGGAAGAGCAGTGCCTGAATGAGGATGAGTGTGGTGGGGGTGTCAAGGGTTGCCTGGAGGTTCAGGTTTCCCCAATGGACTCAGAGGGGCTGGACCCAGATTCGACCAAACTGGCCGGGTCGGAGGTCGAAGGGTGTCAGCATAGGGTCCCTTTGGACATCAGTGCTTCAGACTCCGCTGTTGTGTCTGATCTGGAGGACTTTGATGTCACCTGCAGCTCGCAGATGCTGAGCACGCTGGAGCCATTGACAGAACCCTTCTCAGAAAGGGACACCTTGGCTGTCACCCCAACGGACTCGGACGGAGGGGCCTCCCCCAGCCCCGTGGCCACCACAGGGCCAGGATCCCTCCTAGAGTGCTCCTCAGCGCTGGTGGAGGAGGATGATCCTGACCCACTGGTGGACAGTTGCAGGGTGGTGGTGGCTGGTGGGATGCCATCTCCTGAGACAGGGGCACATCCACCTTTGGAACTGGGGGGAACTGGTTACCCCAGCGCTCCGGCGGGGTGGGGTGAAGATAACCAGGACTTGCTGGTACCTGATGGGGAAGTGTCACAGCTTCCTAAGGAGACCTGTCCTGGCCAAGTGTCCCCCTGCCAGCCCCCAGCTCCTGACACAGCGGTGGAGGAGCTGGGGTCTCCCCCACAGCACAGCAAGGCTGGCATTGAGGGGATGGATCCGTTCGGGACCCATCACCTTCTGCCTGGAAGGACAGAAGTTGTCAGCTGGGTTGCTGGCAATGAACTGGTTTCTGAGGATGAAGCCACAAATTTGGGATCAGGGAGTGGAGCTGATGGCTGGACTCATCTGGCAGGGAGTGGGGGTGTTTGCTGTGGTTCTCTGCTGCCTTTCCACACTGGCTCTGCATCAGAGCCAGGCTCTGAGGCTCTGACAACGTTCCCAGTGCCTGTTGAGGACCTCCCATGGGAAATGGTTTCCCAGAGCCAGGGCATGGCTCTGGAAGGGGCTGCCTGCAATGAGGGGTCCCCCATGGAGGTGGCTGTCACACACGGGGGGACACCAGCAGCCATCCTGCAGCCAGGAGACATGGACTTGCTGTTTGCCCCCAGCTGGGGTCATGCCATAGGGCTGGGTGAGGGGGTTCCATGTGATGGCAGCGCAGCCACCCTTGAAGAGCTTCCTGGCACATCACCCATTGCAGGGCCTGCTATCCCATGGGATTTTGGGGAGCTTTCTGCTCCAGCCCACCGACTTTCACCAGGAGATGTGGCTGTCCCAGAGCCCCAGGCTCAGGATGCTGAGGAACCTCTGGAAGCCACCACCACTGCCATGCCCTTGATGGTGGAGGAGCTTCTGGAAGCCCCCCCGCCCTTTGCTGATGTGCCTGTTGCCACTGTGCCACCACGAGCAGCTGATCCGCTCGTCTCTGGTGCTGGGGATCTCGGTGGTGACCCCGTGCCGTTGGTAGTGGCCTTGGGGGATACAGATGACTTTGCCATCATGGTCGTGCCGCCCATCCTGGAGCACCTGCCCACCGAAGTGCTGGCCTTGGAGGATGACCCCATTGCAGGAGCACCCGCAGCTGAGGGGGCAGCTTGGGACGATGGTACCCCCGTGCCACCAGGCATGGAGGATCCCCCCTTCGCCTTCCCACCCCTCCCAGAGGGATCCACCATCCCAGAGCTGCTGGGGGCACCCTCTGCTGCAGCACCCGCCGCACAAACCCTCCCTGGGGCCGTGCTGGGGGACACCTTCCATCCTCCCAGCTGTGGTGGTGCCACTGCCCTGTGCCCTGGCGAGGGAGAGGTGCCGACAGGCACAGAGGGACCCCTCGCTGCAGAAGGGCCTCCTGCTCTACCAGATGGATTCGTTCCAGATAACGAGGTATTTGTTGCTGGGGCGCTCGCAGCCGGGGCTTCAGGCGCAGAAACCGCTTTATTTCACACTGGAGGGGTGGGTGGGAGATGGGAGCCCACTTGGTAACGCACGATCTGCGCCCTTCAGGCTTCAGAACAGCCTTCTCCCTCCTGAGATGGGCTTGAATTTGGCAGGCAAAAGGTTTCAGGGGTTGAGGGAGGGGGGGAATTGTGTGATTTTATAAGTAGGGTAGGCAAAAGACTCGCTGCTCGATGACCTCAACTATTGTCTTATACTTTTTTGGCTTAGTAAAGTACATTATGGTCGCTCAGATGGAAATCACAGACTTCAGAAAAACCTTCTCACTGACTCTGGGCGGGTAGTTCCCATCTTTGAAGCAGAAAATATATCGGAAAAGAGAAACCTGTAAAACGAATTAAGTGCAAATAATTCCTGCCTTGTGCAGTCATCGCTGTCTGTAGCTTTTCCAGCGAGCACTAAGGTGCTGGGGCTCGGCAGGCGCATGGGAAGGGGCTCACACACTCCCTGGCGTTTGGGGGGTTTGCGTTACCGTGCCGTGCTCGTGGCTTTTTTGCCTGGAGAGACCTCGGTGGTGAAGTTCCCACAGCCGAGCGCTGATTTCCTGCCATCTGGAAAAGGAGAGATATCACTAAGGAGACATCAGAAGTTAGTCAGCGCCGAAAATCCCCGTTCGGTCGCAATTACTCATCCTTTGGGCTGAACCACCCGTTTGAGAGACACACGTGGAGGGGCTTTGGAGAGGTGGTTTCACATGGGGGGTCCATGTGAGCACGGGCTGGGACACCCAGAGAGGACCTTGGTGAGGGAAAAGCCATTGGGTTCTCGGTGGTGTTGTCTGTTGCCTGAAATTCAGCGTGTCCTTGCTGGTGGGACCCTTATTTTAGGTTCAGCACCTCTGGTTGGCAACCCCATAAACCTTCCCCTTGCTCAAACGTTGTTGGTGATGCCAGTTCTTCCCACCAGGCTCTGTGTTTGGCAGCGCTGGGGTTAAGGGAGATGCGGGAAGCAGAAAGCGAGGGGATGCTTTGGGAAGCATTTCTGGGAGTGAGGAGGAGGAGGAGGAGGAGGAGGAGGTGGAGGTGTGGTGGAAGCAGATGTCCTTCTGCTCTCCAAAATGTCTGTCCAGCCCTTCTCCAGGGCAGGACACCTCGCTCTGCTCCTTCTCCTGCCTGGCACAGGGTAGTCATTAAATATTTGTTTCAGAGCTGAGTCACGGCGAGGTTAATGAACTAAATCACTGGAATCCTTTATGAGCAAAGGAAAACAAGGGTGTTGGACACGCTCACCCTCAGGCTGTTGGTGAGATTGTCTTTGTAGGGATCCTCATGGGGCACTGAGTTCTCAGGCTGGCTGATAGCTGTGTTGCAGGTACCCCTGGTTGGGTGTCCGGGCTTTCCACAGGGCTCCCTCCCTGCCAGGCTGCTTCAGAGCCCTGGAGTTTGTTTTGCAGCGTGCAGAGAGCTCGGACCAGCCTGGCATGCCAGGCTTATCAGCCTGATCCTTTTGTGGGTTTGGCTGTTCTAACCAGCAACTCCATATATAAACAGTAACAGGAGAACAGCCGGGGAATCGGTGCTTCCATGTCACCATTTATTTCTTATAACTGTGGAATAATTATCCACGAGCAGACAGCCCTGGACAGTGTCTGCCACCTCACCCTATGCTCATGTCCTGGAGGGACACTTCCCCACCCTCCAGTTGCTGAGCTCCACTGGGAAGAAACAGCTTTTTCTTTGGAAATGAGGCAAAGAAAGTCAAAGCAGCACCTCTTGCTCATGCTGGGAACTGTGTTTGGGGATTTTGGGGGGGTTTGGTGTGTTTGGGGGTTTTTGCCTGCCAGGTGTTTCTTTGGAGGCAAAGCGATGTCTCGGTGTGGAGAGCTGGGCCCTCCACGAGCTGCTGCTCTGCCGGGGCAGATCTTGCATCCAAGAGGGAATTTTTTGTTGCCATCCATGTCCGTGCATTCTTGGGCCCGAGGAGGAGGCACGCTTGGGAAAGCAGGCGGCTGGCTGCCATCCCCTCTGCTTTCCAACAGGAGAATGTTGCGACAGGGCCAAGGGCTCCAATCCCGCCCGGCACTGGGTGACCTGTGCTCTGCATGGGCTCGTGGGCCCAGGGAGCAGAGTAAGCCAGGAAGGTCTCTGCTCCCTCTTTTGGGGGGTTTGGGCTGTTTGCTGTGGGCATACAGCAGGTTTGTCCCTTGGGACCGGGCTGTGCAGCTCTGGAGGGGGACTGTGCACAGGGCGCCGCGTGGTTCCAGCAGATCCCCATCTCTGATAAAGAGCACTTATCTCCTCTGCAGAAACAGGATTCTCCCTGCTGCCTCTCTCGACAATGGGGAGCTTCATTCGCTCTCCTCCCCCTTCCCTATCAAATCTTTTTTGGTTTAAAAAGCTTTTCCCCACAGGATTCCCAGGCAGGACCGTGCCAAATCCGTGGTAAACGACTCGCACATTAATTGCCTATTGCCTTTGTCTTTCGAAATACAGTGAGCTCCTCGCTGCCTGTAATTTCGTGGTTAACAAAACTCATATGATGTCAGGTCTCCGTTCTCAATAGCTTCGCTGTGAGAATTGCTTGGGGTTTTTCCCCAGGAGCGTTATTTCCCAATCTGATGTCTGGCTGCAGCCAGTGCTCTCATTCCTTCCCCATTTTTTTCTCTCTACCTCACTCAGATGCTTGGAAAAATGGGATTTAGCCATTTAAAAGCAGAGGTGGATGTGGATAGATCCCGAGCTGTGCTCCACACCAGCGAATTCCTGTGACATTTGTGTTACTGGGTCAAGGCGAGGGAGGAGTTTGAAAAAACTTGCACAGTTCTAATAAAATCAGTGCAAGTAGCTACTGCATCTTCACTGGAAAAAAAAGCCTGTTGTATCTATGGGGAGGGGCTGGAAGAGCAGCTCACAGCTTATAAATACCTTTTCTCTCCCACCCTTTCCACCCCCAGCTCTTCCAGAAGGAGCAAGTGGATCCTCTGCAGGTTAAACTACAGCAGGTCAATGGAGTTGGTCAAGGACTCATCCAAAGCGCCGGGAAAAACTGTGACGTCCAAGGGCTGGAGCATGACATGGAAGAGATCAACACCCGCTGGAACACCCTCAACAAGAAGGTGGGAGCGTGGGGAGGGGCTGTAACTGGTTTCTCTCAGTGCCACTGGGGTCTGACAGAAAAAGGGTGTCATGGACAGGGAGCTGAGGCTCCAACATTGACGTTTCCCCAGCCTGACCGTGCCGTGGGGTTGTGTTTGGGGTGCAGGTGGCCCAGCGGGTCGCTCAGCTGCAAGAGGCCCTGTTGCACTGCGGGAAGTTCCAGGACGCCCTGGAGCCGTTGCTGAGCTGGCTGACAGACACCGAGGAGCTCATTTCCAACCAGAAACCTCCCTCTGCAGAGTACAAGGTGGTGAAGGCCCAGATCCAGGAGCAGAAGGTGAGCGAGCACAGGGCGGTGAGTGGCTCAGTGAGAAGGGAGGGATCTTGGGACAACCAGACAGTATTTTGGGGGTCCAACTGGGACATCCACAAACCTGCTGCTTTCCAAACTATCACAATGGTGGGTGCTGGTTGCCCACATCCCAGTGCAATGAGCAGGCAGCTCGTTTGCCCACACTCAGTATCTCCATCCCCCAAATCACCGCGTCACTTCATTGTCCCGCTGCCTCTTGAAGCTTGCTGGTTTTGCTGGTCGGCCGTGTTTTTCCAGCCCTGGGTTTTGTTTTTGCCGGTAATTCTGCTGCGTCAGGAGCAAGCTGGTGGTGTAGGGACTGGTTTGGGTGTTTGGACAAAGTGAATGTTCAAAGTGTAAGAGTGGGGCTGAGGAGGGTGGGTGTTTGCAGAGATAACAACCCAGGCCGGCGCCTGCCCCTTGGAGCGGGCGGAGGGAAGGTCAAGTGTGGTCAGGGGGAAGTATTTTAGAAATGAATTCTTAAACCATCCTATTGAGATTGGAAAAGGAAATGTATTTCAAGTGGAAGTTAAAAACTTGTTAAGTTTGGGGGTGGGGGTGTGATGGGGAAGGCTTGGAAAGCTTCTCTGACACAGAAGTGGTTTGAATAGTGTAAAGGAGGGAAGGGGAAAGGGAAAAGGAAGGGGGAAAGAAAAAATGGAAAAGGAGAGGGGAAAGGAATGGTAAGGGGAAAAGGAGGGGAAGGGAATAGGAAAGGAAAGGTGAAAGGAAAATGGAAAGGAAAATGTGAAGGAAAGGGAATAGAATAGAATAAATAGAATGAAATTTCTCTTGGAAGAGACCTACAATGATCATCATGTCCAGCTGCCTGACCACTTCAGGGCTGACCAAATTAAAGCATGCTATTGTTATAATGTAATATAATACAACTCTGAATGTTTTTTGGCTGGTTTTGATGGCAGAGCTGTTCCCCCTGGGCAGGGTCTGGTCTCAGCCCTGTGCCGATGGTGGTTCTGAGCCACAATTAGAGATCTGGCCTCTCCAAGGGCTGGAATTGTTTCTGCTGCCCCAGTGCAGTAACTTTTCTCCTCTTTGGTCTCTGTCTGTGATGCCAAAGCTGCTCCAGCGGCTCCTGGACGATCGCAAAGCCACCGTCGAGATGATCCAAGCGGAGGGCGACCGGATCGCGCAGTCGGCCGAGCCTGCGGATCGGGAGAAGATCGTGGGGCAGCTGGAGAGCCTGGCACAGCGCTGGGCAGGGCTGCTGGGCCGGGCAGCTGCCAGGTGAGAGGGACTGGGACCAGCTCATCCTGAGAGTCTCAGTGCCCCAGGGGCATGGGGTTACAGCGTTCGGGAAGCTGGCAGAGATTTCTGCGCAGGTACATCCTGGAAACCTGGAAACAGCTGGAAAACATGGGAAATCAAAGGCTGTTTGGGAGCTGAAGCTGATAACGGTGGTTTACAATGGCAGGGAAGAGCTCAGATTAAATAATTTCCCTGCAGGGGAGGGATGTTATTTTTATTCCTGTAAGCATTAGCATCCTGTTGACACCTTTCTGCTGCCATAATCTTGTTTATGAGTTGCTTGTTGCTACCTAGGCTGATATCTGAGCCTATGAAGACACTTTTGAGGGCCAGATTGGTCTCTCTCAGTGCTTTTAATCACTGATAACAAGCTGGACTGTTCATCCAGAACTGTCCATCCAGAACTTGTACTGTTGCTGGATTGTCTTTGACCAGAAACTCAGCAGCCCTAAAGCACTGAGAGTCTGTCCACAAGCTGAGCATGTCAAGGGATCTTCAAGACAGTGATAGGGATGGAAAAAAAAGGGGTTGGAAATTTCAACCCCCTGCCATATGCAGGAACACCTTACACTAGACCAGGTTGCTCCAAGCCCTGTCCAACTTGGCCATTGAACACTTATTTCATTCTTATTGTACTATTCCTTCTTGCAGGCAGAAGCAGCTGGAGGACATCTTGGTCCTGGCAAAGCAGTTCCACGAAACCACAGAGCCCGTATCGGACTGGCTGTCGGTGACAGAGAAGAAACTGGCCAACTCTGAGCCCATTGGTACCCAAACTGCCAAAATCCAGCAGCAGATCAGCCGGCACAAGGTAGGACCTTTGCATGAATGGGATGGAGGTGTTCGGTGTCAGGTCCCTCTCTGGTGGTTGCTGCCACCCCAACGAGGGGGTTTTTGGCACAAACAAGTATTGGAGGAGTTTACCCAGGCTGTTTTATGTGTGGAGAAAGCTGCAAGCCCTGACCCACCGGTGTGGGTGAACACTAAACCGATGGTCTTTGCACCTCACAGCAAATATATCCGGGTTTGGAGAGAAAAAACATCCCCATTGTGTTTCTTTTTAATTTTGATGCCGTTTGCCCGTTCACGGGGCGGGTTTTGTGTCTCCTCCGTTCCTTCAGTTTGCGCTCATTGTTTGTTCCCCCTTTTACGTGTTTCATTAATTTAATTTAATTTCATTTATTTCGTTTCACTTTATTTTCTTTTATCCATGTTTCACTCATTTTCCTTTTTCTGTTGTCCATTTTTATCCTCCCGCCATTCAGGCTCTAGAGGAAGAGATAGAGAGCCACGCTGCCGACATGTCTCGGGCGGTCGGGGTCGGGCAGTCCCTCTCCTCCCTGAGCTGTGCCGCCGAGCAGAGGCTGCTGGCAGAGAAATTAGACTCTCTGCAGGCCCGCTACGGCGAGGTCCACGACCGGTGCTGCCGGAAGGCAGCACTGCTGGCTCAGGCTCTGGCCAACGCCAGGCTTTTTGGGGAGGAGGAGGTGGAAGTGCTCAACTGGCTGGCTGAGGTCGAGGACAAGCTGGGCTCGGTATCCGTAAAGGATTACAAACGGGACGTCCTGCAGAAGCAGCATGCAGACCAGCTGGTATTTTCCCTTTTTCTTCCATGTTTTATGTTGTTTATTTTGTTGCATTTGTCTGGTTTTATTTTGGTTCCCGGTCTGACTTTAATTTTGCAAAGCTTGTTCCGCTGCTGGTTCTCTTCTTCTTCGAGGCTTGGAGAAGTGGGAAGACGTTTCATGTGTTATAAACAATAATTGTGGCACCAAAAATGGGTATCCCGGGGTGGGGGGGGAACTTCAAATGGTTCGTTTGCTTTGTGAACGTCTTAGCCAGCTTGGCCACCCTGTGCCTTTAGAAAGCTGGATGCTGTTTCCAAGATTGAGAGCTGGAAGAGCTTGGTGGGTTTTTGGAGCCAGGCTGGCCACCAAGGAAGCGTCTGCTTCCGCTCCTGGGGCTGTGCAGGCTCTTCTCAAGAGTGAGGTTCTGTCTAATACAAGGGCAAGTCCTTTCATAACCCAGATCCAGTGGGTTGGGATGGGATTTGTCTAAGATTTGAGCCTTTGGGTCCCAGAAGTCTCAATAATTCCTGTAGAAGGATGTCTGGACAATTATCAGATGGGCTGTCCACCCTTCCTATGCTGAGTAGGAAAGTTTGTGCTCTTTGTAGCATCTGGCTGGCAGAACACAGGGACCTGCCTGCACCAGAATAACCCAGATTTGCCTTTTCCTCCAGGCTTTGAATGAGGAAATTGTGAACAGGAAGAAGAACGTGGACCAAGCCATTAGAAATGGACAAGCTCTTCTGAAGCAAACCACAGGTAACACGGAAATCTTGGCATGGGAAACCCCCAGTCCTCCAGATGCTCTTCCTGGGAAGCCCATGCTGTGCAGTGATCGCTGTTCAGGGGAGGCTGTTCTCCTTCAGGTCTTAATTTCCTTTTGGAATCATCCAGAGTAGCTGTTTTGCATCCAGACCTGGATGCTGAGCCACAAATGCTCCAGCCTAGGACTGGGCTGGTCCCAAATCCCAACCTCGCAGCCTGCAGAGCGGGTGATTCCCACCGCTGCCGGGGGGGATGCTCGGAGCTGAGCAGCCCTGCAGCACCAGGGAGGGTTTTCTCATTGCATCCAGCTGCTAAATCACATGGGAAGAGGTTAAAAATACCCCCAGCCCTTTCCTAATATTGCTTTCCCATACTGAGCAGTTGTTGCTGTTGCCACGTGGGTGTGAGTTTATGTTTATGAGTGGGAAGAAAGGTCGGGGCGATGCATTTCCTTCAGATGTGGTCTGCTCGGAGCAGATGTACAGCCCTCTGTCCTTGTGGGAGCTGTGGAGCAGGAAGAGTGATTACAAAGGATTTGGCATGCATTTTCATGTCCTCTTGGAAATAGCAGTAAAGAGTGAACTGGCCCTTTTTTTCCTGGAGTTGTGACACGTTAGTCGAGAACTGGGTTGGTGTGGTTTTGGAGCTCGTGGCAAAGCCAGTTTTAGCAGCTTCTATCCCAAGGAAGACATGGGCTTTACTCTGACTGATGGAAAATGGGAAAGCAGCTTCCTGGCTGTAAAAACAGGCTGAAGTTGTATTAATATAAAGAGAAATGGGGGTGGAATTAGGTGTATAAAATGAGGGAGAACAGGGCAGGTGGCTGCTGAAACCTCTCTGCAGCCCAACCCGGCATCATTTGCCCCTTGCTGCTGTCTCGCAGGAGAGGAGGTGTTGCTGATCCAGGAGAAGCTGGATGGGATTAAGACCCGCTATTCCGACATCACCGCCGCCAGCTCCAAAGCCCTGCGCACGCTGGAGCAGGCTCGGCAGCTGGCCACCAAGTTCCAGTCCACACACGAGGAGCTCACAGGCTGGATGAGCAAGGTGGAGGATGAGCTGGCTTCTAGTGGGGCACAGTCCCCCGCTGGAGAGCAGATCCCCCAGTTCCAGCAGCGGCAAAAGGTGGGCGCTGGGATGGGGACGTGAGGGTAGGAGCTCATGGGGGTCTGCTCGTTGTTTGGGAGGCCAGGGAGGAGCTGGAGGGGGAGGTGACCTGCTGAGAAGGACATGTGTCCATCCATGGGTGCCTTCCACAGGAGCTGAAGAAGGAGGTGATGGAGCACAGGCTGGTGCTGGACACGGTGAACGAGGTGAGCCGGGCTCTCCTGGAGCTGGTTCCCTGGCGAGCCCGGGAAGGGCTGGATAAGCTCGTGTCGGACACCAACGAGCGCTACAAGCTGGTCAGTGACACCATCAAGCAGAGGGTGGAAGAAATCGATGCTGCTATTCAGAGGTCTCAACAGGTAATTTAATTAATAACCCCTCTGGAGGCTGATGGGTTTTCCTGGGAGAGTGGGAGCGAGAAGCTTGGCCCTGCTGCAGTTGTGCAATGCAATGGCAGCAGGAGGGATGGCAAGCACAGCCAGACAGGAGGGCCAAATCCCATTGGGAATGCCAAGAAATGGACCCACAGCAGCAGCGTGTGGCAGCAGGGCTGTTTCCTGACCAGTCCCACTGCATGTGGTTGGGATGGGATAATTCTGGGGCAGCACCATGTCATCCTGCCTGCAGGCTTCTGCTGGCAGGGGTGATGTAAATGGTGTAAAACCAATGACAGGTGACTTTCAAGCCTGGAAAAAACATTATCCCCTGCTGTGAGAGCACAGGGATTTGTTCCAGGCGAACAGTCAGCCCCAAAAAGGCTTGTCCTGCACAGACTGGAGGTTGTGGAGTGCAGTGAATGACTGCCCTTGCTCCGTGGAGCGCTGAGTCCATGGCGCTGATCCTGCGAGCAAAACGCTCGTGTTTACAGGGATGTCCATTTCCCTGCAGGCAGGGAGGGTGCAGGGAAAGGTGGCTGCTCCAACATGCCCCAAAACCAGCTTGCAGGAGTCACCTGCATCCACCCTGATGTCCCTTTCTCCTCCCCACCTCCGTATGCCGGGGCGAGGTGTTTGCTCCCGAGTTTTTCCCGCCATCCCCAGCTCTCCATGTGCTCCATCCCTGCTGCCCATCACTAACCAGTGCCCTTCCTCTCCCCTGTGCCAGTATGAGCAGGCAGCTGACGCAGAGCTGGCCTGGGTGGCCGAGACCAAGCGGAAGCTGATGGCTCTCGGTCCCATCCGCCTGGAGCAGGACCAGACAACGGCTCAGCTGCAGGTGCAGAAGGTCCGTGTGCACCTCGTGGGTGGGGGAGACGGGGTGGGCAGCGAGAATGGCCCAGTTTGGGTGATGGGATGTGTTTTGGGTCACAAGATGCAGTCTAGGGGAGCAGCTTTGCCCTGGGGTGTGTAGTGCCAAGCCTGGAGCAGCGGGAGAGATGCAACACTTGTCCTTGGAAAGGAAAAGGGGAAGAAAAAAAAAAAAAGAAAGGAAAAAGCTTCTAAAGGAGATAGCTTCCTGTCTGTTTGCAGGACCTGTTTAGGGATAGGTGGGTGCTCTTGTCAGGAATCCCCTTGAGGGAGCTGCTCCCTTGGAAGCCTTTCCGTGTGGCCACCAGAGCAAGCTCTGCTGGGATCTTGCTGGCACTGGCAGCAGGAAGGGTTTAGAAAAATGTATATATTGATTAATGAGGGTGCTTTTCCATTTGCTTTTTGCTCATTGTTCCCTGCAGTGGGGGACTCCTCAGTTCCCTCCAGGCAGCCAGACATGGAACAAAGAGGCGTTGGGTTCTTTTTTTTTTTTTTTATATCTTTGAGATGAGCTCATGCCTGAAAGAACGTGCACTTTAAATAAACGGCCCTTTTCTTCCCTTTGCTTGGGCAATCAGAGCAGCTCACAGGCTTATTGGATTTAAAATTAAAAAAAAAAAGGAAAATAAGAGTGTTATAAGGGTGGGGGGACTGAACCATCAAGCATTAAGTTAAATTGAGCTCAGCTTCCAGCTGTTAATCGTGTGGACCTTGGGAATGGCAAACTTATTGGTAGATGCAGTTCTGGAGAGCATTGTTTTGGGGGATAACACGTTTGCTGATGGATGGATGATGGAGCTTTTCCTCTGGTGAGGACCTTGGGTGTTGAAGTGATTATACCTCATTTTAAGAGCTGTATTCAGGTCTTTGAAAGAGATGAGTCATGAGAAAAACAGGCAGGAATCTGCATTTCCAGCCAGATTTTCAGTGGGCCACAGGACACTTGTGATGAGTTTTGTGCGGTCTCTGCGGCGCCCAGTGCTGGCAGGAGGATCTCATGGATGGGCTGGGGAGAGATTGGGCTCAGCTCTGATTTTCTTGCCTTTCTTTGGACCTTTCCCTCCTACAGGCTTTTTCCATCGACATCATTCGGCACAAAGACTCCATGGATGAGCTGTTCAGCCAGCGCAACGAGATCTTCGGGACCTGCGGCGAGGAACAGAAAGCTGTTCTCCAGGTGAGCCTGCTCTGCTCTTCACTGCAACAGGGGGCACAGAGAGGGGAGAGAGGCGAATCCTCAGCCCTTGCACAGGCTGGAGTAGTTTAAAATTGCTCCATCTTTAGTAATTCCCACCAGTGTTAGCAGAAATCTCTTTACGTTTATTGCCCTCCTTTATTGCGCATTTTTATTGCAGGGTTTGGGGAGGGGGAGACAGCGGAGATTCCCGAGGCTGCTTTAATTGGAATTACAGCCCGTGCACGTGGAAGGCCACCAAAAGCACCTCCCTCTTTTCCAGCTCACAGCGTGGAGCTGGCACTTTTCCTGGGCCCTTTTGCATCCCTCACCATCACTCCCCTCCCTCCCCTCTTTTTTTATTTTTCCAGGAGAAAACCGAGTCCCTGGTGCAACAGTACGAAGCCGTGAGCCAGCTCAATTCGGAGCGCTACGCTCGCTTGGAACGTGCCCAGGTCCTGGTCAACCAGTTTTGGGAGACCTACGAGGAGCTGAACCCATGGATCGAGGAGACTCAAGCCCTCCTCTCCCAGCTGCCGCCTCCAGCCATCGACCACGAGCAGCTCAAGCAGCAGCAGGATGACATGAGGGTGAGAGGCTGCGGCGTTTGCATCTCCTCTCCAGGAGTTCTCCCTTAAACAGAATTGCAGGACTTGCAGAGGGAATTTTTTGGATTTACCTCATTTTTTCCCTCTATTATTTTCTTTTTGGGGGATCCTGCTTGTATAATCCAAGTGTGCCATGTGGAAATCGTGTTGGAGCGCTCCTTACCAAAATGCAGCTTGCACCCAAGGGAGCCTGGCTGCCTTCGGATCTCCTGCCTGATTGTGGCAGGGAAAAGCACTTTGTGCTTTTTGGGTAGAGAGCTGCAAAGCAGAAATTCCCAGTGGGGTCCCCTGTGGAGCTGTGGGGAGGGCCAGGAGCTGGGGAAGGACCCGTGCCGGGTGTTGTGCCATAGCCATGTTAGGAAGAGCCGAGTTCCATGTGCTTGGCAGATGCTGGGGCATGAAATCCACGGTGCGAGTTCCTACCAGATACGATCGCTGCTCTTGGAGCGCTGCGTGGAATAAATAGGCAGCGACTTGAAACAGATTTCCAAACAAATCTGGGTTGTTTTTTTTTTTTTTTTCCCCTTCTATTCCCTAGCAACTGAGGGAGTCCATCGCTGAACACAAACCTCACATCGACAAGCTGCTGAAAATCGGGCCGCAGCTCAAGGACCTCAACCCCGAGGAAGGAGAGATGGTGCAGGAGAAATACTCCAGGGCCGAGGCCACGTATGCCAAAATCAAGGAGGAGGTGTGCCAGCGGGCCCTCGCGCTCGACGAGGCCGTCTCCCAGTCCACCCAGGTACGCTGGGGTGCCAAGGAGATGAATCCTCTGCTTGCAGTCCCCTGGGGAAGCCACGCGCTTTGGAATGCGGTTTTATTCCGACTGTAAAACCCTTTATAAGGCCTAACGTGGTCAGACACCTCCGGGGTAGTTTCCTGCTGCTCAGCTCTGGCTGTGGGAGCAGAGGGGGAAAGGCTTTTTTTTTGAGGCTCGACGTAGTAAATAGGCTAATAAATTTTTACAACCTCAGTAATGATGCTGGTTCAAAGGGGCTGCTTTTGGCATCTGCCCAAGGTTGGAAGGGCCCGGAGAGCCTCTTGAAAGAGCTTGAAGAGAGAATTTTCAATTCTGATAAGCTGTGAGTGCAGTGAAGAGCCATAGGATCCTTTGTATGGGAGAGGTAACAGTTGTCTCTGTGGTCTGGGCATCCCCCAAGGAGGTGGGTGAGTGCAGGAGAGATAGGAGAGGAAGGGCAGAGACTGGAGGTGCTAAAGTCCATAAAGGTGGTGAAGTGTTCCTGCCACTGAGGGTTGATGACCCCCAGTTACGTTTCATTTCACCCTCTGTTACCGTAGTGCAGTTGGTTTTTGTCACGTCTGGGTGTTTATTTTTTTAATTCCTGTATTGTGTAGTCACTTCTCTTGGTTTGCACTTGTATTAACTCCGAGTTTTTCCCCCCACATTCCCCTCCCCTCTCATCTCTCACTCCCATTGTGGAATGTGTTATCTGTGTGTGTTGCTGCCTGTGCCCGTCCTCCCCACATGGTCCCATTTCATTCTTGTGTTGACTGCGCCCCACCATTGCAGATTTCGGAGGTAAGCGAGTCCCCCACCACAGATATTCATTTTCACTCTTTGGGCTGATTCTGTTTTACACCCGGACTTTTTCATTTCTGGCCCACGCACAGCTCAGCAGAACATGCTTAAAAAAAAAATTAACTCCGGGGGCCTGAAACCACATTTTTGGGATGGCTTTCCTTGCCTTGCCGCCTGGTCTGGGCCGCTCGTTCCGCTGGGAATGCTTCCTGCAGAGCACAGGTTTTGCTTTCGGAGGGGTTTGCCCTGAGCTTCCTGCTCCGGCTGGACGTGCTGGTTTGCTCCTGCTTGTTGGCTGAGCCAGCGTGTCCTGATCAACTTTGCACCAAGAGCCCGTCCCCTCTCTGCTGGTAGAGCCTGGGATTTGGTGGACACCGACACCGGTGTGTTCCCAGTGGGAACTGGGAGAGGGACCAGAGCTGGCAGCCGCAGTGCAGAGCTGCCCTTCCCACCAGCAGAGACGATTTGGGATCTTTAAGGCCAAAGTTGACTTTTCTATTGAAAAAAAAAAAAACAAACATAAAAAACCCTGCTAGACCCCCTTCCTCTCTCACCCCTGGCTTTCTGGTTCTGCTTTTGAAGCTCCAGCTCTGTGGCAGCTCCTCCCCACCCGCATGCAGCCTCCCACCACCTCCCTCTGACCCTGCTGGGGTGGGTTTCCACCAGCCTTGCACCACCCGGAGATTCCCATCAACACCAAACACGGGCACTTTTCCAGCAGCACCTTTGCCCTGGCGCTCTGACAACCAGGACTGGGTTTTTCTTGCCTGCCCACAAAAAAACAAGACAGTGGCTAAAAAGTGGATCTCGTAGGGTTGAACCCGGTGACAAATCGCTGCTGTGTTTGGGTCAGAGGTGCCGGTGCCAGCTTTGGGAGTCTCCTTGGCTGCTCTGTTGGCTCTGTTGGAGCAGGGCAGGTGTGAGCAGGAGGCTGCAGGTGTAATTGCTGCTGCAGATGACATTGATGCTCTGGGTGGCATTGCTGCTGCAGATGACATTGCTGCTACAGATGGCATTGCTGCTGCAGGTGACATTGCTGCTGAAGGTGGCATTGCTGTCGCAGGCAATGTCTGTCCTCTCCTGAGAGGCCGTGGGGCAGCGCTCAGGGCTGTGGCATCACTCAATCCCCTCTCCCCTGCCCTGACTGATCTGCTCCCCTCCAGTTCCACGACAAGATCGAGCCCATGCTGGAGACGCTGGAGAACCTCTCCTCCCGCCTGCGGCTGCCGCCCCTCATCCCCGCCGAGGTCGATAAGATCCGGGAGTGCATCAGTGAGAATAAAAACTCCACCGTGGAGCTGGAGAAGCTGCAGCCCTCCTTCGAGGCTCTGAAACGCCGTGGGGAAGAGCTGATCGGTCGGTCCCAGGGAGCAGACAAGGACCTGGCAGCTAAAGGTATGTCCTTTGGTGGATTTAACAGTGCCCAGCTTCTCCTCCCCGAACCATCGCTGCTAGGGAGGCTTTGATGTCCCAGGGGTGTGTTTTGGAGGTTCTCCTGGCCTTAGGAGGAAGGATGAATCCTCTGGATGGAGATGGCTGGTTCCTGCCTCCATCTGGAGCAGACAGGGTGGCATCAGCCAGAGAAGAAAGAAGTATTTGTGGCTTCTCAGCCAAGCTGAGCCCTCACCCTGAGCTGGTCTCTTGTTGGTGGCCCCTGTGACATGATTTGTTGATGTTGATTCAGCATCTAATGGAGGGAAGGAACATCCCCAGCACAAAAAGACCCATCAACACGATTGGCACTAATTGGCACCTTCCTTGGCAGCTCTACAGTCAGCTCATGGACTGAGTGAGCAGAGACTTCATGCTAGAGGTGGCCAGAACAGAGGTTTGTTGGAGGGAGGGAGTGTGGGCAAATTTGCCCTGAGCTTGCCTGCACATAAATAAAGGCTTTATTTCTGCAAGCTGGAGTTTCTCACGTCCCTCAGTGTCTCCCAGAGTTAATGCTCTGATAGTCCTGGTCCTCTTTAATTCCCTTTTGAATATTCTCTTGGCTATTTCAAAGTGTTACCAAAATTCTTTCGAGTTGTAAAATGGCTTCCTTCTTCACTGAATATTTTAACTTCCTTCCTCAGTAATCCAGGACAAGTTGGATCAGATGGTTTTCTACTGGGAAGACATCAAAGCTCGGACAGAGGAACGTGAAATGAAGTTCCTTGATGTCCTGGAGCTTGCAGAGAAGTTCTGGTACGACATGGCAGCCCTCCTGACAACCATCAAGGACACACAGGACATTGTTCATGATCTGGAGAGCCCAGGCATTGACCCCTCCATCATCAAGCAGCAGGTGGAAGCAGCAGAGGTGAGGCCCATGGGACTGTACCTCAGTCTGGAGCTCGTCTGCCCCCAGCTTGTCCTCTAAACTGGGAAGACCTTAGCTGTGAGCGTGGCCAGAAGCAGTTGTAAATCAGTTTTGTAGGCAGGCAGTCGGATTAGGAAGGGCTATTTCCACTGCAGTTTGGAACTGCAAGGAATAAACCAGAAGTGTGTTTCACACATCCTTCACCTTAAATCACTTTATCTGCTGCTGTTCTGGGAAGCGTACGAAGCGTGTGGTCAGAGCTGTGTGCCCACATGTTTGGAGTGACGTGGAAGCTTGCACAGCTCTGCTCACAACCCATAGGCTGCCTGGCGTGGGAAGTGTATATTTAGCTTTTGGTTAGACTGGAGATAAGTGCTTGGATTTGTGTGCTGATGGTTGTTTCAAATAAATGGCGAAATCGACTTCAGGTGGATGTGACTTGACCCAGACCTTGAGGAGCAGGGATGTTTCTTAACGCTTTGCTAAGTTTAGCTTTGCTATTCCCCTTTTTATAACTATTCTGACTTGGGTTTGCACCTCTCAAAACCTCATGCCTATATTGACAAAACGCTCCTGTAAACAGCACGTCTCCTGTAAACAACATCTTCAGCCAGGCAGTTCAGGCTCACATCTAAATACAGATGTTCTTATTTTAGTGCCCATCCTGTGGGCAGAGGTGGGAGTGGATCAGGGTGGTGGTGACAACGTTGGCCACCTACTCCTGGGATCTGGAGTCGGGCTGTTGGCCAAGGTGCAGGACACTGGAGCAGGAAGGGCTCCCTGTTCTTTAGCCCTCCTGCTCTTGGGGCAGTTTTGGAAGAGCATTTAATAATAAAGGTTTTTCTTCTGTGGCTGTGTCTATGCAGACTATTAAAGAGGAGACGGATGGGTTGCATGAAGAGCTGGAGTTCATCCGCCTCCTTGGAACTGATTTAATTTTTGCCTGTGGCGAAACGGAGAAACCAGAAGTGAAAAAGAGCATTGATGAGGTAGGAAAAGCCAGCAGCTTCTCCTTCAGATAAAATCAGGTGGGGAGCAAGTGGGAGCTCTGGTTGAAGAGCCGAACGAATTCTGTGGGCAATCTTGTGTTCCGCAGATGAACAACGCGTGGGAAAATCTAAACAAAACGTGGAAGGAGAGGCTGGAAAAGCTGGAGGAAGCGATGCAGTCGGCTGTGCAGTACCAAGATACGCTTCAAGTAAGAGGCAGGGCTGTTGGTGTGGAGTGGGTGGACCTTGGGAACACCGCTACAAGTCCAGGAAACATCTCCTGGGCGAGCGTTTGCAGGCTCTGATAGAGCCTGAGCTGAACAGCAAGCTCTGAGGAAGAGCAGATACTTTGCATTTATCTTCCCAAACCTACCCCATTCCTGCACAGAGCAGCAGGGTGAGCTGGCTGCTGGCAGGTCCTCATGCTGGAAGCAGGAGAAGGAAGGAAAGAGAGAGCTGGCCAAGCACCTCTGCCCTGAAAGACGAGTTTTGTGGCTGTGGGGTGGCAGAGGGACCATCCCTGTTCCCTGACCAGCTGTGGGGGGGACACTTTGCCATTCCCTTTGCTCATGTTGTCCGTGCTCTTTCCAGGCCATGTTTGACTGGCTGGACAACGCTGTGATCAAACTCTGCAACATGTCACCTGTTGGCACCGACCTCAGCACGGTCAAGGAGCAGATGAATGAGATGAAGGTACAGGGGTGGAGAGGGACTGGTTCCCCAGCGCTGCTCAGCCTCTCAGAGCTCCAGTGATTCATTTGGTTCTGGTTTTTGTCCTACTTGTTTTGGCAGGAGTTTAAAATGGAGGTTTACCAGCAGCAGATTGAGATGGAAAAGCTTAATCACCAAGGTGAACTGATGCTAAAAAAGGCTACGGATGAGACAGACAGGGACATCATTAAGGAACCACTGACAGAGCTGAAACATCTCTGGGAGAATTTGGGCGAGAAGATTGCTCACAGACAGGTAGAGTGAAGACCTGGGGCTCTCACAAGTGCGGGGTTGAAGCTCACCATGATACTCCCAGTTATTAAAATTTCCCTTTTCCATCCCTGTCGTCGCCCAGCACAAGTTGGAAGCAGCTCTGCTGGCACTTGGCCAGTTCCAGCACGCCTTGGCGGAGCTGATGGCCTGGCTGACCCACACCGAGGAGCTGCTGGACGCCCAGAAACCCATCAATGGAGACCCGAAAGTCATCGAGGTTGAACTCGCAAAGCACCATGTGAGTTTTCCCCACTCCGAGGACATTTTTAGTCTGTTCCCGTTGCAGGATCGTGTTTCTCCTGAAGGATTTGAGTCCACAACCAGGCAGGGTGTTTAAGAGGGATGTCCAATGTTTGTCCATCTCGTGCAGGTGCTGAAGAACGATGTCCTGGCCCACCAAGCAACCGTGGAGACAGTGAACAAAGCAGGGAATGAGCTGTTGGAGTCAAGTGCAGGGGACGATGCCAGCAGCCTGCGGAACCGCCTGGAGAAGCTGAATTCCTGCTGGGAGTCGGTGCTGCAGAAGACAGAGGAGAGGGAGCAGCAGCTGCAGTCCACTCTCCAGCAGGTCAGGAAGAGGCAGCGGGAATACCCCCCTGTGCAGTGGGGGTGCTGCTGAGGGTCCGCTTTCCCCTTCATTTTGGAGGGAAAATAATGGGGGGAAGAGTTAGGAAGACACTGGGATTATTTTTGTGCAAGTTTTTCATGTGACTCCTAATCCTGGAGTGGTTCAGTGCCTGCCCAAAAGCACAATGAGGACCAGGAACACCCCTGGGTTATGGATACGCGGTGTATCACCCTCCTGAACATGCTGGCACATCCAGCTCTGCCTTTATGTGTGGTTTCAAAGCAAACACAGTGTTAACCCTGGCACATGATCAATGGTGGCTGATGTCATCTGATCCCGGGGCCGATTCTGTGTTCCCGAACAGGCTCAGGGTTTCCATGGTGAGATTGAAGACTTCCTCCTGTGGCTAACGAGGATGGAGAGCCAATTGTCGGCATCGAAACCCACAGGAGGTCTGCCAGAAACTGCCCGGGAACAGCTCAATGCCCACATGGTAATTTCTCGGGAGAGGATTTTTTTTTTTTTTTTAAATGCTTTTAATTCAGCGAGTTCCTGTCAAATATCAGCATCAAAACTTCTCCCTTCTGTATCTGATGGGGAGAGGAGGCTGCTATGGTCTCCTCTTACAGCTCATTTCGCACTTGATGCCTGGAACAAGCATCACAAAGCCTTAACCACCTTTTCTTGGCTCGAAGTGACGTGCTGCTGTCACTTCGCTGCCTGTCCTGAACCCAATGTTCCCATCACCTGGAGTTTTGCAGCACGACATGTTCCCTCTCCGAGCTCTCCCTTCTCTGATCCTTTGGTGGTGCCTCTTTGCAGGAGCTGTACAGCCAGTTCAAAGCCAAGGAGGAGCTCTACAGCCAACTGCTGGCCAAGGGGCGGCTGATGCTGCTCAACCGCGACGACTCCGGCTCCGGCTCGAAGACGGAGCAGAGCGTGGCACTGCTGGAGCAGAAATGGTGTCTGGTCAGCACCAAGATGGAGGAGAGAAAGGTAATAACACTGGTGGAGAGATGTGTCCACCCTTGCCCTGTGGTCTGACAGCAGCTGCACCCTGTTTTCCCTCTCTGCTTTCCTGCACAGGGCTGGGGGTTGTTTTTTTTAAAACAGCCTCTCTCTTGTTGTTGTATAGGTTGAGTTTGCCTTTCAGGTGGTGCTGGGTGTCAAGCTGTTAGTGGGGATTTTTTTTCTAGATTGCCATCAGAATTGCTTAAACCGCACAGAAAACGAGAGTGAAATTGCCTTCTGGGTTAATTTAGCGGGGTGGGAAGAAGCCTCCCGCAGCTCTCAAAGGCAGGCTTTGTTGGGTCAAGCCAAATCCTCCTCCGAGCTGCCTCCATGCTCAGCTTTTGGCCGGGGATGAGATAAAACAAGGGCCGCGGTGGCCTCGGCCCAGAATAAATTTGCAGCGCTTGCAGCTGTTGCCATCGAAATATCATCCGCCCCATTCACCGGGCCGCTCTCCCCACGGCGATCCCTTCCCCAGGAAGCTGAGGGGTGACGCAGCTGCTCGTGTGCCGATGGAGGTCTCCCCTTTCAGGGACCATTCTTGTTTCTAAAGACAAGCGGTGGCTTTCAGCGAAACCCCCTCCCCTTGGTAAAGAAGAGGCGATGAGGTTCCTGTTAGAGGGACGGCTGGGCAGGGACACAAAGGCCACCTCTGTCTGTGAAGCTGCGGATCGGAGCTCTCACCCTCTGCCTTGTGTTTCTCCTCTCCCTTTCTCCCTTCCCGCCGCCCCAGGCGAAGCTGGAGGAGGCGCTGGCCCTGGCCACCGATTTCCAGAACTCCCTGCAGGACTTCATCAACTGGCTGACTCTGGCTGAGCAGAGCCTGAACGTTGCACCCCCGCCCAGCCTCATCCTCGCCGCGGTGCTGGCCCAGATCGATGAGCACAAGGTACCGACCCCGGGGGCACCCAGTGGCTCCTTCCCTGGGTTTAGAGGGAGAGAGGGTGGCACCTCATCTCCCCTGCCCCCACGGGCTGGTCATGGCCACGTCCAGTTCCCCGCACAGATGGGACAACCTTTGGTGTTCCCAGGTGTTTGCCAACGAGGTGAACGCGCACCGGGATCGCATCATCGAGCTGGATCAGACCGGGAACCAGCTGAAGTTCCTCAGCCAGAAGCAGGATGTGGTTTTGATCAAGAACCTGCTGGTGAGCGTCCAGTCTCGCTGGGAAAAGGTTGTCCAGCGCTCCGTGGAGCGAGGAAGGGCTCTTGACGATGCCAGGAAGAGAGCCAAGCAGGTGAGAGACGTGGGAAGGGTGTTGCAGACATCAAGGAATGCCCAGCCTTGGAGGGCAGGAGGTCCCAGAACCAGGAAGGAACTGGGGACAGCACCAGTGTGAAGTTTATGACTTGCTCCTGTTGCTTTGCAGTTCCATGAAGCCTGGAAGAAACTGATTGATTGGCTGGAGGATGCAGAGAATCACCTGGACTCAGAGCTGGAGATTTCCAATGATCCTGACAAAATCAAGCTCCAGCTCTCCAAACACAAGGTAAGGCTTTGCCAAAGCCAGACTGGTGCTGGATGCAGGGTGGAAGGTGCTCCACTGGGAGTGGAAGCAGGGCAGTATCTCCTCTGCCACCAGGACAAGGGAAAAGCCTTCTGCTGCCATGGAAAACATTCATCTGGGAATCATCAGAGCCAAGGTTTTCTGAAGCAGTTTTGTTTTCTCTCCATTTCCCAGGAGTTCCAGAAGACTCTGGGTGGAAAGCAGCCTGTCTATGACACCACCATCAGGACAGGCAGAGCCCTCAAGGAAAAAGCCTTGCTTCCAGATGACACTCAAAAGCTGGACAATTTACTGGGAGAGGTCCGGGATAAGTGGGACACAGTGTGTGGAAAATCTGTGGAAAGGTAAGTCCAGCCCCAGCACTGCAGCAACAGTGCTCATGTGCCAGGACTCTTACCCAAGGGACGTCATGGCATGGTTGGAAGTCACTGGGACATGACAAAAGTTTAGTTGATTCATGGGAGTTCACGTGGATGTTTGTTTTCCAGGCAGCACAAGCTGGAAGAAGCCCTGCTGTTCTCTGGGCAGTTCATGGATGCACTGCAGGCCTTGGTGGACTGGCTCTACAAGGTGGAACCCCAGTTAGCTGAAGACCAGCCTGTCCATGGGGACCTGGATCTGGTCATGAACCTCATGGATGCTCACAAGGTGAGAGCACCTTTTCCTGCTCTTCTCTGAGAATTGAGTGGGGCCTGTGTTCCCCAAGAGCCAAAGAACAGAGACAGAGCTGGTGCCTTCCTAGTGGATAAGGGGGGATTAAACAGTGAAAAAATGGGAAGGAGCTTTCCCATCACTGGGAGGTGACAGGAGCTAACCCTGCTTGGCTCCTCTCCTCCCTCCAGGTGTTCCAGAAGGAGCTGGGGAAGCGCACAGGGACAGTCCAGGTGCTCAAACGCTCTGGCCGCGAGCTCATCGAGAACAGCCGGGACGACACGACCTGGGTGAAGGTGCAGCTGCAGGAGCTGAGCAATCGGTGGGACACGGTCTGCAAGCTGTCAGTGTCCAAACAAACCCGCCTGGAACAGGCCCTGAAGCAGGTGAGGAGAAGACCAGAGGTGGAAATGGTCTTGGAGAGCTTTGCTGGGCTCCAGGCCACGAAAGAAGTTTTGCCCCGGCCGGGCAGGACACCCCCAGCCCTGCAGCATTTGCCAGGGAGAGCTGCAAAGCTGCTCTGTGTCAGTTG
Organism: Pyrocephalus nanus; assembly: GCA_038380795.1. Taxonomy (NCBI): domain Eukaryota; kingdom Metazoa; phylum Chordata; class Aves; order Passeriformes; family Tyrannidae; genus Pyrocephalus; species Pyrocephalus nanus. The sequence goes on along the minus strand of CM076285.1, from coordinate 4,511,455 downwards.
GTGTCAGTGATTTACTGATTGTTTTCCAAAAAAAAAAAAAAAAAGAGCTGATGAGGGCTGGTTTGAAAAGGGAGGACAGGAAGATCTCATTGATGTGCACAGCAGGGATAGAGCAGCGATCAGAGACAGGCCAGGCTGGTGTTTGCCAGTGTTTAGTGCAGGAGAGAGACCTCAAATGAATCTAAAAAAAAAACAACCCGAAAGGTCAAAGGCTCTTAAGCAGCTTTTGCGTCAAGTAGGCAATTTACAGAATAAACTACCCAGGTGCCAGACTGCTCAGGATATGGGCAGTTGTGCTGTTTTTAAAAACATTTAGTTCTTCAGTGCAGCTGATGCTGAGGGGAGGGAGGTGCCTGCTGAGGGACCTGGCTGCTGGTGCTGCACAAACCCAGGCCACAAACTGGGCTTTTTCTCCCCCTTTTTTTATATTTTTCATGTCCCTTTCAGCCCGTCGTCCCCCCAGCCCTCAGCAGTGAATCCAGCAGCCTGTTGTGGGAGGTGGAAAGCTGACAGCCTGTGCTTTTGTCTCTGCAGGCAGAGGAGTTCAGGACAGCTGTGCACATGCTGCTGGAATGGCTCTCGGAGGCAGAGCAGTCCCTGCGTTTTCGGGGAGCGCTGCCTGACGACGCTGAGGCACTGCAGTCCCTCATCGATGCCCACAAGGTAACAGGGAGCTCCAAGATGCGACCCCGAGCAAAATTCACGGGGCAGGGAGGATATTGCAACATTAATTTGGGCCTTTCTTCAGGAGTTCATGAAGAAAGTGGAGGAGAAGAGGGGGGACGTGAACGCGGCGGTGGGAATGGGGGAGGTCATCCTGGACGCCTGCCACCCTGACTGCATCACCACCATCAAGCACTGGATCACCATCATCCGAGCCAGGTTCGAGGAGGTGAGTCCCTCAGGATTTGCTCCTCCAGGCTGATGGTTCCAGGGATGGCCCACGGGGTGGTGGGTCCTGCCTCAGGTTTCCCACGTTGGGCTGACGCTCGTCCTGTGTTTCCAACAGGTTCTCACGTGGGCAAAGCAGCACCAGCAGAGGCTGGAGTCTGCGCTTTCCGAGCTGGTGGCGAATGCAGAGCTGCTGGAAGAGCTCCTGGCTTGGATCCAGTGGGCTGAGACAACGCTGATCCAGCGGGACCAGGAGCCCATGCCACAGAATATCGATCAGGTCAAAGGCCTCATCTCCGAGCACCAGGTGAGCCCAGTGCTGAGCGTGGTGGGCGCTCAGGAGAGGGGCACAGGGGGGGGATCAAAACTACAAAGGTTTTCTTGTCCTTTCTGTGTTTGGACAGTCCTTTATGGAGGAGATGACACGGAAACAGCCGGACGTGGACCGGGTGACAAAGACGTACAAGAGAAAAGCCACTGAGCCTCCCCACGGGCCCTTCATCGACAAGTCCCGCAGCAACAGTACGTCTGCTTTGGGTGAAATGTTCTGGCATGGCAGGAAATGAAATACATAGGAAGCTAATTAGCTTTGATTATCAATTAGCAAGGCATCCTGCGTTAACAGCCACCAGGAAGGCGGTGGAGACTTGTCAGGAGGGGAAAAAAATCCAGGTGGCACTTCCCAAAACGCCCGTGCTGGGTGTGCTGTTCCTTGGGGGTGCTTGGGCTGGAGCTGCTCTTCCTTCTCTCTTGCTTTGGGATGAGGTTTTGGGGTGGGTTTTTTTATGTTGCTTCTTGAAACCAGAGTCCAGTGTGAGTTCCTGACTGCCAGGGGCATGTGGGTGTGGAGCTGTCACCATGTCCTCCTACCTGGGGACACTGCATCCCTTGGGAGAGCAGCCAACAATGCCATGGGAGGTCTCCTCTTCCAAAAAATGAAACAGATTTCATTGCTGCACTCCCCTGGACAGCTCAGAATTGCTTGTACCCATCAACACCACCTCAAACAATTCATTTTTCTCCCTTTTTTTCCAGGAAAATCCTTGGGTCAGGCCGCCCCCCCCAGCATGCCGATTATCTCCCAGTCGGAAACAAAGAACCCCCGGATAAATCAGCTCTCGGCACGCTGGCAGCAGGTCTGGCTGCTGGCCCTGGAGCGGCAGAGGAAGCTCAACGATGCCCTGGACAGACTGGAGGAGGTAACAGCCCCTGGCTGCTCTGGGAAGGAGGGGAACTGGGAGTTCATCACCAAAAACGTGCAAAAAAAAAAAAAAAGCATTTTAAATTAGTGCTGCCCCCAGCTCTTGCAGACAGTTCCTGCTGCCTTTCCAAAAAAAACAAATATTCTTAAAATGTTAAGGCTAAAATCCCTTTGGTAATTAGTTAATTAACTTCATATTAACCAGCTTTGTGCCCCTGTAGTTGGTATCTGTAGAGTTAATGACAGCCAGGCCCTGCTTTCCTCCTAGTAATTAGTTTAACAATTACTGTCTCTATCTTTTCCAAACATCTAATGTCATTTTTGTTTTTATTTACGCTTAACAAAGCAGCTATGCCCAGAAGTGAGTGGTTTTTTTGTTTTCTGTTGCTTTTGCTGTAGGTCAGTTCAGTTTATACGTATTCATGTTTTTTCTTCGTTGCTTTTAACCCCAAGAATGTTTAGAGAGAGGAAAAAAAAAAAAAACAAAAAAAAAACCAACCCTACTAAAAATTGTTGTGTTAGCTTGGTGTGAGCTGCTTGAGCTGATGTGGTTGTGGGGGGGGTCCTTTTGGGGGATAAAAAGGGTGTTAGTTTAAATTGGAGGGGGCTGAGGCTGGGGCAGGGTTTGTAGAGCTGAGTTGTGCCCCAGCTGGAAGACGAGCAAAAAATCCTTTCTTGGCTGCTCAGAGGGAAAGGGAGAGGGGAGATTCATGCCCAACATCATGCTAGCATTGGGAATTCCTCCCTGGTGAGCCCACAGGGTGAGAAAACACGCCCAAAAAGCCCAAGCAGACGGGGTGGGTGGGTGTGTGTGTGTGTCTGTGTGCAAGTAGCTGATCTCCTGGCTGTGTATCGGCGCAGGGGACGCCGCATCCCGCGCCGGTGGTCCCGTGATGCGCAGAGTCCACGTGCTGGCTGTCGGCTCCGCTGTGTGTCCTGTTCTGGAGAGTCACTTTGGGGCGACCCCCTCGTTGATCGGGGAGGTCTGGATAGATCCAGACCAACCTCCCCCGGGGAGGGCGGTGTTTTTGGGGCGCGGTAGAGCCGGGGGTGCTGCTCCGCTGGGATTTCTCCCACCGACCCTGCCCGGTTTGCCTTCCAGTTGAAGGAGTTTGCCAACTTCGACTTCGACGTCTGGCGGAAGAAGTACATGCGCTGGATGAACCACAAGAAATCCCGTGTCATGGACTTCTTCCGGCGCATCGACAAGGACCAGGACGGGAAGATCACCCGGCAGGAGTTCATCGACGGCATCCTGGCTTCCAGTAAGCCCCATGGAACGAGCTTGGAAAACTGCCATCTTGGTGTCCCCCCCCCCCCACGCCCCTGCCTCTGATGATTGAGGTCCCTGCATCCTCATTCCTTTCTCCTTCCAGAATTCCCCACCACGAAGCTGGAGATGACGGCGGTGGCCGACATCTTTGACCGCGACGGCGACGGCTACATCGACTACTACGAGTTTGTGGCTGCTCTCCATCCCAACAAGGATGCCTATCGCCCCACCACTGATGCTGACAAGATCGAGGATGAGGTAAAGGGACGAAAAAAGGGGCGGTCGGGGTTGTTGGGGTGGTTCAGGCTGCGGGTTGGCAGTGGGGGAGACAAAAAGCAGGTATAAAAAACGAGTTTGTGGCGGTGCTGAGCCAAAATAAGTGGTTGGAATTGAGGGTACCTACCATGTTTTTGAAGGAAAGGCTGCGTAGGGCTGTGTTTTATCCAAGAAGTGACTTGTACTGGGATAGGCTCCCAAAATCCTGGTTCCTTACCTCTCTTGTTGGTGATGGCAGGTCACCAGGCAAGTGGCCCAGTGCAAGTGTGCCAAGAGATTCCAAGTGGAGCAGATCGGCGAGAACAAATACCGGGTAAGGCAGAGGGAGGAGCAAATGCTGCCCCAGAGGCACAAATCCTGCTCCTCCTGGGGAGGGGGGGATCACTGAGGGGGTGCCCAGCCTGGTGTGGGAGGATCCAGGGTGGGAGACTGAGACCTTGTGCCCTGGCACGGAGGAGGAGGCTGGGCCGTGTTTTCCCAGCTCCATCCTTGGCCCCAGGGCGTTCCCTGAACTGGGAGAACATAAAAGTGTCCCTGTTCTGGGGCAGCCGGCCCGGGGGCCCCGTGAAACGCCGCATTCACTCCGCCGGAGCCGCCCTTGAAGTTTTCCTCGTGGATGAGTGTACCTTACGCCTGTGTTTTTCTTAGCTCGCTCCCGAAGAAGGGAGAATAATTTCCTTACAGAATCTCTTTGTAACGAGCTGCTGTTTATGTTTCAAACCCTTCGCCGAGGTGAAGTGGTGAAACGAGCCGGTGGCAGAGCTCCCACTTCCCTGCCCACTGGTTTCAGGGCTGATGCTCCATCTGGGAGTTGCTGATCATAGCATTCCCTCTCTGGCTGCACCAGCCCCAGCCTCCCAGAGCCTCTCCCTCCCCCCAAATAGCCCAAACCCCCTCTCCCCCAGATTTCTAACTCCTGCAGTTAACAGTTTTCGTGATTATTGCACTGTTAATCCCATAAATGTTTTTCTTGTTTTTCTTTCCCCTCCTCTTCCTCTGGACTTTTCCTCCCCCACTCCCCATTCCCTCTCCCCACAACTCCTCTCCCTCCATAGTTCTTCCTCGGCAATCAGGTACAGTCTGCCTTGTGTTGCTGTCTCTCTCACCTCTGGAATTTTTTAACCACCGTAGTTGTGTGTCAGTGATGCTGCTCTGTCCTGTGGTGCTGTGGGAGGACGTGATCTGGGAGCGCTGCTGAGCAGAGCCTGGTACAGAGGAGTGCCACCCAAAAAAAAACAAAGGAAAAAAAAAAAAGATGGCATTGGGCAGAAAAAAAAAGGAAAAAAAATCAATGGAAAAGGCAGGATTTGATAAAAATGGAGATGTTTTTCTCTCTGGGCTCCTTCCTCGGATAGATTGGGGATGTTGATGGTAACCAGTGGCGAATCACAGCACCCTGTAGCGGGAGCACTGGGATACAGATGGATCTGTGCTCCTGTGGGGCATCCCAGGGGTAGGAGTACCTGCACGAGGGCTGTACCAGGCTCTGGGTGGGTTTGGATCGCAATCACCATGGAATGAGAGCGCTGAGTCCACCCCTTTAATCCCATAGGTAACAGTAACTAAACCCTCATTCCTGCTACACCCACTGAGTAACTCCTCACTGGAGCAAGGCTCCCAAAACCTGCATGTATCCCAGTATTGTCAGGGTGAGCAGTGCAGCCCCTCTGAGTGCTGGCTGCTTTGGGGGGGCACAGCCATCCTGATGTCCCCCCTGCCCAAATAAAAAAAGCCTTTTTTTCATGTGGAATGATGGTGCCCACCCAAAAAGATGCCCAACCTGAAACAAACTGGGATGTTGAAAGTGGATGACTCTGAGAACTCAGGCTTTAATTTAGGCAGTGATTATAGAAACATTTTCAACAAGAGCTGAGAAATAATGTAAATGTGGCAGCAGAAATGAGAACTGACTCATCCCTGGGTTTGGCTGTTGAAGGACACCTCATGTAGAGCCTGGAGAGAGGGAAGGAGCTCCCCTGCCCACGGGCACTGTGGCAGCTCTTTAACCACCACACCCAGACAAGTTTTGGTAGGACCCCCAGGCAGGGAGACCCCCCAGTGGTCCAGGATCCCATATCCCTGTGGGTCAGAGATGCTGTCACCTCCTGCCCCTCTGCCTGCCGTGATCCATCCCGGTCACTTGGCACTCTGTTTGCACTCAATCTTTTTTTTGTGTGTATCCACCCACAAAAAGTGTTCCTGTTTGGTTTTTTTCCCATATTTTTTTTTTTTAATCATTCTGAAGAGGGTCTTGCTTCCAAAGGCTGGTTCTCCTGCCTTCTCCTCCCAGCAGACCTGCCACATCCAAGCCAGGCTCTCAGTGTCCCTCCCCCAGCAGACATCCAGGAGCCTGAGCTTGGCTTTCCAGGAGGTTTAGGGAGACCGATAAAACAGGCCCATGCTTCAGATTCAGGGAGCTGTTTGATGTCGCAGGTGTTTCAGATCACTAATGAACATCGCAATCACTAATCAACATTCCTGCCTGGATTCCCATCGCTCTGCGCTCACCGAAACATCCTCACTGGGCGATTGCTGTGGCGGGGGCTTCGGGGCTGGTGGGGTCAAGTCTGAGGCTCAGGGAAATCCCTGGATTTCAGACTTGATGATGATTAGAGGTGTTTTGCTCAGCAGTGACACAGCTGAATCAGCCGGCTCTTTTCCAGGTGGGCTGCACCAGGGGGGTCATGGCATTGCCAGCCTTTATTTCCTTGACAATAAAAGGAAAAAAAAAAAAAAAACTACAGCTCTGGCTGAGAAAACCCATCCAAACCCCAAATTCTAAAAATTCATCTGCTGCCCTCAAAAATTCGCTTTCCAGTTTTAAAATTAGAGGAATTTGGGTGGCTGCATCATCTTAAAACAGAGCAGCAGGAAAACTCCTGTCGGTTGGTACTGCCCTGCACTTTTACTCCAGAAGAACCTGTCTGGAGAAGCCTTAAAAATATTAAACAGGTGGATAAAAGCCTTTGGTGCAGCCTGTTGTGGGAAGGAGCCGGGTGTCCCTTGTTGTTCCCCCTCCTCTGACCTGTTCCTTGGCCCTGCAGTTCGGCGATTCCCAGCAGCTGCGGCTGGTCCGGATCCTGCGGAGCACGGTCATGGTTCGTGTCGGAGGGGGATGGATGGCCCTGGATGAATTTTTAGTGAAGAATGATCCGTGCAGAGGTAAGGGGGGTTAATACAACCGGTGTCTTCTCACCCACTGAGGGGAGCTTGGGAACTTTGCTGTGGCTGAGTGACCAGAGTGGGTCTGGGTTATCCGGAGGAGCTGGAGAAAACAGATCCAAAGCAAACCAAGAACTTAAAATGGCAGGATCTGGTGGTACTGCAGCAAATCTTGCAGCGTTTAGCCAGGTGTTGGGGGGGGAGAAGAGGGAAGGGCTGTGTTCCTTGGTTCCAAGGCCCCAGTGAGCGGAGCTGCAGAGCTGTGCTGGGGGTCTCGGCTTCCCTTGGAGGTGTTCAGTGCACACTCTGTGGGTGATGGAGAAAGCTTTGGAAAGGTGACCTGAAAGATTCCAAAGGGTCAAAGCCAGGAGATGGTAAAATTTCTGTCTGAGACACGCTGGGGAGAAGATGCTCCAGCCCAGGATTTGTGAACTTGTAGTACAGCTGCACCAGGCCGGGCTGTCGCTGTGGGGCACTGACAATCCAGGCTCATCCTAGGGACTAAGGAGACATTTCTCCTGTGTCTTTGAACTTCTCTCTGATGTGCTCCTAATACAAATTTTCTCAGTTCATTTGTTGGGTTTAAAGCAGCAGCATAAGGAACTAATTTGGAAACCCTGAGCTGGGCAGGACCATGCACCTTAAATATCTGTTTTGATGGTGCTGAAATGAACTTTCTTCCCCCACTTTTTTCCCTCGAGGGTGAAAACATGGCCCTTCTTCTTTTTTTGAATTGCCACAAGCCAGATTTGGGTTGTAAAAAGGGCTCCATTGTCCATGGAGCTGTTCAGGGGCTGGGTTGGATTTGAGGGGTGGATATTGAGCACCGTGTCCTGCTGTATGTGTGTCAATAAGCGTCACTTTGCACAACTGTGTCCCAGGTGAAGCAAAAAAGCTGTTTCAGTTCAGCATTAATGCAGGAAAATTAAAGTGTAAGAAGCTCCTGGATTACCTGATCTTAAGGAAGAGACAGCAGCAGATTAGAAGGGAAGAACCACCTCAGTCTTGGGTTTTTAGGGATGAGCGGTGTTTGCTGGAGCTGGTTTGGTGGGACACCTTTGGAAGGGACAGCTGGGGTAACGCAGACCTGTCACATACCATGGGCATGGAGAACTGGGGTCACCACCTTCCCAAAACCTGGAGGTTTTGAGGGTGATCAGAGCTGTCCCATCTGGACACGATGCCAAGAACCACGACCAGGGGACAGAGAAGGATTAACCAGGGGCTGGCCAGGACTGGAGCGCATGGAGCTGCGTGTTTTGGAGAGCTTAGGCCTGTTCTCCATATGTCCCTGTCTCGCTGAGGGTCTCTGAGATGTTAATTGCTTCGGCTATGTCTTCTTCAAGCTGCTGCATTCCGTGCCCCGGCTGTGCGACGGCTGTTGCTGAAAGCAGCATGATTTACAGCGTGTGCCTCGGGGAACCTTCAGGGTTTTCCTGCTCCTCCGGCGTCCCTCGCTCATGCTTTGCAGCAGATGCTTTGCAGCGCTGACATCGAGGTTGTTTCTGTCCCTTGGTTGTCTCAGCGTGGTGCTTCCCTCCTGCAGTTGCTTTCTTGGCTTTCTGGTCCGTAATCCAACGGCTCTAGAATTCCTCCCGTGTCCCGTAAGGATCAGTGCATGCCCTCGCTCTCTGTTTGAACACCGTGAGCATGAAACACGTTGGCACATGTCAGCTGGCCCAGGAGCTGAAGCCCACAGACCTTCTCCCTGCTTGGTTGCCCCTTGCTTGTGGAAGGGAGGCCCTCCAGCTCTTTGAGGTGTTTAGGTGAAATTTTTTAAGAGTTGGCATTTAATGGCTGGTGGTCATTTTTATCTCGTCTCGAAAATGTGGGGAGAGCTGCCCAGAGCTGCGAGAGAGCAGAATCTCTCTCAGCATCTCGAGAATCTCAACCCTTCAAAGCTGATTTTACTGTTAAGTCACGTTACCGATGATATTGGCCACTGTTATGGCATGGTAAGTTTAAATGCTTTTCCACAAGAGAACAGTAGAGCATCCAGTATGAATCCATGATCCTAAGGCAGCTTTTAATGTGGTCCAGTTTCTCAAAGAGCTGATCCATGGCAGGAGGAGGTTGAGGCAGAGCAAGAGAGCCGGGATGGCGTCGCTGCTGTCCCTCTGCTCTCGGAGATGGGCTTGGGGAGACGTGCAAGGACACTGCTCCCAGCCCTGGAGACTCCTGAGCCCTGGTAACACCTCTGGGTTCCTCCAAACCTCAGGTCTCCTCTCCCTTTGTCCCCTTCCAGCACGAGGACGGACCAACCTTGAACTCCGGGAGAAATTCATCCTGCCGGAAGGAGCCTCCCAGGGAATGACCCCGTTCCGGTCGCGAGGCCGAAGATCCAAACCATCCTCCCGAGCAGCCTCCCCGACACGATCCAGTTCCAGCGCCAGCCAGAGCAACCACAGCTGCGCCTCCATGCCATCCTCCCCCGCCACTCCAGCCAGCGGAGCCAAGGTGGGGGTCACGTGGAGAGCCTTCCCTTCCCTTTCCTTTAGAAACCAGCGGTCTCCAAAGCCCATCCCAGCGAGATGAGGAGCTGCAGGAGGTGTATGGAGGAGGAGGAAGTTTGGGGCTTGGGGGCTTGATGGTACTGTGGTGTCTGTGAAGTGTTCGCAGTGTCTGCAGGAGGAACCCTGCTGTCCGTGCGGGATGGGAGGGGTGGGATGGTGCAGGACAGGTTTCCAGCCCAAACTGGACACCTGTGGCTCCACAGGAGGGTTCCCAGCACTCGCCGTGCAGCCGAAGGCTCCTGTTCCTCATGGCAGAGCTGCGGTGTCAGGAAGGATCCATCAACCATCATCTCTCCCTCCCCACCACATCACTCACCCATGCATGGTTTATTTCATCACCTTTTGGGGTTTTTCCTTTTATTTTAATTTATGTATTTCCTGTTTGGTTCTCGTTCCATTTTAGTGCTGTTTCCCCCCGTTCCATTTTTCTTTTTCTTTTTTTTTTTTTTTTTTTTTTTTTTTTTACACCACTCATTCCACCTCTCCCTCCCCTTCCTTGGATTTTCCATTTCACAGACTCCACATCACTTCTCTCGATGTTATGACAAACCCTGGTTGATAAACAGTAAAGCGGGCACCCCCCTGAGGGGATTCGATAATTCCGACTTCCAGCTCCCGAGCGCCGAGGTAGAGTATGGTCTGGCAGCCCTGAGGACCTGCTGACAGCCCAAAGTGCCTCTGGCACGGAGTCATCCCACTCCCCTGCCTGTTTTAACGCTTTCCTCGTGGTAGAGCAGCGCTTGTAGCACCGCTAACGCTCCGACTGTTGGCGTTTTTCATGGGTTTCCAACTCGGGATTAAATAAAACATCGACTTCAGAATAAAGCACAGCGCTCTGAATCCCGCCTTTAACTGCCCCCAGACTGTGACAGCGGTGTTAATTCTCTCTGTGCTTTAAAAAAAAAAAACAACATTAATTTCCCAAGCTTTAATAGCTTTTGCATTGGAAAGGGGCCGTGTTTGGCTTCCCAAAATTCAGATCCAAGCAGCCGAGTTGAGACTTGAAAATCAGCTACAGCGCATGCACTGTAACCACACCGCCTCAGTTTTATGGAGCGCTTGTGTTTTATCACCGTGTTGAAGCACGTCGGGTGTGTCCGGCCCTGTCACCGCCTTGATGCTGCCAGGAGGATGAATTTGGCCTGAGATTTTGATTTCCCCAAAGTTTTCAGCCTCCTCGTGGACTTTTCCTGCCCCTGTGAATGGGTGACAAGAGGCACGGGGTAGATCTCGGTGGTTCACTGCGCTGGTGAGGTAACTGTGTCTTGCTCAGCGGTGCTTCCATGTGGAAAAAGGATTAATTTAATTCATCAGAAGGTCGGGAGCGCTTTCCCAATTTACCCCCTAAATTTGTGCTTGCTGCTTATTATAAAATAGGATCAAGGATGAGAATCGAAATCTCTGATGATGACAATGGTACCTCGGCAATCGCGTGTTAATGGATTTTAATTCCCTCAGCTGCCCCTCTCCCTTCTGCAGCTCCAGTTTCATCACATTCCAACATTTCTGAGTTTCCCAAAAATCACAGGGGATGGAGAGAAACCCCTCCAGCTGTTGCTTTAAAGTTCCTTGGGAAATGCCCTCTGTTATCTGTGTCCATCTACCCAGGGATGCAGAGGAGCTGGAGCCATCCCTGCATCCCTGTGCTCCCCAAAGCCCCCAGGGATGGGGGACACCACAGGCAGTCGCTTTCCTGCAGCACTGCCCCAAACCCAGAGCTCTGGGTGGTGAATAGAAACTGGAGCTGCCTTTTCCAGCTGGATCCAGGTGCCCTCACCCTGCTGGCACCTTCCCTTCCGCTTCCTCCCGCAGCGGCGGGAGCAGCATTGCCTGTTGTGCTGCTTCACCCCACATCAGCTGCACTTGCAACATCTTAAAGGTCGGGAAAAGCGCCGTTTCAGGATGTGGGCAGAGCTGATTTGATGTGTTTTGTGTCTCTGTTCATCAGTCTTCTGATTTGGCTGCCCTTTGGTGCTGGGAGCGTGGACACCAGCTGGGTGTCCCTACCCCTCTCTCCCAGTCAGGCTGTGCTGATGCTCCCACAGTGGGATGCAGTTCTCAAGATCCCATGTCGTACTTGAACCTTCCAAACTTCCCTATTTTTGCAACATTTCACCTTTCCTTTGTGGAGGTTTTGAGCCCACTTGATGCTGCCTCCTCTGGATGGATAACAGCTTTGCTTTGATTTTTTTTTTTTTTACCTGTTCATCAGCCTGCAGAGCACAAACTGCCATCACCCTCCAAATTTTCAGGATCTGGGCTTTTTCCTTTCTACTCAACCACTGCTGAAACGGCAGCTTGTGTCCTCCTTGACCATTAAGATGGGTGTTCCTTAAATGCCAAAATGTTTTTGCCGAGGATCTGCTCTTGGATGTGATCTTGGCCCGCCACAGTGCAGGTGACAGCTAAAGGGTGCCCTGTGTGTGCTTCCTCCCAAGGTGACCCCCGCGGCGGGCAGCAAACTGAAGCGACCCACCTTCCACTCCAGCCGAACCTCCCTGGCTGGGGACACCAGTAACAGCTCCTCACCAGTCTCTACAGGTGCCAAAACCAGTCGGGCAGGTAAGTCATGAGAAAAGATGGAAAAAACTCCCTCCCGACGCTGTTGCTGCTTAAATTGGTGGGGAAAATGCGGAATATTTTGTGGCGGGCGGCGGGGTGGGAGGGTGATGCTCACTGCTGCGTCCCTGCCTGGGGGAGGGGATGCTGGCACAGTTCTGCAGTCCAAGGAGCTGCTCCTGCTCCGTTAAAAGCTTGGGAAGGGATCGGTTCTGATGCTGAGCCCCTGTCTCAGGGATGCTGGCAGGAGGTCAGAAGCAGCCACAGCGGTGCTGGGGATTTGGGTGCCGGTGGGTTTGGGGCTCAGGTTCCTGCTCACGGCTCACTGGGCTCCCCTTGCAGATCCTAAAAAAACAGCCAGTCGTCCCACGAGCCGCGCCGGGAGCCGCACGGGGAGCCGGGCCAGCAGCCGGCGGGGGAGCGACGCCTCCGACTTCGACCTGCTGGAAACGCAGTCGGCGTGCTCGGACACCTCGGAGAGCAGCGTGGCCGGCGGGCAGGGCAGCTCCCGCCGGGGCATGGCCAAACCCTCCAAAATCCCAACCATGTCCAAGAAAACGACCACTGCCACCCCGAAAACTCCAGGCCCTAAAAGATAATACTGTGTACCCACGCCCTCCTGAGAGGAGAAACCCAACCTGTGTCCAGTTTTTAACCCTGCTCCGTACATTGGATGTATATTTATCTAAATGGGAGAAACTATATTGTTAAAAGTGTAAAAGAAAGTTGTGTTATGAAGCTGCCTTATTTGGTTTTTTTGGTTTTTTTTTTTTTCGTTTTTTGTAAGTTACTATTTTCATGTGAATATTTATGTAGATAAAATTTGCCTCTCGGTGACCCCTGTTCAGAGAGGGGCCTGGAAAACTGAAACGTGGAAGAGAAAGAAAAACAAACAAAAAAAAAAAGAAGAAAAAGATTTAAAAAAAAAAAAAAAAAGGAAGCAAAAAAAAAAAAGGTCAAGATGTGAAAGTGTAAAGAAAAACTAAAATATAAATAGGATTTCTGCGCGGTGCAGGGTGTGAACCTGCTTTATCTTTTAGGATTGTTTCCTAAATGTCTTTATAAACTTGCTGTCTCAGCAAGGTAAATTATATTTAAAAGCAAAGACCTGAATCCTGCAGTGTTCAAGGAACTCTCTTTTTGTAAATCACAGATACCTCAACCAGAGAGACATGAGGTGAGGGGACTTGGGGCTTATGTTTCCATTTTTTTTAAGCTATGTGGTTTTACCTGAAGAAAGCGGAGTTTGACTTAATAAAATTTGCACACACTACAGCTAAGGTCGTGACAATTCTGTCCTGAAAATACTGTCCCGACAGCTTTGTTTTTAAAGAACAAACTGATGGGGAGGGGTTTGGGGAAGGGTCTGAGGAGGGGGTTCACGCCGAAGCCGGCTGGAGGAGAGCACGCGGGTACGATTGCAGGTCTGGATCACTCGGATGCACCCCTTCTTAGCGGTGGTGGGTCTCCAAATTCAAGGATTCTTCTGGATTGATGGCTTAAAAGAGCCCGACGCGAGGCGTTCCTTACACAATCGCTATTTATCTGCATCTCTTTGTTTCCTATTTATTATTTAACTGGTCATTCCACTTCCAACCAGGCTGAGGTTGATGTGAACTCTGCTCCTAGGAGAAATCTGGACTTACACGCACAGTTGCTTGTCCTTGAAATGAGTCTCACCAGCACACTCGCTGCAAGTCCTGTCTCGCTTTTGTACGCTACTTTTCCTTTGTAATAAAATCAAACTGACCAAGTGACCAGGAGACGGGCCGGGGGCCAGGGCTCTCCACAGCTCCTGTATTTATTAAATATTGTTCCTCTCCGGCCCTGACCGTGTTGCTGTGTGATTCTCTCAATTTGGTTTAAAAATTGAGGCAAAACTGAAGCTCTACCAATGAATTGTTTAAAAACCAGACACATTTTTGTATTAAACTTGCTTGCGGTAATAAACAATCTTGCCTCCTACTTTATTCCCCAGTGTTAGCTTTGTGAGGATTGAGAGCTGGACCTGGTTATCCCATGCCGGTGAATTCGGGTGTCAGCAAGGGTGGGTGCCCTTGGGCTTGGTGATTTGTGAGGGTGAGCATCCCTGGAAGTGGGTGCCCATGGGGTGAGCATCGCTAGGGTTGGGTGTCCGTGGGTTTTGGGTGTCAATGAGGGTGGGTGCCCATGTTTTTGGGTGCCCACGGGGGATAGTCATCCCTAGGGATGGGTTCCAATGGATTTGGGTGCCCAGGGGGATAGTCATCCCTAGGGTTGGGTTCCAATGGATTTGGGTGCCCACGAGGATAGTCATCCCTAGGGATGGGTTCCAATGGATTTGGGTGCCCACGAGGATAGGCATCCCTGCGGATGGGTTCCCATGGATCACCCGTGGTTTTGGGTGCCCACGAGGCTGAACACCCTTAGAGGGGGCTGCCCACGGGTTCCCCATACCCGGGGAGTGCCGGGCCGTCCCGCAGCCGGGGCCGGGGCGGTGCCGCCGGAGGGACCGTCCCTTTCCCTCGCCCCGCCGGGGCGGGCCGGGGCCGGAGCCGGGGCCGTGCCGGTGCCCGGGGCCGCACCGCACCGGGCGGGCGGGGGGTCCCGGCGGTGCCATGGGGCCGGGGCGCGGGGCGGGCGGGGGGCGGCGGGGGGCCGTGGCTCTGCTGTGGGTGGCGGCCGTGCTGTGCCAGCTGGGCAGCGGCAGCATCCTCCGCCGCCGGCTCCACTCGGCCGGGGTCCCGCAGCGGCGGCTGAGCGGCGGCGAGCGGCGGGACGTGCAGCGGGAGATCCTGGCCGTGCTGGGGCTGCCCGGCCGGCCCCGGCCCCGCGCCCCCGCCCGAGCCCCCGCAGCCGCCGCGCCGCTCTTCATGCTCGACCTGTACCACGCCGTGGCCGGCGAGGAGGAGGAGGAGGAGGACGGCGAGGAAGCGGCCGTGTCGCGGCCGGTGCTCACCGGGCTCAGCACCCAGAGCCCCCCGCCCGGCAGCGTCGTCAGCCACGCCGACACCGTGGTCAGCCTCGTCAACATGGGTGAGCACCGGGAACACCGGGACGTGCGGGATGCAGAATGTGCGGGAGCGGGGGGTAGCGCGGGGGCACCGGGAGGACCGGGACGTGTGGCTTTGGCAGCACCAGGAGGACAGGAGGTACCGGGACGTGCGGGCAGGACCGGGACAGCGCAGGGCTGGGGAGGTACCGAGGGGGGCACGGGGGAGCAAAGGGGCTGAGCTGAGCCCGACCCAAACCCCTGTGGTACCGGCAGCTCCGAGCATCTCTCGGTCCTGGAGTGGTTTCTCCGGGTGCCCTTGTTGAGAAAAGCCTCTTTTTTTCCCCCAAAGTTAAGCTCAATAACGGTGGAGAGTGGCTGGGAGGGACACGGTGGCTTTGAGCCCTGGAAGGCGTAATTCTCATCTCTGCTTAAAAAAGGAGAGATGGAGAGGGGGAAGGTCCTGCAGCGAGGGTGGGCTGAGAGGGGCTTGTCCACCCTGTGCTCCCCATTTCAGTGGGCACATGAGCTGGCTGGGGAGTGAGGCAGGACAGCAGCTCTCAGGCCAGCAGCAGGGTGAACTGCGTTCCCCACGGTGGGACCCTGAATCACAGTTCAAAATAAAATCCTCAAGGTTGCTAATTATTGCTGGAATCCCACCCATCTGGTTACTGGGCTCCAGCATCCATCCAATTTCCAGGTGGTTGCTTGAGCAGCAGCAGAGCTGTTTCCAGCATCAGCAGGGCTATGAGGAGAAGGGACACAGTGGGTCCCCTCTGAGAGCAGGCACTGGGTTGGCCTGAGCCCTTCAGGATGAGCAGGTCAGGCATTTGGATGTAGAGCTTGGGATGTCCCTGCCCAGGCCAGCTCAGAGTTCCATACAATCACTACCCTGATGGGGAGAATCCCTCCCTGGAGACCCGAGGCAGGGAGGAGGTTTGGATGAGGAAAGGCTGTGGAGCTTTTTTGCCTCCCAAATCCTTTCCATCTGTTCCTACATCCTCTGTGTAACGAGGCCCTGTGGGACAGATGCTGGTGGGGCAGTGATTGGGGTCCCCACAGGTGCAGGCACTCAGCACCCAGCACCCATGTAGTGCCCCTGGGGCAACTGTTGGAGCTCAGCATCCTGGGAAAGCTGAGATTGAGGTAGGCACACACTGGACCACCAAATTCCAGCTCCCCTCTGCACTTTATACAAAATAGGCTTTAAAATGGTTAGGTTTGTTGGCAATCAGGGTGGGATGTTCAGAGGGATGGGGAGAAGCCCAAGAGGTGTTGGTGGTGGCAGGAGGTTCCTGATATGGGGTGGGGGGCACTGCACCCCTTTTCCAGTGCTCTTGGAGCAGCCAGGAGAGTTGGGGAACACAGTTCCAGCCTTCAATTTGAATGGCTTTGATTTCTGCGGCTTCGTCAGCCCCTTCATGTTAATTAAAGAAGTTTTTGTGGGAGAAGGCTAGCTCTCATTTGCATGCGTAATTGGCTGCACAATTATCCCGATGGGACATGCAAATGGAACAAGCTGGTGCTCCATTGGGCACTTGGACCTCTTTGCTCGCAGCCACCCCACGCAGCGCTGTGTGAGCGGGGCCGGAGCGCGGCTCCCAGCGGCACACCTTTTTCCTGGGAAGGGGAAATGACAAACACACCCCGGGCTGGATGGGCAGAGTGCCCTGCCTGCTGGGCAGGGGGATGGTGGCTGCTGGGTTGGGTGCCTTTGGTTGGGTTTGGTGGTGGTGGATCCGCCCGTCCCATCCCGTTTGCTCCTCTCGGTGCGGGGATAAAGCCTGACCTGTGCTATTTCTGAGCACTTCCTGAAGGAGTCAGGTGGGATGTTGGTATTTTTAAGCCTGGGATAAGGATTGGCTTTGGGATTTCTCCTCAGCCGTGAGTCATGGATATGGGCAGGGTATAATCATGCAGCAGAGTGGTTGGTAACAGGCTCTCAGTGTGCCCGAGCCCCCTGTGGCACCACAACACACACGTCTTCCCTTTCCCTCCCGGCATCCATGGCTCCTGGCTTATGGAAAGGTGTTCCTGCCTGTGGCAGAGGGTGGAACCAGATGATCTTTCAGGTTCCTTCCAACCCAAAGCATTCTGTGATTCTCTGTGGCCGGACTCCCCCATGGCTGTTTCGGATGAAGCTCTGCCCACAATGGGACATCTTCCTGCCAAATCCAGGGAGCACTGGGGAGGAAGGCAGAAATAGCTGCAGCACCCCAGGCCCTGCAAGGAGCCATTAGCGTGGGGTGGGAGCTCACAGCAGCCTCTTTAATTGAATTTTGGGAGTTGAGGTGCTGCTCCACTCTCCACACTGGAAGCTCCTCACCCGCTGCTGGCCGCTTACCCTCGCCCCCACACCATTACCACTGAAATCCAGCTGCTGTCAGCAGCTGGGTCAGGATTTTCCCACTCCTGGCTTCATTTTGCTGCCATTTGAGCCTCCTCCTCCTCTGGGCATCCATCCGAGGGACGCGGGGCAGCGTTTTCTGGCAGCCCGTGCCAAGGTGTCAGCGCTCTGTACACACCCTCCATGTGTGTTTTAATGGGAAAAGCTTGGCAAATAAAATCCCTGGGATCCACCCGTGGCACAGTGCTCCCAGCTGGCTGAGTGTGGGGCTCAGGGAGCAGGGGGGATGCAGCAGTGGCCAAAGATGTCTCCCAACCACAAGCAGCCAGACTGGGAGCGTCCAGTTCTGAGCCCCACATCCTGCAGCTCCCAGTGCTCATCCCAGGAGGATGGGGGAAGCACTCCTGAGACAAACTGGGAGCCTGGATTCACTTCACAGAGTTCAGGATAAATCCTAAATCTCTCCCCACTTCAGAAAACCTTCGGAGCTTATTTTTTCCTGCTCGTAAGCGAAGGACAGCATCTTCCCTGCATCTTGTTTAAACCTATTTTGGGATCCTGAGCACTTGATGTGGTTGAATATCCTGCCATTTCCTTTTAATTTAGTGTCTGAAATGATCATGGGGACCATCGGGAGCAGCCAGGACCAGTAATTACGACTGATGCGCAGTTTATAGAAACAGGGAAAGTTTACAATGAAAACGTGCAGCTAAGAATAACCTGGGGAGCAGGAAGAAGGGTGGGATCCGGGAAGAGATCAGGAGCAGGGAGACATGGTGAGGCTCAGCCTCGGTGGGGCAGAGGAATGGCCCGAGGGCGTTTGTAAGTCATTTTTATAGAGTTTTTTGGGGGGTTGGTGGGAGCCCCTATTCGGCTTTGTGGTGACATTCAGCTTTGGGGAAAGGCACGGCAGCTCCTTGGGATGAGACAGTGAAAGCAAAAGGAGGGGGCAAGGAGAGCAAAGCGCTTGGGTTGGGCTTTTTTAGTGTGTCTCATCTGCAATCCGGATAATCCGCCCACAGATAATTGAGGGTTGGTGGTGCGGCTGAGCCAACCCGCCTCGAATCAATAGCAGGTTCCCACCAGGCTCTCAGAGAGCTGGGGGGGGGGGACATCTCCAGAACACCCCCAGCAGCATTTTAGCACCCACTGTTCTTCTTGGGCACCCACTGGGTGCTTTGGGGGTTGTAATTTCACAGGAGTTTATAATGTAGCAGGAAATACGGTGACATTAAACCCTCTCCAATCTGCTGTTTGCATCTGATCCTGTCCCAATGGCTGTACAGGAGGGGATGCTTCTCCCTTAGCCCTGCCTCTCCAAGGGTTTTCCCTATTCTTCTCCATAAGGGGGCAGAGAATTCAGGGGTTCCTCCCAGTCTCTCATCACAAACATTGTATATATTGCTATTAAATCCATCTTGTTGGATTCATCAAGGAGCTTATCTATTTGCATCCCCTATAGCAATTCTCTTACTCCCTGCATGTTTCTGGGCTTCCCTCCCACCAGCTCCCCTCCTCTGCCTTCATCCCTGGACCCCTCCAACACCTCCCCAGGACACTGATGGGAAGTTTTTATAACAAACTGCTGCTTTAGCAAAGTTTTTTTCACTCTTCTCTGGGGCCAAAAATCACCCTGGGGGCTTTTTCTGTGGTGTGGGTTCTCTGTGACCTCCTTGGCTCTGCAAAAAAAATCCCTCTGTCCGTTCCTGGGTGAGGGCCCATCCACAGCATTGCTTTGCTGGAGGTGTCCATCTGTGAAGATCACAATGATTTCAGGGCAGAGGGGTGACCCCAGTACCCAGCTGACTAAAAATACCCAAGGGGACACCACCCCGTACCTGGGTGTCCCCTGGACTGATCATGGGACATCCCACTGAGGGTTTATCAGTGCCAAAAAAAAAAAAAAAAAAAAAAAAAAGAGAGTTGATTCCTTTGGTTGATTCCTCTGTGGGGATTTAAGGATTTTGCAAGATCCACGAGGCCCTGGCAGCTTCAGCAGCACCGCTGAGTGATCCAGGAGCGTAAAACCATCAGCGATGGGTCGGTGGAAGAAATGGAAAAGAGGGAAGAGCCCGAGGGGCTGCAGTGGGTTTGGGGGGGCTGGTGTGTGTCCCCCAAAAGGGGTGCAAGGGCTGGATGAAGCTCCCCACAGCATCCTCCTGCCACAGCTGGCAGCAGCCCCGCCGGAGCAGGAAGCGCTCTCCGCATCCGCCCTGCCCGCCTGGCCCTGGGCTTTTTTTGTAACATAGCTTGTGGTGAGGCCAGTAGCTGGAGGGAATGTGGGATTTGAAAAAAAAAAATATATAAAAAGAGTTAAAAAAAAAAAAAAAAAAAGGAAAAAAAGAAAAAAAATAAAAAGACCTGTAGGTACATAAGTAAAATATCAGCATTAGGTTTGGAGAGATGCGTCGCGCTGCTCCCCTCCCCATGTAAATGGGAACAATGACTCCTTAAACTTGGAATATTTCTCCACTGGAATTGGTTAAAAAATGCATTTAAAACATGTATTTTTATTTAATTATTTATTTGGCTGGTTTGCTTTTAAAAGTACGCACAGGGTCAGGTGGGTTACGTTGCTTTTGTGCCCGAAGCAGGAGAAGCTTTAGTCATATTGAATCATATTTAATCATATACTTTAATTATATTGAGACGAGGCAGATTGGAATATTTTTAAGGAACAATCTGAAGCAAATAATTAGGTATTAGAGAAACTGCGTAGGGCTGCATTACTGCAAAGAAAGACATTGGGTTATTCTTTATGGACTTCAAAAATCAAATCAGCAGATTTTTTGCTGCAACACAACCCCAGTTCCTGCTCCGGATGGTCCTGCTGACCCCAAAACCTCAAATTTTTGTGTGTGTGTTTTTCAGCACAAAAGGCTGCAGGCCCTAAACCATGGCAGGAGTGGCATCTTCTCAGTGCTCCTCCCACAACCGACGCACTTTTAATTTTAGTTTTAATTACTAATAAAGGAAAAAGGTGGGGAGGCTGGTGGGTTTGCAACAAAATAAAGTTGGGGGGTGCAAAAATGGGGAAGGGGAGGGCTGTATCAAGATTAAAATTCTCAGGAGAGGAGAGATAGGAATTTGCAGCCAAGAGCTCGGGGCTGAGAGGGGGTGAGGGGTCAGAGCCAGCAGATTTGTCCCCAAAGTGGGGACAAATAAGGTCAGAGGGACTCAGGGTGGAGTCTGGCAGAGCCCCCCCTGAGCCCTTTGCTCCACAGTGGAGCAGGACCGGGACATGTTCTCTCCAAAGCCCTACTGGAAGGAGTTCAGGTTTGACCTGACCCAGTTGCCCGCGGGCGAGTCCGTCACGGCCGCCGAGTTCCGCATCTACAAGGCCCGGGGGGTGTCCCGGCACGGCAACAACAGCCTCCACATCAGCATCTACGAGGTGGCTGCAGAGCACTCCAACAGGTGAGGGGCTGAGGAGGGGAGCGGGGAGGGGAATGGGAATGAGGGAGATGGGGGTGGGAATAGGGATGAAGATGGCGGGGATGGAGACGGGGATGGGAAACTGCTCAAGCACTTTCCCTTCCCACTACCATAAAAACACCAGGGGAAGTAGCAGGGCCACAAACAGCTGTCCCCAAACTTTCCACTGGGGAAATGTCACACCCTGGCATTTTGGCCAGGGAGGAGAGGATGCTTTTTCCAGGATGCCACCATCGTGTCTGGCACAGCGGGTGGCATCGAGAGCTGCTGACCTGACCCTGCTGTGCCAGGGCCTGTCTGGACACAGGCACCAAACAGTAATTTCCAAGAATTATTGCTGGTGTTGGTGCCCTTTGGGTGCTGTTACTCACCTGCTCTTTTCCCCCTTTGTTTCTACAGGGAATCTGACCTGTTCCTGCTGGATGCCCAGGACCTGCGTGCCGGGACAGAGGGCTGGCTGGTGTTTGACGTCACAGCCGCCAGCAACCACTGGTTACTGGATCAGAAATACAACCTGGGGCTGCGGCTCTACGTGGAGACAGATGATGGTGAGTCTGATGAACCTACCTGCAGCATTTGGGGCCAAATTCCCAAGAACTGGAGTCCCCCCATCTCCCCCCTTGCTGCCATGGGATGTGATGGTGGGGTTCGTCCCACTGGGATTTTAAATTCCCCACTGTGACAGAGAACCCACAGGTGCCACGAGTCTGGGTTTGCAGGCAAACCTGGATGGCAAATCCTTTCCAAAGGCTTCATGCTAATGGGGTGGACTGTAATTAACCCCATTAACACTTAAGGAGCTCCTTACCTGGGGGGATCCTGCCATGTGTGTGCCAGATGATTAACTCTCTTTTCCCCTTGGAATCAGCTCTGGTCCAACGCTGCACACAGGCACACTCAGAGCATCTCCACTCCCATGGGGGCAGGAATCACAGTTGGCAAAGCTCCCTCCATTCCCTTGCCTCCCCAGCTTTCCTCCCCTGAGAGAGAAGAGAATTGATCTCTTGGTTTTAATCCTCGAAAGGCTCTGTGTGACCATGGCATGCTGGTGGGGCTGGCTGTGCCACCCCTGGCCTTCAAATCCCTTGGGATGCCAAACCCGCAGCTCTCCACTGCAAATTTCTTGCATTTTGGCTCCTTGCTTTAACCAAACGAGTTCATTCCTGGAGCAAACCCACGCCTGGTCCCGTCCCTTGCAGGGCACAGCGTCGATCCGGGCTCGGCTGGGCTCTTGGGGCGCCGGGGGCCCCGCTCCAAGCAGCCCTTCATGGTGACATTTTTCCGGGCGAGTCCCAGCCCTGCCCGTGTCACACGAGCGGCCAAACCCCCGAGGAGGCGGCAGCCCAAGAAGACCAACAACCTCCCACATCCAAACAAGCTCCCGGGGATTTTTGGTAAGAGTTTTGCTGAGCAAGGAGCCACCCTCGTGGAAAACACCCGGCTCTGCTGCTGCCGTGAGGGACCCACTGTCAGCACCCTCAGCACCCAGTTTTGGGCCCAGGGGGAAGCAGAGCAAAGAGCTCTGGGTTTTTAGGATCGGGTTGTTCGCAGTTAGGGAGATGCAAGGGGTTCAGGTTGGTTGCCCCAAAGGAAATGGTGTTTCGTGAGCTCGTCAGGATTTCCGAGTATTGGAATTTTTGCCCTTAGTTTTGAGGCCACCCTGGGAAGGTGTCATCACCCTGGAAGGGTGTCACAGCCCCAGAAAGCTGCTCAGGCAGCAGGGGAGTGGGAAGCTCCAGCTCTCCTGAACCCACTGAGTTTGGAAAACCCTCCAAGTCGTCATCTCTCTGAGAAAAGCTGGGATATAGCCCTTCCAAGGCTAAATTCCTTTGTCCCAATGTCAGAATATCAAATTTATCAACCAGTCTGAAGCTCCTTTTCCCTTCGTGCAGCAGCAGAGGCTCCTCTCCTTTGGTTCTCCTGGACTAACCCCGATCATTTGGGCTGTATCCCCACCTTGAGAGGGGTTGGCTGCAGGGAGGGGTGGGATGGGGGGTGCCAGTGCTGATGTTCCCTGTCCCCTTCTCCCACAGACGATGTCCACACCACGGATGGGAGGCAGGTCTGCCGGCGCCACGAGCTCTACGTCAGCTTCCAGGACCTCGGCTGGCTGGTACTTGTCCACTGGGAGAAGTAAATGCAAAAAAAACCCAGACCCCATCATCCCATTCCCCTGCCCTGGGCCTCCCTCCCAGCCCAGATTCCCCTGCCCATGGAGCCATCCTGGGAGCTGGGAAGGCAAAAGTGAACTGCCAACAACCCCAAACCCCTTTGCTGACCCCGAGCAAGTCGTGGCTAAGTCCAAAAAATCAAAATAAACCCTTGCTGCTGGCACGGCCACCTGGGGAGGAGGTGGTGGAGCTGTTTGTGCAGGTGGGGAATGGAGGAAGGGGCACAGGAAGGTGAAGCCCTCGATGTAATCCCTTTTATTTTGCAGGACTGGGTGATTGCTCCACAGGGATACTCAGCCTATTACTGCGAGGGGGAGTGTGCCTTCCCCCTGGACTCCTGCATGAACGCCACCAACCACGCCATCCTTCAGTCCCTGGTCAGTGCCACCCAAAAGGACAGCCCAGGGGGGACACTGAGGGTCCTGGGGAGCAGTAGGGGCCTGGTGGGTCCTGATGGAGAACTGGGGTTTGGGATGAGCATGGCTGGGTTTGAGGGTGTTTGGGTCAGAGCAGTTCAGCTGCTGGTCCAAATAAAGTATTAGTAGGTGCATGCACATCTGGATGGGTATTTGCACATCTGGATGAGTACTTGCACATCTGGATGGGTACTTGCACATCTGGATGGGTATTTGCACATCTGGATGGGTGCTTGCACATCTGGATGGGTACTTGCACATCTGGATGGGTACTTGCACATCTGGATGGGTGCTCGCAGGCTGGTCCCAACCACAGGATCCAGGGAGGTTCTGATGCAGCATTTCAAGGCATTCCTGGAGAAACAAGTGAGAGGGCACACAGGTCACCAGCTCTGCCCATCAGCCTGAGCCAGAAGGGTGTACCAGGGGGATTTTGCAATTCTGGAGCTCCTCCATCTCTTGATTTTCTGACTGACACCATCCTGCTCCAGTTTAACAACAGCTGGGACAAAACAGATGATTTCTGACGGACTAATTGCCCCCTCCCCTGGAAGTGGGCTCAGGAGCAGGGACTCCAAGGCTCACCAGGGCTCACCAAGGCCCCCACTCCTCCCTGGAAAGGCTCCATGTCAGCCATCCCCCAGGGTTTATCCGCAGCCCTGGAAAGCACCGCTGCGGCTCAGCACCCAAACGTTGGGCTCAGCATATTCCAAGCAGGAAAGCTTTAGTGTCCCTCTTTTCCCAAACCCACCCCTCATCCCAGCCAGTGCTTTAATTTCTGGAATTTCCTGCCCTGTGAGTGTTTGGTTTCCCAATGGCAGAGCCACACCAGCTCCGGTGCTCGCGGTTAATTACAGGGAGCGCCGAGCCCTCGGCCGAGCCTTTGAAGGTGTCGCCTGGCGGGGTTTAATTTTGACATTAACGAAGCTTCCAGGGCCCATCTGGGGCTGGGAAGGATCCTGGTAGTGGCGGGGAGGGGCCCTTTTCCCCCTCTACACCCACCCATGGCCCCTAAACCCAACGCTCTTCCCAAAACGGAGCCGTTTGGGCAGGATGTGAATCACCTGGCGCCCGGATCCGGCCCTTCTGGGAAGCGCTGGGGCAAAGGCGGCCGTGGAGCTGTGCCAGCCCCACAGCCTGTGCTGCAAATAGCAGGGTTTGACAGCAAAAACACCGGACTTCCGAGCTGGGAGAGCTGGGCTGCCCCTGCCGTAAATTAATCGCACATGTCGGGTGAAGCCAGCGAGGGCTCGGCGTGTCCGGCGGCCTGGGAGCCTCCGGCTGGTGCCATGCAGCAAAATCCTGGGATAAAGCATGTCCTGAGCAGGGGCTGAACGAGCTGAAGGGGAGTTGTGTTCAGAGAGGTGTTGTGTATTTAAGATTTTAGTGGAAGACGTTAAGTTCGGGGTGGAGGATCTCTATTGCAGCACCCCCCACCCACACCGGGGTCTGACCCGCTCTGCCCTGATTGATATTCTTCTTTTAGTCATTTGTCTATTTTTGTGAGAGAAAAGGGCCCTGAAATCCCAAATTAATGAAGGGGCTGCCCTGCCCACGCAGTGCCTTGAGCCCCGCTCCAACATAAACTGCAGCAGGGACTGCCTGGAGTTTAGGATAAATATTTTTGCAAAAAGCTGGGAATAATCTCCCCATTCACCCAGGATTTTTGCAGCTATGAGTCGGTTCGATGCTTTTTCTTTTGCCTGGAGCCACGTTTGCTTCATCCCTCCCCCAGGTCCACCTGATGAAGCCTGAGGCCGTGCCCAAGGCGTGCTGTGCCCCCACCAAGCTCAGTGCCACCTCTGTCCTCTACTACGACAGCAACAACAACGTCATCCTCAAGAAGCATCGCAACATGGTGGTGAAATCGTGTGGCTGCCACTGATGGACAGGTCCCATCCCCATCCCTGAGCATCCCATCCTCGAACATCCCATCCCACCTCCATCCCTGAATGTCCCACCCCCTCCCCACCAGAGCAATGTGACACTGGGTTTCTGCTGGATGTGTGGAAGAGGAGTTTCATGGGCTGCATCAGAGCAAAGTCCACTGATAGTAATAAATAATAAAAACAAATCCCTCCCACCCCTTCCTAGAAGTGGATGTAAATAATATAAAACTTCTATTCTCTTATCCCGCTTAATGAGACACATAGATATGCACAAACATATATATATATAGGGAAGAGAGGATTTGTGGCTTGTTCTGTGTCTGGTTTGTCTGTGGCTGATGTGTTTTCCCCTCATGCTGCTGCAGTCTCTGGTGGAAGCAGTTTGGGCTTAAGGGTAATTAGGACAAGGGAGGCAGCTTCTGAATTGCTCTGGGATTGAGCTGTTCCTTGCTGTGTATTTCTGACTAACCCACCTCTACCCAGTACTTTTAATTCCCTTAATGAAAATATCATCAGCCAATTAAGTAGCTGGCTGACTAACCCGCTCCTGTTTACCTAAAGTTCACCAAACTCAGCCACTTGGAAAAAAAATAAAATATCCCTATTGAGCTACGGCACTGTTATAAAATAAACACCTAGTTTGGAAAGTAAACACACAGAGTTTCTCTTGCTCTTTGTTTTTTAATGTCACAGCACAACAGTGCTCTGTTTGGAGGACATTTCGCAATGAAAAAATACTCAGAATCGGCTAAAATTGTACCTATTTGGTTGAAAATGAGCCCTGATGTGAGTTTTAGGTCAGGCTGTGCTCACCAGTGGATCCTTCCCGTGGGCTCCTAAAAGGGCTGCAACTGCCCCGGGCAGCTTCCCTGGGCTTTTTGTACAATTAAATGATTTATTTGCTCTGATTTTAAAAGGAAAAGGCCTGTCCTGGTTCTCAGCTCAGATACCCGGGGGAACCTTGCATCACTAAACAAATAATGAACCTGGCATAGCCAGGAAAAAAAATCCCAATAAACCCACCAAAATAGGAAAGATCTGCTCCTTGTCAATGCCCAGATTTCCCAAGCAAAGGTGTTGCTTCTTTGGGTACCTAATTCCACATGAAATCCAGCTCAGGATGTGATCATGGCTCTGTCTGACCTGGTGCCTCCTGCAGAGAGAACATCCAGGGCTTCCATCGCTCTGGGCTCTCTCTCCCTGGTTCAGGCCCTGCTGAAGGTGCCTGCGAGGGCTGTCTTCAAAAATTTGAGATTTAAACATCAAGAAGAAGGGAGAAAGGAAGGGAAAAGCTGGGCTGGTTAATCTGTTTGTTTGGAATCATGACTGAGTGCCTGTGTCTCACCTTGTTGCAGTTTTAGGGCAATGCACAACCCCCAAACACTGTGGAAAGCCAGCAAGTGAATAAAAGCAACCCAGTGTTTCTTATGGAAAAGCAACACCCCCGACCTGGCAAAACCAAAAATCCCCAATGACACAAGGTCCTCAAAAGATCCCCACAACCCATCCCCACACACCTGACCCTCCTCTCTGTCCCAGCAGCCTCATCCCCCCTGCCAATACCTGAACATGCTCAAACCCACACAGCCCTTCCTCCCCAGTGCCATAATTTCACAGGAAACCCCAAATCCATCACTTCCCACCGTTGTGGTCACCTTTTTGGAGCACAGCCAGAGCTACCCACCGCAGGAACTTAATAAATCCACGTGATTATCCCGCTCTTCAAACTGGAGTTTGGAAATTAAACCCCTTCCTACAGCCTCATCACTTTGGGGATTTTTTTCTTCACCACCCAAAGGGCTCCTTCATTTCCTGGTGTTTCTTGTCCTGACCATGTTTTCCCTCTTACACATCCCAGTAAACACCCTCCCTCTGGGATGGGGATGGAGCTGGACCAGGCTGGCTTCCCAGCAGGAAGGCTGCCAGCCAGGGACCTGCTTCCCTCTGCTGATGGAAAAGGACACTACAAAGCCAGGGATAAGCCAAAAAAAAACCCTCCACGAGTTCCTGCTGTGGAATAAGCATGAGAGATTCAGCTCAGCTCTTTCCCTGGCACAGGTAGCTTCCCCTGGAGCCAGGATTTAGGCATGGGATTAACACAGACAAGGCAGAAAAAGAAAAAAGGCATTTTTGCTCAAAAACAAAGACCAGCCTCACACCAGGGACAGTTTGAAAGCCAGGTCCCTCGGTATTTTTAAAACTAGCTTTAATTTTTCCCAAACATAAAGTCTTTCTGGAACACGGCAGCAGGACCGGCCCTGCCCTGCTCGGGCAGCGCAGGCTGGGAAGCGACTTCTCCTGGGAAGGTTGGACCCCTCAGCACTGCCCACAGGCACCTTCACTCCGAGCTTTGCAGGGGAATTTCAACAGAAGCCACAGGACTGGGTGCTGCTGGGGAGTCTCTGGGGTGTCCCATTCCGGCTGTCCCTCCTGGCCAGGCTCTCCCCATCCAGCCCCTCCGAGAGCCGAGCTCATTGGCACTCCCCGCAGTCCGAGATGATCACCTTCTGCTTCGGCTTCCCATCTTTGGTGCCCTGAGCCTTGGAGAAAAGAGCAGCAGGAGTTCAGGGCATCAATCTCTAGGGCAGGGTCAGCTCTGCCCCGATCACCCTGCTGATCAGCACCTACCTCGATCTCCCGCACCACGTCCATGCCCTCCGTCACCTCCCCAAACACCACGTGCTTCCCATCCAGCCAGTCTGTTTTATCACAGGTGATGAAGAACTGGGAGCCGTTGGTGTTCGGGCCAGAGTTTGCCATCGACACCATCCCTGGGATCAAAGAGTGCAGTGTTATGGCTGAGGAGGGAGCGATGGACTCCAGCACGTGAGCTGCTTCTCTAGCCCAGACCCCTTCCCGTATCCTGCAAAATGCCCCTGGATTTAGGAGAGCTTCTGAATACCAGAATCCTCAGAAACTACTGGAAACCAATTATGTTGAGAAACACTTGCAAACATGAAAGATGGAAAGCGGGAGAAGCTGCTCAGCTATTTTTAGCTGCAGTAACAGCAAAGATGTTTGTAGGGAGATAAACCTGCTTGCTTGTTCCCACTTTTCACAGTCACACTGCAACATTCCTCCTTTAAAATGGAAGAGAAAAGCAGCTTTGAAATTGTTTTTTCGTTATGTAATAGTGGAAATTAACTGCGTGGTTGGAGAGGGAAAGAGGCATTTCTGCTTGGTGGCAACACAAGGGGCTGACCAGGGCAGATCACACCGTGGCAGACACATCTGGCCCACACAGATTATAATTAAGGGCCTGTGCTATCAACGTGGTACAAGCCAAAATAGCCCAAATGTGGCCCCTAGATGGTATTAAAAATTTTTCTCTCCAGTTCCTGCCTGGAGATGGGCTCTACCTGGCCCTGTGTGTTTGAGAATGAAGTTCTCATCATCAAACTTCTTGCCGTAGATGGATTTGCCGCCGGTGCCGTTGTGGTTGGTGAAATCGCCGGCCTGGCACATGAACTGGGGGATGACGCGGTGGAAGCTGCTCCCTTTGAAGCCAAATCCTTTCTCGTGGGTGCAGAGGCAGCGGAAATTCTCTGTAGAAATGGAGAGAGGTGAGAGCTGTGGCGCTCCTGGAAGCCACCACGGCAGGGAGGCCGAACCTTCTCCCCCACCTGCGGTCATGGGCACCACATCCGAGCGCAGGAGGATCCGCAGCCGCCCCGCCGGTTTGTTTCCAATCTTGATGTCCATGTAAACCTGAGGGTTGACCCGGGATTTCTTGGCGGGAGGCTCGTCCTGGGCAGGAAAAGAAACAAAAGCAAGTTTTTGTGCCTCCAGGAATGGCCACTCTCACACCGTCAGCCCTTGGGATAGTGGGGATACAGATGGCTCGGGTTGTTTCTCCTACCTCTTGTGCCTCTGCTTTGGGGGCCTCTGTTCCTCCCTCCTCTTTGTTCTCCTCCAAAGTCTTCCCTGAAAACTTCTTCAGCCACTCGTCATCTGACCAGACTGTGACAGCAGAAGGAAAAGTCAGAAAACACAGGAACTGATCCGAAGGGCCACACCTGAGCTTATGCACAGAGCTCTGAACATCCACAGGGATGTTCTCCCCCTCCTAGGCACCAACTCACCAGGCCTGGATGATCCTTCCTTAATTCTCATGGGTTTGGCCAAGTTCACACGGATGGTCCTGCCAAAGAGCTCAGACTCATTCTGCAGAGGGGAAAAAAAAGCACAACAAAGCCCACCCAAAGGTATAAAATCACCGTGCCCCCCAAAATCCCCACAGAGTTCAGGGGAGAACAGTGCTTGTGTTCTCTCTGCAGCCCACAGGGCAGCAAAGCCACAGGTCTCTGTGGGTGAGTGGAACAGGGTCCATACCATGTTGTCGATTGCTGCTGCTGCATCCTGCCAAGAAATCAAAATACAATAATTATTACCCTTTTTCTCCTCTGCCTTTAAAAGCAAGGCTAAGCATAGACATGCCCCAGCACTTCGT
Source organism: Pyrocephalus nanus (assembly GCA_038380795.1). Lineage (NCBI taxonomy): Eukaryota > Metazoa > Chordata > Aves > Passeriformes > Tyrannidae > Pyrocephalus > Pyrocephalus nanus. The sequence continues at coordinate 4,481,901 of CM076285.1, read as the reverse complement.
TACAGAAAAGGAAGCCAGATTTTCCTAAACCTCATCTACCCCAGGGCTGATGGATCTTCCAAGAGCCGTATCCAAACCAGGATTTGGGTCTCATCTTCCAACAACCCAGTAAATCCATTTTATTTAAGATGCTTTATTGCTGACACCAGCGCTTTGGAGAGGATCTGTGCATAAAACCCAGGACGGACCATAAGAGGACAAATACGTGTCCCACCGATGGCAGGGAGGAGTTCAGGCCAGCAGAGGCTGTGCTTCAGCCCAGAAAAAAATGGGAAAAGCAGGAGCTTGGAAAACCAGGAGCTTGGAAGAGCAGAACAACATCTCCCACTGCTGGAGACTGATTCAACGCTGTGGTAGGTATAAACCCTACCCACATCCATGGTACTGTCTCCAACGGGAAGAGAATCCATCCCAAGACCCCAGGGGAGGAAAAGACCCGAGCAGCCCCAGCATTTGCCCCTTCCTCACCTCCGCCAGCTCGAACTCCACGAAGGCGAAACCCCGGTGCTTTTCTGGAGGGAGAGAAGCGAAGGGGTCACGGGCAGCGCAGACACACCGGTCCCTGGGAGCGATGGGGGTCCCATCCCATCCCATCCCATCCCATCCCATTATCCCATCCCATCCCATCCCGCCGGGGATGCCCCGCTGTGCCCAAGCCCTGCCGGCACGCACCCGTCTCGTAGTCCAGCGGGATCTGGATGTCGGTGATGTCTCCGAAGGGGATGAAGGCGGCGTGCAGCACCTTCTCGTCCACCTCCTCGGCCAGCCCGCCTGCGGGGCGGGCAGCGGTCACCGGGCAGCCCCGGCGCCCCCGGGCCCCGCTCCCGGCCCCGCCACTCACCCACGTACAGCACCCGCTTGGTGGCCGCCATCGCGCCCCGGAGCTGCCCCGGAACGGCCCGGCCCGGCCCGGCCCGCCCCGGAACGGCGCCATCGCCCCGCCCTCGGGAGCCAAGGGTGGGCGGTGCGGGACTAGGATCTCGGGGAGGATTCTCCTACCGGAGCTCCCGGGAAGCGAAGAGCGACCTGGAGCCCCTTCTGCTCCACCCACCAGGCTTTTCCTGAGCCTCCCATCCACCACCGTTCACCTCCACCCCAACAAGGTGTTGGACGAGTTGATGGTGGAGGTCTCCACCAACCTCAGCGGTTCCGTGATTCTGTCAGAATTAAGGCACCCTGTAATATTAACATAATTAATGCTTTTTATTATCCCAGAGGATCACCCAGAATAGCCTATAAAGCATTTATGGGCCCCAGCACCAAAATGCAGCCACCTTTAGTGCATAAAGTAGCACCAGAACCATTGAACGCCCAGATGAAAACTTGGAAATCTAAACAGAGAACAGCAGAGCTTTTTTTTAAGAGCAGACAGCAAAAAAGGAAGTCCAAACCCTTGTACTCTTCAGGTGAAAACACCTCCCAAACCCTTCTCTCAGATCACTGCTTGCAGACATCACCCTTTCATACATTGCCCGAGGCATAATTTTAACACAGCTACCTCAAAACACTTGTCATCCAAAACAGGCAGAATAACTCAAACCCCAATTCAATATATTCCCCACCTGACAGCTGCCCATCAGTTTAATTTCACAAAAACCATACCATGTTTATTTATCAGAGTGAAATGACAGGCAACAAGCACAGTGCAAGTTTATTCCTTTATTGATAAATGTTTCCCAAACTTTCCAAACTGGATTGTTCAATTAAACACAAACCCACAAAAATACTTCCAGCCTAAAATCCTCAACGTCCTCCTTAGAAGACACAAGGGGTAGCTCTGTTCTGACAAAGGAAAAGCTTGCAACCCCCATTCTGGTTTTGGAAACCTCGAGCTTCTGAGTTGGCTTTATTTAAATAAGATCTTGAAGATTAATTTACAAAATGCAATATAACTATGTGATAAGATGCATGGCATTGAGATCTGCAGGACAGTGAAGGATCTTCAAACATCTTCAGCTGATGTCTAGGAAGGGGCTATTTGGCTTCTTTGTATCCTAGAGGGAAAAGGGAAGACAAGTTACTCACACACAGCATCCCTGCTCCAGGCTAGGGAACGTTCCAGAACTACAAACCCTAAGGACTATATAATTCCTTGACATTTCAGCTGCAAGGAACACTTCAGGGTCTTATACAGCACCCTTCTGATGCTTAATTAAAATAAGGTATGTGAAGAACATTTTAAGTTTTACATAAGGATTCTGTAGGGAGAAACTACATTAGGAGTTTTTTGTTTGTTTATAAAAGAGTGGACTAAAATCAGACAAGTGCTAGACATGGCCCTGCATGGGGCCTCCAGACCAGACTGGTCCCTAACAATCATGTCTCATTTACTGATTCTGGAAGCTTCTAAGTGAAGCTGAGGACCGAGACACTCACCAGTCATCCTGGTTCAAGAGGTAGCAGCAACCACACCCACCTTCTGGGCAGCTTCTTTCTTGGCTTGGTGAGCCTGCAACACGGCCACGGCCTCCTCCACCTCGGGGAGACAAACCCAGTGAGACTTTCTCCCTCTGACCCCCCAGGACCACCCCAGAGAAGGGAACACCTCCATTTACCTTTGACCGGAGCGACTCTGGAGACTCCAGCATGTGCAGCAGCTCGGAGTTGTCAATCTCTAGCAGCATTCCTGTGATCTTCCCAGCGAGGCTGGGGTGCATAGCTTGGATCAGAGGGAACAGACGTTCTCCTGAGGGGAACAGGAGTTCAGAGGAGTTTCGATTAACGGGTTATTTTTGAGATCGGAGGGGATTTCCGGATGGGAAGTCATCTGGGAGTTTCACTCACCCAGCATCTGTTTCTGCTCCTGGGGAGGGGCAGCAGCCAGCATGGAGGCTGTCAGTGGCTCCTGGCCCTGCACATGAACTGCAGGCTGAGGTGCCTATAAAGGACAGACAGGAGGGTTCTGAAACAGGCAATAGGCTGATTCCTTCATATTTAGACAATACTCAGGTATTCCCTCCTAAAACACCATTTTTTCAATCCTACAGCACACTTAATTTCTAGAGGACAGGTAAAGTGCCCTTGGTTCACAGACATGCTCCCTGCAAGTCCTGAGTTCAAAACCCCATTATGTCACACATGGGCACAGTAAATCTTACAAAAACAGGATCAAACATGGTAAGACATTGAGAAAGAGCAACAACCACACCTGCCTTTTTCACAGTGCAGAGGTTTGTGGGAGAAGCAAACTGTGCTTTCAATGATACTCTAGTGAGGATTTGGCAGAGAGGAGAAAGAATAAATGGTTGCAAAATGGGGGCAAAGAAGCAAAAAAAAAAAAAAAATATCCTCACAGCAAATCTGGGTACAAAAGGGCTTGGGAGTACAAGATAGATAAGCCAATCAGCGTGCCCCTGGCAAAGGCACAACTGCCAGGTTTTTAAATTCCAAATTATGCCTGTCTGGGTTATAAAAGTGGCTTGAAGCTTCTATAAGAACTCTTTAGTTGCATGTGAAACCTGCTGCCTGAGGTAACTGCAGGGACTTCCCAGCCCAGCCCCTGGGGTTACCTGCAGAGGTTGGACACCCGGGTGTGGGCTGCGGACACTTGAGGCATATTTGTAAGGAGGGACAGCTCTGGGAGCAGGGGCAGCTACGGGTGGACGAGGAGCCAAATTCTGTGCTGCTGTGCCAACACCTGCAAAGGAAGGAGGACAGAGTGACAAACACCTGCAGCAACCTGCAAGGTTGGTATTAACTGCTGAATTCAAGCCATGCTCTGCACAGTAATAATCCTTTAGACACCTGAGTGTAACTTGCTCTTTTATTAGTGGACTATTCTCTCTAAGACTAATCCAGGGGTTTTGAGTGGTTAAGTGTTGCAGAGGTGTAGAGATGAGTCCCAAACCAGTGGAAAACAACCCATCTGGATTTCCACTGCTGTGCTGTAGCACCAACTGTCCCCAGACCTGCACTGCACAGCGAGGAACAGGAAAAAGTCAGGTGCTGGCTCTGCCCCTTGATCCCAGTGACCTTTGGTTGTCCAGTATCCGACAACCATCTTTGGAAGCGGAAGTCAAGTCTCCACAGCACTCTCCTCCTTCCCTCCAGGCCAAGGGGAATGGCCTGGGAGCAGATCCCTTACCAACTCGCTGGGCAGCAGCTGGGAGGCCACGGGAGGCCGGAGCATTGGCAGGGGCCAGATGGCGCAGGGCTGGCCGGGGTCCCGACTGGCGCATGGCATTTGGCATTCCCTGGAAGCCTGATGGAAGATATGGGGGGGGGAAATCCTCAGAACAGAACCAATTGGCAAGCCAGAACAGTCAGCTACAGGGGTTGTGCATGGAAAGGAAAGTGTGGATTGTTCCTGTTGGGAAGTACAGCCACCAAAGGGTCATACAACCAAAACAGCTTCTGGCTCACCTTGAGGTCTTCCTCCTTGCTGCCAGCGTGGGTTGGGTCTCATCTGTGTCATTTGGTTGGGTGCATAGTAAGTGGGTCTGCTCTGAGCCTGAAAAAAGATCAGGCAAGGTCAGAGGCAGCATCTAAGTGAATCACAAACATTGTTTACAACATGTTTTGGCACTGGTTGCCAGGACTCAACACTCAGGTCAGATTAAGAGAACAGGCAGCTGGCAAGTCAGAGAATTAACCCCACTGACTGCACCCCTCATTAGGAGTTATTTGCTTACAGGCATAAGAAAGGCTCAATGAGATTAATGCAGCTGAACCAACAAACCTCTCAGACAGGTCAAAGAACCCACACTGGCTCAGCTCACCTGGGGCACAGCAGGCATGAAATACCCCCCAGCAGCAGGCTGGAACTGGTTAATGATTGTGTTGGCAGGCAAGGCTCTCATCCCAGCGATGCGCTGCATGTACTGGTTCGTGAGATGGGCCTTCCTCTCCTCCTTCCTCTGTGCCAGTGCCACATACAATGGCTTGGAGCCCACAATCCGCCCGTTCATCTCTGTCACAGCTTTCGTGGCTTCCTCTGGAGAGGAAAAGCAGACAAAGCCAAACCCTTTGCTCCGTCCATCTTCCAGCATCACCTGCAGTAAAGATCAATTGCTAGTGGAGTACCAGCACCACAACTTGGCCTAAGAATCCCTGCTTTTTACATTTCAGGCAGGCAGGACATAACTGTTGCAGAGGTGTAGAGGCAGGTACTCAATGGAGAGTCACTTGTCTGGATTTGCTCTGCTTTGCTGTCAGCACCAGGTGTCCCCAGGCCCACACTGCGCAGTAAGGAATGGGAAAGATTTGGTGCAGCTCTAAATGCCATTTCCTGCTTGCTGGGAGTCACTTAAACAGGCTTGTTTGCCCCTTCCTGTCTTCCCCTTTGATAAGGGAATGAAGCTTTCAGTAAAATCCCACCAAGACCCCAAAAAATCTGTTTATTTACTGGTCCAGATGTTTTCAGAACCACAATGACCAGAGGATAAGAACTGCCCTTTAATCTCACGTCAGACAACACTTCCTTCTTCAGGCTTTAAAATTCAAATACTCCCAAACCCAACAATACCTTGGCACTCGTTATTGACCCAAAAGGTGAGAACTCCTTCCTCAGTTTTTCATCATCTATAGTGTCATCTAGGTTTTTAATGTACAGGTTAACACCCTGGAAGGGAGAGAACAGTAAGGCATTCATAACATTAAAGAAAATCTTAAGCACATCAACAGTCATCCATCTGCCAGAGCTGTAATTTATCTGAAAACTCTCAATTTAGCATCATGTTCCTTTCATACCACCCAAAGCTGAAGGTGTGATAAATGTTGCAAAGGCGTAGAGACAAGTCCCACTGTGGTGAAAGGGAGCTTGTCTGGATTTCCTCTGCTTCCCTGTTGCATCGTGTGTCCCCAGTCCAGAACTGAACCTCAAGGAGCGGGGAAGTTTCAGATGCGGCCTCTGACATGACCCAGTTCTGCCATGAATTAGAGACAACAGTGCAGAGTTGTGCTGTCTCTTCCCATCCCTCTGGGTTTACCCATCTGACAGTCAAGGAGACTGCATGCCTGTTTTCTCATGTCCTCCTAAACATTTTCACTGCCAAGACTATTGACCCTTTGACACCAAACACCACGGAGACACCTTTAACTCCCCGGGTCTCTCACAGGACAATGACTACTTTGTCAACTCCTTTTGAGTCCAGCAACAGGCTGGAAATGGTGCTTAAAATCAGAGAAGGAACAGAGTAATCACCTGGTACCGGCTGAGTCTCTCCTGTTTTAGCTGTTCAAACCTCCTCTTCAGCTCTGCCTGGCGCTCAGCCTTCTTCTGTGCTCGGCCCACAAACAGCATTTTCCCATTGATATCCTTCCCGTTCATTTCTTCCACTGCCTGCACAGAGGGTCCAAGAGGAAACCGTCAGCTGCTGAAGCAAGACAGCACCTGATCCTGCCCAGAGCTCACGGTGTATCCCTGCCTGTCAGTCAATAAATCAAAGTTTGCACATTACCTTTGCACTGTTTTTGCGTTAACAACCGGCTAATTAAAGACAAACGGAAGTTACCAGGACAGATCACGCTGACACAACACCATTGTGAATTTATCCCCACCCCTTTTCTTGCAAATAAGGCTAAATTTTAACAGGCACACTGCTCAGAAAACAGTGTTAAACAATGTTCTCACTCTAGAAGCCTTCCTCCTCCTTAAGCCCTGCATTGTAGTATTTCTCCAGCAATTAACAGTCTTGATTATACCACTGTATGCTGTGGATCCAGGAAACTGGAGAAATGCCAAGTTACCCTTGAATGTCAAGCTAGTAAGGTGCAAAAGGTTTCAGGGTTCCCACATCTAGAAGCAGTTACGACTGAGGCAGAATTTTCTTCCTTTTCAGAAACAGGCTCCCATGACAAACCAAGTTTTTCTTCTCTGTAGATACCCAAACAACAAAAATTGGTCCTACCTTGTTAGCTTCTTCATGCTTTTCAAAGCTTACAAAGCCAAAGCCTTTGGATTTTCCAGTGGGGTCTGTCATCACTTTAACACTCAGTGTTTTACCTGTTATCAAGGGACAGGGTTAGTAAAATACCATAAATCTATTTCAAGATTATTAAGCTTCATAAAATAACCTCATTCCCCAGCCTCTGCCTCCCGTCCAACAGTTGGCACAACCACTCCCACACCTCAGCCTTAAAGTGACTGAGGTAGAGCTACACAGATGGCAGCAGCACTGAAACTACCACAGTTCATGAAATTCAGTCTCATTAAAAGTATTTCTGTATTTACCGTATTTGCCAAAGAGCTCCTTCAGTCTTTCATCATCCATGTCATCCCCGAAGTTTTTAATATAAACATTGGTGAATTCTTTTGCCTTGGCTCCCAACTCAGCCTCCCGCTCCTTACGAGACTTGAATCTGCCAACAAATCTGCAGGAAAGAATGAAAATCCCAATAAACAGATTGTCTTCGAGAGCGGAAGAACAATGTGTGACTTGCAGCGAGGCAAAAAAAATGAGTGTGTAGTAGGAGCTGGGAATGGGGACAAGAAAGGGTGACAGCAGAGGACAACAAACAGGCCACAGACCAACCAGAAAAATCACCTGTCCTACGGTCAGCCAAGGACGCCCACCCAGCTCTGCACCTCTGTCCTGTCCATAGAACCCACCCCGCCCGCTAGCAGAGAGGTGGCAAATCAAGGCTCGGTCAGGGAAACCCACCAGTCCTGGAATGGAGGGGTAGCAGGCCATGGCTTGGGCAGGGTCACTCACCAGCCCTGTAGTGGAGAGGCAGCAGGCCAAGGCTGGGGCCAGGAGAACCAGTGCCTTGTGTGTCCCTGTTAATACCGAGATGCCTCCCGGAGCATGTGAGCGCTGCTGCTGCCGGCTGTGACACTCACACTTTGCGGTCGTTGAGCAGCATGCCGTTCATCTTCTCGATGGCTCTATCTGCAGCATCCTGCGTCTCAAAGTGCACAAAAGCGTAGCCCTTAGAGCCATTCTCATCACACACCACCTGCAACACGGGGCAAGGAGAACAAAATGTCAGCCCTCTGAGTGTGCTGTCTCCTCTGTCACACCCATGTGAAAATATCTTACTGCCCAGCGTCTGTGTTTGAGACTTCACGAACAGATCTGACATAACCTCAGCAATCCCCGAGGTTTTGGCTGACTCTGCCTTTCAGACTCTGCTCCTCATCTGGTAAAAAGCACCCCTTCCACCTCCTACACTGAACCGTCTGATCCTGTCCCTGCCATAACAGAATCGGACAAAGTTACCACATCTCTCACCTTGCAGGACAAAATGTTTCCAAACGCCGAGAACGTGTCATAAAGTGCCTTGTTATCAATGGATTTGTCCAGATTCTTAATGAAGACATTCCCAACCCCTGACTTCCTCAAGGAAGGGTCCCTCTGAGACCACATGATGCGAATGGGTTTTCCTTTGATCACATCAAAATTCATGGTATCTAGAGCTCGCTCAGCTGCAAGAGAAGCCAAGAACAGGTTTCTGTGGTTGGTTAAAGAATAAAAAGGTTTCCATCAGGTGGGTGATCATTTTCTCTGAATTCTACCCAGCTCATGGAGACATTTGGGCTATTATCACAGGTTTTTACTCAATGTTTCAAAGGAAATCTTGCAGCACAGTCACTCGACATGTTAAGTATATAAAAAGTTTCACAGACTATTTAAATTTACATTATAGTAATATTTTAACCAGCACAGTAAAATGGATGTCAAAGTTCCTGGATCCTATTAGCTATATTCTTAATTATTATAAAGGTAAATTGCTCCATCAAAAGGAGGAAAGGAAATTCAGGAAACCCTGTTAAAAAATGGAAGCGACAAAAGTGACTGTTAAGCTGTTTTGCTTTTCCTGAAACTCATCTCTACCCGTACTCATTTCTATTCAGAGAAAGGATCATCTCCCTCTCAGGTCAGGGAAAATGTGCACGAACACGTGGCTGGCAGGGAGGACAACATGAGTCAGCTTCTGTAACTTCTGTGGCCAAAAAACAATTCCCAAGTTGCTCAAGCTAAAGATGACAGCAAGAGTTGACAAAATTCTGGGAAAAAAAATTCCATATACCTAATCTGATTAAAGGGAAGTGTTTATCTAAAGTCTCAAAGCCCAGCACTGTCATTCTAACCTACACTGAAACCCCCCCTCCGTGGTGCTATTTCTGCTGCCTACTGGTATATTAAAAGGATCATTACGTACACACATCAGGATCTTGTTCATAAAATTGAGATGCTTGGATTGTTCTGGGCCAGAAAACACTCCCAGCATGGAGTGAGCAGAGAAAAAGAAAGGCTGTTAATTCCCAGCATGAAGCAGGGAAAGAGATGGAAAGATGCATTAAAATCAAGGAATATGAACAGGGCAGAACCCAGGTTTTCCAAATTTGTTTGACTCAGTTCTTCCAGGCCACCTTCACCCTGTAACACTTGCTGATTAGATTTTAGGAGCAGAAAATTCAATTCAAACAGCTTCTTTCCTCTGACTCTGCTCGTGCAGAGTAACTGCTTAGCATGTCCCAAAACTACCTCTAGGAATTCCAATGGGACATTGCCTACCAAAGCCTCCTGCACTCCCTTCCCCCTTCCACTACTGCCCAGAAATTTCTCAGAATTTTTCATGTGCTTTGAAATGTTTGGGTTTTTTTGTTGCTGTTGCTTTTTAAATTGAAGTGGGGCCATCACTATTTCCCCCAGTCCTTCACACATACATCCAGCTGGAAACGAGCTCTGCTGGACTTCCTTCCTGAAGGAGCCAGGCTTGAGAAACAATATTAATTTAAGGATTCTCCCAGCTCTGCTTAGTCAAAGGTGTTAAATGCAATTAACTGCCATGCTAAAATGATTTCTCAGCTGCTGCTCCAAGCCCATGCAACTGAGGTTCTTCCCGCAGTCCATTCCTGGTAGGCAGTTTAGCAGCCGACCTGGTCCAGTTTGTCAAATTTGGCAGTGTTTATTTATAGCAGGCAGAGGTCCTGCAGAAGTATGTGCTGGCAAGGACACAAACTGGTTGTATATACCATTTGCAGCAGAAACAGGCTCCTGCTGAAAGGTGACAAGCAGATGCAGCAGTGGCACGTAACCAGAGGGAACTGTGAAGGCTCCACAGAGCCACCGAGGTCCAGGGGAGTGAGGAACTCACTCCCAGTACTTTCAAGCTTCCTAAGCGTACACTTAAGCAGATACTTTTGCACTGCTCTTTTCAACAGGTTGCTACTGTTCCACACTATCATTGCACTCCTCTTGAAATTCACTCAGACACTTGTTGAGAGCAGTGAAAGCCCTACAGGGATTGAGGGAGGTGTGCCGTACCCACAGGTGGAAATGCCACCCCCATTCCACCAGGACCTCAGAAAACCTGTAAAGGATCAGCAGGACTTCTGTGAATGACTCACACTAAGCACATCTGATTCATTTCCTTAATCTGAGCAAACACCTTCTCGTTTTCTTCTATTTAAGCCACAAAGCTTCAGCTATTTCAGTTGCTGTATCTGTTTCTCTCCCACTGGTTCCTGTCATCCTTCCAGCAGACTCAACTGCAACTCATACAGAACATTATACACACTCTTAACCCCTTCCAGGCTTCCTTTTCATTCCTCTTCCATGGCCTTGTGGATAGAGAAAGGTATGAACAGTCATTGCAGTTTGCCTCAGGCCTAAAAGTAATTAACCTCCCTTAGAGGCTCCCACTCTTCCCTTTTAACTTCACACTTGCATTTACATTGCACAGGTCTTCCTTTGCACTGCCTTCTCTTCAAGGGAGAGAAGAGTGAAAAAGTTTCTCTCTACTCTTCTACACCTTGCTCCTTTAGAGACACTTATCTATTTCCAGCTCCGGGTTCCTTCTTGGCTTGGGAAACATTCTGTTTTCTCTGCTTTCAGAACATCTTATCTCTGTAGCCATATTAAAGTTTCTCTCTGCTTCATTACCTGAACTGCCATGTCATGACTGTCAAATGTTAGGAAATCCTGGAATGGAATTAAATTGCATGAGGAACACATGAAAAGGGAAATTCAGCTTTTCTTTCAAATCAAGTGAGTTTGTTTTCTTTCCTTTCTTCACAGTCAGAAAGAATAAATATTAAAAACCGCAGCTGAGCCTGAAGTAGCCAGAACTTTGAAGTTTCCTTACTCTGCCTATCACAGTAAGACAGGCTCAGTATCCAGCATTCCCTGGTTACTACAGCAAAGAACTGCCATCAAAAACAGCAGAGCTCATTTTCCCTAAAAATAACCACTCTGCAGCACACTGGCAGTAAGACAAAGCATGGCCAGAAAGCAGCTCCTTCCAGGGTCAAGCACCACTCCACCACCTAACAAAAAATGTAAAGAAAAACACAAGCTCTGACCCAGTTTGGACACAGGAACTCTGGAATTGCAGAGCATGCCCAGGATGTGAGTGAGCTCCTCGTGGCTCGTGGAACGGGGAAGAGTTCTGCCACTTTCAAAACATCCCCAATTTCTGCGTTTCACAATAAAAATTGTATTCCTCATATTCAAGTGTGTTTTGGAAGGGCTGTTTTATTTTCTGCTGAATTGCATGTAGTTCAGCAGCTGGGTTTTTTTTTTTTAAATTTAAGCAGTTTGCCAGACAGAAGAAATCAGGAGCATTTCAGAGGAGTTTTCAGGAGGGTAGGAGGAGTTTGACTATTTCTCTGTCCCGATACTAACTCAATGATTAGGTTTAAATCTCTTGACCTTCTAGGACCTATTAGTAACAAGACACCACTTACTTGGTTTAAGTATCACTTCAAGTACAGGAGCTTCCTAAAATGTCTGCTGCCTCACCAGGAGCCCAGAATGGTGCAACCTCCCTCTAAATTCCTGCCTCTTTATTACCATAAAAGATTACCTTGGAATATAATGCAAAGCCACCTATGTGTACAAGGTGCAGAACTCTTCCCCTAAAGCAAACACATGTGACCAGCCACTCTTCCCTTTTTACATCATCACTCCACGTGCTAAACAGCTTTCCTCTACTTCAGGAGAACTTTATGTTTTTGCACCCCATCTTGCCAGCATTTATCTCATCCAAGCTCGGAGTTCTTAGCTTTATTTCTCTTACCTTGCAAAATGAGATCACAGCAGGTGAGCTGGGATAACTGTACCTTTGCTTTTTCAGCACATGAATGTAGCAAGGTGGGTCTACAGGAGGGACTCAGACCAGACAGGACCACATATACAGGCTCTCAGGTTCTTTCCTCCTCAGTGAGAAGTTTTAAAACACATAAATACACTGCTTAGTCTGCACAAAAAGCATTTCTGAGAGTTCCATGAAGGAGGAATCATGCAGTGGGGTGCAAGCCAGCTTTTTTATCAGCCTGGCAAGAGAAAGGATCAGAAGTGCTCAGTCAGATCAGTCCTTATCCCAAGGAAAAGAGCATGTAGAAGTTACTCTGACCAGAGAGAAGATGAAAGCTCTGTAAGAATGTAAAGCAGGAAAACCCACTGCAGGCTAAAGGAAACTTTACTTGCTGCTCAACCCTGTGCTATTGTGAACTGATTCTGAATTCAAGGGAAAAGTCCATTCTCAACTCTCCTCTGGATGTCTCTGTCACATTTAGATGCTGCTAAACCACAGCACAGAGCAATGAACTTGCACTAGTCAGCAAGCAAAGCTCTGAAAACTAGGGCAGAAAACGCTGACCCATTTTCTTTCCAGAAAAGACATGTTCCAAAATGACCTCTCCCGTCCCATCTTTCACATGCTGCTTCAGCTCTGGAATACCTACTTGTAGGAAACAAACTGAAGTGTGAAAAAAAAGAAGAGTCTGGCAAGGGCAAATTTAACTTGGCTTCTGCATGTGAGACAACCTGGTTTCCCATGGACTGAACAATGTGCATTTTCTCTCCATTTAAAAGCAAGAACACCATCTCCCAAACTGGGAGACATCCAGCTGCTTGCACAAACACAGGAATTAAGCAGATCTCCCAAGTGTTACATTGGAGCGAGTGGAACAGCCAGAAGATAAGTATTCACTGAGTATTCAAGCAGGGCTGGATACTCTGAACTACTTCTACTAGGACTGACTGCAAAAATACCCACACAAACAGCCCAGAATTACACCAGAATGAAGGGGAACACAGTGAGGATTACTTTTTTACGTGAGGAACAAACACACATCTCTGAAATTTAATACCAGTGCAAGAAATAGATCTATCAGACACGTTACTAAGATGTGCATTTGCAGAGTATTTTGAAGCAGTAAATATTCCAATCACTAGAAAGGGATTACTCACCCCCGCACTGCGTTTCGATAGGCATCCACCTGGCAACAGCACCGTGAGTTAGTGAGGAAAAAACGAACAAAAGTTGCAGACCTGGCTGTAATTGCCACTTACCATCTGCCGGCTGCTGGAAGTTGACATAGGCATAGCCGAGGGACCGGCGGGTGATCATGTCCCTGCAGACCCGAATGGAGAGCACGGGGCCAGCAGGGCTGAACTTCTCATAGAGCATGGCCTCGGTGATGTCGGGGTGCAGGTCCCCCACGTACAGCGATGCCATGGGGTAACTGCTGGCTGCCGTGTTCATCTTCCCCTCACCACTCGCTCCCACCGCGGACTAAGGGTTCTTGGTTTCGTTTGTTTGTTTGTTTCCCTCTTGGGATTTCTATAAGTCAAGCTTCTTGTAAATATTTAATTTTGGGGGCGACACTCGAAAAGTCTTATTGAAAAGCCTGCTTAAATCTGGGGCCTGCAGACACAGCGTGGGGCAGGGGAGTGGGTGCGACAGGAGGGGGGGGCACCAGCACACTGAGAAGCTGAAAAGGGGTTGGACAAGCCTGAAAATCAAAAAAAAACAAACAAAACAAAACACAAAAAAAGCCCCCACACACCCCCCTTAAAGTTCAGCCTCCTGGAGCAGCAGGGATCGGACACGCCGCCCCAAACTGATACGACACCAAAATTCGCACGCCGAGCTCTTTTCCCGTCAGCTCTGAGGCAAAAAAACCCTTCCTCAAGGTCCTAAATCCCACAGGGTCCTAAAAAAACCCGCGTGCCTTTTTTTTTTTTTTTTTTTTTGGTTCACTTAGCCCAAATCCTGCAGAGCGGCGGCCGGTTGATTTTCTGAAGGGGGGGGGAAAGAAAAAAAAAAAAAAAAACAAAAAGCAAAATAAATCTCAGATAGTTACATTAACATTTCTTTTAAAATCAGCGGGGTTCCCTGGTATATATTCTATAGAGGATTATATTTTATAGATAACAGAGATAATATATATATATATATATATATGTATTAATGTGGCTGTGGCGGGGCGATATCCCACACGCGGCGGCGGCGGCGCCCCTGAGGGCGGGCGGGCGAGGCCGCGCTCTCCGCTCGCCCCCCCGCCCCAACCCCAGCCCTCCCCATGATCCCTCCCTGCCCCTGAGGCGCCGGTACCGGGCGCGACACGGACTCACCGGGCAGGCAGAGAGGCGGCGGCGGCGGCGGGCAGCCCTTTATAGCCGCCGCGGCGGCGCGTGTGGGCCGCGGAGCCGCGGAGAGGAGGCGGCCCGGGCCCGGCGGGCACAGCCCCCGTGTCGTCCCCGCCGCCGCCGCCGCCGCAGCGCCCCCAGAGGCGGGAGGACCCGCCCGGCCCTGAGGGGGCGCCGCCGCCATTTTGGGGTCGCCGCAGGGCCTCTGGGGGGGCTAAGTCGGTAGAAAACTGTTTTAAGTGAAAGTAATCTAATCTTCAGCCAGAGATGGATAGTGAATGCTGTAACAGTAAGATGTGAGAATACACTCTGGAAAGATAAATCAGTCAAAGGTTGTTTAAGTAAAAGTTTAAGTTGTCTCTTTAAGTTGATGTTGGTGTCTCGAAGCAATAAAATGCAAAACTGTTTCAAAGGTTGTTTAAGTAAAAGAAGTCTAAGTTATCTCGAACTAAAGATTAATGTCGATGCCTTGTGTCAATTAAATGACTGACTGTCACGGAGGTGTGTTAAAGTGTATAAAAGCTCACAAAATCCTTGTTTCAGCGGGGTGTTTATGGAGGAGCTGATCCCTGACACTACCCTGACAGCGTATTAAAGGAATGCTGGCTTATCATGCTTCTGAGTTTAATTTCTTTGAGTCACAACACGGGGAAAATTGCTTAAAAAAAAAAATACTGAAAATTACAGAAACCGAACTCAATGTACGTCAATAAACAAAGCCTGGGGGAGGGATGTACTGCTGAAATTGGACGCAAGGGATGCAGAATTTATAGGCTACAAGGACATTTTGCAGAAACCAGAGATAAAGAAGAAACTAACAAAGACAATTTCACCGATTGTGCTGGAACACTCTCTGCCTGAGAAAAAGATAATAAAAAGGCTGAAAATGTGGACAAATTAACACAAGAAGCGAGAGAATCAATAACCAACAGAACACTAATTAATGAAGAGATTTATGTAATTTATAGCCAATGAACATCAATTTCTTTGTTCTCTAAAACGTATAAATAGTGAAAAGTTATGAAAGTGCAAGTTTGGGGAGCGACCCCACGCGCACCCAGCGCTGTGAATAAAGTGACGCCTGCTTTCTAATAAATACTAAAAATAGTGTTAGAGAGTTTGATTTATCCCGACGTTTTCAGCAACATCCTCAGGCAGACGTTGGCCCACAGCCCCTCAGGGATGCTCAGCCATGGCCCTGGCACAGCCTCCTCCTGTGCCCCTGGGCAAGCAGGGCAAACATTTCTCTAGGGACAAGACCGTATAGTGACAGGACAAGGGGAATGGGTTTAAACTGAAAGAAGGTAGGTTTGGATTAGAGATCGGGAAAAAATTCTTCCTCTGGGATCGTTTTTCTCGCAGCTCCGAGCTCTGGTTTTGGAGGTGTAGTGGTGGTGGGATGAGGAGCAGCCGTAGCTGGAGCTGTTCCCACAACCTCCTTGTCTTCAGGGCATAATTTTTCCTCAGATAAGTGCAAGTTCCCGTGGCAGCCCTGGCTCTGTGCCAGCTCACATCATGGGCCGCCCTGGAGAGGGACCAAGGGTCTTCGATGTCTCCCTGTGGTAGTGAGCTGTCAGTCCCTCTTCCCAGGGTGAGGGTTGAACAGCTCCAAATGCAGAAGAAAGCCTCTGGAACAAGAGAGTGGATTCACGCTCACAAGATTCAGCTCCGGGGAGACCCTTAATTATCTATTTCCAGCATCTTCAGCGGAGCGTGAGGACACGGCAGCGCAGGATTCAGTGATTCATCAGTGACCTTCAGGCTCCATGGACGTCCTGGTAAGGGGGGAGTAAGTTAGTCTACAGAGGCTGGTAGCTGGGCATTGTGACTTTTAAATTCTGCATTAAATTACCTTTCATTTGCTTTAAAAGTAGGATGTGATGTTATCATAAAAATGGGATATGATAGCTCTCCCTTCATTACAGCGGAAAAATCGAGCGTAGCAGAATAAAAGGTAACACTGTAATACTTTGCACTGTTTTCAGTCTGGATTGTTTTCCAAAGACACAAAACATCCTCCTCCCGAGATCATCATCCTCCCAACAACTGCTGGTGCTGGTGGGATCATGCCTGGTGGCTGTCACTGTTTTGTGCTCAGTTCTCCACAGCCGGCATCTCCTCTGCTGGGAAACCATGGACTGAGACAGGAGTCTTGCTGAGGAAGGGTTCAGCTCCTGCTTTGACAGCTAAAGTCAAAACACAGCAGATCTTGAAGAACATGTTTCCACATAAAACGCCCTTTGGCTGCAGCAGCCGCTGTGGCTACGCTGCGAATGGCTTTGATTTGAAACATATTTAGTGACATTTGTGTTCCCTCCCAGGGGACTCCATGCAGACAACCACAGCCCTGTGTCCTCCTCGATCCTTTTCGCTCCGAAAATGAACTGATGGACTGGGGGCACCCTCTGCCCACCAGGGCCCAAAACTGCCCCAGGGCTCCCGCTGTTCTTGGTGCCCTCAACACACAAGTGCAGCTGCTCCCGGTGACCAGCGATACCTGAGAACCTCCCAGTTTGCCATCTCAGGACCTCCAGCAGTGCCTGGAGCAAAGGTGACATCTGTTCATGTCTTCATCCTGCCAATCTGTCCCCGATGATGCTGGTGGGAGACTCATCAATCACCCAGAGGCCTCTCAAGCCGCTCTGCCCCTGTGTGTCTGGGCAGTATCTCAGTCGTGTAGGGTCATCATAAAAGATCACCCCTTTTTTTCAGCACAGATGGCAAGTTCTCAACCACATGCTGCCCCTGGTTTAGGATTTCTCCTCCTCAGCTTTGGAATTTTACCAGCAGATGGCAGGCCGGGATTGCACCACGAGCAGAAAGGAGGGAGAACACCCAGGGCAGGCAAGAGCAGAAGGGAGATAAGCAATATTTTTGATGCAGGGCAATTTGGGAGAGCAGGACTCCATCCTAGGGCACCTGCTGAACAGCAAATCTCCCACAGCCTGGGAGCGGCCTTGTCCCCTCCCAGCAGCAGGGAAGGCTCGTTCATCAGGACACTGTTTTGTTCCAGCCTCGCCGGGGTCAGAGCCGGTGCCGTGATTAACCGAGCAACCCCAGCCCACGCCTTCCCACAGACCTCTTCATCGTGTTTTTTTTTTTTTTGCCTGAAGAACAAGGATGAAGAGAGTGCTCGGAGAGTTTGGGGATTTCCCCTGCAGGGTAGATCAAAAGTTGACAGGGTGTGTTAGAAGAGACGCAAAGGCTCGAGAAAACCCTGGGAAAAAAAATGAAGCTCCAGTCCCGAGCTTGCTGCTCTAATCACCGTGTTGCTGTGGGGAGAAAACCCCACGGGCCTGAACCGATGCCCTCCCACCCGCTCCAGCTCCCGTTTGATCCGCAGAGATCAGGAAGTGTTTTTTTTTTCCACTGTCTCTGTTTTGTTTTACCACTGTAGCCCGCGGGGCCGGTTTGTGTTCCTGCCTCCCACGGAGGGTAATTTGGTTCCTCTCTCTGGCCGAGGCCACACCAGAGCACTGAGCTCCCACCGCAGGGTCAGGGCAGCCCAGGCACCAGCGGGACGACCCGTCATCAATAGCCCCATTATTGCTCTTGAAGTTGCTCCCCGCTTCCAGACGGATGCTGCATTACTCCACCACAGCTGCAAGTTGCTCCCTTCCAGCAATTCCCCACACAGCACTTAAAGAAGGGATTTATGGGTGGTTTTGAAAGGCATTTTGGAGTGAGAAGGAGTTATGGGAAAGGAAGTTGAATTCCCACCATTCCCCAGAAAATTCTCCCAGCATCTTTCACGAGAAGGATCATTTACTGGTCCTTTCCTCACAACAGAGACAAGCTCTCAGCTGTGGCTCTTTGTTTAGTCCAAAGCGTTTCCCGATGGCGAGATGCCACAGGGGTTATTCTGGCCCTGACTCCAAAGGGTCAGGAGACCAAGGCAAGCCCTCGGCGTCTGTCTGCAAGGATCTGCTGGACCCCATCTGTTCCCTGACATTTTTGCAGACCCTTGGAGCTAAATGAAATGATTTATTCTCAAGTGACGGGTTATTGCCAATCTCAGGGCAAGCCTTGCTGTCTACCCGGCTGATTTTGACTCATGTAGCGGTTTGCAAAGTAAAAAAACTTTTGGGACCAGAGTCACCAAGAGCTATAAAATCACCAGAGGGGATGTCACCTTACCTTTTTTTCTTCTGAAGCTTTTTAGGAACAAAACCTCACCTGCCACAAAACTGGTCACCAATGACCTTTATAGGTCCCTTCCGATCCAAACCGTTCCATGATTCAGGCAGGCTGAATGAGCAGAACAGATTCACATCAACACTACATTTCACAGCCAGGACAGGGGTTTGAAAGACTTTATTTGACACCTTTGCTGATGTCACAGCTTGTGAATCTACGAGCGCTGCACAGTGTAAAGTGAGGCCGGGCTACTCGCTGTGAGCTCTAACGTGCCAACCAGCCACAGGAACAGCCAGGGATCCCCCTCTGATTTTACTAAAAGGAAACATGTTGTTCCTGGCTGATTCTGGCACTTCAGGACAAGGGTGAGGAGAAGTAGCGGAGGCATTTCTGTGTGTTAAGTGTGATGACTTCCATCAAAACAACTGGGAGGGACTCACTTTCAAAACAATAGCAGATACATACATTGACATGCACATGGCAGATACAATCTGTAGGGAGGAAAACACCAGCTCATCCACACAGCCCAACCGGCTGTGGTGTGTTTGACCTGAGGCGTGGGAAGAGCCTCTCCCATTCAAGAGAGATCTTCTCCCTCTTTTTTACCTTTCTTTGCACTGAGCTTTCCACATTTTTCTCCTTCAGCGTCACAGTGCTGCAGAGGTGGGCCAGGGGTGGGCATGCACTGGGTCCAGGCTATCCCAGCAATCAAGGCACAGATGCAGGAGTGGGGGCCATTCAGGAGAGGGGGAGCACTGGGAGACCCTGCCCTGCCTCCATGAGATGTGGCACAGAAGGGTGGCTTGAAAGCTTCAAGTTTCTGTTCTTTGTGCCCAAAGAAGAGGGGAAGGGAGGACAGCCAGAGGAGCAGAGGCATATCTGCTGTGTCAGTTGTCTAGGGGCACACAGGGTAAGGCAGAAAAAGCTCAGACTCAGGACAAGTGCAGACCCAGAGCTTGCCCAGGTCTGCAGTGACACCTCAGTGGGTTTTGGTCCCAGCCCAGGAAGAGGGATGAGTGAGACCCAAACATGGTGCTGGAGAAAGGAAACACAGACACTGTGGGAGGAGAGGGTATGGGATGCTGGGCTAAGGGACAACGAGGGAGGCACTTCAAATGCAGGCTGCTCTGACCCATTCCCCGCTGTGCAGTCACGGTTTCAGCAGGGGGTGGAGGAGAGATGGCTCCAGCAGAGGGAAAGGCATTTTCTTCTCACTTTGGCCATCAGAGCCTTCCCCTCCATGACAGACGTCCCTTTGAAATCCCCTGTCTCGCCTCTTCACACCTCAGTGAGGAGCCAGGGCTGCACCCAGGCGGCCTGGCCAGCTGCTCCAGCACAGTTTGTGCAGGGACCCAGCACAGGCCCTGCAGACACGACGGGATTTTCAGCTGGGCTGTGGGAACGAGCTCTGTTAAGCTGTTGCCTCACTCCACCTTAAGGGCACATAAGTGGGAAGAGCTGGTAATGCGGTGAGGAAAGCACAGGGATTAGCAGGCAGCCAGTTCGCTTTGGGAGCTGGAGGGGGGCTCTATCCTGCCTCGTGGGTGCCAGCAGTGCTGGGCAGGGGTGAGCTGTGTCTGTCCCACCACACCAAAATTAGGTCCTGCAGCCGGAGGACCCATCGCAGGGAATCAGCACGAGCAAGTCGATCTGGCAGCTCCGAGTCCCCAGGGAAATAAGACAGTATTTCGAGGCTGGCTGTTTTCCAAAGGAGAGCGACGCTGGGCTCTGCAGAGGGGTTTGCTGGAGGAGGAATGGGCTTGGGATGTGTGTGTGCCCCCTCCCCCGTGGCCGGAAGGGTTCTGGAGCACGGCCGCGTGCAGACAAGTGCATCGAATCGGATGTGATTTACGTCTGCAGGCATCACGAGGGAGAGGACGTGTGATGGTGGGGCGAGGAAGGCGGTGCGAGGGAGGGAGGGAAGAGCAAAGAGAATTTTCTTTATGGATCCTTGGCTTCTGCAAAGCAGGAAAGACGCCTTTTCAGCCGAGTTCGTTCTCAGGCCTGCGGGCAATGAGTGCTGAAGAATTCCTGTCTCCGAAGGAGAAGGGAGGGTCAGAAAGCCCCGATTTCAGTCGCCCAGGAGCGGCAGATCCTGGATGTCCCAACCCTGATCCCTGGTCCCTGAGCAGCAGCGCCCAAGACAGGGGGTGCCGTGTAAGGTGGTGGAACGGGGACGCCGACAGAGGCTGGGGAGAAGAGGAATGTCGCGATTTGGCTGCTCTTGGACGAGCCCTCCCTCAATACACCCGCTGGTGACGGCATCCTGGGCACGGCTGCTACGGCTGCGGACGAGCCCCCACCTCG
Organism: Pyrocephalus nanus; assembly: GCA_038380795.1. Taxonomy (NCBI): domain Eukaryota; kingdom Metazoa; phylum Chordata; class Aves; order Passeriformes; family Tyrannidae; genus Pyrocephalus; species Pyrocephalus nanus. Next base: position 4,461,136 of record CM076285.1, on the reverse strand, counting down.
GGCCCTCCGGCTGGAAGAGCCCATCCTGCTGGCCAGGAAGCTTCGGCGGGACGGCAGCATGTCCCCGGGGACACGGCGAAGCGGGGCTGGCCTCACAGCGGGGCTTGGGTAAGCCAGGGAAGATGCAGTCAAAACCACCGGAGCGGGAGCAGCCTCCCTCCTGGGGATCTGCACGGGGCCGGCGGCGCTGTGGAGGAAGGACCACGGCCACGTCTGGATGGGCAGCAGGGACGTGGCCACAGGAGAAGGCTCCATTTCTGCCACGTAATTATTCAGGTGGGAGAGGAGTCGCAGCCGGATGGGGTCGGTGGCGTTTTGGCCCTCGAGGACGCCCAAGTACCTGACAACTTCAGTGAGACACTCGCGGAAGCCGATGCTTCTGTAATCCACGGCCAGAGCTCGGGCATCCAAGAAGCCTGTAGGGAGAGGACACAGAAAGGGTGACAGTAAGCCCGTGCAGAGCTCAGGAATGCGCTTTGATTTCAGTACCCTCTCTAATGCACTGTGTATTTCACTTGAGGCACTTTGCTGCCGTGTGATATTCCTGAAGCAGGCAGCCAAGTGGGTGTCCCAAGGGACTGGACGTTTGCGTGCATGAGAATAGCCATCTGTGGTTATCTCACAGGGATAAACCTGCCAGGGTCAGGAAACCTCTTACTCCAGCATGTGAGACGAGTAAGAGGTTTCATTAACTGAGCTCAGGAAGGAAGAATTTTTTTCCCACTGGATTCAATCGGTTATCACTGCTGGAGACATGACTGTGGGCTAGACAGGCACTGGGTCTTCTTTGTAAATGGACCCATCCCTGGTCTTGCAGAACAGCGGGACACTGTGTCTCCTCAACACACTTTCCTCTGCCTGGTTCCCAAACTTTAAACTTCCTTTAAACCAATGTCTGGGTGAAGGACACAGGGCAGTGGCAGAACCAAAACCGCTGGGCCAAAAAAGCTCAAAACCACAGGAATCAACAGATGACGGCTGATTTTTAGGCTTCTGCTCCCAACTTGCAGCTTCATGAGACGATAAGCAATAAAGCAGAGAAATGTCACAGCACAGTGAAGCGCTGGACCACTGTGCTTGACGGGGTTTCTCGTGACAATACAGCCCTTTGTTGCAGTGCAGTCAAACTGAATATCTAAACAAATGTTCCAGACCAAGTTACAGCTCTGAACCAAAGCCTGGATGCCAGCAATGTCCCCAGCAAGCCAAAACTGGGTGGTAAGCAAGCCAGAGGCTTCTTTACTGGAGCTGTGATCTCCATCCTGTTAACTGGAACAGGACAGAGGGTCTGTACTGAGGTCTCAGTACAAATAAGACCTTTGTTGAATTTTGCACAGGGCTCCCTCTCTCTTCTTATAACAACCAAGAGAAGCACAAAGAAAAAGAACAGAAAGGGAAAAAAAGCCTTGTTTATTTGCAGAGTCCTCATGCAGAATTCAGCCTCTGCAGGAAACGTATCCCAGGGAGGAGGTAAAGAGTTTAATATCTATTCCTGGAAACAGGCTCCATTTCTGAGCAGGACTAAGCCCATCTCTGCCTGAACAACTTTTTAGTGGGGGGTGTGACCCCACCACTGTTGCTGTCCCTGTGGGTCTGGGGGGCTCACTGTCCCACATACCCCAGTCTCCCAAATGGATCCATGGGATGCTGACCCATATGTCAAATAACAGGGCAGGGAAATGTCCATCTGCCCTCCCTCAGCAGATATTTCCCTTGGGAAGCAGGCAGGGCAGATTCATTTTGGTGCTGGCTGCTGTCACCTTGCTGCTGAGGGTGATGGGAAATTTTTCTACCAGGTTTCCACCTTCACCTCACCCATATGCTTTTAAAGAGCAGTTCTTACCTGTCCCTCCAGTGGCATGAAGCATTTTTAAGTGATCCACTGTCATTTGCAGAATTTCTGCCTTCTCCAGCTTGGAAGACCCCTGGATGTTTGGAGCAGAAAGAAAAAGCCATTCATCATTTTATGGTCTAGGGCTTTGTGCCTCTCAGGAGCCACTGTTTGACCAATCTTCCTCAAAACCCGAAGCCCAGGAGTCCTCAGATTGGTGCAGTGCATCCATCCAGACCCTGCTTTTCACATCAAGTGAGTACAAAAAAGAGCTTCCTCCCCAAGACACCCCGATACAGATTGAAAAACCCCTATTTCTGTGCTCCTTCATATCTGCAAAACACTTTCTAGACTGAATTCATCCTCCCCAGGGCTGCCGAATATTTGCTAATAACGTTTTACCACCCAGTTTCACCACCTACTTACTTCCCTGAAGTGACGATGATAAGGAAGGCATAGCACTGCTCCAGACTTTCTCAATCTGAGGGTTCTACCCCAAACACACTGGTGAATGCAGCCTGCACAGGAGGAGATCAGGACACACACACTCACACACACACCTGCTTCTCGAAGGCGGTGGGGACCAGGCGCCGCAGTTCCGAGAGGCTGCTGTTGATCCGGTCACGGCGCCGCTTCTCGATGATCTGCAGGAGATTACCACGTGGAGAGAAGAAACCACAGTCATTTCCAGCCACAGCTCCCAGCCACGAGCCACAGCTCACGGTGTAAAGGTGATTTTGCACGCTGTTCCCATAGGAAGGATGTCCCAACAGCCCCCTCCCCACTGCACGCAGGGTGACATCCCTGGCACTGAGCCAGGACCAGCCTGACCCCCCTCGCCCTGGGGACACAGCACAACCACCCCAGTCATTGTAAATCACACTCACCCCTCTCCTCTTCTTCCTGGCTTGTATCTGAGATGTTGTAGTGGGAGACACAGACCTGGAAACATGGCTGGAAAGGAAGAAGAGGGAATCATTCCTTGCACTAGCTGGAGAGAAACCTCCGTTGCACATATGCTTTACACACGTTCGCCATCTGTAGTTCCTCCTCCCCCCCCTCAAAAAAATGTCTTCTGTGGTTCCCATCTCATTTTTACCCACATCACAGAGCTCAGGAATTGGGGATGAGGAGCCAAACAGAGACTCAGAGACCACTCTCTCCCCTCCAAGAGTCTCCTTCCAGCACCAAACTGTCCATTCACTCCCAGGTTCACTCCTCCTTCAACCTCAACCCATGCCAGCATCTCCACAGGGCTGGAAAAGCAGCGATCCGAGCTCTGGAGTCATGGCCTTTTTCTTCCCTCCGTGTGTGAACCTCCCAGCTCTCGTGTCTGAGCCTGCCCTGTCTGCAGGGCTTTGCATCTCGGAGCCGCGATAGCACGAGCGCAGATCTGAGCTCCCACCCAGGGAGGGCTGGCTGCTCCTCAGGGCGAGGCCAGCGGCAGCACTGATGTGGTTTCTGACGGCCTTCCCGGAGAGTCGCTTCCCAAACCGCGATTTTTGGGGTGGGCTGTGATGTTTTGAATGCAGGGACACTCCTGACCCAGACAGAGGAGGGCCAGAGCCTGGGTGGGGGGGAACACCTGGCAGGAGGTGATGGAGCTGACAGCCCCAGGGACCAGCTCTGCTCAAGGGAAGAGGGACAAGGGGGGGGCACAGGCAAAGGAAAAGGGCCCCACAAACCATCCTGTGCCTGGCGGGCCTGGGTGAGGGTAAAGACACCAAAGGTCTGCTCTAGACACGCACAGGGAGGCAAAGTTCAACCCTTAGGTTCCCATGGAGGTGAAGCCTCCATAACAATGGATTAACCAGGCATGGGAAACTCCCTGCAGCAAGACCCCTTAGCTCCGTGGGGGAGGCCATCTGGGCCACCTTCCGCCTCCCCCGAGCAGGGTTTCTCCCTCTGGAAAGTGGAACTGGCTCGGGGCTGTTTCTGTGCCTTACGAAACGCAGAGCAGGGATGTGAGCACGCATCCATCTGCAGCCCCGGCCAGCCCAGCGTGCGTCAGACACACAAATCTGGGAAGGGGCACTTGGGTTCCCCTCGTCAAATCACGGTGCTTCTCAGTTTGACGAAGCATTTTAATGGGAGCCTATTAACGATGGTCCTGCACAGACAGTGCTGTCTGCAGCAAGCCAAAAACTAGACCAAACTCAGCCCATTAAAAATACAGCTTGTTGGGCCTGAGCTTTCAGAAGTGGTTTTACACAACCAGACGAAATAACACGTTCTTCTGCTGCCTGTTCCACTCATCTCCATACAGGTATCCTATTTGAATGTCTGCTGGGTGGGCTTTCCCTGGGCACCAGCAGGTGCTGGCTGGCTCCACAAGCACCAACACGCATCGCCAGCGTACACAGACGCACGTATGATGAGCACCCATGATGTGAGAGCGGGCTGAGGGTGGACACTGGAGTGCTGTACGTGCAGGGGGTGGGCGCTGAATTCGCCTGGCAGCGCAGGAATGCGGAGTGGGCACTCAAGGAGGAGCAGTGAATTTTGAAACTCCCTTTGCGGAGTGGTCCGGGCACGCTGCTCTTTGTGAGCTGCAGTTCCAGATGTGGATATCCGGACTCAGCTTACTGCAAAATGTGCTTTAAAAATACGTTTGACAGATTTGAACCACATAAAAGATAGGGTAAGTATATTATCTGGTGATTAAAACTTCTGCGTTGCTCTTTGCTTAATTTTATCATTTACAGCACAACTTTGGCTGTAAACCAAGCAGTATCTTGCACTTCTGCAGTGACCCCAGAGCCTAAACTTGCTCCACACACTGATCCAAGCCTCACACCCGGCGTGACTCATCTCCACACTACAGGAAAACTGGTTTGCCCAAACCACTCGACCGATGGGTAATGGGCTGGGAACCCCAGCCAGGCAGCCTGACAGCCTCCCTGTGTTCTAATCACTCCTCCTCACTCCCCACCTGGAAGTGTTTGATTTTCCTGGATCCACCAGCATCCCATGCAAGATGGCATTACTTGGGGTGTAACCTCATCAGGACAGGAACAGCTCTTTTGGCCATATTATTTGCGTGACATGAGGAACAACATACACATATACAAATACCACCAGATCGCAGCCAGCCTGGTTCTACGACTGCCTCGAGAAGACAAACACATTAGCAACACCAGAAAGAGATTAAAAGTTCATCATTACTGTTCACTGAAATAAAATATTGTGACAATTCCGATATTTTATCCCTCAGGGTACTGTAGACTCTGTGTGCTGCACTGATGGGAAGAGGTGGGATGTATTTCATCTGCAGCAGGAAAGTAGATTAAATATTGATGCCCTTAGAAACTGCATAAGGGGTCAGGGAATTTCTGCAGGACATTTTTCGGATGTGCCCGACTCTGCTGTGACCGTATCAGAAGCAGACTCATGAGTTTAGTCCCCTGAGAACCTGAGCTTGGCACCAGGCAGGCGGCTTCTCCTCTCAGGATATCAGGCAGCAAAAGGGAATGAATTAATCACTGGATGCAGAGAGAGGGGGACACAGGGCTACTGCAACAAGAGTTCACAAGCAATTGATTTTTAGTTGAGAACAAGTAACAGAGACTTTCCTTCATCCCTTGCACCGTCTGCACCCTCGGAGCCCGGGCATGTCCATGAAGGGCTGACACAGGCTGGGAACCCGGGCTGCCAGCAGTGCTGGGGATGGCCTTTGCCAGCGGAGCTGCAGCTCAGGGCAGTGCAGCAAAACCTGTGGACACCTCCTGAGGATCCACACACTGGTCCTGTCCTCACTGTTCCCTCACCAGCAGCAAAACCCCAGAGCTCAAACTGCAGCTCAGCAGCGATGGGACAGAGCCCGAGAACTGTGATGCCGAGGGGCACAGGGGCAGCCTTCCCCTGCTCGGGCTCCCTCCCCAACACACCACAGCCCCAGCTGCTGCGTTGCGAATGCATCAGCAGAGCAGAAGCGTTTCTCATGCAGAACCTCCTGGTTTCTCATGCAAAACCTTCTGGTTTCTTCCACGTATCCCTGAGAGCCTTTGGATTGGAGGGACAGAAGCGGTGCCAGGCAGTTCTCAGGTGCCTTTGCTCAGGGGGGCTGCCCCACCTCGGGGTGCAGAGACCTGCCAGCACCCGGGCTCCCACTGCCCCTCTCCCACCTGGCAGGAGGAGGCCATCCCGCTGTCTTTAATGGGCATTTGCTTGAACGCGATCAGCTCCTAACTCAGTTCTAACAGTTGTGTCGCCACTTGGGTTTCCTTGCTGGGTCAGTCCCACCGCCAGCACCAGCCCACGCCGGCACACGGGGGTGATCCTGCCGGCCCCACGCAGGACCAGCCCGGCCCCGAGGGGTTCAGCGAGGTGCGGGGGGACGCGGTGCCCTCCCGTGCCGTGCCCCGGTGCGGCGGTGGCAGAGCCCGGTGCCCTCCCGTGCCCTGCCCCGGCAGGCGCCGAGCGCTGCCGCCCCGAGCAGCTCGGGGGGAGCAGCCGCCAGCGCCGTGCGCGGTGCCGGGACCCCAAAACCCGCGTGGGACGGAGCCTGCCCTCACCTGTACTCCTCCTCCCGGCCCACGTCGATGGTGCCGTCAGACTCCGTGTCGGACGAGCTCTCCTCGCAGAGCCGCTTCATCCTCGCGGGGGGAGAGGTCGGTGGGCTCGGCGAGGCTGCCCCACGCGTGGCCGCCGCCGTCCTTCCCCTGCCGTGCTCGGGGCAGTGCTGTCCCTGCCCGGGCTCCGCTGCTCCGGCCCCGCACAGCTCCTCCCCTGCCCGCTCTGCCTCTCCCACCCCCGGCTCTCCTTCCCTGGCTCCCTCCCGGCACGTCCCCACCTCCCGGGTAATGGGTTAATGAGCCACCATCTCCCGGGAGTGACGGATTACGCGGCCGCGCCGGCGCTCCCCGGTTCCCAGGGCCCCCCCTCGCCCCCCCCCCCGCCTCCTCCCGCTCGCTGGTCGAAATCCCAAGTCTTCCTGTAAAAGGAACAGTCTGTGTGAACCGTCTCATGTCCCCCCCCTCCTGCCCACGGCCCCCCTTCCACCCGCTGCACATTGGCCTCAGCCCCAGTTTAAAGGGACCAGTGACCTCACTGGCAACAGAAAACCGTGGGAAAGAGATGGGACTGATAAAGCCTTGAGTTGTTTCAGGGAAAAATCAACATCCAGCCCCACACGCACACACATGTCTGCCCGGCTCTGCGCGGCGCAGGCACTTTGGAGGCTTATGATTCAGATGGAAACCAGCTTATTCGAAACACGGCGCTGTTTGAGGACGCCGCTCAAAGGGCCCTCGACTGGGATTAATCAGTGGCCGCGGCCGAGGGCCGGGGTGGCAGCGGTGGCACCACACTCGGAGGCGTCGGGATGGGTTCGGCACCCCGGCACTGTGCCACGGTGGTCCCGCCAGGAGCTCGGCCCCCTGCCACGCTCCCACAGCCTCGGAGCGTCTTCCAAGCGCCAGCTCATGGCGCTGCCAGGGCATTTGACACCTACCCTGTGAAACAAAGAGGCCAAAGCCCAGCTTTAAGGGTTTATGACACTGGGATGAATTGCTGTTTTCTTGTCTCATTCCACAGTGCCGGAAAACTTTGACCCACAGCCCAGCACCTAGGGAGCATCTCCCTTTCCCAGCGCTTGCGGGAAGGAGGTAGGAGTCTGTTTTTCAGAGCCCCGCGCTGCTAAAATCCCCCAAGGCAGCAAAAACGTGTGCGTGTGGGAGAGAGAGAGCGAGCAGGGAGGAGGGAGAGCGCTGAAGTGGAGGTTCCCAGTACGAAAATAATGCCTTTTATTTTTGAAAAAAAAAAAAAAATCAGGGCTGAGATCTGGCAACACGTGGGGTTCCCAAAGCCTTTCGCAAAGACCGTGGCGGCGATAACAGCCCCGTCGGCCTCTCGGGCCGGCCAAGCCACCCCACCACCCGTCTCCCGTGGCCTCCTGGGGTGCTCCCTATCTGCCTCAGCCATCTCTGCCAGCTCACCCACGCTGCACCCGCCAACCCCGAGGTGTCTGCAGTTCCCCAGCACCTCGCCAGCAGCTCCGGAAAAGCCAAATCCCAGCTCCTGCCTGCCCTTCACCCACGCCTGCCCCAGCCCAGAACACGGAGCAGAGGAGAAAAGCACGGGCCCCCCTGACCAGTTTTTGAGGCTGAGCCACAGCATCCTCCCTCCCGAAGTGAAACAACAGGGACCTGAACCAGCCGTCCTGAGCTGGAGTGGAAAACTGGCCTTTTGGAAGTGTTTGTAAACTGAAAAAAGAGAATAAAACATTTGCTTTAGGTCACAGCGCTTTGTTTCTCTAATTTCGATGTTTTGTTTTCACTGTGAAAAGTGGTCAAGAAGCCGAGCTGTTATTAGCTTACATTTCCAAATGAAAAGTTACTTTGAACCAGAAGGATTAGAAAAGTGTTATTTTAGCAATTTTGAGACCCGCTCCTCCTCCCTTTCCAAAGTGATTTCAGTTAGAAACACATACATCTCCAAACCAAACTCCCCATAAACATGTGTTTTTGAGAGATTAATACCCTTTCCACTGATAAAACCCGTTAAATGCGATCCTGAGATTGGTTATTTCAGGCTCTTGCTCCTATCACAGTGAGCCTGAACCACGCAGAGCCCAGACCTGCCACAGAGGAACACTTTTCTTCTCCCTTAGAAAGGAATTCACTGTCCAGACTTGATCTTTTCTGGGCCTTGTCTAAGCATCATTATCTGGGTTCAATTGAAGTGTAATTGGCAACATGTTTTTCTAGGATTACACTTCATTATGAACAGAGCGGGGCCCCCCAAACCCACTTCTCCTGTAATCGGATCCATTTTCCAGGCTGTGCTCCTGGAGAGTCGTTTATAATCGCCCAGCAGTCCCGGGGGGATTGTGAGGGCCATCTGAACCACCCCAGCTGAAGCAGAGATGGTGCTGAGACCCCTCACGGGCCGGTTCAATGGAGACGACAGGGAAGGATTAAACGGGCTTAGCTGTGTGCGAGGGGAGCTGGGTTTGGATGAGCATCACCCGTGTCCCGCAGGAGGGAATGGCCACACCTCCCCCACTGGGGGCAAGTGGTGATGGGGGCAGAAATGAGGGGCTCTGGGGCTGCAGAAATGGGGGTTCTGCCCCTGCTTGCCTTTCACTGGGCATCAGTGCAGGCAATTCCCAGGGCACACTGACCCCAAGTGCAGAGACACAGGCAGTGGGTGACCAACCCCTGCCCAGAGCCACTCTGCTCTTCCCTGGAGAGCTACAGGCTTTGCCACAGCCAAGTCAGGGAATTACCAGAGGAAATCTCTCCCCAAGCCCTGAATTAACAGCCCTGGCTCCGTGCTCAGGGCTGTTTCCCCTCTGAGAGCACAGCAAGCATTGCTGCAATGCCTCTCGCTGTCCCCAGGACCCCTGTGAGACCCTCTGGGACTCAGGAGACTGGTGAGAGCTGTCCCCTGCTCGGGCTGGCTGTGCCTCTCCGTGGTGGGAACTGTTTCCAGAGGATGGGTGTCACGAGGACGGGGCTAAGCCATCCATCACACCCAGCACTAATTGGCTACCCTGCTTCAGAGGCCAAGGAATAAGTGAGCTGCAAAGATTGATGTCCCTTCCCTGCAGCAGGAAAAACTCTCCGGGCCAGGGCTGAGGGTGGATCCCTGCCAAGGAACCTGGGATTGCCCAGGTTTGCCTGTGCCAGCAGGCTCCTGGGGGTGAAGGGCTCCAGCCTAAATTTCCCTGGAGGGGTGATGGCCAGCCCAGCCACCAACCCCCCTCCCATGCTGGGACCAAGCTGCTCCTTCCCCTCCCTCCTTCTCAGCTCTGGGAAATGTCCCAGGAGAGCGGCCAGCTGTGAAAAGCTGCAGCAGCTGGAATGTGGGAGGGAGGGCAAGGCTTCTGGAAAGCCAGAGGCAGGAGCAGGACTTATCTGTTACCTCCCCGTGAACTGACACCTCTGATTTAACCCCGTGCATGCCTGGAATGCCCTGTCCGCACATCTTCAGTCAACATCACCTCCTAACCTCACAGGTCCCACCGCCGGCTGCCAGATCCACAGCTGTAATTTCAAAAGCAGAGGCCTCGCAGGGATGCTGGACAGGATTCCTGGCTGCAGCACTGCGGACAGGCTGTCTTGTTCTGTGGCTGAGCAGAGGGATTCATCACAGACGGGGAGAATCGGGCAGGGCTCCGGGGAGGTGATTTGGGATGAAAGCGCGTAGGTATGAATACGATATCACCTCCGTGTTTTGTCAGATCTGGAGCCCAGCCAGGAGAGGATTGTTTGCCGTGGCTCCACTCCAAGCCAGAGGCACTACAATTGCAAACTCCCCCCCACTTCCCCGGCCCACGCAATCCAGAGCCGGCCCGGCCGACTTCTACGGGCAGTCCAGGGGAGGGAAAAACAACATTTTCCCACAAACCCGTGGCCTCACCCTTCCCCAGGCAGGGACAGGGCAGATCCTGGATCTGCTCGGAGCCCTGACAGAAACTCGGCGCTGCCCTCTCCGCCCTGGCAGGGCTGTCTGTTCCCTCACACCTCTTGCCCCACGGCGGGGCCACGAGTGCAGCTCAGCCCTGCAAATCCCATGGGATGGGGCACCACGAGGCTGCACCTGCCGAGATCACGGCTGGGATGCCTCAGAGGTGTGCTGCTGTCTCTGCAAGATGTGGTGCTCGTCCCCCTGAGCCCGTGCCCAGGGCAAGGCTGGGTCCCCTGGAGTGGGTGCCGGGTGTAAGGCAGCTCTGTCACTGCATCCCCAGTGGGGCTGGAGGACAGCCAGGGCCAGGATCACCTTCCTGCAGTGGATCCTGATGGTTTAGCATCAGCCACCACCAGTGGTTTAGTCCCAGCTACCCTTGCCACAGTTTCCCCACCCAAACTGATGCTGCCTCACTGGGCACTCACTTCACAGAAAAGCCACGATGATGAGCGATAATTAATATTGCATCACCCCTGCTGACAGACAGGGTTACTGGCTCTTCCAGGAGCCCAGACTGAGGTCAGGGCTCCCCAGTGGCTACACAGAGAGGACCTGGAGGCTCACTGTCATTGCACAGCAGTCTACTCCTCTCTGGTGTTTCAGACCCAGAGAGGGTGATGCAGACAAGGTGAGCTGCTGCAGTACAGGACAGTGCCCATTGCCCTGTTCTCCTTGGCTCTCCCTGTCACGGACAGGATGAGCCAACCCTGGAGGTGCCAGCCCCGCTCCCATCCCTGGCCACTGGAAGGACTGGGATGACCTTCAGGCTGCACCCGTGCTATACAACAAGAGGAGCTGGGATGGGAAAACCCATGGCTGGCAAAGCGAGGTCCTGGCCTTCCCCTGGGGCCAGTCCCCAGGGCTCCAGGGAACACAATGCCTTTGTTTGGGACTTGGCCTGCACAAGGAGCCCTTCCCTCGCTCTGCCCCAAAACACCAACCCTTCAAAAGGCCTGTTCTCCCCCTCCCCTTCCCCCAGCAATGCTAATGTGCCAGGCCTCTTCTCATGAACCCTGGGAGAGATCAGGCTGGTAGACAGTTTCACCACTTGTTAAATGTGTGTTTAGCGATCTTGTGAGTAGACAAGAACAAATACAAACAAGCCAGGCTGGAGAGCCCCTGCCCCTCCGCCCTGCCTGGAACGCACCAGCCCCAAGCCTTTCTTCTCAAACCACTTCAAACTTTCATTTCTTCTGAAGCCACAACAAGGCACACTTTGTAAAGCAAATGAGTAAACAGCAACTTTCAGCTTAAAAGGAAAACAAGGGGGAGGGACTGTTTTTAATTACTGGAATTTAAAAAGGGCTTTATTCAGTTAATTGCTTTCTGTTGTAAAATGTTCTTCTGCGCACAGCCCTGGTTCTAGCTGCGTTGCTGCTGGCCAGATGGCACTGCAGAGGCAATGACAGCATGTGCCTTCGCTGCTTGGGTACACAAGTGCCTTTAGCATTCACAGGCATCGCCCCCGAGTCCTCCCAGCCTTCATGGAAATGACACGAGGCACCCAGTTTCGCTCAGACATGGCCAGTGGTTTGTCTCGTGTCACTTCCAAAGGAGCGGAGGAAGAGCCATCAGCACGCACGGAAAAGCCCCCTCAGCGCTTCAACATCGAGTTCCCAAGGGGGGCTAATTGCTGTTGATTGCCTTGGCTGCAGAGTGTCACCTTCCCAGGTCCGGGGAGGGGGAGAGCCGATGTTCGTGCGAGGTGCTGAGCTCAGCTCGGTCCCACCCTGCGGATCGGGGCGGGTGACGGAGCTGCGAGGTCTGGCACGGCAGCCGGCGAGCGTGTAGGCATGTGAAGATCTCCGTGTGCATGTGGCTTGCTGCAGCAATGTGAAACGGATTCCAGCCGTATTCCTGATGATCACAACCAGCTTGGGAGATACCCCGGGTCCGTGGAAACAGATGGATTAAAAATAGAGAGCTGAGGGGAGCACGAAAGGACCTTTAAGCAGGAACGCCACCAGTGAGGGTGTCGCTGTGCTGGGGACAGATGGCACGGGGAAGGGACAGGGAGAGGAGGCAGCGGGGGACTCTGCTCAGATTGGATCGGCCCCAGAAGGGGAAGAGTGAGGAAAGGAAATGGAGCAGGAATGGCCTTGGGCTCCTGGCACGTGGAGATCCTGCAGCCTGGTGGCTCCTCGCTGCACCCTGGGCACTGCAGGGGTATCCACGAGGCCCTGGTGAGCAGGTGCCTCAGAGGGGGTCAGTCAGTGCAGGGGAAGATGGAGAGAGGCTTGTTACCAACATGGAGCTCTCAGGAATGTGCACCCTCTCCTGCCTTGCCGGCCTCCATGAGGGAGCACACACGTGTGTGGGGGGAAATAGGGCAAGGAGGCTCCCAGTCCCCATTCAGCAGGGATGGGGATCATTCCCTGCCCCTTCCAGCTCAGAGGAGGGGAAGTGCACATCCAAAGGACTTCCAGAGACACCAACCCTCTGCCAGAGAGGCCCCAGGGTCAGGGATCATGCAGAGTTCAGGGCAGTGATCGGGCTGGCCTGGGGGGAAGCCATGGTGCTGCCGCTCCCTCCAGCACTGCGAGCTCCTGGCTTTCCCTCCTTGCTTTCCCTCCTTGCATGGCTGCTCCCCTCTCCTCCACCACCACACGCTGGTGTTTTCCATGCTGGCACTTCTTGTAGCATCATTTAAGTTGGAAAGGACCCTTAAAATCACCAGGTCCAACCGTTAACCCAGCACTGCTGTGTTCTCCACTAAACCACGTCCCCAAGTGCCACATCCACAAGTTTTCTGAAGACTTCCAGGGATGGTTATTCCATCACTGGGCAGTCTGTGCAGTCTGTCCTGGGCAGTCTGTGCCAGTGCCTGACCACCCTTCCAGTGAAGAAATTTTCCATAATATCCAATGTAAACCTTCACTGGCACAACTCGAGGCCATTTCCTCTGGTCCTGTCACTTGTTACCTGGGAGAAGAGATGGATCCCCCCACCCTGGCTCCACCCTCCTGTCAGGGAGTTGCAGAGAGCAAGAAGGTTCCCCACGAGCCTCCTTTTCTCCAGGCTGAGCCCCCCCAGCTCCCTCAGCTGCTCCTCATCTGACTTGTGCTCCACGCTGCTGCTTTGATCGGGCAATCTCCTTTGAAAAAAACGAACCCAGGAGAGAGAGAGAGAGCACTGACAGCCAGAATGTCTTCAGAGCAGTGTCGGAGCCGCCGTGCCCACGGCATCATCAGCAGCAGCAGCTTTCCTGCCGAGGAGCCCTTTCCCCGAGCCCACCGCGGCGGGGGGGTCGGCTCCTGCCAGCAGCCAGCAGCTGCTGCTGAATGCTCACTTTCTCTAATTGAATAGCAGGAAGTTAAATCTTGTTTCTCTGCCTTTCAGGCTGTCAGCTGGAACAATCGCCCACCTGTGGCACCACCCCGGGGATATAAATAAGGAACAAAACACAATGCTGCCCGAGGAATGGATGGCGTTCCCAGAAGATCTCCTGATACCACATGCCACAGTGCGTGCCCACGCTAAGGAGAGGTGTCTGTGCTGTGGGGGGCATGTGGGCAGCCCCACAAGCTGCCAGGGTGGTGTGGGAACAGCTTCCAGGCGAGGGGATTGAACACACAGGGGGATTCACGGGCACCATGGTGTTTTCCCCCTTGGAAAGGTGAGGCAATAGTACAAAGGGACATTTTTATGGAATCAAGTTATTTAAGGGTTCCCCCGTTCGCTTTTATGTTGGAAAAATACGTGTCCTGCCAATGAGCTGAAATTTCTTCCTCCTCTTTAATCCCCACCCCACCTCCCCAAGCCGCCGTCTCTTCCCACGGCCTGGCTGTGCCTCGAAGCCACTGGCTATTCCCACAGCCTCCCTGTGCCTCAGAGCCTCCCAACAAATCTCACTCCGTTTTTCACGCCAAAGAGTGTCCACAGGCCCCTCCAGCCATGGCACTGGTGCGTTCAACACGGTCCACAGGCAGAGAGAGCCCTGTCCCGTGGCCTGTGGATGCTGCAGCAGCCAGAGCAGCACTGTCACCCGGGCAGGGAAGGTGAGTCCCAGCGAGATCAACTGCTGGGACGGCCGGTGCTCCCATCCAGCCCTGGACTTGTCTGGGATCTGCCCCTCGTCTCCAGGACAGTGTGCTGGTGGCTGCCCCCCGTGCTTGCTCGCCGCTCCTCTTCCCCGAGCGTGCTGCCAGACCGGCCGCCAAGCCAAGAGAGAGCGAGCTCCTTCCTGGAGCTGCGCCTCCCTCCCCGCCACCCAGGGCGCTTCCCTTCCCCGCCACCTCCGGCACTCGCATCATCAGTTCACAGCCTGGCCCAGCGCTCCCACAGGGATGCTCCCAAGGCAGGGCCGGCACAGCTGGGCCGAATCCGACAGCTCTGCACAGCTGGAAGAAGCCCAGCTGAGGAAAGGACGGGGGAAGGCTGCGGCACAGACCCTCCGGGAAGAGGGGAAGCGCGGCTGGGAGGGCAGCGGGAGCCACCAGCGCACTTGCGCTCGCACTCACACGGGCCAACGCTGCTGCCACGAGAGGAAATTATTAATTTGCTGGGAATAAAGTCGGCAGCGAGTCAGAAAACATCCTGCTCCCGGTGCGCTGGAGAAAAGTCTCCCGGCCTCCCCTTGAGCCCTCCCTGCCAGCAGCCCTGGTGTCTTTGTGTGGGGGGGACAGGCCTGGCACACGGGCATGTGTCTGGGCCCCATGTGCCCATGCCAGGATGGAATGTGGGCAGCCTGGGCGTCACATCCCCATGTGAGGACAGAATACGGACGGGCTTCTCTCAGACGCAGGACCCCTCACTCTCTCCAAGGGACTCACGGCACCCTGACCCGGGGGTGCTCCTGCCTCCCCAGTCTCGTGGTGGGGGACATGGCCATGTCCCCCTCCCCTCCACCCTTTGTCAGTCTCTGTGGTAACAGCCGTGGCCCAAATGCCACTTCCCTGTTTGTTTTCCCACTGCTGCCCTCCCTCCAGCTCCCCGAGTGGAGCCGGGGTATTCAGGGCTCAGCAGCCTGAATGAAGCCAGATCCCTGGACACATTCCTGTGGTTGTTGGTTTTTTGTTGTTTTTTTTTTTTTTCTTCCTTTTTTCTCTTTCTTCTCCCCCCTCTCCTCCCCTTCTCCCTCGCTTGGCACAAGCTGAAGGATTCAAAAGGAAGCCAGGCTTGGCAGACACGGGGGGGAGGAGGAGGAGGGAGTGGGGAGATGAAAGAAGGCCTCTCTCCAGCTTTCTCTTCCAGTTCCCACACTCAGCCGGCGCGGAGAGCTCCTAATGATTCCCAGCCGCACCTGGAGGAGGCCGCTTGGCCGCCGAGCAAGGGGGGAGCCTGTTTGTACAGCCAGCAGGACAGGCCCCCATCGCCCCGGCCGTGCCCTGCAGGGCAGCCCCACAGCCCCCCAGACAGGTCACTCTGGGTGATGATGTGCCTGAGATGGCAGCCTTGCCATGGTGATGCTTTTATGCCACGTGCCAGAGCTAGGACTGAGGAAAACCTCTTCATGCCCAGCTTGGTGGGCTCCAAGCAGCTGCCCTTCCCTGGGGGGGTCAGACCCAGCGAGGTATGGGTGGGTTGGGGACCACCTGGAGGCTAACATGTCCCCCAGGGCTGTGCTGAGGCAGAGACACCCATTCACACACTCCCCAAACACACACCTGAAAGGTGAAGGAGCCCCAGGCAGCACCCTAGAAGGTGGCGGTGACACTTGGGGCACGTTGGGGCACAAAGGACACCAGGCAAGAGGGACACCGGCCACCATGTCACCCTGTGGCTGTGCCACAAAGCCCTTCACGCCCTCTCGTGGCACCCACTCAGCACCACAACCGTGCTGGTCCCTCTCCCAACCCCTGGCCCCATCCCCTTCCCAGTCCCCACAGCTGTGGCAGCAGGAACAAACCCCCTGTTCCCTGGGGTAGGCACATCCCCACCAGGATGGGCGTGAATTCCAGCTCATGCAACCACCTCCACGTGCCCTCCAATTCCCACCAGATGCAGCCCAAAAGCCAGTGCTGCAAGGGGCTGGCAGAGCCAGGCTTCCCTCACAGGGCATTCGAAGCAAATTTTCCCTCATTTATCCTCCCTGGCATCGGCAGCTTCTCTGGGCAAGCTGTGCCAAGGCCTCAATACCTTTATAGGGAAGAATTTCTTCTGATATCCAATCTAAATCTGCCCTCATTCAGCTTAAAGGTATTCCCCCTTGTCCTGTCACTCTATGCCCTTGTCCAAAATCCCTCTCCAGCTCTCTTGGAGCCCCTTTAGGTACTGACACCCCCTCCTCTCCTCTTCTCTCCTCCCTGGGGGATTATGGCACAGTCCTATCCGGCAGAGTGCTGCCAGCAAAGCTTTGAAGTGCAGCCCTGGTAACAGAACCTTCACTGCAGGAATGGGAAAATGCCAGGACAGAGAGATCTCCGCCTCCGTCGCTCACTGGTCTGGGCAGAACTGGGAAAAACGAGGCAGTTTTTTAAAAGGGGAATCTCCAGGCAGGGAAATGGGGCTGGATGGATTTACAAGGTCTTTGCCCTCCTGGTGCTGCTCCAGCCCAGTAACCAAAGGGTTATTCCCACCAGTGTGGGTGGGAGCTATTCCCACAGAGCTATCCCCATGGAGTTATCCCACAGCTGCCTTAAGGACCAACACCAAGCTGTGGATACCAATGGCTCCCAGTCAGAGCTGGGCAATTCCCAGTTCGGAGAGGGAAAGGCAGAAGTGCAAGGTGGGTGTATGGACCCCACTGACTCCTTCTGGCGAGGGGCCAGGCCCGAAGCAGAAACTGTCTGGTGCATCCTCCAAGGAGCTGGCCCAGCGTGGAGCTGCCTCTTGGCAGCGGGAGGCTCCGGTTTCCTCCATCCACGGGGTGGTGAAGCGGCTTCACACCCGCCCCGTTGAGTCACGGCTTGGTCGGTGGCCTCGGCAGTGCGGGGTGGCTGAGCCCAGCCCAGCCCTGCCTGCACTCAGGGGAACCATTTTAGGCACCGGTGACAGAGGCATCAGCAGACAGGGCTATAAATAGCGGTGTCGAAGGAACGAGATGGTCAGGCTGTTCAAATCCTGGCACGGCCCCGCTAGCGCTGATAGCAAGTGCCCTTTGCTTGTTCTCTCGCCGCCAGGTCCTCTTATCTGCTCTTCCAACTCCGGGTGTTTCTGTCAGCCTGTCACCAGGTCCCCTGCCCTGATATTTTAGCCTCTTGGGATGGCTGCAGGTCCCTGGTTGTGTTTGTTGGCGCCTATTCCACAGTCCGTGAAAGATGTAAAACTAACAGGGCTGCAGGGCTGAGTGGAGTTCCCACCTGGGACTCCTCATGGCCAACACCACGGGGTTGTCGGGTCAGACCTATATTTGCATAATGGAAGGTGTCCCTGCCCATGGCAGAGGGGTGGAACTGAAAGAGCTTTAAGGTCTCTTCCAACCCAAACCCGTCTGTGATTTTATAATTCTTTCTGATCTCCGTCACGGTGATGGGGAAACTGAGGCAGGGAGGTGTCATGACTTACCTGATGCACATGAAGGACCAGGAGAGCGGAGTCCACTCTCTGCCCGACCTCCCTACCATGCAGCTCATCGTCAGGCGTGTCCCACCCTCACCGAGGCACCCTACAAGTTCTTGGGGTTAAATCCCGGATTCGTCATGAAAAGCAGTTCTTGCTATTCAAGGCCGTGATTACCTCGGGAACATCTGCACTGACAATTGCTGAGTGGCAGCATAATTCCCCATCAGCTCTGCCTCCGCTTCTCCTCCTCCATGGGCTCCATTTCAAAGCGCTCTCACTGCAGAGCCCTTCAATGCTGGCAAAGGAAAAAGCTCGGAAAACAGGCAGCAGAAACAAAACCTCAGGCTTGCAGCAAAGCAGTGACAAAACATCCCAGACCCACCTGCACAAACCTCCCCCTTCCCGCCCTACAAGGCCTTGGCCCATGTCCTTCCATGACCCTCCCTGGCCCCAGTGTCAACCCTCAGAGTCAACGGGTTTTGGGCTGGTTTTTGCATCAGAGGCAGCTCTTGGCCTTGGCGTGGACATCTTGACCTCTCAGGACTGGATGGACCCACCTGGAATTTCACTGGTCCAGCACTGCCTGGAATCTGTGCTGGAATCTGATTTTTCCTCCAGGCATCTGGTGGAAGAACATGCAGGATTGGGGATGGGCTGGGGGAAGGCATTCCAGCAAACAAAACACTCTCTGCTGAGGGCCATCCATCCCTTAAATGAACACCCATAGCAGGGATGCTGCCCTGGGGCCTATGGACATTCCTTGGCTATATTTGGTGATGGATGGAGAATTTGTTGCTTCCCCTTAACCCATCTGTTCCCCTTATTGGCAGGGAGGAGCCAACACCAGAACTGCAGTGTCGCTACTCGGATAAACCCGGTACTTCAGCAGCAATAAATCTCCTCTGTTAAGCTTGTGCTGCCTCCCACCTGTTGGCTGAGAGAAGATCAAGTCGACAAAACTCTTCTGCCAAACTGTATTTTTATCCAGGGCTTCATCACGAGGCCAGGTTCCCACAAAAGCAATCCACGAAGCAGAGGGAGGTGTTTGTATCACCACACATCTCAAACTCTGGAATCCCACCTCCCCCAGAGGTTCCCAGTTCCAAAGTAGGTGCTTAAATTACGTTTTCTGAATTCCCCTAATTAACCCCCTTTCTGAATTCCACCACCCTAAAAGCTTGGAGGTCCCCAAGCAGGGACCCCAGACAGCCAAAATGCTCATTGTGAGGAAGGCGACTGAGAGAGCCAGGCTGGGACCAACACGGTTTATTACAGAAAAACACCCCGAGGAATTTCATTAACATGGCAAAAAAAAAACAAAACAAACCCACTGGAGGACAATGAAGTGAAACCCACAGCAACAACACACAGCAGGAGAGTCCAGTTGCCAGCCAGGACAGCACAAAAGGCATGACTGCACTGGCCCATCCAGGTGGGAGATGTGCCCAGCCCAAGGAGACGGTGCCAGGGACCTCATCACACCCCCAGCCCGAGGGGACATCGCAGGTGGGCACACAAGGAAAGTACACAAGCAGCAAGTCCACATCTTCCAGTTGTAGTGATGGAGGAGAAAAAAAAACAAACCACAAGAAGCCACGTGAATAAAAGCAAATGGGGCAGCCACTGCAGGAACAGAAATCCCCGCTCAGGAAGGGCTCAAGAGGGGAGAAGGGAGGTTTGCCTCGCCTGGGGCCCATTTCCTGAGTCCCACATCTCCCAGTGAGCCCCCAAGCTGCCCTGGCAGCAGGAGGATCCTCAGCAAAGTCACTAAAACCCTGCCCTCAGCTCACATCCAGCTCCCTGTGCATCTCAGGGCCCCAGGAAGGCAGCAGGAAAGCTGCTGGGATCCAGGGCTGTGCCCCAAAATCACAAGGCATTACTTTCCTGGAGCTCACAGCACCTCCAGCCAGGGCATCCATCTCCTCCTGCCAGCCCAGCCCTGCCAACACCAACCAAAGCAGTTGCCTCTGGATCATCCAACACGTGTGTTCCCCACGGCACCCAGTGCAACCACCCACCCCAGCGGCCGTGCTTGCACCCTGTATCCAATCCCACTGGCACCCTGCCCCGCTTCCAAGGGCTGGCTGACAATTCCATTCCTCCTGGAACATCCCCTCCCGAGCGCAAGCTGGGCTTGGCTGGGCTTCCACAATGCAGATCTTCAGGAAACACCTTGGAGATGTTTACTGGGAGGCCAGGCTGTGCTCCCCCTCGCCCTCCCAGCTGCCAAAAAGGTCTCCAAGATCCAGCTCAGATCCCAAAATCTTGGGCTCCCATTGAAAAGATGAGACCTTTCTATAAAGCTGAACATTAATAGATGTATTACCAAGATGCTCGTGTCTTTCAAGATTTTTTTTCTTTGTTTGTTTGGATTTTAGACCTTCCTCTGAGGTGTTTGTCACCCAGATGTGACAAAGAACAGTCTGTCAAAGAGTTTTGGGGGGGGAAAAAAAGTGCAATTTGCTCTTCACTGCTAGAGCAGGATTTAGTGCAACGAGAAAAGTCTACCAAGCCACTGAAGGCATCACCAGCTTGTTTATATATTCCTCAAAAGTGCAATAACTCAGGCTCCAGCCTCACTGTTTGAGCTGAAACTTCCCTGGAAAGAGCCAGAGGCAGACACACACCTTGGGAAACCTCAGCCCATGGAGTTTTGTAGGAAAGTACAAACTGATAATACTGAGCATCCTTCCTGCTCAACTGTGGGGTGTAGCACAGAAAATACAGGGAAGAAATAATCTTTAAATTTTCCTCCTGGGAGTGTCCTCTGGGACAGAGCTTTGAGCAGAAATGTCAGTGTGATTTTCACACCAGTTTCTCTCCAATTGATTTCTCATCCTGTTTTTTAATCAGAGATTTGGTTCTCTCACAGCATCACTAGCAGAGGTGTCTATTTTAGGAAACACCAGAGGTTTTAAGAAGCTGAGGAGAAAAAGATTATCAACTCACATGGGCTCAGCCTAGAAAGGGAAAAAAAAAATCCTTTAATTAAAATCCCCAGGCTGAAATTCTCAGCAGATTTACCTAAATGGACTTCAAATCATGTCCCTAATATATCAGGGCCTGCTTTTAACTTAATTCAAGCTCCGGGCATGTGCCTGCAGCCCCTGGACGGCTCAGGGATGAGCTGGGCTTTGGATGCCTCACCAAGATTATTATTTTCAAGTGCTAAATCATGCAAGTGTGAAACCCAAATAATAAAAAGCTGGGCCAACAATACATTAGCCCAAAGCTCCAAGCAGGAAACAAGATTTTTTTCATTTTAATATGTGTTTCTCTTTTCCCAAATTTAAGCTGTTCAGCTGGCAAAATCTTGGTGAAAGGGCAGACATTGATTATTTTCTGGTTGGGGAGCAGAAGCTGAGTCTGGGAAGGAACAATACCATGGTTTAATTATAGTTAAAAGGGACATTTTGTTTCAAAGCTGCAAGAAGGATTTTCGGGTGCTCCCCACTTTCCAGCTCAGCCTAAACATTTGCTCTGGAAGTCAGAGTCTTTGGGAGTTACCTGGGGTTTTAAATAAACACCAATAGGTGAAACCTGCCTGGCACAAAGAGCCCACACAGGGCAGATCCACCCTCGAGGGATTTTGCCTGAAGCAAGCGCAGAGCGCGTGGACGAGCCAGGAAAACAGCTCAGGGGATGCCTGGCACAGAGGAGCCCCCAGCCCCACAAGGGACAGGGACACCACCACGACATCCCCAATTCCAAGAGGCAAAAGGAAGCGTCTCTTCAGCCCCCTCCTCCCCCCGCGCCCCCAACACGGCTCCCCTTGGGGAACAAACTCACATCCCCCAGGACAAACGCTCTGCCTTGCACACCAGGACCCCGGTGGGAGTGTGGCACACGGGGTGAGCTCCATGCCAGGGGCTGTGGGACCAGCCAGTTCCTCTATTTACTGTTGGGGGTTTGCTTCTCCGGCGCCGGCCGCTTGTGCTTCTGGGCGACGCCGTAGGGGACGTGGGCGGCCACGGTGCCCATCTCCTTGGCTCCCTCCACGTGGAACATCTGGTCGTCGAAGAAGATGTGGGGCCGGATCTTCTTCAGCAGCGGCCCCTTGGGAGCCCCGGCCAGGAACAAAGCCTCGTCCGTCTCCAGGCCCCAGCTGCGCAGAGTCTTTAGGGCCCGGGCGCCCGAGCTGGCCGCGCTCCTGGCAGTGACCAGGTACGTGCGGATGGGACACTCCATCCTCAGCCCCTTGGAGTAGAACTTCTTCTGCAGCTTCCCCAGAGCTTCCAGGAAGCCCTTCAGGGGTCCCTGATGAAGCAAGAAGGAACCATCACTCTGAGTGCCATCCTTCTTCCTCCCTAAACCACAGCAAGGGCCCCACCGCAGCCACCCCCATCAGCTGCTGACCCACCCTGCCTCACACCCCACATGCCCATCTCTGCCTTGCTCCCAGAGGTGAGAGCATCCCTGAGGGCTGCCTGCCCCCCAGAGCCTTTTCCTGGCCTTCACCTGTGCCAGAGGCTTGTTCTCGTGAGCCTTTTCATGCTCAAAGAACATGTCCAAGCCGTGAGCCTTCACGATCTGCTCCGACTCATCCGAGAAGAGCACGGCGTCCCCGTCAAACGCCACCCGCAGCTGCTTCTCCGACACCTCCAGGTCTCTGCTGGGGCTGAAGATGGTGGCTGCAGCAATCCCTGCAGAGGTAAAGCGTGAGGCAAGAGGTGGCAGTTATCCAAGGATCCGTCCTCGTGGCGCGTCCACCGAGGAGCAGAGCAAAACACGACGGGCTGGAAGCAAACGCCGCAAGGAAATGCGCCCAGGAGCGCCTGCAGCTTGGCCCCGAGACCTTTCACAGCAAAAAAACAAATCCCCAGATGACAAATCACCCTTTGCATACGAGAACTAATGAGGAAAAACACCGCCTTTGCCTTGGAAGAGCTGGGGAGCTCATGGAAAAGCTTATTTCTATGGAAACTAGAGGCTCTTTGGAGCATCAAAGATGTGGGACGAGGCAAACCTGAACTGCATGTCAACGTAGGGACATGGATATTGGAGTTATTGCTGCTGGCACCAACCCCCTGAGGGCTCGAGGTTCCCCCCACTGCCCCCCCACAAGCTGGACCCCAGACTCACCCTCTTCAATGGCCCCACTCACTTTCTCGGCGTCAGAGGAGAGGTAGAGGTTGGTGTGATAGGCCTTGAGGTAACAGATGGGGCTGTTCCCTCCCGTCATGCAGAACCTCTCGATGAACAGGTCTGAGGGCAGACAGACCCCAGGGTGAGCCTGACTGCCCCCTGAACGAGCCTTGCCATGCTGCTCCCCGTGGCATCCCCAGAGCCAGCAGGACTGGGCTAATTTCGGCTCTGCTGCCCGACAGCAGGGCCAGCAGCCAGAGCACCTCAGCAGCAGCCAGCTCCTGCTCCCACCACCCAGGAAATCTGAGAGAAGCGGACTCTGAGGGTGGTTGGCAGGAGGAGATGGGAGAAAACATCTCCTTTTCTTGGTGCAAAGGCAAAGGATGCCTTCTCTCCCCGCTTACCGTAGTGGTTGATGCTGTTGATCAAGCGAACCCCAACCTGGGCGTGGTTGTTGGTCATGAGGACGATGTCGAAGAGCTCCTCGCTGTCAGGGTAGAGCTCCCTCAGCTGTGTATTCACCGCCTCCAGCGCCTGCAGCACCCCAGGGTGAGGGGGAAAGTGTCAGGGAGCCCCAGGCATGACCCTGACCCCCCTCCCACCGAGCAAAACGCTCCTGTTCACCAAACCAGGGCTCTGGCCCAACCCCAGCTACACCCTGAGCCAAGCCAGCATCAACTGGGAAAAAACAGGCTGATTTTTGAGGGGGGAAAAAACCCACATAGCTGCTCTTCTGTTTTCAAACATGAAAGGTTTCGAGCTTAGGAAATGAGAATAAATTAGCTCTGAGTTACAGATAAGTGGTTTTTTCAAGCAATCAGAAACAGAACAAGTCTCTCCCCACCAAGTGGATTGGTTTATTCACTGGGAACAGGCAAGAGATTGCTCCAGTGAGCACCCGAAGCTGCACTAAATCCAGAGCAACTGGGGAAGAAATTGGAAAATATTTTTCACATTTGAAATGCCTCATTTCAACACATCAAAATTAGAAATTGGCTGACTCTGCAGCAAGGCTAAACTCAGCCAATTTAAAAGAATAAATAAATTGTAATAATAATAATTTTTTTTTTTTAAGTTATGAGAATTCCCTAAAGGGAAACTTTCAATATGATCCAAAGAGACGGTTTCTTCAGTTCTTGGGCTCAGTTGCCAAAAATCCAGCATTTGCTCAGCCCTGGAAGCAGCACATCGCTTGCCAGGAGGTTTATTTGACCTCTGTTTGCTCTGTGGCTACATCCCTTCTGCCACACTGCTCACCCCCATCCCGACCCCATCCAAGAATTCCACGGCACTCCCCTCTCTCCCGGGAATTTCTGGACGAGGACCACAGTGCTGATTCACCTTCGGTGGGTGGCTGCTCACCTTGACAAAGGGAAAGGCAGCCCCGGGGAGGAAGGGCTCGTTCTCGTGGTCCAGCTGGTATTTCACGTAGGCCTCCACCCCTTGCTCGTTGTAGATCTTCTGCTCCTCCTCCATGCGGAACAGCGCCCGCGAGGACACGGCGATGGTGATGGCGTTCTCAGGTTTGGGCTGTGGGCACAGGGACAAGCTGGGCAGGCAGCCCCTGCTCCCCAGGGTGGGGGCATCTGTTTGCTCCCAGCATGAAAGGCCAGGGGGTGGGTGACACCTCCAAAGTGATTTGGAGGACAAGGGGCGGCTTCAACCCTGAGCTCCCAAGGCTTCAGCAGATGGAGCGCCTGATGTGCTGCCCCCATACCTTTGGGATACCTGTGGTCCCGTTCCCAAGCACTCCCACTGCAAACAGGCTCTCAGGCCCAATGGACAGCCCTAGGAGAACCACTCAGCCTGATGCAGAAGGGATTTTTGTGGCTTTTCCCACCCCCCTTCCCCATCCCCAGCCAGGAAAAAACCACTCTGCGGCTCAGCCAGATCCGCATCCCGTGATGCCGTCCAGATGTGACAAACAACCCGCGCCAGCTCAGCTTCTAAAAACACTTGATGGAGTTATTGTGGGCGGAAACATGACAAACAGGTGGTGCAGGCGGTGATTTATGTGTCATTATTATTAATGTTCGAAGGCCTGGTCCAAAATCCACTGAAGTCAACGAGGCACCTCCAGTGGGACTTGGCAGGGAGGGAGGGAACACTGGGAAAGTCAATCTCGTCTTGACCCCCACCCCGATGTCCCTCTCCCCTTAGAGGGCAGGGAGGTGTTAATCCCCATCACTCACTTGCAAGCACAAAAATAAGTTAATCACCGGTGGCCAATGAGAAATGCTCACTGCCAGGACAGCAAATCCTGCAGAGGGACAGGGGCACAGGGAGCCCGTCCCCAGCAGAGCCTGCAGCAAGTCCAGGGAGCAGGACAGGAGTTCAGGGATGCACCTCTGCAGGGAGCCTGTGAAATCCAGGTGTCAGCACTGCAGAAACCGCTCCTCTGTGATCTCCAGGATCCTCTGTGGCATTACCCCATGAGTAATCCTCCGGCAATGCCGTTTGCCCAGAGGGTGGAGGGTGCCTCTGCCAGCTGCTCTGCACACCCAGGTGCTCCAAAGTTCAAGCTCCCACCCTGCCTAGGGCTGAGCTTTGGAACAGCAGCCTGGCAAGGATGAGGTGCCCCATCCACATTGGGGATTCACTCCCCGCAGGGCTGGGCTTGCCTTGGGGCTCGCTCTGCCCCCAGCCCAGCACAGAGGCACACCCAGGAATGAGTCACTGGGAGCCTCCACCCCATTCCCACCACCAAACACCCCTGTAAGCAGTGCCCAGGGCCAGCCCTGCAGCATGGTCAGTCCTCTCTCCAAGCCTGCCTCAGTCCCCTCTCCAAGCCTGCCTCAGTCCCCAGATTCCCAAAATCCCCAGCAAAGCGATTAAGCAGCAAGTGATTAGGACGAGACACAGATTAGCTCAGGCTGAGAACATCACTACGGCCACAGGGATCCCTTTCCTGCAGCATTTGCAAAGAAATTCGATCCCATTTGGAAGTGGCCCCTTTAGGAAAGCGAGGGAACAACCCCCAGGACATGCAGGATCACCCAGGTCCACGCAGGAGCTGATCCACGGCACCAGCATCACTCCAAGTGAACCAGAGCCAGGTCTCCAATTATGTTCAGCTCCCCAAGGGGTGTCAGCTATTAACCGGTCACGGGCCAAGTCTTGGCACTTCACCTCATTAATTAATAACTCTGGTGACATGGGCCATTTATTAGCTGAAAATATTAATAACCACTAAAGGTCTTGGGACATCCGGCCATTAGCTGGAGTCCTGCCTCTCCATCCTTCTCCCGACTCCCTACAGGTCCCTAGGAAAGCTGCCAGGTGTTTGCTCCCTGATCCTGGTCCAGGGCAAAGCATCCTCCAGAACCAGCCCTGAGGGAAGATCCCTAGGAGAGAAAATAGGTCAGCAGCCCATATGTAACAGCAGAGAGGCAAAGAAGGGGGTGAGAAGGATTTTTGGGGCCATAAGCTGAGCCGGGTGCCCAGAGGGAATTTCCATCTCTGTCTCCACACCCACACCTTGCACCCTGAGGGGGCACCTTGCGCAACAGCAACAGGCTGCTCAAGGTCCCTTCCCTGCCACTTAAAGGCAGCAGCCTCCAGGAGGTTAATTTAAGGGGTAATAAACACAGCAATAAAAATAACCATAAGCTTGGGGCCTGACTCTGCCCCAGCGTGGGCTGCTGGAGCCCCAGGTGCCTGCGGGCAGGAAGCTTGGCCCTTGGGAATGGGACCTGCCGGATCCTGCCAAGGAAGATTTGCACCTTCGGAGCACTTTGGGCAGGAAAGTCTCACCCGGCTGCTGAGGCAGCTCCCAGCTCCGGCTGGGCTGGAACAGCCCTGCTGTTCTCTGGGAAACGCTGACATTTAAAAAATAAGGCAATTCTGCTCTGCGAGGAGGGATCCGCATTTTGACATTTCTTTGAAGTGGAGCTTTCGTTTGGAAGCGTTCCCTCCTCAAGGTTGTTTGGATGCTTCTCCATCCCCACCAGTACTGCAGATGGCCATTACAGCATTCACAAATGGGCTTTAAAAAGCCTCAGCGCTCCAGGAACCGCAGCACCTCAAATCCTCCATCAGAGTGCTGCGAACAACCCAGCAAATGCCGCTTTTCCCCCAAAAACCATGAGGTTTCAAGGCAAACACCCTCCTTTTGCAACAGAAGCACGTGCATGGGAGGGGTCCTGCTCACACTCCTGGCTGGGATGTATTTAGACTCACAGCCCCCATCCCAACACAGCCTCCTGCTCCTGGTGCCCCAGCCCTTGGGGGTTTGGGAACTCTGAATCACAAACTGTTTTCCCCTCGGAGCAACATCCAAGGTCAGCCAAGGTCACTTAAAGCTCCTCATCCAACACAAGTCCAGGCTCCGCTCAGCCGAATCCAACTGAATTTGCTGCCTGGGGGATTCATGGTGAGCTCTTCTCCCTTCCCATGGGAAGGTCAGACACAGCCCCATCCCGGGGGAGCAAGAGATTAATGATGTGTTTAAGAGAGGTACAAGCAGGGCAGCCTGGGGGAAGGTCCCACCCTAATCCTGGGTCCATCCCTGTGGGCGGGAAAGCAGGAGGGACAACCAGGGCCATGTCCCAACAGCCCAGCCCTTTGGAGAGGGACATCAGCCCTTGTCACAGCTCCAGGTGGTCCCCAAAGTCCAAGCCCCATCTCAGAAGCGTAAGTGGCCTTTCCAACACGCTCCAGATCCATCAAGTGCAAAAGCCATCACAGACCCAAACCCCCCAATTTATGGGCAAAGATGTTTTCAGGAGTGACTGGAAACAGCCCATTTCCCTCTGCAGACCCAACAGCTGGCGGCCTTTAAATAGCCCTTCTAATCAGATGTAAATCCTAAGCAGCCCCCCCAAGGATTAGAGGCAGACATTTGGAAATCCCACAGGCTCCCGGGATGTGCAGCCAGACTGTGCCCTCCCACCCACAAGAGCCACAGGTGCCCACAGTGGCACCCAACACCAACAGCTCCACTGCCACCCCAGAGGCCACCACTGGCAGGAGCCACAGTGGAGACCCCGTTCTACACCCCTTGATCCCTGCCTGGGGCTGAATCTGCTGGATCCTAAAATCCTAGAGGAATCCTGCCAGCTCTGGGCACTTCCCTGGATGCTGCAGAAGACCAAATTGAGCATTTGGAGGTGCATTTTGGAGTGAAATTTGGTCACTTTCTTTGGAAGAAGAAGGGCTTGCTCCAGGATCAAGCATCACCCCCAGTCCAGCTACAGCATCCCAAAAATCAGGCACCGTGGTGAGCCAGATGGGACCCCAAGGGTGCAGGGGACGAGCAGGGTGCTCAGAGGAAGGGAACCAAAAGAAGGTCAGCTCCCATTAACCCCACTCAGCGTTACCAGAGAGGCTGGGGGACATTTTCAGCATTGCTGAGGAGTGACAAATCTCTTTGCTGACCTCCCCAGCTGGCAGGAGCGGGGCTGGAGCAGCCATGGGAACCGGAGCGTGGGAAGAGCGGAAAGACCCCTGCAAAGTGGGAATGCCCCATTAACCAACCCATTTCCTAGCCAGGAATGGGCTCCCCAAAATCCCCCTGCCACCTCACAGCCCACATCCAGGAGGGAGCAGCCCCCACAGCTCACACCTGCTCTCCCACAGGTTCCTGCTCCTGTTCCACCAAGAGGACGGACAGACCTGGCACCTCCAAGGGCGCAGATTGACAACTCCACTTCCCGCGTGCACTCCGAGCCCCTTGCTTGGGATCAGATTAAAGTTCAGGCCGATGGCTGGGATGGTTTTGAGTTTTCCAAGAGCACTATTTACACTGTGGAAAAGAGCTCTGCAGCCATCCATCACAGGGCTGGCAGATGCCGGGAAGGGCAGGGGCAGCCCAGCTGTGTGTGAGGGCCCTCAGCCTGCCCCAACAGAGGGGCACAGGGCTGGGCATCGTCCCACAGGGGGATGGCACAGCCTGACTTCAGGGTCTGAGCACCTGGATCTCGGCCCTGGTGCTGGTTTGCCATGAGGGCAAAGCACAGTCCCTGCCCCGTGCCTCAGTCCTACAGCACAGATGGGTGCAGTGGTCACCGAGCTGGCTGCAAGGAGGGGAAGAGGAGGAGCCTGGGCTGACATCCACACAGGCTGAAAGCATGGCATGAAAGACAACTAGCTGCATCCCACCACCAAGCCAGGCTGTCCCTTTCCCTCGGGAAGGGCACAGCAATGCCAGCTGGCAGCGGGTCCACGACAGGAGCCTGCAGCCAGGTCCCCAGTGGGGAGAGCACAGGGGCTGCTCCAAGTTGGGGTCTGCAGAGCGAGAGCTTGGCTGTCTCCTCTCATGGAGAGGTCATACAGAGCTCCCACAGCTACCCCGAGGTACAGCAGCACCTCTAGGTGCTCCAATGTTTAAACCCAGCAGGCTCAGCCCTGGTTAGATAACACAGGCTTTCCCTCTAATCTCCCAGAGCAGGAGAGCCTGGCAGGGGCAGCTGCACCCCTGTGACACCCCATTGCTCTGGGCAGGGATTCAGCTCCCGGGCTGTCCCCCTGCTCTGCCACTGCCACCCCTCCTGTCCCTGGCAGGGCCTCCCGCCTTGGCACAGGGGACAAGGCAGCTCATGGGACACGGAGCCACCCTGCAAGGACACCTCAGCCCAGCAGGGACCCGGGAACACCACAGGGACCCGCAGGAACCCAGAGACAAGCAAGAGTAACCCAGGGATGCCAAGGAGGAGTGGGGGCATCTAGAGACACCCCAGGACCTGGATGGAGACAGGGTGTCAAAGAAAAAACAGAGACACCCGGGGGGACCCCAGAGATCCTGGAGGAGATGGGGCACCCAGAGACAGCCGGGGGCTTCCATGGGGGAACCCAGAGAAGATGAGGCACCCAGCAGGACCGCAGAGAACCTGTAGAGGATGGGACCCCTGGAGTGACCCGGGGGCACCCGGAGGGGATGGGGCACGCGGTTTGGAGGGGCGCACCCAGAGGGGCTGCGACCCCCGGCGAGATGGGAGGTGGGTGGGGGGACAGGGAGCGGAGCGCGGCTCGGCACCTCGGGGGCTCTCACCGATTTGGGCTTCTTCTTGGGGGCGAGGTTGTCGTAGAAAGCCTTGGCTTCATCCCAGGGCCGGCCCGGCGCCCCGGCGGGGCCCGGTGGCTCCATAGCGCGGCGGCTCCGGGGCACCGGCGGCTCCGGCGCGGCGGCGGCGGCTCCGCCAGTCCCGGGAGCTCCGGGAGCCGGGGCCGGCCCGGCGGAACGCGCTTTATAAGGCATCCCATGAAGCTCCGGGGTTTCAGTCCACCGGGACACGGATTAACCTCTTCGGGACCGAGCGCTCCTCGCCGCCGCCGCCTCCCCTGCGCCCGGTGATGCCGGGGTGCTGCGGGGAACTGAGCCGGGAGCCCCCTTTCCAAAGCAGAGCCAGCCCCCGGGGGCAGCGAGCCCTAGGGAGGGAGGGGAGGGGGCTGGGGACAAAGGTGACATCAGCAGAGCCCCCCGGGAGGACACGGAGCAGGATGTGATGGGGCACCCAAGGGTGACGCCAGCTCCTGCCCGTGCCAAGGGCTTGGCCATCCTTGGAGAGCACAGGGTGGCACCGAGGCCAGGGCAGCGGGAAGGGCACGAGGGTGGTCAGTGCTGGGAGCTGGAGCAGCCACGGTGGTGGCAGCACGGCAGGACAAAGGTGTGGGGGGGCCCTGCCCTGTTCCAGGGTTACTTGGGCCATGCAGTAGTTAATGGAACGAGCATAGGTGTTAATTAAGGCTCTCCACTCCCAGGAGTGCTGGTGCCATCAAGTCTGGACACAAACCAGCACATATAGCCCAGCATTCAGCCCAGACTAAAATCTACACCACGATCAGCAGACCCCCAGAAGCCCCAGAGACCAAAACCCATCAGCCAGGAAGGGGCACGTGATGGAAGATCCCACCTTGTCTCACCTGCAACAGGGCAGCACCTGGGAGAAGGTCACAGAGGCCAGCAGCAGGTTTTTTCACCCCAAGCGCTGTGCTACAGCTAAAGAAAAACACTCCCTGTGGGCCACAGCCTCGGGGACCCCTGTCCATGAGATCGATCCAACACCACCTCACTCACACTGAGATTCAACCAGGAGAGCAGAGCCAGCTGGGTGCTGGTGACCAGGGCTGGCTCCAGGGATCCCAAACCCTTTGGGTGTTTGATACCATTTCAGCCTCAAAGACTTCCTTTCCCCAGGGCTGTTCCAGGTCCCTCCTGGGAAATACCTCAACTTCCTTTGCGGTGGCCCCAAGGGAAGCGGGAGCTTGGAGAGCTGCGGGATCACTGAGGCTATTCTTGGAGTCCCCTCTTCAAGCTTTTGAGCTGCTGCCCTTTCAGGCAGCAGCCCTGGCACATCCCCAGGCCCCCACACAGCGGGACCTGCCCTGTCCCTCCTTCCCCAGCACTGCTGAGCTGCGAACACACACGCACGCTCCTGGAAAGCACAGCAGCCAAACCCAGGGTGCAGAGCTTCTCCCCTCAGCAGCGCTCCCAAAAATACACACACAGCTTTGCCTTTGGAATCCTCCCATCTCCGTGCTCGTGTGCTGGCTGCTGCAGGACACACCAGGTGATTTGCAGCATCCAAGTGGGATGGGGTGAGCTGGGAGTCAGCACTGCTGCCCAGGAGCCTGATTGATTAGAGAAGCATTAAAATTTGGTGAGAGCTCCTTAGCAACAGTCACCGTCTGTGCAGGCTGCTGGTGGAGAAGGAAGGCCAGAGGAAACAAGGCACAGGAGAAAATGAGGGTGGGGAAAAGGACAAAGATACTGTGATAGCAGGTTCCAGTTGCCTATGGTGCTGGGATGGAGCCCAGGACAAAGCCACCAGGTCCTCTGGCCATGCTAAGCCATGAGTGAAAGTCTTGATTGACAAATGAAACCCATTTCTAGCACAGCCCAGGGATGCCTGGTCCTACCCACCCCAAAAGCAACATTCCCTTTCCCAGAGCTACCTGCATGACTGAAGAGTTTCACTTCCACACATCTTCAAGGCTGAGCCCCACTGCACTGTCCCCAAGGGCTTCTCCATCCCTTGGAGTGTCACAGGCTGAACAGAGACCCTGAAATGATGCTCAGGAGTGCAGTGTTGTCACCTCACCCTCCCCACAGGTGCAGCAGCTGCCCCCCAACAAGACATTCAGGGGGAACACCATACACAGGGGGCAGTTTATTTTTCCATTAAAAAAATAGATGACAACTTCACCATCTCCTAACAGATACTACAGTCATCAACACCACAGCGTGCAGACTAAACACCAACCTGTGACAACATTCCTGGCCTGGGACGGGAGGGATGGATGCAGCAGGCTGGGATGGGAGAGGAAGGAGGGACAGGCATGTTTCTTGTGGTCTCAGAGCCTTGCCAGGAGGCTCAGCAGGTGCAGGAGCCATCCACACCTCTCCACAGCCCCAGTCCAGGAGCCACCAATCCCTACAGCAGCGCCACACACCAGGAGCAGCACTTGGACATGCCTCAACTCCTGACCTTGCCCCAGGGCAGCCCATGGAGGAATCAGGCAGTCCCTGCCTTCAATTTGGGACCCCAGACATCACCTCAATATCCAGGAAGGCAAAAAATGCCAAAAACCAGCTGAGATGCTGCCTGGGCAGCTGTGGAGGTCACCCACTTACTCTGCCAGCTCACACAGGTGTTGGGGTAGAAGGTGGCTGCTGGGATCACACATAGGCAGCATCCAAGGGTGGCCTTGGACACTTCTGTTCTCCCCTAAAGTCCCCTGACCAACCCTGGCTGTTCCCAGCAGGAAAAGCAGAGGTGGAGAAGCTCAAGCCAGTGCAGCACCCTGCCCAAGCTCCTCAGCACCCTGGGGCCAGCCCTGGCCCCTCTGGGCACCCTTGCAGGGAATTACCAGCAAAGGAGAGACCAGGACTAGGACTTGGAACTTTTCAGCCTCCCTGGAGACATCACAAGCCATGAGGGCAGCAGAGAGTTAGGATCAGGGGCTGGGCCAGGCAGAGCAGTAGGAGAAAGCAGGGAGAAAGCAGCAGGGATGTGGGAACAGTCAGCCCTGGGGAGCCAGGAAACTTGTCCCTGGCTGCAGGGAGTCCAGCTCCAGGATGGGATAAGGTTGATTTGGTTGATAAGCTGACAACACCCAGAACAGGCTCTACCCTTCGAGGGTGTGGAATGTGGGCTGTCCAGGACACAGCTGGAGCAGAGGTGGATGGGCAGCAGGAGGGATGGGGCATGGCTCATGCCTGGGGCCAAGCGGGCACAGAGGGGCTCAGCAAAACGTGGGCACTGAAACCACCACAGAGAGCAGAGTTTGGCTGCAGCCAGTCCAGTACTGAGCCCCAGGGCTCTATTTCTGCATGTCACACTGCAGGAGGAGGACGATGGAGGGGTCACTCTTGGCGGCCTCCTTGAACTCCTCCAGGGAGATCTGGTCGTCCTTGTCCTTGTCCATCTTTGTGAAGATCTTGTCCACACGCTGCTGGGGTGTCAGCCCATCTTGGTTCATCCTCATCATGATCACAGTCCCCACCATCCTGTAAATGGCCTGGAGGAAGAAGAGAAGCAAAGTACCAGTGTGGGAATGTTGGATGGGCAGAATGTCCCAGGATAAGGGCAGGGGGCACAGGATTTCTGCTCTGTTGGGACTGAGTTCTATGCTGCTGCAAAGTTATCATCTGGTGCACACTGGGTACCTTTTAGACAAGGCTCTGGGCAGGAAAACTCATTCTCTGGTGTGAAAAGGGACCCAAGAGCTGTGAAAAGCCTGGGAAAAGCAAGCTACCCCCGTGGATTTTGAGCACTGGTACCTCAATGATCTCCAGCATCTCTAAGCGTGTGATCTTCCCGTCCCCATCCAGGTCATACATCTCAAAGGCCCAGTTGAGTTTCTGCTCAAAGGTGCCCCTGGAGGTGACAGACAGGGCACAGATGAACTCCCTGAAGTCGATGGTCCCATCCCCGTTCTTGTCGAAGGTGCGGAAAGCGTGCTGGGCAAACTTGGAGGCGTCTCCGTAGGGGAAAAACTGCGGGAAGGAGAGAAGAGAGAGGGAAATGAGGGCTGGGGGGGAGCTCAGCACAGTGGCTGCACCTGAAGCAGCACCCTTGCCCAGCAGGAGCAGGGTGCTCCAGTGCCCTAGGACTCCCAGCTGGAGCCCACCTTGATGTAGAGCTGCTGGAACTCCTCCAGGTTGAGGATGCCGGTGGGACAGTCCTTGAGGAAGCCCTTGTACCACTGCTTCAGCTCCTGCTCGCTGAACTCCGTGCTCCTCACCAGGTCATCCAGCACCTCTGGGGCCAGCTTGCTGCTGTGCTTGCCCATGGCTGCCCCTGGGAGGGAAAACACAACTCCTACACACCAGGCACGGAGAGGGATGGTCCTCCCCGGGCCCTCCTCCACACTGGCAGCTGGTTGATCCCACATCCCTCTTCCCCACGCTAGAGCTGACCCACCTGGCAGGTGGGTGTCCATGGAGGACAGTGACTGTGCCACTTGGAGCATGCTTGGCTGTGGTCTTTGCTGCTGGGGATGTGCAGGAGCTGGCCCTGGGGCAGCCCCCCAGTTCACCCAGCAGCATCACCTGCAGCCCCCCATCTCCTCAGCCGCCTTTTGGCTGCAGAAAACCACCCAGAAAGCAACAGAAGATCCAGAATTCTTCCCATCGCCTTTACCAGGCCGTGATTGTAGAATCCTAGAATGGTTTGGGTTGGAAGGGACCTCAAAGATCACCTAGTTCTGCTTCACTTGACCCTCTCCAAGGACGGGAGAACGAAGAGTCTGCCGTTAAAGCACCTAAAATCCTCACTTGTGCCTTGGGACTCGCAGCATCCAGCCGGTCACAGTGATGCCCAACCTGCTCCTGGCCAGCCCTGTGTGAGGATGGGGTCTGGCCAGGCCCCCACGCCTGTGCCAGGGGGCTGCCAGCAGCACGGAGCGCCGGGAGCCCATGGCTGTGTGGGCAGCACGCGGAGCTGCTCCGATACACGCCGTGCCCGCTCCCACGCAGCCTTGGCTGCCAGCACCGCTCAGCCTGAGCAGCAGATGGTTTGCTGAGAGCTCCTGGAGCTTCTCTCTCCACGGAGAAAGTTGAGTAGAAGTTCACCTGGAGCTCAACCAAGCACCGTCTTCCTTCGGAGCGTCTGATGTCCCGGCCGTGTGGGCTTGGGGGGGACATGGGGTTACCCTTGGGATGAGCCCTGCAGTGGTGTGGGGGTCCTCGTGTTTCCAGCCAGCCCCGTTCCCAGCTGATCTCACAGGCAGTGGCTTCTTCCTGCCCCATCATCCCACCAGCATCTGTCACTGTCTGCCATGGCAGCGCCTAACCCAGCACCCCTCGGCAGCCGGAGCAGAGGGAATGTCCAGACTCCCACGGAGCACAACCCTTCCCCAGC
The DNA here is from genome assembly GCA_038380795.1 of Pyrocephalus nanus. Classification (NCBI taxonomy): domain Eukaryota; kingdom Metazoa; phylum Chordata; class Aves; order Passeriformes; family Tyrannidae; genus Pyrocephalus; species Pyrocephalus nanus. Next base: position 4,426,063 of record CM076285.1, on the reverse strand, counting down.
CATCCCAGCTCTGCTGGGGGGCTGCACGGGTCCCCCCCCCAGCACTGCAGTCCAGTCCTAAGCTGCTGGGACTAATTAGGTACCATGGCCATCCCCTCCCTGATCCATATCCGTGTCCTCCCACCGGTCACACTGGCGGGAGGAGGCAGCATTTCACCACACCTTACCCTGCAAGAGAAGCCCTCAGAGTGGCCAGGACTTGTGAGCAACATCCTTTGGTTCCCAGTCCTCCATTCCCTTTTCCAAGGGGTACTCAGTCACGCCAGGGCAGGGGACAGCAGCCAGAAGGGCCACCACACGCTTGGCACAAACCACTCACCCCAAAGCACCAACATCATCACTGATCCGTGGCTGCTGGTCCCAAAACAGGACAGAGGGGGATTACTACAGGTGTCCCCCTTCAAGGGCTGCACCCTGGGCAGCACAGAGCATCACCCCTGGAGGAGGGAAGGGGCTCAGCTCTCGGCCCCGGGGGGATGGATGGGGACGCGGGGATGCTCTGCCCGCCCGCAGAGGAGGCGGCTCCGGGGCACCAGCCCCGACACCCGCTGGAACCGAGCCCCGGGAGCAGCGCAGCTCCCGGCACCTGCCCCGACGGCAGCTCCGCACCGGGGAACCGGGACCCAGCCCCGGCTCTGGCCCCGGCGGCCCTTACCTGTCGTGCGGCGCGGGCAGGTGGCGGCTCGGCGGGGCCGGGCGGGGCGCGGAGCCGGTGCCGGTACCGGAGGGGCCGCGGTCCAGCCGCCGGCTCAGCCCCCGCCGCGCCCGCCCCTCTTGTAGCCTCGGGCCGCCCGTCCCCCCCGGCGGCAGCGTTCGTCCATTGGCTGTAACGCTGTCAATCAGCCGGGAGGGGCCGCGGGGTGGGGGGTCGAGGTGGGGATACTGGGGGGGTACCGGGATGCTGGGAGGGGAATCGGTCCTGGGATGCTGGGAGATGCTGGGAGATGCTGGGAGATGCTGGGAGCAGGATGCAGGAGGGATGCTGGCAGTGGGATGCCAGGGGATGCTGGCAGTGGGATGTGGGGGGATGCTGGCAGTGGGATGCCAGGGGATGCTGGCAGTGGGATGCCAGGGGATGCTGGCACCCAGCACACGTCCCCATGCTGCCTGCACTGGGGACACAGGAGTGGCTTCTTGGTCGGCAGAGCCACAGCTGAAGCACAGAGGGGAAAGGGACAAGAAAACCACTCTGATCTTCACAACCGAACATGGAATGTTTCCATGGAGATAGCTGAGTGTTTCTCCCGGTGACCTTGGCATCCTGCTGTGATCCCAGTGCCACCTGGGCCTGTCCACAGCTGTCCCTCTGCAGCTGGTGGCCACTGAGCCTGGATGAAGTCTCCAGCCAGCCAGGACTGGTCCCCATCCCATCCCCACAGGCCTGTGAGGTGCCATGGGGTGCTCAGACCTTCTCCATGGCACGTGCTCTCAGGTGCACCCACCGTTCCTGCAGAGGTGGCTGCATGAAGCAGCAGAAACTGCCCCAGCTGGAGACGAGACAGGGCTGAGTTGCAAAAATCCCAAATATTTTCAGCTGTGTGTGAGCAGTGGGACTGCAGGGCTCCATCACCCCCCCACCCTGGGGGCAGGAGGGCTGGACCCCCATGGCTGGACGTGGCATTCCTGCACTGTGCCCGTGCCCAGGGTTGGACCCTGCCTGGAATGGGGGCGATTCAGCCTCGTGGGTTTTGTGTCACCCCCCCAGACTCCACGACTCTGTGCGGCCCCAAAGCCTCTCCGTGAGCCTCCCCAGGAGCTCAGGGGGACAAATCCCCCCGGACCTGCTGCCAGTTCTCAGATGCTGAAGTCGAGAAGACATCAATTAGAGCAGCTCTGCAAACCACCCGTGCTCGGAGAGCACAGGGGGACTGAAAAATTAATGAGGGCTTAATTGAAGCAGCACAGCTGCCAGGGCTGAGACCGGCCCAGCTCAGCTCATGGGACAGGGCTGCCTAAGGGACATGGGACGGCTCCAAGAGGCAGGGGAGTGCCAGGTGACAGGGATGCCCTGGGGATGGGAGTGAGGATGACTGTGTAGAACCGGAGTGTCCCAATTTTGGGGGCTTTGACACCGTGAGTTGTGGTGCTGGGGAACTGCCTGGGCACGTCAGGGGCTGGACACACCGGTGGCCCCAATCACAGCACCCAGCTCAGCCCAGATTGTGGCACCCCAAACCCTAACATGAGCCCAGGCTCAACTGGGACGTTGGCCCTGGGATTGCAGAGTGGACCAGAGGGTATTTGAGGGGGGGCACTGGCTCTGCAGGCAGCTCTGGCTCAGTGACAGCCCTCTGCTCCCTGCAGCACCCCCCAGCTCCCAACCTCGAGGTCCCCGGGGTGCAGAGCTGCCAGGGCCCTGCCGGTTCCTGAAAACCTCCTTACCCAGCGACTCCATGGAATGCAAAGGGCTGCAGCTTCCCCCAGCGGCTACGGGCTGCACCAGCACGGCCCGGGGGGCTGTGCCCGATGGGGGGGGCTGTGGGGCAGCTGTTTGGGGCTGCTGCAGTCGGATCAGCCCCCCCCGACTGCTGGGAGCTGCTTATCCCAGAGTTCCAACAGTCCTCATCCCGCTGCACTGCCAGGTCACCCGGCTGTGACACCAGTCCAATTTTGGGGGTCCTCACCTGCTTCCTACCTCCCACATGAGCCCTGTGGGAACAGCTCTGTGCCGGTTCATGCCATCCAAACCACCCCTGGCCCCAGTTCAGGGGAGACAGAGGGTGCTGCCTGGACAAACGGGGGTCCCGGGGCATGGGTTTGGTTTGGCCCGGTGGGAATGGCACCAGGTGAGGTCCCCCTTCCTGGAGAAGGGACTGGGGGCAAGCAGTGCCATCCACCGGCTGGGTCAGGAGCAGAAGAACATCTGGGACTTCCCTCCCCCTGCTCGGAGCTGAGCCAGGCAGACTGTGATGTGGAGGGACACACAGGCACCCTCTCGGTGTCACCGCGTCCCCCAAAACCAGGAAGCAGCCCCCTCCCACCCCCCCAGCAGGAGCCAGAGCCCTCCCCCAGCCAGGCCGCAGAGGTTCTCCCGCCGGCACGCAGAGGGTTAAACATCCCCGTCTCCCTCACACTTGAGACGTCACCGTCACCAGTGGCGTGGAGGGGGGGGCCGGGGGGCTATGGTGGTCTTTGTGGTGCATTCGGCAGCTGGCGCAGGGCGGCACACGCACACGGCGGGCGGCTCGTCCCCGGCACCCCGCGATCCGGCAGCATCCGCACACTCCCGGCCGCCGCCACCGCCCGCCCGCGCCTCGGGCTCCCACGGCCACGGTGAGCACGGGCCGCCACGGGGGACGGGCACGGGGACAGGCCACCAGGCCTGAGAGCGGGGCGAGGAGCTGGCTGTCCCCCCGCTCAGGGACCCAAGCCGCCAGCAGCCCCTCGCGGGGACCCCTCTTTCCCTTTGCGCCCCTAGCCCGGTGCACGCACCCCAGGGCTGGGGGTGATGGGGTGGGTGATGGGGGGGAGATGGGGTGGGTGCTCCCCCACGCCGGGGATTCTGCAGCCCCGCGGTGGCCCCGGGTGGGTGCGGGAGCACGGGTGGGTGCTCGCCCGCGCCGGCTGGGTGCTGCGGATCGGCTCCCGGCAGCCCTGCGGTAAATCCTGCTGCTCATCCGCAGCCGCAGCCAGGCAGAGGGGAGCCCCCCGCACCCCGCCGGCCCCACTCGGGGGGCTCAGCCCCACGGGGGGCTCACACCACCCTCTGCCCAGGGAGATCCCCAAACTGGGGGGGTCGCGGCGCTAAGAAGCCCTTGCACTATCCTGAGCAGGGCTGGGGGTGTCCTGGTTGATCCTGGGGCAGGATTTAGGATCAACACCCTGATTCCTGGGATAAGGTATCTCTCCCTCCACGAAAAATCCTTCAGGCACCGCTCGTCCGACCCTGCAGCGGCTGCGGCGATGCCGGAGCTGCCATGGGCGGGGGGCAGCGGCAGGAGGGGCTCGGGGGTGGTGGGGGGCACCCGGGGGGCACCCGGCGGGCGGGGGGCTGCGAGACCAGGTCAGGGGGAAGGGGCAGCCAGCCCCCGGCCGGGGCTGCGGCTCTGCACCAGCCTGCGGTGCCCACAGCGATGCTGCGCCGGCGGCGAAGGGGCACAGCCCAAAAACGGCCCCCGGTGACACGGAGGGATTTGATCCGAGGGCATCGCTGCCCCTCCGGCGTGGCCAGCCCGGGTGCTGCCGGCGGTGGGGAGGGATGCGCCTGGATGCAGGATTTGGCCCTGCCTGAAGCAGGGTGGGGAGAGAGTTCACCCCATGGGCTGGGATGTCCCCATGGAGGTGACACCTCCTATGGGATCCCCATGGGGCAGGACGCTCGGGGAGAGGAGCAGGGGCCGGAGCAGATCTGGGGTGCAATGAGGCCACCGCAGGGAGCGACAGAACCCGGGGCCACCTCGGGTGTGGCTGAGGACAGGGAGTCTGCTGCTCTCAGCCCACCTCCGGCAGCACATTCCTCTGTGATCGCTCCCGGTTTGGGGGGGTCTTTCCCAGGGGATTTGGGGTGCACAGTTCCCCCAGTTCAGCCTCACAGCAACGAGCAGCCTGCACTGGAGGGAGCCCCTCGCCCTTCCTACAGCCCCCCTGGGGGATGTGCCGTGGTACCCCAGGGCAAGGGTGACCACGGGATGTGGGCACCTGGGGCCGAGGAAATCGTGTAAATCAGGGGCTGAGCCCCCAGAGGATCCTCCTCCCCAGCCCAGGGGGGCTGCAGCAATCCCCAAACTCCCACCCAGCACCGAACCTCAGTGCCACGGCTCCGGCCTCACAGAGGGGGTGTCCTCACACTTGGGAGCGCAGGGCTCTGTCCGTGCCCCCTCCCTGGGCACAGGCAGAGAGTTGAGCAGTGACAAATCCCGGCCCCAAGTCTCCCTTTCAAGGACAACGGCACTGGCACTGGCACTAGGATGCCCGCACTCCTGTCACAGCGTGTGTGAGGATGCTGGAGCAGACCAGGTGCCAATCTCCCCCCGCACTGGCTGCCCCAGCACCCCGGGGACCCCCTCAGCACCGCTCCAAAACCCCCCAGCACCCAGCAGGATGAACCTCGGCCTCACTGTGCCAGGGCAGCTCTTTGTGCCATCGCGGGGTACAAGCGCCCACCCCGCGGGGGGAAACTGAGGCAGGGGTGTGCAGTGGGGGACATGGGTGCTCTGGCTCCCCCAAAAAGCAGCTGAATTTTAGTGTCAGTCTGGCGCAGCTCCGATGTAAAGCCATCACTTACTGGGTCTGGAGGAGGAGGAGGAGGAGAAGGAAGGCAGAGCCATCACTGCTGATGCTGAGGGGCTATGCTGGGGGTGAGCAGGGAGCACTGGGATGAGGGGCAGCAGCTCCAGCCCAGCCACGAGGCCACCCCCTCCCTCTCCACTGCTGCTCCAGCTCTCCCTCTCCTCTTCCCCTGCCTCATTAATTAAACCCAAATGCTTAATTACAATCTGCTGAACCCGTGACTGCTTCCTGGAGCCCGCTAACACCATGGGGCAAATCCCGACTTCCCCACATCCCTGTAGGAAAGGTGGGAGACAGGGAATGGGGGGAGCATCCTGCAGGATTTGGGTTGTGGCTCTTCAGCGGCAGAAAGGGATCTTCATGCAACACGCAGAAAAGAGCAAACCCAACCAGTGGAGCTGGGAAAGTCACCCCTGGGGATCTTGGCCTCTCCAAGGAGAGATGGGGACAGATGGCTCAGCCCTGGGGTTGTCCCTGGGCTGCTGGCAGGTCCCCCAAGGAGTGAGGAGGGACAGGGATACTCAGCTCGGTGCCTGGTGAGCTGCCAATGGCAATGAAAAAATAACCGAGGTAGATGAGGCTGGTGGCAGCGTGAGGTGGGTGAGGGATCCAGCCTGGTCACCCACCGGTGGGTCCACAGGGCAGTGGGGTGCCCTGACCCTCTCACCCTCCTGCCTGCAGGTCCCTGCCAGCCCATGCAGTGACTCAGGGGGTGGCACAGCCCCTGCTCCCGCCGTAGCCACCGCTGCCACTCCGGGCACTGAGGTAAAGACCCAAGATCACGGCCGTGGGGTGGGTGGGATGCACCAGTGCAGGCAGCAGACCCCCATACCAATTCTGTGGGGCACAATTCCCAGTTGGGATCTTCCCCTGTCTGTTCCCAGCCCCATCAGCAAAGGCATAACCCCATGGGGGTCACCTGAGCCAGCCCCCCAACCCTCAGGCGAGCATGGGGTGCCGGGGTGAGGGAACTGGGGTGTTTCAGTGGTGGCTGCATGGCCAGGGGTGCCCCAGGGAGCGCAGCACTCCCAGATTCACATCCCACTTCCTTTGGGAATCGGCAGAAGTGACGGGAGAACCGAGCCACCACACTCTGGTGGATGCTGACACCTCTGTGCCCGGCCAGGAGGGAGAGTGATGGGGGCCACGGGGTGCAGATCCTGGTGGGTGGCACCGTGGGGGCTCAGGGGTGCCGGTGCTGTTCCACTCTGTTCTGTTTCTCTCGCTCAGGTCTGCTGGCCATGGGCAACCTGATAAAGGTATTGGGCAAAGATTTAGAAAACTGTCCTCATTTTTTCCTGGATTTTGAAAGTAAGTCCCATGAGCAGGGTGGGGGTGGGGAGGGGGTTGGGGCCACTGCTGTGGCTGCTCTCTGGAAGATGGGGACAGGCACCGTGTCCCTGAGCAGCCCCATGTCCCCAGGTGCCTTGGGGCAGCCCCAAACTCGCCCTGCAAAGGGCTGAGTGGGGCAGGGGAGTGAGACCCCGAGAGATGCCCCATCCCTCGAAGTGTGGGGAGACATCCTGGCTGAGTGGCAGGATACAGGATACATCCCAGCAGCAGGACATGGCCCAGGACGACCTCAGGGACCTGCCAGCTGCCTGCTGTTGTAATTGATGGCACTGGTGGCCATGTGGCATGTCCCCTGCCACCATCACGGCAGGGTAGCCTGGAGGCTGGGTAAGGAGGAGGGAACGATCCAGCTGCACCTCCAGAAAGGTCGGTGCAGTGGTCACAGCCTGAACCGAGTGATGGGGATCAGGGACTGATTGGGACAGGAAAGCACAGCTCTGGGATCTCCCAGGCCACTGTGGCAGGATGCCAGACCAGGCACAGCCCCAGGGCCCCTCTGACTCCCTCTCCTGCAATCCCTCCGGGGCACAGCTCAGAGCAAGAGTGAGGAGGGTAAAAACAGTGCAACCACTCACTCCAGCCCAGGCCCCATTTCCATCCCCAGCAGGGAGAGGCCATGCACAACCACCTCAGGCACAGGCACCTCCCAAATATCCAGGGCTGGGGTCACACAGCCACCCACTCCCACGGCAAGAGGCCTTCCTGGCTCCTCCAGGTTCCTTTGAGGCGGCACAGCCTTCACCTGCCTCCAGTCCCCTCCACAGCCCATGGAGCTCCCTGGAACACCCCGTTCCAGGGCTGGCTCTGCACCTGGAGGAGGGGAACGCCTGCAGCCAAGACTTCAGGGACTCGCTCACCGCTCCCTCCTCCCTCCGCTCCTTCCTCTCCATCACCCCATCCGCCAGCGCTCATCACCATTGCGGGGGGGAAGAGGCTGCACTCGGGGCCGGGAGCAGATGAGGGGTCACCCCCCTGGCTGTTCAGGAGCCCCCCGAGACCCCGGGGAGCAGCGGGGGGAGGACGGGGGCTCTGTCCACCGCCTCTGCCCACAGCCCAGCACCTCTTCCCCGAGCTCCACCTCACCATCATGCTTTTTTCCTCTTGTTTCTTCTCTTGCAGGTTTCACATGGGGAACCTTCTAAAAGTGTTGACTTATAACGAACTTGACCAAGGCCCTAATTTTTTCCTTGACTTTGAAAGTGAGATGGGATTTTTATTTTCCTTTTTTGTTTCGTACTTCTCCTGAGTTCCACATCCACACCATTTTGAGTTCTTGTACCCGTCGCCCATCGCATTGAGCCCATCCCAGATGTCCTCCCCCAACCTTTGCCATCCGGGGGTCTCCCCGGGGAGGGGGGGCAGACCCATGGCCGGGGGCTGTCACTCCACACCTCTCCCCTGGGGCAGTTGGGGCCAACCCGGGGCCGATGGCTGCTCGGGGACCCCTGTGAGCGGGGCCAAGGGCTGCTCAGGGACCCCCATGAGCAGGACCGCGGTCACAGGGCAGCCAGGACTCACCCCCACCTGCCCCCCACTCCACGGCTTGACTCGAGCTCGGGCAAGGAGACGGATCAGGGGGAGAATCCCGCCAGGAAGGGCTGTGGACTGGCGGGAGAGCCGTGGGACGGGGTGCTGGCACCCCACTCTGGCTCTCGCCGCCCAGGGCCCCGCTCAGAGCCCTCCGGGTTTCTCTCCCCGGGGCGCTGCCCTGCAGATGCGCAGCCGACGGAGGCCGAGACGGCGGTGTGGAACCAGGTGAATGCGGTGCTGGAGGAGGCACAGACCATCCTGGCCGAGCTGCAGTCCTACACGGGTGCCGGGCAGGAGATCCGAGAGGTGGGTGTAGCCCCTGTGCCCGCTGCCCACCCGCCCGCCACAGCTCGGGGCAACCGCTGGCGCTCTCCCCCCTCCAGGCCATCCAAAACCCCGGGGATCTGCGGCTGCAGGAGCGGGCCTGGAGCGCCGTCTGCCCCCTCGTTGCTAAGCTGAAACGCTTCTATGAGTTCTCCCTGCGGCTGGGTGAGTGCCTGACCCCCACCCCTCCTTCCCTGCATCCCCTCCTTGCATCCCGCCCTGGGTGCAGAAATGGGACAGGCTGCGGGAGTCCTGGCCGTGGAGTGTGCTCAGCTCGGGATGCTGTGCTGCCCTGTGCCTCAGTTTCCCCATTTTGGGGAGGGGGGGGAGGAATGGGAAGGTGCAGAGGGGCTGGAGGGGACCAGAGGTGCTTTGTCCCCAGAGAATGCCCTGCGGAGCCTGCTGGAGGCCCTCACCAGCCCCCCGTACGCCCCGACCCAGCACCTTGAGAGGGAGCAAGCCCTGGCCAAGCAGTTTGCCGAGATCCTCCACTTCACCCTCAGCTTCGACGAGCTCAAGGTACCTCCCTGTGCAGGATAAGAACTGGGGGGCCCCACACTGGGACCACACAAAAGTTGTGAGCCAGCAGGGGCCCTTTGGGACCCCCCTAGGTTTGCTGTAGCCCCTCACCCAGGTTTCCCACCCAGATGACCAACCCCGCCATCCAGAACGACTTCAGCTACTACAGACGGACCATCAGCCGGAATCGCATCAACAACCTGCAGGTGAAAGGATGGTGCTGTCCCCACCCCTGACCAAGGGTGGCCTCCCCCAGGGTGGGGGTGACTCAGGGGTGATTAACCACCCTAAAGGCCCCCCCCATCACACCCCTCCCCAGCTGGACGCGGAGAGCGAGGTGAACAACGAGATGGCCAACAGGATGTCCCTCTTCTACGCCGAGGCCACCCCCATGCTCAAAACACTCAGCAATGCCACCACCAAGTTCGTTTCGGAGGTGAGAGAAGCTGGGGGGACCCTTGGGATGGGGGGGAAGGCTCCCTACAGCCCTGACACCATGTGGGTGACTGGGGGTGGAAAGAGCAGTCAGGACTTGTTGGGTTTCAGAACAAGACCCTCCCGATCGAGGACACGACCGACTGCCTGAGCACCATGGCCTGTGTCTGCAGGGTGATGCTGGAGACCCCGTGAGTACCCCCTATGGGTTGGGGGGGGGGACATCTCAGTGCCAGGATCCCTCTGCCAGCCCCCCGGCTCAGCTGGCCCCTCTCCTGGCACAGGGAGTACCGGAGCCGCTTCACCAACACCGAGACCCTCCTGTTCTGCATGCGGGTGATGGTCGGTGTCATCATCCTCTATGACCACGTCCACCCCGTGGGGGCCTTCGCCAAGACCTCCAAGATCGATGTGAGTGGCCGTGGGGTGCACTGGGGGCGGGTCACACCCATGCTGCTCATCCCAAGGTGTGATGCTCCTGGATGACCCAAATGGGGATGTCACTGAGCTGGTCCCGAGGGGAATCATCCCGCCAAGCAGTGAGGAGGAGGATGGAGAGGAAGGGGAACAGCCCCCCTGTGGCTGTCAGGGATCTCACAGCCTTTCTCACTCCCCCCACCAGATGAAAGGCTGCATCAAAGTCTTGAAAGACCAACCCTCAACCAGCACCGAGGGGCTCCTGAATGCTCTGAGGTGAGCCAAGGGCCACGGAGGGGGATGTGGGGTGACAGCAGGGCAGGTCAGGGGGGCCACAGGGTGACCGTCCCCTCTCTCTCTGTCCAGGTACACCACTCGGCACCTCAACGATGACACCACGTCCAAACAGATCCGGGCCCTGCTGCAGTGAGCGCGGGGCGGCCGCCGCAGCCAAAACGTCACCGTGTCACCGACGCCCATGACCATACTGCTCATCTTGTACAGAGGGAAAAGGGACAATGAGGAACACATGGGAATACTAACAGGACATCAAAACGGCCCGAGGCCACCCCCCCCAGGCGCTCCTGCCCCGCTTCCCACCCCCCAAAATCAGCACCCGCTCCTGGACGCGTGGTGTGGGTGGCACTGCGGGGACACCGCGCTGGGGGTGCCGGGGCCGGGCAGGATGGACCCGGGCAGGGATGTGCCAATGGGGCCGGTGGCAGCGAGTGCCCATGGCATGGGGACACCTTGGGGAGGGGGCAGGTGTCACCCCTGTCCCCATCCTGGTCCCTGAACATTTGATGGGGGAGGAGGAGGAGGAGGAGGAGGAAGAGGAGAAGGAATAAACATCCCTGCAGATCTGCACTGACTTTGGAGGAAACGGCTCAGTCTCACCTGGTAGATTTTTAATATGAGCAATTAAATCCACACTCACCTCTTCTTTTCTACATTTTTTTTTTTTTTTGGGGTGTGAAATAAAATGACATTTAATCTGTTCGAGGCCAGAGTGGGGCTGTCTCTGCCATGTCCTCATCCTGGGAGGCACCCACTGCCCAGCCCTCTTGAGTCCCATCCATGAGACCCCCTGACTGAACCCCCCCAGGGACCATGTCTCCTCTCCATAATTCCATGGGGACCCATCCCTGTGGGACAAATACCACTTCCCAAGTCTCTACCCTGCTGTGACACTGCCGGTGATCAGGAGCTCCTGGAGGTTAAACAGCCCAGGGTGGCCCCCAGGGTTCCCCCCCAGGGTGGGGCTGCCCCCAAGCCAGCCCATCCTCCTTCCCCAGTGCCCCAGCAGCTGCAGACTGGGAGGACTGGGATGCTGCTGGAGGCCATGGCTGGCTGCCACGGGCCCGGTGCCTTTGCCGGCAGATGGCCCTGTGACACCATGACAATGCAGCCACGCTGGCCCCACTCACACCGGCTACACCATGGGGGGCCCTGCTCAGCCTCACAGCCCCACCCGCAGCCCCCCGAGCTGGGGGAGTACCTGAGGGGGCCCCTGCAGTGCTGGACCCCCTGGTCAGCCCTTGGCATGGGCTGTGACACCCCCCTTGGGGACACCCCGGGACTCAGCTCAGCACAGCCACGCTCCTGGGGCACAGGGCCAAGTCCCCTGGGGTTTGGTGTCCTGCCAGCCCTCTCCTTCTCCTTCCCGCCACCTTTCCCGCCTTTCCCGCCTGGCACACGGGCAGCTCCCGGCACTGCTGACCCCCCACTGCCAGGGGACAACACCCCATGGTGACACCAGGACCCCAGGGCCTCCTGCGAGGTGTCACAGCACTGGCAGCACTCCCGTGCCTCAGTTTCCCCACCTGGGCAAGGGGTGACCACCACTGCGTCCAGCACGTGCTGGAGGGCACAAGGGCAGGGTCCCCACAGCCCCCTGAACTGTGGACTCCCCCACTGAATTCCAAGATGTGGACACCAATCCCACCCGCCTGCCCCCACAGCCCAGCTCAGCCCACAGGTCCCCAAACCTGCACGAGGGAGCAGCACAGGAATGGGACAAAGAGGTGGCAGAGCCCCCAGCCCTTCGGATACCGGCATTTCCTGGGCCCAGTGCCAGGATCCAGCCGCGCACACCCGGGCTTTGCCGCCAAATCCACCCAAGTGCCGCGCAGCGCGGGATGGGGCACAGCCCCGGCCAACAGCTCCGTTTATTTTTAGGCTCTTGCGACATGGCTTCACCCGTGGCTTCACCACAGCCACCCAAAACGCTGCCGAGGCACCTGCTGGGCCGCAGGATCCCCCCACGCCCTGCCCTGCTCCCAGCTCTCCGTGCCCCAGCCGTGCCTCGGGTTCCCCTTTAGTTCCCTTCACCCACCAGCACCCACAGCAGCGATGCCAGCGGTGCCACTGAGCCCTGCTGAGCCCCAGTGGACCCCCAGGGCTCCCTCCCACCGCACCCACCACCCAGGGCTCCGTTAACCCCCCCATCAGTGCTCCGTGACACCACGAGCCCACCTGGGAAGCGAAGATGAGCCCGGGACACGGCTCAGTTCGGAGGCTGCAGCTGCCGTGTGTCTGCAGGAGCTGACGGCCCAGGGTGACACCGTCCCCCAGATGGTCCCCAGCCCGTCCCAGGCAGCGGCACAGGAACATCCCCACAGTGTGGGAACTGGGGTGGGAAGAGCCAGGGCAGCGTCACCAGCCGGGACCTCCAAAGGGAGTCAAGGGACAGCCGGATGCTTTAAACCCACCAGTGAACAGGGGCACAGACACCAGCTGGTCACCGGTGCCGGGCGAGGTGGCAGCTGTGCCCCGGTGCCCCGGTGCCGGTCGGCTCCTGGCACAGAGCCCACAGTGTCCCCCCACCTCCCTCACGGTGCCTCTCCCTTGCGAGGGGAGGCTGAACTCGTGACATCCCAGCCCTGGCTGCTCCCCACCGTGGCACGTGGCAGGGCAGAGCAAGTGGCACATCCCGCCCCAGCAAAGGGCAGCACTGCATGGATGAGCCATTTCCTCTCACTGCTGGACACAAGATTTTGTGCCAAACTGGCTGCACTCCTCCTGGGGCATCCCACAGGTGTCCCCTGGGACCTGCATCAGCAGCTCTGCCTCGCACTCAGCCCTGCCAGTGACCAGGGACAGGAGCCCAGCCCAGTGCTGTGCCAAAATACCAGTGCCCAGGTGAGGGGGCTCCTCTGAGGACAGGCAGTGCCCTGTCAGCAAGGACACAGAGCTCCTCCAGCTCAAGCTCTCGGCTCGATGCTCAGCCAGGCCAGGGCGCTGAGGACTTTAATTGATGGCGAGCCAAGCCACGCTGGGCCCGGACTGTTTTCTAATCCCAGTGTAATTAATGACCTTATCTTTGGCCAAAGCCATTTAGATTAAGTGGCTGGTGTGATGGGCTCGGCGGCTCCGGCTGCACAGATGGAAGAGCCGCGTTTGTCTGGGGATTAGCGGAGGGCAGATGGAGTGAAGTGCCATTCCCATCCCCAAACCTCCCTGCACTGACAGCAGCCTGAAACCTGAGACCACAACAACTTTCTCAGCGAGTCCTGGCTGGGACTGGAGAGCGATTCCAAATTGTTTGTCCCTTCTGCAGGGCCCAGAGCAGGAGGAGCAGGAGACGGTGCTGGTGCCAGGAACTGTGGGATCCCACCTGGAGACCCTCAAACAGCAGACCTACCACAGACACCGGCTCCCTCCTCGGTGAGCAAACCATAGCAGGGTTCAGGCTATGCCTGAACAAAACCCTGTGTCCTCATTGACAGCCCCCACCTCTCCAAGGATGCAAATTCACCTGCTCCTCACTGCTGGCAGGATCAGGGTGTGCTTCCTCCTTCCAGTTCCCGCCCCAGTCTCAGCATGGACAAGGAAGTATGATGGGTCCTGTGCTCCTGGGAAGGCCTGGGAGCCCCTGTCTGGCCATGGCTCAGCACAGCCCATCCTGAGCAGGCTCCTGAAGAGAACAGGCAGACTACAGCTATTGTGGAAGAGGAATAACATGTATCTGTGGGGATAACAAAGTTCATATTAAACCGATTAAGGATATTTAATCCATTTCTAACAGTATGGACATCTGACTGCACTCAGGAGCCGGAGCAGATAATCCCGCCCCTCATTCCCAGTGTGGCCCCGTTGAGCCTGGCCTGGCCTGGGGAGATGACTCAACATCTCCGTGCTGTCTGTCAGAAACCACGCTCAGCACACTGGCAGTGAATGGGGCTCACATCCCCTCCATCCAGGCTGGGAGAACACGATTCCATGCCACGACCTCCTCACCACGTGCTGCAGCCCTGGGCTCAGCCCATATCCATGGGTTGAGTCAGCATGGATGGCAAACAAGTCTGGGCTGGAGAAAAGGCTCAGCTGGCGCTGCACAGACCCAGCAACACAAATGCAGTGCCCAGCATTCCAAAGCTGATGCCCAGCTCTGCCCAACGCCAAATTCCCAGCTCTTCCCCACTTATTGCCTTTAATCTGAGCTCCCAAGCCACTCCAAACTCCGTCACACCACCCAAGGCACAGCCACCCCCCAGAGCGTGACAGAAATAACTCAGTGCTGAGGAGCACAAAACGGAGGTTTAATCTAATCCCCACCAAAGCAGGAATCTCCAGAGCCTGCGCCGGCAGATCCACCCACGCAGCCCTTCCCCTCGCAGGATGAGCCCTGGGAGGTGGCTCTTGCCACATGGCACAGGCAGCTGAAGGAAAAGCTTGTGCTCTACCAACCCAGAGCCCTCCCAGGAGGAAGTGCCCTGATTGCATTTGCCAGGAAAACCCCAAATGCCCTGGAAAAGGCTGTCCTGGTTTCACCAGAGCAGCACGCCGGGGAGCGCAGCGGCACAGACGGCACTCGCGTGGACAATGCAGGGACACCAACTGCCTGGAACACCAGGAATTTGCTGCTCAGCAGCTCAGATTCAAATGCAGGGCTGGTTCCCACTGCCAAACCACAGTGTAAACCCCCGGGAATTCAGCCTTAACTAGGACAGACTCATCTGTTGCAAACTCGATGAGATCATTTCCAAGTTCCTGTTTAACAGGTGCCAGCTCCTTCTGCACCTGCTGTGTGCTCAGGGATCAGCCTTCCCCCAGCATGCTGGGAACATCTGCTGAGCTCCCTCAGAAGCTGTGGAAAAGGTGACTGGAAGAAGGAACCAGACCTGGATCTCCTGCCCTGAGCCCAGAGCGGAGAATCCGGGCCAGGTGGAATCAGAGAGCAAGGAAACCGCACCTGTTAACAGGGAGGGGAACCCACAATAATCCTGCAACTTTATTTCCATATAAAAGAACAAAAAAATTATCCTCTCCACAATAAAGGCAGCTCCCTCTGCTCTGGAGCTGCGCTCCTGGCCAAGCTGGAGGAGTCGGGGTATTTCTGTCTCTGGGATCCACACGTCCGCATGCCAGCAGCATCAGCTCAACCATTCCAAGGATAACGCTGCCTCTCTGGCAGGAATTCACACTTTGCATAGGAGGACGCTCCCAGCAGCCTTGCCCCGGGGGCCCAGCCCTTTCCAGGCAGGGCTGGGGAGGCATGGGAACAGGGCGGGATGAGGCCACATGAAGAGGATCCAAGGCAGCCGACGGCCTTCGCCGTCACGCACCCGCCTCGTCCCAAAAGGAATGACTCAGCTCGTTGGTTCAAGGCCGCCCGGGACTCAGGTGCTTGCTCGCCATGCAGGTGGATGCACGGCTGATCCTCTTTGCCAGCTGGTTCCCAGGCCTATGGCACAGGCAGGCTGCCATCCTCATCCGAGGTCTCTGTGTCCCCACTGTCCCCGGCAGTCCCTGCGGCACCGCTGGCTGCCTCCAGCTTCCTCCTCTTCTTCAGGTGGTGCAGGTGGGATTTGGATCGTGTGTGAGCTGGAGGCAAACAGAGCGTTGAATCTGTGGAATTTGGAGGAGGAAACACCCGATCCTCCCGTGCAGGGCAGAGCGGCCTCCCTTCCCACACTCCCGCACAGCTCATTCCTGCAGAAAAATGAACTCCCAAGTTCTGCCCTGCCTGTTCCTCTGGACACTTCTAGGCCAAGCTATCAGGGCTCAGAGGGGGATAACACTCCCAAACCTCCTCCTGAACACGGGGAGGACTGGAAGAGGGAATAATCTTGGTTCTGTACATGCAGAGGAGACCATGTCATGACTCAACTCTCCCAGCCTCTCCCAAAAGGGCGGGAGAAGGGAAAGTGTTTCCAAAGAGGCGGCACTTTGCAGGTTGCAGGTGAGGTTGTGCAACTCTCAGCTCCCCCCTGGAGCTCTGCCAGGATCATTTGTAGGGCTGGATGCCTGCACCACAGCACTGGGAATATCCTGTGCATCTACAGAGCAGCCAGGGACAGAGCCTGGAGCACGACTGCACTTCTGCATAGCTCCAGGGCAGTGCCCCAGCCAGGAGTGCACTGCAGCAGCAGATAGAGGGGAACAGAGGGGTAATCCCAGGGATTCAGCTCCTATGGACACAGTGGGGCAGCAGGAGCTGCGTTTCTGTGTGAAATCACATCCTCAAGGACAGCAAAGCCTCCTCTATCAGTGTTTTTAACTCAGGGAAGGCGCTTTGTCTGACCACCTTAGCGGGGCGGTGCTGCCATTTCCAAAGAGATCAGAGCAGCAATTAAAGCACAAACTTTTCAAGCAGAGCCTTAATTAAACAAGGGTATTTGCTGGCTGAATCAAGGCCCTCAGGTGTTTTCCAGTCGTCCTTTTTCTGCCAAAGGATGAAATTACATGCAAAGCTGCTGCTTTATCACAATGCTGGAGGGTCACCCTCAGCTTGAAATGAAGTCTCACCTCTTGCAATTTGTCACAAGCAACACCAAAGCTGCAGTGGCTGAAGAAGGGCTGCTTGCTGCGGCTGTCTGGGGAGTCGAGCTCTTTAAGTCCACACAAATTGTATAATTACATAAAATTTTAAAATCTTTCAGAGCCAGCAGGGCACTGGGAGCAGTTCCCAGAGCTATCTGCAACTCCACATAAGAAAACAGACCAGACTGCAGATCCACTCAGTTCCCACCACTGTTTTCACCTTCCTTTTCCATTTTGCAGGCACAAGTAACACCCAGGTTTTGGGCCACTTTTCTCCCACCATCTGGGGGATTTGAGCCCAGTTCAGCTGGATGCAGAGAACAACAGCTGGTCTTGTTTGAGGGAGGTGTTGTCACAATCGATTGGAACCCGGGGTGACAGCCCTAGGGATGTGTAGCTGCAGCTGTGGTGTTTGGGGGGGCACCTTGAGGAGTTCCCACTCGGTCACAGAACCTGCTGGACCTGGAGGGATGACAGGGACCCTGACAGCCCTGAGAGTGCTCCAGTTCTGGGGCAGGCAGAGCTCCTTCAAAGCACCTCCAAGCTGAGACTGGCTAAAACAACAACTGCACTGACAAACTGATCTCATTACAATGAGCTTCCATCTTTGCTTCCAGCACTTCCCCAGCTCAGTAGGAATGAGCGACTCCTTCAAATCTGCAGATCAACAATCCGGGAGATTTATCTTTACGTTGTGTCTGCGTGTGTTGGTTTTGGCTGGGGCAGAGTTGGTTTCCTTCCCAGTGGCCGGTCTGGGGCTGTGTTTGGGTTTGTGCTGAACACAGGGTTGATAACTCAGGGATGTTTTGTTGTTGCTGAGCAGCTCCAGAACAGCGCCAAGGCCTTTTCTGCTCCTCACACCACCATGGCAGAGAGGGGAGGGCTGGGGGTACACAAGGAGTTTGGAGGGGGCACAGCTGGGACAGCTGATCCCAGCTGACCCCAGGGATATCCCAGCCCATACAGCTCATGCTCAGTGTATAAAACTGGGGAAGGAGAAGGAGGAAGGGGGGAGATATTGGGAATGATGGATTTTGCCTTCCCAAGTCACCGTTAGACATGATGGAGCCCGGCTTTAGTGGGGATGGCTGAGCACCTGCCCAACCACGGGAAGCAGTGAATTAATTCCTTGTTTTGCTTTGCTTTCTCTATTAAACTGTGTTTAACTCAACCCACAAGTTTTACCCTTCCAGTTCTCTCTCCCATCCCACTGGTGGGCAGTGGGCCAGTTGGGACCAGCTGTCCCAGCCAAAACCAGCCACCGTGCAAGGCTGGGGTTAAACCACGACCCTGCACATCCTGCACTTGGGCAACACATGGAGATTTACCCGTTTCATTTCTGCAGCCAGTTTCTCCACTACTTTTTGTTTCTGGCTCTCAGCATGAGCCTCCCAGCACAGATAAATTCACTGACTTAATCTGATTCCAGCTGAGCTCTTTTAAAGTAAGTCTATTGAAAATAGAAAATCCCTTTCTATTACTATACTTTAAAAAAAAAAAAAAAAAGAAATAAAGAACCCCACATAAATAGGATATACTGGAGCAAAACAGAGCTATTAAAATATTAAGATAGTTTCATTTATACAACAGAATTTTAGAAGGAATTTGTTCTGTGCTTTGAGTTTTGTTCTGAATTTTAGAATTTGTTCTGTGCTTTTTGAGGAAGCCTCCAAAGTGTTGTAAAGGACCAGCAGCCCTGACTAAACACAGTCAGATGCTACATCCAGATCCCTGGCATGACACTCCCTGTGTTTACTGGGTGGTGGGGAAGGGGGGAAGCCCAGGGAAGGGGGGAAAGCCTGACAGATGGTTGCTGTGGCACAGCTCCTGCACCCCCTCTGGGCTTGCAAATGGCTGCTTTCATCCACGGGCTGTAAACAATCCTTGAAAGCCCCGAGATCATGTGCCGAGGGTCATCCGGCCACGCAGAGACAGCCAGGGAAGCTGCTCCATCCCTCCCTGCACATAACCACACTCGCTGTGTCCCCTCCCAGGTCCCTCCTGTCCCTCTGCTGCATCCCTACCTGCCCACTCCCTGTCCCCGATGATGAGCCTGTGGCAGAGCTCGCACACGCGATGGCTCCGCTTGTTCTCGGTGGCATCGTGCTCCATCTTCAGGGGCTCTGCCGGGGGCTCCCGTCCCTGCAGATCAAGGAATGTCTCAGATTGGTTTCTGGCCTGAAAATTTGCCCCTCTGCGTTCGCTTCGGTGGAGTTTGGGATCTGGACTCGCCAAACTCGGACACTAAGGTGGGCAGGACAGACATTGCAGTTTTTATTAAGTGGGACACTGGGCATTAGGAGAAATTTTCAGTTTAGACAACAAACCCCTACTACTGCAAGGAAAGCCCAAGGCTGGGCATGTAAGCAGCCAGCCCTGCTCAAGGGAGAGACCGTCACTGCTCATGGGTTCACCTCAGTTATCCAGTACCTGGATGAAGCTCTCCACAATCTCCAGAGCAGGTTTCAGCACATCCTCCTCCCACCGCTGGACATCAGACACCTCCAGGCCATACACTGGTGGCACGTTGGGCCCTGGACCTGGGGAGACATGGAAAGGCAGTTGGATTGTGCAGGGGCTGATGCTCCTGGGTTGTGGCAGCGGGACATGGTGGGAGATACTTCACCAGTGCCTCGATCTGACAAGGGACAGGTTCACAGCCACCCTGGGATGCCAGGGCACGGGGCACTTGCTGCAGCCCAGCCTGGGTGAGACAGCTGCTATGAGAGGGTGCCAGCTCCCCGTGGCTGCTCTCCGTGGCTCACCTGCCCGTGGGCACACAGTTATCCCTGCCCGGACAAAGCCATCAAAAGGTGCCGCCTGCCAGTCCCCAGCAGGTGCTGGGTTTATTGCTGTACCCACAAACAAGCCCCTGACAAGGCCCACCTGAAGCACAGCTGCCACCAGAAAGGTGAGCTGCAGCCACCCAGCACATGGCTCCGGGAGAGCTCTTGTGCCTCGTTCAAAGTCCATCGTCTTTTTTCTGACTCGAGTTTCTCCCTGCCTTTTTTTTTTTTATTATGATTATTATTATTATTGTTTATTTTGTTGGGTTTTTTGCCCCTACCGAGCACTTTTCAACAAGTGCCCGGCTCCCAGCTGCTGCTGCTGGCCCTGCTCCAAGGCTGGGGCTGGGACGGGGAAGTCCTGCTGGCTCCCTGCCACCACAGAGAGCACAGCCCGGGCTGAGAGCAGCCACAGGGCTCCTGCTCCTAATCTGGAGGGCAGCTGTCAAATGGGCTTTTCTCCCTGCAGAGCCAGGAGCATGTGTGGGTGCGTGGGGACCCCCTCCCTGAGCCTCTCAGGAGCTGCTGGTGGGATAATCAGCAGGCACGCTGTGGCCATCATCATCCTCATCATCATCTACCAGAGCCTGGCACAGGGTCTACTGTGTCCTGTTGGGATTTTCTCCATCCTGGTGGCACTGCTGTTGGGAGGGGATGAGGTACAGGGTACAGTGAGGATGAGGTGGCTTCTGAGTGTCTGGGATGAGAGGCTGTGGTCAGGACACACATGGACACAAACTGCCCCAAAGCACCACTGTCCCCTCTCCAGCTGGAGTGGGGGATGCACTGAGGAGTGATGAGGAGAGATGCAAGAACAGGGATGGGCGAGGTGGGGTGGGAACAGAGCACTCACGTTTCAGGAAGCGGTTTCGGACCCATTTGTTCTGCCTCCGGGCGTATCTCTTGGTCACCTGTTTGAGGGCCTGGATCCCTGTGAAACAAAGGGATTAAAAAAGAGAAAAAAAAACCCCAAAGGTCAGGGCAATGCTGCAAGCTGAGCTAGGAGCAGTGAGAAGAGGCTGTTGGCTCCAGGGGGGGGAAATCACACAAGACAGAAGTTTGTGCTGGGTGGCACCACGAGAATTAATTCTACTGTCAGTCTGGGGGGGTTTTGAGCCAGCACTGAGAAGGGTCATCACAGCAAAGAGGTCAAGCCCTGACAGACAGTGTAGGGGCAGTGGCAGCATGGAAGGGCTGGGTATTCCACCCCCTGCATGAACAGTGGGTGGAAGGAGCCCAAACACTCCACCATGAAGCTTTTAGCAGGTAGGACAATCAAGGGCTGCACTGCTCTCATAATGCCTAATTGAACAATTCTCTGCACAAATGGAGCCCAGGACTGCTCGTCCCACCCACAGTGGGCCCAGAGGATGATTTACCACTGTACTACCATTCAGTATTTCATACCAGGCTTATCATATCCCTCCTAATTGTCTCCCGAGCAGACACAACAAGCCCTTTCTGTACCAGACTTGTTTTCAAGCCTTTTATCAGTTCTGTGGTTTCTTCAGTCTCCATTTCCACGCTGAACCCTGCTTGAGTTCTGCTTCATTCCTCCTTTCTACCCCTGTCCTGCACAGCATTCACAGCCCAGCTGGGATCCCATCACCCAAGCAGACCAGCCCCAGCCCCCAAGTCAGGCTGTGCCCTGTACATCCTGCAACAAGGCCTGGGGGAAAGGAGGGGTTGCTCTAGGTGTGCTCAGAGATGCCCTCCAAGCCCTGGAAAATGAGCCCCTGCTCCCTTGAGCTGGCAGAAGTGGGAAATGCAGAGAGAAAGGTGCAGCTCAGCCCCAACAAGACCTGCCCCAAGGTCTAGACCGTGGTTCAAGACCATCCTGTGGTGTCACCTGGAGCTGTGTGGGGCTGAGGGACACGGGGCACACAGGGTGCTCCTCTCACCTTTCTGCAGCAGCAGGGCACTGGTCTCAGGTGAGCAACTCCCTTCACTGACGAGGTACTCGTGGAACTCCTTGAAGCCAATGGACTGGAAGATGCCATGCTGGTAATCCTGCCTGGAGAACAAGACAAGTGGGGGGGGAGTCACAGCCACCTCCTTGCCTCAGCCCTTCCCACAGGAAGCTGGGGAGTGGGAGCAGAGAGGAGCTGGCTCCTCACCCACCGGTTCTCGGCCACCTTCTGGCGGTTGTAGCGGCGGTGGAAGTCCCTCAGCTCCTCCAGCAGCCCTGCAGCCAGCATGTCATCCACCCGCTTCTCCAGCCGGGCATCCAGAGCTGGGGGCAGGACAGCAGGGCATGCTCAGCCCCCCTGAGCCCTGCCCTTGGCAGGCCCAGGGCTGGACAGCGTGCCAGGACGTGATTCAGCACTGCCAACCTCCCGCTCCACCAGAGCAAGGCAGAGCCCGGCAGGGGAAGGGGAACGAGCTCTCTGTCACACCCACTTGTGCCAAAGGAATTGCTGCCTTCTGCAGGGAGGAGGCTGGGGCAGTAGCAGGGAATCAGCCCTAATCCTGCACCACCTTACTCAGCCAGCCAGGAGCCCGCTCTCACCTGCCTGGTCTGCATGGAGCCACAGGATGCAGGAATGTGGGTATTTCAGGGGCCCACCTAAGGGCCCCCCACCTTCCTCCTCCTGCTGCTGGTGCAAGATTTCGCTATGGGGGATCCCTGTCTCTTCAAACACTTGGAGGCTCCTGTAAGCAGAGACAGACAAGAGCTCAGAGGCTCGGTGAGAATGAGCTTTTCCCATTTCCCCAGCAGCCCTGGGGGCTCCAGCAAAAGGGAACCGCAGACACTTGCTGGGATCCAACCCTCTCATGTTGGGGGAGGGCAGGTTTCACCCCTCTCCCGTGCCCAGCATCTGTGCACACCCAGGTCCTGGGGGTGCAGCGCTGGCACCCAAGGAGCCCAGAGCACAGCCACCCACTCCTGCCTGGCACCGGGACAAGCCCTGCAGGGGACGGGGATCTGGCTCCAGCCCTGCCCTTTCCAGCCAGGCAGGGCTGCAGGGAAGGGGCCAGCGCTGCCGATGCTGCAGAGCTTCACCACCAGCCCAGCCCAGCCCAGCCCAGCCCAGCCAGGGAGGTGCAGGAAGCTGTGCCGGGTGCCCAACCCTCTGTCCCCTGCACCGTGCGAATGGGGTGGGTGTTGTTCTGCTCCCCCCGGGGCCAGGGCTCGGCTGGGATGGGCCCGCCAAAGCAGCAAGCCTGGTCTTGCTGCCGTGCTGTTCCCACAGAGCTCAGCTATGTTACTCAGCCAGCAGGGCAGCTTGTCTTTAAATAGCTCCAGATAAAGGCTGTGCTGGGGCAGGGCAGTGGGAGCAGCCCCGCTGTGCACAACCCAGGGGTGAGGCGCTGCCCTGGACCCCAAAGGCAGCTCAGGCAGGGCAGGGGGCTGCGTGGCCAGAGGTCTCAGACCCCAGAGAGAGCTCCCCAACCCCAGTGCTCCAAGGTCCCTCTGCGAGGCCAGGAGCAGGGCCTGGGGTGGGAGGTGCTTTCCCAGGCACCCTCTGCCACGGGAGGTGTCCCCTTTCCCGGGCACACCATTCCCTGGGGAAGGGGTGCTGGGCCCTGGCACCTCCTGGCCCGGGCATGCCAAGCTCACCTGGCCACTTTGCGCTTGTCGTGGGGGTGCAGCTTGGCCGCCATCTCCGGGTCCACCTGGCTCAGGCGGCGATGGAGCTCAGCACTGTCCAGCTGCTCCAGCTCCACCTTCCTGTCGCTGGCTGGCCCAGGGGCAGTGCTGGTCTTCTCCTGTGGGGCACAAAGGAAGCCCTGAATCAAACCACTCATCCTTGTGTGAGAAAGAAAGATCCTCCAGACCTACAGGGTGAACAAGGGGCTTTGGGTTCTCCTCGCCCTGCTCTAGCAGGGGCAGCACCAAGCCTGCCTTGAACGTGGGGCTCTCAGAATAACAGAATATTCTAAGTTGGGAGGGACCCATGAGGATCATCGAGTTCAACTCTTGAGTGAAGCCACAGCCTCGGCACGTTTAGCACCGTGCTCTAACCAGCTGAGCTAATCTCAGGGGGTCTCACCCCTTCCCAGAGGGATTCACAGCCCCCCACGGTACCTTGGTGTTGATAAGGACCTTCCAGAGCAGGGACTCAATGTAGTAGTTGGTTCCTCCCACAACAATCGGGATCTTGTCTCGGGCAAAGATATCTTCAATGTGCCACAGTCAGGGAGCCTAAGCACAGATGCAAGGTAGGGAGGGAGGGCTGGGGGGAGCAGCACCTTGGGGCCCACTCTCCCAGCCCCATGGGGCCAGTGAGGCTGCAGGACAGGGTTAAATGTGTCCCTCATCTCTCTGTTACCTTTGCCAGACACGACAAAAAACTCAGACACCCAGGGACTGCCAGGGAGGGCAATGCCCAGCTCAGCACTTGCAGAACAGCACAGATCTTCCCTGGGCTGCCCTGAGCATCAGCTGGGTAAGAGAAGCCCCAAACCCCTCTCACCAGCAGTACCCTCTGAAAAAAACATGAGTTAGTTGGGATATGAGAGCCCAAACACTGATCCCTGTGGCAGGTCTGGCCACAGAGGTGGGAAGCCCATATCTGCTCAGCCAGGCAGGCTGCAGTTGTGAAAGGATATCAGAGCCACGGCTTTGTCCCTGAAATCCACCACTGTGTAGTTGGAGACAAGGGGATCCACAAAGCTGATCATGTGGTGCCTGCACAGACGCTGCTCCTGAGGAGAAACCTTGTTGGTGATGATGTCCAAGCCCTTGTAGACCTGGGGAAGAGAAGAGCCCGTTCTTCACCTCTGTGTCCCGTGAAACCTGCACCAACCACTGCTCCTTCCCCCACACACACAGCCCCTGCCTGTCCCAGTCACCCCTCAAAGCCCCTCACTGGTCTCTGGAGCAGGCAGCATAGGCAGAGGCACAGGCAGGGGCACGTGCCCCATTCAGGCAGGGCAGAAGGAATCTTGCCAACTCCTGCTCCTGCCAGGGCCAAACTGCATCTCTCTGGTGTTTGTTCCTGCCCGTGGGAGATGAACCATTGAGTCCAACCACTCGTGACTGCCTTCCTGGTTTGATATAACCCTGTAATTAGGGATGGAAAGGCAGAGAGCAGAGTCAGTGTCACCAGCCCAGCACAGAGCTCTGAAGCAAGGGCAGCTACCTCCAAGCTGCCACCTCCTTGTCTGCAAAAAGCTCAGATGGGCCTCTCTCCAGGCACCCATTTCCAGCACAGCACGGAGTCTCACGTGAGGACAAGGATCACTGCTTCCCATAACACACAAACATCTCTCTGGATGCAACGTGGAACTCCATGGAGCCCCCTAAACACACACAAACAGTCTGAGCTCATGCACGCCTTAAAAGCCTTTTCTCCCTGAGACACTTGGATACGGAGCAATACACACATCACTGCAGGTCAGTGACCCCAGGAAAAAGAGGCACTGTCCTGGCCAAGGTGCCAGGAGACACTGGTGAACACAACCAGCAGCATCTTAGGTGTCTCCAGTCTCAAGTTTGGGATACATAAGCGCTGCTGAGAGATGCTGGCCCTCAGTGAGAAAGCTGAGAGCAGCGCAGGGAGAAAAGCCACCCAAACCAACCCCTCAGGAACATTCCTGGCAAAGAGCCAAGACAACTTGGATCCCAGCACATGCACCAAATCCATCCTCCAGGCTGCACAAAGCACCAGCCACAGCCCAGCCCGCAGATCCAGGCAGTGCAAGGACTGGAGATGCCTCGGGCTGGAGTCCCATCCCCACAGCTCAGCAGAGCAGTCCTGATGAGAGCAGATTCCACAAACTCTGAGGATGGGGAAAAGGACTGGAAACAGCTGTACTCATTTCCTCCTCCATCCCCCAGAAACCACCCCAGCCAGAGAGCCAGACTTCAAGAAATAAATTTCCCCTTAATACCCTCTGAGAAGCTGCCAAGCCTCCGGCTGCAGCGTGACCTCCACCCACTGCTCCCCTGCTCCCAGACAGAAGGACAAGGTGACACAGAGGTGACCCATGGGCACCAGGCACGGAGTGGCAGCCAGGGACAATCCAAGGTTAGTGGAGCAGGGAAGCCCAGTCTCTGCCTGGAGCAGTCATGTGAGCTACTGGGGTGGCTGAACCAGCACCACTCCTGTCTTGCTTAACTCTGGCACTTGCTGCTGGGAGGGTGAGGGCTGGCTCCTGCTCCTGTCCTGAAAGGATCTCCCTGGGGCAGGGGAGAGGGAGGGCAACCAAATGCTCTTCCCTTCTGCCCTGCAGAAACCCAGCTGCCTCAGGGGATGGTGAGCAGGCAGGAGAGGCCCACAGGCAGCTCTGCCAACATGCCCTGTGGCTGCAGGCAGCCTATTGATCCCCGGGCTCAGCAGCTCCATTCAACACGGGGCTTCGAAAGCCTTTGAATTCGGTGAGCTTTGGCTCAGCGCCCGCTCTCCTCATTTCCAGCCCTCCAGTTCCTCCAGCTCCCACTGTCTGCCTGAAACCACGGCGAATACAGAGGGGCTGACAGGAGCTCCCAGTGCCCTGCACGGGCAGATCCAGGATGGGCAGCTCGGGCTGCAATCCCCAGGTTCTCCCGGAGATTAAACACCCCGAGAGCCTCCCCCGAGTATCTGGCAACAAGAGGAGGAATGCGGTGTCAGTGTGTGGGCTGGCAGGAAACAAAGGCAGCCTTTTACACACACCCAGCAAAGCCCGGAGAAGGTTTCCACCAGCTGGCTGTCGGCAGGGCCTCGCACCGAGACGTCCTCCTGACACTCATTTCTATTTTCAGCCAGCGGCTCAGATAAGCCTTTGTTGCTTTCTAAGGCCCCAAAACAGATTAGCGGCAGGCTGGAGCAGCCGGCCTCCGAGACACGGAACGCAGGCCAGGACTAAAGATGCTTAGCCTTGACGGCGTCCTCCCACCTCTGCGCTGAGCCCCCGGGCTGGGAGGGCAGCTCTGTCCCCCTGGAAAGGATGGGGACACTGAGGCAGGAGACACAAACACCAGAGATCCCACAGGATGTGGTGCCTTGAGGATCCACAGCCTGGGAAGGGCAGGCTCTCCCAGCCAGTTCCATCCACAATCCCAAACTCTGTCCCTCTGTCACCACGGGTGCTCACAGGGGAAAGGGACCCCTTGGTACTTCTATACCACAGTATATATGGGGATAGGAGTGGCCCCAGACACATCCAAACCACCTACAGCCAGGAAAAGCATCAAAAGGGACCAAGGGATCTCCCAGCTGGAGAGGGGCATGGAGGACCCAAACCCCTCCCCACTCTGACCCCTGCCAGGAGAGCGATGTCAGCAGAGGCTCTTAAAATGTCGTGACTTAAAAAACTAATTGACAGATGTACCCAGTGTACTAGAGCAACCCCTGGAGAAGGACTGCATCACCACTTCCAAGGGTGAAATCCAGAAGGGACAGTGGGACTGTGAGCACTGTGACTGCTGCATGTTCATCGCTCTGCCAGGAATGAAGAAACAGGACTGGCTTCACCCCGCCTGGCTTTCCAAGGAATTACTTACTCCTCAACAAAACTCACTGGGATGACAAACAGCAACAGAAAGGACAAAAAGAAAGATTAAGAGGCCAGCAGATTAACCAGAGCTCCTGAGCTGCAAGCAGGCAGCAGCTAAGTCTGTAATTTGACCACAGCAACTCACAGCCATGACGAAAACACCCTGGAGATAGATGGAGTGGGGCCTGTGTGTGGAACAGGTGGGCTTGGGGCTCCCTGGCCCCTTCCCGAGCCTGGCTCCAGCTCCAGCAGCTGCCCAAAACACTGCCAGCATTTGTCAGAGCTCCACAGAGCCCAGGGATGAATGGACAGCGGGGGCTGAGGGCGACACGGTCGCTGGCAGCTGTCAGTCCAGAATGAGCAATAGGGTTTTTAAAACCCCACAACTCTTCCACAAGGACACCGGAGCCAGTTCTGCGTGGCAGAGGGAGGGGATACGCCACAGGGAGACAATATTCCACGGGAACAAAGCCAGCAAGAAAGCAGCCCTGGCTGGGGGGCACGGGGGGTCAGTGGAGCGTGGTGGGGGAGGCGCAGCCCCTCGGGGTCGTGCCTTGGGGCCGCCGGGCTCCCCCTCCTCGCCACCCCTCGGGGCCGCGCCGGCAGCACGGTGCATTTACGGGATAAAACAGCGGAGCTGCTCGGCTCTGGCTCCACAGTCACGCTAGAATGAGATTAAAAGGAAAGGAGGACAAGAGCCACCGCAGCCCCGATGCCATTGGGCGCCCGCAGCAGAGCCCTCCCTGCGCCCTCATTCCCATAGTGGGACCCGAAACAACCGGAGCACAAAACACACGCTCCAAAACATCCACCGGCGTGTGGTGGGAATTCGCAGCGTGCCAGGCGGCTCCAACCGTGTCTGCAGAGCCTGGGATGCAGCAGCAGCCCCGTGGTGACAGGATCGTTCAAGCCAACAGCCACTTCCCTGCTATTAAAGCTGGAAAAAGCTTCCGCGCTTTGCGTGAATGTTTTTGCCCCCGCAGGATTTTGTCACTTCAGCTCAGACCTCAAACACTTCTTCCCCAAGAGTTTAAGGAAAACATTCCATAAAATTGCTTTCTGATTGCTCGCTCCAAAACCAGGAGAGGGGGGGTTTTAAGTTCAGCTCTCTAGGACACAAACAGTGACCAGCAGTGGCAGGTTGGGGCAGGAAACCAGGAGGTGGGTACAGACAGCAGGCATCAGTCCCTGAGCAGCACAAAGGGTGTTGTTGGCAGAAAAACACCTTGTTAGAAAGTGTAATAAATACATTAAACATTAAACTTGGTGGAAAGTTCAGGCGCTATAGGAAGAGGACAGTGAAAGTGTGGATTAGGGAAACATTTTGGTAAACAATAACAAAATTGTTATTCTTGTGGTGGCCAAAATGTACATTGTGACAAAGCTCTTGTAGCTGAACACAATTAGGACCAAAAAAATGAGGTTTGGCTCTGCTGTGTTGACTGAACCAAAGTAAACAACTGATATATTTATTCCATGTTGCTGTTTGCAATAAGAAATGAGACCACAGAGACTGTCACTGGCAAGTAGCAAATATAATTTTTAATACCCTTTCCCATATCTCTTGGTGTCTCTTTGCTGGTGAGCAGGATGCTACCCTTGGTGTCACTTATTACTAGGTAACTCCAGCTGCTGCCTCCCCTCAGTTAACCCCTTACACCTCCACGTAGCTTTGGGTGGGCTAAAATTAAACCACTTTTGCTTTGGTTTCCTTTCAAAAGGTGAATTTATTTGGGATGGGGGGAGGGGCTTGAACAAACACAGCCCTGCAGTTTTGATTGTGCCGCCGTGTTGAGAACCCACAAACCCAAAGGCCATTGTCCCCTGGCTGTAGGAGGGGAGATGGTGACACTGCTCACACCAAACAAGCAACTGCCCACTGGGACAGGGGGCACCAGGGCTGGGACAGGGACATCAGGACAGGGGCACCGCGACTGGGACACTGGGACTGGGACAGGGGCACCGGGACCTGGACAGGGGCACCAGGGCAAGGGCACTGGGACCTGGAGAGGGTCACCAGGGCAGGGGCACCGGGACAGGGTCACTGGGGCTGGCACTGGGGCACCAGGACATGCACTGGGACACCAGGCCGGGGCACCGGGAGCGTTCCCAGCGAGCAGCATCCGTTCCCCGAGCTGTCCCCGGCAGGCACCCGGACACAGGGCCCGGGGGTTCCCGGGGGCCACCAGCCCGCAGCACCCCCAGGGCTGAGCCTCTCCGTGCCCCGCCCGGGCCCTGCCGCCCTTCCAGACCCAGCCTGGACCCTCCCCGGTGCAGCCGCGGCCGCCTCCCCACACCGCGGGCCCAGCCCGAGGCCCGGCCGCGGCCTGCCCGGTGCCCGTTCCGGGCCGTACCTGCATGGAGTCGGCGCTGACGATCTCCCCGCCGAGGCGCAGCCCGAGCTGCAGCGCCAGCGCCGACTTCCCGGTGCCGGTGGCTCCCAGGATCACCACGAGCGGCCGCGGAGGCCGCGGGGCCCGGCCCAGGCACAGCGCGGCCGCCGCCGCCATGGCCCGGCCGGGGACGGGCGGGCGGGACGGGGGCGGGACGGGGCCGGGCCCCGAGCACCGTGTGCCCCTGCCCGCCGGCGTTCCGGAGCCCAGCGCTGTCCCTCCCCGTGCCCCCGGGGCTCTCCACGTGTCCCGAGCCCCCTCCCCGTGCCCCCGGGTTCCTCCACGTGTCCCGAGCCCCCTCCCCGTGACCCCGGGTTCCTCCACGTGTCTCGGGTCCCCGCTGCCAGCCCGCTCCTTTCCCGTGTCCCCTGGTCTCGCCCCGGGTCCCCAGACCCAGCCCAGTCCTTCCCTGTGTTCCTCGGTCTCTCTCGCCGTGCCCCTGGGTCCCTCCTTCCCCGATCCCCGGGTCCCCGGAGCCAGCCCGGTTCCCCTTCCCGCACCCCCACGCCCCTGGCTCCTTTTGGGGGCCTTCGCTCCCCTCTTCCCCCCCAAAATCCCTCTGAGCCCCTCACAGCCATGTCCACTCGTGGGGCTCAGCCCCGCGGTCCCTTTTTTTTACGGGGAGCATATGGGGGTAGGAAGGATGCTGTTGCCGTGGCAACAGTGCGGGAGGATGAGGAGCGGGGGGGCTGTTGCCATAGCAACGGGGCAGAGTAGGATGATGCGGGGCTGTTGCCATGGGGAGGGGAGAAGAGCACATTGCCGTGGCAACCGCAGGCTCGGAGGAGGCTCGTCCTCCCCATCGCCACGGCAACTGGAGGGGATGGGGAGCGGGCGGCTGTCTCCGTGGCAACAGAGGGGAGGCAAACGGGGAGGCGGTTGCCATGGCACCTCCTGGGTGCCGCTTTCCCCGGCAACACACATCCCTCGCCATGGCAACAGCGAGAGGGAGGCTGCGGGCCAGGGATGATGAGGAGGGGGGTGCGGGCAGCCGGCCCCCCCCTCGGCAGGGAAGGGATTATCGCTGCCTCAGGAAACTGTCCTAAAAATTTGCCAGCCCAGGCGTGAAGGTGGCATCGAGCCCACGACACCCCCCAGGCTGGCACTGATGTGGTGGGCAAGCAGAGGTGGTTTGGGGGGTACAGCAAGGAGCAGGGTGCGAGCAGGGCGGCGTGCGATGAAAAATAAACGAATTCAGCCTGGAAACGCCGAACTGTGGTGATTACAGCTGACACTCACTAACTGCAGTGCTGAACAAGCAAGGAGGAAAGGCCTGTGTGTTTATTTTGTTCACTTCACAGCGCTGTCAGTCTCCTTTCCTCATCCTGACTGTGGTGATAGGAGAGGAGACACGTGCTCCAGTAACCAGGGGAGTTTCAGGTAGATGTGTACTTATGTATGCAGCTTTAAGCAGAAGAACTCAAAGGTTCATGCAAAACTGGAGCTGTTCCTTATTTCATTCCAGACCAACTACATTTCCCACTGGTAACAGCCTCAGCTCAGACCATGCATTTGCTCATCACTTCCAAGGAAGATAATTAACGTTTCAAACCTCTGAAGTGCCTTCAGCACGAAAACAAAAAGCCCAACTTACTAAAAAACCTTCTCGGGAGGGTCACCTTGAGCTGAAAAAAGATGCCAGGCTGCAAGTGTGAGTGCACACACAACAAAAATAACCGTTCGAGGGGCTGCTACGTCTGGGCTTTGTTTCCTGCGCATGGGCGAGGTGTCAGATTTAGGTCACCCCGCTCCCTGGTTAAGCTGTGGGTCACGAGAGCACCTTCTAATGCAGCTCTGAAGGGCTGTGACACGGTGTGATGCAACACACAGAGTGAGAAATGTTGCTGGAACCAAAGGGGATGGGTGTTTAAGGGGCTTCTGTGTGGAATCATTGCTGTTTAAGGCTGGTTTCTCCTTGGGGTGATCGAGTCTCCAGCAGCAGCTCCTCTCTCCTGACTCCTCAGCAGTAACAGGATCCCGTGTCCCTCCTGCATTTAGAGTAAGACTTTTGCTGCCAGGACAAAGGAAACCCAACTGCATTGAGTTTGGGGGCAGCATAGAGGATGCACATATATATAATTTCATCCACTTGGCAGATCTGGGATAGGGAGTTCTCCAATGCCCCTGGAAGCGAGGGGATTGCTTTCCCCCCTCCCTATAGGGTTACTGCCAGCCACAGCCCCTGACCTGTGGGGCAGCGATCACCCCACACTGCCTGCCCTGAGCCCCATTAGGGGGGTTTATAGTTACACCAAAGCCTCCTCTGAGCCCAGTCTGGGCTCTCTCTGCCCCTCCTTGCCAATGAAACCACTTAAAAGGAGGAAAAATAATCCAGGTGATTCATTTCCCTGGCCCCACCACCACGAACACTTCTTCAATTGCTGGGAGAAAACCAGGACAAAGAGCTCAGTCTTGGTGCAGCCGAGCCCTGGGGCAAAATATACGAACTCCCATTCATGCCCAGGATACCCCAAAACACAGGGGCCAGGTCAGCCCCCCCACAAGGAACCTCGTGATGTGATGCATGGAAACCCACAGCATGGAAAAAGCCAACCCAGGCTGTTGCAAACTTATTTATTTATGAAGTGTGAGGTAATGAAGAAAGTGCTAAATCCGACCACAGTGTTAACTCTAACAGTTCTCAGCAGGTCAGTGGGGGCCCGAGGGTGCTGTCCTGCAGGACCACCCCTGCCAGCACCCCTGGGAGGGGACAGGGGAGTCTGCCACCCACGTACCCCACCGCAGGTTGGGCAGCAGGAGGGCACAGGCAGGGGGGAGCCTCGAAGGCAGAGCAGCCCCACACGCACAACCTGCACCCTGCAAAGCCCAAAAGCTTCGCTGGGGATTTTAAGTGGCTGCTGGTGAGGGGGTACTCACAAGGGTGGGAAAAGGGGTCACAAGGATACTCACAATGAGGGGAAAGGGATAAAATCCCCTGTTATTGCAAATGGGTGGTTTGGAGAGCTGCAAGGGGGTAAATGGCCTCTGCGAGGACTCAGCTCGAGGGTCCAGCAGGAGCCAGCCCCTTCCTGATCTCCCTAAAGTGCAGCAGGACTGAGCCATTCCCCTCAGCAGGAAAACTCCCCTCCCCCTTAAAAAAAAAAGTTTTTATATATATATAAAAAAAGCAAACTCTTTACCAATACTTCTCAAAAAGTGGTACAAAAATACAGTATAAAAACACAGCCTCCAGTATAAGACTCGCAGTTACAGCAGCAGTTTCTAGAACACAAAATCCAAGACGAGCTACTGCGTGAAGTGATCAGCAAGTGAGGTACGGTCCAGCCGAGCAAGGGGTGCTGCTCACCCTGGTGAGAGTCACGTCCTGCCCTCACCATCTCCATGGGATCCATCCAGAGATGAGGCCCGTGCTGGGCTCTGTGTCTGCCTGCTTCCAAGAGTCGAGGCAGACCGTGGTTGTTTGGGATTTTTAGGGTGAGATGGATGCTCAGGGGCAGCTCCCAGAGATGCTGTTGGTGGAAAATGGCAGAGAAGGATGTGGGGGCTGCTGGGGAGGGGGAATAGAGTTGAGCTCTTGCATCAAAAAAGTCACTTGACAAAGCTTCACAGCAGGGACAGGGGAAATCTTGCAACACTTGGTGCTGAGAAGCCAGCCCCAGGCAGGTGATGCCATGGGAGGGTCTCCACTGTGGCCCCATTCCCTCATCCGGGAGCAGCACCACGGCCACCCCACGGGGCCAACAGTTCAACAAACAACCAAAAAATAAAAAAAAAAATGTGCAAATTGAGAAGGAGCCAGAGGGGTTGCGGGGACTGGGGCGGGGGGTACCCTGGGCGCTAGTGCCCCTTGAGGTGAGCAATCCGTTTGAGCAGCTGGGTCTGGCGCTGCTGCAGCTGCCGCTTCTCGGCTGCCATCCTCCTCTCGGCACTGATGAGCGACTGCAGGTACTCGGAGGACTTGCTCAGGATCACCACCTTGGGCGTCTTGGGGCAGCTGGCGAGCCCGGGCACCTGGTCCCGCAGGGCCAGGAACCGCGAGCGCAGGTCGTTGCGCCGTTTGCGCTCCAGGTAGTTGTGGTTTTTCCTCTTGGCCACATCCTCGCTGTCGGAGCCGGGGCTGCTGCTGAGCTTTGGCAAGCCGGGCTCAGGCGGTGTGATGGCAGGGACAGGCTCCGGGGCGCTGGGTGGCTCGTCCTCCTCCCGGTCCTGGTCCTGCTGGGGTGACTCCGGTGGGGGACAGGAGTCCAGCGGGGAGCGGGCGGCGTAGTTGTGCTGCTGCTGGTGGACGGAGATGTGGAAGCGCTTCATGCAGGGGTCCAGGGGGTCTGCGCGCAGGGTGATGGTCACCGGCTTCCTCAGGCCCAGCGATTGTCTCTTATCCACCGTCACCACATCGATCTCCTCTCCTTCTGCTCAAAACAGACGTGGCAAAGAAAGAACAAATCCCCGTCAGCTGGGAAGCTCCAATCGACCCTTTCTGGGAGTCCCCAGAGCCCCCCCTGGACAATCTCCCTGCTGCTGTCCCAAAGTTTGCACTGCAAAGCCACTCCGCGACCTCCAGAAGGGACTTTGTGATTTAAGTGCTCTTCCAACAACATCGGATGGAGAGGAGCAGAATTCCCTCCTCATTCATGTGCCTGGTCCCCCCAAAATGGGACAGGGGTTTGTTTCTGCCTCACTTTAGCACCAGGAGCAACATGTGTTCACGTTAAAGGATCATCAGGCAAGAAAGAGCCCTCCTGCTTGGGAAGGACTGGAGGAGCAAGATGCTGGGACAGCCTAGCTCCAAAGTTCATCCCGGTCGGGTGCTTTCACGGCCTATTGGAATTGTAAATGAGGGACGTGGGGGCAGAGCTGCCCTTTGTTCCCCTCGGCTGCAGCTTCCCACCTCGGTGACTTGTTACTTTTCACAAGTGATAAAGCCCATTCAACCCCGGCTTCCCGGGGACAGAGGGGACAATCCCCCACCGTGCAAGGGGGGAGGGAGAGGTGAAGGGGTCCCTCCAACAGACCCTGAACCTCAAAGGCATCCCAAGCCCGAGAACAGAAAGACCTAAATAAAGCATAAACGACCCCAAAGCACCCTGCCTGTTGTCACTGCAGCTTGTCCTACGCTGGCAAAGCCCAGTGGCAGGAAGCTGGCTCTGGGGACAGTGAGGTGACCGGGCTGCAGACACACTTGTGGCCACTCTCACTTTAGAGATATGCCTCCAACTTTTTTCCTACACTTCAGGGAAAAACACAACCACTCACTAAAGGCTCCCTGAAATAACCAAATCCCCACCAGTGGGCAGAGGCCTGGTCCTCCAGGGCACATTCCTGCTTTTTCCTAGTCCACACCCAGCCCCCCCAGGCTTCGGGGGCTCTGCCCAGCAAGCCCAAACCACTCTGCTACTGGAGAGACTGGGGTGGGGGTCTACTCGCTGCCCCACACAGGCCGATGTCCGCGCTCATCGGTGTCACAACCCGCCCGTTCTCAGCCACGTGGACACACACGGAGCCCCCCAGCTCATTAATAAAGTCGGGCGGCGGGGCCCCGCCCCTCGGAGCCGCCCATTGGCTGCCCGGCGGGGCAGACCGGCCGTCCGGCCCTCCCATTGGCCGCCGCTGCTGTCCATCACCGCGGCCGCTCTCATTGTTTGCAATCTGTTGCTTTTTGTTCGGCGCCCACGTGGCGCGGCCGGACCCCACGGGGACCCCCGCGGCACCGGGACCCCGCCGGGACCCCCGCGGGCCCCGGCTCGGCCCCACATATTTGGGTTAAGCCTCTTAACGCCCGCGACCTGCTTACAGTGCCCGGGCTCCCTAATGGCATTAAGCGCCCATCCCGCGCCGTGACTCACCGGCGCAGGTGGCGGCCACCGGCAGATTTATTAACGGGGTCACGGCACCGAGTCAGCCCGGCTTCCCTGGGAAGGGGAGAAGCCGAGCCCTCTTTGTTCGTGGGGCCGGGACCGGGGCTCGCTTGGAGCCTCAACAAAGGCGCAGCCCGGCTGGGAGGCTCCCGGCACACACGTGTGCGGACACGCGTGGCCTCCACGCCGGGCTCCAGCAAGGCTGCAGGGTGGCTGGGCCGGGGCAGCCCGCACCCCGGCGGCGGAGCGGCTCCATCCCTTACCGGAATCGCTTTGGCCCTCGGATCCCGAGGATGCGGGGATCTTGCTCTCGGCCAGCGGGCAAAGGAAGACGGCAGCGGGATCCACGCACTCGCTCACGGAGCTGCTGAACCCAAAATCCTGCGCGAACGAGGGTTTGAGCGGGGTGGCTCTCTGCGTGCCCGTGGAAAGTTTCTCTGTCATCGCCTTCTCCAGTCTCTCCCGGGCTGAAAATCCGCTCCACATGCAATCCTTGAGGATGAAAGCGCTCAGGTTCCCGAAGATCTGCCCCGTCCCTATGAGATATTCCGGCTCTTCCCCGGCGAGGCAGTACCGGGAGAGCCATCCCGAGCGCTCCTCCGCCCCCGAGCAGCACCCCTTCTCCCCGGGGGTACCCAGCGGGGACAGAGGGGGCGTGGGGACCAGCTCGAACTTCTTCCAGATGTCCTCGCTGGGAGCCGTGGAGCGGTGAAAATCCTCCTGGGCATCGTGGTCGTAGAAGTAATGCTGGTACGAGTCAAACTCCATCTCGGCATGGGGAAAGGGGAGGCAGAGAGAAAATCAAGGGGGGAGCCCCGCTCAGGAGAGGGGCAGCCCCAGGGATGAGGGGGAGCCCCCACCCCGGCGCCAGCCCCCGAGCCGGGACCGCGGGCGCATTGTTCCCCCCGCTCTTATAGCCCAGCCGCGGAGCCCGGCCCCGCCCCCGCCAATCGCCGGGCCTGCATCTCACGGAGGGAGGAACCCAGCCCTGGTCCCCGCCCCGCCGGTCCCCCCCCCCCGGAGTCCCCGGTAACGGGGATCTGAACCAGCAGCCACCCCGTGCGCCCTCGCTGTCCTGCCAGGCTTTGGGGGCCCCCCCCTCTGCAAGGAGGGGCACGCAGCGATGCCACCAGCCTGGGGACATGATGGCAAAGCAAACTGGAGCACCACAGAATTGTGGAATCACAGAGTGGTTTGGGTTGGGAGAGACTTTAAAGACCATCTCGTTCCACCCCCTGCCATGGGCAGGGACACCTTTCACTAGCCCAGGTGGCTCCAAGCCCCGTCCAACCTGGCCTTGGACACTTCCAGGGATGGGGCAGCCACAGCTTCTCTGGGCAAGCTGTGCCAGGGCCTCCCCACCCTCACAGGGAAGAATTTCTTCCCAACATCCAATATAAGATGGTGGGATCCAAGCTAGCCCAGCAGGATGCTGCATCTCTCCACTGCCAAGGTCCTTCTAGGAGGGGCAATGAATGGTGAGGACACAGAGAAACTTTCACCTCGTGCACAAACAGCTGTGGCATCATTACACACACATACACATGCCGGTACAAAGTCCACCTGGAACGAGCAGATTCCCACCACAGCCTGTGTGAACCCATTCAGCCCCAGCACCTTCCTTTTGCCACCCAGTGTGGATGGGGCCACAGGATCTGCCCCGGCCGGCGACCCTGGGAGCTGAGGGGGGTGCTGGGAGCTGGTCCCTGGGATGCAGCCCAGGAAATTGTCCCAGTCCAGCCACCAGCACAGCCCAGCACAGCCCAGCCCTGCACGGCCCTGCATGGTGCAGCACAGCCCAGTGCAGTCAGTCCAGGATAGCCCAGCATAGACCAGCACTGCCCAGTACAGGCCAGTGCAGCCCAGAGCAGCGAAGCCCAGCATGGATCAGCATGGAAAAGCCCAGCCCGGCCTCGCACGAACCAGCGCTGCCCAGGGCGATCCATCACAGCTCCCCCCGTCCCTCCCGGTCCCTCCCGGTCCGGGGCTCCGTCCGCCGCCACCGGCGGGCGCGTGGCGCCACCTGCTGGGCCCGCCAACCACCGCGCGTGGGGCGGCGGGGACGGGGACGCGACGGGGACACCCCACTGGGCACCCCGACCCGCGTGGAGGGGAGCACGGGGGTGGGGGGCGCTGCTCCGTGCCTCAGTTTCCCCATTGCCGAGGCGGGCACGGGGGAGGCAGAGGAGCAGATCCGGGAGCAGGAGCTGGGCTGGCGGCTGGCCCGGGGTCCCCACCCGGGATGGGGTGCCCCCGGCGTGCCCCGGTGTGCCCAAGGGCAGCTCCAGCCCTTCCCGTGCTGGCTCGGGGTGCAGCGGAGCTTGCGAAGCTTTGCCAGCTCCCGCATCTGGGAGAGTGCTCGCCCGGGGCTGTGATTTCCCAGCCACAACGGTGCCGTGGGGTCCCCGTGGTGGCCGCAGCACCCTGAGTGCTCTCCTGGCCCTTCCAGAGCAGCCCTGAGCATCCCAGTCTTGCCCGCGTGCCCGTGGGGCTGTGGGATCCAGGCATCCCCCTGGAGCCAGGGCTGATGCTCCCTCTGTGCTCCTGTCTCAGCATTAGCCCCAGTTCCCAGCCCTGTCCCAGGCCAGAATCCTCCCACCCCAGGGCTGATCCCAGTCCTTTCCCCTCCCCGGGAAGGCCTTGGTGGGTGATGCCCTCTCTTCCTCTGTAGGAAACAAACCACTCTGCACTGAGGGCAGAGGCTGAGCTGCCACAGAGGCTCTTCCCATCCCAGCACCTGCAGGAACAAGTGGCCATGGCTGGGGACACGGCTGGCACTGCCCCAAACCGCCTGTTCCATCCAGCACCCAACACATCCTCGGGCACAGAAGCAAAGCCTCCTACAGCCTATAGCTCTCAGCCACGTCTCCTTCCCCCTCCCTGCCGGCCTCCGGGATGTCTCCGGCTTTTCCCAGGGTGAGGCAGGCGCTCATCCCGGCTTCAAGGGGCTCCGGGTGCTTTGAAGGTGCGGAAGCACCGCTGGAGAGGGCTGGAGGGGCCAGGCAGCCCTTTCATCCCAGCCTCTCCAGGCACTGGGCAAACAGGACCCGAGAGCCTCTCGCTGCGGCGCCGGCTGAGCAAACAGGGTGGGTGGGTGGGGGAGAGCCCTGGGGGCTGCGGCACTGCAGGTGACAGGGATGGAGGGGCCACCCACGGGACAGGATAACTCTGGCCAAGCCCTGCAGTGGCAGGGTGCTGGCACAGCTCCACAGCCGGCACCGAGCATGTGTCCCCGGTGCTGGCACAGCCCCACGGGAGCTGCCGTGGCCCGGCCGGTGGCTGGCGCGGCTCCAGCACATGATGAAAGGCAGTGCCCTGGGGGCCCCGTGCCCTTTGGATCCCCACTGACAGCAGGGCTGGACTTTGAGACCCCAAAGCGCTTCCCCACGGTGGGCAGCCACCCTGAGCCTGGCCCAGGGGCATCCTGAGCTGGGCTCTGCCTCTGGCTGTCCCCATCCTGCTGCAGCAACAGATCCCCACGGACAGCAGAGGCTGTGAGCCATGTGCCAGCACATCCTGGCCCTGTCTCATCCCTCTCAGCCTTGTGACAGGCTCCCCAGGGTCCCACGCAGGAGAGGGGTGGGCAGCACAGGGCAGCTGCCACATGCTGCCATGCAATGTGTCCCCTTTGTCCCCCTGAAGCTGCTGGGCCGCAGCCACGGGGGCTGGCTGGGCGCTTGTGAAATGCCAGCCCAAGCCCCTTTGGGGTTTGAGAGCACCATCAAATTCTTCCAACCAGGGAAGTGCAGAGCAGGGGGAGGAAAATGCACCACTGGCTCCAGTCTTGCTGCCTCCTCACCCCTCCAGACCCATTTTGCCCCTGTCACAGCCTGCCTGATGCCAGGAGGTGCCCTGAGCCCTGGAGAAGCTCTGTGATGTTGGGGCAGTGCTCTGCTGGTGCCAGGGAGCCACACCGAGGCTGGTCTGTGTCACCCCAGCAGCTGGGTGACCATCTCACTGCCATTTGCCCCCCGAGCCCGTCCTCCCCGTCCTGGCTGGCCCAGCCTGGCAGGGCTGTCTGGTTTCGGGTGCTCTCACACTTGCTCAGATCCTGCTCCGGGCTGTGCCGGATGCATGACAGCAGGGGGTGTGGGTGGCAGGGGATGGCATCATGCACTGGAGCAAGCAGCCCTCATCCCTATTCCTGTCCCCGAGGCCAGTATTTGGGGCTCAGCCCCTGAAGAGTCCCCAGTGGTGTCCCCAGCTGAGGGATGTGGCACATTGTCACCATCAGAGGGTATCTGAGCTCGGGTCGTGCCTGCCAGACCATCACACTGACAGAGGTGACCTTGTGAGTGGCCCAGCCCCAACCACCTGCGGGTTCCTGGGGACCCCAAACCTGGTGGGAGCTGCTGCACTGGCACCCCCG
Organism: Pyrocephalus nanus; assembly: GCA_038380795.1. Lineage (NCBI taxonomy): Eukaryota > Metazoa > Chordata > Aves > Passeriformes > Tyrannidae > Pyrocephalus > Pyrocephalus nanus. The sequence continues at coordinate 4,386,702 of CM076285.1, read as the reverse complement.
CAGGGATCAGTCCCTTTACTGCTGTGAGGATCCCCCAGAGCATCTGCTTGGGAGGAAGGTCTCAAATCCCCCACAGGAAATTGTGCAATACCAGATTTGGGGGAGAAAATCCTCCTAATCCTGGGAAATCCTGGTCTGTCTACTTCTCCTCTTCATGTATGAGGCTGGGCTCACCTATCTGTGATCTTTCTGCACAATCTCCTTCTCAAAAGGCCATCCCTTTGTTCCCCTAAAGCTGAGTTTGCCCAGGAGGTGGTTTTTGAGTGCTTTACTCAAGGACAGGAATGCCAAAAGCATTCCCAGGAGCTGAGGAGCCTCTGGGATAAAGGGAGCAGATCAAGGTACTTTGTCACTAAACACATCTGGACACTCTGGAGCCTCACCCAGGTCCCTGTTCCCCGGTGGGTAGCAGCTCTGGGCACGCAGTGTGGCCGGACATGGGGCTGTGACGCACAGCAGGACTGGGAGAACCCCCTGCACGTGTGTGAGGGGACGGAAACTGTGAGTCAGCAGTGACACCAGCTCAGTTCCTCTGAAACCAGGGAGTGCAGGGAGCTGCTGTGCCACTGCTCCCTGCCAGGGGCTGCCCACCCTGCTCACCCCCAGCACCCACTCAGGCTCTGCTGCATCCCAGGTCCCTGCTGGGTGCCAGCTGCTCGTCCTCCCTGCCCATCCCTGTCCCCATGCCCAGTCCCGAGTGGCAGTCAGGTGATGGCAATGGTGCCACGCTGGCCCCGTTGGCTTGACCCTGCTCTGCTGCCCCATCTCGAGGTGATCTTTGATCAGTGACCTGAGACAAGCAGAGTTGGTGGCTGTCACTGCAGGGACACGACACTGGCACTGGTCTGTGTGTGCTCACTGGTGGACAAACAGCACCTGGCACAGCTGAGAGGTGCCAAAATCTATATCCATGTCACCATCCAGCGCTGGGGACACTGCAGCTGTCCCCTGCACCCTTTCTAGTAGGGCCTGTTGTGATAGGGGTGATGGTTAAAAACCAAATGATTTAGATTAGATACAAAAATTATAAAGCTCTTTAAGATAAGGATGGTGAGACACTGGCACAGTGGTGGATACTCCATCCCTTGAAGTGCTCAAGGCCAGGTTGGACAGGGCTTGGAGCAACCTGGTCTAGTGGGAGATGTCTCTCCCTGCCCATGGCAGAGATGGTTTTTTAAGGTCCCTTCCAACCCAAACCATTCTTTGATTCTAAGGGATGAAGACCTGGGATGGGAGGGAAGGGGTGGAGCGGGAGGGGGGCTGAGGGATGGAAGAATGGAGGGATGAGGGGATGTGGGACAGCTGAGACGAGGAGGAAAGACGGGGACAGAGGGGTGGAGGGGGAAGGGCCGGGGCAGGAGGAGGCGGCAGAGGAGGAGGAGGAGGAGGAAGAGGAGGAAGCCGCTCGCCGGGAGGCGGACGGGGGCGGGCCGGTTCGGCCCCTCCCGGGGCGGGCGCTGCCGGTACAAGGGCGGGCGGCGGCGGCGCTGCCCCCATTCATCGAGCACGGCATGGCCGGGGGCGGCGGCGCGGAGCGAGCCGGGGTTGGGGGGCTCCTGCCGCCCCCCTGCCGCCAGCACCGCCGCAAGGTGAGCGCCGGGACCGCCTGGAGGGGAGGGGAGAGTGGGATGGTCGGGACGGGTCTGATCGGGTCGGGTCTGATCGGGTCGGGTCGGGGGGCGCTTCCCGGTGTGGCTAACGCCGGGTCCCGGTTGCAGGAGAGCCGCGAGCGGCTGTCGGTGTGCAGCAAGTTGTGCTACGCCGTCGGGGGGGCTCCTTACCAGATCACGGGCTGCGCCCTCGGCTTCTTCCTGCAGATCTACCTCCTGGACGTGGCGCAGGTACGGCCGGGACCGGGGCTGGGGGGGAAGGAGCGGGGAGCCGGGGCCGGGGGTCTCGGAGCTCCCCGTGCTGCTTTGCCTGTGAGATGGACGTACCCGGGGCTTGGAAATGCTCCGGCCCCCGCTGGAATCGCCCCGCGGGCGCGGGAATCGCTCCGGGGACTGCGGGTTTCCCCCGGGCCGCTCCCACGCGTGTTGCTGTGCGGCCGCTCTGTGCTTGGGTTCCCCGCGAGATAAAACGGGCTGGTGGTGACTGGTTTTTTTTTGAGGGGGCAGGACCTGTCCCACGGACCCGCAGCGTGCCGGGTCGGTGTGAAACAACGAAGGGAAGGAAGCCGCGGGAGAAGTGCCCGGGGGCTCCCTTGTGCTGCCTGTGGGGTGGGTTTGGGGAACTCTGCTCTGAGATGCGGGAGTTTGGTGTGGAAAGAGTGTGGTGGGGCAAGGCTCAGAGGGACTGGGCACCTCAAATCCCCCTGAACGAGGGGGAGAGACCAAGGGACTCATCCCGTGCTCCCAAATGGCAGTGGGGTTGCAGTAGGTAGGGTTGGGAAGGTCCTGAGGGGCTCAGGAAGGGCAGCTGGGGTGCTCGGGGGGTTTGCATTTGCTGACACAAGATCTTCCTCCTGCAGCTGGATGCTTTTTATGCCTCCATCATCCTGTTTGTGGGACGAGCCTGGGATGCCATCACGGACCCCATGGTGGGTTTCTTCATCAGCAAATCCTCATGGACCTGCTTCGGCCGCCTGATGCCCTGGTAAGAGCTGCTGGTAGCACCCTGCATTCCCTGCCTGATGTGTCACAGCACTTCCAGTCAGCTTTGAGTGTCCCCTGGCATGAGGTGTGGAGGGCAGGACGTGCTGACGCCCTGGCTCACCCAGGTGAGGTGCCAAGTGCCCCAAAAAAAGCCCAAGGTGCCACCAACAGCTGGGAGGGCCTCGAGTTTGTGCCTGTTGCTCTGGCTGGTCAGCCCACCCTGGCTGACCTCCGTGTCACTGCACCTGCAAGCTCCAACCTTCCCCCTCTGGACTTTGTTCAGCGGTAGTTGCAAAGCCCCGGCTGGTGTCGGGGCCGTGGTGCCAGCGGAGCGGGTGGCATCACACCCACAGGGAGGAGGGACGGGGGTGTGCGTGGTGGTGGGTGCCGGCTGACAGTCACGAGGGCGCTCCCAGGGCAGCAGGAAAGCAGCTGTCACGGAGCTGGCTGACCGCACGTGGATGCTCCCGCCGCCCTCAGGAGCGGGGAGGTCGGAGCAGATGCCAGCGGGGTTTTGCGAACCCCCAAACGGCTCGTGCCTGCAGCCGGGGCAGATTTAGGACATGGGCGAGCACCTGTCCCTGTGCAGGAGCATGGCAGGGCGCTAACGCCTCGCTGTGGGCACGTCCTGGGCTAAAATAACCCCGGGCGCCCGCGGGATTGCTGAAATACAACGCAGCGAAGAGGGTGGGCACGGGGGGGAGTGGAACTGGAGGGACGCAGCCCTTTCCCCCCCGCAGATTATACCCTCTGCTTCCTGGCTTTCCTGGAATAGCTCTGGGCAGCAGCAGCAGCAGGCAGTTGTTGGAGCCAGGCTCCACGCACGGCCTGAAATAGCTGCCCCACGGCCCGGGCCTGGGGTCTGGAGATTAGCGTGGGGCTGGCTGGGCTGTGTGGGACAGCCTGGGATGGCTGTCGTGGCACTGCTCGCCCTAATCTCGAGGCAGGGGGGTGGGGATGGAGCGGCTGCATTCCTCCTGCTCCGTTAAAATTAGCCAGAGCTTTCGGCTCGCTCTGGGCCCCTCAGCAGTGCCGGGGCAGCCGGAGCTTGCTGCTATTGTACATGGCTCAAGGGCTGCCCGCTGAGTCCAGTTTGGATGGAGTTGAGCTGATTTAAAACCTCTTAAACCCAGGGTTTGCTGGTGGTGTGGGGCTGCACAGCCCCAGGCTGGTGTTGCTGCCGTGCCTGCAGCGCTGCCGGTGCTGCCTCAGTTTCCCTGTGTGCAAAGCCAGGAGCTGCAGGCACTGGGGTGGTCCCGGGGGCTGCTGCTGAACCCCAACCCTCAGCACCCATGAGGTTACTCTGTGTAACCCCCCTGTGGGTGAGGGTTTATTGCCAGGTTCTGTGAGGGGGCTGATCTGTGGTTCCTGCTGTCTCCAGCTCAAAGCTCACGGCTTCTCCAGCTCCTTAGGAGGGCCATCACCTCTCTCCCTTTCAGTTCTTCCCTTTTGAAACACTTTTTGTCACGTTTTTTCCCAGCAGCTTATCCAGTGGCTGCTTCCTCTTCCCCTCCAGCCTCGTGGTCTCTGCTCTGAGCTGGGACTTCCAGCTAAGAGCTGGGATCCCCATTTCCTTGACCACCGCAGACTTCCCGGTGACTAAACTTTTCCCTGATGTGTCGGTGACGGAGGAACCCCCCTGGCTTTGACCTTCTGCGGGGGGGGGGGGGTTAACTGTTTTAACTGTTCGCAAACAGTTAAAAACGGCGGGGCCGGGAAGGGGTGTGAGCGCGGCACAAAGGAACACACCATCGCGCCGGGGCCAATGAGCGGGCGAGAGCGTCACGGCAGCCGCCTCCGAGCGCCTTAATCACCTCGGCCTGGGTCAGGGGTTACTCCCAGTCACTCCTCTGTGTCTGCCCGGAGCTGCCGGTCAGCCCTGGCCGGCGCTCAGCATCCCTGGTGCCGGGGCTGGGGGGGGTCACCCCACGGGGAATTGGCGCATCTGACATCCACGCGCCCACGGGGGGCGTGACGTTCATCCCGCCGCTGCTCTGGTGATTCATTCAGCTTTCCCCGGGCTCCACGTATGTGCTCGGCGATAAGCGGCAGCAGAGGAGGGGCTGGAGCAGGCTCGCCCCTTTCCTCCCCTCCCGCCTCTTCCCCCAGAGGGTGACGTGGGTGCCGAAGAATGTGCATGTGTTGGGTCCTGTGCAATGCCTCTGTCGCTCTCCATCCATGGAGATCCAGTTTCTCCCTTCCCTTCCCCCCCCCCACCTACCGCCTCCCTCCCCAACTTTAAATTTAAACTTTGCGTCCTGTACGTCAGCCCGGACGGAAAGATCTCGCTGTACCCTGGCAGTGCAGGGCCAGCTCTGGCCGTGTGTGGCTCTGTCCTGTGTCCAGTTCTGCTGGATTCGCTCCAGGACGCAGCCTCCTGGAGTTTGTGGAGCGCAGGGTGCTCGCAAATCCCCCAGCAAAAAACCCATCTCCTAAACGGATGTGGATGTGACCTCAACACCTGGCTCGCTTCCCTGCAGGAGGAGGAATTCCTCCCGTGCTTCCCTGAGTTCTGGGGGTCCCTGGGTGCCTGTGGTGTTCTCAGAGTGCTGGTGCAGGGCACAGCTGAGACCCCCCTGGATGAAGTGAGCAGGTGCCCTGGGTGGCTTCCTGCTCCCATCACCTTTGCTGGCTGGTCCTGCAGGGACTGCTGCCAAGGGCCAGCAATGCCCTCTGATCCTCTGTTGTGTTTTGCATCCCATGCCCCTGCTCCCACAGCTCTGGGAAGTTGGGCAGAGGTGGAAGAAGCAGCCAGGCTGCTGCTGGCTGGTGGTTTGCCCCCTTGCTGCCAGCAGAACTGGGGTGACCCCAGGAACAGGGCCTGGGGGGCCTGGCAGCAAAGCCAAGCTGGTGAGAGGTTTTTGGCTGCTGGGGAGCAGGGCTGAGCTGCCTGGCTGTCCCTCAGCTGCTCCCCAGCTCTTGCCAGGATGAGGGAGGTGATTACATCCTGCTGAACACAGCAGTGCTGCCTGGGGAAGAGGTTGGGGCTGGGGGTGGAAGCCAAAGGCAAGGAGCAGATCAATCGCTTCCATGGAAGGAGGCATCTCTGTTCTGGCAAGTAAAACTCTTCCCTGGAAGTCTGACTCAGCCCTTTCCACCCTGTGAGGCCTGAGCTGCTGCCTTCAGCCTGGTTTGGATCACCCCTGGGGCAACCACCTTCTGGCCAAGGGTTGGAGCAGGGTGGGCCACTCTGGGGCAGCTGAAGAGCCCCCCAGATGAGGTGCCTGAACCCCTCTGGATGTGTGGAAGCAGGGGGGGGACCTGGGCTGATGGGGTTACCCAGGCCCTGTGTGCCCACGAGACTTACACTCTGCTCTCCCAAAGGATCATCTTCTCCACCCCATTCGCTGTCATCTCCTACATCCTCATCTGGTTTGTGCCAGACATCTCCAGGGGCCAAGTGATGTGGTATCTTGTCTTCTACTGCATCTTCCAGACCCTCGTGACGGTGAGTCGGGCTCTGCACACAGCAGGGTTGGTGGGGGAGGGATGGAGGGGACCAATCCCTGCCTCCCCCATGCTGAACTGCACAGAGGGGCAGGTCCTGCCCTGCCCCAGGTCCCCTGGGCTGTTACACCCTCCCTGAGCCAATTCTTGTGCCATTGCAGTGCTTTCATGTGCCTTACTCAGCACTGACCATGTTCATCAGCAGGGAGCAGAGCGAGCGGGACTCGGCCACTGCCTACCGTAAGAGTTCCCCCCTTGTTCCCCCCTTGTTCCTCCCTTCCTCCTCCCCTTCCCCCAACTCTCACTGGGGGGATCCTCCTCATACATCCTCCTGGAAGGGCTCCTTTGATCATCCCTCCATCCCAAGGGTGGTGTGTGATGATCATTCAGGGCTTGGAATGCAGCTGGTCCAGCTCTTTCCGTTCCCCTTCCCTGGCTCCTCCAGCAGACGTCCTTGTCTGTTCTGGTGCCAGCTGGGCTGAAGGGGAGATGATCCCTGTTAGGGCTCTGCCTGGAGCAGATGATGGGGATTCTGAGCTCCTGAGCCTTTCCTCCTGCTCCGTTGTACAGCAGTGGGAGCTTCATGACCACAGCTTGGCCTCTCTGACTCAGTTTCCCCAGCAGACACTTTCCTTCCCTGTGGCTTTATCACATAGGGATTTGGAGGGAGCTGTAGCAGAGCTGGGCTGGCTCACAACTCCCAGTGAAGGGTAGTGAATGGCAGCTGGGCAGGCTCTGCAGTGGACAAGGGTTTGCACCCACACCCTGCGTGCCCAAGGGCTGTGCTCAGCCCTCTCTGGCTTCTCCCTCCAGGTATGACTGTGGAAGTGCTGGGCACTGTGCTGGGCACCGCCATCCAGGGCCAGATTGTGGGCAAAGTGGACACTCCCTGCATCGAGAGCCCCTTTTTCATCGGCACGACCAACTCCTCGGTGGCCCTGGAGGAGCTAAACATGACCCACGACACCGGCTCGCTCACAGACACCGTAAGCTGGAGTGGGGTGGGGGGGATCCTGCCATGTTTCCTTGCCCTTTGGAGCTTGCTGGTTCCTGGGATGAGCCCCTTCCTCACCTGTCCCCCCTCTCTTGCACAGAGAAATGCCTACATGATCGCTGCGGGGGTCATCGGGGGGCTCTACATCCTCTGTGCCCTGATCCTGTGGGCGGGCGTGCGGGAGAAGAGAGGTGAGGCTTGAGAGGTGCTGCAACACCCCAGACCTGTGGAAATACCACGGTTCCTTCCTCCCCACGAGCCTGGCTGAGCCCGTGGCCCCTCATTCACGGGTCAAGCCCCAGAGGAGAGGGGTGGGTAGAGCTGAGCTCCGGGTCTGGGGGCCCAGGGAGGTGCTGCATAAGGGGCAGCACTGCAGGCAGGAGGCCAGGGCACCTCTGGGGTGTGTCAGGCACAGCCATGAGGGCTCAGCTCTGCTCTGCACTGTCAGAGATAACCTTTATCTCGCACAGTTTTGGCTGGCCAAGGTTGCCAGTGCCAGCTAGGGCATCCCGGGGGGATGTGATATCCAAAGTCCCGTGGTTTCTGTCCTTCCCTCCCCCTGCTTATCCCATGAGGGATCAGCCAGGCCACCCTCACCCCTCCTGGGGCTGAGGGACCCCTGCATGAGGGCAGGGATTGCCCTGACTCCCCTGGGGTGGGGTGCTGAGCAGCGGGATGGGGCCCTGCACCCCTTGCACCCAAGGGTGCTGTTTCAGTGGGACTAACGATGGGCTGATTTGCTCTGCTCCCCAGAGTCCTCTGAGCTCCAGTCGGACGAGCCTGTGTCCTTCTTCCAGGGGCTGAAGCTGGTGATGAACCACGGTGCCTACATCAAGCTCATTGCTGGCTTCCTCTTCACCTCGCTGGGCTTCATGGTGAGCTGGAAGGGCTGGGGAGAGGGAACAGCAGCAGCAGGGCTGGGGGGTGGCTGCAGGGACGATCCTGGCGGGCTGGGAGCACGTGAGGTGGCAGCTCCACAGGCCGGAGCTGCCCCAGGGCAGAGGGGAAGGATGTGGCCTCGTGCCCCCGGATGGGTCAGTGAATGGCCTCTTTCTTCCCCTGCTTGGGTGCAGCTGTGGGAGGGGGAGTGTGTCCCCATCAGGAGGTGGAGTGTCCCCCCTAATCCCTGTCTGCCTCCTCCACAGCTGCTGGAGGGAAACTTCGCCCTCTTCTGCACCTACACCCTGGGCTTCCGCAACGAGTTCCACAACATCCTGCTGGCCATCATGGTGAGTGTGGCCCTGTCCTGGAATGCTGTGGGATCCAGGGGGTCCTCCCTGGGAGCTCTAGGGTGTGAGGGCAGGGAGGCCATGGGGCTGTGATGCTCTACCACAGGGATAACGATCAAAGATCCCCTGGGAGAAGGGGAGGGAGAAGAAGCTGCCAAATGTCCTGCAAAGGCCTGGTGGGTTGGCAGGAACAGCAAGGCCTTTGTTCCCGAATGAAGGAGGGCAGAGACAGGGCAGACCAGGAGCCATGGGGGCCTTTTGTCCAAATCCTGCTACTTTATCTCCCTTCCCCCCCTGCTTCAAGAAAAGGATCTCAGTGTTTACTGCCAGGAAGATGGAGCAAAACAGCTCCTTGGGAGCCCTTTCCAGCTTGCCTCATCCCTGGGAGCACTTCCTGCCCTCTCCTCAATGGGGTGGAAAGGCCCAAGGTGCCATGTTCCCCCCAGAGCCTGGCTCCTGGCCATGCTGTGACCGTGGTGACAAGATCAGGTCCCTTCCCAGCACCCACAGTCAGAGTTGGGTCCTCCCTCTGTTTGGGCAGGTGCTCCACACTGGGGAAGGAGGTGGCCCCACACACACAGCATGTGGAAATCACAGGTGCTGGGAATGTGATGGGGGGAGGCTGTGCCCAGGAGCTGCTTCTTGCTGGGAAGAGCTTTTCCCCCCCAGAGAAGAGCCCTGTGACACTGTGTGACCTTCTCTTCCCACAGCTGTCGGCCACTTTGACCATTCCCTTCTGGCAGTGGTTCCTTACCCGCTTTGGGAAGAAGACAGCAGTCTACGTGGGCATCTCGGTGAGTGGGGGTGGATCCCACATGGGGTGAAGCAGAGCTGTGTCCCTCTGAGAGAGCCCAGAGCTGGGCAGGGGCTGCTGCTAAGGATGATTTGGTGCCTGTCCCTCATCCTGCTGTTTGTGCCACCATGGATGTGGCCAAGGCCGGCAGGGAAGGTGCTGTGGGGCTCAGGGATAAAGGCGGCCCCGCTGGTTCTCTGGCCGTCCCTGGGACGTGTGGGAGGGAAGGGAAAAGGCATGGGGTCTGGATCAGGCACTGCTGATGCCAACCTGGTTTCTGCCCCCCTCTCCAGTCTGCCATCCCCTTCCTCATCATGGTGGTTGTCCTGGACAGTAACCTCATCGTCACCTACATCGTGGCCGTCGCAGCCGGGATCAGCGTCGCAGCCGCCTTCCTGCTGCCCTGGTGAGTGTGAGGGCCTGGAGCTCCCAGCACTGTCCCCCAGGGCTGGGCAAGGTGCTTCCAGGGCCTGAGGGGGGGTTAGAAATCCTTGAAAGGCCACTTTGCAGTGTTTTCACTCTGAGATGGAGCTGCTGAGAGAAATCCTCTCAGCAGAGAGGAGGTGCTTTGTTGGCCCAGTCCTGGTGTTCACCATCCCTCTCTCTGCACAGGTCCATGCTCCCAGATGTTGTAGATGACTTCAAGCTGCAGCACCCCAGCTCCCATGGCCATGAAGCCATCTTCTTCTCCTTCTATGTCTTCTTCACCAAGTTTACCTCTGGGGTGTCCCTGGGCATCTCCACACTCAGCCTCGAGTGAGTTCTTGCACGGGAGCTGAGGGAGGTGGTGGGCAGGGAGGGAGACCAGTCTTTCACCTCTGCATCCAGACATCTCCGCTTCCCAAGGGCTGGGAGGGAGTTGAAGGGCTCTAAACACAGTTATTGCTCCAAACCTCTCCCTGCAGGGATGAATTCACCTCCTAGAACCCCCGTTTCCTCTGCCTGAAGGTACCTTTCTGTCTGCAGCTTTGCAGGGTACCAGACTCGGGGCTGCTCCCAGCCCAGCAAGGTGAACTTCACCCTGAAGATGCTGGTGTCAGCTGCACCCGTGGTGCTGATCCTGCTGGGCCTGCTCCTGTTCAAGCTGTATCCCATAGACGAGGAGAAGCGGAGGAAAAACAAGAAAGCCCTGCAGGATTTACGGTGAGTGCCGGCACGTGGGGGTGTGCAGGGGCGGGACCAGGCGGGTTGGGACACACTGTGACTTGTCCAGGAATCCTTCAGCACCCGTGGGTGGTGGGGTGAGGGAAGGGATGACTTGCTTCCCCAATCCCAACTTCCAGCGAGATGGCGTGAAGCGTTGGGAAATCAGCAGGAACCTGCCCCGGTTGCTGCACAAAACTCGTCTGGGGACATCCCTCTGGAGCCATTCGGAAGCTCCTATGCTCCGGGGCAGGTATTGCTGGGATGCAGACCTTGCTCTATGGCTCATTCCATGCCTCCTTCCCAACCCTTTTTCCCCAGGGAGGAGAGCAACAGCAGCTCGGAGTCGGACAACACAGAGCTGGCCAGCATCGTGTGACCCTGGCCACGTCCATCCGCTCCCACCGGGGGCTCTCTGAAGGGCTCTGCCCCTCCGGGCTGCTCCAATGCCTTTGGAGCACCCGGAGAAGCCGTGTGGAGCATCCACCGCCTGGAAAACACGGGATCTGTGCCGGTCTCGTGCCTTCCACGGGCTGCACAGAGCGCTGGTAGTGTACATTACACGCACCGAGGCACCTGCGTGCCTCACCAGACACAAGCACTAATCCTGCCGGGGCCCTGGAGAGCAGAAAAGGCCGGATTGGGATCGTTTTGCCTGGAACACTCGTGCCCACTGCCCCTCCCTGCCTGGGGGACGGGGGTGATCGTTGGTGTACATTACACTGTCGGTGTGCCCGCGCCGAGCACGTGAGCTCACCTCTGCTGCCTGCACATAGGACACTAATTTGGGAAGCTGTTCTTTTTTTTTTTTTTTTTTATATGGCCTAATTAACTTAATGGTGTAAATACGGAGCTGTTTCCTGTTTGTATATATCTGTACAGAAACCGAACTCGAGGACCTGTTAATATTAATTTACATAAAAGTGGGGGAAGCCAGCAGCGAGTGTGAAGGATTTGGTTTTGTTTTTTGCTTGGCTGGGTTTTTTTTCACGGCTGTCAGCAAGCCCAGGGTCCCTTTACACGCCACGGGGTGCAGGATTGACTTTTCCTGAGCCGTGGCACAGGAATGCCATAATCCAGGCAGCCCCTTTCCCCCGTGCAGCTCCTTGCTCGGTGCCGCAGCGATCCAACAAAGGCTCTATTATTTTCTCCTTTTCAAGAGGGAACGGGGGTGGAGGGAGGAATGAAATCAAAGTGCTGCCAGCGGAGACTGCGAACCCAGGGCTGGAAACAGGAGAGGCAGCTGGGGAGCGGAGAGAAAGGGAATGCAGGCTGTGGGTGACACTCAACACTCCCTCCCAGGGCAGAGTGCCGTGGGAGCACTAATCTCCGTGGATATTTATACCATCCTCTTGCATTCCCTCTTCCACAGCAGCAATGGGAGAGAGCCCTGCCTTCCCCACGCCTCCAGCAGCAAGTGTAACTCCGGGGAAAAGCAGGCTGGAATCAGTGCAGGGAGGATGCAGCAGGGATGATGAAGCAGGATGGGGTGAATTCCCAGTGTGGGGGCTGTGCTGGCTGTGCTCTGTCCCCAAGGCCACTGTGCTGGGGGACAGGGCTGCTGCCTTTTGTTTAAGCACATTTGTCACACTGGGAAGTTGGGGGGGTCAGGGCTGAGCTGAGAGCAGGGGGCTCAGGAGGAAGGATGGCTCATCCTTTGTTCCACATTTGGGTACAAAGGACTGGAATGAGGACCAGGTTTAAAAATAGCCCAGAGGGATTAGACCTGAGCTGGGAATGCTTAACTGGGCCCCCACTCTGCCACCATGGTCATGGAAAGAAGGAAAAGGGCTGTTGGGAGCTGGCTTAGTGCTGAGCAGGGGCAGGAGGCAGCGCTGGCCCTGCCTGGGGTGCTCCCAGCTTTCCCAGGGATGGAGCCTGCAGGGAAGGAAGGTGGACAGGATGAGATGGGGATGAAGCCAGCGCTCCCTGTAGCATGGCAGGTGGGTGTCATGTGCACCCTCTGAAAGAGGAGAAAGAGGAGGACAGGGCTCCAGCCAACACAGAGCTCAGGATTGTTGTGAATGTACTGACCCCTGCCCTGCTCCTGGCCGGGAGTGCCAGGAGTTATCCTGGCCATTGCCACGGCCTGGCTGCCTCCGAGGGGTGTGGGCAGTGCTGCTGCCTCCAAGGACTTGAAAGATTGCTGCTAGCTTTTGTTTTCAAAGAGTTTCAACAGAAATAAGGGACATTTTATTCTCTGCCTCCTTGTTTTCTTGGCTCTGTGGGGCTCAGGAGGAGTCTGTGTTCAGGTTTTTTTTTTGCAGCCAGCTCAAGAGACTAAAACCATACGGAGCTTGAAGCAGGGCCCGGACATTCCAAGCAGAGCACACCTCTCCTATTTTTGAGGCTTTTAAGAAAATAGATCTGTGAGGAAAAAATGACCGTGGCAGTCGATAACACTTGAGCCCTGGGCAAAACTCCAGCCTCGAAGCTGGAGATCTTGCTCCAGTTGTGATTACAGAGGGTTCCAGTCCAAGCAGGGAGAAAGTCTCTGGCATGGGGAGTCTGCCTGGCAAGAAACACTCTGGGAGGTGTTGCCCGCACATACAGCTGTGCTGTGGCTTAATCCACATGGGCTTGGGGATGGAGAAAATGCATCCAAGTGCCGGGAAGCACCTCCTTGCAAAGCTGGAGTGACAGCTGGGTGTGTCTGGGCTGAGGCAGGGGTGGTGCTGTCCCTGTGGAATCAAAGCCAGGACGTGGAAAGCACAGGGTGTCAGCTGTGTGCTCCCACCTGCTGAGCTGGTGCCTCTCACGGCACATGGGTTGGGGCTCTACTTCCCGGGAATCAGCTGCAAGGGCTGGGATTGGGCCCTGAGTCCCTGCTGATGGGTTCTGACAGGCTGCCAGGGGAGCTTTCCCTGAACTCCAGGGGCACTGCTGCCTGTGCAGGAACAGAGCAGAGGGTTTCTGGTCCGCTCTGGGAGCTGCAGATGGGACAACATCAAGAAAATACCAGTTATAGCTCAAAAGGGCAGCATGTGAACTGCAGAACTGCATCCTCTGATGCCAGGGGTGGCTTTGCCAAGAGGCAGCACCATCCTGGCCAAGGTAGGGGCAGCAGGAGGGACTGGAGGGACAGTCCCTGAGGTGAGAGCAGCCACGCTGGGTGGGTGTATTCACCCTGCAGGGGGTAAGTGGAAGTGTGGGAAGTCTCTCCTCGCAGAGGGTGAGGAATAACCACCCTCCTTATCTGCAGGGAAAGGGCAAAAAGCCTCGAGTTTATCTCCCAGACGGATTTGTGAAACATTCCAGTGGCTGCTGCTGGGATGGTCTTCCCTTGGCCCACATGGAAGGACCCACATGTCCCACTCTACAGCACCACCCAGGACTGGTTTCAGACACCTCAACCTGCAGGTGCAGCCTCTGGGAGGCTGGATCAGCAGAGAGAGATCCAGCTGGAAATTGGCTCAGCCTGGGAAGCTCTGGGGGGCAGCAGGACTGCTGGAGCAGGGCTGTGCTCAGGACAGGTGGGTCATGGCGAGCAGACACACGTCCCTGGGCTCTGTCACCAGCTGGAAGCAGGGCCAGGTGGGCAGGAGGGAGGCATTCCTGGGAACAGCTGTCCCCAGGGGTCATCCTGTCTGTGCCACCACGCTGAGGTCACTCACTTCATCTGCAAACACAGACTGGAGGCTACCGACCTGCTGTGGGGGGCTTTGGTTAATGTTTTGCAAGGCCACTGTTCCCAAGGTTGGAGGCAGCCACAGCACTGCAGGGCATGCACAGGAATGGGGGAGGCAGTGGGATGGTTTCTTGCTGCCAAAAAAAATCTGTTTTCACAGGAATGAAGCTGGGCTGCACCTCGGACAAGTGCTCTCCTGCAAAAAGCCAAAGGGTGCTGTCCAGGGGACACAAAGGCATTTTTAGCTATGAAATGACTAAAAAAAAATGAAGAAAATATTCCTTTGGTGCTTGGAGAAAAGGGGGACAAGGCATGAACCACCTGGCAGCAAGGTGGGGAGGGTGTAAGCTTTGCCCTGGAGGCAGGGCAGGGCTGGCACAGCTTTATGGGCACTGGGAACCCCCCACAGCTCACTGACCTCACAGGCCTTCTGCAAACAGGCAGCTCCTCTGTGACCCAGCCTTACCAGGAACCCGATCTTTGTTCCTCCAGGAACTGTGCTCAGCTGAACAAACCCACCCAGAGGTCAAACACCTCGACTGGGGCTGGGCTGTGATACCCCCAGTGGGCAGAGCTCTCCCTCTCCCCTTCCTCTGGTTATTTCTGGTTCCTCTCCCCGTTCTCTGGTTATTTCTGCTTCCTCTCCCCGTTCTCTGGTTATTTCTGCTTCCTCTCCCCAGTCCTGCTTCCTCCCCACAGACACTGCCCTGCACTGCTGAGCAGGATGCAGCTGAGTGACTGTTTTAGGATGCTATCAGATAGAACTCGTTGGCTGCACGGAAAAGAGGTGGTTTTACCTCGTTTTCTGTCTTACATCATGCCAGTTGATCCTGAGGTGTCTGATGACGATGGAGACACGGCAACAGGCACATCATGTGTTGGCAGGGTGGAAAATGAGGCAAGAAAAGCAGCAAAGAGCCTGAGTGAGCTCAGGGAGCCTCAGTCGGACGGGGAAGGACGAGGAGAGGGCAGTGGTGGGTCCTGCCGGGCTGGGTGTGCTCTGCCAGGGCAGGGGTCGCACGGACGGGACAGGGATACCGAGGGAGGGGGATAGCGGTGAGCTGTGTGTCCCCAGGGGAAGGGGACAGCGGGGAGCTGTGCGCTCACCCAGCACACACACAGTTCCCGTGCTCTGGCTGCGCACAGAAACGCAGCCCTCGGAGGGGTTTGGATGCCGCCCCAGAGGGAGCTCGGAGCCGGAGGATGCAGCCTCACTAGGTGTCAGCAGAGCCCCGCTCCCGGCGATCCCGCTGCCGTCCCCTGCCTGTCCCGGGCTCGCTGGGGATCCCGGTCCCAGCCGTGACCATCTATGGTAGCGCGGCGAGCGCAGGAAGCGGCGCTGGGGGCAGCCGAGCTCGCCGGGTTTCTCCTCCCTCCCATCCTGTCAACGTGTCCCGGCCCTCGCCGCGGGGCTCCCAGTCCCCCCCAGCCTCTCTTTGGGGGTGTCAGAGATGCCGAAGCCCCTGGAGACCCCCAGACTGTCCAGAGGGTCCCAGATCTCTTAAGGACCCCAGAGCCCAAATAACCCTTCCTGGGGGGGAATCCGCAGTCCTCCCCTGGGGGGGTGGTCCCAGCTGCCTCTGCCGGGGGTCCCAACCCCTCTGTGAGGGCTTCGGGGTCCGAAAGGTGCCCGAACCCCCCCAGCCCATCCCGGGGGTCCCGCTCCCCCCGGCCCCTCCCACAGGGCAGACCCCGCCCACAAAGCCCCTCCCCTCATCCCCTCCAGCCACGCCCACACCGCGCACACCCGCCAATCGCGGGGCGGTGGCCTCCCCAGGCCCCGCCCCCTCAGCGCGGGGCCGTGCGCACATCCGGCGCGCGGGGCGGGGCCGGAAGCGGCGGGCGCGGGGGGGGCAGGGCGGCGGCGGCGGAGCGGGAGCGGCGGGAGGTGAGAGGGGACCGGGAACACCGGGAATACCGGGAACCAGGAACGGGAACAGCGGGAGGGGGACGCGGCCCAGCCCCGGGGGCGGCAGGGGAGCGGGGACAGGGAACACCGGGAATACCTGGAGCGGGGGGGACGCGGCCGTGAGCCCGGTTCTGGGGGCGGTACCGGGGGCTGGGAACCGGGGTGGAGGGTGGGGGAGACATGGCCGTGAGCCCTCCGGGAAGATGAGCCCGGCACTGGGGTCAGTACCGGGGGGCCGCGGCGGAGTTCGGGACCCCGGCCGGGCTGCTGCGGTCGGTCCGCCGAACGCGGTGCTTTTTGGGGTAATTTAGTCACGGATCGGTGTAAACGCCCCTACCGGGGCAGCCTCGGGGGTCCCTGCGGGAGCGGGGGGGTCTTGGGTGTCCCGGGGACACATTCCTGGGGCTGGAGAGACTCACTGGGCGGGCAGGTGTGTGCCAAGGGGTTTATCCTGGACGGGCAGGTGTGTGCCAGGGATTTATCCTGTACAGGCAGGTGAGTGCCAGGGGTTTATCCTGGACAGGCAGGTGTGTGCCAGGGATTTATCCTGTACAGGCAGGTGAGTGCCAGGGGTTTATCCTGGACAGGCAGGTGTGTGCCAAGGGGTTTATCCTGGACAGGCAGGTGTGTGCCAAGGGGTTTATCCTGGACAGGCAGGTGTGTGCCAAGGGGTTTATCCTGGACAGGCAGGTGAGTGCCAAGGGGTTTATCCTGGACAGGCAGGTGAGTGCCAGGGGGTTTATCCTGCACAGGCAGGTGAGTGCCAGGGGGTTTATCCACCTTCCCACACTGACTCGCCGCAGCCTGGAGCGAGGATGGTGTGGTTGGTGCTCCACGCCCCAGGTGCCATCTGCATCTTCCCGGGGTGGTTCCTGCCCTCAGCCTGTTGCTGATTCCTCATGCTGTGTCCTGGCAGTGGTTAGGGTGGGATAAATGTGGCACTGTTCTGGGTTTTGTGATGCTGAAAGGGATGTTTTGCACATCAAGTCACGGGATTTTTTTCCCCATCTGGGATTCTCCAGGAGCTGTGCTGTAGGAAAACCAGGAGTTCCTGGCATCAAGGAACTGCCGTGTTCCCATCCTGTTCCAGAGGCAACCCTTGTGTCCCTGGAATATTGCTGATCTTTCTGGAGGCCAAAAATACCCCCTATTATTGATGTAGGAAGTTCAGCCAAGCAGGCTGTGCTGGAGCAGGCACAGCTCGGGAGGGATGCTGAGGAGCTGCCATGCTCTGAATTCCTGATATGGAGCTTGGTGCTGCGTCCAATTTAGCTCAGATCCCAGATCCTCTGTTACTCCCCTGGTGGATTCGTCACCCTGGCAGGGAATGGAAATGAGAGGAGTGTGGCAACAGAGTCTGGCAAGTGCAAAGCTCCTAATGCAGTTAATTGTGGTGAAAAAGGAGCCTTTGCTCCAGTGTGGAACGAGGGGACACTTCAACCATCTCTTAATGTGAGAATAAAACACCAAATAACATTTTCAATGGCTTCAGTAGGGTTTGCTCTATGGGAGAGCTGGAATAGGGGCCAGATGGATTTTTTTTTTTTTTTTGGTTTTCTAAATAAAGTGGATGTGAAATAGCAGGAGCAGCCAGCACGGGTTCTGGCACCATGTCAGGAAGTATTGTTGTAGTATAAACAGAGATCTCTGTCCTGGCAGCTGCTGGTGGGACCAGCAATAGATGTCTTGTGTTCATGGCTGGTCCTGACCACTGACTAAATTCAGGCATTTGACTCCTGTCTTGCTTCAAATAATTCCTTCCTGGATGAGCTGAACTGTTTAAGAAAAAAAAAAAAAGAAAAAAATTCTATGGGCTTTTGGCAGATATAAATGTTGGAAATCATCTGGTAGCTGCTCCCCTGAGATATTCCAGTGTCAGCTCAGAAATAAACTGTGGTATGTTCCTAATTTAGTTGTCCCATCTTTATTTCTCTTTGCCCGTAGAAACAGGAAGTCGCTGATGCAAATCTCACGGTGCTGACAGCAGTTTGTCGGGCTCCTCACAGCTCAGTGTGAGCAGGAGCGTAGGTTTGACTTGCTTTGGCTATAAACCCAACATTTGTGTCTTCCAGAACGTCTCAGGAAGGGCCCAGGTTAATGTGCTGTCTCAGGCAAGCACAAGAGTGATTTAAATTGTGCTGGTTTTATGAGAGGTTGCTCACCCCTCTGAGCAACCTTTGGCTGGGATGTGCCACTCCCTGATGTTCCCCAAGCAGGAGATTCCTCTTGCTGTGATGCCCAGGGCTGGCTTTGGGGTAACTGGTGTTTTTACAGATAAAATCCCTTCCCTTTGTTGCCCTGCTCAGTGTATCCAAACAGTCTGGCTGTAGATGGAGCCTGTTTGTGGCACAGCGCGTTCAGAGCCGTGTTCCCAAGCTGCGGTGGAAATAAAGGGCAGTTGATACATTAACAAATGTGCTGTGAAAAGGAATAGCCTCCCTGGCCCACAGTGAAATGTGTGTTTGCCTCGAGTCCATCACTTCCGCTCCGTTGGCAATCGGGAGTCCGAGTGAATTTAAACGAGACCTGGGTTGAAATCCTGCAGGGAGAGCTTCCTCTCCACTCTGGAACTCCAACCCCTGGAAAGTCCTCCTCATCCCTCCGGAGCACAGGGTGATGTGCAGAACAAAAATGCCTCTTTTGATGATCCCTGTGTCTCAGCTTCCCCTTTAGAGAAGGGAAATGAGGCCTGACTATTTGCACTGAGATCCGTGAAGTCAGTTTGTCGCTTGCTGTCAAATTATTTTGACATTCAAAGTGATCAGTGGACAAAACAGTGTTTTAGATGTAGCCCAGGCAGGTCCACTTTGTGGTTATTTTTGTTTTCCTTACTAAATGTTAATCTGTGGATTACAAGCTCTAGTTTAGTTACAACTAAACCTTTTTATTTCACTCCACATGGGTATGCAGGCAGCAGAAATAGCTGCATCCACAGTGCACAGAGCACAGGGGAGGTTGAGTCAAGAGGACTGACTGAGACCCAGGACTTTGGGCTGCCTGCACTTAGCTCTCATTTCGATGCCAATTTACCAAGTGACTTATCTTGTAAGTTGCCCTAATGCCACCCATTATAAACAAATTAAAATGAGTTCACCATCTGCCCCACAGCACAGGGTTTATTGAGCACTGTGAGTTTATGGCTGCTGTCGGGAAAAACACGGAAGGGCATGTCAAATTGGCAGGGAGAGTGGAAGGAATGTGTGTCTCAGGGAACAGTGGGATGTTAAAGGGCACTAATCCCAGCAGCTGATGCGATATGCTCCTCGCAGCACCGTGTTTTACTGCTGGGAGTAGGAAGCAGCCCTTCCATCTGGACTTTCTGGTTTGTAATCCCGATTTGCACCGCAGTTTGCGACTGGGTAATGGGGCTGATCAGATTAGAGGCCTTGCCTGGAATGTGGTGGGGATCAGTGGTGCAGAACAGCAGCTTTGTCTGCCCGGCACACCCCGTTTCCTTCCTGAACCCCCCTGCGTTATTCCATCCCTCTGCCTTGCTGCTCTCAAAGCCAGGCAGAGCTTCCTTAACAGGTGGCTCTTCTGGGGGAAGAAGCCCACACTTTGAGCATGCTGAGAGCGGGGGAGGCAGAGCTGTGCTCTTGGCTGTGCTCCCACGGGGAGACGTGAGCCCTGTGCTGGATGCAGCAGAGAACTGAGGATCCTGCGGTTGGGATTTCGACGTTGCACAGAGTTCAGGAGGCAGAGGTGTCATTACTGTGATTACAGGGGTGACTGCCATCGAGTTTCAGCTTCTCTGAACCCTTTTTTGTGTTAGCTGGAAGCCATCCAGTCACTGCTGTCTAGCTTTATGCACAGCCTGTCCTCTGGCTCGCTCTTGGATAGAGGAGGAAACCGCTCTTTTCCTCTTGGAAGGGGGGTGGCCTCTCCCCTGCCCTCCCCCCCCCAGCAGTGCTGCTCCTCCTCGTGCAACCAGGAGAAAGAGGGGTGGAAAGTGGCCTTGTTTGTCTTGTGACATCAGCGCTGCTGCTCGTGACTAACGCTGGATCTGCCCCACATCCTCTGGAAATTAGGTGAAAGCATGCACTTTGGAGCAGGGCTGAGAAGGCCTGTGAACAAAAGCAAAACCCTGGTGAGAACCTGAGGTTTCATTTTTGAGGGGATCCAGTATCAGCTCATCGTTCAGCTGAGTAAACTCTGCCTCCCTCTTTGAGTATTCTAGGGAATATTTTGGGAAAGGAGTTCAAGCCCAGGGGTTGGAGCTTTTGCAGGCTGTAGCAGTGAGAAGGAAGCTGTGTCCAGGCCACGACAGTGATTCACGCTGTAAAATCTTTTGGTGAGTGGTGATAAGATAAAAATGCCATTGCTGACTTGCTGCTCCCTCCCTGCATTCCCTGTGCATTACTGTGCTCCGAGCGTGACCCATCTTGTTGCTTGGTGCAGAGGCCCTGCAAAGCAGTAATTCATGCAAAGTTTAGATGACTCTTAAGACTTTTCCAGATGAGATGCTGCAAATGACTCGTGTGCCTCAGTCTCTTTTCCTGTGCAGTGCCTGCAGAGGAGGCTGGAGAGGAAGAACAGGGGTGCGTTGTTGCAGCTCTGCCGCCCCAGCTCGTGCAGCTGCTCCTCTTGGCGTGTGCTGTGCCAGGGCGGCTCGTTCTGCAGGCTGAGGCTCTGCACTCGAGTGATGCTGGCCTTACAGATGTTCCCTGCAGGAATTCAGGGCTCCAGGATGTCCCTGTGGATGAGTTTACAGGGTCAAACCCCTCTAGTTTTCACCTGGAGCGTGTGAGCTCCCAGCACAGCAGCTGTGCTTCATTTGTTATGTGGTCACAGCTGGGACTTTGGCCAGGAACTGACTGCAGGGAGATTCTGGGCAGACTGTTGTGTTACTTGTGTCACTAAAAGGTTAGGAGGTGAAAGTTTTGTGTTGTTAGACATTTAAGAAGTTCTTAAAATGGAGTAGAAACTATTAAAGGAGTGACTGTGGCAACAGCAAGTGGCTGTTGTGTAATCTGTCTTTGCTAATGTGAGGGTATTTACTGTCCATCATCAAGGTGCAGACCTGGGTAGGAATTATTCTCCTGGAACTGGTGGAGCTTGTACCAGACAGCTGATAAACCCTCTGCAGTGTCTGGCACCCGAGTTGCACACTGTCAGAGGATGCAAATAATTACCTTCTGCCTCCGCAGGTTGTGGACAGCGGTCGATATGGAAAGGCTGGTTGAACGGTTGGAGAAGGCTGTGGAGCGCCTGGAGACGGTGTGCCAAGGGCCTGGCATGTGTGGAGAGGGCTCCTCCAAAGGTAAATCCCACAGCACCTCCCCGGGGCAGTGTCGGTGCTGGGCACCAGCGGCAGCCACGCCGAGCTGGCACAGGGCACTTGTGGGCTCTGGGGGAGCTGGCCCTGCTCAGGGGGAAGTGGGGTTGGGAGCAGACCCTGCACAGGCACAGAGGGCTGTGGTTACTGTCCTGTGAAGATAAGAACTTCCTGTAGCTGCAGCACTTCCCTCCAGGCTGAGCTCTGATGGTGTGCCCCAGGCGGGAGGTGCAGCCCGGGAGCCCAGTGCCTGTGTGGGTGCTCCCAGTGCCTCCCAGTGACCCCTGTGCCCTGGTTCCTTCTCTGCAGGAGTGGCTCAGTATGTGCAGGCTTTCGATGCTCTTCTGTCTGGCCCAGTAGCCGAATACATCAAGATCAGCAAAGAAGTCGGCGGGGATGTGCAGAAACACGTAAGGACTCGTGTTCTCCCTGTGCTCTGGAGAGATGCTGCTTGTCCTTCAGGGCTGCAAGGGCCACTTTTGCTGTCAGTGTCTGCATTCCTTTAGTGCTGCATTCTAGGATCTTTATAATCCCTGAGGTTTCAAAACAGATGCCCAGATAACCCCCAGCAGATTGCCACCTACACACGCGCGATGAATCAAACCTCCTCCTGGAAATGTTTGGTAGTTAAGTGCCTGGCTCTCTCTAGACCTTGGTCCAGGCCTTTAGGAGGGATCTCAGGAGCTGTTCCACTCTGGTGAGGCTTCTCTTGAGGGTGGCTGTCTCCAAATTCCGTGGTTTGAGATCAGTGTAGCTGCTTCCTCCCAGGGCAGGAGCTGCGGGCGGTGGGACGGCTTGTTAACGTGAGCCTGGCTGGAAGGGAATCTCCCTCATGTTCGTCTCTGTCCTTAGGCTGAGATGGTTCATGCGGGTTTGATGAGCGAGAGGGCTCTTCTGGTGGTGGCATCTCAGCATCAGCAGCCAGCAGAGGTGAGTCTGAGACGTCGCTGGTGAGAAACCTCGTGCGCTCCTCCCTCGGCGTCAGCGGTGTCTGGGGGTGCAGGGGAGCCTGGGCTGTTGCAGCTGCTCCAAAAGAGGAACTGGAGGAGGTCTGGGGACACTTGCACAGCCGAGGTGGCACTTGCAGAAGGCGTGAACTGCCCCGGGTGCTCCCCCAGGACTGAGCAGAGTTCTGGAGGGTGATTCTTAGAGCTGCAGAACTGGCATTTTCCAGTTGTTACAGCAACAGTTGTTCTGTAGCTGTCGGAGCAGCTTGTGAGTGTCACCTCACAGCCTCTGTCTCGAGTTTCACCTGGCACCAGCTCTGCACAATCACTGCTCCCTGAGAACCTGCAGACAGGAGCCTGTCTGAGCCAGGAGCCACACTGGGATTTGTGCAGCGTGTGCTTTTCATTACGTGATGCTCACAGACTTTCAGGCATCAAAGTCCTCCTGGAGCAGAACAGATACTTCTGTCTATTGAATGGCCTCTGAATAATAGCTGGCCTTTTAAGATTGATTTGTCCTTAGCAGGTAATTTAACACTTTACCCTGGGCTGCTGCTTCTCAGCAGGATGTGTGGCTGAGAATCTGATCCTGAATGTATTGGCTTTTCCCTGCTGAGAACTATTTTTTCCTGAGCAACAGGATCCCACCTTGCCTTTTGCAGTTATTATCTGGCTCAGCCATGGCTTCTACTGTTACCTTGTGGGAGCTGGATTTCTGTGCTCTTTTCCTATTCACTGCAAAATAAATCTGCATCTTTTTCCCCAAACTCAGCATTAGAGGGTTGTTTATCTCTGGCCAGGCTGGCTGGGATGCTCTATGTAGCCTCCAGCCTGAGAATCTGCTTATAATAACTGACACGTTATTTAAACGAAGTATTATGAACAAAGAACACCTTAATTTAGGTTAGGTCTTTGTGCAGGTTGTCTGGCAGGAGTCTAGTTCTGGAGCAGCCAGTTTAAAATGCAAAATGTGTGAACTCTCAGTGCTTGTGGTGAAGAATTTCCCCATCCTGTGACTGGACAGTGGCACTGGGCCAGAGCCTCTGGAAGTGTGGCCTGGCCAGTGGTGCTTGGGACCTCTCAGTTTTCATCTAAACAGGGGAAGGGAAAACAAGAGAAGCTGAGGCACTTAAAAAGCAAGTTTTGCCCAAATTTGTCTCTCTCTGGTGCCACCAGCAGGAGACTTTCTAAGTGTAAAGGAAAGAAAAGTTGCCTAAGAGGGACCTTTGGAAACATGTAACTGTCTGGTTGCTCTGCTCTGACCTCAGAGCCCTTTTTAGCACTTCCAGTCAGCCTTCCAAGTGAGCAACACACAGAAACCATTTTTACCATCCAAATGCTAAGGGTGTGGATTGATTTGAGAAATAACTGGAATCCTGAAGTCTGGCTTGGTAGGATGACCTTTGAACTTGCTATAACTCTTGATTGTGGTGCAGCCTGTAGGTCCCAAACCTGCCCAGCACCCCTTTCTCTGAGGGTTTGTGAAGGAGAGGAAAAACATAACAAACTGTCTTGGAACAAAGGAATCCAGGAGAGGCAAATGCTATTTCTGTCCTCGTTACTAACAAGCTTTGTCAGTGTCTCTTGGACTGAACGTGAGTCACAGATCTTGGCGTGCTCCCATCCGACTGGGAGCAATGACTTCAGCCCTGGAGGAGCCAGGCTGTGGGGCTGAGCTGGGCTCGAGGGGAGGGCCAGGCCTGGGCAGGAGCTGGAGCAGAAATTTGTGCCAGTTGGAATCTTCTCCTGAGTGACCATCGCCTCAGCAGAGCCGCCCGTGAAGACGTGCAGCTGTTCCGGAGCGCTGCTGATTAATCTCCTTAATTGTTACTGTCCCTCTGCAGAATGCCTTCTCAGCGCTCCTGAAACCCATCTCGGAGCAAATCCAGGTGGTGCAGAACTTCAGGGAGAAGAACCGTGGCAGCAAAATGTTCAATCACTTATCTGCAGTCAGCGAGAGCATCCCAGCCCTGGGCTGGGTGGCCATGGTAAGGACTCCAGTGGGAAGGGGTTGGGCTGGTGGGAAAAGTCTGGCTCACTGCTCAGCTGCTCCAATGTGTTCTTTCTGCTCTAGGCTCCAAAGCCTGGTCCTTATGTGAAGGAAATGACTGATGCTGCCATGTTTTACACCAATAGAATCCTCAAGGAGTACAAGGATGTGTAAGTTCCCCTTCTCCTTCAAAGATCTTGAACTTAGTTTAGTGGGTGTGAAAGGGCTGCTCCGGTACCAGTCTTTAATTCCTTCTTCTTTGATCTCCTTGTGTCCTCAGAGATAAAAAGCAAGTGGACTGGGTGAAAGCTTATCTGAGTATCTGGACAGAGCTGCAGGCCTACATCAAAGAGTACCACACCACGGGGCTGACCTGGAGCAAAACGGTGAGCGCTGGCTCCATTGGCAGGAGCCGATCAGTGCGTGATTATGGCAGCAGAAACAGAGCTTGTGCAAGTGCCTTTCCTCTCCTCTGCTCTTACAGGGTCCTGTGGCCTCAGAAGGGGCTAAAGCAGCCCCCGCTGCCCCCGCTGGGGTTGCACCCCCTCCTCCAGGCCCTCCCCCTCCCCCTGCCCCCATGAGCTCCAGCACGGACGACTCTGCCTCGCGCTCCGCGCTCTTCGCCCAGATCAACCGGGGAGAAGGGATCACCTCGGGTAAGTGGGAGTGGCAGAGGGAGGGGAGGAGGGACAGCAGCCACCAGCAAGGGGACTGGTGGGCTGCAGGGCCTGGTTTTGCTGCTGTCCCCCAGTAAAGCTCCTTAGAAAGTGCATGACAAAAACCCGTCTGGTCCCAGTAAGGGGCTGGGAGCCAGAGGCAATGCTGTGAGGTAGGTGCTGTGTTCTCATCAATATTGCATCAGTGTTTCCTGCTCCCTTCACTTGTCACAAGCTTGGGCTCAGCTTAGGCCCAGTCCCTGTAATTTATTTGCATTTTGGCAAATGTTATCATGATTGGTGTAACCACTGATGTTTCCTTTTTGTGGCACTGTATTCTCAGGGGAGAGCTGGGTCTCAGGTCTGACTTCTCTTGCAGGCTTGAGGCACGTTTCAGATGACATGAAAACCCACAAGAATCCAGCCCTGAAGAACCAAGGGGGCCCTGTGAGAAGTGGCCCCAAACCTTTCACTGCTCCCAAACCAGCCTGTAATGCTAATCCTTCCCAAACCTCTCCAAAGGCACCTCCGCTGCTGGAGTTGGAGGGCAAGAAGTGGAGAGTGGTGAGTGCCTGCTGGGGGCATGAGTGGGTTGGAGGGATGGGAGCTTTGGAGCAGGGAAGGACGGTGTCCTAGAGACCTTTCTTGTAAGAGGCACCAGCCTGAAGGCACCTGCAGTTTGCTTTTCAAGGAGCTGCAGTGCCCTGCTGCTCTCGTGGGTGAGTTGCTCTGCATTCAGAAAATGAAGGGTGTTTTCCCTGCCTTTTCAGGAAAACCAGGAGAATGCCACTAACCTGGTAATTAGTGACACAGAGTTGAAGCAGGTAGCATATGTTTTCAAGTGCACAAACAGTACACTCCAAATCAAAGGCAAGATCAACTCCATCACCCTCGGTGAGTGGGAGAACCCCAAAAACTGCTTCTGTGTGCTGTGTGTCTGCAGAACCTGAGTCTCCAAAACCTTCCTGTGACTAATCTGCTTTTTTTTTTTTTTTTTTTTTGCAGATAACTGCAAGAAGCTGGGTCTGGTGTTTGATGACGTGGTGGGAATTGTAGAGATCATCAACAGCAGGGATGTTAAAGTTCAGGTGAGCGTCTGTCACCTGCTCTCTGCCAGGAGTGTGACTGCTGCATCTGCAGCATCTGGTTCTTGGAGTAGTTTTATTTCCAGAACAGGAATGTGCATCCCTGGAGAACATTCATGAAACACCATCTGTCCTACTGCTCTGCAGCTCACCCAGCCCTCAGGAAAGGGCTAATATTTGCCTCACTGAAAGGGTACAATTTGCCTACTGCTTTTGGGGCTGTGGAGAAAAGCTGAGGCTCTGTGAGGTGGGCAGCAGGAGGCCAGCAGGAGAATATACTCCAGTTCCAGTTTTGGTACCTGGTTTGGGATGGGCAGTTTGCTCCACTGAAATTTTGTTGAGGAGATCAAAAGAAGAAATTATTAACTTCGGGTTTTTGCTGAAGGTGGGAATATTTGAATCCCGTGCGTCTGCAGTGGGAGGGGGTTGGAGACAAACACAAAATTAAAATGCTGTGGTTGCCCAGTCCAAGCTAATGGTGCTCTGGCCCTGCCAGGTCATGGGAAAAGTGCCAACGATTTCCATCAACAAGACAGACGGTTGCCATGTGTACCTGAGCCAGAGCTCCCTGGACTGCGAGATCGTCAGTGCCAAGTCATCGGAGATGAACGTCCTCATTCCCACAGAGGGGGGGGACTTTGTAAGTGCCTGCTGGGAAGTCCTTGTGGAGCTCTGCTTGGGGGATGTGTTTTGAGCCCTGCAGGGAATGTCCAGCTACAGCGAGGTGTGGAGGGACAGCTTCTGCAGTCTGGGGGTTGTGAATGATTCTGGCTGTTTTGTGGGAGCTGCTCCTTCCTCGGCATCTCTTGGGGGCAGAACAGGCAGTGGTGGTGGCTCAGGAGGGGTGGCACAGTATATATCTATGAAAAGGAATGCCTGAAGCAGTGGGAGTAGTTACTAGTCTTAGCCATAAACTGAGTTTTGATCTGTTTTCACCCTCCAGACTGAATTCCCTGTCCCAGAACAGTTCAAGACAGTGTGGAACGGTCAGAAGTTGGTCACCACTGTGACGGAAATCGCCGGCTAAGCAGAAAAGCACCAAGGCTCATGCCCTCCCCTGGCCCTGCTGTGGGACAAATCTGCTTTCAGATGATTCTCTTAGATTTCTTGTACCTTTCTGCTCTCAAACTGCTTCTCTTCTACCCGAGAGACACAGCTGCCTGCCGTCACTGAAATTCCTCTGCCTGGGGTTTGGGGTAGGTGGCGGGTGAGTTATTGTCCACATCTATTAGCAGGAAGGTGTATTTTCTCTCCCCTCTTAACTGCACCAATTGATCAGAGTGAACTTCACAGCCAGTCCTGGCAGTTGGCTTTCAGAGTGTTGTTCGGGTTGTTTTTTTTTTTTGTATTTTGCCTTTAAGCAAACTGTTCATGTGAGAGGAATGTTGTCCCCTTTTTAACGAGTAACGGTGTCTGTCGGAGTCCACAGTACCCAGCTGCTATGGCAGATGTCTTGAGAAGGTCCTGGAAGCTGCCAATTCCAGCTCTGTGCACTGGTTGGTGGCGTTACAGGACGTGGGAATGGTTTTGTTGGACCAAAGGGCCGTAGCATTCCACCCTGACCTCTCTTCCATCATTCCTACTAGCTCAGTGTATTTCTGATTGTGCCATGACAGGAGGCTTTAATTAACCCAGTGCCACAGGAAGGCTGCAGTGGTGGAACCCTGGTTACCTGGCAGCCTGGCTGGTAGCTTGGAGCTGAGCACCTCTTACTCCATGAGCCCTCCACCTTCACAAGGGAACCTTTGCCCCAGGGCTTCCTCTTTTTGGAGCAGCTGAACTCAGGTTCAGTCTTCCAGGACGGTTCTTCTGAACCTGTCCCCTTCCAGCTTGGAAGGGACCTCCTCCATTCCAGGTCAGTTGTAAATACCCGAGTGGGATCAAGTCGGTTCATCGCTCTCTTCCTCATCTGCAGTCGGTCCCCATGAAGTGAATCCTTCCCCTTTTCCCCCTGTTGCTTGGCTCTTTATTTTGGTGGGAGGTCGTAGCCTCTGTTCCAGGGCCCTGGGGCAGAGTGATGGATCACACAGTACTGTACTGGCCCATAAAGGGAGCTGCACGTGCTTTGACCTTCATATTTTTTTTTCCAACGCCTCGGGTGGCATAAGCATATCTTAAATGCATTCCCTCTGTAAAAGTGTCAATGTTCTTTTTCTCTAGTACAAAACTTACAAAAGAAAAAAAAATATGCAAATTTTTTTTTTTTTTTTTTAATTTTGAAACTGTCCTGTGACTTGTACTCGTCTTCTCCTGAGGCTTGTGGAAAAACCTTTCTTATGTACTTAAGATTATACAGAAGATAGAATAAAGTTAATGCCAACTTGCTCATT
The DNA here is from genome assembly GCA_038380795.1 of Pyrocephalus nanus. NCBI lineage: Eukaryota > Metazoa > Chordata > Aves > Passeriformes > Tyrannidae > Pyrocephalus > Pyrocephalus nanus. The sequence continues at coordinate 4,358,682 of CM076285.1, read as the reverse complement.
ACTGTGGCTCTTGTCTCTTTTTGGGGGCACACAGGAGCTCAGGTAGGACAAGAGGCACCTCTGCCTTGCTTTCCTCAATTCCTTTGAATAGTTTTCCACAGGGAAGCACAGACCTTCCTCAACTCCCCTCGAATCAGCCTCAGTAGTTATCAAATCTCACCTTTTTTAGTTGGTTAGATGTGAAGTTCTTTATTGATTCTAGTTGTACAAAAGTGCATAAAACAAGCCATTAGTTGAAAACTGTCCAAGCTGTTACTACCTGCTGAGTTCCAAACCCTCCTTTTTCCCCAGAAAGGCCTAAATTTGACCCTTTTCCCCCTCCTGAAGGACAGGCTGTAATATAATTCCCCTGCATACAGCCAGGTAAGTCTTGTTGATCCCTGCACTAGTGATTTGGGTTAATACTGCCATTGTGTCCTGAGAGGAACAGGTGATGAGGAACAAACCTCTGGCACAGCTGATCCTTCTGCATCACCCAGGGACCAGAGTGACCACAGCTCTGGGAGCTGAAGCAGATCTGCCAGGCTCTGTGCAGGATGGAGTGTGTCAGACACCCATGTGGGACTGGAATTACTCCCAGACAAATCCTGGTCTCCTGCTGCAGTGGAAGTGCTGAGCTAAACCCCCTCCTCTCCCCCCTCCCTCCCCAGATCCCCGCAGGCTCGGACACACAAAGTGCTGTTGCACAGGAGCGTTAACTACAGCAGTAAACCCTTCCCAGTGCTCTCACAGGAGCTTCACTGGAGGAAGGGGAGGAGAGTGGTGTCAAACCACTCTTCTGAGAAGTGCAGGTGGTCCCCTTTCACCCCCAGGAACACCAGCTTCCCTGCTTTGTCCATCTCCTGCAGCCCCAGGCGATCCTGTGGAGAGAAGCACGGGGTTCCACCTCTGCTCTTCAGACCTTCTCCTCATGGAGGGGAACAGGGAATTTTGTGTGGATCTCACAGGAGCAGAGTTCATTTAACACTGAAGGGGATTGCCACACCACTGGCATTCCCACTGCCAGAAGTGGCCGGAGAGAAGTGCCTTCCCAAAGAAGCAGCTACTGGCAAGGGGAGGCAATGCCCCAGGAATGGCAGAGCTGTGGGTTTAGAGCTCCTGAAGGCCCCAGGGACACTGAAGAGTGGAAAGAGCAGAAGTCTCCCAGCACCTACCTCCTTGTACAGCGAGGTCTCCTGCAGCGGGACGGTCTCCTTGGCTTGGCCACTTTTGTAAAACCCAAACCACTGCAGGATAAAAAGAAGGGAACAGCTGCTGAAGGGCTCCCAGGGGCCAAGCAGGACTTCAGCAGCTTCTGCTGGAGACCATGTGGTGTCAAGGCCTGTGTATGTGCCCAGCCTGCTCCTCTCCAGCCTCCAGTTCTGCCACCCAAGTACAAAAGAGAAACCCCAAAACACCACCCAGAAGAAGCAGCTCCTGCCCTGCCTCCCTCACCTCAGAGACTGGAGGGTCCACCATGGTATCGTTGAGGAATTTCACCATCACAAACTTCTTCAGAGCCATCAGGTTCTTCTTGTAGGTCTCGTTGATGCCCTGGATGGAAGCAACAGAACGGATCCAAGCCACTGGAAAGCCCAGTGAGAGGTCAGGGAAACTGCTCCAACCTGCTCTCCACCTGCACAGGCAGCCCTGGACTGCACCAGCCTCCAGGGTGGGAATGTGCCAACAATCCCATGACAATTCGGGTTCATCTCCAGGCTGCAGGGAGGGGATGGGCCTTTCCTGCCTTCCCAGGAGAAGGGAGAGGCTTCCCCCACTTGAAGGTGTGGTCTGAGCACGTGGCATGTCCACACCAACCCCTCCAGAGGAGCTCAGTGACACAGGAGCCAGTCTACCAGCAAAAATACTTGGGGGGTTCAGGGCAAAAAGGGCGTCCCTTGGAACTCCAGCAAAGCTGCTGCCAAGGAGAACCAATGTGAATGAAGTCACTGCTAGAACTTCTGCTTCCCTGCTCACATCCTCCTCCTCCTCCTTACCCTCTCCTGGTTGATATCAGCCAAAAAGATGCTGTTTTTCCTGTAGTCCTCCTCCTTCAGGGGGTCGTGCCAGTACTCTGCTTGTACCAAGCTGGAGAGGGGAGAAACCAAGGATCAGACTGGAAAACCCAGAGCTGCCCCCATGGCTCTGGCTGCTGATGGGTGTACTCACTGCTCCTGAACAGCCTTTGTGTAGGCTCCCAGATCCAGGGTCTTCCTGATCCAGTCACAGACGTGGGAGCTCTCGCCAGGACAGCGCGGAAAACCGTACACGCCTGGGGGTTGGAGAGGTAGGACAGCTCAGGGAGCCAAAATTAAATCCCTTAATCCTTCTGATGGGGTAAAGAACCACCTCTTACACAGCAAGAGCCAAGAATTATCCAGGGAATCAGGCAGCCTTTAATCCTGCAATCCCATTAGGCAGCCATGCCGCCCCAGGAGCTGTGGCAAAGATAATGGGGTGGGGAGTGCTGAACCCTGCCCAGCTCACCTGGGCTGTTCCCAGCATGGCTCCTACAACTCTCCCCACTAAATTACAAAGAAATACACTGGAACTTCTCAGGGGAGAGTATCTGAAACCCATTTCCAGCCACTCTTAACTGTACACCTCTTAAATTCCAATTCATACCTCCCTTTTCTTGGGGCTTTGGCCTTCCAGACTGGCTGGTTGTAAAATACCCAGGTGGTTTAGTTTCGCAAAGGCAAAATTTCTCCTGAAATAACTAATCCCTAGTGCCCCAAGGCATGAGAGAAATCTACTTAGACAATGAGTCATCTACTTACAAAGGTCCCTTTTCACTGCTAGTTAAGCAAGTCCAGAAGATAATGCAGTTGGCTGACACTAATGACAGGGGGCCAAAGCAGATCAACAGCTCCAAGAGCAAAGGGACAGTTCAATTCATAAAGAAAACCATCAGAGTTGAGGGAGAGGCCAAAAAAGGAGCCCCCCCACCCCTTCAGGGTGACCAGGAGGTGTGAGAGCTGGGGAGGACACTACCTTGGTGCTGTCCCCCGACGGAGATGAGGTTGAGCATGGGAGGAGAAGGGCACCTCTGGGCCACGGCCCTCCTGTGGGGGAGGAGGAAGAGCTGAGCTGGCATGCCCAGGCCATGAGACCTGCCTCACATGCAGGGCTCACATGCCAAGGCCACAGGTGCCGGTCCTGTGTGGGCTTGGGCACTGGTGTGACGCTTGCAGAGAATTTTAACCCTTCCTGGGAGAGAAGGGTCAGAGGCAAACACGCTGCGGGCACTCCTCCCTCTGTGAGGGAGTCTGGCAGTTGATGTCTGCTTAGCATTTCTAAAGGGTTTTAAATCAGAGCCTGAACCCCAAGAGAAGTCACTGGAGGGGGAGCAGGAGTGTGAACTCACAGGAATTGGCCTCCCTGGGAGAAGCCCATGGCGTTGTAGCCTCCCTTCAGGCGCGGGTCGGCGGCGAGTTGGCTGCAAACCTCCCTCACCTGATCGTTCACGTTCATGAAGAAGCTGTTCTCCACGTCCTGGGGGATTAGCCAGGTTAAAAACATGTCATTTGGGCACCTTCACAATTGCCTGGTGTTATCTGAAACTCTGCAGGCAGATCACTAACAGTTGTGGTTTTGAAAGAGGAGCTGAGCTTCCACAGTGAGGGAAGCGAAACCCCCGTTTTGAGACTTCACCACGTCTTTGTTTCCTCCTCTGGCAAAACTGCCTCATGTGGGACAGTGACACTTCCCCAGGCTTCTTCACAATTTGAGTCCCTTCAACTTTTATATATATAAAAATAGAATTAAAATTATAGGTATAGAAAACAAAATAACAAACAGTTGTAAATCAATGAGGGTGGCCAGGGATAAAGCTCTGCTTTAGCACAGCATCTATCACATGTATTACCTGGAGTGGTTAGGGTGTGCTAATCACTGGATTTGCATATTAATCCAATTTAGATTAGGGATTTGGGTTTCCCCAGTTCTTTTCTGCAGGTATTAGCTGGACTTTATTGGACTTTACTAACGTGTCAAAGCTGTTTAGTCCACTGAGAAGAAAACAATTAGCAGGGAAAGCACAACATGAATCACTGTGGAATCCTGAGGCTGCAGCAACTTCAGACCCACCCACCGGCCACCCCTGCTCACAGAAACCCCACTGACACCCCAGTTACCTCTACTAGGTTGCTTCCAATCTTGAGAGACAGAACGTAAATCCCGGGTATCTTTTTCTCCACCAGCTTCTGAACGTAGCCCATGCTCAGCGGGTTGCAGCAGCTGTCTCCTGGGAGAGGGAATACCGGGATGCACCGTCACGTCACGCCACGGCCCGGGGCCCTCAGCCCCACAAATACACCCGCGCTGCGAAGGGGCTGGGAGCTGCCAGCCACTCGCGGGGCCGGTGGAGGAGCGTCAGCACCTCCCGGCCCCCGCGGACACCGGCGGAGGGGGACACCGGAGAGGAGCCGGCGAGCGCCCCTCGGGCCCGCTCGGCCCCCAGCCGCCCCCGCCGCCCCGCGGAGAGTCCGGGCTCACCCATGCCGTGCCAGATGACCAGGGGCGCGGCGGCGGCCGCGGGTCCCGGGCACAGCCCGAACAACAGCGACAGCACCGGCACCGCCGCCCTGAGCGCCGCCATCTTGGCCGACCACATGACTCGCTCGCGGCACCGGGCGGGGCGGGACCATTCGGGGGCGGGGTCAGAACGGGGGGCGTGGCTCTGGGGGGAATTGCTCCCACGGGGGTCGTGGGTTCGAGTCCCAGCGCTGCTCCTTCCCCCCCGAAATCCCAAATCCTGCCACAGCACGAGGCTGCTCCAGTGTTCGCTGGCATTTTTGGTTTGCTTCCCAACAGGGCTGGATGTTAGCCTGAGTAGGAGCAGGCGGCAGCGTTGCAGGCAGGATGGGATGCAGGACAACATGCAGGCAGAGCAGGATGAAGCCCCTTCTGCAGTGAGGGAAGGGACTGGAATCACCCACTCCTCTCCCTCCCTGTGACAGTCTCCTCCCTGCCCCACGCAGGAAACCTTTGCCTTCTGTCCCCAGATATGCAGGGTTCCTGCTGGGAATCACAAATACCTTCGGCCCAGTCGCAGGAATTATTGCTCCCACTGCAGTTGGACTTCTAATCGGCCACATAATTTGGGGCCACAAACCAAAACCACATCCTTGGAAAAAAAATCCTAAACAAACACAAGTCTGCTCTCAGCAATGGATTTCTTTCTTTACCTCAAGCCAACCCCCTCTCCCAAAGAGCACATGGGATGTAGCACCCGGCAAAACAGAGCTCGGCACTATTTTGGGGACACAGGGATGACTCAGTAAGCAGGAAGAGCTCCACATGGGACCCATCTGGGTGTGCTTGGAGATGGGGAGAGGGTCGAGGGAGTGGAATGAGGGGGAAGCTCCGTGCCAGGCAGGAAAGCTTCCTGAATTCAGCACAGCACGTAATGTTTCCAAAAATGCCAAGGCAGGAAATGCTTCTCCAACAGGATGGATCTGGAAATTCTTCCCTGCAAGGATGGTGGGTGCTGGCACAGGTTGGACTGTGGCTGGAAGTGTCCAAGGCCAGGTTGGATGGGGCTTGGAGCAATCTGGGCTAGTGGAAGGTGTTCCTGCCCATGGCAGGGGGTGGGACTGAATGGGCTTTAAGGTCCCTTCCAACGCAAACCATTCCATGATTCCCTGATTCCCCATGTCTGGAGTTGAGCAAAGCTCTCCTGCTGTTGGCAGGAGTTACAAGCAGAGGGTGGAGATGAGTCAGTGGCTTCACTAGTGGGTGGTCACTACAAGGAGGTGAAGGGAAGGCTGACACCACTGTGCTCTATTTTTGCCCCCCAGGATCTCCACAGTGGCTGCAGGATCCAAACAGGATCCGTGGATTGCTGGGAAGCTGGATGCCAGCCAAGCCTGCAGCTATTTCTAGCAAAACTGTTCTGAGATGAAGGAAATCGATAATGAAGCACTAATGTTAATTTTTAACCAGAGGCTTTTCACACCCTCTGCACACAGACTCCCCAACACTTTTTTTTCCCTCTTCTTAATGAGACAAGCTCATTATTCATTTCTCCTTCATTCCCTCTTAGAAGCAACTGGGGCAAAAATAATTGATGGCATTGCAAAGCCCTGAGCACGGCCCCAGGGAGACAGGGAAGGGGATGAATAGGGACAGCCTTGGGCTGGGGTCTAACTGAAGGCATTTTCAGCTCAGGATGTGGCCACTGAAGAGAAGTTTGGACTCCAAAAGGGGTGTGATTTTGGCCTGTCCCCTTCCCTGAGCAGCTGTGATCCTCCCTTGCCCCAGACTGAGCCAAAACGGTGCAAAAAGAGGATCCAGATCCCAGGCACAGCCCCAAAACCCACCAAGACTTCAGTGAAAGAGTGAAGTGAAACTGAACTGCGCTCCCAGGTCTTGTTCAGGGAATTTGGGGCCGTGAGGGTGTGAGAAGCTCTGATGAGTTATACTCGCTGCTACTTGGGAGTGGAGAAGCTCCAACATCGAGTCCAACTCCTGGCCCTGCATAGGACACCCCAAGAATTGGGCATCAATTGTTTGTTTGTTTGTTTGTTTTTCCTTTTTTCTTTCTTTCCCTTGTATTATTATTATTGTTGTTGTTGTCAGGATCAAGTCCAATTCCTGGCCCTGCACAGGACATCTCAGGAATTGTGTTCCCTTTCCTTTCGTTGTTGTTGTTATCATTATTATAATATCATTGTTATTGTTACTATCATAATTATTATGATGATAATAATATTAGTATAATAATTATAAGAATAATTGTTATAATAATTATTATTGTCACCGTTATTATAACAATAATCATTATTATATTATAATTATTGTTATTGTCGTTGTTTGTGATATTATTATTTTGTTGTTGTTACCATAATTATCATCCGTTATTATTGCACTTTGTTCCCAATCATAGGCAATAATCAATATTGGGGTTGCCATGGCAACCGCTCCCGCCGCCCTCCGCCCGCCAGGGGGCGCCGCCGCCGGCGCGCTCTCCCACAACCCCCCGCGGCGGCGACGGCCGCGCCTTTTCCCCGCCTCCATCATGGCGGTGAGTGGCGGCTCCGTGGGCCCGGCCTGGTTCCATCCATCTCCATCCGCCGCCATCCGCCCGCGCCGCGGCTCGCCCGGCCACGGCAGGAGTGCGGCGGGACGGCGGGACACCCGCGGGGGCGGGATGGGCGGGCAGCGCTCGGTGTGGCGCCCGCGGGGAGCGGCTGCCGTGACAGGCCGCGGCCCGCCCGCTGCCGGGGAAGGGGCGGCGGGGCCGCGGTGTACGCCGGCGGGAGCCCGACCCCCGGCAACCCCCGCTCACCGCACGTGTGGTTTCTCCGCAGCAAGACCAGGGTGAGAAGGAGAACCCGATGCGGGAGCTGCGGATCCGCAAACTCTGCCTGAACATCTGCGTCGGGGAGAGCGGGGACCGGCTGACCCGCGCCGCCAAAGTGCTGGAGCAGCTCACGGGCCAGACCCCCGTGTTCTCCAAAGGTGAGGGGACCGGTGGTTTGTTCCTCGTTGTTTTCCGGGCTCTTCCTGGTTGTTTCTCTTGTTCTGCTCCCTCTCCTGGGCGTGCGGAGGGTGCAGGGGTAGCGCGGCTCCCAGGAAGGGGCTCCGGTGTGGGAAGGGCCGCTCTGATGTGGGTCCTGCTGGAGAACGGAGGGTCTCAAACAATCAGGGGCTGGCGGGGGGTTGTGTCAGGTCAGTTCTGCCTCCGGACTCTGCTGCTGCTCTGCCAACATCCCCAAAGAGAGACTGCCTTGGCTCTTTTTAATTCCCTTTAATTTCTTTGGTGGCACGGAGCTCTGAATCCCCACGGTGGGAATTCTCTGGCCGTTCCCTGAGTGCTGTTGTTGCTGTTCACAGCCCGGTACACGGTGAGGTCCTTTGGGATCAGGAGGAACGAGAAGATCGCCGTTCACTGCACGGTGCGCGGGGCCAAGGCAGAGGAAATCCTGGAGAAGGGGCTGAAGGTGAGAATTTGGGATGGATTCTTTGCCTTGTGGAAGAGCAAAACCTCCCAGTTCCGAGTGAAGAGGGGTGTGCTCCGAAATGTTGCACCTGATCTGGATGCAAGTCAGTCTTGGATACAGTCTGTTATGTTCACAGTTTCTTTGGGTGCTGATTTATCCTTATTTGTGAGCTCATTTTGGAGGGGATTTGTCTTTGCTGCTGGGATTTATGAGCAGCCTGGGGGAGGAAATTCTCAGGGATGAAGATTTAGCAGCATGTGAGCGGGTTGGGGGGTCTGGTAGCAGCTGGCAGAACATGTTACTTGTTACTCCCAGTTAGTAACTAAACAGTGACCAACAACCAACGTTTCAGGTGCGAGAATACGAGCTGAGGAAAAACAACTTCTCAGACACCGGGAACTTTGGCTTTGGAATCCAGGAACACATCGATCTGGGCATTAAATACGATCCCAGTATCGGTATCTACGGCCTGGACTTCTACGTGGTGAGTGTTCCCTGCAGCTCTGGAAGAATATAAAATCCCTGATTTTATGGGAAGCCTCACAAAGGCCTCTTCAGAAGCAAATAGTGTTGGGCTGGGTTTGGGGAGGGAAAGAGCAGCAGCGCAGCGAGGCACCACTGCTGTGGAAATTCCAGGCTCCCCTCCTAGAAAGAGGTTTAATTGAAGAAAATCAGTAAGTGACAGGGTTGAAGCAGTGCTGTTGGCCTCCTCCTGCAGGTGCTGGGCAGGCCTGGCTTCAGCATCGCTGACAAGAAACGCAGGACTGGCAACATCGGGGCCAAGCACAGAATTGGGAAGGAGGAAGCCATGCGCTGGTTTCAGCAGAAGGTAAAGGCCCTCTTTATTCTTCTATCCCAAGGATTTCCAAGCAAGGATCAGCAAAATGTTTTATGGAAGGGCTGCAGCAAGTTGCTGGGTAGGGGAAGATCTTGATCAGTGCTTAAATCAGATTTTTACTGTCCCAGAGCAGCGGAGGCTGCATTTGAGCACGAGGTGCTGATTGTGCTTTTTTATTTGTGTGTGAGCTGAAGTGAAAGAGCAGCTCTTGCAGGAGAGCTGGGAGGAGGTATCAGCTCTCGTGGAAAAGGCTGCCATGGTTTTTGGAGGTGTCACATATGCATGGATCACGACTGATGGGGCAGGGTTGGGAATGGTTGATCTGACACTGCTCCCAGCTCAGCTGCCAGGCTTGGAGGATGGAGCGATCCAAATAAAAAACAAGTCCTTGGGGCCATATAATGAATAATTGGATCATGAATGGGAGCTGATGAAAGGTTGGAAGTCTCAGGGGTGGGGACTGCTGATAGTTTTCCAGAGGTGGAAAGGATGGATGGATGGTCTTGTCTGGAGGCTTTTTACTCTGGCTGGACCTGCATGGGTCATACCCTGCACAGGGAGGGCTCCATCCTGCTCCTGCTGAATCCCTTTTCCCTCCTCCTGCCTGGTTTTGCTTCCTGTGATCTCTCACTTGGTTCTTTCTTTTTCTTTCCTCACAGTATGATGGCATCATCCTTCCTGGTAAATGAGCAGTTCCTGTTACCAAAAAAAAAAGTAAATAAAATTTTGTAACCCCTTCCTTGTGTCATGAATTTTACCTGGGAATCTGGGGACACTCACACTCAAAAAGCAGGAGAACAACCTGGGCTGATAAAGAGCTGCTCTTGAGGAGCAGGGGTTGGATTTACATGGTGCAGCTTCCACTGTCCCAACTGCAGGGGTGACTCAGAAAATGCAGGGATTCAGGAACGACATCCCAGGCACTTGAGACATCCCTGGAATTGTATTCCACGGGGCACTGAGAGCTCGTCTGTCACGGTGTCATATCCTGGAGTGGGTGTCACTCCTGAACATGGGACACAAACGCTGCTCTGCCCTGTGTTGGGATGTGAAGTTGTTTTTTTCAGCTGGATTTGGAATTGAAAACGGGGGTTAAATGTTGAAATTTAAGGGGGAAAAAATATTTTTTTCCAGTTTTCCTTTCCAGATCCCTCAGACCTGTGTCTTCAGAAAGTTATGTCAGGATTATTTTCTTTAACCAAAGTCCTTCGCCTGCTGGTGCCTCTGGCCCTGGGTTCAATCAGGGTGTGAGTCACAGCAAACTCCAAGCCAACCTGTAGAACTACTTGGACACTGCAGCTCTAGGCACTACTTCGCTGCAGCCCCATTTCAGAAAGCACCGAAGTCTTTCCCCATGACATTATTTCCATTATTCAGCAGTTCCTGTGCCCCACACAAATCTCTGCAGATCTTGCCTGGTGAGCCCTGGCTCCCCATGACTCACCAAAGGCTGGGGCTGCTCTTACCTTGCTCTCAGACTGGTTAGTCCAGGGTGGAAGCACCAGCTTTGGGCAGGTTGAGGCACAGAGACCCTCAACTTTCCCCACTCATATCAGTTCTGCATTTACAGCAGACTTCTGAACCGCATGAGAAGTGGCACTTGGGAAAGACAAGGAGCTTCTGGAGAGGGTCTAGTGGAGGCCACAAAGATGATTTAAGGACTGGAGCATCTCTGTGATGAGAGACTGGGAGCTGGGCCTGGTCAGTCTGGAGAAGGGAAGGCTGAGAGGGAATCCATCAATCCATACAAATATCTCCAAGGGCTGTCAGAGGATGGTGCCAGACTCTTTTCAAGTGGCAAGACACGGAGCAATGGACATAAACTAAAACACAAGTTCCACCTCAACGGGAGGCAGAACTTCTAGAACAGCTGCTCAGGGAGGGCGTGGAGTCTCCCTCTCTGGAGACATTACAAACCCACCTGGACGAGTTCCTGTGTCACTGGATGACCTCTAGGGGTCCCTTCCAACCCCAATCCCTCTTTAATTCCGTGGAAGCCCATCCTGATCCCAGAGGGCCCCCTCAACTCCCTCAGGGGTGGCCATGGCGGCCGCGCCCCCCTCAGCCCCGCCCTGCCCTCACTCAAGATGGCGCCGCCCGGCTCCGCCGCCAGGTCCCAACATGGCGGCTCCGAACTCTGCCCTCACCCTGAATGGCCGAGGCCTCGCCGCGCCCCTTCCCCTTCCTGCCCGCAGCCAAGATGGCGGCGGCGGCGGCGGGGCCGCTCCGTGTGCGCGGCGGGCGCTGAAGCCGTTTCCGCCGCCCGGCCCGGCCAGCACCAAACATGGCGGAGTCGGTGCTGGAAGTCGTGGGCCGGCTGCAGGCGCGGCTGGCGGGCAGCGCCGAGCCCAAGAAGGTGACGGCGGCTCCTCCGGCCCGCCGTGGGTGCGGGGAGGTGGGGGGGTCCGGCGGCGGGGACGGGGCGCGGGAGGGCGCGGGGCGCGGTGTGGGGCCTGCCCGCCGCCGTCGCCGCGGGTCCCCCCTCCGTGGAGTGCCGTGCCCGGCCGCGGTCCGCGGGGCGAGGCGGGCGAGCGGTGCGGGGGTTGTCCGCGACGGGATCCCCTGCTCTGTCAGCAGCCCCCGCGGGCTGCGGTCCCTTTCGGGGTTCCCCTATGACACCGGCGGGCAGGGGTCCCGTGTGGGGTTCCCTCGTGACACGGGTGGGGTGCGGGCAGGGGTCCCTTTTTGGGGTCCCCCTGTGGCACTGGTGGGCAGGGATCCCTTTTGGGGTCCCCCTGTAGCAGCGGCGGGCAGGGGTCCCTCATGAAAGAATCCCCCCGCCACAGTACCGGGCAAGGGGCCCTTTTGGGGTCTCCTTTGGAGTCTCCTTTGGGGTCCCGCGGTGGCAGCGGCGGGCGGGGGTCCCGCGTGGGGGTTCCCCGTGGTAGTGACGGGCAGGGGGCCCTTCTGGGGTCCGTGCTGGCAGGGTTGGGGTGCGGCTGGGCAGGGGTCCCGCGTGGGACCCCCCCGTGGCAGTGACACCCCCCCCCCTTTTGGGGTGCCCGCTGGCAGCGTTGGGGCGCGGTTGGGCATCGGGAGAACTCGCCGGAAGAGTCTTTCCCTGGTGACGTGTTCCCCGTGGAGGAGCCGCCGTGCCCGAGCGGGGGCTGGAGGGGACGGGGCGGCGAAAGGGGGGGCACAACCGCGGGGCTGGAGGTGGGGGGGACAGGACCCCCTGGCACCCCCTCGGTCGGGGCGAGGGGCTGGCTCCCTTTCGGGGGACTTGCTTGGCTCTTCTTGCCCTCTGCCAAAATGTGCTGCCCGCACAGCCACCCCCCTGCCGGCACACACCGGCCTCCCGGGCTGCTTTTCCAAGGGAAATTTTGGAGTTAGGACATCTCGGGCGTGCTGTTATCCCGCTGTGATGCCAGTGTCCAGCATGTCCCGTTTTAAAGGGGGAGCATCTGTGGTGGCTGCTCGCAGGTGTTTGGTTCGTGTTTTGTGTAGTTGGGGCGAAAGAGGAGGCAGGGAGGGCTGTGCAGGTGCTATGTGCTCGGCTGGCTTTGTTTGACTGAGGCAAACACCTGCAGAACCTCTCTTTCCAAGATCTCTCTCCCGCTGCCCAGGAAGAAGAGTGGATGGTCAAGTGCTGACCCTTTGAAATGGGAGCTCCTGCACCAGCTCCAGCCTCGCTGGGGGGTGATGTGATAGGATCTGGTTACTCCTCTCAGCCTGTCAGCCAGGACCAGGGCAGGGTTTAATTGGTGGAGCCCCAAATGGAGCTGAGGGACTGCCAGGGAGCCGATTCCAGGGGGTGTGGGCTCCGTGGTGCCGAGAACACGGGCGAGACTTCAAATACTGCACAGACAATTAGAGCTCCTGTTCCCTGACCCTTGTGCCAGCCTGGGGCAACAAGTGCTTGTGTGTGTTTGTGGGACACTGCAGGACTTGGGGCAGTGTTTGCACAGCCTGGCTCTTTCTCCAGTGACCTCGTGGAGTAAAGTGGTTTCTTGCTCTGTTGATCCTGTGCAGTTTTGCAAAGTAGGGCAGAGCAAGGTGGTGACACCAAAAACCTTTTCCCTTCCCCAGCAGAAAGGCCCTTTCATCTGGACTCTTGATTTCTGATACCTTTCCAGCTATATCCTTGAAAGCATCAGTGTTTCAAAGCCTGAATTTAGTGGCCATAGCATTTCCTTGATGGATTTTCTGAGGATCTTCCTCTGCCAAAAAGTTTGCCCTGTCAGCAGGACCAATCCACGGCATCCCTGGGTGCTGCCCACACCTTACACCGTTTCCAGTCTTCACTTTTCTTGCCTTGCCCTTTGAAAATGCCATATCAGGAATGTGAAAGAACAATATTTGCCCAGAAAAGTGTTCAGCTCGTTGCCTTGCTGAAAGGTTTTAAGTATTATTATTGGTTTTAGGTGAAAAATTGGCACAGAGTGTCGGGAGGGAAATCTTTCATGGTGCTGTAATGGTTTGGAAAGAGTCTTTTTTTCCCAGCAGAGAAGGTACAAACTCTGCTGCAGGACTGAGGGAAGAAAGAGGAGAAGGAAAACATGAATAAGAGCATCTTCACAGAGAGGAGGCAGCCAGGCTGTGCTGGAGTAATTTGATATTAATCTGTGTTTTTAGTGTCGTAACGGTCTGGGTGAGTTTTAGAATAAGAAAACAATCCACCCATGTTCAACAAAACCTGATTGGAGCTGGAACCAAGGGAAGTTTTCATGGGCTGTGTCCTGTGGCTGATTGACTGGAACTCTGGTCTGCACTGGGGTGTTTTGGAAGAGCTTTGTGGTGTGTGGTTCATCTGGTGCCTCCCAAGATACAGGCCTGGTGGTCTCTGTCTTCTACCTGGTCGCCTCCATCAGCTCACTTCCATGGGAAATACAGATTAGCACAAGTTTTTAGGGCTCAGTGCTTTGAAATTGTCTCACTTGGTGCATCTCATGCACGAGGACTCGTGTCCCACAGAGGTTGACTGAAGTGGGTGTGGAATAACCCAGGTCCCTGTGAGACGTGTTCTGGATCCAATGTTTGGGTTCCCTGCTCTCAGACCACGTTGAGAACAGCATTCCCATTGGAACTCAGCCCTGAAGGCAACAGATAACTAAAGAGCTCTGGGAAATGCTACAGTGGGGTGTAGCTGGAAAATAATTGGGAGGCTTTACTAATACCAGAACAAGTCCTCCCTGGGCTCTTATTCTCATAGTGGGATTTTGTAAGCTCTGAAACAACCTCTCTAGGAAGTTAATCAGCTTAAAGGGATGCTGTTGTCTTAATAGTGCCCTGTTTGACTTTTTCTATCTCGTACAGAACCCATCCTTCTTCCCCTTCCAGTGGGCCTTTGTGCACAATAATCCAAACTCCTTTATTATCACTGCCAGGAGGATCTTGGCCTTCCTGGAGGGATCCTGACTCATGGACTGTGGCAGGCCTTGCCTGTCTGGGGGAAGGCAGCAGAGCTGGGCTGTGTCCCTGCTGTCTCTGGTTTGGTGGCTTCAGTTGCCAGTGCACTTGTTGAGCAGCGGTGCTGGCAAGGTGACAGAGCAGTTTCTCTTGGTATCACTGTTTCAGTCTTCTAAAACCAGAAAACCGAAACCTCGTGTCGCGGTTATTAAGCCCTAAATATAAAGGAGTTGGTTTCTGGTGAACAGGAACTGTCCTGGTTTTGCTTCAGCCGGGTGAACCCTCCTCTCGGTGTCGAGGAGGGGTTGCTCTCTCGAGGTTCAAAGAACTCATTTCCTTCAAAAAAGAGACTTGTGAAGCTCTCTGCCCCTCGCGTGGTGGACGTGGGGGTGACTGGAATAGCTTAGGCTGACAGTGCTGATTTGAGCACGAGCACAGTGTTTTAAAGAGAAGATCTGGCTCGGGGGCAGCCCTTTGTATGGCATATAGCATAGGAGTGCTGAGCAAAGCCTGGGCTGTATAGGGGCTATAATAATGGGAATGCTGATGAGGCTGGACTGTGGCTATAGCTGAGCTGTGGGAAATAATGTGAGGGGCAACAGTGCTGTCAGATGTGCTCCACCATGTGCTGTAGCTACAGAGCCAACAGGCGTGGGTGAGGCCATGTCCCCAACCACCTGGGTGGCAGAGGTACAAGCACATCCCATTCACCTTGAATCCCACAATCACTAGGGTTGGAAAAGACCTTCATCGAGTCCGACCTGTGACCAATCCCACTGCCTCTTGTCAAGCTCCTGCAGCTCCTTGCTGGGGTGCTCATTGGAGCCCTTGTCCCGTGGAGTGGCTGTAGGTGCTGACAGGGCCTCGCTTGGGGTGTGTGGAGGAAACACTTCCCTGGTGTTCGGTGAAGGGAAGAGAAACGAGTGGGATGGGAGGCATTGGCTGTGGAAGGGATCAGGTGCCTTTTTAGCACCTGAGAGGAGGGAGACTGTCAGCATCACTGGCACAGGGGAGGGTCAGCAGAGGAGACAGAGGCTCTAGAAATCTCCCTTCCCTTTTTTTTTGTGTTTGTTCCTACCCCTCTTGCCAAGGGATCCGATTCCAGCCCCACCTTCCAATGCCCCTCTTCCTCTTGCTGTGGGTCTGTCCCCGATGCTTTAAGCCAGATTTAAGTTGCAGGGCCTGTATGAGGAAAACATCAATATTTGATTGCATTCTAAGACTCAGATGTGTTCTCTTAGGCAAAGAGATAATAATTTCTTTACAGTTCTCAGCTTCTCAGGAGCTCTTTTGGAGCGAGACAGCAGCTGGCAGCCACTTGGATCTTCCTAACAAGCTCTCAGGCAGTGCAGAATTTTCCTCCTCCCTAATCCCGGCCGTGTGGTTCCGTGTGACAACTCTGAACGCTTTTCCTCTTGTCTCCCACAGCTGCTGAAAAGTCTGAAGAGGCTCTCAGAGTTGCCCATCACAGTTGACATTCTCGTGGTAAGAGCTGTGAAATCTCTCACCCTTTCACGGTGTCTGTCGAGTCACGGGATGAGTGTTTTCCACGGAAACGCTGCTCTCCCTGGCACGGGGGGTGTTTCCTTGGCCACCTGCTCCTGCCTGGTGTCATTGTGTGATTGTGATGAGGTTCTGGAAGTGCCAGGCACGGGGAAGGAGCGTGTCAGAGCAGGTGGGAAGCCATGTCTGTCATCTTCAGTTCTTCTGAAAGCTTTAACACTTGACTGGGATATGAGAGCCGGAGTGGATCCCGGTGATAAATCAGCTTGAAATTAAGAAGTGCTAATCCTTAAAATTATTGGTGGCTTCTGTCCTCAAATTTATCAGCTGCCATGGCAAATACTAGCTTGGATTATTAATACAAATAATTAGACTCAGGTAGGATTAAGTCTCTGATTTACATGCAGTAAATGGCGTAATGTCAGCAGGAAACATGGAAAACGGGATATCTTTACTGCTTAGATCAAGGAATTTTATCCCTACCCCACAGCAGCAGGTGGTGTGTTGACTTCACTGACTCCCTAGGAACTTTAGCAGGGGTGAGAATGCCTGTTTTGCTAAGATGGATTCATGTTCTTGGCTCTCCCATGAAGGAGACGGGTGTTGGGAAGACCGTGAACAGCCTTCGGAAGCACGAGCTCGTGGGGGACTTTGCCAAGGACCTCGTGGCCAGGTGGAAGAAGCTGGTGCCGGTGGCCCAAGAGGCAGAGCGGTGAGTCAACCTCATTTATGAGCTTTGGGATGTCTTTGCAGGGGACATCATAAACCTCTCTGGCCAAGGAAGCCAAGTGAAGGCTCTGGAAAAGCTCGTAACACAAATGTCTTAACTCTGCCTGTTTTTTTTTTTTTTTGCCTGGTTTTGGCACAAACTTCCTGCTTTTGCTGGCCTTGGAGCATTGGGTGCTGATGGCTGCAGTTTTATGTGGAAGTAGGGGCCCAGTTTTCAAGAATTTGATGAAGAGATTAACAGGAGATGCCAGGAGAGTGCCTTAAATAAAGGCAAGAGCTGCAATCTGCTTGCTTCCCATTTTATGGTGCTAAAGACAGGAAGTTCTAGGCCCAGGGAAAGGAAGTGGCCTGCTTTGAAAGAAGGCTTTTATGAGCCAAAACCCTGTGGAAACTGGGAGTTAGTGACAGCAGACATGCTGCAGTAACAGAGCTGTGTTGAGCCCAGCAATGAGATCGAATAGATGTGAGTGATAAAGAACTAGTTTTTCATGGGAATTTAAATGACTGAGATTCCCATATGCTTTACTGGGAACTGGGGGACATTCCCCATAGGCACCACACAGCCAGGGAGAACATGTACACATCTGTCTCTAGTTCTGATAAAAGTGCTTAATCAATTCTTGCACTAGAAATGCAGTTTTTAAATCCCTAAATGTTGCCAGACCTGAGAAAATCAGTTCTTACCACAAAACTACCAAACACAGCCTTAGCCTTCTGTAAGAGATGTTCCAGTCCACATGGTCCATAGGGATTGGCTTATTTCAGTCACAGTGGGACATTTTAATCTGTTCAGTTTTATTCTCCCCTCAGGAATAACCTGGACTCCGAAGAGCGTGACTACGAGAGGAGCAGCTCAAGCAAAAGACATCAGGAGTCCTCCCTCAGAGAGGATGAGGAGCCTGACCAGGATTACTCAGAGCCCTTCCAGCCGTCTTGCAGCCAGTCCTACAGCCCAGATCATAGGGAAAAGAAGTCCAAAAGGTATCCCAGGCCTGAGAGAGCCCACGAGACTTACGGCTATAGCAGCCACCAGGGGAAGGGATGGGGCAGATCCTCCCCGGTGCTCTCTTCAGATCAGGAGTACTCAGACTGTGGACAAGCTGTGTCACCTGAGCCGAGTGAGAGCCCTCAGGACATGGACACAGACCCTTATGCCTCTGAGGAGCAGGAAGAACCCCCGGTATTCCACCGGAAAGCCAGCAAAGGCCACAGCTTTCAGGAGAAGCTCGTGGGAGGCCGGAACTCCGGCGACTTCTGTGACAAAGGGAACGCGAGTCGAAGCAAAGAGCACAAATCTCACAAGAAGCAGCGCCTTGATGGCAGAGGGGACGAGAGGACCTCTGCCTTCAGCCCAGAAAGGTTGCACAAGACCTCCTTTAAAGAGCAGCTCCGAGAATCCCCCTCGGCGGCGGCCGGCAAGGAGAAGCAGAGGATGTCGGACGGCACCAAGAAGGAGAAGAACCGAGAAAGCAGCGCCTCCAAAAAGGAGAAGCTGCACACGCTGCCGCCCTCGGAGGAGCCTCTGGACAACCACGTGAAGAAGCAAAAGCATCGGGACTCTGAAAAGAGCAAACTGGAAAAGCCCAAGCTGAGCTTGGAGACCTCCAGCGCGGAGCGGGAGAAGCGGAAAGCTGAGGCCGACTCCTCGAACAGGGTGAAGGAAAAAGGGGGTTCCGGGAGCTTAAAATCCTCGGAGGGGAAGCGCAAAATGCCCGACGTGGACAAAAAATCAGCGGGTTTCTCCTCCAATTCCGGGGAGGGGGAAGCGGAGGACGAGTTTGAACAGCCCACGATGTCCTTCGAGTCGTATCTCAGCTACGACCAGCCCCAGAAAAAGAAAAAGAAAGTGATCAAAGCCACGGCTGGCTCAGCTGGGGAGAAGGACCGAGGGCACAGCAAACAGAACGGATCCAAAGCCAGCACCAACAGCTCGAGCTCGAGTCAGAAAAGTCCAAGCCACAAGAGAACAAGCGAGAAAAAGGCAGAGAAGAAACCTCCAGAGCCTCCTAAACCAAAGAGGGTAAGGTTTGGAAGGATGTGATGGGGAGCAAAGAAGGTGGGATCAGCTGCTCTTGGTCCTCTGCCCTCTGGGGCTTGTTAGTTTTCCCCTTGGAAAAGTGAGTGAAGACAAAGGGGGAAAAAAGAAATGCAGTGGGTAGTTTTTATGCTTATTATTTTATGTTTGGTATAAAAACGGGAAGAGCAAAAGAGAAAACCTTCAGCTAAATACTCAT
This sequence comes from Pyrocephalus nanus, assembly GCA_038380795.1. NCBI lineage: Eukaryota > Metazoa > Chordata > Aves > Passeriformes > Tyrannidae > Pyrocephalus > Pyrocephalus nanus. The sequence goes on along the minus strand of CM076285.1, from coordinate 4,340,104 downwards.
AAGGAAGAGTATTGGACAATGATGCACTTGTTAAACAGGCAGAGTATCTGTAGAGGTGAGTCAGCTTAAAATCCAGCCCAGTGCTCAGTGCATCTCCTGCTAACAAGGTTCCCATGTCTCCCCTCTCAAGTATTTACACTCTAAAATGAGTCTTTTTTAATCTGTATTGGTACTACAGTTTTGTTAATTAGATCTGTCGGTGTCCAGAAATGGGAGAACTGGTGTTACAATGCAGCTTATTCCAGAAGACAAACCTCCTTTTGTGAAAGCCTGGAAAATGAGCAGTGTTTCTGTTCATATTCACTGTCACATGAGTGCCAGGGCTTGGTGTATAAAGAGGGGCTAACATGTAAAACCTTTACTGTTTCATCCTTTTACTGAACTTTGAAGCACTTGCCTCTTTAAAAAGTGTTTTTTATAATGTTAACAGCATTTAAAATTCTGCTGTGCCATTCATTCTAAAAAGTGCCTCGTGTCAAAGTTTTAAGTTTCCCTCAGTTTGTGATAATCCTTTCTCTACCACTGCAGAGTTTTTTTGCAGGAGAAGAAGAGGCAGAACAGGTAAATGAGTGTTTGAGGTCAAGGATGTGTTTCTGCTTGTCCTGGGTAGGTTAAAGATGTGGATGGCTCTTACTGGAGGAAGCTGAGTGAATCAGATCCCAAATTTTGGCTTCTTCCTATTGACAGCCTAGACAGAGCCACCCTCTGAGACTCTTTCCTTGTGGGAACTGATCAGCACTGAGTGGCTTGTTGAAAATATACAAAAGCATGCAGTTCAGTGCTGTTTGTACACTGGTGGGATGTCACATCCTCCTGTATTCCTGTCTCACTTGCATGTCCATCCTCTCTTTCCAGATAATCTTAGATGTGGTACCAACGTTACCAGACATCCCATTGCCCCCGATCCAGGCCAACTATCGTCCTCTTCCCTCCATCGAGTCCATTACCTGCTCCCAGACAAAAAGGAAAGGTATGCAGGGCAGGAAAATATGCTTGGAACGAGCCAGTTTGTGGGAGAGAGCAGGAGGGGATGCTGGCTGGGTCCAAGTCTTTCTGTTGGGCTCTGCCCAGGGTCCAGGTTTCAGAGAAAAGCAGCAGAAAATTCCTTGCTGACCCTTCTTTGGGGTTTGGGCTTTCCCTGCCTGAGCGAGGCTGCAGGTCTCCTGGAAAAAGCTTTGCCCTTGGGGTTGCTTCTGGATTAATCCAATTTGTGTGTCTGTGGTGTTCATCTGGGTGGGCTCTTCATTTCCCTGCTCCCTTCTCACTCCAAGTCCTCCCCCTCACAGCAGTGTCCTCGCCGGTTGAGGAGAGCGAAGCAGGTTTCACAGGCCGACGGTTAAACTCAAAAATGCAGGTGTACTCGGGCTCCAAAACTGCCTACCTCCCAAAGATGATGTCCCTGTACCAGCAGTGCATCAGGGTCCTCAGCAACAACATCGACTGTGAGTACCTTTCCACACTGAAATTCTGGCAGCTTGTTTGTATAAATCCCAGCAGTGCCTGGACTGGAGTGTGGGAACAACTGACTCTTCCCACAAATATGGGACAGGCCTCCCTGAAAGCTCGGGTGCAGCAGGAATCAGCACCCAGAATGCTTTCAGGCAGTGCTGAAGCACTGAAAACTGTGGCAAACAGAGCCTGCACAGGCACTTCTTTACCTGGAGGTACCGGTGCCTCAGGTCCCTTTTCCCTTCCCCTCCTACAGTCCTGCAGTTTTTCCCACTGCATTTGAAGGAGTCAAACCCTTTCCTTGGCAAGGAAGGAGCAGGACAAATAATTCTCTGTGCATCTTGCTTCTCTCTAGCAATCTATGAAGTGGGTGGTGTCCCTTTCTCCGTGCTGGAGCCGGTGTTGGAGAGATGCACCCCGGAGCAGCTGTATCGCATCGAGGAATGTAATCATGTGAGTGCCTTGGCTGGGGAGGGATGGGACATGGAACAGTCATGTTCTGTCCTCATCTGCAGAATAGCAGAGAACAAAGCTTTTTTTATAACAAGAGCTGGCTTTTGATGGCCCTGGGTTCCTGGATTTGCCATCTTGCCCCAGTTCCCTCTGCGGAATTCCAGCGATGACGGTGCCGAGGGCAGAGGGGAGTGGAGCTGTGCCCAGAGGGGTGCCAGCCACGTGTGGGTTTGTTTCAGGTGCTCATTGAGGACACGGATCAGCTGTGGCACAATCACTGCCTCAGAGATTTCAAGAATGAGAAGCCAGAGGAGTTTGAGTCGTGGCGGGAGATGTACCTGCGGCTGCACGACGCGCGCGAGCAGCGGCTGCTCATGCTGGCACGGAACATCGGCTCGGCCCACGCCAACAAACCCAAAGGTGGGGCTGAGGAAAGGTGTTTTGGGAGGACTGGCTTAAAACTAGTCCAGTTTAGGAGCTGCATAGCTCTGTGTTCTTTGTGTGGTGGCCTCTGCTTCATGGTTAGGCATCCTCTGGCTCTCGTCTGTAGCGGTGTTGATGCACAGCGACCTTTTGATATTTTTCAGCAGGAATTCTTAGGGCTGAATGAGCACCTTTTCTTCCAGAGTGGCTTCTCCATGTTGGGATTGAAGAAAACCAGAGTGGGGAGAATCATTCCTGCTCTTTTGGTGAATGTAATGAGAACTTCTGAGCTGATCAGTCTGATTTCTCACAGCCCATGCTGTGACTGCAGGAGGTTGAAACCTTAGGGAGGAAACCTGTCACCAGAGCTTTGGAGTGGATGGACTGGGGAGAGGTGGATGAACTTGAAGACAAGCATTAAAGAGCCTCCTTTATAGTAAACTGGATCTAAGTGGTGTTTCCCTGTGGCCTCTTGCAGGGAGAGTGGCCAAAATGGCATTTGTGAACTCTGCAGTGAAACCCCCTCGGGACGTGCGAAGGAGACAAGAGAAGTTTGGAACTGGAGGGCCTCTTCTGCCAGAGAAGACCAAGTGAGTGTTTCTCAGCAGCACTTGCTGCTCAGTGCCTCCTGCCAGCTTCCCCCTGAAGCTCTGCATCCGGCAGGAAAGGATACTGAGTGTCTGGGAGCAACTTTTGCAGTGAAACTTGTAACCCTGCTGGGCTGTTTCTCGCTGGGAGGCACAGAGGTGGTCCCATGTGGTATCAGCCGTGGTGCTGTTGGCAAATGTGGCTTGTGTCTGTAGAATTGCATCAAACCACAGTGACTCTTGACTGAAATGCCTGTCCCCTGTGTGTTTCAGAATCAAACCTGTCCTGTACACATCCAGCAAAAGCCACGCTCGAGCGAGTGATGAGCAGTCCTACGATGGGCCCAGCACCAGCAGTGCCCACTCTGTCCCATCTTCAGGGAGCACCTTCTCCTCCTTCGACCCCAGGAAACCCCCAGTGAAGAGTAAGTACAACCTGCAGAACACCCTTGTGGCCTCTTGTTGCTCCTCCTTCACCCACAGCTGCTTGTGCTGCAGGAGAATTCCAGGCTATGCAGGAGGGTTTGATGTTGGCATCTCCTCTCCCTGAGGAGAGCCTGTTCAAACTTCTTTCACAAGGGAAAGCACAGGGAAACATCCAATCCACTTTCCTGCTCAGAGCTGACTGTGTCAGCCTGTCCCAGCGGCACCAGTGCCCTCCTGCTGTCCTGTGTCCATCCAGCTGTGACAGTGTGGTGGAGTTCTCTGGTGAGGGAAGCAGGGAGGGTTTAACCAGAGTTTAACTGTGTTCTTGCAGTGCAGAAAGCAGTGGGTTCTCCTCAGTCTGTGACCTGATAAATAGGATGGGCCACGATCAGAGAGCACACACTTGCCAGGGTTGCAGCTTTGAACTGCTCTCTGCTCTTACTCTGCCACTGCTCCTTTCATGTGTGGGGGTTTTTTGTTTGATTTATCTTTTTTTTTGTTCTTTCTCCATTGCAGAAATTGCACCAATGATGGCAAAGACTATCAAAGCTTTCAAAAACAGGTTCTCTCGGAGATAAGTTTGCAGTGCTGACCTGGGACTTTCTCTCACGGGGAGGAGTGGCACTGGAGGGGGAGAAGGTTCCCAAACAGCCCTTACCCTTGGACTCTTTGGAGGCTGCAGCTGCTGGGAGAAGCTTCAATCTGCACAAGATGATGGCACAGTATTTTATCTTTTATTCTGGTCCCTTTCTCAGTGTCAAGCCCCCCCTTCTTTTCCCCCCTGCCCTCAAAATCCTGTTTCTGGCTTTGGCATCCCTCGAAAGAAGGGTGTACAGAATCTCCCGACACAGGAAAATGTGAAGTCTTGGCACCTGCTGAGAGTGGAAGATCCAGAGACTTATTTACTATTTAACCTCTTAATAAATTATGAAATGGTTTTAATTAATATTTTGCCCCTCTACCCTGCTGTGTTATTTATGTCACTCCCAGTAGTCTCTCCCCTCCCACTCCAGTCCAAGGGTCAGCCTCTGTGACTTGAGCTGGAATCCATCTGTCTGAGTGGAAACTGGGTGTCACGGGAGTCTTTCCTTGTGACCTAGTACCTGCTGGGCCCAAAGTCTCACCTGGAGGCTCTGGGACAGGTAGGACTGGTGGCCCATCCACTTGTCACTCCTTTAGCAAGTGCATCAAGTCTCGAGGCTTCGCTCCCTGCTCGTGTGTGTTAATTAAACCTGAGCTCCTGACCCTCCCCCTGCTGTTGCTGTAGATCCTGTACAGATGCTTTTGTGGCCGTGCAGGGATGCCAAGAGCCTTTGGGGACATTTCCTCTGCTGCTGTTGTTGTCTTCTGGCTGCTGGGAATAGAACTGCAAGGGACTGGGGAGGAATTTTACTGTGCACCAGGTGGGATTTTAACTTTTTACTGGGAGAGGAATAGGGGACTTTGCAATTGAAAGGAGTTTTTAAATATCAATGAAGGCATCGTTTGCCTCTTTCAGTGGAAAGAAGGAATACTTTTATCTTGTTTTCTGTGTGGGATTGGAAAGGATTTGTTTCCAGTTTTGGAAGCTGGTGCCTAAATCCTGCCTTTTCCTCTGTGTGTTTTGCTCTGCTTCCCCCTCTTTGGAAGAGTCCAAGGATTGTGGTCTCTGAACCTGGAACCACTTGAATGAGGTTGGAGGGAAGTGAGTGATGGAATGTGGTTGTTTTATCGTGTGTCCTTCACAGCAGGAGCTCCAAAGGCTCCGCTGTCCTCGGTGTTTGAGGAGCTGGAGCTGGGGAAGGAAAAGCTGTGTGAGGTGACACTGTGGAGCCAGGGGCTGGTGGGAGTGTGAGGAAGCGCCCTGGGGCTCCAGGGGAGGTCGGTGCTGCTGCTGAGGGGTGTGGTGGCAGCTGGGCTGGCTGGACACACTCAGGCTGTGACTTGTGGAGCCTCGTGGGGAAGGTTCCTGCTCGTGGGTTGTGTCTGTCCCCAGGTGAGAGCCCCAGGGCTGGTGCCAAGCAGAGGATGGGGCTGGTGAGGCACCAGGTCTCGTGGTGGCCTCTGTGAGGGCTCAGAGGCCCAAGTGGATCGGAGAGGGGAGGGATTCTCCTGTTCCAAGCCATATTTGCTGCCCTAGGACTTTGCTGTCTGGGTGGAAAAGATGCTGGTAGGGGATGCTGTTGTTGTTGGCAGCTCCTGAGAAGCTGTGCTGCTGGCTTTCCGTGGCTGCCAAATCCCAAACCGGTGGAGTTGTCTGTGTGCACTGACCGGGGGAAACCTCGCTGTGAAGGGTCCTTCCCTGGAGGGCTCTGGAAAAAAAAAATCCCTGTTTGCTTCTGCTTTCTCTTGGGTTGTCTGTTTCTTTCCTCTTTTTTTTCTTTGGTTTTTTTTTTCCTCCCTCCCTTTTAAAAGATTCCTTTCTTTAAAACCATTCTGTCTCCTGTTTATTTGCTCTGTTCTTTCCTTAGTTTGAAGTTCTTGGAAAAATGTTCTCAGACTCTCACGTGCTGTAAGTTTGTTACAGTCCCAGATGCTTTAATGTTACCGTGCAGCATCTTCAGTGTGTGTTGTGCTGTAAAATAATGGCTCCTTTCCTCCTGCGTTTTTGCTGTATTTAATTTTTGCTGTATTTTTAATTAGATAACAATATATTTCTCTTTCTGCTGACCATTGTGCTACCGTTTATTTCTCCTCTGTACTTGGGGCAGGGGCAGAGGGGAGGGGAGCAGAGCTTGGCATCGTGTTCAGACACGATGGAGCTTTGAACAAAGGAGCTGGGTGATGCCCAAGAACAATTTTGGGCGCCGCTAAAACTGCCAGTTAATTAACACCCCAGCTCAGTATTCGAGTGGGGGTGTTGCCCAGTCATTGCTGATTTGGGGTGATGCTCCTTCCCTCTCAGAGCAGCCCCTTTGCTGCAGGCTTTGCCCGTGTTTCAGCCCTGTGGGGTTGCAGGGAGGTGACACTGTGCCTGGAGTGACTCTGCTCTGCATCCCACGGGGACAATGCCAGTTCTTTGCCCTTCCCTTCTTTTTGCTCGGACACTACGGGGCAGAGGAGGGTCATTTCCATGGGATAAGTCTGGGGTTGAAGTGCTCATTCCCAGCCTTGTGCAGTTGTTCTGTGCTCCACCACACGCAGAGGACTGAGCAGAGCTGCCTCTTCCCCCTTTCCCACCCCATCCCAGTGGGATGAGTTGACAGGAGTGAGGAGGGGGATGAACGACTTGGCCTCGCGTTTGTATTTTGGTCCCAGAACTGTGTAAATACGATTTTCTATGTTCCTTTTTTTTTTTTTTTTTTTTGTGGTAACCGAGATGAATATTTTAATTAGATAAGTTATATGAAAAGAGGAGAATCATGTCTCAATAAAAGCCGAACGCTGGACCTTGGCCTGCTCGTTCTTTCCTGGCTCTGACAATGAACGTTGAACTGACGGGTCTCTGTGGCCCCTTGGAGGGTGATGCTCCGGGATTGTGATTCCCGAAGGGAATGCTGCTCCTGCTCCTTTCCTGGCTGGAAAAGGCCCCAAGTTTAGCCCTTCGGAGCCTTTCCAAGCCCCTTTTGGGACCACCGGGAGGACTCAGCACGTGCAGCGCCAGGCCACGCCCACACAGGCGGGGCTTCGGGCCATGTGGGCGGGGTAATGGGCGGGTCCTGGGTTATGTGGGCGGTGCAACAGAACGATGGGCGTGTCCTCTCCATTCTGTGGGCGTGGCAATGGACATGCCCTTAGCGCTCGGTGGGCGTGTCCGTGTTAGTTGTGGGCGTGTCCACGTTGGTTGTGGGCGTGCCCTGGGCGTGTCCCGGGCGGTGCGCAGGCGCGGTGCGCGGCCATGGCGCACGGGCACGGGCCCGGGCGGTGCCGCTGCTGCTGCGGGGAGGGGGCGGCGGAGCGGGGGGCGGCCTGGGCGCTCCACCTGCGCATCGACCGCCAGCGCCTGCAGTGCCTCAACGAGCGCCGAGAGGGCTCCGGGGCACTCGTGTTCCGAGCCTGGGAGGAGCGCGGCGACCGCGCCAAGGTGAGGGCCGGCGGTGCGAGGGGGGGGTTGTGAGGCGTGGGGGGGTGCGAGACGGGGCAGGGAGGGGGGTCTGGGGTGCTGCCCCTCGGGTCGGGGCTGGGGAGGCGCATCTGGAGCCGTGTGGGGAAGTTCTGGGCTGCTCCGTGCGGGAAAGACGAGGAGCTGGTGGGGAGGGGCCAGGAGAGGCCGCGGAGGTGATTTGGGGTCTGGAGGAGACACCCAGGAATGGGAGCTTGGCCTGGTCAGTCTGGAGGAGGGAAGGTTGAGAGGGGACTCAGAAATCTGCACAAACATCTCATCAATCCATACAAACATCTCCAAGGGGTTGCAGAGGATGGTCCCAGACTCTGTTCAGTGACAGGACAAGAAGCAGTGGCCATAAACTAAAATACAACAAGTTCCACCTCAGAACTTCTTTCCATGGAGGTGGCAGAGCCTGGAACAGCTGCCCAGGGAGGGCGTGGAGTCTCTGGGGACATCCCAGACCCACCTGGACACGTCCCTGTGTCACCTGCTCCAGGTGACCCCGCCTGGGCAGGGGGATTGGACTGGGTGATCTCCAGAGGCCCCTCAGGCCCCAAATACTCTGTGACCCTGTAAGGGAGGTGCTGCTGTGCCCCTAAGGCCCTCTGGGGTGACCCCCCTGCTCCCCCCCCCAGCCCCAGTCCTGACCTGCTCCTCTTCCTCTCCCCAGTTCGTGGAAAGCGATGACGACGAGGAGCTGCTGTTCAACATCCCGTAAGTTCCACCACCCCTCATTCCTCCCCTGGGGACGAGGCACAGCTCCTGCTCCCCCCAACAGGGGCTGATTTTGGAGAGGCTGGAGGTGCAGCCCCCGCTCTGTGTGTCTGGGCAGGTTCACGGGCAGCGTGAAGTTAAAAGGAGTCCTCGTGATGGGCGAGGATGACGGGACGCACCCGGCGGAGATGAGGCTGTGAGTGAAACCAGCTTTTCACCTTCCTGGGGCTGAGCTGAGCTGAGCACCCTGCTCTGCAGTTCCTGCTCTGTGGGGCTGTGAGAAGACAAAGCCAATTCACCTTCTTGTGGAGAAGAATGTGGGCAATGCTAATGGATGGGGAGGAAAACAATTACCTGCCCTGCTGTTAACAACTCCCTGGGTTCCCTTCCTGTCTCCCCAGGTTCAGGAACATTCCTCACATGTCCTTTGATGACACAGCCAGGGAAGCAGAGCAGACCTTCAGCCTGAACCGGGACCCCCTGGGCGAGCTGGAGTATCCCACCAAGTGAGAGACACCCCCTGGGGGGTTGGGGGCTGCTCCTCCCCTGTCCCAGGAGCTCGGTCCAGTTTGCCCACGTGCTGCCAAATTTAGGGCAGTGTCAGCCCACCTCCGTCCTGCTCCGTTTGCCTCCCCACCTCCGTCCTGCCCTTGCCAGGTGGGAGCTCTGGCCTGAAACCTCCTCCCCTGGAGCCTGGGGGTGGCAGTTCCAGCGCCCCAGGGCTTCTTGTGATGCCTTAAAAATCTATGTTTTATCTTAAATTCCTAATAAGGAATGTTAAAGGGGTATTTTTAGTAATTTTGTATTAAGGTAGTAGCAGGCTAAAGGTACTAGCAGGCTGTGCTAAAATTCATATAATATAGATTTTAAGGCATCCCTCGGGGTGCAGAATCACCCTGGTGTCCTGTGTCCTGTCCCATGTCCCTGTCAGCTCGTTGCTGACCCAACAACAGGGTTGTGTGAGGGAACAGCTCCTCCTGCCCCTCAGATGTTTGATCCCCAGTCCCAGTGGGATCAGGGGGAGCTGCAGTGGCAGCTCCGGCCTCAGGGCGTGTTTCCTTCCAGAATTGCCCGTTTCTCCAACCTTTACCACCTCTCCATGCACTTCCCGAAGAACTTCGGGGCGGAGACAACGAAGATCTTTTACATCGGCCTGAAGGGGGAGTGGGCGGAGGTGAGTGCGGGCAGAGAGGGACCAAGGGGGTGCGAAGGGCTTGAAATCACTGATTTGGTCAAATCTTGGTGGTGGGACAGAGCCGGGAGCGGTGTGGGGGGGTTGGGATCCCCCAATCCCGCCCCCCCGGGATGTGACACCCCCGATCTCCACCCCAGGCTCACCGCCACGAGGTCACCATCTGCAACTACGAGGCCTCCGCGAACCCCGCCGACCACAAGCTGGAGCAGATCACGCCCCAGACGCACTTCATCTCCTGAGGGCTGGGGACGGGGGCGGCTCCCGGGACACCGGGGCAGCTCCCGGGACACGGGATCCATCCCCGCGTGTCGGGACGGGCGCGGCCCGCGGGCCGGGCCGTGGCGGGCAATAAAGAGGCTGAGGTGTGCAGAGCTGAGCGCTGTCCCTGTGTGCGGCTGTCACGGGGGGGTGGTTGGGGTGATTTGTGTCGCCCGGTGCCCGGTTCTCGGTGCCCGGTTCCATCATGGCCGCCGCGGCGTCTCCCTTGCCGCCGTATCCGCCGACTGACGTCACTTCGCCTCTCGCGGGCGGAAGTTCCGGCTCGAGGCCGGGGCGGGGGGGGAGAACCGCGAGGAGCGCGCGCGCCGGGCCGCGGGAGAGGTGAGGGGGGGGGGGCGGCACGTACCACCGGGGGGATGGGAGGGGGGGAACCGGGGACGGGGGGGGTAGGGAATGTACCACTGCGGGAGGAGGGGAGAGCCGGGGGGGCGGCGGGGGGGGCGGCGGGGCCCCCTCTCGGGGGTTAACGGGGCAGGGGGAGCCGAGGGACCCGCGGTTCTGCCTCCCGTTGCAGGGCCGCCCGCTGCTCGCCCCCCCTAAACCCACCCCAGTTACCCCCCCCAGGTGTCCCCTGCGAGCCCTCCGGGAAAAGCCTCTCCCAAAATCCCGGTTTTCCGGGAGAAAACCGGCGCTCCCGCCCCGGCCGGGGCAGGGCAGGGCAGGTCAGGCCGGCTCCCGCCTCTTCTCCATCCGCTCCCAGGATTTGCTTCTCCAGCCTTCCCTGCGGGGGGGATCGGGCCCGTGCGAGCGGCTGGCACCCCGTAATTATTAACGCTAATTAACGCTGGTTGCCCCCCCCCCCCGTCCTGATGGGGGTCGGGGAGCAGGGAGGTGTGTGTGTATAAATGTGGATGCCATGCTTTAAAAACAGCCCCGATCGGACCCGGCTCCGCCGCCTGTATCGCTTGTGGCGGTGCTTCCACACCCACGCGGGCTGTGGGGCTTTGTCCTTCCCGCTGCTCCCGGGGTGGTTTTCCCTCTCAGGCCATTCCCAGGCGTCCCCACGGGGTGTTTGGGGCAGCTCTGACCACCCACCCGCAGCCCCTCCTTTCCCCGGAGCACCCCCCCAACAGCAAGGCAGAGCCTGCCCGGGGAGCGGCTCCGTCTGCCGGGGTTGGGAGATGCTTTTCAAGAGGTGCTTTTTTATTTATGGCTCCCGTCGCCAGGATTTTTGGCAGGTGCGGGTTGTTTTGCCCCTGGAGTACACACACGCGAGCACGTGGGCCGCGTGTCTGTGTCAGATCCGGGGAGCTGGTTGTTTGCCGGTGTTTTTATTGGAGCCGGGAAGCGGCTGACGAGCAGTTCGGGGGGAACGAGTCGGGCAGGTCTTTGGCCCGGGCTGGGAGAGGAGGAGGAGGCTATTTCTCTTGGGTAAGGATGTCTGCTGGGATACCGGGATCTGGGGAAGGCTTGGGTGATCCAGACCCTCCTGGGGATGGTGCTGCTGTGGGATGGTGAGGCTGGAGCAGACTGTGGGGTCTGCAGCTTCCTCAGAGGGGCAGCTCCAATCTCTGCTCTGTGTGAGGACCTGGGGAATGGCTGGAGCTGTCAGGGAGCTTTAGGTTGAATCTCAGGAAAAGGTTCTTCCCCCAGAGGGTGGTTGGCACTGAACAGGCTCCCCAGGGCAGTGGGCACGGCCCCAGAGCTCCAGGAGTGTTTGGACAACACTCTGAGGGACAGGGGGGGATTGTTGGGGGTCAGTGCAGGGCCAGGAGTTGGGCTGGGTGATCCATATGGGTCTCTTCCAACTCAGGATATTCTGTGATCTTGCTCTGGGAGGCTGATCCTGCTCCTGGGGGATGATGGCAGTGCTGTAAACGAGCTCTGATCTAATTAGTCCTGGTGGGTCAGCAGGGTCACGTGAGGAGCTGGGAATAAACACCGTGGACTGCTGTGGGGGCTGTCAGCCCTGCTGGACCTGGGAGGTGGGAGGTGGCAGCCCTTGGTGCTGGCAGGACACTGTGGTGGTGGGGACAGCAGTGGTGGCCCTGGCTGTGGTCACAGGGCAGGACAAGGATGTCTGTCATCCATCACTGGGGGGACACAGCCTCAGGAGGGGCTGGAGCTCAGGCCAGCTGCCAGTGCTCTGGCTTATCCCTAAAAAAGCCCCATAAAACAGGGCTGGAACCTATTTTAGTGCAGTAAACCCTGTGTTGCTGCTGCTGCTGGCATTTCCTGCTTCCCTGTCGGAGCAGATGTGGGTCAGGCTCCTCCGTGGCTCCACTGGCTGGGATGAGGGGATGAAGGAGTGAAGGGATGCTGGGGCTGCACCCTCTGCCCACGCCGGTGCAGTCACAGGAATAACTTTGGCTCTGAGGTGTAAATTTTTGAGCTAATTTTAACACTTCCACATGGGAAGTGCTCCCTGCTGCCTGACTCTCCGGCACCGCCAGGCCGGGCATGGAGTGAGGTGTCCCGAGGGCTTTCAACATCAAAGCCTTCACCTACCTTTTAATTTTCCCCCAAATAGTTGCTGGGGGGGGTGGGAGGCAGGGAGGGGGGAGAGGAGTTTATTATCCTGCCTCATGGTTGTCCCCCTGTCCCACAGGTGCCAGTGTCGAGTCCCTCTCGGTGTATGTGTGGTAACAACATGTCTGTCCCCCTCCTCGCCGACGCCGTGACCGTCTCAGGGGCAGAGCGGGAGACCGCTGCGGTAAGGGAGGGACCCCATCCTGCTGCTGCCTCCCTCCTGGCAGGAGGCTGGAAAACAAGGAGCTGCTTCCATGAGGTTCAGAGGAGCCTTGAGCCCAGCCTGTGGTCCCTCAGCTCATGGGGGGTGGGGGAGGCAGGGCCAGCCAGGGCTCGCCTTGCTGGGGAAGAGTGGCTGTCCTTGGGCTGGGGTGTTCCAGTGTGGCAGCCCAGGCACAGCCTGGCAGCTCGGCCTTGGAAGCTGGAGCTGATTTGGCTGTTTGAGCTTTTGAAAGAAAACACACTCCCCCACTAGGCCTTCCCTGGGATGCCCAGGCTGCTTTGCCTCTGTCCCCCATGGTTTAGGGGTTGCTGTAGCCTCAGATGAAAAGTCCGTGGGGATGGGTTTGGGGTGATACACGGAAAAAATTCCTCCCCGTGAGGGTGGGTAGGCCCTGGCACAGGTTTGCCCAGAGAAGCTGTGGCTGCCCCATTCCTGGAAGTGTCCAAGGCCAGGTTGGAGCAACCTGGGCTGGTGGAAGGTGTCCCTGCCCATGGCAGGGGGTGGCACTGGAGAGAGATTTAAGCTCCCTTCCAACACAAACCATTCTGGGGTTCAGGCTGGGCCTCTGCCACGTCCCTGATCCACCCATCCCTCATGCTCCAAACAGCACAGACGTGTCCTGAGCGTCGCTGAGTTGAGTCTCTTCTAGGCAGTGACTCAGTGCCCATTTGCCACCTCACTGCCGGCCCAGCCCGGCCCTGCCCCTCTCCCAGGGCTCCAACTCTCACACCAGCTAATCCTCTCCTTTTTCTCTCTGGCAGGTCATTTTCCTACATGGCCTTGGAGACACGGGGTGAGTGTCCCTGGAGCAGGCTGTGCCTGGGATGTTTGGCTTTGCTGACGTTTGTGTTTTGCCCTTTGCTGCTGCTCTCCCTGGTGGGGAGGGGGGGGGCTCCGAGATCCATGTGGGGCTTTGGGCTGGGGTCCATAGGTTTTCCTGCACCACCCTGACAGGGAATGGCAGGGAATCACAGGGAATTGAGGCCGGCAGCTGTCTGCACTTGAATATTTATGATGCCGGCAGCCTGGCAGCCCCCACCCCCCGCGGGTGGATTCTGTGCTGCCTTTCAGGATTGCTGATAAGCACTGCGGCTTTTCCAGTCCTTGGGAGCGCTGGGAGCCGGGCTGTGCCTGGCCCAGGGCATCTCTGGTGTGCAGAGCTGCCTGGGGAGGACAGTGTGGGGTATGGAGGTGACAAAGGGGCTTCTCCCTTTGCAGGAGATCCCCTCCTCCTTGTCCTCCCTGCCTCCAGCTCCTTTGTGTTCTGCCCTCGCCCTGATGCAGAGGGGGATCAGTGCTGGGGCTTCATGGGGGGAACAGGCTGTTGGGGTGGGCAGGACCTGGTAAAATAACATCAGAGGGGGGGCAGAATCCTTGGGGGAAATGGCTCAGACAAGCTTTGAACACCCTCTGCCCTCCCCTCTCTCGCAGGCACAGCTGGGCCGACGCTCTCTCCTCCATCCGCCTCCCCTACGTGAAATACATTTGCCCTCACGCGTAAGTGCTGTCCTTGCCTGGGGGATACCCTGAGGGGGGGGATTGCTGGGGGGCTGTGAGGCTGCCAGGGCTGTTTTTGGGGGAGGCAGATGGTGGCCTGAGCCCTGACCTGCCCGTGGGGCTGCACAGCCAGGCTGGCTCAGCTGCCATGGCCGGTTCCTGCTGCAGGCAGGGCGGTTCCCCACAGAGCTGACCAGCACAGGAGCTGCTGCTCTGAGGTTCTTTTCCTCCCTTTTTGTCCTCTGTTTATCCCTGGTGGCTGCAGTGAAAGCCAGAGGCGCTGGAGCTCCTTCTCCATCCTCTGGTCAGGCAGGAGAGGGCTCAGCAGAAAGGGAAGGACACGGTTCTGATGTGTCCCCAGTGCCAGTAACGTGTGCAGGGGCACTCACTGGGCTGGGAGAGCTCTGCTGTCCCTTTCCAATGTCCCATCTTGGCCTTGGGAGCAGCAAACAGGAGAGGGATGCAAATGCTCTGCTCCCCAGCTGGGCTGCTTGGCAGTGCCCTGGAGCCTCCAGCTCATCCAGGGTCTGCTCAGGGATGGCAGGTGATCCCCAGGGTCACCTTGCAGCCCCTGGGCCGGGTCTGGTGGTCCTGACCTGCCACTTTCCCTTGGGAGTCGTGTCCTGCAGCTGTGGACAGGAGGGACAGTCCCCTCCCTGTGCCCCTTGGCTCTGCCTGGAGCTAAACCAGCCACGCTGTTTCTCCACAGACCCCGGATCCCGGTGACCCTCAACATGAAGATGGTCATGCCCTCCTGGTCAGTGCTTTGGGGGACCCTTTTGGGGAGTGGGAGGGATGAAGAGGCAAAACCCACTGCCCTGTGGGGGTCGGGGAGGGCAGAGCACACCCAGCTCCTGCCTCCCCACACCCTGGGTGCTGGGAGGGCTTGGGGCTCACCCTGCTGCTTCTCCCAGGTTTGACCTCATGGGATTGACTCCGGATGCACCTGAGGATGAAGCTGGGATCAAGAAAGCTGCAGAAAACAGTAAGAAGCTTGGGGCAGGGGGAAGTGGCAAGCTCATGGGTGCCTCTCCCTCACTGGGGCTCAAGTGGGTGTTTTCCTTCCACCTCTCCTTCCTTTCTGCCCTCCTGTGATCCCAGTCCACCTTCTCCCTGGGATCTCTTGCCTCTCCCTGGTGTGCCAAATGTCCTGTGTGCACCTGGAAGTGTCGGGCGATGCTTCTCACCCCCTCCCCACCTTCCACTGACCCGTTTCTCCGTCCCCTTCCAGTTAAAGCAATTATTGAGCACGAGATGAAGAACGGGATCCCCGCCAACCGCATCATCCTGGGGGGTTTCTCACAGGTGAGGATTGGGACCCTAATTTGCCCTCCAAAGACCCCTCTCAGAGGGACATTGAGGTGGGTGAGTGCCCCAGGATCCCTCCCCAGCACTAACTGCCTCCTCCTCTGCTCCAGGGCGGTGCCTTGTCGCTGTACACAGCTCTCACCTGCCAGCACCAGCTGGCTGGAATCGTGGCTCTCAGCTGCTGGCTCCCACTCCACAAGGCCTTCCCGCAGGTATCCCACGCTGCCAAGGGATGGGGCAGGGGGGGTTTTCCCACCTGGAGCTCTCCAGAGCGGAGTTTCCCCGCAGCCCTGTTGAGCAGGGAGCTGCTGGGTGGCGTGCTGGGCACAGGGGATGCAGAACTGCCTCTCATCCCTGCTGGAATGGCCTCACCTGAGCGTTCCCTTCTCGTGGCAGGCGGCGAACAACGGCGTGAACAAGGACATCGCCATCCTGCAGTGCCACGGGGAGATGGATCCCATGATCCCCGTCCGCTTCGGGGCCCTCACTGCCGAGAAGCTGAAATCTGTCGTCACCCCCACCAAGGTCCAGTTCAAAACCTTCCCCGGCGTGATGCACAGTTCCTGTCCTCAGGTCAGTGCTGTGGGAGGGGATGGGATTCCCCCCGGGAATGTCTCTGCTCTGGGGGAGCAGGGACGGGACACGGGGAATGGCTGGAGCTGTGTCAGGGCAGGGTCCTGGATATTAGGAAAAGGTTCTTCCCCCAGAGGGTGGTTGGCACTGAACAGGCTCCCCAGGGCAGTGGGCACAGCCCCAAGGCTGCCAGAGCTGCAGGAGGGTTTGGATGATCCTCTTAGGGACAGGGGGGGATTTGTTGGGGTGTCAGTGCAGGGCCAGGAGTTGGACTGAATGATCCTTGTGGGACCCTCCCAGCTCAGGATATTCTGCAATTCTGTGACCCTCGGGGGCTGGAATCACCTTTGGGATCTTTAGGACCATCCCCAGCATGGTGGGTCAGGGAAAACACACGGGATGTGTTTGTTCCTGACTCGCTCCGGGGAGGCTGCACAGCCCCTGTGCCCCCATTCCCAGGGCAGGGCCCACCCTTTGGGGTGTCCTTGGGATGACGGGCCCCGCGCTCCCCGCAGGAGATGATGGCGGTGAAGGAGTTCATCGAGAAGCTGCTGCCGCGGATCTGAGCGGAGCCGCTCGGGACTGTCGCAGGGGAGGGTGCCGAGGTCACCGCCGCCCATCTGCCCCCGTGACCCGCCCGCTGCCAACGGAAGCCATGGCCCCCCACTGCACCTCCCGCCGCCCCCACCGCCCCCCGCCGCCTCTCACCGCGCCCTCTCGGGCCGGGGGTGCCCCAGCCGGCCCTGCTGCTCTCGGAGCCGAGGTTGGAGCTGTCGAAGGCGAGTCTTGGAGTGGCCTTTCCTCTCCTCCTCCTCCTCCTCCTCCTCCTGCTCCGAGCGGGTTCCGCGGGGGTCACCGTTCCCTGGGCCCCGCGGCCTGCGGGGCTGGCACGGGGCAGGGGAGGTGTTTCTGTTGGGTTTGGGTTTTTTGTACCAGTATTAGGGGTGGGGCGTGCCTGGGTGTGGAGGGGGGAGCGGGGCGGGCACAGGGCAGGGCTGGGGCACCCCTGTGGCTCAGCCCGGGCTGTGCCCTCGGGGGGCTGCTCTCGGCCTCCCCTCAGGCGACTCACGGGTTTTCAATCAGAGCTCAGGAACCCGGGACTCCCCTGCAGACGCCCCCAGGCCCCAGGGCGGGCTCTGCCCTGGGCTGGTACCGCCAAAGGCTGCCCAGGGCCGGGGCAGGGTTAGCACAGCCCCCGCACCTCCCGCACGGCCCCGCCTGTCGCACACGCACACTCCCCCCGGCCTGGGCAGCTCTGCCCCCCTGAGATAATCGCCTCCTTCCTCCTCCTCTTGTTGCTTTTACAATCTCCTCCTCGGCCCTGCGGGGGTCCCAGAGGTGTCCCCCCCCATCCCCAGCCCAGCTCTGAGCCCTGACGCTTCGTTTACAGTCACAGACGGAGCCGCTGGCCCCGTCCTTAATGTCTCTCTTGCTGCTACTTGTCCTTTCCTTTGGACTTGGGCTGGCTTGGGGAGGGAGAGGTGATGTCCCTGGACCCCAGGTTTGGCTCCTGGAGCAGCTGGAAGAAGCAGCTTTGCCCCCAAGCCATCATCTCACCAGCGTCTGAGGCCTGGGTGCCGCTGCGCCCTGTCCTGTGGGCAGTGTGAGGGTCTCTCTGCTCCCTGGGGGTCTCTGCTCTCTGGGGCTGCGGGCTCTTGTCCCACTGTGTACAATCACCAGGGTCCCCGGGGTCTCTTGCCCATGGGTTTGTCCTCTCCTGAGTGCTGGCATCGTGCTGGCTGCGGGGCTGGGACCATCCCCAGCAGCTCCCCAGGACAGGGCCCCGAATGTCTCCTCTGGGTGGGCTCCTGGCCCCCCTCCCCTCCCCTCCCCTCCTGCAGGGCTGAGGGCAGTGGCTGTTGAGCAGCGCTGCTCTCGCCTCACCCCCGGGCTGAGCCCACACCCCGTGGCCTGGGGCTCATCATGTATTTTAGAACTCCCCCACACCACCCCTGGCCCCAGGGCTGTCCCTACTCCCCCCTGGTCTGGGCCCAGCCCCTCACCCTGCGGAGCCTCTGCCCGGTGCCCCAGGACCAGCAGTGGGCTGGGGGCAGGGCTGGCATCTCCCCAGGGCCAGGGGCTGCTCTGGGGGCTGCTCTGGGGGGCTCTGGAGGGGGCTCTGCTCCAGCCATGCCCCCCCAGCCCGGGATGCCCAAAGCAATAACCTGCTCTCCGGAGAGTTGGATCTGTGGGACCCACCCTTGGTTGGGTTCTTGGTTTGGGGTTTGGTTGGGGTTTTCATTTTTTTCTCCCCTTCGGGAAGTCTTAAACCAGCAAAGCTGGTGCTGGTGTTGGGGGGGGGAGCCCAGCACTGCCCCTGCCCTGGGGGTCAGTCCTGCTGGGTCTTCTGTGTTGTATTTTAACACTGCTCTGTCCCCTCTCCCTGTGCTGGGCCAGGGTGGGGGCACGAGGGGCTGGCTGGGGTGGGAGTGCAGCCCCTGTGGATCACTGAGGGCTGGCTGGGGTGGGAATGCAGCCCCTGTGGATCACTGAGGGCTGGCTGGGGTGGGAATGCAGCTCCCTGTGGATCACTGAGGGCTGGCTGGGGTGGGAGTGCAGCCCCTGTGGATCACTGAGGGCTGGCTGGGGTGGGAGTGCAGCCCCCTGTGGATCACTGAGGGCTGGCTGGGGTGGGAATGCAGCCCCTGTGGATCACTGAGGGCTGGCTGGGGTGGGAATGCAGCCCCTGTGGATCACTGAGGGCTGGCTGGGGTGGGAGTGCAGCCCCCCGGGGGTACCAAGGGCTGGTGATGGACAGACCGACCTGTTTGACTGTGAACTGGAACCATGTGCGATGGGGGGGCCCGGGACCATCCCTGGGGGGCCTCATTTGGCCCCCCATTCCTGCAGAGCATTCCTGCTCACTCCCCACCTGGGAACCCGGGAGGGAGAATGGCTTCTCTCCATTCCTCAATACAGCTTTTGGGGTTTTTTTTCTTCTTTTTTTTTTTTTTTTTTCCTCCTTTTTTTTTTTTTTTTTTCTTCTCTCGTCTTCCTTGTACATGTTTGGGGTTTTTTGTGTGTGTGTGCGTGCGTTCCACAGAGAAACAAGGTTAAATAAATCCTGAACCTACCCCGGAGCTGAGCTGGCCTCATTCCTGGCTGGGCAGGACCCCCCAGCAGCACCTCTGGGAGGGAGGGGTGGGGAGGGCAGCGGGTTAGAACGAGGCCCCAGGGTGCCATTTTTGGGGGGGCAGCAGCTCCGGCTGAGGGGAAGCAGAACAAAGCTGCCACTTAGAAAGTAGGAAAGTTTATTTAAAAACAAATCAAAAGCTCAATTCATAATTTAGAAGCATAAGTTATTCATCCAGCCGCCAGCAAAGGGGGCAGACTGCGTCATCCCTGCCTGACAGAGCCCTTGGAGCTGCCAGGAATAAACAGGAGCAGCACGAGAGGCTCCTGGGCAGCCTTTGGCAACGGGATTTGGGAAGCGGCTGCCACAGGGAACGTGGAACCAAAACCAGGCACCAGTGGGGTGATAACCCAGGCCAGGCTGGCACTGCCCTGGCAGGGGCTTCTCTGGCTCAGCAGGAGCTCGTGGGATGAGATTTGGTCCCCAAAACCATGCTGGGGGTGGGGAAAGGTGTGAGTGGGTGTGTGCAAGGCCCTTGGCCCTGGAGACCTGGGCTGGGGAAATGAGCCGTGGTGGCCTTGGAATGTGACTGGTCCCTGTGGGAGTGGGGAATGGGGGTGTTCCTGGGGCTCAGCACCTTCTCCCTGCCCAGGGCAGGGGCTCTGGGTGCCTCCCCTCGAGACCAAGAGCCAGGTGGGGCAGCAGGGAATGGTGGAGGGGGGAGTTCTTCTGCAGTTTGGGCCCAGCAGGACTCCCAGTGTCCAAGTGCTGGATGCAGCCACTTCCCAGGGCACAGGGAGGGAGCTGCAGGACCCAGCCAAGCACAGCCCCTGGACATTCCCATGGGGGGTTCCATGGGAGCCAAACCAAGCCCTGGCTCTGCTCTCCGTTGTGGTTCTGCTCTGTGAGATGCAAAGGACGCGAGGGGGATGAGGATGAGGAGCAGGGAGGCTGAGGATGCTCCAGCCTTCCTGCCCCATGCCAGAGGCAGGAAAGAGAGCTGGAGCTGCTCACAGGATGGTGCTGGCCCTGCTGGGGCTGCAGGAGGCAGGAAGGGCTGGCCTGGGAGCAGCCCCTGAGCCCGGCCAGCCCTCGGCCATGGCTCAGTTCTTGCTGAAGCCTGTGGGATTCTGCAGCTGCCACCGCCACAGGTCCTCACCTGGAACGGGGAGAGGGGAGGTGAGGGTGGGCCAGGCCTGGCACTGCCCTGTGTGCCAGGGAGGGGGGTGTCCTTACACATCTTGTCCAGCCCAAAGGCAGCTTTCCAGCCCAGCTCCCGCTCGGCCAGCGCCGGGTCCGCGTAGCAGGAGGCCACGTCCCCCTCCCGCCGGGCCGTGACCTTGTACTTGATCTGCAGGGAGAGCAGCTCTGGGGGCTCAGGGAGGGGACTGAGGGGGGGCTGCTGTGGCAGTGATGGTTTAAGGGGGGGTGAGGGAGGTTGGTGGGAGCAGCTGGTTCTGTGCCCTGCAAGTCAGGCCTTACCTCCCTCCCCGAGGCTTTCTCCATGGCCTGGACCATCTGCAGGACGGAGTAGCCGGTGCCTGTGCCCAGATTGTAGATCTGGGAAGAGGATAAGGGACACAGATCAGCTGCTTTTGGAAGGAGGCAAGGGCCAAACCCTGGCTTTATCTCCCCTGGGGACCCCCACGCCCCCCAGGGCCGGCAGTCCCCCCGGGGTACCTTGCAGCCACAGTTCTCCTTGAGCTTCTTCAGAGCAGCAATGTGGCCCTTGGCCAGATCCACGACGTGGATGTAATCCCTGACTCCTGCAGGGAGCCAGAGGGTGAGGGCACAGCCCTGTGCCCGGGGTGACCCCAGGCTGGGGGGGCTGCAAGGGCAGTTCTGTTCCACCCTCTCCACGCCGTACCCGTTCCGTCATCCGTCTTGTAGTCGTTCCCAAACACGCTCAGGAATTCCCGGCGTCCCACTGCCACCTGACAGAGGGACAAGAAGCCCTGTCAGCCTGTGCTCCCCCCCACCCCAAGACCCCAGGGGTCCCCAAAGGCTGCAGTGGGGCGGTACCTGCGCCACGTAGGGCATGAGGTTGTTTGGGATCCCCTGAGGATCCTCCCCGATCATCCCCGACTCGTGGGCACCGATGGGGTTGAAGTAGCGCAGGAGAACGGCGTTCCAGTCCTGGAGGGGGACATGGACACTACCTGGGTGGGTGCCTGGGGGGCTGCCTGCTCACCCCTTCCCCCTGCTCCCAGCCCCACGGGGCAGCCCCTCACCCGCTCTGCTTTGCAGAGATCCCGGATCATCTCCTCGATGAAGAACTTGGATTTGCCGTAGGGGTTGGTGCAGCCTCCCACCGGGTGCTTCTCGTCCAGGGGGAGGTATTTGGGGTCCCCGTAGACGGTGGCAGAGCTGCTGAACACGATGTTCCTCACGCCGTGGGCCTGCATGGTCTGGGGCAGGGGACAGGAACAGCCAGCACTGAGCCAGGGGGATCACTGAGCCAGGGGGATCCCTGTGCTGGGGGCCAGCCCTGCCCAGGCACCGCCACATCCCGGGATGGGCTGGGCACGGGGAGCACCGGGAGCAGCCCACGGAGCAGCACAGCCACCTCAGCACAGGATCACACGCCCTTGTTCCTCCTGTGGAACCCAGCCAAGATCCTGGTCTCTCCCATATCCCACAGAACGGGTCCCTCAGGCTGTGCCCCGAGGCAGGGAGTCCTCACAGTGTTAATTTTGGGTGGTCTCTGCCCTTTTCCACCCATTCCCCATTTTTCCTGCAGCTCTGAAATCCCCCCCTTTATGGTGGTCCCAGCCCCCCTGCAGCCCCTCAGCTCCACCCCGGGCATCCCCCCCCTCACCTCCAGCAGCCGGATGGTCCCGGTGAGGTTCACTCTGTAATATTCCAGAGGTTTCTGCACCGACTCCCCCACCGCCTTCAGCCCCGCGAAGTGCAGCACGGCCGAGAACTGGTGCTGCACGGGGGGAACAGCAACAGGACATGGGATCTCCGGGCAGGAACCAGCCTGGATTCCCCCCAGGAGCGCCATTCAGCCCCCCCAGGGGGGTTCCATGCCCTTTTTCCCCCCGGTTCCCACCTCACACATCCCCCCCGTGAGCCCAGGACACCGCAGGTCCCGCTCTCACCTTCCCGAAGAGCTCCTGGAGCGCGGCCCCGTCGGTGATGTCCAGCTCCTGGAACAGGACGGGCCGGTGCGCGATCTGCTCCACCCGCCGGAGGCTCTCGGGCAGCGCGTCCGACCCTGCGGGGATGGAGGGGCGTGAGGAGCCGGGATTTCTGGGGGGTTCCCGGGCAGGGACGAGGCTCCTCCGTACCTCGGATGGCGTTGTGGAAGTTGTCGATGACCACGGGGACGTATCCAGCCTCCAGCAGCTCCAGCACGCAGTGGCTGCCGATGTAGCCGGCGCCGCCCGTCACCAGGACCTTCTCGGCCATGGCTCTCCCTGGGGCAGGAAAATCCACGGGCTCCGAGTGGGGCGGCCTGGAACGGGCACGGCTGGGGCACTGTCACGTCAGCAGCGCCTCCCGCCCTTCCTGCAGCTCTCCCGGGGACGGGGATGGGCTGGAGCGCGCCCTGCCAGCCCGGGCACACCTCCCGGACACGGAGGCTGGGTCTGGCACGGCCGCAGCCCGGGAAAAACCCTCGCCCTGCCCGAGAGATCCCGGTCTCTGCCGTATCCCACAGCGCAGACCCCTCGGGGTTCACCCCAAAGCACAGGGGCAGGGATGAATTTGGGTGGTCTCCGCAGTGGGGTTGGCTCTGCCCTTTTCCCACCCATCCCCTGGTTTTCCTGCGGGTCTGGAATCCCCCTCTTGGGGGATTCCTTCCCTGGGCTGGCCCCGCTCCCCGGGACACTGCGGGGATGTCTGTGGGACCCGGGAGATCCCGGGAAGGAGCAGCAGCTCCTGCTCCACGCCCGGAGGGAAGGACCGGCCGTGTCACCGGGATGTGGGACCAGCACAGGGAGAGCTTCCACCCCCCAACACGCTGGGAGGGCAGTTCCGGGGTTAACAGCCCATTCCCATTCCCATTCCCATTCCCATTCCCATTCCCATTCCCATTCCCATTCCCATTCCCATTCCCATTCCCCTGCTCACTCACCCTCTGCTCCCGCTCCGGCCGCGGGCGCGGCCCCTTTAAGGCCCCTCCATGGAAACGTGTCCCCCCCGCTACGGGAACCCGGCAGGGACAAAACACCTCCGAGGGACGGCGGCGCCCGGCGGCGGGAGGAGGGAACTGCGCCCTCCCCAAAATCCCCGTTTATTGCCCCATTCCACCCCATTTCAGCACGTCATCTTTGAAGGTTTATTTAATTGCTGCAGTTCATTGAAGGGATGGGAGAGATGGTGCCGTATGCAGAGAAAGGCGCAGCCACAAACCCCACCCAAAGGAAGGACGAGGCTCCCGCCTCGCAAATGAACTGTTAAAATAAATTATTTTTTGAGGGGGGAAAGTTCCCCGTGACCTGTGAGGAGCAGGGGGTCTTTCACACCCTGCCACAGCTCCAGATGATGTGGTTTCCCCACAGAGGAGGCACTTGGAGCCAAAGCAGCAGCTTTAACTGGTTCAGTTTATTAGAAACGTGATTTGTTCAGAATGTTAAATAATGTGTTTGTCATCCTAGTTTTAAAAAGGTATCTTACAACAGATACACAGTCCTTTGCCACAGTCCCTGTAAGATGGTCCAAGGCTGCCCCAGGACACTCTGAGGCTTCTGACTCAAGCTTAACACCTGTAGTGAGGAGAGAAGGGAAGGGCAAAGCCTGGCCTGGAAAAGTGCTCCAACTGGAAAAACTGTGGATTATCCTTGGCTGGTGGCCTAAGGCTCAAGGCAGGAGTCAGTGGATGCTGGTCTGACCAGAGTCCATCCACGTCCTCCCTTCCCTAAGGCAAATGGTGACATTCTCAAGGTCGAATACAACATTCTCCCTCCTTTCTTCATAAATTCTGGTGGATTACGAGTTTCCTCTCAAGTGCTGAGCCAGGAAGGAGGATCTGGAGATCAGAGAGGAATTCCAGGCAGTGCCAGGTCCTCGCTTTCTTTTCCACCCAGGGAGAAACCCCCCTCAGTGTCACAGTCTGCAGGACGCCTGGGACACCTTGGAGTTGGTTCTTCGGTTGAGAGCGTTGCAGATGAAGGTGCCCGTGTCCATGAGCTTCTGCAGATCCACACCCTGCCCGGGGGAAACACAGCACAGCCTTGGCACTGCTTCTGCTGGAACAGCTGCCCAGTAACAACTGGGATCACTGGGAGAGCCCACCAGGGGGTGAGGGAGCCTCTGGAGGGAACTTTATGGCAGCCTCACTGACAGCAAGGGTGTGATTTGGGAGAGGATCCCGGAGTGGTCTGGGTTGGAAGGGACCTTAAAGCTCATCTCATTCCAGCCCTGCCACACCTTCCAGGATGCCAGGCTGCTGCAGCCTGGCCTGGGCACTCACCGTGTGGATGCCCAGCCCGTTCAGCATGTACACCAGGTCCTCCGTGGCCACGTTCCCCGACGCTCCCTGCGCGTAGGGGCAGCCCCCGAGCCCGGCCACGGACGCGTCCACCACGCTCACCCCCATCTGCAGAGACACCCACACACACCATGCCCAGGCATGACTGCCCTGCCAGCACAAACTCCCACCCCTCAGAGCTTCAATCCACAAGCAAAGAAAAAAAAAACCCAACACAAAGGAATCTGTGTGGACGCCCCATCCCTGGGCTAGTGGGAAGTGTCCCTGCCCAGGGGGAACGAGATGGGATTAAAGCTCCCTGCCAAACCCAAGCACCCCATAAGCCTGTGATCCAAAGGGAGGATCCTACCTGCAGGGCCACCAGGATGTTGGCCAGGGCCTGTCCGTAGGTGTCGTGGCAGTGAACAGCCAGAGCCCCCACGGGCACCTCCTTCATCACCATGCTCAGCATCTCCTTCATGCTCCCGGGGGTGCCCACGCCGATGGTGTCCCCCAGGGAGATCTCGTAGCATCCCATGGAGTACATCTTCTTGGAGACCTGTCCAAAAGCCAGGCTGTGCCCTGGGAAGCACCTCACCCCCCTTCCCCAGAGCTGCACGCAGGGATTGTGATGCCCTGGAGCAGCCACGAGACTCTCCTGTGGGGCTGAAAACCTCCAGGTGCCCCAAAGCAACCTGAATTTCCCTGGGGATTTCAGCTGGGCTCAGACTCCCCTCCCTGTGGTGGCTGGAACCTTTCCCAGCCTTCCCTTTCCCAGGCTTTGGTTAAATGGTTTGACACCCCTCCATCCTCCAGCACTGCCCAACTGATATCCCTAAAAATGAGGCAAAAACTTCCACAGAAATTCTGGTTGTGTTTAACTCACCTCTGCAACTTTAGCTGCAGAAATCTTGCCTTCGTAGGGACATCCAAGGACACAGGAAACGTATCTGTGGTTGAGAAAAGCACACAGTTCTTAGCTAGAAAAATGGCAAGGCCATTCTGCTGGCCAAATCAGTCAGGACTTGTGCATCCTGTGTGTCTTTAGGATAGAAGAATTCATTTCATGTTCCAAAAGTTCAAGGGCCAAATCTTACAGAATTAATTACTGAACAATTACAGAATTAACTGCTCAGCAATTCCTTCTTCCATGGACATAAAAAATCTACCAAGACAAGAGCATACAGCATCCCTGGGATTGTGATCTATGCAATTCCACGTGGAATGTCTCCCAAAAAACAGAAGTTGAGAAGAAATCCCACTCCTCAGTGCTGCATGGGCTGGGCTCCAAAGGGATAAACTCCAGCACGACCTGCTCAGTGCCAAGGTGGCTGCAGGAATTCCCTACCCCTGGCTGGGAATGCTGGCTGCAGGAATTCCTTACCCCCTGACAGGAATGTTGGCTGCCTTTGCTGCTGCCATCACCTCGCTGAACCTCTCCAGGCTCTCCTCAATGGAACAGTTGATGTTCTTCTTCGTGAACAGCTCGGACGCTGCTCCGAAGATCGACACCTCCTTGGCCCCTGCAGCCACCTGAAAATGAACATCATCATAAACTGGAACCACACAACCAGTAAAGCTGGAAAAGACCTCTGAGAGCAGCAAATCTGTTGAGGTTGTGCCAGCTGTTGGGGTTGTGCCAGCCCTTACCGCTGCCTGGAACCCCTTCAGGTTGGGGGTCAGCACGGGGTAGCTGATCCCAGGCACTTTGTTGATGCCCTGCATGACCTCGGTGTGATCAGCCATCTGCAAAGAAACCAGCAGAGCTCTGCAACAGGGACAACACCCAGCCTATAAAATAACCCTTCAGATGTCTTTCTGTAAGGGGAACAGGAATATTTAGGGCTGAGGGAGATGGGCCTCTGAAAGCAAACACTGCACACACTGGGAGGGATCAGAGGTCAGTCACCCAGCCAGGCCAACGTGCACACCCAGCTGTCCCTCCACCCTTCCCCAGGGTCCAAAGGGGAAGTCTGGAATATTGCAAATCCAGCGGGAACACCGACCTGAGGGACCCACTTGGGGGACACAAAGCTGGTGGCCTCTATGACCTGCAGCCCCGTCTCTGACAGCATGTTGATCAAATTGATCTTCACTGGGGTGGGCACGACGTTCTGAGGGGAAAAAAGAAGACAAGAAGAGAAAAATGACCTCAAGTCATTTATTTCCACGGCGAACTTTTTGCTGAAGGGAAAAAAAAAAATGACAAAAAAATGTGTTTCTCTGCCTTAAAAAAGGGCAGTTAAAGAAAAGGAAAAAGAAGATAGGAGAAGAAGGGAAAGAAGAAGGAAAAGAAGAAAAAGAAGAAGGAAAAGAAGGGAGGGGCTGAGGTTGAGCCCCCAGGAGCCCCCCTGTACCTTCTCGTTCTGGAGCCCATCACGGGGTCCCACCTCCACCACCTTCACCTTCCTCGGGTACGGCCCCGCCGCCGCTGCCACGCTCACCTGGCAGGGGGGGCAATGTCAGCAGGGACCCCAGAGCCCCCCAACCCGCTCTGCCCCAGCCCCAGCCCTGCCTGGGTCTGGTCCAGCACCCCCAGCCCGCTCACCCCCAGCCCGGTGACCCCCCAGGTCCCTCGTCCCCTCCCAGTGGAAGTGGCTGTGTGATGATTTAATTCTGGGGACTGCTGCACTCCAGAGAGCTACATCAACAGGAAACTGGTTAAGTGAAAGTACTCAAATCTTCAACCAAAGATGTGAAAATACAGCCTAGAAAGCTAAATCAATCCAAGGTTAAGTAAAAGTTTGTCTTTAACTAAGGATTGATGTTGGTGTCTCGTAGCAATAAAACACGAAACTATTTCAGAAGTTAAGTAAAAGAAGTCTAAGTTATCTTTAGCTAAAGATTAGTGTTGATGCCTTGTAGCAATGACATGACTGTCAAGGAGGGGCTTGAGACGTTAAAGGGAATAAAAGCTCGCAAAATCCTTGTTTCAGTGGGGTGTTTATGGAGGAGCTACCCCTGACACTACTACTTAAAAACATCATGCTAAGCTTGATTTCTTTGAATCACCTCGATCTCCCCCATCCCCGAGCCCCCCCCGGTCTTTTTGTCACCTCGATCCCTCCTGGGTGTCCCTGTCCCCCTTTCCCCGGCCCCGAGCGTTCCCCGCTCCTCCCGTGGTGTCCCCCCGGTGCCCCCCCGCTGCTCCCCGTGTCCCTCCCCGGTGTCCCCTCGGTGTCCCCCCCGGTCCCGGTCCCCGTTCCCCCTCACGGGCCGCAGCGATCCCGCCCAGCGCGGGAGCAGCCGCCTCGCCGCCGCCATGTCCGCCCGCGATCACGTGACCGCACCCGCCCCTCACACGTGACACGGGCGGTCACGTGGCCGCGGGACTGTGGGGACGCGGGTTCGAGGCCCGGCCCCTCCGTGTCCCTCACCCCTCATCCCCCTCCGTGTCCCTCGTCCCCTCCGTCCCCAGCCCCTCCACCTGTGCCCAGGCGCCGTCCCTGGGCGCGCCCGCCGTGTCGCACTGCGGCATCTTTCGCTGCGGTCCCCGGCACTGCCCGGCCCCGCGCTCGCCGAGCACTTATAGGGTGGGTTCATGCGCTGGCCCCGGTGCTGGGTAAACACGGCTCTGTTTGCTTTGGACGGGCCCACGCGCCGCGACAGAGGTTACCGGCGTGATTGGGGTTGAGAGGCAAAGCGGCCGTGGCTCTCTTGTCCTTTTTCTGTGTCTAACGGCGTCATCGCGGGGCCGGTGATGCTCCCGTGACGGACCCCTGGCAGGCGGGGCCGGTTCGCTGAACCCCGAGCAGGTGGATGTTTGTCCATTGAGAAACAGCCCCGGGGCTCTGTCCTGGCAGCTTTTGCTTGTGCTGGGTGGGACAGATAACAAAACAAAGCCTGTTTGCAGCGCTGCGGGTCCTCCACAACCACCCGTGCTGCAGAAACGCCGGCTCTGGTGAGGAGTTCCATCACTCTGAAAGTTCAGCCCTCCTTGGAGAAGTTCAGCATCCACGCTGGAAATCTGCCCTCACTCAAACAGCAGAAGTTCAACCCACAACAGTGGCTTCAATTCACTAAGAACAAAACCTCTTCTCCTTGTAGCTGTCCCCACAGAACAGAAATAGAAGTTTGTCGATGGATTTGTATTAGATTATGGTTTTCCTCCAGATCTCTTCCAACAAGCTTCTGTTGCATTTATTCATGATGAAAGTAGGTGATCAAAACTGTTCAAATCAACACCAAAGGAATACAAGGCAAAAGGGATTAAAGGAGACCTTCTCTTAAGTGATAAATTATTTATTCAACAATAAATGAAAAATCCTCTTGGATTCACTCGAAAAGAAAGGCACTGGGAGATGCTGTGTCCATCCCACGGCTGTCACAACACACCCTCGAGCTTCACGGCCCAGCCAGACTGAGGGGGGACAGGAGATGGGAGCACGTAGGGCAGGGTGATGAGCAGCCCCTTCCCTGGGGATTCTTCCTGCCACTTCAGAGTCCCTGCATATCCCAGCATGGTCACCTGCAGAAGAAGGGCAGGGGACAATCAGCTGGAGCTCACACAGGCCCCCTGTGCACACCCCAGAGCATCTCCCACCCGCCATTCCCAGGGCACAGGAGGTGACACTCGGGATGTTTTGATGGCAAACCCTTGATGTTTGTTGGTTGTTTGTGGGTTTGTTTGTTACTGAGGCTTCGCCTCTGTTTGTTTAGAGCAAAGGGCATTCGAGCATTTGCGTCAGGGCGACATTTGCCACGAGCAGGTCAGTGCCCCTGAGCTGGGTCTGCGGTGCAGGAACAGCCACCCCTGCCCTGGGTGAGCCTGGATATTTATTTACTTCCCCTCTCTGCATCAGCAGGGCCAGAAGATTCCAGGGGAGAAGAACCTGCCTATTCCATGGCAGCCAAGAGCCTGTCCTGACAATCCTGTCCAATATTCCACATTCAGTGAACCAAGGAACAGCCCGGGATGCTGCAAGATCTGGAGGGAGGCCAGAGCACACAACTTCCCTGCTCTCCCCAGTTCCCAAACGAAGCCAGACTGGCCCTTCCCAGCCCATAAACACCCAAATTGTGCTCCTCAGTGTGTGGTATCTTGTTTTTCAGGTTCCTTACTCGTGTGGCTGGGCACGGAACGGGCGAGCAGAGCTTCAGAACGCTGTCCCGAGGCCAGAGCAGGAAGATGGCATAGACAACTGGTCCCTTGGAGGTGTACCTGTGGGACAGGGAGTCCAGCAGGGTGAGGAGCCGCACGGCAGCACCAGAACACCAGCTCACCTCCTGTCACCACACGGGGGTCACCTACTTTCCCCTTCTTCCAAAACCTGTCACTTTGGACCCACCATGGGCCCGTCAGCGCTGGCTGATGAAACCCAAACAAAGTCCATGTGGGCAAATGTCAGCTGGGAACCTGAGCTGGGCTCAGCATCGTCCCCATCACTGCCCTGCATTCCCACACTGGGCACGCTTGAGGAAACAAAAACAACGCCAGTCTGTAGAAATTTCTGGCCAGAACCACTGCTTAAAACAGTCCTGACATTTTCTTAAAGGGAGGGTTGTCTTTCTCCAACTCAAGCAAGATGGGTGAAGCCCTAATTTGTATTCTCTTCTTTCAAGCAAGATATTCCTTAGGTAACAGCCTGGGGCAGTAACTGAATGTTCCAACTGTAGGATATTACCTAAACACCATCTGCACCCGATGGCAACAGTTCAGGGTGTGCCAAATTTAAGAACAAATAAGAAATAAACGTCAGCTGTGGAAGTCCCAGCCCAGATGGTGCAGAGCAGCAGAGTCCTTACCAGACTGTGTCTGTGCTGTTCTCCATCTGCACTCTCCAAGGCTGGGATTCATAAATTGCCTCCCCATTGATGTCCAGCCACCTCCCAAGGGCCAGGAGTCTTTCTTGGAAGATGGGGACAATCACTCCTTCTTTGGTAGGTCCCACGTTGAGCAGGTAGTTGCCTCCCAAGCTCACAGTCTGCACCAGCTCCTGTGGCAGATAAACCAAGGTCACAACCTGCATTATCTTCACCTCTGAGAACACAGAAACCACACAAACAAAAAAGGAGGGTTTTACCCTCATCAACTGCTCCTTAACTCCAGCCTGAGTGCATGGAACACACAACTGTTTTGGCAAGTAGGGGGATGAAGGAAACCTCTAGCTCTCAGTATTTACCCCTCCATACCCGTCATAATTTCAGCTTCCTCACCTCAATGATACTTGCTTCATCCATGACCTCAGCGATGCTCATGTTGCTCCGGTAGCCCCAGGACAGCTTGTCAATAGAGGAGCACATCTCCCACTTGTGATCTGGCAGAGTGCCTGGCTTGTACTTGTCAGCACAGTTGTAGAAGCCTCCGTGCCGGCACGAGCAGCCCTGGCCCCACCGGTCGTTAACAACAACGGTGTCCTGGGGGAACAGACTCAGCTCAGGGCAGAGGATGTTTTGTCTTGAATTGTCCCACCAGCAATCACCCCCCTGAGCCAGCAAGGGCATCCAAGTGAGGAGGAAAATGGCTAAAATTAAAATTCCCCTGTGTGATGAAAGAGAGAATCCTCCTGAGGAGGCTGAACCCCTCTCTGGGGAGCCCCTCTCTGTTCTCTCAGGCAGCGCTGCAAAGGACAGTGGAGCTTCTCATAGGAGCACTGTGGAGGCTTCTCTGGTTTTTGTAAGAAGAATAAAACACATTTGGCATCTGCCAGGTGGGTTTTTGGTGTTATCACACATCTCTCTGCTGCCAGACCTCCCTCACCCACACAAGGAGGGGCAGCAGACACTGGTACCTTGACAGGACTGTTGTTATAGAGCCAGGCGAGGAAAGAGGTGGAATTCCAGTACGAATCTGGAGCTTCCCAGTCTCCATCCGACCAAATCAAATCTGGTTTGTATCTAGGAGAGATGAATATTATCTCAAAATGGCTCATTTTCTCCAACCGCACTGTGTTTCCTGTATCTGCAATCATTTTACTTCCCCTTCCCACTGCTTGAAATCACCAGGAGGTTTTGCTTCCCTTCCTGCTTCACACAAACACCAGGCAGGTTGCTCCACTTCCAGCCACCCTGCACAAAGGCAGGGTTAAAGGGAACTGCTTTTCCATGAGAAATTTGTCCCTACCTTAATTCTACAGATTAGACTGATCACAGGACAAATGTGAACACCTTTCCTAATGGTTAGCAAAGAGATTTGCCTTGGCAAAAATTAATGTTCTCTCCTCTGGAACTGGGAAGCGCTCAGGGTTCTGAACTGGCTGTAGCTCTTACTTTAGCACGAGGTCATAAAGTTCTGGCATCATCTTCTTTGTAACGAAGCTCTGGGTCTTGAAGCCATTCTTTTTGTCAGCAAGATAGAGTGGGTTAAACCACTCCATGAGGGAGTGATAGAGCCCATAGTGTAGGTTCCTGAAGGATACAAAGAGAGGGAAGAGTTAGGCACACTAAACCCATCATTTTCTGCTGTTTGTCAGCACAGCCAGGAGGATTCATTGCAATATTATGCAAAAAAAAAAAAAAACCCAAAACTCAAACAACTGATTCAGCTGACAGAACAGCAGTTTGGCAGTGCCATACCTCTCCCTGAGGGCTTCTCCCAGCTCTCCTACGAGGTCTCGGTGGGGCCCTATATCCACAGAATTCCAGTTCCAGGACCTGGGCGACCCCCAGTTGGTGAAGCCTTCGTGGTGCTTTGTGGTCAGGACCACGTACCTGAGAGAAAAAGGTTCCTGGTCAGGATGGCAAAAGGACAGGTGAGATATTCCACAGTCATTGAAACAGCCAAAGACCGGATAACCACACTGTGAGGAGCCCCCTGCCACTACCCTTCAAATTTAGAAGCAACTACAAGAATAATAGAGGTTTTAAGTGGATTTTAATGCTGGAAAAGAAGGAGCAATCGAGACTTTGGAATCAGCAAGGCCAGTCATCTCCTCAGCACCCTGGGCATTGACCCATCCCCTCAGGGACCCCTGCAGCCTCTTGGGAACCCCAGGCAGTGCCCCCAACCTCTCTGGGCCTTTCCAGGGACTCAGGGACCTCCAGACATGGGTCCCCTCTCTGCTTGGTCACCAGGGACCTCCAACCTTTATAGATTCCCAGAAATGGCTCCTCTATATCCTCAGGGACTCTCCCATCCCCTCAGGGACCCATGACCACAGCACTTATTCCCTCAGGAACCCCCTCATTGCCTCAGAGACCCCCAAACCCTCCCTCATCCCCTCAGGGACACTCTTTCCCCTCAGGGACCCCCAAACCCTCCCTCATCCCCTCAGGGACACTCTTTCCCCTCAGGGACCCCCAAACCCACCCTCATCCCCTCAGGGACCCCTTTTCTGTCATGGACCCCCAGACCCTCCCCATCCCCTCAGGAATCGCATCCCGGCCAGCCCCGGCCGCCGACCTGGCCCCTGCCCGCCAGAAGAGCTCTGCCCACTGCCGGGGCTGGAAGTCGTGGGCCGTGAAATGGGGGGCGAACTCGGCGTAGGAGGTGCCGGGCGGGAATCGGCTCCTCACGAATCGCTCGTAGGCGGCGTCGTGCTGGCCCTGCCAGTGCCACCAGAACCACTCGGAGCCCCAGGCCGGCACCGAGAACACCCCCCAGTGCACGAACACGCCGAGCTTGGCGCGGTCGAACCAGGCGGGCAGCGGGCGGGCGTCCAGGCTGCGCCAGTCCGGGCGGTACGGAGGGGCCGCCAGGCACGGCCCGAGCGCGGCCGCCAGACACAGCACGGCGCCCGCCGCCATGGCGGGCTGGCCGCGCCCACGGCCCGCCACGTCACGGCCCACGCCGCGGGCACCGGGGCAACGGCGGGGCCGCGGGTTCGAGCCTGCGGTCCGCGACATTCCCGTGGGGACCCGGGTTCGAGCCTGCGGTCCCCGACATTCCCTCAGGGATCGCCGATCCAACCCTCAGCCTCGGTGCTGTGCTGCAGCCGCTTCCCCCTTGGTCAGCCCCCCCTGCCCCCGTCTTGCCAGGCCGCCTGTGTGACCTCCCACCTTCCCCGGGGTTTGGTGTCGCGGGGCGCTTCGCTCGTTTATTTTAGGTAGCTAAACTCTCACAGGGAATTTCAGGTGTTTTCCTGGATGCCTTTGCTGGCTTAGGGGGGTAAACGCGAGCAGAACAGTCCAAGACAACAAATTGTCTGCCCTGAGCTGAGTCTGTTCCCTCAGGGCTCCTGTGCAGCCAGGACAGGCCCAGGGCAGGGCTCCCAAACCCTCCCAGGAGGGCTGGATGCATCCTCTGGGACACAGGGCAGAGTCCAAGGGCCTCGTGGCAGTGCCCTGAAAGCATCATCCACGTTGGAGGCATTTTGGGAGCTGGCAGGAGCCCACCTGCTCCAGGTCACTGGTGAAGGGCCCCGTCCCACTTTTCCCTCCATGCAGCCAAAGGTGCTGCTTTTGTGTAACTTGCAAAAAAAAAAACCCCAATCAAGTTCCTCATGCTCAGAGTATCTGCCTCAGGTTGGGCTTAAACTTTGTCAGCTGGAGGTGTTTATGCACCAGGGAAGAAAGAGAAATAAAACATGAGAAGTGGCTGTAATTTTTAATCACGTAACATCCACCAAACACTGCGTGGTTAGGTCAGCTCTCCTGGAATCTGCTGGAAGAAACGTGGTACCTGCAGGGTCCTGTCTGCCCCAGCTATGGCTGAGTCCATAAACCACAGTGAGAACATTCCAGTTTTCCATGACTGGATGCTAAAATCAACACGATCCCAAATGCTGTGAGGCACAGTTGGCCAAGACTGTCTGCAAATCCAGAGGAACCATCTGCACTTTCCTAGGCAGAGCCAAGGAACCTCCTGCTGCTGCCATCCTGCTCCTGTGGGATCCAGCCAGGCATTCCCTGCCACTGGGAGCTCATCATGACTTTGTGTTGTTCTCTGTCACCTTTGCCAGGACATGAGGACTTTTTTTGTCACTGTGCTGAAAATGCACAACCCCCAGGGTCTGGTATAAATAGATGTACCTCTGCCTCATGTGCTCTCAGCACTCTGCTGATGGTGCTGGCACAGCTCTTCCTGTGCCCAGGGAAGGGATTCAGAGAGATTATGTGATCCCTGGGGATTTCTGGAGAACCTGAAGGTGTGTGGAGGGTTTTATTTGGGGTTACCTCAGTGTTATGGAGTGCAAGGAAGACACCAGTGAATGTGATAAAAACAGACTGGGGGGTTACTGGTGGACAGGCAGGGGGAATTGTCATAAAATATTAGGATCTGCTGTTCTGGGACATGGTTTTATCCACTGTCTCATGGCTGGCACTGCTATCTCTGCAGCCTGGGACTGGCTGCCAGTGTAACACCTCAAGGATGGGGACTCCAAACCTCCCTGGGCAGCTCCTTTCAGTGTTTTACCCTTCTAGAGAAGAAACTCCTCCTGATGTCCAACCTGAACCTCCCCTGGCGGGAGGCTGTAGAACCACAGAATCACAGAATATTCTGGGTTGGAAGGGACTCACGAGGATCATCAAGTCCAGCTCCTGCACAGGACACCCCAACAATCCCACCACGTGCCTGAGGGCAAAGTCCATGCTTGTCGTGTCCCAGCACTGGAGGATAACATCAGCAGGAGCTGTCTCCATGGCAGGCAGCTGATCCTCATCTCCCAGGTCCTCCATCAGAAGGGAAAAGAAACAGGAGAGTGATCCAGACTGTTTCTGGCAGTCTGAGCTGACGGGTTCTCCCCGGGTGCCTCCCTACGTCACGTGCGCGTCCTCGCAGACGGTCTCCACCACGGAGGACCTGTGGGTGCTCTCAGCCTCGGGGCTTTCCTCAGAGGCCTTTGGCTGCCTCCTGAAGCGAGAAAACACCCTCCTCAGGGAGGAGTTCAGCTCCTTGCTCCGCAGGGCGTAAATGACGGGGTTCACCATGGAGTTGAGCAGGCAGAGGGTGCTGCAGAAGGCGAACGCCTTGCGCAGGCGGTCGCTGGGCCGGGAGAAGAGGCTGCAGATCATGAGCACGAGGACGGGGGACCAGCAGAGCACGAGGACGGCCAGCACAATGAGCAGGGTCCTGGCCAGCCTCACGTCCATCCTCACGCGGCTGTTCTGCTTCCCGCCCTGCGCCCGCTCCATGTGTGCCGCGTGCTGCCGCGCCCTCCGGAGCACGCGGGCGTAGGCGCAGACGATGCAGCCCAGCAGGAGCAGGGTGAGGCACACCCAGCCCCACAGGTAGCTGTGGTCCACGAAGGGGAACAGCTCGGAGCAGGACGAGTCCAGAGTGCAGCAGTTCCAGCCCAGGAGGGGCAGGGCGGCGATGCTGGCGCAGGTGGCCCAGAGCACCCCCAGGGCTATCCAGGCTCTTTTCCTCGTCATCAGGAGCTTGTACTCGGAGGGCCGGCTGATGGAGACGTAGCGGTCCAGGGCTGTGAGCAGCAGGCTGCTGAGGGAGGCGGAGAAGGAGGTGTTCACCCCTCCCAGCTGCAGAAGGAAACCCTCCTTGGAGGAACCGGTTCCGTTGAACACGTGGAAGTTCACAAAGCTGCAGACAAAGATGATGCTGGCCAGGATGTCAGCCAGGGCCAGACTGCTGATGAAGATGTAGAAAGGCTTTTTCCTGGTCCTGGGGGAAGAGAAGATCAGGTAGAGCACCAAGGAGTTCTCGAAAACACAGAGTGTCCCAAAGAGGCAGCACAGGGTGGCAATGCTTATCTTCTGTGCCTGCGTGCTGAGCACCATGAAGCACTCCATGGTGCTCCCGCTGCACTTGGAGGTGTTTTCAGGAATCTTACAAATATCCATGGTCGTTATCTGGAGTTAGGAGCTCACAGAGAGCCTTCCTGCTTCCTTCTGCTCTTCCTCAGGTGCTCTGAAAAAGGTGGAGGGGAAGAGGATTTACACAACAGGCAATAAATTCAACCCAGACACATCCCCACTTTAGAGGGAAGCAAGTGAAAAGAAAGTAGCCCATGGGGACCTATTTCCAGGCCCACAGCCCACATGCTGGAGCCAGCAGAGGTCCAGGCTCTGTCTGGTGATTTAGCTGAGCCCCATCTGTCACAGCCCATGGGTACCACATCCGTTTCCCGGGCTGGTTCCTCACCACAAGAGGGAAGCAGCATCACTGGGAATTGCACAGATCCTGGGCCAATTCTCACCAGTTCCTCCAGGATTCACTGCTCAGGCCACTCTGTGGCAGCAGAGCTGGGTTTTTCCTCTCCACTTCTGCAGCTCGATGCATTTAACCCCTTTCATCTTCATCACACTGAGGGGCTTGTCCTTCAGGAGTTGTTTTCTCCCACTCCTGCTGTGGGTTACACGGGTGTTTAAACTGAGGGAACAAGGCCTACAGAGAGCAGGTGAAGAGGCAGCTCTGGGATCCACTAAACCTGCCTGATTTACAGCAAGATGCTGTGTTCCAAGTGTCAGGCACCCGCTGGAAAATCCCACAGGACAGGACCCCATTCTGGAAAGCATCTGCCTGGCTTTGAGCATCCAGGATCCTTTATCCAGGCAATGGGACCATGAGTTCCCACTGCTGGAGGAGAGCACTGAGCTGACCAGCATTACCTTTTCCCCAGAACAAACAAGCCACTGTCTCTCCTTCCCCTCAGCTCTCTTTTGAAGGGATATTGTGCCAAACAATATTTTTTCCACCTGACCCCGTGACTTCCTTCCCCACTGATTTCCCCGACACTCTGGTGTCCCTGGTCCTGTGGTTTGCAGAAGTTACAAAACACCCTCGAGCTTCTCAGCACTTGAGATGCTGCCCAGGAGGTCTTGGAGAAGAGCCTGAGCCCCACACTCCACTCCTGCTGCCTGTGGGGCTGGAACACTGGGGGCTCTGGGATGTTCAGAGGGTGTTACAGGCAGAGCAGGTCGATCCTGAACTGGATTTCTTGGCAGGTCAGGCTGGAGGAGTCCTGGACTTTGGCTGACGTGTGGCTCAGCATTGCAGCGAGTCTGTCCCCTCTTACATCAGGCCCTGGCATGGGGTAACAGGGCTGGGGGTGTTGCACTCAGGTCTCACAGCTCTCATTTCCTGCAGCTCTTCACAGGAACACGACACGGGCAGCAGAAATTACTGACTGCTGTTATTAAAGCTGACAACATCCCTCCCTCCAGAGAGAGGTGGATTTAGCAGGCAGATGGACTTTTCATATCACAGGGCTCACCAGGGACCACCAGGGTAACAACTGCCTCGAGTATCCAAACCTCCCCAGCCCAACTCCAGCATCCAAACCAAGCCATCTCTTAATTAAAAAGACTCCAGCATCACCCTGGCATCCCTCACCTGCAGCCAGCATTCCCAGGGCCATCAGAAATCCTCTGAGCTGAAGTTGTGCAATATCCAACTAACTTCCTGAGGAGCTGGGAAAGTGCTGAACACTGGGCAAGAGAGTGAAGGCAGCAAAATGCCATCCCTGACGTTACACTGCTTGGGGAGAGAATTTGGTTATAATGGTAAATAATTCCTGCACTGCCTGCCCCCCTTTTTTTGTTTCCTTTTTTTTTTTTTTTGGCCATAAAGCTCCTTTCGCTGCAGGAGCTGTGGCACAGAGGGACTGCTTCCCTGCAAGGAGCCAAGCGTGGATTCCCTGGAATTCTGCACAGGAATAGCTCTGATCACAGCACAGCGTCTCCTGCCAGAAGGATCTCCCAGGGTGGGGAATATTTTGCCAAATCAAAGCATCCTTGCAATGGAGACCCCCCCTTCCCCCCCAGACAGTGCCAGCAGCAACAGCAGAGCCCCAGGAAACAACACCCCGAATAAATGAGGAGCCCAGTTATTAGGAACAGAATCCAGATATGACATTTGGGAATGCAACACATTCCTGATACAGCCCCAGTGGCTGCAAACTCTGCCCAGAGCAGCAGAGAAAACTCCCCCTCCATTAGGTCTGCTGTGAGCCCACTCGCTCCAGCCTGACAACTCCACTGGCTTCGGGGGAAATTAAGTTTACAAACGAAAAAGTCCTTTTCCTTCTCAGTGCATTGCTGGGATTGATTCCAGCTGTCAGACTTGCAGAGCTTCTCACGCAGCAGCACGATTCCTGCTTCCACTCCTTCATTTACAGGGCCATCACAGCATCCTGGTGATTAATAAATTACATACCAGTTGCTTAGAAAATGTAAAATTAAGTTTCCCTGCTGCAATCAGCCAGTGCATTGTGCCTGCAGCGCTCTGAAAGTGCTGGCCTGGAATATTTCATGTTCAGAATTTCTGAGGGATGTATGGTTATGATAAAATAAAATGTCTTAGACGATCACCTAATATGATTTATGCAAAAATTGTCACTAATGCTTGGATATTTCACTTGCTGAAAAAAGAAAAATACCTTTTGCTCTCAAAATATTTTGGTTTATATGTGATTTCTGGTTTTAGTCACCAAAGTTCTTCCATTATTTTGGAAGTAGCTGTTCATCCCAGCCTGCCCCTCTGACCACATTAAATATTGGGGAGTGGAACTCCCTCCCTGCTTTAGGACCTGTCTGGCACAAATGTCACACTGAAGATTATTTGCTTTATTTCTTCCCAGAGTCCAGCTCTGCCCACGTGTGACTTCCTGGGGGGACAGTGTTTGAAGCCCAGGGTGGGGTGGGTGCAGAGCAGCTGTGAGGGCCAGTTTGGGTACAAAACAGGGCAAAACGGAGCTGCCCTCGCTCCACCAAAACCACCACGCACAGAGTCAGAGTAAACACTGAGCTCAGCATCACACTGCTCCCTGGGAGACACTGGGAAATACCTCTGACACACGGAATCATGGAATGGTTGGGTTGGAAAGGACCTTAAAGCTCATCCAGTTCCACCCCCTGCCGTGGGCAGGGACACCTTCCACTATCCCAGGTTGCTCCAACCTGGCCTTGGACACTTCCAGGGATGGGGCAGCCACAGCTTCTCTGGGCAAGCTGTGCCAGGGCCTCACCCCTCTCACAGGGAAGAATTTCTTCCCAATATCCTGTTTAATCCTGTCAGTGTGAAGCCATTCCCCATTGTCCCATCCCCATAGATCCTGATGAACTGATCCAACATTAATATTTCCAAAATTCATCTGTATAGACTTAGCCCCCCAGCCTGCTATTAAGCACTTACCTTTCATCTTCTCCTTAAGAAACAATTCCTCCTAAAAACCACTTTCCCCCCTCTTTGGCACACATGGCAGTTTATCCTGAGCAGCACCAGGAATCTCTCTGTGAGGAGCAGCCTCCCCAGCCTGCCCTGTGCCTGGGCTCTCAGGGATGATGTGAGAAAAAGGACCCAGCAGGATGCTGTGGGTCAGCAAAGGCAAACCACTCACCTCCCCACGGGTGTTTGGGGGCTTCCCATCGCTCTGGCTCCCAGGGCAGCCTGTGCAGCTGCGAGTGGTGGCTGCTTCTCTCTCCTCTCACCGCACTTCTGCTTTCAGCCGGCTTTCTTCTACCACTCTGGTTCATTCCCCTGGGCTGGAAAACCATCAGTGCGAGTCCTCCCTCTGCTTTCTTGCTCTTTCTGTGAATGTGTGTCGGGTTTTCTTTCCTTCCCCACTTCCCCTCTTGGGTGTTGTGTTCTTCTGCCTGCTCGTGCCACATCTCACAACCGCTCGAGCCCTCCTGACTTGCTGAAATAATTCTCTCAGTCCATCCGATTCTTCCATGGACCTGCAGTGTTTGAGGCAAGAGACAGTCAATGGTCTCTTCCTGATTCCTCTGGGGAGGTGGAAGAGGAGGGGAGGGAAAAGACCTAAGAGGCAGATGTGGAAAAATCTGGATATACCTGGCTGTTTAAGGGCAAGCTCAGGAATCTGCTGTCCCTCAGCCCCATTAACAGCACAAACCTCACCTCTCTGTGCCCCCCAAAGTGGGCAAGGCCCTGCTTTGTGCACAGACTCAGCTAATAACAGAGGAATGAGGTGATTTTTATCTCTTGCAAGAGGAAGGGAAATGGCTTAAGGTCTTTGGTGACACAATTCTGTGGTGAGGACGGACCCAGGGCTGCAGAGCTGCGGTCACTGCTCGACCAGTTCTCAGCCATCCTTCCTGCAGTAACCACCTCCCTCCCTTGGCCGGGCAGCAGCTGCCTGGAGCTGGGTGTGGGCAGCTTGTGCTGGTGCTGCTGGAAAGCAGGGACAGCTGCTGGGTGACACCAGGGACCTGTGTGGGTGGGTGGAGGCAAATTTGCCCCAAATCCCAGCGGAACTGGCCATGTGTGGTCATGTTCAGACCATCCAGGCTGCAGCGGGGAGCGCACACAGCGCTGCATGCAAAGCAAAGGTGTGATCCTCACCCCTGGGATGCACCTTACCCTGCTCTGCCACCCTGCAGAGCCATCCCACAGCCCCATCCCTGCACCAGCAACCTGCCTTCTCCAAGAGGGAGCTCAGCCTTCCCTCCTGCTTGGATCCCAGTGCCCCCATCGGGGATGGTTTTGAACTCTAGCGCTCAGCGATGCTCGGCTGCCCTCTCCAGGGAAACCCGCGGCACTCACGGGGCCATCGGCTTGTGAATGCTTGAGGAAGAGGCAGGATTGGGAACCCAGCGCTTCCCCTTGGCCCCTGGCCGGGAAAAGGGGGTTCCCAGCTCACCAGGGCGCTTGGACACTGCCTGATTTTTTGATGCTGTTCAGGCCTGGGCGGTTTTGGAAGCTCCTTCTCTGGATCTCGTGTGTGGAAACCACAGCGGCGATGAAAGGCACCTCGTGCTGTTGTGTAAGCAGAGGAGAAGAGGTGGGTTATCAGCTCTGTCCCAAAAAATAAGGGCTTTCACTTCAGTTCCAGTCCAGATGGGAATAGCCGTGCTTTGGGAACAGCCCCACACACTCAGGGTCAACATCAGGGGTCAGGGATCAGCTTTACCCTCCCATTCAGGTCACGTTCTGCTTTTGCCTTCTTTGTCTGCTGGCCCCAAGCAGAAGCACAACCAAATCATAACTGCTGGGAACTGAAGGAACACCAGAATTTGGGGGGCTTGGCTTTCAGGGGCCTCTGGCTCAGCTGGGTGAGGTTACTGAATTCAGTGCAGCTGATTTTATGGCATTTAGAGCACATTCAGGTGTGACTGAGCTGTTCCACAGACAGGGATCCAGGGCTTTGCTGAGCTCTTGGGGGCAGCCTTGGCACCCCTTGCCTTGCTGGCAGGAGCTGCACCAGATCCTCCCAAGGCTGGCAGGTGGGCAGATGGCCTCGGGAAGGGATGCTCTCCTTGTGGGCCCTGCACAGGGAGTGGCTCTGGCTGCAGAGGTGTCTGGCTGTTGGGTGCCCATCTTGTTGGGGTGCAGGAGGGGCTGGGGCTGTGCCTGGTGAGCTGCCAGCTCTGGTCCTGCAGAGTGCTGGGGGAAAGGGTCAAGGAAATGCTGGGCAGGCCCTGGGCAAAAGGGACTGACTGGGAGCTTGGTGTTGCTCAGTGTTGGTGTCTCTGTCTGCAGAGCAGAGGGAACACCCCAGGGGCTGTGTTGGGACACAGCTCATGTGATGGGACACTCAGTCACCAGCCCTGCCAGGAAGGGTGTCTGTGCCCTGTGGGAGGACTTGCTCGTATTTCTCTGACTGTTGTGTTTGCTGAGGCTGGATGTGAAAACTGGGTGGCCCAGACAGGGCAGGGGGTGGGGGCACAGCTCACCTCGATAAGGTGTGACTCAGAGCCAGGTGAGTGACTTTATCTTGCACTCTTAGAGGAAATGCTCAGAAAAAAAATAACCCCAGACTTATTTTCTTGTCTAGCACAGCTCCTGGGCCTGTCCAAGGGTTCCTCCTGTGCCCCAGGTGAGCAGCTCCTGCTGCAGAAACACCTCTGCTGCCCTGCAGGGAGGAGGGTTGAGGGTGGCAATGTTTTCCCTGCTGATAGGATGTGAACAAGGCACGTTGATTTAAAGAGGCTGAAGGGCCCTGCAGGGTTCTGTGACTCAGGGCTGGTGGGGTTTGAATGGGGAGCCGTTGAGACAGAAAACACACAGGGTGTGGCTTGGGAGCTGTGCCTGGAGGTGCTTTCATTTACAGAGTTCAGATGTCCTGTTCTGGAGCTGATGTACCTCAGGTACTGGTGAACACTGGCTTAATTCACATCTACAGATACACAGAAAACATCATTAGGTGTCCTGCTTCTGTTTTATTTAACATACTTATAAGGAGCTTTAAACAATTAAAGTACATAATTTTATTGCACTGTTGGGGTTCTCGTTCCTCTTCTCTGTTTACTCTGCAGAGATTCAAATACCCACCCAGTTTCCTGTAGATCGTTGCTGTGGATTTCCTGAGCTTTATTTGATGGAGGAATAGGAGTCCTCTGCCAGACAGAATAAAGGATATTGTAAACATTACTGTATGCTCAATAGTCTCATGCAGATTTTCAAGAAAATACAAACTCAACGCATCTCTCCCAGGAGGAAACTTGGCTGGATTGATACCCTGCTTAATGTTTGGCTCAGATGGAAATGCCTGACTAGTCCCAAACGTGTCATGGGGCTCTGAGAGCTGTGAAAAGCAAACACCTTGGGTTTACTAAAAGTCACGTAGCGCTGGAAACTCGTCACCATAAACCAGAGCTGGGGCGCCGGTTCACTGTTAACTTAACAAATGATTCACCCCTGCTGCTGACTTCCTGCAGGATCCACCGTGGGTGATCCCACTGAAACCCTCCCAGCTGGAGTTTTGGCCTTCCAGAAAGCACATAAAGGTGTAGATGCTGCAGCGTGGCGTGAGATCCGTCCCAGCCACAGCTGGAAGGGGCTCAGCTTGGGGCTAAGGAAGCTTTGTCTTCACTGGAACTTTGGTGCAAACTGCTGGTTGTGGCAGTGCCAGCACAGATGGAGCTGCTTCCCTGGGCTGGGTGAAAAATAGTGGTGGCCAGGGATAACCTTGAGTTGTTGTCACCGTGGCAGCAAAAGTTACGGTGGGGAAACCAGGAGGATTTGGGCAGTGTAGAAACTGGCTCCCTGGGAACATGAGGAAAAGTTGGTATTTATTGCAGCCAGCCTTGGATTATGTGAGGAAGAGGAATAATCCTGTCAGAGCAGACACTTGCACAATAGACAAACCATGTAGGTGTTGTGGGAGGATGCAGTGGGGCTGAGGTCACTGAGTGACTGTCCCCACGTGGCACAGCACGGGTGGGTTTGGAAGCACTGCCCTGGCTCTGCAGCTTGGTCTGTGGCAGCTGGAGGGCTGTGTGGGCATGAAGGGTGGGCACAACATGGTCCTGCAGGCAGATGAAGTACCTCAGACTACCCGTGAGTACCGGAGTGCCACGACCCTTGGAGCAAAAAGTCTTGTGTTGAGACCTTTGAAAAAAATAGAGGGGTTAAAAATAATTGTTTGAAGGAGCAAAGTAGTTTCTCTTATAGGAATCTCGGATTTTGATGATAAGGGGGACTGAACCCTGGATTCAGTCTGTGCTGTGTCTTCAGGACATGCAGGAACTTGAGAGCTTCTGTCCCTGTCAGGGTTATCATAGCTCTGGGAATATTTCCTTTTCTTCAACTGCAAGATTGAAGACCGGCCCAAGGCTTCAACAGCTGAAGTGTAAAATATGGGTAACTTTGCAATTTGGGCATTGTGGTGTTTGGGATATTCTGGACTGTTCTTTTGATAAAAAAAATACCCCTTCACGTACTTTTGAACTTTGAATGACACAATTCACTGCAGTCACCGTGTTTGTGTTTCAGTGGAACAGTCCCTGCACTAGCACAGCACTGGTTTATCGCTGACATTTCCTCCTCCCCTCAGGATAAATGTGTCAGCCCGACCGGGAAACCAGTTCTGAAAGACGAGATGTTTTTTGAACTCTCAAAGACAGTGAAGAAAAGCTGCCAGGCCTTGTGTCATCCTCGATCTGGAGGGAAAGGCACACGGATGTTCCGCTCCCCGGACAAGGGAACACGTCTGGGGCCTGTAAAATGCTGTTTCTTAATCCCAGGGACATGTCCTGACTTGAAAACATCTGCACACCGAGATGAGATTGTTTCATCAGAAATAAACTAAAGATAGAACCAAAGCAAAAATCTGCTGATGTGCACTATAGGAGAGTTGCTTGAGATAATCAGTGGAATTTCAAGGCTTAAGGGCTTGGTTACAGCAGATATTGTTGCCTTCTATCTAAAATGAAAGCTGCTACAAGGATCTCAGCCATAACATTGTGCCAAGAAATCCAAAGCAAAGGGAGGAAAACAAAGTAATTTCAGCTCAGTTTGTGCAAACACACGATAAAGAATATGAACAAAGGTCAGGGCTTGGGTATGTCAACATATCTTGCGTATCAGAACATCTGATGGATTTTTTTAATAACTGCATAACAAATACAAACTTCTCTTGGGAGTATTCAGCTTATCCTGGTAGTGCTAGAAGGCCTGGGGTGGGTCACAGGTAACCTGTAATACCAGGTGCTGGTCAGTAAGGAAACACTTTTGGTTTAGATGTTTTAGGGATAAAAGACGAAAGAGGAGGGTTTTTTTTTTCCATTTTGTAGCTAAAAAGGCAGCTACTCAAGCACCCCAAAATAAAAACTCTGAATATTCATGTGTTGGTTTTAAGTACTGCTTTGACCTGGTGGTGTTGGAACCGAATTAGTTCTTTTCCATTTTCTTTGGAAACTCCTCTTTTTTGGCCCTTAATGTGGTGTACAGTGCTCGACTGGCCCCTCAGCGGTGGGCAGAGCGCTCCTAATCGTGCAAATTTCTTCCATGTATTTAATTTTCATTCACCCTATAATTGTAAAGGCCAAATCTTGTGGGTTT
Source organism: Pyrocephalus nanus (assembly GCA_038380795.1). Lineage (NCBI taxonomy): Eukaryota > Metazoa > Chordata > Aves > Passeriformes > Tyrannidae > Pyrocephalus > Pyrocephalus nanus. The sequence goes on along the minus strand of CM076285.1, from coordinate 4,295,411 downwards.
TGGTGTAAAATTATACTTTGAGGTAAAGTAAGAGGATGTGAATATAAACTCCAACTGCAGCCACTGCCAGGGGCTTTGCGTTCCCACAGCAGCGGTTTCAACCCAGGGAAGCTTTTCCCTCTATTTTGACGTGGGGAAAAAAAAAAAAAAATCCCTCTACGCTATTTTTAATACTTTAAATTAAAACATTAAATAGTTTAACTAAACGCAGGCGTGTGGGATTGGCTCAGTGAACCCTCTGACACCAGAGCGCTGCGGGATCTCGGCGGGGGAGGATTTTACTCTTTGTTCGCTGAATTGTGTGTGTATTTTTTTGTGCGTTTTCCTTTTTTGTGTGTGTACTTTACATCATTGAAGCCCCAAGCGGCAGCTGGCGCGGGCGTCCCACACCCCTTTTGTTGTGCTAATTCCCGAGAGGGGCTGGGCCGGGGGGTTCTGACAGCGTGTCCCGGGGATGTGGAGCGGAGCCGGGGGGCTGCAAAGGGGAGCCCCGGGGACCCTCGGGCGGTGCCGGGCAGAGGGGCTGGGCCGGGCGGGACAAAACCCCAGAACGGCTCCCGCGCTGCCCTTCGTGAGGGGATTCAAATGGCGGCCCCGCCCGCCCGCGCGCCACGGCCGCTCTGCCCCGGCCCCGCCTGGCAACAGGCGGAGCTTGGCGCCCATTGGCGGAGCGAGCGAGCGGCGCGCCCCTATTGGCTGAAGGATCGGGGAGAAGCGAAGAGGGGGGAGGAGGGTGAGGGTGTTAAACAGCGCAGGACGCGGCCGCCATTTTGTGAGGGAGCGAGAGGGGCAGCGCGGGGTGGAGGGAGCTCTGAGGGCGGGGGGGGTCGAAGGTTGACGGCGGAGCAGCAAGGGGTCGGTTCCGAGTGGCCCGTGTGTGTTGTCTCTGCTTGCGGGAGAACGGAACGGACTGAAGTCGGTAAGGGCGGAGCGGTGCGGGAAGGGCCGGGCGCGGCCGCCGCCATGTTGTGCTCCGTTGTGGGGCGGTGGGGACGGGGGGTCCCGGCTCCCCACGGGGCCGGGGACAGGAGAAAGTTCCGAGGCGAAGAAACGACAGTCGGCGGGAGCAGCATTTGGCTGTTCCTTTGCGGTTATGGTCCCTTGGTTTAAGTCTAAACAAGGCGAAAGCTGGAAATGGAGATGGGCGGCTCCTCTGGAGCTAAGGGAGGGATGGGCTGGGGGCTGATGAGTTTAGAGATTTACAGGAGGTGAACATATTAGAGTGACTCGAGATTAAACTTTTAGAGATTTCAGGAAAGTACGATATATGGGCTAAACAGGAAGTTAGTGTAAGAGTTAATAAGGAATTACTTGGCTAACGATGGTGAAAAAAACCCAGCTGATAGATGAGAAATGGAGCTCTGTGATGCTTGGGGAGCGCAGGGGGTGTCACGGGACGTGTTGGGACATTGGGGGCAGTTCCTGTACTGGTCCCAGTTAGGTGGGTGCCTTCTCCAGGGACATTTATAAGGAGGGTTTCTTTGTGCTCAAGTGATCCATTGAGCTCTAGTTCCCCTGAAGTTAATCCCAAAGTATTTCCCCTTGTATTTTACTTTTTTTGGTAAAAAAAAAAAAAAAAGAGGTTCTTCCTTGCCCATTGAAATGTTTTTTAAGACATAGAACATAATAAAAAGGCTGTTACTTGTCAAATGCAAAGTATGATGCTGAAGTTTGTATAAGCAGAATAAAAAACTGCCATGGCTTTTTTGGGTGGGGGGTGGTTTGTAGCATATTACAGTTTTTAACAAGATACACAGCTGACTGTGAATTTGTTCCTTCCCCTCCCCAAATCGAAACAGTTGTTGCCTTACTCTGAATTAAAATTTCCTTCTCTTTTCTGCAGCAGGACTTCTCCCTTGGAGCTTCTGTGCCGAGAATCCGATGTTGGGCTCGGCTCCCTGGCTGAAGACAGCACATCAGCCCATGAAAACTTCTATTCCCAGCCAAAGGAAGGAGTCCAGCACAAGGCAGCACCTGTTCTTTCAGGCTTGGAAGCAAGAAAGGGGGCAAGAGTTGGAGGGTGTGGAATCTGAGAAGACAACTGAGAGGTAAATGGGGGTGGGAGAGGGGAAATTACTGCAGGAGAGTCAGCAGGAAGGTGCCAAGCACCATGTGATGCTGTTACAATCTGTTTGGAGGTGGTTTTTCAGTTCACTTTGGGTTTATCAGAGTAATTCTCACTTACCAGGAAGCCTGGAGGGAGTGGCTTTATCAGTGCAAACTTTGCCCAATCTTTAGGTGTAACAAGCTTGATTTAAATCGTCTCCAGCACCCAATAGGAACACCTTTTCTTACTCAAGTGGCATCCAGTAAAGAAGGAAAAACCACTACTCAGACTTGTTACAAGTTTTGGTTAAACTGATTTGTGTCCCCTTGCTTAGAATCTAAACGTTCTCTGAAATATCCTCTCTAAAAAAGAGTGATGAAAACTCACCCAACTTTTCTCCCTGTTTTCACAGGTGACATTAAAGTTGAAGATGGGTGGTGGAGAAAGATACAACATTCCAGTTCCCCAGTCTAGAAATACCACCAAGAACCATCAACAACTTAAAAACAGGCAGAAGAACAAAGAGCAGAACTCGCAGGTGAAGACCTACATGAAGAAGGAAAGAGGACACGGAGGCAGCTCATCCCCTGGTGCATGGCAGGCCATGCAGAAAGGGGGCAAGAGCAACGTTCCCTTCCCCAGCAATCCCAACTGGAGTCCTGCTCTATCCAATCACAACCTGTTGTTCACCCCCCAGAGCAACCAGAACTATGCTGGAGCCAAGTTCAGCGAGCCACCCTCCCCAAGTGTTCTTCCTAAGCCTCCGAGCCACTGGGTACCTGTTTCTTTTAAACCTTCTGACAAAGAAATTATGACATTTCAGCTGAAAACATTACTAAAAGTCCAGGCTTGAGATGTAACTTTTTCTTATTTTTCAGAAGTGATTTAAATTGACAGGGTTTCAGATCTGAGCATTGTTATTCCTAACTCCAGCTGCACGGGTGTGCAGAGCCAGGTGTTCTTGCTGCATGTAGTTAGTCACTTGGAAGAGGGGTGGAAGTTTACATTCCCCTCATGTTTTACCTCAAAAGTTCAGTGCTGTGTTCACGTCACTGTGAAATAGGTATTTTTCTCTAAAATCAATCAAATCAAATCTCAAACAGTCACCATTTTTTGTATTTATTGTAAGAGTAAATGGGACTATCTCCCAGAATTGGAGTTGTGAATTTGAGTCATTAGAAAACCAGCTCTTACCTAACTTAATGCAGCATGAACTGGAAATAAAAAACCCGCACTGAAAGCTTTAGTTCAGGTTATTTGCTGCTCTTCAGACTGGTGTCAAATTGTGCTAAAGGAACACTCTGCAGATTTGCTGAGCAGAAACCTCCCCCTGGGCACAAGGTGAAGCACAGATGATTCTCTTACCTGTACCTGGGAGCTTTGGTGGCACTCCTGGAGTGGGGGATGAGCATTTCAAACCAGTGACTCTTAAACCAGAAGGTCCTGAACGGATGGAAGAACTCCAGGCGGATCCGTAATGCCTCTCTCCAGCTCCAGCAGTGCTTCCCGGGAATCTTCACGAGTCAGAGTGCCAACTAAAGACTTTGCATTGCCAGGTGACTGCCAAAAATCTCCCCCAAATCCCTTGGATGCCCACTGCACTGAGGAGTTCTAAACACATTTTTCTATCCGTTTTTATAATGATGAAAAGTTGAGGTAGTTCCTTAGATTGTTCTTAATTGGTTCCCTTCTAATAATTAACAGTAGTTTGGGGCAGGTATTCAGTGTTTTCACAGGGAAGACAGAGCCATGTAAATACATGTAAAACATTGTAGCATATGTAAATTTATGCTGGGCTTTCCTGCACAGAAGTATTTTTAGTACAAAACTGCTGAATGTAAGATGACCATGTTGAGTACGTGGCCTAGTTAAAAAAAAAAAATGTTATTTTGTTTAAAAAAAAAAGAAAAAAAAAAAAGACATTTGTGGCTGTGCCCTTGCACTTCACATGCAGTGAATATGCACGTTGTACTTGGTTGTGAGCTCATTTTTTAAAGTAAAATCAGTGCAAAAGAGGCTTATTTAGATTTTTTTAATAAAATAAAATTTAAAAAAAACTTTAAAAAAAAATAAGAGCTGATGAAGTTTCAGCTCCTCCTGTTGAGAATGTGGAGAGGTGTGTGTTCAGTGATGAAAAAAACACTGATCTGTTCTACATCAGGTGTTTAATAAGAAATGCAAATTCCTGGGTTTGGGTGCTTGATAAAACGGAAGGATTGTAACCATTTTGTGTTTTGGAAATGCATCAATGCTCTGCAAGACATGAGTTTCTCCCAGTATTTGCTGAAATCCTTCAGCAGCAGCTCCTGTGCTGTCACATTGCAGCTGATCCTGCAGCAGGAACAGCTGAACTGTGACAACAGGATCATCCAGGGTTCTTTCAAAATACAAGAATTACTAAAAAAAAAAAAAAAAAAGTGCTTTAATTTGAAAGGGACTTTTGCAGATTGTGAAATGTTCTGAGATGTCTTTCTGTACATTCCAAACACAGTGGCAGCTGAATGTTTACAAATTATTGCTCCAAATCAGATAGAATTGGCAGTCTCTAAACCTGTGTTGTGACCTGGACCATCACCAGAATCTGAGTTGTATCCCAGTTAATTATCTATTCTCTATTTCAAATTGTCAATTACAAATGGTGTTTGTAACAAATTGGAAAAAAAAATTAAATAAAAATTTTTTTTTAACCCCCTAAAAGCATCTATTTGTTTTCAGATGGAAATGGGAAAGTGGGATGACATCATTTTGGCAGCTCCCTTCACAAAGGAGGTTTCTTAACTGCAGCCTTTTCCTTCGTGCCCTTCCAGAGGTTTGGGAACACAGGGCTCGAAAATTAACACTAATTAACATTCCTCACAAAAGCAGAACCTGGCAACACTGGGGCTCCATCTCCCACAGACTAATTAATTAAGTCAGAAGGTGCTCTCAAGTTATAGTCAAAACTTGTACATTTTATTCCCAATTCACAGGGTTATTTGCACAGATGGAACACAAAACTCAAGAAGAAAGGATGTGGATGAATAAAACATCAGCATCTTCGATCAAACACACTACAGGGTACAGAGTCTTCCCTTCCTACAATAGTCTCATCAGCAAGAGCATCTTTAGACAAATATTATAGCAATGGACTACAGACTTTTTTAAGCAAGTTACAAGATAAATGGAGAAAACCAGCAATTCTCAATGGGTGATTATGTCCTAAAAATGTGTCAATTTATCCCTTTGTATTTCAGAATGTTCATCTGCACCATCCCTGCCAAACCCAGCAGCAGTGCTGCGATGGCTCCCCCTGCCCTTCTCCCAGGCTGTGCCCCCAGCCTGAACAGTCAGGAAAGAAACCTCTGGCCGAGCAGAGAGCTCCAAATAACATCGAAACGGAAAAATTTCCACTTCCAATAAAACCATGATACTGTACATTAAACATCTTGAAAAGACATAGAAAGGATAACATTGAGCTTTCAGAGACCAGTCTATCAGAGTCCCTAATTAAACACCCAGCTACTTAACCACTAAATTGAAGAGTTTTAATTACCAGTTGGGTGCATGGACTTTAGGTGAAAAAGAAGTTCCAATAGAGCCTTCTATGAGTGCTGCCACCCATCGATTTGCTGCAGATACTTTGGAGCACAGCCGTTATTTCAGCAGAATATTATTTTTTTTTTTCTTTTACACACTATTTCAATTCTACAAATTTCGCAGGAATGACAAAAATCTAGTTTACCACAGGAAAAAAAAAACCCAGCAATTCCCACCGTTCTTGAGACTCCAAAAGAAAGATGCCTAGACATGATCTTTTGTAGCCTGCAATGTTCTTGCATTCCAGCTGTGCATAACCTGCAGGAAGCTTGCACAAGACAGGCTCCTGGATTTTTTTTTAGGGCAGGACTAGGATACCTGCATCAAGGAAGGGAGATGTTATCTAGATGGGCTGTGGCTTGACTTGCATGAATGCATAAACATTCCCTGCCCTTTTGGCCACATCCTGCTAACTCGTCCCCAACTGAAAGGCCCACAGAACAGCTTCTTCACAATTTTTCCATGGGAGCAAGAACTAGGACAACATCTTTATTCATGCACTCTTGAAACATCGTGGGTTTGTGTTCGGCTTTTCTGGCTTGTTCATATACACAAGTCAAGTCAAAGTTTAGTCCTACCTCTGGGAGAGAAAGAAAGAACCATCAGAACTGGCAGACACTACATTATACTTGCAATGAACTGGATTTTCAAAACAAAAAGAATTAAACTGTGCTATACATAAATGTTGAGGCACACAATATAAGGACATGCTGACACAATAGTAAAGGAATAGTTACTGTTACTCTGCAGTCTCCAATCACTCAACCTGGGCTTGGAGATGTTCTCCTCCCTCCTCCCCCTGATCCAGCTCTAATCCCCGCTGGACTAAGGTGAACATTAACGACCTTGCAGGTCCCTGACACAAACAAACAAACCCCACTTCCCCCACCACAGTCACCAAGACCCCTTTTAAGCAGGATTTAGCCATGAAGACCATACAGGTAGAGCTGAAAAGGGTGGGGGGGTTCTGCTGTTACAAGCAGAAAGCTGCAAGATAATTCACAGCTCAGCTTACAGAGGTAAGAGTGTATCAAGGTAATTAAGTGCTTTACAGAGGGTTTTTCTGAGTGGCAGAACCTCCTGCAGTGCCAGGAGGCAGCTCCATCTCTGAACGTCACCAGCAAAGCTTTGTCACCTCCCACAGAACCACTGCTGGCACCAGTTTTGATATGGCAACTATAAATTGATAAGGTGATACTATAAATTTGATCCTATTAGCACCTTCAGTTGTTGCTTTTATGTAGTTCATAACCCGGCTAATAATACCTGAATTATAACCACAGGGCAAGTTCATCCAGCAATAATGAAAGTTAATGGTAAATAAAATTCAATATATTAGACTAACACTTATGCTTATCATTCTCATTTTGTCTCGTACCCCTTTAAAAAAATGTGAAATGACATATATTCAGGTATCAAATGATAAACTCCTGCCTTTACTGAAATACCATAGTAAGGATTTTACTCCATAAGGGGTGCATAGCTCTATTCCTAACCATGCTCTGGAGTCAAATTCTAAAGCTACAAGAATTCCAGTGGATCAGTATTTCCTTCATTTTTTTATTACAGCATGTTTGCTAAATTTACAGCAAGCAGAAAATAAGCTGGGTCTTTAGTAATTTTGATCAAAACATCGATGTTTTAAAGGTAGTACACAATATTTGTTAAAAAGAACATATAAAAATACCTTTTTAGAAGCCTCTATAAGAAAGGAAATACAAAGTTTAATCCCACAACTTTCCTCTGCTAGAGCTGCACGCTACTGCTACAGTTTTTAAATAGACTTTTTGCTGTTTTTAAACTATACATCCAAGGAAAGTCTACAAAATTAAAGGAACGTGCATATAAATGATTGCATAGCAGAACATGAACATTAACTGCAAACAGTAAAGGAAAAGTTAGAAATACTATCAAATGTACAAAGATTCTACCATCAAACCCCTAAAGCACGTTCCGATGCTCCAAAGCCACCTGCACTCCTTTGGAGGCCCTGCTGAAACACTAAACCCAAACCCTAAAACATTTCTCTAAAAAGGAACTTTTTGGAAATCAATGCCTTTAGATGCTACAGTGAGGAACACTAAATGTTTGATGCTGGCTTTTGAAAGTAAATAGGAAAAAAAAAAAACAAAACAACGAACCAATGCCAAAAGCCATTTCCATAACAAAGGATTTTGCCTTCTAGAGAAATACTGGTGAGATTACACACTGGGTTTGTTATTCTTCACATTCAATTTTCTAAATATACTGTATATTAGTGATAAACTACATAGCTAGAGATGCAGCTCTTGTTCATATCCAACCCCAAACGTTTGTTCTGAAGTAAAACAAAATCTTGTAACCAAACCAACTATCAATTCTGAGGAAGGAGTGATTCAGACTTGCTCGACCAACTGCTTTTTTTTTTTTTGCTGTGTAAAAAGCAAGCCTGGTTACCCAGGAAGGGAGATGGCTACGGTTTGATACCTATAAATACACCAACTAACCACAGGAGTCATTGGCATAAAAGTTTAGTTCTTATATACTGTACACACACAACTCGAAACGATCTACTTGTACCTAACAGCAGGAAAACTAAGCAATTTTATGGTTAACTGCTCACTAAAATTTAGAATAGATACAAAAACTGCATAAAATGTACATACAACCTAATATTCAGTTGCTCTGCCGCTTGCTGAAATCTGAATTTGATTTTCCATTTCAAGGTGGGTTTTTAACCCCCCCTTTCTCACACCTTTAGAACAGCCAGGCCAAAGGCAGTGAAGCCTCTGTCCCGACACGTCACGACACTGCACAGTCCAAACTCTCTCCCCGTGTCGTACAGGCAGTGTCAGTACCATCTCTCCAGGCTTAGAGAGAAATCTCCAAAACATCTCTCCAAAGGGCTCCAATCGCCACCCTACTGGTGCTGGTGGGCACGGAGAACACCGAAACCTGCCCTGGAGCCTCGGGAACAAACTGCCAGGCTGATTTCCCAGCAGCCAGTGTTTGCACTACAGCTGTCCAGTTTTCTGCTTTCTCACAAGGTTTAGAGTCAAAAGAACCAGTTAAACAGTTGGTTTAACTGCTCAGCACAAACTGTGTACCAATTTCTCTATGGGTGTGACATTTGTAAAAGGACAATGTTGCAAGTTACGATCAATCGACTCATCACCAATATCTAAGCATTAAAAATGCAAATCTTTACAAAAATATACATAGAGACACCACAACCAAATCAGTAGCTGCCCATGACATGTAACCAAGTGGACATTCTCTCTCCCTCTCTCTCTCTCTCTCTCTGTGGCTTCTCAACACTGTTTTAATTTTAACCATTGTCGGCTACAGGGAAAACTGACAAAGAAAATATTTTTTAGCACTGTTGCAACATCATATTCCTGATAATTTAAGTAAACTGAACTGTGTGTAAATGAATCTTACATGCCTAAACCAACATGGATACACTGTTAGTGGCCACTGGACTTGGGACTAGTCCAAGACCTCGATCTGGATTTTGACCTAGATCTAGAATGTGATCTTGACTGTGATTTGGATCTAGCTGGTTCTTTTTTTCTCGACTCCTTCTCATATCTTGAGCTGGACTTATAGTGTGTTTTAGAATCTGTTTTAGAGGTGCCTCTAGATTTGGTGTGAGATGCAGACCTAGACCGTGATTTAGCCTTCATTTCTTTCTTGGGCTGTGACTTGGATCGTGATCTTGAATTGGACTTAGATCTTGAAAAAGATCGATTGCGGTGTTTGAACCTATCAGAATAAAGGGGAGAGAGGAGATTTGAATGTAAAAACACTATTCTTAGACATCTAGTACATCAAAAATTGTTTACCGTTTTTGCAGGAGAAACTTTTTTTTTTTTTTTTAACCCTATAATTAAAGGAATACAGTGATCTAAGCTTTCAATTCAAAGGGTGGAAAAAGTGGTTTTACCTATCATTGTCCGAATGGCTTCTGCTACGACGAGGTCTCCCCGTAGGTCTACTGCTAAAAAGGTACATCAGAAAAAGTAAACGGTGACAGATACCTATGCAGGTGTACAAATGCTTCATAAATCAATTGTCAAGCTGTGCACTTTTAAATCATTCTCCAGTGAAGCACAGAGCCATTTCATTCCCTGTCTCTGATGTGATACGGCATGCAACACAAGCAACTCCCACAAGTTACTCCCCCGACAGAAAAGGATAATTCACGATTTTTTAACAATTAAGCAGTCAAGGTGGTGTTTCTCCTCCAGCAGGCTGCTGTGCAGCTGAGGCCAAACACACACTACACACTTACTTTCTGGGACTATAGGATCTTCTATAGCTGTAATCAAAGGAACGACTCCTAGACCGTCTCCTCTCGTAACTCCGACTCCGGGATCGCCGGTATCTGTCATAGTCATCGTAACGAGAGGAACTGTACAGGTTTCTCCCTTCCTTGGCTTTCATTTGATTTGGTGCTGTAAAAAATAGCAATATTTAAGTTGAAAAAGGTGCCCTACTTTCCCCCTTCAGTGACTAATCCACATATCTGGTGTTCAGCAAACGCTCATTTGTGATTCTATCAGAGATGTTTACGAAAGGACAGATGAGAGGCCACTTTATGCTGCTTTAACCACTGGACAAAAATTAATGCAGCCTCCAGGGCATTATAAATCTAGAAAAAAATACAAACAAACAAAACCCCCCTCAAAAACAGTTAAGAAAGGACTAATGCTCCATAAAACCAGAACACAGAACTGGCAGAGGTGATTTCAGGCCAGCTGGAAACTGGTATGTCAGGTCAAACTCATGACCGAGACATTCTAACATTCCTGAATTTACCCAGTGAGTGAAAGCTAACAGGGAATTAATTAAACACTCATTTTCCTAATTACACAGCGCCAGGCATCACACCTGATCCCCAGATGACTTTCATGGTTAAAAGGCAGCCTATATGGAGGCATCAGTGGATGCCACACAGAGAAGCTGGATTCCAAAAGGACCCCCCAGTAAAACAATGCACGTTCAATCTGGAGCTTAGTTACTAAAGTAATTAAGAATGAATGAACTTATTAGTCTTCCATTGTATTTCCTCTAAGCAGCACAGCTCTCCTTTCTTTGTATCAAATCCCACTCTCATTCAAACCCAAAGACCATGCTCTAAGTATTTTAAACATACCACACTGTAACAAACACTGGACTAAATGCCTTTAATTTTTATGTTTAAGTGCTGCTGCTTACAACACTAAGGGAGATTCAGTTAATGTGTTCAGAAGCTTAATAGAAATCCCAGTGTTTATACACAGGACAGAAACTTGTCCTTTAGAGTGTAAAATTTCCACTGACTTCAAGAGAAGTTAATTGTGTGTATTTGAGGGAAAACTGGACAGTCAGGTTGTTTTCTCTGAGAGCTGTAACTAAAGATCTTTAAGGTACTTTTATGCCCAAGTAGCACACCAGTATTACAGTCCTGGTTTAGGTTTGTGCCAGGTTTACCAACTGCATGTTTTGTTTTTATACAATACCTGTATCTCCCTGCAAATTAAGACTATGCACACAAACAACAGATTTAAAAGACCTAAGTTCTCCTCACAGTGATCTGTTCAGAAAAGAAAGATTCTGTTCCATGTTGAACTGAAATAACTTGAAATTTACTTTTATCCTGAAACCAAATGGAAATGAAGGCATTACCTGAATCCTGGAAATCACAGAGAACTGCACAGAAAGCTCCTAACAATGACTGTGGTAAGTGACTGTTGCACTTAGTTATCCGTTTATAACTAAAACGAGTCATTAATAGTTACTGGATAAAAAGCAAAACATCCACATGCTATTTATATACAAGTCAGAACATGGTGCTAAAATTAAGGGTAAAATCAGAGTGGGATGAAACACCCCACAAGGCACTTACTCTTCCGATCCCCCTGTGCAAACTGGATTTCTATTTGCCTTCCACAGATCCACTTTCGATCCAAATTATGGAGAGCATCCTCTGCATCACGGACATCTTCAAATGTGGGGAGTGTTAAGGTACTTGGGAATTTGAGCAGTTTACACATTTGGTATTAAAAATAAAAACCAGTTATTTTCTAATTTTACAGGTGGCTTTTTTTTCAAGTTCTTTTGTCATGCTACACTAGTGAGTTATTTCTTTTTTAATTAACCACCAGTTGAGAACTCCTGTAATAAAATTAAAGTCTCATAATATGACCATGAACTTATCCATCAGCAAGCAGTTGCTATGTGATACTCTTAACTTTTCTCTTCTCCCACTTGTACTTATGCAAAGAAAATAAAGGTATCCTTTTCCAAATACACTTATTAATGGTCATTTAGTTCTCTCCACTGCACTGAGTTTATTAAAATTAAACCCTGTTCTTCAATTATGTTGGAGGTACCAACAGCAAATATCAACGTTAGAACTGGGATTGAGCTTTACCAGCTGGTTTTAAAATTTCTGCGTGTACAGACCTTGCCCAGGCTGAGGTAAGAGCAGACCCTGCCAGCCCTGCACTGTCAGTCAGGGCCAACGTGCAGGGTCAGACATTCATTTTCATGCTGTAATTTGCACACCTGCTCCAGCTACGGGACCCAAACCAGCGAGGTCCCTTCTCCTCGAGGCAGCTCAGTTCTCAGCAGCATCAGCTCTGCAGAGGAGAAACTGCCCTGCCGTAGCAGCTCCCTCGATAAACCCCGTTTCATTCAGACCACAGTTACAGGAGCACTCACAAGAGAAATATTACAGGTTTTGTCAATGGACTAAACCAGAATAATTCATCAAATTACTGCTTACGTGACAGACAGAAGAAAAACTGTTATTCTGTAGGATACATCAGGTATGACTCCTTTAATCTTGGCCACCATTCAACTTCATCTTGACCTTTAACTCTTTAAGTGCTTGTCAGAAGGACTTGTCATGAGATGCTTGGCCAAAAATGACAGATGGCTTTATCTTTTACTTTGAAAAACAACCTTTTCCCCCTTTTGCAGATAAAGCGAAGCTTTGTCTCCCATTATGGCTTGTCCTTCTTCCAGCTTTTCTTTATTTTTTCTTTTCCCAAACTCTCCCTTCTCTTCAAGCCTGATCCTTAAGAGGTCTTTGGCTTGTCTACTTGCCTTAATTGTTGAACTCTACTCTAAAGGTTCTTTCATGCTTTCTCTTTGGGGTCGCCATTACTGTACAGCTTTACATTCTGAGGCAACAACAGAGGACAGCAAATTAGGGGACAATATTAGAGAAAGAAGTTCACCTCATTTTTTAAACAATCTGATTTTGATCAAGTGATTCCAGTTTCCATTTGTTAAATTAACAGTATATTATATTGGAATACCAGGCACATTTTGCTAAGCACAACTTTACTTACACACCAGCGATAATTAAAACGTGGCAGACAATTTTGAGTCAGTGATAAATTTGCATTTAAATCACATAATATTAATTTCAGTGAAATAAGCAAGCTTTTATATTACTGGACTTGATTTAAGTTTTGCAAAAAAAAAAAAAAAAAAAGGCAAAGAACAATTGAGAGAAGTTAATCTTCAAAAAATAACGAAACACCACGACATAAGTAAGACACTTATTAGATACAACACAAAAGTAAACTGCTTTTTCATTTAGATTGGTTACCTCTTACACAAACTTGAATTTCAAACGTCAACACCCCTCACTAATGAGCCATCTGAAGAAAGGATATTGAACATAAGCAAATCCTCTGGGACGGCGGGTGTAGAAGTCAAGTGGAACGTAAACATCAACTATAGGCCCATAACGACCAAATTCCCGGCGCAAATCTTCAGACCTGGAACATCACAAACAGCTTAGATGGGTTTTCTCACTGTTTAAAGCGCTGCAAAACATCCACCAATTAAAAAAAAAAAAAAAATCTATAATCAGTATGACCAACTCTGGTTTTTGGAAGCAGGTGGGAGAGGAGGAAAGCAGCAAAACATTTTTTGGGGGGATGGGGAAAGAAGTGTTTGAGCAATTCAGTGCTGGGAGAACAGCGGGATTCTCTGAATCACTCCAGACTCAGGATGGCCAAGATATACCCTGGCAGCTGGAAACCAGCCTTCAGCATAACTCAAAAAGGAAGTATCAACTGAGGAGTGATGCCCATCAGTTAATTCAAAGCAGGAGGTACCAGCACAGGGTGGCAGAAAGCAGGAAAAAAAGGATTGTTAAGAATTATAATTATTATTATTCAAGTACCTCACGTAGCTCAACAGTCATTTTGCAACACCCAAACATCAATTATAAGATCCAAATAAACATTACAAGAATAAACCAGTCACCCCAACTCATTTGCATAGAATAATCAATACTTACAACCACATCAAATAGAACAGATCTCGAGTGAGCAACCACTCGTGCCCTCAGGCCAGTTTTTCCAAGGAATTGGCTTTAGAGAGCTGGGACAAAACTGTCCAAGTGCAACTATCCCTGGAACAACCACTCTCTCCTCAACACAGAGGTTTCTTAATCACATCAGCTTCTTTACATGTACTTTTGTGACATTTGAGGACAGAAACCTGTATAAGAAAGACTAATATAATACCATATTTAGAGGGTATAATGAGTTGGTGCTGGTTTTTTAGTAATTTTACATTTCTCTTTTTCGCCAGTTGGGAAACAAATCTCCACATGGTCAATGCTGGCAGAAGGGAACTACAACAACCAGCCCTGAGATCTCACAATGAAACCGTCTCCAGGAACGCTGTGCAACCTAATCACAAGCTTATGGTGAAGCCTCAACAGGATGCACATTATTTTAAAGCATTTGGAAGCAATCGTGCCCCTCAACTGCTCTTACAGTAAATTAAACGACTGGAGAGAGAAAATTCATGCAAAAAAAAAAAAAAAGAAGTTGATTTTGAAGCGATTTACACTTTGGATCACAAGGTTCCTAATTCATTCCATTCCACCGTGCCCACGCTGCTGTTATTTGCTGAGCGACTTCGAGACAAGTCGCCCAGGCAGAGAGTTGGAAAACTTGCATTTTATAGAATTGCATCTCGCAAGGCACTTCCACAAAAATGCTACCAAAAAATCTACAACACAGGAGTGCTCTGCCACGGGCATTCCACACCAAAACGCTCTGTAAATGTGCCACGACCGACAACACTAAGGGGACACGATCAACTGCAAGAGGAATGGAGAAAACTATCAGCTTAATGAAAATACCTAAATAAGAACCCGTGCGACGAGCACTTCGAGATGATTTTAATTCCCCGTGAGGAGTTCCCTCACTGCACGTCCCCAGCCCTCACAGGGTCTCGCTACATGGCGGTTATAACGGAGAACGAGTGTCGCTTCCCCCGCTCCATCCTGAGCGCTTAAGGCAGCACATCCCACCCGAACCGGCCGCGGCTCCCGCACTAACGGACCCGGCCACGCCAGGCGTTTTGGGGCACTGTGTTCTCCCGGTCTAACAACAGCGCTGCGTTTCCAAAAGAGGCATTCCCGGCTCCAGCGGGGCAACATCCCGCCTGGAATCTCCCGCTCAGCAGCGGGTGCGGGAGTCTCCACTCTCTCGCGGCCCAGCTTTGTTCTGCCCCGCAAGGCGCCGCTTGGGAAAACGGGATCCTCGTGGAGGAGGCGGGGAACGGGCAGCACGGCGAGGAGCGCCCGCGGGGGGATGGATGGCGGGGAGAGAGGAGGGGAGGGAGCCCGGGAGTGCGGCGGGGAGGGAGGGAGGGAAGGAGCAGGCCGGGCCCGCTGGTGGGGGACCCCCGCGCGCGCGGCCTAGCGAGCCCGCCAAAGCCTGCGCGGGCCCCCCCCGCTCTGCCCCCACTCACCGGGTGTCGTCGGCCACGTTCCGCACGAAGAGCGAGGTGTTGGGGGGCCGCAGGTAGCGGGACATGTCGGCGTCGGCGGCGAGGGGGGAGGAAGGAAGGAAGGAAGGAGGGAAGGAAGGAGGGAGAGAGAGAGAGGGCGGCGCGGCGGGAGCGGCTGAGGCGGCCTGAGGGGAGCTGCACCGCCCGCCCGCCCGCGCGCCGCCTCTCGCGAGACTTCCCGCGCTCGCGGGGGCTTCCGGCGAGAGCGGAGCGCGGCGCCAAAACCTGCCCCTCCCCTCCCCGGCGGAGGGATCCGCTGTGCGCATGCGCAGGACCCGAATCCCTCTTCGCCCCAGCGGGAGCTTTTCCCGCCCAAAAGGAGCGGGAGAGGGGGAAGGAGGACAAGATGGCGGCCGAGCCCACCCCTGAGGGGCCGCGAGGTGGCCGCGTGTGGCCCCCTCCTATAATGCATGTACTCCTCTGCGCTCGTGTGTGCTCCTGTGTAATCCCACAATATGTACTCCTGCACGACAAACTGGGACAGCTTCAACCTACACAGCCCCCTTCCCTCGCTCAGAGCAACGAACCCCGATGTTTGTGTTCCACACCGTTACCCACAGGAACTTTTATCCTGCTGTTTGCACAGGACAGGCCCTGTTTTCGCTAAAGCCGTTTGTGTGATGAAAAAAAAATACAGTAGGAGGGTGGAGAGATTGTTTCTTGCCACCCTCATGTGACTCACCACGTACAGGAGGAGAAATGGCAGATCTGTGACCAAACAGTCAAGGGATTTGATGAAGGGTTCAATGAAGGGGGTTTGCATTTCATGTGAGGGATTTTCAGCAAATTTCCTGCTGGGACCGAAAGACTTGGAGTTGTTGCAGCCCTGGTGTCTGTCACTAGTGGATTTTCACTTTTTTTCTTTAATATTCATGAATGAAAACTGGTGGGTGGACATGGCTCTTCATATCCTGGCAATCTCACGCTCAGAATTGCACGGGGTTTACAGTTTTTGAGTGGCAGATGAAGTTCAATCACATGCACAGGAGGTGTATGTCAGCTACATACACCACTCTTCCAAAAAAAAAAAAAAAAAAGGAATTTATGGCAGTTGTACACTCAGTGGTCTGTTCACGACTGCAGAAAAGAGATGGGGGTCGCTGAATTTTTAGTAGTTTCAAATTAAAATGGCTTAGTATCAGTTAAAGTTCCAAACAGGATTAGTGTGTTTTTAGCATGTAGTATCTACAATCTTTAACTTAAATCCCCTTTGTATTCCAGTCGCCATCAATTGAGGTTGAATAGATGTAAGTCTGCCAGGCAGTTTATGTGTCAAGGGTGCTGGGAATATTTAGGCAGGTACTGAACCAAAATAACACTTTCATGTTTCCTTTCAAAGCAAACACATATATATATACACATTATGCTTTACCATCACTCCCGTTTTTAATCATCAAAACAAATCACTGTTGTTCTCTAACAGGCTTTAAAGGAGTAATGAGTGATCTCTGCATTTAGAAATCAACCCCAAGTGTCTCGTATTTTCTATCCTGCAGTTCACAGACACAGCATTTGATCGGTGTCCTGTGAAGCTGCCGTTGGAACACCAAGCTGTGTGTTTGGTTTCAGGGTGCAGTTTGCAGCAGTTACCCAGCAACTCCCAAACAATGGTGTGGAGCTCTTGGCTGGCTTTTGGCCTCCTCCTCCCTGAGTTTTACCAGCCTTGATTTCTCTGCTGTCGATCTTATTTCTTCCATGCACCTCCCGTGGAATTTAATTCCGCCTGCAAAAGTCTACCTAGCATCAGAACTGCCTGGGAAGCAGAATGAACACAATGATCCTTTATGCCAGTAAAACTCCCTGTGAGAACAGCCTTGTCCCACAATAAGAACACACTTCCCAAATTGCTTGTGCCACATTGTTAAGTGTTACTAAACTAAAAGCCAGCCTCCCCCTCACAAACTGCTCTGCTAGCACGGGAACACGAGAACTCAGCACTCTTAACTGGGAGAATTTTTAATTCTCTTTGCTCTTGTAGTGCCTCATTTTTTTTTTTTTTTTTTTGGCTAATTGTACTCATATGCAGTTCAGTTTAAGAACAGCCACCCTATTATTACTTTGTTACTGGCTGTTAAATACATAATAGCTTTTAAAATATCACTGTTTCTATTCCTCTGACATGTGGTGCAGATCAGCCCAACAAATGTCTGATTGTTCTTTGCTGGACAGGTTATAGAGAAAGGAGTTTAGTAGAAGATGAAACTTTATTAGGCACAGGAACTAAAGCTGAGCATGTTTGGGGAGTATGTAAGAAATCAAGAAGCATTTATATAGCTTTTGTCTGCTCCCAAGGGATATTGTGATTAACTGAAATGATTTAATCATGATTAATCATGATTTATGTCCAGGGTTGGGAGTCAAACTTCTATCACTTCTGTCAGAGCACTCAGGGAAAACAGTTCTCTAACAATGGGAAGTGATGCAGGTGTGAAAGGAGAGCAGAAATCATAATTATTTCCTGTACTGCTTTTTCAGACAACAAAGATCACGTCTTGTGGAAAGTGCACTTTATTTTAGGTATGTAAAGATATCACAAAAGAGATGATCTGCCTTTAAACTTTCTTGCTTCTTCTGACCAATGTTACTCCACCAGATGTTATAGTCTGTAGAAGACAAATATGCATAATTTGTTTTACCATTTAGACTTAAGGAAACCTATTTATAGCTAAGTGACATTTCTGTAATTCATGTATAAATCCATCTTGGTCCTCAGGAAAATACATTCACAACACCTGCCTATAAATATGACATTCAAACCGGGGAAAAGTGTTTACAGAACCAGCTGTGAAGACAGAAAATCTAAATATAAATGCCACCATCGACTCCATTCTCTCTTGCTTACCTAATGTTAGAAAAGCAGTTTTCTAACTCAAATGTTATTATATTCCTTTGGACTCTAGGAAATTGTGTGGTCAAATCATATAATTTTATGGAATTAGTTGTGCTCCTTGGATCCATCTTTGCCCAAGGGGACACTTGGTAGAAGCCTGAGGAGCTTCTTGGTCAGCACTAAATAATTTAGAGCTGAAGAACTCTGAAGAATTGAGGTGTAAATGTTCAGGTTTGACTCAGCCCTTCCTGGCCTTTCAGAGGTGCTGCTGGAGCTGAAGCTGAGAGGGGGGACTGCTCTGGAAATCCAGGGAATTTCTAAGGAGTCTTCCAGCAGCCCAGCAGCTAAACCCCTTCCCACTTCAGTGCCTGCAATTGGCCCCAGGGGAGTAAAAAATACTAATGGTGTTTCCCACTGTCTGGTTGGTTTGATATCCTCAAATTCTGTACCTGCAGATATGGGCACTGTAAGGAATTCTGCAAGGAATGTAATTTTGGGGCCGGGATTTTGAGCCTACACTCAGACCTAATCAACCTTTTTTTTCCTTCAGCATGTTTCTTAATGTTCTTAACTGTGTCATTTTCTACCACTTACCTCCACCATTTCATTTCCTTTCACTTCTTGCTCGTGAGAGAATTTATCTGATTTGCACACGAGCTTCCCGTTGACCAAGTTCACAGTGCACTGTCGGAACACAGATTTTTTGGAACTCAGTTACAATTTGGACCAGCAGATAGAAAATAAATGATACTGATGTTTCCTCATCACATCTGAACGGGAGCTTTAGAAGGAACCTTCCTGAAATAAGTTACCTTCAGCTTCCTGCCATCCATGGTGGTGATGTCAGCCTCTTTGCCCAGCGTGAAGGAGTTGGTTACGGATTGCTTGGGTGTTTTTGATGTCACAACGAAGTCATTTCCTTTTTGCTGTATCTCGACAACAGGCTTGATGTCTTTGGCCACTTTGATGATGTCATCTGGCAGCCCTGGAAAAATGGGGAAAACAGGATTTTTTTCTCATTATGGAGCAGTTGTGTTGGTAGGAAATAGCAAATTCTTTTCTCCAGTAAAGGCACAAACCAATCACAGAAAGTGGTGTCCAAGCTAAAAACCAAATCCTGGGGTGGATTCCTCACTTCCCTGTGGGCATTTGGCTGGATAGATTTTGAGGTTCTGTTTGCTGATGTTGTGTCAGAAGATGCATTGTTTCTCTCTGGCCACATGATGATGTTTCTCCATGACAAAGCCCCTGTGTGCATTATTGTTTTCCCAGGGAGATTGGAGGTGGATCTAAAGAAAGAGGCTGGAGGTGGATCTGCCTCGACAGAGCTGCAGATGGGGCGTCCCTGGGCATGACTTGAGGGTGTCATGGTTAACAGGAGAGGGGTTGGTTCAGGCACCATTCTGTCAGCCTGGGCTCTTCCACTGGAACTGAATTTTACTCTCCTGAATATCCTTTACATCCTCTTAAAAAACACCAGTGAGAAGGTTTTTTTTGAGGGATTGTCGAGAAGGTAAGTGGATTTTTGTTAAAGTGGCACCTTTTAATCATAACCATGAGTGGATTCCTCACAGATTACTGACATGTTAATCACTCACAGATCACCAGCCAGCTTCACACATGATAAGCACACACAGTTCCTGACCAGATATCACATATATTAATCACTGGTGATTAACTGCAGAGAGGGCCTGAGCACCAGGAGCACTTTGGGAAGCTGAACACCTCACCAACAGCTTATTTCTAGTTAAATGTGTTTATAAAGTTACATGGTAATCAACACAAGTTCATCTCTGGCATAGCTCTTCTTCCTTGAGGAACTCATCTAACACCAAACTAGGAATTTGGGAGTTATCTGTAACCCTTCTCCACCATTTCTGATGATTCTCAACCTCTTTTCAAGCCCGAGTTCGACATAACAGACCCAACCAGGCAGTGGTGGTGATGGGGAGTTTACCACAGCAAGAAAAGCCATAAAACAACCCCAAAAAAATGTGATGCTGAGTGTGGGGTGCCAAATGGTCTTCAGGAGGAACCAGGCACTTACCAAGAGCTTTGAGGAAGGGCTCGAGGTTCTCCTGAGCGTAGACCTGCCAGGTCCCGGCGAACGCCATCGTGTGACACCCGGCGAGGGCTCTCCCCGCTCCTTGGGATGCTATTTATGGAAAGGGGGAAAGGCCAGCCCAAATTGGCAGGTGGCTAATTATTAACTGGGAAACAGCAATTATTAATCATTTATTTGTTCTTAATGATCGTAACCTCCAGTTCGTTCTGCTCCGTGGAAAGCCTCACCTTGACGGTCGGGGTGTTGTGGGTCACTGACCCCAGCTCTAATTATCCATAATTGCTGGGAAGTGTTGCAAAGCTTCATTTGTTGTCTTTTTGTTCCCAGCTTCCCTGTTTTGTACCTTTTACTGTGTTTTGAATAGAATCCTTCAGATTAAATGCCATAATTTACAATAAGGTTGAGGTACTTACTGTTGCACCACAGGAACTTCCTAATTATCACAATATTCTCTTGAGCCTTAAATGGTGAATAGTGAAGTAATAAAATCCACAGCTATTTCCTCCAAAATTGTGGGTCTCCAATTGCTGGAGGCCAGGGGAAATCATGCTGGAGTGGGACATCAGTTATGACTTTATCCAGTAGATGTCAGTAATGTGCATCTAAATCTGAATTAAATCCAGTTTATTGTTGCTGGTTTTTAATAAGGAGATAAAAGGTAAAATAAAACATGGATCATTGCTCGGAGAGTGAATGTAGGAAGTAAAGTGGATGTCTTATTTTTCTTCTCACCAACTGCACCAGGAATTCTCACTCATTACAGCCCTCCAGTGACATTCCTTGCTGTCTGTGCAGGCAAGACTGTTGATTTTGGAAGGCATTCATTAGATTATGTGTCTTGCAATTATATTGCTTAATTCAAACAGAGCCTGCATATCCCAGGGGTGGGTGACCTCTCTGAGTTCGTACCTGTCAGTAATTCTATTTAAATAGAAAACCAACACCGAACTTTTTCTTAGAAATTCTCAACCTCTCTTTTAGTAAACTTGAAAGAAAATTCACACATGAAGAGCCAGTTTTGTAGTTGCATTTACAGGCTGGAATCCCTGAGCAGCAAGGATGAAGTAGTGGTAGGGAATAAGGACATTTTTAGGTGTGGAGTGTGTCCTGACTTCCCACACACACTGACTGATTTCATCATGGAGATGCTCAACAGCAGTGCTGAGATGTTCACCAAGGGTTGAAGTTTAATAACACACACGTAAGCATTTGTCAGCTACAAGATAATCCATAACACTGAGTGATTTCATACAAAAAAAACCTCCACCAAATCCTGGTTCTCGTGGGTGAATCCCCTTGCATTTCCCACACAGAGTTCAACTACCAAAATAAAACCACTGAAACATTGCTAAAATAAACACAGAGGCACGAGCCTGAATTTTAGGGCAGAAACACCGAAAAGAACCCAGAGCAGTTAAATTCCTTTTAAATTCAAGGGGACACAATTCACTCATTCATTTAGGTTTTCTCATCATGATCCCAGCTGGGATTTCCTGCTCCATTCCTATGGGGATCTCCCCGTGTTTATAGACACTGATGGTGACCTGCCCCGTTTCAGACCCGTATTTATTCTTGACATAGATGCTGTATTTTCCTGTGTCTTCATTGCAGACCTTCTCTATAGTGATTGTGACCACTGAGCCCTTCACATCCATCTTGTATCGGTCCTTGAACACGATGACCTTCTCGTTTTTGAACCAGCTGATTTCTGGGTAAGGGTCTCCAGAAACGCAGCAAGTCAAGCACAGGGTCTGTTGTAGAACAGGAGAAACACATTCTGAAGTTACAAATGTGCAAGGGAATTCAGCTCAGGGAATCCCAATCATTTGGGATTGGGTTGGAAAAGATCTTTAGGACGGTCGAGTCCAACCCTTAACCCAGCAGTGCCAAGGCTACCCCTAAACCACGTCCCCAGAAGCCACATCCACACATCTTTTAAACAGCAAAAAGAAACCAAGAAAAATAAAAATCACATTCTCAAGAGGTGGCATTCCCAGACTGCCACTCCTTTTCCTGATATCCTCTGGTATAATCAGGATTAACCTGCCTGAATCCACTTATATTTGTGCTACTGCCTTTTTACAGTTTTCTTGGGCTGTAAAGTGACACTCAAATCGGCACGTGATGAATTTGCAGTTATTGTACAGGATTTTTGTTCTGCCTGTGTAAAGGGGAACGTGACTCAGAAATGTAAACAGGGAGCTGGTGTGATGGGAAAAATCAGGGCCAGCACTTAAAGGCCTTAAAAGTCAAATCCTGTGAAATGGGGAGACAACAGAAAGGATCTGGCTGTGAAAATGAGCTGGGAGGGGAAGGTCCCACTTCCCACCTCTGGCAAATGCAGGAGCTCAGAAAAGCTGCTGGGAATGCAGAGGAGGGGAAAACAAGCAGTTTTCCTCCCCAGCAGTGACTCTTCTGTGTCTGTGCAAGGGCCAATTAACGAAGTTACTCAACATTACCTTATCCTCCATGATGGTGGCAACATCTGGCAGACCTTGAACAACTCTGGCACGACCTGGGAGCGAACAAACACGACCTTTTAGTTTCTCTTATCAGCAAACCACTTGGCTTTGTTTAAGTGAAGGGAAGAAATTAATTTACTTACGCTTTTCTGCTATTGCTGCTTCCCTGCAAAGTGAGAGAAAGTGATTGTGGGTTTATTTATTAGCCATTACATTCTCAGTTTAGAGGAATGACACTCAAAAATAGATTTAGCGGTGAAAACATTTAGGCAGGAACTTACTTTAGCCTTTTGTGCTCAGCCAGGGCGTCTTCAAAGGCTGCAAGAAGGAAAGGTTTTAGGGAAAGTTGCTGTTTGTTTTATTTAAATTTAACATAAGGGATCACAGAGATAAATGTAATTATCATCTAGAGGGTGTCTGTGACTGCCTTAGGGAATTATGGCTCTATTTCTATACTGGGACCTTTCCAAAGAGAAGTTCAGAGGGGGGGAAAAAAAACCCCTCCAACAGTTTGGAAAAGTGTTTGTAAACCTGAAAGTTCTCCATTCCAGGATTCCACCTGGAAACTCTGCCGGCCAACAGGACTGGACACATCCCAGGAGCACCTGCCCCTCTGCTCACCCCTTCCCCAGCAGTGCCTTACAGTGAGTCAAAGCTCTTCAAAGGCTTCAAATCCTACCCAATTCCCCTCTCCTCGGGCTTCCCTGGCTTCTGTGGGCACTTCCCTGTCCTTCTTAACCCCAGTTCCACCACCTGCTGTCCCAGCTCAGACAAAGGAGGGAGGAATCCCTGCCCTGGTTTTGGAGGACTCCTGGAAAGCCCAGCTGGGTTATTTCTCATTCCTGGGATGCTTTGGCTCAGCTCACCTTGCCCAGACAGGTCTGTTGACAGTTTGTGGGAGCTGTTCCCATCGAATAACTCCAGGGTGTATTTTCCCTTATCGGCATCCGTGGGGTTCAGGATGTGGAGCCAGATCCGATTCATGGTGCTCCCAGCTTTCATCCTGTCCCGGCTCTCCAGTTGTTTATCCCTAAGTAAACACATCACTTCATTAGTATTTAGTAGAGCTGGATAAATTAGAGCATTACCTTTTTTTTTTTTTCATTTTTTCATTTCAGGGAGAGTTTTGTAGATAGCCACTCGTGAAAATCCCATGGAGCATCTAACTGTGCTTTAAGGCAGTTTGCCAAAGCTTTACAACCTCAAAAAAAGAGACCCTATTTAGGAGATTAAATAGCATTTACATGTTGAATATTTGTAAGCATTTAGCCCTTAAACATTATTAAAAATTGGCCTCCTTATATATGTATGTAGGTGGTGTCTAATAAAACACCATCTCTCCATTTATGAAGACATGAGGCTAAATTAGCCAATGTTTGGGAAGAATTTTATAATGTTTGGGAATATTTGCTATTCAGAGTGAGGGAATAGAGTGGTTTAGGGGAAAAAGTAGTAGAAATAAAGTGTTTGAAAAAAAACCACCTGTCTGTGACCAAGGAGGCTGTAACTGAGCAGTCTCATGAGGGCATCGTTATTATTCTGGTAAAGATAATCCCTTATAAACATTTCTGCAGTGCCAAGATAAAACCAACAAGACTGCCCATCCTGGAATTCCAAGCCACCTTGCAGGATGAGAGTGAATTGTGGTTGTCAGCCCTTACTCTGACAAAGCTGCAGTTGCCTTAAAAACAGATGTTTAATTTCGGATAAACAGTGACGAGGAACAGCTTGGCAAGTGTTTTCTGGGGACTCACTTGTGATACCAAGTTGTTTTCATGTAGTCTGTGAAATACTTCACATCAGTGTAGATCTGGATGCCTTCCTCTGTGGGCTGGATTTTCAGGGGTGCAGCAGAGAGAGCTGAAATTCAGGAGGGCTTTCAAGAACGCGCGGTTTGAGACGTCACACGGCCAAAACCCCGAGGAACACGTTAACATTTCCCTGTGGAGAGCCTGGCTAGCTGAGGGCAGGGTGGAATTCTGCCTCTTGGAGACCCTGGAGCTTTTAGGAGAGTGGGTGGTGTTTCAGTTGATCCAAACCCTGGGCAGTTTGCTCTGACTGGGACACCCCCCCTTCCTCCCCTTCTGTTGTCACTCAGGACGTACCACTGATCCTGCACAGCTCCTTCAGAAGCTCTTCAAAGGCTGAAAGGCAAAGATTTAAATGTCTATAAATAAAATATTTCTCAAATCACATTTGATCTACCAGCTTTATTTCACTGTGTTTAGGATGTTTTGTATCCACGAGTTATTTGTTGCCTTTTTCTCTTGCAGGGCTCACTGGGAATGGAGTTTTTGCCACTGATTCATTTATTTTTAGATGCTGGGCATTTCTTACTAAATTTAGATGCTCCTATCTTCCTTAACATTCAACATGTGCAACCAACTGCCTCCCAGAGAGGAGATTTATGGATCAGGTTTAAATGAGGGATTCCAGATGTCGGGGCAGGATTTAATCTCGGGAAGCAGAATCTTCTGATTGATGCTGAGTTTCTGAAGGGGCTGAAAAATTCCTGAGCTTTAAACTGTGGTGCTTGACTGAATTTATGGTGCAGCCCAAGCTGGAGAAATGACTGCAGATGTAAATGACATTATGATGGAGATCAGGAAACCCTTTAAATTCGACCAGTGAATTTTTAATGCAGGTCTGAATCTCTGTAAAAGCACTGTGGTAATTAACAATGTCATAGAAAGTTGATGAAATTTGGTTTTTAATCCAAAAGTGATCCTAGGCAGGGCTGTGAGTGTGTATTATTGTGTGATACAGGGTTCTTTTACCTCCTTTGGTGAGATCCAGTTGGGTGCAGTCCTCTCCTCGCTGGTCTGAAACAACTGCTTTGTACTGGCCTTCATCTGCTTTGGTCACCTACCAAAGACATGTGCAAATACCCATAAAGAGAAACAAACCCCAAAGCCAAACAACACCCCTCCCACAGGAATTTCCCACATCCTTGAAACGGGGTTGGGAAAAGGAGGAGAAGCCGAGATTTTCCTCTTGTTGTTTTCTCGAGGTGATTTGGTTGATTGAAATGAATAAAATAAAATCAAAATCAAACAAGATTGGAAAGAGCCCCACAGGGACTGCACCACCAATCTCCCTTTGTTCAGCTGTACCTTCTGTGAGGCAGTTCAGATTACAAGGGGGGTTGTGTCAGCTCCTCTGGCCCTCTCCATGGGTTAAACCATAAAGTTGCATTTATTTCATTCTGTGAGGAGCTCAGTAACTCTTTTTTTTTTAATGGCACTAAAGTTCATCTCCAGAACAGGCAGCCAGTGCTGATCAGAAAAGCCCTCGGGTTCTTTTTAGCCTCTCAGGATGTGTTAAACTTTGAACAGCCACTCACTGTTAAAAACAAACATCTTATTTCTGACTAGAGTCATAAAATCAGAGACTGCTTTGGGCTGGAAGGGACCTTAAAGATCCTTTAATTCCAACCCCTGCAGGGACACCTTTCACTCAGTCATTAAACTACAACACTAAAAGTCTTCTCCTCTTCCCAAAACACGTGGAATATTAATAAGATCAACCCCTATTTTTTTGCATTTTCATGGGATCTCCAAAGCCTGTGAGTCATTTGATGGTTTTCACCTTTTTAATGCAGAGAGTTCCTGTTCCAGTCTGTGGATCAAACACACCGCCTGCTCGTGCTTTTTGACTGAAGAACCACTGGAACTTGGTGTCCTTCCTCAGGTTTGTTGCCTGTTTGAAGTCAGCATTTAGATGTCAGCATCCCAAATGCGTTTTAATTCTCAACTCCTGGCCAACCTTCTAATAGGAAACATCATTTACAATTAGAGAATTGCTCCAGAACCTTAGAAACACCCCCCTTCTTTATTAAAATTCCTGCCCAAAATATACCATCTCCTTACTTTCACTGGTTGGCAACGAAGCATTTGGATGCACAATTCACACCCTCTTAAAATTCACACCTAAAACTGAGAGCTAAAGGAGTTCAGGGGGGGCATTTGCACCCCAGGCTGTGATTACCTTGCAGGTCAGGAGCACCTCACAGCTCTCTGTGACCTCCCACCTCAACTTCTCGATAAAATGTGGACCTGGAAAAGAAAAAAAACAAATGTCTTTGGGGATGCCTTTCCTGCAGAAATGCCTCCACCTAGTGCCGAATTCCCGCAGTGCTCTGCGTGGAACGGGGAGGGGAAAGTGGGAGAAATTAAATACACTTTCATCCCACACTAACTACCCCCAGCCAGCAAACTGGACCTCTGGTTTAATGTGTTATCACAGTCGTTTTTAGGTGAGTATTTTTATCCCCACTGGAAGGGAATAATCTTTCCAATTTAGCAGTTTTTCTCTGAATTTTTTTTAGGAACTTCTCTATTCACAAATATAATATATAGAATAGAATGAAAGTGGAATGCAAGGATCCTTATAAACTTATCTAGAGAATCCTGTTTTCTCCAGGGAAAGGAAGTGGATCTTAATCACATTTTTTTCATTTTATTCATTATTACATATAGACTGGACAGTTTTCAGAATTCAAAAATGCTACAGCACCGACCCAGCAGATCCATACTAAGTTATTTAAATAAATTCTTTTGATTTTTTTTTTTTTTAAGGGCAGGGCAAAGTATCTGAAAATAAGGAGGATTATCCTAGGGTGGCAATCAGCTTAAACAATGTGTTTAAAAAGATGATAAACAAAAATATTTAGAGCACTCTGTGAAATAGCTTTGCTTGGGTTTTGTTGCCCTTTTGACATAATTCTGGCAAGTGATGAACCTCTGGTTTGTCTTACCCTGCTTTCTCTTCCATTCCCTCCGTTTGGCATCGGCCTCCTCTGCAACTTTAGCAAAACCTACGGGACAACAATGGACAAAGTCAACAAAAACCCCGAATTTGTTGGAAATTTCTGCTCCCAAAAGGTGCTCTCAGAGCTGTGATATTTGTTTATGCACCATTCACCTCATTCTCTCACACCCCCCTGAAATAATAATGTTGAAAAAGCAACAAACACAGAAGCAGAGAGCGTGGAATTTGTCGAGTTTTGGACAAGCACAGCTCCTCTGCCTCCTTGTTCATTGGCAGCAAAGAGAAATGGGCACTTTTGGAGCACAACTCATCGAATTTATTTTATATCCTGAGTGCAGCACGTGCTGAATCGCTCTGGGGAATTGCCTCTTTCTCTCCAGGGCTCAAGGAGACCTGACATTTTCTGGACATTTTCTGGACATTTTCTGGACATTTTCCATTCAAAAACCTTGGTAGCTTTACAAGGTCGCTTGAAGGCAAAATGCAAGAGCTGAAACTGGAGATAGGCACTCGATGGGGAAGGATTTGAATGGCAATCTTGTTACTTTCTATTTTTAATTCATTTTCAAAGGCTCTCTGTGCTGCATGTCCAAGGACCCTGCGTGTTTCATGTTGTCCTGGAGTGCAGATGACACTGGTTTCTTTATTGCATTCAATGCCATCAACCAGCTGTTGAATACACTGAATTTTCCACCTGATCCTGTCCTGAGATAAATGAGTGCATGTACTAAATAACACATCCCACAGTTTGCTGCCAAGGCACAGTTTGCCATGGCAAGATAATATGTAAAACATCTGAAAGAAATAACTAAGCATTCCACTGTTTTTATCATCAAGGACTCCATTTATAAGACCAAAAGCTTCAATTTTTGTTGAAGAGAAACTCAGATCATTTCCTAAACGATTCCTGGGCTCTAAATGTGTGCTAAAATAAGTATTTTGCTCTCCCCATTCCCAGTGTGCCATTGGAACTGCTGGAAATACTTTGGGGCCTCGAGTGCCTCACAAAGTTTCCACTGAGCATGGCAGTCTATATTTGATCCCGAATTTCCACTTACATTCATCCACAAGAACCAGGGTGAATTGATTCTTGGCTTTCCCATCCTGCAGCTGGGCTGTATACATCCCTTTGTCATCTGCACAGAAATCCTGGATTATCAGCTCCACGAGACCTTTCTCCTTGACAAAGTTTATCTTGTGCGTCTGTAAAATGAAAAAAATAAAAAAAAATTACAGATAAACCGAAGGGATTTCCCCCAGCAGAACTGCTCCGAGGTCAGATCCTGGCACAGCATCTTCTACAAAGCCTTTCCAGTCATTTTATATCTGTATCTTTATAAAATTCCCTCTTCTTACTTAATGAATCCAGTGCACTCTGCTGGTCCATCCCGTGGGATTCAGCTATTATTATTTATTTACAGGTGTAGGAATGATAGAATTGCTCCCAGCAGAGCTTTCCTCTGGGAGAAAATTTTCTGTTAAAACCACCTAACAAACACAACCCATTCCTCCTGGCTGGGTAATTGTGCACCTTTCAGCTCGTTAGGTTTTTAGCATCGAGGAAGCGTCGCGCTAATTAAAATCCCTGACAGGTAATTGCATATTTGGCCCCCATGAATTACTTCCACCCTCCTGCAGGTGCTGCTGAACCTCCTCCTCCACATACACCCCGAAACTGTCAGCTGCTTGAGCACAAATATCATCATTCTGCCTCGCTGCCCTGTTTGCTCCGAGCAAATATTATCCTTACAGAGAGCCTGACAAACACTTTTAATTGTGTGTAAACATGTCAGCCCTCCAGCAGGGAAGAGACAGTTCTTAGAAGAGACAAAGCCTTAGATAAACTTGTTACATGTTGTTTTAAACCCCCCCAGCAGGGCGCTGACAGCTCTGAACTGCTTTGGGGCTGCTCCTTTGTTCTGCTGATGTCTTGGCATTGCCACTGAACTGACAGATTGGTGATTTATGTTGTGCTCCATTCTCAACTGTTCTCCCCTCTGGTCCCGTCATTCCAAATACTTTTTGAAATGTTTTAATATTAACTTGATATGGGAAGACAAGGAGGAGGCCTGAGCATTTTTCTGGCTGTCTCAGGAGGTTGTGACACACCAGGCAGGGCTATTTCCAGTGCCTCACATTGGCAGATAAATCACTTCCATCTGCTTCTAGAACCCATGAGGTCTGTCTGTATTTAGTTCCCATGGACAGTGGTGGAGAGCTTCAGCTTGGCTTGGGAAAGCAGGAGAAAAATATCCCATCTCATTCCAAGAGATGGAATTCCTTTAAGCATGCACTGAAATGGGTGGAGCGTGATCATCCAAGACACAGCTCTGCATCCTGCACCGGTGGATTTGTAGCATCCCATGAATTACACCTGGCTGAGCTTTACTGTCAGAAAACTCCTTCATCAAAGGGAAGGGGCAGGTTGTCAGAGGAATCTTGCTGAGGAACATTGCCCTGTCTGTAATTGTGTCAGAGCTGCAGCCTCGCAGCTGGGACTGCACAGCCTGAGGATCAGGCAGTTGCCTTCCTGCTTAGGCACAAAATATCAGATAGGAATTTAGAAAACTGGGGATGCACCCATTTGCTCTATCTCCCTGCCCAGCAGAAGTCAGAATTAAACCCAAAAATGAAAACCCACTGGAGTGCTTTTGAGCTCCTTGTCGTTGAAGATGAGGTGCAGCTCAGCCTTTGGGGACAGCTTCTCCACCTCCAGCCACAGCCTCACTTCTCCTTTCTCCAGCACATCGATGTTCCAGCCAGATATCAGCTTGATCACTGGCAAACAGAGAGAACCACAAACCACAGGATTTGGCTCAGCCAGGGTTCCCCTTTCCCAGTCTGGACAGGTGGGTGTGGTGTCTTCCACTTACGTGGGTTCCTGATTTCGTGGCTCCGTTTCAGCAGCTTGTCCAGGTCTGAAATGCAAAGAATAAAAGGTCATTTAAATATGTACAGCTAGGCCACAACAAATTAACTGTATCCCTTTAATTTAATTTGTTAACGAACTTTGCCAAGAAGAAGTATAAAATAACTGATAATGGGAAGGAGTAGAGAAGGCTGTGAAGATAATTCTTTATTGTGTCTGAATAAAATGTTGGTTGTATCAATGCAAGGAGCGTGTTAAAGAAGTTTTAAATCACTGTGATGGTGTAGCTGTGAAATCTGAACTGCAATGGAAAAATTACTTTCCAGGAGCATGGAATCTTTCCTCAGGGCACTGTAAAAGAAACTGCCCTCGAGCCTTCAAGGAATGGGAAACATCTTTCTAATGATGCCACTATCATTAAGTGGCATTAGTCACTTACTATTCCTCTACAAGAAACTTTCCTCCAGATGCCTAATATTAGAAAATTAGGGCACACTAGGGGTTTGTTGTTGGCAATTAGTAGCTTTTACCTTCTTTTGTTAGAGTGCAGCTGGCAGAGATATCGTCATCTACGTCCGTGACCTCCACGGAATAGACACCCAGGTCCTTTTCTGAGGGCTCTTTCAGTATGAGCTTGGATCTAGAATTAAAAAGGACAATAACAAAAATGATTGTTGCACTGAACGTTGCATTTCATGGACACCAGAGCTGGGAATCAGGGAAAGGAGAGGGAAACATTTGGCTTCATGTTTTTCTAAGTGTTTAAAGTGGTTTTTTGTTCAACAGTCCACGATCAGTTTTCTCAGTGTGCTTTACATACTCACCTATTGCCTTTCTCTTCAATCTCAACTCTGTCAGGATCTGGTGGTCCTTCATAGTCCTTTGACCAGATGAATTCAGAGGATTCATTCTTTTCAGGAGCTTCAAAAGCCATGTAAATGAAACCCTCCTCGTCCACCCCAAGCTCGATTTCATTTGTGCCTGTGTGAGCAAAAAAACCCACAGAACATTCCTCACCAGAGCAGATCAGGGCTGAGCTTCTGCATATCTAACTCAAAAAACCCAACCAACCAAACCACAACAGAACAAAAAAACAAACCACAGAGTGTACAGTTGGAGTAAATCAATTTGGGCAGTTTGATTTGCTGATCTTTATTTGGACTGGGGGATCTTTCTTGCTCTGAAACAAGCAGCTGAAGCATCATAAGACAACTTTTCACTGGAATCATCATTGTACTTACAGACTCACACAACCCCATCACTTTTAGTTTCATACCAGGTCTGGTTTTGGCCACCACAGGATCCGAGGGGAGCGAAGGGGGTCCAATTCCAGCCTTGTTCAGTGCTCTTACTCGGAAAACATAGCATTTCCCTGTCTCCAGGCCTGAAACCTACAGGAAACATGGCCAGGAATTAATGAGAGGCCAACTGAGAAGCACTTGGATCCTGGGAGCGTGTACAGACCTTCATGTGGGTTGTGGCTACGGGCTGTTTGTTTATCTGTCTCCATTCCTCCGAGCCTTCTTCACACATGTCCACAAAATACCCTGTCACTGGACCTGCTCCCGTGTACAGTGGTGCTTCCCAGTGGAGCTGCAGGGATGAGTCCCTCACTTCAGTGCACCTCACATCGTAAGGGGGGCCTGTGCAGGCAAAAGGGAGGTTGTCAGGCATTCAAAACTGCAGCTGGGTGCACACTGGGGTTGGGGTCAGAAAGAGTTTTAAGGCAACAAGTGACTAGGAGATGCTTTCTGTGATAATTAAGGGTAAGTTCAGAAAAAAAAAAAAAGCATAAACCAGCTGCTTTAATGTTATTTGCTGTTGTGTAATAGACAAAGGCATTGAGATTTTATATCCAGACTCTTCATTCTCTGGAAGAAATATTGTTAAAAATAGCTGGGTGCTGTATCTGTGTGGTGCAGAAATAATACTCTGCTATCAGGACATCCCTGGAAATGTCTGTGTGCTTTCCTGTGCTGGCAGGAAACCTTTACACAGATCTGGAGTGTTCAGAAGCCCCTTGGATTCATGGCAGAGTGAGGAGATAACTGATACACCTGGTGACGATTCTGTGGATGATTTGTAGGGGCCATTCATTTAAGAGTTGGGCTCGATGATCCCTGCGGGTCCCTCCCAACTCAGAACACTCTGCCACTGGTGTGGCATAAACGAGAGATACCTGGCTGTGGCATCGTCCACTCCTCACACCTGAACAGGTCGCTGGGCTCAGACACTTCCCCAACTCCGGCCAGGTTCATGGCACGGGCACGGAACTGGTACAGGTGACCCAACTCCAGGCCACTCACCTGGGGGGCAGGAGGGAAATCCCGGTTAGTGCAGCCCTGCTGCTCCAGGGAGGCTCAGAGGACAATTCCAGTCTGGAATTCCAGCAGAGCTGTGCCTGGAGCAGCCCAGGCTCCCAGCTGAGATGGATACCGTGCAAACTCGCTGAGGGATGGGCTGAGTGTTGACCCCGTGCCAGTCCCGCTCGGAGCTGTCGAGCTGGTCCAGGAAATAACCCAGGATCTTCGTTCCTCCTTTGTGCTTTGGGGCCTTCCAGCCGATGGTCATGGTGGTCTTCCCGCAGTGCAGGAGCACAAACCCCCGTGGGGCTGATGGGCAAGCTGAGCAAAGGGAGAGCAGGGAATTGTTCGGTGCAGGGATTGGGAAAAGAAGTGAAGGGAGGACCCGCTGAGGAGATCTCAGTGTGCTTGTGGGGTTCTGTTTGTGTGAAGGCTCCCTAAATCCCACTTTTGCAGAGTAAAAGGGTTTGAAGATGGCCAGGTTCTCATTTGGGAGTCACAGCAAAAGGCATGGATGTATCTCAGGATGTTTCTTATGGATTGTGTGGCAGAGAAGGGGAAAGGAGGGGGTCAATAAAACGAGGAACGTGGAGGGGCAGATCCTGGCTGATGTGGCCAGCAGGATTTTGTAATTGCCCTGAGAAATTCCCAATGCTGATTTCAAGACACAGCATGACTGAGCACCTAAAATGGTCACCTGTAGCAGAGCCAAATTAATACTGGAAATGTAACACACTGCTAAGTCGAGATGCTCATTAATTAACTGCCCACCCATGGCAAGCGTAGTTGATGGCAGAAGCTGCAGGGTACAACAGTTCTCTGTTGCTTTACTTCTCAAACATTACCACCATTACATGCAGCAATAGATGTGTGTGATAGGTGGGGGTCTGAGGGATTTAATTTCGGGGTGTTTGTGCACAGGTTGTCATCACTCACCGATCGCCGGCCTGACAACGATGGGATCTGTTGGTGGGGAGCTCTCACTCAGTCCTGCCTCACTGACAGACTTCACACAAAAGACATATTCTTTTCCAGGCTGCAGCCCAGGAACAGTAAACCTGGGAGAGTAAATTAATATGTTTGTGTTTGACTGTGCAAAGTACAAGTAAACAGTGCTTAGAACAGACAGCGATACATTATTAATAAGGCTTTGTTCTTACAAAATCATTATTTGCCATTACTTATTAAAAGTGTCGCCCAATAAATCAGACAGTGGGTATGGAACAGGTGGAGAGGAATCACTCTGCTGGCTGGAATTGTCAGGGGAATAAACAGGGCTTTTTAATGGACTTCGTGTGACCCCCCCACAGCGAGAGAGGGACTCTGTATCCTACACGTGAGTGACACCAACTTACTCGACTGGAAAATAAGCAAAAAAATGGAATGTGGTTCTGCTGGTGCCCCAAGGTGTGTGTACCTGCACAGCCCCAGCGTGAGAAGAACACCCAGACTTTGCTGTCAGCCTGGCTTTGGGTGTAAAAGTGAAGCTTTGAGCACTCCTGATTCCTCAGGGAGGACGTAGTGTTTGTGTGTGGGGGTGAGCCCGTGTGTGGGGACTGAAGGAAGGTCTTGTTTTATCTGAAATATGAACTCCAGCCAACCAGAAGAATCAAAATTGGGCCCTGTCACCTCTCAGTGGAGCAGAAGAGCTGAACTCACTCATTGCACGTCACAGGCTTGTTGTTGACAGTTTGCCACTCCTCTGTCCCAGTCTCCCTGCAGTAAATGTAATACCCAAGGGGCTCCTGACCATCCTTTGGCTTCTCCCACTGCAGAACAACAGATGTCTTGGTGTCTCTGAAAGCTAAAACCTGAGATGGTGGAGGCAGAGGAGCTAAAAAGAGAGAAAAAAACCCCAAACAACCAAACAAAAAAACAACAGAGAAAATAGGGAAGGTTAAAATCTGTAATTTAAAAAACACTAAAACATTCTGAGTTGCCCTCTTTGATTATTAAATGTAATTTCCCCCTCGCTGCTCGGTTCATATTTACACCGCCCCGACCAGCTGCGAAGCAATTAAACGAGGATTTAAAGGCTTTGAGAGATTCCCTGATATCAAAGCAACTGCTGGGTGGGCAGGGGACATCCCCCCCCCCCCGTTA
The DNA here is from genome assembly GCA_038380795.1 of Pyrocephalus nanus. Taxonomy (NCBI): domain Eukaryota; kingdom Metazoa; phylum Chordata; class Aves; order Passeriformes; family Tyrannidae; genus Pyrocephalus; species Pyrocephalus nanus. Next base: position 4,260,594 of record CM076285.1, on the reverse strand, counting down.
TTTTCAGAGCAGAGTAATGAAATAATCACCCAGCTTGGCTCCAGCAGTCACAGGCGGGCTGGGCAGGGAGGGCTCGCTGATTCCGTACTTGTTGACGGATCGCACACGGAAACGGTAGGATCTTCCTCCCACGAGATCAAAGAGTGCAAATCTTGGGGAATGAACTGCCACATCCACATTAACCATTTGCCAGCAGTCGCTGCCTGCAACCGACTGTAACGGGGAAGGGGATGATAACAAAGCTGATCTCTGTAGGAAAGTGGTATAAAAAAACCCACCCGACCAATCAGCACCCCAAACCAAACCCGTAAATTATGAATTTCTTGTTGATAGACCCAAACTTTTCTCCCATGGCAACAGAGGGCCCCTTTGCAGCAGAAGTGGTGGGTGCAGCGGGTGAGAAATGAGGATGTATGAGAGGAGACTGGGAGAAGGTACTAATTAACCAGCAGAATGATTAGTGGAGAACAGGGAAGTGAAGGATTGTGCAGTTTTTCCCAGCTTTTCCACCCTTTGGGGCACCCTGTTAAAATTCTGCCACTGTTCTGTGGTGTCAAAGTTATTTGTTTATTCTCTGTTAATGATTAGTCCTGGAATGGGTGTCAGAGGCAGGATGAGGTGCCCTGAGGAGCTGGAGGGAGCCTGAACCAGCCACTTTTGAGGCTGTGGAAGGAATGGTTCTGCTCTGCAGTTCCCCTTCTAGGTGATGCTGTTTTCTTACCTTTTCCACATAATAATTCAGGGGCTCTCTGCCTCTTGGATCTGGTTCATCCCAGGCCAGGGCCACATAATCTTCTCTGACCTCAGTTGCATGAACATTGGTGGGTGGCAGTGGAATTTTAATGTGTCCTACAGGAAGGCAGAAAGGCTTTAGTGATAATGTGGCAGGAAAATAAAGTTTTTCTACAGTGGCTTCTGTTTTCCCACTCTAAATTAAGATTCATCAATACACAGGAGGGGACAAACCCTTTGGGGACACAGAGGCAAACCAAGATAGTTTTTGGGGTAGTTCTGATCCTTGTGCAGCTTTTTATGGTATCTCCCAGAGTGTCTTTTCTCCAGTCATGTCTTTACAGATCTCCTTGTTGCAGAACAATCATTCCTCTCTGAGGGAAAGGCTCAGGGGAAACTGGAACTTACCTTCCAGCTCATCCTTGGAGATTTCTATCGTCCTGCCTTCATCATATGGAATAACTGCAATGTCAAACAGGGCCAAGTTATCCCCTCAGAGATGTTGGGAAGAAAGACAGAACCCAGTTCCTGCCCTCAGTTACAGCTGCAGCCTCCCTTTGTACTTAAGGAGAAATTGTTCCTGATTTTGTACAAACCTGTCACTCTCTTGTCCCTGCTGGGGTCACGTGTTGTCACCGGCTCACTGGCTTTTGAGGGGTGACTGATGCCCACTTTATTGACAGCCTTCACCCGGAACTGGTACGTGTGCCCCTCAGCAAGGCCCAGGACAGGGCACCTGCAGGTTTTCACAGGCTGGGCATTGCATGGGACCCAATCCTCTGACCCAGCAACACACCTGGAACGAAACACAGCCCGGGGAGTTCCTTCGGGGCATTTCCCCAACAATACAAAGGGGTTTTTTTTTGCTCAAAGATGATTAACTTACAGACCTTTCAATAAGGTACCCCAGGACTGGACTCCCTCCATCATCACTGGGTGCCACCCAGGAGAGGATCAAGCAGTCTTTGTTCACATCGTGGCATTTCACGCTGAGTGGGGATCCGGGAGCACCGGGAGTTTCTGCTGCAGCATCTGTGGGAACCCCGAGGGATGCTGGTTACTCTCTGCTCTTTTCTCTCCCAAAACTTTCATTCACTAGCTTAATTTTAAGTGTCTAAGGACCAACATCCCACTAATGCAAGCCATCTTTTCTAAACCACTACTGAGCAAAGATTTGCTCATTTTAATAACTTCACCCACGCCCAAAATCGGGAGCTGCTTTCTCGCACGCGAGGCCGGGAATTCCTTCGTGCCAAGGTATTTATGGGAGGGGGTTTTGTTTCTCTGTGTGTACCTCTGACAAACACGTAAGTGGTCTGTTCTTTGTGCCCATCCAGCGAGGGGACACGGACGGTGTAGAACCCCTCATCCTCTTTGTGAGCGCACGGCACCGTCAGCGAAGCCTCCCGCTCCCGGCACTTCAGCTCCTGGCCTTGGGAATCCTGCAGCAACTCACCTGTGGAGCACCAGAAGGGGTACAGGGACTCCACCTGCACTGGCTGGTTAGGAGTGGCATCACAAAAAATAAAAAAACAAAGCAGCAAAACCCACAGAGAGAGGTGAGGGTTGGGGAGACATTCCTGATGTCATTGTTATGCCTCAGTCGTGGATTGATCCAACTGGAATCAGTTTTGCTGCATTGTTGCTGCTTCCCAAAACTTAACAGCAGACAAAGATCACCAGTTTTGGCCAAGATGGAAATCCCTGACTGCCAGCTGAGTATGCTAAAAGTTTTTTTTTCCACTGCAGAACCTTTTCAAACACTTGGTGCTTTCCCTGTATAGGACCAAGGCTCTTAAATTATTCCAGTGGGCAGGGATGTCATTACCTCCAAAACATTTTGGTGGTATCATCCTTTACAAATGTGGAAAAAATGTAAATTAAATAGTGGCATCTGTAGCTTGAGAGCAGCTCAGGAACCCTGAATTTTGATTCTTTTTTGTGAACATTCAATCCCAGCTACAAATTCCAACTGTAATTCTTAGAGGTAAATACAGATAAACTTAGGTGTTGCCTACAAACCATCTCTGAACCAGGTGATGTCTCGTTGGTGGTCAAGTAAATCAGAAGAGAAGTAACAGGAGAGGGTGAAAGGCTCCTTTTCTCTTGAAAATAAGGGTTTCAGTGGAAAAGCAAAGTCTGCCTCTCTGGCCAAGAGGGATCCTATGGAATAAGAGTAAAAGTCAGCAACTTGGCATGTGCAGTCAGGCTGATGGGAAAAGCTCTGGCTCAGGAAGAAAAAAAAGAATCAAGTTGCTTCAGGCTATAAAAGTAAATAACAATAACATCAATGATTTACTCACTTTTGTATATTTCTGAATCAAATCCCGACTCTTTTCCATAATATTCTATAAGACAAGAAGAAAATACATTTAACAAATCTCGTGCCAGTGAGATAATTCACAAAGTGAGTATTTAACTGTGTGGCTGTTTCATAGCAGTCCAGAAGAAAAAAAAAAAAAAAAAAGGGCCTAAATTTAGTTCAGTTTTAACCCAGGGACAGCTGTGTCCGTATGGAATCTGAAAGATTTTGGCTGAGTCCAGAAGTGCCTGAGGAAGAGAAGCTGTTCTATCAGCCATGTACATGTATATTAGTGGCAGCCTAGATTATTTTAGCCAGTTGTGCTTTCTCCTCACTAACAGACGAAATGAATCCTCCTGTTCCCATTAACAGTGCTTTTTTTCCAGAGTAAAAATAATATATGCAAATATTTTGAAGATTCTACAGATTTTGAATGTTTAAAGGAACATATTCTGTACTTACTCCTGACCAGCACCGTAGCAAATGAATAAGCCTCGCCATGCTGGTTCTTCACTTGCACGCTGTATTCAGCAGAATCTTCCATGGAGCATCTGGAAAAAAGCCAAACACATTTCCCCTCCTTTTTAGCTGTCAGTTATTGCTCATATTCCACAGGACAGACTCAAAGGGCTTCCCCTTTAATCCCAGAAATTAAAAGGAGATATTTGCTTTTCATCCAGAAGCTGCTTTTCCTTTCGATAACATGGATTCCTAATAATTTGTGATCAATTTTTTTCTCTTGGTACCCAGAAGCAAAACATTTCAAGTACTGGGCAAGCAAAAGGCCTGTGGAACACTTGATTCCACTGAAGATATGCATGTGTCTATCACATGGATAATTCACAGAGTTGAATTCGTGTCTTTCTGATTACGTTGATCCATCTTAAATCACATGGCTGTGTCTGCTTGTGAAGTGCTTCACCTGCATGGCCTGACCCTGAAGGAGAAAATGTTGGTGATGCCTAAAAAGAGGAGGAAAGATAAATTAAGGCTCTAAATTTTAATTTTTTTTAAAAGATTTTTTTTTTTTTTTTAATGAACTGTTGTTTCATGAACTGCTGTTGAGACTGGCACAGGTTTAGCTCAAACACAGCCCCCTGAAGTCAGGCAAGGTTGGATTCCAGAAAAATTACCTTTTATGGTTGATCATAGACAAACTGGGAGTTTTGGCAGAGCAGCTCTTATTCAACTGAAAAAAAAAACCCAGCTCAGCCAAGGGCACACACATTACCTGCTGATGTGCAGGGTCAGCATCCCAAATTTGTTTTTTATCTTGTATTTCCCTGCTGGGGCCAGGCGGGGGTCGATGGGGACTCCGTTTTTATACCTGGTTGAACACAACCAAACGTGCTGTTAGGAAACTGGAATGCACCTGTGTCAAACACAAAACAGAAAAGAGGAGCAGACACAATTCCCTCTTTTACAGGTCTCCCATTTCAACCCAAAACAGCCTTCCAGCTGACCTAGATCCCCTCCCTAGTCCTGCTTGCCCCTTCCCTGGGGATGCTGGTGTGGCTGCTTGGCCTTGGCTTCACATTCCCTGCTCTGCAGGCCGTGGGAGGGAGTTTGCAGATGTCTCTTCTCTGTGTTCCTTGGGGATCTGTGGGAGGTTCACATTCTCCTGGCTCTTTGAATAATTCAAAGAGGCCCTTCTGGAAGGACACAGGACATGGGGAGCTCCCTGCCTACGAAGTCATTAGTAACCCAAATGTTTGCCTAATTAAACCTTCCAGGGGAGGAATGGTGGATCACTTTGACAGACTGATCAAAGCTCACTTTGCAAATCGTTTTCTGGGCTGATCTTTCCTCTATTTCCATCTCTCTGTTATGGTGTGCTGCAGTCAGGCCCAGAACTTAACACTCCTTCCCTGTGGTCGGTAAATACTCAAAGTGAGTAAATGTGAGAGTTGTGTTGTGTTTTACCAAGTGTAGAAGCAGCAGCAATTTGAGGCTAAAACTCTCATGATGCCCAGGGCAGCCAGGCCTTGAAGGTGTGTGTGTGTGAGGTGGTTTAGTGCTGAAGACAAGACTTAAATCCCTGCTTCCAGGCCCACTGAGTACTCCATGTCCTCACAGCAGAGCTGGAGAACCGAGAGCGTTTTCTGTGACCTCTGAAGCTCCCCCTTCCTTCTCTCTGGTAGCACATGGATGTTCTTCCTCTGGCTGCTCCCTGGAATGCACAGACTGTCCCCACCTACCAAGTGACCTGTGGTGATGGAGAGCCCAGGACAGTACAGGCCAACTTCACATCCATCCTCTCCCACACTGCGTGTGCTCTGAGGGGGATCCAGAACATGGGGGGCCTCCCTGAGCGCAGCTCGATGTGCTCCTTCTCCACACGTGCCTTTTCCACGGCCTGGGACAAGGAGACACCACGTAAAGGCACTCCAGAGTGCCACTGTTGGCTGTAATTTTAACCCTGGGGGGTTTTTTGTTCCCAGCAGAGGTGTCTGAGCTGACCTTCCTCCTCAGTCCTTTCCTGTCGGCTCTCACACGCAGCAGCCGGCAGGTCCGAATCACCTCCTTCTCCAACCGTTCCATGTCATTCCCAAACCCAATCCTCTTCTGCCCCCTCTGTTCCAGCTCTAGGATGTCGGCTTCCCTTCTTATCTTGTAGTCCCTGGAACACAGGATGGTAAAAGGCAACACAGAAGTCAGGATAAAGCTTTTTTATTTTGTTTTGGTCTCTTTTTTTTTTGGGGAGTGTTGTTTATAGCGCGTATTTTTTGTTAAACCAGAAGTGTTAAGGACAGAAACACCAGCTGATTGCAGGGTGGGTATGGATGTCAGACAGTTATCCCTCACTGGAACCAGCAGCACTCCCATGAGAGATCAGACTTCCATCTGCTACAAGACAGGGACCCCCTGTTTGACCACTTTTAATCCCAGGCACGAAACTGGGACATGGAATAAAGGGAGAAGGGATGTTGGTTGTTCAGCCACCACAGAAGGATGGACAGCAGGATCAATGCCAAGATTTTCCAGGGAAGAGGGAGAGTCCTATCTGTTACCCTTAATTTATCAACCCAACTGTATTTTCCACTTATTCCTTTGAAATCTGGTTTCTCTTAATCCTTTGCTTGTGAGCAGGGCAATGTCCCTCATCATCACTAGGAAATTAGGCACTACCACTTAATTTCCTGCATTTTAATTGAGGCCTGGTGCTTTTAAAGGAAGAACCTTCCAACTGAACCTGCCCTTTTTGCTTCCAAGCAAAATAAATTATGAAGTGTGAGCCCTACAGTGGTGATATCTGACTTACTTGGGGAGTTCAGAGGCCAAGGCAAGGGCAGCCGCTATCGACAGCTCTGAAACGCTGAAAGTCTCTTCTTCCTCACTTCCCGAGGCAGACACATGTGAAAGAACCCAGACAAGATTCCATAAGTTCATGAATTCAAAACTCAGCAAATCTGTGAATGCGCAGAAAGTCCTGTCTGGGCCCAGCTGACTCGACCTGTCCCCAGCTCTGGGGCTCACCTGGTTTTGAACTTTTTCCTCCTGGTTGTGGAGCTCATTTGCAAGCTGTGTTTTCTCTCCTCCTTCTGCTCCTCCTCTCTGTGGTGGAAGAAGGTTCGGGATCCCATGTTGGGAAGTCAAAAATGAACTTTTGTTTTGCTGGAACAGAATAACAGAACAGTCAGAAGGCAGCACTTCGTGGAGGGATTTGTTTCCCCAGCACTGATCCTGGGCTCTAAATCTGGTGGATATTCTCTCCCAGGGAGTTCCATTAGATCAGACCCCCAAGATAGCAGGCAGACAAATGAGGAGCATCATGAGAGGGAGACCAGAGGGACACGGAAGATTAGGGACAAAATAAGAAACGGAACAGCAGATAGTGAGATGTGGAGGAAAAGTTTGGGAAGCAAGCAGATTTTCAGACTGGAAACCATTGCAAGGGTAGCTGTGATGGCAAACAGCGTGTGATCACACCTGACCCTGCCTGCACATGCCAGGGCAATGCTGCTGAGCCAAGCACACAGGCTGCTGTGCAGGAATCATGGAATGGTTTGGGCTGGAAGGAACCTTAAAGCTCATTTCATTCCACCCCCCTCCATGGGCAGGGACATCTTCAACCAGCCCAGGATGCTCAGCCCGTTCCAGCTGCTGAGACAGAGCACTCCTTCAGCCAGTGCAATTCCCTATTCCCAGGCTGCTGAGGGGAGCAGTTCTAGTTCAACACTTTGGGAGGAAAATGCTTCATCCAGCCCTTTGGTTGCATACCGAGAAATCAGCTGTCGCTTCTCAGCTCTTAGAGAAAGGCTGATAAACCATGGAGAAAACAGCATCTTTCAGAATGTTGGAGCAAAGGATTTGCTCAGCAAAGAGCAGGATTTTCCCAGGGAGTGACCAGAGGAGTTTCCCAGGGAGATCCTGCTCCCACAGGTGAAAGTTGGGAGCAAACACCGGCACTCTTGGCTCCCACCCGTGCCCGGCTGTGCCACTACCCCTGCTTTGGGAACTCACAGCTCGCTGCTTTGAGGCTCTGACTGAGGGGTGGGCATTAAACTGAAGTAAATTTTAACAGCCTCTCCCTCCTTATCTCCCTCTCCCCGCAGCTCATTCAAACCCCCACAGCTCAAACCTTAAACTGTGCAGGTTTACAGGTTCTAAGAGCTGGGGTTGCTGTGGGAGAGCAGCTTTGGAAATGCAATTGTTGCCGAATAAAATTGGTTCAAACATGCCTGTAAATCTTTCCCGAGCTCTCATGTTCCATGACTGAGATTTTCCCTTGGCAAATTTCCCCACCCCGGATTTCGGCTTTGCTGCTTTCTAATCCGAGCTCTGTAAAAAATACAGACCCCTCAGCTTTCACTGGGATAATTTTTTCATGCCTTTTTTTTTTTTTTTTTTTTTAACTTGTATGATTTTCTGCCGACTTTCTGTAAATAAATTTGTAAAGAGTCCACAGAAAAGCACAGTTGGCTGGAAAAGCTCAATTATCCCGGCAAATGCAAAACATCCCAACACAAAAATGAAAACAAGGAATTAACACGATAATATTTTCTTAGAAGGTGTTAACTTTGGAAGAAACAAAGACATTTTGGGTGAGAAAGTGAAAATAAAACAGGTTTTTATGGGAGAATATCTTTGGTATTGCATGAACTACTGGTCTCTTCTGGACTGATTCAGCTGCAGAATGACTCCTGTTACCCTGGGCATCAGATCTTTGTGTCCATGTTCACAAATAATTACTGATCCAGAATAATTTTTACGAGATAATGGTTTATTTTATTTTTCCCTGGACTAATTTCAGTGCTTTACAATCTGGTGTTCGTGTAAAGATACCGAGTTCTGATCTGCTAAAACCAACACTTTTCCATTCAAGTCGGTATTATTTTCTAAACAGATCAGGAAAAAAAAAATAGAACAGAAAACCAGCAATGACACTTTAAAGCAGACACAATGACAAAGCACAGCCTGTTTCTGAAGTGCAACTCAGACAAAGCTGTCATGAAAAAAGAATAAGTGATGCTGCTCTGAAGGTCTTCTAAAAATCTCACAGCAAACAGCAGCTTATTTACAGATAAACCAGACTCACCCAGTGAAGACTCCGCTGAGAGCTCCTGTCCTCAGGCAAGAGAAAGGACAAAGGAGGCTTCCCCTTCTCCCTGTTGATGACACTGAGAATGACTCTCCCCAAAAGAATGTTCCCCATGTTGGAGTGCCCATCCTGGAGTCAAATTTAGCCTCGTGCCCTGCCCTCCCCGGGACAATGGGGAGCCCCTGCGTGGTCACCGCAGTGCCAAGGACTCCCAAACTCCCTCTAAATCAGGCCAATTTTTCCCTTTTTGTCAGATGATGGGAGGGCAGAGAGGTGCCTCCAAAATTCACAGGGTTGGATTGTCCCCTCTGCTCTCTCAGGATAGAAGCTCACAAAGCACCCAAACAGAATGATGAGCATTTGAACTTCCCCCAGGGATTTCCCTCGGGGTGACTTTGCCACTGCTGTGTGGGAGAGGGAAATTATTGGCTTTGGCATCTCTGTGGTGAATGGCAGCTCCAGGCAAACCTTGTCAGTGCATGATTAGACCAGGAGCTAGAGCAGCTCTTAAGTTTTTGGTCAGCTGTGACTGTTTTACTTTCCTTTTCACAGCCAGATGAAGGCTTGGTGCCTCAGTGGAGGGTGAGTTTGGGTATCCAGCTGCCCACGGTGGTGTCTGGTTTTTCCTGCTGATTTTCCATTTGTTTTAGATAATCCTGCTATTCCAGCATCCAGGTTAAACCCTTCCCAGCAAGGTGGGAGGCAGGTGATATTTTTTCGTGGTGTCAGAGGCCTTATGGGAATGAACTCCCCCATCAAATCTGGCCCAGGTTGAGTCACCCTGCCCAGATCAGCAGGATCCATTTCCTTGTTTGCTTCACCACCCAAAGAAGAAACCCCAGGATCAGCACTAGAACTTTCATCTTTGTCACATCAACCCTCTGTTGTACGAATGCTGACCACTTTGTTCACCTTTTTCTTGCAAAAACATCTAATAATCACATTTCACAGCCATCATTATCTCAGACTGAGGGGAAGGAAGATACACATGGCCATTTTCCATGCTGTGCAGGGTGAGGAGATGCAGCTGCTGCAGTCCTGCTGCACCACTGCCCTGTCACTGAGAGCACTGCAGGCAGGCCAGAGACATCAAATCTATTTTATATAGATATATTTATAGAGAGGAGCAGGCACTGATCCCTTGTGCCTGGTGAGCAGGGACAGCACCCAGGGAATGGCTGGAGCTGTGTCAGGGCAGGGTCAGGATGGATCTCAGGGAAAGGTTCTTCCCCCAGAGGGTGGTTGGGCACTGAACAGGCTCCCCAGGGCAGTGGGCACAGCCCCAAGGCTGCCAGAGCTCCAGGAGGGTTTGGACGACACTGTCAGGGTGGGATTGTTGTGGTGTCAGTGCAGGGCCAGGGACTGGACTTGGATGATCCTTGTGTGTCCCTCCCAGCTCAGCATATTCTGTGATTCTATGAACTCTGCTTCATTCTGCCTCCAGAATTTGGAGCTTCTCATTTATCCCTTGAGTGAAGATGTTATAAACCCACCAGTGATTTTCCACAGCGGGCACCTTCCAAAAACACCCACACGAGGAACAGGGAGGGAGAGAGAGCAGCAACCTCAGCCTGCAGCTTGTCCATCCCCCTGTCCAGGATCCCTTTGGGAGCCAGAGCAAGTGCCAGCTCCCAGATTTAGCCGGGAAGACAAAGAGCAGTGCTTTGCTGCAGGGTTACAGCTGCCACCCGCCACTCCGATGTCCCCGGGACAGCCGGGACCTCACCTGTCATCACCGGGACATCTGCCCGGCCACACCCACGGCCTTTGTGGCAGGGCCCTCCCCTCTTCACTATCTACAGCTCTCAGAACGGTTATCTGCAAGAGCCAAGATAGCCGAGGAACAGGGTGTTGCTGGGCACGGGGAGACCTTTGAGACAGTGTTGAAATCCTGCTGTGCGATGGGAAAACGTTCCCAGGCTGAGATAACGAGGTCCTGGAGTGGCTGTTGGGCACAAACAGGGGGATCAGCTTGGTTATGAACAGCAGGGAAGCTGAAGGCAGTGAGGTCAGCACGGGTTGATGGGGGAGAGAGGGATGACACATTCCTTGCACGGCTCCAATAAAGTTCAGTGGCGTCAACATCTCTCTCCGAGCTTTTCTGGAGATAAAACAGTTTTAGAAGGGTTGATCTTCCTGTTAAACTGAAGAGCTCACTCATGAGTCAAGAACCAATGTCCTTCTGCTTGGAAGATCAAGGCCTAAAAGATAAACATTGACTAAGCCATGGGGAGAGCAGGAAATTGGGAATATTGGAGTCAGCCACCTCCTTGGACTGCCTGTGATCCCTGACCATCCCAGCTGCTGCTGGGAGGGGTGGAACAGGCAGGATGGGATGGGGCTGGAATCATTCCTCCCATGCACAGCCTTTCTTCAAGGCCAGGTAGCCTTGAAGGTGTTTAAAGTCCCTGAGGGCAGAGATGGATGTCCCAGCTCTGGGATACTTTGCATCTTTAGGAACCTACAGACATTCTAAAAACCCATTCCCAGACTTTCTGCATCTCAGTTTCCATCTCTCCTGCACCAAGATGATACATTTATCACAGTCTGGACGTGGCCAGACCCTGTGGCAGGGGAGCTGCAGACAGAATTGAAAAGGCTTTTAAAAATAGAGAATAATGGGTTTTTTAACAGCACCTTCAAATGCTCTCTCAAAGCCCCTGATCCTTCCACAGCAGGCTGCCCATACTGATCCTGTGCTGGGGGTTGTGTTTCACAACACAAGCCAAAATGTTGACATTGTGGCATTTGATGGTTCCCCGAGCAGCATTGCTGGGAATGTTGTTGACACGAGATATGCAGCCCACAGGCAACTCTGAATAAGGTAATTGCCATCAGTGGCTTTAAAAGCCTCTCCAGGGGGGGCTTCAGTGGGGCAAAATATTCCCCCTGGGGTCTCACACCCCTTGGAATCAACCCAGCTGGGCTGCTGCAGCTCCTGGAGCTGCAGAGTTTCTCTGTGTGTTGGTTTTTTGGGGGTACAGAACATGGGACACAGATCAAAGGACGTTCCCCAAACCCTCTGGGACCGAATGGTAAGAAGAGGAGTGAGGGATGGAAATGTCCCTCTGGTCTCTGCCCAAACCCTGCACACATTTAAACCCTTCAGAGCCCGTGCCAGGACAGCTCCTCACCACACCTGCACCTTTTGGCCTCACCTGACGTGGCCAGGGGGCTTTGCCAGTTCTGGCTCCTGCAGTTCTGAGCTGAACCTTTGCCAGGAAAAGTTTCTGAAAGTTACTCCTTTAATCCTGGGTTGAATCATCAAAAATCTTTGCCTCACAAGGCTGTGGCTGATTTGCAAAATCACCCCAAAGCAAGAGGAATTCATCTTTTAGCTTCAGCTTTCCTGGAGTCACAAAACACCCCGGGGCACTTGGAGTGAGAACAGATGAGTTTTGCTTCTGGTCATCCTTTGGCTCCTTGAGCAAATACTTCCCCATACCATTCAAACCTCGCTTATTCCTATAAATGCTTTCAGTTCTCCTCTAAAACTGATGTCATTTTTTTAACCACAGCAGTGGAAATCAACAGGCTGAACTCTGCTTTCATGAAAAATAATTTCCTCCTCTGCCCCCCCTGAAAAAGTAGAATTTAGATTGTTTTTTGTGACTGTGCAAGTGCTAAAGGCTTTAAAGAGCACAGCAGGACATGTTTCACAGAACTGTTACCCAGTTTCAGTGATTTCTTTAAAGGCAAAATCCATTCCAGGGAAGCAGCCTACTGTTTTCCAAGAGTTATATATCCACCAGTTTCTATTTAATTCTTTTACTGTACCGTGATACATTTAATTCTTTTAGGTTTGCATCCCTGAATTTCTTCAAATGGATCTTTGGTGTTGGCAAAGGGCAAAGGCAGTTTCTGTTGTAAATTTTGCTAAATTTTCAGTAAACTGGATCTGGAATTAGAACCTGAATCCTACTTAAAGTAATCCAATTCATAATAAATTGGAAAAATGTGCAAGAAATTAAGTGAAAAGACACGATATTGCAGTGACCCAAGAAGTAATTAATTGGTAAAAGTACCAATCTCCACGATGGGACAGCCTGACCACCCTGTGCCCTGTCAATCCACCCAGGATCAGCTGTGTTTATTGCATTGCTTCTGTTTTTATGCAAGAAAACATTTTTCAATCTTTTAAATTTTAACATCGCTGTCACCCTAACTAAAATCATGTGTTCCCATCCTCATCCCCCTGCAGCTTTAACTCCAAATCCTCGAAGAACGTGGTGAGAGCGTTGCCCGGGCCGGTGCGTGAGCAGCTCAGCCACTTCCCCGCTGGGAACATCCCCGTGCCTGGAGTGTCTGGGAGCTGCGCTTTGTCTGCAGGATGATGTGGGAATGGATCTGGCAGCATCCACTGCTCGGTGCTGTCCTCTGCAGGGGAGTCATTCCCAGTCCGGACGGAGGAGAGCAGGGATGCTGAGAGCTCCTGCTCTGCAGCGCAGTCCGTGCCAGCGCTCCCTGCGGGCAGTGACAGCCCCGCTGCCTGTTGTCTGTAGCATCCTCCTTGCTTCAGCAAAGACAGGGACAACTGGGGCATCAAATACTCCGGATTTTCCCCCCTGTCCCTCTGCAGCAGCATCAGCAGCCGCGTTTTCCCAGGGCTGCCCTGGAAGGGAAGCGTCCCTGTTCCGTCCCTGCTCCCTCCCCACAGTGCCACGCTTGGCTGCTGCTCTTTGTAATTCCAGAGGCCGCCGCTCTTTCCCAGCTCAGGGATAGGGAGCTCTCCACCAACAACACGACCTGGAGAGGCTTCCTGGAGAGTCTGGCGTGGCCTCAGGTTCTCGTAGGCGTGGTCCGTGCCATCGACACACACCCCGTAGGTCACGGGCAGGGGTTTGTCAGCTGTGGGACTGGGAATGCTCTGCTCGGCCTTTTGGGGAGCGTAACCAGCTGGGGCTGCGACTTCCAGGCAGGATGGCTGAGGGGGCAGCTGGAACTCTGGCACCTCTGCCTGTTGGTGATAGCCACTTTCTGGGGGATGGGAAGGCCGCGGTGGTTCCAGTGCCCGGTCCAGCTGTTGGCCGATCTGCGGCAGCGGCACCTCGGGGATGAAGAGCGAAGGTTTGGAGAGGCTGATGGGCTTTATGATGTGCTCCACTGTCAGTGTGAGAGGCTGGAATGATGAAATCCCTCTGAAGTCCTGTTGGAGTGGACAAACAAGCAGGAGTCGCTTTGGATTCTTTAAAGTTTTCTTTGGGGAAGCAAAAGCCAGTAACAACCAGCAGGGATCTGCTCTGCTGACAAAAGAACTCTGTTTTGTTATTTTTCCCTGGGGAATGACCCTTCACAGGGATACAAACCAGCCAGCTCTCACTGCTTATCAACTAAAATACAAGGAAGGAAAACCCCTGCTTCAACTTATGCAAAATTTAGCCTAAGCCCCGGAGCGTGGAAATAATAATGTCATTTATTATCCCTTAAGCTCATTTCACAGGAAGGTGAAGGATGGGTGATAATCCCTGATTGTTCAGGTCCCTCCCAACCCAAACTATTGTGGGATTTTATGATCCTGAAGCTCTGCTGCAGGGGCTGAAGGACACTCACCAAAGCCATGGGCTGGGCACTGTGTTGTTTGACGTATTTGTAGATCACGTAACCGGTGGCAGCAAACACCAGCCCAGCACAGAACCCCAGGGCCACCAGGCTGTAGAGAACCCACGTCTTGTCTGGTCAGTGGGGAAGACAATAAGTAGAAAGATTGGTTTGCACCAGATTAGCTGAATGATGTTACAGGTTTCATCTCTCACAGCGTTTAGTTTTTAAATGATTTAAAAATTACACCGATGAAAATCAGTGTATTTTGTGTAGCCAGTACCCTGGCTGGACTTTTCAATCAGCAGAATTAACAGCCTCACCTTCTAGTGTTTTAACCCAAAACACCTGAGATTTGCTGCTTCTCTGGAGGAGATATATGTAAACTGTTCCATTATATTCCGTGTCTGGGTCCAAGTCAGAAACTTCAAATTCTTTGTTGTACTCGTTCTGTGTCCGCTGTTGAAAGCAAAGGTAAAACCTGTGTTTTAAAAAGGTTAAATGCTACATTTTCTTCAAACCACCTTTCAAAATTCAGCATAAAGCATTATTTTACTGATAAGGTGTTTGAGTGCTGTAATTATTCTGTACCTATGGAATTCTAAATATTTATACCCTTTTGCTTTCTGTTGTTCCTGTTTTTTAATTTTGCATTTCAGTTTCTTGAGACTTGAACTAATTGACTCATTTTTTTTTCGCCACCACTGGTTTTACTTTTTGCTGCTCACACAGTACCCTGGGAAACTCTGGTTTCTTTTCCTGAATTTAAGAGGAATGCTCAAAGTTCCTGTTGTCTGCTGAGAGCCAAAGATTCTGACTCTCCCTTACCCATCAGAAATCTCCTCCATCATGTCTAAGCTGTGAGATTCTTCCCCATCTAACCCAAAATGTGATTTCCAGACTCACAGGCCGGTGCCTGAGGTTGTGCTTTACCTGCTGGCGTGTCCTCTGGTTGAATATCGTCAGGTGATAATCAACACCCCCAAATTTGCTGTAAATGTCCTCCACGGTGAGCTGACGGTCGTCCTCCCCCCTCAGGGGGGTGTAGGGGGGCCGGATGAGAAACTTTATGGACCTCACATAGGGAATAAACTCCACTTGTGGTGCCCCTATAACAGCTGGGAAAGACACAAGCAATGTCAGCTGTGAAGGTTGAAGCTGATAATTATCAGATCATCTTAAACACCCCACCCAAAAAAACCTGAAATTGTTACTTCTGCTCCTGCACAAAAGGGGTTTGAGCTGGATGAGCATCTTCAGTGACAGGCACAAAACATTAACCAGAGGTTCAACCCCAGCTCTAAGAGCAGCAGTTGGATTGCTCCATGGACATGTAGTTTGGAAACAAGAAGCTGCAAAGAACAGCTCTAGGAGGCAAAATCACCTCATGTCCTGCAATGAAAGGGAGTGTTTAATGATCAGAGCAGCCTGGGGCTCCTTCACAGCTTATTTGGTGCAAAGATCTGAAGGCTCTTCACAATCCTTAACTGGTGATGGCACCTTAAATTATTCTGGATGAATATGCAGTGGGGAAGGGTTTAGTCACAGAGCCAACAAGGATTCCAAAGGCTGTGTGGAGTGTCTGTAGGAGGGCTCACTTAGGGGTTGGGAACATGAAGCATCCATGGGGCTGGATGCTGATCCCAGTTTTCAGGAGCTCACATTTCAGAGCTCCTGGGACTGAATTAATGACTGTCCTCAGGTTGTATCTTCCTCGTTTCCTCCTGCCTCTCACCAGCCTTAACAGCAGCTCTTCCTTCAAGGGCAGAGAGTCACAGGATCACAGAATCACAGAATCACAGTCACCTGGCTTTTCCTCTTCCCCTGTAATCCCACTTGGACCTCGGATCTCCGGGAAGGCCAAACCTCCAGCCCTTCCCAGCCAGCTCAGAGCCCTGCCACACCGAAACAGGGGGAAGGTGCCACCCTAAATTTGGGCTGGCAAGGGGGATTTGGGGGGAAGGGGGGTTCTGAGCAGGGAACTTACTCTCTTTCTTGGGCTCGAACCTCTCGGAGCGCACCCATCCGGAGGAGCAGCCGGACCTGCCCGCCGCCCTCACGCGGGCGTAGAAATGCTCGGTGAAGTTCTCCGTCTCACGGGTCAGGTTGCAGGAGCGCTGGCTGATGCCCTGGCACTCGGCCTTGGGGAGCCAGGATTTCTCTCCATACCTGAGTTTAGAGCAAACAAACAAAGAAATAAACACACACAAGCTTTGGTTTTGTTTGGTGGGACAGGCGGTCTCGCCGTTGGGGACGGGCGAGGGGATGGCGGGGTAGAGAAGGAAGTCGCTGAAGGCAAAGAGCTGCTCAGGGAGGGAGTAAATTTGGCAACCCAAGATGTGAAATATTTGCCTAACTGAGCATCATGTAGCACTTTGGATAGCCCTGCCCTTCACTGAGCTCTTCCCCATTGCTGAGCCGTTTCCGTAACAGCAAAAACAGGGGGGAGAAACAGCGAACCCAACTTTTGTTTCTTGGGCCTCCTCTCTCTCTCTCCCCAAGGACAGCACAGCTCCAAAGAGAAGCAAACTCCACGTACTGTTTGTACTGGACATCAAATGCAGTGCCAGGGGGAGTATCTGCTTCTGTTTCCCAGGTCAGGATGTTCTCAAAGTTCGTGGAAGAAAACACTACACGTTTCAGACATGACGATCTCCCTGCAGCCACAATACCTGCAGGGGCAAAGAAACTGGTATTAAAAAGCATAATCTGGCATCTCAGCCCTCAGCTGAACGTGGGTTAGGTGCTTTTCAGTGAGCAGAAATACCAGGGATGCCACTTCCTGATATTTTGCTGCAGCTGGGCCGCAAAGCAGAAGCTTGAGCAGAACGAGACTCCAAACCCTGCACACATCACCATACAAACACCTTGCAGATGGTTGACTCACCCCAAAGAAATGGAAGTCAGGAGGTTACACAGAAAGGCCTTAAAAACTCAAGTCAGAGGGAGAATCCTTGAGTTTCTTATCAGGTTTCTTTTAAAGCAGGTAAAACAAGACCGATAAAACAAGAATATGGGTAAAATAAGAATAATAACCTGTTTTCAAGGCCAGAATCATGTCTGTGAGTGCCTCTGCTTTCTGCCCCTACTCAGGGAAGTGGCCTGCAGAGCTCAGTTTCACATCCCTGGAGATGTGGCCGCCTTGACCTCTCCTGCTCCGTGCTTTGTTGGGTGGATCTGCCCAGAGTGACACGCAGGGACCTGATGTCTGGACTCTGATCTGGGTGTGCCAGGCTGAAAGCAAACAACTCTCCCAGCTCCCTGCCTTCCAAGCCCTGCTCCTCTGCCCCACAGAGGATGGGCCCTGGCTTTGGTGAGCAGGGATGGTCACCTGCCCCTGACAAACGTCAGCAGGACACAACCACAGTCCCCCCTGCAGCAAAGTGGCTCTGAGCAGGTGCTGCAGAAATGTCCTACAGACTTTTGCCTCCTGCCCCGAGAACAAACACTGCAAAATTTCCCAGGGCTGAGTCACAAGGTTCTAAGTTGCAGGGCAACCTTCAGGACTTCTACGCTCTGTAAGTTCAATTTACAGACAGATCCTCAGAGGTAGGTCATTTATACATCACTCAGCTCAGTTTGTGGTGTCGATAAACACCTGGAAGAGGGTCGTGTGTGGCATTTGGGCAGGGAAATGACACAGGGATGGACTGAAATTTGGTCCAGCTCTAGCCCTGATTTCAACACCTGCCTCTGCTGGTTCAAGGCTCAGCACCCCCGTCCTGGGGTGGGTTTCCCTGTCTGAGCACACTGAAAACTGAGTCACCAATACCCTGATCGTATCAGGAGTAGGAAATCTCTGTCTTCCCACATTTATCCACACTACAACTGCTATGCAAAGCAGGGTAACACGAGCACAGTCAAGTGTGGGCAGGGGAAAACCAGGATATTTCGCAGTGTGACAGACCTTCTGTCCTAGGAGATTCTGAAGGCACCTTCCTTGTGGTGTAAGAGCACAGACAGGAGCAGATAATGACAAGCTGGAGCTTGGAAACTGCAAGTTTATCCTTCATTATCCCAGCAGTGAGTTTGCCACATCTGGAGTAAGATTAAATGGCTTTTAGAGGGTAGATTTAGATTAGATATGAGGGAGAAATTCTCCCCTGGGAGGGTGGGCAGGTCCTGGCACAGGTTTACCCAGAGAAGCTGTGGCTGCCCCATCCCTGGAAGTGTCCAAACCCAGGTTGGATGGGGCTTGGAGCGACCTGGGCTGGTGGAAGGTGTCCAGGGGGTTGGAACTGGATATTCTTCCATATCCCTTCCAACCCAAACCACTCTATGATGATTCTGTGATCTTCAGATTACATTATTTGTTTGTACCTCTTTTAAAACCAGGGTTATTTATTAATTGGTGTCTCTGCTTAAGACACAAGGAGACTGATCCAAAGCCCACCGAGATCAAGGAATATCCTTTACTCCTGTAGGATTTGGGCTGTAACAGACAATGGCAAATGCTTTGAAGTGAAAGAATCTTTCTGTGTCCCTACTAATCCTTCAAGCGCCGAGCACACCAACCTACACGGGAATTACTAAAAATAGAGAACAACAAGGAAAAGAAGTTTTATGAAACCTCAGACAACAGCTCACTCTCTAGGTGTTAATTCAGTAAACATGACAGAACTATGTCCCATCCTACAGGACCAAGCAGAAACACCCCAATTAGCACCAGGCAAGGAGAAGGCAGGACTCACCGACCACTGCAAATCCAGCCAGGACGATCAGGAATCGCTTCATGAATGCCTGTGCAGGCTGGGCTGGGAGGGCAGGCAGCCGATCCCGAGGGCAGGTGAATCACCTTTCATGGGAGCTGAATTCTTTCTTGTGAGGCCAGGCTGGATTTGTTGCTCAGTAACAGCAGAGCTCCTATCCCGCCTTCCCTGGGCTCTGAGCTCACCGGCACCCAAGCGCCGTGCGCCTGCGTGAGGAGCCACGGCAGGAGCTCCTCTCCCCACCTGACTGTACAAAGGTGCACGAGCCAGAGCCTCAGAGAGTCCCCAGCTCTTGAAAAAGGGCCAAACACCTTTTTGCTGAGAGCTTCCTGCCCCAAAGCCCTCCCTGAGGTTTCTGGGGTTTGAGCCTGGCTTCGCCAGTCGGGTGACTCTGGAAATTAAAACTCAGTGCTGGTGCTCCTGGTTGGCTTTAACACCTATTTCCTCAAGAAGTACCTCTGAACACTTTCTCAGAGTGAGAGTCAGCCAGATCACTTTGTTTTTACACTCTTCACGCTGACCTTGGATGGGAACCAAATGACCAGCACACGCAGCCTTGGCAGAGCACCAGCTCCTCAGCTCTGCCCTGCTCTGCCCTGCCAGGTGGCTTCTCTCACCTGACAGAGGAAGGAGGTGGAAAGGAGGTGGCCTTTCCATAGGAGGAGCAGGTGCTTTGTGCAGAGCCCACTGTAGACCTACAGTTCATTTTTGTGTCTGTTTACAATTTAAGGCTCTGTTCTGGACATCCTCAGTGCCTGGTGAGAACTGTGTTTGTGTGAAATCTCCAGGCTGTTGGAGATACAGTTCCTTTTCCATAGCCTTGTTATTGTGCTACTAAATTACATGTTCAGGTTTTTTCCCAGAAGAGGGAGAGACATTTTCCTCTTCCACCAAAACTGAAATCTCCAGGAGATGCAGATTTAGAAGCACTGTCTTGCTGAGCACTGAGAGCATGTAGGACAGCTGTGCATTAGCCAAATCCTTATGGCAGTGCTCTTCTATTGCCTAAAGACTATTTAAATCTCCTAAATGCTATTTTTAAATTATTATTATTATTATGACAAATGAGTCCCATAAGCAAAATTTAGGGGTGTCCTGTGCCAGGCATTTTGGGTCCCTTCCGGCTCAGGTGATTCTGTGATTCTCTGATCACACCTGCAGCCACGTGAATGGAAACACAAGCCCTCTGTGCCTCTGAAGCTGGAAACAACTCCTTTCACTGCTCTACCCTCGTGGCCAGGCACGTGACAGAATTTACCACCCCTTCTGCTTCCCTCTTCATCTGGTGGATTGTCTGTTCCTGAAGCTCTTCCTGTTCCCTGCTCTGCTGGGGTGTTAAGGGGGCTCCAACCCCAAAGCTCCCCAAACTTTCAGCTCCCTCCCAGCCTGGGGAGGGGCTGCAGCCAGGCTGGTGATGCTGCACGTGTGGATGTGGCACCTGGGGACACGGTGGACTTGGCAGTGCTGGGTTAACTGTTGGACTTGATGATCTTAAAGGTCTTTTTGAGGAGAGGGAGCAGTGGGACTGACCCTTTTGCAGTGGAAAACAGGCGTCAAGCCCTGCTGAAAGAAAACCTGGAGGAGGGGGGTGCTGCCTCCCCTGGCCCTGCAGGCTGTCCCTCAGCTCCCTGGAAAGACAAAGAAGGGATCCCAGGCCCTGTTTGCAGAGCTGGGACACGTCAAAATAATTTTGTGGAGGTTACACAACTCCAGGGCTTCCTGTAACTCAAAGCCTGGGGGTTTTTCCCCGATTGCACAAGAAATTGGGTGGTGATTATGTTTGTATCATCTGTATCTTTCTAAATGAAGTGGAGGGATTACAGTGCAGGATGTACCTAAGGACACTTTGCAGAGGACGGGCAAGAAAAAAAAGGATAATTCTTGCTGATGGGTCCTTTCTCCAACCTCCCCTCTTGACTTTCCTTCGGGCCCTTAATTAGCACTGGGAAATCCCAAAAGATTCTACTCCAACCACAGCATTAGGAAGCTCTGGGTGGGGTCTTATTTTAAAATGTAATATTTTTCAGGGTGAGCTGCAGTCAACCCTCTGTAGCTCTGGGACACAAAAACACGTACACATGGAGTTACGTATCAAAACATCAAAATATTATTGCCCTCAGACACTCTGCACAGCAGGGGGAGTTTCAGCTTCAACCAGTACATTCATATGAAACAAAAAATAAATAAACAAACACGCTGCATATTTATCCCTCTGCTGGAACACAGAAGGTGATTCTCTGTAGGCTGAGGTGGAGGACTTTTCATCCCACAAAAACTAGATGTTGCTGAATGTCTCAGGAAGGTGCTGCCAGCCCAGCAGAGGGGCAGTTTTGCACTTAAGGAGGAGCAAATGTGGCACTAACACTTTAAAATCTCCTCCAAATCAAGGTGCAGGCACAACACTGAGTTTTCAGGACCCAGCTGACGGTCCCACGAGGGTCTGGGCTGTGGTTTTGCCTTTCATGTGGCAGTTCCCTTGCTCTGAAGTGTCAGGTCAGCAGGAGGCAGTGCCTGTTCACTGTGTGAAGCCTCCTGAGATACCCCTGCCTGCCTCACCCCCTGGCTCTTATCAGAGCCTGAGCACCTTATCACAGCTGTACCTGCACACTGGGACAGTGCACAGAGGTCACTGAGCAATGAATTACACCTTCTGTGTCCTTAAAGTCATGTGCCTCGATAGGCCAGTCATCAGCAGAGAAAACTCTTAAGTGAATAAATAAAAAACCCAGCAGCGCTCTCAAGTTATTTGTCCTTGTTCGGGTGTCCCTGCCTGGATATCTGGAGCTCTGCAGCGTTTTCCAGGCACTCTGGGGACTCTAGGTCCTTCCCAAGTAATGTGCATGGCTGTAGAATTGAAACTTTGGGTTGTGTTTGTCCCCCGTGTTTGGAGGTTCAAAGGTGTCGCTGAGCACTGTGGGGGTGGGAGGTGTCCCCTCGGTAAAACTGTCACTGTCACAGTCACTCGAGATCCCCTCGTCCTCTGCCACCTGCAGAGTGTGCAAAGGGATGAGCAGCTGATCCTTGCTGAGCTGGGATGTCCCCTGGATCTGGACCTGCAGATCTGTGATTGATTTCTGGTAATAGCTGGTGAAGTGGTGACCCTCCTGCTGCGGGTGGGGCTCACTGGGAGGGCCTTTGGCACAAACCCCCTCCGTCAGGGGTTGAAGGAGGGTCATTTCCAGGCTCTTCCCCCTCTCTGGCTGCTCACTGAAACCTGGGAATCTCACATCAGCGAGGGATATTCTCCCTAAAGAGCAACTGTAAGAAAGGGATGCCTCCTCATCAGCTTGGGATCCCGAGGTGTCCACCTCGTGCTTTCTCTCTGGGAAGGAAGAGAAATCCAAGATACTGAGGTCAGGCATGGATTCACTGTCCCCAGAGAGACCTCCAGTTCCTGAATCCAAGCTTGTTTTCCCCTGAGCTGCTTGGGGTGGTTGGCAGTGGAGATGTCTCTTTGGAAAGCGAGTCACTTGGTATGGGATGAAAGTGCCGCTGTCTTCTTCTTCCTCCTCCTCCTCCTCCTCATCATCATCTGATGATGATGATGGTGATGGTGATAGGAAAGAAGCCACCCATGGTGGGTTGTTCCTTGCTAAGCCTCTGTCTGCCCTCCTTTGTGCCATTGGCTTCTCTGTGCAGTTCAGGTCATCGTTGCAGAATTCCTCTTTGCTGAGCTCCGAGGGAAAAGCTGCTCCAGCAGCTTGGAAGTGACGAAAATCCTGGGAATCCAGGGAAAAGGAGGGAATTAGTGATACAAAAGTTTGGAGATAGGAAAGCCTACTGAAAATGGGCCTTGTGAACATAAAACCGAGAAGTGCAGACCCCCCCACTCCTCCCCAGTTCCCCTCTGAAAACCAGCAGGACTTCGAGGCACGAGGGGACCCCAAAATTTGGGCCATACCAAAGTCTGAGGCATCTTCCTTCGCTTGGCATCTTGTTTCAAGAAGCAGAGGATGAAGGCACCGATCAGGAAGACGGGGAGGGCAAACACAGGGATGGTGGCAGAGAGTGGGAACTTCACTGGGGAGGGAGAAAAGGGAAAAATGATCTGTTGGTGCTGGGTTTGTAGCAATTCTGGGCTTTGTAACCAGCTGTTCTTTCAGAAACCTCAAAAAATGTTGGGCTCAAGATCTGTATTTTGCAAGTGCAGAGGAAGGAGAACAGACTGGCCCAAGGTCAGACTCTAATTCACAGTCATGGCCACAAAGGACTGTTGATAGCAGCCAGTGCCTTTCTGGGATCAGGGACAACATGAGGCTTTATTCACGTATTTTCCCCAAAATTTCCTCAAGAGCACAACTCAAGTACAGCATTTGGGATGTTCATCAAACATTTCGGTGTTGGCTTTTTAAGTGAAAATGTTCCTGCAGAAAGCAGGAAGGGTTCACTAGAAAATCCAACCAATCCCTTTAACAGGAAGCCCATTTGGTTTGGTTTGGTTTGGTTTGGTTTGGTTTGGTGAAGAGCTGGTTTTGGTGGAAATCTTTGACCTGCCCCAATCCCATTTGATGTCTCACCACATCCTTTTCTGGGAAGGACCAGAGAAAGGCTCACATACCTTTGTGGTTTAATGGCACACACACAGGCTGGGAGAATTCGCTGTACTTGATGCCGATGCTGTCGTAGATGGATCTGGCACTGAAGCAGTAGTTGCCTCTGAGTGCAGTGGTATCGATAGTCACTGTGTCCCTCCTGAATTTATCTTCATCTGTTTTCTGCTTGGAAACAAAACAGAGGATTGGAAAGATGGTTCTCTCACTATTTGGGGGGTGTTTCTCCACCGTCTCAGCCCACGGTTCCCTCTGTTAACGTTGTGTGGTTTCAGGGCTGGGGAGGTGCACGGAGAGACACTCCAGGCCAGCATCTCTGCCAGGGTCATGGATCCCAGGGTGGCATTTCCAGCTGTGCTGTGCTCTGTTCTGCCAGGGAATGCTGCTGGTGGCACCTGAGCTGGTGGTTTTAAGCCTCAGGTATTGACTGCAGTGCAGCATCCACTTCCTGAGAAAAATAGGGAACTGCCAATAAAAGAAGGATGCCCACACACACACACAACACACACACACACACACTCACATCTACTTTTTTTCTCTGGCTTTGGTTTAACTCTGGTTTGGCCAGTTCCTTTTCCCTGGGCCTTGGATCCAAAATTTGAAGCTATTTCAGTTTAAGCTGACCATTGTTCCTCCTCTATCCCCCCAAGAAGAGCCACTTTTACTGACCTTTTTTTCAGACCCAGCTTCCCAGTGGTTCAGTTCATACTTCCAGATGAGCTTCTCCATGCAGGTGGGCAAAGGGAAGGAGGCACTCACATGGACTGAATTCTCCTTGACCTTCAGGATCAGCTCAGGGGGAGCCAATTCCACTGCAAATTGAGCAACCAGACCTAAGAGTGGTGCTTGCTTGGGTCTTACCTTGCTGTGACTGCTCTACAGGGGGAGGGAGGCAAAGGAACACCTATTTTTATCTGGCACATGGAAAGCTCGAAGCCAGTTTGTTCACAAATTAATTTTCAAACCATCGGCTCTCGCTGCAGTTTGGGCTCTGCAAAGCTCCTGCCTGCTGTGCCTGCGGGGTGTGAGCTGTTCATCTGCTCAGCCAGCACTGCTGTGGGGATGTCCCTTCCTCCAGGCTGGAACCTGACAGGCACTCACCCCCTGAATAGTAATCCTTGAAGCGGGATTTGACCCAGGGGGACTGGAGTGGTCCCCAAAACGCCTTCACTCGAGCCCGCACTTTGACATAGATGTTGGACAGCACACAGGTCAGGACGCAGGAGGTTCTGGAAATGTTGTTGCAGTGAGGAACCTCCAGCCATTTGTCCATGTGATCCTGGCTGAAAGGAGAAACAACCACGCCACAATTTCCACAATATTAAACACGTTGTTTCGGTGTAACTTGTGCAGCGAGAGGAGGGAGCATTTTGGGGGATGGGCCCCAAAATCTCGCTCGGGGTTTGGAGCACTTTCACTGTGTTTGGTTTTGGTGAAAGGTCACTGATCACTGTGACACTGATTAATGGAGTTGCAGAGTTGTTTGCCCTGTGCCACACCTTCAGCCAGACTTACCTTTTATAGCCCACAGTATATGTCACATCCTGGGGAGAGCCTTCTCCTGGAGCCCATGCCAAAATCATTTCAAAATCCTTTGACAGCAGTGTAACGTTCTGAGGAGGGAGAAGTTGAACATGACCTGACCAAAAGGGAAAATTATGGGGATTATTTACAAATACCTTGGGGGGTTAGAAAACATCACCTGTTTTTTTATTAAGGTGGTGTCAAAAATCGAAGCAGAGCAGCTCAGTTCATTTAAAACTGGAGACTGGCTATGGAAGCAGGTGTGACAGAATCATTTTTATCTCATTTCTTATAAAACATCCTCCCAGGCAGGGAGCCATGAATACAGCGAGGGGCAGCATCCAGCTCTGCCACGTGGGCTTTCCTGGCACCTATTTCTCCTGGCAGATCAGCATGTCCATCACCAGCCCTCAATGAAACCCCCTCGACTGACAGATTTTAAATCATCTTTACCATGGAATAACTCCCTTTGTGTGAATCACTCCCATTCAAACCCCTTAAAATTTACCTGTAGCCGTCTCTCCTCCTACAGGCAAAGCCCGGTGGTGAAAGGAAAAGTAACAATGAGGTACCTGGAGCCCGGTGCAGGAAGCACAGAGCCAGCAGGACCCCGACCCTCCAGGAGAACACTCCACTGGTCACACCTCTCCTCCCTTCATGCCTTGTCATGGTGCTGTTTGTCTTGGTCGCAGTCAGGGGATGGTGGAGTCGCCGTCCCGCAGCCACCAGCCCTTCCCGGTACAGCCCTGCACGTTGGACCGGGCAAGGAGCCCGTGGGAGAGGATTTTTGGGGGGAAGGAGGTGGAAAAGGTGGCAGTACTACGCCCTCCAGTGCACGTCAGCACCGGCTGAGCAGCGTGGGGGAAAGCTCAGCCTCGCCTTGGGAGGCACCTCCGTTGGAAAAGGGACCTTTGGAATGTACCTGAGTGTGGCTGTGAAGTGTTAATAGAAATCAAACACGGTTTCACTGCTGGAGGAATCTATTTATAACCATCAACAATAAAAACCGGGAGGATGGGGCACTCTGGTAGGCCGGTGTTTACAGGAGATCAAGGGTTTTCTCTTTATTTCTGTTACTGTCACGTTTTTCAGGGACAAGGATCTGCCCCTTCCCACTGGACGTGGCTCCATCTGCTAAATCCCGTGAGTTTTCTGAATGCCAGTGCTGCAGCTTCCCTATACCTTAGTTTTTAATTGTCAGGAGCTCAAAAATATCCCTGAGGATCAGGAGCAGCCGCCAGGGCTGAGCCAGGACGTGGATGGTGCTTGGCCCCGGTGCTCCCAGATCCACGAGCACACCAGCCCTTGGCCTTGGAATTTGCAGCCACAGGGCTCTCAAGGTGTTTTATGTTCTCTTGACTCCAGAGCTCTCCTGGGGCACAGCCCAGTTCCCAAGTTGCTGCTGCATCCCAGATCTTCCTGAAGCAAAGCCAAGGAGCAGCAGTTTTGATCAGAAAACCAGGACACATCCCAGCTCAGCCACATCCCAAGGACAATGCCCAGGGGGATGAGCTTGGAATAGCTGTGCCACTGCACCCTGTGCACGGGGAGGGAAGGGGGAGAATCCCTGGATCTGCTGTGCTGTTGTTTGGCATGCTCTGCTCTCCTGCTTTCCCATCACCGTCACCTCCAGGCCTGAGCCGTGAGGAAAGGGAATGAGTCAATGAAGTTACCACACAGCGTAGGGAAAAGGGGTTTTCCTGGCTCTTCCCCACTTGGAAAACTCACCCAGCCCAACAGACAGGCTGTTGCCTGCAAAAAAAGAACTGTAATCCTCTATAAGATAAAAAAAAAGGATCTGGAGGGTCTATTCCCCTTCAGCATCCAAACATCAGAGCCAGGACCAGCACATGGATCTTGTGCTTCCTGTGCCAGCCTGGGCAGAATCTGAGGCAGTTCCAGGACCAGTCATTAAGGTCTTGCTAAAAGTCCTCAGGCAGCATCTCTCAAAAGATGAGGTGTGATTTTTAGTCAGCATTTGCAAGAGGTGAATCTTATCATCATCATCATCATCATCACCATCATCATCACCATCACCATCATAGTTTCCTGTGAAACATCTGCCCTGAAATCTGGGCTCCGCCGGCCTCTGTGGCAGAAACTCCCCCTGATTTTAGCCCGTCCCAGGAAATCCAGGCGTGCTGCTGGCACCGGGGGTGGCCGATGCCACGAGGTGTCGCTGCCCATCAAACAAAGCACGCTCTCCTGCAGGCGACACCGATTTAAAACCTTGGAGGAGCACTCCCAGCTCCCTCCGCCCTGCTCAGCACCCCCCGGGCCGGGCCGGGCCCTGCTGGGTGTTGTCACAGCATCCTCTCGTGGAGGGCACAGAGGGCACCGTCCACCCCAAGTTTGGGTCCCCTGCCCCCCTCCCCTCTGTCCCTGGCCGTGGGTGCCCCGGCAGGGCAGGGATCAGGTGCGGGACTGTCACCTCTGTGCAGGTTGTCCTGTGTTTGGACAACGCTCTGAGGGACAGGGGGGGATTGTTGGGGTGTCAGTGCAGGGCCAGGGGTTGGACTGGATGATCCTTGGGGGTCCCTCCCAGCTCAGGATATTCTGTGATGCTGTGAAATGCTTTGGGATGGGGTTGTCAATCCACAGCCCCGTCCTCCACCTCTGTGACACCGGTGATACCTGGGGGGGGACTCTCCATGTGCCACCTCTTCCCTCTCCACAGGCAACAGCTGATTCAGCCCACGGGGGCAAACCCTGCAACCTTTCCTGAGTCACCCTGATGGGTATCTGCCCATCTTGAGGAAGGGCACTGCAGGAAATGCGGTGTCACCCTCGGGAGGAGGGCACAGCTGGGGCTGCATTTGGAGAACGTTCCTGTCGGAACACCGGAAAGTTTCAACCCCACATATTCACATATTCCACAGGACATTTTCAGTTTCTTCAGGTCAAAAATTGTTCTCCTCCAGCAGCTCTGACAGCTCTGTGCCGTGGGACTGCTCAGCTGCAGGTGGGGAGAGGAGGTGGCAGCTGTCACAAACCTTCTGGACACTGGAATTCTCAGGGAATAAGAGTGACATTTCCCAGCAGCCCTCACTGGACGATTTGAGACACTCCTTAAAGGAGCATGATCCGGATAAATACTGTTTTAAAAGCAGTTTTTGCCTGAGATCTTCATCTCTGAGTGACTAAGGCCTTTAGAGGCTCAGACTCAGCTCTTTAAATGGTTTTTTCCTTGCCTGCTGTTTAATTAACTTCCTGCTGAGGGTGTGATGATGCTTCAGACAGTCCTGGCAGCCCCTGTGACCCGTCCCTGAGCTGTCCCTTTGCTCCCACAGCCCACGGACCAGGAGAAATTCCTCAGCATTTCCCTGGAACATCCCCCCAGATCCCTCTCACACAGGAAAATTGCCTGAGCTCAAGGCTTGGCAGTGAGAAAACATCTGATCTAAACCCACCCTCTGCCACCCGTGGTGGCAAAAGTGTGCCCTGTGGGCCCATCCTCAGAGCTGGGCAGAACAAAATCTGAGGGAGAGGGGAGATTAATTTTTCCTTCGACATTTTTCACCCTCCGCTTGGAAAAGGGAACAAGCACGGCAGTGTCTGAAGAGAAAACATCCCTCAGCCCCAAACAAACAAACAAAAAAAACCCATAACTTGAAACTGAAAGTTGATGGGAATTACTTTGGAAGGTTCAGGAAAGCAGACGTGGGGGACTGATGGGGGGTGAGCAAAGAACGAAAACACCACTGAGAATTAAGAGGTTAAAAAAAACCCCTGCAGAGCTGGGCGATGCCAGATGGCAAAACAAAATGCAGCAGCGTCCCCTTGACCCAGACAGGCATCTGGGCAACCTGTCACCAGCAGGAAGGGAAGAGAATGGGCTTGATTTGTTTTTTAAACTGAGTCTGAAAAGACTTAAAATGAAAAGCAAAAGGAAAAACAAGCCCATAAAGTTTTCCCCATACAAGTGCTGTGAATCATTTAATCTCCTTTATTTTTGCTTCTGGGGGAGGGTTCTTAAAGGAACTCAGGGCTTTGCATGTGCCCAGCAGCTGGGGCTGATACAGCTCCTGATACCAGGGCTATGATTTAAAGGGGGTATTTAATGATTTAATAGTCATATTTAATGATTAATGATTTAATAGTCTGCTTCTGCAGGAGGAGAATACAGGCAACTCTGTCCCTTCCAGGTTTAGATCCTCCTCTGGAGCAGAGAGAGAGAACCTTCTCTTCATCTCCTCCTTGTGTCAGTGAGCCCATCCCATTCCTTGCTGCTTGGTCATTTAGCAAGTGCAAATCTGCAGAGATTTTTTTTATTTCCCCAGCAAGCCCTGCACTCATGCAGAGAAATCAGCCCCTCTAAGAGGTTTAATGAACAAATGAACAAGGAGGAGAATCCCTCGTGCCCACGTTGGGCCTTGATCCTCTTCCTGCAGCTCCAAATTGACTTCAATTTACCTTCCCCATGGGCTGGATTTTGGGTGCAGTCTGTGGTGTGCAAACAAGGGGCTGCTGCACTGAGATCCTGCAGCCACCAGCTGCCTGTAGAACACTAAAGGCACAGCTTGGCTCTTGAGCAAAGGCAGCACTTCTGTCAGCTGCAAGTTCAGCTGATCCCCAGATCCCACAGGGACGGGTACAGGGAGGGGGCAAAGCGATGCTCCTGGTTTTACCGCCAGCAAGCAAAAATCCTTTCCTACCATCAATAAACTAAACAGATCTCACTTGAAATCTACCACAAAGCAGGCAGAGTTTGGATCCCAGCCTGACCAGAGACAGCCCTTTCCCTCTGTGCCTCCCTGAGCAGGGGGGGTGTGGATTAGTGTTTTAGGCTGCTCCTCTTGCTTTCCCTGAAACCTGCCCCTTCCCTCCCCTTCCCACTGCCTTCTCATGGAGGCTGAGAGCAGGCAGGGAGCTGCCTGGACACGCAGCAACGGCGAAACTCGGGTGCAGAGGGGAGGAAAACACGTGCTTGCCCACAAGGTGCAGGTCCAACAACAGGGGAAGGTCCCCTGGGGGCACCGAGCCTGCCGAAACCCCCGGCTCCAGCAGTGTGGGAAAAACGCTGGGGACCCTGCATGTTCCAACAGAGAGAGAGAGAGACTTCATTCCAGCAACCTGCCTGGTGTGCTCCCCCAGCCAAACCCTGCTCTTGGGGGTCATCCCACAGGATTCTGAGCGGTTCCTTACGCTGTGATGTGACGTCACCTTGCCTGGAGAGAGAGGTTTCACTCCTGGCTCAGGGCTGTGGGATGGCCCTGGCTCTGAAACTCTGCCCTGCCTGGCAGGAGGGGGCAGGGATCTCTGCTTGCACACCCCTTGCAAGCAGCAGATGAACTTGATCTGGGGTGTAAAGTGAGCACACACTTTAGGAGAAGTGTGATGTGGAGATGGAGCGAGTCTGGAGAAGGGAACGGAGCTGGGGAAGGGGCTGGAGCATCAGGAGAAGCTGAGGGAGCTGGGGGAGCTCAGCCTGGAGAAAAGGAGGCTCAGGGGGGACCTCCTCACTCTCTACAACTCCCTGACAGGAAAATAGGGAGTGTTGGGCTCTGCTCCCAGGGAACAAGGGACAGGATGAGAGGGAACGGCCTCAAGCTGTGCCAGGAGAGTTTTAGGTTACACATTGGGGAGTTCTTCATTGAAAGGGTTGTAAAGCCTTGGAACAAGCTGCCCAGGGGTCACCATCCCTGGAAGTGTCCAGAAAACACGTTGATGTTTCAGTGGTGAACGTGGTGGTGGTGCTGGGTCAACAAGGACCTTTTCCACCCTTAATGATTCCATATGGGGAGGCCATTTATGTTCTGTATCCCTAATCTGAACACCACCATGAGAAGATGAGTTATCTGCAGAGGTGGGAGTGCAGGGAGTCCAGGGAGAGGCAGATTTCCAGGCACCTTGGCCAAGGTTGGGAGATGCTTTTCCCCTGCAACCACTGGTGGCAGCGGCTTCCTGGTGGGGTGGGAAGTCTTTGAATGTTTGCAATGTTTTGCATCGCAGCATTTGGATGCCAAAACTATACAGTGCTGTAAAAGTTAATTAGCCAGATAGCTAATTAAAGACTTCTCCCTTTTATTGCTGCCAACTCACAGTTCAGAAAGGAGCTTGTGTCAAAGTAAATCCAGCCACACACCCCCGTGAAAGAAGTGATAAACCACTCACAATCCCATTAACCATTCAGGGATTGGTGTGGGGAAAATCCCATCGCTGTCTGGGGAGAAGAAAGGTCCTGATCACAAAGACCTGGCCTTAAATGCCTCTCCAGAGGGGCTCTTGCTCTGGAGGGGAGGGTTCCAGCCTGGAGCTGGGCATGGAGGACGGGATTCATGGGTGCCAAGAGAGGTTCTGGTGTTGGAGAGTCCCCATGAGGGTGACACATCCCTGGGGACCTGGTACAGGTCCAAGCTGTGGGTTTGTGGGGCTCTGAGCTGAGAGGACGTGCAGGAGGCTGTGAGGACACCGGTGTGGAACTGCCTGGTGACAGGAGGGAGGTGGCTCTGCAGTTCTCCTCCTCCCAGAGAGGGACTGCTGAGGGATGGAGGAAAACCTCACTGGATAATCCCAGAGGATGTCACTTTTACAGGGATCATTCCATAGCAGATTTGTAACATTCATTTTTTTTTAAAAAAAATCACCAAGGGCATGGCACCTTCCCACCCCTGTGGGCCAACCTTTCCAGGGGTGTAGGAGTGCTCAGCCAGTGCCCTGACCTGGCAGTGCTGGGGTCATTTTGGCCCTGGGGAACACACAATTAAGAGGGTGGAGGGCAGGAGAGCTGGGATGAGGCTCCTGTGCTCTGGCCAGCAGCCAGCAGACGTGCTGTAACCAAGTGGCAGCGGGCCCAGAGTTTCCAGGAGGGGTGAGCTCCCATCCCAGATCTGCAGAGGGGGCCCCCCCTGTTTCCATCGGCGCTTTGCACATGCTGGGTCTTGGGCTCTTGTGAAATCCCAGCCCGGCTGAGGGTGGCTGAGTGTTTGAAATTCCAACCGGGCTGCCCGGCCCTCCTTCCCCACCACCAGAAAAAAAAAAAAAAAAAAAAAAAAAGAGGGGAATTGAGCAATTCCAGCCGGTGCTCCGAGCCCCTGGAGCTCACGTACCCCACAGGGGGTGGTGCTGCTTCACCCACCAGCCTCCTGCCTGGCACTGAGACTCCTGCTCTGGGTGATATGACAGTCCACTGGCACATTTACACCAGCTCAGGATCTGGCCAGAGTTATCCCAGAGATACTGGGAGAACACACTTCCCACCCCCGCTCCTATCAGGCCCAGCCCTCAGATGACAAGAATTTAATTTAAAGGCTCAATCTCTTGTCTGAACAGCTCCCTCCCTCCCCCACTCTGATGAGAGGAAAATCTTCGGAGAGGCATCCAGGCGAGTGGGAAAGCTCTGGAGAGAGCTGTCTCTTGCCCTTTAGCCATCCAGAGAGGAAGAGCTCATCTGAATGAAATGAGGATCAATCAGAGGGAGGCATGGGAAAAGTTGGGAAAAGGTGCCTCCAGTGATGTATATTCATGGGGGGGAAAACCTCCCCCAGACATGCAGGAGCTTTGATGAAAACCCTCCCAGCTGTGCCGTGCCTTTGAAGTGACACAGCACAAGTGTATTCACGATTAGCCAAGAGATAGAAGCAGATGAGCTCTCAATCAGCTGGATCCTTATATTTAGGATGGCCTTTAAAGCTTACTTTTTATAACTCCTTCCAAAACTAATGAGAATCAGCTGCACCATCACCCCCTCGTTCTTCTGCCCTGCTTCCTCCCCCACCCCAGATAACCTACAGAGCCAGGAGCACATGCCCAGAGGGCAGGGGATGGGGTGCCCTTGGTGTTTGAGGCTGCAGAGGATAACTGGGAAAAGTCCTGAACCATTAACAGGAAATGAGAGGCTGATGCGAGCGGATTAATCTTTTTTTATTATTATTTATTTTATTACTTTTTTTATTTATTTACCACAAAGGAGGTTTCTGAGACACAGAGATCGAGTGGAAGTATCAGCATTTCATCAAGCAGTGTGTCTCCTAATCCAGCATTTCTCTCTATCCCCTAACCCGAGCCTTTAAAAGCTGAGCCTAAAATCTGTGCTCTGGCAAGGTTAGAGCTGGTTTCAGCTGGGAGGGCCTTTGCATGCAGAGATGCTCATGGATCCC
The DNA here is from genome assembly GCA_038380795.1 of Pyrocephalus nanus. Classification (NCBI taxonomy): domain Eukaryota; kingdom Metazoa; phylum Chordata; class Aves; order Passeriformes; family Tyrannidae; genus Pyrocephalus; species Pyrocephalus nanus. The sequence continues at coordinate 4,227,598 of CM076285.1, read as the reverse complement.
CAACACTGGCAGTGTCCTGGCATTTTGGATCACCCACCTGGACCTGCCATCCAAGGAGCTGAACCCCATCTGTTGAGTTCACACGAGCAGCCCATCCCAAGAGGGATTTTTCCTGCTGGAAGGTTCGTAACCCCAGTGGAAAGGTCAGCTCCTTCCAAAAGAAATGCCCTTTCACCTGAGCTGGGTGAGCTGCTGAACACAAAGCCCTGAAGTTCCTCCCAGGAAAAGCCTCAGGGACCCAAACCTGGGTCGTTTCTCCCTCCTGCTGCCCCTTCTCCTCAGGTGTCTCCTGCCAGGGACACTCAGTGGGAAGGAGCAGGTCCCATCAGCCAAGTCAGATGTGTTTGACACCCTTCAAGGTGTGTTGGCAGTTGCAGATGATCAAAGCCTCTCTTGTGATGCAGTGGCATTGCCAGGGTGTTTTCTTTTAACTCTATATCAGATAAGTTGAAAGAAAATCAGTTTTTGATGTTGTAAGAAGCCAATTTGGGAATGGTCAGGGACAGAAACGTTGCTTAAGAGTTCAGTTAACTGAGAGCACCAGGGTAAGAGGGGAAATTGCACATGTTTTGTGTCCCTTTTGGTAAAATGGAGCCTGATTTTCACTTTCTCCAGTGATTTTACAACTTCACAGCTGATCTGGAAATGTAAACCCCTGAGAATCACCCAAAAATCTCCTGAGATGATGAAAAGCCTCCACCCAAAAGGATGGGTCTTCCCAGGCTCCTGTTCTCTCTCTTTAGTGCTAATGGCAGCGGGGGCACACACGCACCCAGCAATGAGGAAATGTCTTCAGAGGGTGCCTTTGTGCTCCTGGGAATGTGTTTGCATTAAAAATACACCTTCCTCATACAGATTTTTTTCCCTGCAGGACGGTGCAGGCCGTGCCTGGTGTTGAACTTCCAGGTGAGGCAGGTGTGGGAACACAGGGAATCTTTATGGATGGGCTCCAGGACAACCAGTACGGGCATCACATTCCATCTCCCTCACCAGGGGTGTTCCAGAACCAGCTGGACACAACCCCCTCGTGCTGAATGCTCTGGGATGACCCAGCCTGAATCCTTCTGGGATTCTGGGACTCTTTTCTGTGTCCCCCTGTTGGAGAACAGTTGGTCCCGCTGTGTTTTCAAGCTTTGTTTTGTCTCTGTTTTTAAAAGTGTGAAGATGAACTGAGCTACCTGACTCCCTTTAGATTCAGCTGGAGGTGGAGTGGTCCATACAGACTCAAGGAGAATTAAATAATTGCCTTAAGAATTCTTTGCCTTTGCTGTAATTTAATTGAAAGTGATCTCAGGTTAAAAATACTTGCTCGAGACCACCTGGAGCATCTGCCTGGGGTTCACTGACTGATTTTCAGTTGTTACCATTCATGAACTCAGATTATTTCCTCAAATTTTTTGCCGTGTAGCCAAGCCCAGGGAGTTTCAGCATCCACCTGAGATGACTCCACCGGCCCTCCAGAACTTTTCATAGCCTTCAGCTACTTGGTGGAGGAGGGAGGGAGCGAGGGGTGGGGGAGGACATTGGCATGACCATTAGGAAATACCTCAAAACAGCAAATCTTCCTTGGCCAGGGAAGGAAAGGGACAGTTTCTTTGGAGGAAGAGAGTGGAGCAAGAGCTGAGCAGAGCCTTGCCTGGCCTGTTTGAAGCCAGAGTTGTTGCTGCATCCCTCAGGAGTGGAAGTCACTCTTCCTGGTTCCATAGGGCAGGCAGGGATTTCCTGGAGCAGTCCTTTAGGAACAGCCTGCGTCCCAGCTGACTCAGGAGCTGTGGGAAGCGGAATGTCAGCACGCTGGGAATGCTGCCACCAGCTGGGTCTGGTCCCCAAAGCCGTGGCAGGTTGTTTTAAACCTACCTGTACTCCCTGGAACCACCTAGGTGTGGGGGAAAGGTAGGAAAACTGAGGCAAGTCCATCTTCTCCTGGGCATTTCCACCTGAAATCCTGGCACTCCAGCCTGCTCCTGCAGGACAGGACACCCTGCTCCTAATTTTTGGCACAGGATCCGTGGAATCTTACAGCAAACGGGCCAAACCCTCTGCCCTTCCCGCAGGGATTGCTCTCCTCGTGGTGGACCCTGCTCAGAAAGCCTTGTCCCCACCCTTCACAGCACATCCCTCTCCAAAATATCCCTCCTGGGAAGGGCTTTGCCTGCTCTCTGCTGTGCTCCTGCATCTTTACAAAGCCCTGAGACACCTGCCCCTTGCAGGAGCCAACAAAAATGTCACGTCTTGGGAAAACGAAATGAAATCCAACATCCAACGTGTCATCTGCCCTCCTGCTGAGGAGGCAACTGCAATCCCCAGGGGGAGGTTTTTAAAGGGGCCTCAAGTTTTCAGTGCCTGGGTGAAGCTCCAGCTTTTCTTGAAGGGAACCAAGGGGAAAAAAAAAGTCAAGTCTCTCTCTCAGCTCTTTAAGTATTTTTTTTTTTTTTTCTGGTGGGTTTGTACACACAAAGACAACGTTGGATCTGTGCCCTGAGCTCTGCTGAGCCCAAAAGCAGAAATGTGGCAGTTTAAACCTGCTGATGTTTGTTCACACTCTCAGGGCCGAGTTACATGACAGGAGAGTGACTGTTAACATCCAGGTGGGCTGGCCAGGGAGATGAGAGTTATTTCAGCCCCGGGAGAGTCACTTTGTCCTTTGCCAAGTGGTTCTGCTGGGAAAACTCTGAAAAGACCCTTTTCAGGATTAGTTTACAGCCCAGCCCAGAGCAGAATTGCACAGAAAGCATGGGAACAGCAGGGGCCTGGGAATGCCTTGCACCGAGGCATTGCCACGAGAGGCAGTGTGGATGCTGACAATTGCTTAAAGGGCTAATGCCACTAAACACTGTATTTTTATGGGTACCAGAGCTTGGACGAGGCAAAGAACAAGGAAAAGTCAGGCTCTGGGGTGTTTTATATTCTTCAAGGCCAAAAGTAAAACCATTGGGTTTTCCAGTCTGGTCTGTTTATAGTAAATATATAAATATATAAACAGCATGTCAGTAAGAAAATTTTAAGGGGAAATAATTTGTTTGTTTGTTTATTTAAAAGCAATAAATGTCGAATTCCCTTCAATTTTTCCCCCTCCTTTTTTTGGGCAAAAATGAAAAACAGATTTTTTTTGTTGTTGTTTCCCATGCTGTATGTTCTGTATATGTTCCCATACTATTTTTAGTTCTGGGGATGGAGGGGGAACACTGATTGTATGTTTGCTGTTGCTCAGTTTTACACAGCATCAGCCATCACTTCTGCAGGGTATTCACAGGTGCCTGGGTTTTGATAAATCTGATCAAACTCTCTTTATCCCTCCGTAAAGCTCAGTGGGTTTTCAATTTGTTTGGGTTTTTTTTTAACCTGCAGCCGCTGCCAAACAAGGCGAGGGATTACAAAATGCCTGATCAACAAACAGCAGCAGCAGCCCCGCAGAAGCCCATTTACCTCCCCTAATTAATCCCCAGTTCATTAGGCAGAAAGAAGGGCACTCGTGGGCGTGCCGAGGACACGGCCGAGGTTCCTCCTTCCCTCCGCTGTTGTGTTGGTTTCTGTGGCCCCAAAGGACAAACAGACCCGCCCTGGGTGCCTGCGTGGGCTCGCCAGGATGAGCAGAGCCCTCCTCTGCCACTGCAGTTACCAACAGGCCTCCAAATCCACCCCGTGGGCACCAAGAGGGCTCCCGTGTCCCTTTGGGGCAGGGGATGGAGGGGAACCCAGGCTGGGTGGGCACGGCCATGACCTGTGAGCTCCGGGCTGGGCTGTGCCTGGACCACAACCAGGCTCTTGCATCACGAGAGATCCCATTCCCTATCTCCAATCCACGCCCTCCTCATCCCATATAACTCTGCCCTTACCCAGCAACAACCCTGCAGGCAGAGGACGCCTTTCCTCGCCTCGCTGTGTCTGAAGTCAGGGGGTGTTTCAGGCAGGAAAAGCAGAGGCTCAGGGTTTTCCACTGCCCCTTTCCCTGGGTGATGTCACATTTCTGGAGTTAAATCTCCCCGTGCAACCCCTCCAATAATCACATTAGAGATGGCAAACACAGCACTGGGGGCTGCAGCTTTCCTCCAGCCCCAGCCTGGAGGAGCTCTGTGCTGGAGGAGCGGAGGGATGGGACACATGGAGGCCGTGGGGCTTGCAATGGGCTGCCTGTTGTGAAAGAGGATTTTTCAGCAGCCAAACCTGTAGTTATGAAACGAAGCCTGCCTCAAATATAACAGAGGAGGATCATAGAGGCAGTTACTATAATTACCCCTAATGATACTTACACTTACCCATACGTTAGTCCCATATAAACCTTTTTTTTTGTTGTTGTTGTTGTTCCCTGTGCAAACAATGAATAATTAGCAGCCTCTATCACTGCCTTTTTCAGGGTGACATCATGTTCTTGGGGACAAAGACCATCTCTTTGAACAGCACCTATCCAGGGCATCGAGTGCCACTGTAATAAAAGCTTGTCAGAACTGCCAGTGAATTCATTAAGATCAGGAGGGGCGAGTTATCTGTAGGGCAAAACTGCACCTTTTCATTAGCTTTTTATTGCACTGTAATTTTCCAGGGCGTTATTTCACTTGGTGGAGGAAATCTGTTAATTTAGGCCTGGCCCTGTAGCCACTGAAATTGTTTTGGGGGGGGGCTCTGGTGGGAGAGAGTTGTGCTGTTTTAGGGGTGGTTGAAGGGTTTTGATGTTCACCTGCAGTTGTTTCCCTGTCAAATACCTTTCTCCTGCCTCTGCTTTGGCACTTGCTCAGCCCTAGGTGAGTGAAATGCCTCTCTCAGCCTTGATTAGGCATCAGTCATGCGCTCGTGAGAAGAACACGCTGTTTTCTCCCCTTCCAACACCATTTTTCCTCCAGACAAAATAGGATTTATTGCATAAACAGTACGTTCTCTGCAGCCAAGGTGAGCTGGTGGTTAAAAGCAACTGCGGTTTACATCCCTTTTCAGCCCACCAAAGCCCAGCCCTCTGGTTTGGGCTGATGCATTACGGCTGACAGCAGTAATTTTTAGTGACAGATCCAGAAATGTCCTTAGGGAAAGTACAGCAGTGATGGAAGTTTCCTGTGGGAAAAAAAGAGGGGTTTTTAATTCTTTTTCTTTTAAGTGCTTTCACCTTTTCTAGGTTCTTTTTGTTTTGGTTTGGGGTTTGGTTGTTTTTTTTGTTGTAATTTAGTTTCATGACAGGTGTTGGAAAGCTCTTGATCCCATTTAATTTCCCCGTGATTTAAGGTCAGTTCTCACCTGATGAGGAAGGATGAGCTTCTTTTGGGACCAAACCTGAAAAATTGGCCATGCTTTCCAATGGCATTGGACCTAAATGACAAGCCAGCCGTGGTCTGTGCTTGTTGCAATCGCTGGAAAGGCCACACCTCTGCATGAAACACTGTCTTTTGCATAGCAAGTGATACTGTGAGTTAAGCTGGATTGCACAATTTCGACTCTAATCTTGACAGCAGCGATAGCATCAGTTCTGAGTCAGAATCGTGTCTTCCCCCTATCTCAGGGACAGGATATTTTTGCACGGCAAATGGCAAAAATTTACATGGATGCAAATGAATTTCGCCTCGATCCCACCACTCTGAGTGAGTCCTGGGGGTCAGGCGAGTCTCCCACTGGATGCAAATGGGTGTTTATGGATCCCAGGCAGCACAAAGGCAGGACAAGGCCCCAGCTCTCAAGATCCCAAAAAATCTAAGGGCAAAGGAAGGATTGCAGTAAACAAAGGGGAGGAGACTCAGAGGGGAGGAGGGAGGTTACAACAGCCAGAGATCCTGAGATTCACCTGTTGTTCTAAACCATTTGGTTGGGTCATAGTCCAGGACCAAAAAAATTTCATTTAAAAAAAAAAAAAAAAAAAAATAACCCAACCTTGGGAGGTGATAACATTGTACCTACTTACAGGGCCTGCAAATTACAACCCTGTCAGAGCACGGAAATGAGTAAGGAAATAACTGCCCACGGCTCAAACCAGTAACTGCCTGCCCAGCTCAGGCCATGGGCAGGCACAGGGGATGAGGAACCTCCCCTGTCCATACCCTGAGCCAACAAAAAGTGCAGTTTTTTCAGCCTAGAAGTCCTTTAGCCCCATTAACATCCCAGGAGCTTGTGCTGGCAGGTGAAAACTTGGCACTTGCCTTGACTAAACGCTGGGAAATCTCGGTATGGGCAGGAGTGTGGCTTCACAGAGTCAGGGTTTGTGCTGTGGGCTTCGACATCACATCATGTCCTTAACTCTGGCCTAAAAATCCCTGATCTTTTTAAAACTGAATATTGAAAATATTGATCTATTTTGGCCCTTGCAGCCTTGACTCAAAATATTCTCGGAATATTTTCTTTGAAGGAATATGGAGACAGGGAAGAAAACAATTAATTGGTAGATTTAATAACTTGCCTATGTTGCTGTAATAGTAACTATTATCTCTGATAATAAGGTACATGTTTCTGAATGGGAAACTTAATTGCTGTTGTAGTAGTGGCCCAGGACCCCTGTGCTGGACAACAACAAAAGTCCCTGTCCCAAAAAACAGCAACAGCTGCGATGGGACGTGCCATCAGAACGTTCCTGCAGCTTTCCTGCTTCTCATTCTGGGCGCTGAATGGCAAAATCCCCGAGTTTTGTTTTGATCAGGATGAGTGACTAAGCCACTGATGCTGTAATTGCTGCTTGTTTCCCTGTGTTTGATTACAGTGTGCGTGGGGTGAGCAGGAGAAGGTCGATGGCACGTGGAGCAATCCGCTGTTTTGGTTGCAGCCGGTGAAGCTGTGCAGAGGAAGTGACAAACCCTCGTGTTGCTGCCACTTTGGGAGTGTGGATGGAGCTCCCAGCAGTGTGATTGTCTCCTGACACCTCCACAACTCCCTGACAAGAGGGGAGAAACGAGGGGGAAGGTTGGGCTTTGGTCCCAAAGAACAAGGGACAGGAGGAGAGGGAACGGCCTCCAGCTGTGCCAGGGGAGGGTCAGGTTGGACATCAGCAGGAATTTCTCCCTGGAAAGGACTGTCAGGCACTGGAAGGGGCTGCCCAGGGGGGTGGTGGAATCCCAAGCCCTGGAGGTGCCCAGGGAATGACTGGATGTGGCACTGGGAGGTGGAAGAACAGAGCCCCGTTGCTCGGGGAATGCCACAGTTACTTTAATTGTGCCAACTGCGCTCCAGGATTGTGTGTTCATTAGAAATTGATGGTTATTACGATTAATAACACGCTGAAATTAATTACCGGGGAGAAAAGTTATGACCGTGCTGATCCATCCGTGCGAAGGAGAGCGCAGATTCCTCCCGTGGCACTTTCCCCTCTTGCCATCTTGTTTTCCTGGAGGGATCAGGGGGGGCTTCCAGTTGATTCCCGGAGTTTGTCTGATAGAATTCACTCCCCTCTGCAGCCCCAAGACTTGGAGCAACAAAGCAGAAGAAAATAACTGCTCAACCACCCCTTAATCCACTGGGAGCAGAGGCAGGGACGCTCTGAACCAGCCTGACAGGAATGATGAGCGACAGAGCAAACGGCTCTGGGGGCCCTGGGGGGAAATCTGCCAGCTTTGGTCCCATAAAGCACCTAATCCCTTTGGGCCTGAGTGCCTTTGGAGCTGCTGACAGTGTTAGAGGGCAGGACAGGCTGCTGTGCCCACTTGCTGGACTCTTTAAGCTGCTTATTATGATGAGGGGCTGTAGCTGTGCCTGAGACCTTGTGAAAATGAGAGTCGGTTTGGACATGAGAATTCACTCCAAGCAGACAGGAAAACTGAGGCAGAAAGGACTTACCCCAGAGGGAAATGTTGACAGCACCAGGCAGGAAGGAGGTTACTAGAGGAGTGAGTTTTTCCAGAATGGTTTTTGGGCTCAAATTTATCCGTTTTCTCCAGTGTGGAGTGATGAAATCTGCTGGCTCTCATCTGCACTTTATCACCAAGAGCAGAAAGAGCTGTGTCACTTTTAGGACCACAGCAGTAGAAGAAAGATGACATTGAAAGTACAAAATGCAAAGTGATGAATTCAGGGATTTAACAGCTAACCAGATACAAACAGGGAATGTTTAATTTGGAGGTAACAGAAGAAGGGAAGGGCCTGAGTGATCACAGCAGAGCTGTGGGCACAGAGCATCCCTGTTGGTCTCTCAGGACCCCAGGGCTGGCTTCTCATCCAGTGTCCCTTTTATTTCCTGGCAGTGCTTGCCTCCTCTGTTAGATGCCCTCACCAAATCCAGCCAGTGGCTCATCCAGTGCAGTATCTTTGTCTTTTTTCACCTGGTATTTCCAGGGATGGTGAAACTCCCCCAGAACGCACCCAGAATCTTGAGCAACGCTGTGAATGGGAGGAAAAATTCCTCCCTTGTCCCAGAGGCCACCAGCTCGTGCCCTGGAGGAGGAGGTTTCATTACCCCTGCTTTTTCCCCCTGGGTTATGTGACTGCCAGTAAAACTTTCCAGCTCAAGTTGGGTCGCTGTTGTTTGTCTCAGGCTGTGAATTCCTGGGCCCTGGACACAGCTATTTCCCTTTGGGAGCCCTTTCATTGCACCCAGAGCCTGCTTTTCCCCCTCACCCCCAGGCTCTGGGTGAGGGTGCTCAGCACCCCTCAGGATGGAGCTGCAGGGTGGGCCTTGGAGTTACTTCCAAGGGAGATGCTCAGGGACAGAGAGTTTTGGGGAAATAACCCAGGGAGGGGGAGGCTCTGCTTGGCTCACCCCACGGTCCTGACAGCAAACAGCGATTCTTGCTGTGGCCCCACAAGCATTGAGGCCTCTCTGAATCATCTTTTCCAAGCACAGGATAAGGAAATTTGATGTTCTCCCCCACCCAGCTCAGCTGCTCTTTAAATGAGCCTTGTGTGTTCCAAAGGCAGGAAATAGTGTAGGAACTGTGGAGCTCTATCAGTTTTACTTTTTCTTTGGTTCTAGACTTCATGGTTTTTTCCAATAAATAAGGATGAGAATTTTTTCTTTTCCCTTCCCTTCCCACCCCTTCCCTCTGAGAGGTTTGCAGACCCTGGGGCTGCATAAAAGCACATGGAATCTTCTTATTTCACAGCAAAAATACTGCAGAAAGCAGGATCATCTGCAGAAATGCCCAGGAGTGGCTACCCTGGTAAAAACCGGGAAGCACAAGCTGCTCCCTCGCCACATGGAACGTCCTGTGAACCTGCCCTTCCAAACAAACCCTGCCAGGGGTGCAGATGTGGAGGACAGGGAAGCACTGGAAGATGAAATTCAGCAGTCCTGGGTTGCCACCACCCTGCAGAAGGAGAAGGCACTGAAGCTTTTCAGGGTGGGCAGATCCCAACAACTGCTGCACCTGTGGATGCTTCTTGAATGTCCCACCATCCCAACCTTTTGCCATGGCAGGGAGATCCCTCTTAGGAAGCCTTTAGGAGCAGAGCAGCGAGCGCTGGTGCTGCAGGGGGGGCTTGAAAGGGGGCAGAGAATCCGACCTTTCCCTCCTCAGTGCCACGAGCACAAACAGAAATCCCTGGGCACGGTGTTTTTACTTTCATCAGGGCTGCACAGAAGTGAAGGGGCCCCGGTCAGATGGTGCTCAGAGATAACCCAGAACATGTAAATAAACCCCTCGGCCGTCGCCTCCCGGAGATCCCAGTTCAGATGGAGATCCCAGCTCAGATGTTGCGTGCTGTAAACTGCCGCATTTACATGATCAGATGGGGAAGGGAGGCAGGTCGGTAACAAAAGGGTGCAGCTGCCTGCCCCACACACTGTCTCCAAGATCAACAGATTCCCTCACCCCCCCGAGGTGCTGCAGTCTTTTAATCTCGAGCTCCGTGGAGATGCTCCACGCAATCAGCACCCATGCCTGTGACTCCCTCACTGCTCCCTTCTTGCCCCAAAAGCCCTCCGGAGAAAAGGGAAGGCTTTGAAAGCTCCAAGTTTTCCGTGGCAGTTTCCTACTCGACGCAGCTTTTACCCCGCCTCTCCTCTCCCTGCTCCTTTCCTCGTGGCCCTGAGAATCTCCCAGGTTTGTTTGTGGTTTTTAATTTTTTCACAGGAAGTTCGAGCTCTCCTCTCCCTTATTAGGAGCGTCTGTAATTCCCTGTCTGTAATTCCGTCTCCTACACATCCATCTTGCCCTCCTTCAAACTTTTTGCTTTGTCTCACCCACCTTTGCACATCCCAGCCCCAGCTGGTTATGATCTTGTTCCCCCACTGGGTGGCTGCTTATCTGTTTATTTGCAAAACTGGATGGAGGCCTTTTAAGAGGGGGGTATTTTTCATTTAATTTCCAGCCGTCCTTGCTCCAAAGAGAGGCAGAAACTTTGCAGAAGGGAGATCTGAGGGTGTTTTTTTGTTTGTTTGTTTGTGGGGTTTTTTTGTTTTTTGTGTTTTTTTTTTTTTTTTTTTTTTTGTTTTTGGTTTTTTTTTTTTTTGTGGTTTTTTTTTTTTTTTTGCTTTTGTTTTTTTTTTTTTTTGCTTTTGTTTTTTTTTTTTTTCTGGTCCCAACCAGAATCTGGAAACAGAGTGGCAGGAATCAGGAGAGGTGCTGTTATCTTGGCTCTGCTGCTCTCCCATGAGGACAACTTCAGCTTTGAGGCTGTTATCAATAGGCACAATCCAACGGGTTGATAATTCTCCCAGGGATGCTGCAATCTCTAATTAGATGTCCCTGCAGAGTGCTTCCAGTGTGCAGCTCCCTGTGGCAGAACTGTTGTTGTCCAGAATAAAAACATTGTGGAGCAAAGTCCTGGCTTTTCCCAGGAGGGAGAATGAAGGGTGGGATGTGCTGGAGAAGCCATAAAGGGATGGGGATCAACCCTCTTGAACCACAGACCCCTGGGGGGTTTGCATGACTTCTGCAGATGGTAGCTGAGGAAAAGAAGGTTATTGCCAGTTGGTTGAAACTGGTTTTATAGGGAAGAACGGAAAATTTAGAGAGATCCTCACCCAAAAGATGCTGAAAACTACTGATGGCTCAAAATGGGTCAACACCGGGGTGGAAGAAGTCAACAAAGACCTGGCTGAAACTTTCATGTCAGTCCCTTTGTGACTGTACACCTGGGGGGTGTTCCAGGGATGGGTCAGCTCCCAAGAATAATCCGGGAACTCGTGAATTTTAAGGAGCTCTGATTTTAATTAATCTAGTTTAGTTTCTGTGGTTTACATCAAAAGGCACCAAAATGCTGGGAAAACCTCTGGAGCAGCCACACCTCAGTTTTGAGAAGGGCAGTTCATTCACACCTCCTTCAGTGCTCTTCCTTTCAAGCAGTAGTAATTGTTTTAATAAACAAAACAGTTTTCTTTCTAGAGCAGCCTGCTCTTTCAGCTGCCAGTCACTTAAACTGTCTCCCTACGCTGTAAATTGTTCTCTTCTTCCTTTGTCTGACTCCTTTATAGCTTTTTATGGAGTTTGAGATGGGCAAGAAGGAACAGATTTCTTGGACTCCAGATAATTCAGTCATTTCTCAGAGACATTCACTGCTCTCAGCTCTTCAAATCCTACAGCTGGACACCCAAATCCTACAGCTGGACACCCAAATCCTACAGCTGGACACCCAAATCTGGCAGGTAGCCACGAAAATAGGGAATGAGCTGGCTGGTTACCTGATTTACGTGCACAAATTGACGTTTTTATGTGAAAATGCGTGGTAGATATGTAAGTGGTTAGGTGTATTTATTTCATTTCTCTTTAAAATATTCCATCAGCTCTGCTGCTTTCACTTGCTGCAGATTAAGAGTCGATGTCCTTAAACTGCTGCAGAATCTTCAATGACAGCTGCTGTGGGCAAGGACAGAACTGGGTTTATGGCCTGTGTGGCGTTGTCACCAGAGAAAAAAATCTGCTTCTTCTGTGCTGGGACAGTTGACTTTGCTGCATATTTGAGATATTTCCCATTCTAAGTGTAGGAAATACTTGAGCAAAGTCAACACCAGCCCAGTCAGCACGAAGGTTCCACCAGCGGGGCTGCGCGTTGTGCTGACCGAGTGAATTCCGGCGGGGAGCTTGGAGAAGTGATGATTAATTTCCAGCAGTTCCAAGGAGGAAATTATGCTCGTTAAATCAATCCAGGAGAATTTCAGCCCTTGCATAAAAGACACCCTAATTGCCTGGGTGAATTGGGAATGAACTGCAGGACAGTGACAGGAAGTTCACACACGCCTCGTCCCATTATTAACGATTGCACAAGAGCCTGAAATGTTTACTCACTGGGCCAATAACATGTTTGTGTTCCCTCTTTATTTATTTTTCTTTTTGACCTTCTTTAATTGCAACGGGAAGGGGCCAAATCCGTGGCCCTGCTGCAGTGGAGTGATGCTCTCAGTAAGCCCCTCCTGGTCTCCTCTCCACCAAACCTTCCCTTTCCCAGGAGCAGCGAGACATTTGATTTATTGCCTGTGCAGGGTGATTTACTGGCATCAAAAATGAATAAGAGTTAAGCCCACGAGGAGCTTCTGTGGAGCAGAAAAGCAGCTGAGGAATGAGGCAGGAGAGTGTTTTGTGGGTCTGTGACTCAGCAGGTTGCAATTGGGCCAGGTAGGGGGAACGGAAGGGATGGCCACTGTCACCTCCCTTTGCAGGCTCCTTGGGGACAGCAGTGGAGCTGCCTCAGGTTGTCTGTTGGGTGTTAATTCAGCCTGTCATGCTTGGAGCACAGACTGGGTAAAGATTTTCCGACAGCTTCTCTTTATTTTTCGGGGTGGAGATTGTTCTTGGAGGTTGTGTGTGGTCCTTGTCACTTCATGGGACTTGGGTAAACACCCTTTGCTTTGTCAGGAGCTGAATAGGAAAGTTAGCCCCAAATTAGCACTAATGTGAGGTCATTTAACCCTTATGGGAGGTCTTTTGAGAAATCATAATAGAGCCGTGCAGGAGTCAGCCAAACCAGTCACAGACTGACAAAGTGCACTATTATCACGCTGAGATGAGGTCAAAATTGTAAATACCCCAAGACCAGCCCAGTGAAACTTCCCTCCTGCTGGGCTGATTATTCCTAAAGCAGGTGCTGCTCCCAAATCCCCGTGCAATGGCTACAAACTCCCCGATTGCTCCTGCAGGGGTTTCAGGCCGGGAGAATGAAAAGTGAATTGGAGCCGAGAGGATCGTCAGCGTCTGCCAGTGCAGCGATTTCATTGACATGACCCTGCTGGGTCAGGGCAGCTCTTCCTGCAGTCCCATTGTCCAGCCCTGGAAACACGAGCTGGGCTGTAATTGCCATTGAAAAGAACCGTGTGTGGCTGGGCTGGGATGTGTTAGCAGCATTTTGGGAGTACTGACCCTCTGGGAGAAGAGGTTTAGGTTGGGGAGAAGAGAAGTTGGTTCCTGTGACCCACTGTGCGTGGCTTTGGGCAGGCCCAGGCGTGGTTGGCACCGTGCAGATGTGAATGGTTTGCATCTCTGTTGCCATGGGGACCTCTGCCAGACCCTAAAGAGAAAAGAGGCTTTCCCAGCCTCGTGAGGGTGCTGGGGATGATGAACTCTTGAAGTTTGGGGCGCTTGATGGGATCAGCGGAGAATGAAGATCATTCCACCCCCTCGGAGCTGCCAGAGCCTGTTCATGATCCCACCGGCCAAAGGGAAGAACTGAGGCCTTCCCCAGTCTCCAGTTGTGCTTCCCTGAGCGCTGGCTCCCTAATTCCAGCCTTCCTAGGATGATTCTCCAGGTTGTTGTTGAGAAATACTTCTCTGCCAAGCAGTCAGCAGGACCGGAAGCTCCGGATAGCTCTCCCATCTGCGAAGGCAATCAGACAAAATGCCAAGCCCAGGGGGCAAAATTTCAGTCTTGGTGCCAGTCTTGCTTATTACATATCTGAGTTCTGCAGCCTGGTAGGACTTTCATCATGTAATTTATTTGCTTCTCAACATCCCTGCAGTTATTAAAAGCACCGGGCTCGGAACTGCCACCCAGGGTTTCTCTAATTAGTACATCTGCCTTTCGGGGCAATCCCAGGCTGTTCCATTTTACAGCCTGGCCTCAGGCAGCGAATGGCCAGCACTGATCTGGGTTCCTGGTAGCCAGGGGGGCTGCCTGGGGTCTTTAGGACACGGGAGATCACAGAGAGAAAGGATCAGATAGCGAGGGGATGGGCCCTGCAGCGGTGTCAGCCAAATGGCACGCTCAGGTCAAGGGGGAGAATCTCCCAGTGCCCTGCCCTGCCCTCTGCCTCAGTGCCAGCTCACTCTGCGAGGGGCACTTTGGCACTGTGTGGCAGAAAAGAACAATCCCCCATCCACAATCTCCCTTGGGAAGGCTCACACTGCCCTGTTTGGCAGATTGGCACTTGCCTACGCTGAGGGTTCAGTGCTGGCTCCGGGCAGCTGGTTGGGCTCCCCAAATATCTCATCTCATGGAGTGAGATTAAGGAGCTGGGAGCAAGGAAATGTCCTCAGGTCGTGTTGTGTTCCTCATGTATGGTCCTGCTGCTCCTTCCAGAGCCTGGCCAAGGTGAAGAACCACTCTAATGCACTTAATCCCATCAGCTGGAATGCAAAGGCAGGGCAGACCTAAGACAGGGAGTAGCCCATCCCTGCTGAGCACCTTCAAGTGCAGGAACCCAAATGGAGAGCCAGGCAGGCCAGGTGGGAGCCTTGTGCCTCATTTCTCTGACCTTTTATTCAAGAATGAATAAAACACATTTACCACCTGCCATCCTTCACCTGAACCCAGGCTTCAGCTTTGCCTCTCCACCGAGCTCTGGAGCTGCTTGTCCTAGGTCTGACTCAGATTAGATTTTTCTAATTTATCCTAAAATTATTCCATTCTATCGTGAAATTTAGAGCAGCAGGCACTGCTTTCACTGGCAGTGATTAATCCTAGAGCTGCTCCAGGAGCTGGCTGGGAAAGGTCTCACTGTCAGGGCTATAAATCCTCCAGCTTCCTTTCTGTGCCTTTTTAGGACTCACTCGTACTCAGGTTTTGGCCACAAGCACCAGTTCCGGCTCCAGCAGAGACACAGCTTACGCTGGGGCAGCCTAATTTGTTTGATCCTGTTTCAAACTGGGGTAAAAATGCGTTGCTATAAGTCACATCTCCACTGGTGGTTTGCGTGGGTGAGCAGACACTCGGGGTAGGCAAATTTTTTCTGAAAGACTCGCATCAAATTGCTGGCAGTACGGTCCTGGCTGCAGATCCCATGAGAGCCCCGGGGGTGGCTCCTCTCCAAGGGC
This sequence comes from Pyrocephalus nanus, assembly GCA_038380795.1. Classification (NCBI taxonomy): domain Eukaryota; kingdom Metazoa; phylum Chordata; class Aves; order Passeriformes; family Tyrannidae; genus Pyrocephalus; species Pyrocephalus nanus. The sequence goes on along the minus strand of CM076285.1, from coordinate 4,212,515 downwards.
TCCATGTGGGACTGCCCAAACAGGCCTGGCACTGGAACAGGCTCAAAGGTGGGGAGAGGCACAGATCGGGCTCACGGACGTGCAGTGGGCAGAGCTTTTGGGGTTCCGGCTTCCCATCGCTGCTTCCCATGGAAACGGGTCCAGAGCAATCCACAGCTTCCTCAGGAAGCAGCAGGGACTGGTCCTTGCTCTCTGTGAGCAAGGAGGGCAGCCAGGGAATGGCTGGAGTTGTGTTGGAGAAGGTTCTTCCCCCAGAGGGTGGTTGGCACTGAACAGGCTCCCCAGGGCAGTGGGCACTGCCCCAGAGCTCCAGGAGTGTTTGGACAACAGGGAATATTGTTGGGGTGTCTGTGCAGGGCCAGGAGTTGGACTGGGGTGATCCTTGTGTGTCCCTCCCAATTCAAGGCATTCTGGGATTCTCTTCTCCCTGAATATCAGTGATGAGGTCATTGCTGCTGGACCCAGCACCTGGTAAATGATAAATCAGGTTTGCCATTCTCATAGATCCTACCTGGCCATCAGAGCCCGGGGTTTGGGTGCCCTACAGTATTTGTGGGGAAAATATGACGTCAGCTTAGCAGGGAGGCTGATTCCTGGATCTTGGAGTAAAAGAATTTGTGCATTTTGATTTCTGTATGAAACAAAGCCAAAGCAACAGCTGGTTTTGTAAGAGCTGTGTGCTTTTTTTGCAGAAGGCATTTTCTCTGAGGAAGGAAAATCCCCAGACCCTGAGGGCCAGCAGCCCTCATGTGCCACCCAGGACATTCTTGGTGCATCTCTTTAAATGTTGCAAAACCACCTGATATTTTTCCACTCCATGGGACAGCTGGTTGAACTTTCTCTTAATCCCCCAACAACAATCTGCCCCAAGGAGCAAGTTCCTTGCAAGTTCCAGCCCTACACAGGGCTGACAAAAACTAAACTTATCAGCTGGATTTGCTTGTGGATTTGTGTGTTTGACCCACGTGCTGGGCGATCTAGAAACAGTCCAATAAGTTCTCACAAGCTTTTGGTCAGATTTGTTATCTGAAGGGGGTGATGAACCGATATGATTTGAATTTCAGTTTCATTTCAGATGGTAAGATTTTTCACCGTAGATGTTGCACGATGGCCTGGCCAGGGAGACTAAGCAACATGAGCAGGTGGAGTGAGTCAGAGCTAAGTGGGCCTTTATTTGGTATCAAATATGATAGACAAGTGCCAGCGAGGAAGCAGAGCTTGCCCACCACCAGAGGGTGGGGTAGATGGGTATCTTGCTCTTTCTCCCCTAGACTTCAGAGCCACGGGGAGGATACCTGGGAGGAGATGATCCTGGTGGAGTTTCAGCGCTCTCCAAGCTGTCCTGTTCCCTCAGGAGGGAACGATGGGAGCGGATCCCGGGTCCCATCCAGCTCCTGGGCTGTGTGGGAGCGGTGTCAGCAGGGGGTGGGCTGTGGTGTGTGGGCTCTGATACCTGGCTGGGATTCCCTGTCTCACAGCCTCATCCAGGGCTGGGTGCAGCTGTGGATGGAGGAGGATTGTGCAGCTGAGGGGGTGCTGGGATGACTCCAGGGGTCCCATCACCCTGTTAAAGCTTCCCCTGTGCTGGCAGAGGGCTGGTCCCAGCTGGGACTCCTCAAGCTGCCAGACCAAGGTGACATTTTGCAGCAACTCCCTTGAGCCAAAAGACAAGCCCCAAAGGTTCAAGTCTCCCCTTTCTCCAGCCCAGAACTGTCAATTTTTACAGGAGGCTGCAGCACTTTGCTTGGGCTTTGCTGCAGCATCCGACCCACTGTCAGCTGTGTGTATTTCTGGAGCAGGGCTGTTGGCTGTGTGCTGGCAGGACAAATCTGGAGCCCTTGGGGAGGGGGCAGGACCAGCCCTGGGCTTGTTCACGGGAGATTTTCAATGGGAAATCCCTCCCTGCCTGTAAAGAGCTGAGAGCTGGAGCTCCAAGCTGGCTCAGGAGCTGGGGCTGTGTTCCCTGAGCGGTATCAGCGATAGCTCTGACTCACACAGGGCCTTTGGGCTTCCCAGTTTTCTCACTGGGAATGAGATTCAGTTCCCACAGTCGCTGTCCTGAGCCCCTGCCCTGCTCTGCTGCCCCTCCCCTCCCTCTGCCTTGGCTTTTTCCTTTGAATTCTTCAAGAGCAGGAGGTGTCTCCAAGCCAGGCCTGGGATCTAGGCACGGAATCCCAGTGCCAGGGGACAATTTTAGAGTCAAATCAAGATTGTGGGGCCGACTTCATCCTCTGCTCTGTAAATTGTCGGGTCTGACAGCTGTTTTCTCAAGCTGCTGTGGGAAAGTCATCTCCTGCAAAGTGCTGAGGCCGGAGAAAGGCAGGATGACTGCTGCTGTGTGCCAGTCCTGGCCACCCCAAAACACCCCCTGTGCCAATATCCCAGGAGTGATTCAGATGAGTAATGACAGGGGTAGGAGAGAAGTGAGAAATAATTAAAATTCCCGGTGCTTTGATGAGTCCCAAACTGACCAACCTCAGCACTGACAGGTCACGGTCCTGCCAGCACAGGGGAAACCACAAAGCCAGGTCCTTTGGGAGGTGTAAGATTGACTTCAAAATTGCTTCACTTTGTGGGGTGTGTGAGGGAGTTATTCTCCTTTCTGTCTCTCTTCATTCCTGAGCCTGCAGGAGTGGGGTTTTTCAGGGGTTTTGCCACGGTCGGGGAGGACAGAGAGATTTTCAGGCGGGGAGAACTTTCACACGAGGGGATGATTGCAGGAAGTCAAGGCTTCAAGAGGCCACTAAATAAACTAATAACAGCAAGTATCAGCAGATTTGTGATGAAACCGTGGAGGCCTGGCAAACCCCAGGCATTATTAGTTCCAGATGTTGCTCATAGATAAGTATCTCTGGCCTGAGCTTTTCTAATTACCTACAGAAACTAAGTTGCCACGTAAAAGGTTCCTTTCAAAGCTGCCTGAGATTCACCACAGTCCGCCAGGATGGACTGATACTCGTTCCTATTTCCTCTTTTTGTTTGCTGCTTTGGAATTTACTGAATGAAATCCAGTTCTCTGTGCTGTGCTTGGATTCAAGTGGGAAGTGGTGTGTGATGGGAGCAGACAGTGGGATCCAAACCCACTGGGTGCTTCAGCTGGAGCCTGAATCTGAGCCCAGTTGGGATCTGACGTGCTGCCTGATAAGGGTAATTTATTCTGAGCAGCTCAGGACACCTCTGCCAGTGCCATTTCCATATCTCTGCTCAGGGAAGGCTGATTAATGAGGGATGGAGTCAACTGAGGTACCCGAGACCAAACTCATCTCTGCCGGAGCGTCACTGCCTGACATCAGATAACTTCCTGAAGGGAGGCAGCTTTGATCAGGCTGCAGCAGTGGGGGAAATGGTTGGGAGCAATACCTGATGTTTTGCATCTGGTCCATTTTAAGAACTGTTTTCATGTTTAAAAATAAGTTTCTCTTGGGGAGGAATGGCAACGCTGTGGTAACTGTGGGCCCAGCCCTGAGCCCTTCCCTGCACTGTTGGCACTGCTGACAGCACCTCCTGCTCCTGCTGTGCTGATCACCCAGGGGGAATTCAACTCCTTGGTTTTGTTTTTTGCAGGAGGAAATGTGCTTTTGTGCTCAGAGATGGATGGGAGGGAAGCCCCCTGAGTGAGGCATGGCTGAAGAGCTGCAGCACATGCCCGCTGTGGGGTGCTGGGCTTAGGAGGCAAAGTTTCCTTGGAGCCTGTGTGAAATCCCTTTTAATCCCCACAGTTTTCCTCTGAGAAACCTTCCCCTGCCTCCTGCCCTGCCCTTGTTTGTAGCTGAACATCACAGGAGCCCTGAAATGGAGAACATCCTTCCAACACCTCCAGCCAACACCCTCCCTCTCTGGACTAAACTGGGATGTACATTCCCATTGTGGGATCCTTCCAGCTGGGTTTGGATTGACAGTCAGCTCCAGGATGAGCTCAGGCAGGAAAACACAGAGAAAAAGTGAAGCTTCTTCCACCAGGAGAAGGTGGCTGGGATGGGGAGGGGGTCATGTTTGTTTGTTTAACTGGAGGTCCCTGCCCTGAAGACTCTCAGTTGGGTCAGTTGTTTGCAACCCAAGCTTGTTACTGCCTAAAAACTGGTAGAACTAGATAAAGACAACAGGAATTTTCCTATAGCCCCGTGGGCTACAACAGATAATAACAAACTGGCCCGACTCTATTAAAAAGACATTTAAGCATCGGGTCATGTTGTTTGGTGGTGCTGGGATCCAGCAGAGCCAGCTGCATTCCCAGAAACTCTGTTGCACCCACTGGAAAGCAGCTGCTGGGAAAGGGCCAGTGAGGGGTTTGGCCCTGGGGCTTCAGAAAGCCAAATTCTTCTTCTTCCTTTTCCTCCTTATGACTCTGACAATGGAGCTACAGAGGCACTTCTGGAGCCTCTGCTGTGCTGTACAAACAGAGGGAAGGGCAGTGCTGCCAGACTGAGCCCTGCAGCCCAGGGGAGTTCCAGCTCAGCTTTTTGTTCTGCCTTCCCAGGGAAAAAGGCTCTGGGAGACACTGGGGAAGGATTGTCTGCTTTGGATATCAAAGGTTTGTATGAACTTACATGGCACAAGCTGTACTTTTTCTGCTGGAAAAGCACCTGAAGCAGGCACATCTCCCTTTGGAGAGCAGCTCACTTTAACCTGCTCCAGGCTGCTTCCTCTGACTGCCTATTAATTGCTGAAGTGTTTTAATAACCTTTGGTCAAAGGCAGCTGAAATTCCTGGCACATCACGGGGACAGCTGGAGAGGATGTTTGACAGCTGTCAGTGGGAAAAGCTGCGTATCCTAAAGGGATTAAAGCCCTTGCTTTGAAGTTTCTCACAGGCTACACAGACCTGGGGAACGGGGAGCGGGAAATGAGTGAGGTCACGCCTCAAACGAGGGTGGGGAGGAGGGAGAAATGGGAATATCGGGATGTCACGGACACGGGGCCACTGTGCACCTTGGGCAGCTCCTCCAGCTGCAGCCCCAGCCCTCTCCTGAGGGCCTCCAGCCCTCTTGAGTGATGCTGTGCTCAGTCACGGGGCTGCTGATGCGTCCCTGCTGAAATGCAGCAACTCACAGTCTGCCCCTGGATGTTTAAAGAGGGTTTAACAAGCCAAACACCGGTGCAGCCCTGTTGCCTTGGAGAGGGTGTAGCTGTGAGCAAAATTTGGCCCTCTGCTCTAAACCTTGCAGTTTGTCTTGCCTGCTGCGTGCTTTATTTTTAGAGCATCATAAAAGGCTTTTGTTCCAAGGTATATTTAACAGGGGAGTGGAAGGGAAGTGGGAGGGTTTTGTGCAGGGAGAATGTATCTCTTGGTTTCTTTTCTTCTAAACCCACCCCCTCACCAGATACTCTTGGAGGGTGGAGTATAAATGAAGGGGGGGGGAAAAAAAGAAAAGAAAAAAAAAAAAGAGAGAGAGAGAAAATAATAATTAAAAATAGTGAAATCACAGTCAAAGGGATTGTCTGGGCGTCCCAGGCCTGGAGGCCTCTCAGGCGCCACAAAACACACGTTATCCCAGGAAAGATTTATTCCAGGGGATGGAAGGGGCAGGGCAGGGGTGGTCCTGTCTGGCAGGAGCTGGTGGAGGAGGCAGCTCAGTGCCCAGGTTGGGGGGCTGTCCCTGCTTCCCACCAGGACACATCACACCCAGACTGGGGCGTGCTGGGCTGGCCCAAAGCTGACTCAGGGCAGGCTCAGAGGGTCCTGTCTGGGGGGGAGATGGATGGGGAGGGGGAAACATTTTTCCTCTGGCCTTGAAAAGGTGTTTGAGAGAGCTCTGGTGGTACCAAGAAGCAGCCAGACATGCACAGCCCCATGGAAGGGGAGGGTTTGTGCTGGGAGTGATGTTTTCCAGTCATTCCTGGGGGCTGGAAGAGCCCCCCAGTGCTGGGGACAGCACCCAGGGAATTGCACAAGGAATGAGGCTGGATGTGGGAAGGAGCACGTGTGTCAAGTCTCTTGTTCCACAGTTGCAGTGAGATCCTCTCAGGAAAAAAAGGTGAAGTCCTGGAGCAAAGCTAAGAAGGAACTTAGTGCTAAAAAAGAGAATTAGCAACACCAAGAGAGTCGGTCACGGCTGAGCTCGGGGAATCCCAGAGGATTTGTTCAAGGAGAATCTGTGTTTTGCCTTCCCACAAGGGATCTCATGGCTCCTCAGGCAGATTCCAGACACAGGGAAGCAGGACAGGGCACAAAGACTGGCAGGCAGCACCAGGAGCCCAGGAGGGCCAGACTGGCCCTGGCTGTCCCAGTTCCACCAGAGCTGTGCTGTTGATCTGCAGGAGAAAAAGGGGTGGGTTTAAACCCCCAAAGGTGAAGCCAAGGCTGTGCCAGAAGCACATTAGTCACAGACCTTGGCTCTGGGCAGGCAGAAGGGTCTGGAGGGTTCCTTTTTCTCCTAAAGCAGCAGTGTCATCCCTGCTGGTCTGCAAAAGGCCGAGTCTGAAAACCTGGACCAAATCCCGAGGTGGATTTGGCCTGGCAGTGGTGGCACCTTTCACCTGTCACCCAGGCCAAGCCTGCCACTGCTCAGCTTTGCCAGACACGTCTCTCCCTGTCTTTTCTTTGACAGGGGTTTTCCCCCCAGAGGTCAGAATCCCATGCCCTGCTGTCCCCCTGCATGGTCTGGCTCAGGCAGTGTTTTCTCCTCCTTCACTTTTGTTGCTGGAATTCAGTTAAGTCTCACTGAAAGATTATAAGAAACTTGGAAATCCCCTGGGGGGATGTTGGTGATCTGCACTACCCATAGTCAGTGAAATACTCTCTGCCTGGGTCCTGCTGAAGGACAAGCACCCAGGACTGTGGCTCTGGTCACCATGAACTGGGCAAAGCTTCATTAATTTGGACATATAATCAGAATATTGATCAACAACTGTGTAGGATTTGTGCTTTCCTTGGCTTAACAGGACGTGCCCCTGCCCTTGGTGGGGTGGTTGGGACTGGATTATCTTTTGGTCCCTTCCAACCCAAACCACTCTATGATTCTATAATTCCATACAGGTCCTTTTCTCTCCTTTCTTTGCACTCTCAGCACTGCAAGGTCTGTGCTATGGCACTGCTTTGATCATCAGCCCCCCCTCAGCTGACTTTTGGCTATTGCTGTCGCCTGCTGTGGAAGTTTTTGGCAGCTGGTGCTCTCCAGCAATCCCACATGGAGTTTGCACTGCTCCAGAACTTTGGTTTCCATCCCCAGCAATCAGCCTGTGCCCAGTGCCCGGGTGCCTGGCAGGCAGGAGCTCACCCAGCAGGGTGCAGGGGGATCATTGCTGGCTCAAACAAAGCGTTATCAGCAGACACACCAGGGTCATCCCTCGCGCTGCGCTCCGTGCTGAGCCAGGAGCCACAGCTGATGTGTTCGAGGGTGTTGTACCCAAATTAACGTGCTCTGCCCTCACCAGAGCCTGTGTGGGCACGCCTCGTGCCCGCCTGAGTGGGCTGGGGAGGGTGTTTGTCAGCGGGCAGAGCTGCTCTGACTGTGACGGGAGCACCTCCAACCCCGCGTTCACCCCCTGAGCAGGAGCCCGGTGGGACCGGCAGCGAGTGAGACGCCATGGGGGGTGAGAACGAGGGGTGGAAGCCTTTCCTTCTCCCTTTGTTTTAAGGCCTGTGTCAACTTGCCTCGTTAAAATCCTCTCCTGCCTTCCAAATCCAGTCAGGGTTGAGTCACGGCTGGGCCCATCCTCTGCCTCCTCATTGCAACACGGATGACAGAAACCATCCGACAGCAGGGCTTGAATCCCTGCTGAGTTCTGTTCTGTTCTGTTGCATAAAACCTCTTCCCCATTTCCAGCTGAGCTGCTGCAGAGGTGTTGACCAGGTGGGATTCCCTCAGCCTGTTCCCAAAAGCGGTGTCCGGACTTCTTGCTTGGAATCACGCTGAGAACGGTGTGGAAAAGGGTTATCCCACAGACCTGCTCCTTCCATAGCCAGTGTAATGCAAGGATTCCCTCAGCCAGCATGACTTGGCATCTAAAGTTGGGGGGGAAGGGAATTAAAGGTTTTTTTAAGAGGAAAATTTTAAGAGTTGGGGGGAAAACCCCACATTTTTTGAGACATTCTGGAGCGAGCAGCTGAGGGAAGGTGAGGAAAGGCAAGAAAGGGTCATCCTGTCCACTTCCCATGTGGGGATGAGAGGAAACTAAGAGGCTTTTCTTCTTCCCTAATTTATTCCTTTCTAGATATATATATATGTATTTTTGTCTGTGTATTTATATATAAAGAAACAGCAAAGACAAATCACCCCCCCCTCCCCAATCCGTAAAAAACTGACAGTTCTTTGGCATCGCGGGAGATGGGAACCCGTCCGCCAAACTGAAACTAATTATCACCCAGATGAATACCTGATTCCACTCCTTTATCCTGCCTCCTTCCCCCCGGAGGGCTTTTCCCTCCTTCCCCACCCAGCCGGGTGTCCCCACCCTCGCGGCCGGCAGGCAGAGGGTTACGCTGCACCTGTCTGGGTGTACCTGTCCCAGGGCACCTGTCCCGGCAGCCAATCCCGGCTCTGACCCACCTGTCAGCCAAATACCTGCACGGGAAACCTGCACATAAATCAAACACTTCGCAGGCAATGTCTGTCTTTAGCAGGTACTAAGGAAGAGAGCAGTCACCGGGATTTTTTAGCTGTCTTCGAGGATTTGGGAGAGCCGGGGGAAATATGTCCAATGAACTTGAGTAAGTGGAGTTGTTTTGTTGGGCTTTGGGTTTTTTTTTTTCTCTCTCTCTCTCTCTCCTCTCTCTGGGGCTGGAGGAGCCTCCCGAGTTCTCTGCCTGCCCAGCTGTTGGCAGGAGCAGCGAAAGGACGGGATGGGAACGTTTTCCACACTTTCTGTCCCTCGGTGACCTGAGGCTGCTCCGAGGGGGATTCACTTCTTACTGGTTTTATTTAGGAGTTGTTTCAAGTCCTGGTTCCTTTTAATCCTCAGCCTAAAACCTGACACATGGGGTTTCTGTCCAGAGGCAAGTCTGCTCTGCCTCTACCCAACAAAATCCAACAGGAGCTACAGCATTGTATTTTATTTTGTTTTTAATTTTAGAAAACATTTTCCACAGTATTTACCAGTTTCTAGTTTGTTTTTTTTTTAGGGGGGGGAGGTTATTGTGCCATGTTCTTTTTTTTTTTTTTTTTTTTTTTGTCGTGGTTGGAAGAATTTTTATTGGGGTTTGTTGGCTTGTTTGGGAGGATCTGTGTTTTGGGTTGTTTTAGGTTTTGTTTTGTTTTGTTTTTTTAAGTAAACGGATTTACACTGTGACTTTATCAAAGAATTGTAATCGATTTTTTCTTTTTTTTTTCTTTTTTCTTTTTTTTCTTTTTTATTTTTTTTGTGTTTTTTGTTTGTTTGTTTTGTTTTTAATAAGAAAAAACGTTTTAACATATTGATCCTGCTTGGTTCTCGCTTCTAATTTTGGCATTTCCAAAACATTTTGGACTTTGGAGGCTGATGATATCAGCACAGCGTATCGTGCCTCACACCCCTGAAATAAAAGCAAACAAATGTCACACTGGTGTGACAGGGTGTAGGGAAGGAATTCTGAATAATTCTGCTGTCAGTCCAGTGGTAGAGAGCTGTCTGGGCATAGAACCCTGGGTGAAGCGGCTGTGAATGAAATAATTTCGCAAGAAATCGATGTCCATAAGTATAAATACACACGTACGATTACAGATGTGCTTTGGAAGGTGTTTTTTTGGATGAAAACCACATGCCTGTGTGTGTGTGTGTGTGTTTACAAGCCTGGCAGAGATGCTGCGTCAGCGAATCTCTCCCTAATTAAGAACCCCGAAAAGGCGCAGCAGTAATTATTATTTTATGTAAATGCTGTCATCGATCTGCTCGGATTGATTATGGGTCAGTGACTTCAGTTTTGGCTTTCTGAAGTTGTGTTTTTTTTGTTTGGGTAATCGGTAGGTGACGCTTTACAGATTTCGCTCTCGGAGCTCCCGGAGTGCTTGTGAAGGGCTGCGGGAGGGACATTGATGTATTTATCGCTAATTAGGGCCCGGGTCATTACGCTGCCCGATGAATTACATGCTTGGGTGACTCCTGTGCTGCTTAACGGGCCCTTCACCCTGCGCCTGTCGCGGGAGAGAGGGGAGCAGAGGGACCAGCAGAGCTTTTGTCACTCAGATCTCACCCCCAAAGGCTGCTCCCGGTGTTTGGGGCAGACCCCAGGATGGGGCTGTGGTTGGTTCCCCCTGCAGGTACCCCTAAAGGGTTCTCTGTGCAAGGTTTTCCTGTCAATTGATCCCGAGGACAAGTCTGCAGATCTCTGTGAAAATTCCACTTAATTCACTGGGGGGTTGTGGGGGAAAATTCCCTTGGGAGGTGCGTGCAGCGACCCCATCCTGCTGGTGCCTGGGCAGGGGGGCAGGAGCTCCCTGGGGGAAACTTTTGGGCCTGGAGCAGCTCAGGGAAAACTCCCCAGGGGCTGACAGGGAGCACTGATGGGAGATAAGGGAGCTGGGAGTGAAGGAAAGGCTGAAACCTTCAGCTTTGGGTTTACTGCGAGGGGGGAAAGGTGGAACCTTAAGGAGAAGCTGTGAACTCCCTGGTGTAGCTTTCCAGACATCAGGAGCAGCCCTTGGAGGATCTGGAGTGGTTCTTGATCCACTCCCCCCCTGGGAGGACGAATCTGAGCCCTGAACATGTGCCCAGATGTGGCTGATGTTGAGGGAGCTGTGTTATCCCCCCAGACTGCTCCTGTCACCCCAAATGACGGGGAGGACAATCTCATCTCTCCCTTTGGGACTTTAATTTCCCAGGAAGAACCAGGGAATTAGCGTGCCATGGGAGAATGGGATGTTTTGCCTATTGTAAAACATTCTAGCTGATGATTTCCATAGTCTTCTGGGCTGAACTTCTGTCTAACTCTGCAGTGTGGGGGCTTGAAAGAGTTAACCAGGAGCTACTCCCAGTTGTGGTTTTGTGGTCGAAACCATGATCGCCAGGAGCAAATTTTTGTCATGCATAAGGTGTGTTATTAAAACTTGAGTTATGCTCCTGGTGAATGAAAAGTTAAAGCCCTTTTATAAAATCCTGGCAGTAAAGCACACAAGGGATAACCAAGCTGGAGCAAGGGAGCTTTCAAGGGAGGCTGGGTTGGATTTTTTTTTCTTTTTTTTTTTTTTTTTTTTTTCAAGTTATGTAAAGAGAAGGAGAGATTTGTAAATTAAAGAAACAACAATCAAATAACTGCTCTGCAATTCCCGACAAAGGGAGTAAAAGCCCTCTGAATAAACTCCAGACTCAAAGCAGGGGTAAATCAACATTTACATAGTATCTCTGCTTTGATGCTCTTTGGGTCAGATTTTCAACTGATTGGTACCTAGGAATGATCCCAGGGAAATTTGTGGAACAGAGGCAGTCAGGCTGATGAGGATCTTCTCCTACTTTGTTCTGGCTGGTGTTTAAACTGCTGATCATTGTCAAGTATTCATCCAGAAATGCACTTGCACTTGGATTGCACCTGGGAGCACTTTGGTTCAGCTGATTGGCAGGGAGGGGGATCCTGGGATAGTGTATTAATGAAAAATACATTAATCAGTGGAACTGATGATTTAATATGTGAGTTATATTTAACATATGGTTATATTCCATCTGAGACTCCACTGCTAACAGCCAAGTTTGAAAGATAAGAAATGTGAAAGACAATACTGGAAAATGAAGAATATAGATGGGATACTGGGAAGGAATTTCTTCCCTGGGAGGGTGGGCAGGCCCTGGCACAGATTTGCCCAGAGAAGCTGGGGCTGCCCCATCCCTGGAAGTGTCCAAAGCCAGGTTGGAGCAACCTGGGCTAGTGGGAGGTGTCCCTGCCCATGGCAGGGGGTGGAATGGGATGATTTTTAAGGTCCCTTCCAACCCAAACCCATTCCATGATTCTGTCATGGTTTGTTTCTCGCTGATCTTCAGGTGTTGATGTTTTCTGGCTGGTAGCTGATCATGGGGAGGCTCTGATCCAAAACCAGTCCTTGTCCCCAGACTATTCCTAACCCTGAGTGTTCAGAGCACAAGAGCAGCTCATTCACCCAACTTCCAACCTCCTGCTCTGTCAACCTTTGGCTTCTTTCAATCCTTCTGCTCTTGCAGTCCAAGTGGTGGTGCTTGTCCTTGCTCTCCAGAAATGCCTTGTTTTATGGGGTTGTACCTATGGGATGAATCATGTTTGTTTGGCAAAAACTCTGTTTGAAGCACGTTATGCTGGTTTGTTGTTTTGTTGGGTATTTTTTTCCCCTATTACACAGCAAAGCAAAAGGCTTGTTGACCTTGGGAGGTGGTGTTCACAGGACACTCTGAATCAGAACAGGTTAGAGGATATGCAGGGTGCATCAGCCAGGCACCTTGTTCAGGATGAAAAGTCCCTCCAAGATGGGAAGACAGAGATAAAAACCCAAGGGTTTCATATCCCTTTATTGCTGCCATGTTGGTTTTGGGGTTTTTTTGTGTATTTTTGTTTGTTTGTTTGTTTTCGGTTTGGTTTGGTTTGGTTTTATTCAAGTCTTGGAAAACTGATTTTATTTTATTTTATTTTTAAATTTTATTTAAAAGCCAGGGCTCTTGGAGTGAGGGACTAACAAGAATTAAGAAAATAAAATGGCAAGTAGGAGGTAGGATATTGCATGTGAAAGCTGGGAGACAAATTCACAGGCACTGAAAACAAACAAAAAAAATAACTTAAAGCACCTAAACTCTTGGAGTTGTGAAGCTCTTCTGTCGTGTGTAACCTTCCTTATGGTGTGTGAAGTTCTGGGAGATTCAATGCAGAGTGCTGTGTGTTGGTGAGATGGAGGTTGGGTGTCCATAAATACAGGTATATAAGGCATCTTTACCTGTCCATAATGAAAATAAGAAAGAGGGTGAAGTTTCCAGTGGTGTTTCATAAGTGCCAGGTGGTAGCAGATGCTCAGGGCCTGCTTTTGTGCCCTCCTTTCAGAGCCAGATCGTCCTGAAACTCAGGGCACCCCAAAACTGAGCCATCTGACATCACAAACTGCTTCTGGGAAAAAAAAAAAAAAAAATCAGCCCTAATTCCTGAACTGCAAACTAATTCTGTGCTGTAATTTGTTTTGTTAGGCAGGGGAGGCTCTAAAGCAGGAACCGTTTGTGAAATGGGATTGTGTGGGTGGATCCCTCAAGGGTGATGTTATCACACAAAACACAAAACCAGCTGGTGTCCCCCCAAACATCACTCAGCAGTGGAATTGTCTCCTGGAGCCCTCCAGGCTGAGGAGGCAGGAACCAGGGCAGTGCTGGGAAGGTTTGGAGCAGAGGTTCAGGGCTGGTTCTGCTCTCTCACCTTGGCTGGGCAGGCTGGGATGAGGTATTTTGAAAATCCCTGTGCCTCGGGTTCTCCTGCTGTGAGAGTGAACAGCTCCAAAGGCAGGGAGTTAGGCTGTGGAAAAAAAGGAAGAGTGTTGGGTTTAAGGGTTCTAAAGAGCTGTAAGTAACCCCAAAAGGCCAGCAGACAGGTGAGTTCCCTGGATATTCCCCAGGTAGCACCTGCCCCTGGATGGTTTCTCTGGTTCCACCATGGATTCAACCCTGCAAACTGTTCCAGCTGGTTCCAGCTGCACAGGAGAGCTGGAGTTGGGGGATTCAGCCCAAGAGCTTGGCAGGGGCTCTGCCTCCAGCACAGCACATCCCCAGTGCCCACCCTGCTCCATCCCACCCAGGACACACCACACCTTCCCCATGGCGTGGCCAGAGCCAATCCACCTTCCTGGGGTGCTGAGCTCCACTGGCTGCCATCCTCTGAGCCCTTTGGGGAATCAGGATCCATTTCCCAAAGGTGTTCTCGATGGCCCCTTCACTTCCCAAAGATGTTCTTGATGGCCCCTTCTCTTCCCACCCCATCCATGGCACATTCCTGCCCTGCTCTCCCTGCAGTCCCTGCCCTGTGCTGTGCAGTCCCAGCCTGGTGGGATGGTTTTCCTGGCTCATGCCTGTGCCATGCAGGGCTTCCAGGGAAAAAAGAAGCTCCTGCTCTGTCTGGGGGTGAGCCCTTGCTGAGGGGTGGCTGGGAACAGCAGGTTGTGCTGAGTTAACAACCTGCACTGCCCCCGGGGCTGGGGGTGCTGCTGAAATGGCCCTGCAGAGCCCCAGGGACAGAGCCCACATTGTTCTCCAGCTGCCAGAGAAAATACTCCAAACCTGAAGGCAGAGCAGGTCAGGGGCCGTGAGATTATGGCATCCTGGGCCTTTCCCTGTGGATTGACACCGTGTTGTACTTGGCATGTAGGCAGAGTTCTTTGTCGTTAGTCTGTGTTTGTTGTGTTTCTTTCTGTGTGTTTTTTTTTTTTTTTTTTTTTGTTTTTTTGTTTTTTTTTTTTGTTTTTTTGTTTTTTTCCTGGTGCTGTCTCCGTTTGGATTTTTGCCTGACTGGGAATGGGGCTGTGACAACACACTGGCTGCTGGCTGTGCTGTCACAGCATCCCCAGGTGTGCTTGCTTGTTGAACTTGCACAGAAAGGGTAAGATCAGAATTTAGCCGAGAAGTTTGGCTTTGGTTACGAGGCCACTTTGTGGGATGCTCTTCTTCCCTGATAAGGATTTACAGGCCAAAATCTACTCCAGAAGGCACTCACTGGCCTTGTTGACCCTCCCTGTATTTCTGATAAGAGGCTGTTGGGCACAAGTGCACAAAGCCAGAGCTGATCAGAGACCCCCTCCTGAAGTCCTCCAGGCCAGGGTCTCTCTTCCATGGCTTTGAATTCCCGCTGCTGGTTGCCATGGATTCCCTGCTCCGTTGACAGTGTGATGTTGCTCTGCAGCCATCAGCATCTGGCACGGCTGATATTTAGGCTGGAGGCTTAATCAGCTGTAGGGGAGAGAACAAAGACAAGCAACACAGAGCTTGGAGGCCGGCAAAGCCTCCCACAGAAACCCAACAGAAGGCCAAAGGAATACGGGGGTTTCTCTCCTGCTTGGCTCATCTCCCCACCGAGACCCTTTGGGCATTTTCTCCTGTTTCAGCCCAGCCCTGGGTGTTTATTCCTCACCAGGAGGCCACTGTGATGACAAATTAACAGGGGGAACAGAGATGGGCTGGGATGGAGCGGGAAAGGGGATGGGATCACCTTGTCTCTAACTCAGGAACTGTTTGGAAACAAACAGGCTGCTCCCTTCCCAAAACCCTGCTTTGCACATGACCCCGGGGCTCCAGCAGGGAGGGAGGGAGGGAGGGAAGCTGCTGGTCCCACGTGTTTGTGTTTCCCTGGGTTTGAGCCACAGCACCGGCAAAGGAGCGTTTGCTTTGCCAGCCCCAGCAGGGAGTTTGCGATGGGCAAACACGGCCCGGCCCCAAACATGGAAGGGGCACTGCAGGGAGCGAGGAAAGTAAAGGTCAGGTGTGTTTGGAGCTGGATTTGGGTGTCTCTGTCCTGCATCTTGCCCTGCACAGAAGGTTCCTAACGCCACCTGTGCCGTCTCAGGTGCTGTGGGAGCAAATTGATGGTGCGGGGTCCTGTCGTGTCATGGGCTGAGATGCATCTGATGTCAGAAAGGTGCCTTAAACACGTCACCATTATCTGCTTATCTCCTCACATCACCCTCTTTTCTCAGACACTGGTTAGCCCTGTTGACCTTCTGGAATAGGGTCAGAGCAGAACTGGAAAAGTAAATGGGATGGGGTCTGCCCTGCAGAGTGTGCTGAGGTGATTCCCGTGGCTCCAATCACGTATTTCAGTGACTGCCAGGGATCACGTGGACTCTGGGACAGAAACAGGGTGCAACAAATGTGCAGTCCCCATCATTCCACCTCTGTCCAAGTCCTCAGCAGGTTCTAAGCACCACAGGGCCCTGCCTGAAGCTCCCAGTGGTCCTACTGGAGCATCCTAAAACACCACTGTCCTAATCCTCCTGTCCCCGGAGTCCCTGGAGTTTCTGCTTTGTGGCAGAAGTTGCCATGAGACAAAATGTGCCCACATTTCAAGTTCACTTCAGGAAAGTGCCTTTGCTGTGTGCCAGGCTGAGGGCAGGGCAGGTTTCCCTCTCTGCCCCAAGGATGGTTTGTCCCAGCAGGGTTGTGGGGCTGGCAGGGCTGAGGGGGTGATGTCTGTGAGCTGCCTGATGAAGCCTCATCTGCAAACGAGATGCAGGGTCCAAGGGCACTTTTCAGACTTGTGTTCTTCATAAACAGAGCGCAGAGCAGGTGGGAAATGCTGACACGGTGACAAGGCAGGAGGGAGTCACACAGGGAATGCTTCTGGTGAGGGAGATTAAAGCTCCAAAGCATTTTTTATTTTTTTCCCCTGTAATATCTGTGCTCTTTCAAGCTCCCGGGTGCCTCGTTGCTACACCTTGCCCCGGTGTGTTTATCTGTGCTGATTACGGGGCGATAGGAGCCGAGTCTCACCCTGAGCGAGCCCCGGTGCTGCCTGTTCTTCCTTGAGAAGATGGGATTGAGAGCGGCTGAGGATTCCTGCCCAGGCAGGACCCATCGCCCAGTCGGCAGCAGTGAAACCTGAGTCACGGCGATTGCTCTGCTGGGAGACAGCGGCGGCACCGGAGGGGAGGAGGGAGAGAGGGAGGGAGGGAGGGAGGGAGGAAAAGAAAGAGGGAGGGAGGGCTGCGTGAGAAACGCTAAAGACAACGAAACTCCCCAACCACCCCACGAGGTTTCATCCGCGGGGTGAAACCGGGGCTGGTGCATCATCCCGGCTCGGGGGAGAGGAGGAGCAGACCCGGCATCCCCGTTATCCTGCCGAGTGAGGGGAGCAGGTGGAAGAGCTGCTCCCTGTACCAACCTGAGCTCACCCACGTGAGCCCAGAAACCAGCGGGAATTGGGTGCCCGAGGCCACCAGCAGAGCTGTTTGCAGCTTCTCTGCCGTGCAGCTCAGACGTGTCAAGGAGAGCAGAGGCAATCCTTTGATGGCCTCGTCCGTGCTGCTCTCCAGGAGCATCCCTGGATGATTTTTATTGTGTATTCCCTGCTGGAGATGATGAGGCAGTGGGAGAGGCTGGGGGGTGAGCAGGAGCAAAGCCAGGCTGCCAGGGAGGATGGACCAGCATCCTCTGTGCCCTTCCAAAGTTCCATCCCAGCAGCTCCCACCACGCAGGCTGGCACTACCTGTCAGGGTTCCCAGTCCTGGGGAGTTTGGGAGATGCCAGGTTCCTTTCAAGAGGAATTATTGTTCTCCCAGTGATTCACTTAAAAGTCTAGACCAGGACTTGTTATAAACACAATGAGAGTAGCTTAATGAAAACAACATATTCCTTATAAAAATGCCATTAAAATGTGGCATTCACTGCCTTAACTCCTGTAGATTTTCTTTGCCTTCCCATAAAATACATCAGTGTCATGATTCAACCCCAGTTGGCTCTTGGCAGCTTTGGAGATTTAAAGAAATCTTTTTTTTTTTTTTTTTAAACCTCTTCTGCATCCCTGTCTGACCCTCCTGAGCATTTCCACTTGGAGGAAGAAGTAATTTTTGTTATTTTATGCTGAATAAAATGGTGGTGATGCCGTGTACACGTGGCTGAAGGGTGTGACAGGAGCACAGCCACTGGAAAAGGAAAGATGACCAGTGTTTGGGCAATTAAGTGTCTGGCAGTTTATTGACATAAGATGGAGAGGCCTGGAGAAAGTGCCAGAGGAGAGGACAGGCAGGGCATTATTTTGGTGTGTTGCTCACGTAGACCCACGAGCCTCACCTCTGCCAGGAATTTTTTAGTGGAAGGGAGAGGGTTGTGATCTGCCTGTCTGCTTCCCTCTGAGGAAAATCACATACAAATGATGGGAAAAAAAAACCCCTAATTTAGATTAGGACTGAATTTAAACCCCGTGAACTGCAGCAAAGGAAAACGATGAGGTTTGGTTTCATCTGGGCAGGTTCTCTGAACACGGAGTGACAGTGTCTAATGGGGGTTTCACTGGCCCTGTAGCTCCAAATTCAAGGAAAAATTGTGGGTTTCCTGATCCCATTTTTACTGACCAACATCCCCTCGTGCTGTGTGTGATGTGAGTGGTTGGTGGTGCGTGCTGAGGAAGGAGCAGATGATGCCCCATCCGTGGGGCAGGAGGAGGGAGCAGAGGCACAGCTGCCCCTGCATGGCCCGATTTTGGACACAGTTACAGGCAGATGAGTCGGAATTCTCAAAGATTCATGGAGTTAAGGACCAGGAAAGCATCCCTCCTCTGTTCCAGAGCACCTCTGGGCAGCCCTGCATGTGTCCAGCTGGGTGACAGGGAAATGGCTGTGGAAAATTCCCATCCCTCACTCCCGGTTTCCTCTGCGTGGCTCAGCTTTAGGTCCATGCGCCTGATGAAGAATGACACCATGAACTTCCAGAAATTCCCCTACACCAATGAAGATGAAGCCTGGAAAACCTACCTGGAGAACCCCCTGACTGCAGCTACCAAGGCCATGATGAGGGTGAACGGGGACGACGACAGCGTGGCCGCCCTGAGCCTCCTCTACGACTACTACATGGTACATCCCCCTGGAATGGGGCTGGGGGGGATTTGGTCCCAGAGGAGAAGTGTGAAGGGAAAATACGTGGAAAATATGTGTAAAATATGTACTAGCTCAGGAGGGGACCCACCTCCTGAGCTCTCCCTCTTGTTTATGTAATGATCCTCAGAAGACCCCCCCCCAGTGCCACAATTATCCCCAGGGCACACAGGGGGTGAATTGAGGCACAAACCACCACTTTTCAGGGAAAAATGTTAAAAAGCTGAACCCAGGTGGCTGGAGTCTCAAGCTGGTGGGTTTTTCACCCAACAGCTTTTGAGAGACATGAAGCTGGAATACCTGTCACAGACCCCAGCAGCTTCATTTCTCCGGTGCTGCTGTAGGATGGAGCTTCAAGAAATGATTTATGCCTAATTGAAACCAATAGGACTGATGTTCCCACTCACTTGGGTGCTTTTGAAGGTCCTTCCCAGAACAAGATGATGTGGCTTGCCTAAGGTTACTCGGGAATTCATGGCAGCAGCCCAGCAGGAGAGCCCAGCTCTGCTCTGTTTGTTGTTCACACACTGTTTTATCTCTCAGACTTCACTTGCTCACAGACAAGGCTAATTTTTGCCTCTGTTTTCCATGACTAAAACCCAACAATAAACAAACCCTTTGTTCTGCCTGGCTCTAGGTCCCGAAGGAGAAGAGGATTCTTCCAGCTGGAATGATGGGACGCAACGAGCTAGGAAAGAGGTTGGCTTCAGTCTGTGCTCTCTGTAGCTGTCTCCCTCTCCTGCAGCTGCTGGCAGGATGGGGCTCTTAGCTTGCAGAAAATAGACATCAAAGCACGGTGCTATTACCAACAGCAGTGCAGGTTATTAACCCTGAGACACGCATTAAAATTCTTTAGGCCGGGTCCCAAGCGGGTCTAAATGGAGCTACACCCATTTACACACCTGAGGATCTGTCTGGCTGGGCTCAGAGGGGTTGTGCTGATCTGCAGCAGCTGAAGGATTTGTCTTTATTTCCTACTTCGTGACAGCTGGAAAGGGCAGAAGGATTAAGCACTGGCAGCAAGAAGGGAATGGCCAAGTCCTCTCCCAGTCCCTGGGCTGAGAGGGTTTTGTGTTTCACTTCCCAGGATTCTCTTCCAGTGACTCCCATTTGTCCTCTGAGGTTTTCAGATAATTAACTATTAAATTAATGGCTCATTTGCCACTGTGAGTCCAGTTCCCCTGGATGTTGTGTACTTTGGCAACCTTTTCTGCTCGTCAGTTTTTAGCTACTCGACAGAATGAGCCTCTTGAGTGATACTTCATTGCTCCTTCATAAGTAAACTGAGTTGAGCTGATTTCTGCTCTCTGAAAGGCCTCTGCATTCCGAGCAGGGCTGTGATTTTTGTTAACTGTGGCTATTTCAGCAAACACCTGAAGGTGAAGCTCGAAGTGGGTGGGAGCTCCTGGCTCACCCTTGGGGCAGTTCCTGCTGCCAAGGGCCTGCTGAGGTGGGGGTTGTTTTCTCAGCCTGGTGACAGGGACAATAAAGCACCTTCTCCCAGCTCAGCCAGAGCTGCAGAGTCAGCAGGTCATGGAGTCACTGCTGCAGGAGGGACCAGTCTGGGATGCTGCACAAAGGGATGGTTTCCCTGTGCAAGGAGGGTGGTTCTGCAGGTCTTTGTCACTTGGTGGCTCCTGCACTTCGGTATTTTCTGCTCTGAAGAGGCCACTTCCAACGCTGCAGCCTTGTCAGGTTTTCACTGATCTCGTTCTCTGGGAATTTTTCTCCCTAAGCTCCTGGAGTTTGCGAATTTGTATGGGAATTATTTTTCCTTTTTTTAAAAAAACCAAAAAACCCAAAATATATTAAAAAAAAATCAACTTTAAGCATCAATAATCCCTAAAAAGACCACATAGCAGTTACCTTTCTTACTGTCCCTGCTGCTCTGAGCATTCAATAGCTTAAATAATGGATGTAGGGCCTGGATGTTCAGCCTCAAACCACATCCAAATCATATTCTCTGATCCCATGTGATCACCCCTTATCTGCTGAGCACCTCTGGCTCTTGCTGATTGCACTGGGAGGTGTGGGTGGAGATCATCCAGGGGCCTGTCAGGCCTCCCATGTCAAGCAGGAGCCGTACCTGGCTGACTCAAGGTCACCTGTGCAGTTTGCTCCCCATCAGCGCATCAAGGCACTTGGTTCCCGCTGTCACAACTCGCTGGGGCTGTCCACGCTCTGCCCCAGTTTGAGACAGGCCCCTTTCCCCAGCAGGCACTGCCACGGGATGGACTACGAGCCGGACATCGCCTCCTTTGACAGCTCAGCCCACCTCATGAAGCTCCTGTCTGAAAACGTTTCCCTGAGCCAGGAGTACTGTGAGCCACAGAAGAAGAACGGCCTGAGTCTCGAAGGCGTCCCTCCTCCTCCACCTCCTCCACCTCCTCCTCCTCCTCACAAGCCAGCCCTGCTCCCTCCAGGCACCAGCAAGCTGGAGGCCACCCCAGACAACTACCTGGTCCCTCCCGGGGACGTGTACGACAACAGCTCGCTGAACTCGCTCTTCGAGAGCCTCCCCATGGCCCCGGCGCAGCAGCGGTGGCAGCCGGACAGCACCTTCAAAGAGGACCCCCAGGAGGTCAGAGCCCTTTCACTGCATGAGTTTGGGGGTCTTGTCTGGGCTCTGCTCGTGCCGGGGTCAGTGGGAGCTTCTCTTTTGCACGAGGAGCTGGATGATGCTCCGGTGGGACGGTTGGGTTTGGAAGCAGGGGGAGGCTTTGGGATGGGGGTCTGTGTTTTACCTGTGGTGTCTGGGAGAAGGTGGGTGGAAAAAGCAATGGAAGGGTCTACTCCTGACTGTTCTGTTTGCCCCTGTGTGCAGTCCCTGCTCTTCAGTGACATCCTCAAGCCCCAGCCGGAGCCGCCCTGCCCCGAGAGTTACAGCACGGACGGTGTCAAGAGGTAACCACCAGTCCACGGGCTCGGGCTTTCCAGTGAACACTGGGCTGTGTCCCTTCCCTGGGGAATGACTTCATCCCTTCCCTCCCCACGGTCCAGTCTGGGCAATGACCAGTGCAGATTACAGAGCTCGTGTTTTTCCAGAGGCAGGTTGTGTCTCGCCGGTGCCTTTGGAGCGAGTCGCTGTCCCGTGAGCTCTTAGACCCAAAGCAGTTGATGTTCTCTGTACAAACTGATGTGTAAATTCGCTGCTCTGGCCACATCTCATGAGCACCTTGGCCTGCCCAAGGGGAGCTGTGGCCCTGAGGTCTCCATGTGAGGGTTTTTTTGTGTTCCAGCCCCTTCCCAGGGAGCACTGCTTGGCTCCTGGGGTGCAGACAGATCCTGCACCATCTTCCCACAGGTCACTTGGAATGGGGCAAATGACAGGGAAAACAAGGATTGCAGTTGATGAGGGTGATAATTACCCTCCTCCTAATCTAAGGTTTAGATTCTCACTTAGCACTGTTAGTCAACCTTGATTTTAGAGGGTGCCAGTGCCTCTCATGCCTAAAACATGAGAGGGATTTCTTCCTCCTTTCCACCCCTCTCTCAGGCAGAGCTTCTCTGCTCCAGATACCGCATCAAACCTCCCAGCAGGTAACATTATTTCACCTCCCACTTTTTATTTGCCTCCTGAGTCAGCTGACTGGGTGACTCAGCTGTCAGACGTGGGGATGTTCACACAGACACCAGCTTGTCTCTGTGAGCAGGAGGCTCCCTGTTCACTGTTTATTTGTGCACTGGAGTCCTCTGGCTCTCCTGGCTCTAGATGAGAGGAGCTGCCAAGCCCATCTTCAGAGGTGGCATCAGAGAAGGTGGAGCAGGAAGGAGATGGGTTGGTGACTAAACAGGGCACTTGGAGGGTCTGTGTGAAAGTTTATGAACAGATTCCTCACAGCAGAAAGCAGCTTGAGTGGTGAGGCCTCCTAGTTTGAATGCTCAGAGCTGCTGCTGGATGCCCAAGAGCTCTTGAAAATCAGGATTTTCTCTCAGATTTCCTTGTCCACAAATCTTTTCTAGTTTAAGACTAAACTGCCCGCCGTGCTGAGGGTTCCACAGGCTGGGCTTCTTCGTCCAGCTCTACCTGGATAACCAAGCAGTGTCCTGTAGGTCCTCCTGCTTCAGGAGGACCATCAAGGGGCAGTATTCCTGTCTTAGCCATGTATGGGTGTGAATTTGGAGATAGGAATTTGAGTTTAGGATGTTGCAAAGGTCTCACTGCGGGTACCCAGTTTTGGTTTATGGGGTTGGTTGAGCAAAGGTTCTGTTGCCATCCACAGAAAAAACACAGGTTACAACCACATCCAGGGTTTTTTAAACCAAAACCAAAGGGTAAAAACGAGGCTCTTGGGGAGCTGCTGCTGCCTGGGGTGCTGGGGAGGATCAGAATGTGCCGTGCTGGGAGGTGCTCGCTGCTGTCGGGGTGTGTGAGATGGGGAACAGAGCAGAAACTCCTGCCTGTGCAGTGCCTGTAACCTGCAACCTGCAGGGCTGGAGGCTTCCACAGGCTCTTGTTTTGCTTTTGGAGTGAAGCAGCAGCGTGTGCTTATTCATCACCCCCTCTTTGTTCCCTACAAGCGACTTTGAATACACGCTGGGGTCACCCAAAGCCATTCACATCAAGTCTGGGGACTCTCCCATGGCCTACCTCAACAAAGGACAGTTCTACCCCATCACTCTGCGCACGGCAGGAGACAGCAAATGTTTACACTTGTCCTCAAACAAAGTGAAGGTAAGAGCCACGCTGACAGCTCTGCTGACACGCGGTGATTGGGAACAGAGCTGAGCGTGAGGAGTGAAGGATTTGTGCCTCATGTTGGCTCCGAGGGGTGAATGGCACGGATTCACTCATAGCAAGGGAATTCTGATGCACAGGTGGTGTCCCTGGGCAGCAGGGACCTCTCACAGCGAGGTCAGGGGTGCACAGAGGGCTCCCAGGGACATCCCTGGGAGCTGGGGAGAGGTTTCCCCACCTTGTCCCTGGGATGTGTGGCCGGGCCTCAGAGCCACCCCAAGACTGTGCTCAAATCCTTTCCCTTGCCTGCCTCAGTTTCCCCAGGCATAAACCCTCATGTTTTCTATGGCACTGGGACACTGTGACACCATGACACTGGGACACTGGGACACCGTGACACTGTGACACCGTGACACTGGGACACTGGGACACTGGGACACTGGGCCAGGGCACGGATGGAGTGGCTAAGGCAGGCACAAAGCCCCTGCTGGATGCTGGGTGTGCTGATCTGGGCTGTCCTGGCTGTCTTACAGAGCGTGGTGATGATCGTTTTTGACAACGAGAAGATCCCCACGGAGCAGCTGAAGTTCTGGAAGCACTGGCACTCCCGCCAGCCCACGGCCAAGCAGAGGGTCATCGACGTGGGTACGAGCTGGGTGGGCTTGGGAACTTGGAAGGGGGAGCAGGATTTTGGGGGGGGGAGCTGGGGAGCCTGGGGGATGTAACCAGCCTTGCAGCCCGAGTGTAAACTGCCTGTCCCCTGCCCTCCCAGCTGACTGCAAGGAGAACTTCAACACGGTGCAGAACATCGAGGAGCTGGCCTACAACGCCCTGTCCTTCGTGTGGAACATCCACGAGGAGGCAAAGGTACCAGCTGAGGGGATGGGGGAAGCCTTGGCTCCTCAGCAGCAGTTCTTTCCAGATGTTCCCCCCTCCAGCCCCTCAGCTGAAAGACAGGGAGAGTTTCCAATCCAAACAGTGCCATTCCAGCGGCCCCCAGGGAGTGTTTGCCTGCCAGGACAGCGGGGAGGACACGGGGCTGCTCTGTGTGTTTAAGCATTGCCATTAGCTAATAAACACGCTGGGTGCACCCCAGACTGGCTCAGAGATGTTTTCTTAGTGCTGATGGATAACTCTGAAGAAAGGTTTCTGCAGCAGCTCGGGGCTCTGCTCGCATGTACCCGAAGCCTGTTTAAATAACCCCCAGCTCAGGGAACAAAGACCCTCCTTTCAAGGCAGCAGTTTGATGAAGACATGATTGACCACCCTCCCGTGCCTTGTGTGATGTGGAAAGGAGCCAGGCAGGTCACAAGATCCCTTTTCACCTTAAAAATCTCTAAAGCTTAGGGCAACAACTTTCCAGCTCTGCTGTCTGCTCTGCATCTCCTCAGAGCCTGGGTGTGGATGGAGAGGAGCATGTAAAAACAGATGAAGGAAAGAAAGAAAGACAAGGAAAGCATAAATACCCCACGTCTCTGAAGCTTGGGAAAGCTCTGCTTTGGGATCTCAATAAGCCCTTCTTTAGCCCAAAGGCAACGTGGGTCTTTTACAACCCGAGAGGTTAACAAATGTCTTCAAGGCAAAGTTGTCAGAAATGGAAATATGTCAGGTATGTGGCAAGCCCTGGGGGCACCTCAGCAAAACTGGGTTTAACTCTTAGCAGAAACTCTGTCCCTGCACTGGCCTGGGGCAGGTAAAGGTGAGACTTCAGAGAGCTGGGAGGGCTGGGAGTGAGACAGGAGGGGTCAGGAATTTGGGCCGTCTGTGGCACCTGTTACTTCTCTCCTTCCAACTCAACTTCACACCACAGTGGAGTGGTTTTCTTTCCCATGCTCAGGTACTGATTAGAGCTGACACTGGGTTTCAGGGCTCTAATCCTCAGCCAGAGCCTTGCTGAGGGAGCTGGGGGAGCTTCTCCAGCTGCAAATCCAGAGTCCCCCAGAGTCCAGGGGAATTTCAAGGTCACGCCAATGAGTTGGCAATTGGAAGATTCAATGTGGATTGCAGCTGTGCTCAGCTCTTCTTCAAATGCTTCCAGTGGAGCTGATAAAGGAGACCAGTGTGTGATGAATATTCATTCAAGCAGCAGCACTGCTGTGCCATTCCCGAGGCTTCACTTTTATCCCTCCTCCCTTCCTCGGGGGCTCTGCTCTCTGAGAGTCTCCCGTTCGAGTGAAAGCTCAGAAATATCAGCAAGAACATCCCCCAGGCAGCATTTTGGGAGTGCTGAAGAGCTGGAATAGGGGTGTGTGTGTTTATGGGGAGATTGTGGTCAAGGTGGGAAACCAACTGCTCAGGAGCTGGGCTGGCACCAGCAGGGCTGGGAGGAGGCTCAGCAGCCGCTTTTGTCCCGTCCTGTCCTCCCTCCCTGTTTCTGCTGAAAACATCACCCTCTGCCCCTGCTTGCAGGTGTTTATTGGGGTGAACTGCCTGAGCACGGACTTCTCCTCCCAGAAGGGGGTGAAGGGCGTCCCCCTGAACCTGCAGATCGACACGTACGACTGCGGTGGTGGCAGCAGCCAGCTCGTGCACCGCGCCGTCTGCCAGATCAAGATCTTCTGTGACAAGGTACAGCCCTGCTGCCCCAGCCACTGCTCCAGGAGGAAAGGCAGAAGGGTTCTGAGAGCCCAGAACAGCCCAGAGGTCAGGGCTGAGGACCCCTCACCTGAGCAGGGGTTGGGTCTGCACTGAGGCCTTTGCAGAACAATCACTTCTCCCAAGACAATCAGTTCTCCCCCCAAACCAGACCCACCTGGGGCTGTGCCTCACAGTAAATTTCTATTTTTCACGAAGTTTTTAAATGTCAGAAGAGATGAGAATTTCCTTTGAGGTACTGCCCCCATCTCAGAAATTTCTCATTGCTATTTCTGTTCGTATTTTTTTCATTTTCAAAAGCAGATTCTATTTTTTTTTTTATTTGTTTTCTGATTGGTAAGTTATCAGAGAGTCCTGGAGGGCCTGTAGAGCCTCTGGGGTGACCATTTTTGAATAAAGGCTGCCTTTACCTTAGTGTGCTCCCCATCCTCCATCCCCATCCCCAACCCTCTCTGGGAACTCCCAATGTCCTGATTTTTGCCTGATCTTGCCCACAGGGAGCAGAGAGGAAAATGAGGGATGATGAAAGGAAACAGTTCAGAAGGAAAGGAAAATGCCTGGACTCCAACAACAATGGTCAGTGCTCGTGTTTGTTACCTGATCCCAAGTGTGTTGAAATCCATCCCCGTTAACTTCCAGGGGATCTGGCCCTGGGTATCCCAAGCCTGATGCAATCGGCACCACTCGCAAGCAGCCTGTCAGTCAGGTCCTTGCTGGGCTCCCACAGCCCTTTATTGACACCAACCAACCCTTCTGAATCCCTCTGGACTCATGGCAGGACCTTCCCTAGGGCAGCCAGACCTGGTTCCACAGAGCCCTGCCTTGATCCCAATATTCCCGTCGGGACTCCTTGGGAAGGCTCTGTCCCCCCTCTCTTGTAGCTGCCTCTCCTGGCACCCTCTGAACTGAGATGAACTGGACTTTCCATCTGTAGGTCTGAAAGGCTGTTTGCTCTCTGGCTTCAGAGGGAATGAGATCACGTTCCTGAGGCCGGAGAGCGACCTGGAAACGCAGCCGGTCCTGTTCATCCCCAACGTCCACTTCTCCGGCCTGCAGAGGTGTGGCACGGTGAGTCCCTGTGGAAAAAAACCCTGCTGCCCTTCCCCTGTCACCCCCAGCGTTTCCAGTCTCCCACACGTGGCTTGTGTCATGCAAAGATCCCAAACCAAACCCCGGTTCTTTGTGGGAATGTGGTGAGCTCGAAGCTGTCGGGAGCGGCGCAGTCAGGCAGCAGCGATGGGAGAGATAACCTTGGCAGGTTCCTTCCAGCCAGATATTCCTGTGGTTTCCAGGCATCACCTGCAGCTTCCACAGAGGACTGGAGTGGCAGCAAAAATATCAGCAGAAAGGAAACTACAGAAAAATGTGGTTATCAGTCCCTGCCTGTGTGGGACATCTCTGTCCCTCTCTTCCCCTTGAGCCAAAGGAGATCTAAACCCAGTGTCCCTCAGAGCTCCTCAGCACTCCCTATCTCACAAACAGCTGTCCAGTTTGTCACAAAAGAGAAGTTCTTTACATCAGATTTTCATTTGATCTGAGAAACACAAGCAGGTGTTTGGGTTTAGCTGTGTAGGGGCTGGGAGGAGGGAGGTGCAGCTTGCCTGGCACGCAGTGATGCTGTGCAAACTCACGGATCCACCTTCCCTTTCCATTTCAGGCGCTCCCTCCTGCTGTTGCCAACGCTGCAAACAGGTAAGGATGCAGCTGTGTGCGTTTCTCTGCCTCTGGGAGTGTCGTGGCTGGTTGGTATCCATAGGCAGGGTATCCATGGTGAAAAAAATAACGTGGCACGTGAGGGTGAGAGTGTGTTCAACTTGGGCCCAGGATGGGCTCGAGGGCTGCAGAAACACAGATCCATTTCTGTGCCTGTCACTGAGCCCCTCCCACATGAGCTGGTCCCTGATTGTCCTGCTGTTCCCATCGAGATGATGTTAGAAAGGGAAAATAAATATCCCTGGAGGGTTCAAGTAACCAGAGGCTGCAAAATAAACTGGAATAAAGCAGAAATCACACTTGTGCTGTGTCTGAAGTGGGGGGAACCAGCATCTCCCCCATGATCCACTGCCTGGTGATATCAGCAGTGAAAAAACGGCACGAGGGTGCAAAAGACTTTTGGTTTTTGGTTCGACACCAAACCCTCTGCGGGTCCTCCCTGAGCTCCTGGTGGGCTTCGGGCAGGAAGTCACAGCTCTGGTGGACACCTGCTGCTGTAATTACAGCCCCGTGTTTAATTGCTGGATGGTTGCTGGGGTAATTGGCTGTTCAGTCAGAGGTTCAGTGCTGGAGTTGCTTTGCTGGCTGTTGTTGTTGTTGTTGTTGTTGCTGTGTCCTCCTGAGAGCGTTGTTTCCTTCTGCCCAGGCTGCCCCTCAAACGCAGCGGCGCCTCCTTCACCGACGACTTCGACCCCGTTCCTCCAAAGCAAAGCAAGGAAGAGGATCCCCAGAGAGGTAATCCCTGGCAGGAGAGGGGCCCACTGGGATCAGGGAAAACCTTGGATCTTGAACTCCACGAGGCCACACGACCCTGCTGGGGGGATCCCTGAGTGAGTGCTCGCCCTTCCTCTCTTGCAGTGCTGCTCTACGTGCGCAGGGAGTCGGAGGAAGTGTTTGATGCCCTCATGTTGAAGACACCGGATCTCCAGGGCCTCAGGACAGCTGTAAGTGCTCTCAACAGACCCTGGGGAATGAGCAGAACCACAGATAAAAGGGTGCTGGGGTCCAGAGCAAGGTGGAGGTAAAGCTGCTCTCATCTCCCATCTCGCTCCTTCTCTTGGGAATGGAAATGGAAAGTGTGAGCAGCAGGTGAGTCCTACCAACAGCTCCTGGCAGGGGCTGTGTTGGAACACACCTCGTGGCAAGGTGTTCTGCTCAGAGCACAGCAGAACCTCCTCCTGTGACAGCACAGTCATATTTTCCACCGTAAAACACCTTTTCCGTTCTCAAGGCTCGCAGATGGGAGATCCGGAGCCAGCTCTGGCCTCCCCCTGGAATTCCCTGGCCCTGTTTGAGGAGCACAGACATATTTCTGTGATGATTATCAGCAGCATCTCTGATAGCCCAGCTCTCCTTGGAGACTGCTGGGAAGGAAGCAAACAATAAACCTCCCAGATCTGGGGTGGCTTTATGGCTGCGCCTTCAGCTCTGTTGGTTTGACAAACTTTTAAAAATGGAGAGTTTGAAAAATGTCAGCGCAGAGGATCCTTTGCCATCTTGTCCCTCATCATAAATAGTAAAAAAACCTCTATGGAAAATGCTTGGGAAAAACCTACAAACCTCCTGTCATCCTAACTTTCCCCAGGAGAATGTTCAGGTCGTGGCTTTGGCCCCTTTTTTCTTGAGTAACAGGGAGGGGGGATCCTCTGCTGCTGAACACCCCTGGCTTGGTGTTATCTTTGATTTTTATCATGGGAATTTCATTTTACAAGTACAAAGATTTGCCATGTTTCCTCTCACAGATTTCAGAAAAATATGGGCTTCCTGAAGAAAGCATTTATAAAGTCTACAAAAAATGCAAAAGAGGGTAAGCTAATCTCTCATCTGCTTTCATGCTCTGCCTCCAACCCCCCCATCCTCTCTGGGACCCTGCCATCGGCTCAAACAGCATTTTAACAAGATAATAAAAGGCAAAGCCATGTCAGGCTGTGCTGTTTGGAGCATATAAAACTCAGATCTCTCTGGGCTTTAAAGATTTGGGATAATGCCTGGTTGTATTATATTTGTTTGGAGGGTGAAGCCTCCCAGGGAAAGGAAGTTGGGTGAAGGAGGAATTGTTTGGGGAGTTTAATGGGTGATCCTTTGTGTCTCAGTCTAAGGTTATGGAGAACTTATCGAGGAGGGATCAATGTTTGCTTCTCCAACTCTGAGCTGCCCCAGGAGCTGCTCAGGAGGGGGACTGTGCTGGCTCAGGTTATTCCAATGTTAGGGATGGATCCCTAAGGATCTGCCCCATGGCTGGCAGGGAATGGTGTGGGTTTGCAGGAGCTGGGGAGCTGCTGGGTGTTCCCTGGAGGGGAACTGAGGGCTGAGAACCCCCTCTGTGCCATGCCCAGCACTGAGTTCTCCCTGCAGCTGATGGGATGGGAACGACTCCTAAACTGCCAGGCTTCTCACAGAGCCCAGTTCAGAGCCCTTCCTGCAGAGTGAGTGAGATACCATCAGGCTTGGGCAGCAGCAGCGACTGCCTGGGAGATGAACTCATTGTTGTTGCTGGCCCTGGCCCAGCCCTGAGCACGGGGAGAGGCAGAGACACGAGGCTGGTGACAGGTCCCACCTTGGGCAGCTCTGCTGCTGCCACCAGCACGGCCCAGAGGGGTTCCCTGTGGGACAGCAGCGCCCTTGGGAGCTTGGCCCTCCTTCTGCACTTCCATCCTGGCTCACAGTGGAGTGAGAAAGTCCTAAAGCTCCTGGGTGGGATCTTGCACCTCTGTTTGGTGTCACCAGGACTCGATGCCAGGGGACTGAGCTGGTTTGCTTCAGGGGGGCAGAGCTGAAGGGAGGTCTGGAGGCAGTTGTAGGGTGGCAGGGGGGAGGCAGTGCTTGCTCCTCCACACTGGGATGTGTCACTGAGCTGGGAAGCTGAACCACCCCAGCTCTAAATGCAGAACTGAGCGACCTTTCCCTCTTAAAAACGATTTTTCAAGGTGGTCCTAATTTTAGGATGAGAGGTGGGCTGTAGTGAGGTACCCAACATTGTCAGCGTGTTCTTCCACCTGCTGCTGAGCTCAGGGCCCTCGGTTCTGTCAGATGCTGCTCACCCATCAGCCCCACAAGCTGAAATTTTCTCCCCAGAGGAGGAGAGCAGCGCTGGTGGAGGAGGGAGGGCTGTCCCTGCTCCTGCAGCCAGAGAGGGTCTTGAATCTGCCCTGGGAGAGGAACCACCATGAGGGACAGGGGTGGCCAGTTTGTTATTCCAGCTCCAGCCCAAACTCGGGCGTGCCAGCGCTGCTGGTGGCTTGTGATGTGGCCACCACAGGTCACCAGGCTGTCACCAGGCAGCAGCTCCTCCCAGGAGTGTCCTGGCCCAGCTGAGTGTCAGCATGTGCAGGGCAGGAGAGGTCCCAGCCCTGATGAGTTGGAGGTGGACCAGGAAACGGCAGCGCTTCAGGGGAGAGGCCACCTCGGCTTTGCTTGGCTTTGGTTCTGCTTCATTACTTGATCTGATACTCAGTGAATTAATAAACCCAGTTGTTTAATAATGACTGGGAGGGAAGACAGGCAGGTGTCCTTCCAGCTCTTCCCCGAGATGGAGGAGCCAAGAGGTATCTGATGGAAGAGCAAAGAGGTATCTGATGGAAGAGCAAAGGCCACGCCTGCAAATGAGTTCAAATAAATGATTTTGACACCTGGTTTGATGAAAGCCGGATGTGACCAATGCCAGAAGTTACTGCTGAAGCGTGAGGGAGACACAAAAATGCCTCCAGCCTGGTACAATGGCAGGGTCAGGCCCCGTTTCCTTCTCCCCTGGATTTCATTTCCGATAATTTCATCCTATTGCTCCACCCTAAACAACCGTCCCTTGGTAATTACAGCTTGAGGGGCAGATCTTCATCTGGTGGCAAGAAGTGAAGCTCAGTGGTCCTGCCTGGCCTGATGGCAGGTGAGGTCCAACCCCAGCCACGAGCCTGCCCAGGGCCATGAGCTCAGGCAGATGAACTGGAGCCCAGGGTGACTCAGGAGCAATAATTAACAATTTCGTATCTTGGTGAGGTTTGGTCGAGAAAAACAATGCAGGGCTCAGATTCCTAATCAGCACTGCCTGGGATCGTTTGTGGTTGGGAAATCGGATGGAAGCAGAGGAGCAGGAGGCACAGGTGACTCCTCTGGCTTCCTGCACTGAGATAGGCAGAGATAAAGGGAGCAGCAAAGCTTTTTGGTGACATCCCACCCTTGGGAACCCACCGAGAGTCACCTGGGATCCAGGGTTTGGGGACCTGCCCCTGGGGGCTGGGGCTGGGAGCCTGCCCTGCCCCCTGAGGTGTTCCCTGGGGGGCACCAGGGCTCTGTGTTCGTGCTTGTTGAACTGCTGGATTTGTCAGAGGCTCAGCCTTTCTGTTTTTTTTGGTCTTGGCTTTGAGGAGCGTTGCACAATTAATGCTCTTGCCCCACTAATGACCCCAGTGGGAACCTGGGGAGGGGGGGGTTGTGCTTCCTGCAAAGAAAGAGCATTTGTTCTTTGTTCCCTCCAGATTTCCCACTGATTTATGGGAATGCTGTGGGGTGATGCCAAGGCTGCCCCTTCCTGTTACACCAACGAGGGGTTCCTGCCTGGCACAGAAACACAGCCTGGGGTTTCAATCTGCCCTTGAAAACGTTTCCTTCTCCTCATGTCTCAGGGAAGCTGAGGGATCTGCAGCAGGGCTGGGATCCCTGGAAGCACAGGGAGGGATTTGCAGTTCTGCTGTGAATTCACACCCTGATAATCCAGGGGGGATTTGCCCCTGGAGCCGATGCTGGGCCAAGGCACAACAGGGAGAATTGTGAAAAACTCAGCAGGACCTTCCCTTGTGTTGTGCTGTGGCTTTAATCAAGCAGTTAATTAATTGATTAAGGGTGGCTAAGCCCCTCAGCCTGGGTAAAGTGGACCTGCTTTCAACTCGCTGCTTCTGACCCGGCCCCTCTCCCTGTCCCGTAGGATCCTGGTGAACATGGACAATAACATCATCCAGCACTACAGCAACCACATGGCCTTCCTGCTGGACGTGGTGGAAGCAGAGAACAAGTTCCAGGTCATCCTCAAGGAGCTCTAAAGAGCCTCAGGCAGCACTTCCTGGGACTTTTCCTCCAAGCCTACGGAGCTCAGGCTCGTGCCCCCCTCTTGTTGCCTTGACTTGGACCCCCCCATGGCCCTGGGGGGAGGCCTCAGGGCCGGGCCACGAAACTGCTGCGAGATCAGTGATGGATGTGAACGTGGAACTTGGCTCTGCTGGGTTTATTATTATTATTATTATTAATATTTTTTATTTTATTTTATTTTATTCCCTTCCGGCGCCGGGCCTGACCTGCCGTTTCAGAGCTGGGGAACACGAAGTGACATGAACAGGCAGAGAGCAGAGCTGGTGGCCTTGGCTGTGACTGATCCCACCCCAGGTCTTGGGTCTCCCCCAGGCCACAGAACCTTCAGACCATTTCCAGCTCTGAGCCTCTCTTTGTCACAGAGACTCTCACAGATGCATTTTTGGCTCCCTGTTGAACGGACACTGCCTGCTCCCACCCCCTCCCTGCCACATCTCTCCCCTGTAAATACCACCAAGGCCTCCACAGCCCTTGTTTATACATTTCTGTCCCTTTTATATTTTATATGTGTATAAATAGGCATTGTTTTATATTGGACTCATTACAGTGACACAGAGCATTTCAAACACGGGCTGCTTCACATTTCTCCGTGAACTCCTTTTGTAACTGTGTTGTTGGTTTTGTTGTTTTGGATATTCCGTAGCAATAAAGGTTCAAAGACGGAAAATGAGCTGTTTCACCTGGCTCTGGAGTTGGAGTCAGGCTGGGCTGGGCAGGAGGAGTCAGGGCAGGGACGTGACCTCAGAGGCCTCGAGGATGGTTTTGCAGCTCACGTTCCATGGGCAGCCCTGGATGATCCTCCTCCCTGTCCTGTTGGGACTCCTCACTCTGCCAGCTCTCAATTCACAGCTCTCACCCCTTTGCCAGAACTGATTCCCATTCAGGTAACACAGTGCCAAGGGGAGCCCTTGTATTTTCTAATCAATCATTTGAAACTGGGGCCTTTCCTTCTCCCTCATCTCCATCCTCTGCTTTTCCTTGCCACGTTAAAGATGCACCTGAGGCCCATGACTGGGGAAGAGAGAACAGCTCTGCTTTCACTGGGAAACAAATGCACCAGGGTGGTGAATTCTGTGTTACCCAAGTGTTGGTAGAGGCCTCTAAGATGAAGCTCAGATAAGTTAAAGGCTTATCAACCTTTGAGATCTGTCCAGCACTCTGCACTGCCTCATTTCCCACCACAAACTCCTTCTTCAGCAGGATTTCTCTGATTCACTGTTGGTTCTGTGAGGCTGTGCCCGAGAGCCCTCCCGCAGCAGAACTTCAGCTCCAGTTCCAACCAGTCCCCCCAGCAATCCCCCAGCGCTGCCCCATCTGATCCTCTTCTCCCCCACTGCAGCGACTGGAGCAGCCCTGCTCCCGATTTACAGCAGCAAAAACCACCTCACGCCACAACCTCTGCTCTCCCAGCACAACAGAGCTGGATTTTGGTGGATTTTGCTGGATTTCGTGGCGTTCCGTTCCACCCCTAGCTCTGCAGGGTCCAGGCTGGGGCTCCCCGAGTCTGCACCTCCTAAATGACCCCCCCGACTTTCTGCCGGTGGGAGAGGGGGCAGAGAACCGGGAGCTTTTCCTGGCTGATCCTGGCTCTGGGAGGTTGATTCAGTGCCGGTTGATTGAGGGCAGCGCAGGAGCGGAGTCTCCACCCGCTGCCACCCAGGGGTGGGTGTTTTTTTGCTGACTGGCTCAGTATCGCTCATCCCTCCCAGCCAAGGCGAGTTGCGCAAAGCAAGAGCTCCCAAAAATATGCGAGAGCATTCCTGGCTCCTTCCTCGCCCGGAGCCCACCGGTTCCTTTTTGAAGATCGATCCACCCCCGGCGAGCAGAGGTCGTGTGAAAGTGGGAGAAGTTGCGTTGTGCAAAGGGCTTGTGCTGACACAGGAGGGGCTGTCCCGGACAGCTGGGAGCTGGTTTGTGCTGACTCCAGTCGGGAACACGAAGGGAACTGGTTGGGGAGGTGGACACTGTGCAGGGGCTGGACGTGTGCTCTGCACAGGGCGGTGTGACAGACCCCAAATCCCATCCCTGAGCTCCCTGATCTGCCCCCCTGCCCTTCTGCCTTGTCCCTGACCTGCTCAGGAATGACCCCTCACCCCCTCCAGGGTAACATTCCCTATGGAATGGCACAGCCAGCCTGCAGCACTGGTGTTCCCAGATGAAAACACAGAGGAAGGGGTTTTTCTGCACTGCCCATGAGTCGTATTCATCATTCAACATCTCCAAACCTGAAAGCTCTCAAACTAGCTCCAGCTAATGGCCATTTTGCAGTTCACAGAACCAGCTGAGCTAGCAGGGAGCCAGCCCTTTTAGGCTGAGGACAGGACTGCTCACTGCATGCTGTGGTTTGGGGGTTTAGGGGGGAAATCCTGATGGAGGAATCCCACCCCGGCATCCCAGTCCTGCTGCTCCCAGGCTGGGAGCCACTTCCCCAGTGCAGATGGGGAGGAAGGAACACTTCCAAAGTGCTCCTGGTGAGCAGGTGCCCCCAAAGACAGGGGTGCATCCAGAAGAGAAGCAGCAGCAGCAGATTGTGAGCCGAGTTGTGCAAGAGCTCTGGTATCCTCGGCGCTGGGCGGAGGGCTCTGCTCTTCACTCCTGCAAACAACACCCAGTTTCTGTGTCTTTATTCCTGCTTATTCATCCCTTGCATCATCAGCCGGGCAGCCCAGGAGCTCGGTGTGTGGTGTGGCTCTCCAGGGCCAGAAAGGGAAAAGCAGCATCCCGTGTTTTTGCCGGGACACCCACAGGGCTCGGAGAAGCCCTGGCACGGTGTTGGGGATCGAAGGAGAGGAGAGATTCCCCGTGGTGCCTTGGGTTTGTGCAATTGAATTTCTGATGGGTGAGACGGGCACCAGAACCCCCAGCCTGTGGGAATGGAGGACTTTGTATCAGCCACTGACTGATTTCACTGTGAGGTCTTTTGCCTCAGGTAGCCCTGCTCTTTGGGTAGAGCACAGGACAGTTCTCTGTGTGCTGTTGGCTCTGTAGTTGTGCAGATGTTGTCAGAACTGCACATTCTGTGATTCTGGGGGTTCTCCTGGGCAAAGAGCTCAGCTCACCTCTAAGCTCAGCACTGGGAGTTTTGGTCTGCTGGAATTTTCTTTCCCTCTTTTCAGGTTAGAGTGGAAGAGGGATGTGTTTATTCCTTCTAGAAGCAGAGGGAAGGCCACATGCAGGGCTGTGACTGTGGTGATGGTGTCCCTTTGTCCCCTCCATGCCCTGATCTGCTATTCCAGGGTTTCTGATCAAATCAGCACGAAAGACTGATGAAAATTAAAGGGGGCGTTTCTGCACCACTTGCTGAAGGTATTTCTACCCCATCCCCTCCCTGTTTAATTTATTTAATTTAATTTATTACCCACCATGAGGCTGATCTGCAGCACGAACACCCTGCCTGGCTCTGTTCCTCGGGCTCCTTGTCTGGGGATCCCATCCTGGCTGAGTCAGCAGGGCTGCTCTGGGGAGCTGGGAGCTGGCATGTCCATGCACTGCCCTGCAAGTCTGGGATGTGATCCGGATGTAGCTCCCATTTCCCCGTTTGTGCTGCCACGAGAGACAAATGCCCCCGGTGTGTCCCCTCACTGCCCGTGGCTGGGACAAAATCCCCCCCCTGGGTGGGTTCAGATAAATCACAGCTGCTGTCTGCCTTGCCACCCTTCACAGCACTCAGGAATCTTAGAAGAAATAAACGGGGCAAGAGATGGGTCTGACTAACCGAAAAAAAAAAATAAATAAATCGCGTTACTTGCTCCTCTGGCAACCATCAACCAGCGAACGGGCAGCGAGGGACACGATCCGCCCCGCTGAGCCGGGCTCTGCCTCCACCCTGCGACGAGCTCTGCATCCAGGCAGGGAAGAGCTGCTCAGCCCCGGGACACCGCTCTGTGGCAGCATCTGCAGTGCCCGTGTCCCCTTGTGCCCCCCAGACAGAGGGACACTGCAGGGGAAATGCCTGTTGTGCCAGCAGCCAGAGCGATGGCAGAGTTTGACGCTCACACAGAACTCACAGATCCTGTTTGTCAGATGCCCTGCCGGCCAGAGGGGCTGTAATGGCCTTCACACTGCAAACATGCTCTCTTTTTCAAATCTTTAAAAATGATGTTGTAAAATATGAAGCAGCCCAAGCTGGGCAAGGAGCTGGTGGTGAGAATTCCAGCGCTGCTGTGGCTGCTGTGTGGCCCTTGGGGTGACATCAGACAGCTGAGGGTGTGGGGAGGTGCCGTGCCCTGATCTTGGGAGGATTCAGACACTTGGTGTCATCACAAACCTTCTGTCCCCTGTTCACAAAAGCTCCCTGAATTAAACTGAATTAAACACCTTGGCAGCAGTGCCTGTCCCCAGGTGTCCACATGGCCTTTTTGCTCAGCTCTGCTCCATCTTTTCCTGCTGGGGTGGGGGGCACAAGGGCTGTTCAGCCCCATTTGTGGTTTGCTGTCTCTAGCAGTGAGAAACACTCCAGAACAAGTCTTGGTTTTACCAGGGAGCCCTTCCTGTGGTTCACCTTCTGTCTCTCTGCTTTGGAGACCCTTTGTGTCCACAAAGTCCCACTGTCCAAAGGAGGATCTTTGAGAGGTGGGAGAGTCTAGCAGAACTTCTGCCAGGTGGGAGAAAAAGAGGCTTAAGGAGCTTGTCCAGCCCTCTGTCCTTATCAAATGCCTCTTGGCACTGCCTCCCTCCCAGCCTGCAGCTTCCCTCTCATCTACCACCTCCCTGTTATGAGACACAAGTGCTGAGAGATGTAGTAAAGATGTAGTAAAGATGTAGTAAAGATACCCCTGTTGGGTAAGGAGAGCCCTGGGCTTTCTCAGGGGCTCATTTTATTTTTCTTCCATGGTCAGGAATTTATTGTTGATCTTAATCTCAGGCCCAGGCAACGTCACTGAACAATCTGCTGATGGATTTATTTGTCTCCTCATGAGGATTCCAAGGGGCAGGAGGGCTTGGGATGCCTTTCCACCTCTTTGAAACAGTGGTGGGATGGAACACCTGGGGATGGCAGTTCTGGCTCGAAGGAAGCCCTGGAGACTTTTACAAGCCTCTCTCCAGCTCTAATTCCCAGGTTTTACTCTGGTTCCTGGACATTCTGGGTAGCCACGAGCATCCCTTGCCATTCCTGCCCAGTGGTTCCCAGTTTGAAATCTTTATGCCCAGTGTGCTCCTCTGGGGGTGAGTTTGGGCCCAAAACAAACACAGCCTGAATGTCTAAAGCCTCTGCTTTGGGACAGGAGGGATCTTCTTCCAGGTCCTGTGTGCTGTGGCTTCTTGCTCCGTGCAATGGGGGGAAGAAATTGCTCCCACATCCCCAGGGTGGTTTCCAGATGGTTTTCCCAGCCCAGAGCTCACAGAAGGGAGGCTCAGCAGTGTCCCTGATGTCAAACATGCCTTGAGAAGCTCTGAGGGAGCTGGATTTGTGTGTTAAGGTGCTCTGCAAAATCATCAGCAACACCTGCCCCTCCCAGCTCAAGGCTCACAGA
Source organism: Pyrocephalus nanus (assembly GCA_038380795.1). NCBI lineage: Eukaryota > Metazoa > Chordata > Aves > Passeriformes > Tyrannidae > Pyrocephalus > Pyrocephalus nanus. Next base: position 4,174,552 of record CM076285.1, on the reverse strand, counting down.
TCTGGAGAAAGCCATTTTCCAAATTTTCCCAAATTAAATCCTCTTGTGGTTTGGGACATAAACACTGCCTGGCCAGAACTGGTGTTGCTTTGCTTGCAGAAACACACAAAAGGTTTGTCTCAGAAAGAAAAAAGGGCTTTGTGGGTGCCTTTGAGTTGCCTTTTCCTGTGGGTGATGACCAACAAAGGAAAAGCCACATTTAAAATCCTGTTGCCTCCATTCTGAGTGGTTCTAATGGCAGAGCTGTTGGCAGCACCAGGCCCAAAATCTGGGAGAGCTTCCCAACCGGATTTTGAATTGGGCAGGTCTCTCTGTGCCTGCCCAGGATGCAAAGGTTGCACTCACACAGGCACTGAGGATTTGAGTCTCTGGCACAAAATGTGTGTAGCTGTCACATCCAGGATTCTCCCTCAGCTCCCTCAGTGCCTGATTTTGTTCAGGGCACCAACTGCTAAGCTGGTGAAATGCCTCCAATCTGTGATGTTTAACTGCCTCTGTTTTAACACAGGGTTTGGCCCCAGAGCTGAAGATGACTTAGAGGACAGCCTGGGACACTATTTTCTTGTTTCTCGCTCCTTTTTTTCCCCCTCCCTCCCAAATTTGTCAGTTTTCATCTGTCACTGCCTCAAAAGCAGAACCCCCAGTTACCACACAAAAGTTCCTTTTTGCTGAGGGAGAGCAGTGACCACGAAAATTGCAGGATCTGTCCACTCCTTCTTCTCAGATGTCTCTTTGTCTATAGCCATAAATTATCAGCCACTGCCATCTTTTAAATAGATAGTTTCCTGTTCTGCCTCTTGTAGGTTAGATATTATCTCCCCCAGTAAATCATGAGTCAGTGATTAATCCAAGAAGGCCGTTCCCAGGAGCAAATTCTTACAATGTTAAAATTAATACGATGCGGAGCCATTATGCCATGATATAGAAAATAATTATGGCCTGCAAACCAGTTTAATCAACTCAGAACATGCTGGGGCAGGTGCTCAGCCAGAGTGAGTCATGGTAAGAAAGTTCACAGTCTCAGTGGAAGGGCTGTGTGAGCAAACAGGATTATCCCCTGTCAGCTGAGCCTGGTCCCTCACTGTGTGTCCTCTGCACGCCCAAGCTGTGAGGTAAGACACCTCTGCTGATGTTTCAGCTGTGTCAAATGGCTATAAAAGCGTGAATTGCTTCAAGAACACGCATGCAGCCGGTTGAGATGTCTCAGCTGATGAGTGGCAGCTTATTAAGCTTATTAAGCTGTGCCTTCAGTCTGCCTGAAACGGCTCTGCAAAGTCATCAGATAGCAGTGAACAGGCTCTGTCTCACAGGGATGTGTCTGCACCAAGGGCAGTCTGGAAGGGGGCCAATCCCTGGGAAATGCCTGCTGTGCACAAAAGGACAAAAAACTCTGCCTGAAACAACAAAACAACCCCAAAGCAGCGATGGATCCACTGCTGAAGGGACGGAGGAGCCCGTGAGCAGCGTGTGTGTGATTGTAAACTATCCTCTTTAGCAGCTCCCACGTCTGAGAACACCCTAAACTGCTGGGGGTTAAAGCTGAGGGCACCCCAGAGCAGCCTGGGGAGGGTGGCACAGCACAGTTGGGTGCCTTGCACGAGGGTGAATCAGCAGAGCTGCAGGAGCTGCAGCCACGGGCAGGTCCCTGGGGACAGGAGTTGGAACAGCAACCCAGGCAGAGCCAGAGGGGGAACCTCAACAGCAGGACCTGGTAAAGATGGGACTCTGACCTGCTCTGAGCTCCCCTCTGAGCCACCCAGGCAGGGGGGATGTTGTTAAGGCAGGACAAAGATCCCACGTGGCCGGTGGATGGTGATGGGATATCTCTGGTGTATCCCTGCTGTTCATCCTTCATAGACCCAGACAAACCAATTTTTCGAGGATTTACTCCAAGAACAGAAATGCTGGAGCACAGCAATGGTCCCCCTAGTCCATCCATGTCCATATGTACACAATGAGTTCCACAAACGAACTGCTATTAATTACTATTTGATTTCTCTATCTGTTGCTCCCAACAGCTTTCATGGTAAATTATCATCCCAGTTTACAAAGGGAGAATGAGAATTGCTTGTACAATTACTTCCTTCTTCCAAGTTTAAATTTACTGGGGTTTAAGTTTATGCTGATATCCCTCTGGATTATGTGGTGTGGGAGAAGCTCATTATTTCACTTTTCTCAGTTATCTCACAAGCAGCTTATTTGCCTTCTCCATAAATTAAACATCTTCAGTGTTTTCAGTCTTCCCAGGGACTCTGATATCTCTTATTTCTAAATTAAATCCATTTCTGCCCTTGCCTTTTCGAGTGAGTGTGGCCAGAACCAAACACAACATTCCAGCTGAGGATGTACCAGCACCATCACTGATGGCATTGTTGTACTTCCTCCACTGTTTTCCAAGTCACAGGAATTTTAAGCTTTGGTTTTAACTTGTGTCTTCATAATTTTGGAATTATAATCCAAGTCTCCTGTTGCATGGAAAGCTGGATGTTTCTGGGCAGGAGGAAGATCAGATTCCTCCCTGTTTACACGGCAATTTGTAGAGACTGGGAGCCACAGCAGATCTAAAATCTCACTGCAACATCTGAGCTGGGCCTAATTAATTCACCATGTGGGCAGAAGGTATTATTTGCAGCACCACACCTTTCCTGCCTCTCTTCTCTTCCTGAGCTTTTCAAAGAGAGGATTCTATTTTTAGAGCCAAATGAATCCCAAGCTGTCTCTGCTGCATGGGGATACCTCCAGCCCCTCAGACCTGGTCCCATGAAGTGCTGGATGTCCTGTCCTACTTCTGCCAATCCCAGAAATAAAAAAAAATAATAATAATAAAAAAAAGCAGGGCTTGGAAGGTTTGGGGCTGTGCAAGATGAAAGCAGCAGCTTTGTACTGATGTAAATGGGAAATTATTGCAGTGTGCAGGAGGTGGGGGGGAACTGGAGTTGCTGATCCTTAAGCGCATCGTGTGGGCTTCATTCATTGTCCTGTTGCCAAGGGAAAATATTCTGGAAGGGACTGAGCTCCTGGTGGGAAGGCTTGAGAGTTGGATTCTGGCAGGGATCAGATGCCCCCCTCCCCAAAACAGCACTTGTGGAACGCTGAGGGAGTGGAGAACAAGGCCAAGTGCAGCTGAGAGGAGAAAATAAAGTAGTTTGGGAATTCTTGCACTCCTGGACGAGGGGATTTCACTGTGTGGAAGATTTTGCAGGATCAACCAGGAGTGTGCAGGGTTCAAAGGGGGGAAATGGAAGCCTGCAGAGGATAAGCAAGGTGTTGATTAAAACCACCATCCAGGCAGGGCCTGTGCTGGAATGACTCAGTGTCCCCTAAGAAACAACCAGGAATGGCAGGGAGAGGAATGGAGAGAGGAATGGAGGCTCCCTCCTTCCGAAGGGAAGAGGAGCTGGCAGTGGGCAGGCAGTGCTGCCGCTGCAGAAGGTGCTGATTTATGGTGACATCACAGCTGAATCCCTTGCCAGGCTGTTCTCCCGAGCTGTCCCTGCTGCCTGCACAGACAGGTGCAGCAGTGCTAAAAATAATAAACCCCAAACATGTGCCACCTCCATGACAGCTGCAAGAGCTTTGCAAGGACTCAGATCCCGAGGAACTCCGAGGCCTCCACCCCTCATGTGCCCCCAGAATTCCCGTGGATCCAGCCCTTCTTGTAAACATGCCACTCATCAAGCAGATGGACACAAGTAATCCTTTCCACTTTTTCTGCTTTGTAGGAAAAGGCTTCAGGACTGGACTAAAGTTTGAGGGGTGTGATCCAACTGGGGGGATTTTTGCAGGGCTCTGCTTCACTTTAGCTCATGTGACACTCCCGGGGTGCCAAAGGGACACTCGTGGGTTCCTGTGTGCCCTGTGGGAGCCCTGCCACGTGCCTGAGGTTCTCCACCCAGGACAGGAGGCTTGTGCTGAGGGCAGCAAGACCAGCCCCAATGTGCTGGAACCGACTATTAAAACCCCAAAGCAGCTGATAAAAAACTGCCCCTGCAAGCTCCGTTCCCCTGGGGTTTGCCAGGCTGGGCTGCTCCTGCTGACCAGGGGTGCAGCTCCATCACCCAGCCCTGCCCCACAGAGGGGAGTTACTGCTCAGGCAGCACGTTCTTGATTAGCACCTTCCAGGGCAGCATGTGGCAGGGAGGCAGCCCTGGAGCTCTTCTCCCAGCCAGGGCAGCCAGCTCTGGGGTTGGCATGTCCATCATCACCTGGAAGTAATTGCAGATTAGACATCTCTCCACACCCTCGGAGGGTTTTCCCTCTTGCTAAAGCGGCTGCACCTCAAGGTTCTGCCCTCAGAAGGCCCGGAGTTGTGTTTTGGTGACACGAGGACCACCGTGCCGAGAGGTGGATCCAGCAGGAACAGCTTCCCCCAGTGCCCCCCCTGGGAGCTGCAGGGATGGGTGACAACAGGGCTAAAGTGGCAGAGTGACAAAAGTGGGTCAACTCAGCTGTTGGGTGTTGTAGGTCAGGCAGGGAGAAGCAAATAAGCTCCTTGCACTGCCTAAATTACAAGTGGGTCAACTGCACGTCCTGGCATCCATCCCTGCCCAAGGGAACGTGCTCCGGAATGGAGAGGACGCAGCTTTTGGTGGAGGGAACTAAATCAGCAGCCCCCAAAAGGTCTGGTGTTCCTGGATCCCACCCTTCCCCTCCCCAGGCTGCTGCAGGAACCTTTCTCCAGGGCTAAAGCCCACGGAGGAACCAGCCAAACCCTGGTGTAGCTTTGTGTGGTTTGGCTCCCTGCCCGCTCTGTCCTTGGAGCAGGAAGTTCTCCCAGGGAAGGGAGTGCTTTGAGGAGCTGCCTCCAGACTCTGCCTCTCCTCTTTTGAGTCCCAGCTCAGCACCAGGTCACCTGCAGCTGCTGGAAGCTGAGCAGGCAGACTGACGGCGCCTGCACGAGGCACTGAAGCGACTTCCCCGCCTTGATCATTTCCCCCCTCGTCTTTTTTGTCCTTTCCATCCTTGATTGCTGAGATAAAACACTCCTGGTATCAGTGAGATGGCAGAGACAAGCGAGGAGGGGGGGAGAGATCAAAGGAAGGAGAAGAAAGGGAAGATGCCAAAGGCAGAAGAAGAAAGAGGGGAAGATGTCAAACGCTTCCTCGATTTACCTGCTTTACATACCCGGTGCAAAGTTTCAGAAATCCTTCATGTAGGTGATTTTGGGGGAGTTCTGGGGTTACCACGCAGTCACCAGACAGCAGGAGGCTGTGGAAGGGCGTCCTCCTTCCACCAGCTGAGGAAGCAGCTGGAAAGGTGGATCCAGAAGGCCCAGGAGGCCCTTGGCACCTGCGAGTCTTGGCTGGGCTTGAAAAGGAGCTGGGGAATCGCGGGGGTTTGAGTGTGTCTTTCTGCTTCCCTCTGCTGGCCAGACAGAGCCAGGGAATGCCTGAAAATCGGGGATCAGCGGGAAGCAGAGCAAAAGATGGGAGGGGTCACCTCGTGCTGTCTATCCACAGGCATTAAATCCACCGATTCCTTTGAATGTGCTCCTGAAAAAACCCAGTGTGTGTGTGATTGTGTGTTTGTGTGTCCTGGAGAGCTCAAAAACACTGGAAATGGGAGCAGGGCCAGAGCTGGGTGGGTGGGAGATGGGGAAATGGGCACAAATGAACCAATAACACTGAATTACCGTTTTTTTCATCCTGTTATGTGCCATGATTACAGAGTTAGCTTAACGACCTTAACTTAGGTGCTGTTCTTGTGACAAACCAGGATCATTATCTGTGGCAAAAAAAACCCCTCAAAACAAAGGCTTAAACTTCAAACATTTTTGTTACTCGCTTGGTTATACTGAAATCTCTTTGACTGAGATTTAAATCCCTTTTTTCCCCCCCTACTTTGAGATCACTTTCCTGTGGTGTTTATAAGGACTGGAGGAAATCTCAAAACCCCAAAGGAACAGGCAATGATGACGAGATTCTGAATATGGAGATAGAGGAAAATGCAAATCCAAGCCCAGCTTTCATTTTAAATGGGCGTGTGAGAGGAAGGCAAATCTAACACTAGTGCAGTATTCCAGCCAGGAAATCAGCAGCCACTTCTGCATTTCATTTCCCTGATTTATTTAAGAAGCAAATTGGGGTGGGAGAAAGAGCCCTTGGAAGCTCTGCTGCTGCTGAATGGGCTGTGACTCAGTGCTGTAAATCACTTTTGCAGATTGTCCTCATTTAGTGAGTCAGGGGGGATGACCCTCCCCAAACTGGAAAGCTGAGGGGAGATGCTGAACACCCCAGGTCCATCCAGGTGGTGGGACAAGGAACTGGGCAGTGCCACCGGGCACATCGTGGGTTGATGGCATTTCTTTGTCCCTTGTGCTGGTTTGTGCCCAAGGAGAGGGATTTAGGACTTCAAACAGCTCTAACTTGCCGTGGTTATAAACAGTACCAGATATCACTTGATTTGTTCCATTAATGGACCCTTTGCTGTGCCTTGAGTGAAAAACCTTGGCGTGGTTGGAGCTTTTACCCCTCAGCTGTGCTGTCAGTGCAGTTTATTTTGGGGACGTGTCACCGAGCATTGATTCTGTGCTTGAACTGCCTCGTCCTCTGAGACACCCCTGAGCACCCGTGGGAAGGCAGGAATCCAGCTCAGAGCCCATTCCAGTGTCCCTGCTCGGTGTGGCACCGGGATTTTTGGTTCTAAAGCCATTCCCAGGCGTTCAGGGGCAGCAGGGCAGGGGCTGAAGGGCTGGTTTGACAGAGATGGGACGGGGCAGCACGAAACGATGGCTCAGAGGACACAGGGGTCAGGGGAAGCCCCGGGGGAGCCCCAGGTGAGGCCTCAGGTGAGGCCCCGGGTGGCGGTACCGGAAGTCTCCTCAGGGCCGTGCCCCGCCCCGGTGAGGTGCGCGGTGCATGCCGGGAAGGGCGGTCCCTGAGCGGCTGAGGCATCGCGGGGATCACCGCGCACACCTCATCGCTCCGCCCCAGTGAGGTGTGCGGTCCGTACCTGCCGGGACCTGCCGGTACCTGCCGGTACCTCCGGTGCATCCCCCGCCCATCCCCGGCCCGCGGAGGGGACGCGACAATCCCGTTGCCGTGACAACCCCGGCCCCGCTCTCCTCCAATCAGCGCGCCTGTTACTTTGGGAACGGCAGCGGCCATCCAATCACAGGCGAGCTCTCAGAGCGGCCGCGGCCGGTTTAAGGTGGCTCGGCGGAGGCGCTTCGCGCGTGCGCCTTAAGGCGGATGTGGCTGCGCCACGCGGACGCACCGCTGTCGCTGTACCCGAAGCGCAGGGGAGGGCGGGGGGGCCGCGCCTGTCCCTGCGGGCCTGCACCGGGGAGCTGCCTCGGAGCCCCGGGAGGGGCTCGCGGGATCGCCCCGCTCCAACCGAGCGGCGGAACGCGGCTCCTTCCGCCCTGCCTCTCGGAGCTCTGCGCCCATTGGTTGAGCCAAGTCCCTCCACCTCACAGCAGCCAATCCCCGCACAAGGCTGGGGCCCGGCCCTAGATTGACAGCGCTGGCGGCCAATCGGGGGGGCCGGGCGGTGACGGCCCGCGGCGCTGACCGGGAGCCGGAGTTGTGGCCGGGGCTGGGGGCGGTGGGGAGGGACGGGCCGAACCTGAGGGGACAGGTGAGGGACAGTGAGGGACAGGTGAGTGGCAGGGCTGCCCCGGTGTGCCCGGGACTCCGGAGGGTTCGTTGGGGAACAACCCGTGGCTGAGCTGGGCTGGGCTGGGCGGCCCGGCCCGGGGGTGTGTGGGGACACCCTGTGCCCGGCGCTTCTCACACCCTGAGGGGGGTTTGCCCCCCACCTGCCCCCACAGCGGCTGTCTTTGCCCTCTCCCGGCCGGGCTGAGGTGCTGCCCCTGTTCCCCCCGCGCTGGAGGCTCGCGGTGGGTTAAAGGCACCAACCAGGGTGGGCTCGGGGGGGTCGCGGTGCCCAGCCCGGTCCTGCTGCCTCAGTTTCCAGGATCCCGGGCTGGGATGCTCCATGCGCTCCATCCCGGGGGTCTGATGGCCTGAGCACGTGTCAGGGGTGGGGATCACCCCCTGTGTGTCTGTAAACCTGCATCTCCTTCCATAGCAGGCAGGGGTGGTGCCGGTGCTCCCTGAGGGAGAAGGAGCCATCGCGGTGTGCAGGGAGCTCGGACATGAGTTTGACTCTGAGGAATTCCGGCTCCCCGCTGCTCCCAGGGATTGCACTGGGATGACCTCTGGGAGCGGCTCTGTCATCCCCAGCACGTGGGGAGGGGGTGACTCATGAGCTGCTGGTCCTCGACAAACCCCAGGGGTACAGGCAGGAGGAGGATGAAAAGCAGCTCTTGCAGGACTTCAGAGACTTTGTGGTGCTGGTAAATGCCAGCTGAGTGTGTCACCCCTGGGGCTCAGCCAGCTCAGAGCTCTTTGTAAAGCCAAGTCTGTGGGAGTTTCTGTCCAGGTTTGTAAGAAGGCATTTAAAATGTGCTTTCTCTGCTGTGAGTTTGATTCCAGGTTTGTTAGGTTTTTTTGTTTTGTTTTTTTTTTTCCAGTGGCCTAATCTTTAGCAGGATTTCATTGCCTGGCCAAGGAAACAGGATGGAAGGGAAGGAGAGGCACCAAAAGCTGCTTCCAGCAAGGTCCACATCTCTTCTTTAAAGAGAAGTTCCAGCAGGCAGAGAGGCTGAAAAGCAAACACTCCAAAGGACCACAATGGAAGGAGGCAACAGCCCAAATCTGCAACTCCAGCAGCTCCCCTTGGCCACAGCAGCAGTTTCTGTGCAGCCACACACGGATTCCTTCTCCTACAAGGTCAGATTCCCACCCCTGTCCACCCCTGGAAGGCCCTGGCTGTGGGATTGAGCTGGGAATGCTGCTCTGGTTGGGTCACTTTTTGTGTAAAAGTGCTCTGTCTTTGTGTTCAGCCACTCCTGGAGGCTCTGGGGTGTCACCTGGAGAGAGAGAAAGAGAAATTCTGTGTCTGCAGAGCAGCCAAAGTGAAGGAAGGGCTGGCAGTTCAAAGCTGGGGGTGTCTGGAGGTGTTTAAGTGCAGTGAATTCTTCCAGGTTGTTCTGGTTTGCTGTGCATTCAAGGGCTTGAATTTCAGACCTCTGATGAGATTCAGTTGCTGGGAGCACACAAATATTCAAAGGCCTGGCTTAGCCTCTGGCTCCTCACTCCTACTCCACGTTCCCTTTGTGACTCAACCTGCTTTTCCTCCTGTTTTATTTCAAATCCCACCTTTCTAGATGGTGGGAATCATTGCTGAGCTGGGAATGCCAGTGCAGAAGGAGCTGGGAGTTCGCTGGGAGCTGTCACCTGGGACTTTTGGAATAACTGGTTCAGATAAAAAGTGGAATAAAATCTGTGACAGCTCGAGCTGCCTCATCAGATGGGCTGAATTCTGAGGGAACCAGCAGCTTTTATAAGTGGAAAAAACCAAAATAGTTTGAAAGCAGAGGTTCCTGATCCCTACTGTGGAATTCCAGGGCAATAAACACCCTCATGAAAGGAGTTTTCCCAAAGGGAAGGAGTGGCAGGGTCATTGTGTTTGGCTTTATCTGCAAACTAATTGAAGTCTCTTGGAGAAAGTGGCTGTCAGGGGTTCTCAGCTTTGGAACTCAGGGACTTCTCTGGATTGTCCCAGATCAGTAGAAAGGGAGGGAGATAAACAGGTTTTATTGCCAGGTGGAGGTTGGATTAGATGACTTTCAAAGGTCCTTTCCAACCCAATCCAGGAACAGTTTTAAAAGTCTTTCTTCCAGAGGGTGCAAAAAGCCCTCCCAATCCTTTGGCTAAACTGGATCCCTGTGTTTTTCCTTTCTTTTTTACAGGAGAACTTGATTGGGGCCTTACTGGCTATTTTTGGGCACCTTGTCAGCAGCATTGCCCTCAACCTGCAGGTGAGTGTCCTGCAGCAGAGAATTCACCCTGCACTGAGAACACCCACCATGACCAAACCCACTTCGCTCCTTTTTTTGTTGGTTTTTTTTTGTTCTCTTATCCAGAAGTACAGCCACATCAGGCTGGCAGGCTCCAAAGACCCCAGGGCCTACTTCAAAACCAAGACCTGGTGGTGTGGGTTCCTCCTGCTGCTGCTGGGAGAGCTGGGAGTGTTTTCCTCCTACGCCTTCGCTCCTGTCTCGCTGATTGTGCCGCTCAGTGCAGTGTCTGTCATAGGTGAGGAGGGAGCTCAGTGTGTTCCACTCTCACATTCCTGCTTGATCCATAACTCACTCTTTCTCTTTCTTTCTTTTTTTTTTTTTTTTCTTATAGCTAGTGCAATCATAGGGATTATATTTATTAAAGAAAAATGGAAGCCCAAGGAGTTTTTGAGTAAGTTCTGCAATTCCTTTTCGGTTTTCCCCCCACTCTGTTTACAAGCCATTCAGCACACACAGCGTGGCCTCTCAGAATTATCCTTTCATTATTTTATATTGTTATTATTAGAGGGATGGCAAGGTCAGCAGGTGGTATCTGTTGAAATAAAGGTGTCATCTCATTCACTGTCTGTTAGTTAAAGATGGATATTTTTTTTTCTCAGACTTGGGCCAAATCATTTGACTCTCACAGCTCTTAGAAATTGCAAGGATTGCAGGATTTGAGGATCCTGACCCTGAGGCACAGGGGAATCAGTGTTTGCAGAGCTGGGACATTCCTCCCTGCATTTCCCAGGAAAAAGGGCCGTGCAGGGCAGGATAAGCCCCACACACAGCCCTGTTTGTTCAGCAGCTCCTCTCTGCTTGTCCCAGCTCCCACACCCCCTGATGGCTCTGATATTTGGGAAGTGGGGCACTGAGTCACCTCGAGGAGGGAATGTTCAGGATGCCACTGGTCAGGTGTGGTGTTGATGCCATAAATTAACCCTGCCCTTCTCTCTCCTGTCCCCTGTCCTGGCTGCAAGGACGTTACATCCTGTCCTTCCTCGGCTGTGGGCTGGCAGTCGTTGGCACTTACCTGCTGGTGACTTTTGGACCCAACAGCCACGAGAAGATGACAGCAGAAAACATCACCAGGCATTTAGTGAGCTGGCCATTTCTGCTCTACGTGGTAAGCTGGCCCAGGAAATGTGGGGTGGCTTTCCCAGCATTCCTGATTTGGGAGTTTCCTTTCAAGGGTTGTTTTTTCCCCGTGGTTGCTGCCAATATTCCCTGTGCTCACTGGGGAACCTCTGGCAGCATTTCCAGGTGTCAGGCATGTGCACAGCTGACAGCTCTGCCATTCCTTCTCTGAATTATTCTCTTAGGACTTAAAGGATATTTAATTTGGAAGTTACTGTGCTTTCAACTGGGCTTTTTCTCCACTGACTTTCTCGTTGGAGCCATAACTTGCTCACTGAAAATCTTCTGAAATCTGTCATTTTATATTTGAGAGGAGCTTGGCCATTAACTGAGGCTTGTGCTTCAGGGGTCACCTCCTCACAGAAAGCAGGCTGAGCTCTCTGATGGGAACATTCAGTCAGGATTATTTGATCTGCTGCTTTACCATAAATTTAATGTCTAAAGTGTCCCATGTTTCCTGTTCTGCAAGAAGCCACTGAATAGCTCTTTTAACTGATTCTAAGATCATGCTAAATGTAATCTGTAATTGTGTGGGATCCCCATTTCCCTTTGATTTGCCCTATTGTCTAATTCCAGTGTTTGTCTGGCCCACCTAATCTGCATTTTTAATATTCTCATTTCTGTCTTCTGTAGCTTGTGGAGATCATTGTTTTCTGCCTGCTGCTGTATTTTTACAAGGAGAAAAATGCAAACTACATTGTAGTTATTCTTCTGCTGGTGGCTTTGCTGGGTAAGTTGATGTGGAGTTCTAAGATCTTTAAACAGCAAATTGAGGCATCTCTGGCATTTAGAGGATTATATTGACCTAATCAATGCCACAAAATGCACCCATCTGCCCCAGAAATGTTACTACAAATGCTGGACATCTTTGCAAATGACCTTTGAACAATGAGGGCTTATTTCCCATAAGGAGGAATAATCTGCCAAACATAGAAAGCCCAAGTTATTTATTTAATTTTCCTTTTAATCTGTGCACACAAAGCACAGCATTCAGTGGATAAGCAGGGCTGGTCCAGGAAAGAAAGGATTTGACCTCCAAGAGTGTTCTTGGCTCTGGGAAGATCTGCTGTGTGGGTAAAGAAAGGAGAAATGCCCTGCCAGTGTGTCCCTGGTGACACTGGGAGAGTCTGTGGGCTTGGAGTCAAATATATCCCTCAAGTCCACAGTGGGATTTCACTTGTCCCTTTCTCCACATTCATCTGGCTTTGTTTGTAAAGAAACTGCCCTCCATTCCACTTTCCAAAGGGTGAATAAAGCAAGGCAGTGACTCAGCCTGACACAAACCTGGGCCTCAGTCCTCAACATTTGCTATTTATGCAGCTTCAGTTACTGCGGTGCCTTCTCTTTTAGTCTTTTTTCTTTGTGTTTTTGTTTTGTTTTGTTTTGTTTTTGAACTGTCTGGGGCTGGATTTCAGTCACTGATACCTCAAAGGCTCTGTGATTTCCAGACAAAGCAACTCCACTAACTCTGAATGGCTTTTAAAAAAGAGAGAGGAATCTTTCTGATTGTTGCTTTGAAAACTTCCCGGGCTTTTCTTAACCAAACCAGATGATGATTTGTATCCTTCCATCAGGTGGCAGCCACAGTAAATGCTCTGCAGACATGGGAATTGTGCCACAGAAAGGTTCAGGGAATAAAACTGGCAGAGCTGGTGCTAAAAGGGGCAGTTTGCAGCCTTTGTTCAGGTTGTTTGGAGCCTCCAGCAGAGTGTGGTGAACTCCCCTGACCTCCCCCAGGTTCCATGACGGTGGTGACGGTGAAGGCTGTGGCAGGGATGATTGTTGTGTCCATCCAAGGGACCCTGCAGCTGGACTCCCCCATCTTCTACATCATGTTGGTGTGTATGATTGCCACAGCCATCTACCAGGCCACGTAAGCCCCTCGCTCTTTGTGTCTGTCCTTGTTCTGCTCCGGGCTGCTCGTGACCCTCCTAAAATCAGAACTAAAACTATTCCATTCCCTTCTGTGACCTGCCCTCAAATCCATGGCATGGGAGCCTCTGGGATAATGGTGGGAGTGGTTTCAATCCCAAATGTGGGTACACATCACCCAAGCATTTACAAACCAGTTTCAGCAATGGTGGTAAATCAGACACAGTATCTGTGCACTGGCTAAAATCAAAGTGCAGAACCAGTGCTGTTGACAACGTGTCTGGTTTTAGCTTTTTTTTTTCCCTCCCCCTTTGCACAGTAAGATAAAACCCCAGTGGTAGCAGGGATTAAAAGCTCCTCAGAATGTGAGTGGCCCTGAGGTCACCCATTCCAAGGGATGTTGCTGCTGCTTCAATGAGAAAAACGATTCATTTCCCAAATCTGAGCATCACTTCTGGAAGGTGTCTCCAAGCAGAGCATCCCTGCAAATGAAGCCCTGTTGTCTGTGACTGTGTTGCAGGTTTTTAGCTCAAGCCTCCCAGCTCTATGACTCAGCTCAGATTGCCAGTGTTGGCTACATTCTGTCCACAGCAGCAGCAATCTCAGCAGGTAAGGGCACAAACCTTCCCAAAACAAGGGGAACAACCCTCAATCCCAGCTCAGGAAGGTGAATACTCCAGCAAGATTTTGTGTTTTCTTGTCATCTTTGTTTCGTTTTCCCTTCGTTAAAACATGAACTATCCAGTTAGACTGTGTTTAAAATTTTCTGCTTTAGATGACCACTCATTAGAAATGATCATTAAAAAAAAAAAAAACAACAGAGGTAAAAATAGGGAGCTTAAAAAAATAATGGTTTCTGGAGGGATTAGTGCTGGAGGTGACACTGAGAAGGGGGGGAAAAGATATAATGAATTATTTCCTTTTGAAGGAGCGACTTTTTACTTGGACTTCACAGGGGAGGATGTTCTGCACATATGCATGTTTGCACTGGGGTAAGTGCTTCGAGTTTCCTGGAGGGGAAAACTGGAAGGGGTTGCTTCATGGGAGTCAGATTTTAGAAATAACAGAGATAAGGAAAATAAAAACACACAGTTGGGAGATTATTGGCACCAGCAGTGCTGGGTGCCCTCCCTTGGCTGTGATGTCAGTGATGTCAATGATGTTGTTCTCCTCCCTCAGGTGCCTCATAGCATTCCTGGGTGTCTTCCTGATCACCAGGAACAGGAAGAAGCCTGTGCCCTTTGAACCATACATATCCATGGATGCCATGCCAGGTAACAGTAAAATCCAGGGACTGGGAATCAGCCTTGGGAAGTGTTCCCTCACTGGGGAAGGCTGATGAGGTGCTGCGAGAGGCAGAGGCCAAGGGGAGCAGGAATTTCTTTTGGGAAGCACAGCCTGTGGTGAGCTGTGGGAGAGAGATGCAGTTGATGGATAACTGACTGCCATCCCTCATTTCCCCATCAGCTGCTCCAGTGCTGAGCAAAAAAAACACCCTGGCCTTTGATTTAACCCTCAAGGAACCGATGAGCTGGAAAACAGGGAGACCTGATAATTCACTGATTTCCCAGAGCCAGGGAAAGATGCATTTTTTTTTTTTGTCCCTAAGCATTTCATCTCTGCTTTCTCCAGGCATGCAGAACATGCATGACAAAGGGATTGCAGTCCAGCCTGACCTCAAAGCTTCCTTCTCCTACGGGGCCCTGGAGAACAACGACAACATGCCCGAGATTTACACCCCGGCCACGCTGCCCATCGTGCAGGAGCAGCACGGACCCAAAGGGGTGTCTGCCCCTCCCTACCGGGTGCTGGAGCACAGCAAAAAGGACTGAGTGACCTTAAAGGACTGGATTTGAATCCTCAGAAGCCTGACCTTTTATTTATTTATCCATTAAAATGCGAGCAAGTGTAAAAGCCAACCTCGACAAGCTCATCTCCAGCTGAACTTTCCAGGCTGATTATTAAAGTAAGCAACTCTTTCTGATAGCTGTGAAGTTGAAAGCACTCGTTCTTAGCAAGGAGTAAATGCCAGTTCTGCATGGAATCCTGCTGTGCTAAGGTGTGAAATGAGGAGTGCAGCATCATGGCACTGGTGAGAGAGCTGATGCTCTGGGAAGAGAAGTGACTGTGCAGTTTTCAGCCCTGCTGGGAGTGGGTTCATCTCCAGCCAGAACTGAGAGAGAGAAGAGCAGGCTTTAATCTTTCATTTACAGAGCCTGTGATGGATTTGCAGGAAGGCTGTAAATCCTCACATGTCTGGTGTGACCACTGACTCACTGAACACGGCAATAAATGGAATTGTTTTTAAGCATCACCCCTGGAACTTCCTGTGTTTTTAGGGCTGGTCAGAGCAAACAAACTGCTTGATTCCCTCAAACCACGGATTTTTGGGCCACCTCCTGTACTGCTGTTCTCTGGCTGGTGTTGAGCACAAGCACTGAGGCTGGGAGTTGTTTTTAGAGCACCACTGGATTATGTGGCAGCTTAGAACGAAGATTATTTGCCAGTTTTCTGTTCCGTGGCAGGAGCTTCGAGTTGGATTAACTGGTGCAGGGGGAACGCTGTGAGGTGCTGCAAGGGCAAGGAGAAATGAGGATAATGTGACTGGGATCTGGTGGGGAATTTTAGATAATTTCTGATCCTGTCTTAAATGATTTATCAGGTTTATTTTTGTTCTGCTGGAGGCAGCGTGTCCAACTTTAGTGGTCCCCAATACTTAGAGGTGTTGACATCCCTTAGTTCTGTAACCACAACTGAGCTTTGTGCACTTGTGATATTCATCTTCCCACACAGTTATTGCAGGTTCTTGCTGTTGTGCAGGACAACAGAACCTTTCTCTTGCAGAGATTTGATGCTGCCAGAGCAGCCATTCACCTGGCTGCAGTGACACTGATTTACTGCCCTGGGATCCTAGTAATCAACTGTGAATTTCTGGGCAGCTTTTGTTCATTAACAATACCAAATGAAGTCATGCAGGGCACAGGAATGCTGCCTCTCCTTTATCTCCTCCCTTTTCATCAACCAGGCAGTTTAGACCTATTAGTTCTGCCACCACAGAACACACACCGTTGGAAAACAAGCTGTGCTAAACCCACTGACAGCCACAAACACCTCTTTTACATGGCAATATTCTCTGTGTGTTTAATTAGGACAGATGCTGCTGTGGTATAAAATAATTCATCAAAAGGGCCTACATGCTTTCCCAGTATTTAAAAAGGGCAGGTGACCAAGCACAGACTTTGCAGCAAGAAATGATTGGTTTGTACAGAGTGTTGGTTGGTCTGAGGTGACAACGGCCATGCCCAGAATGGCAGCAGAATATTCACAGCTGAGCAGCACAGGGAGGTTAAAAAATGGAAGATAATGTCATAAAATTCCAATTTTAACAAGTGAATGTCAGGTGTCAGCCCTGCAGGGTGAGCCCCAGGGAGGCAGGGGCACAGCACCCCCACATTCCCAAAGGGAAAAGGTTTTCCTTGGCTCTGTCTCTGGCATCTTCCCCCAGTGTGAACTGACAGCTCTTTGCCTCCACACTGTGTGGCTTCTCAATGCACCAGAGCACCTAAATTCCTTCTCAGTGTGTGTTTTCTGTGTGATTTAATGCTGTGCAGCACAGCTGAATGTGGAAAATGACCTGCCTTCAGTGTTGTCCCGCTCACATAAAAATGTGTCAATTAATCAAGCTTGACAGTGTTGCACTATCAGGGTAACTGCTTCATTTTTCACGAGCAACGTTGCATGTCTTGCTTACTTCTGTTTGTCTTTCAGGTGAGGCCTTTGGAATTAAAACTTTAAATAAAAAAAAAAGATTGAGGTAAAATGAAACTTTGAATAAAAGGTTGTGGTAAAACCCGATAGAATCCTGGCTTGCTCCGTGCTCTGGGAACAGCTTTAATTGGCCCTGAATGTCTTGAGAGAAGTTAAGGCAGAATTTATTTTCCTGAAATGTGTATTGAAAGGCCTGTCTGTCTGATGTTTTTTTTTAACAGGATGCCTGTAAATGAGATGCAGATTGCTGTGTTTGGGGCTGCAGCATTGCCAGTGCACAGGAGTGGCCAAGTGTTTGGTGTCAGCTGTAGGAATTGTGCAATTTAACTTCAAAAACTTGGTTTAATAAGTAATCAATTAGCATTTCTCATTTTGGAGAAGAGCTTGAACATGTGATTCAAGGATAACCTAAAGGAGTGGGGAGACACAACCCCAAAATCCCTGTATTACTGGTGGCCTGACTCATGGGGTTTTCTGCTGAAATTGAGCTTCTCTGAGACAGCCAAGCCCTCTGAGGAAAGTTGGGAATGCTCTGCTGGAGGAGATGTCATCCCTCAGCTCCAGGGCACCGTGAATTGGACACAGGAGCAGCTTCACTGCCATTTAGAGATCTGGAGACGCTCGTAAATAAATTCAGACTAGTGGGGACGCAGCTTAATCGACTGCTTGCCAACTTAATTAACACTTAACAGATGGGTTTTAGTCCAGGGGGATAAGAGGATAACCCTCAGGATACTCTTAATTAAATGTATCTCTTGGGGTCCCAAACCACAAAGGAAAAAAAAAAAAGAACAAAACCAACCCAAGAGCAGCCTCAGCTGCTCTGGTGTTAAAGAGCTGCACTTGATTGAATCCCTGGACAATGCTGGCAGAAGCAGCTTCCCCAAGCCCCAGAATTTCTGATAAATGTGGAAATAATTTGTTGACATCGATCATTTAAGGGATATTGTGTTATATTACAGACAAGTGCTTTAAGTGCTAAATAAAGCGATGGCAGTCGAGCCAGATGCCAGGAGCGTTGCAGGAACAGGAGGTGTTATTTCAAAAGACAGAAGTGTTTAAAATGCCTCTGAAATGGCCATATAAATGTGGGGAGTTTGTGGTATTGAAGCAGAATATATTGCTGGCCCAGGGAGGAAGAATGTGGTCCTGAATCAATAAACTGTGACTGCAGCAAGGCTGAGGTAACACAGAGTAACCAACTACCACCTAAATTTGCACAGCACCTAAATTGCAGAATCCCTTTCTCTTGGGCAGGTGAGACTGATCTTACCTTTCTAAAGCCAGCTCTGCTCTGCTGTTTTCTTACAAGGGAAAGGACTGCCCTGGTGGAGAACACCAGCTGAACGTTGCTTTCTGCCTTTTTTTTTTTCTGTACCTGAAATTTAGAATAGAAAGCGTTTCAACCGCAGAAATTCAGTGTCAAAAACCCCGCACCTTTTCCTGGCTCTCCCAAGCAAGGCCAAAGCCGTGGGACTGAATATTTGTGCTGATGAATCCGATAGCTTTGTGTGGGCGCTTTTTGCCGTGGGGAAACCAAACGCGGCCAAACAAAGGAGCGCGGGTTTGTGTTTTGTTCGGGAGGTAAAGGGACGCAGGCATCGATTAATCACCCGCCTCAGATGACGGGGCTGCCTCAAACCCTCTCAGGGCTGGGATTAAAGCCGGGATTTACTCGCAGGGATGCGAAATGTCGTTGTCCCCACCTGGCAGCTGCCCCTACATCCACCCTGGAGCATCAGCATCTGTCCCAGCACACGGAGCATCCCGCTGAGCCCCCAGTGCCACCCGTGTCGCTTCCCACGGCCCCCCCGGACCTCAATCAACAGGTGATTAAACTGTGGAATCGCGGGATGGTTTGGGCTGGAAGGGACCTCAGAGGTCACCCGGGGACAGCTCCCCCCCTGCCCAGGATGCTCCAACCCGGCCCCGGGCGCTCCCGCAGCTCCTCCGGGCAGCTCCTTCCCCCCTGCCAGGGCCTCTGGCTCTTCTCCAGACGCAGCCCTGGAGGGCAACGCGCGCAATTTTTAAATAAATTTAAATAATTCCCCACCCCACTCCATGCCCGGTCTCGGCCATTGCCGGACCCCTCAGCGGGGCCGGGGCATGCGCGGGGCCTCCCCTTCCCCTCCCTATCCCCCTCTCCCCTCCCTCACTCCATCTCCTCCCTCCTCCCCCTCCCTCCCTCCATCCGGGTCACCGACCCTCTCCCCGCCGCTCCGGGAGGCGCTGGGGAATGGCGTGAGGGGGATGAGGGGAGGGGGGGGGAAGGACACGGGCGCGCAGGCGCGTTCCCGTCCCTCCCGCCGCTCCCGTGCGCGCTCCCGCCGCCCCACACGGGCACCCTGCCCGGCCGGTGCGCGCTCCCGCCGCCCCACACGGGCACCCTGCCCGGCCGGGGCGCGCTCCCGCCGCCCCACACGGGCACCCTGCCCGGCCGGTGCGCGCTCCCGCCGCCCCACACGGGCACCCTGCCCGGCCGGTGCGCGCTCCCGCCGCCCCACACGGGCACCCGCGGCCGGGGCGCGCTCCCGCCCTTCCAGCCCCACGGGGACACCGCGGTGCGCGCTCCCGCCGCCCCGCCCCGAGCCCCGTCCGCAGGTGAGGTGAGGCCCGGGCCCGGCCGCGGAAGTTGTTGTTTTGTTTTGTTTTGTTTTGTTTTGTTTTGGTGTTTTTCCTCTCCCTGAGGGGCGGGTCCCGAGGGTTTGGAGGGGTGGGGGGGTTAATTAAGGAATATCCCCGATCAGGGCTCTGGCCCGGGGAGGGGGGTGAGCCCCGGTCCCTGCAGCTCCGCGGGGTGTGGGGTGGGGTGGGAAGGGACCTCAAACATCACCCAGTGCCACCCCTGCCCTGGGCAGGGACACCTTTCACTAGCCCGGCTTGCTCCAGCCTGGCCCTGGGCACTCCCAGCGATGGGGCAGCCACAGCTTCTCTGGGCAAAGCCGTGCCAGGGCCTGCCCACCCTCCCGGGGAAGGATCTCTGCCCCTCGGCTCCTCGGGGAGGGTTGTGTTGCTGTGGAAATGGCCATTTCTGGTCCTTATATTCGGGTTTTTCGGGAGGGTGGCTCCCTGAGCGCTGGGATGTGACTGTGGGGGAGCTGCTCCTGCTCAGCTGCTGCTCCAGAGGATGCCCAGGAAAACACCCCCAAGAGCTGAGGCCCCCAAGGGCAGAAACCCCTTTGCTTAAATTTCAGAAGATTTTTAGCTCTGTGTGAAGTTGGAGAGTTTGCTTTCGAGTATTTCACCTGGCGTTTAAGCGGTAAGCAGGTGTTAATTCCCAGAAGAAAGGACTTAGTGAAAGGTCTGATCCCGGTGGGTTTAGTTCCTGGGATCCTTTCAGTCGAGCTGTGTGAGGCTGTTAAATCTGCAATCTGAGAGCAAATAGTTTGCTAATGAGCACTGCAATGAAATCGCTTTCAATTTGTTTATTGCAGTTAATACCCTGGTAAGAATTAGCGGATCATAAATAGGAATTAGCTGGTTGTAACAAACGACTTGCATTTGCATATCTCCATTCACAGATAAATAGGAACCTCTCGCCTTTCCAGTGAAGAAATCCCCTTTCTTTTTCCTGGGGAAGCTGAATCAGAACAGGTTGGCTGTTGCACTGATAATCACATTCCTGTGCCTGTCAAGCTTGGAGGGCCCTTCTTCTGGTTTTAATGCTCTCTAAATAATTGCATAATCAAACAATTCTGCCTGATCTCTTAAAATATCACTTCTCAGAGGGCTATTTGTCACAGGACTTGTTAATTAACATTCACACATCAGTCTTACCTGTCTCATCTGATGCCAGGGAAGGTATAGGATGTCCTTGCATTGCTCAGTAAGCAGATGCTTTGATACTGATTTGGGTGAAGTCACAAAAAACGGGTAATCTGAGAGGAAAAACAGAATTAACCCTGTAGGCTCATGATTAAAAAGAATAGAACCGTGATGCATTCTTAACGAAGGAAGAACCAGAGCAGAATTGAAGTGGCTTTTGCAGCTCAGTGCTCCCTGCAGAAGCTTTTCAGATTTTTTGAGGTTTACAGCAGGAAATGCTGTGCTGGAAATTACACAGAGCAGCGTTGTCAGTTTGGATTTGTCAGGGCCAAGGGAGGGGGAATTTCAGCTCCCTGACAGAGTGACTTGATGTCCCTTTGGGTTGAGCAGCAGAATCTCCACTCCTTCCCCAGGGCAGGGGGGTGTGGGGTCCTCACACTCAATTTTGGGTTGTGTTTTTTTTTGGGATGGCAGAGCCCTGTTCTAAGCTGGCCCCTCCCCAGGAGCTGCAGGGGGAGAAGGATGCTGAGGGATCCCATGAAGTCCTGGAGCGACAGCCAGTCCGACCTGTACAGCAGCGACCAGGAGGAGGAGGAGCAGATGATTTTTGGGGAAAATGAGGACGATTTGGAAGAGATGATGGATTTGAGTGACCTGCCCACCTCCCTCTTCGCTTGCAGCGTGCACGAAGCCGTGTTTGAGGTGCAGGAGGAGAAGGTGAGGCAGGAGGAGCGGGTGGGGTTGGAAGTGTAATCTGGTGTGTTAATGCTTGTTATAAATGGGGGTAAAAGCTATCCCAAGGTATTTTCCTGGGAAGCTCAGAGCAGCCTGAGCACAGCTACCAAAGAGCAGATAAAACCACTCTTCCCTGGCCTTAGGAATTGTGAGTGGATACACAGTGCTGCTCCCCTGGAAAGCTCCTCTGATCAGTCTCTTTTTTTTCTCTTTATCCTGTGATTGTGGTACCACATCCATCTAATAAAATAAAATAAAATCCGATTTTTTTTTAAATTATTACTTAAAAATAAAATCTGCAAGTGTAAATTTTTATTTCCCGTTAAAAGAGCAAGACAAATGCGCAGGATGTATGTTCTGACTTGAACACCTTGAAAGTGGCTTATGAACACATTATAATAAACTAAATCTTCTCTGGCCTGTCAGCGTTTTATTTCATCAAATCTTAATTCCTTTGGCTTCCAAGGGCACCAGGAATAATTAGTTAACATCACATGAGTGAGGGGGGAGCAGTATGTGAATTTTTTAAATCTGGCATTTTTGTGAGTGTTTACTTTGGAAGAGACCAAAAATCCCTGACTAAGATGAGAATTTTGACATTTCCTTAAGAACTCAGCGCTTCAGTTCATCTCACGTAAAAAAATGATTCCATCTGCACGGTGTTTTTGGAGATCCCTGCTGAGAGCCACGTGCATTTTTGGAGATGTGCACTCCGAGTTTCTCTCACTAGGTGGCAGTTGGTGCATGCCGAGTGTTCGGTCTCCGTTCACATCCAGGTGCTCTTGGAATTCCGACTGAACCGGTGGGACAAATCTGCTGCAAAGGGACGTGGGTGGGATTTGGGAGGGGAAAGCCAAAGGCTGGTGTGTTTTCCCGGAGTGAAAGCATTCATTTTGTGTCTGGACAATGTTTTTACTTCACCCCTAGGAAAGGTTCGAAGGCCTCTTCACGGCCTATGATGACCAGGTGACGTTCCAGTTGTTCAAGAGCTTCAGAAGGGTGAGGATAAACTTCAGCAACCCGGAGGCAGCAGCGAGAGCACGGATAGAGCTGCACGAGACAGACTTCGGGGGCAAGAAGCTGAAGCTTTACTTTGCCCAGGTGGGGTGGAGCAGAGGGGTTGTGCTCCCTCAGTCCTTCTTTTTCAGTGAGTTCTGTTTGTGAAAACCATCAGAAGTCACCTCCAGCCTCGTTGTCCTGCCCTGAGCTGGGTCAGGGCATGGCTGACAGGGACAAATTCACCCTCTGGGGGCAGTTTTGCTGTTCAGACCCCACCAGAGCTGTGGTGGAAGGGAAGGGGTGGGTGCAGAGTGCTCTTTGCAGGGATGTAAATGCTGGGTGGGCTCTGGCAGCACCTGCCCAGGCTGAGGTCTGAACTGCAGCCTTGCCCTGGGGGTTGCACCCGCAGAGCTGGGCTGAATGGTTGCCAAAGCAGGGGGTGGACAAGGATTAGTGGGGAAATGCCTGAATAAAGAGGGAATTAACATCTGCCATCTGTATCTCCTGGCTCTGCCCTCAGGTGCAGGTATCCGGTGAAATAGGTGACAAGTCCTACCTCCTCCCTCCACAGCCTGTCAAACAGTTCCTGATCTCCCCACCTGCCTCTCCACCAGTTGGGTGGAAACAGAGTGAAGATGCAACTCCCCTGATAAACTATGACTTGCTGTGTGCTGTCTCCAAGCTGGGACCAGGTGGGAGCATTTCACCTGCTTTTGCTGTGATGCTTAAGTTGAAAAATGGTTATAGAGGGATTTTATCTACTTGTCTTTGTGTGAGAAGAAACTCGGTCTCTTTTATGTGATGTTTCTTCCTGGAATGAAATGACCCATCACTTTTTTTTTTTTACTTTAATTAGTTAATTGGTTGGAAGTGTAGCACAGACTGGACTGTGTGGTACTGGCTCCATCACGTCCATATATTGAATTTTATCAGAGTCTCAGCGTTAAGGAAACAAACAAAAAAAAGAGGAATGAGAACTTCAGGCTCTTGCAGATGGGCAGCTCAAGTTAATAAGGATGTAGAGATGCTAATATGTGCTTTTGGGGGTTTAATCATCAACTTCTTTCTGAGCCCTCCTGGGAAACGTGGTGGTTGCTTTCTGTGACAAACAGGAAATATGGAGGCTTAACATTTTTGAGTGCTTTTGTAGGTTTTCATTGACAAATTGCCACATGAGCGTGCATCCTAAATGATGCCACTCAAAAAAATGTGTGTGCTCAGGAGGCTCAGGAGGGTTTTTTTAGCACCCCTTCCTTGCTTTAAACACCATCTGAAAGGCTGATTGTCCTCCAAGTACAGTGTAACTCTTTTTAAAGAGGTTTACTGAAGTGTGGCAGTCCAGCAAATCCCAGGTGAGTGTTTGGCTGTGCTGCTGGAGATCTGAAGGAGTTTTTGAGGTGAATGCTTCCCCCTGGGGAGGGGTTGTTTCAGCAGGCTGTTTGTTTGCTGCCCTCAGGGGAGAAGTACGAGCTCCACGCGGGCACAGACTCCACTCCCAGCGTGGTTGTCCACGTGTGTGAGAGCGAGACGGAGGAAGAGGAGGAGCTGAAAAACCCCAGGCAGAAGATCCTGCAGACCCGGCGCCCGGACCCGCCCCCAACGATCCTGAGCGACTCCAAGGCCTTCGAGCGTGCCCTGGAGGTGGGGGGGACCATGCACTGCTAGAGCTCAGCTGCTCCAGGGGGGACCAACACCAGACACTCCTGAGTCCATGTGTCGATGTCTGTGCTGCCGCTGTAGCCACAACAGAGCTGACTGTGTAGTTGTCTCTCTCTCATGCTCAAGGGTTTGGATGCCAATGCTCTGAAAAGCACTTTAATTTTAGGGACTGGTCCTGCCCCACCACCCCACCCTGAGTGTAGCAAATCCACCTGACTTGAAATAGTGACAATTATAGGAAGTCTGGTTGTGTTTTGGTTTGGGTTTTTTTTTTTTAAGATGTTTTTGTTTCTGTTGTACAGTGTGATGTACCAAGTGCTGAAATAATCTCTTGCTGTCGTGGCTGGGTTCCAGGAAGCTCATTGCACAGCAATGCAGAGCTGATCTGTGCTGGTCCAACAGCTTCCAGTTCATGCAGCGTTAAACACAAGTGAAATGCACTCCTTATGCTTAAATTCCTTCCCAGCTGAGGTGAGGATTAACCTTTGCTTTCCTCAGGAAGGCCAGGTGTGTGTTTGTGACTGGCCATGAGGCACAAACACAGGGGTGGAGCTGAGCTCAGCTGGGTTTGGTGGCTGCACACCGGGGCTGTCACCAACCCTGAGCTCTGTGTGCTGCACTGGTGGCTTGCACTGACACCTAATTAGGAGTTCATTACAGCAGGTCGATTAAAAATGTGGGTCCAGCAGCTGAATGTGTGGTCTCTGATCCTCCCTGGGGATGTCCAGTCCCCGAGGCGGCTCCGTGTCCGCGTCACGCCGTGACTGTGAGGTCATGGCAGGGGATCAGACGCTGAGGGTTAATTTTTAACTTCCCCAGTCTGTTTTGTATTTTCCAAGACAATCAGTTGCCTGGCTTAGGCAGTTCTTATGCAGTTCCAGCCCTTGTTTGCTGTTTTCCTGTGTGGTGGTCCTGTGTGTCTGGCAGAGCATCTGCTGCCTCTGAGAGCAGGGGGCATCTTTTAGAATACAGATCTTTACTTTTGTGATCTTGTGTTAAGTGTTTTTTTAGTAGGAGGACAACATGCCTTGGTATATAACAACACCTGCTCCTGTGCTTTTATGCTATTTTATAGCCAAACTTTTTTAGTCTAGACAGATCCTTTTTTTTTTTTTTTTTTTTTCTTCTATTTCAAAGGATAAAATGATCTGTGAACAAACCAGGCTGCTGATGTTCGTGTGTGGAAATCATCGGAGTCATTCAGAAACTCAGATTTTTCAGGGTCATTTCAGTGTGGTTCAGTCGTTTATGACGTGCTTCTTGAACTCTCCAAAGTGTGGGTGGTTTTTTTTTTTCACTTGACTGACAGCAGAGAGAAAAGGAATGGTCAGGGATTCACATGGATGGAGCAGTTTCCAGCTCCTGTGTGGTCCTGGATCCACCACCAGCTTCACCTTGCAAAGTGGGATCCTGCAGGCAGGTCCCTGTTCCAGAGGCAGGAATGGTGTAGGTTAAAAAGGTAGGAAAATGGGCTTTGTTCACCTTGCCTCCACAGGTGTGATATTTATGTATCTCTTCAGGTATTAAAATCACTCAAAGACCAACTTCTCTGTCTCACTGCATTGAAACAAAGGGGGAAAAACAACAACAACAACAACAAAAACCTGTGTTACCCATCAGGCTTGTGGATTCTTCACATTCCAGAAGCCCTGTCTGGATTCTCTGTGTTGTTTCTGTTCTGTTAGCTGTTGAATTTCTGCCCCACTGTAGAAGTTGCTGTGAGTAGCAGTAAGTGGGGAACCCTCACAAACACTTTTATGAGGCAGATCCAGCGTGACGTTGTCGATGTGTAAACGTGTAAAATGTGGAACATTCCAGCACTTCTCATTGTGTAAAGACACTTCCAATAAAACAGTGCAGTGCCATTCACACTTGGGATTTTAGCTGTGTTCCACTCTGGGCCAAGTCTGATAGATGAGATTCTTTCAGGGTGGTGTCTGCCCCGAGTGAACAGCACAGTAATTGTTTGTGGCTTTCCACGTGGAGATTGTCAGGGAAGGGAAGAAGTTGGGGGGTTCAGCAGGAATATCCTGGGAGCTGCTGGGCTGCAGGAGGGACTGAGGGGGGTTGTGGTGGGTTCCTTGCTTTCAAAAAGACTCCCATTCCCACAGGAGGGAAAGGGCCAGACTTTCCATAATAAATGTGGGATGCACTGATCCACTAAAGTAAACCGGGGGCTTTTGTCCTGGGTGGCATCAGGAGCAGGAGGGTTGGCACCAGAAGTGGCTCTGGGCACCCCAGGGTGACACCCTGCCTTGGGAATGACTGAAGTTCAATTTGCTTTATTTACACCACGCCATGGCTCGGTCACAACCACCAGAACCTGTTTCTCTGAATCACTGACCTGCTGCTGGGTGCTATTTTTAGCAGCAGGGGCACCAAACTCGGCCCTTCCCGAGCTTGCACTTTGTATAAATAAATATCCCAGATCCCTTTAAATGCCTATTGCTTCAGTTATTCCCTGAAAGGTTTCATTTCCATTTTTTGACTGCTTTGGGATTATTTAGCCCAGAATTCTGTTCCTCTTACCAGGCTTTGTTTACTTGCTCTGCTCTGAGTGGAAAACTTGCTGGGAGAGGTTTATTTAACTTGCATTTACACCTCTTCCAAGTGGTGGTTGCCCCTTGTGCTCTCCAGAGATCCAGCCCAGGGAAGGGATGTGGCTGGAAAACCACTCCTGTTCCCGGGAGAGCCTCGTGTTGCTTCTTGTTGGTGCAGGATGAGGCAGTAATTGAAAAGAAACCAATCAAGCGAAATTTACTCCCTTGAAAAGGTGACTGGTGAGTAATCCCTGCTGAGGCTTCTGTCTCTGGTTTTAAGGAGCTGCACAGGGTGGGATTGAGGCAAAAGGGTTGAGCTGGAAGGGACTAATGGGGGTCTTATAAACCCAAACTTGGATTTATAAACCCAAACTTGCCTCGGTGCTTGCCCCAAAGACAAAGCCACAGCCACACGTCCCATTTGAGAAGCTGGTGCTCAAGTCCAAGAGAAGACTTAATGAACAACCAAACCAGCACAGACCACCACAGGAAATGGGAATTTACCTCCTCCAGGAACATTTGTGTTCCCAACATGTTGGGAAGGAAGCACCTCATCCCTCATCCCAGCTTTCCAGGCTTTGACATACTCTGGCCTTCCCAAAAAACCCACTGCAAATGTTTATGGACCGTTGGGATGCCCCCATTGCTGCCTGTGCATGCAGAGGCTGGATTTTGTAAGGAGCAGGTTCCATCCCTGTGTTTCAGGTGGGTTGTAACAGGGATGGTGGCTCTGGTTGCAGCTGTAGGGGGGGGAAACATCTGCACAACGATCCTAAACCACGAGCTGAGCCTGGGCTGAGGGCTGTGGCTTGTTCCTGTGGTTTCCTGGTTTCCCGTGGGAGCAGCATCAGGTCTAGGCAGGGGACAGATCCCTTTTAGAAGTGGGATTCCCACAGGAAAAAATCCAGACGGGGGCTGTGGTCACACACTCCACACTTAGCGGGAAGAGCAGATAAAGCCATCGAAGCGCAGGTTAAAGGCAAGGATTCCTTTCCAGCCCGATCGTGACGAGTGGAGGGAACCGCTCGGGGTGGAAGCGTTTGGGACCCTCCCCGCGAAGTGCCTGGAAGACCTTGGGGCACTGAAGCGCCGCGGGAGTCGGGCTGTTCCCAAATCCCTGCTGCGAGCTGGGGTGGGGGGGATCGCATCCCGGAGCCTTCCATCCCTTCCATCCTTTCCATCCCTTCCATCCCCCCCTTCCAGGCGCTGCCGGGGGCACCGGGGAGGCGGCGCCGGGGGCCGGGCCGGGCTGGGCGGCCCCGGGGAGGCACCTGCGGGCGGCGGGGGCTGTGCCGGGGCTGTGCCGGGGCTGTACCGGGGCTGTGCCGGGGCTGTACCGGGGCTGTGCCGGGGCTGTGCCGGGGCTGTGCCGGGGCTGTACCGGGGCTGTGCCGGGGCTGTACCGGGGCTGTACCGGGGCTGTGCCGGGGCTGTGCCGGGGCTGTGCCGGGGCTGCGGCGGCTCCGACACGGGCACCGCGCTGTCCCCGGGCGGCGCCGGGCCCGGC
Organism: Pyrocephalus nanus; assembly: GCA_038380795.1. Taxonomy (NCBI): domain Eukaryota; kingdom Metazoa; phylum Chordata; class Aves; order Passeriformes; family Tyrannidae; genus Pyrocephalus; species Pyrocephalus nanus. Next base: position 4,146,723 of record CM076285.1, on the reverse strand, counting down.
TGGGGGAAGGAGCCGGAGCCCCGGCCGGGGGAAGGAGCCGGAGCCGCCGCGGGAGCGCCCCGAGCCCGCAGCATCCTCCGTGAGTACCCCGGGCGGGGAGGTGCGGGGGGGAAAATCGTTCTTAATTTACCGGCAATTTAACCCTCCGGCCCTCAAGCTCGGCGGTGCCTCCTGCCCGTGTGAAGAGCCCTTCCCGAGCGCGGTTACTGCGGGGTTTGTGCGCCCGCAAAGCTCTTTATAGGTAGCTCTGAGCTCTGAGCCAGGGAGAAGCAGGGAGCAGATGCCCTCGCCCTGTTCGACCGGTGCTCGAGAAGTTGTTCCATTAACTGGAAACCTCGAAGGGACGGGGCTGGGGCTGAGCTGGCGCGTTGTTCCCTCCCCGGGGAGAACTCAGCGATTGATGAGCGATTGTTCCCTCGCTCGCCGTGTCCTTTCATCACTGCAAACGCCGAATCTCTTGTCCTGACTTATTCAACCCCAGCGCTATAAATAAGGGTTTGTTGGTGGTTTGTTTGCGGTTTTGTTGTGTATGTGGGGGTTGTTGGTTCTTCTTTTCTTTAATCTGTTGAGTGGCTGGAAAGGGCTGGCAAAGGAATATTTAACAGAAGAACTAGAAAGCTCAGAGCATCGTGTTACAGCTCGCTGAGTGTCTCCAGCACAGAACTGCAGTGCTTGCATTATTTGGGGACGTTCTGAAGTTGCTGACAGGTTTAAACGGCGATTTCTGGTCTTTCCTGGTAATTTATGTGTTTAATGCCCCAGGAAGTCCCTGCTAAAGGAAGCAGAGCATTTTGCAAACAGATTTCACTGCTGGGGTAAGTTGTGCTGGGCTGGAGTGTTTGGGCAGGAGGGTTTCATTTAGTGCTTACAAAGCAGCAGACAAAGCAGTGACCGGTGACTTCATGGCCTGACAGAGTCATTGTCCCTCTGTGGGGACAGAGGACCAGGCTGGGGGTGCCAGGCTGGGCTTGAGGGATTCCAGGCTGAAAACATGAGGTACCAACCACCTGTGTGTTTGTCTAAAGGGTTCCTGGAAGAGGGAAAGGTGCCTCACTGATTCAACAACTTGGCATGTGCAAGAAATCCTGTGGCTGCTTCCGTGCTGGTGTTTGCAAAGTGAAAGGAGCTGCTTTTCTCTGCTGCAGCCAGAATTCCTTATATTGTGTGTACAGACTCTTTATATCATAGAATGGTTTGGGTTGGGAAGGGACCTTAAAGTTCATCTTCTTCTACCCACAGGCAGGAATACCTTCTACCAGCCCAGGGTGCTCCAAGCCCCATCCAACCTGGCCTTGGACACTTCCAGGGATGGGGCAGCCACAGCTTCTCTGGGCAACCTGTGCCAGGGCCTGCCCACCCTCCCAGGGAAAAATGTTTTCCTAAAATCCCATCTAACCCTGCCCCTGACAGTGTGATATTCCACCCAGGAGTCTCTCTGTAGTTTTTAATACAGAAAAACCTGACGTGTGTGAAACTCTCAGAGGTTTTCACAGAAGGATCAGGATTTACATTTTTCTGGTGGCTGAAGAGCTTCAGCTGCAGCAGGTCCAGCCCAGCAGCTGGGGAGCCTGAGGTACCTCAGGCTGAGCTGCTGACCAAGGACAACACTCCCAAAGCTCTGGCCCACAGCTTGGCTGCCTTGTTGGCAGGAATTCCTGAAGGTTTCCCATCCAGCCCAGCTCCTCTCTGTCTGCTGCTCCTGCAAGCAGTGACTTTTATCAGTGACACAAAATTCTTCTCCTCATTTGTGGCAATGGAATCAGCCGGGATTCAGTGCCCAGGGCAGCTGGAGAAGCCTGGGGAGGGTTACAGGGCTCTAAGATCAGCAGGCCCTGTGCCCTGAGGGTAAATCCCCCTGCCCAGAGCAGCCCCTGCTCCCCTGGGTGACATCCCACGTGCTGGGTTCCCATGCCCTCGTGCCAGGCTGGGATCGGTGTCACTGTGCCGGGATGGGGTTTGGTTGGGGCCAGAGAGGGAGCCTTGGCCTGGGCTGCTGTTGGGCACGTGGGAGAGGGAAAGAATGTGGTGGGGGATGACTGTGCTGCTTTCATGGAGAGCCACAAACCCCAGGAAACTCAAACCTACAGCCCCCGGCAGGCCTCTGGCAGGGAGGGATGATGGGAGGCATGAATGGAGATCACAGAGGAGGGAAGGCAAGGGAAAAAAAGCTGCAGGGATGTCTGAGTCACCCAGTTTCCCACTGACACACACAGAGCTGAGTGTTTTCGCAACCACCTCCACGGAGCAACCGATTTATAACCCAGTTCCAGAGAGTTATAACTCCAGTTCCTGGAGCCACGGTCCTTCCGTGCTGTCAGGTGCCCTGGGAAGCATTTCTGCAAACACACTGCTCAGTCTGCAGTGGGGTGGTTGCTTTTTTTTATTTAAAACTCTCTCCTCCAGCAATCTGAAGGGCTGTGGGGGCTTTTCCAGGGCCTTTTCTAGATGGTGACGTGCCCAAAGCGGGGTTGACTTCCCGCTGTGGGGAATGTCCTCATGGACAGGCCGCTCTTCTGTGCTTTGTCTGCCCAGAACTGGCCACCAACAGGCACTTTGCTGCAACTTCTTTGAACAGCAGAGATAAACTGTTTGGGTGGTGGGATCTGGGGGCACTTGGCACGATGCCACAGACCCCTGCCAGGCTCCAACTGAGGGCTCAGCTCAGATTAATGTTCCTGTTTTACATTTGAGTGCCCACACTGAGGGTCTCACATTTGTCCCCTCGAGTCTCCCTGGCCACCCCCCCTGAGCCACTCCTGCCTCAAGATTCCTGCAGGTGCCTGGAGGCATTTTTCTCCTCTCTGAATCGTTTTTTTTTTTCTGGGTAATATTTAACTGCTGATTACACTTCCTTCCCTCCCGTGCCCCCCAGGAGCGCTCCCTGTGGATCAAGACTCAAACCAAGCCCCCTGTTCCCTGTCCCCCCTCTCCTGTAATTGCTGCTGGAGCTCTGATCCCCCATCTCCTCCTACAGGAGCAGAGCCCCCCAAGCTGAAATTCGGGAAGGCTGTGCCAAGGAGGGCTTTTCTCCCCCAGACCCAACAACCCCCCCACTGCATCTGCCCAGGTGCTTCAAGTGGAAATGGAGGGGAAGTGCCCGAGTTGAACTCCGTGGAAACATTTCCAGTTGAACTCCATGGAAACATTTCCAGGGGCTGCAAAAACAACCAGCAGTGTGAGCCTCCATCCCCAGGCTGGGTGAGTGAGAGGTTCTCAGTGGCCAGGCAGGTGTGTGTGCACAGGGGGAAGTGCAGCCGGTGTGTCACGGAGAAAGAATGTCCCGTGATTGCCGGAGCAAAGTCCGCTCCTTCTGCCCTGCTGGGTGGCTCTTACCCAGCACTCTGCATTTTCCCTGGGCTTTTCTAGGCAGAGCAGGGTCCAGGCTGCAGTTCCCCAAAAGCAGTAGGTTCTGCTGGGCTCTGCTGGGTCCCTGAGTCTCACAGCAGGGGTTTGCTCAGGTGGAACCTGCTGGTTCACAGGGCAGCAATGGGGCTGCAGGTGAAGGACAGGCACCCCCTGGCCTGGCTGGAGGCTCAGGCCTTGGAGACCCAGCCCTTGGACCTCCTGACTCGCTGCACAGTTGAGAAAAAAACCTGACCCGACGCATTTTCGCATTTCCATTTGCACCTTAGCTTGTTGCTGCCCCGGCAGATAAATTAATCCTTTTTGTAAACAGGCGGTTTCACCGACAACAATAAAAGCTCTTCGGGGTTGGGTGACTCATGCACAACCAGCTCAGCCATTCCCAAGGTGGTTTGAACCAGATGGAAGGTAGGGAGCAGGAGTATTACAAGGCTTAATGTCAAAATGTCTGGCCTTAATTATTTGGGGGGGTTTCATTTCAGTAGCCAGAGGAGGGGAAGAACTCTCCTGGGAGTCTGGGGTTGGAGCTCTTCCACTCAGGAGCCACAAGGTGACAGTTGGATGTGTTTTTTTTCTGCATTCTGCCCACGGTCAGAGCACTTGCCCAGCTTTCCCCAGCCTGCAGATGGATGGAGAGGCTTTTCATCCTCTGCTGCCAATGTGCAACCCCCACCCCCGCAGTTTCGAGTGGATGGGTGGGAGAGGGACAGAGACAGCTCTTCCCTGAGCTCTGGTGCCTCTCAGGTACCCCCAGGTGTGTGTGAACCCTTCCACAAGCTCTAAGCACAGAATATTTCAGTGCTGAAAGATCTGCAGCTGCAGTTCCTGTCGCTGAATTAAGGTGGCCTTGGCTAAACAAAGGCACCATTCAGCCAGAGGAGAATGACCCACTTACAGCCTCGGGGCAGAGTTATTTTGGGGGTTTAGGTTAAAAGAAGAAATCCAAACTTTCACCTTTGGGGGACTGAAGTATTTGGTGAAATGGGACCCTGCAGTCCTGATCCCACATTCCCACACAAACCCTGCCTGCTCCCCTTCCTGCTGGCTCTTGATCCCTCTCATTCCTGCTGGCTCTTGATCCCTCTCATTCCTGCTGGCTCTTGATCCCTCTCATTCCTGCTGGCTCTTGATCCCTCTCATTCCCACCACGGAGCCTCCCCAGGACACGTCCTGTGTTGACTCAGCTGGTGCCCTCCCCACCCCAAACAACCCCCTGCCTGTCACTGCCCATCCCACCGTGTCCTCCTGCCTCCCAAACCTGGGCCCTGCCACTGTCTGTGGTGTTGGACAAACTGCAGAGGGATTTGGGAAAGCCTGGCCAGGGAGAAGGCAGGGCAGGCTGCCTGGCAGATTCCCAGTTATTTTTATTATCAGCTGATTTCCATCCACGGAATCATTTCTGGCTGTTGTGTAAAATCACCTGCACTGAGGACACACCACAGGGCCACGGTGTCCTGGTGGAGTGAAACAGAGCCTGACTGTGCTGGGAAGCATCTGAAATGGGAAACTCGATCCATATTGAGTGTTGCAGGATAATTTCCTTTTCCAGGGATAGCTGGAGTGTCCCAGGGGGCAGATTCTGGGGGCAGAATCCCTCGCACTCGTTTACCAGTGGATCTCAACCTGAGATGATGACCTAAAAATCCTAAAGCATTTAAAACACACATTATTCCAAACAGCAGCAACAATACATTACTGTGTTTATATCTTATTTTAATCCCATTAACACCAAACAGGGGATATTTTAAAGCAAACTGCTCAAGATTGGAGCGAGATTTCCATCGGCTTCAGCAGGGCCTGGTTTTAACCAGAGTGAAAACATTAAGAACTCCAGCTGGGTGAACCCTCATTAGTAGGTTCTGACCCTAATGCTTAATTACCAGTGTAAATTTGGGTTGATATTTCACTGATGTTTGATGAACTCACTCCCCTGTTCCCCTCTGCAGCCAAGATGACGACGGCCACTCCACTGAGCAACAACACTCAGCTCTCAGGGAACGTGACCACCAAGTCTCAAGAACAAAGTCTCTACCAAAGTAAGAAAAGGAGAGGGCTGGTTTATTTTATTTTATTTTAATTTAATTTTATTTTATTTTTTAATTTCATTTTAGTGGACCTTGTACTTCTCAAGCAGCACAGTGACAACTTTGTAAATAAGGTGTTGGGTTTTTTTTTCCCTCCCCTCCCTGTTTGTCCCCCAGGTTCTGGAGCAATAGTTGCTGCCATCGTGGTGGGGGTGATTGTGATTTTCACGGCGGTTCTGCTCATCTTGAAAACCTACAACAGGTAGGTGGGCACGTTCTGTGTTCCCCAGGATGGACCAAAACATTTGGTACCTTTGGGATGAAATTGAAAAAAAAAAAATTGGAAAAAAAAACCCCAAAACAATCCTAAAAAGAACATTAAATTGCTGGGTGAAGTGGCAGGTGTTGTGTCTGTGTGAGCCACACAGCAGACTGCAGGTATTATAAAGAGTTTTAAACAGGGTAATCCTGTTAAGTGCCTGGGCCACACTCAGCCTTTAGGATTCCCACGTTCCAGAACAGCAAATGGGAATGTCAGGAGTTTGTTCCCTTTTGATGTGTGATGACTTTGCAGCCTGTTCTGTTGCTCATTCCAGGTGCTTTCTGACTAGATTGGTTGGGGAGCTTCGAATTTTGAGGGTTTTTTTCTTATTTGTTATAATTTGGTTCATTGCCAGCTTGTGTTATTGCTGGTGCTGAGACCCCTCCTGCAGGCACAGGGATTAAATTCCATCAGTCCCGTTGTTTTCCTGAATAACCTTCCCAGGCTGGGGGTTTGTCCCGAATCCTTAACATCCCATCAGGGTTGGGATGTAGCTCTTCACTTCCTCTCATCCCTGATTCTTTGGGATGGAAATCCTGGCTTTTACTGACTGGTAAATCACTGTACAGCTTATCCTGGTTGTGTGGGGACCTTCCCACCCCTTCCCACGGGATCCCCCCGGGTGATGCTCCCTCCTTTCCCTCCGCAGGCGCGCGCGGGTCAGGCGGGAGCTGCAACCCAACCCCTCCAAGGTGGCGATGCCACCTCCCCTGGGGCACAAAGGCCTGGCCCAGCCTCCCACAGTGACTTTCATCCCCGTGGACATCCACCTGCACGACAGGTAACTGGGAATGCTCATCCTCCCCACCGGACAGGAGATGGAGCTGCTGCTCACACGGCCCTGGGACTCCTCAGCCAAGCGTTGTAGATCCTAATTAATCCTGATTTCTCCCTCTGGGACGCTCTTCCTGAGGCTGAAAGCAGCTGGTGGAGGAACATCAGAGCCCTGGGTGTGGGGAGAGAGGATAAAGCAAGGAGAGAAGGCGCCAGCTCAGATTCTGTGGAGCTTCTGCTCGCTCGGAGTTTGAACTTTCTGTGACGAAAAATCTGGACGTGCCACAGCTCAGGTGGGACCTGGGTTCGTTGTGAACTGCGTGGAACAGGTCTGAGGTGTCCTTTTATAGCACAGGAAGCATCAGAATTGTATTTTATCCTTACTCACCTCCCACGTTTCTAACGAGATAAAACGATACTTTTTATTTTCAAGTGTTTTTTAAGCTGTTTCTGTAAATGCAACTCTCCGTTTCCAAAGGAGCTTCACAGAGCTCCAGTGCAAGGCTTTGTTCCCTGCTGCAGACCCCGGCTCCAGCTATTTTTAGAAGTTTGTTTAGCCTAGAAAGGAACCGAGAAAACAACGATGTTGTTCTGCCAGCGTGATGGTTGTGGGAGCCCAGCAATGCCACCAGGAATTCCCAGGGATTTTCACACCCACCGAGTGGGAACACAGAGAGCACTGTCAGGCAGTGACTGACTGAGGGTGTCAGAGCAGCCCCCGGTGGGCTCACAGAGGCACAGGGAGGGTTAGGAGGGAGCTGAGGAGTCAAACTTTGTTTTTTAAGGCTCTGGGAAACAGCTCCATCCCTGACACACACAGCTTACATTTTATGGAATCACTCACTGGAATGGCTGGACAGAGGGACAAATTATTGCTGGGGGACAAGCTGATCTATTTTTTATATTTTTTTTTTCCAAGAAGCCACCTCTTGAACAGGTCAGTTTTACTGACTGGTGGTTTGTTAGTTTGGGGGTTTTTTTTCTGTGCAGAAACTAAATTCAATTACTTTGCAATATTTTTTTTTTCTATTTGTCTGCAACCGGAGCAGGGTTTGAATTCCAAACTAAATATTGGGGCAGCTGCCTGTGAAGTTTCTGAATCTCGCTGTCAATATTTTCCTTGTCCTAGTTCTCTTATTTTTCATGGCAGAGGTGATTGATTTAATCACTCAGAAGGGACAGTGGACACAAATCTAATTTTTTTTCCTAAAAAAATATAAAGGAGCTGACCCTCTGTTGCTCTCTCTGATCAGCTCAGGGTGTTCTCTGAGCATCTCTTGAAATCAAGACCTCTAGAAAAGATAAGCCCCATCTTGCTGTAACATTTAACATCCCCAGCCTAGACCTACTTCTAGCAAATTTTGTTTATTTTTCCATTTACTTCACTTCAAACCACAGAAGTTCCCCAGCAGGGTAAGCAGAGCTCCCTGTGAGCAGCTCTGCTTTTGCAGAATTCCTGTTCCTGCCACCAAAAAAAAAATCCCACAATCCCAGTAAAATTTCGCCCGTCCTGGGAGGCCCCCACGATCCCCTCCTGGCAGCAAAACCCGGGAGCTGGTGCTGAGCAAGGAAAAATCACCTTCCTGAGGAACAAAAACCAAGCCCTCAAGTGCTGATGCAAAAAACGCTGATAAAATGATTAATTTTGCACTGCTGGGTGAGTCCCGACCCCGAAACTCCATCAAGGTGCCAGGATTGTCATCCCCGCATCCCAGCGGAGAGCACGGAGCTCCACCTGGCGTCCTCCTCCCTCCCTCCCGGGAACTCGCGATTCCCGACACAACCACCGAGCGATTCCAATCGTGGTTGGCAACTTCGCTGAATTCCCCACACCGCCCTCACCCCCATCCCAATCCTCCTTCCCCCTCGAGCCCAGCGTTCCCCAAAGCCCGGCCGTGCCAAGCACGGATCCTGGCAAGTCTAAACAGATGAAACACAAGAATGTTTCTTTGGGTTTCATTCCTGAATCCCATTAACAATTTATCTCCCAAAGACACCCGTGAACCCACTTGTCTCTCGCGTGTGGCACTGACAAAGGGCTGCTGCTGAAGCAGGAGGCAGCTCTGGTGCCCCCAGTAGGAACTAATTTTACATATTAATTATTATTTATATTTTTTTATTTAAAGGAACCTATCCTTTTTGAACACGAAGAATATAGGAGTTAACTTTGGGATAAAACCCAAGGCTGTTCCTGTGGTAAATCTGCACTGACCCGAGTGAGCTGGGACTTTACTCCCACATCTTTCAGCCCAGAAAGGGACACACACACTCGTGTGACCTGCACCAGTCACTCCAGTTTGCTGTCCTGCACACCGGTGCTTGAGGTGTGGGGAGAGAACTCTCCCAGCAGACTGTGGCCAGTTCTGGGCTCCTCAGGACAAGGAGAAGGAGCTGCTGGGGAGGGTCCAGCGGAGGCCACGGAGATGATTTGGGGTCTGGAGCATCTCTGGGATGAGGAGACACCGTTCCTCTGTCCCCTACTCCAGGGGATCCCGCTCCAGACTGGGCGATCTCCAGAACGCCTCTCCAACCCCAACCATTCCGCGATCTCGTGACCGGTGCACAGGGTTATTCTCCGCCATGGAGCCCCCCGCGGTGCCGCTCGGGGGCCGTTCCCGAGGGCTGGACCCGCCAGTCCCTCCCGGCCCCTCCCGGCCCCTCCCGCCGCCATCGCTGAGGGGGAGCCGCGGCCCCCGGCGCGGGCCCCCCGAAATCTCGCGAGACTCCGGCATCGCGACCAGCCGAGCGTGACAACGCCTCGCGAGAGCAAGATTCACACCCCCCGCACCCCCCGCCCCGCACGCGCGGGCGCGCGCCGCCGCGGGACGCTCTCCCATTGGCCCCCGCCCGACCCTCCGACCAATGGGAGGGCGAGCCTCGTGGCCACGCCCCTTCCCTCTCGCGCTCTCCCCCTCCCTCCTCCTCCCGGCGCGGCTGAGGCGAGGGGGGGGGCACGCGCGGTGCACGCCGGGAACGGCAGCGCGCGCCGCGGCCGGGAGGAGGCGGAGGAGTCAAGATGGACGCCGGGTTCTTCCGCGTAAGTGCCGGGGCCCCGCCGGCCCCCTCAGAGCCGGCCGCCTGCGCGGCCAGGGAACGGGCCGAGCCCGCTGCGGGAGCCGCGCTGGGGGCCGCGCTGCCCCGCGCGGCGGCCCGAGCTCCTTCCCTCCCTCCCTCTCTCCCTCCTCCTCCCCCCCCCCCCGCCTCTCCTCCCCGCGCCCTGCGCAGCCTCCTCGCCGCGGAGAAAATGGCGGCGGCGCGGCCCGGGCGGGAGCGTGAGGGGAGCGGAGGGGGGGGAGGCGCTGGGGGGATCCTCGCCGGAAGGATTGGCGCTGGGAGGGCTCTCCTTCCAGCGGGGAAGCTCCTTGGCCCGACCCACGCGGGGCCGCGTCACCGCTGCGGCCCCCCCGAGCTCCCCGGGCTGTGGGAGGGGGGAACGGGCCGAGAGGCCGCGGGCGGCGAGCCCCGCTCTGCGCTGACCACGTTTTGTGGTGTTCGAAGAGAATAAATCAACCTGCCCTTTTTTCTTTAGAGAGGGGTTCTTAAGGTTGTTGAGTGTATTCGCAGCAAAACGAAATCGTGCCTTATTCTTAGGTGGATACCTTAATTTTAATCATTGAGTTTTTCCTCTCCATTGTAGCTGTGCTGCATTTTCTGCAGGGACCATCAAACCTGCCCAGGGTCTGCCTTCTTCTCAGCTTTTTCTTCCATTGGAACCACCTGATATTTAGTTTGCTCTGGTAATTTTGAAAGCCAGTTTAAATTTTCAAGATTCATTCACTTGTTATTTTCAGTTTCTGCATCCAGGAGGCTTTTAAAGCACAGCACACACCTAACCCCTCCCTTAGTTAGTTTTGTGTTGAGAAAAATAATTACAAGTTAAATCTCTGCTTGTTCCAGTGCAGCTGTTACAAAGTTTGCAGATCAAGTGGTTGTAGTTGGAGGCACAATTACTGGGGCTGAAAACACTGAATTAGAAATGTGATATTCTTTTAAACTGGCCTGTGAAGGTGACATTTTATAAAAACAGAAGCAACGTGGCACCGAACTGGGGCTGTGAACAGTATTCTGGCTTTAGTCTGGATACTGGAGGAACCAAAGTTCTGCTGAAATGACACAAGAGCAGCAGTTTGGACTCCCTGTTTCTAGAAAGCTCCTATTAATAGTTCTTTCAGTTCTTCACACTTGTGCAGAGTTTCAGTGCAAACTGTTTTGTCTCTATGTTTAAATTCCTGTAGCCCTTGTGCTCTCAGGTTCCTTTTGCCTCTTGCCACGTGTTAGAAACAGGGCACAAAAAACTTCCTTCCTTTCTGGTGTTGTGAAAGAATTGAAAAAAAACCCCAGAAACCAACCCAAAAAAGAGCATTAAATTGCTGGGTGAACTGGCAGGTGTTGTGTCTGTGTGAGCCACACAGCAGACTGCAGGTATTATAAAGAGTTTTAAACAGGCTTAATCCTGTTAAGTGCCTGTGCCACACTCAGCCTTTAGGATTCCCACATTCTGGAACAGCAAATGGGAATGTCAGGAGTTTGTTCCCTTGCAGTGTGTGATGACTTTGCAGCCTGTTCTGTTGCTCATTCCAGGTGCTTTCTGACCAGATTGGTTGGGGAGCTTCAAATTTTGAGGGGTTTTCTTATTTGTTATCATTTGGTTCATTGCCAGCTCATGTTACTGCTGGTGCTGAGCCCCTTCCTGCAGGCACAGGGATTAAATTCCATGTTTTCCATCAGTCCCGTTGTTTTCCTGAATAACCTTCCCAGGCTGGGGGTTTGTCCCGAATCCTTAACATCCCATCAGGGTTGGGATGTTGCTCTACACTTCCTCTCATTCCTGTCTGGTTCTGTAGGCTTCCAGTTTTCCAGAATTGGACTTCCAGGCCTTTCCCTCCCAAATGAATTAACCTGCAGTGTCTGTCCATGCAGGTGGAATGAGTTGGTCAACTTTTAACAGAGGAGGATCAATAAAAGAGTATTCTTTGTACCCTTCTGGCTCCCAGGGGGTTGCTTTGCCCCAGACGAGTCACCTGAGGGTTTCAGAGATAATCACTGTGAGCAAATAGGACATTTTTGTTCCTGGATAGAGGAAAAAGACTTTATTCTTTCTGGGAAGTTTGTGCATTCCAGCACAAAGCCTTTTCCTGGCAGTTTGTGACTTCTATACTTTAATTTTTGAGCAGTTTTCCAGTGGGGGGGGAGTTATGACTGAGGTGTCACTGTGGGGCTCAGCAGCTGCTCACCCCAAA